>JAUMIR010000003.1:309185755-311685755 GCA_030847615.1 Gambelia wislizenii | reverse complement strand
AGGACAATTGTTTCTTAAATACCGTATATTCCAGTGTATAAGACGAATTTTGAGCACTCAAAAGTGCCCTCCAAAATTGACAGTTGTCTTATATGCCGGATATACTTTGCTTCACCTGCCTGCCTATCTCCTGCCTCTTCGCAAACTGAACGAAGAGGCAGGAGATGGGGCAGGGGGGTGAAGCAAAGTGCTTTTCCAGTTCATTCGCCCCCCTCCTCTGCCTTCTCCCCCTTTGGGGAGCAACGGAGACAGAGGAAGGGGTGAACGTTGTGGTTTGCCGCGGCCGCCGCGTGATCGCCTCTGCAGCTGCCGAGGCAAACCGCTAGATTCGCCCTTTTCCCCCACCTTCCTTGAAGGTGGAGGAAAAGGGCGAAAATGCCCCATTTTGCTCCGCGACCCTGATCCCTCCTTCTGGGCTCCCTTCCGAAGGAGGCCGAGGAGGAGGACGCAGGACCGTGGAGCCAAACCCCGGGATTCGCCCCCTCCTCCCTGTCACCAGTCCACCCTCTGCCCATCCACCCCCCTTCCCCAAAGGTGCAGAATCGCGGCTTTGGGGAGGGGGTGGCTGGGAATCCCCCTCCTCCCAGCCACCCGCCCACCCTCCGCCCATCCACCCCCCTTCCCCAAAGGCGTGGAATCGTGGCTTTGGGGAGGGGGTGGCTGGGAAGCCCCCTCCTCCCAGCCACCCGCCCACCCTCTGCCCATCCACCCCCCTTCCCCAAAGGTGTGGAATCATGGCTTGGGGAGGGGGGTGGCTGAAAAGCCCCCTCCTCCCAACCACCCGCCCACCCTCTGCGCATCCACCCCCCTCCCCAAAGCCGCGGAATCATGGCTTTGGGGAGGGGGGGTGGCTGGGAAGCCCCCTCCTCCCAACCACCCAGCCACCCTCCACCCAGCCACCCCCTTCCCCAAAGCTGCGCTTTGGAGAGGGGGGTGGCTGTGAAGTCCCCTCCCCCCAACCACCCATCCACCCTCTGCCCAGCCACCCCCCTTCCCCAAAGCCTTGCTTTGGAGAGGGGGGGTGGCTGCAAAGCCCCCTCTGCCCATCCACTCATCCACCCTCCGCCTAGCCACCCCTTCCCCAAAGCCGCACTTTGGAGAGGGGGGGTGGCTGCGAAGCCCCCTCCGCCCAGCCACCCATTCACCCTCCGCCCAGCCACCCCCTTCCCCAAAGCCGTGCTTTGGAGAGGGGGGTGGCTGTGAAGCCCCCTCCATCCCCCCCCCAGCCAGCTGGTCATCCCGCATTCCCCAACCCACCAGGAGACTGGGCAGCCTCCTGTGGGTTGGGGAATTGCGGGAGGAGGGAGCCCAGAAGGAGGGATCGGGGCTATGGAGTTAAATCCCTAGATTCGCTCCCTCTCCCTTGACGGTGGGGAGAGGGGGTTTGGCTCCACGGCCCCGCATCCTCCCTATGGAGCCAAACGGGGTATGTTCGCCCTTTCTCCCCACCTTCCTTGAAGGTGGGGAGAGGGGGCGAATCTAGGGGTTTGCCGTGGCTGCCCCCGCTTCCCCCACATTGGTCCCCTTTGGAAGAGCCAAGATGGAGGGAAGGGGGCTGCTGAGGCAAACTGGGCATTTTTGCCCCTTTCCTCCACCTTCGAGTCCAGTTTGACTGGAAGGTTGAAGAGAGGGGCGAATGTTGCCCTGCCAGCTGATCCTGTTCACTTTCTCAACTCACGAGGAGATCCTCATGAGTTGGGAAACAAAGAGGATCAGCTGGCAAGGCTCCCCCAGCCAGCCAAATTGGCGGGTGGTGGTCTTATCTGGCAAATATATGCCTAAGCCTAGATTTTTGGCTGGAAATTGGCGGGGGGGTGGTCTTATATTCCCAGTCCTTTTATACGCCAGAATATACGGTAATATAAATCTGGACAGCCTTTATTATTATTAAAGACACCCTGCTCCTAGGTAGAAGAATCAACCACTTCAAGCAGAAACAAGTAGTCCCCACTGTTACCAGGGTGGAAAGATTGCTACCTTTGGATTCCCCTTTTGTAGCTGAACCCCCCACATCAAATTTTCAGTGTGATCTTTGGGGTAATTTTTACCCCACAAAACATGCAAAAGGGCCCCCTAATGTGCCTAATTTGTGAAAATACGCAAAAACACTGTCATTACTACCCCCAGTCCACCCAATACAGCTTCCATATACATCCATTTTCATCCTTGCCATTCCCGAAATGGAAACTGTAAGTGATGTCACATTGCTTCTATTCATCATTATGACAAGGATATGGATGAAAACAGAGGTATTTGGGCTGACTACTTGGGGGCCTGCAGTTTGTAGGCAGCCCCCATGCAATTGCCCATCCCTGCACTATTAGAACCAGAAATTAGCCTGGCAATAGCTTCTATGACTTTACCATAAGAAAACAGCTAGACAGATTGATCTGAAATTTGGCAATGTCAATAAGGCTAATTAGAAGATAGTTTATGCTGATTTTGAGGTAGACAGGCTAAGAAATTGTTTTTATAGGGCTTTAAAGTTTGTGAAATGATTTCCAAAAGTTTGGCAAGTATAATCTGGCCTTTTTCTATACATTTTGCTGCATTACTCATAGACTTGTCAGCTGATTTCTCCATTTGTTCAGTGTCTTTCAGGAAGCATTTGTTGTGAAGAAGATCTAAGGTGTTCTATGCACTTATAGTACTGTATATTCCGGCGTATAAGACGACTGGGCGTATAAGACCACCCCCCCAATTTTTAAGTTAAAATATAGAGTTTGGGATATATTCGCCGTATAAGACAACCACCCCTTCTCTTATATGGCAAATATATCCCAAACTCCCCCACACCAGTGGTTTTTAACCTGTGATTAGTGGGGGTCTGTGAAGGCTTGAAGGCTGCTTGGCCCACCTCCTCCCTGCAGTGACAGGAGCTAAGGCAAAGGTTGGCTGGTTGACTTGGCCTGCACATTGCCATTCAATCTAAAACTTGCAGGAGAAAAGTCTTCTCTCTTCCTCCACTGCCTCTGAGGGAAGATTGAATGGATGGTGTAATGGTATATTACTATTATTATTATTACTATTATTATTATTATTATTATTATTATTATTATTATGGCTTTAAATCTTGAATTAAGTCTTGAGGGACCCCAGTGGTGTGGGAGCGTTTGCACAGCTCCAGAGGCAGTGGGGGAAGCCGCGCGGGGTGGGGGGTGATTTTCTCTGTGGCTGCCAGTCACGGAGAAGCCCCCCCACACCCCGCACATCTGAAGGAGAAGAGGGGATGCTGTGCAGGGAGGGGAGGGCTTGTCCATGGCTGCCAGCCATGGAGAAGCCCCCACCCCAACCCGCACAGCTGAAGGAGAAGGGGGGAAGCTGTGTGGGGAGGGGAGGGCTTCTCCATGGCTGCCAGCCACGGAGAAGCCCCCCTCCCACCCCGCACAGCTGAAGGAGAAGAGGGGATGCTGTGTGGAGAGGGGAGGGCTTCTCCATGGCTGCCAGCCATGGAGAAGCCCCCCACCCACCCCACATAGCTGAAGGAGAAGGGGAGAAGCTGTTTGGGGAGGGGAGGGATTCTCCATGGCTGCCAGCCACGGAGAAGCCCCCACCCCACACAGCTGAAGGAGAAGAGGGGACGCTGTGTGGGGAGGGGAGGGCTTCTCCATGGCTGGCAGCCACGGAGAAGCCCCCACCCCCACCCCACACAGCTGAAGGAGAAGGGGGGAAGCTGTGTGGGGAGGGGAGGGCTTCTCCATGGCTGGCAGCCACGGAGAAGCCCCCACCCCCACCCCACACAGCTGAAGGAGAAGGGGGGAAGCTGTGTGGGGAGGGGAAGGCTTCTCCATGGCTGGCAGCCACGGAGAAGCCCCCACCCCCACCCCACACAGCTGAAGGAGAAGGGGGGAAGCTGTGTGGGGAGGGGAGGGCTTCTCCATGGCTGGCAGCCACGGAGAAGCCCCCACCCCCACCCCAGACAGCTGAAGGAGAAGGGAGGAAGCCGTGCGGGGAGGGGAGGGCTTCTCCATGGCTGCCAGCCACGGAGAAGCCCCCACCCCACCCTGCACAGTTGAAGGAGAAGAGGGGATGCTATGCGGGGAGGGCTTCTCCGTGGCTGCCAGCCACAGAGAAGCCCCACCCCACCCCACACAGCTGAAGGAGAAGAGGGGACGCTGTGCGGGGAGGGGAGGGCTTCTCCGTGGCTGGCAGTCACGGAGAAACATCTCCCACCCCGCGCGGCTCCAGAGGCAGTGGGGGAAGCTGTGCGGGGTGGGGGGTGATCTTCTCTGGGGCTAGCAGCCACGAAGAAGACCCCCCCCACCCCACGCAGCTGAAGGAGAAGGGAGGAAGCCGTGCGGGGTCAGGGGCGCCGCCGCTTCACCTGATGAATCGGCCAGCGGGCGCTCTCTTTGACCCAGCGCAGCTCTCCTCTATTTTTTATTGCTCCCCAAAGGGGGAGAACGCGGAGAAGAGGGGCGAATGTACCAGTACACGCTTTGCCTCACACACCCCCCACTCAATCTCCTGCATCTTCGCTCCATTTGCAAGGGAGCAAAGAGGCAGGAGATTGGGTGGCCGGTGAGGCAAAGCGTGTACCCAGCGTATAAGACGACCCCTGACTTTGGAGTCTATTTTCCAGGCTTCAAAAGTCGTCTTATACGCCGGAATATATGGTAGTATAAGGAATTTGTAGTTTTATCTCCCAAAAACTCAGTTTTGTGGCATTTTGAACTATGGAGCTCACTAGAGTACATACAAAGCACACCATACAGCGAATATTAACACTGAATGAGAACTCATGTTTCTTGTTGTTGTACTGGGTTTGTGCATATATTTCTTTATCCATTCACATATTTCTTATCCATCCACATAGAAAAGCTATAACCTTGCTATAAATATGTACCAGTCTATCTCTGTTCAAAGGACAGGCTCCGGGGTTTATCCTAATAATCTCTATATGACTTTCAATCATGCATGAACTCAATCACACATGGCACCTCTGTGAGCAACTGCCAGGGAAACTTAATTTTTGTTAAAAATCATCCTGCTGAGTAAAAAAAAACAAAAAAAACATCCTTTCCTTCTTTCTCCTTCATTTCATAATAATTTTCTTTTATATAAAAAACTGAAAGCTTATTTCTGTATTTTCAGACCTTAGAAAGGGCAAGTCTTCTTCACTCAGTGTTAATGTAAATTTTTAAATCCCCCTTTATACTTTTTGTTATGTTTATGGATTAGACTCTTTTGGAAAACAGGTAGCTATTGGAGAATTGTGAATATATTCTGAATGTACTGTTTTCTTCAGGCAGAACAATTTGCACAGCGGTAAAAATTATAGAGAAAAATACTAACCCTGAGTAGGCATCTATTATGTCCATTATCCTAGAAAGATTTCTATGCAAATATTGTCAAGATTTCTGCATAGCTGGAACATTTTTTAAGCCCTTAGAACTGTTTTGGTTCCTAGGAATATATATATATATATATATATATATATATATATATATATTATTTATATATATATATAAAGACTGTGAAAATGCTGTTTAGTGGAAGAAGAGATAAAAACATTGTATTTTTAGGAAGTCTATATTTTCCTTTTTTAATTGCCAAATGTGATGTGGCAAAGAGGCAGTGATTTTATTCAGTTTGGCAGCTTACTTTATAAAGCTTCAACTCTTACTTGTAATCAATTGCTGAAGACTAACATCAAAGAATAAAATGTACATGCAAACTGGGTGCATCACACTTCAGTAGCTTTCTTACTCAAGCACCTTCACATCAGAAAATTGTAGTCCAAGGACAAGGCCTAATTTACCCATTCTCTAATTCTGTGGACAAGATTGCTTAGGAAACATTAAGTTCTGCAGTCTCCTGCACACATATTTAAGAGTATGTTCTAGTAATTTAATAGGTATCTTCCTCTGAGTAAAAATAGGCAAGTACAATATCTAACCAAGATTTTCTTGAAGTAGTATTCTGCAATTTTGTATTTGGGGTTTGGAATGTTAAAAGCTGTTGCATCAATAATTCCTTCAACACTCCTTCAATAGAATAGGGAATAGGAGAGAAGATTAATCCCACCAAGCCAATCCCACCCTTGCCCTTTTATTTGTGGAAGTTAGCTACAGTATATCTAGACCATTTGTGCGCTCATAATTTGTTGAAATACATACATCTTGCCTTACGTTTTCCAAACTGTAACGGTAGTGATTGGGGTCTCTAATTATCAAAAGGCAGATTAGGGAATAGGGATTCAGCCTCTTCTGGATGAGTTGCACTTCTTCTGAAGACACAGGTCCATAGTATGCTCCTGGTTTCAACCCTTAGCTTGGAAATTCAGGTTTCAGCAATGGTTAGGAGTGAATTTGGCAATTATTTTTATTTATTTATTTATTTATACCCCGCTCTTCAGCCACAAGGCTATCGGAGTGGCTTACAAATTGTTTTAAGCAATAGCAATTTACATATCTACACTGCATTAAGCAGGTTCCAATGTGTGTTAGCTAATTGCCCCCACAAGATGGGTACTCATTTTACCAACCTACGAAAGGATGGAAGGCTGAGTGAACCTTGGAGCCCTCTGGAATCCAACTTGCAACGTGGTGACTTGCAGTATTGACATTTGACCACTGCGCCACCAGGGCTCCTGTGGCTTTTGCACCAGCTGCTCCCTTTCCTTGAGACATCAGACCTGGCCTCTGTGACACACTCCTTAGTTACATCCCATTTTGATTATTGTAACACTCTCTACATGGTGCTGCCTTTGAAGGGTGTTGGGAAACTTCAATAGGTCCAAGGAACTGCAGCCAGATTGTTATCTCGGGCTGGCTACAGAGAGCATGCAGCTCCCTTGTTGCAACAGCTCCACTGGCTGCCTGTCTGTTACCAGACAAAATTAAAGCACTGGTGATGACCTATAAAGCCTTATATGGTTCAGGTCCAGGTTATTTGAAGGCCTGTATTCTCCTGAACCTGCTTCCATTCTGAAATCTTCTGGGGAGGTCCTGCTCTGTCACCATCCTAACAAGTACATTTGGTAGGAATAAAGGAGACCTGACCAGTGCAGAATACAGTGGGACTATTACTTTCCTTGACTATGGTTCTATTAATGCAAGCTAAGATAGCATTTGCCTTCTTTGCTGCAGCATCATACTGCATTGCACTGTTGACTCATGTTCAACATTATCAACAAATTTTGCATTTGTCTCTGTTGTATTTTATTTTTTAATTTAAGCCCAGTTTTTTAGTTTATCAAGGTCCTTTTGAATTCTGTTCCTATATTTTAGTGTGTTAGCTACCCCTTTCAATGTTGTATTAACCACAAATTTGTTAAGGACTTCCTGCATCCAATCTAAATCATTGATAAAAATATTGAAGAGTGTCAGCCCCAGGACAAAACCCTGAGGCACTCTGCTTGAGAACTTCTTCCAATTTGAAGCACAGCCACTGATGACAACTCTTTGAGCACAGTTTTCCAACCAATTATGGATCCATCTGATGGTGTTTTCATCTATTCCTTATTTAGTCAGTTTGCTAATCAAAATATCATGGTTGGCTGTATCAAATGCCTTGCTGAAATCCAGATAATTACATTCACAGCATTCAGCATTCCCACTATCTACTAAACTAGTGACTTGGTAAAAGATATAAGATTATTTGGTGAGATTTGTTCTTGAAAAATCCAAGCTGGCTCCTACTAATTACTGCATTGTCATCAAGCTATTTGCAAACAAAATCCTGCATAATCCATTCTAATATTTGTTATGATGTTGAGGTCAGGTTGACTGATCTGTAGTTCTCTGGATTGATCACACACACCCAAGCACTACGTAGATTGTGTAAGGGGAGGTGCTTCAATGGCCACATGTGAATAGGGGCCAGTTGATAGGTCACGGCACATCACACCATGGCTTGGAGGTCTGGGGGTGGAGCTTGGGCTTTATTAGCTGTGTCCACTCTCAACCTTCTCCTCTTTGCAGTTTATTTCAACCTACCCTCCCGCCTCACCCACAGTGTGAATTATCTGGTCGCTTTCAGGGCCAGGTAGGATTTTACTCCCCTTTTCCATGTGATTTTTTGCCTACCCCACACTGTCACAGGGGAAGTGTTGATTGGCTACAGGGTGGTGTCTTAAATATGTGGTCACTTGGCAGGGAATTCAGAAAACAGGGTTAGTTCAGTGTACACCAAACTAATCCTTTTTGGGTGAAGGATAGGTCTATTGAACCACACCTGCAGGTCATGTGACTTAGGGGTGGGGAGAAGGCTGTCCTTGAGGCTGCCTCCAGGATGGAGCCCTCACGAGAAGTCATGCGACTTGAGGTTCACTGTCCTAAGGTCTCGCCTTCCAGTAGATGGTGGCCAGGGTGTAGGGAAACTGCTCGGGGCTCAGGTGTTTCAGCTCAGGGAAGCTGGGCGGGAAGTCTGGGGAGACAACCAGCTCTAGCTTTTCCCACACTAGGTCTCCCCCCCCCCATTTTTTGCATACCTCAAGGAATAAATGACTAAATAAGTTGAAGATTTAATAAAATAGCCCTTGTGTAACCCAACTTCTGTATCTGGCCTTGTTATTTCACGGGTGGTTCATCAACTTCCTTTTTACTGTACTTTTTTTGAAGAGAGGGACAATGGTTGCTTGTCTCCAGTTCACCCAAAATTTCTCTGATCATGGCAAGTGGTTCAGAGAGCAATCTCAGCAAATACCTTCAATAATCTGAGATGCAGTTCATATGATCCTACAGATCTGAACTCATTTAGGTTAAGTAGGTGATTTCTGACTATCTCTGTATTAATCTTGATTTGCAATCCAGTTTCTTTGGACACTGTACTCTTTTGGGGAGGATGAAGCAAAATAGGTGTTGAGCAGTTCTGTCTTTTTGTTGTGGTCTGTTAGCATTTTACCAACCTTGCTAAGCAGGGATCTCACTGTTTCCTAGGCCATTCTCTTGCTTCAAAAATATTTGAAATACCTCTTTTTGTTGCTTCCTGCTTTCCTAGCCAGTCTCAGCTCATTTTGAGCTTTAGCTCAAATGAAACAGTGCCCATATTGGCCTTCAGATGTTGTTGGATTGCAGTTTCCACAATTCCCCAGCATTGGACATGGCTTGCTAGGGCTGCTAGAGGGCCACACTTTGTCCATCACTGAATTAATGCAACACTGCTGTGGGAAGAAGGCACCTAATGGTTCTTTCCATGTTGCCTTGGACTACTGCACTTGTCACAAGAAGGAGCCATGCTGAAAACAGTGCAGACTCTATTAATAATATAAAAGGGGACTTTTAGTAACTTTAAGCTACACTTTTTGTCTCAAATTATGTTTCGTCCATTTGATTTTGACTGAGAAATATGTTTTACTTTTTCGTGTTACATTTTAATACTAAATATAAAAGAGTATCTATAGATTGTTGTTTACTTTTGTAGAAACACCATGTTTGCTATAAATAAATTATATCATTATTTGAGATATCAGTAACACCTGCAATTATTTGCAGAACTTGCACAGTTAACTATAAAATTACTTTTATCACATGTACCTAGGTGAGATTTTTCTTTCAAATAATTTGATGACTATGTCTTCAATTTTTTTTTTATTTCTAGTTGTGTTGCTCGATACAACCACTGCAATTGGAGAGCTAGGATGGAAGACCTATCCACTAAATGGGGTGAGTCAGTTGACATAGTCTTTGATTATTCTGCACTTGGCAATTTTAGAATAAACTTACGCAAGTGAATAGACAATGTCTTTGTAGCTTAATAAAACAATTTAATGACAAACAGGTTCTTAGTACATGATTTTAAATATAGAACTTTATGAGTAAAAGACTAGATATTCTATATAAAGCAGCAGCACATACTATGCATCCCTTGGGATTTCTATTCTCAATAAACATTCTCCTTTGAATCAGATGTTTAGTTTTAGCATGAATATTTTCATTCTGAAAACTTCTAAAAGTACTCATTTTCTGTTTTAAAAGTATATACCGGTATTTGAAATTAGTTCTTACATTTCCAGTCACATTTGGCATGATTTGTAATGCCTACTAGGGATTATCTGGAAAGTGTATTTAAGAATCCTGTCTGTCCTGTCTTGATCATATGAATGTCATCTAGATATTTTTATGTTGGGTTTAAACATTCAGTATTGCAAACATTAACCCCAGTTCAATGAGCCATCTGCAGAACAAGGTCCCATTGCTAGCTATGGAAGTCATGGATCAGAAAATGCAAGCTGTTATATTGCAACTGGAAAGCCCTGAGTGCATTTGCAGTACTCAGTTGTTGGATTTTGGCCATGTTGTTATGCAAATACATAATATTGAAAATAAGCACCACTGTCAGGTAAAGTGCTGGCTCTTACAGAAAGGACTAGTTCTTGGGGATGATTGTTACATGCTGTGAACCTGCAGTACATCTATATCTGAATGATATAATGCCTGGACATGGAACAGCAGCAAAACAGAGAATGTCATGTGTAGGCAGTAAAGAACTGGAATGAGTCCATACACCTGTACCAGTCTTGGGGGCAAAAACAGTAAGTAAACAATATGCTTCCAATCCAGTTGAGAAATGTGTACAAGATCTTTGCCTATAACAGCCATTGTCAACCTATCAAAAGTATCTTCTCCCTTTGGGTGCCCTTTCTTACTTTATGTTAAAGGTCTGTGAGCCACTGGTGCATGTATTTTTCACACTGGGCAAATAATGTATGATATTTAAAATCATGTGCCAGTGATGAATCTATAATGTGGCTCCTTTCACTGCCAGCATTGCCCCAAATTTCAGGCATCTCTCCTGTGGAAAGAAGCCACAAGTCACTGTTCTTCTCACATGATCTCAGAATTTTTACTACAGTGGCAAAAGAGAGGATGCACATCACCAGTCAGATACAAAATTATTCTTAGAAGTGTTGGAAATAGCTTCTATGAACTAAGGGGATTTTAATTTTAATTTTAATTTTTTTCTGGAAAAAAGAAACTTCAAATTCTGATGGCTTGCCTGGGAATAACAGTGTTCCAAAATTGGACCCTGAGCGTTTACAGCTGGAAATCAATGGCAAGGATGCTCTTGTGATTAAAACATAGGCCTTTTCTACACAGGCTAAATATCCCAGTTTGCCCCTGTTCAAGAGCCTTGCCATCCATATGATACAGGGCTTTTGCCCCATGCTGCCCCAGGCAGGCCTCACCATCCCCAGGGCAGATACGGGGCAAGCTGGAGTAGGCCTGATAAACTGTTACATAATCATACTCAGTTTATTCTGTTCCTGCTGGCCAAAACTCAGATCAGGCCCCATGTGTCTACGCTGCTGCCACCCTTGCTGCTGCCGCCCTCTCCCTGGCCCTCCTGGAAGCCAGGCAGGGTTACCTCAGCATATGACCAAGGGTGGTCACATGCAGGAGGCCTTCATTTACATGTTATGGGGCCCCTTCCTGTCTTCTGAGACAGCAGAGAAAATGGCTGCAGTGGCTGCAAGGATGGGCTGGTGTTCTTGTTTGGACTCTGGCGCATTCCATGCAGGTAATAGGGGAAATACAGGACAGCTTCTCAGCCAGGATGCACTGGTGGGGAGTTGGCATATTCCTCTGGTGTAGATAAGCCCATAGAGATGTTTTAACCTGAACTCTAAGTTCATAATTGAGTTTAAGGCATGTGAGAAAGAATGGGAATGGAAGAAAGTTTTTTGCTCCTCTCTGAAGTCATTTGTTCTCAAGTGGCTACACTTCAAAGGTCAGGTTTCGCTTTCCACTTGGCCAGTTCACTTAACAGCACACTGAAGGAACTTGTATAGTTCAAATTTTAATTAAGATGCTATTATTTAAACACTTAATCCATTTTATTGATTAGCTTTTTATCCTGAGAACTCTCTAAATTAAGCAGTTCTGTTGCCAGCGTATCATTTATTTTTATGTGTGGTACTTTCAGTGCTGAATAATACTTTATATACTTTGTATTCATTATGAAATGTGGGATACAGTCCACCAGGATATTCTGTTCTGTAGCTTCCATTTAATTTGGTGGGCTTTGTGCAGGGAAACTTCTGGTGGGTTATTCCCAGAATATACTGAAAATCTTGGGCATTGGAGGGGAAAATCCAGTTTGCTTTATTGGAGGGCTATTTTCTCTTAGGGAGAATTATGCATTTTCCTTCCGCTGTAATGTAATATATATTTTAAAACCCTGTCCTCAGGGACTTCAGGAAATATGACATTTCTTAATCTTATCCTGTTTTCAACTTTATGGGTACATTTTTCAGAGGTTTACAATCCTTTTTATTTTAAGGCCATATTTCACTGTTAATAGGTAGCATTTGCATGTTCTTTGCTGATGTCTGTACCCTAGATTTCAAATTCTGAAATTATTTCCATTTGAGAACACAGACAAAACAAGAATGGGGTAAACAATGAAAGATATGGCATATCTATTGATTTGCTTCTTCTGTAGGTTTTTTAAAAATTAGTACAGTAGAGTTCCACATCTGGGATAAAAAAGACATACTAGATTACTACTTCCTAATCATGAGGTACTGGGGCTGTTCACAGATGGCACAGCTTGACATAGCAAATAGAATATGTTTTCTGGTGTCCTTTTCAAAAGCCAGTGGGTTTCGCTAGCATACCTAATCACAAGTGTGAATTGCGATAAATAGTAAAAACTGTGCCAAAATGCTGTCAAGTATTTTGAAGCACGTAGAATCTAGAAAGCAATAGAGAAAAGCTATCTTAGGAAACCAGCTGTGTTGACTCCTTGCTCTAGGCTTATTTGTAACTGCAGCAGCAGAGTGTGTGCCATGTGTCTTCTAGATATTTTCCATTGATCAGACAAGTACCACACACAAAGGAATGTTACTACTTAGATGCACTAAGATTTGCAAATTGCTTATATTTGTATCACTGTTTCCCATCCACTGGATCAAGAATGTGTTTATGAGTTAGAAACATCAGACTTAATGAAACCATAGAAAAAACAATACTCTCCACAAACACCAACAAATAAAAGGAGATTGTTCCCACCAGATAATCCATTGGAATAAATGAGATAAATAGCATCAGTAACTAACTATTCTGTGTCAGAACTGGGTGTTGTTCCAGGCCTCTCCAAGGCTTTGTTTAGTTGCCGAACAATGACACACATTACTGCTGTAAAATAAGCTTTATTGGTGGTAAACAACGCAGGAGATGGTATACAGCAGAGAAGCATTCCAGCCCTTTGGCTGATGGGGTACAGCATCCCTTCATAGTCAATGCTAAAATTGGGATCCTAAGCAACTAATTAGTCCCAGACTGCCCCTGACCAGCAATTAAGTTCCTCATATGAGGCCTTGGACTAATGTGTGCACACACACACACACCAACCAGACCAATGTAATTGGACTCCCAAGAGATATATAGTTCAGAAATAAAGAAAATGAAAGTATACAGGCATCTTCCCCACAATTAGCTATGAGAGCAATGCAAGTAGGTTAGGAAAATTCATTTTCCACTCCATTCTCTGCCTTCATATATTTTTTCAGCTTCAAACTACCAAGCTGATGCAAAAAGTATTAGAGGAATTAATACAATACACTTATACAAATTAAGCCTTCCTGAAGCGCTGGAAAGCTACTAATGTTTGGCTATGTTGTCAACAAGGACTGCAAAACCCATCTGTCTGGTGGCAGAGGCCCAATTACTACAATAATTCAGAGCCCAATGGACCTTGAGAAGCACTATCATCATTCTAATTTTATGTCTGGAAAAGAATTTCTTTTAGAAAAGGCCTATTGCATGTGGGACTGCTTCGCACTTGAGATGGCAGAAGGATACCCACAAGGAGTCCACATTCAGATAATAAGTCCTTCTGGAACACAAATGACTTGGAGGAAGATTATCCTAGGGATATGGGAACTGAATTTGACTCTGGTTCTATTGAGGACAGGAGATCTGTCTCAGAAATGGCATATTTTACCAAACACACATGAACACAGCATGGATAACAGAAGAAACTTTGGTCTTGATAGCCAAGTACATTTGTAAGTTCAGTAGGAGGAATTAACGGAGGAAAGGCCATTATAATTTTGCATAAAGGGAAACTTTTTTGATAAAGTTGATAAAAGGGTAAAATACTGAAGACACTTCTGGGAGAAGAAAACAGAGGCCTCAGTTACACAACAGTTTTTATCCCAGGGAGAAGTGAGATATCCTCATCCTGAGTTCGTCTCATATTGTTTACATGATTTGTCCCTGGATGAACAATATCCCAGGGTGCCAGTTACACGACAAAAATTGTCGCGGGGCTTATCGTGATTTCCTGATCCCGTATCTGCCCCTCACTGTTTATACGATTTTTGTCACTCTTTAGGATATCCTGGAAGATCCCATGATTGATATTTACACAACAAAAGTCTTTATTGGTCCCGCACTGTTATATCCCATGCTTTTGCTGTTTACACATGTTTAGCTTACCGGGATATTTTTTTTTCTGTCAATAAAGGATGCGATTACTCGTGTTTTCACAACCTCAGTAATGCACTTCCTTTAGAGTTCTGCGCCACGAGTGATGCTATTGGCTGGCTGGGGGGGGAGAGAGAGGGGGCAGAGGTTTGGTATTCCCCTTGCCTCTTTAAAATGTTAACCCTTTAAGCAGAGGTAGAAGGCAATTTGAAAGACCTCAGATGGAGGAACAATTAAACCATGTCCTTTCCTTTTGAAATCAAGCCGAGTAGAGGCTTGGAATTTCTTTCACTTTAAGCAGAGGCAGAAGGCATTTTGAAAGACCCAGACTGAGATCTTTCGCTCAGATGCAGGCAGTGCTTTCCTTTTGAAATCAAGCCAAGTGAGGTGGGGGGTGCTTGGGTTTCCCCTTGCCTCTTTAAAATGTTAACCCTTACAGCAAGCCAGCGACAGACAGGCATTTTGAAAGACACAGACACAGAGAGGGGGAATTAAAGGGTTTTCATTCGCTCAGAGGCTGGAATATTTTACTGTACCCGTTCAGACTCAGGGAGGTGATCAAGGCCGGGGATGAATGGGCAACCCTCTGCCCACCACAATCGCTTTGTAACACGCAGTTGAGGAAGAGGTTAAAGCTGAAGGGTTTGCAGTGTAGAAATCCATTTAAAAAGGTGATTGAGTACACGCACGTACACACACACATCAACCTTCGTGCAGCTAGAAGGGATGCCTTTGTTTTTGGCTGGTGAGGCTGGATCTGTTGAACGGGTGACTGACCCCTCCGTTTCTGGTCTCTGGTCTCTAAGCCCGCCCCCAGTCACCATTTCCGGTCATTCCCTAGTACCGAGATATTTTGTCCCAGGCTGTTTACATTTCTGATTTTCCGAATCCTCCAGTGACTTTTTTAAAAAACGGAACAAACTGCGGGAATGGAAGTCCCACAGGCTGAGGGAAAGAAGGTGGCCCCCCTTCCGAAAATCACGTGCCCGACCCGATGTACATGTAAACTGCCAGGGATCGACACGAATTCTTCCCGGGACATTTTCATCGTGTAAACGGCACCCAGTTTCATGGTCAGCCAGGACTCTGAGGACTCAGAAGGTGAAGAGGCTGAGCCAGTGGCAGAAGAGCTGGCTGAGTCTGAGTCTAGCCCTGAAGAGCCCAGGGCTCAGCAGCCTAGCCCTCCCCCAGCACAGGGTCCAAGCCTGGGAGACATAGTGGAGCAAGAGCAAGAGGTAGAAGAGCAAGTACCTACCTTTAGCCAAAGGAGAGCAGAGAAGGCGTGGCTTCGTCGTTCTCAGAGATTAAGAGACAGAAGGTCATCAATCACCCTGCAGCTGGGAGTGGGAGCTGGGCCAACATAAGCAGCTGTGGGATGCTGAGTTCCTTGTTGCAAGCAGTCTGCATTTCCTGGAGGAAGCCTCTGCCTGTGACTCTCCTGAGCCTTGCTATCTTGAGACTTTGGATATCTTGACCTTGGACTGCCTTCATTGACCCACCTGCCGGAAGCCTTTTGACCTTGGACTGCCTCTTCGTGCTTCACTCTCTCTCCGTGTACTTCTGACCCTATAGGACTGCTACTGACAACACCAGGTACTGTGCTTTTCAACTGGGTTGTTGCCAAGCTATTAAGTTGGCTTCCCGACAGAACTGCTTGCAAACCCCCCCCCTTAATTAAGCTGATAAGATGGCTGAGTCTGCTGTGATTCAGGAACTGTTATCCCAAAACCAGCAATTAGCAGCCCAGCTGGCACAATTAACTCAAGGCTTGGCTGCACTTCAGAACCAACCCCCACCCCAGCCACGGGGGAAATCTATCATTGCTTTACCTGAAAAGTTTTCTGGTGAGAGAGCATTATTGGACAGTTTTATAGCAAACTCCAAGCTGCACTTTAAAATCAGAGGGGCTGATTTCCCCACGGACACTCACAAAGTGGCTTTCATTATCAGTCTGTTAGCTGGTCCTGCAAGTAAATGGGCTACTCCCTATCTGAATGAGGATAGTCCAGCCCTCAACAGCTTGCAGGATTTCCTGCAGGAAATGAGAGCTACCTGGGGTGATACTGTAAAGACTGAAACTGCTGAGCACCGGATTAAGACCCTCCAGCAAGGCAAAGGCTCTGTGACTGAATATGCCACCGCCTTCCGTCTCATAGCCCAGGACCTGACCTGGAACCAGAGTGCCTTGCAGGCCCAGTTTTGCTGGGGGTTGGCAGACCCCATTTTGGATGAGCTGGCCTGCTCAGAGCCTCCAGACACCTTAACTGCCTTGATAACCCAGGCAACACGCATAGACTGCCGCCTCTCAGCTCGCAGGCAGGCCACGTGTTCCAACCTGCCCTCTTCCCCAGTGATTGCACCCCAGACACCAACAACTTCCCCTATGGCTGCCCCATCTGCAGAAGAACCAATGCAGCTGGGAGGGGCTTGGCCATGGCTCACTGCAGCTGAGAAGGAACGAAGGAGGAGAGAGGGGCTCTGCCTGTACTGTGGTCTCTCAGGGCATTTTGCCAGAAAGTGCCCAGCCAAGGGACACCGAGCACTGCTGCCGGGAAACGGGCAGTCCCAGGTGTAGAGCAGATTCACCACCTGGGAACGTCCTCGGAACCTATTAACCCCAGCATGACCCGCAGCAAAGACCCATTGTTGGTGGCAGCTAACCTTAGACTGCCTTCCATGGAGCTTGTCCCCCTGGGAGCCATGATAGACTCAGGAGCCTCCAACAATTTCATGGACTTAGGATTTGCCACCAGTCATCAGATACCACTGGAGGCCCTAGCTAAGCCTAGACCCGTAGAAACTATTGATGGGCGGCTCCTGCGGTCCGGTCCTGTAACTCACCAGACCCCGTTGCTTCACTTGGAGATCCAGGGCCACGTTGAGGAGATCCAGTTCCTGTTGGCTGAGGTGCCTCACTTCCCTTTGGTCCTAGGAATGCCCTGGCTCTCCAAGCATGATCCACACATCTCATGGGCCCGGCGGGAGGTTCTGTTTGCCTCCAAGTTTTGCCAGGAGCACTGTTGGCCGGAGCGGATTCCGGCGGCTATGGCAACCGACACCCAGGAGTGCTCAGTGATGCTGCCCGAGAAATACCGGGATTTTGCCGATGTCTTTGACAAGAAGGAGGCAGATCGGCTCCCGCCGCACAGACCGTATGACTGTGCGATTGACTTAATACCTGGGGCCCCGATCCCAGCGGGACGCCTCTACTCCCTCTCAGAGCGTGAGCTGGCAGCTCTGAGAGATTTCTTGGAAAAGAACCTCAAGAAGGGGTTTGTCCGCCCTTCAAAGTCTCCTGCAGGCACCCCTGTGTTGTTTGTGCGGAAAAAGTGGGGGGAGTTACGTCTCTGCAATGACTACCACGCCCTTAACCGGATCACCATCAGGAACTGGTACCCCTTGCCGCTGATCCCCGAACTGCTGGAATAGCTCCGCCATGCCAAGGTCTTCACTAAGTTGGACCTCAGAGGGGCCTACAACTTGGTGAGGATCAGGGCCGGGGACGAGTGGAAGACGGCCTTCCAGATGAGGTATGGACATTATGAGTACACCGTCATGCCCTTTGGCCTCTGTAATGCCCCAGCCATCTTCCAGCATTCTGTCAATGATGTCTTCCGGGACTATCTGGATCGCTTTGTGATCATCTACCTGGATGACTTTTTGATTTATTCTCCCAGCCAGGCTGCCCATGACGCCCATGTTCGGGCCGTCCTTCAGCGTCTTCGGGAACACCGCCTCTATGCCAAACTGGAAAAGTGTGCCTTCGACCTCCGGGAGGTGGACTTCCTGGGCTACCGAGTCTCCGCTCAGGGGGTGGGTGGACAACTCCAAGGTGGAGGCGGTGTTATCATGGCAAACTCCTCGCTGCTGGAAGGATGTCCAGCGATTCCTGCGGTTCACCAACTTCTACAGGAAATTCATCGCAGATTATGCAGCCCTGGCGAGCCTTCTTTCCCAACTGCTGCGGGGGAAGACCCGTTTTCAGTGGACACCTGTGGCCCAGAAGTCATTTGAGGTCCTAAAGGAGAAGTTCACGTCGGCCCCAATCCTGCAGCACCCTGATCCACGGACACCTTTTGTGGTGGAGGCAGACACCTCGGACGTGGTGATTGGGGCTGTGCTGCTTCAGCCCTCGGGGCCTGAGGGTCGCCTGTTGCCTTGCGCCTTTTATTCCCGTCAGCTGTCTCCTCCT
Organism: Gambelia wislizenii; assembly: GCA_030847615.1. Taxonomy (NCBI): domain Eukaryota; kingdom Metazoa; phylum Chordata; class Lepidosauria; order Squamata; family Crotaphytidae; genus Gambelia; species Gambelia wislizenii. Next base: position 311,667,188 of record JAUMIR010000003.1, on the reverse strand, counting down.
GAACGCAATTACACCATCTGGGAGAAAGAGCTGTTGGCAATTAAGGCCGCCTTTGACACGTGGCGGCATCTGTTGGAGGGAGTGGCTCATCCCATCCAGGTCCACACTGACCACAGGAACTTGGAGCATCTCCAGACGGCCCGGAAGTTGTCCCAGAGGCAGAAGCGGTGGTCCCTGTTTTTTGGGCGCTTCAATTTCCAGCTCCAGTATGTTCCTCGGGCCCAGAATCGGCAGGCCGATGCTCTCTCCCGGAAGCCAGAGTACGCCACGGAACCAGAGGGGGAGCTTCAGTCCACCATTCTGCGCCCAGAGAATTTTGCTGCTGCTCCAAGGGAAGCTACACTGCTGGACCAGATGCGTGACCTCCAGAGCCAGGACCCATTTGTGACCCAGCATTCAGCGGAGGGGGATGCCTCTCCTTTTGAGTTCCGAGACGGCCTGCTCTACCACCGGGGCCACCTGTATGTACCAGCAGGCCCATGTCGGGAGGAGGTCCTATGGTTGTGCCATGATGCCAACACGGCAGGGCACTTTGGATTTTGCAAGACCCTGCACCTCCTCACCCGGGAGTTTTGGTGGCATCGGGTCCGTGCGGAGGTGGCCCAGTATGTGGACACTTGCCCTGTGTGTCGCCGTGCTAAGGATCATCCGGGGCGACCTGCGGGCTTACTGCTGCCTCTGCCGACACCTTTGGGGCCCTGGAAACTCATCTCAATGGACTTTATCATGGACCTGCCCCCTTCTGCAGGCTGTACCACCATTTGGGTAGTGGTGGACTTGTTCTCCAAGATGGCTCACTTCGTGCCTTGCATTGGCCTCCCCACAGTGAAGGAGACAGCCCGGATGTTTGTACAGCACATCTTCTGGCTCCATGGCCTTTCTGAGGGAGTAGTCTCTGATCGAGGAGCCTAGTTTACAGCCCGGTTCTGGACTAGTGTGATGCGGCTCCTGGACATCGCGCCTCACCTGTCCTCAGCGCACCATTCTGAGTCCGATGGCCAGTCAGAATGCACTAATGGGACACTGGAGCAGTACCTCCGCTGTTACTCCAGTTACCACCAGGAGAACTGGGTCGACCTGCTGCCGTTGGCCGAGTTCACCTACAACAACTCTGTGCATGCCTCCACCCAGCAGATGCCCTTCTTTGCCACCGGCAGCTACCATCCACGGGGATTTCCGGTGGTGGCCCCTGGCTCAGCGGTCCCTGCAGCAGACCAGTGGCTCCAGGAACTCCAGGCTGCTCAGTCCTTGCTACAGGAACAGCTTGAGGTGGCCAAGGAGGCGTATAAGCAGGGCGCGGATCGTCGTCGGCAGGAGGGTCCTCCTTTGTAAGTGGGGGATTTTGTCTGGCAGTCCACGTGCCATCTCCCGCTCCAGCGGCCGTGTCGGAAGTTGGATGCTCGATTTGCAGGGCCCTACAAGATCGTGGCCCAGGTGAATCCCGTGGCTTTTTGGCTCCAGCTTCCATGGACATGGCGGATCCACCCAGTCTTCCATCCTTCCCTATTGCTTCCAGCTTCGGGGGTTCGTCCTGATGCTGGTCCTGCACCCCCGCCCGATCCAGTTTTGGTGGATGGTGAACAGGAATTTGAGGTGGCCCAGATCTTGGACTCCCGTCGCCGTCGGGGCCGCCTTCAGTATCTGGTTGACTGGGCTGGCTACGGGCCAGAGAACCTCTCCTGGGAAGATGCCTCTGATGTACATGCCCCCCGCCTGGTTCTGGCATTTCACCACCACTTCCCGGACCGGCCTCGTCCTCCTCCGGGTGCAGGGGAGGATAATGGGGGGGGGAATGATGTCATGGTCAGCCATGACTCTGAGGACTCAGAAGGTGAGGAGGCTGAGCCAGTGGCAGAAGAGCTGGCTGAGTCTGAGTCTAGCCCTGAAGAGCCCAGGGCTCAGCAGCCTAGCCCTCCCCCAGCACAGGGTCCAAGCCTGGGAGACATAGTGGAGCAAGAGCAAGAGGTAGAAGAGCAGGTACCTACCTTTAGCCAAAGGAGAGCAGAGAAGGCATGGCTTCATCGTTCTCAGAGATTAAGAGACAGAAGGTCATCAATCACCCTGCAGCTGGGAGTGGGAGCTGGGCCAACATAAGCAGCTGTGGGATGCTGAGTTCCTTGTTGCAAGCAGTCTGCATTTCCTGGAGGAAGCCTCTGCCTGTGACTCTCCGGAACCTTGCTATCTTGAGACTGGATATCTTGACCTTGGACTGCCTTTGTTGACCCACCTGCCAGAACCCTTTTGACCTTGGACTGTCTCTTCGTGCTTCACTCTCTCTCCGTGTACTTCTGACCCTATAGGACTGCTACTGACAACACCAGGTACTGTGCTTTTCAACTGGGTTGTTGCCAAGCCGGGCTCCTTATCAGCTATTAAGTTGGCTTCCCGACACCCAGGATTGTTGTTTATACCACAACCTTTTCCATGACAAAAGCTTGATCCCGAGACATAGTATCCTGAGGTTTTTGTTGTTGTTGTTCACACAGGAAAAGATTATGGGATATATATATAGCTGTCAGTCAAGGATGCGATTACTTGTTTTTTCACAACCTTGGTGATGTATTTCCTGTGGAGTTTCCTGCCATGAGCGATGCTATTGGCTGCCACAAATGTTTGCTCAAACTTCGGCATTGGTCAGAGGAGGAAGGCGAAGGCAACCCCCTCTGCACAATTCCTTAAAAAAAATCCCCTATATCTAAAATGAAATTAACACTTTGCCAAAATGTCCATGCAAATTGCTATAAGATGTACTTCAGGTACACCAGATAAACTGTCAAAAATATACAAAAACATGAAAAAGGAGTGTTGGAAATGCAGACATAATATGGGTACCTTCTTTCACTCATGGTGGAGCTGTGAAGAAACTCAAAAATACTGGAAGCAAGTACAAAAGGGTATTAATGAAGTGTTAAATTGTAACTTTGCGATGAATCCGGAATTATACTTGCTATGTATGCATGAAAAAAAATTAAGCCAGGACAAAGAAAAATTATTATTCTACATGGTGACAGTGGCACGTATTACTTATGCATCTAAATGGAAAGACAAAGGTATATCAACGATGGATCAATGGCTTCTCAAACTGTATGAAATTATCAGAATGGATTGGCTAACAATGTTCTTAAAAGGTAAGACCTTAGAGAAACATAGAGAGATTTGGAATAAACTGTTGGAATTCTTGGGAAGAACTTGGGGGAATTTTGCAACAATCCCTAAATAACAGGTAAAAGTAAAAACAAAACAAATATAAAAGAAATGAACAAATATGAATAATTAAGGAATTATAATCTGATTTAGCATGTTCTCAAAACAACATACCGTAGCTTTATTAAGAATGAAAACAGATATATATCAGCACCATGAACATTAAAAAGTTCCATAGCCAGGAAGGAGTCCTGCAGTATATGACCAAGGTAAGGGGGGGGAATGATCCTGATCCATGGGCAGAATATGCTGGCAGGAAGCCAGTGTATTCTGGCCCATGTAGATGAGCCCCAAGTGTGAGTGTACTAGAGAGCCTCAGCTGAAGATCTTAGTGAGCAGACATATTGCAGGAATAAGGATTTTGCCAGGAAAAAATGGTTAAACATATTTTCACTATGGTTGCAAGAGAAGTTGCTCTCATCTCAGTGGATCAATTTGCAGTTTACATTGTCAAGGCTATTTTTACAAGGAAAAGGGCAGCAAACACCATTTAACTTTTAAATGAATGATAAGTCTGGCATCCACATGGTGCCACTGTTAAAAGGGGAGCTGATTGAGAATCTTCTGGCTCATCAGTAAACTGTGCTTACCTTTTTATATGCACACCTGTGTCTGAAATAGCTAATTAGAGCACATCTGCACTGAACAGTTTAGTGTGAGCACCCCGAATTGTTTGGCTACAGAAGGACTCCTGAGAACATGTAATCCCAGTGATTGCAGCTATTGTAAAGGCTTCCTTGTCAGTTAGTAAGCTTCCGATGAAATTAACCACAGATGTAATTACTTCACTTCAGAAATGTATTCCGCTCCCTAGTGAGCTCTTCAAAGGCTTTGAATAATTTCCAGTAGCTGATTTGTTTATTTTTTAAAAAGTTTTAGGAAGCGTCTATGGTTTTATATTTGTCATGCTGTACAAACAGTTGTTTGGCATTGTTGATTTTGAGGATTTCTTAACTTGTTGTTTGCTCACAGTTGATGAATGACTTCACTTTTTCATTTGATATCAATTTGCAGTATATATTTTTTTCACTAGCATTAGGAATGTTGATCTCTTGCTAAACAAATGCCATAATACTGTTAGGGTTTCTGATATTTCACTCCTCCCCCCCCCCACCACCACACACTTTGTTTATCTCATACCTGTCACCCCTCTAGCAATTCCTTAGTTACAGCCTTTTATCTTTTTTGCAATACGGGTTGTGTCTGCCCAAGGCTGTTAAGGCCAAACTAGACAGTCATAAAATGCAAAAGTGGTAACCAAGCTAGAGTTTGTTTTTAATAGAATGTGTAGGTATATTCTGCTCTACATTAACAATCTCATAGAATGTGGTAGGATATTGGACAATCCAAAATGGGATGGGGTGAGATGGGATGGGACAATCCAAGTTCTGTTACACATTAAAGTGACAGGAACTCCATTCCAGATCCAATCTGACAACCCTACATGAGAGGGTTGTCATTTTGAAGGATGTATATAGAATTACCTCTTAAAAAGTGCCACTTTTGAAGTACTTCAGCTGCCATTTGATCATATTTTTAAATATGTATCTAAGGACCAATGTATTCAGGGACCAATTAACTTTGCTGCTTTTTTTTTTTTTTTGAATTTTAAAAACAATAAAAGATTGTAATTAGGCAAGCAATCGTACCTAGGTGAGTGCTTGTGGGGTTTTTTTTCCCATAGAAAATTAGTCTTTGGCTATTGCCACATTTCAAGTTGACAGCACTTTAACTGTCATGGCTCAATGGTATGGAATTCTGGGACTTGTAGTTTTGTGTAATATTTAACCTTCTCTGTCAGACCACTCTGGTACCACAACACACTACAAATCCCAGGATTCCCAAAAATGGAGCCATGATAGTTAAAGTGTTGTCAAACTGCATTATTTCTGCAGTGTGTCAGCAACCTTTGTAAACAAGGTGACTGTTATGAGATGGGGCAAAGTGTACCATCAATGCCTGATGTTTCTAACATGTGATTACAATCAGTACATGTTGGGGAACATATTGAGGATACTTCCAAACTTCTTTTCCCATACTCCCCTTGGAATATTGCATTCCAAAATATATAAGCCTTTCTTTCAGACCCAAAATGATACACAAGTAATACTACAGCATTCAGTGACAAAGTATTGTGTGTGCAAGTTTATCCCAATTTGTGTTTATAGAATCATAGAATTGTAGAAGAGACCACAAGGGCCATCCAGTCCAACCCCCTGCCACGCAGGAAATCATATGTCTTTCCTTCATGTCTTTCTCTATCTCATGCTACTGATATGCAGTGACAAATACTATCAAAAGCGGTCTTGATTTAGGTGTATGTTTGGTTGCAAACAGTGTTCTTGTGTGTGTGTATGTGGCATTTTGCTAAGGGAACAACATCTTATTTATGTATTTATGTATTTATTTAATATCCCATCTTTCTTCCAGTATGGGACCCAAGGCAACTCACAGGATAAACACAGCACAGAAAGGCTCTTGATGCTGGTATGCAAACACATCGAGATTAATAAAACACTGCAGAAACATAGGACTTTTTCGAACAGGGGAAAAAACCCCAAGGAGGTCAGGAGAAGAATGGCACTGTCGTGCTTACAGTGCTCCATTTCAGACGCTGCCGTCCTCCTCCCGACCTTCCCCCGTGTTTCCTCTGTGCTGCAGGCACCACTTTTTATTGATGTGGTTTTTCCATCAATAAAAGTGATGCATTTCATGCACCCATAGCACGGAGAAAGCACGGGGAAAGGTCAGGAAGAGGACAGTGTCACCTGAAGTGAAGCACTGTAAGTGCAAAAGCACCATTCTTCTCCCAACCTCCTTGGGGATTATTTCCCCATTTGAAAGAGTCCACAGTGTGTAGGCTCTTTAGTAAGGGGGAGCAAAATTATTATTATTATTGTTGTTGTTATTTACCCCACCCCTCTGTTAAAAAAAATCGGGGTGGCTTACAGCAATTAAAATGCAACAATGCTAACTAAAATCCCCAAGCACCACCCACCACCACCCTCCCCCATAAAATATATTAAACTAATATAAAATTAAAAACCACCTAACTAAAATCACATAAAAAACAAATACAAGCAAGACTAAAAGAGGCCGGGATCTATTCAGGAAAGGCCTGCCGAAAGAGATCTGTCTTTAGTGCTTTTTAAAAGCTACTCAAGCTTGTCATCTGACGGATCTCGTTCAGTAGGCCATTCCATAATTTGGGGGCGATTACCAAAAATACCCTCTGGGAGGTTTCAGACAGCCTAGATTTTTGTGGCTGAAACAAATTCCTCCCAGAGGAGCGGAGTATGCAGGAAGGATTGTATGGGAGGAGGCAGTTTGAAAGATACATTGGACCCAAACCATTTAGGGCTTTAAAGGTAATAACCAACACCTTATACTGTGCCCAGAAACTGATAGGCAGCCAGTGGAGATATTTTAATACTGGAGTTATATGGTCTCTCCGAGATGTTCCTGAGACCACTCTGGCTGCCATATTTTGTACCAACTGAAGTTTCCAGACCAAGCACGAGGGTAGTCCCATGTAGCACACATTGTCTGGACTGCAAGGCTCAAAGACAGGGCAAAGACAGGGTAAATAGCCTGTCTAGACAAGCCCAAAGACCAGAAAGACCAGAGGTTTCTGGACCAAGCACGAGGGTAGTCCCATGTAGCACGCACTGCAGAAATCTAGACAAGAGGTTACCAGCGTGTGCACCACAGTCTCAAGGTCCCTTACTTCTAGGAAAGGGTGCAGCTGGCGTACCAGCAGCAGGCGCTCGTGACCATCACATTCACCTGACTAGTCATCTGAAGCGACGAATCAAGGAGCACCCCCAGACTGCAAACACATTCCTTAATGGAGAGCATGACCCCATCCAGGACTGGAGGATGCAACACAACTCCTGGTTTCGGGGCCGCTACCATGAGCACCTCTGGATTTAATCTCAATCTGTTTTTCCTCATCCAGTCTATTACTGCTTTAAGACAGTCATTAAGAGGAGAGACACCATCAGAATTCGAGGCCGATGATCAGGACAAGGAGAAATAGATCTGGGTGTCATCAGCTTACTGATAACACCCAGCCCCATAACTCCAAATAATCTCACCCAGTGGCTTCATATAAATGTTAAACAGTATTGGGGACAGGATGGCACCTTGTGGAATGCCACAAGTAAGCTCCTTTCTTCTGGAGCAGCTGTCCCTGTGCAGCACCCTCTAGGACCTGCCCGAGAGGAAGGACCGGAACAACTGGAGTGCAGTGCCTCCGATTCCTAACCCACTCAGGCGATCTAGGAGAATGCTATGATCTATCGTATCAAAGGCTGCTGAGAGGTCTAGAAGCACCAACAGGGTCACACTACCCCTGTCGATGCTTAGATGCAGTTCATCGGTCAAGGCAACCATGGCAGTCTCAACGCCAAATCCCATCCTAAAGCCAGTTTGAAATGGGTCTAGATAATCAGTTTCATCCAAGACCACTTGGAGTTGAAGAGCAACTGCCCACTCGATCACTTTGCTCAAGAATGGTAACATAGAAACTGGCCTATAGTTGTTCATGTGCAGGGGGTCCAGGGAAGTTTTTTTTTTTTTCAGGAGTGGCCTAACCACCACTTCCTTTAAACAGGATGGAACATACTCTTCCCTGAGGGATGCATTGATGATGTCCTTAAGGAACACCATCAAGGCACACACACCCTGGATGGCCAGCCATGAAGGGCAGGGATCGAGAGGGCAGGTCATCTTCCTCACTCTACCAAGTAGCTTGTCCATATCCTCGGTACTCACGGATTGAAATTGATCCAATAAATTTACATCAACAGAGTTGCTGGACACCTCATCAATTGTTTCTGTCAAAATACCTCATCTTAGTTGGCTCTTATCCGAGAAATTTTATCTGCAAAGAAGTTGTTAAATGAATCGCAGCAGGCCGTAGTTGGGTTAAGCAGTGGGTACTGCGCAGGTATAACCTGCGTCATCTCCCTTACCACCCTAAACAGCTCTGCTGGACGGGACTCTGCAGATGCAATACGTGCAGAGGAGAAAGATCTTTGCGCTGCATGTATTGCCTCTCGGTAGGACCAAAGAAAGTTCCTATGACAAGTCCTGTCGGATAAGAGTCGAGTTTTCCGCCAGTTGCGCTCTAGTCGTTGTCCAACCCACTTCATTTTCCTAAGCTCTGATGTATACCATGGTTTATGGTTTGGAGTAGGTTGGAAAGGATGCTTGGGAGCGATCATGTCAATAGCCTTGGTAAGGTTGGTGTTCCAGGTATTAACCAAAGCTTTGACAGAGTCACTGGCATTACCAACCATTAAACCCTCCAAGGCTTTCTGGAATCCTATTGGTTCCATTAGCCTTCGGGAGCGGACCATTCTAATGGGTCCACCACCCCTGGTCGGGCGGGAAGAGACTCTTAGTTCAGTCTTGACCAGGAAATGATCCATCCATGACAATGCGGTGGTTTTAATAACCTCCACCCACGGATATTCCTGTTCTGTACTGAAGACCGCATTGAGGGTATGACCAGCACAATGTGCGGGCCTGATGGCCAATTGGGATAGGGCCATGTTTGTCATGGTTTCCTGACACTTGAAAGCTGCAGCAAACCAGTATGAAGACTGTGCAGATAATGATAGGAAAAGCTAACCCAGATACCAAAGTTAGGTATAAGAACGTAAGGACTTTTTCAAACGGGGAAAAAAAACACCCTTCTGAGGTCGGGAGGAGGACAGTGCTCTCTCACTTACAGCCCTCCGTTTTCAATTACTCTGTCCTCCTCCCGACCTTCCCCTGTGCTTCCTCCATGCTGGGGGAGCAAGAAACACACCACTTTTTATTGATGGGGTTGTCCATTAATAAAAGTGGTGTATTTCTTGCACCTGCAGCACAGAGGAAGCACGGGGGAAGATCAGGAGGAGGATGGCATCATGTGAAATGGAGTGCTGTAAGGAAGACAGCGCCGTCCTCCTCCTGATCTTGGCGGGTTTTTTTCCCCCATTTGAAAAAGTCCTAAGAGAGAAAGAGAAGCCGGGAAAAGAAGGAAATTATATATGTAAGATATAGAAAACAATTCAGTTTTATTTTAAAGTTTTAAAACAGTAAGCTTATTTGGAAAGCTATACAGGAAGCCCCCTCCTTTTGACAGCTCATTATCTGATGACGTGCTCTATTGACACTTGCAAATTAAATACAAGTTCCATTAATTTGATGAAGAATCTACTGTTTCGACAGTTCTTGCCTACAGAGGTTTGCTTGTGGCTGACCGTGCATGTGAGTGGTGCTTGCAAAGAGAGTTGAGGTGGGGGAGGGAAGTCACTAAGACAACTAAGAGATTTTCAAAGCAGCACATGGGCAGGCACCCACAGGCACTCCAAAGTAAGCTACTGTAATTCCCTCTTGTTCCCTACACGGGTTCTGCTTTTCAACCACTTCTGGTTTCTGACACTGCTGCAGTCCATAACCTGCAACATAAGTGGGGGCTTCCTGAATTGAATTAGTGCTTCTCAGATAATAAAAACAGAACCTACTGATTTCAGTTTGTGTATAACTTTAATAATAATTTTTGCCATCTTTTTCAAAGTTGGACATTTATAAGGTATGGTTTGTTTGCCCTGTGGCTTTGTTTTGTAGTGCTAAAATTCTTTCCATGATCATCTGTAGTGGGTGTGGCCTCTGAAACCAGGAAGAGAGGTTCTAGAGCTTTTATCAGCATCATGAGCAAATGTTAACTACTGTCCAGTGGCATGTCTGTGTGCATGTACCTCCAAGTTGCCAGTTGACTTACGGCGGTCCCATTATAGAATCATAGTATCAAAGAGTTGGAAAAGAGCACAAGGGCCATCTAGTCCAACCCCTTGTCATGGGGAATACCCAGTCAAAGCATTCTCATAGATATCCATCCAGCCTCTGTTTAAAAACCTCCAAAGAAGGAGACTCCACCACACTCTGAGGCAGTGCCTTCCCCTGCCTCAGCTCTTATGGTCAGGAAGTTCTTCCTAATGTTTAGATGGAATCTCTTTTCCCTTTAGTTTGACTCCATTGCTCCGTCTCCTAGTCTCTGGAGCTGCAGAAAACAAACTTGTTCCATCCTTAGTATGGCATCCCTTCAAACATTTAAACATGGCTATATCACCTCTTAACCTTCTCTTCTCCAGGCTAGACATATTCAGTTCCCTAAGCCACTCTTCATAGGGCATGGCTTCCAGACCTCCCACCATTTTGGTTGCCCTCCTCTGGATACATCATAGGATTTTCATAGGGTTTTCTAAGGCAAATTATTTTGTGTTTAGTTGGCCCTGCTAGATAGTTTCACTTTTTTTCTGGCTGTTCAATGGTGGAAACAAACTGTGGGAGTAAACTTCTCTGTTAACAAATTGCCTGCTTCTCATAGGATGGGAGATGTTTGCACAGTTCAGTATAACCTTAGGATGCATTGACCACACACTGGGAGGGGATATGTTGCACTTCAGCCCAGGGGACATTTTATCCAGCCATGAGGATGAGAAGCCCAGAGAGGGGCGACTGAAATGGTGAAAGGTTTGGAAACCATGCCTTATGAGGAAAGACTTAGGGAGCTGGCTATGTTTAGCCTGGGAAAAAAGACAGTTAAGGGGCGAAGTGTTAGCCCTGTTTAAGTATTTGAAGGGGTGTCACATTGAGGAATGGAGCAAGCTTTTTTTCTGCTGCTCCAAAGACTAGAACACGGAACAAGGGATGCAAGCTCCAGGAACAGAGATTCCACCTCAACATTAGGAGGAACTTTTTGACAGTAAGAGCTGTTCGGCAGTGGAATGCACTCCCTCGGAGCGTGGTGGGGTCTCCTTCCTTGGAGGTCTTTAAACAGAGGCTGGACGGCCATCCGTCAGGGATGCTTTGATTGTTTATTCCTGCATGGCAGGGGGTTGGACTGGATGGCCCTCGTGGTCTCTTCCAACTCTACAATTCTATGTTTCTATGATTCTAAGTGTTGGTCTTGTGCTAATCTGGGTAACATTCATGATTTGGGGGCTCCATTTTACCACTTGCTTTGAAAGGATGCTGCTGTAGACCACCTGCAGTATCATTTACCACCCATAAAGCTTATCTTAGAGCAGCGATGTACATCCATTTTCAGTACCAAAGCCTTGGGGAGTCCTGGAATTGCCACCAGTTCCAGCTCAGTATAAAATCTTTCAACAATATCAGAAGGGCATATTTTAATAGTGTTGTTATCGTACACACGTTGGAATGCGCTAAAACCAGTATTTATGTGTTTGCACATTAAGTTATAAGATATGGGTAGCAATTTGTTATCAAGGCAGAACATGCTATTGTAGAAAAATTGAAGAAAAATTCATGGGACATTGTGAGGGCAAGAAGATTAATTACGATCTAGCAAAACTTGACAATTTAAGGCATGGCTGCAGTACATTCATTTTTTTGGAAAGCATTTTCAAATAAAGTTTCATTTTTTTATTATGTTATAATAGCAGTACTTAAACATGGGTTGAATTCACATTACAGTAGGTGATCACCTCCTGGCATGCCTCCTGGGATCACATGGATCATTTGCTATGTTTACACTAAGGTGATCTTACATTAAGTTGGTAGAGATAGTATGAAGTGACACATCAGTATAGTGGGATAGCTACAATATATGGCCACTCTTATTTACCCAATTGGAGTTGCAATTATTTAAGCAACTAACTGTAAGTTTCAGATAGTTCCCCACATGGAGCTCTGTTTTTAAACAAAGGGAATTTGCAAGAGTTCCACCTGGTCACAAATTCTGACGGCTTACATGTTTCTGAGGTGCTTATGCAGAAACTGCTAGCTACAATGCACCCATTCATAGTTAACTGTCTATTCTTAGAAGTTGCCCTTCCCAGGATATTCCCAGCAATGTAGTACCTGCATTACTTGAGACTCTAATGAGTGTGAATGTGTAGCCAAGTAACTGTATAAGATATGCAACACCTATAGAACCAATGCAAATAAATAGTGCAGTAGATAAGAGAGATTTCTTCAGGGAGCTTTTAAAAAGATACAGTAGCACCCCCCAGTATCTGCTGATTTGCCATCCACTGATTCAGTTATCCACGGTTGGTGACAGCAGGGTGGTGGTGGACGGGGGAGGGAGAGGAGAAGGAGAGACCTTACCTCCCTTTTCCCTTCATCCCCCGGGATGGCTCCCGTGGCAGCAATGTCAACGGGAAGCGTTTGCTATTATCCACAGATGTCATTATCGGGGGGGGGGGGCTGGAAGCAATCCCCCACAGATAAAGGTTTCTACTGTATTTATTTTATTTATTTGCTGAGCAGAGGGGTGGGTTAAAAATAAATTATTATTATTATTATTATTATTATTAAAATATTTATATCCCACCCTCTATCCAGGGATCTCTGGGTGGCATGCAATAAAACCAGTAGAAAAAATGTAGACAGTATAAATACTAAAAATAATTATAAAAGGCTAAACATATATTAAACAATTAACAGTTTAAAGGCTTAAAATAGTTTAAACTGAATTAAAAGCATGCACATGCAGTGTGGTTTTTTTTGTTGTTTTTTTTTTTTTTTGTAAATCAGTTCAAGTCCCAAAAGGTTTTGTGAACAACCATGATTTCATATGGTGCCTGAACAAAAGATATGTTGGCATCAATTGGGCCTCCAAGGAGAGAGTGTTCCATAACTGGAATGCCACAACAGAGAAGGACTTATCCCATGTCCTCTGATGGGAAACAGAGGAGAACCCCTCCAGCAGACCTTAAACCTCCAGCAGGCACAGACTGTATATGGAGAGATGCTCCTTCAAGTATAAAGGTCCCAAGCCGTTTAGGGCTTTAAATGTCATTACTACCACCTTGACTTCAGACTGAAAGCATATTGGCAGCCCGGGCAATTTCCTTAAAACCAGTGTCATATGGTTTTGCATAATGTTCCAGTCAGCATTTTGTACTAGCTGCCATTTTAAAGTCATCTTCAAGGCTAGCCCAACATAGAGTGTATTGCAGTAGTCTAATCAGGAAGTTACCAGAGCATGGAGTGCTGTGGTTATCCCCTGTGCAGGAAAGGCCATAGCTGACAGATTAGTCAAAGCTGGTGCCAAGCATTCTGAACCACATAGTCCACCTGGTCTTCAGTGACAAATATGGATTTAAGAATACTCCAAGCTATATACCTGCTCCTTCAGGTGTAGTGCAACCCCCATCTAGGGCAGGTCCTCAGTTCCTGGACTTGAGAACCACCAATCCACAAAGCTTCCATTTTACCAGGATTCAGTTTCAATGCATTGCCCTTAATCTAGCCCATTACAAGCATCCAGGCACTGGTCGAACACCTGCACAGCCTCAGCAAGTTCAGACAACAAGGAGAAGCAGAGCTGAGTGTCATCAGCATACAGCATACAATGGAGCCTTGGTGGCGCAGTGGTTAAATGCCAGTACTGCAAGCCACCACGTCGCAAGTTCGATTCCAGCCGGCTCCAAGGTTCACTCAGCCTTCCATCCTTTCGTAGGTCAGTAAATTGAGTACCCAGCTTGTGGGGGGCAGTTAGCTAACACACATTGGAAACTGTTTAATGCAGTTAGATGTGTAAATAGCTATTGCTTAAAAAACAATTTGTAAGCCGCTCTGATAGCATTGTGGCTGAAGAGCGGGGTATAAATAAATAAATAAATAAATATACTGATGGTACCCCATCCCACCCCCTTATGACCTTCTCCAGCAGCTTCAAATAGATATTGAACAGCATGGGAGATAGGATGGAACCCTGTGGCATCCCTCAGCTTAGTAGCCATGGGACTGAACAGGAATGTTCTGATATGATGTCCTCTAAGATTTTCTGTTTAACCTCATTAAATTATCTTTCACATATTCATATTACATTAATACTATGCAATACATAAATATGGTTACAATGAAAGGCACTGATTCATCCTGAAAGCTAGGCCAGGTGAGAGTTATAATTAAGAAGCTGAGCAATGTTCCTTACATATTTTCTTTTTTCCCCAATTATCATTTTAATTTGAAACTTGCAGATATAAATACAGAAATTCTCATATGTACATATGTATGCATATATATACATAAATATGTATATTTATCTTCGTTCCAATATTTTCCCCTAATATTACATTCTACCAGTCATCCCGAACACAATCTAACACCTTCTAGCCTTTCCATCTATAATCTAATACACTTAATACGTCCTAACCTCCCTATCTCTTCCAACACTCTGGTACATCCTTGTTTTCCCCTCTCTTTCCTTCTATACTTATTTCTCCTCCTTCCACAATCATTCTTCTCTTTAATACTTTCCACACTTACTCTTACCCTCACACACATACTTATTCTTTCTTCTGTATCACCATTCAATCCTCTAACTTCCTTTATTTCTCACCCGTTTGAGATTAGATACTTTCGTATACATTATAACTATGCCTCCCTTTTTTTCTCTTCCTTTATAGTTGTTTGTCTATACAGTACTTCTCTTTACATTTCATATTCTTCCCATTTATTTCTTTTATTTTTAAGTTCATCCATCTATCTGTATCTTTCGTTTGATTTTATTTATAATCCCAAAAGTCTGTTCAAGCTATTTAGCTGCTTCTGTTTCCTCGATTCTGTATTTTCTTATTCATTTTCACTTGTTCTCCAATACTTCATATGTTTCTGTTAATGCTCCATCTCTCTTTCCAATATTCACGGATTGGGAGCCACTCTTTTTCTTCTTCTTTTTTTTCAGTTTTTCTTTTTATTGAATTTTCATAATTTGTACATTACATTTCCTGTTTAATAGACATGTGTATAAATCATGTTGTATATCTCCTTTATATCTTATATACCTCCTTTATATCTCATTTCTTCTGGTTGTTATTTTACCAGCAAAATACAGTAAAGTGAGTTTTTACAATTATTATCACACAGGGTGTCTCTATATCTCTAATTCTATAACAAGTAACTTTGTTAATATGTACAAACTGTAATTTCCCTTAATCAAATTACTGATTTTTTTATAAATGATCATTAGCTTAATTACAACATAAATATTAGTACATAAGTCTTCTATAGACTTTTATATATTCCTTGTGTTGGTATGTTCCCTTTCTTGAATGTTTCCCGATAGTCTCCTTTAAACCTCCATTGTATCATCGTACATATCTAATCCTGTTACCAATATTTCCTGCTCTGGTCTCATCACCTCTATACTAAATTCACTCCTATATTTCTGTTTTACCATTTTGCTTATAGTCTCTTATAAATGTAGCACTATATTGCCATATATAGTATGACATTTACCGAACAAAATATTTTCTGCTTAAATAATTTATATAATTATAAATATATATAATTTATCTAATTTTTCTCTGAGTTAACCACATTACCTTCCTAATCAATAGGTATTTCAATAGGAGTGTTGTCTAACTCCCCAGAATTTTCCCAAAAATCTAACACCGGTTTCCACACTGCTTTAGTCCTTTGGTTGTTAGCCTGTCTCAATCTATTTATTAGCTCATCCATCTCAATTAGGTCCCATCACTTATCCCTCCATTCATTAATAGATGTTTCTTCTTTTAACTTCCATTTCTTCACAACAATCAATTTGGCCGCTGAAATCATATACATTATATTTTTCCAGTATCTTCCTTTTTCCGTCTTATTTAATCCTTTAATTATATTTAGTAAGTAAAGCTCTGGGGAAAACTCTAATTTTATCTTAAAGATATTGTTGATCTGATCATGCACTTTAAACCAGAATTTCTTTACTTTAGGGCAATTATGAGGTACTTTAAGGTAATTTTTTTTCAAGGATTTACACGCTGTAAATTTCATGGTCCTTCTTCTTGCTGTTTCCCAGTCCTCCAAAGCTATATTGTGACCGACGTCTTGGGCCCATTTCACCATATAATCCTTAATAGTTTCTTGTTCTAGTTTTCTGGCATGTAGAAGTTTATAAATCTTTGATATTAATTTCTTTGAGGATTCAGCCCAGATTAACTTGTCTAGTTCATTAAGTTCTGTCTCTATTCCACACTCTTTCAGGTCTTCATCATACCTTTCCTTTAGTTGGAGATAGGAGAACCAATTAATATTGAATTGCCTGATTATTTCTTCTTCACTTTTGAGTACTCTTATACTTTCAT
Source organism: Gambelia wislizenii (assembly GCA_030847615.1). Classification (NCBI taxonomy): domain Eukaryota; kingdom Metazoa; phylum Chordata; class Lepidosauria; order Squamata; family Crotaphytidae; genus Gambelia; species Gambelia wislizenii. Next base: position 311,650,869 of record JAUMIR010000003.1, on the reverse strand, counting down.
TACTGATTTCAGTTAAATCTGAATATCTCAACCAGGGGCTAGAACTGTTCCATCTTGACTGGAATGCCTCCTGCATAGAGGAGCCACTCTTTTACCGTCTTTGCAGGTTTCTTCTTATTTATAATAAATGTCAGTCTGTCATTCTCTATAATTTCTCTAAGTTAGATTATCCATTTGTCTATTTGTGGCAGTTCTTTTCCTTTCCAATTGGCTGCTAAAATCATTCTTGCCACCGTCACTGCATATAGTAGAACTCTCCAATGTTTTCCAACCAAGTTCTGCTCTACATTTGCTGTAATATTTAGGAGATATAGTTTAGGATCCATTGCAAATTGCGTTTAAAAATTTTTTTGAATCACTTTATGAACTTTAAACCAGAATTTCTGTATTTTCAGACATCCCCACCACATATGGTACATTGTTCCAATGCCTTTCCCGCAAAGCCAGCATTTATTTTCTCCGATTTTTATAAATCTTACTAACCCTTGCCGGTGTTAAGTACCATCTGTTTGCTATTTTGAGATGGTTCTCCTTTAAAGCTAGGGATGCGGTAAATTCATTCGTTTCTCTCCACGCCTTCTCCCATTCATCTAATGTTATCACTTCTTTAAGATCCTGGGCCCACCTATTCATTGAATCTGTGATTTTTCCCATTTCCAGTTCTCTATCTAATAGAGGTTTATAATAATTTGCTATTTTTCTGCCCTTGTCTTCCCATATTACTTTATCAATCTCTGTTTCCGCATACCCAAATTCATATTTATCTTTATCTTCTTGAAATCTGTTTTTTTAATTTATTATTTATAATACATATATATAATAAAAAGACAAAACATAAAACAGAAAAAACAAAACAAAAAAATATAGAATTAAATTGAATTAGCTAGATAATATTTACAATTTGCAAATAGGGAGGAAAAAAATTTACAAGTCTTGTTCATATATTCAATGCCATTATTACACTTTTCCCTATATTATGCAAATTTTATGTTTAATACATCTTTGACTTCCTCATTCTCCTAACTAAACCTTCTATACTCTCATCATTCTGTACATCATTCCTGTTTAATACCACTGTGGTTTCCTTTAATTAAGATTAGATTTATTCTTCTGTTATGTTTTTGTTCTAAAATGTTCTAGCTCTTAATTCTCCAGCATTCTCAATAATTATATACTAACATTGATTACTACCAAAGAGGAATACTGTCTTATTCAGCAGTTACTGATTGCTGCTATTTTACCCCATCCAAATATTTAGAAACACTGTTCCAATCCCTTCTGTGTTTTTCTATTGTTTGTCCTTTCATAAGCATTGTTAATTTGTTCAGTTGAATTGTTTCGTAAAATTTCTCAAGCCATTGGTCAACTGTAGGGTGTTCCTTCATTTTCCACATTCTAGCAAAGGCTGTTCTCGCCGTCACAAGCATGTAAAAAACTGTTTTCCCATGTTTCTTTTCTATGTTGTCTTCAATCATTCCCAACAAATATGTTTCGGGATTATGCTGTAATTTGCTATCTAAAATTTCCTCAATTACTTTTTGAATTTGTCTCCAATACCTAGATGCCACCTTACAGTCCCACCACATATGAAAAAAAGTTCCATTTCTATCGCCGCATTTCCAACAGTTACTTTGAGCTCCCTTATACATTAAAGATAATTTGTGAGGTGACAGGTGCCATCTATAAAACATCTTATAGACATTTTCTTTAATATTTTGAGATAGTGTTAGCTTTGTTTGTTTGATCCACATTTTTTCCCATCTTATCATTTCTATTACATGCCCAACATTTCGCGCCCATACTATCATGTTATTTTTAACTGTCTCATCTTCTGTATTCCACTTTAAGAGAAGTTTGTAAAATCTTGATATCATATTTTTATTTCCTAATTTAATAATGTTTTCCCATTCAGTTTTATCTGCTGTTATCCCTTCCAGTCTTGCATCCATTCTGTATCTTTCTCTCATTTGTTTATAAAGGTAGCAGTGACAGTCTATTTTGTCTTCTTTCATTTCTTCTTGACTTTTCATTATATAATTTCCTCCCTCAGTTTTCAATATGTCACTGTATCTTAACCATTGCCTTGTGGGGATTCCTTCTCTACCAAAGAAAGCCTCATGAGGGGAGACCCAAATCGGAATTTTTGGAAATAATCTGTTCTTGTATTTTTTCCAAACTTTAATTAATGAGCTTCTGAGACAGTGATTGTTAAATTCCTTATTTACTGTTTCTTTATTGTAGAAGAGATAAGCATGCCATCCATACCGGTTCTCTTCACCTTCCAATTTCAAAAGACTCTCCTCATTCAGCAATACCCATTCTTTTAACCATGTTAGACTACAAGCATCATGATATAATTCCAAGTTTGGAACATTCAGTCCTCCTCTTCCTTTATCGTCTTGTAAAATTTTTATTTTAACCCTTGGCTTTTTTTCCATCCTATATAAATTTAGTAATGTCTGCTTGCCAATCTACAAAATTCTCTTTAGCTTGTATTATGGGAATTGTTTGAAATAAGAATATCATTTTCGGCAATACATTCATTTTAACTACATTTATTCTACCTAAAAATGATAAGTTCAGATGTTTCCAATTAGTCATGTCTTTCTTAATTTGAGTCCATATTCTTTTGTAGTTATTGTGGAATAAGTCTTTGTTTTTATTTGTTATAGTAATACCTAAATATTTCACAGAATTCACGAACTTGAAACTTGTTTGATCCTCTATCTTTTGTTTTTCATTCTCTGTAAGATTTTTAGTAATTATCATTGTCTTTCCATTGTTTACTTTTAGTCTGGAGATTCTTCTAAATTCTTCCAATATATTCAATAATAGGTATATTTCTTCCTGTGAGTCACTCATAGAAATCACCAGATCATCTGCATACATTTTTAATTTATAACTATATTTCCCGATCCTGATTCCTTTTATTCTTTCTTCCTCATTAAGTCTTATGCTCAGTAATTCCATAATTAACAAAAATAATAATGGGGATAGGGGACATCCTTGCCTAGTCCCCTTCTGAATTTGAAAACTTTCCGTTCTTTCTCCATTTATTAATAGACATTTTAGACATTTGTCTCTATATCACAGTTCTTGTGACAAAATCATACTTTTTTCCCTTCCTTTGTTCTTCTTTCATTTCTCCCATTTGTGTTTCCAGCTTTTCTGTTCTATCTTCTATATTTTCAGTTTTAATTTTAAGACTTGTAATTTCTGCTGTTAAATTATCCAGTTTGGTGTCGATCTTTTCCACCTCTGTTCTCACTTCCCTCTTAAAAGTTTTAAATTCCTCCCGTATCTCTTTCTTGAAAATTTTACGTTCTTCTAATATTTGTAGTCCAACAACCATTTGCTTTGTTGGGTTTTCTATTGTGCTTCTTCTTGGGAAGGAGATTTGTATTTGCATTTGACTGCCAGCCATTTTCGCTCTTGTGCCTGTCACCATTTTACTATTCTATTCTGTTGAGCCTCCTCAATTTATTATTTTGTCTTAATTAAGTACAGCTATTATTAGTTCCTGCCATGCTTCAATTTTTATTTCAGTATTGTTCATTGAAATTGTATTAAGTTGTATTAAGTTTCATACAGTGTTGATTTTCAAATTTCCAAATTTCAATCTTCTGTCAAATTTTAATTCCTCAAGATTTCCCAAAAAGTTGATTTAAGCTTTTCCCCATTCGCTTGAGTGTTAAATGCTCTCTTAGTTCATCAATGCCCTCTTAACATCCACAATTTCATCCACTAAAACTTGATAGTCTATTGTCTCATCAGTTTGCCATAATTTCAGCAATCAGTCAATCAGTCAATTCTTCTATAAAGTCAATATCAGTACCAATTAATTATTATAGTTGACCGATTAATCAATTAATTATTTCTTTAATTCTCTAATTATTTATAAGTGTAAAATGTCAATAGATCGACTTGATTGTATAAACAGTATCAATATCACTTAATCTGATAAACAAAGAATATCATTATATCTCAATTAATTCTTCCATTCTTAAGTAATTTTTCCTAACTATTTGTAAATAAAGAATATTCAATACTATAAGAATGAATTTGACATATACTCAGTTTCATAGTCCTTTTCCTTATTTTCTTCAGCTGTACAATTAATATATAAACATTCAATTGGGTTGGATAAGAATTCTACCCTTGAACCTGAGTTGCTATATTTATAATTATTAAATCTATGTCAAGTTTTTGCTGTAATTAATTCACACTGTGTAATGCCCAGATAGACAATTGACAAACGTTAGTGATGTAATCCCTATAATATATCATACTATAGTATATTAACAAAATATTTTATACTAAGTTATAATGTAGATCTTAAGGAATATCTTAAAGAATATCTATCTTCAAAGTTTATAGTTTAAACACATTTCAAAAATATAAATAGCCATATATGTATTAAAGATCAAGACACAGATGCTTACAAGGATATGGGTCCTTCTAGTCAGTGCTATTTTTACCAATTCCGTTGTTACAGTCAATGACCATTAGATGGCATCCAGAGATCACTTTCTCTTCTAAAGCTCCTTTTACTCTCTCAAGTCCTGTGTCGTGAAGCCAACTCAATAGCTGATAAGGAGCCCAGCTCAACAACAACCCAGTTGAAAAACACAGTACCTGGTGTTGTCAGTAGCAGTCCTACAGGGTCAGAAGTACACACAGAGAGAGAGAGTGCAGAACGAAGAGGCAGTCCAAGGTCAAAAGGGTTCCGGCAGGTGGGTCAACGAAGGCAGTCCAAGGTCAAGATATCCAGTCTCAAAATAGCAAGGTTCCAGAAGAGTCACAGGCAGAGGCTTCCTCCAGGTAACACAGACTGCTTGAAACAAGGAACTCAGCCTCCCCCAGCTGCTTATGTTGGCCCAGCTCCCACTCCCAGCTGCGGGGTGATTGATGAGCTTCTGTCTCTTAATCTCTGGGAATGACAAAGCCACGCCTTCTCTGCTCTCTTTTGGCTAAAGGTAGGTACCTGCTCTTCTACCTCTTGCTCTTGCTCTACTATGTCTCCCAGGCTTGGACCCTGAGCTGGGGGAGGGCTAGGCTGCTGAGCCCTGGGTTCTTCAGGGCTAGATTCAGACTCAGCCAGCTCTTCTGCTACTGGCTCAGCCTCCTCGCCTTCTGAGTCCTCAGAGTCCTGACTGACCATGACATCCTGTCTCTTTAAATCTGGCGTTTTCCATAACCTCCGAAGTGCCGATCCCGTCAGTTCTGCAAGTCCGATCCCACTCAGCTTTCAGTACTTCCATTTGATGTCTGTTTAAACAATGCCCAACCTTTGATCTTCGACCCTCTTGTTTGGTCTAATCCAGACTCAAAATGATTCCTAACCGTCACTGTTTTCCTCGCTCCTCCTCTTCTGTCCTCTTCTATCCTCTTCTTTTTTCCATCTTCCATCCTCTTCGGGGACTATATCCAATGAAAACTTCAGTCTAGATTCTATCCAACAAGGACTTCAGTTTCCTGCTCTTACAGCTTTTAAAGCTTTAAAGTTTTAAACTTCATACTACCGAGGCTTATATAGTTCAAGTTTTATATGGAGTCACTTACTTATATATAAAGTCACTTAGGTTTTAATTAGATCTCACCAATTTCCTTTTCAGTAAGACCTGTAAATCTCGATCTGCTCACCGTCTTTTATATCTCACTCTGGTCCTCTCTTTATATCCACCACTTTATATCTGCCCGATCACTGTTCTAAGAGACAGTCACCATGTTCCTGCTCCACATGTTCTGTTTTGCTCATATACCTGAACACAGTTTTTATTGTGGAGACATCAGAACTTCACCCAAATCCGGAGTGAGCTTTCAATTTGTTTACCTGTCCCAGATGATTTAAGAGCCAGGGAGTCGTGAGGGTTGGATCCAAAGATTGCTTCTGTATCGCAATGGCTGCCACTAGCTGTACTGCTGCTGGTCATCACCTCAGTCCCAAGACCTCCGTCCCAATATTGAAGTAAGTCCTGTGGCCGACAGTATACTGGTCCCTCAGAATCCAATCTTTACTAGTTTGGACTACTGATCGGGGTACAGAGTTCACTCTAACTAAGACTTCATGCTGAGAGGCTGTCATCTTCTTTCTTCCCCTATGATAGTTACAATGGTTTGCATAAAACACTCAGAAGAGAGAGAGAAAATTGATGTACAATCTGCAGAATTTATTGAAGTATAAAAGTTTAACTTCAGTGGAGTGCATTCCCTACTCTGCTCCGTTCTTTTCTAAATCATATTTTTGAGACTAAATTTTATAAACCTGAGTATTTCCTTCCATATCCTTCAGAAATTCTGGATTGGTTTTATTTACATCAGAAGAGGTGAGTCTTAAATGTTTAAAGAAGACTAAACGATCAGTTAAGCATCTTTAAAAAGAGGGAGCATATATCCCTTTATGAGCCTGTTTGAGCTCTGAGATCTTCAGCAGAGGCCCTTCTCTCTGTCCTACTACAGTATCTCCCTAGGCAAGTCTGATGTGTACAAGGGAGAGGACCTTTTCAGTGGCTGCTCCCAGGCTTTGGGAACTCCATCCCTAGGAAGACTAGGGTGCTTCTCTCCTTGCTTTCCTTCTGCCAGCAAGTGAAATTTTTCCTGTACTTCCTGGCTTTTTGGAACTGACTGTGATGGGCTTTTAATTGTGTGCTGTTGTGTTGATTTTTAAAATAGTCTAATAATCACAAAAAGTCAACATGGGTTTCAGAGTAACAAGTCATGCCAGACTAATCTGATCTCTTTTTTTGATAAAATTACCAGCGTGGTAGATGAAGGGAACGCTGTGGACATCGCATACCTTGATTTCAGTAAGGCCTTTAAAAATGTTCCCCATGACATTCTTGCAAACAAGCTTGTAAAATGTGGGCTTGACAAGTTAACAGTTCAATGGATTTGTAATTGGTTGACTGGCCGAACCCAAAGGGTGCTCAGCAACGGCTCCTCTTCATCTTGGAAAGATGTGACCACTGGGGTGCCACAGGGTTCTGTCCTGGGCCCAGTGCTATTCAGCATCTTTATCAATGACTTGGATGAGGGAATTAGGGGCATACTTACCAAATTTGCAGATGACACCAAATTAGGAGGAGTAGCTAATACCCTGGAGGACAAGATCAAAATTCAAGATGACCTGGATAAACTGGAGAGCTGGGCCAAAGCTAACAAAATGAAATTCAATACGGAGAAATGTAAGGTACTGCACTTAGGGTGAAAAAATGAAATGCATAGATATAGGATGGGAGAGACCTGGCTGAATGAGACTACGTGCGAAAGGGATCTAGGAGTCCTAGTAGACCACAAGTTGAACGTGAATCAACAATATGATGTGGCAGCTAAAAAAGGCCAATGTGATTTTGGGCTGTATCAATAGAAGTATAATGTCCAGATCAAGGGAAGTAATAGTGCTGCTCTATTCTGCCTTGCTCAGACCTCACCTGGAATACTGTGTCCAGTTCTGGGCACCACAATTCAAAAAGGGTATTGACAAATTGGAGCGTGTCCAGAGGAGGGCGACTAAAATGGTGAAAGGTCTGGAAACAATGACTTATGAGGAGAGACTTAGGGAGCTGGTTATGTTTAGCCTGGAAAAAAAGACGGTTAAGAGGCGATATGATAGCATGGCAGGGGGTTGGACTGGATGGCCCTTGTGGTCTCTTCCAACTCTGCAATTCTATGATTCTATGAAATGGTTTTAGGTGAATAGATTAATTGTCTTTTAAATAACACACACACACACACACAAAACACTGATGGTTTTGTATGTTTTTAATTTGTATTAATTTTAATAATTTGTAGGCCTCTTCGAGTCCCAATATTGAGAAAAAGGTGACATATATATGGTCATCATTGTTTAAAATAATACTAGGGCATTTATATAAATTCAAATGTAAATCAGTGCAGTTGACCTATATTATAGTTAAGGCTATGCTGTAGGCTATACAAGTAGATAGTTTTTAATGTAGATGTGAATCTAAGCCTGGATTCATGGGAATATGAATTCCAGTGGTGTTGGGAGAATTTAGGTGAGAAATTGAGCTCAAAGGACTTAGGACATTTTCAAACATGACTTACAGTGGAAGAATCGAGCGGGAGAGCTTCACCGCTGCAGTGTGGCAGGGGATCCATTTCGGATGATGCCATCCCTGCGTCGAAATCGTCTATGTCACTTCCGTTTAGGATTGGAGCCGGCCATGCCATATTCTGCCAGATTTTATTCACAGACAACTTCCGTGAATAAAATCTGGTGGAATATGGTGCGACCAGCTCCAATCCTAAACGGAAGTGACATGAACGATTTAGCCGCAGGGATGGCGTAGTCCGAAATGGTTCCCCTGCCACGCTGCAGTGGCAAAGCTCTCCCGCTCAAGTCTTCCACTGTAAGTCGCATCTGAAACTGTCCTTAGTTTAAAAAATGTATGGAAGTACAGTTTAGTGAATGCTTTCCTTATCTGTTTTCCATAAGAGGGCCAAATGACTTGAAAATTGGCTAGACTTGATTGAGATATTAATGCATATTTTATGACTGAACACCTCACCTCTTAGTTTATTCCCTGGACCTAGGTTGATCAATTTTCTAAATGAGAGTGCAAATTAAGGCATTTGTGAGATACAATCATGAGCCCATTCTCTATTGCTTGATTATTCAGGACAAAAAGGATTAGGGAAACAGCAACACTCCAGGTGATTAATCTCCAGTCAGAAGCATAGCTCACACAATCCAACTATGGCTAAAATGAAGGGCATACTGTAGGTGTTTCAGCTCTTAACATAGCTGTTCCAGATGGTAAAGGATTCTGCATGATTTCCATGTCTTTCAAATAGGCCAAATGCTGTATTTCAGCCTCATATAATAACTGCCAGGATTTTTTATGAATATATTTTGAAAATGGGACTTACCAGTCATTCTCCTTTGGGGAAATAAAACTTCCAAATTTCCTGTAGCCCCTTGGAAGCTAAGATCCTTCTGTTCTTTGTGTGGGTGTTCCATGCTAGGTCAGTACCAAGATGGAATGCTAAGTAAGTACTGTAAATGTGTTCATACTTTCTATTATCTGTCCATCCAGCCTCCATATGTGCCTCATGCACTTTCTACCAAATGCCAACACACTTGTATTTGAGTAGTTCATCTTAAATATTCTTGTTTGCAGAACTGACCTAATTGTTGTAACTTTCATTTGAAACCAATCTGGCCGAGTGAAATCAGTGCTAGAAAACCTCTCCATTTCTGTTCCTGATTGTTGCCCCATGTGAAAGCCTTCGACTTCACATTGAACATCTCTATGGGAAGAAACTGTTCCAAGACACCCAGAGACTGGAAAAACTCTGGACCAGGAGAGCATAAACTTCACACACACTCCTACCCAACCATTTTCTGAAGCTGCCAGCCACAGATGCAGGCAAAATGTCAGACGTAAACTCTTCCAGGACACGGCCTCACAGTCCAGAAAAAAACCATGGAAAATATGGATGCCAGCCGTGAAAAGCCTTTGACTTCTCATGTATCACAGTTTGCTTTTGCTTCATGGGTCATCTGTGTCACAGAGTCCAAATAATATGGGAATCTCCAAGGCAATGATATGAAGTTGTGACACTACATTGTTAGGTTTGGCTAAATGGCAATTTCACAAAAAGAACTAGAGAAGAAAAGATAGCAATAGATTATATCCTGATAATCCCATTGAGATTTTTGGATCAAATTAACCATGACTAATAAAAATCCCACTGAAATCTGTGGAACAAAAGCATTATTAACAGTCTGGATCCTAACCAATATTAATAAAAAGAGAGACTCTTGTTTATTATGTGTATATTAAAATTATTTTTATATCTTCTTTGGAAGCAAAGCCTCCCCAAGGCAGTTTACAGAGTAAAACTTTAAAAAAAAAATTAAATGACAATAACAGCATAAAAGAAAATAAAATGCTTTCCTGTAAATCAGTTTAAAATGTAAGGATAACCAGGTCTTTATTAAAAGTAGTCAGGGAGAGAAATAAGCACATTTCCAGAGACAGAGCTTTTCACAGGGATAGGGCTATTTTGAAGAATACCCCATATGTTTTTCCCATAAACCTAATAGATTTAAACAGCCAGCATATGAATTGGGCCTCTTGGGTCAGTCTGAGGGCCTAGAAAGGTTTGTGTTTATTTAATTGTTGAAGTTGTTGGGTTTTGAAGCTGCTATGTAAACTACAGTGAGTTGTATCTGTGAAGCCCAGAAAGGGGCCAAAGAAATTACTGTTCTGGGAGTCCCAGGAGATGCTCAGTAAACCTTGATTTGTATCCACACTACACAAATAATCCAGTTTGAAGCTAGATTATTTGCCATGGCTCCTTCCTATTGGATCCTGGAATTTGTAGTTTTACAAGGTCTCTAGCCTTCTCTGCCAAATAGTGCTGGTGTTCTACCAAACTATACATCCCAGGATACCATAGGAAGGAGCCATGGCAAATAATCCAATTTCAAACTGGATTATTTGTGCAGTGTGGATGCACTTAATGTGTGGAATGGGAGGATACTTCCTACCTCTTCCTCATGGTGAAACACCCACAATCCCAATATGATTCCAGTTTACATGTGTCCCCATACAAGAGACACATGGGTTTCACTTTGCATAAGACTAAAGAAATATGAAAACTATATCTACAAGTATCACCTTTCCAGTCATGTCCAGTCCATGAGGAAAGTCCTTTGGACTCACAGAATCTTAAAACCAGAGTTGGGAGTACTGCAAGAGCCATCTAATCCAACCCCCTGACATGTAGGAGTACACACGTAAAGCATTCCTAAAATCTAACCTCTGTTTAAAGACTTCCAAGTCTTTTCCACTGTTACACAACTCTTACCATAAAGAGTTTCTTCCAAATGTTTAGGAAACTATTTGCTTGTAATTTAAATCTATTGGTTTGTCTCCCAGGACATTAGAATAGAATAGAATCTTTATTACGGTCATAGACCAGCACAGGTAAAAAGGGGATACAAAATAAAGGTGAAATCACAGGATAAAAACAGGCTAAAAGCAGTATTTAAAATGTTAGCTCCAGTATAACAAGACTAGGTTGACACTATTCTACTGCTGAGGACATTGTCTGTCGAATTTTAACCGCAGCTGCGCAGAATCTGGCAACATTATAAGTTGTTCCTGGGTTGGTGTCTGAAAGCAACAAGTTTATGTAGAATTGTCCAGTGTGCCCTTGATATTTATGCAACAGGGGTGAAATTAGGCTGAGACGTATGTCCCTGTAGTATGAGCACTGGAGTAATACATGCTCTGTTGTTTCTATTTGGCCTGAGTTGCAGGGGCACAGTCTGTCTGAGAAGGGGATCTTGTATCGGCCTTCAAGGACAGCTGAAGGGAGGGCACAACACCGTGCAAGAGTAAAGGCCCTTCGATGTTTAGGTATTTCAAGTGTTGCTAAGTATGCCAAAGGTGAGACCAGATATCTATTGGAGTCACTAGCAATGAAGGTTGGAGTACTGGCTAGATCCAGTTGTCGCTCTATATCTGCTACCTGTTGTTTGATAGTAGCTTTTGCCCTATCATATCCCAGGCTTAGCAGAAGATCTGGAGAAAGGCCCAGCATTGAGATTTTTGTCATCACTGTCTGTTTCCAGCTGGATTGGAAATCATCACTTAAGGTTAGTGGAGCAAGGCCAGTGGGAAAGAGGGATAGTCTGAGCCAGTAGTTGAGTATGGTCACCCACACTCGCCTCCATTTTCATAAATCCTGACTCCAGTCTCAGAGCTGCGTTAGAGACACATTTTGGAGTTTGGAAAGCTGATCTTAAGAATTTGGATTGGACAAGTTCTAATGGAGCAGGGTTGGGGAAGGGTCCCAATTGGGATCCATAAAGCAGTTGTGCTACTGGTTTGGCTTCAAAGAGTTTAAGCACTGCAGGTAAATAGTGGCCTCCTCTTGTCTTAAGAAATTTGAGAATGGTTGTTTTACTCCTCTGCGCATTGCAAGCAGCATACTCCCCATGCGCTTTCCTACTACCAGTGGCTTGAAAAATTACCCCCAGGTATTTGAAGCAAGAGACCTGCTCAATCTTGTGGCCATCTATATTCCAGTTGTAGTTCTTAGGTCTTTTAGCGAATGCCATGATTTTAGTTTTTTGATAGTTGAGTTCTAGCTGTTCCATTCTGCAATATTGTGTTAGTGCTCTTAGGGCTCTTTTTAGTCCAATGGGAGTTCTTGAAAGTACTGCTGCATCATCCGCATAAAGCAGCGTTGAAATATGCCTTCCCTTTAATTTTGGGGGGGTGGAAGTTAGTGTTGTTGAGGTGATCCACCAAATCATTGATGTAGAAGTTAAACAGGAGTGGAGCTAGAATGCAACCTTGCTTGACACCCTTCTCAGTGACAATGTCATTGGTGAGATGTCCCTGGGGGTTACATCTTACTTTTAATGAGGTCCCTTCATGCAGCATACGAATTAGATGGAGTAAACATCGGTCGATCGAAGAAGCCTCCAGTTTTTTCCACAGTTTGGTTCGGGATATAGAGTCAAAAGCTGCTTTAAAGTCTATGAAGGCAGCATAGAGCGAAACTGTGCTGCAGGTGGAGTATTTTTCAATAAGGTGGTGGAGTACAAGGCACTGATCTATGGTGGAGCGGCCTTCCCTGAAGCCAGCTTGTTCTTCTGCAAGTATGTTTTCTTGTTCCAACCAGGTCTGAAATTTCCACTGTAAGTGTCTTGCATAGAGTTTGCTGATTGTACTGAGGAGACTAATTGGTCTGTAGTTGACAGGATCATCCTTGCTTCCTTTTTTATATATGGGGACGATGATTGCAAGACCCCAATCCTTGGGTGCTTGACCGTATTTGTCGATACAGGTGAAAAGTGAGGCCAGGATAGGGGCCCAAAATTCAAGGTTGTTTTTAATGGCTTCTGCAGGTATTAAGTCTTCTCCTGGAGCCTTCCCCATTCTCAGCTGGGCTACAAGGTTCTTGATCTCTGTCAATGTCACTGGTGGCCACCCTTGGATATTTTCTATATTTTGGCTAGTGCATCCCCTTTCAATGTAGTTGTCCTTATAAAGTGCTTGAAAGTAATCCTCCCATATCCCTGGAGGGATGTGACAATCCACTGTAGCTGGCCCATTTCTCTGGGGACTTGATGTAATATGCCAGAATAGAGCTGTGTTGTTGGATCTGACTGCCTGGATAAGTTGTGTCCAGTTATTCTTCATGGCTTCTTTTTTCTTGTTCCTCAGCAACTTTTTGTAGTCTCTTTTCTGCTGAAGCAGCATTGGTGCAGCATCTGGAATGTTATTAGATAGGTAACCCTGATAAATATCAATGAGGGCTTTTTTAGCATTAACACATTCCTTGTCAAACCATGGTTTGGAGTGGTGCTGTTGTTGTTTCCGCTGATGTGCACTATTTTGACAGATTAGATATTGCTGTAGAGCTTGGGTAAGTATATTGTAATTTTCCAAGATTTCATCAGGGGACTCAGCTGATATCAGGGCAGTCCTAAGATGCTGAAGTTCGTCTGAAGCCAATACCTCACTTATTGTTTGGTTTAGTTGGGGGGTCCATTTAGCTCAGCGATAAGTCCTTCCTGCTGGTGTCACAGAGAGATGATAGCACTCCCTGGTGTGTGTCTCCTGAGTGAAGTCGCTAAGATGTAACCGAATTGGTAAATGATCACTTTCAAATCTGGGCATAACTTCTATTTCCTTGGCATAGGGAAGAAGGTCCCTGGAAATGATTATGTAATCAATGGCACTCATTCTGGACCCAGAGACATAAGTGAATTCAGCTGGGCAATCATTTTTCAGGGCACCATTTAGAATTTGAAGGTTCAGCCTGAATGCTGTTTGATCCAGACAAAGTCCTGCAAAATTTGATTTCTTGTCCTTTGAGCATCGGATGAGGTGGGTTCCATCATCTTCAAAATCAGGAGGAGGGCATTTGTGATGGGCATATAGGGTATGATTGTTGGGGCCCAGTCTGGCATTCAAATCACCCCCCCCAAAATTACAAATGCATTTGGGTTCTGCAACATGAGATTAGCAGTATATGATTCCAATTCAGCCCACAGGCCTCTGATTTGGGATTTCTTCTTCATTGGAGGCATGTAGGCATTTATTATCAGCAAAGTGCAATGGTTAAATTGAATCAGCACTGCCATGGCAGGTGTTTTAAAAGTGGAAAGAGGCCTTGTTATGGCACGTAGGGTGGTGGAGACCAGGCCGCCCAGGCCGCCTCTAGCTCTTCCATGCTTTTGCCCTGGCTCTGCCGGAATTGAGAATGAGTGAAAGCCATTTAGTAACAGATCCTTATTAGTCCCTGTTTCCTGGATCAGTATAATGTCATATTGGATGAGGAAGTCATTAGGACAGGGATCTCTGTGGGCCATCTGCCACCCAGCGATGTTCCAGGTCTTAAGGGTCACCTTGTGCTGGTCTGTTGGAAGTCAGGCAGTCACATTACAGGGCACAGCCTGAATGGGTAATTCATCTGATGGCAGTTGGTTAAATGACTGGGTTGACTGTGGCTGTGTCCTCCTCTGTGGATGGAGGGGTAGTGAATCATATTCCTGTTCTTCCTGCCCTGCCTGTTCTGGAAGGGAGATTGGAAGAACCAATGCAGCATGGGAAGTGAAATGAGGATCACAAGCAAGCAAGGATCCCATCTCTTTAGTGAGGGGGTATTCTTTGGCTTAGGAGATGAGGTAGGTGGCAGTGAAGACTGTTTTTCCCTTGAGCTAGGTTTGCATAGGGATGTTTGAGTCCCCTGGGGTTTAATTGTAGATGGGGGTGCATCTGCAGTATATTGCATTTGTGAAGGGGTGTTGGCTACAACTCGGGATTTCAAGATTTCCTTGATTATAAGTAGAGAGTCATCACTTTCACTTTCATTATCAGAGAAATCAGAGAAATGCACTGACAGTTTTCTGCGAGGGGGGGCTGATTTCAATGGGGCTGGATTGCTGTTAGATTGACTCAGGATGGTATCTCTCATCAGCTGTATTGTGGGAGTGTGTTCCCAAATTTCTGCGAGTTTTTCTCTCAGTTTAATTACTTCTTGATTTATAGCCTGAGCTTCTTCCTTTAAGGTGTGTTTAGGTTCTCCCTCTTGGTGTGCAGAATTATTGCTTCTTTGTGTTATTGTTGCTGTTTTCCCTGTGATGAGGTCACGGACTATCTCATCCTTGAAAACTCTGTTAATTTCTATATAATGTGCATTCCAGAGGAAATTTCTTTCCCATAACAGCCTGTTAGGAATATTTGCCTGGCTAAAGGTCAGAAAAATTCGCTTAGTAGCTCTTGAGCTGGGTAAAAAGTGGCAGTCTGTTAAATCAATTGTTCTGCTGTGTATGTTTAAAAGTTGGGAAAGATATCTCAAAACAGCCTTCTTTCCGTTCCACATGTGACTGTTGTGATGTATTTGCAACAGGAGCTGATTTTTTTTAACACTCGGCTGTGTTTAACTGCATCCTGTGACGTGGCAGGGCACATCATTTCCTCCAAATCTGCTACATTTTTAACCCTCTGTGTACCATATGGGTTTTGCCTTTGAAAATCTTGCTGGGGAAGCTTATTTGTAATGTTGTTTAATCTTTGCAAAATAAGAATCAATGTCTCTATGGACAGTTTGCAGAAATCATAAAAGAGCTGAGCGCTGTTATTGTAGGGAATGCTGCCAAGCTCCGGGAGTTTGACTTTGTTATCAACTTTGTTATCAACTTGCTCTGTCCCATAATTTATATTTACACTTTGAGGAATTGGGGAGGCTGTTTTGTTTAGTTCAAGTGTCTGTGATGGCTTAAGGAGTAAAGAAGGAGCTGTTGTTACAGATCTGTTACTCACGGGCTGTGTTGTCTCTGCCGCATGGAAGAGTGAGTCAATCCTCATCTGTTTTTCTGCTTTGGAGGGTTCCTGATTGTCCTTATTATTACAGGGGCTCATCCGATTTCTTTTCTTGCCTTTGGATGGCATTTTGGAGGTATATATAGGTGGTAATGCCAGATGTTAGTGGGAGGACAATTCAGAAGTTGTTAGTCGTCGCCATCTTGCCCCTCCTCCCTCCCAGGACATTTTCAGATGGGGCCAAATACCCCGTTCCTGCCCCATCACCTCCATTCTCATTCCTACCATGGAAAAGAAGAAAAATGTTCACACACTTACCTTCATTCCATGGCAGGAACACCCCCCCCCCTCGCTGGCTGGTCTTAAATGCAGCCGTCGTAAGGATGCATTTAAGACCAGCAAATGAAATTCCGCCCATTCTTGCGAGAGAACAGGTGTGCGGCAAATTTAAAAATAAAAAAACTCCGAAATGTCAAAACTGAAAACAAAGCACAAAAACACAGGGAAAAACATGTAAGTAACCCGGGGAGGGGGGAAATGGGTGCCACTTACCTGGATGTCCCGAACGTGCCTGGAAGTGCTGGGAATGGACCTCCCCCCCGTGGCTGTCATCTTGCAACAGGAACAGGGCTCCTTTTCCCACACCCCTGATCCCATGACAGACACGGAACAGGTGGTCTGTTCACGATGTTTCATTATGGGGGCAGGATGGGAGCAGGACGGAATGGGTCGATGTTGTCAGAAAGGGAGACCCTTTGTTAACCCTGTTCCATGCCTGCGAAGGAATATTGAGCCCATCTGAAAATCTCCCCAGTCTCTGGAGCAGCAGAAAACTTGCTTGCTCCATCTTCTATATGACATGACTCCATCCTTTGTTTTTTATAGGAGTAATCTACAAAATGCCCTTACTACTTACAGGGTGCACAGGTCCCATTATCCCCAAGTCCCATGAACAGAAACTACATTTTTTAAGCCCATGAACCCCTAAACGTTCTAAACAAAGCACAGGTTTGTATAAAGAAATGGATTTCATCTTAATGTTTATCTAGTCAAAACATAATGCTGTCTGTTTATTGTCACATGCAGAAGTGAAAAAAGATAGCAATGTAACAAATAATAAGTCTGCTTGAATATTTCACATTCTGGAAAAGATGAGAAATACCTTCCATACTGAATGTAAAGTCAATGTTTATGGAAATTCAAGACTCATTGCAAATATTTCTGCATATGTTCTTATATTTTTAGATGCTAGGAAACTACCACTGACAGTAATTTTATTCAGTATCACCTCTTTGAAGTTATCAAGTGGAACAGCTGTATGTCCCTCCCTCAGAAATGTTTCAGAAATTGCCTTGTTTCCATAGATATAGTGATGCAGGGGCAAAGTTCAAGCACTTACCATTAAAGGTTCTATTCCTTACAAAAAGATTCAAACCCTCTCCCCAGCCAAGACCGTTGCAAAGGTATCTGACTTAAATTTAGCATGGCACTATTGCATATACCTAGATAGTTTGAACAGTAATCAAATGGCAGGCTGGAAAAATAAATGGGAACACCTATTATTTTCATTTCATCTATCCTCACAGATAAGTCACTAAGATTTCCATTTTACAAATGGGAAACTGGCGCAAAGAGATATGGCAAATTACAAAGTAACTCAATGGCTTCTCTGGAACTTTTCTTCTGATTTGGGATCAGCAATTTGTCCATGAGGTAGTACTCAGTGGCTAAGAAGGTGTAGCAAAATGTTGAGTTTTCAGAAGGTCATCACATGCTGTTTTTTCAAAAATACTTGAATGCAGTAGGAGTGAATTAGCTTGAACTAAAGCATTGTACTACCTTTGAGTAAACCTTACGCCAAATCTATACTACACTAATAATCAATTTGAAACTGGATTATTTGCCATGGTTCCTTTCTATGGAATCTTGGGATTTGTAGCTGCTTGTGTCCCACTCTCCAGATCCAAGCAGGAGGCCCGCAGTACATGAGCATGACCACCTGCATGTGACCAGCCTGGTCACATCTTGCAGGCTTGCTTCCTGGCTGCAGAAGAGCAATGGCAGACAGCAGCTGCAGTGATGGGCCAGCATGCCATAATGGGCACCTATGGTTATATGGGGGCCTGATCTGGTTTTTGCCAGTTGGATCACTTTTTCTCAGGTATTTTTTTAAAAACAATGTAACAGACTTTACCCTGTCTTGGCCCCATCTTTGCCCCAGAGGTCCTCAGGACTGCAGGACTCCAGGACAGGGGCAAGATGGGGTAAATTGCCTGTGTATATAAGCCCCAGGTCATCTGAAGAAAAAAAAAAGAAGGGCCTTAATGGATCTGTGTAATTGTTGCTTCAATCTTGGTTGTTCAGCTTATAGAGAAAAAAAAGAAACTTAAGCTGTTAGATGGAATTCTGCCCCATTGTGCCTGCTCTGGAATTTGAGCCTAGCCTATCTTTAACAATGCCATCTGGTGCTTAGGATCCTTGTCTGTGTGCTCCAGAATTGACTCCCATCTGGCCTTGAACCTTGTGGCCTCTTGTGGATCTTGGCCAATGACATGTATATAATTACTGCCTTTAGTGTCCTATGAGGAAACCCACTACTGGTTCATTACCTTTCCACAAAGAGACTTGACAAGTGACTTACAGCTTACTGAAAAATAGCAGTACCTCTTGAATTGATTTCCCAGCAGTGAATCTGTTCCGTATCCCAGATACTTCCATCCTGTTCACATTTCAAGGATGAAGTCATGAGAAATATGATTTGAATGATGAATTGTTGAATAGACAATAGTAACTTAATTAATATTAAACAAAAGCTTAATAATGTCAACAAGTTAATAAACAGTGCAAATAACAGATTCTTAATAATATAAATAAATAACACCACCTTGCACAATCCTTTAGAGGCTGCAAATGCAATGCAAATTTTATTATTTTCAAATGTAAATCCTTATCAATATTTGTACATTATTTCCATAGCAGTTAATTTTAACACCATAATTTTCCACACACATAAAAATGCTGTAAGGAACACATACAAAAAAAATTAGTGGCACTAATTACTGGCAAAAACATGGCTATATTAAACAAATTATGGCAACTTGTTTTGCTACCCTTTTGTTGGGATCTTACTGAATCAGGAAATGTACCACTGAAGCAAGAAGCTGGGCAAACCTGGATAGACCCAGCCAATTGTAGCTCATGGAATTCTAGGGAAAACTAGAGGCTTGTCTGTTAAAGAATTAGATAGGGCCAGTTAAAAATAGAGTTGAATAAGGCCTGTTAGGACAAGGGAGGAGAACCAAATAGGGTTTCAGCAGCTAAGAGTGCAGAAAGGAATTCAAGGAGTTGATCTTTAACTTGCCTATTATATAATTAATCTGTACAGATTTTATTTTCTACAACTCTGTCTGAATGTTTTCATTTAAGAATTGATAAGGAGGATTTGATCATGCATTACCACTTTGAAGCCTCTGATTAACACATCCACTTGTTAATAATAATAACTTGTCCCGTATTGTGGTCACCTTGAGTACCAGATCTAGTACTCAAGAGTAAGGGTGGAGGTGAGTGATAGGAGCTAAGGGCTGGAGTTGCAGAGCAATCCTCAATAGAGGATAATAATAATAAAATTTATTTATACCCCGCCCCTCTGTTAAAACAATCGGGGCAGCTTACAAAAATTAAAATACAATACAGATAAAATCCCCAAACACCCCCCACCCCACCCTCCCCCATAAAAAAATATTAAACAATTACAAATTGTTTCTGTCATACCATGCAACAACTGACATCAAATTCAGCTCTGTTTGTAGGAGAAAGATGATGCAAGTCAGGATAGCACACACAAACATATATATGCAGATCTGAACATGTACACCAATAATTAAATATTTTAAAGGAGCATTGGGTTCATTAGCCATTTTCAGTACTGTGATAGATGGCTTCTTGGTCTGGGTCTGTAAATAGTGATTTCATTTAATCAAACAAAATGTATTTGTGGCAGTACTATAAAACAAGTATACAGAAATAATTAATGGCATTGTCTGTACATAAAGGTTCTTTTATATTCTTGAAAACATTTTGATTAATAGAGAAGAGAGAAGGCTTCCATAATAATCAGGCCATCGTCCTATTCTGTCATTATTATTTTTTTCAGTGAAGGATGTTATACTGATAGGGCTGGGCACAGCAGCTCCATACTCCAAATCTCTATTTGGAACTACAAAATGTTTGGGACCAAACATTACATGGGCATATGCTTTAAATGAGAAAAGAAATCATTTCCAAGAAGTGTGTTGAATAGCCTAGGACTTCTTAGTTAATTATGAGTATAAGCACTTAGTTTTATTTATCCACAACTCTCAAATTTCTCCATTTTGTGATCTATTCCCAGTATTAATTTTAACTATGTTTTGTTTTGTACAATATGCTCTTACTGTGATTTATATTCCCCCAAAAGGAGTAATATAAAGGAAAACAATGATCACATAATTTATAAGGACAAACAGTTCAGCTTCTTGCACCAGTAGACATGATT
Source organism: Gambelia wislizenii (assembly GCA_030847615.1). Classification (NCBI taxonomy): domain Eukaryota; kingdom Metazoa; phylum Chordata; class Lepidosauria; order Squamata; family Crotaphytidae; genus Gambelia; species Gambelia wislizenii. The sequence goes on along the minus strand of JAUMIR010000003.1, from coordinate 311,630,517 downwards.
GTTTCTCTAATTAGGGCCTTCCTGTGTTGAGAAATATGTTAGTATCCATTTCAAGTCATAATAGCTTAAAGGGTTGATGGAGTTCCTTTTCAACTCCAGCATAGCTAAAGTGATTGCTTTGGCTCTCTGTTTCATGTGGGATAGCTAAGGGGATTGACTTTAGCTCCCTGATTCTTGCCATGATGATTAAGGGGATTTGCTTAAATACCCCATTTCATGTGCTATAGCTACTGTAAAAGGATTAGCTTTAGATCTCATTTTTATGTGGGATAGCTAAAGGGATTAGCTTTAGCTCCTCATTTCATGCCACAGTAACTAAGGGCATTTACTGGAGCTGCCCATTTAGTTGCACTAAGAGCTCCTGGCTTTTATAACTGTTTTATCTTTTTCTACTAGTATCAGATACAAATTATAATATGCCTGTATGTATATTTTCATTACAGTCAGCGCACACTGCACAGCACTGTATTTTGTTTTTTTCCTAGTTTTTTGACCTTTGTGTCTAGTAACAATATGCATTTTTAAAAGTGACACTACAGGTGTCCATCTCTCACCTCTGATTATAGATACTTCCTTTATATTCCTTCTTAGTTTCTCTTCTGAATGTAAGTTTACCTTTTATCTGCCTGTAATTCTGCTTTCTTATCTTTTGTACCACTCCCATGTTATTCCATTCCTGCAACAAAGGTGCAGGTTTGTTGTCTGCTGCCCCAGAGGGTATGATCAAGTCTAATGGTTTGAAGTTACAGGAGGGTAGATTTTGACTGATCATTAGAAGGAACTTCTTGACAGTTCAGCAATCAAACAAATTGCCCAGAGAAGTGGTAAAGTCTCTGTCTCTTGACATCCTAAAAAAGAAGCTAGACAGCTTTCTGTAGGGGATGTTCAAGCTGGAGTTCCTGCATTGTCGAGGGGTGGGAGTGGGCAGCACTGGACTTGACAGTGTGGTCCCAACTTTATGATTCTATGATGCCTCGTTGTACAGTAGATGGCAGATTAATGTCATAAAAAAATTCTACCAACTTTACCCTTTCTTCTTGACTTGCATGTTTTCTTTTTGGTACTGGTTGGCAAGAGGATATTAGGACTTGCTGTTCTGTTTTAGAACCAATGCTGCTTCCAGACTACTACCACCTTTCTGATTGCACTCCCAGGTTTAACAACCAAAATCTCCATTATTCCCTCCTCATGGGAAAACCCACCTTAAAACTGCTGCCTTTGGAAATTCCTAGCACATGGAGAGATAGGCCTTCAAAACAGCAGGGAAGGAGTAGGGTATTCTCATTAAATTTCTTGCCCTTTCCCAGTCTTCTTTGACAACTGTTATGTGTTTTTCATTCTTTACTACTTTACTTCTTTTTAAGTTTGAAAGTCTTGCACTATGTCATACATTGCTGCTCAAAATACAAAGACTAATTTGGAATTTAGGGGACTGGGAAGTGAAATGTAGAGACTTGCCATTGGCTATTTATTGAGTATCTAGCTGAGATAGAACTTGAATCCAGATCCTCTGGGTCCAATGTTATATTTACTAGATATTATCATATGTTTTCTCTTTCATTTAAAAAGAAGTTAGGAAAAAACATTAGTCAAGCAACATACATTTTTCAGTACATAATATAAGGTTTGAAATGGGAAACCCAGATACGTTTTGTAAGAGGAGTATAGATAAAGATATAATGTATCCTGAATATTTTATGATAGCATACATATAAGAGCAAGACACATAGCACAGACATTACTGCAGTGTAGTGTCTTCAAGATTCCATACAGTTTTCTTTTTGTGAAACTCTCTTTTTGACTTCTATTGGGCCTTGTAATATTTATGTTTATTTTTCTGATTTTTTTTAAAACGATAACTTAGCAGCCTTGTGAGAATTGTGTGAAGAATTTCCACAGCACTTTTCAGATCCACTCTGTCTTAGATGCTGTAGCAGAACCGGTTAAGTGGATGTAACTTTTGCCCCTGTTTGTCCTATGTTACTGGATATTTTTCATATGCACAAGTAAATATTAATGCACTATTGGGTGTTCTGTATAAGTAAATAGAGGGAAAATGGAAACCTTTATGCATAATATCTAAAAGATCAATATAAATATGCAATGTATTCAAAGCAAGTAAGATACTATATATGACAGTTCAGATGATTCGTGAGTTCATGTTGGGCTCTGTACTAGACACTAAATGGACATTTAAATTCCTACCAATGACAGTCTTTTTGATGTATTGCTACTAGATAATTATTAAAATTCAAGGTATGTTTTATACTCTACAACTAGGAATATTTGGGGGACAAGATATAGCAATAGCAATAGCACTTCTATTTCTATACTGCTTATCAGTGCCAAAGCATTCCCTAAGCGGTTTACAACATGTTAGCTACTTGCCCCCAACAAGCTGGTTACTCATTTTACCTACCTACGGAAGGATGGAAGACTGAGTGACCCATGGAACCCTGCAGGATTGGACTCACCGCATTGTGGTTGCAGTACTGGCATTTAACCACTATGCCACCGGGGCACAGTGGTTAAAAGCTCAGTAGCAGAGCATGTGTTTTGTGTGTTTAAAGGTCCCTTGTCCCTGGCTTCACCAATACAGTAAGGGATCACATAAGGATGGGTAGAAAAGGCTTCTACTGAAGACACTACAGGGCTGCTGCCAGTCACAGTAGATACTATATGCCAAACACACCAAAAAAACTTTACCTTATACCAGTGTGGTATAGTGGCTGAAGCTTTGGACTCGTACTTGGGAGATCAGAGTTCTAATTTCTATTGATCCCTCTGACAAGAGAGTGAAGTCTGGGGGAAGAGGCATACCATGTATACTGCCTTGGGCCCACTGGCAGAAAAAGTAGGATATAAATGTTAATACTGTACTGTTACTACTACTACTACTACTGCAAGTAATTATAATAAATAATAAATAAATATTCAGTGCAAATAAAAACAGAAGCCATGCTGTATGTTTATCTTATGGCAGTGGTAAACAGAAGTTAGATAGGGATCTATTGATAGATACTTGGGTGATTTGAAGTAGATTAGTAATATCTCTGACTCCCTGTTATTTAACAATGGCAAAATATCCCCCTTTCCTGTTTATGCTACTGCAATTAAGAAAGCAAGGAATGGCGAGAACCAAGAGTGGATTTTTATGGTAAGGCTGCAAGATCAGTTTAGTTTTGATGCTCAAAAGTATGTTCTGGCTTTAAAATTCTTTAATTGTTGATTAATATCATCTTCATCTGGTTGATGGATCCCTGAGTTCTTGTTTTTCTTTTCAAGTAGATTCCAAAAGGCTGATGTCTGTCTTACCTCCCATATTGTATGCCATAGTAGTTGTGTTTGAAACTAAATAGCTTTACTAAAATCTTGGTATTATGATGTTAAATAGTTATAACATTAAAAGAACTCTATTGGATGGGGGCAATTAGTCAATCAATTAATTACTTTTATATTCCACTTTTCTCACAAGAGTGGGACTCAAGGTAGCTTAGAGAATAAAAAGGGATACAAGTCTGTATATTTCAGTATTCATTTTCCAACACTGACTGGATAGATGTCTCTGAAAATCTTACAGGTACTAGGAGTGTGCATCTGACAACCCTCAAGCTAAGATTTCTGCTTTTGAGAGGTTTTGCCTTTTTCTGAAACAAAGCAGAACTTCTCTAAAGGACCTTAAATGAAGTGGACTGTTTGCAAAAATGCTGACCTACTTTGCAGGAACACCTATGTGTCAGACAAGTCAATTGAAAATGATGGCATTACTCTTAAGATTTCCAGAAAAGGAAAATGGCAGGCGGGGGGAAGGAGAGAAAGGGCTGTTTTGTAACTGACAATTCTAGCTTCCAATCAGATAATAATTTTATCAAGGCCATCCTTTTCACTTCTAGTTACAGAAAGCCAATGTGGTATCTGGGACTTGGGAAGACCAGGGTTTGGTCCCAATTGGACCATGAGATTTTTTGGGGTGACCTGGGATTTGTTATTTTCTCTTAGCTTTGCAAAGTTGTGAAGACAAGGAGAGCCATGTACACTGCTTTGAGCTCCTTGAGGAATAGCAGAATATAAACATAACTACCTATTAGAATAAAATGTGATGGTAATATACTTGCTCACTAAGATAGTTTGGATATTTCTTTAGTTGAAGGTCATTATTCATAATCATGCTAGTACCACAGGAGATTGTGGTATTAGAAAAATGATATTTTAAATTCATATCCTTACTTTGTTTGAAGTAACAGTAAAAATATGCTGACCACCATGATATTGGAGATAGAGACTGTATCGATCTTAGACTTTAATTTTCCTTTAAAGGATAAAAGGTTTTTTTATACAACATTAAATAAAAAACCAATGTAATCTTCCAAGCATTCTTTAGTATTTTGGGGGGTCTTCCCCCACTCCTAAGCTCTTTTCAATATTGAATAAAAATAAGTATTAACTTGTGGGTAAATACTTTTTGCCTATTTGTGAAGAATATATAGTTACAACAATTACACATATTTCTATTATGGGTGTTTCCATCCATGGAAACCTAGTAGATGACCTTGAGCAAGTCACACTCTCTCAGTCCAAGAGGAAGGCAATGGCAAATCCCCTTGAATAAATCTTGCCAGCAAAACCCTAGTCAGAATTGCTTGTAATTTAGTTCCCCTGCCAAGTTACTACTGTCTCCTTAAAGCTAGATGGAACAATGTTTTCATATAAAACCCTCAAACCCACTCAGCCACTTACAATGTAAGCTAGTCCCCCTCTAAAAGCCCTGAACAGCCAAAATGGCATGTGTTGAACCATTAAATGCTTGTAGGCTTACCTTTCCAAGAATCCTGCTCACAACTTCTGGTTCTACTAATTGGCTATTAACAACTAATTTTACTAGTAACAACTGGGGAAGCTGTTCAAGGAGACATCCTTCAGACTAACCATCATATCCAGATTGGAGTATATCTATTTTGTTAAATGTCTCCATTGTAAGTGCCAGGATTTTAACAGCACTCTGGTCATGTGCAACAAATCTGCTTGATGAATCCATGAAGATGCAATGATCATTGGGAAATGGGATATCTTTCCAGTTGTCATTGTCATGGAAATGAGCTCCAAAGTTGCTTTTGATTAGATTTATTTAGTGCCTTCTGTTAACACCAATCTGTCAGCCCAGTTTCATTGACTCTAGTAAATATGACGTTCACTTGGCTACATGTATTAAGAGAGGATGCTGTCAGAAGATGGTGTCAACCATTTCTCCCAGCAATGGCAATGTTGTCTCTACTATCTCTACATCTTCCCCTGCCCTTTATGTATTGGGTGGTTATCTTTCCCTGCCCCCACTGACTCAATCCATTCAGAATACATATTACTTACAGATGTATGCCTTCGCTTGGTTCTTGCGTGCAAGAATTTAAAAAATCAAATATTAGTGATATTTCACTAGGTGAAATTAGAGGTAGAGGTTTTCTATATTGTCAAATGGTGGTTTGTTTGTTTTTTACATTTGATACAGGTTTTTTGCACAACTTTGTTTTATGCAAAATAAGTTTTTGTACAAAAATATTGTTCTACTATTGCTGCTGCTAACAAAAATGTGTTGGGCTTCATGATGGATGATTTTTATTTTATTTTTTGTCAAAAAACTTGTGAAAAATGGAAAAAAATCATTGGGACATATCATCAAGAATAAAAAGAATTGCTAATATTCTTTACACACCTAATACAGGTAGCTTCTCCTGACAATGTGCTGAAACTCTCCCCCAAAATTCCAACATACCATTGGTTCCCAAATGTTCACTAAGATCTTGGAGATTATCAGACACTCTAAAAAAAAACACCCTGCAGAGGTCGGGAGGAGGACGTCACTGTCCAACTTCTGGCGGTCGCTTCTGCGTGCCCCATCCTCCTCCCATCCTTTGTTCATTCTCCCTTCATGCTGGAGGCTCAAAAAAGCAGCACTTTTTATTGATGGAAGTTTCCATCAATAAAAAGCGGCACCTTTTCCATTGCTCCAGCATGGAGGGAGAACAAACGAAGGACAGGAGGAGGATGGGGCATGCAGAAATGACCACTGGAAGTGGGACAGTGGCATCCTCCTCCTGACCTCCACGGGGTTTTTTTTTAGAGCGTCTGATAATCTCCTTTGTCTAGTGTGTAAGGGAACTGGCTAGCTGAAATAACCATCTTCTGGTGTAGATGTTCCTGCTGCCATCTATTTGTGCTAATCATAAATATGTCACTCTAGGAAAGACCATGAAAATATTTTTTGCAGAATAAAAGTGAAAATACCCAGTCTATTGTCACTGTTTTAACAGGCTTGCCTGCTCAAATGACCTATTATGAGCCTCCTATTTCCATGATCCAGAAAGGAACTCAGCCAATCTAAAAAGCCATTATCTTGTAGCTGTGCACTTCAGAAAGAAGATAAAGCAGATAGGCATCCTCTTCTTAGAGCCAGACTGGTTTACTTTGCAAATAATATGCCAGCACTGGAAGCTGGGGTACAGGAACAGAGACAAGTAGAAAGGCCTGGTCTAGAAGCTAGAAAAATGGCCTCTAGTATCTTTTGGTTGGGCTGGCCTTCCTGTGGCTTCTGGCACTTAGCTTGTTCCAGAAATGTAGCATCCATACAACCCCCAAGGGTCAGCTAGTAATTTGTTGCACCAGTGAGCATTTTTCCTCCTAATACTTGGTGACAAGACAATATGTGCAAGGGAAGTATTAAGGGAGGGGTGGGAGGGATACTTACTCTGAACTTGCTGATTCTCTATGCAAATACTCTTCTCCGTCAATATGGCTTCCAATTACTGAGTTTGCTCAGGAAAATAAGTTAAAACTAAGCATGGAAAGGCTGTAGAGAGATTAAGCACTGTGCAAATTCTCCTGTAAAGATTGACATTGGTCAGTGTAAGAGTTTTGCAGGGTATAACCTAAATCCAAACCTCAAAAGAGAGAAAATACAATTTAGTTTTACAGAAAACAAGGGGTCAGTCATACTACCGAATTACAGCACTATTCTTCCACGTTGACTTCCATGGTTCAGTCCTATGGAGTCCTGGGATAGGCAGTTTAGGGAATGCATTTACAATTCTCAGCCAGAGTACTTTAGTGCCCCTTACAGACAACAGGGGCACTCTAGTTTTGCTATTTACTCCAGCCTGTTTTAGGCTCCTGGAGGGTTATTTTCAAAATCCGATGTGACCACATGATTATTTACAATTTTGAAAAAAAGATGCCTCCCAGTTTTAAGTGGAAATAGGTCAGGGGTAAGCAGCATGCAGGGATGCAGGAGGAAATAGGGCAAATCAGCCATGTGTGCATTCTGGAGGGCACAACTGATCACTTTAGGTTAAAAAAATGGATTTGGGGACTTCTGGGCCTTAACACAAGGCTATAAGGACTGCTTGTCAGCCATGCTTTGCTCAGCCCTGGCTAACTGGACACCTTTAGCAAGGTAAATAGCCAGTCCTCAGATGAGGAAGTAAGGTCTGAATCTTTTCAGCCAGGCTAAGGCTCTCATATTGGTGCATGCAGAACTGATCTAGAATCTTGATGGTCTTGATTCAGCACTTTGATACTAATTGTTGAGCATTTTCTTCTGTCTTTCTGTCTTGTCTAACTTTTTTTAAAAAAAAGTTGTCCTATTTTTATATCCCAGTCTTTCTTTGGGGCAAAAATCTTCCTCCCTCCCCTTGTAGCTAAAATTGCATTGTGATCACACTTGTACCTTCATGCAGTTTTTAGGTCCACACTTGGAATCACACTATATTGGGTCAATATTGTATTGGTTATGCAGAAAAAACAGTACATCTGTGTCAGCATCTCATGAAAGTAGGTCTTTCAATGAAGCAAGATGGTATCGCTCTCCTTATTGTTCCATCTACTTTATTCAGCATACTGCCTTTTTTTAAAAAACCAACAAATGCTTTATCATGTTTCTTCCAAGTGCTAGCAATTTCTTCAAAGTGCTAGCATTGCCCTTTTCTCCTTAGATTACACTAGCTTGTCAGTATCCTATCAAACGTGAACACATTAATGTCTAATCAGGGCTGAGTACATGCCATGACCCAAACGATGTTGATCTTAGCCTTTTTTAAATCAGAATTTGTATCAAAAACATGGACAAGCAACATATGTACTTATGTCAAGCTAAAGTTCATAACAACTCCATTATGAACTTGTCTCCTCCATCTCCCCATCCCCCTGGTGAGGTGGCTCATTAGAGGCAACCTCATTCTGTGGTCTCATCTCAGTATACTCTGATATTATGTTATTTATTATTGAAACATTTATATCTCACCTATATACAAGGGTCTTACAGCAGCATACAATAATTTATTGTAATTAAAACGCTAAGAATAATTTAAATATGCTAAAACATATTAATCTGACAAGTTAAAACCCACTAGTTTAAAAACCAGTTTAAATAATTTAAGACAATTTCAACCCAAGCACATGTGCAAATTGAATTAAGTCAACTGCCCCCAAAGGCTGTAGCAAAAAACAAAATATATATATTTTACATGTTACAAGAATGATACCAGAGTTAGTGCCCATTGGGCCTCTAAGAGGAAGGTATTCAATAACTAGGGTGCCACAGCAAAAAAAAGAAAAAGAAAAAGGGGGGGAGCTTTTTCCATGTTGCTCCATAGTATATTGTTCCCACTGATGTGACATAGAGGAGGCCCTCACCAATCAGGCGAGCATATATAAGGGAAGGCACTCCTTCAAGTATTGAGGTCCCAAGCAATTTAGGTTTTAAATGTTATCACCATCACCTTTAATTTGGACCAAAAGTGCAACCAGTGCTAAAGTGATACACACCCCTTCAATTGCATCAATGTGAACTCACTTAGATAACTTCCTTCTGATCAAGGAAAATGAGCCTGTTGTAAACAAAGGGACCAAGGCAGGCAAAGTTAATAAATTCATAACTGGGGTGTGTGTTTAAATGGTGTAAATACTCCTCATATAATTCAAGGAGAATACCTTTTGTCTAAATGGGATTCCACAGCAATTTGCTGTATTTGGAGGGGGGCAAAAAGTGTGAAGGAAATGTGCATTCCTACTCATTGGGACAACTGATTTAGATTGCAGTGCATTCTCGGCGAGGACAGAAGTGGATTGCTGATTCGTCAGATGTGCACAGGGGGTGGAACTTACTGGCAATGAAGTGGCTGGAACAGTCATGTTGAATGTTTGTGGTAGTAATCATGTGCTGAGGTGACGAAACAGTTTTTTTTAACCTTGTCTGAGTGGAAAGCCACACTTCCACACCGTGGCTTTACTTTTTTAAAAAAATACTGTTTGGTGGTGGCAACTTGGGGAGAATAAAAAAATGAGTAATTCACTTGATTCACAGGCATGCCCATGTAAACAACATGAATAGCTTCACATACTTGCAATCTTGCAAAAAAAAAATGGAGACAAATGGATGCTGCTGTGAATTGTCATTACTGTGCACCAATCCATGTTTTATTGCCTCATATAGACAACCCCTAGGTGAAATATTATGTTCAGAAGTGTGCTGCCTATAGGAGAGAATCTAAGGGGGTCATGGGAGAGGGAATCTTAAAAACTCTATTTATAACCCTCTTCTCCTACCCTTCAGATTACACAGCATTGGCCTGGTGATGATTGTGCAAACTGATACTATGCAATTCAACTAAGATTTTGCCAATTAAGTTTTTAAAGCACTGTGCTGATGTAGGCATGTTATATACCAATGCTTTGTATCTCAACCACAACTACACATGGTTCAGAGAAAGTGGTCTTCTTCACATTCCCAATAACATCTTTGGGGTAATTATTCAAGCTTTTTTCTTGACTAGCCAAGCACTAGAAAAACAAGTATTTCCTTTAGTATAGTTAATTTAACACATAAGATTCTCCAGGATAAATGTCTAAATCAACTTACTATTCCCAATTAGAGTAGACCCACTAAATCAATGGTAATGTGGTAAGTCAGCACTTATTAAAAAAATTATTGATTGATTGGGTTTGCTCTAATTGGAGCTACTAATGCAATTTTGGCATTAATTTTTTTAAAGTTGCATACTGTAGTAAAAGAAACACATGCCATTAACAGACTACATTTGTGTGCTTATATTCAATTGAAATGACTACATTTCATTCTCTTTTCCTCTTCCCTTTTGTAGGAGGTTTTTTAAAAAATGCTGTATCTCTGCACAATGATTGTAATCACTTGACAGAGTTTTAAATGTATATGCTACTTTGCTGTTTATCCAAGGTCAGACAACTGGACACATCAATCTTTGGAAAAGTTTATTTACTGGAATGTCCACAGCCAGTTCAGGATATACAGGAAAAAGAAAGCTGAACTTGTATTACTTCTGTTCTCCTGTCTGCATCAGTCACCTACACTTGATATTTATGATTAAAAATCAGTTCATGAAATTGCTAAGTTTATGATGCCATCGTATTTATTTTGGCCCACAGATTGCTTTTGTATATGTTTTATGTTTCTGTGTTTAAGATGCAGTGGAGTATGCAGAAAGGATTGATGAAAGCAACATCTGACTTTTCATTCTGATATCTAGTGTACTATGGGGAAAGGATGCTCAATTGCCACATAGGATTCTAAATAACAATTCTGAAATTTTGCTGAGCCTTCAGTGTTAAGTCGTCTATTATGTTTAATGAACTCTTAAAGGGCTATTACCTTGCAAAATTTGGTCCAAGACAAACAATGAACTATTGGCTTAAATCTCCTTTATTGCATTAGGCCATTTGTCCAACAAATAATTATTATCTGGCTGGCTCCTGATCATTGTTTGGTTTCCTGCTCTTGTCACTGTCTTCTGCTGAAATCAGTCTTCTAAGTTAAGTTCCCAGACTTGACTAAGGTTCCAACCCTGAGAGCACGCCTGGCTTAGTTCCTGACATTCCACTTCTCTGCTGCCAAATTCTTAGTAAATTAACACAGTATATAAGATTAAATTTGCAAATGTCTCTGATAGAGGCATATACTGTTGAGAGCAATTATATCTTGCAGCATCCTTGCCAAAGCTTGTAAAAACTGTTGCAAGTTAGCAGTGACACTTTCACCCTGAAAGAGCATCATAAATTTTGTGAGGAACCCTCAGAAAAGGGGCTGGTATTGGTTCTCCTAACTTCTCATTTGCTTCCCAGCACTCCCAGATTGATTTGCTTTGTATGTTTTCTGGGTCAGAGGCTCACAGCAGAAATCCACTGCAATCTACATTCAGCTGTTTCTTTGTGAGTTGCTTTCTCTCTTTTAACATCTGAAACATTGTTACTTGAATTTCAAGAATTTTTCTCCTTTAGTGAAAACATTCCAGGAATCTAAACAGAAGCTAAAATAAATTTCAGGGTGACTAGAGGAAATGTCAGAAAAACTCCACATTTTTCTAGGTAAATGTGCCTTATGAAGGAAGTAATTCCCACTCACAGTCATGCTTGCAATAGTTCTTTGTACTTGTTTTCAATGTCAAGATTTTTTTTTTCATGCAAAGTTATGACTCTTCTGTGTTTTTATTCCACACACTCAATTTATCCCTTTCACCGTTAGGACTATATTCCCCCCCCTCCTCTTGAGTTGTCTGATGTACTTTTTTTATTCCGGACAAGTAATCCCTTTCTAAAATTGGCTTCACTCTTGCCTTTCATCTTTTTCCACCATGAACTTGGCAGCTGCATTAAGGAGCTTTGATGTCATTATACGTTACCCTGCTAGCAAAGCATAAGCTAATTGTTATTTGGCAAGTACCTTTGCCTCATGGTTAGCTACCTGTTACCTCTCTTAAGTGGCTGCTAAATTCTCTTCATGAGGCTCTTTGTTGTTATTATTATATTCATTTTGGTTTGCTAGCTGCACTTTTTCTGGTTTTCATTTGTTATTATTATTGAATTTCTTCTATTCAGAGTCACCTAGTTTTTGCCCTCTTCCTTCCAATGGAGTTTTATCCACATGAATGCTTATGATTGCACTTGAGGAGCACTAATGCTTATGGGCAGGTGGACACAGTTTATTAATCTAGACAGCTTGCATACACTTCAGGTTGCCAACCATACTTTGTCAAATAGAATCCCTTTGTTTCTTTTCTTTGCTGCAATATTTGAATACAAATCATGCTTTCCCACATCCCTGTGAGTGTAGCTAGCACAACCAATTCATCTCCTATCCACGGACTGGGTATTGCTGTCCCAGAATTCATTGTCTACCTTTTTTCTCTTAGTCTTGTCTGACTTCAGATATGCTAACTGATTAGTATGTAACACCAAGCTCGGGGACTTAGCCAAGCTACTCTAATATACACCTGTAACGAAACACAGTGTCCTAGAATACAAGACTGCATGTTTCTATTTCTGTATCTTAAAAGGGAAAGGGGTATTTATTTCCTATGGCAAATAAAAGCAAATTTATTTGAGCCTAAGTGCGCAAGGAGATGACATAGTGTTTTTATTACTAGCTTCCCTTCCTGATTCCCTCCTCTGAAATGGCTTCGAGAGTGCCTTTGCTGTATTCATGTAAATGGCCTAAGTCGTATCCCAGCACAAAAGGGAGCTCTATTTTTTTAATTAAATTCGGCTTTATTATCTATTATGTCCTGGAAACATAGATGTTACCTTTACTTCAACTATGGCAAAGGTATCTGGAACCTCAAACGCTAGATGTCTCAATTCTCCTACAATAATTAAATTTAATCTAACCATTCTCTGCACAATGGAAACAAAAACAAAACAAAAACAAAAACCCACAACCCCGACTGTAAATGCACCTGGCTGCAAGGAGGCATTGCTTCTGTCAGAGCCAGGAGATTCTCCTTTGCTGCAACTAGTACTATACCATTAGAGCTTGCTGACTGCCCTGTTTTCTCACCCTCAACTTGAAGTCATACAAGTTCTGCCATTCATGAACAATGAGGGAGGGGGGAGGAGCAATAAACAGAAAATTAACTGTACAAAGAAAAACAAATTCTGCATTAGTGTTGTTTCTTACAGAATTGTATGCTCCAGAATGCAACACTGTTCATGCTTGCTTTAGGCTAGCTTTTATCTCTACAATTCCTTAAAATCATATGGGGACAGGGAGGAGCTCACAACCCAGATTTGCTGTTAGAATCCAAGATTAACAGAAATAAGAGAAAAGGTGAAACATTTTACAAGGTCAAATAGAGTAAGTACAGATAATGCCATTAAAGACTACTGAAAGGATGAGGTTAGCTGAGAATGGCCTCACCTCAAACCAGGGTTGGAATCATGTGGCCTTCCAGATGTTAGACCTCAACTCCCAGCATTCTTCACCACTGACAATACTAATTAAGGGAGTTGTAGGGTTTTTTTCATTTCCATTGAAGAGACACAATAAGAACTGTTCATTATGGAGAATCTTTTAATATACAATTGCTATAGAAATTATGTCAATATTACAATTTTTATCCATTTCAGTTTTAGAATCACAAATACTTCTTTTGGATAGGTTAGAAATATTTTCTGAAAGAAATGCCTTAAATGGTCTCCCTTTTTTAAAAAAATAAGAAGAAGCCTTTCAAATACAGGGATAATTTTGACATATTGGTTAAGTTATGAATCACTCCACCTGGATGTTGTAAGAAGAATCTATAAAGAGGGTGGTCACGGCATATGTAATGTACTTTATGTATAAGAAAAGAAGGAGAAAGCAACCTTAAAAGGACAAATATTGTCAAAGAAGTATCAGATGTGAAAACAGTGGATGCAAATGGGAACTGGCAAATCTTTCAGGTTTCCTTTCCTCCCACATTTAATATTTCAACCCTCCCATTGAAATTATGAAGAAACGTACAAATTTTTTAATGTATGAAGAAATTTGCAAATAAAATTTTCAAAATTATCCCTGTATTTGAAAGGCTTCTTTAAACACACACACACACACACACACACGGAGACCATTTAAGGCATTTCTTTCAGAAATTATTTCTGATGTATCCCAAAGAAGTATTTGTGATTCCAAAACTGAAATGGTTAAAAATTTGGCACTTCTATAGCAAAATGTCTTCTTGGTTGTGCAACAATCTTTGGCTATAACTCCTGGATCCTATTATACATTTTAAAAAAATCTGCAGATGTTAATAGTCTGACCATCCTACCCTGAGTTTACATAAATTAATATTTAAAGCATTTTTTTTATTTTATGGGTTTTTTTCCCCCAGACCACTAAAACCATAGTTTTGAAATGCAGATGTTTTTGACAGTACAAAGAAAACCTAAAAAGAAGAAAATTCTGAAATTGGTAAAAAATATTGCTGCAACTTTAAAGGTAGAAAGAAAATGTGTATAGGAGCCTTTAATTGGTGGTTCTGTGATTCATATTCTAACTGGCCAAAACTAAAACAAGTCTTTACAAGGAAACAGCTATGTAGCTCTCCTCCATAATTTTACTTACTGACCTGGCCTTTCTAAAACATAGTTTTAACTTTCTTCTCTCTGCCAGGTCTCAGTCCAAGAAAATGTGATTAGTGGCCTTGCGACTATCAGTGAAGTGCCTTTTGTCACCAAGTAGTCAGAAGCAGTCTTACATAGACAGCTGACACACTGCAGAAATAATGCAGTTCAACACTGCTTTAACTATCATAGCTCCATCCTATGGAATCCTGGGATTGTGGCACCAGAGCTCTCTGTCAGGGAAGGCTAAATATCTCATAAAACTACAAATCCCAGAATTCCATAGCAGTTGAGCCAAGCCAGTTAAAGCAGCATTAAACTTTATTATTACTGCAGTGTATCAAGCAGCCATAGTCTTCAGATACAAAATTTCATCCAAAAGCATTTTTTTTCATTTTGCTTTGCTTTGTTTTAAAGGGACTTGTAGTTTCTACAATAATGTAAAGTAGTTATTAGAATTCACTTCATACCTTTCCTCATGACTTAACCTTGGGTCAAGGAAAAAGTGAAAAGATGGACTACAAAGTCAGAGACCACACTCACAGTGCATAGAAAATCTGCTGACTGCAAATCATCATCTTAATTTATTAAGTCCTTGATCAGTACAAAAGGATACAAACAGCAGAGTTGCAGGCAAAACAAAGTGGGGGGATTTCAATACAAAAGTCCCAGCTAAGAAAATGATAAAGAGTTAATTCAGCAAAGAATGAAACATGTCCAATAATTTTAATGTTTAATTTTTAAAGGATGATGCTGGAAGTTAGATGCTATGAGTCATGCTGAAAATAGGGTGCTTTGAGCCTTAGAGTAATTCTAGGTGACAGGACTGCTGTGTTGGAAAGTCACTATAGAAAGGAATTATTTTGTATCATTAACTTTTCATATAAGGAAATATGCAAGAAATAGCTGGAACTACATTCTCGTTATGTAAATTGCATTTATTTGCAACTCTGTTCTATTATGCAAGAAGAAGAAGGAAATTGCAACAAAAGATATTTATTATGAGGACATTCAGGGAAATGGTGGCTGATGGGGGTATCAGTATGGAATATCAGAATTCCTTTCCTCGGAGGAAAACAAAAGCTCAAACAAAGCTCAAAGTACTGAATGTTTTTTCGAATTGGAACAGAAACAAAGTTGAGATAATAGGGAAGGATGAGTCACTCAGTAGCTAGCTTACAAAAATAGACTGTGTTAGATCTTAAATATATTCTTGGGTTTCCTAGCTATCCAATTATAATGTAGTTGAAATTTGAGTGTGGTGGAACATCTAACAATCCTTTCCCCATTTTTTTTTTTTTTTTTTACAAAGAACATTCTTGTAACCAAACATTCACATTTTGACAGATGACAAAGAATGCTCTGTCCTGGTCAGATAGGGCTGTCTAATGGGACTGTGCTCTTATGCTTGTTTGTCGACATTTTGAAGACCTTGTGGAGGGAACATGGAGAAAGCAGCTTCAAGACATAGCACAGAAAGAAATCAGGTAGCAGAAATAGATATACGAGGTCTGTCTATGAAATAATGAGACTGTGTTTCTGCCTTTCAGACAAATCAAGGAGAACTGTTTTTGAAAGCTTGAGTGGTGACCTTGAACATGTCTGAACCTGCATGACAAACATCAACACTCTCGGTAGTTCAGTTAATTGTCAGTTGTCATTTAAAGCAGCTGTGTAGTCTGTTGTGTGCTGGGAAAATGCTAAATTTAAAAGTTGAGCAATATGACATTCTGCAGCAACTTGAGGCAGAACCAAACCTTTTTCAAATAATCATCAGTTGTGATGAAACCTGGATCGTCCAGTATGATCCTGAGACAAAACGACAGTCAACACACTAGAAAACACCATCATTACCAAGAATGAAAAAAGCACATCAAAGCAAGTCCACATTCAAAGCCATGCTCATTGTGGGGTTGGTGGGTTTTGTTTTTGTTTTTTGGTTGTTGTTTTTTTACATCAAGGACATAATTTTGGCAGAATGGTCTCCAGAATGCAGAATAGTGAACCAGCATTATTATAAGGAAGTTTTGACAAAGCTAAGTTAAAGAAGCAGGGGGAAAAGGCCAGAACTGCGGAAAATGGTTTCATGCTTCATCAAGACAATGTGCCTACTCACACAGAACTTTCTGTGAAGTAGTTTTTGGCCAATAAATGCATTACTACACTTGAAAATCCTCAATTTTTGCCAGATTTGGCATCATGCGACTTTTTTTCCCCCCTAAAGTGAACTTGGTGCTTAAAAGAACACATTTTGAGTCTATTGATGCAGCAAAGAAGAAAACGGCGGATGTGTTGAAACAGTTGACAAAAACTGATCTGCTCCATGCCTTTGACCAGTGGAAAATGATACTGCATCAATGTGTGGGTGTGAACAGGAGTATATTGAAGGGGACAAGCATTAGAATTTTAATACATATAAATAAAGATGGGTTATTGTGTCAGTCTCGTTATTTAATAGACAGACCTCATAAACCTCTCCCTTCCACCTCATATCAGAACTATGTAAAGGATTGATAGACACAATGCTTTTAGCCTAAAGCTCCCATCAGTGCTAATCGGTATAGCCAATAGTGAGTGGTTATGGGAAATACAACCCAAAAATATCTGAAGGGCCTCAACTGCCTACCTCAATGTAAAGGGAGGGCATTTGATGTACAGTGTACAAATGATATATGAGTCACTTTTTCTTCTTCTTTTTTCTGGCTGATTGTACTAATATAGCTATTACAAGTATAGACAAGAATGGGTTACTTACTGTAGCTATAGTTCTTTGAGTGGTCTTCTGTGAATTCACAAAATGGGTTAATCCTGTGCAGAGCACTTGGGAAACTTCCAGAAACCTCAATTTGAACTTATGGGCAGTAGATCTACCCCCCTCACCCCTGTCCTATATAAGCCCCACCTCTCACCAACTGTTCAGTTCCTTACAGCCATGTATTAAAAAATTATGTGAGAGGTAGGACATCAGAGGGGAGCAGGGCGTGTTTGTGTGAATTCACAGAAGACCACTCAAAGAACTATAGTTATGGTAAGTAACCAGTTCTTCTACTTTGTGGTCTCTGTGTATGCACACAATGGGTAGACTAGCAAGCTCACGAACCAGGAAGGTGGGGTGTCCTAAAACCAATAAAAACAGGACAACAGTATAAAGAAAATAATAGGTTATCTCTGTCAGGAGTTAGAGACTGAACTCCATTATAAAATAACCAAACAACTGCAGAGGCATGCTGAGTCAAAATGGCTGACTCCATGAGCTGCTTAATCATGCCACAGCTACAGAAGGAGGGTTCTTACTGGTGTGTAAGACCATGTGATCGAGTAAGCCAATTCCCTGTAACTGTGTATAGAAAAGAGCTCATAACAGAGCTCACTTCTCTTCTTCTTGTGAATGCTGATGCCTGGTGAAGCAGTTTGTCCTTCAATTGTAAATATTTGTACATATTGCAACTGATTGACTTTGAAGATAAAAGTGCCTCCTGCTTATTTGGACGTCAAACCCTCTGTGTGTGAGTATTCTTGGGAACAGGTTGCTACTAAGTCTGCTGAGATAGTTTTTTTTTTTTTCTTCTGCTGGGGATTTAAGACTGGGAGTGAGACCAGGAGTGAGACCAGGAGTGGGACCGGCCAATGTGGTGCACCATGGTACCTAATGCCAATGGTATCTTTGATGGCGATACCATGACTATCTGTATTTCAGGTGATGACTCGTTGGCTGTACCTTCCGATCCATAAGTCATCTCGACATTGCGGGACCAGTTGGGCAATGGTAACGCTAGTTGCCTCTTCGCCGATGGAGGTGTTGGGGTGGCTTCCTCCTTGTGCCCCTTGATTCTCTGCACTTTAGGATCACAGCATGGGGAATCCAGCTTTTGGGGCCTCATTTGCTCCCTGGAGTGTCCCCTGCGAGGGAATTGCTTGTCCTCTATCACTTTGGCCCTTTTTAGTGGTGGCTCTGCCATCATCTCCTCCTCCTGCGCAACTTCTGGTACTTTGCTGGTGGTACTGCTCTGTGCTTGCCCTTCGATGTTGCGGTATCATCTGCATGGGACTTAGAGGTACAATGCTCCCAAGCCTGGGTAGACATTGGGGTTTTCTTTGCAGCCCCTTTGGAGGAGGATGGTACTGTTGCACAACCATGTTTCTCGGGTTCCCTGGGCAGTTTTGGTGTGACCTCCCAACTGGATGTCTTAACAAGGGACAATGTTCCAGAGAGGGCATGCTCATAAAAGAGGGCCTTCAGCCTTTTGTTTCTGTTGAGGCGAGCCTTGCCGTGCCTGCACATTTTAACATCATGGAATTCTCCCAGACAGAGTAGGCATTTAGAATGACCATCAGATTCGGTCATTTCCCCCCCACATTGGGAACAGGACTTAAAGAAACCCATGCCCGACATCCTAGGAAGGGGTAGGGGCCTCACAATGGAGAGAACTGTTGTACCATAGTCAAAGAGAAGTCCAGAGTCCAAATCCAAATCCAAGAAGAAAGTTCAATCAATAATCAGCAAGCAAATAGTAGTCCAAATTCAGTCCAAAGGTCAGCAATAAGGTAAGGAAAGATCCAATCACAATAGAAAAGGTCTGAGGTTTCCTTCAGTGTTCCTTCAGTGCTGCTCATGCAGCGGAATAAAAGGAACTGAGCAGTTGGTGAGAGGTGGGGGCTTATATAGGCCAGGGGTGAGGGGGAGGAACTACCGCCCAAAAGTTTGAATTGAGGTTTCTAGAAGTTTCTGAAGTGTTCTGCGCAGGCACAGAATTAACCCATTGTGTGCATTCACAGAGACCACAAAGAAGAACTTTACAATATGCTTGCCTAATGTGAGAGGGATGCAAGGGATGTGTATTCTCAACTATGGGAAGGATATTTATATGAAATGTGGCAGTGTTTCCAGAGTTTCTCAGTGCTGTACTCTAAGATAGTCTTTTGTCCACAGTGTTACTATACTGGTGCCTGTCTGTTTCACCCCATGGGACCGACTCATAATTAGGCATTTGGGCCTGGCCAGCTCTTTAGAGTGCTATGATGACCAATTTCCTGCTGCATTTGCTGAGCAGAAAAGTGGCCAGGATGCCATATAGCCTGTATATCCATTGCTTTGCTCTGACGGGTCCTCAAAGTGAGTCATCAAGTTAGCTACTCTGGAGATTTGCTCTAGCTGCTTTCCTAGTGGAATTCTTTGGAATTGTCATCCAAGGTTGTGTCCTCAGAGTGAGACACTGTGGACAGTGTCAGCCATGCCTAAGCAATCCACCAGCTAGTTCCCTGCTACAGCATTTGCTGTGCAATGAAAACAGCCATGTGATAATGCATCATCTCAGGCCAGGTGATATCTTGCTATATCAGCAGCAGGGTGAGCACTCAGACATGGGCAACTAAAATGGTGAAAGGTCTGGAAACCATGCCTTATGCAGAGAGACTTAGGGAGCTGGGTATGTTTAGCCTGGAAAAAAGACGGTTAAGAGGCGATATGATAGCCCTGTTTAAGTATTTGAAGGGGTGTCACGTTGAGGATGGAGCAGGCTTGTTTTCTGCTGCTCCAGAGACTGGAACACGGAGCAATGGATGCAAGCTCCAGGAACAGAGATTCCACCTCAACATTAGGAGGAACTTTTTGACAATAAGAGCTGTTCGGCAGTGGAACACACTCCCTCGGAGCATGGTGGGGTCTCCTTCCTTGGAGGTCTTTAAACAGAGGCTGGACAGCCATCTGTCGGGGATGCTTTGATTGTGATTTCCTGTGTGGCAGGGTGTTGGACTGGATGGCTCTCGTGGTCTCTTCCAACTCTACAATTCTATGATTCTAGGAGCGGGGAACATCTCCCACTGCTTTTCTAAATCCATCACCTAAGGACATGATCGCATGACCCATGTTGCTGCAATTGCATTTGCAAAAATAAATGGATAGAAACTGGTTTGGCAGCCCTCAGTATCACTTGTCCCTTCAATAGTGTGCCTGGTGCTGTTTCAGCCACTAACAATCCCTTGGCTCTCTTCCGGACTCTCCCTTAACCCCTCCTCTCTGCCCTATTGCCCTACCCAGCATGCCTTTTGTGGTTTTTAATTTTTATTTTTAGTTCTAATGCAATTTGGCAATTATGGCAATGCAATTGAGTGAAACAAAGACAAAAGAAAAGGAAAGAAAGTGTGTGGGGGGAGAAAACCAGCCTACTTGGAGATAGCAGGAGGGAGGGGGAGAGAGGAGGAGACTGAGACTACATGACTGCCCAATCTTGGGACAGCAACTGGAGAAACATCGCACCTGAGGATACATGGCACAGCATCATTTGGAGCTTACTGATGGGTGCTTCCTGTCAATGGCAAGGGAAGCTCTAACTACGATTTGGAGGCACAGCAGCAAGGATTTGGAGGTGACATCATCATCAAAGGTGTAATTATCTAGCTTTAATTCTGCTTTAAAAGGCTGTGTGGTAAAGTTCTAAGACAAGGAGATCACCCTGCCTCATGGAATGGCTGGCCTTGTTTCTGTCATGAAGAAGCATTTAGATGCATTAGTTCCATTAGATTCAAAGTGCACTCTGATGCAAAAAGGGAGTTTTGCTTTTTGCAGCCTTCCTCATTCTCTTCAATGAAGGCAGTGCTTCTCTATGCGCTTACCTTTCATATTCCACATGTGGCTTCCCACTGAAGGAATCTTTGTATGCAAAGTGCTTTCCTTTCTGTTGAAGTGAGGAGGAAGCTTTGTGTGTACACTAGAAATAACCATTTTCAAACCAGAGTATTTAATCAGGACAGGATGCTGATGTGTTTAATTTTAGGTCGTATGTTATCCTTTCTAAAAAGCAATTCAGGGTAAAGATCAAGTGTTAGTTAGCTTAGGCTGAAAAATCAAACCTGTGTTGTAGAAACAGATGATTAATCTGTGCTGAAATGCTTCTGCCCTAGGCGCTGGCAATGTCATTCCCCTGTAACACAAAGGGTAAATCTGTCCCTTGAACATTTTTTTCGTCCCCTGCCATATGATTACTTATGTAACCTACAGATGACTCAGTTGCTCATGCCTTTTGAAGTTGGCTAGAGACTGGGAAGTGCTCAATGTGGTTTTGATTCTATTTTATTTTTTTAGATTAAGGGAATGTTCCTCTTCAGTGACATTTCAGCACTGCTAGGTTAGAGCTGTTGACAGAGGAAACAAAAAAGAAAAGAAAAGAAAAAAGAAGAAGCAGTCAGCATTTTCAGGACCATGACTTCCTGTAACTCTACTTCTGTGCTCTCCATGAATATTTTAGTATGTAAAACTACAGTATTTCTTATATCTTAATCTGCTTTAACTAGGAATGGGTGAGAAATTTGGTTTATCTAGGTTGTTTTTCTAATGAATTTGTCTGATGCTACACTGCCCATACTGGATATGGGGAAGGATGCAATTTGCAAACAGAAAATTCATACTTTTTTTAGAGTTGCAGTATCTAGGCTGGTCCTGCAGTTTCACCTCATGCATCTTGCCCTTTGACCCTCAAGACCCCTCCCTAGATCTTGTACTCAGGTCCCAGTGTGGCTGCTACTCTGGACTAAAGGCTGTGTTGATCAGTGGGTTCAGTGTGGTAGAGTGTGGCCAGTTCTTTCTATCAGTTATTAAAATACAAAATCCAGACATGAGATGCAGAACAATAAAACAGTAAAGATTATATAATAACTATTATACAAAATATATTATATTACATATATTATACTTATATTATATTATATTATTATATGTTTCTCAGACCCAGGATTCCCAGTACCATTTGAGCAGAATGTGGATCATGATAGGTAATAACCATAAGTTTCTAGTTTAAGTGCATTATAACTAAACACTTAAACTAGTTTCCTATGGCAGAGTAGGTTTTGTTTTAAGGACACAAAGGGATCTTCCATCAGCAGGACATAGTTTTATTTTCTGATAAAATAAAGGTAATGTCTGTGTGCATGTCTTCAAAGATTTAATGGTTTTAATTAAAATGCAAGTTTGTGTGTATATATATATATGTATGTTTTAACTATATATATAGTTAAAACATAAACTCCCTGAACACTTTTTACATTTCCAGGTTTTGCAAAAGCAAGAAAGATAATAATGAAATCCAATTTGAACTCATTGGAATGTCAATTCATAGTCAGATTTTCAAGTTGATTAAGAAAAATAACTTATTCATTGGGATTTGCAAATACCTGTTAGAAATTTTATATAAAGGGGGAAATTCCTATATCCAAAAGAAGCTCTTAGAAGCTAAGAGACATATGGCATATGACAGTGAAAGCGGAAATAAAAGGAGAATATTCTGACTTATATGCCAGTTTTGCTTTAGCTAAGAGAAATGAAAGTTGCTGCAGGAATATCTGTGATAGGGCTGGAGAACCACCCACTCACAGGCTATATCTGAATCCTGTAGCTTCATAATCTGAACCATAGTATGCCCCTCTCTCCACAAACCACAGCTCCACCTAATGATGTTCTATCATCAGCTTTACTACATTTGCCTACCTGCCCCCTAGTTCAGAGACTCGGGGCTTGTCTATGAAACATATTCACATCATACCAGGGGCTGACAGAACACACAATGTTCTTGAGGCTTCAAATAGAATACAGTTCTTTTTGGCGCCTGAGGGTTTAGATACATTTTAAAAAGTCCTACCTTTTATACCACACTTTCCTGGAAAAACCAATTTATTATGTATGTTGCTGCCTCTGAGTTGGCTTCGATGTGGAGCTGGGGGTGGGATTTTGGGTCACCTGATCATTCCCATCAGGAAAGCCTACTTCCTCTGTCTGTATTTACATTTTGTCAGCATGTAATCACTATTATTTTTTGAAGGTGCATTTGAGTGAATTCTTGTATATCATTATTAGCGTCCCTCTGACTATTTCCATATTCACATATTTGCATGCATAATGGGAAGGAAAAAAGTGGAGTGGCTATGGCCATGCCACCAAAAAGAATGTGAAATAGGACATGTGATCATAACAGGACTGCCCTTTTACACCTGTGTGAGTTCTCCTAGGGAAAATGTGTGGCTGGTAATGCCGCTCTAACTTTGCTTTAACAACACATGTGTGGCGTTAACAAGATGCATATGGGGGTCACTACAGATCAGGAAAATGCCATTTGAAGCAGAATTTTTTTCACCTGTGTAGACAAGCCCCCAGTCTCTGTGAGGAATGAAAGAGACAGAGATACTTAGCAGGAGTGAGGGAGGCAAATTTGAGGAAACCAAGCATGGAACACAGCATCTAGATGCATCTAATATACACTAGCTGCCTGCCGCTCTCTATGACTTTATTTGTATATCTGCCTTCCTCCCTATCGGTGTCTTTTTATCTGTGGGAACAAGACAAAGCAAAAGATGCTATCTAGGAGGCATGCTGAGAAAGGGAAGCAAAACAAGCTTCAACGGGTAACTCACTTTCCTCTCTGTGTGCAGCCTGGATAGGGTATTTTCTCTGTGTGCAGCATGGATACAGAACATGCTCTCCTTGCCTCCCTCTGTTCATACATTCACATGGGATGTTTTCATGTTTTTGTTTCCTTGTTGTGCATCTCAAGTCATTTCCAACTTACGGTGATTGTAAGGTGAATTTAAGGGTTTTCTTGGCAAGAGTTGTTCAGAAGGGATTTGCCATTGCCTTCCTTTGAGACTGAGAGAGTGTGACTTATCCAAGGTTACTCAGTCAGTTTCCATTGCTGAGCAAGGATTTGACCCCTGGTCTTCTGGACTCCTAGTCCAACCCTTAAACCATTATACCACATTGTCTTTGATGTATGAATAAATGTTTTCTGTTTCTGTGTCTCGCTATTGGTGCTTCCAGTCAGAAGGCTTTACTCACTATTTAAAAATCACTCTGTAGCATTTTCTTTAATAATTAAAAAAAAGGAAAGAAACAACTTTATTTATTATATTTATTATATAATATTTATTATGGTCAAAGACTGGTAGATAGATAGCCTTTTAGGTATAGGGCAAGTCATGGTGAGATGGAAATGGCACCCAAGGAATTGGGAGTTGGACTAGATGGCCTTTGTGGTCTCTTGCAATTCTGTGAGCCTATGATTCTATGATCATTTGTGCAGTGAATAAGCAACAATGGCAGGCCAGATTCTGGAAAATTTAAAATGGAAACTACAAGGGAAGATCAAAGTTAGTTGTCTTTTTGTTGCAATCAGTGTGATTTTATATGTTTATATTTGCCTGCATTATTGCCCATTTCTTTGACTGACATACCATTATCATATTAAAACATATTAAAAGAATATATTTATCACTAGCTATATACCCGGTGTAGCATACACTGTTCCCCCTGCCCCCTCCCTGCCCCCCCGCATGCACACACACACTGCCCCCACCCCACCCCACGCTGCCTCCCTCCCCCCATGCAGCACCTGCCCCCACCATCACGGTCGTCCCACCCCTGCCACCCTCCCCGAGGCCCCCCGTGCACACACACCACTCCCTCCCCCCATACCACCTCCCTCCCCCCATGGCACCTGCCCCCCACCATGGTCCTCCTGTCCCCTGCCGCCCTCCCTACCCATGTACACACACACGTGCACACACACACACACTGCTCCCACCCCACCTCCCTCCCCCCACATGGCACCTGCCCCCCCACAGCTCTCCCTGCTGCCCTCCCCGCCCACCTGCACACGCGCGTGCACACACACACACACTGCTCCCCCCACCCCTGCCACCTCCCTCCCCCCCACGGCACCTGTCCCCACCACCTCACCGTGGCCCTCGCCACCCTTGCTGCCCTCACTGAGACCCATGCACACACCCTACTACTCACTCTTTCCCGGCAGCCATGTTTACACTGGAGGTAAAATTATATATATAGATATTAGAATACTATCTAAATTAAAAGCAGTTTAAAAACATGGGGAAAGTACTTCCCTTCTCCTCCTTTCTTGCTGTGAACCATTTGTTTACATCATTATGTCTACAGGGATTCTTCTTTCACTCAGTATCTTTGTACTCAGGATGTATATAGGAAATAATTTTTTTCCTCTGTGGTGATTAATATTTGTGTTCCTCTTTTATATGTATCTGGACTTCTATGTGAAGTCTTTCCCTCTGTGTTTGTGGCTTGAAGTCACCCCATGAATTTCACAGGAGTTTCTTAGTCAAGAAATACTCAGAGGTAGTTTTGCCAGTTCCTTTCTCTGAAATATAGCCTACAGCACCTGATCTTTGTTGGCAGTCTCCCATCCATGCTTTTGAGGACCCATCTTGCTAAGAGGATATAGGAGAAAATGCAGGCACAATTTGGGAACTGCCATAGTTTACTTTTTGGTTATGGCCTCTTTCTCCTAAACTTGCTTCTAGAAAGGTTTTTGAGGCATCACCTTGCCCTGGGGAGCAAGAGAAACAGCACAAGAGAAGGAAGAAAGGAGTAGCAGGCCAGTAAACAATACACTTGCCCAGAAGGAAAACAGATGCAGTTCAAACCTGGTTGAACTATCGGTTGAAAAATAAGTATAATCCCATTTGTTTAGACAACTTATTCAGCCACCTATATCATGCTTTCCCCCTCCTCCTTCTAGTTCCTCTAACTTTTCAAACAAGGACAAATGCTCTATTGGACCATTTACTTCCACATATTTAAAATCTCTTCACATAGCTCACAACAAAAGTATAGCATTCTTTCTCTCTCTCTCTCTGGCTTTTCTTCGCAAACAAAGATTCAGGAAGGACTCATCCCACGCTTTCTGCAAGCCCGCTGATGACTAAAAAGGCCAATCCGAGATAAACAAGTCCGGTTGCAGAAAGCACAGCAGAAGGTCTCCTTGGGTGATGTTTTTGGGTTGTGATCCTTTCTGCGTTGTCGTTTCTCTTCAAGACTTGTTCGGCGTGAGTTCTCAAATAAGGCTGCAGCATTGTGGAGAGTGCATCTCCATGCCTCCCGATGTGAGGTGAGGGCGGACCACTGTTGGTGATCAATTTGGCCGAGCCTGAGATGTTGTTTCAAGGAGTCTTTGTATATGAAATAGTTATGGCTGTCAAAACTGTATAGCATTATCAATATCATTATCAAGAGGAGATTAGCCAAATTCATTAAATCTAAGGCTACCAGTGACTACTAATCAGGATGGGTATATTCTAATCAGGATGGGTATTATGGTTCTTAGTACCAGTGGCTGAGGAACACAAATAAGAAGGTGTTTCTGTGGTTATTATGAGCTTCCCAAAGGCTTTAGGCAATTGAGGAGATAGAATACTGGTCTACATAGGCTTTTGCTTTGATCCAGCAGGGATCTTCTTATACTCAGACATGTGATAGACATACTTTGAGGTTTGGAGGAAGAAGATGCTCCCTGTTTGCAATCAAAAGAGTCCAACAACAAATAGACTCATAGATGTATACACACAGAGGTATCTGTTTCCAAGACACGATTTGGACTGTACTTCCCCAACACAGCATTTTCCCCCAACACAACATGTTAGTATGACCTTGAAAACTATCTAACTTCTTTGAATAAATATAGTCTGAGGAAAGCTTTTACCTGCCTCAGGTTTCAGATTAATGGTCTGCACAGTGTTAGATGGAAGACATTAGATCATTCCTTATATTGGCTGTGTTTTTTTATTTACTTAAGTGGGAAAATGAGGACCTTATGAATTATTTCTTTTTCAAGAACCTAAAATCTGCTGAAAAGTTATGAGCACTGATCATACTCAGATAACATGCAGTTTTTGTTCACAAACAACTTGGTCATCTAGAAAGTGACCACATCTATAGATGGAAGACATTAGATCATTCCTTATATTGGCTGTGCTTTTTTTATTTATTTAAGTGGGGGAAAAGGACCTTATGAATTATTTGTTTAGCTGTCCCTTTTTAAAGAAACTAAAATCTGCTGAAAAGTTATGAGCACTGATCACACTCCAGCTCGTCCCCCATTTGGCGCAGCCATGTGGGGGAGAGCTGCCTTTGCTGGACAGGAGGGAAGAGGAGACCTATAAGATTGGCACCTAAGTGCACATGCCGGCACCTTGAGTGCAGGGGACAGGGCCAGAGGCTATCGGGTGGTGGAGGGCAAATAGGATTATATTGCACTCTCAGGGTGGTTAGGTTAATTTACTAACTCCGACATAGTCCTTGAGAGTCCCGAGCTCTACAGAGCTGATGGGGTTCACCACTCAGACACTGATAAGTTATTGTTTCTGGGGGATCTTCAGCAGGGTTGAGGGACATCTTGGTTCATCTAGTGGGGAATAGGGACTAAGCAGATGCCTGCCCCGATTTGTGGCAGAAAATGGGGGAGGTGTATTTATTTTTTTTCGGTGTACACCTTGGCACCAATTTTGGTGAAGGCAGAATCTCTGGAAGGGCCACTTCATGTGGCCTAAGGGAACAGAAGGAGACCCACCTTGGAGTTGGCCTGAAGGACAATCCCTCACTTTAATCCATGTGGCTTGAGTGAGGGACTGTTGGGTTGACATTCCAGATGCAGGCCGGCTGGGGATCAACCCCATTCATTGGGGTTCCTCTCCAGGACCCAGGTGTTTGCCTGGGCAAGCTGGGGAGTGTGGTCTCGGATAGACCTACTGCCTCAGCTGCTCCCTCTCTAGGTTGCCTCCCCCCACTGAAGACTTTAGAGGGAAATAAATAGGTAGGGTTAAAAAAAATACCCTTTTATTTCATCCCATCTCTTGTGTCTGGTCTCTTTATTTCCTTAAATCGGTCGGCAATCAGATAACATGCAGTTTTTGTTCACAAACAACTTGGTAGTCTAGAAAGTGGCCACATCTATAGTAGCTTTGGATTACTGTAATGCTCTCTATGTAAGGCTGTTTTTGAAAAGAGCTCAGAAACATCTGTTGTCCCAAAGAGCTGCAGCCAGATTGTTAACTGGGGCTGGCTACAGGGAACACACAACGTCCATGTTGCAACAGTTTCACAGGCTGCTGATTCATTTCTGGGTACAATTCAAAGTGCTGTGAAAGTGCTCTATGGCTTAGGTCCAGACTATTTGGTTATCTGTATCTCCCCATATAGACAATTAGAGCTCTAAGATCTTCAGGAGACCTCTTTCTCCCTGTCCCACTACCACCTTAGGCTCATTTGGCAGGAACAAAAGAGAGAGAGCTTTCTCAGTGATTACTCCCAGACTTTGGAACTTCCTCTCTAGGGAGGCTAGGATGGTTCCTTCCTTGCTCTCCTTCCACCAGCAAGTACAAACATTCTTAACGCATCAGGCATTTAGAAATTTACTCTGATGAGCTTTTAATGGTGAGCTGTGCTACTTTGATGATTTTTATATGGTTTTTTTAAAATTGAATTTTAATGGTTTTAACTTTATAGATCATTTAATATTTTTGTAAATAATTTTTTATATTTATACTCTTTAGCGAGTTTTGGGAGTAGTTTTTAATTTATTCAATTTTTAATACATTGTAATCCACCTAAAGCATCATTATTCAGAAAAAAAAAGGGAGCAAAATGAATAAATAAATAAATAAATAAATAGGTTTAGCCAAAAACAAGACTGTGTGGATGATAATGTCATTTGCTGTTTAGATAAATGAACTCTTAAATCTGATTCCATTGCTATCTCCCCCTCGACCTGCAGAAACAACATTGAACAGAACTGACCTGAATACAATGCTTTCAGATATAGTTCTTTAAAAGCCAGATTTTGTTTGTTTGTTTCTTTGTTTTGCTCATTTTTATCCTCATTCTTCCACTTACCTAGATGAAATGCACACATACTATAGGGATCTGATATCTGACATGGAAGTATTTCCATAGGTGGAAGGGCATAGGATATTGTATAGTAAGAATTCTGCTTTAAATACACACTTGGATGAAACAGGTTTTGGCAAGATGCACGCACCCCGTATCGGTGGGCCGCTGATATGTCAGAGTTCCCCTTGACACTATTTTAACTTTCCGCCAGTTCCCCATAAAACTTGGTAGGGAAATGGGTCTTACATATTGTGGCACCTATAAACATTGATCTTATCTTATCTGAAGATCTGTTCTTCAAAAAAATGCTAAAAAGGACTATGCATGTGCTGTGAGATGAAGTCAGGGAGGCCTGTTATGTGTCACCAAAAAAGAGGAAAAAATTATTTTAAGGCTAAAGAAGTCAAACATGAACCCTAGATTTCAGAAAAGCTGATTTTCTCAAGCTCAGGGAAATACTGGGTGGAATCCCATGGCTAGAGATGCTAAAGGGCAGGAGACACCCAGCCTGGGTGGGATTTCATGAAAAAGAAACTGCTGAAAGCACAATCACAAACAATTACATGGAAGAATTAAAATGGGAAATATCTGAAAAAGCCAATGTGGCTGCACTGCGTACTGGAGGAGGAAGTGAAAAAAAGAAAAAGAAAAAAGAGCATGTCTAAGGAATGGAGGGAAGCTGAATCACCAAGGAAGAGTATAGATGTGTAGCACAAGCTTGCAGGAACAGTGTTAAGAAAGCTAAAGTTCAAAATGAGCTGAGACTGGGTAGGGAAGCTGGAAGCAACAAAAAGAGGATTTTCAAATATGTTTGAAGCAAGAAAATGACAAAGGAAATGGTGGGACCCCAGCTTAGCAAGGATGGCAAAATGCTAACAGATTACAACAAAAAGGCAAAAAATGCTCAACACCTATTTTGCTTCAGTTTCCCCCCACCCTAAAGGGAACTGTGTGCTTCCATCCATAAGCAGAGACCTTGGCAAGAAACTAGATTGCAAATGAAGATTGATAAGGAGGATAGACAGGAATCACCTAATTAGCCAAAATGAGTTCAGAGCTGCAGGATCAGATGAACTGCATCCCAGAATATTGAAGGAACTCGGTGGCATACTTTATGAACTACTTACCATCACTTTTGTGAGATCTTGGAGAATGGGTGAAGTGCCAAAGCAAACATTGTCCCTCTCTTCAAAAAAAAAAAAAAAAAGGCAAAAAAGAAGATCCAGAGAAGTATAGGCCAGTCAGACTGACCTCAATAGCAGGAAGATATTAGAATGGAGTATACATGAGTCTATTTGCAAGTACAGTCATACGCCCTGTGATGATGGGGATACTTCAGTTCCCATCATCCTGAAAGTTCCGTGATTATCTGCAAGCAACTCCAGGTAAAGAAATGCTTAACTGGAGGTAGGATAAAAAGTATTACCTCCAGAGTCACCTCAGGTCACATCACCAGATACAGAACTGACCAATGAGGACTGGCAGGGGACCAATTTGAAAAAGGGTTATAGCCTGCCTGGCCATGAGGCAAGTCAGACAAAAGGAATACCTTGGGATAAGCATATCATGTCCCAAGGGGAAAGACAAAGAACTTAAAATGGAGGACACTATTGAGCCAGTCTGGGACACGTAGACTAGCTCTAGCTTTCCCTCTGAATCCAACAGAAGACCACATATTGTATGAGTACTTGTAGGAAAATTGTGTTAGAACACTGTGGTTTTCCCCCGCTTTGGCTGGATATAACTGAATGCTTTACTATTTCTGTAACTCCTAAGATGAATCTGAAGAAAGAAGGGCATTCTTCATGACAGGTTTCCATGTTTTTAAGCCTTGCTTGCATAAATTAGCTTTTTCTATCTTTCTATCACTGACACTCACATGCTTAACTGTCTGTCATTGCTTCATTGGCTCTTTCTTAGGGAAAGAGGGAGGACTGGGAACAGCTCATTGAGAAGTGGGTAGTTCCACAGGTTGTCACAGTTTTCTGTTGGACTGTGTATAAATAATTCAGGAGGTGGTGGCAGCATTACCTGGAAGGGAGACATAATTTTGACGGATTCCGAGGCTAGAGGAATCTCTGAGACTATGTCATAAAAAAAAGTAACTTCCAGGGCACCAGGCAAAGAGCCCCAGGCTAAAGTTACTACACTCCCATATCCACAAGGGTTTGGTTCCCAGACTTACCATGGATACCCGAAACCACAGTGAACCCCATTAAAATAAATAGCACAGTAAAAACATAGCACAGAGTTGCGTTAGAGGACCTAAATGATGCCAAGACAGGATGCCTCTAAGCATTTTCCAGCACAACTCCATGTTATGTATCCCCTATTTTGTGTTCCGTGGATAACTGAAACCATGGATATTGGTTCCATGGATACTGACGTCCAACTGTATCTTAATGACAATGCAGTGATTAGTAGGAACCGGCATAAGTCTGTCAGGAACAAATTCTGCCAAACTAACCTTATATCTCTTTGACCAGGTCACTAGTTTAATGAGAGCCAGCATGGTGTAATGGTTTGAGAGTTGAATTAGGACACTAGGAGACCAGGGTTCATGGAAAGTCACACTCTCTCATCCTCAGAGGAAGCAAGGGAAAAAACCCTCTGAACAAAATCTGGCAAGAAAACCCAGTTCACCTTAGGGGTTTTGCCCAAGATTACCCAGTGGATTTTCATGCTGACCAGGGATTTGTACCCTGGTCTACAGAATCATAGTCCAACACTCAAGCCACTACGCCACACTGGCTCTCTAGAAGTAAGAGCCCCAATATATTCTGTGCTGGTCAAGCCTCATTTGGGATACTGTGTTCAGTTCTGGGCACCTCATTTTAAGAAGGATTTTAAGAAGATAAGCTGGAGCAAGTTCAGAAAAGGGCAGTAAGGATGATAAGAGTATGGAGAACAAATCATATAAGGAAAGGCTAAAGGAGCTGGGAATGTTCAGCTTGGTGAAGAGAAAACTGAGAGGTGATATAAATGCACTCTTCAAATACCTAAAAGGCTACCACAAAGGGGGGTGGTGCAGGCGTGTGCTTAGCTACCTCAGAGGGTAAAACTGTGTCTCTTGATTTTAAGTTAAGAGAGGGTAGATTTTGACAATACAGTAGAAGGAATTTTCTCACAGTAAGACCAGTTTGGAAATTGGACCAATTGCTTACAGTGGTAGTAAGGTCTCCTTCTCTGGATGTCTTCAAAAAGGCTAAACAGCTACCTGCTGGGAATACTCTAGCTGGAGATCCTGCATTGAACAGGGGGTTGGACCCATTGTCCCATGGGGCCTCTTCCAACTTTATGATTCCATGATTCTATAGGTACAATTTTAGAAACTGCTGCTATAATTTAAGTAGCGATACATTTAACCATATTGTCAAAGTAGCACTGAATATTCTCAAGAATAATTCATATGGGAACTGCAGAGTAAAATCATAGTTCAAGCAAACATGGAACAGCTGGATTCCAAACAATTTATAGAAAATAATGAAATATTTATATCTCCAGTTCCTCACAGGCCATAAAGACACTACATCAATTTGCAGACATAAGCATAGTTGAAAATACAACCATAGGAAGTCTTGAAAACAACCTGAAGTTATTCATATTTAAGCACTGAAATTACCATAGACTTGGCCTGTGATTCAAGTGGGGATGGGCTCATAGGCCCTCACACATAGGCCCTCACTGAACTCCGTGTATATACTTGGGGGGAGTATTCACTTGTTCTCCATCAGGCTAGATATTTAGCTTGTTATTGTTAATCGTTGTCAAGTCCGCTTTGACTTATGTTGACTGTGAATGAGAGACCTCTAAGATATTCTGTCATCAACAGCCCTGCTCAGGTCCAGCAAACTCTGGGCAGTGGCTTCCTAGACTGAGGCTATCCATCTGTAATGCAGGGGTTGTCTTACGGTGAAAATACTTCTCATAGAGTTCGAGGAGAATACAATTTATCTCAATGAGATCCTGCATCAATCCACTGCATTTGGAAGGGGGGGGGCAAAAATGCCAAAAACTTTGCAGAAAAATCTGTCACAGGTTTTCTTTTATTTTTAAAAAAGCTCTATAGGGAATGCACATTCCTGCTTGTTGGGGCAATTGATTCACTTTGGTGTGCATTCCTGATAAGAGAGGAAATGGGAAGCTGATTGGTTAGATGTGTATAGGGGGCAGAGTTTGCTAACAAGTCAAGCCTCCCAAACCACCATGTTAGATTTTTACCATAGCGATTGTGTGCTCAGGAGATGAAAGAGCCTTTACCCCACCCTATTTATTTAAAGGAATATCACACACACATCTTTTAAAAAAAATACTGTTAAGCAGCAGCAACTGGCGACAATAAAAATGTGAGCAATTCACTCATGCTCAGCATCTTGATTTGCATGCATGCCTATTTGAACAATGAATGTGGATAGGTTTGCATGCCTGTGTTCTTACCAAAAAATATGTTAAGACAAATGAAAGCTGCTGCAAATTGGCATCAGTGCTCATCAATCCACATTTTATTGCCTTGTATAGAAAAGCCTGCAGCCATCCTCTTTTCCTACTGACTCCAACTTTACATTATCCTCTTTTCTAATGAATCATCTCATCTCAAGAAAGCCTCAGTTTGGCCATTTGGTTATTGGTCAGTTTGATTGCTTAGATTCTTAGATTTCCTAATTTGGGTCTGTAAAGTGACTCTTCATTCAGCTAAATTACTTTTGGCACCAGGAGGGTTGCCACAATAAAATGAACTCTTAAGGTTAATTTATGCTTTAGTGTTTCGCTAAAATGTTTACAGATAATAGTACATGTGGCATGGCCAAGCTCGGAAGAAGCATTGCTTCATTGACTAAGGTAATCTGCAGTTCAGAGGACTTTTCCCTCTGCTTAGTCGGCTGGATATATATCTCCTAGCTGCTCTCAGTTGATCTCTGTGCGTTGTCCCACCCCGCCCACCCTTTTTCTGTATTACTTGGTTCCTGTGTTTATATGCCTTGATTTGCATATATTTCTGTTGTCACAATTTTTCAGGGGCAGTTCGCATGGGTCTTGGATCTGGGATATGGGTTTCCTGTGCCAACAGGCACAGGGAGGTGATGATGGGTCCCCTAATGGGACTTGGGGGTGCTGGTCGGGAAGTATATGCCACTCCTTTGGGCATACCCCTTCATGGCAATCCCATATGGCAAGGGGATCTCTACAGGCACTGGCCTGGTAGGAGCCCCTTCTTGCTTCTTTGGTTTCTGCAGCAGGCCGAGGGTGGGCTCTTCTGCCAACAGACTGGTTGGTTGATGCCTGGATCCAGACCCATGTGTGTGTCAACTCATGTGCAGCTGTAATCGATAAATTATTTTCCACTGTAACCTGTGTCTGTGGTTATATGAGTTGCGGCCTTGCCCTTGGACATGCAAGAAATTCTAACTATAGTGTAACAGAATAACAGTTGTGATATTTGGCATTAGTCTGCAAAGATGTCAATTTACAGAGTAGGTGTTGTAATTGCATGATCTAGTAGCATTAAGAACTAAAAAACAAACAAACAAAAAATCTGTATTCTAGAAGTCTGTCTGAAGATCAGTGCAAATGTGGGGAAAATTAAGATTACATAATTGATATAAATCCAGCAAGATGAACCTTAATAATAATAATAATTATTATTATTATTTATTTTTTAACTCGCCCCTCTGCTCAGCAACCGGGGCGGCGTACAACAAGATTAAAACAACAGCAAGTTAAAACAATCCTTCCCAGTCCTAACCTTCCCACCCCTTAATACTAAATTAAACTAGTCATTCTTAAATTTCCTAGAAAGGCATGGAACAAGAGCTGATTTTTATTATTCCTGGATGTACTAGCAATTTTAAAATTAATTATCCTATTAAAAGTGCATCACAGCCATGAATTCAGTGTTCTTTAATGTAATGTTTATGAAGTTATTAATTCCACAAAAGGTGCTGAAATTCAAGGACCTGTAACTCAGCTGAAAATCCACCTTGTCTCAGAATTCAGGATGGTGCCTAGTCCCTCTTTCTTTCTATTAAAGGATGCCCTACCAAAATATCCAAGAAAAAAATAAAGTAAAAATTATGAAACAAGATCTGTTGCAAAAGTCTGAAAATTATATAATGTATTTAAAACAAAAAATTAAATGTTTATTTTGATGATTATCAAGGTCATATCAGAACTTTCTGTATGAAGCAATGTTTATGTTTATACCTTCATATTTTGGAAATATTGTCAGATTATATAGGATCATAACAAAACATTATTTCTGCAAGCCAATCCAAAGTTTAAGTTGCCCAGGGTATAGTAAAACCATTGTTCATCTTGCCACATGAAGCCATGTTGTCCATTATATCACTGGTTCATCTACTTGCAACTATAGTCTAGGATCTCATGCCATTTTCCCTATGACTGCTATCAGAGTGATGACTTTAACCAAGCAGTCACATTACCATTGCCCCACTACTCTTGGGTAGTAGGCTGCTTGAAAAAAAATGTCTCCTTGGCTACTTTTAGTCCATTTCTGGTGTTGCAGGAAGCAAAACACACACCTGCCTTTTAATATTTCAACACACCAGAATTTTTTGGGTAGAGGTTGTGATATCCCTTCAGCAGTTGTGTGCCTTTGCTGGTAAAATCTTTCCCTCTTCTGCTAGAAGTTGTATAAAAAGTAGCTGGTTGTCAATGTTTTATTATTTTATTATTTCGGTGTTCTCTTGTTCTTGGATTCAGTACTACTGTATACTGTTTCTTTTTTCTTCTATTGGTATATCATTGAAATAATGACAAATAATCATTTTCGCTGGGTTTTTTTTCTATCCATACAACTAGGGAGTAATTTTGGATCTAGATTTATTGGGTTTTTCTGCTGTTGAAGTGAAAGTGGAAGTGTTTGAAATGAGGGAGGAGGAAAGAAGGGGGAAGGAGAGCAGGAAAGGATAGAGTAAGTCTTGTCCACCATCAGGTCTGAAGGCTTAATTTGCACACCTATAATTTAGGGAAGATTTCCATTCATGGTCATGAGTTTGGGTTTCATGATCTGAAGTTTAAGGACTCCTGAATTTGGGAAATATAGTTGAATTTTAAACGAGATTTGTCTTATATTTTCAAATGTACTGATTTTTTTCTTAGAGAAAAATGTGTTAATGACAGATTGCATCCCCCCCCCACTTTCCTTTTAGTAATCAACTACAAACTGTTCTGAACAGGGCTGAGAGAATAGGAATAGCTATCCAACTGGCTGGTTGCAACACTAAGGATTGTGTGCCTAAGTAACCACTAGTGGGAGCTGCTTATGTCCTTTCATTTTTCATCAGCTCAACACTTCCTTCCCTCTCTTTATATCCATAAACATAGCATGTCTGTTCAGATCATGCAAACCAATTCTGTTTTGCTGGCTGATAGCAAGTTATGATTTGTCAATTTGGCTTTCATAAAAAAAGCATAATTACACTTCCTGAATGATGTCTGAATTAGACCTTAAAAGGGAAAGACTGGGAAAAGATCAAAAATACCGTAGCATGACAATAAGTAATGAGATAATTAGGGAACAGAAACAAGTGAATAAAAAGAAGCTAGAATCAGTGGAATGGGAAAAACCATTCACTTTCATTTTATTTCGACATAGTGAGAATGAAGTGTGGAAGAAAGGGGAGAGGAGAATGTGTGTAGTATCATCACGTGGAAGAAGCTTTCACATTCTACAAAATAGTTCTAGCCAATTTTTCTCCAGTTGATGTTGCCATCAACATGAATCTCATTCTATATAAATATGCCTTTCATACCTCTGTGTGTGGGGGTATGTGTGGGAGTAGGTGGGTGTTAACTGCCCTTGAATCAACTTGTGAATGAGACCCCTCCAAGACCCCCTGTCCTCAACTGCTTTGCTCAATTCTTGCAGGCTCAGGGCCATGGTCTCCTTGATTGAATCTATCTATCTTCCCTCCTTTCTGCTGCCCACCACCCTGTCTAGCATTATTTTCTTTACTACTGAGTCCTGCCTTTTCATTATGTGGCCAAAGCGCAACAGCTTCAATTTAGCCTTCTTGGATTTCAGGGATAATTCAGGCTTGATCTATTCTAGGACGCATCTGTTTGTTTTTCTGGCTGTCCACAGTACCCTCAGCACTCTTCTCTAGCACCCACACCTCAAATGAGTTGATTGTCTTTCTATCGCCTTTCTTCACGTTCCAGCTCTCACTTCCATACAGTGTTATGGGAAATATGATGTCTTGGACAATCCTAACTTTAATGTTCAGTTTTATATCCTTGCACTTCAGGATGTTTCTAGTTTTTCATAGCTGCCCTTCTCATTCCTAGTCTTAGAATCATATAATAATAGAATCATAGAGTTGGAAGAAACCTCAAGGGCCATCTAGTCCAACCCCCTGCCATGCAGGAATACACAATCAAATAATTCCTGACAGATGGCCATCCAGCCTCTATTTAAAAACCTCCAATGAAGGAGACTCCACCAAACTCTGAGACAGTGTATTCCACTCCCAAGCATCTCTTACTGTCAGGAAGTTCTTCCTAACCTTTAGGTGGAATCTCTTTTCTTATAGTTTGAACCCATTGCTCCATGTCCTAATCTCTGGAACAGCAGAAAACAAGCTTGCTCCATCCTCAGTATGACATCCCATCAAATATTTAAACATGGCTATCATGTCACCTCTCAACCTTCTCTTCTCCAGACTAAACATGCCCAGCCCTGTAAGCCTCATAGGGCATGGCTTCCAGACCTCCCACCATGTTGGTTGCCCTCCTCTGGACACGTTCCAGCTTCTCAATATCCTTCCTGAATTGTGGTGCCCAGAACTGGACACAGTATTCCAGGTGAGGTCTGACCAAAGCAGAAGAGAGTGGCAATATTACTTCCCTTGATCTAGATACTATACTGCTGCTATTGCAGCCTAGAATTACATTGGCTTTTTTAGCTGCTTCATCACACTGCTGACTCATGTTCAGCTTGTGGTCCACTAAGATTCCTAGATACCTTTGCATGTACTGCCCTCAAGCCAGGTGTCACCCATCCTATATCTGTGCATTTAATTTTTACTGCCCAAGTGTAATATCCTACATTTTTCCGTGTTGAAATTCATTTTGTTAGTTTTGGCCCAGCTTTCTAATCTGTTCAGGTCATTTTGGATTCAGATCCTGTCCTCTAAAGTAGCTACCCCTCTTAATTGGGTGTAATCTGCAAATTTGATAAGCCTGCCCTTAATTCCCTCATCCAAGTCACTGATAAAGATGTTGAACAGCACTGGGCCCAGGAGAGAACCTTGTGGCACCCCACTAGTTACTTCTCTCCAGGATGAAGAGGAGCCATTGGTGACTACCCTTTGGGTTCAGTCAGTCAACCAATTACAAATCCACCCAACAGTTGCATTGTCTAGCCTACAAGTTACTAACTTTTTTGCAAGAATATCATGGGGGACCTTGTCAGAAGCCTTACTGAAATCAAGATACACTCTATCTACATCATTCCCTTCATCTATCAAGTTGGCAACTCTGTCAAAAAAAGAGATAAGTTTAGTCTGGCATTACTTGTTTTTGAGAAATCCATGTTGACTTTTAGTGATCTAAAATTCCTTTCTAAGTGGTTACAGACTGTCTGTTTAATAATCTGCTCTAGAATCTTTCCTAGTATTGATGTCATGCTGACTGGGCGGTAATTATTTAGTCCCCCCCTTTTTTAATGATGGGGACAACATTTGCCCTCTTCCAGTCTGCTGGGACCTCTCTTGTTCTCCAGGAATTCTCAAAAATTATTGGCAGTGGTTCTGAGATTACTTCTGCCAGTTCTTTTAATAACCTTGGATGAAGTTCACCTGGCCCTGGAGACTCATTTATACTGGCCAGGTATTCCTGAACTACCTCTTTACCAATTCTGTGCTGTATTTCCCCTACTACATCATCTGCTCCATTTTCCCTGGGTTGAGCACTGATCCCCCTTTTTTTGGGGGGGGGGTTCTCCTGGTTTTTTTACTGCAATCTCCATTCTGATCAATGATTGTTTCAAGGTATGGGGAATCTTCAACTATTTCAATTTCCTCATCTAGACTGAATTCATGTAAATCTTCCATGGTCATTATTTTTGTTTTCTTAATGTTCAACAGTAAGCTTGCCTTAGCAATCTCTTCTTTGACTGTCTTTAGTAATTGTTCCAAGTCTTTGTTGTTTTCTGCTAGTAGTATGGTGTACTACTAGCTTTGGTGTACTACTATCTTTACGCCTCCTTCCTACAAGTCTAAACCTGCTCAGCATGTGAATTTTTTTGCATACAGATTGAACAAGCAGGGTGACAGAATGCAGTCTTGTCTGATCCCTTTATTGTTCATCATAACAATACCCAGATATTTAACTTTCTTCTCAGTCTTAAAACCATTTTTTTCCATCAGTTGTAGTTGATCTTATGTACTCATTTTTTTTTTTGCTAGTATCTTCATCTTTGGAGTATTAAAACCTGCCAACACACCAAAGTCTTCTGATTTCCCCATTAACACTTTTATATACTCCAGAGGGTTTTTCAAAACAATCACTAAGACATCAGCAAATGCCCTTAATTTATAAGCTTCCTTTTTAACCTGTATTATCCTCTCCTCATGTCTTATATTTCTATTCAGTACATCCAAAACCAAAATAAACAATACTGGAGATTATGGAGACAGTAACCTGCCATTGATCCCTCATCTAGAAGTCAAGACTTTCACAAAGCAGGAAGAAAATTGCTTAAAAAAATATTCACTGCTTCCTTCAAGAAGAAAATTAGCAAAGAATTACATCCTTAGGCCTTACTAGGGTTCCTAGATCTCAGGGTCTGGGCCTTCTTTTCCAGTCATCAAGGGGAGCAAGAAAATTCTCATGGCAAAAACACCATCTTGAAAAACATGTGTATTTATTATTTCTTCATTGTTAGACTTGATATTTGAATGAAGCACTCTGTGCCACTGTGGTTGATGTTCAGTGTATCAAGCTTAATGGTGTCACCAAAGATTGCTCCTTATAACATGGCCTCCCTCCTGTGACATCAAATGGTGGTGTCTCTAGGTCTCAGATTTTGGTCCTGAAATCACAGCACCTGAGATATTTATGATCTTGGCAACCCTATGTCTTACACAAATAATCTGTCCTTCTTTTTACTTGGTCAGCACTCCAACAACAAGTTACACTTTTCCTTGAATTACCTTGATAGTGTTGAAAGGAGCAACAGTGCAGCAACTCTCACACAAGAAAGGTTATATGACATGTTTTTTAACTACTGTATATCCGTATATTCCGGTGTATAAGACGACTGGGCGCATAAGGCGACCCCCCCCCCCAATTTTTAAGTTAAAATATAGATTTTGCCCCCCCACTCCAGCCAGCCACCTGGCTGGAAAGCCTGCCTCCCATCAGCCAGCCATCTCAGTTGCTGTAGATGATGGAATAGTCTGTGAAATTAAAGGACTGAGAACAGCTAAAAAAAAGCATGGGATACTTTGAAAAATGTCTGTGGTGTTCAAACTTTGGAAAGTAAGGTTTCATTAATAATGAAGTTGGTTAATGTGAGGCTATCAAATCCCAAATTTTTGAATGAGCACATTAATGATTTTAGAGCTGCATTGGCAGACTTGCAAGCTCCTGGAGAGGAAATCCCCAAAACTATGCAAATGGAAAACTTCCTGGCAAGTTTACCAAAATACAATCCCTAAATAGAGGGCAATTAACGCTTCAAAGGCAAAGCAGTCATTCTCACAGCAGGGGGAAGGATCTGCTGGGGAAACTGCCCAGGGAATTTACCACTTCAAAGACAAGGCAGTCATTCTCACAGCAGGGGAAAAGATCTGCTGGGCATATAAGACAACCCCCCATTTTTGAGGAGATGTTCAAGTGTTAAAATGCAGTCTTCTACGCAGGAATATATGGTATATTGTATTATTTTTAATTTGTAAGATGCCTTGAATTCCAGCTTTGGGGGGAAAGCTAGGCACAAGTGAAGAGATTGATAACAGTACAGTGGGCCCTTGGTATCTGCTGGGGTTTGGTTCCAGGACCCCCCGTGGATACCAAAATCCATGAATACTCAAGTTCCATTATATGCAATGGCATAGCAAAATGGTGTCCCTTATATAAGATGGCAAAATCAAGGTTTGCTTTTTGGATTATTATTTTTTTAGTGATATTTTCAAGCTGTGAATACTAAAATCCATGGATATAAAATCTGTGGATACAGAGGGACAACTGTAGTAGTAATAGTAGTAGTAACACAAATGGGCCTTCATTTGCAGACTATATTGAATGGTTCAGAGAGTTTTTCAGTACAGGTCCAATAACACAATTTAAATTGTATTTCTAAGCATCCAGTACAAATAATTATGTGATGTCACTTCAGATGTGGCAACTGATTTCTAATTTGACAGCAATCCTATGGTTCTTGGATGCATGCTAGGGGGCTATTACAAAAAGCAGACATCCTCTCTGAGGTTTCAAGTGAAGCTTTGGCCTTGGAGGGAGAGGTTGCATCTCAGATTATCTCTCCTGGCTTCTTTCTGTCCCTATGGAAGTTTCTGTAATTGTTCTGACCTCATAAGGGGGGGAAGAGGAAGTATGTCAGCAAACAGAGGTGGGCAGGAAAGGTGATGACTTAGATCTTTAGCTCTCTTCATCCCCAATCATGCCCTGTGCCAAGAGAGAGATTCCAATCACTTTTAAGACTGGTATTACTGAATTATCTCCCATTGCAGTAAGGTAATTTTCTGGTAATTTTTTTTAAGCCTAATGGAGGTTGAAAAACAGAAAAAATAGCTCCATTATTACTTTTGCCTGGCTACCAGTTGCCTGTCAGGTCCTTGGGAATGTCAGGTATTATGGCATTGAAATGCTTCACCCTTAAAGCTGTTTGTCCTTAACACTG
Source organism: Gambelia wislizenii (assembly GCA_030847615.1). Classification (NCBI taxonomy): domain Eukaryota; kingdom Metazoa; phylum Chordata; class Lepidosauria; order Squamata; family Crotaphytidae; genus Gambelia; species Gambelia wislizenii. The sequence goes on along the minus strand of JAUMIR010000003.1, from coordinate 311,588,557 downwards.
CTGCCATAATGTACAAGCTTATCAAAATGGTTGGGTGTTGTTTGTTCTCTATGCCAGTCCACTGCAAAATATACATACTGGAGCCATAGATATTGTTTCATGTTTTTTTCATGGTTCTCTATATTACAACTGGGAGAAAATGCTGTCTGAAACACTAATGTTGACTGTAGAATGAATTTCCTAGCTCTCTTAATTTTATTTAATATGCACTGAGATTGCTTTTTTTCCTCAAAATGCATTTCAAAAATGTGGTTTAAAATTTCCACTATTATTTTCCTTCTATCTTTATAAGCATTAATATAAAGTTTTAGTTAAAGCCCGAACATCCCCAGGGGTGGGTGGTGAAGAATAACAGAACTCCATTAAATGATCTCCAATTTCAATATTAAAAAGAAATTTGAAGTGATCATAAAAGCACACTGTACATTCATTTTTGTCCTTTACATTGGTTCTTTAAAACTTTTGTATGTCTTTTCAACTTTATTTCTGCCTACTCCACAGGAGAAACTACTAAACTACCATTTAACTTTCAACCATAATATAGGAAATACAGCATATAGAGAGGTGGGGGGGAGGAGGGAGAGAATAAATTTGGAACAATATTAAATACCAGTAGCAATAAATAGTGGAAAGGTGAATTGCTAATATACAGTAAGAAATTTGCAGCATAAATTCTGAATAATCTCCACTGCCACAATAATGACATATATAAGCTTTTGTGCAGCTTTATATCTGAAGTGTCTAATTTTTTTTCTTCAGAGCATTTTCTCTTTCTACAGCTTAACACTGACACTTTTATAAAGGCTTCTTTACCATGTGCAGGCTTTTGCAAATACTTCTCACACTTAGGAGAAATAGTCCTGAATTTGTCTTTTATCTATCTTTGAGCTGTTTTGTCTGACTTTCTGTATTAAGATTTTAAAAATAAACCAGATTCAATCATTCTACATATATTGTCATTTATTAAGCTGTTGTGGGTGAAAGACTTCATTTAACCTGTCCACAATCTGCTGGCTTTTTTTTAAAAAAAAAATCCTCACATATTTTAGCCTTATCTTGGCTTTTCCAGTAGTACCATAATGCATATTGTAGGATTCCTCCCTATTTTTTTGTTGATATAGATCTTTCCGCTACTCTTTTTTTTCTGCTTTACCTAGTTCTTTCTTTATTTCTTTTTAAAATTCAGGGTTGGTTCCCTGCTGCTTTTAACTCGAGTAAGAAGATGCCAGGCAGAATTTTATCTCAAACTTTCTAAAGTCAAGATAACTGTTTTTGTACATTGCTACTGTCTATTTTTAATTGTGAACTCTTCAGAGAATGGCTGAGAGAAAGTTTCTTTGTCCTGTCTGTTTGATCCTCTGCAGTTTCATTGATCCCTTTCTTAAATGAACTATTTCCTTTTAGCCACATGTCAGAATCTTTAAGTAGCACACCATCATCATCAAGTATGTCAGAGTGGGATTGTGAAGGAAAAGATGGCTGCTGTTAACCAGCAGCTGCTATGCCATCCTCTTCCTATTCAGTTCTTTCAGAACAATACAGTATGCTGTGAGATCACCAAGTAGTAGAGGGAAATGATTGCCACCAAAATGAACTGCTGCATATAATCATCTCCCTGTTTCCTTGCTGTGAAAATTGCCAAACTGCCACATTTTATAGCCTGCAGAGCAGAAAGTGAAAATTTGTAGAGTTTAGGCCAGTAACACCTTCAAGTATAGATCAAGTTTAATTTTAGATTTCAGTAGAATTCTGAATTAAACTTGTTTTGTTTTGTTTAAGTTTGCTTGAAATAAACTAGCTCAAACTCCCCCCCCCCACATTTAAATTGGATTAAATTTTATGTTGGCTAATATCCATCAGCTAAACCGTGAGGTTTAGCAGATTTTAGATAATTAAAACATTGGCAGGCAATCTTTCATTTTAATTCTGTCACCAGAATACACAGTATAGTAAATATGAAGCTTTTCTTCAAGTACACGGCTTTAACCCTGCATACATGAAACCATACATACAAGAACCAGTGTGATATAGTGATTTGAGAGTTGGAGTAGGACTCCAGGAGCTGTTGTTGTTACGTGTTTTCAAGTCATATTTTGAATTATGGCAATCCCAAGGCAAATGAATCACAGGGTTTTCTTGGCAGGACTTGTTTAGAAGAGATTTGCCTTTGCCTTCCTCTGAGGCTGATAGTATGATTTGCTCAAGGTCATGCATTGGGTTTCCATGGCTAAGCAGGGATTCAAACCCTGATCTCCACAGTCATAGTCCAACACTCAAACCACTACACCACTCTGACCAGGGTTCAAATCCCTGCTCAGCCATGGAGATCTACTGGGTGACCTTAGGCAAGTCATACTCTGTCAGCCACACAGGAAGGCAATAGCAAACCCCTATGGAACAAATAGTATAGTAATAGGTTTGTCCTAGGGTGGCCACTACAGAGTGGATGGAAATGTCACTACAGAAGAACCCTCACATCCACTGATTCATTATCCAATGATTCAGTTATCCATGGGACACAAAACAGCACGCCTACCATAGAATCTTCCTAGAAAATATGTCCTCTCTAGCCATTTTCTAGGTCCTCCAAGCCAACTCTATGGTATTTTATCCTGGAAGCCCCGTTTTCAATGGTGTTTGCTATTATCTTTTTCTTTTTTTTAATATATAATAATTTTATTATTTTTTTAAATTAAAGAAAAAAAACATACAATTACTACATAAAACTTAACAAACATATATAACAGTGATTCCCTCCACCGAGGGACTTCCCTTTACATTCATCCCTCTTTCCAGAAAATCATTGTTTCCAACTCAGGTTTGCTTCCTCTCCCCTTTATTAATACAAATTCTAAAAATTTACTCCATTTTTCACCAAAAACATTCTTATTTAACCCTCCTTTTTTTTCTTTAACCATATTTGTTAATTTCTCATTTATAGCTATATTCCATACTTCATCATACCATTCTTCTATTTTATATTCACCTTGTATTTTCCATTTCTTTGCAGTGTTTGCTATTATCCATGGTTTTCGGTATCCACGACACCCCCCCAACCAATCCCCAGCAGATATGGGGGTCCTACTGTACAAGACACTGATCCAAAGAAGGTGATCAGTTGTCCCTCAGAGACTTAAAGTGAGGTGTGAGGGCCTTTTGGCCAGCCTGGTGGGGGATAAAGGCTAGGCTGAAGCTTTCCCTTATCTGTGGCAGGTAGTGAGGGGAGAAAGTAGGAGTTTGGTGAGCACCTATTTTTACATGGGATGCTACTGTGAATAGAAAAGGGGCAGAGCAGCCACTCTGTTTTCTTCACATACAGCCTGACAGATGCAAACTCATGTACAGCCTGGCATATGCAAACTCAACATGCTCAGAACAACTACTTTTACTCCTTACATGTGCAGAATCTTTGACTGGGTTGCATTGGAGCAAGCTTCCAATATACTTCATGTTATGTTCTAAATTAACATTTTTCTATGATACTTTTCTGTTATAACTTTATTTTGTAAAACTATTTAAGGGCCTCATTCACACAGCTCGCTTATCTGAGCCAAAAGGCACTGAAGACATTTAAAGTGAAAATTTAACTGAAAGATTATTATCTTCCCCTATTAAGCCATTAATTAAGAGTCCTGACAGGACTGAGTCCAATAAAGAAGAGAGCTGCTATAAGTTCTTTTCTCACTCCCTTTACTTGACTAGGGTAGAAGCTGAATGATAGGAGAATCCTTCCCAATTGAAGTCTACTGGCCTTTAAATTCCCAGCAGAAGGCTTTATTTTAGAGTTAGAAGGTACACCAAGGATCACCTAGTCCACCCTCCTGCCAGTTTAGGAGTCCACAGCTAAGGAATCCCTGAGAGGTAGCCACAGGGCCAGTTTAAGGGCCCTGCAGCATCTGCAGCCACAGGGGTCCCCATCATTGTGGGGGCCCCCATAATCCCCCTCCTCCTGCAAAAACATTATTAGTAATAATCTGAATATCCTGTACTGTTAATAGGTTCGATTTGGTTAGGTTACATTGATCTGAGATAAACATATGGAGCCCCCAAAATAAAAATGCTGTAGCCCCTCCCCCAGATTCCTTAAACTGGTCCTGGGTATAGCCATGTAAAATCTGTTTAAAGACTTCTAGTGAGTCCACCATCTTCCAAGGTAAATTATTCCACTCTCAAAACATATCTTAGTGCCATGAAGTTCTTTGTAATGTCAGAAGCTCCTTGTAAATTGAATTAATTGGTCAAACAAGCTTGCTCTGCTTTCTAAAGGATATCCCTTCAGATATGTAAAATTGCATATCATATCACCACTCAGTCTTCTCTTCTATACTTCTATACTTCTAGAAGTATACTTCTATACTTATTATCTTACTACATGCCATGTTTCTTCCTGTCAAAGTTTCTTGAGGGGTTAGGAACACCAAATTTGACCTCAGTCAGGAAACTGATGAATGTCCGTATCATCCCTAATTTGAACTGAAGAATATATTCATTAAAACATGAAACGGAAGAAAAGCATATCACTTGTAAGTCAATCAATGAGATGAAAAGGCTGATGAAGTTAAGACACTGGGCAAATCTGTTGTGTGTACTGAGAAGAGAGTTCATTGAATTCAATGGTGTCTATTCCCATGTAGGTTGAAATAGGAATTCCCACAATTATAGGCCACGGAAATATCCATGGATGTACAATATTTGACAATTCATCTATATCTGAATCTAGTGGCTGGCTTAAATTATGAAATTATGTTTGGAATTTTCACTAAAAGAACATCTATAAGGAGAAGATTTAAACAAGATAAGTGAATATTAATTCTAAACTGCCTCTTTGTCTAAACTGGGATGGGTGCTTAAAGTGAATATTATTTTCTAATTCCAAAGATGCCTTCTCCCAATATGCTGAGTTCCACCTACATTTTCAACTTCAGTTCTCATTGTACTGAATAGTTCCCCCCCCCCCGTGAATTATGAGTAACATTCATCTGTAAAACTGTTGAACACACACACACACACACACACACACATTCTTTTAACTCTCTTTCTCCCTGTATTTTCATCTTTGCCTCTACTCCCCCATCCCATTCTTCTCTTTCCTTGGGTAAGATGGACAGAAGATTACACTAAGAGATGTACAATTAATACCAAGCAGTAACTTTACATTTGCTTAAAACATGAGTGGAAAAGAATGGAAGAAAAAGGAAACATGGGGCTTGTCTAGACAAAGCAATATATTGTGGATCCATGTTTTTTGGCAAGATCACTAGTATGTGAAGCTATCCATGATTTTTTATATCATAATTTTTTTCATATAATCAAACATATAAAACCATACATTATTTGCTTTTTGTATTAATACAAAGAAAAAAATTGTCATATTACACTCTTTCATACCTTTAAGCACATAAAATTCATATTCCCCTACTCAGTCATCCACCAATTCATACATTCCTTTCTCAACTTCTTTTCCCACCACTCGTCACTTCCCATTAAGTTTTGCAACTCGTGTTATATTTATCAAATTTAAGTCCTTTCAATACTGATTAGATAATGATTTTACAGCAACTAGTTTTAAACTTCCATGGAACAGGTTTTAATTCCTTATATTGCCAGCTACATAAGGAACCCGCACTTATAGTCTCTACCCCATATTTCACTAAAGTATTCTTTGGTAACTTTCCAGTCATCCTCAGATGTATCCACACTATTATCTTTTAATGTTTGTGTTAATTTATCTAAGTATATAAGTTCCATTACTTTCATTGACCACTCCTCCTTGGTTGGGGTACTTTCTAATTTCCAGTGATGCACATAAACGATTCTGGCAGCTAATTTAAATTAAACAAAATTCTCTCCTTCTCTCTCTCACCTTTATCCTCAAACAGACATAGCAGATAAACTTCTGGACACATTTGAAATTGTGATTTCATTATCCTTTCAACTGATGTATGTATCATAGTCCAAAACTTATAAGCATGTTTACATACTGTGGAAGAATGTTCCTACCTCTGATTTACATTTCCAATGATGATTGTTAGAACTTGTATAGATTTAAGAAATTTTATCCGGTGTCAGATACCATCGATAGAACATCTTCCAACAGTTTTCTCTCAAATCTTGACATACGGATAATTTGATGGTTTTATTCCATAGCTTCTCCCAACTATCAAGCATTATTGGGCATTTGATGTTTTGAGCCCATTTGATCATTGGTTCTTTAATTATTTCCTCTTTGCATCCCCACATTAACAACACTTTGTAAATTTTGGACATAGTTCTAAAGTTATCTGAAATCAAAATATCTTCCAATTCTGATTTTTTTTTTGTCCATTACTATAAATTCTGATGTCTGATCTTAATTTTTCCCACATTTGTCTATATAGCCACCAATTGCAGCTTATACCTTCCAGTTTTAACACTTCCTGAGATTTCATCACATAATGCATATTTCTCCAATCTAGTAAATCATCATATTTTAACCATTTTAACCCCGAGATTTGCTCCCATCTGTAAAATGCCTCATAGGGTTATACCCATGTTGGAATTTTGGGTATACATCTTGATTTATACTTTTCCCACTCTAAGCAGGGATCTCCTGATAAAATGGTCATTAAACTCTTTATTAACACTTTCTTTGTTGTACCATACATATTCATGCCAGCCATACCTTAAATTATCTCCTTCAACCACCAGTAAACATTCATTCTTCAGCTCTATCCAACATTTCACCCAAGTTAAACAGCTGGCATGGTAGTATAGTTTAAAGTTAGGTAGACCCAATCCTCCCCATTCTTTCAGATCCTGTAAATTTTTTGATTAAATCCTTGGCTTTCTGACTGCCCAGATGAATTTGCTAATTTCTTTCTGCCAATTACATATTAATCCATTATTATTTATAATTGGTATTGATTGAAAAAGGAATAAAAACTTCAGGAGGATGTTCATTTTTATAACTGCTGTTCTCCCCGGAAGGAGAAATTCATTTTAGACCATTTTACCATTAGATATTTTGCTTATTTTCACATTTTATCATAGTTGTTATTTATTAAATCACTATTGTTCTTTGATAAAATGATTCCCAAATATTTTATATTTTTTTCCCAACAGTATCACAATTTTAAAGTTATGTCTGCCTTTTCCTCCCTCAATAAATTGAACAGTAACATCAATGTTTTACTTTTATTTATTTTTAATCCTGATATCAATTCAAATTCTGTCAATATGCTAATAATTTCTTTGATGTTGTCTTGAGGGTCTTCCAAAATTAACATCAAATCATCTGCGTAGACTCTGACTTTTTTCCCATTACCTTTAATCATCAACCCATGTATTTTGGAATTTGCTTTAATGTTGTTTATTAATGTTTCCATTACAAATAAGAAAAGAAAAGGGGATATGGGGCAAACCTGCTTTTTACCTCTAGTTATTTTTACTTGGTCTGTATTATCACCATTAATATTTACTGTTGGCCTTTGATCAGTATATATCACCCTAATCCAGTTGATAAATTCATTTCCATGTTCATCTTCTCTAAAAAAATTATTATTAATGACCAGTTGACACTGTCGAATGCTTTTTCGATGTCCAAAAAAATTATAGCTGCTTTTTTAATCTGGGTCTTTCCTATAGAATTCAATGGCATTTACAACTATTCTCATGTTGCCTCTAATATGTCTCTTTGGAAGAAAACCATTTTGATCCTCTTTGATCAAATCCAATAATATTAATCTTAGTCTCTTTGCTAATATATCTGTGAATATTTTATAGTCTTGATTTAGCAAAGAGATAGGTCTATGTTGGTCACTTCCATAAGGTCTCTTACTTCTTTATGGATTAACACCATTTGTGCTTGTTTCCAAGATTCTTGAATACTTTTATCTTTAATAGCATTTAGCAATAGTTGCATGGGAGATAGTAGTTTTTCTTCTAAAGCTTTGTAGTATGATATTCGGAAACCGTCCAGGCCTGGAGATCTTGACTCTTTCCTCTTTTAATACCTTCTGATATTTCCATCACATTTATTGGTTTATTTATTTCTAGTCTTTGTTCTTCAGATATACTCAATAGTTTAACTTTTTCTATGAATTCTATCATAGTGAAGCTATCCATGTTTGATGAGGCATGACTGTGAATCAAGATGGTGGCCACAAGTAAATTACTCATGTTTTTATTCTCCACAAGTTGCCACCACCAAACAGTAATTTTTTAACAGCAAATCTAAGGTGCAGAGGTGTGACCTTCTCCTTAAATAAACTTTAAAAAACTGTTTTGTAACCTCAGCACCACGAAAAGCACATGATCGCTGCAGCGAGAATACAGCATAGTGGTTCTAGCAACTTCTTTGCTGGCAAGCTCTGCCCCTCCCCCCGGAGCACATCTGACCAATCACTTCTGCTGCTATCTGGGAATGTGCTGTGATCCAAATTGGGTGTCCCAATGAGCAGTGATATGCATTTCCCTCACATTATTATTTTTTTTAAATCAGACAAAGCCACGAAGGCTTTTCCCCGGCAGTATATGGCATCCCCCTCTCCTTACGAATACAGCAAATCACCACAGGATCCAATTTGGACAAACGGTATTCTGCTCAAATTCTATGAGAAGTATTTTCACATTTTAGTCAAGCCCGTGGCTATTCCAGCTATATGCTATGAGTACAACTCTTCTTCAACTGTCCCTTTGAGGTAGCCATTCCAGTCCAACAGGTTACCTGTACTATTTCTGCGCACCAGACATTTTAAGAATTGCAACTTTTTAAAAAGCAGCTTTTGCCCTTTCTTATGTTCTCCTCTTGCTTGCTGCATTTTATGTCTTTTAGAGTCTGAAAGCAGAGACTCATTTATGACTGATATTTATAAGGTGCTGTGGAAGCCTTTTTGACTATAGTGCAAAGTAAAAATGCTCTGAAATTTACTTTAAAAACACAATCTGTTCTATAACATATTAACCCCCAAAGTAATTTATGTTATTATTATAATTGTTTTGTTGTTATTGCAGATCATTGCATTGTGTGTTATATTTGTTATATTTCTAGTTGTTTTGTCTTTAAAAACATCAAAAACTGTAAGAAAATAGCATAAATGTTTAAAAGAGCCGATCAAAATACTCTACAAAAGCATTTTACCTTCCAATGTAATGAGAAAAAAATAACAAGACACTGTTACTTGTTATATAGAAGACAGTACAATTTTAGCACTCATTGTATTTTTTGGGGGGAGGGAATACATCATTATATAGCTGTGAACCACCCACCACCCAAATTGAAATGATGCAGCTAGAAGAAATTCTGGGAATTTCTTTAAATCTGGGAAGAATTCTTTAAAAATTAATTAAAAATTAATTAATTAGATCTCATTTATTATAATTTTTAAGATTTTTAAAGCCATTATTTAAATGGTTAAATGGCAATGGCATTATTGGATAATGTAATGATTGGCATTTCACGCCATTTGATTTGTTACTCCACGGGATAACTCAGCATGGTGATCACCATTTTTAGTTATTTTATTTAAAACTCATGCATTACTAATGTATTATTGATTGATATAATAAGAAAGTTGTATAATTTTCTATAAAATAAACACATTAATTTCTAGATGAAGGCCAATGTTAACATATTAGCTTTAACGTTAGTGTATCAATAGAAGTATAGTGTCTAGATCAAGGGAAGTAATAGTGCTGCTCTATTCTGCCTTGGTCAGACCTCACCTAGAATATTGTATCCAATTCTGGGCACCACAATTCAAAAAAGATATTGACAAATTGGAGCATGTCCAGAGAAGGGCAACTAAAATGGTGAAAGACCTGGAAACCATGCCTTATGAGGAGAGACTTAGGGAGCTGGGTATGTTTAGCCTGGAAAAAAGACGGTTAAGAAGCACTATGATAGCCCTGTTTAAGTATTTGAAGGGATGTCATGTTGAGGATGGAGCAGGCTTGTTTTCTGCTGCTCCAGAGACTGGAACATGGAGCAATGGATACAAGCTCCAGGAACAGAAATTCCACCTCAACATTATGAGGAACTTTTTGACAGTAAGAGCTGTTCAGCAGTGGAACACACTCCCTCGGAGTGTGGTGGGGTCTCCTTCCTTGGAGGTCTTTAAACAGAGGCTGGATTGCCATCTGTTGGGGATGCATTGATCAAGATTTCCTGCGTGGCAGGGTGTTGGACTAGATGGCCCTCGTGGTCTCTTCCAACTCTACAATTCTATGATTCTATGATTCTATGATTCTGTTTCCAAATTGGATTCCAGCTAAGGTTATTACTAGAAACATATTACTTCCAACCATTGACTTTAAATAACTAAAATAATAAATAGCACCAGAGTAACACTGTTCTGAAATTGGTTCATCTTCAGAGTTATATAATGTCCTAAATACACTGATGTGCATGCATTCTAAAGCTCATTTCAATAGTAACACCAGCATTCCAATCCTCCCATGCACACACTTTCAAATAAGATTAAATATTGTCAAATATTTCCCATTTACTTCCCTTAGTGAAATATCTTACCTGTTTCACCATATTAAACAGAACAGAGCACCCCAAACAAATTTGCAGTACTTACAAACAAGACCCTCGTGGTCTCTTCCAACTCTACAATTCTATGATTCTATGATTATAAGACACAGTTCCTCTGATGGCCTTTATTGGCCACATAAGTTTTCAATTTTTTGTTTTTGTTTAAAGCAAGTTCAAAAAATATATTTCTAATCTTATTGCACTCATTTCCAGTGTTTTGTTTCCAATGACATGAAAGCCAACACTGAAGCTGACTTCTGTTGTACAAATTTACTTTCATGCTTTCTTCTACCTGCCTATTTAGCTGTGTGCTAACCTATAATCTTAGTACAACAACCCCTGCTATTACTTTATATTTCTTACCAGTGGAGTTGACAGCTGTTTCCTACACTGTATGATTGTACTGGAATGCTGTTCATGGTAGGTTGTATTTGGAACAAAATATACTATGGCCACAAAAATATGTTGAGTTTCATTTTTCCTCATAACATACAGTACTATGTACCTGTGTTCTGATGTCAACATGCTGAGTATGTCCCCACTCTATCAACAGGCAAGTATGTGTGGGAAGGACTGGAAAACGAGCATTATGTCAGAATACAGGATTTGGTTGTGAGTCTTAAATCTTTATAAATTGCTTTTATTGTATGTTGCCCTGAGATCCTTAGATATTGTTATTGTTCTATGCCTTCAGGTCATTTCCAATTTATGGCAACCCTAAGGCAAACCTGCATAGCAAACCTACATAGCTGCTTTGTAAACATCAGAATATGCTACAACATGCATAGCAGGGCGTTGAACTAGATGGCCCTTGTCGTCTGTTCCAGCTCTATGATTCTATGATTCTATCATGAGGTTTTTGTTTTTTGCAAGATTGGTTTGCTATTATCTCCCTCAGATGCTAAGAGAGTGTGATTTGCCTACACTTATTAGTGGGTTTCCATGGCCAACTAGAGATTTGAACCCTGATTTTCAGAATCCTAGTCCAACACTCAAACCACTATACCATGCTGGCTCCCTAGGGCAGGCAATATAAATATTTAAATAATATATCACTTTTCTCCTGGCCCCACCAAAGATGGCTTACAACCTAAACAAAATATCGCTAAAGTGAATCATAGGGCTTGGAGGAAATAATACGAACGGAATAATACGAACGTATAACGCAAGGAGGAAATAATACGAACAAGTCTGAAAGGCAGGTGTTTGCAACGATGTGATCTGCCTACATGGCCAAAACTCCCCCCTAAACTCCACATTACCCCCTAGCCAGCTGGTCTCCATGAGTGTTTTACTCATTATTTTAAATCTGCCGCCACTAATTTTTTTTAAAGTTTCCTGTGGACCGTACAGGCATTATTTCGTATTTACAACAAAAAGAAGTAAAAATCACCATTTGATCGACTTACTGGACCCTCGGTTATCTGAAAATCCAACATGGTGACCACAGCCTCTTTCTCTCTTTTTCCCAGCCTCTCCCCCTGTGCTCATCCAGCCAATGAGATGGCACTGCCTGCTTGTATCTGTGCAAACGTGAGTGTTCAAATGATCACACATTTGCACATTGTATGGATCTTCTAAAAACATCCAGACAAAGCCCCGGACATAGTGTGAATGGACTTATGGGTGGATTTTGCTTCCCCCCTTCTGAATGACACATATTTGTATGAACAGCCATTTGAACGGATCACCGTACATTCACACACCATTCATTTGTTTTTTATTTTTGCCATTTAGACATGACCATAATATTAAAAACTAATTAAAATAAGCTATCATAGTAAAAACAGCCCTACATTAAAAACAGATTTAAAACATAAGAAACATGGGGAAAGTGCAGCACACTTCATTAAGAAGCCCTTCTGCATAAGCCAAAAACCTGCCAGTGGAAGGAGAAGGGACTGGTACAAGCAAAGAACTAGCCAAATTCCAAAATGGCAGCGTAGTATACCATGAAAATCTTTTCAAGCCCACAGAGCAAGAACAATAATAAACAGACTCCTCCTCCTTTTATTTTTTGTTTTGTAAAAATTTTGCTTTATTGGCACTTTTCCAGAGGTTAAAACTAAATGAACCATTAACATTCATTTTACATTGATTTCCATTAAATCTTGAATTCAACATACATTCTGTCACACCAGGATAATATGGAACAATTTAAATTTGAATGCCGCCAGAATTGCACACTGAGGGCCAGCATGTCAGAAAGTTCTGTCAAACCTTCCCTCTTGATAAAGGAATGCACAGACCAGTGTATATTTTATCACATCGTCTTGCTAATTATATTAATTTGCTGTATGATAAATAATAAGCTACAAATATTGTGTAGACATATTTTTTTAAAAAATATACAGATGTACATTGCAGTTTGAAATGCTAAAATATAATTTTAGAACAAAAATGAACACATTTAGATAACCTTCAACATTTGTGTCTTTTTCTTGGATATTTCTGAGTACCAATTTGTCTCAGCTATGTCTTTCCACATAGCGATTCTCGTTACATTATCAGAATTTAAATAACCCAGAGGCCTGGAAGATCCTCTGCATCATTTTTATTCTAAAGTTAAACATGCTTCATTTATATTGATGCATACTTGGGATTTGCATTTTTACAGGAAGCCTTCTATTAAAGAGAGGCTCAAGATACTATATATATAATCTAAAGTGTAAACACACACACACACCTCATATGAGAGCTCTAGCCTCTATTTGAAAAAGGAAATATTTGAGAAAGGAAAGGTCCAAAAATTAGTTGTTTTTTCCCATTTGGTTAACCTTCAACATGCCCTTCAAAGATTATTCTCGTGGCGTTAAAAACAAAATTTTATTGCCCATACTGAATGGACTAAAGGTTGTTTGGCTCTTTTTTTCCTTCCCATTTTCATACCACACTAATGATTTTCACCTCAGTGAATTTTAATTAAGGAAAAATAACTAGCTAGCTTGATAGCTCATCATACTGATGTGTGACCATGTGAAATCAACTTGTGAATATACAGAGGTAGTGGAGTACAAATATGGCCATTGTACAGACAGAAGGAAGCTCTTTTATTCCTTCAGGTAAAGGGCATAGCTTATCCACATTCCTTCAATTAAAATACAATTCAATAATAATGGCCCCAGTGAGAAAACTTAAACATAGATTTAGACCATCAGTTCAAGCTATTGGTTGTGGAAGAGTGAGCATGTAAGAAGCAGGAGTGGAAGATAAAGGTTTTTATGAAGGTTTCATAGACATCTGTATTTGATATTTATGGTTAAGATCTAGTCCACAATTAATGAAAGAGGAGAACGCTTTCTGGGATATCTCATGGCATGCTGTGTGATGGAAATGGTAAAATATAGTGTAGTGTGCTGAAAGTCTTCACGTACCATGGAACATTTTTATAGTTTCATGCCAGCAGGTATAACTAATCTATATTTGTTGGCAAACATTGAAAAAAACTGCTTTAAAATGTGACAAAATAATTATTTTTATATATTAATACTTTGTATATTAATTAATATTTTTTCTGATGTTACTGCTTTAAAATGAAAACCATTTCCAAAAATGATGTGATAAAATAAATACAAATACATGAATGCCTGCAGTTATTGATAAGAGAAAATAAATTGACCTATTCTGCTATTATTATTTTTCTCAAATATCTCTAATGTTTTTAAATAACAGGTCTGCCAAGTGACTATATCAACTTTCATATTCTTTCTTGAGGCATATTTCTCTAGATATCAATAAACAAAAAATTAGCAGAGAAGACTTCAAATTGTGTTATTTGATACCCATACTGAGTACATTTCTGCATAAAGTTAACTTTTCATAGCCCTCTTTTCCTCATCACCATTATTTTAAATTGTATGGTCATATGTCTGTAATTTGGAAAATGTGATATGTTGCATGATTAAGTATGATCAAAGGCATTTACATTAAATCAGTCTCACTCAGCACTTCCTTCATTTCACTGAATGACTGAAGGCCAAACAAGACATTTAAAAAGACATAAAACTGCAACAATTCTATGTTTGTTCTCCTTCAATTCCCTAAAGAAGAATGAATTTACAGATAAACAAGTACAAATTTGCCAAGTACAATTCTACTATTCTAAAATGTGCCTGATATCTCAATAGGATTGACTCGACAAAAGAACTTCCATATATTTCTATTTACACTCGTGGAAGGTCTGATTTGTAGCATGGGAGAGTAAGGTTAAGACTGTAAGTAAAAAGAACCTTCCTGCCCTGTCTTTTTCCTTCCCCCTCCCCACATACATGTTGGGACTAATCACACATTATCTGAATATTGTGACAATTGCATTGTCTCTCTTTTTTCCTCTGTTGCGTAATTCTTCACATTCTCCGAATCCTTTCTGGAACTTCTAGCTAATGATTTAATTATTCCTGAAAAACCAGGAAGAAAAAAAAATCTTTGTGACCAATGTGTTAAAGATTGTTTTCAGAACATGCAGTCTCAGCCTTAGCAGAATCTCCCAAAAGAGGAGATTTCTATTTAAATCAAGGATGGATCTTGGAAAGCGGTGAAATGCTGCATGACCCAGGTAAATGGGGAAGAGAAAAATATCCCTGTGATTGTTTAGCAACA
The DNA here is from genome assembly GCA_030847615.1 of Gambelia wislizenii. Classification (NCBI taxonomy): domain Eukaryota; kingdom Metazoa; phylum Chordata; class Lepidosauria; order Squamata; family Crotaphytidae; genus Gambelia; species Gambelia wislizenii. The sequence continues at coordinate 311,573,442 of JAUMIR010000003.1, read as the reverse complement.
TGAAAAAGAGCATATGATAAGGTCCAACTTGGGTGAAATGATCATCTAGTCCTCCTGATGGGAGCCAGCATGATGTAGTGGTTTGAGCATGACTCTGACTAATGACTATGACTCTAGAGACAAGGGTTCAAATCCCTGCTCAGCCATGTAAACACACTGTGAGCTTCGGCAAGTCACACTCTCTCAGCCTCAGGGGAAGACAAATGCAACCCCCCCCCCAAACAAATCTTGCCAAGAAAACCTCATGATAGGCTCACCTTAGGGTTAGCATAAGCCAGAAATGACTGAAAGCTACACAACAATAACAGTCATCCTGCTCTTGAAAAGCAGGCATGTTTGTTTCAGATGCATTCTGTCAGTAGGCAGAGCTGAAGCACAAAGTAAATATTGCAGAAGTGAAGGGATGCCTACTGACACTGAATGCAAACTTTTATATTTTTACAATTATGCTGATGCCAAAATTTATTATTGGAAGTCACAAGTTGTTCTTGTGTTCTTTTGTCATGAATTCAGTACATAACTTTAGGGAAAGAATGCATGGTCTGCTTCTGTCCTAGGGTTGCTCTGAATTCTAGCTTGTTATCTGGACAGTGACAGTAATAGTTGGTGTTTTGTGTCATATTTAGCACTAGTTAATACTGTTGAGAGTATAGAAAAGCTCTCAACTATTTATATATATATAAAAAGAATGCAGTTCTCTAAATATTCTTAAACTGCAGCTTCCACCATATCTCACCATTGGCTCTACTGGCAAGAGCTGATGGGAGGCAAAGTTCAACAGCATCTGAAAAGCCATATTTATGTACCCCTCCACTGAGATAGGAAGACGATGTTGAATGATGGTATTTTTCCACTGTGGCAATTTGTAGGCTAAGAGGTTTACTACACAGGGTTTTGTTGTACTATCCATTAGTCATGATTATGTGTTGATTGAGCAAAGGAGTTCTTCCTGATTGCATGACACAACCTTATTTTTGTTGCTGGTTCAGCTGTGGGGTGTCTTTGTAGTGCTTTTTTTCATTCATGGCAAATCCCCGTGAATGAAATCAGTAGTGCTGCGAAACCGCCATACTTTCTTATGCAGTAATATCATTGTGCCATTGGAGAAGAACACATGACAGAGTGGGCGTGATTTGGGCGGTTCTCGTTTTCACCTGGTTTCCCTATACTTCTTCATCTCATTCTACTTCTGTCTTATCTGAAGAGCTCACCAGTGCCCCTTGGCTACTCCCCCTCTTTCCCAGAGTTTATTTGGATTCAAAACTCAGCTTCAGCTATTGCAGGCAGACTTAAATGTATATTTTTATTTAAAACAAACATGGGGGAGAGAGTGGTGTATGCGTTATTTTCAGGGGTGGGGGGGTTGTGATTTGGCATGTGGGGAGGAGGCAGCGGTGAGTCTGCCTGGTACTGTTGCAGGGATGTGGAGTTGATGAGCAAAGGAATCTATATCTGGAGCTCTTTGCAACCAGAAGTGGAAGAGAAAAGCTTTAGTTTGGGAGGGGGGAGAATTTCTCAAAACCTTTCTTCCTTCTGCTATGTTTTAAATTGAGATTTGTTTGTTTTTTACAAAAAAAAAAATCAGGAACGTGTCTTAGCCGGTAAGACTTCTGGTCCCTCTCTTCCTCTCCTTTCCCACGTGGCTTTACTCAAAAGTAAGCCCCCTTGAGCCCAGTGAATTTTACTCTCATGTAAGCATGGCTAGGCACACTCCAGTGCTTTTCCTGCAGGTTGGGTTAAGCTGATTTTTGTCCTCTTGAAATTAAAAAGAAAAAAATTGCAAGTATTTGTCAATCAATTAATGAATCACTCCCCTCCTGCCTCAGCAGTTTGACTGTGGGTTTGCACTTCGGGAGTAAGTACCTACTGAGTTCAGTAGAGGCTTACTCCTGAGGAAGGGACCCACAATACCGGCCTGCGAGACCGCATCTGCCGAATTGCACTGAATTGCCTCGGCATGGACAAGATGACCAACCAAGGTCCAGGTCCCCAGCAAGACTGGTATCACAGCGGTCTCCCCCTTGATCTCCGAGGACACCTCGCCAACCCTCTTAGTCACCTTGTCGCTAATTCCACCAAAGGGTATGGACCCCAACAAGACTCTGACACCAGAAACAGGAGTAAGGCCTAGACCAACTATACCACCAATGCTTCCAAGAACTCCAACACAAGGCTTGGATGATTCATACTCCAAGACCCCATCTCCCCAGCTCTCCCCTCAAGGGAAGGGTATGCAGGTTGACCCTGCATTTCCTACAGATGACGTCAGGTCATTCACAGAGGTGGTGAACTGCATGGCAGCATCACTTGGCTTGATGATTACCCAACCGGACATTCATGTGGATGACCCCATTTTTTATGATCTGCAGAGACAGGCTCCTCTGCTACCGTCCATTCCTATCTCTCCTTTCCTTACACAGATAGTGAAAACAGCCTGGACTACTCCGTTCTCCATCCCTCCTACTTCCAAGAGATTGGAACACCTTTATCAAGTATCTGAGGATGCGGCTCCATGGCTAGCCTCACACCCGAAGCTGAACGCTATTATTGTCAATGCGGCCCAGATGGGCATGTTGCACAGGCTTCATTCTTCTCCTATAGACCCTGAGGGAAAGAAATTGGATGCCACTGGTCAAAAATTCTACCCCTCGGCCTGCTTACTTACCAAGATTGCCAATTACAGTGTATGCGTGGTAACCTACCAGAGACATCTGTGGGATGCAATCTCTCCCTACTTGGATAAAATTCCTCAGCAGAACCTTGACTTGGTCCATAATACGAGAGATTATAGCCTCACCCTGGTGAACTATCAACAGTAATCGGATAAGCATTTGGTAGATTGTGCCGGAAAGGTTCTTGCAAGTGTGATACCAGTTCGCAGACATGCATGGCTACATTTGTCAGGCCTTTCCACCACAGCTGGGTCAGTGATTGAGGACCTTCCTTTTGATTAAGCTGGTCTCTTCCATGCAGACACAGATACAAAGCTGGAACACACTCATAAAATGAGGACCACTGTGAAGCGTTTTCGCATACCTCCTTCCAGCCACACTTCATGGCAACGGATATATGGCAAACAATTTCCTCCAACATTTCTTAGGAGATATATTCTATTGGGTCCCGCTCACAGCACACTACCCATGCATATACGCAGTACCAGAAGAAATTTCTCTCTGTCTCTCTGGCTTTTCTTCGCAAACGAAGATTCAGGAAGGACTCATCCCGCGCTTTCTGCAAGCGCGCTGATGATTAAAAAGGCCAATCCGAGATAAACCAGTCCGGTTGGAAAAAGCACAGCAGAAGGTCTCCTTGGGTGATGTTTTTGGGTTGTGATTCTTTCTGCATTGTCGTTTCTCTCACAAAAACCAAGTCTCAGTTCCAGAAGAAGAAGCTGGACTTGTCTAAGCCACCGGTTTGACTACTCTTCCCTCCCTGCCATGCCCTCTCTCAGGGCACCAGCAGATGGCCTTCTTGCCGCTTTCCATCTATGGCACATGATCACATCAGACTCCTGGGTCCTGAATATCATCCTCAAAGGCTACTTCATAGAATTCGACATCCTTCCTCCTACAGGAAACTTCAAATCTACACCTCCCTCCATACACCTCACAGAAGAGGTGGACACCCTCCTCAGAAAAGGAGGTATAGAGCCTATCACTCAGTGCCAAAGAAAGGAATCCTTCTTCTCCTGTTATTTCCTAGTAAACAAGAAAGATGGGTGGACTGCGTCCTATTTTGGACCTCCGAGATGTAAACTGCTATATAATTCCCAAGCGGTTCAAGACGGTCACCCTTTCATCAGTCCTCCCATTCCTCCAGATATGAGACTGGTTTGCTATGATTGACCTTCGTGACGCGTACTTCCATATTGCTGTAGCTGAATCACACAGACGCTTCCTTGCTTTCGGTGTCAGTTCTCATATGTACAGTTTTACAGCGCTTCCATTCAGCCTTTGCATGGCCCCAAGAGTCTTCACCAAGTGCATGGCACCAGTAGTAGCCCACCTCCATACAAAAGAGGTGGTGTTATTTCCGTATCTAGACAACTGGCTGATAATGGGACCATCCAAGGTGAAAGTCTCCAAGGATATAGATTTGACTATCTCCCTACTCAGAAATCTAGGGTTCATAGTCAATCTAGAGAAATCTCATCTAGAACCATTGCAGCTTGTAAAGTTCATTGGGGCACAACTAGACTCTACACAATGTAGGGCCTTCCTTCCAGAGGACAGGTTCCATGTCCTAAGAGGCATGGTATTCCACTGCATTGCCTGGAGAAGAGTAACATCACACTTCATGAAGTGAATCCTAGGGCATATGGCATCCTCTACAGCAATGACCCCACTTGCCAGACTACGGATGTGACCACTACAAGCTTGGTTCCTCAGGACGTTCAGTCCATTAATGGTCAACCCCTTCAGGATACTTTGTATAGCTCGTCCCATACTCAGAGCGCTAGATTGGTATGCACAGTTGGAGAATGTATGATAGGGTCCTCTCGGTCTTCAAGATTACTGACGGCATATGTGTCCATGACAGGATGGGGTACTCAGTTGCATGGTCTGAATGACCATGGCCTCTGGACCCTGGGAGAATCCAAATTGCACATCAATGCGCTGGAACTCCTAGCAGTGTTCAAAGCACTGAAAGCATTCAAACCGTCCCTTCAGGGAAGGATGGTCCAGGTGGTATCAGACAACACCATAACTGTCTTCTACATCAACAAACAAGGGGGAACAAGATCTCAGACACTCCTAGATCTGACAACACAGATATGGGATTGGTGCGTGACCAGACGAATAGATCTGATGGCTATACATCTAGCAGGAAGACAGCATGACATTGTAGATGTTCACGGAGCCGAGCCCAGAGCAACTGTCATGGTGAAGTATATCCTGACCACTCTCTTTGCGGACTGAAGAACACTGGTCATATACCTCTTTGCAACCCAAAAGAACACCATGTGCAAGCTATACTGTTCAAGGCAACCTCCATAATGGAGGAACCTGGGAGATGTATTTCTCTTCAAATGGACTGGCACCATGCTCTACACATTTCCCCCTTTCCCCCTACTCTCCAGAGTTGTGACAAATGTATGACATGACAAATCAGAATGCATCCTAATAACCCCCTGGTGACCTAGATAGCCGTGGTTCTCTTCTCTGATCCTCCTTTCACATGGGAAGTTTTGGCACCTCTCTCTCAGACAAGACATCCTGTCACTCCAGGACGGCCACATACTCCATCCCGACCTGGAAACGATCAAGCATGGCTCATCAGCCAATAGTCCCCCTGTGGGATACAGCCAGGACTATCCTGTAGGCTGCCCAACGCCCTTCTACTCAAAGGGCCTATGAATATAAATGGCAGAAATTCTTCAAATTCCATAATGGCAAGAATATATCCCCTGCCAATGCTTTGGTCCCAGTTCTTCTAGACTTCCTTGCAACCTTGTCAATGAAAAGCCTTCCCCTCTCCTCTGTGCAAGCCTATGTTGAGGCAGTGTCATGGAATTTCCAAAGACTTGGAAGGCAGTCATGTTTTAAGGACACTTTGGTCCACAGGTTCCTACAGGGATACAAGGACTTACACACACACCCCAGTGGCTGGTCCAGTTAATTTGTGGGACCGCCAGTTAGTCCTACAGGACATGTCAGGACCTTTGAACCTATGGACACAGTGGATGTATGTTTACTGTCCTTCAAGACCACCTTCCTAGTTGCCATCACCTCAGCAAGGCAAGCAAGTGAACTATGTGCACTCAGGGCAGATATTCTCTATACACAATTCCATAAAGACAAGAGCGTCCTCAGGCCAGATATTGCATTCTTGCCCAAGGTAATTTCATCTTTCCACCTTAACCATGTTATAGTCTTACCGTCCTTTGGCTCCCCTGTCATGCCAGGTGATAAGAACGCCCGCCACCCTCTTGAAGTAAAGTTGGCACTAGAACTCTACCTCAATAGGACGACAGCCTTCCGGTGCTCAAACAGACTATTTGTCTGCTACTCAGGCCCCAATAAGGGCCCGGCAGTGTCATCACAGCGGTTCTCCAAGTGGGTAGCACCTACAATCCATATCTCCTATGAGGTAATGGGCAAGCCCTTACCTTCCTCAATAAGAAGCCACTCTACTAGAGGAACAGATACCCCAGCAGCATTCTTAAGTGGAGTACCTCTGACAGACATCTGCAGAGCAGCCACTTGGGTGACACCACTCACATTTGTGAAGAACTATAAATTAAACTCTACAGATGCCAGGGCAGTGCTTATGCAATCACTTACTTGTGATTGACAGGTTACTTCTTATCATGAGTTTTAATATAATCTATCAGTTTCTATATTGTTGTCTTGTTTTTCTTAATGCAGACACTCCACCTCCGGGCTCCTGAGCTTGCCAGAGCTTGCATTGTGTGAATTCACAGAGACCACAAAGAAGAAGAATGGGTTACTTACCGTATCTATAGTTCTTCGAGTGGTATTCTGTGAATTCACCCAAACTCACCCTCCTCCCCTCTGGTGTCCTACCTATCACATCATTTTTTTAATACATGGCTATAAGGAACTGAGCAGTTGGTGAGACATGGGGGCTTATATAGGCCAGGGGTGAGGGGGGCAGAACTACCACTAAACATTTCAAATTGAGGTTTCTGGAAGTTTCCGCAGTGCTCTGTGCGGGCACAAGATTAACCCATTTTATGAATTCACAGAAGACCACTCGAAGAACTATAGTTATGGTAAATAACCCATTCTTCTCCCAAGCACTTTTTGTCTTTCTGCTACCTCTTTCCTCACCCCCACACACACATAGCAGTTTTGCAAAACAGTGAGAAGAGACAGAAATAGTCTCTTACCCCTCACTCCTTTCCTCTCTCTTCTGCTTGTGCAATCAGGTGAAGTGTCTATATGAACACACACACACAAAGAGCACTACAGATTCAACTGAAAACATGCGGCAGAGGGGCAAAGGGAATGAAAAGGAGAAGGCTGGTTGATTAGGAAGTATCACTTTTAAAAAAAAAACCACACCCAACTGGTAGGAACAAAAAGACTTTGGAAAGAGGGGCAGAAAGCCTGAATCATCCTGGAATTACCAATGCAGCATATGGATCACTGAAACAAATTACAGGGATAAAAACCATGATCTCCTGATCTCTTTGGCCAGTCTAGATGAGCTCTCAATGAGATAAAAATATACTATGCTGAAATTATCATCAGGGTCAAGAAATAAGGAATGTACATGGAACCTTGACCCTAACCCTAACCACATTCCCAACTTTAGTGCTAACCCATAGTCCAGAGGAATTTCTCTAAAGTTTTGTCTTTAGCCTAGTGCAGGAGAGTCAGTCTTAAAAAAACAAGTTTCACAATAGGTTATTCAAATATGTTGATCTATGGCTGAACTATTCATAAGGTTACTAAGACCTTTGTGATTCATTTGCATTCAGCCCCAGGAAACTAGAACTGAAATAAATATAGAAAAGGTGTTAATAAATTGAACATTTCATTCAAAGTGTTTCTCAGTGTTGTGATTCTCTCTCTGTCTTTCCCTACCAACACACTTAAATTCATAAAAACTTCATGCTCTGTTTAGGTGAAGGAGAAAATAGTGCTGATTTTAGCTAAGTTTATGGACATGGTTTCCCATGCAAGCCAATAAATGTCAGTTCTGATGTTTCAGCAGAAGCTTCATATCATGTTTAAATAATGTTCTGATCCTGCCTTCAGGATGCTGTCCCATGCAAGGAAGTGGAAAAATATTCAGTGTAAAATGGCTAGCATTTGCTTAATCAGAATTCTCAGTGTAACAATAACATGAAGTGTTTTGTTTTCCTCCTAAGTGGATCAAAGCAGGAGCATTTGAAAGTGGTAAACAAGCTAGTAAAATGTGGGCTAGACAATGCTACTGTTAAGTGGATTTGTAATTGGTTGGCCAACCAAACCCAAAGGGTGCTCACCAATGTCTCTCCTGGGGGATGGTGTCATTTACAAACTTCCCTTTGGGTGAGACAAATAACGAGTAGGTCTATATTCACAAGGAGTCTTCTTGGGCCAATATCTAATGGAGAAACACTTAAACTGGGAACCAGGAGAACAAGAAAAGAACTTATGACCCTCTTTATCAATCTGCTATCTAACTATGGATTTCAGATGCTTAACTGATTTCAAATTACCATAAACAAAAAAAGGTGATGTGGAAAATCTGAAAAGGAATACTAAAGCCGGACTTAAAACCATCACATATATTATGGGCATCTAAAACTTCATGATAGACATGTCCCATTGAACTAGCATGTCTAACCAAATTGGACCTAGTGCCTTTAGGAAGTGGCTATCAAGCTCCTTGCCCCTTGCACCCTAAGTGCTGGTTGCTACTGTTAGCTCACTAGGCCTTTCTTTGTTGGTAATTCCAAAAGGAATGAGGGCCACTATCACTGGAGCAGTCATTCTCTAATTTGCATGGGTAATGCAAATAAAAACCCCTGTGCACATCATGCTGTTAGGGTCCTATTAAACTATACGTCTGCTGTAAGATGCATTATCTTGCACATGCCTGGAGAGAGAGAGAGAGAGAGAGAGATCTGCATATGTAACTGGGCTTGCAGCAGATCCCATCAAAGGGAGAGGCTGATTACAGCCTTATACTAAATTATTCATTATAAAAGACCATGCAGATCCCATGAAGTTTACATTGGGTGGTAAATAATTGTCAATGTAATGATTCAGTGATAAGGCATTCCAACTTGGTACTCTAACTATGACTTCAGCATATGTAAATAAGAAAACCTGGGAACCCATTTTTGGCCCAGGTCTGATCCACCCACTCTTTTCTAAGTTTCCCCTTTCTAATCATTGAGCTCCATCCCCACAGTTTTCTCTCATTTCCTATAGAGCAGTTAGTACACATTTGTTGACAAAGTGATAGCTGTTTGCAGGCTTGCTGTTCTGTGGATGCATTCCAATAGGCAATTGTCCCCCTTCCTGTGCAGGGAAGTCCTAAATTAACCCCATCAGAGCATGTTTCTAAGCCCTATTGATTGTAAGCTGCATTGCCAGTCTGACCTGGTCCACTCTGTCCTTCTTGGGAGCCTTAAGACAGATGAACAGCTTCTCTGGGCTGACTAGGCCCAACATTGTTTATGGCAGCATCAGTCTTTGGGACCATGTCAATCATTCTTCAAGAGCTACCAAAAGTCAAGAATCTCATTAGTAACTCATACCCTGTGGGTTTGCATTTTTCTCAGAGGTGATGGGGGGCAAGAAGTTGTAGTCAGCACTTACAGGGACCTGTCTAAAGCTCCCACCTGCTCTAAGGCTGGTGCTAAAGTTACACCCCCCCACTTCATTTGCGGATGAAGGTGAAATAACTGGGAGAAGATACTTAGTTGGAACACATTTTCTGAGGCTTTTTACTTATCATCCCTGGTCCTCTTATGAACCACATTGTAATTTAATGGGATTTCTAAATGTTGTGTGTTCTATCTATACATAAATATCCACATATCTACATGTATGCGTACACATATATACCTGCACAAAGCCCACTAAACTGCCACTGATTCTGCCATTGTAGGATGATGATGAGGAGGAGGAGGTTGAGTGGAGGAGTAAACCAAAGGCAGAAGTCTTTGAAAGATTTCTTTCTTCAAGTCTTTGTATGCTAATACCACCTAACATGACTATGGAATTTTTTGGACGCGAAGAAAGTAACGGAAGCAGCCTCGTCAGCTTGTGAGGCTGCTGCACTGCAAAGCGTCAGTTTCGTATGACGCTCGCCCCTGCCGGTACTGTTGCATTACCGCAGGGAGAGTTGAGCGTCATATTTCGTTGATTTTTACTCACGATCAACTTTTGTGAGTAAAAATCAACGAAATATGACGCTCAACTATCCCCGTGGTAACGCAACAGTACCGGCAGGGGCGAGCGTCATACGAAACTGACACTTTGCAACGCAGCAGCCTCGCAAGCTGACGAGGCTGCTTGCGTTACTTTCTTCGCGTCCAAAAATGTCCTATGTCTTTGAAAAGAGCCAAAATCCTGAATTAGTACAGCTAATTACAAAAGAGAATGGGATAGGAAGGATACACACTGCTAAAACTCAGTACAGAGGCCAGAGAAGGCCAAGGAAGTCTGTAACCTAGCAACCAGGGCTCAGCCTGGAGTGTGAAAACTAGGCCCCTAGCATCCTATGCAAGAAGACACCTAGGAACTACTTTTGGTACACACTCACCAGGGTACCAGCCAACAGGCTTGTGACTGCAACTCTTCCCCAACACAACAAAGCAAGCCACCTCACTTTCAAATTAAAACAATGATGGAAATAAACTACAGCTACCTGGTTCCCAACTGCCCATACTAGCATATCACATCTCAAAAGGCAACAGGGCCTACCTTAACTGACAGGGCCTAGTGGGGCCTACCAAAGCCCAGCAAGGCTCACCCAATCCCAGCAGGGCCTTCTTGGGGCTAGCGGAGTGTACCCAGGACTATGCAGAGGTCCAGTGGGGCCTATCCAGCCACACTATGCAGCCTACAAGGCCCAGAGGGGCCTACTAAGGCCTATCAAGGCCCACGAGGGCCTACGGGGCCTACCAAGACCCAACAAAGCCCTCTAGGGCCTACCTGGCTTATCGAACAGCAAAAAGGGGACAAAGTTACAAAGGGGTACCATGGGACAAAGCAGGGCCTAATGGGCCTTATGCCTATTCAGCCTGTAAAGGGTGTCTAGCCATGCCACCGCATCCCAAAGAGGGCACAACCTGACTGTGGAGCAATGATTTTAAAAAGCATGTGCAAGGGCAGCTTGGCCCTAAATAGCTTATGGCTCCCTCGCACACACATGTACACCATCTTGCCGGCCTCTACCAGATAGAGTAACAACTGGCCTCTGATTAGGGAGGCCATCAAATGTGTCCCCTCCCTTGCAGCGTTGTTTGCCATGTGGGTCTAGATATGTATATGTTATGGAAGGATAACTATGTTTAGCAAAAACAGTAATGGTCTAATGAAACTTAAAATGGCCATATCCAGCATTGTTTTTGTTATCAGGGAGAAAGATAATACTGGCACTGAAATTGCTAAGGTACTGTCTGATCACAGTGTGCTGTAAGGAGTCATGCTAAGACACATTGGAAACTGCTTCATGCAGTGGAGATGTATAAATTGCTATTGCTTACAACAATTTGTAAGCTGCTCTAATAGTCTTTGTGGCTGAAGGCCGGGGTATAAATGCCTAATTAATTAATTAATTAATACAGGTTTGTGGTTGTGATTGTTGTGCTTTTAAAGTGCTTTTAATTCTATTGATAGTTTAGATATATTTTAAATTCTGTATGTTTTAGTGGTATGAATTTTCATCTGTATCTGTTTTAATTTTTGTAAGTCATGTTGAATCCCAGGGCTGGGGGGTGGGAAGGATGATGATGATGATGATGACATGATGAAGATGCAGGTCACCTCATTTCAAACTAAGAAAGTCTTGAAAAGTGGCTAAGCCTTAACTAACATTATTTTCAAAGTGGAAAAAATACATACAGCACAGTCTATGGTTTTAGTAGAGAAGCATGAACAATATGACCTGAAATTACATACCAAATAATTTAGAAAATCATTTTCTTAAATATATTACCTATCTTTCTCTGTAGAGAAATGGCCTCAATAGGCAACAGACACTTCCTGGCAAGGATAACATATCTGTGGAAATATCTGAGGATATTTTTTCATCCCTGTGCTGGTTTTATAGCTCTTGTTATGCTGGGTCCCAATATTATTGTCTGTTCAAATTGTGTTGTTTGCTTCCTATTTCTTCACTGTTTCTACACAAACAGTGTTAAGGGTACTAAAATACCTTAACATAAACTGATTATTCATAATTGTTTAGCTGTCGTCTAGATTTCAATTCTTACTTTGAAAAAAGAGGGGGGAAAGAAGCTAGCAGCCAGTAGCTCTCTTTCTACCTCTTACAGCTGCAGCTTCAGTCTCTGGAGAGAGGCCAACAGCAGTGTTTGGCATGTGTGTGGTGGAAGAGACAGCATAAGGTAAGTTTCTGGCTGTTGAATTAAAATTCTTCAGCCCTAGAGAGTTTGTTGGGCTAACGCTAGTGTGCTTGCTTGGGTCAAGGCTGTTTCTTTCTGTGGATTGACTGTAGGCTTGCTTGGGGGGACTCATTAGCATTTGCTTGGTGAGCTGCTTCTTTTGAGAGGAAGTGAGACAGAGACTGCTGAGAGGCAGAGGGAGGAGCTAGCAGCCAGTAGCTCTCTCTCTATAGCTGTTGCTTCAGTCTCTGGAGCTCAGCGTGCAGGAGAGAGGTGAACAGGAGAGAGGTCAAAAGGGGTGTTTGGTGTGGGTGTTTAGTGGGGGAGTTTGAGGGGGAGACACAGAGTTCTATTCTAGGGCCTACTTCAGAGTATTCAATATGGACCGTGAGGTAACTGCTGCAGTCACTTGCAACAGCTGTGGAATGTTTGTCTTCTTGCCTGTGGATGTGCAGAGCTACACCTGCAGCAAGTGCAAGTTGGTTGTGTTGTTGGAAAAGAAGGTCCAACAACTTGAGGCACGATTAGCCACTATACAGCATATTAAGGAGCAGGAGGTTTTCTTAGAACAGAGCAGAAGGTCCTGGTTCAGGAACATGCAGAGGGTGTCTCTGTGGAGGAGGGTAGTTCTTATACACAGGAGGTCGGTGTTTAGAAGAATATGACCCATAGAAAAAGTAGGAACGGGGACCATTCTATGAGTTTGGCACTACAGAACCAGTTTGAAGCCCTTTCCCTTGTCAGTGATGGTAAGAAACGGAAGGAAAACAGTAAAGCCGGGCCTCAGAGAATGTGCTTGAGACCTTGGATGGTTGAGCACACAGATTGGCTTCTGCAAATCCTCAGAGGAGGTGTGTGGTGGTGGTAGGAGACTCTTTGCTGAGGGGTACAGAATCAGTAGTCTGCAGGCCTGATAAGATGTCTTGAGAGGTGTGCTGTCTCCCAGGTGCAAAAATCCGTGATGTAACAGAGAGACTGACAAGACTCATGAAGCCTACTGACTGTTATCCCTTCCTTTGGGTCCACATGGGAACTAATGATACTGCAAGGCATAGCCTTCAGAATATCAAAAGGGATTTTGACACTCTGGGTAGGAAGCTGAAGAACTTGGATGCACAGGTAGTCATTTCATCTATCCTTCCAGTGGAAGGGCATGGCTCAGGAAGGGAGAGAAAGATCATGGAGGTGAACAACTGGCTGTGCAGATGGTCCTGCCAGGAATGTGGTTTGGCTTCCTGGACCATGGGGTGCAGTTTCAGGGAGGTGGACTTCTGGCAAGGGATGGGTTGCACCTCACAGCAGTTGGCAGGAGTGTTTTTGCTAAGACTGGATGGCCATCTGTCAGGAATGCTTTGATGTTTTAGTCCTGCATGGCAGGGGGTTGGACTGGATGGCCCTTGTGGTCTCTTCCAACTCTGTGATTCTATGAAATAGACAAAAATGCCCTACCCCAGTGTTCTTTAATTTAATCATCATTTACATTCAGAGTCTAGCTTTCCTCATGAAAAAGAAGATTTACACTATTAACTAAATGGCTAGGAGCAGGATGCAGAGATCTATGTTTTGAAGTTCAAACCACGATATTGATTCGAATGAATATTGAAACGTTTCATGGAAACTTATCATATTAAGCAGAAGATAATTTAAATATTTTTTAATTATTTTTGAGGAAAAGGGAAGACTTTGTAACTTTTGGCTTTAAAAGTAATTCCCTGCAGCAAAACATTCTATTGTGGATGAACTGTTCAAATCTAAATTATTGTTGTCATTGTGTTCTCCTCTACTTTTCTAATAAATGAAAAAAAGCCTTTCAAATCTAACTTTTTGTATTAATCACACAGCTGCCATAGATTTCCGTCTCTCTCTGAGATTCCTATTCTAGCTGTAATTTCCTAAAAACAGTAAAGAAGGGGTATATTGAAATCAATGAGACTTCCAAATAAGCTTATTATAAAAATGATATAAGTCTATTCACTACTCTGATTAATACCAGGATGACGGAGGATCTTGGAGAACTCTGATTTATAGGGGCATCATAAGTTGTAGTTGACTTGCCAACAATTAACAACAATAAAGTTATATTACCTTAAACAGATCTGAAATAAACAGCCTATAAATGGTAGCCTAATCTGGTTGGTTGTTAATGTTTCATGCTGTTATGGAAGCATCTGAATGATTGTTGTTAACCCCCTTTCTTTGTATAGCCTTGGCACAGTTGTTCTGAAAATGGACTTGGTGTACATAGAAGATTTAGCCTTCTGGATGCACAACAGAAAATACCCTGAACTAAACCTTTACACCTGTTATAATCGCAAAGAAATTCATAGGGCTTTTTTTTTTAAGGAGCTAATAGTGATTTCTTTGGCCTGTTTAATTTTCAGTTGAGTCTTTACCTTGGTAACATTCAACAGACTTTCAGTCTCTAATACAAAGTAGCTAAACAGTTAGACTCAAAAGAGCTTGAAGGAATGTCAAGTGCTAGGTAACCACTAGCGCTTAAACAGGAGCCACTGTTAAGTAAACTATCCCTGAGAGAACAGTCTCCTCAGACTGTTAAAAAATAATTCATAAGGAGGTTATTTGGGGCACAAGTTTGTCACTTTTTATACTTAAAATCTGCTTTTAAAAAATATAGCATTGTAGTAGCCATTTCGACTCTAATGTCTATTTGCTGAATGCTGTTACTTACAATTACTATTTGGGGTCAGACTAGATAGCCCATGAGACTCTGGAAGTCTGCAAAATCTTTTCAGTGTTCCTTACTAATCAACTCTATGTTCCAGAAACATATGATATGCTGAGGTAAACAAATTCTTTCTCTAATAACGGTCAAACTGTACTTAAATGTTCCTAAGCTATCTTGCCTTGAACTATCAACACACTGTCTCAAGGAAAACTCAAGGGAAACTACTTTCCTGAAATGTAAACAGTATTGCAAGAAAGGGAAGTGCCAAATATGGACACCCAAATATGGGTGGAGGGAAGAGCTCCTGTTTGTATTTCACAACATACTGTATTTCTCTATTACAATTGCTTTCAAAGTGGCTCGGGGTGCTTTGGACTTTTGGAACCTATTCCAACCAAGGGCCCGTGTGTAATTGAAAATAAAGCTCGCTTTCTCAACTTCTCTGTAGTCCTGAGTCTGGTTCCTGCAACAGCATAGTTTGTAAACCTTAGGCTCTTGTGTATCCTACTGCTTACAAAACCAGAGCTCATGTCTTGTGTATTTCGAACTACATGTAGATACGGGATTAGATGCATACTTAATCTCACTTAGAATATACTACTGAATTCAATAGGATTTAAATCTGTTTGCACTTGCTGGAAGAAGTTTTTCATGCAAAAGTAACAGACTTAATTTTCATTTTTTAAAAATAGAAGAAACCTTCCTTCTCAAATTTATCCCATTGTTCTTTGCCACCCCCTCCTCCTCTCTTCTTCTTCTTCTTCTTCTTTTTCTTTTTGCATTAAGTAACCTTTGCTAATAGCTAGACTGCAACTTCTGTAGTGCAGTCTATTGCCCACTGCTGCTCTCACAGGTTAAAGTACTTTAAATGTGCAAATTCTGTGATCTTTAGTTCAGTCCTTTAAATATTTGAAGGTATATCTTTCTTCCTTTGTCATCCTTAATGTAGGCTTATCATACATATTTCAACTTTTCTCTGCCTCACTCTTCCTCATGGGCATGTATACATACACAATTAGTGAATCCAAAACCTTGGATACATGTGCAAATTTGTGACCAATGGACGAGAAAAAAGGCACTCGGGGAAGATTTTAGGAACTGGCTAAGCATTTTAAGGATTATATGGTCTGTATCCAATAGTGGCTTTTCCCTAGCAGATATTGCTTCCACTCAGTCTGGCACATTTCATGTTCACCAACACCCTTTATGTACTGGAGCTGTTTATGTCATATCCCATTCTGTTTTGGAGGGTCCATCAACCCTTGAAGCAGCTTGAATCTCTCTACCTGCAAGCTGGTAACCATGATATAAGAGAAGGTCCAATAGTTTGAGTTCTGCCTAGGCACAATGTAATTAATTAGAGAAAATGAAGTGTGTTTTTGAATAATAGTGAGCAGATGGAAGAGTGATAGACAAGATGGAGGAAGATTACCAAAGGAAGGGTGCAAACACATGGAAGAGTGTGAGATATAGAGGCAGGACTGTCAAGAACCATGCTGTGTCCTTGGAACTATACATTTGATTCCTTGGAAGTGATTCTGGACCACTGGAACAGGGTAGCCATTACAGGCTTCAGAGAGCACAGATATGGCCATAGAAAGTTATGTGGAAAGAAGAATATCTGCCCTGCCACATCTCAGGGGAGGAGGTGTGTAACGATAACAATAGACAACTGTCTACCTCGGAGCAGTTGTGTGTAGATCTGACAGGTTGTCTCAGGAAGGGTACAGTCTTCCTCATGTAAGGATCCAAGATATGACAGAGTGGCTGTCAAGACTCATGAAGATGATAGACCCATAATATCTTCCTTATAATCCATACAGGAACATACAATATTGTCAAACACAACTTCAGTGTATTACAGATGGTTCTACAGAAGCTGAAGAAGCTTAGGGCACAGACCATTTTTTATCACTCCTTCCTGTTGAAGGTCATGGCCCAGGAAGAAAAAGAATACTGGAAGCGAACAATTGGCTACAAACATGGTACCATCAGGAAAGGTTGGCTGTATTATAGTGCCTGGTGTCATGCTTCTGACAGAGGATTCCTTCAGTGAGGAGGAGTGTGAGTCCCCAGAACCCAAAACTGACTGCTTCTGCAGAACCAGAACCCTGTGTATCTGACATTGCAACCCTAGATAGAGGTGGTTTAACTTCAGGGTCCCAGGAGGAGTCTGAACCCACTCACAATCCATGATAATGCCAATGCCTGAAGGCACAAGCTTGGCTAGAGATGCCCAAACAAAGTGTTTAGCTGAAAGGTGTTTTGAGATCAGGGACTTCCATAGGAACAGAGAATGTCAAAATGTCAGCTGAGCTCAGGGTTATGCCCCAGTAGCTAAGTAATTATAAGTCTTGCTCCTGGGGCAGTAAAACTATTGGAAACACCGATGTTCCTGCGTTCCTTGTTTTCTGTGATCTAACAGAACCTGAAGTGGACTGTGTTTAACTTTGCCTTCAGTAAAACCCCTGCTTGTTTATTGCTTGGAACTTGACAGAGTAGACCCTAGGCTGTGATTTGGCTTTGGCTTCAGATCCTCCTCAGCGTTTACATTACTTTAATGTTTACATTAATGTTTACATTATTCCACATTAGGGCTCATTACTTCCATTGGCACTGCTTATGACGCTTCTAAATCTCCCTGTGGATTCCCCCTACCTGCCTGGTCTACTTGTGTTATATCTACAAATTGCATAAAGTTGAACAATGTACATAAAATTTACTCCGTTTGGAAAAATAAGCAAGGATTCCTGCTGAGAAAAAAAAAACATGTGCGGTTTTCTTGCATCTGTATTCTGTGCAAAACCCATTTTTTTTTGCACAGGGATCAATGTGTTTTGCACAAAAGAAGCATTTTCTGTCCCAAAACATGTTTTTCTGCACAGGAACGCCATGTGTATAAGCACAAAAATCAGTGTGTTAGAGCCATTATACTGTCTATTTTCCTTTACGGGTCTGAAACATGGGGCACCTATCCCCAACACTTACGTCCTCAAATGCTTTCATCAGCGCTGTATACGCACAATCCTAAACTGGACTGACTATGGGACGAATGTTGCTGTCCTTGAGCAAGCAGAGATCACCAGCATTGAGACCATGATATTGAGAACACAGCTGTGCTGGGCAGGGCACATTTCTAGGATGGAGGACCATTGCCTCCCAAAAATAGTACTCTATGGTGAACTCGCCACGGGTCAGCGTAAGAGGGGCGCTCCAAAAAAGTGATACAAGGCCTCCCTGAAAGAACATCTCAGTCTCGGCCAAATTGATCACCAACAATGGTCCGCCCTGACCTCACATCGGGAGGCATGGAGACACACTATCCACAATGCTGCAGCCTTATTTGAGAGCTCATGCTGAACAAGTCTTGAAGAGAAATGACAATGCAGAAAGAATCACAACCCAGAAACATCACCCAAGGAGACCTTCTGCGGTGCTTTCTGCAACCGGACATGTTTATCTCAGATTGGCCTTTTTAGTCATCAGCACGCTTGCAGAAAGCGCAGGATGAGTCCTTCCTGAATCTTTGTTTGCGAAGAAAAGCCAGAGAGAGAGAGAGAGAGAGATGCACACTAATAATTTTTGCATGATGAAATGTTGGAGTGTCAAGAATCTCACAGTTGTCTGCTTTGACAGGCTTTCTCAAGTATCAAAACACCTTTTTTAAAAACACACACCTGAGGATGATCATGTTAATGATTTTTTTTTCCCATTTCCACATACAAGAGATCCCTGACTTGGAGCATGGGATGCAAATTGAGAACACTTGGGGAAAATAAAGATTAAGGAGACAACAGTGACATCGCAGGTCTGCTTTAGACTTCCAAGCCAAGCCAAAAACTGTTGACGAAGACATACCAAAAATGCTGTTTTCCTAGGTCTTGAAACAAATGTTCAACAAATATAATAACAATGGGAGATCCCTTGATTTTTGTTTGAAGTCATCCTGAAGAGAACAGGTGTGCCACAGAGTTACGTACTGGACATAATGTTGTTCAACATCTTTATAAATGGCTGCTATGAAGAAATAGCAAAGATTATCAAATTTGAAGATGACACCAAACTGGGAGGGAGTTTCTAATACCTCAACAAAAAAAAAGAATCTGGAATCCAGATAACCTTAAGAGACTGGAGAACTGAGCCATAACTAACCATCTCTTCTGCCTCTGTAGCTGGAGCATAGACTTGGATTATGATTATACTAATAAGTTTTCCCTGAAGTCTTACTGATATTATTCAGTCAGGCTTTGCACTATATCCCTTGACTGCTTGTGCTACATTTCCACTTGCCTTTAATGCTATCCCTTTTCTTCTTAGATTTTCATTTCCTGAGTAAAACAAATTGTAATTATGTGACTTAAAATGACCCATTCTTGTCCACTTTAGATCATTCACCCTAAGTATTATAATATTTATATGTTCCATTTTTTTGTTTTATCATATGTAACTTTCCCTGATCCATGCTTCTCACATTCCATGTTACTATAATATGTGTTGTGCAGCTTTGGACTTTCTTTTCACCTCTGAGCATATTAACAACTGAACGTCCTTCCAGCTTGAGTCCACTTGCATCATTAGCCACAGTGCTACTTGTAGTTGTCCTCTGCTGTACCTGAGTAGCTCATTGAAGAGGCATACATAAGTCAAAAGTAACTTTGTACAAATTACACACGTAGAATCAGAATACTGTATACTCTGTACCTGCTTATTATCTCAGTAAACCAAGTGATGCATTTTAGATACTTGTTATAAGAATTTGATACATTTTTTTGTGAAATGGATTCTGTTTCAGATATTGTTCTTTAAGAAATAAGAATAAATATGTGGCCTTAGAATAAAAAAAAAACCCTATATATTCCTTCTACCAAAAGGATTGTATTGAATATACATTGAACAAATTATGAGGATATGAGTATTTAATTTGAAGCGAAGCTAATTTTGAGTGTATTAACAAGTGGGGAAACTACATTAAACATCTGTATTTTCTAGCTAACTTTAAAAGCTTTATGTTGATGCCTGCAGAGTATGCAAATATGCATGCAGACAACTTTCGTTCAATTTTCTTCAGGATGATTTCACAGCAAATATGAAAGCTTTAAAAGTTAATAATAGACATTATGGAGTTTTATAACAGTAAAGAGAAGACCACTGGTAGTTTAGGTAGTATTTATGAACAGATGCTCAGCTTTGACTATCTGAATATCTATCAATATTCAGATGGGATGCCATATATCTATTACCCATCTCAAAGGCCAGCTGAAACCCCAGTGTCTTTTAGATCACATGCATACTGCTCGAGGTTTTTTCCCCAGGATCCAGCAGGGAACATATTTGGAGACTTTGTTTCCATTGGAGCTGTTACCATAAACATAATATTTTCCACTTTTGGTATATCTGTTCTCATTATCAGTGAATATATGCACAAAATTGTATTTTGCTATTCCCACAAAGAAACTTAAGTGTTTGTGTGTGTTGTCTTCTATCAGTTAAGTATGAAAAACCAGTAGGAGGTGACACCATGTATGGCTTGATTTAATAGGCCTCTGCATTAAATTAGTCAAAAACAAATGGGATACTGCTACCTCCTTCTCTACTGCAGCTACAGAATCTCAGCATAGTTTGCAAGGAGTGTAGTATAATTAACAGTCCTTTTTATAGGAGCCAGTCTGGGCTAAAGTTGATTACCTGTAGGAAAAGGATGGGGGACCTCTTTCGGCCTAATGGCTCTATTCAGTTTTATAAATGTTCAGATCAGGTACATTACCAGCATATATATATATATATATATATATATATGTATGTTATTAAAGCTTTCATTGCTATTGACTAAGAGTTGAAGGAGGAGTGGCATAACATTTAGGTCCAGTGCTTGAAGGTTCTTTGTTGGGGTGGAAGGGAAAGATGCTCCCACTTAGCTTCTTCAGCTTAAGGGGGAAACTTCTCTGATTCCATCATGATTGAATTTTGGTTGGACAGTTGTATCATATCAGTTTCACACTGAAAGTGTCTTGCTTAATTTGTCCTGGCATGACCCTGGTAGTTAAAAATCATAGAAGGAAAATATAAGCATTGGTAATCTTCCTGGCATTCTAAACTTTTCAATGTGTAAATGAAGGTAATTTCAGATAAATGCCTTTCTATATGAAACCAAGATGGTACAGCTCATTTCTGGTTCCCCTCCATTTCTTTGGAACATGCAGTTAAAAGTATACTCCAAAGAAACCTCAGCAGATTTTCACTCCCATAAAGAAGGCCATAGAATACTGGAGTGGAAAAAAATTGTTACCTTCTAATTTATTGAATATATTTTAGGGTTTTTAAGAACTATTCTCATTGTTGCTTTCTGTTTGTAGGTGCCTGTGAGTAATCGTGTTTTTTTTTTTACTACTACTACTTTTTGCTACTTTTTAGTACTACTTTTACTACTTTTTTTACAGCTACTTCAGGGAAGTACCTTCCCATGTAAATTGAACTGATACAGCTCATATATAATACCTCAGAGACTGTCACAGAAAGGAGGGGGAAGGCCTGTTCTCTGGTGCCCCAGAGAGTGGGACCAAGTCTGAACATTTAAGTTACAGGAGAGTAAATTTGGATTGAACTTTTTGACAGTAAGAGCATCAGCAATTGAACAAATTGCCTAGAGAGGTGGTGGGATTCTTTAGCTAGAGATCCTGCATTGAATAGGGGGTTGGACTCCATGGCCCATTCCAACTATATGATTCTAGAATGTATAATCTCATTTAAATATATATGAGTTGGTTACTGCTTCTAAATATATCTGTTGAAGTTTAGTATGTATATATTTGGACAGAAATGTTCTATAAAGACAAATAAATAGGATAGGAATGCAAATGATCAGGTCTGTATCAAAAATATCCTGACGGGGCACATCCTTCAAATAGAATAACAGACACTGGAATAATAGTAGCCTGCACTTAATCTGCTCCATTGTCTTAGATCATGATATTTCTCTGGTTATTTTGAAGTGCTAAAATTTAAGATGAGTTTTCTACACTAACAATTCCAAGTTCAAGTCAATTGAATTACTTTATGTATTTATAACTTCTATGTATATAAGGGCAGTTTTAAATAAAATCACTATTATTATTTTTACAGTGGGATGCCATAACAGAAATGGATGAATATAATCGTCCCATCCATACTTACCAGGTATGTAATGTTATGGAACCCAACCAAAACAACTGGCTTCGTACAAATTGGATCTCCCGTGATGCCGCCCAGAAAATTTATGTGGAAATGAAGTTTACACTGAGGGACTGCAACAGCATTCCATGGGTATTGGGGACATGCAAAGAAACATTTAACCTCTACTACCTGGAATCAGATGAATCCCATGGAATTAAATTCAAGCCAAGCCAGTACAGTAAAATTGATACTATTGCAGCTGATGAGAGTTTTACTCAGATGGATTTGGGTGATCGCATCCTTAAACTGAATACAGAAGTTCGTGAAGTGGGACCGATAAACAGGAAAGGATTTTTTCTTGCTTTTCAAGACATTGGTGCATGCATTGCTTTGGTCTCTGTTCGTGTTTACTACAAAAAGTGTCCTTTCACTGTTCGGAACTTGGCTATGTTTCCTGACACTATTCCAAGGGTTGATTCTTCCTCTTTAGTGGAAGTACGAGGTTCTTGTGTGAAGAGCGCTGAGGAACGGGACACTCCTAAGTTATATTGTGGAGCAGATGGAGATTGGCTTGTGCCTCTAGGAAGGTGCATCTGCAGTGTTGGATATGAAGAAGTGGATGGGTCCTGCCATGGTAAGAGAATTATTCTTCATTGTACCCCAAAGCAATTTTTCTTTCGTTGTGTTGTGTTTTTGTTTAACCACTTGAGCTGTAGTCCAGTTTTTAATCAATTTAAAGACAAAGGTTTAATTGTTAATGGGAGATAGATGATGTTCATAATCTATTATATTGATAAATTGCTCAGGGTGTCTTCTAACCAGCACTTTAATCAACAAAGAATGCAGAATACATGTGTTTGAAGGAAGAAAATTGTCCACCGGATAATCCAGAATAGATTTTTGGTAGTTCTGACAAATAAATTTAAATGGCTGCATTGATACCAAGTAATGAGGCTGCAATATATGCTGGGTTCAATGCCTGTGTGCAAACTAGAAGACAGACCCATGACACACCCAAGAGTATTTGCGAGTAGAAATCCATTGCAATATATGTTTTATTGATCTGTGGTTTCTCTGGTAGTAGTGGATGTTGTGATTATGTAAATACAAACGTTTGTTACAAAACATGATGGAACTGTCACAGTGTTTGCACACATGCATGCATATTTGGACAAGATGGGGAATTTCATACTGTTAGGGCATTGCTTGTATGAAAGATTCCAACTGATAATGGACTAAAAGTTGAAATAGTGAAGTTAAGTAAACCAAAAGATTTGTGTCAGATTCTTCTTGACTGGTGTGGATTAGAGGAAGCTTCATTTTCTGGAGATTAACATTAGTGGTGTATTCAGACAACTATTAGTGGGGGGCAGGGTTCAATCATAGGTGAGGACGTCTAGTGAAATTAAGTTACCTGAAATGCTACATTTGATGAAGTCTATCCAGTTTAAGAAGGCCGTTTTACTGCATCTTGTCCATATGAGTAGTAACTGTATGGAATCCATTGCACAAAAGACACATTCCAACTTTTTAGTACCATTTTATTCCTACACTTATGTGACAGAAAAGACAAAGATTACTGAAATTCAGTGTTTGAAATATAGGACTTTATCAGACCATCTTCCAGAAACGTTCTTTTGCTGGCATATTTTGAATTGTTTTTATGCCGGCAAAAGAACCCCATTTATCAGGCCTACCTTACAGAGGCAGCCCCAACATAAACTGAGCAGGAACAGAGCTCCATTTACTTTCTGGTCTGAAATCTCACCGATTCTTACAAGAAGACGCAAGCGTAGGAAATTTTAAAATTAAAGCAAAATTAAGACATAAAACATTCACAGAAGCACAGAAACACAGTTTAAATGTTAGAATTACACTGGTGAGGGTCATAAAAAGAGCATCCACTATCTGGCTGTTGCATTCTCACCTGGAAGTGTTCTATAATTGATGCTGTATTCATGTGAGCACAATGGCATGAGGGTTCAACCACCAGCAATGCTGGTACAAAAGCACCATGGGAAATCTATTGATGGCTTTGCCCGTCAATAAACATGAATGGCTTTTGGACAGTACAAAATAGCAAAAGGATGATGTCATTTGATATGTGCGCCCTTTTGCATTAATTAGGCATCATTATGATGCCATAGTTGCCTTGTCTGATAAAGTCTATAAATACCCCCATACATTTATTTTTATTTATTTTAAATAACTTTGGATGCTGTTCTCTTCACGCTTTTGTTTTACACCCATAAAACACAACAATAGAACATATGGTAAGAAAGATAAACTCCTTGGGTAGAATCCTCTTCATGCTTTACACCTGCATAACTATCCATCTGTGCAAATGGTTGGCCTTTTTACCAGTTTGCATAAAGAGGTGCCCAAGCCCTCCTTTAGGTTGTATGAGAGTGAGCAGTATACCCACAAAAACGTGTAGGCATAGTTACTCCTTTCTCCTACTAGTCTGGATACCTCAGTTCTCTCTGTAGTCCTACAGGGTTACATCAACATAGTGTGATGCTACAATAGTTCTCCACAGGATCTCAGTGCCTGTATTCCCATTAAAACTAGAAAGGGATAAATGCAATGTAAGAAAGGCATACAGATCGCTTTTTAGTCAAGTCATCATCTTATCATGAAGCTAAAGATGTCAGGGAAGATATGATAAGGACATTATCTTGTTTTGTTTTATGATATGCAAAATATGATCACAGTATTACGTGTTTTGGGGTGAGAGTAGCAGAATTCTGTCAACCACTAGGACCTCTGCACTCGTGAATTATGTTCAAAATATATTCATCATATGTAGTATACAAAAGTACACTAGATAACTATTGGCAATCTAAGGAGATTATCAGACAGGAACACAAAAAGCATTCCTGTCCCACAATCTCTAATCCCACCCTGTCCCAGCACAATAACCCTCCCCACCACATTTACCTTGTCTCTTGTTGTAAGGCAGCCCACGAATGAACAGAACTCCATTCACTTCCTGGACTAAAATCTCACCCATTCTCATGAGAAGATGTGAGCATGGGGAATTCAAAAATAAAAAGTTAAATAGCACCAAAAAAAAGTTACACCAAGCACAAAAACACACTTTAAATCTTACAAGTAACCAAGGAAGGATCATAAAAAGTGTGTCACTTATGTGGATGTTGTGATCTCATCTGGAAGTGTTCTGGCAGGACCACCCATTGACGCTGCATTCCCAAGAGTTAAATGGCCCCAGGTTTCACACACTGGCAGTGTCGGCATCAAATCACAATGGGGGAACTAGTGATGGTTCAGCCCGTCAATAAAAAGAACTGCTATAATGACGACAATGGAACACAAAAGGACAATGTCTTCTGATATTGGCGTCCTTTTGCATTCCCCTGGTGTCCTTATGGTGCCACATTAGCCACGTCTGATAATCTCCTATATTTTGACGTTTACATCATTCTCTCCCCTCTTATAATTGGTGGCCATAAATTTCCACAATTGTGAGAATAGAACTCTGAAGAGAACATCCAAAATCCAATGTAAGGTTAGTAGAGGAAAGAATTTCTCTGTGCAGTGTACTGGCAGAATCCCATTCTTTTTCTAGTTGCGCAAGCAGCAGCACATTTGTTCTAGTGGTCCCTATACAAGTTTATGGAATAATAAACAGAATAATATAACTATTGAATTCTCCACTTGTCCATGGGACAAAACTTAGTGTCTGTGAGCACAACATACATTTGTGTCATCAATATGACACTATCAGCTACTGGCTAACAAGTTCTTAAATCTACTTACATTTACATCAATATTTACAATGACATCTATATCTATATAGCTGTACAGTATATCTGTTGGAGCAAGTGGCTTATTGCCTGTTTTGTTTAGACGATATGATTGAACAAAAGAAAGGAGCAAATAACTCTTGCCAATCCCATTATATAAGTCTTTAAGGCTGTTTTTAAATTAGAATCATAGAGTTGGAAGAGCCCACAAGGCCTAAATTACTTATGAAAATAAAATTACTCCTTTTAGTTAAATGGAATATGCATATCTATTGCTACAATAAATTGAGGCTTAATAGATTAAAATTATGCCAATATTTGCTACAGAGTTTGCTGTCTTAAAGGACCTATCATAGGGACAAAGCTACATCATAAACCATTTTGTGTTCTGGATTCGGGGTAGCGTCATGTGAGTATAGCATACAATACATTGCAAAAAAGGTATTGAATTTTCTCAAAGGTTTATGGCTAGAATATTCCAAGATGTGTACTACATTGTTTATACATTTGTAAATGAAAAAATCCCTTCACATAATATTCATCTAACACCTGTTTCAGTATGGCTGCAGTGTTCAAATACATTGATATATTAAGTGACTCTATATTATACTATAATTATATTGTTATTGTCATTGTCATTATTATTATTAGTCATTTTATTTAGATCCCCCCTTTTGTGTTTTTGTTTTTTTCAGGATTGGGTCTACAAATTTAAACATATATAGGCTAAGATCCTACATTGGGATTGCATAGAGTAAATATCTGCATGGGAGTTACACATTCATTGTTCTATATAACCCTTGTGTTGTATGGCAACATTGCACAACTGGATAGACAACATATAGGCAACCAAAATCTCATGTGCAATCATGCACAACTGCATGCACAATGACATCACATACACTATTCTGCTTCTGCAACCTTCAATCGAATGTGGATAATTACATCAAGAAAAAATACCCAAGTACTTCTATAGGAGAATTTATGTATGCATAAGATACCAACAGAATTCTAGCTATTGTATAGCACAAAACATACAAAGATTGTCATTTTGTTATGTACCTTCAAGTGAACTCGAATGTCTAAGTGACCTTATTGTAGGGTTTTCTTGGCAAATTTTACTCAGAGGAGCTTTGCCATTGCCTTTCCTCTTAGGCTAAGAGAGTATTACTTTTCCAATGTCACCCAGTGAGATTCCATGGCTGAGTGGGGGACTCAAACCTTGTTATCCCAGTATCTAGTTCAGCACTCAAATCGCATTAGAGTGTAATTAAATTGTCTATAATATTAAAAACACTTTAAAAATACATTAAAATAATAAAAGACAATTAAAACAGCACAGTTAAAAGCACTATAGCAGCCCTGTTTTTAAAAATAGTTCCCCCAAGCCTGTTGGGGAAAAAAGTCTTTGCCTGCCAATAGAAGGAAATCAAGCAGGGTGGGGGAGGTTATTCTAATCTTCATGGAAGTGAAATCCAGGGCCTAGGTGCAGCCATTGAGAAGGCGCTCTCATGCCTTTACCTGATGTACCTGTGAAGGTGATGGGGCCAAACCAAGAACCTATTTCAAAGATCCCAGGGCTTCAGTAGGTTCATCCAGTCTATCAGATACCTGTACCTAAGCCATATCATATGGAGTAGGTCAAAACCAGTTCTTTGAACTGTGTCTAGAAATGGTTGAGCTATTCTGACAAGAGAGTTGTGAAACAGGTGTGGTTCCCACCAATGTTTCTTTACTTGTACCTTTTTGGAGGTCCCTCTCATCACCTTCTGGTTTTGTGGGCTCCCAACCCATGACCAAGAGTGTAGTCCAAATTTAGCAGACAGGTTTAGCATCAGCACCTCACTTAAGCACTTTTAAATATTGGACTTTGGGGATATTTTATATGAGCAAATGAACAGGCAGCTTAATAATCTTTTTATTTTATTATAAACTATTATAATTATAATTGATTTTATTATAAACAAACACACATGCACACACTTACTTCCCTTGTGGAGGAACATATAATTCTCATTGTCCAGGTACGTAATTGATATATTGAGTTTACATTGTATGGAAGGAATGACACATCTTGCATCATCTACGAATGAAAAATAGGTATCACAATCAGGAGGTACTTATTATACTACTTACAGCCTCTGGAATCAGTAATGAATCCAACTAATCTCCAATAATCCCCAACCAATTCCCAGTATTTTTCCACTGAATGATCACTGAGTGACATCAAAGAACATTTATAGCTGGCAAATTTTAGGAATAGAGTCATTTGGAGATCCATATTACCAATGATGGCAGGGCATCATTTCGTTTTTTGCCCCAAAGCTCCATATACCCGCCTGTCAAGATGGAGACCGGGAGTAAATTACTCATGTTTTTACTACTGTAATCTATAGATACTGAACTATTTGCTGGAGCAATATTATGCCTTTCCAAAAAAAAAAAAAAAAAGGAAAATAAATAACACCCCATTTTATCACCTTAGCACTCATTCGCTAAGGGAAAAATCCAACATGGCGGCAGTGGGCACTTGCCCTGTTAGCAAGCCCTGCCACCTTTGCCCACCCAATTAGCATTGTACTTCCCCTCCTATGGGAAAGTGATTCAAAGCAAATTGCTTGACCCAACAAGCAGGAGTGTGCATTCCCCATGCAGTATTTAAAAAATTTTGCAGAAAATTGCAAAGTCTCCTAGCATGCAGTCTGTGGCAGTTTTTGCCCCCTTCCTTCTGAATACAGCAAATCACTGTGGGTTGCCCTGAAGACAACACGTGTTCTCCTTGAATTCTACAAGGATTATTTTCACCGTTTAGACAACCAATTGAATCAATGGAATTTATATAAGTATTAATTTATCAACTTTCCATTGATTGGTGTCGTGACTAGCTATTAGATTTAGCTGGCCCGCATGACGAACACAAATATTGTGTAAGTCATATCTAAAAAAAACCCACCACTGTGGGTAATTTTGACATGAGAATTAATATATATATCCATTCCAAATTATACCATGTCTTTATACATATGTTATAAATTATCTGAGGTAGTTCTTCCCAGTAAAACCTTGTGATGCCTCTTCTGAAAATTAAATATTCCTTGAAGATGCATATTTGATTGCGAGGCCTTGCTTATGAGGGGATACTGATTTTCAGTGCACATTTTAATCCATACATTATGTGTTGGAGGAATATGAACAGGAGGTGCAAGCTTGGGATGAACTTTTAATTGGGCAGAGCAAATTTTAATCTATCTACTTTAAAAAAAACACTTAAGTTCTTGGGTGTTATTATAAGGAATGAAATAGAAAATATTGAAACAGTCTCTTGTCTAGAAATCATTAGAGTGTTAACTTGCCATTTAATTTTAATTTAATTTTTAAATGTCTTTAAAATATACTTTTAAAGGCTTTGGTAATATTCACATTCATTTACATTTAATTAACCCATTGGTTAAAAGGCAAGTGGTCAAGTGAAAATCCTTTGATAACTGTCAATTTAACTTTTCATTCATGTGGAAAATGCATTCTAAAGATGCTTAGATACTAATATTATTGCTACAGACTGATTCTTAGACAAACTGAAAACAGCATTCAGATTAACATAATTTGTTACTTAAATTCACCCACACTTCATAATAAATGTAAAATATTAGGCTACATAAAGACAATGTTCCTTCCTAGATTTTCCTTGGGTTTTTTTCCGGGCTGTGAGCCCATGTTCTTGAATAGTTTCTTACTAACGTTTCGCCTGCATCTGTGGCTGGCATCTTCAGAGAATGGTTGGGTAGGAGTGTTATTGGGGTTTATATGCTATGAACCCCTGTAGGGGAGTATATGTAAATTTGTGTAATTGAATGGTTAGTTTCTGGTTATAGAAATGCAAGGCTCATTAGTGTCTGTTTGGCTGATGGTTGGTTGATGGGCCATTATCTGCTGGGAATCCCCAAATCCCTGGATGGAATTCCTTTGTAATTCTTTAATTCTATTGTATTTCAAAACTGGGAGCCAGATTTTGTTTACGTTTAAGGTTTCTTCTTTCCTGTTGAAGTTGTCCAGGTGTTTGTGGGATTTCAATAGCTTCTCTGTGCATGCTGACATGATAGTTGTTGGCCTGGTCCAGAATTTCTGTGTTTTTAAATAACATGACAAACTCCTACCCAACCATTCTCTAAAGATGCCAGCCAAAGATGCAGGCAAAACATCAGTAAGAAACTATTCCAGAACATGGCCTCACAGCCCAAAAATACCCCAAGGAAAAATTATGGATGCCCGCCATGAAAGCCTTCAACTTCACAATGTTCTTTCCTGTTCTAAATGAAAAGGAAGCAGCAAATTTATTGATTTTATAAAAGAAATCCATAGTTAAATTTGTAAATATTTGTACAGTAGAAAGCCAGGTTATTTTCTTAGAGACTTGAAATCATTACATATGATTAAAGAGTATACTTTCCACTTCATGCATATGAAGCCAATCTCAAGTCCCTGACCAATGTACTTTCTATGTATTCTGCCAGGAAATACACACTTACCATGAGTGTATGTTACAGTTTTGAAAGCTTATTAAAAGGTGGGAAGCAGCATTAAGAACAAACGTGATAAATGAAACAATAAAATACAAATATAAAATATCAGGGGAGGGGAAAAGAATACAACACATAAATAATGCTTTAAGTTTGAAAATAATAATTTGTAAGAAAACATCTGCTCCTAAATTTAAGAATACAAGACTGCAATGATAAGCATTTTCATAAAGTGTTATTTATAATCAATAATATGCCCCCATAAAATCAGATGGAGATGCCTGGTCATTATTTTCCTTGAAGTAGATTATCAGCATCTGCCATTTTCGAATCTAAAACCACAAAATATTGTATATTTTCCTTTGGGGTTTGTGTTCAGCTATGAAAGCATTATGCTGAGAAATGTGATTTCAGAATCAATAGATGATTTCCTTTTGCACAGTGTAATTTGGGAAATGCAAATTGTGGTTAAGGAGTTTTCAAATTTCCTACTGAGAACAAAATTAATTAGAGACTTAAATGATATTAAATCTCAAGAAGCAGCTATAGTTTACCAGTGCCAGTTAATGGATCCCATTGTTTTTACCATGCTGTGGTAAATTTTGCCACATTTTCAAATACTTTTTTTTACATAACAGTTTTGCAATTTAGATACAGTTGGCCCTCTGTATCCATAGATTCTGCACCCACAGATTCAACCAACCACGGCTCAAAAATATTTAGGGGGGAAATGCCAAAAAGCAAACCTTGCTATTTGCCATTTTATATAAACAATACCATTTCACCATACCACTGTATATAATTGGATTAGAGCATCCACAGATTTTGGCATCCACAAGCTGTCCTGGAACCAAGCCCTAGTGGATACTTGAGGGCACACTGTAAGCATTGTTGGTATTAAGTACTCACAAGTATCATAAACTAAACAAACCATCCACATCTGCAAATGGCTTGAACTGAAATGAACAATGCTTTTGTGTAGATGGAATTCAGCTCCATTTCCTCCCTCTGTAGCAATATAGACTGCTGGAAAAGGTGGGGATAGCTTTGCATGCCCTGGAAGTTGAAGCTGGCATGGAGTCCACAATGCTATGTGTTGCAATGCATCCAGCATCAGGGCTGAGCTAGGAGGGGTATAAAATCCCAGCTTGCCATGGTGAGGGTCTCTTTTGATTTCAATGGCTCTTCCCTCCCACCCTGTGGGTCTGTGCAGGCTGAGGTTGGTTGCCCTTGGGGGAGGCAAGTAGGAATTTTTGGCCTGGGTAATCTGATTGGCAATGTTAGAAAAATACTAAGGAATTTTATTTTTTTTATTATTTTTTTTGCCTATCTTGTGTAGGCCACCTACAGGACAAATGGGAACAATTGGGTACAGTATTACCATTAAATAGGTCACATGTTGGTGGGTAGCATGATAAATGAGGAAAAGAGAAATGAGCATCAAAACTGCACTTTGGGGGTGAAGTGTTGATTTTTGGACTAGTTTCTTAGGTTTTATTGGGCTCAGGTGCTAGGAACAGAATTGTCCTTGGGACAAGCCCCTGTCCCTGTCTCTCTTTAAAGCCTGGGGATTGGGAAGGGGCAAGGTGAAGAGAGGAATGGGGCAAGCCAGGCTGAAGACAGCCAATCTCAGCTCAGAGACTGCCTGTGGGGAAAGTAATGTTTTAAAAAATAAAGCGAGTCTCTGTCAGAAGACAGATAGGGCAAAGCTGAAACAGAGATAGGGTTTTGATTTCAGAGTTAGGAACCTGAACAGTCATAGAGACAGAGCTATTTCTCCCTTCTTGAGAAGGGAGAATTTACTTTGGTTTAGGGGAGCTATGATTAATTGAATAGTTCAAGGGTTAATGTATTATTTACTTAAGTTTATTTACTGTACTTAATAAACTTTTACTTGTTCCTGATTTTACAACTGTTGCTGTCTGTTCTTACTAAGTTTGGTGGAGGGTCTGGTCACACTCACTGCAGTGAACCCACCAAAAGAGCACAGCCACTGGTCCATAAGGGGGGAGGTGTCACTGTGAGGTCCAAGTACTCAATCCAGGAAGGGATTAAGAGTGGGGAAAGGTGCATGACAGGATTCCAAGGGTTGGAACTGCAGGGCCAGGTTGGAGTGATGATCCATCACAAGCAGGTCTCACAAGCAGGTCTCCCAGGTAGCCAAGCCAGCTGCTATTGGCAGAAAGCCTCAGGTGTCTCACCCTGTTTTGGGGAGGGTGAGATCATGAGTAGACTCCCATGATCAATCATAGATTCTGCACCAAACAAGACCCCACTGCAGGTTGGGAGGGTTGTAAATATTTAATAAAGTATGGCCTAGTTTTTATACCCCATCATTTGTTTGGCCTCTTTATTCTGAGTGGGTATGTAATTGGTCCTTTACCTGGGATGCATTCTGTTTCAATACAGTAAAAATTTCCTTAATTATTGTATCTCA
Source organism: Gambelia wislizenii (assembly GCA_030847615.1). Classification (NCBI taxonomy): domain Eukaryota; kingdom Metazoa; phylum Chordata; class Lepidosauria; order Squamata; family Crotaphytidae; genus Gambelia; species Gambelia wislizenii. Next base: position 311,540,852 of record JAUMIR010000003.1, on the reverse strand, counting down.
ATGATGCTTTGCTGCCTGCTCATGCCAAATTTATAGCAGTTTACAAAGGACCATGGGTCCCTTATTTTTCAATTTTCAGTCGATGGTTTCATTGAACCATTTCCCTCTGTGAGTCTGTGAACATGCATGTGTGCACATGTGCGTATTTGTCCCATGGCAATTTTTCCACATGTTTAAAATTTCCCGTAAATACTTTATTTTTATTTATGCACATTTTCTCAAATAATTTAATATTACTATACTTGATTTGTATCAGAGTTTGTCATAAATCTTGTGAATTATATTCACAACAGTGCTCCTTCAAATATTGCATAATTTCACACATTCAAAATGCTTCTCAGTTTCTTATGACATTGGTAAAAGCTACATGGAACAGTATTGTACATCATATATTCTTGCCAGTGTATAATATCATGATATATGTTGAACTCTTTAGCCTAGTCGACAGATAATTTTCAATTATGGAATCATTGTATTTTCAGTAAATCTTCTTTTATGATTGTCCAGAGAACATCCAGCAGACTGGGACCGAAAGCCAACTGCTTTGAAAACAAACATGTAAATGTTCTGTACTGCTAAACTCCTTACTTTTGCTGAAATGTTTGCTGATTGTGGTTACACTATGCAGACTGTAAAGTCAGCTCTTTTATAGACACGAGCATAGAATTTCCTTAATGTTTTATCCTTACTCTTCTTGACACTTGTTGATGGCTTTAAACTACAAATCTGCAGATTGAAAATGTATCACTGCAACTCACCACATGTCACACTTCTTCGTTTTGCATCAAGTCAGTCTCATTAAGCCATTTTAGTTACATAGTAATTGTGATCCACAAGTTTGTGAATTCTACAGGATATTTTGTGGATTTGTACAAAAAAGTAGTTATTTCTAATAATATTTTCAATTTCCTCCAGATTTGCAAAGCATCTTGCCTTATTTCTCCTTGTCTCAGGAGCATTGGCTTTATTCATCCTTCAAAATCCCAAATAAGCCCAGACTTTTTGCAGGAGTGATGCTTAGTGTTGCTTTTTGTGATAGAAAACTTTGGGGTATAAATCAACTCTTGTATCCAAGCAAATGTTTTACAGGTAGGGATTGAAATTCAAAGTACCGTATATTCCGGCGTATAAGATGACTGGGCGTATAAGACCACCACCACCCCAATTTCCAGCCAAAAATCTAGGCTTAGGCAGGAGGGTGGAAGGGTGGCTGGAGGGAGGGGGCTTTGCAGCCACCCCCCCTACCAAAGCCACGATCCTGGGTGGGATGGCATCTTTGGGGAGGGGGGTGGCTGGAAGGAAGGTGGAAGGGTGGCTGGAGGGAGGGGGCTTCGCAGCCACCCACCCCCTCGCCAAAGCTGCGATCCTGAATGGGATCGCGGCTTTGGTGAGGGGGGTGGCTGGAAGGAGGGTGGAAGGATGACTGGAGGGAGGAGGCTTTGCAGCCACCCACCCCCTCCCTGAAGCCGCGATCTCGAGTGGGATCGCGGCTTTGGGGAGGGGGGTAGCTGGAGGGAGGGGGTTTTGTGGAGGGAGTGGCTGGAGGGAGGGAGCTTTGGGGAGGGTGGAAGGGTGGCTGGAGGGAGGGGGCTTCGCAGCCACCCACCCCCTCGCCAAAGCCGCGATCCTGAATGGGATCGCAGCTTTGGGGAGGGGGGGTGGCTGGAAGGAGGGTGGAAGGATGACTGGAGGGAGGGGGCTTTGGGGAGGGTGGAAGGATGGCTGGAAGGGGGGCTTCCCAGCCACCCACCCCCTCCCCGAAGCCACGATCAGGAGTCCGATTGTGGCTTCGGGGAGGGTGGAAGGGTGGTGGGGAGGCTTTCCAGCAACATTCGCCCCCCTCCTCTGTCCTTGGTTGCTCCCCAAAGGGGGAGAAAGCAGAGGAGGGGGGAGAATGAACCTTAAGCACTTTGCTTCACACACACACCCCGCCCAATCTCCTGCTTTTTCGCTCCATTTGCAAAGGGAGCGAAGAGGCAGGAGTTCAAACGGCCCGGGTGAAGCAAAGTGTATCCGGCATATAAGACAAGCCCTGATTTTAGAGCCTATTTTTCAGGACTCAAACCTCATCTTATACGCCAGAATATACAGTATGTGGGTTTAAAATAAGTGAAACTGACTTCTCTCAGGATTAGAATATATAGAAGATGTATATTAATATAACAGAGGCAGTGATAAAGATCAAGACATGCAAGACAGAATTACAGGTTGAGCCTCCCTTACTTGGAATTCCAAAATCTGAAATATTCCAAAATCCAAAATTTTCTACATGAATGTTTGAGATAGTGATACCTTTGCTTTCTGATGGTTCAGTGTACACAAACTTTGTTTCATGCACAACATTATTAAAAATACTGTGTATAACAGTACCTTCAGGCTATATATATAAGGTGTAAATGAAACATACATGAATTTCATGTTTGGACTTGGGTCCCATCTCCAAGATATTTCATTATGTATATGCAAGTATTCCAAAATCTGAAATATTCCAAAATCCAAGATACTTCTGGCATTTTGGATAAGGGAAACTCAACCTGTATATCAAAATTATATTAAAATAGACATCAGTATACGTACCATTATTCAAAACCCCATGCACTGAACATGAACTGTTTTTCACCCACCCATTTTATTGTTGGAAAAGTTTTTTCAAATACTAGTCAACCATTTAAAGTAAACTGGCTAGCCCATGTGAAAGCAACACTACTATGCTGAGTTGTGTTTTATTAAAACTAAAATCTAACAAAAAGTGTATCTATACTAAAAACAAAACACCCTCAGTTAGTTTAGGTGTTTTAACTCCCCTTGAGAGAACTCTAGGAATTGTAGCTCTGGGATGAAGTTAGAGGACTAGGTCAGAAGAGTCTTTTCAAATCAAGAGGACACAGTGCAGATGCTGAAGCCAATTCTAGAGCTCCGTCTTTTTCTGCCACATTAAAGAAACAGAAGTCAGTCATAAGTATATTTGCCACAGAGCACTAGCATACCCTTGGTGAAGATGATGAAGCAGGTATGCTCTACAGACCGTGCTGGAATTGCAACATTTTGTAAATAGCTGAAATTTCAAGTAATGCAATTTAAAATGTTAGGAGATTTTCAGATGCCTCTTTCAGTGTCTTGCCGCACAAGCAGCCTCCGGAGCAGTAATGAGGCTGCTGCGCAGCAAGGGGTCCATTTTGGACAATGCCGTTTCTCTCTCGGCATCGTCCGTGACTGTTGCAGCTAGTATTGGAGGCGGACGCGCTGTTTTTTACTCACGGACAACTTCCGTGAGTGAAAAACAGTGCGGCCGCCTCCAATGCTAGCCGCAACACTCACGGACGCCGCCGAGAGAGAAACGGCGTCGTCCAAAGTGGACCCCTTGCCACGCAGCAGCCTCGTCATTGCTCCGGAGGCTGCTTGCGCAGCAAGACGCTGAAAGAGGCATCTGAAAATCTCCTTATAGCAGAATTTTCAAGATTTTAGATTGGACTTACCAAGCTATTCATATTTTGCAAATTGTGTTAATTAACTCCTAATGAGCTTAACTTCTTTGCCTAGATTAGAATTCATAGTCAGGGTTAGGATAACACTTGGATCTATTGTTTTATGGCACAAAAACACGTTTTAATTTTTTATTTAGCATACATTTATCAAGTTGATGTGAATGAATACAACTATTAAAATATTGGCCTTGTTTTTTTCTGGAATATGAGTAGGCCAGTGGGATCAGGTCTTCAAAATCCAACTGAAAAGTTAAATACATAAGAAAAACTGCTGAATCAAACCAAAGGCCTATCTAGTCCAATGTCCTGGTTTTCAGAATGGCCAGCTAGATGTCTATGAAAGACAGAACCTTCTTCTGCTGTTGTTTTCCCAGGGACTTGTATTCAAAGGCATTCTGGTTGTGATCCTGAATCTTGGATATACTACATAGACACCATGACTATGAATTTCTCTAACCCCCTGTTAAAGTCATTTAAGTCTATGGCCATCACCATATCTTATAGCAACATATAGATAGAAATACTTATTTTTGTCTGTCATGATAACTGGATGGTTTGAAATTGTAATATAACTGAAGGAGTATTGTGGTTCCCAGATTTTGGGGACCACAAGGGAAAAGAGAGACTATGGACTTTATCAGGTAAGATTCTAAAACACTATAATTCTGTGACTGAGGAAAGCAGAAACATAGTGACATTATTACAGTTATTATCACACGTCGCTGTAATCTCGCAATACAACTGCCATGTAATTGTTGCACAACCACCACTAGCACATCCCAAGAAAACTAGGACAGTCTTCTAGTTTTCTATTTCAGGAAAGCCACACTGTCAATCTCAGCTCATTTCGACTACAAAGTCATAAGACAAGAATCAGCATTAGCATTAGAATGCTAACCAGCTCTCCCATTTCTTTCTTTTCCAATGAATGTTAACCAGACAGAATGTCTCAGTCCCCACCCCCACCCCCCACCCCATTCTCTTTCCTCCTGAATTTGTCCCTAGGGCTTTGGCTACTTAGGATGGAAAATATCCAGTGATTCTTCCAAATCATGGCACAAAGCAATATAACATTACATGCCACATTATACACGTGCATTTTGCAGAATACAGTAACTTATTTTCACAAAATAAGCTAACTCTACTTAGTACATGGACAAAGTAGTAACATATCAATAAGATTTAAAATAATTTAAGAGCATACCATAAAGAAACAGTCACCACAGTTGTGCAAGTAAGGATAGACTCGCTACTTAATTTCAAGCAGCTCAAGCAAGCGTCCTAAATAGACATTAAGTCAAAAATATTTTATTTATTAATGAGATTTCATAGAATCATAGAATCATAGAATTGCAGAGTTGGAAGAGACCACGAGGGCCATCCAGTCCAACCCCCTGCCATGCAGGAAATCACAATCAAAGCATCCCCGACAGATGGCCATCCAGCCTCTGTTTAGGCCATCCAGTCCAACCCCCTGCCATGCAGGAAATCATGATCAAAGCATCCCCGACAGATGGCCATCCAGCCTCTGTTTAAAGACCTCCAAGGAAGGAGACCCCACCACGCTCCGAGGGAGTGTGTTCCACTGCCGAACAGCTCTTACTGTCAAAAAGTTCCTCCTCATGTTGAGGTGGAATCTCTGTTCCTGGAGCTTCCATTGCTCCGTGTTCCAGTCTCTGGAGCAGCAGAAAACAAGCCTGCTCCATCCTCAGCGTGACATCCCTTCAAATACTTAAACAGGGCTATCATATAGCCTCTTAACCGTCTTTTTTCCAGGCTAAACATACCCAGCTCCCTAAGTCTCTCCTCATAAGGCATCGTTTCCAGACCTTTCACCATTTTAGTTGCCCTTCTCTGGACATGCTCTAATTTGTCAATATCCTTTTTTAATTGTGGTGCCCAGAACTGGACACAGTATTCTAAGTGAGGTCTGACCAAGGCAGAATAGAGTGGCACTATTACTTCCCTTGATCTAGACGGTATACGTCTATTGATACAGCCCAAAATCACATTGGCCTTTTTAGCTGCCGCATTGCACTGTTGGCTCATGTTCAACTTGTGGTCTACTAGGACTCCTAGATCCCTTTCGCACGTGGTCTCATTCAGCCACGTGCTATCCCATTGTCAAAAGCCCTTGTGAAACATATTAGATTTTCAGACAGGGGAAAAAAAAAACCTCTGAAATCGGGAGAGAAATGGGGCTGTTCCGCTGCCAGCGCTCTGTTTTGCATGCCCCAATTGTCCTCCCACATCTGCCTTTGTTCTCCCTCTGTCCTGCTTTTCATTTTTCCTTCCGCTAATTTTTACTAATGGAAACCTCTGTTAGTAAAAAATAGCAGAAGGAAAAAGCAGGATGGAGGGAGAACGAAGGGAGATTGGGAGAAGGATGAGTGGGTGAAACAGAGTGCTGGCAGTGATCTCCCGTTTCTCTCCTGATCTCCATGGGAGTTTTCCCCCCATACAGTGGTAGATTGATGACCAACCATAAAATAACAAGACCAGACACATGTAAAAAGTGGACTAAGGGCCACTTTATTGATCTGTACCCTATTTAATTGAATTTGGGCCTGGGAATAAGCAAAGCAGGGGTGAGCAACCTGATGAGGGTCCTTCTGAGGCCCAGGAGTCAACCTGTAACCAGCCTCCCCAGCCTTCCCTTGGGCAAAGCACCAGATCCCAGGGGCAATCCAAAAACCATTGGTTGCTTCCCAGACAGTTATTTACTGGAAGGCAAACCCAGGGGGATTGCCACAAGTCCCAAGACTTTATAAGAGAGAGTAAACCCCCAGGTTGGCCCCAAGGGCAGACTCCTTCTCCATCTTCCCAGGTCCTATGACCTGTAAGAGGTGGTTCCAGAGACCAACCCTTCACCAAAAGCATGCCAAGGTGTAGACCAATCTAATAAATTCTCCCCCAATAATCTGCCACAGACAAAGGACAAGTGTCTGCTTAGTCCCTTTCTCCCACCAGGCCAGCCAAAATGGCCCTCACCCCCTTTTGCAAATCCCTAGTAAAATACTCATCAACTTCTTCCGGCAAATGAATGCCATCAGCCCTGTAGAGCTCAGGTCATCAGAAAACTATAGCAGGATGAAGAGAAAGTGATCCACCCATTAACCAAGGCATCACGGGTTTGTTTTTTGTATTGTATTGATCTGCCTCCAAGCAGTCAAGACATCTTGGGTCACCCTCTCCCCAACAAATATGGCAGAGGAGTCTGGCAGACCAAACAATAAAACCCCAGGTCACTTCTACTGAATGAAACAAACATCATGTAAAGCATGCACAATGAGGGCCTTACCCTTCAGTAAGGCCAGTCATGTGACTAACACTTCAGGAGGTGGCCCTGAGTGCTCCTCAAACAAAAGAAGCAGCAATCACTCCACCAGAGGCCCCTCATATCATTCCACTCCACTGTGGGAAAATCACTTAGACCCAGCTGAGCCCAAGTCATATTACCAAGGTGAATGACTAATGCTTTGGAAGGAGGTCTGTGTGTTCCTCAAACAAAAGATGCCATGACCACTTTATGTGGCAGCATTGCTCAGATACAGCTGAGCCCAAGCTGACAACTTTGGTCCTGTCATGCTGCCCAGTAGACCATGCCATGGCTGCAGACCAGGCCCCGGTGTCTCAGTGTACAGCACCTAGGAACTAAAGGAAACAAGTGTGCTTATAAGCATCATTCCGATTTCTGAATAAACATATTTCTGAAACACTGTGGATCTCCAATGCCCAATGAGAACACACAAGGGGGAGGCAAGGCATTAAATAACCTCTGTCTGCTCCCCTGTCATGTGACCAGCACTTGGCAGCACATGCCAAGTGCAGGGGATTCTGGTCTCTCTTCGTGGAGGCCAACAAACCATCCCCCTTCCTTGCAGTGTTGTTCACTGTGCAGTCAGAGAAGTGCAAAGTCATAACAAGATAAGATACACTAATTACAAGATAAGTAGTACTCTTCTTAATAAAGTTGACCAGACTTTCAAATTCTAATAGAAAATACAGTTGTCCCTTCACATTCACTGGGGTTTGGTTCCAGATCCCTCCGTGAATAACCAAATCTGTGAATACTCAAGTCCCATTATATGCAATGCTATAGCAAAATGGTATCCCTTATATAAGATGGCAAAATCAAGGTTTGCTTTTTGGATTATTATTTTTTAAAGAAAATTTTCAAGCCGTGAATACTTACATCCATGAATGCCAAATCTGTGAATATGGAGGGACAACTGTATAGTAAATGAGAAGAGACTCTGGCATACATATGAAGTGTCACACAAACTGGGATTGTCCCATTGTTTCCAGTGTCAGGTAATGTTGCCCTATGAATTATGAGTGTGTGTACAAAATAAATTCATACTCACATAGATCTCTGTATACATATTGAAAGCCAATGGTTTCCCCCTCATATGCTGATCCTCAGATGAGGGCAAAGCCTCTGCCATAAGTCTCATTAGATACATAAGAATTATTTAGGCATAGTGTACATTGTACACCAATCTGTGCTTGAAAATTAAATCAAGGCTTTTTAAATAATGAAGCACACTTGCTTGAAAAGATTGTCCATCTCATTCCAGCAGGGCCAGCAATCCAATATCCCTCCTATGTACCCTTGCCCGACTCTGTCTCCATTGTACTTGCCATCACACCTAACTGCCTATAGTTCATACAGTAAGCCTGGCTTTGTGAGGGGAGTATTAATAAGTTATATTAGTACTTGTCAGGTTTCTATCTCTCTCCAACACTGTGTGTTTGTGTGTCTTCAAGCCGCCTGTCAACTTATGGTAACTCCATGAATTTCATATGGTTTTCTTATCCAAGGAAGACTCAGAGGTGCTTTTGCTAGTTCCTTTCTTTGAAATATAGCCTACAGCACCTGTTATTTGTTGGCAGTCTCCCATCCAAGTATTAACCAGGGCTGACCCTGCTTAGCTTTCAAGATCAGGTGAGATCTGGTGCCTTTAGGATATTTAGGCAGACAACATCTCGTCTAGCTAACAAAAAAAAAATGTACCTGGAATCAGGAGTTTTAGTAAAGTAACTTTCCTGACCCCAAAGCACAGTGGTTGGAGAAGCCTTAGTAAAATATACCCTATGATTAGATGATGGACCTGTTGGTTACTCAACTCTACTCCATCTATCCCTATTTCTTCTCCACCTTGTCTATGGAGATTTTCAGACACGGAAAAATCGTCCCTTGCCGCGCGAGCAGCCTCCCGAAACTGCTGCGCGGCAAGGGTCTTTTTCGGACCGCGCTGTGCCTGTGGCGAAGCCGTCCGTGTCACTTCCGTGAAGCTTGGGACGGCTCCGCGTCATATTTCAAGCACGGAGGCTGCCCGTGATTGAAATATGACGCGGAGCCGTCCCAAGCTTCACGGAAGTGACACGGACGGCTTCGCCACAGGCACAGCGCGGTCCGAAAAAGACCCTTGCCGCGCAGCAGTTTCGGGAGGCTGCTCGCGCGGCAAGGGACGATTTTTCCGTGTCTGAAAATCTCCTATGTCCACATAAACAAAGAATAAAGGGCACTAATCCCCACTTCTATCTTTTTGAGTTTCAAATGCACACAAAGCTTTAGCTAAGGTCCAGCTGTAACTGTGGTAGATTTAAAGGCAACCCCACTTCATTCACACCAGGAAACACTAGAATCAGTCTGAACTAGCTAAATTTGATTCAGGTGTTGGGCTGTGAATCTGATACACATCCCTAATAATCTGTCTAAGCTCTTGCTAAGAGTTCTGATACCACTCTTAAGATTATGGATTTTTTCGGATCGGGTTTTGTAATGGAAACAGCCTCGTCCCCATTGCGAGGCTGCTGCATGGCAGGGGGTCCATTTTGGATGACGCTCTCCCCTGATGATACTGTTGCGGAAATGCTAGGAGGCTGCAGCACCATATTTGGCAATTTTCTAATCATGAAAGTATATCGTGATTAGGAAATCACCAAATATGGCACTGCAGCCTCCCAGCACTTCCACAACAGTATTGGCAGGGGAAAGCGTCATCCGAAACAGCCCCCCTGCAGCGCAGCAGCCTCACAATGGGGACGAGGCTGCTTCCATTACAAAACCCCATCCGAAAAAGTCATATATGTTGTTGAGATTTTATTTATACCTAATAATACCCCTCTGTCAATGGAAAGGCATCCAAAACTAACAAGACACTAAGTCCTCCTACAGCTCTACATAAACAAGCCAAATCTTTTCCAAACAATTGGGGAAACTTTCGAAGTAGATTTCAAGGGATGAAGGAAGCTGCAGGGGAAAGGAAGGCAGGCAGAGTTCTTCTGTGTGAGCAGACATTTGCTCATGCAACAGATGCCACTCTTTATATTTTAAGAATGAAATACACTAGAAACAGGGACAGCGTCAAAAATGTTGCAAGAGGCCTCATTCTTTAAATCACTTACAACCTTATCATAATTCTGGATGACATAGTGAACGGGCCAACCAAGCTTGTGCTGATGAGAGTATGATGACCTAACGAGAATGATCTTTCAAACTCTAATTTGAAATTGATGTAGCCCACAAAGTAAATGTTCCTAGGAGATAAAGGTAGATATTTGAAACTTATCTTTTGCAGTTTGCTTTCACCAAATATGCTCTCTAACTGCAGAATAAATTATGTAAAATAAGTATCCTACCTACAAGTAAAACATCTAACAGAGTCGAAGACTGCTCTTGAAATGTCTCTCTTTAAAGAAGTATTACTTCAAAGGGATAATGATCAAAGTGTGCATAAATTCCCGAAGGACATGAGAATATATGCACAGAAGGATTTTACTCTGAACACCAACAATGAATGCATAGTTATTTGGAATTTGCTTATTATATAATAGTCACTATGTATGTAAAATGTCTTAATATTGCTGTGACAGCTTGACTGTATTCCCACATGTTAAGTATTCCAAAACTGATTGTATATGTATTCCTTAGACAAGATGAAAGTGTTAATTCTAATCAAAATGATGCACAGTCCAATATTGCTTCTAGTAATCAGAGATTGTAAAAATTACAGAAATATTATGATTACCTATAATGTAGATTAAAACTTTACATCCCTTCTTTTCCACATTTTATGATGTTTCTTGGACAATATAATACTGAACAGTAGTTTAAATTAATTTTCAAGGGGACATTTGTATTTATTACAAAGTCATATTCAAAGTTTTGATTTTACATTTTGAATTTAATCATTAATGTATGTTTCAGTTTGGTGGGTTCAGAAATTTTAAATTATGAAAATTGCAAATGTGAACCTACATCCACTTACCATTGAAGGTGAGAAAAGTTCCACCTCCACAGATATACTGGATTGGCTCCCCTTTCTCATGTGTGATCCAATAGCTTTTCATTGTTGTTACTGCTGATCAGTCTCCTTACACACTAGGGACTTTTTCAGACAAAGAAAAATAACGCAAGCAGCCTCCCCAGCTTGCGAGGCTGCTGCGCTGCAAAGCGCCCCTTTCGTATGACGCTCGCCCCTGCTGGTACTGTTGCGGTACCGCAGGGAGAGCTGAGCGTCATATTTTGTTGATTTTTTACTCACAAAAGTTGATCGTGAGTAAAAATCAATGAAATATGACGCTCAGCTCTCCCTGCGGTACCGCAACAGTGCCAGCAGGGGCGAGTGTCATATGAAAGGGGCGCTTTGCAACGCAGCAGCCTCGCAAGCTGGAGAGGCTGCTTGCATTATTTTTCTTCATCCGAAAAAGTCCTAGTTCTCCTTAAAAACCAGTCAGCTGCTTAAAACAAGCAATGACCACAAGGCAACAGGGAGGGGAATCAGAGAGGAAGACTAAGAAGTGAGGCAGAGATCCATTTACACAAGGAGATACTGGATGTGCAAGTTCCAAAAAAGGACATCATCTTGCACAGTGCAAACATATATGTCATAGATTTGCATATGCACAAGCATATATGTCAGAATTCACTCTAGTAGTAGCAATATTATATCACCACATTATAATTTAGGACATAAAACCAATATTAAAAAATGGATTAAATTAAATATTTTGCTATAAATGCTATATTGACATGAATTAGTTGCCTTTGAGGACAGGATCCAAGGCTTGTTGAGCTATGTTCTGCAGAGGAATTAGGGCATTGCTGAAAATAATAAATACAGACTTATGCAGAGTTATACTGGCATTGAGAAAATGCCCCAAATATGGCTATCAAACAAACCTTCCCAATTTATGAGCTTTGCCCAGTGAGCACATCTCATGAAGTCAACCAATCATAGCATGGTAGCATTGACTTCTATAGTTGGTCCACACTGCCAGCATAATGCTTTTGAACTCCTGGGCTATGCTGATTCCTTTTCCTACACTTAGGCACAATAAACTGTGCCTAACTAGTTTAAACTATTACATTGGATCCATTTTTTTAAAACAAAATCATGTTGTGTTGTGTAAAAAAACACTGTAGGGTGATAATTTAAAACATAAATTAGTGGCTGATCTCTGTGAATATGAAATAGATTATCAACTACATGTACAATTGATTCAGCAAGTCTCTCGTCACCTAATGCAAAATTATTACAATGTGTCTTGGGACTGAATTATGATGAGGAAGGCATTAAAGAAAGACCAGCAGGCAATGTGACCTTGATAATTTCCCATTAGTCTGAGCTATTGATTCTATACATATGTAGTAGCTATTACTGTATATTTTAGCTCTCTATGCATATAAATGTGCTGAGTTTAACTGGACAGAGTACGAAGCAAACCTGCCACAAGGCTTTATGGATCTGTTTTAAACATCAGTTTTATCAGCCGTCTGACATTTTCATGTAAATATATTTTACTAAAATAACTACTCACCTTGCACAGTACCAAAATTCCAAAATGCCTATAGTTCAAGCTAGAGTTGAAATAAAATTTTTATATGTGATTGTTTAAAGTAGTGCAGCACAGCCAAAAGGATAAACATTAAATCAAGATTTGATTTTCATGTTTTTCAGTACAATAATACATAGAGATGGGGCTATAATACTATATCATAGAATAATAGCAAAAATCTCTCTCTCTCTAGTACAAATGTGCTTAAATGTATAATATTACTTTAAAATAATTGCATAGCAACCTAGCTTTTGAGATCTGGTCATTAATTTCATTTGAAAACACACACACACACATATACATATGTACATATAAATATATACATTGTTGTTGTTGTGCGCCTTTAAGTCATTTCTGACTTTTGGTGACCCTAAAGCAAACCTATCACTGGGTATTCTGAGGGCTGAGAGTATGTGACTTCCCAAGGTCACCCAGTAGTTTTTATGTCCAAGCAGGGATTTGAACCCTGGTCTCCAGGGTCATAATCCAACCCTAAAACTACTATGCTGGTGTGTGTTTGTATGTGTGTGTGTGTAACCAGATACAGAGTTAATTCAAAGGTGTCCTTTCCCATGAGGAAGGTGTCTTACCTTTCTGTTTTCTCCCTCTCACTAAAGTCTTGTATGAGAAAAGTAAAATCAAATCCAGAGATACTCTTCAAGTTTAAGATCTGCAATAGAATCCAATTGTCTGCATTTGCAGAATTGCCTGGGAACTCCTTTCTATCTGTCCACATTTTTTTGGATAGTGTCATGTACTGGCTTCTTCAGACTCAGTGACCAGCACTTTCAGAGTTAAAAACAGAAAACTTTATTGTCACAGTAATCCAAAGAACTAACCCTACAAGTTCATAGCTCAGAATGAAATCTAACTAACAAGCAGTGAAAAACATTCTACAAACTACAAAGTCTGGTGGGTTATGCAGTCATTGGTTAGCCATCATCCCCACAGTTAGTTTCCACCAGACCCAGACTCAGCCCATTTTTCCCATAGTTAAAGCCAGGTGCCGGCTTTATCAAACTGTTACAAATGTAGAGCATATACTCCCTTTTCCCAGTTAGACTACATACTCATTAGCAAGTATAAAGGAAAACAAATACAATTAGCCACAAAGGGATACAACAGGACTGAACTTGGCAGGAAAAGGTAACATCTGGGACCAATCCTGACAGATACAACACATAGAAGTGACTTACAAAAGTTACAAAACCTTATTGTCTAATGTGGAAGGGCACATTAAAGCCTGCAACAGCCACTTGAGAAATGTTTACCTGGGTGTGCCTTATCTTTCAATGTTGTGGGTTCTTCTTTTGTTTTTGTTATTGTTCACGCTTTCATGTTTACAGACATCATTTTGGTGTTTGTGTGCTGTCAGCATGAGGAGACGGGTGGCTCAGAGACCACATACAACTCCTGCCCCCAGTTTTTTTTTGGGGGGGTTGGGGTTTTTTGGCCCCCAAGTCCATAGTCCACAAAAGAAGAAGAAACTAGCTAGAAAATTACCCCAAAGTAAGCAAACCACCATCAAATAGCTTTAACATCATGGTTTGTTTAGGTTCCCCCTGACAAAAGCCCCAAACAAAAAAGGCAGCCGATATATCACTTCCAATTTACTGAAGCCGTGCTGTGTGGCCCACCAAGAGAAACTGGACTACACCTCTATGAGTTATCCACGTCTCTGTTAACAGATTGGAGAACTACCAATAAAGCGTTGCATTTTCATAATATTGAATTATGATGTGAGGAGACAAGAGGACAGGAATCTGAAGCCCATTTGATATAATACTAGCGACATCTTAGCCATGGATAAATGGAACCTCTCTGTTCCTTCTTTCCACATGGGAAGCTATTTGTGTGACATCTCTCAGTATGTGGTTCTGATGATTTTAATCATATCAGCAAAGCAACCTTATACTTAAAACTATCATAGCTATGTTGTTTCAATTAAATAGTGTATCATACTGAAGGAAACCTTTGTGATTCCATTATTATCACTATTATTTTTTATTATAAATGAATACTACCACATCCAAATGTAGCACCTAGAGCAAGATGAAAAGATTATATACATTTTGGAAGAGATGTAATTCTGTAAAATTTGAATTTGAAGCAATTATGGGACAGCTTAATGAGTGCAAATCCATATACACGTTTGATGCAGTCAGATTTGACAATATTTGTTTGGAAATAGAATCATAGAATCATAGAGTTGAAAGAGACCACAACGGCCATCTACTCCAATCCCAGTTATGCAGGAATAAACATTCAAAGAATTTCCAAAAGATGGCAGTCCCGCCTCTGTTAAAAAACCTCCAAAGAAGGAGATTCCACCACACTCTGAGGCAGTGCATCCCACTGCTGAACAGCTCTTACCATCAGGAAGTTCTTCCTAATGTTTAGGTGGAATCTCTTTTCCTGTAGCTTGAGTCCATTGCTCCGTGTCCTAGTCTCTGGAGCAGCAGAAAACAAGCTTGCTCCTTCCTCAGTATGAGATCCCTTCAAATATTTAAACATGCCTATTGTGTCACCCTTTAACCTTCTCTTCTCCAGGCTAAACATGCCCAGCTTCCTCATCTGCTCCTCATAGGGCATGGCTTCCAGACCTCCCACCATTTTGGTCACCCTCCACTAGACACATTCCAGCTTGTCCATATCCTTCTTGAATTGTGGTGCCCAGAAGTGCACACAGTATTTCAGGATCTGAAGATCTGAGTCTAGTTCTCCAGTTTTCCTGTCAAAACTAATTTCACTAAGTCTCTGGTCAGTGAGTATATAGAAGAGCAAATACTGGAGGGAACGCAATGGAATTCACAGGAAAAAAACTGTAGATATGTCTCCAAGTGCTCAATGATGTTTTTTTATTTTTTATATACTCGTCACACACACACACCATGTATCCATGGGGCATACGTTCCTGGACTTTACCATTTATAAGTGCAACCGCAGATAATAGCAAACCCGATTAAAATAATTGACTTCCTGTACAAACATACCATAGAGTTACATTGGAGGACCTAGTGATTCCTGGAGAGGACACCTTTCTAGGCATTTTCCAGCATGACTCTATTTTATACTGTTACGTACCCTGAGAGCCCCCATATTGGAATATCAAATAATTGGCTATATTTGATAATTTGTCTAAAGCGGCCATCCACATGCATACAGGTAAACCTGGGACCCCTTGATACCAAGGTGGGATTCATATATGCGCCAACGGATGGGCTAGTAAATTTTTTTCAAAAACAAGCACTCAAGTAAGACTCAACACCTGGAGATGAGTCATCACTAATCCACTCAGTGACAGCAGAGACACTTAGGGCTTGCAAAAGGGATTTTCCTCTCCTTTTCCTCCAACAATAGGCCTTGCCTGTTTCCTATTCAATTACAAGTATCTATTGTTAGCAACCATTAACTCTTCCAGAGGTCCCTCTGAGAACCATTGTATTTCACCATAAGTTCTTTCCCTGCAAAGGAATTATTTTGTATGAACACCACCACCCCAAAACACCACCAAATTGTCCACAGTTCCTCTTCCTACATCCATGCTGTCAGTTTGCTGTGAGACGCTTAGAACACAACTCTGAGACCCAGCTGCTACAGGAATCTCTGCAGGAATCTCTGACAGGTGTCATATCACCCATCATCCCATCACTCTGTTCCTCTATCCAAATACTTCCTACTTTATTTGTTAGCCTTGTGTGAGTGCTCGAAGCCTGAGTGTTTATGTGAGCAGTGTTATTAGTTTCTCAATAAAAATCATTTAATTGTATTTTTTGCTTAGGGTCTCCTCCTTAGTACCAGTATACATAGGTCTAAAACAGTCTTGTACAACCTCGGCCCTCCAGGTGTTCTGGCCTCCAACTCCCAGAAGTCTGAGCCAGCTGGTCCAATGATCAGGAATTCTGGCAGTTGGAGGCCAAAACATCTGGAGGGCCACAGGTTGTGCAGGCCTGGTCTAAAAGATTCTGCCATTACCAACCTCTTGTATTACTGAATCAAGTGTATTAATTCCCCATATTAATATTACTGTGTTAGAAGGTCCTCCCAGACCCACAGCATTTTGGGTAACAATATATCCCTATTTTTTTTCAGCTGTGGATAACTGAAACCATGGGCATTGGTTCTGCAGATTTGGGAGTGGTAACCTTTATACTCATGTCTCTTTGTGTGCAGCAGTGTTCTTTGTTTACTAATAAGGAATTATTCTGAGCTGAATTCATAACTGAGTTAACCATCATAATCTCTACACACAGAGCATTCCAGGCTAGGCAGATTCCTATTACTATTCCAAACCAAAAAACTGAAAGTTTTGGCAACAATGTGTTTCAATATATAGACAAACCTTACCATTTATTTATTTATTTATTTTGTTATTGGAAATGTATAGTGGTCTGGATCTAATTTTTCTGTCTGCCCACAGGCCCCTTGGTTTTATATTCCTCAAAGAACATCTTCTCATGTATTCTAGCAAGATGCTTTTGAAATGAAGGAGATTTCTGGAATCATGATTATGTCAAGATGACCTGTTTAAAGAACAACACTCAAAAATTGCATTAGGGCATACCAAAACCCTTGGGCACATATAAAGGAGTTCTTTAGGTCCCAGACAGTAGATGTCCAAAATAAAATTTGGCAACATAAAATGAAAATATGAATGTAGGAAATTATTTCTCTCAGTTTCTATGAATAACTACCAACCCACCCACCCCGCCTAATGTTTTGGCTTCAAATTGAGGCATCTGTAAGAATCTGTTTTGATAGTTATCAGAAAGCCCCTTGGAATTTATATCTTCTATAACTCCCCCCCCCTTTTTTTTTTTTTTTTTTTGGCTTTCCATTTAAAAACAGAAAATATGTCGCATTGACAATGCAACATCTCCCCCAGGAAAGCATTCTAGAAGCAGTCAGTATTCAGTTATTCATCATGTGTCTGCTGTGAGAAATGTTTATCTCTCTTCTCCCTTAGGTAGCAATGGCTTTCTCTCTTCTAAAAGAATGTCTACTGGTCAGTGTATTTCTAATTCTCTCAGAACAGTCATTTACATATCAAAGGCGTGGGATGAGTAAACATACTTCATGGTTCCATCTGTGATTTCATTCCCCATTGAGACTGAAAATAAAAACCAAGTACTAGTGAAGAAATATTTGTCCTTCAAGTCCATACTCTTTTTCTTTTGAATTTTCACAGCAAGCTATGGCACATTTCTTTTTCTTTTTTTTCAGAGTTGCAACAGCCTCTTCCTAACTTGCAACAGCCTCTTCCTAACTTAATACATGTTTCAATAAAGCAAGCACTGTAGAAAGAGTAGCTTGACAAATCTTAAAAACAAACTCATTGACATTTTGTAGTGAGAAAGAAGAATTTCTCACTTTGTTTCATGACACCCCAAAATATTATATACATTTATTTTTACTTGTAGAAACAATATTGATGGTGGAAAAAAGAGAGGATTTATTTATTTATGCATATATTTATTTTATTTTAAATCTAGTTTTTCTACCCAATGGGATTTGATTTTTGTTAAATAATAAATAAAATCACTAGGGTTTTTTTTTTAAAAAAAATAGCATGTGTACACAGAGGTAAGTGAGAGTGAACTCTGCAGGAATTATTCCATAATAAGTGTTTTTAGGATTTCTGCCTAACAGCAAATGTTGATAGAGAATTCTGTAAGTGTCTGCAAAATAATTTCGTTCTTAAATGTTTGGGCCATGTACCATTTAAGAGAAGGGGTGTTTGTGCCAATTATTATAATTTTCCCTAGTGGTTAAAATACTTTTCATTCTCTATTGAAAATAAAGTATGTAGTTATGACTATATTAAGAGCTGCAATATTATTTGGAAAATTTAATCAAAAGCAATTTGATTAAAAGGTAAGCATTGCATTAGTGGATTTGTATGAACTTTTCAGTATGACCTGGGTGGCTGAATTTTCTACAATTAATTACTAAAAGTGAAAGCTATTAACAGACTTTCCCCCCTGTATTTGCCTTGTTCCAGTCTTTGTACAGGTGACTTTACTGCAGAACATTTTCACAGGAACTGAATTCTCAGAGAACGAATTGATTAAACTATGAATTTCCTTTGGAGAGGTTAAACAGTCACCTTTCTGAAAGAAATAAAGCCTGTGCAGTGCTCATTTATATGTGTGCCTTTATTAAAATATGTTTCAATTTTCAATTTTTCATTTCCTAGCACAGAAGCTTAACTAAGGGGATGGATTAAGAATAATTTATTTTCTTTCTGTTCTCTACCCATTTTAAGTAGAACTTAGTAGTTAGTTGGGCTGTGAACTGGATGTCAGGAGCTCTTTATCTTCTGCTATTTCCCACTGGAGGAACAGCAGTAAACAAATCTTCATGAGTTCAATTAGTTTGTCCTCATTATCACTAAAGCCACAAGTAATGGAGTGGAGGAGGCAGCAGTAACTTGTGGTTCCTTCTATTCCTATACTTTACAGTCGCTATTAAGTGAAGACTGCATGAACAAACTTTTGCAGCACTGATGGCCAGAGAGACACCCTTAATCTGTCAGATGTCAGTTCTAATAGCAGAAGGTGTAATAAAGGGGAATAATATTCCATCTAAGGTATATTCAAAGCAGATCTCTCAGCAGGACCTGTCATTAGTTTATTATCTGCTATGTCAACACAAAAGTTGGAAGCAAGTTTTAAACATTGCAAAAGCAGCAAGGTTCAAACTGATTTTCAAACCATGCAAGCTTCAGCAATATCCCTTTAGTACTATGATATGTAAATTTGCTCAGCTTCACTTTTTCCACAAACATATGTTAGTTTTCCATTAAAGGGCAGCTAGTATAAGGGAGAAATCCAAAGAGGAAAGCAAGCAAGAGGGTCATTATGGAAACACTTGGAATGTCTCTATTGCCCAAAGAGCAATTTGGAATCTTCTAAACTCCTCAGTCATGAGAGTCCATGAGAAAAAGATATATTGTGCCATATGACCTCATTGCCCTCTAGCACCACTGAACCAGAAGGGGAGCAGCTGTCATTGGCTAGTTTCCCAATAAGCTGCTTAGTAGCAGCTGCAGACAGCATAACGAAGTTTTAATAGGGCTTCAGGTATTAATTCCCATTTTATAGCTTGTAGGATATCTTTTATTTTCCTGGGCACTGAAATGTTTAGTTTCCTGAAATGACATCACATGAAATCATCTCCATGTGACAAACTGTTTTATGAAGCATATGTCCAGGAGACTTGCTAATTGATAGAAGTCCCGGAAGCTCATCTTTTTCATACATGCCTGAGATACATGTTGCCCAATAAGTAAAAGCCACAGCCATTTGGATTTTTAAAAACTCACTGCATTCATTTTGTGTATGTACATATTGTGTGTATACATGTGCTATCTGCCTGCATACCTTTGAAATGGCTGTGCCATACACCTGGACACTATCTAAATCTAGATCTATCCACTGCCAAAGTAGAAGCAGGAGGAAAATAGAGTTGAGTTCACCATGTGGAATACTCACTCATTCAGTAACAACATTCTTTCTTACATCCATGTGTGGTGAGTGAGAGTGTTGGATGGGAAGAAGATGGATTCTGAGGTTCAAATTGATTGGCAGTGATTTGTTTGTTTTGCTTCCTCAGTTGTATGGCAGCCAGGTCATCTTTAAGGAAGTGAGTTATGGGCAAGAGCCACTAATTTCAACAGCAAATGAATTATGGACAGGTGGCCAGGCAGCGAAAGGCATCATGAAGATAGGTGCTGTGGGTTGCAGGGTCACTGGTCCAGCACCAGGATTCTGATAGAGCCAGCAGGAAACAATGAAAGCTTGGAGCCTGTGTTAACTGTTAGGTTAGTTGGACAGCTGGTTCTGAACATCTTTGTTTAGAATGCAGATGAATGGGAGACTGCACTCCTACTCAGAATTACAGCAAAGAGATAAAAGATTATATATCTTAGCAAATTTATGAACCAACTGTGAGTTGGAATGATAATATTGGCAGACATGTGGATCTGGAAACTCAGGTCTTTCTACTAAACAGCTATAATTCAGAAGGAAAACAATCACAGTGCAAAGCAGAGAAGCATCACCTTGACACATATCACCAACATTTTTCTGGAGCCCTACCCTGATCTGCTTATCTTCAGCTTTATTTGCTATATTATGGTTCAGGAAAGCAGCAGTGGTGGGAGAGCAGAATAAGAAATGGGGTGTGTGTGTTTGTGTGTGTGCACGCGCATGCGTGCACGCACGCTTTCAAGGCACCAATCGATTTATGGCATCCCCATCAATTCCATAGGGTTTTCTTAGGCAGGGCATTCTCAGAGGCGATTTTGCCAGTTCCTTCCTCTGAAATATAGCCTACAGGTTTTTGTTGGTGGTCTCTCTTCCAAGTACTAACTAGGGCTGACCTTTTAGCACACTGGAAAATGGTAGCCACAGCACCAAATTTAGTACATCAATATAATGCTGTTTTGCATTCACCTGTAATCCTCTAGTATCCTGCAGGTGGCAGCATTCTGCAAAGGAGCTATTATCTACAGTCCAATAAAAATGAGAATTTCTTTGCTTACAAAGATAGAATTAGAAACAACAATTTCCACCAAAGCACCTTCACTGAAACTTCATGATTCAATCGGAAAGTTCACCTTAACCTGCCTCTTGCAGTAACTTGTCATTTGATGTTAATACATGTTAATTTTATACTTAACATAGCTATTAATATTCTTTGGTGCACTGTTTGAGCCGGTTCATCTTGCTACATGCATTGCAAAGGGAATTACCTGTCATTTCAGTGAAAATTGGCTGAGAGATAGCTGTTTTCTTGACAAAAAGTTGGGAGGCGAATAGTGGGTTCTCTAGTCCAGTCTCCTTTCTTTCTTTCCCTTTCAACAGCTGATGAACCCTGAGGCAAGAGCAAGCAGGAAGATATGAAACAGGAAAATGATTTTTCAAGGGAAAACTATAGGAATTAAGTTGCTATGGCTTTCTCTTAAAGGCTCCTTTACTCATTTGGGTAAGAAAATTAGAATTAGACACCTTTATAGAATGGCAATTCCCAGAATTCTGTGGGAAGACAAAATTATGGTTAAACTACATTAGTAGTTTTGATATATCCACTAACTACTAACTACTTTGTAGTTTACAGCCAATTCCCTCAGATGGTCACTCAAAACAAGCCTGGAACATCATGCCACTGAGATGCCTGCAAGATTGCAGAATCATCACAGCATCTCTGTGTTTGTGCAGGCATGCATGAAAGCTGTGCAGTTCCCTATCATTATGTACTTCTATTCTCAAATTTGCAATAGAAAGGAGCATCATTTTCACTTCAGGTACAGTCTCTCAAAAAATGTTTTGCTGTTCAAATTCTATGAAATGTAAAAAAAAATAATAATACCAGAATTTAAAAACCAAAACCAAACCAAGCTACATCATTTGCATAAGACTCAAGCACAGAAACTGTTCAAATCTGTTACATTATCTTGTATTAAGCTTACCACAACCTTAATGTTTCACCTCAGATTAATTCCAGAAGACTATTCAATCATTCTAGGAAGCCGAGGCTGTAGAAGGTCAATAGTGTTATGGAATTTGGAGTACCAAAAGGGACTCCTGGGCTCTTTGAATTTGTTTTTCTGCTATTTGTGTCAAAACCAGAAAGAGCTCTATCGAGACTACCCTTGTTTCAGTATTGATTTAACCAGCAGCTGAAAGGGATAAGAACTGAAAATTTCTAATTTAGCAGGAGGCTTGACTGAGTCCAAAGACAAATAATACAAACCTACTGTTACTAGAGAAATTACAGCTTCTGTGGTATGAAAAAGTCAAACAGACAAAAAGGACAAGTTGGAAACACTGCCTTTCCAACTTTAAAAACAATCCACTACTTTAAAAACTATCTAGAATTGTTGTGGGGGAGAAGGGACAGGTAATAACATATATTCTTATTGAACATAGGTAGCTTAAAGGAGAACTGAAGCAGCAGTATTTAAAATAGCAATGCTAAATCAGAAAGAGTATATCACAGTAGCACTACTAAGGTGGCAGTAAGTACTACTGTGAGTCCTCCATTGCAGATTACAGGGAGGTCACGTACACAGGAGACCTAGCCCCTCCCATTTGCCTGTTCGCAACTGTTCCCAGCTAATTAAGCATGGGTGACATGGTGGGTTATGATGATTGGTCTCACTAGATATGTGGTGACATGGTGTGATATGATGAAACGATCCCCGATTGGTGTAAAAAGTTACAAGTGGGTGTGTCTACACTGTCTGACAAGGATAAAAGGGCCTTCCCTAGCTCCATTTCTCTGTTCTGAACCTCTCGGCACTCTGCTGCAGCAGTTCTCTTCTGAAATCACTATTGTTGCTGAAATCACAATAAAATTGGCTTTAGCCTTGAACCAAGAAACGGCTGGTCACTTTTCCTGTTTCCCTGGAGCAAAGCTGGCCTTCTCAAGGGTGTGAAGGTTATACTACAAACTAGGAGGACAGCCCTATTCAAAATTCTCTTGCATAAAACCCATGAAATGAATGAAAGTTGCATGAAAGTATGCTGGATTGTAAACAATGTTGTGATCTTGCTCTTTAATCACTTAATTTTTCTTTCTCTTCAAAATTAGTATTGCTTTGTTGAAATGTCACATACTTGGGCTATGTTTACATATGTCCTCACTAGGTCTGACTTGTCTACGCAGGCAATATACCCTGTCTTGCCCCCATCTCAGAGACCTGCAGTCCTGACGACATCCCCAGGCAGTTCTCACTGCTCCCAGGGCAGATATGGGCCTGAGACAGGGGGGAGGTAAGGTAGGGCCCAATACAACATTTTAAAGTAATACCTGGTTTAATCCATTCCTACCGAGAAGAAATAGACAGGACCATTGCTGACGCTGCTGGTCTGCCTCGCTGTCTTGGCAGGCAGGCAGGAGTCCCACAGAAAGGATTGACCAAGACTGGTCATATGCAGAGGGCCTTGGTCACATGTTGTGGGCCCCATTCCTGCCTCCTGAGACAGTGAGGGAAATGGTGGCAGCTGCAGTGATGGACCAGTGTGCCTGTCAGGAGTTCCTCCCATTTCATAGAGGAAATGGAGAGGAACAGGCCTGACCCATGACCAAGATATGCTGGCAGGGAGCCAGCATATTGTGGCTTGTGTAGATGAGCCCTGTATTAAATAGAGTCAGGGGTTCTCCTGACTTGAGTGGCTCTTCTTCCACAGCTGTGGCACAGCAAAGTTGCATTGGAATTGGACCTCAGCACTCACTTTTGATGTTATTGGTAGCCACAAATTGTCTGTGGTTCAACCCAAAGTTTGGTGGGGTCTATCAGGCAGCTTGGCCAGAAGGAAAATGGTGAAGTTCTTCCAGGATGGGGGATTTAATAGACTGAGAGAGAAGGAGTGTAAGGCATTTGGCAATGGTAGAGGAAATCGAAGAGAGGAAGGAGAGACACACAGAGGTGTGGATAGAAAGGTCACAGAGGAAAGACTCAGACGGAAAGGCAGATACAGGAAGATGGGAAGAAGATTAAAAGGCAAGCTGAGAAAGGTGAACCTAAAGTTGCAAGGAAAAGAATATTTTCAATATATCAGGTAAGAGAATAGCAAGGGGTGAGATGAAATGAAGGGGATGTACTCAGTGGAACCACTCAGGGTGGGACAAAAAAGAATAACTTTTTTTTAAAAAAAAAGGCAGCTCAGATGGTGGTGACAGGCCCATAAGGATGCTGTAGACATGAGCTGGTACCCTGGGATGCATGAGAAGCTCAAGCCCTGGGCAAAGACTGATATGGGAAGAAATGAGGATGAAAGATATTCTGAGAAGCTTAAGGAGTATGGGAAGCTGGGCAAGGCCTTCCCTGTTGGTACCACCAGCTGAGGAACCTTAATGAGGAATATTTTCCTGATGAAAAGATATACCACTCCCTCTCTCTCTGGCTTTTCTTCGCAAATGAAGATTCTGGAAGGACTCATCCTGTGCTTTCTGCAAGCGCGCTGATGACTAAAAAGGCCAATCTGAGATAAACAGGTCCGATTGCAGAAAGCACAGCAGAAGGTCTCCTTGGGTGGTGTTTTTGGGTTGTGATTCTTTCTGTGTTGTCATTTCTCTTCAAGACTGGTTCAGCGTGAGTTCTCAAATAAGGCTGCAGCATTGTGGATAGAGCTTTGAGATGTCACCATGTCTGTCAAGGACTAAATCTTGTGCAGCAAAGAGGGCTTGGTCTAAATTTGCACTAGGACAGTAGTTCCCAAGCACACCTCTCCCCCAGCTGTTGGACTCCAATTCTCAGAATCCCTGACCATTCCCTATGCTGGATAGGGCTCCTGTAAATTATCCCAATAGGATTTGGAAGCCAGGTTTGAGAACTACCACACTAGTAAGGGGGAATGCATTTTGAAACCCAGGCTTGATTCTCTTCATATTTTCCAAGTGAACATTAGTTATCTTTTTCTAAAGAGCTTTTATAATTGCTTTAAAAGACACTTAAAAAGCCTTTATAAGCATTGAAAAAAGAAAGCATTTTACATGTTAACACTGAAATTAAAGTGATGCTAAGAATTCTTTCCCCCTGTGGTATTCTAAGAGGCAGAAAAAGTGTTTACATAGTTGGGTGTGATACAATTCTTACACAGGTGTGCATAAAACCCCTGTGTGTTTTTTAAATCAAAATGTTATTGCTAACATTTTTATAAAGTGCGTATAATCCCTATGTCTTCACATACCACTAAAATATAGTCTCTTAAATTCAAAGTGTTCGATAAATTTGTATTGGTTGCCTTGCTGAGAGGAAAGGTGGGATTTATTATTTGAAATAAATAAATTAAATTAAATGTGTAGAATAGCCTAAACTCCATTGGCCCTCATCAGCATTTCTCTCTTCAGTTGAATTAATTAACTTCTGGGTACATTTATTGTATTTATCTGGCAGATTTGAAAATAGCAGCATGACTTGTTGATTTGACTTCAGAGACCTGCCTTACTGTCCTTGTTTATTAACTATATTGATTAAAACTATCTCAAATATTTATCTGAGCGTTTTAGCTTCTCATGCTGTTGAGGTAGGGGTTAGCCCCCTCTTGGTTAAATGTCAACGCCATGGTTCTTTAGTCGAACTGTTTTTGTTTTAAAATGTTTCTCACTGTTTCCTTGTAATAAAACCTTGGCACCAGATAAAATGATTTTCTTATAGTTCTGTCAGTATAATACTACTTGACCTTTTATTTTTAATGTTAAATTTCCCTAGATATATGCTTAATGCTTTATTTGATTTGATTTTGAAATATGATGAGTTTCTATCTACACTATCCACTGTGGGCTTGTTATTGGTTTTGTTGATTTTGAGGCTTAGTGTTTGTATTAAGAGTGTCTCCTGCAGAGTGGTTGTTTTTATGATGTTTTCTTTCCTTAACCAAAACATTAATGTTTCGAGTTTCCTCTGTAGTTATATGCAGAATCCATTTCCTGTATTTTCCTATAGTCTACTCATACTTGGCAGGCAATAATCTACTATTTTGTAAGAGACTATTCCAATTTCCACTAAAATTAAATCATGACTTTTGGCTAATTAACAACTGGAGTGAGATCTGATCTTCATAAGAATTGATGCAAAGTAATTTTAGTCTTCATATTTAGAAGTACTGGCTTCTAAATGATGATCTCTAAGACACATACACTTTCTTTTGGAATTATTACTACTTAAAAATTGATTTGCTCAGATGTATACAGTTGTACACAGTCTATCAGCTACTATTCTCTTTATTTGAGGCAGGATGCATATGAAGAATAGCAGTGGAAGAAGTAGAGGGAAAAATCAGGAATCTCTTTCCAGTTTCATTTTCATGTCTGTGTTCCCCTTGTTCCAAACTCTTATTCATGGTCTGGAAGTACTATTGCTCACATCCCATGAACAGTGTTATTGCAGGTGCAATAATGAGACATGATCTTCCCTTCAGTAAATAATTTTCTGTGTAATTGGCATATCTTTATTCATTTGATTAGGTTACAGAAGGGGCAGAAAAGAAAAGCCAGGCCCTGATTCCCTACTGCATAGCCGGTTTCATCAGCTTCCCCACCTCACCTCAGCAACTGTTCCATCAGGCAGTAACATAGAGGAAGAATAGCTCTGCTGAAACACCAGCACTTTAGGACTTCTTGTTTCTTTGAACTGTTTCTATTCTAGCTGATCATGAAGAATCTCTGGATGCATTAGAGCTAATCATGATAAGAACAGTATATCATTACAATTGGTGCCTGAAATTTCATGTTTTTCTTTACCCTTTCCATCTTGTTTCCTTTTATGTGTGTGTGTTTTCAATGGGGTCCTAGATCATTGGTGCCAGATCTGGGTGACAGATTATTGATCAGTGCATTGCTCAGGGAGTCATATAGCTGAAAATCAGGATAGCAATGCTTTAAAGTCTTCGGTGAAAATATTAGGCTAACAGTATCAGTGCAAATCTAAGATTCACTGATGCAACTAAAATATGGCCACACCATGTGGATAGTTTTTCATATTCAGTAAACCGGCTACATTCCATTGTGTTCTTCATGGTTCTAGTTAAAGTTTCTAGCAGGGTTCTAGTTAAAGTTTCCAGCATAGACTCATTTTTCTGCCATAACAACTGCCATCCATCAACAAGCATGACTTTGTTGAGTGTGTTGCTTTTTTGAACTTACATTTTTTCACACAGAGGAGATTTTCACATGGGCTATATAACCCGTGGCAGGAATAGAACAGGGTCGGGAAAGGTTTTCCCTTTCGGACGATGTTGACCCCATTCTGTCCTGCATCCATCCTACTCCCGTGACTGTTCCAGAACAATGTAATCACGATTTTTCATCATGAATAGACCTCCCGTTCCATTGCTATAACACAATCACAGATGTGCGAACAGGAGCCCCGTTCCTGTTCTGAAATGACAGCCATGGAGGGGAGGCCCGTTCCGAGCACTTCCTGGTACGATCTGGACATCCAGGTAAGTGGCACCCTTTATTTTACCCTCCCTGTTTTGATTATGTGATTTAAAGAGTGTTTTTGTGCTTGGTGAATTGATTTTATGTTTGGGGGAGTTTTATTTTTTAAATTTACCGTCCGGCATTATCACGTGATAACGTGATAACGGTTCAGACGGCCGGTCGTAAAAGCAGCCTTACGACGGCTGCATTTACAGCCAGCCAGCAATGGGAAGGGGGAGCCCGTTCCTGCTGCGGAATTAAGGTAAGTGTGTGAAAGATTTACGTTATTCCGTGGCAAGAACGGGAGAGGAGGTAGCGGGGCAGTAACGGGGCATTTTGGCCCCGTGTGAAAATTTCCAGAATCTATTTAATTGCTTTTATACCCTCCCATCTTTTTTAAAAAATGTAAATGGGCTAATTGTAATAGCATTAAAATTCTCAAATATGTGTCAGATAAAATTTCTTTTTTGCTATCCTGATGAAGAGGATGACAGAATACAGAAGGATAACTGACCTGCATTATGTACTTATTGACTCCTTTGCCACGGTAGTCACTGAGTTCTGGAGGCATATTGGACAAGGAGACAGAAAGTGATGGGGCAGCTGGATTTCTTGTACTGTACTAGGCTTTAATGTTCCCAGAAAAGAGGAAAGCAAAATCTCTGTGACAAAAATTAGGTTACCCTGGCAGCCCAGGTAGTAGGTCACAAGTAGGGATGCAGCCTACCTTATACTGTGGCTCACAAAATTCAGAATGGCCAATTTACTTCCATTCAAAAATACCTAACTTGGATGTGGAAATGGTGATGAATCTCACAGTAGCCCTGTAATAATGTTTTCTTTAAGGCTGTAAGAAGTCAGAGATACTGTTTTAATGATAACGTTCAGTGTCTTTCCCCCCAACCCTTCTGTTGCTCAATAATATCTTGCTGTAACCAAACACAAGTTGGAAATCACTTTCACACTTGAAGAGAAAAATGCCTGTGTTCTCAGTTTAATTTGTTTTTACATTGTTGTGAAAATGGTTGATGTGGCATGTAATATTAGAAAAAACCATTTTCAATTCAAATGCTACTCCTTAGAAATGTACCTATTAAATCTGAAACATCTGGTGAATGCATATTAATCTGTTACTATGGATAGACATACTATCACAGTATTTACAACAGAGATATACTCCAAATGAATGAGGGAGAATTCATTGCCTTCTGCTTGCAAATATCTGTCCTTTTCCACCCACTTGAACAGGTTATCTGAAGATGTGCCTAGATTGGCAAGATGTCCAAGTACTTTCTTGCTGACAAAGAAGGGTGGGCTGGTATGGAAGGAAGATCTATACATGCAGCAGCAAGTAACAGATTTCTGGGTTGTGGACTTTGGCACACAATTGCTTTACAAACTGGCAGAAGTGGCTGGCATGTGAGAAGTCAGAAAGCTCTGTATGGAAATATAGTTGTCCCTTCCCATTCGTGGGCGTTAGGGGCAGAGCACCACCGTGGAAGTTTAAAAAAAGTGAATAAAAATGTATCACTCAGTGGGGGCATGACAACTCTGGCTTCCCAATTCTCCTCCTGCCAGCTTCATGCGCAAAGTGGCTGCCAGACCCCATAAGCACCCACTTCTTTCCCTCCCCAAAAGTGTCACACACACACACCCTGCGTGCACTGGCTGATGGACCCATGCAACCCTCCACTCTCCTCCTCCAACACACATACACACGCACTGTCCCTTCCACCTCCCAGGGCAAAGAGCTGAGGCCAGGCGAGAGGTAGGGCTGAGCGGCTCGTGCAGTCCCATGGAGGGGGAGGCTGGCCAAAGCCACAGCATGGGCAGGAGAGCCCCACTGCCATAGCCACACCATCGCGCACCCTGACTGCTGAATGAGTGCTGCAGGGAATGGATGGCAGGACGGCTGGTGGTGGTGCTGCTGCTGCCACTGCAGTCCCAGGGAGGGGGAGGCCAGCCAAGGCCAACTCCGTGGATACACAAAGCCAAGAAAGGAAAAGCCGCAAAAAGGAAGGGACGGCTGTATTTGGCTTTGTCTATAGATTCCCCACCACTACCACTAGTGTGGATCCAGAACAGATTACTGTGAATACCTTTTGTAGGGATGCTAGAGGACATTCTCATGGCTGCTTCCAGGGTGTACAACTTCCTTCCACAGAAAGTTGAATTGGTACTCTCCTTGTTGTCCTTCTACAAGCAGCCTAGGACCTTTTTCATTGGGTAACTCTTTAACAATTCAAGTGGGTTGCTACAAAAGGAGCTTTTACTTCAGGTAGGGACTGTCTTTTGTTTGCATTTGTCATCTTTCAATTGATTCATTTTTCACTGCTTCTAAAGTTGTTTCAATTAATCTGTTTTATTCGTATCATTGTCAGCTGCCCTGAGTCCCCCTGGTTGGGAAAAGGCAGATCATAAATTTAACAAACAAACAGTAATTTTCTTGTGAGGACTAAGGTAGAAGATGAAATGTGTTAAGTGCTACAGCCTTGTTAAATTCTGAATTTTGTAAATCCCTGTTGTAATCAATTCTGGGGTGTTCTGTTTTTTCTGTTCCAGTCTTGAGTTGTAACCAGAATAATCTGATTTTAATTGGATATGTTGTCAGCTCCTACAGTGACAGTCTAAGAATGTGGCTTTACATCATTTTTTTTCTAAAAAGGCTGGGAGGATGATATAGTTGTTTACCTCTGAGAATAAGAATTAGTAATTGAATAAGCTGGTCTTCAACATCTTGCAAAAGCCCTTCTCTAGGTGTACCTTTGGACATGAATTTCTTCATCCCATTAGATTAAAAGAGAAATGTTTAAGAAAATAGCAAATTATCATCACCTAACCAGACAGAACTGTTATAAATTATCACATATCAAACTTGGGCAACTATCCTCATTATTTTCTTTTTTGCTTGTTCAGTTATGCAGTTCAATGAAATCCTGCTCCTGTAAATGCAAGAAAAAAGAATGTTTCCTATATACTTAATGCATAATAAGCCAATACTTGGGAAGCTCTAAAAGGCATGTCAGCCCCTTACAATTGTCCAATGAGGCTGAAAAAACATTCCCTTAAATCTCAGATATGTTGAGTTGGATTTCTCTCTCCTCTCTCTCTCTCTGTCTCTCTCTCTCTCTCTCTGGCTTTTCTTTGCAAACGAAGATTCAGAAAGGACTCACCCCACGCTTTCTGCAAGCGTGCTGATGACTAAAAAGGCCAGTTGCAGAAAGCACAGCAGAAGGTTTCCTTCGGTGATGTTTCCGTGTTGTGATCCTTTCTGCGTTGTCGTTTCTCTTCAAGACTTGTTCGGAGTGAGTTCTCAAATAAGGCTGCAGCATTGTGGATAGTGCATCTCCATGCCTCTCGATGTGAGTCCAGGGCGGACCATTGTTGGTGATCAATTTGGCCGAGCCTGAGATGTTGTTTCAGAGAGTCCTTATATCGTTTTTTTTTGGCGGGGGGAGCATCCCTCTTACGCTGACCCTTGGTGAGTTCACCATAGAGTACTATTTTTGGGAGGCGATGGTCCTCCATCCTAGAAACGGGCCCGGCCCAGCACAGCTGTGTTCTCAATATTATGGCCTCAATGCTGGTGATCCCTGCTTGCTCAAGGACAGCAACATTCGTCACATAGTCAGTCCAGTTTATATTTAGGATTGTGCACAGATAGCGCTGATGAAAGAGTTCGAGGAGTCGTAGGTGGTGGCAATAGGTGACCCATGTTTCAGATCCATAAAGGACAATAGACAGTACAATGGCTCTATACACACTGATTTTTGTGCTTTGCCTCAGGTGTTTATTACTCCAGACTCTTTTGTGAAATCTTCCAAATGCGCTATATGCCTTTGCTAATCTGTGATCGATCTCTTTGTCAATCTTGGCATCTGAGGAGATGATGCTTCCCAGGTAGGTGAACTGCTAAACAGACTTGAGCACAGATTTGCTGACAGCAATGTGGGGATGGTGGTGTTTGTTCCTGTGGTGCAGGCTGGTAAAGAACTTCTGTTTTCTTCAGGTTGACTTCCAGCCCAAACAGCTCTGCAGCGGTTGCGAAGCAGGATCTTAGGTGCTGCAGAGCTGCTTCTCTGTGGGCAACAAGGGCAGCATAATCAGCGAAGAGCAGCTCATGGACTAGATAGCTTAGAGTCTTAGTGTGAGCCCTCAGATGGCTTAAGTTAAACAAGCTACCATCAGTACGTTAACGTATATAGATGCCATTGTCTTCTTTACGCTCTGCCGTAGCCCTTTGGAGCATCATGCTGAAGAAGATTGTAAATAAAGTTGGTGCAAGAACACAACCTTGCTTCACTCCATTAGTTATTAGAAAGGGCTATGAAAAAGCATCACCATATCTGACTTGACTGTGCTGCCCCTCGTGTAGCAAGATAATCATTTTAAGGAATTTGGGGGGACATCCTCGTCTTTCCAGGATCTGCCACAGACCTTTTATACTCACAGTTTCCAAGGCTTTGGTGAGGTCAACAAATGTTACATAGAGACCCTTGTTCTGCTCTCTACATTTTTCTTCTTGTTGTCTAAGGGCAAATACCATATCTGTAGTACTCCTATTGGCTCTGAAGCCACATTGCCTTTCAGGAAGAAGTTCTTCTGCAATGGCAGAAACTAAACTGTTCAGGAGTATCCTTGCAAGGATTTTTCCAGCAATAGAGAGCAGTGTTATGCCTCGATAGTTTGAGCAATTGGATTTTGCTCCTTTTTTCTTGTACAGGGTGATGATGACTGCATCTCAGAGATCTGATGGTATTTCCCCTTTTCCCCAGCAATTCACAGGGAGTTCGTGGAATTTATCATGGAGTACATGACCTCCGTGTTTCCAAACTTCAGATGGGATTCCATCAATCCCAGCTGCCTTGTCCTTTTTCATCTGCTGTATGGCCTTAAGGCTCTCTTCCAAAGTAGGAGCTATGTCCAATTCATTTTTCATTGGGTTTTGTATCATATGTTGGATAGCTGAGCCTTGGACTACTCGGTTGGCACTAAAGAGACTTTGAAAATGTTCAGCCCATCAATTCGGGATGGAGGCTTTATCAGTAATTAATGTTTGACCATCCGTACTGTATAAGCAGCTTTGGACCTGATAAGTAGGTCCAAACACTGCTTTAAGAGCTTCATAAAATCCTCTATGATCACCCAGATCTGCACAGCATTGTGTCTTTTCTGCTATATTGATCCACCACTTGTTTTGCATGTCTCAGAGTTTTTGTTGAAGTTTACTACATGTGAGGCGGAAAGCTGCTTTTCTTACATAGCAAGTTGGCTGGGCGAGGTATGCCTGGTGAGCAGTTCTCTTCTTTGCCAACAGCTCCTGGATCTCTTGGTTGTTTTCATCAAAGCAGTCTTGATTTTTCTTGTCGGAGAACCCAAGGGATTCTTCCACAGACTGGAGAATACTGTTTTTGATATGTTGCCAAAGCACTGTGGGATCTACAGTTGGATCTACAGTTAAGGGAATGCAGCTAGGCTTCCCAGTCCTTTCCTCCCCATGGTAAATTCCCCATCCCTTGGAAAATTCTACACAGAGGGATAGAAAAATCTGCTTAATGGGATCCGTTCTATCACAATATCCCTGAAAAGTAGCTTGAGCTTAATGAACAGAAACCTTGCACCTGCAGAAGAGAGATACTAGGCCCAGTACATTGCATAGGTGGGTTTAGGTGGAAACCTGGCAGATCAGGAGCTCAATTTTTAGTTATTTAAGAAGCAGAAAAAGTACAAAAAGTGGCAAAACAGGGATGATTTTTGCTGGTTGTAGATCCTCAGCTGCAGACAATAAATGATGGACAATTTGTGATCTTCAGACCTAAGTTGGTTGGATCCATTTGCTTGCCAACTAGAAAAAAACAAAACCAGACAACAGGATTGGGTATTAAAGGGCCACTTTATTAGCTATTTGAATCTTTTACTATGAACTTTAATGATCTGCAGCAGGGAGGAGCCTAAAGTGGGTTCCAACTGAGTCCAGAGGTCCCAAGCTGACCTCCTTCTCAGTCACCCCTGAGCCAAGCACCCAAGTTCTGAATGCCAGCAACCATTTTGGCTGGCCACCCAGCCAGCCATCAACAAATGGACCTTCCTAGGGTACCCCAACCCCACATCCCACCACATAAAGGGAAAACATGCCCCAACTTGCCCCAAGAGTAGTCTCCTCTCCCACCCCCCTAAGCCCCGTGACCCACAGGAGCAAGTCTAGAGGTTCCCCCTTCACCAAATCAGTGCTAGTAGTGCTCACCATCACTACACCTTGAATACCCCTCCCTACCTGCTAGTGAGCATTTAAACTGCCACACCCTGTACCGATTATCCCATGATTCCGTACAGATGCAGTGCAAGGTTGGTTAAAAGCCTCCTTGAAAGGGAGGAGAAATTTCAAACTGGTCTCAAAAAGCAGCCAGCAATTGCCTGCTGAAGAGAAGGTGGGTGGCTTGAATGAAGACAACAAGGGGAGAGCTTGGGGCAGAGCAGGATTATAAGTAGGCAGGCTCCACCTCTCCCTCTCTGTGCTTGGTGCTAGAGGCACCAGCATACCAACAATGCTTTACCAACTCTGCTGACTCTTCCCAGAGGCAAACAAAGATGTCCCCTCTCCCATAGTTGTGCTTTGCTGCATGGGAGTGGGGCTCTGGATTCCCACTGCTCCAGCTTTCTATTACTGCATTATTTCTCGCTCACCTGTATTCAGCTCTGGTCCAGCTTTGTTACATGGTGATCTCTCTACACATACATATGAACTCAGGCATGTTCTTATACATGATTTTTTAATCTTGACAGTAACATGCCTAAGCAAGTTGGTTCCTGTAAACCATGCACACAAAGCTATTTACAGGGGGTACAGGGGAATTGTATTAAACAAACAAGAATCAAAATATATGCAGTGATTGCACTGGAGAATAGAAAATATTATGTACTGAGCTTCATAAATGGCAAATAGAGTAAATAACTAGATGAACAAAACACACTTGCTTCGAAAAGTAGAAACAAACTCAAACAAGCACATCCACTTTTGGAAGGAGAAGCCAAGAGATTTCTAACATCCAGACTAAGGTTGTGTAGCCTAGGTAAGGTATAGCAGACTGGACTTTAGTTCCAGTGGACCGCCCAAGTTAGGACCAGAGCTTAGAAGTGACAAGTTACATAGTTAAATGTAACTGGTTACTGTTGCGGGTAATGAAGGTATAACATAGCCACATTTAAAAAATAACCTAATAAGTAAGAGCAAAATTACTTTATTCGTGCATTTTTACAGATATTTTGACAATATTTTTTTCAAGTTTTATGTCCTTCTCAATATTAGGGTTTTAGTTACCTAAAAAGCAACAGAAAGTAATGGATAGGTAGTGAGTAACAAAAAATAACGTTATTTCTTTTAATCCTTTAATGATTAGGCTACTTTAAAACATTGTAACAAGTAATGAAATGAATGCCATAGAAAAATAATTTTCTGGCTAGGTCTAAGCAAACTTAGCATGGTGAAGGGCATGCTGCTGTAAGGAGGAGAAACAAGGGAAGAGGTTCAAAGACTCAGAGATCAAGGAAAGGGAAAAAAGGATTTCCATCAGTATGTTCCAGGAAGGATCTACTCTTTCTCTAAACATATATGGTCATGCACAAAAAAGAAAGAGGAACAGAGAGGGAGACTGTCAAAGTAGAGGGAAAGTATCTCCTAAAGATAGAGTGTCTTTGCTGGTGTCCCACTGGATCTTCTTCAACATGAGCTGTGGAGTGTCAAAACTCTGATTACTGTTGTGGATGGTAGAAGAGATCTTAGTACCATATATTCCGGCGTATAAGATGACTGGGTGTATAAGACAACCCCCCAAATTTTAAGTCAAAATATAGAGTTTAAGGTGTACTCGCTGTATAAGATGACCCACCCATCACCCCCATCACGGCTTCGGGGAGGGCATGTGGTGGCTGGAAAGCTTCCCCCACCTCCAGCCAGCCACCCTTCCTGAAGGACAGGAACAAAATTCAAAATGACCTGGATAGACTGGAGAGCTGGGCCAAAGCTAACAACAAGAAATTCAGTACGGAGAAATGTAAGGTACTGCACTTAGGACAGAAAAATGAAATGCATAGATACAGGATGGGGGAGACCTGGCTGAATGAGACTACGTGTGAAAGGGATCTAGGAGTCCTAGTAGACCACAAGTTGTACAGGAGTCAACAGTGTGATGCGGCAGCTAAAAAGGCCAATGCGATTTTGGGCTGCATCAATAGAAGTATAGTGTCTAGATCAAGGGAAGTAATAGTGCCACTCTATTCTGCCTTGGTCAGGCCTCACCTAGAATACTGTGTCCAGTTCTGGGCAGCACAATTCAAAAAGGACATTGACAAATTGGAGCATGTCCAGAGGAGGGTGACTAAAATGGTGAAAGGTCTGGAAACCATATCTTATGAGGAGAGACTTAGGGAGCTGGGCATGTTTAGCCTGGAAAAAAGATGGTTAAGGGGAGATATGGTAGCCTTGTTTAAGTATTTGAAGGGGTGTCACATTGAGGATGGAGCAAGCTTGTTTTCTGCTACTCCAGAGACTAGAACACGGAACAATAGATGCAAGCTCCAGGAACAGAGATTCCACCTCAACATTAGGAGGAACTTTCTAACATTAAGAGCTGTTCGGCAGTGGAACACACTCCCTCGGAGCATGGTGTGGTCCCCTTTCTTGGAGGTCGTTAAACAGAGGCTGGATGTCCATCTGTCAGGGATAATTTGATCATGATTTCCTGCGTGGCAGGGGGTTGGACTGGATTGCCCTTTTGGTCTCTTCCAACTCTAAAATTCTATGATTCTATGAAGATGGCTGAGGAATCGCAGGGGATGGCTGCCTGGCTGGGGAGAGGCTCAGCAACCTCCTGCCCAGCAAGGTTTCTCCCTCCCCCCATGCAGCCTCGCTGGCTGGGAAGGGATCTTCTCCATGCATCAGAGTCACGGAGAAGACCCCTGCCCAGCCAGCGAGGCTCTCCCCCCTATGCAGCTGCTCTGAGTCAGAGTCATGGAGAAGACCCCCTCCCACGCAGTGCGGCTCTCCCCCCCATGCAGCTGCACTGGGTGGGAGGGGATCTTCTCCGTGACTTAGAGTCATGGAGAAGACGACCACCCAGACAGCGAGGCTCTCCCCCCCTCCCAGGGCAGCGGGTGATAAGGTGGCTAGCAAGCTTCCCCCCCTCCAGCCAGCCACCTCAGTCATTCTGAGACTTGTATCAGGCATATAAGATGGCCCCTGACTTTTCAGCTGATTTTAAAGGCTGAAATAGTCATCTTATACTCCGGAATATACGGTAAGATCTCAAGACTAGGAGGACATTGCAATGTTTCTCGCAATCAGTCACCATGACTGAGGAGATTATCAGATGTGGCAAAAAAAAAAAAAAAAAAAGAGGAACACACAAGGATGATGTTACTGTCCCACGAACGGTTCCCAGTTTCAGATGTCGTCGTCATCACTCACTTTTCATTGAAGGGACCTCCTTGTTAAATGCTGAAGAATTGTGTTGCCAATATGCTTCTATCCTGAATTCAAGGTACTGTTGACACTTAAAAAACCTGAACAGCTTTGGACCTCTAAACTTGTCCAAAACATGCCTCCGCCCCT
Organism: Gambelia wislizenii; assembly: GCA_030847615.1. Classification (NCBI taxonomy): domain Eukaryota; kingdom Metazoa; phylum Chordata; class Lepidosauria; order Squamata; family Crotaphytidae; genus Gambelia; species Gambelia wislizenii. Next base: position 311,503,982 of record JAUMIR010000003.1, on the reverse strand, counting down.
GAGATGGAATGAGATCTGCTGGGGAGGGGATGTCTCTTTGTCCCACTCTGAGAGAACATGGGAGAGGGCCTTGTTGGGTGTGGTACCCCAATTGTTCAATGCCCTCCCTTTGGAGTCAAACTGACATCCATGCTGACTTCATTTTAATGCCAACACAAACACAGTGGTTTAAATGTTGGGAGGTATGAGTCTAAAATTAAAAATGTATTAAAAATTCCACGGATCTAGCCCTTTTAAAAATAAAGATATCTTCTTTAAAAGTAAAAAAAACTTTTCTTTCAAATTCAGCAGTGTTAAAGCGTCTGGAATGCAGACACAGCTCCTCTCTCTCTCTGGCTTTTCTTCGCAAATGAAGATTCAAGAAGGACTCATCCCGTGCTTTCTGCAAGTGCGCTGATGACTAAAAAGGCCAATCCAAGATAAACAAGTCCGGTTGCAGAAAGCATAGCAGAAGGTCTCCTTGGGTGATGTTTTTCGGTTGTGATCCTTTCTGCGTTGTCGTTTCTCTTCAAGATTTATTCGGCATGAGTTCTCAAATAAGGCTGAAGCATTGTGGATAGTGTGTCTCCATGCCTCCCGATGTGAGGCCAGGGCGGACCATTGTTGGTGATCAGTTTGGCTGAGCCTGAGATGTTGTTTCAGGGAGTCTTTGTATCGCTTTTTTGGAGTGCCCCTCTTACGCTGACCCGTGGCGAGTTCACCGTTGAGTGACACAGCTCACTTTATATTTAAATGTGTGGTCTGATCACCCAATCAATTAGACTCATTAAAACAACAAAGATGTCAGTTTAAAAATCATATCAAAAGTTTAATGAAGGTATATCAATCTTAATCTACATATTAAAACAAACTTAAAAGGTCCCTAGCTAACTAAGAGGATCTAGGGTAGGATAAGACTCACCCATCTTAAGCGATGTGGACTTCATGGTGACTTGAAAGGACTCAAAAACATGGCTCCAGCCACATGGAGACTTAACTTAAAAAGAAGTTAAACAAAGTGTCATATAATATTTAAATTAGGTCATGTGATGAATGACCCATTGCTCCAATTGTCTGAAATTGCCTAGTGAAAAAGTGAAGGGGAAGTGGAAGAAACTGATGCATGCAGGGAAAATTCCTAAACTGAACTTACCATGGGATACACAAGATTGTATTGCATTACAATAATGATTTCCCTACATACTACATTTCCCCTTCTCAATCAAAGTGGATTCCATGAACAATCTTCATTTGTTCTCGTAGTCTCAGGAAACTGTTCTTAGGAAGGGGTTTAGTTAAAATATCAGCTATCATTTGTTCTGAGTTGCAGTACTCCAGTTGAACAAGTTGACTCTGGCACATCTCTCTTACCTTGTGTAAAGCAATGTCTATGTTCTTCTTCAGAGGCTTGTCACTCTGAGAAATTTTGATACAGCTTTGATTGTCTTGCATCAGAATCGTTGGTTTGAGTTCTTTTACCCCAGGATCTAGAAGCAAATCCTGCAGCCAGTTGATTTCATCACAGGCTATTTTCACTGAGACACACTCGGCACCTGTGGAGTTCCTGTCACTGTACTCTGCCACTGTACTCTGCTTCCAACTTGTCCAACTTACTGCTCCACCACCATAAAAGATGATGTTTCCACTGGTTGATATTTTTTATGCTGGCTCAGATCCCCAATCCGCATCTGCATAGGCAATCAGTTGTGGCTGGTCACATGCTGGCAGATTCAGTTTGAAGTCAGCAGTTGATTATAGATATCTTGAAATTCTTTTCACTGCAACAAGATCTTTGAGAGTAGGAGAGTTAACTATTCTGCATAAGATGCCAACAGCATTTGCAGTATCGGGTCTGGTGAATTAGCTATGTACAGAAGTTTTCCAATTGCAGTTCTGTACTTTTCACTGTCTCTCAAGGGTTCAGATGCCTCATTGTTCTTTAAGAAACCTACTTCCATTGGGGTTTGAGCATCCTTGCATCTTTTAAACCAAGACAGTCCAGAAGATCTATAATCTTTTCCTTTTGATTAAGAAAGAAGCTTCCATCATGGTTTCTTTTGATTTGTACGCCAAGATAGTGTGAGATGTCTCCCAAACTTTTAATACCTATTTCTTTCTGGAGATTCAGGAGTATCTCTTGACTATCTGCTTTGTCTTGACTGCACAGACTCAAATCATCAACATAACTTGCAATGTAAGTCCATCTATTGTTTCTCAATCTTTTTTAAACACATTGGTCAACAGTGCCTGGAGTAAATCCTTCTTTGATAAGGAGCTGATTTAGCTTTTCATGCCATTTCTTGGCTGCTTGTTTTAATCCATACAAGCTTTTCTCAAGTTTACACACTAGATGCTCCTTTCCAGGTACTTGGAATCCTGAATGCTGTTGCATGTACAGTTCCTCATCTAGATCTCCATAAAGAAATATTTTTTTCACATTTAGATGTTGTACATGTATTTTCTTGGAAGCTGCAACAGCCAATAAAATTCTAATACTTGTATGTGTAACTACTGGGGAGAAAGTTTCATGAAAATCTTCTCCAAATTGCTGATTGTAACCTTTAGCTACAACTCTGGCTTTATATCTTTCAATCTCCCCTTCTGCATTTGCTTTGTGGTAAAGACCCATCTGCAGCCAATTGCCTTCTTGCCTTTTGGCAATTCTGTCAAAGTCCAAGTTTTATTTTTATATAAAGATTCCATTTCCTCCATTGCTGCTTTCACCTATTTCTCAGAATCAGACTTTGGCAGTCCTTTGATCTTCTGCCAGTCAGAGGGTTCCAGAAGGCTTTCCCCTGTGGCTAGATAGGAGAATCTCAAAGGAGGCACTCCCCTGTTACCCCTCGCAGACTGTCTCACCTGGACTTGAGTTCCTGGCTCTCCCTGTGGTGTGCCATATGGCCCTCCATCCTCTGGTGAGTCCTGGTCTAAGGGAGCCCCTTCTGGTTGCAAAGCACTTGAAGGAGGATGAAAGAGCTGCACACGCTGTGCCTGCTGCTGGGAATCAGAATTGTCTTCCACTGCAAACACATCTGAATAGCAATCTTTGTTTGGATTAGAATTAAATTGAGGTCTTTCATCAACATAAACAGCACTTGTTATTCTCATTGTGCATCCATCAGGCTTCAGGATTTTGTAAGCCCCTTTGGCATAGCCCATAAAAATTCCCTCTTCACTTCTACATTCCAGTTTGTCTCTTTTCTGTTTGGGAATGTATGTATAAGCTTTAGATCCAAAAACCCTGAGATGGTTCAGTCTGGGTTTCACACCATGCCACAATTCAAATGCAGTTAACATTTCTAGATCTGGTTGGAAGTCTGTTGTGGAAGTATGTGGCTGTGAGAATTGCCTCAGACCAATAAGCTTTAGACATGTTAGCTTCTAAAAGCATTGCAACTTTCAGTTCAGCCTCTCCGATATGCCATTTTGTTGAGGACTATTAATTCCAGTAGTCTGGTGTGTAATGCCATGATCTTTTAAGAACTCATTAAATTGAGTATTGACAAATTCTGTACCATTATCCATTCTCAGATATTGAATTTTATATTTAAATTTATTAGTGATATAATTAAAGTACTCTTTGAACTTTTCAAAAGCTTGACTTTTCTCCCTTAGGAGGTAGCAATGGGTGTATCTGCTGAAATCATCTGTGAGTGTCATGAAATAGAGGTTTCCACCCACTGATTTCTGACTAAATGGTCCACAGAGAATCGGAGTGTATCAACTCAAGAAATTTAGTAGATTGTCTTTCTGTGAGAGGCTTGTGCAGTAGCCTTAACTTTGATGCATTCCATACACCTTTCATTCACACAACACTTCTTGAAATGAAAGTCTCTTGCTAGCTCTTGATTAGCCAATTTCTTTATGCATTCAACATTTTGATGAGCAAATTTTTTATGCCATAAAATTTTACAGTCTTTGTGTTTATGCTGAGTGGCAACATTGGCATTTGAATAACTGATCTCCATATGATAAAGGCCATCATTCTTTAGAGTGCCTTTAAAAATCAAATGTTTGCCATGAAGACCATAACATGAATTCTTTTTAGAAATTACTTTGTTGCCTTTTGATGTACTCATTTTTACTGAGTATAGGGAACTCTTAAGTTCGGGGCTGTAAAGAGCCTCCATCATTCTTAATATCTCTGTCCTAGCTCCCAATTGCATAGGCAAACACACAGTCCCAATTCCTTGCACAGTAACTGAATCTCCATTTGCAAGAAACACAGGGAAATTTACTTCTTCATTAAAATCTTGGAAATGCTTCTTTTTATTAATGAAGGTATTACTAGCTCCACTGGCTATGATGAAACAATCTTTATATTCATTTCCAGAAGCTTGCATTACTTTTCCATAGGCCATTCCAATGTTAAATTTCTGTTTATTATTGGCTTCTCTATATCTCTGGCCTTTAGCATTTTCTTGCCTTTGACCAGTCATCCCCTGGTGTGAGAATGACTTTCCATTTGAAGCTTTAAATTGCATGCCATTTGGCTCAGATGAGAAGGAGGAGGGGTTGGAGTGAGTAGCATTTCATTTAGAATGCTGCTTTTCAGCTAAGTTGGCTTGCTGCATAAAATTAGAATTTCTAGTTTCAATCTTGTCATTTTGCATCAAATTTTGCCTATGTTGAAATTCTCTTATCTGAATATAGGCTTCTGGTAGAGTTAAATCATTCTTTAATAGTAAAGTATTTATTATGGGGTTGTAAAACTTTGGTAAACTTGCCAAGAACACCCCAATTTGCATAGCCTTTGGGATCTCCTCTCGAGGAGGTTGTAATTCTGCTAATGTAGCTCTAAAATCATTAATGTGCTCATCCAAAAGTTTAGGATTGGCTAGCTTCATGTTTACTAGCTTCACAATTAATGCAACTTTATTTCCCATAGATAGAAAATCACAGAGATTTTTCAAACTATCCCAAGCAGCTTTTGCTGTTCTCTCATCTTTGATTTCCAAAACTAGTCCATCATCAACAGCCAAAATTATAAAAGCCAAAACCTTTTGGTCATCCCTATCAAAATCATTTCTCTCTCTTCCCTGATTTGACCTTAGTTTGTTTTAAACATCAATAAGTCCCATAGCTTTGAGGTATGTTTCAAAATAAAAAGCCCATTTTTTATAGTTTGGGCATTTCAGCTTTTCTAGGCTTAGTATGGCATTCAAGCCAGGAGCATTTGCTTCAGCCATAATTACTTTATTGCCTTTGTCCCTAGCCAACCTGAGAGGGATGAAAGGGCAGCTTAGTTAATCAGGTAAAAAAAAAGAAAAACAATAATTTTGCAAAAACAAAAATTAAATTGAGCTTTTAAGTCTTCAAACTCGGAAACATAACCCTTAAATGTTCGGAGGTATGAGTCTAAAATTAAAAATGTATTAAAAATTCCAGGGATCTAGCCCTTTTAAAAATAGAAATATCTTCTTTAAAAGTAAAAAAAACCTTTTCTTTCAAATTCAGCAGCGTTAAATCGTCCGGAATGCAGAGAAAGCTGAATTTACATTTAAATGTGTGGTCTGATCACCCAATCAATTAGACTCATTAAAACAACAAAGAAGTCAGTTTAAAAATCGTATCAAAAGTTTACTGTAGGTATATCAATCTCAATCTACTTATTAAAACAAACTTAAAAGGTCCCTAGCTAACTAAGAGGATCTAGGATAGGATAAAACTCACCCAGCCTTAAGCGGTGTGGGCTTCATGGTGACTTGAAAGGACTCAAAAACATGGCTCCAGCCACATGGAGACTTAACTTAAAAAGAAGTTAAACAAAGTGCCATATAATGTTTAAATTAGGTCATGTGATGAATGACCCATTGCTCCAGTTGGATGAAATTGCATAGTGAAAAAGTGAAGGGGAAGTGGAAGAAACGGATTCATGCAGGGAAAATTCCTAAACTGAACTTAACATGGGATACACAAAATTGTATTGAATTACAATAATGATTTCCCCACATACTACATTATAAAAGACGTTAGGGTCTGATTTACTTCAAAATTTCTATGTACATGGGTTTAAGATTTTTAACCTTTTAAGCCCCCTTTTTACTCAACTTGTTTAATATGCTTTTACTAATTTAATCTGTTTGCATTATTTTTATAGGTTTAAATTGTTTTAACCTTGTTAAATCAATTTTACTTATATGCAGCCCTGGTATCTTATTATATAGGGTGAGATCTCTGTCTCTGTCTCTCTGTCTCTCTCTCTCTCTCTCTCTCTGGCTTTTCTTCGCAAATGAAGATTCAGTAAAGACTCATCCCACGCTTTCTACAAGCGTGCTGATGACTAAAAAGGCCAATCCTAGATAGGCAAGTCCGGTTGCAGAAAGCACGGCAGAAGGTCTCCTTGGCTGATGTTTCTGGGTTGTGATTCTTTCTGTGTTGGCATTTCTCTTCAAGACTTGTTCGGCGTGAGTTCTCAGATAAGGCTGCAGCATTGTGCATACTGCGTCTCCATGTCTCCCGATGTGTGACGAGGGCGGACCATTGATGGTGATCAATATGGCCGAGCCTGAGATGTTTCAGGGAGTCCTTGCATTGCTTTTTTGGAGTGCCCCTCTTATGCTGACCCGTGGAGAGTTTACTGTAGAGTACTATTTTTGGGAGGCGATGGTCCTCCATCCTAGAAACATGACCTGCCCAGTGCAGCTGTGTTCTCAATATCATGGCTCAATACTGGTGATCCCTGCTTGCTCAAGTACAGCAACATTCGTCACATAGTCAGTCCAGTGTATATTTAGGATTCTGCATAAACAGCACTGATGAAAGTGTTCGAGGAGTCATAAGTGGTGGCGATAGGTGACCCATGTTTCAGACCCATAAAGGAGAATAGACAGTACAATGGCCCTATACACACTGATTTTTATGCTTTTGCCTCAGGTGTTTATTACTCCAGACTGTTTTATAAAGTCTTCCAAATGCACTATATGCCTTTACTAATCTGTGATCGATCTCTTTAACAATCTTGGCATCTGAGGAGATGATGCTTCCCAGGTAGGTGAACTGCTGAACGGACTTGAGCACAGATTTGCCAATGGCAATGTGGGGATGGTGATATTCGTCCTGTGGTGCAGGCTGGTAAAGAACTTCAGTTTTCTTCAGGCTTGACTTCCAGCCAAAACAGCTCTGCAGCTGTTGTGAAGCAGGATGTTAGGTGCTGCAGAACTGCTTCTATGTGGGCAACAAGGGCAGCATCATCAGTGAAGAGCAGCTCGCAGACTAGATAGTTTAGAGTCTTAGTGCGAGCCCTCAGACGGCTTAAGTGAAATAAGCTACCATCAGTACGGTAATGTATATAGATGCCATCTTCTTCAAGCTCTGTCATAGCCCTTTGGAGCATCATGCTGAAGAAGATTGTAAATAAAGTTGGTGCAAGAACACAACCTTGCTTCACTCCATTCATTATTAGAAAGGGCTCTGAAAGAGCATCGCCTTATCTGACTTGACCGTGCTGGCCCTCGTGTAGCAATATAATCATTTTAAGGAATTTGGGGGGACATCCCAGTATAGGACCTGCCATGGAACTTTTCTACTCACAGTGTCGAAAGCTTTGGTGAGGTCGACACATATTACATAGAGACCCTTGTTCTGCTCTCTACATTTTTCTTGCAGTTGTCTAACGGCAAATAGCATATCTGTAGTACTCCTATTGGTTCTGAACCCACATTAGCTTTCAGGAAGAAGTTCTTCTGCAATAACAGGAACTAATCTGTTCAGGAGTATCCTTGCAAGGATTTCCCCATCAATAGAGATCAGTGTTATGGCTCGATAGTTTGAGCAATCAGATTTTGCTCCTTTTTTCTTGTACAGGGTGATGATGACTGCATCTTGGAGATCTGATGGCAGTTCCCTTTTTTCCCAGCAATTCACAAGGAGTTCGTGGAATTTATCATGGAGTGCATGACCTCCATGTTTCCAAACTTCAGGTGGGATTCCATCAATCCTAACTGCCTTGCTGTTTTTCATCTGCTGTATGGCCTTAAGGGTCTCTTCCAAAGTGGGAGCTATGTCCAGTTCATTTTCCATCAGTTTTTGTATCATATGTTGTATAGCTGAGCTTTGGGCTGCTCGGTTGGCACTAAAGAGACTTTGAAAATGTTCAGCCCATCAATTCAGGATGGAGGCTTTATCAGTAATTAATGTTTGACCATCTGTACTGTATAAGGAGCTTTGGACCTGATAAGTAGGTCCAAACACTGCTTTAAGAGTTTCATAAAATCCTCTATGATCACCCAGATCTGCACAGCGTTGTGTCTTTTCTGCTATATTGATCCACCACTTGTTCTGCATGTCTCGGAGTTTTTGTTGAAGTTTACTACATGTGAGGCGGAAAGGTGCTTTTCTTACATGGCAAGTTGGCTGGGCGAGGTATGCCTGGTGAGCAGTTCTCTTCTTTGCCAACAGCTCCTGGATCTCTTGGTTGTTTTCATCAAAGCAGTCTTGATTTTTCTTGTGGGAGAACCCGAGGGATTCTTCTGTAGACTGGAGAATACTGTTTTTGATATGTTGCCAAAGCACTGTAGGAGAAGGATCTGTAGGATGGTCTTCAAGTTTTGTTTGCAGAGTTGCCTGGAAGTTGTCTCTCATGGTAGCTTGTTGAAGATTGTTGACTTGGAGTCTCCTCTTTAAGATGCCACCCCTCTTAGGTTTGAACTTAAGATTAAGATTTAGTTTACATCTTATGAGGGGGTGATCTGTTTGGCATTCTGCACTGGGCATCACTCGGGTATGATGAACATCGTGAATGTTTCTCTGGCGGAATAGAACATAGTCAAGGAGGTGCCAATGTTTAGATCGGGGATGCATCCAGGTTGTCTTCAAGCTATCATTCTGCTGAAAGATAGTGTTTGTAATAGTCAGCTGTTGTTCTGCACAGAACTCTAGCAGGAGGCGTCTGTTATCGTTGCAATTTCCAACACCATGCTTGCCTAAGACACCTTTCCAGACTTCACAGTTCTTTCGTATTCTGGCATTGAAGTCACCAAGGATAATAATTTTAACTTCTACAAGGACTTTTTGTATGTGTTGGCGTAGGTCTGTGTAGAATTTTTCTTTCTCTACAAGGTCGGCTTCCATAGTTGGGGCATATATACTAAAGAGAGCAACATGAGAGAGGCGTAAGGAAATAATGCGATCAGAGTGTCCTGTAGGCAAGATTTCGAGTTTGCAGGCAATGGAGTTTTTAATCATAAAGCCTATTCCTGAAAGATGTTTTTTGGTTTTGTGTTTGGCAGATCAGTAAAGTGTGTAGCCGGCGCCCTGTTCTTTAAGTCTGCCTTCCTCTTGGAGACAAACTTCTCTAAGAGCAGCGATGTTGATTTTAAGTCGTGATACTTCATGGACTATTAGAGCAGAACGACTCTCAGGCTGTCCACTATCTGCATAGTCTCGCATGGTTCTGATGTTTCAGCATGCAAGCGTCAGTTTATTTACACCTTTGGAGGCCGGTGTGTGCCTTTCTTTCTTTGCCTTGGTTTGACCGCATCAGAAGATGCCTGTTGGCTGTGGCTAGCCAACCAGGTAGATCGGGATGAGCTTTCGTTAGGCCACCTTTTCTAGGCCCCTCTCCATATGGAGCAAGCGGTGCTCTCCTTAAAAAGGCTGCTTGGTCATTCAGGATGCTGCCGAACAAGACAATCATCTCCCGAGTCAGGCTTGAGTGACCAAAGTCCTGAACCGCCTGCATTCAGGATTGGGTCTGCAGCTTCCAGTGCATCTTTACACCTGTCGTTTCGTCCCTCGCCTATCGTTACAGGGCTTTTTCAGAATTGGATTTGTCCTTCGAGCCTGTGCAATGGATTTTTCTGGTGGAGCGCAGCGTGCAGAGAACTGGCCTCACCCTTTAAACCAGAGGTTCATCTGCTGTGGCATTGCAAGCATGGATGGTAGCAGCAAGGTTCTTGGGTCGTAGGTTTGATTAGAGTTTCCTTCTCTTAGATGGTTGATCTTACAGGGTTGGACGAGCACCATCTGCCCAGCTTTGGGATTAGAGTTTTCCTTCTCCTAGGATGGTTGCCATAAGGCTAGAGAGCCCATCCTTCCCTTTGATGCTCTTTGTCAGACCCTTTGGTTTTGACCTGTCTGGCATGGGAGACCCTACCGGTGGCTATTATGCCACCGCCAGCATAGCTCAAAACATCATTAGGATATGCAAGCCTCTCTCCCACAACAAGGGGGTTTCAATGGAGAGGAGGGTGATATATAAATATTTTAATAAATACGTCATAACACTAATAATACTGAAAGGATGGACAATAAATTAACAACAATGGGTTGGTAAAGGAATAGAATTTATTGAGTCCGTGATGTCTTAATATTTCTACTATAACTCCTTTTTTTAAAAAAAAAAAAGCTAATGAGTTATCCATAGTTTTTCTCATATTGATTTTATTGTTAATCTTACTAGAAATTCTTATAAGTGGGGAAGATATCTCTTACCACAAGCAGTGTCTTCTGTCAAAACTATATCTTGAGTGATGTGATCACAGAATTTGACTAAGTGTCTAAATGATAGAACATTCTGGGTCATCAGAGTGGAGTAACAGTGGTGCTATAAATATAAAGTGATGTGCTATATAGCTAACATGTTTCTGCTTAGTGTCTCTGTGATTTAATGCTTGCGTATGACCTTCCCTCAGATAAGCTGCTTGGTGAATGTTGAAAAGCATTTAGCAGTTCTCATGATGTATGACTGGAACTAAATGAACATGCCATTAAGTTGTCAACAGTTTAACTTGCAATTTTTTCCTGTGTTTTTTCCCCTCATTGCCTTTTGGTGAGGGATATATATTTATGAGAGATTGAAAGGGAGTGTATATACAACTGGCCATTAGGTCATTAGGTAGTAGCTACCCCAAGTAATGGTTCAACTGTTTGTCCTCTTGTCTCTCAACTCCCCCAACTCCTACTTTGAATGAGCCTTACTGCATATGAAATTAAATTCATTTGTTCAAAACAGACTCGCTTGTTCCCTGGTCAAAGTAGACTCAGTGGTTTCCTGTTTTGTTTGCTCCATGTTTTTGTTCCTGTTTGATTTACAAAAGGACTGGGGGGAGGGATAAACCAATTGACAAACTGACCAATTGTCCACATGCAGGGCATTTAACTGTCCCTTTTGGAGTGAGTTTTTGTGCAGAATCTATCGAACCACTGCTGAAGCATGGTTTACTACTTAGAGGATGGGAAGCTGTCCCAGGAGAATTTAAGTTGGTTCCTTGAGCATCCTATTGGCAATTTAGAATAGCATTATCTTGTTATTTTGGTTGGGGAGAAAGCTTTAGGAAGCAATTTCAGTGTTCCCATTGTTGTTTCATTTTATCACTACCGGGGAAGTGATAAAGTGAAATTTTAGCCACTTCAGTGAACAGTAGTAACATCACTAGAAATAATGTACTTGAAAAGTTGGTAGGAATAATTTGACAGGTCCTACCATTTCCCTATTGTTACAGGATTAGCAATAATTTGATATATATTTTGCAAAATTTAAGCTCGTGAGGCCTGAATATTAAGGAAATTAAGCATGTCTGTCTAAAGAAAAAAATACTGTGTAAAAAAATACCAGATTACCAGATAGTTCTGGTCATTAAGTCATCTAACTTAAAACAAAGAGATATGGAGGAAATAGCCTGATAAAATAATCAGAGGAAGGTGACCAAAATCGTGTGCCATGCCCTGCGAGCCTGGTGAGGCTATAGTCGGAGGAGGAGGAGGACATGGCAAGGAACAGCCCTAGGGCCCCTGGCACAGGTTTATCTATACCTGTGCCAGCAGGGAACCCTGCCAACCTAGAGGCTCAAGCAGAGTAAAAGCCTGGTTCAAGTGGGTTGGCATCAGTCCCAGGAGAGTTTCCTGCTCACTCAGATAAGGACAAAGAAGAGAGGGACTTACCTCCACTATCGTATACCCAGCAGCGAGCTCAAAAGGAAGCTCAAAGGAAGTCTCTGAGACTTTATGAGAAAAACCTGCTCATTAAGAAACACCTGACAAAGCCTTAATTGCTTTATATGTACTGGGAGAGGTGATGGAGGCTTTGTCAGAGATCAACTGATCTTCCTGGTGAATAGTTCCTGCTGACTTTGGTGCCTGGATTCTGGTTATCTTGACTTCTGTTACCCTGACTCATGCTTAGACCTTGGACTGTCCCTGACTACTTTGCTGCCTGCTCCTGTTGACCCACGGACTGCTTTGGACCACACTGTCTGATTGTTGTAAGCCTCTGACCCTTTGGACTGTGTTACTGGACTAAATCTTTGACTGTGTTTGCATTCCTGAGAGCTAATTAACAATTGGCTCTCTTCCCAGACTAGTGCTGTTTATACTTTGCTGGTACCTAGTTGCTTTCTGGACATGGTGAAAGGTCAGGAACCCATGCACTGTGAGAAGCAGGTTAAGGAGCTGGGTATGTTTAGCCTGGAGAAGAGAAGGTTAAGAGATGACATGATAGCCATGTTTAAGGATGTCACATTGACGATCGAGCAATGTTGTTTTCCACTGCTCCAGAGAGTAGGTCCTTGTCTGCATGGGCCAAATGGCTCCCCCCATTCCCATGACCAGCTGTTCAGATAACACAGGGAGTTGGCCCCGATTCTAGTCCAAACTGTCCAGAAGACTAGAAACCAGGGCAAAAACCACTTAATATTGCTTAAGAAAATACATGGGAAAACCAGGAGCCTGCAGGAAAAACTGGAGCATTCTGTGGTGGGAACAGGCAGCTATCTGCACGTGTACTGCACTGTATCGGTGGGCACCACCACCACCACTGGTGTCACAGGTTGCACTCTCTGAGGTCACCACAAGGCCCACAACATGTGATCAAGGCTGGGTGGCTTGTTTCTGGCCTCTGAGAGTTTAACACAACACCAGTGGTGGCAGCAGAGGTATTGGCAGATACGATGCAGTGTGCATATGCAGACAGCTGCCCATTCCCACCATGGAATGCAAAGTAATGGGGAGAATCCAGGGCAGTTCCAGGGCCAGAATACTCCAGCCTGAATGTGGAGTACTGTTGCCAGTGCAGACAAAACCTAGTACATGGAGCAATGGATTCAGAATACAGGAAAAGAGATTCTTCCACCTAAACATTAGGAAGAACTTCCTGACAGTAAGATCTGTTTGACAGTGGAATATGCTACTTCAGAGTGTGGTGGAGTCTCCTTCTTTAAACAGAGGCTGAATGGCCATCTGTCAGGAGTGCTTTGATTGTGTATTCCTGCATGGCACAGGGTTGGATCAGATGGCCTTTGTGTTCTCTTCCAACTCTATGATTCTCTATGATTCTATGATATATAAGGAGATCACAGACATCCCATTCTAATCCTTATCTAATGCTAGTGTTTTAACTGGAGTTAAACACTCCAGTTAAATGATCGGTGACTTCTACTGATCATTTGACATAGAGCAGAACATACTGTATGCATACAAGCATGAAGAACCCTCTGCATTCTTCTTCTCTGTGATATTGATCTCTTGGTGATGAGATATGCAGAATCCCTACAAATACATTTAGAAGGGGTTGTTCATATTACAACAATTTGAGAAATAGTCTGTGCTATGTTGGATGATCTTGTGCATTTAAGATCACAGCCTCATACCACATAGGTGAGGACCGTATAGCTCACCAGCTGTTGCTTGGTGAGGCTGATGGAGCCCAACAGCATGGAGACATAAATATTACCCACCACCTTGAGCAGTGGCAAGAATTGTGACATCCTCCTGATGTTTGTGGACTGTGGCTGCCAGAATATTTTGCCATTGGCTTTGCTGGCTAAGGCTGTTGTTGTTTTCAGTCCAAGTGTTTTGGAGAGATACAAGATTCTCACTTCTAACCAAGAATATAAGGACTTTTTGGAGAATTTTCGAACTGTGCAATAGGATACTGAAGTCTAAATCCAGCTGCTAGTCCTAACTACAATAGATCTATTTCATTTGAATCAGTGGGATTTACAGAAATGTCAACTTATTTGATTTTGCTCACCTTAGCCCATTCATGAAATATCTGCCATCCTACAGAGGTATGCAATGGTTGAGAAAATAAATTGGCTTAAAGATGAACTCTGCCATGATTTTAATAGTTGTGCTCTTAATCATTCACTTTGCTCCAAGCCGAATGTGAAACAATTTATAGTATCAGAGTATACTGATCTATGTTGCCAGATTGTTTCCTGAGCACTTGGGGAAAATGATGTACTATTTTGATGACCAGCTGGTGGCTGGCTCTACCCCTGCACACTTAACTTCCTGTTTTCTCCTTGCCTTCCTTTTGATATATCATTCATCACCTCCACACAGGTTTTTTTTAGTTAGACAGCATCAAAAGGCTAATAAATATATAGCCTTAGACAACATCAGTTTAATGCTTGCTCTTGTCTTCCAAGCATTTACATTAATATATAATAAAGCTGAGAAAAGTCTAACATTCTGTGTATTAACCGTTATCTTGCTATTTTTCCTTTAATATAAAAGGTATAATGAAATATCATTACATATAGAAAGCAGTATAGAAAGTGATTCAGCAGCAACTATAATTGTAAATAATGCTCCATTAAAAGTTTTATATAGCTTTTATTGCTTACCAACATTTTCATTGGCCGATATGTCCAATCTACATTTTTTTAACTGAATAAATCAATAAATGCATGCTATACATTTTTTTCTTAAGAGTATTTTAAATTTAGGCCTTGGTTCTTATGTTTTTTAAGATTTATTTAATTCAAGAAAGACAATTCCACTTCAGCAAACTGAAACCTTACAGATTATTGGGTTTTTTTTAATGAAGATTTAGTACCCATTGACACCATTTTTCTTCTCTTCTTGATGTTTCTTTTTTCTCTAACTGGTGCCATTTACTGAAATAACTGACACATTTCTTAAAGTAATTTTTAAACCATTATGTCTTTAAAGAGAATAGATTTTTCATATTGGCTATTAGTCCTCTGGCTTTCTGACAGACTAATCATATCAATTTCTTCTAAGCTTTCCCTCTTGTGCCTTGCTTTACAGAATTATTGTTGCATCCATTCACTATAGGTTTTATACTGTGGTATCAGTACTTGCTATATAATTGTAGTTGGCTGTGTAACACATTGCAATAGATGAAGATGGTTGAATTTTTGATCTGAGGGTTATTTTTCAATAGAATTTCTGTTTTCTATATTATCTATGGTGAGAAGGGAAGTAAGAAACATTCAGGCTCCATCTCTGAGTACTGATCTACTGACTCAGTAATTTTCCAAAGAAATAAAGCCTTGCCACTTAAAGCATAACTATGAGCTAATATGTTTTTTAAATAAATGAGACAATTTAATATTACAGCCTCAAAATTAGCAGACCTCATGAAAGCCAAATAGTAAAGGTATTTCCAAACCATAGATTTTCCTTGGGTTTTTTCTGGACTGTGAGGACGTGTTCTGGAAGAGTTTACTTCTGACGTTTCACCTGCATCTGTGGCTGGCATCTTCAGAGAATGGTTCGGTAGGAGTGTGTGTGGGATTTATATATTGTGAACCCCTGTTGGGGAGGATTATAGGAGGTATGAGTCTAAAAATAAAAATATATTTAAAAAATTCCAGGGATCTAACCCTTTTAAAAGGAAATAAAAATATCTTCTTTAAAAAGTAAAAGTCTGTACTTTCAAATTCATGCAGAGTGATGCTTAAGAATGCAGAGTGACAGCTCAATTAACATTTAAAAGTGTGTTCTGAGGTCTGATCACCCAATGAATTAGACTAATTACAAAAACAAAGGAGTCAGTTTAAAAGGAGTCAGTTTAAAAATGCATATCAAAAGTTTACTGAAGGTATATCAATCTTAATCTACACACTAAAACAAACTTAAAAAGAGGGTTCCTAACTAACTAGGAGAATTTAGGGTAGAATGACTCACCCAGCCTTTAGCGGTAGAGGCTGCATGGTGACTTGGAAAGCAAACATTATGGCATGGCTTCATAGCATGGCTACAGCCGCATGGAGACTCTAACTTAAAAGAGAACTTACAGAAAGAGCAATAATATTTAAATTAGATCATGTGTTGAATGACCCATCTCTCCAGTTGGCTGGAATTGCCTCATGAAATAAGAGAAAGGGAAATTGGGAGAACAGAAGCATGCAGGGAAAAATTCCTAGACTTATCTTAGCATGTGAATGGAGTACACAAGATTGTTTTACATTACAATAATTATTTCCCCACATACTACATTTTCCCTTCTCAATCAAAGTGGATTCCATGAACAATCTTCATTTGTTCTCGTAGTCTCAGGAAACTGTCCTTAGGAAGAGGTTTAGTTAAAATATCAGCTATCATTTCTTCTGAGTTGCAGTACTCCAGTTGAACAAGTTGACTCAGGCACATCTCTCTCACCTTGTGGAAAGCAATGTCTATGTTCTTCTTCAGAGGCTTGTCACTCTGAGAAATTTTGATACAGCTTTGATTGTCTTGCATCAGAATCGTTGGTTTGAGTTCTTTTACCCCAGGATCTAGAAGCAAATCCTGCAGCCAGTTGATTTCATCACAGGCTATTTTCACTGAGACACACTCGGCACCTGTGGAACTATCTGCCACTGTACTCTGCTTCCAACTTGTCCAACTTACTGCTCCACCACCGTAAAAAATGATGTTTCCACTGGTTGACTTTCTCTCCACTGGATCGCAGCCCCAATCAGCATCTGCATACGCAATCTGTCGTGGCTTGTCACATGCTGGCAGTATCAGTTTGAAGTCAGCGGTCGATTTTAAATATCTTAAAATTCTTTTCACTGCAGTAAAATCTCGAACAGTAGGAGAATTAACCATTCTACATAAGATACCAACAGCATTTGCAATATCAGGTCTGGTGAAATTAGCTATGTACAGAAGTTTTCCAACTGCAGTTCTGTACTTTTCACTGTCTCTCAAGGGTTCAGATGCCTCATTGTTCTTTAAGAAACCTACTTCCATTGGGGTTTGAGCATCCTTTGCATCTTTTAAACCAAGACAGTTCAGAAAATCTATGATCTTTTGCTTTTGATTTAGAAAGAAGCTTCCATTATTGTCTCTTTCAATTTGTACTCCAAGATTGTGTGAGATGTCTCCCAAACTTTTAATACCTATTTCTTTCTGGAGATTCAGGAGTATCTCTTGACTATCTGCTTTGTCTTGACTGCACAGACTCAAATCATCAACATAACTTGCAATGTAAGTCCATCTATTCTTTCTGAATCTTTTGTAAACACATTGGTCAACAGTGCCTGGAGTAAATCCTTCTTTGATAAGGAGCTGATTTAGCTTTTCGTGCCATTTCTTGGCTGCTTGTTTTAATCCATACAAGCTTTTCTCAGGTTTACACACTAGATGCTCCTTTCCAGGTACTTGGAATCCTGAAGGCTGTTGCATGTACAGTTCCTCATCTAGATCTCCAGAAAGAAATGCTGTTTTCACATCTAGATGTTGTACATGCATTTTCTTGGAAGCTACAACAGCCAATAAGATTCTAATACTTGTATGTGTAACTACTGGGGAGAAAGTTTCATGAAAATCTTCTCCAAATTGCTGATTGTAATCTTTAGCTACAACTCTGGCTTTATATCTTTCAATCTCCCCTTCTGCATTTTGCTTTGTGGTAAAGACCCATCTGCAGCCAATTGCCTTCTTGCCTTTTGGCAATTCTGTCAAAGTCCAAGTTTTATTTTTATATAAAGATTCCATTTCCTCCATTGCTGCTTTCACCTATTTCTCAGAATCAGACTTTGGCAGTCCTTTGATCTTCTGCCAGTCAGAGGGTTCCAGAAGGCTTTCCCCTGTGGCTAGATAGGAGAACATCAAAGGAGGCACTCCCCTGTTACCCCTCGCAGACTGTCTCACCTGGACTTGAGTTCCTGGCTCTCCCTGTGGTGCGCCGTCCGGTCCTCCATCCTCTGGTGAGTCCTGGTCTCAGGGAGGCCATTCTGGATGTGAAGCACTTGAATGGTGAAAGAGCTGCACACGCTGTGCTTGCTGCTGGGAATCAGAATTGTCTTCCACTGCAAACACATCTGAATAGCAATCTTTGTTTGGATTAGAATTAAATTGAGGTCTTTCATCAACATAAACAGCACTTGTTATTCTCATTGTGTGTCCATCAGGCTTCAGGATTTTGTAAGCCCCTTTGGCATAGCCAATAAAAATTCCCTCTTCACTTCTACAGTCCAGTTTGTCTCTTTTCTGTTTGGGAATATATGTATAAGCTTTAGATCCAAAAACCCTGAGATGGTTCAGTCTGGGTTTCACACCATGCCACAATTCAAATGCAGTATAATTTCTAGATCTGGTTGGAAGTCTATTGTGGAAGTATGTGGCTGTGAGAATTGCCTCAGAACAATAAGCTTTAGACATGTTAGCTTCTAAAAGCATTGCAACTTTCAGTTCAGCCTCTCCGATATGCCATTTTGTTGAGGACTATTAATTCCAGTAGTCTGGTGTGTAATGCCATGATCCTTTAAGAACTCATCAAATTGAGGATTGACAAATTCTGTACCATTATCCATTCTCAGATATTGAATTTTATATTTAAATTTATTAGTGATATAATTAAAGTACTCTTTGAACTTTTCAAAAGCTTGACTTTTCTCCCTTAGGAGTTAGCAATGGGTGTATCTGCTGAAATCATCTGTGAGTGTCATGAAATAGAGGTTTCCACCCACTGATTTCTGACTAAATGATCCACAGAGAATCAGAGTGTATCAACTCAAGAGGTTTAGTAGATTGTCTTTATGTGAGAGGCTTCTGTGAAGGTGCAGTAGCCTTAACTTTAATGCATTCTATATACCTTTCATTCACACAACAGTTCTTGAAATGAAAGTCTCTTGCTAGCTTTTGATTAGCCAATTTCTTTATGCATTCAACATTTCGATGAGCAAATTTTTTATGCCATAAATTTTTGCAGTCTGTGTTTACACTGAGTGGCAACATTGGCATTTCAATCACTGATATCCATGTGATAAAGGCCATCATCCTTTAGAGTGCCTTTAAAAATCAAATGTTTGCCATGAAGACCATAACATGCATTCATTTTGAAAACTACTCTGTTGTCTTTTGATGTGCTCATTTTTATTGAATAGAGGGTCTGGTGTGAAAAGAGCATCCATAATTCTCAATACCTCTGTCTTAGCTCCCAATTTCATAGGAAGACACACAGTCCCAGTTCACTGCACTATAACAGAATCTCCATTTGCAAGAAACACAGGGAATTTTACTTCTTAATTAAAATCTTGGAAATACTCCCTTTTATTAATGAATGTGTTGCTAGCTCCACTGTCTATGATGAAGGAATTTTTATATTCATTTCCAGAAGCTTGCATTACTTTTTCATAGGCAAATCCAATGTTAAATTTCTGCTTAGCATTAGCTTCTCTATCTCTATGGCCTTTAGCATTCTCTTGCCTCTGGCCAGTCATCCCCTGCTGTGAGAATGACTTTCTTTTTCCCTTGGATTGCACCCTATTTGGCTCAGAAGAGGAGAGGGTTTGGAGTGGGTAGCATTCCATTTAAAATGCTGCTTTTCTTTTTCTGCCAAATTAACTTGTTGTTTAAAGTTAGAATTTCTGGATTCAAACTTGTCATTTTGCATCAAATTTTGCCTATGTTGAAATTCTCTTATTTGAATATAGGCTTCTGGTAGAGTTAAATCATTTTTCAATTGCAAAGTGTTTATTATGGGATTGTAAAACTTTGGTAAGCTTGCTAAGAAAATCCCAACCTGCATAGACTTTGGAATCTCTTCTCCAGGAGATTGTAATTCTGCTAATGTAGCTCTAAAATTATTAATGTGTTCATCTAGACATTTTGGATTTATTAGCTTCAAGTTTACAAGCTTCATCATTAAAGCAACTTTATTTCCCATAGATGGAACATCACATAGATCTTTGCTGTTCTCTCATCTTTGATTTCAGAAACTAGTCCATCATCAACAGCCAAAATTATAAAAGCCAAAACCTTCTGATCACCCCTATCAAAATCATTCCTCTCTCTTCCCTGAGGAGGTATCATTTGTGTAAAACATCAATAAGTCCCATGGCCTTCAGGTATGTTTCAAAAGAGAAAGCCCATTTTCTATAATTTGGCCTATTCAGTTTTTCCAAGGTTAAAATAGAGCTGAGGCCAGTAGGATTTGCCTCCGCCATAATTGCTTTATTGCGTTTGTCTCCAGCCGAGCTGAGAGATACAAAAAAAAAAAAACAAAAAAAAACAGCTGAGGTGATCAGATAAAAAGAAAAAAAATACTTTTGCAAAAACAAAAATTAAATTGAGCTTTTAAGTCTTCAAACTAGGAACCATAACCCTTCAATGTAGGAGGTATGAGTCTAAAAATAAAAATATATTTTAAAAATTCCAGGGATCTAGCCCTTTTAAAAGGAAATAAAAATATCTTCTTTAAAAAGTAAAAGTCTTTACTTTCAAATTCATGCAGAGTGATGCTTAAGAATGCACTTTGACTGACAGCTCAATTAACATTTAAAAGTGTGTTCTGAGGTCTGATCACCCAATGAATTAGACTCATTACAAAAACAAAGGAGTCGGTTTAAAAATGCATATCAAACGTTTACTGAAAGTATATCAATCTTAATCTACATACCAAAACAAACTTAAAAATAGGGTTCCTAACTAACTAGGAGAATTTAGGGTAGAATGACTCACCCAGCCTTTAGCGGTAGAGGCTGCATGGTGACTTGGAAAGCAAACATCATGGCATGGCTTCATAGCATGGCTTCATAGCATGGCTACAGCTGCATGGAGACTCTAACTTAAAAGAGAACTTACACAAAGAGCAATAATATTTAAATTAGGTCATGTGTTGAATGACCCATCTCTCCAGTTGGCTAGAATTGCCTCGTGAAATAAGAGAAAGGGAAATTGGGAGAACAGAAGCATGCAGGGAAAAATTCCTAGACTTATCTTAGCATGTGAATGGAGTACACAAGATTGTATTACATTACAATAATTATTTCCCCACATACTACAAGGATATGTAAATTTGTGTATTTGGATGGCTAGTTTCTGGGTTTAGATATGCAAGGAGGATTAGTGTCTGGCTAATGATTGGTTGATGGCCCATTATCTGATGGATGTCCCCTTGTCCCTGGGAGGAATGCCTTTGTAAGTGTTGAGTTTTGATTCTATTGTTTTTCAAAACTGGAAGCCAGATTTTGTTTACTTTTAGGGTTTCCTCTTTCCTGTTGAAGTTGTCCAGGTGTTTGTGGATTTCAGTAGCTTCTCTGTGCATTCTGACCTGATAGTTGTTGGCCTGGTCCAGAATTTCTGTGTTTTTAAATTACATTTTGTGTCCAGGTTGGTTAATGCGGACCACTAAATGCAGTATGCAAACACGAATCAAGGAACATGAGAGACACTGTAGACTGGGCCAGCCAGAAAAATCAGCAGTAGCAGAACATGTTATAAACCATCAGCATCCCCTCTAAGACTTGTGGTCTGAGAAACCATACAGGCTTCAATTTCACTCCATGAAGACCATATGTGACACATTGTATTATGAGTAGTGAGATGTTTTTGGCTGGTACCAAGATGTCACTGAAAGTGCTTCCATGCCATCACCATCCTGTTCTGAGATACAGGCCTGTCTATTTTTACCACCCAGCCACATAAGCATAAGAGGTTTCACCTAGGAGATCAGACAAAGTGTAAGCAGCAGCAGGATAAGTAATCTTTTGACCACCCAGCAGTGCTGGAGCCCTGGTAATGATGGTATTGTAGCCACAACAATGTGAGTTCAATTCTGCATGGCTCCTGGTTGACTCAGCCTTCCATCTTTCCCTAGGTTGGTAAAATGAGTCCCCAGCTTGTTGGGGGGCAATTAGCTAATACATTGTAAACCACTTAGGGAGTGCTTTGGCACTGATAAGCAGTCTAGGAATATAAATGCTATTGCTATAGCTTGTGCAATGACTAGCTTACTAATGGTACCCTCAGTCTGAAGAGTTTGACTACAAATCCCGTGCAACAAGAGATAGCTCCTCATATTTGGATCACTGAGCCTTCTTGAAATGATGAGCTATGTGAAGCATCTGAGGTCAAGTTCACCTACAACAGAACAATTTTCTCCTTGATCTCAACAACAATTGGTATACAGTCAAACAAATGATCAGTCACAATGCAGGGATGAATTACACACATGATACAGAGATGGTTGCAAACCTTTCACTTCATTGACCCAGGGAGTTTTAATACAACAACACCACTAATGGTTTCAATACCAAGAGGGGGGATCTTGAGCTCAACATTTTTGATCACATTCTCCCTCGTAGCTCCTACTGTTAGAGGGATTACTGTGAGGTCTGTCCTTATGTATTACAAATACTCCTATCTAGTCTTTCTCATTGCACTTATTTTCCATGATATTGTGATTTCTGTACATCATACTATGGTGCTTGCCCTGATAAGTAGAATCCTGAATTGATGGTAATCTTAACAGTTTGGAACTTATTCTGTGCAAAATTGAATTTTCTGCACAGCTTTTCAGAGAATATTATTTTCTATGTCTAAAAAAACTGTTTCTTGTACAGAAAATTTGGTGTTCTATGCAAATGAACCATGTGTGAATTTTGCACAGAAATAAGTCCCCAACTACAGCATTTTCTGTGCACAACATTTTCTGTGCAAGAAAAAAATATTTCTATACAGAAGCCTCAAAGATGGCATTTCAAACTAATTTGTTTATTAAGATGATAAACCTTGAAAGTGAGAGAGAATAACTGCCTGTAGGTGTCCATACTTACTCTGTACTTAACTTTGTAAACCCAGAATAGAAGCCTTTTGTTCATGACCTGACTGATCTTATGAATTCCAACAAAGGTCAATAAATCAATGATTGTGCAGCATAGGAGAGTTTGACTCCTCTCTGGGCCCATGACACTTGCTCATTATTAGATTAATTCTGAAGAACATATGGCAGACTCTTTTTCTATGTTGCTAGCGACTCTATACAGTATTTCTCTTGGCTTCAGTCCACAGCATTGAATCATGATGTTGGTATAAAACTAGAAGATATTGCCTTTTGTGGTATTGTCCTATTTATTATAAAGACCAACAAGAATTTGGATTATGTCCACAACATTTCCAACAGAGCAAAATTAATTGAGGTGACTGTTCAGATGGCTTCCTGTTGGTACCAAAACCAGCCAACAGCCTCCTACTCATAGCAACACTAAACATGTTTGCTGCAGCATCATATATGTCATATGTCATGTTTAACTTAGGATCAACAATAATCCCAAGGCGCCTTTCACATGTAGTACGGCCAGGCTAAGTAAACCTTTCCCGATCTTATACCTGTGCATTTAGTTTTTGTGGTCTAAATATAGAATTTTGCATTTGTCTTTGTTGAATTACATTGTATTAATTTTTACCCAATTTTCTAATTTATCAAAGTTCTTTTGAATTCTGTTCCAATCTCCCAATGTGTTAGTTACCCCTCCCAGTTTTGTATCATCTGCAAACTAGATAAGGATTTGTTCTTGACAAATCCATGCTGGATCCTAGTAACCACTGCATTGTCATCAAGATACTTGCAAACAGACCCCTGCATAATATGTTCTAAATTTTTTTTCCTGCTATTGAGATCAGGCTGACTGGCCAGTAGTTCCCCGGATCTTTGGTTTTACCCATTTTGAAGAGAGGGATAAGTCTTACTCATCTACAGTACTTTGGCTTCTCACCTGTTGATGAAGAATGGATCAGATAGTACATCAGCAAGTTCCTTCAGTACTCTGGGATGCAGTTCATCTAACCCTGCAGATTTGAACTTATTCAGGTTAACTAGATTATTCCTGACAAACTCCTTATCAATCTTGATTTGCAATTTGGATCCCTTTCTAAGGTTTTTGCTAATGCATGGAAGCATATCATTTTCTTTTGGCAGGAAAATTGAAGCAAAACACATGTTAAGGAGTTCTGCCTTTCCATTGTGATTTGTTAGCATTTTACCATCCTTGCTGAACAGCAGTCCAATTGTTTCCTTGGTCATTCTCTTGCTTCAGATTATATTTGAAAATGACCTTTTTGTTGCTCCCTAGCTAGTTTTAGCTCATTTTAAGCTTTAGCTTTATACTGTTCCTGCAAGCTTGGGCTATATATCTATACTGTTCCTTGGTGACTCAGCCTTCCTTCCATTCCTTACACATGCTCTTTTTTTCTTTACAGTTCCTCCTGAAGCTTATTGTGCAGCCACGTTGGATTTTTCAGATATTTCCCATTTTTCTTCTTCTATGGAATTGTTTGTGTTGTGCTTTTAGGAACACAGTCTAAAACCCCCATACTCCATTGTACTGGATTGCCATTATAGAGAATATACAAAGGAGGAGATTACTCCTTTAATTCTCTTGTCTCTTTAGGAAGGCTAAGGAACCTGGAAGGGACAGGGTGGCCCAAGAGACAAAAAAAAAGGCCTCACTTTAAAACAGGGGTGTGTAAAGTGCAGCCCATAGACCACATGCCCCCTGGGCTGTTTTTGTGGCCTGCAGGGCAACCCAGAGGTTAAAAAAAAGTGTCTGAAAAAATGTCCCAAATACCCTTGGGTTATGCTGGTGTTATTTTTTACCATGCTTCCCCCCCCCCAGCCAGGGCGATAGGAGAGGCCTTTTTTAACCAGGAAGTGAACAGAGTGTGTGTTCCTGGTCTTTTACTATTGTAACAAAGCCCATTCTTGGGCCAAAAATGGCCTGGAGGGGACAAAAATGCCCCCAGGGAGATGTTTGAGGACATTTGGGTACATAACAAAACTGCATCAAAGGAAAGACAGGCTTTTAAAGCACCCAAATTATTCTCTAACTTACAAAATCCAAGCAAAAGTAAGAAATGGCAGCTTCTCTGTCTGAAAAATACTTTCTGTGGCCTTGTCAGCCAGGAACCCTAATGGCTTTTTGACAGGTGACAGTGACACAGCTTTGTCTGCTATAGTTCCTACACACTTCTTAAAACTGACCTATACAAAATAATGGAAACAGGTTGATTCAACTGAGCCAAATTAAGAAGTGTGGGGTGAAATTATGTGGTGGGAGATGGACAAAGGGCAGAACTCTTGGGTGTGGTCTTCCTTCACTCTTCATTTTCATCCCTAAAGCATCTCTTTCTCACAGTGCATAGAAACGAAT
This sequence comes from Gambelia wislizenii, assembly GCA_030847615.1. Taxonomy (NCBI): domain Eukaryota; kingdom Metazoa; phylum Chordata; class Lepidosauria; order Squamata; family Crotaphytidae; genus Gambelia; species Gambelia wislizenii. The sequence continues at coordinate 311,478,894 of JAUMIR010000003.1, read as the reverse complement.
GACTCAATTTGTTCCTGTAGAGGTAGGAAAATATTCTGCAGAGACAGAAGGTGCAGCCCATTGATCATCTTATGGTATCTGAATGGGAAAAATAGTTCATGACTCTTGGAGAAAAATGTTTCTGAAGTGGGGTTGAGTCATTACCTCAGTGCTAATAGGATTTGGGGAAGAATTTTAATAAATTCTAAATTAACCAGTGAAGAGCTTTGGAAAGCTGGTTTTTGTCTGGTGTCTTACTATTCACACTGCTATACACTTGTATTATCTTTCTATATGTATTTCTGTATCCAGATTGCAAGATGTCTTTTCCATTCTTCTCAGGATGCAATTTCTGCTGCAATCTGCTACAATTTCAAATCTTGTGAGACAAACAGAATTCCTTGGGGCTATGTTACATATAGGATTGCACCCATATCACTAGTTTCCTGAAGTTTAATTGCAGAATTTTAACTTACATACTGTAGGGCTTCAAGAGCAGGGAATATAAGGTATCCCACTCAGAAACTGCTAAAAAGGTTACAACAGAATCCTGTACCACCTTTGAGACCTAACTGAGAGAAAGAAGTCTGCAGCATAAGCTTTCATAGGGCTTATCTACATGGGCCAAATACTCCAGCTTGTCCCTGTTCCAGAGCCCTATGGTCCAAACAGCACATGGCATTTACCCTGATCTGCCCCTGGGCAGTCCTAATGACCCCCAGAACAAACACGGGGCTGAAACTGGGGCAAGCTGGGATAGGGCTCTTTACAGGGATATAGGAATATACCCAGTATAATCTGGTACCACTGGATGAGGCCCTGCATGTCAGTGAGAGCCCATCCTGACATGCTGTCTCTTGCTGCAGCTGCCAGCTCCCTATCTTTCCCAAAAGCCAGGCTGGGGGCCCTCAGCATGTGACCAAGGGGACATGTTGCAGACCTCCTTCTTAGCTTCCGCATCAGCAGAGAAAATGGCTGTAGTGGGGATAGTGGTGGGGAAGCATCCTGTTTGGATTCTGGACCATTTTCTCCAGGTAATGAGGGGGAAACAGGCCAGCTCTGCAGCCAGGATACACTACCAGGGAGCCGGCATATCCTGACTGGTGTAGATGAGCCCATAGACTCAAGCAGCTGAAACACTGCAGAAATAATGCAGTTTGATAGTGTTTTAACTGCCATGGCTCAATGCTATGGAATTCTGGGATCAGTAGTTTTGTGAGATATTTAGCCTTTTTTGTCAGAGAGCTCTGATACCACAACAAACTACAAATCCCAGGACTCCCTAGGATAGAGCCATGATAGTAAAAGCAATATCAAACTGCATTCTTTCTGCAGTGTGGCAGCAGCAACACAGTGCAGCTAAACTGCAAAAATAATGAAATTTGACACCACTTTATGTGCTGTAGCCCTATCCTATTGAATCCTGGGATGTGTAGTTTTACACGGTCTTTAGCCTTCCCTGCCAAAGAGTTCTGGTGCCTCACTAAACTACAAATCCTGGGATTCTGTAGGATGGAGCCATGGAAGTTAAAGTGGTGCCAAACTATATTATTTCTACAGTGTAGATGTACCCTTAGTCTACTTCATTAAATGCAGAATAAAACTGCTATTTAGTTGCACTGTATGTTTCAGTCCATCACTGAGGTATGGTTGCAGTAAGAATTTATTTACACCTTCTGAGAAGCCAAGGCCCTGTATGGAATTATGCCAAATAGAATCTGGAGGGGTTTTCTAAACACAACACTGAAATGTAGCATGATAAATTCTTAACAACAATCTAGAGGAACTAAATTTGATTATGATGTACACTGTATAGCTGGCAGACACAACGTATAACCAATCAAGCCAAAGGCAGGCCACGACCCATGTATCATAACTTGCCAAGATGCTTGAAATCTGTCCTATTTTTAAAGTCCCAAGTATGCAGTAAGAAAGATTTATAAAGTTATCTTAATATACTATACATAGCCGGCTAGCCATTTAGCTTGTTGAGTTGTCACAGCTAAGTTGCAAGTTGTTTAGTGGCAGTGAGAAACTGATCTTGGACAAATCAAAGGTCAGAGTTGGGAACAAGAGAATGAGCTAGGAGCCAGAGTCAGTAAAGTCCATTACTGTCCAAGAAAAGTCCCATCTGGAACAAGAAGTTTTTATAATAAGCTTTTATAATTCTCTTTATGAGGGCAAGTAATGGTCCGCTTGTATAGGCAGCCACTCAGGATCCTAGAAACCCTTTACCCACTAGGGCAGCCATCTCTTGACCTCCAGATGTGTTGAACCACAACACCCACCTTCTGTTGCTAGAATAACAATGACCATGTTGATTGGATATGATGCATCTGGACAGTTAAGGAAGGGTAGCCAAGGAAAGTTTTCAGCCTGTAACCTTGGTAGCTTATACCCATCATGGAAGTGAAGTTCCAAGTTCTTCTTGTGACAATTTCTGACATAGGCTCACCACATGGAGTTTTGTTGGTATAATCAGAAGTTAGATGGCCACCTTTCAGGGGTGCTTTTGCAGTGGGTTCTTGTGTGTCAGGAGGTTCAGGAAGATGGCCCTTGCAGTCCCTCCTGATCTATGATTCTGTCTATTCACAAATAGACATGCATGTTCAGTTTTAGTGAGACAGTGGAGCTCCCATCCATAGTGACATTTATGCACACACATATACACAAATAATTCCTAACCAGTATTTTTTTAATATAGGTGTGTTGTCACTGAAATTAATTTAAATTTTTTAAAAAAGTTACAGTGTCTTAGTAACTATGAGACTCCACAGGTTGGTTTAAATTAGCTCAATACTTTCCAAAACTGAATGGAATTAATGTACAAATATAGAAGTTCTAAAGTTCTAATAACATGCCCTTGGGACAGCGCTCCTATTTCTTGTTTCTTTATGTGGGAAGGTATGAGTCTAAAATTAAAAATGTATTAAAAATTCCAGGGATCTAGCTCTTTTGAAAATAAAAATATCTTCTTTAAAAGTAAAAAAAAACACTTTTCTTTCAATTTAAGCAGAGTAAAGCATCTGGAATGCAGACACAGCTCAATTAACATTTAAATGTGTGGTCTTAAAACCCAGTCAATTAGACTCATTAAAACAACAAAGAAGTCAGTTTAAAAAGCATATCAAAAGTTTACTGAAGGATATACCTTCTTAATCTACATATTAAAACAAACTTAAAAGGTCTCTAACTGACTAAGAGGATTTCGGGTAAGATAAGACTCACCCAGCCTTAAGTGGTGTGGGCTACATGGTGACTGACTAAATGGAACACAGATGGCTCAAGAGCTAAGACTCTAAGACTTCTAAGATGGCTCCAGCCACATGGAGACAAAACTTAAAAGGAACTTGCACAAAGTGTAATAATATTTAAATTAGGTCATGTGATGAATGACCCATTGCTCCAGTTGGCTGAAATTGCCTAGTGAAAGGAGAAGGGGTGTGTGAAAGAACTGATGCATGCAGGGAAAATTCCTAAACTGAACTTAACATGGGATACACAAGATTGCATTGCATTACAATAATGATTTCCCCACATACTACACTTTATTTCTCCTCAGTGGAGCTGTAATAAGTAAGAACAGGGTTTGGATCACAACTAGCTTTTCTCTAGTTGGGCCACCTTCAAATAGGTAAAAAGTCTCTGGTAGTGCCCAGTTTTGTTCCTGAACAAACTGGGAGATCCATATGACATTTATTCCCTGGTAGCTCCTAGCATTACCAAAAACTTTTTATTTTTTCACTACCTATCAGTTTAAATTAGCCAAATACTTGCCAAAATGAAATATATTGATTACTTTCCTGTGTATTTCTGCTGTCTTGAACCCAGTAAAGATGGCTGCAAAGTAAACACAGTTATTGTTTCCAGGACACAGATTCCATAGAAATCAGAGAGGATTGTTGGCACTAAAACAAAAGGATCTTAACTAGTATATTATTGCTTAAAGCACTTTCTCTCATTTTCATTATAACTCCTTATTTATTTATTTATTTTTAAAAGGCTTAGTGGAAATTTGTGAAAATCAATTTCTGAAATGTTACATGAGACTGGATGCGACACGTGATCAGTGGGAGGGGAAAGGAGAAGTACACAAGGGAATGGGGGAATCCAGCATATTAGAAGAGGGAACTGGATTGAAACCTATGAATGTGCAGGTAGAATCAAAACAAAAAGAACTGAAAACATTCAATGCTTTGAGGCAGTCTGTTTGAGCCCCAAGAAGAGAGGTAGAGTAATCAATATGCTCTCTGTTTAGTGAATACAAGTGTGGCTCCACAATATATTCTTTCTATACCCAGCTTTTAATAATGTTGATGAGTCATATTTGCATATTTAAATATTTATAGCTTGCCTTTCCACCCAATTTAAGAGTCCTTACCTCTATTGATAGTCAGCTGGCCACATCTATGGCATATTCACAAACAGAAAAACAAGTTGCAAATTATACTTGCACCTGATTTATTGTGATATGGTCCTTTATTAGAAATGAGCATGATGTTGTAGAATGAGTTTTGCACTCAGATTCTGGAAGACCAGGGTTCAAACCCCTGCTCATTTGTGGAAACACCCCCTGAGTGATCTTGGGCAAGTCACACCCTCCAAAAACCTACAAAACCTAGCCCAGTTTCATGCTGGAAAAGTGTATGCTCTTCACGTACCTTGTTCAAATATATAATTGCTTTTGGGTGGGGGAGTGGCAAAATTTGGTGACATACTGCTGAAATCACTGGCAGAGATTACAAGGCTGACCAAAAATGGTGGTCAGAGGCCACACGTATCTCTTGTACTTCATGTTGCCCACTTCTGATCTGGTCCATCATCCTGTTATCACAGTAGCCAATCACCTGAAACACTGGAACCACTGTTACCCAAAATTCTCCTTGGAAAATTCCAAGAAAATATTGAGTTTCCAATATGTTGTGGAAATTAGCAGCAACACGACTTTAGCTATGCAAAAGGAGGTAACAAGGGAATCTTGCAAACCTTTGTCTACCGGTACTAGTCTGGATGGTATACACACACGTGTACAATTAAGTATGGTTTTTATTAGAGTTCAAAAATAACACCACACACATGCACATATTCACCCAGAAAAAGCATTCACACAAGGCTATAGGAAAAGCAGCAAGAAAAACTTAAATAGAGAGTAACAAGAGGATTTGTTGGGGTGATGCAACCTGTCCTGTGGTCAATCTGGCAGAGTGGATGGAGGAACCTGGGGTGGTTAACACAGAGTAACAGGGTCTCCCCTATAACTGAGTGTGTGCACTGGGAATATTTTTTTTGGGGGGGGGTGTCATTTATACCTGCAAATACACCTGAGGGGAGTGGTGTTTCATGGATTGAAACAATAGATTCCATGAGCCTTCATGGATTCCACAATGAGTTTCCTGTTCTTGACAAAAGGTGTAGGAAATGCTAAATGTGTTTCTTAATTTCCAGTGATTGGATTTTAACAGCTTGAGCAAGGGTCTTAAGGTTTGGAATTAAGGAAAGGAAGTTTCAAAATCAGCAAATACAAAGGTTTCATTCCTTTTTGGCTTTTAGCCTTAGGCGCAAAGCATGGCATTCAGCTGTCGTCTTCTCTGAGACCATTCTGCCTTTTCCCTTGTGGAAGGTCACATTGATGAACCAAATTAATACACAATTTCTGAGGTCTTGAGAAGTGAGGTGTAAGTCTCTGGAAGTGGTGTGTAAGCCATGCTTAACACCATTACTGGACCCAGTGTGTCTTCTAGGAAATCTACCAGTAAGACACTTAACACAATTCCAATATTTTTTTTTCCTGTTGTAATAAAATCTTATATATATTTTTTGTAATGAATGTTGTGATGCTAAGTAAAAACGTTTTTTAAAACATAGAGGAAGTCTCCAAAAAAAACTCAGTAGGCATTCTGAGCAGCGACATACAATCCTACAAGCTAAATAATTCAGGATAAGTATTAATAAAGAGTCTGCTGGGAGATTTTCATTCACATACTTAAGGTTTTCCAGATCAATGCCAGGCAGCAAATTTGATTCAGTGGTTTATTAATAATCATAATTGACCAATTTATCATTTTTATATATTGCAGGCTTTAGTATGGGGAGGGAATCTAGTCAACAGTGGATAGAAGTCAGGTATTTAAACATATATTTTCACAAGGAAATAATCACAGCTAGGAACAGTTCCTAACCTTATGTAGGAAGCTATCCAAAATATATTGTTTTGACATCTATATCATTGGTAATGACTGTCTTATTAGAAAAAAGTATGGTTTTAATTCAGCAAAGAACATGGCATACATAAAAAGAGAATATTCAGCACATTTAATGTTTTGAATAGAAAATAGAGCAATAAAAATTAAATTGAAATTTGGCCTGTCGCCTTAATTGCTGTGCAATGCACAATAATTGATAGCTAAAGTACTAATCATTTTAAATGTAATTACATTTAATGATTGTAATTGCCACTTGTATCTTCTGTCCTAATAGAGGTCTTATTCACAAAATTGTTATCTTCCTGTCATATAAAATGTGAATTGTAAATTTACAAGTTTATTCAAAATGGACTGGTTGTTTTATTTCAGAGGCTAGAATAGGCTAGACAATACAAGCAACATTTTCATATTGTGCAATGCCTGCGGCTTTGTCCTTGCACTGATGGCTCATGAAAGCCAATTCTACAGGACCGTTTCCATGGGAGAAAGGAACAGCTGACCCCACTGTTCAAATTAATCCTTCTTGCAAATTGTCAGAATAGTAGTACAGTAAGTGTGGCACAATGCTTAGCTTGTTGGACTATGATTAAGGAGGTTTGGGTTGAAAACCCCACTCTGCTGTGAAGCTTGTTATGTAAACTTGGGTCAACCATTATCTGTTAGTAATATTTAATGAACAAGGTTCTAGTATGAATAAAATAAAAAGAGGCATCTTGCATTTTTTGGAGGAAGAGCAGGATAAAAGTATTTAGAAGCTTGGAGTTTTAGTCACAGATTGGGACAAATTATCCATACATATGCATGTAATTATTGGGGAGTCGTTACAGTGCAAGACATTCTGATTCCACCTTTACCATGTTCTGCCTACATACATCATAGTAGCAATACAGTGCCATACCAATTAACAACTCTTATACAATTCACAACAAGGACCCTCCAGATGTTAGAGGCTTCTAGTTGTCATGATTGGCCAGGTTTAACCACCCTGGCCAATGGGGCAAGACAATGGAATTTGTGGTTCTGCAACATCTGGAGGGCTACAGGTTGCCCATCCCTGCACTAGCACCATCCCTATATTTGAAGCTGCTGGTTTTAAGATTCCTTTGTGGAGGAAGATGAGGGTGGCCATGAGGAACGGCAATCTTCTGCAGATTTACATTCATCTGTTCGGAAGGTAGAAAATTGTTCCACTGTCCCAGGGGCACAGCTGAATGGTCCCAGTGACACAGCCATGTAGAAGAAGTAATATCTGACTTGACAAGTCCATGGATATAGCTGCTTTTTCCTAGCAGCAATTCGTGTGAATGCAGCAGCATATTTTTTTAGTTGCTGACACACTACTGTGAACTGCCAAATTCAGTGGCTGTTCTCATGGATATGTCAGGTCAAATGTGACTTGTGCCCCAAGTGGAGGGGAGACTGCTTTGTGTTTAGAGATTTACAGATATCTGAACTGATTGCATAACTATTTCAACATTTGTTCTCAATGATTGGCACTTGAATCTAAAATAGTACTTTAATCTGAAAATACTACACCATATGTGCAACTTGAAATTCTGCCCAGCAACTACATTACCACTCAGCTCTTTTAGGGGAAGCCTTATGATGGTGTGACATGGTGGGGATGCAGGCAGACAGCTTATCAAATTGTAAATGTGGAAATGTCTACCTATTTCTTGTGTGTGTGAAAAGGTGCAGCAGTTCATGGCTGGCTAGGTAGTACTCAGTTATCACTGTTGCAACAAAACTATTAACAATAGTTCTATGATTCTATGATTCTATGAACAAACTTGTTTTCTTGTTCTCTGTCTGTGTGTGTATGCATGAATGTGCACGTGCCCCTCCAAGTCACCTATCAACTTATGGCATCCCCATGAATTTCACAGGGTTTTCTTAGGCAAGGAATACTTACTCAGAGGTGGTTTTGCCAGTTCCTTCCTCTGAAATATAACCGACAGCACCTTGTTTTTGTGGGCTGTCTCCTATCCAAGTACTATCCAGTACTAACTGACCCTGCTTAACTTCCAAGATCATATGGGATCTGGTGCCTTTAGAGTATTTAGGCCCTCTTTCTTATTCTGTAGTGACTACCTGTTCCTCCAGTCATTGAAGCAGTGTTTTGTCACTATGTTCTGTTTAGAGCAATGGACATTTAATATATTGCTCTGTTTAGAGCAATGGACATTTAATATATTGGGTAGTCTTCAAGCTGTATTCATCCTGATAATGGTGTTTGTGCAAGGACATTTTAAATGGAGGACTGGCATCTCTGGTCTCATGGTGGGCAAGTCCGCAGCACAGAATTGCATGATTTCACCTACAAATGACTGAGGAAGCAGAGGGCTGCATCTGCTTGCACATTTTATTGCACCAAAGTACAGTCACAGATGTGAAAATTATTCATTTCATTCTCCTATTAGCCTGGCCATAGTCTTTTAGGCTCTACTGTTCTCTTAGGCTCTTTCTGCCTTATTTCCCCAAGAAACCTCCCTTGAGTACTTCTTACCCCCCACCAAGAAACATAGAATCATAGAATCATAGAATTGCAGAGTTGGAAGAGACCACGAGGGCCATCCAGTCCAACCCCCCTGCCACGCAGGAAATCTTGATCAAAGCATCCCCGACAGATGGCCATCCAGCCTCTGTTTAAAGACCTCCAAGGAAGGAGACCCCACCACGCTCCGAGGGAGTGTGTTCCACTGCCGAACAGCTCTTACTGTCAAAAAGTTCCTCCTCATGTTGAGGTGGAATCTCTGTTCCTGGAGCTTGCATCCATTGCTCCGTGTTCCAGTCTCTGGAGCAGCAGAAAACAAGCCTGCTCCATCCTCAGCGTGACATCCCTTCAAATACTTAAACAGGGCTATCATATCACCACTTAACCGTCTTTTTTCCAGGCTAAACATACCCAGCTCCCTAAGTCTCTCCTCATAAGACATCGTTTCCAGACCTTTCACCATTTTAGTTGCCCTTCTCTGGACACGCTCCAATTTGTCAATATCCTTTTTTAATTGTGGTGCCCAGAACTGGACACAGTATTCTAAGTGAGGTCTGACCAAGGCAGAATAGAGTGGCACTATTACTTCCCTTGATCTAGACACTATACTTCTATTGATACAGCCCAAAATCGCATTGGCCTTTTTAGCTGCCGCATCACATTGTTGACTCATGTTCAACTTGTGGTCTACTAGGACTCCTAGATCCCTCTCACACATAATCTTGTTCAGCCAGGTCTCTCCCATCCTATATTTATGCATTTCATCCGCCCTAAATGCAGTACTTTACATTTCTCCATATTGAATTTCATTTTCTTAGCTTTGGCCCAGCTCTCCAGTCTATCCAGGTCATTCTGAATTTTGATCCTGTCCTCTAGGGTATTAGCTACTCCTCCCAATTTGGTGTCATCTGCAAATTTGATAAGTATGCCCCTAATTCCCTCATCCAAGTCATTGATAAAGATGTTGAATAGCACTGGGCCCAGGACAGAACCCTGTGGCACCCCACTGGTCATATCTTTCCAAGACGAAGAGGAGCCACTGCTAAGCACCCTTTGGGTTCGGCCGGTCAACCAATTACAAATCCATTGAACAGTTAACTTGTCTAGCCCACATTTTACAAGCTTGTTTGCAAGAATGTCATGGGGAACCTTGTCAAAGGCCTTACTGAAATCAAGGTATGCAATGTCCACAGCATCCCCTTCATCTACCAAGCTGGTAACTTTATCAAAAAAAGAGATCAGATTAGTCTGGCATGACTTGTTTCTCTGAAACCCATGTTGACTTTCTGTGATTATTGCCTTCTAAATGTTCACAGACTCTCTCTTTAATGATCTGCTCTAGAATCTTCCCTGGTATTGATGTCAGACTAACTGGACGATAATTGTTGGGATCCTCTTTTTTCCCCTTTTTGAAGATGGGAACAATGTTTGCCCTCCTCCAGTCTGCTGGGACTTCTCCTGTTCTCCAGGAGTTCTCAAAGATTATTGCCAATGGCTCTGAGATGACATTTGCCAGCTCTTTTAATACTCTTGGATGTAGTTCATCTGGTCCTGGAGATTTAAATTCATTTAGATTAAGAAGGCATTCCTGTACTACCTCTTTACTTATTTTGAGCTGGATTTCCCCTATTGTGTCCTCTGTTCCATTATCCTCAGGTTGGTTCTCCTTTTCCTTTTCTGAAAACACTGAGGCAAAGAAGGTGTTGAGTAATTCTGCCTTTTCTCTGTCCCCTGTTAGCATTTTGTCATCTTCTCCACATAGTGGCCCTATCATTTCCTTCTTCCTCCTTTTGCTGCGGACATACCCCAAAAAAACCTTTTTATTGTTCTTAACCTCCCTAGCAAGCCTGAGCTCATTCCACGCTTTAGCTTTTCTGACTTTACTCCTACACGTGTTCGCTATCTGTTTGAATTCTTCTTTGGTGATTTCCCCCCTTTTCCATTTCCTATACATGTTCCGTTTAAAACTTAGCTCCGTTGAAAGTTCCTTAGTCATCCATCCTGGTTTTTTGAGACACCTCCCATTTTTCTTCCTCAATGGTACTGTTTGAAATTGTGCCTTCAGTATCTCCCTTTTGAGAAAGTCCCATCCGTCTTGAGGTCTCTTCTCTTTTAGTATTCCTGACCATGGGTTCACCCCCAGTATTTCCCTGAGTTTATTGAAATCAGCTCTCCTAAAGTCAAGAATGTGTGTCTGACTATGTCTGGCTTCTCCTTTCCATTGTATAACAAACTCCAGGAGAACATGATCACTCTCACTTAAGGATCCCACCACTTGCACCCCATTAACCAGGTCATCTCCTTTGGTTAGGATCAGATCTAAAATAGCTGACCCCCTTGTTGCCTCTTCCACCGTTTGGACCATGAAATTGTCTTCCAGGCATGTAAGGAATTTGCTAGACCTTGAAGTTTTGGCTGAGTTAGATTGCCAGCAAATATCAGGATAGTTGAAGTCACCCATCACTACTACATCTCTCCTTTCTGCATGTGTGTTCATCTGTTCTAGAAAGGCATCATCTAGTTCCTCCGTCTGATTTGGGGGTCTGTAGTAGAGTCCCACAATAACATCCCTGTTGTTTCCCTCCCCTTTAATTTTTATCCAGATGCTCTCTACCTGGCTTCCAGTATTGATGTCATGGATCACTTCACTGGTGTAAATATCCCTGACATATAATGCTATTCCTCCTCCTTTCCTGTTTGCTCTTACATGCACTGAAGTAATATTTTGTCACTACTTTTTTAAGGGGAACAGATAATTAATATGTCTAACAATCTTAAGTTTTTATTCATATTGATAATGGCATTATTGGTGCAGGAATGTTTTAAATGAAAGAGTGTCGGTTGGACCTTGCTTCACCTCTGGCTGCCAGTACAGCCAGTACAAGTCTGACTAGCTTCTATTTCTTGATGTCCCTGTGCCCAAGCCTTACTCTTCTCATCTCTTCTTGCCCTCTTCATCCTCACATACTTTCCTTCCCTTGCCCACTTGTGCTCCCTGAGATACAACCTTTGCTTTTAATTTCTCTACAGCTCCCACCATACTCTTATCCTTTTCACTTCATTTCTTCAGATTCCATTCTTTTGCAAAGTTTGCTAGCCAACTCCCTCACATTTAAGTATGTCACCTCTAAGCATATCACTTCTTGTGTGGAGACTGAGGTGTATAATGGGGGGGGGGATATTTTCCAATTTTGCTCTATACAAGGGGGTGCTGAAAAGTTCTTGGCCTGACCAAGAAAGGAATGACTTATAGCTATGAAACTTACATGCTATTCCACAATATTCATCCCAAAGTTTGATACACTTGACACATCGTTTCTCAAGTTTCTTTAACCCTTCAAAAAAGTATTCTGATGAGCAAGATCTGGTGAGTAGGGTTGATGGTCTATGCACTCAACCCCCAAATTCCGCAAAGCATCCATTGTCTCACCAGCCCTGTCAGTAGGTGCATTGCCTGCAAAAAGAGAACACCTTTCAGCAGTTTCCGCCACTGTTTTTCCTTCAATGCTTCTTTAATCATTACAACAAGTTTGAGTAGTATTCTGCATTAACTGTTTGGCCCTTCTGAAGGTAGTCAGTCATCAAAATACCTTTATTATCACAAATAACTATGGCCATGACCTTTCTTACTGACTTTTGAGTCTTGAATTTCTTTGGTCATGGAGAACCCCAGTGCTGCCACTGCAAGGACTGTTTTTGGCTTCTGGATCATAGTGATGTAACCATGTTTCATCAACAGTAATGAGTTGTTCCAAAAAATTATCACTAGATTGCTCAAAATGCTGCAATATCAATTTGAAGCTATCCATTCAGTTTTGTTTCTGGTCAGCATTCAAACATTTCGGCACCCAGCTGGCTGACAGCATCTGTGTAGCCAACTACTCATGAATTATAAACCCAATGAGTTGCTGGGATACCTCTCATTTCTCAGCATTTGCTTTAGCTGAGATTCCCTGATCTGCCAAAATCAGGTCATGAACAGGCTCCACAATTTAAGGTTGACTCTGCTGAAGGCCTCCAAGACCTTGCTGCATCTTCAGACTCAAAATCTCCACGCTGAAAGTTGGCAAACCACTTATTTACAGTTGAGTATGATGGGCACTTAGTACTCAATGTTTGCATCACACACTCATGGATTTTCTTTGGGGTTTTCTTCCACAGGAACAGGAATTTCATGATGGCCTGGAGTTCAGCACTTGGAAATTCCACACTTTTCATTGACATGATTCTATCAATGATCTGAGAAAATTCTGAAATTTGAGCTATGATCCTGCAAATTGACAGTTTATAATTCAAAATAACACACTTTCAAGCTACAGTGACAAAATTACACTCAGATTTTGGGAAGTGGGTCAGTCGGACTGAGAACTTTTCAGAACCCCCTTGTATAAACTGATCTGTCAATGTTCCATCCCTAGCAAAGAAGAGATGTAAGAAAAACAGCAAATAAAGGGAGAAAATGCAAAGCTCTCAAGTAATGGTAAACATACAAGTCTTGCCTACTCTAGGGAGATCTTCTCATGCTTGCCTAGTTTTCTGAGTCATTGACAATGTGAGAAACAACTGCATCTAGTCTGTTCATGTTCATTCAGCTGTGCTATGACTGATAAAGTCTGAGAAAGTGATTTTCATATATTTGTTGCTCATTTATTATAGGTTACAGTGAGTAGTTCAACGCCTGTAATATGAGTAATCCTGGAAACAGATCTGGAAGAATGTATCTACTGTGTATGGTTTTCCCCCCTCCATCTTCTTTCTTGGCTGTTTTTTAACAACACAGCCTGGAAACTTTCTTGACAAGAAAGGGTAAAGCCTTTGTGATATATTTAGACAGCTTGAAATAATAATGAAGCCTCAAAACGTGACATTTTGCTCTACATCAGTTTGATACTAATTTAGCTTTGTTCAATAACTTTGCTTTTAAAACGAAGACAGAGAAAAATAAGAAAAGTGAATGGTCCAGATCGCCTAGGGTAGAACAACATTAAGTCTGAACAAATGTGTAGTTTTCAGATTAACTATGTGCATACCCATTATTTCCAGGCCTAAAATTATATTCACTTTCTTTGATATATATTTTAATTTGGGAAAGGAAGTAGGCTAGTTCCACACCTCCTTGTTCTTGAGCAACCTTTTTGCCAGAGGGAGGGAGGAAAGACACTGTAGTTGCCTGGTAACCACCAAAATCTCTCCAGCCATTTCTGAACTGATTATCAATTATTGACCTATAGATAAATAGGAGTTCATATTCTCCCACGAACATATTCAGACACTTAAAAATGCCTAATCTGAGTTGCAGGTCAAGTGCAGTGGAAATATGAATTTCTATGTAGTATTCTCCTGGATAGAGATATCTTTTTTTTATTTATTTATTATATTTACATACATTTTTGAAAACAATCATAGCCTTTACAATGGTTATGAACGTTTAAGACTTCCTTACACAGTAGTCCAGAAACAGTTTCCCTAGCACTACTTGGCTCTCAAAAAATACATTTGCAAATAGTTACTATACCTTTTAAACAAATAATGCAGGTATCACATCTAAATACATATTTCACATATCTCCATATGTCCTGCAAAATAACCAACAGAGGTGTCTAAACTTAAAAAAGAAAGAAAAGGACAGTTACCGGGCCCCTTCTTGGAGCACCAGGATTTTATTCTATCTTCTTATCATCTTTGAAGTTTTATATAAGTATTTACTCCTCCAGCCATGTTACCATATGTCCATTCCATTTCGTTTTCCAATATTCCGTTAACATCATCCAATCAGTTCTAAATTTTTCTACAGAATAATTTCTTAACCAACAAGTAAGCTTTTCCATTTGTGCCACCTCTCTCAATTTCAGCATCCATTCCTCAAAATCTGGGACGTTACTATCCTTCCAGTATCTGGCATAAACTATTCTGGCTGTGGTGGTCATGAAAAAGGTCAAAGTTTTATATTTTTGTGGGAAATCCCTATCAAAGATGCCTAATAGATATAGTTCGGCTTTAAAATTCACCTTTATCTTAATTATTTCCATAAGTTTATTATGAACCATATTCCAATACTTTTTTGCCTTTTTACATGACCACCACATGTGGAAGAAGGTACCGTTTGGCATTCCACACTTCCAGCAATTGTTTTCCACCTTCTTATACATTCTTGCCATTCTGTCCGGTGTTAGGTACCATCTGTATTGCATTTTATAGGAGTTCTCCCTCAGCTCATTGCTAACTGAAAGCTTTGTTGTTTTCTTCCATAATATCTCCCAGTCTTCTAATAATATATTATTTTGCACATTTTGGGACCACTTTATCATGTGGTCTTTGATTACTTCTGATTCTAATTCGGTCTTAAGGAGTAGTTGATATGTTGATGAAATTTTAAACTCCTTCCCTTCCATAAACAAGACATCTAGTTCTGTCTTCAGGTTTTCTATCCCTGGGCTCCTTTTATCTACCTTGAATCTTTCCATCAACTGCAAATATTGAAACCAATTACATTTGCCCATTTCATATTCCAGTTCTTCCCTTGATTTAAGATTGCAGTCTCCCTTCTGAAAAATAAGCAGATCTTGGTATGTCCACCACCTCTCTCTGGATATCATTTCCACCCGCCTAAAGGCCTCCTGAGGGGAGACCCAAATGGGCAGCTTAAAGTAAAAATTCTGTTTAACCAGATTCCATACTCTTAGGAGGGATTTTCTAACAAAATGGTCTTTAAAATTTTTATCTACCCCCTCCTTCGCATACCACATATATGCATGAAAACCGAATTTTAACCCCGAGCCCTCTAGGGTTAGTAATTTAGAATCTTCTAAAATTACCCAATCGTATATCCATTGTAGAGCGCACGCTTGATAATATAGTTTTAAATTTGGGAGACCCAATCCTCCTCTATCCTTATGGTCTTGCAAAAATTTCCATCTTACCCTCGGTTTTTTACTCTGCCATATAAACTCAGATAAATCTCTGTTCCATTTTTTAAAGAGCTTGTCATTTAACAATATCGGTAAGTTTTGGAACAAATATATCATTTTAGGAAGTATCGACATCTTAACTGCTTCAATCCGACCAAGAAAGGACAAATTTAGGTGTTTCCAATTCTTAAGATCTTTCTTGATTTCCTGCCATTTTAATTTATAGTTGTTGTCTACAAGATCCATGTTTTTCTTACTGATATTAAAGCCCAGGTATCTTATATTTCTCTCTACTTTGTATCCTGACAGAGTTTCTAGTATCTTCTCCTCTTCTTTATCCAAATTTTTTGTTAAGATCATAGTTTTATCTTTGTTGATTTTAATCCCTGTAAATTCTGCAAATTCATTTAGGGTTTTGTGCAGTTCCGGAATAGCTTTAAGTGGGTCTTCTAAACAAATTGCGAGATCGTCCGCGTAGGCACATACTTTGTAAACTTGATTTTTGATTTTCACCCCTTGAACCTCCTTATTCGATCTTAGCTTGTCACATAGTATTTCAAAAACAGTGATAAAAAGTAATGGGGAGAGGGGGCAGCCTTGTCTAACCCCCTTCTCAAGGCTTATGATATTAGTTTTTTGTCCATTAACTATAATCTGTGCTAGTTGGTCTGTATAAATGGCCCTAATGCCATTTATATACCTTTCTCCAATCCCCATATGCTTCAATAGTTCCAACATAAAATTCCAATTTACGCTGTCGAAAGCCTTTTCAGCGTCTAAGGCTATCAGGGCGAATTTTTCCCCCGGATGTTTCTCAAAGTATTCTAGCAAGTCCACAATCTTTCTTATGTTTGATCTTAAATATCTCTTGGGAAGGAAGCCTGTTTGATCTTTGTCGATCCATTCAACCAATATTTTCCTTAGTCTTGTACTCATAATTGTTGTAAAGATCTTATAATCAGAATTAAGCAAAGAAATAGGCCTATAGTTTTTTATCATTTCTACATCTCTATTTTCTTTTGGTATCAAGACTATATTAGCATTTCGCCACGATGGAGGTAAACCTGTACCAGATAGTATCGCGTTAAAGGTTCTCTGTAAGGGTCCCTTTATTACATTTTGAAACTTTTTGTAATAGCTTGCAGGGAACCCGTCTGGGCCGGGAGTCTTATTTTTCCTCAAAGACTTTATTGCATCTTCAACTTCGGTTAATGTGATTGTCTTATCCAAGTCTTCTCTAAATACTTTGCTGATCTTTGATATGCCCTGGCGAGACAGGTAATCTCTTATTTTATTTTCCTTTTCCTCATTTATCAGAGGTGCTTTAAAAAGCTTGCGATAGTAGTTTTCAAAGGCCCTTCTAATTTTCTCTTGATTGACCAGAACCTCTCCATCCTTCCTAATTTTCAAGATTTGCCTTTGTTCCTGTTCTTTCCTTAATTTATACGCGAGCCATTTACCAATCTTATTCCCATGTTCAAAGAACCTTTGTTTCGCATATCTCATTTTTCTTTCTATCTCCTCAGCCATTCCGATCTTTAGTTGTTCCTGTATTATCTTCAATTCCGTATTTACTTTCTTATCAGTTGGGTCCCGTTTCAGTTCCTTCTCCTTTTGAATCAATGCTTCTTGAAGGTTCTGAGTCTTCTCTTTCCTTTTTTTCATTATTTCCCAATTTAATTGCATTAGTATGCCCCGGATTACTACTTTACTCGCATCCCAAGTATTCTGTATTGAGGTGTCCTCTTCCTTGTTTTCCTTAAAGTAGTTTACGAGAGCTTCCTCAATCCTTTTTGAAATACCTTCATCCTGTAATAGTTTTTCGTTCAACCTCCAAGAATATTCTCTTCTTACGTTTTTAAACGTCAGTTGTATCAGATTGTGATCAGATATTAGCCTGGGGAGTACCTCCATATGTTTCAATTTTGGGGCGATATTCTTTGAGATCCAAAACATATCTATGCGGGAAAAGGACTTGTGATATTCAGAAAAATATGTATATTCTTTTGCATCCCCGTATAGATATCTCCATGCATCCATCATTGAATAGGACTCAACGAATTTAAAGAATGAGTTCGGCAGCTTTCCTTGCCTTACGTTAACTTCTAGCTTTCTGCCCGCTGTTCTGTCCTTTAACGGTTCTACAACTCCATTCCAATCACCTAGGCAGATAATCTCCTCGAATTCTACTTGTGACAGAGTCTTCATAAGATTCTTATAAAACCCATCCTTGTTCTCTGACGGGGCATAAATTCCTAATATCAGCGTTCTTCTCCCAAATAAATTTGTCTCAAGGCCCAAATATCGCCCCTTAACGTCTTGGATCACTTCTTTAGCTTCCCATTTTTTGTTTATATAAATCACAATCCCTTTCTTCTTTTCCAAACCAGAATTTATAAATTCCTGTCCCAGCTTTCTATTTCATAACATTTTTTGGTCTTTTCGTTTGATATGTGTCTCCTGCAAACATATGATATCAGCTTTCATCTTTTCGAGGCGATGGAACAATTGGTTCCTCTTCTTGGGGGAATTCATCCCTCTTATGTTCCATGAAATAATTTTTATTGTCATTGTTCTTTATTGTTATTATTATTATTATTATTATTATTTTAATTGGTGTTTATGCTAGAATTATATATTATTATATAACTCAAACCAATTAATCTTGGCTATCTTCTATAACTAGTTCTTCTTCTTCTTCTTCTATTTGCTCTTCTATTTGCTCTTCTTCTTCGTCTTCTTCCCCCTCCTCTTCTTCCTCCCCTTCTTTCTCCAAAAAGACGCTATCTTTGTCTTTGTCGCTCGAATCCAGATCTTCTTCCTCTTCTTCGTCAATCTCCGGTTCTTTTTCTTCCTCCCTCACATCACCAGTTTCGTCTATTGTTTTCTCCGCGTCCCCTCTCATACCTTCAATTTCTTCTACCAATCTCTTTCTTCTTCCTATTCTCCTATTTCTCCTCCTATCTTCCGAACCTTCATCCAATGACTTAACTTCCTCTATTCCTCCTTCCGCATCTTTATCCTCTTTTTCAATTTTTATTAAAAAGTCCTTTGCCTTCTTAATTGTATTTAACCTATATCTCCTTTGATTGTATACTACCGATATACCCTCAGCTTTCTCCCACCTATATTTTATTTCTCTCTTCCTTAATTTTGAAACAATAAACTGATACTCTTTTCTCTTTTTTAGTATCTGAGAGGGAATATCCTTGTATATATCAATCTCACAGCCTTCAATTATCAATTTATGCATGAAGTTTTTTTGTAAGACAAGATCTTTTATTTTCCCTCTAGTAAAGTAGACTACGATGTCTCGTGGCAATTTCCTTTGTGTAGCAATTCTTGAATTAATTCTGAACATTTTACTTATTTCCCATTCTATGTTTTCTTTGGATCTTTCTATAAACTCAGCCAACTTAGGGAGTATCCTTTCATAAAGATTTTCATTTTCTCTTTCCATTAACCCTCTAAATTTCAGACAATTTTCTCTTAATTTTAGCTGAGTTTCTAAATTTTGGTCTTTGAGTTGTTCTTGAGTTGTATCCAAATTTATCACTGTTTTTTCTAAATTTTTTGTTTTGTTTTGCAGCTCATCTACTTTAACATTTAACTCCTGTATCTCCATAGTTATCTTATCCAATTTCTTTCCAAAGCCCTCCAATTCATTTTTTATATCTTTTCTTGTCTCCTTCATTTCCTGTGTTATCTCCTCCCTTAACTTTTTAAATTCCTTCCTAAACTCTTGAAAGAGTGTTTGTTGCAATTCTGACATTTCCGTGGATTGTCTTCTTGTAGTGACTGTATGAGCTTGTGTATTTTTCTTTAAAGGCATCTTGCCTCCTGTACTTTCTCTATTTTTTAAACAAGCTATTTTTTAAGTTCCAAAGGAAGGAAAAAAAATACACCAATGGAATAAACTCTATGCACTAAACAAGCTATATCTGCTATCCTGAATAGCTTATCCCTCAAAAACTTATATCAGGTGTAGGTCTAAATAATTGCATCCATCAAGACATATATCAGTAAATAGTCCCCCAACAATATTCAGGAAATATTTTCCTAATAGATCAGTAGAAGTTAAATTGAAACCAATTAATTAATTATTAAATCAGTTAATTTTGATGCCCCAATTAATTAGTTTACAACCAATTAATTATTGATTTCTAAATTAAATTATCATTGTTATATCCAACATAGTAATGAGCATAGCATATCCAGGAGGAAAACATATAAGTAGTAAACAGACGCTATTATCAATGCTACTTATCCAAAGTAAAGATGATGTATTACAGGGAGTACTATCCAATATAAAGTCTCCACCACACAAAGAAATCACGTTGACTGCTCCTCCTAGTATTCTTCGGTCGTAAACTCCTCTCTTATCCCGTTATTGCAGTTTTTATGGAGTAAGTAATAAAGAAAAAAAACCGTCTCTCCCCCTTCTGTATTCGGGGTGGTTTCACTGGGTGTAGTCCTCCAAGCTGTGCGATTTTCTGCCTCTATCTTCTCTCCACCCCGAGCTTCCTCCTACTCCTTGTCGGTGTCTCCTACTCCTTGTCGTTGTCTCCTACTCCTTGTCTCCTGTATGCATGCTACTTGTCAGTTTATGTCTTTCCACAGCAAAATGTCTTTCCACAGCAAAACAATAACTTTCAAAGTCCAATTTGGTAACTTTACAAAATGTAGATATCCCACACGCTCTCCACCTCACTGGTTTCTACACAGTGAAATCCAATGGATATATAATGCCAACTTCTTCACATAGCCCTTCTCTTTTTTGTCGTTGTTATTCTATTTTTTTTCCTCTCTCTCTCCTCCTCCTCCTCCTCTCTGCTCCCACTTCTTCTCCTTCACTTCTTCCCACTTCTTCCGTCACTCACCTCCGTCACCCTTCTCCCTCCTTCACACGCCGTATAGCCTCAGAGTGAAAGTCCAAAGAGGTTCCCAAACCACTGGTACGCTTGTCTCTGCTTTTGTCAGTCTTAGTGAGAGACCGGTGCGGGTGTTTGTTCCCTCAAAGGGTTGCCTAGGTAGGAGTGTTGATTGGTTCCTCCTCTACCTCCGCGTCTTCACCCCCCCCCTCAGGCGGCGCTTCGAACGCCGTCCCAGGAAGAGGGACTATATCGCCGAGGAAAGCCAAGGATAACGAACCCACTCCGTCTCCCCTTTCAGCAGGGGGAGAAGCCGACTGCCAAGAACCACCGCGTCAGGCTCTCCTACCCGGCAGGAGCGAGGTTCAAGCGCGGAGCGCCCACACTCACGTCCGTCCACACCCACTTCCGGCCGGAAGTCCTGGATAGAGATATCTTATCTCCCTCATGAGCTAACCAGCCAGAGGACAGGATCAGAATTCAAAATGACCTTAACAGGTTAGAAAATGGGGCCAAAACTAACAAAATGAATTTCAACAAGGAGAAATGTAGGATACTACACTTGAGCAGTAAAACTGAAAAACACAGATATAGGATGGGTGACACATGGCTTGATGGCAATACATGCAAAAGGGATATAATAGTCTTAGAAGACCACAAACTGAACATGAGTCAGCAGTGTGATGCAGCAGCTAAAAAAGCCAATGTGATTCTAGGCTGTATCAATAGGAGTATAGTATCTATATAGATACTATAGTATCTAGATCAAGGGAAGTAATAGTGCCACTCTATTCTGCTTTAGTGACACCTCACCTGGAATACTGTGTCCAGTTCTGGGCACCACAATTCAAGACAGACATGGACAAGCTGGAACGTGTCCAGAGGAGGGCAATCAAAATGGTAGGAGGTTTGGAAGCCATGCCCTATGAGGAGAAGCTTAGGGAGCTGGTTATGTTTAGCCTGGAGAAGAGAAGGCTAAGAGGGGACATGATAGCCATGCTTAAATATTTGAAGGGATATACTGAGGATGGAGCAAGCTTGTTTTCTGCTGCTGCAGAGACTAGGACACATAGCAATAGACTCAAACTCAAACTACAGGAAAAAAGATTCCATCTAAACATCCACTGGCTGCCGATTAGTTTCCGGGCACAGTAGAAGGTGTTGGTTTTAACCTTTAAAGCCCTACATGGCTTGGGTCCATCTTATCTCCGGGACTGCCTCATCCCATATGATCCCCCCTGCACACTTCGGTCCTCTGGGAGAAACCTGCTGCAGCCTATGAAAACTAGGCTGTCGCAGACCTCCCAGAGGGCCTTCTCTTCTACAGCTCCCAGACTTTGGAATGGCCTGCCTGATGAGATCCGTCTTATCGCTACTCTTGATAGCTTCAAGAAAGCGCTAAAGACGGATCTCTTCCGGCAGGCCTTCCCGGAATAACTTCCCGGTTCAAGTGGACTGATTGCTACCCACCCCCTCGCCATCGTTGCTTTTATTTACTTATTTATTTATTGTATTTTATCTTTGTTTTAACTCTCCATTAGTTTAATTTAGTTTTAAGGGGTGGGAGGGTAGGATGGGGAAAGACTGTTTTAACTTGATGTTGTTTTAATCTTGCTGTAAACCGCCCCGGTTGCCGGGCGGGTTAAAAATAAAAAATTATTATTATTATTATTATTATTATTTATTAGGAAGAGCTTCCTGACTATAAGAGCTGTTCATCAGTGGAACATACCGCCTCATATTGCAATGGAGTCTCCTTCTTTGGAAGTTTTTAAGCAAAGGCTGGATGGCCATCTGTCGGGAATGCTTTGATTGTGTATTCCAACATGGCAGGGGGTTGGATTGGATGGCCCTTGTGGTCTCCTCCGACTCTATGATTCTATGAATATATTTGTAATTTAAAAATAGAGATTTGTGATCACTGCGGTTTTCATTTCTCACTATAACCTCACTAGGGAATATTTCTGGCTTGTTGCATTTGCTATGTGGTATACTATTTGTGTGACTGTTATTTAGAATGTTCAGTGTTTGTCCATATACTGAGTTGATCACCTAAGTTGTGTCCTGAAACAACCTTCCGCTTTCAGCCCCAAGCTTCTCTTAAGCAAAATACTAGCATTCATATTGAATTGTGCAGTAGCTTTCTGATGTGAACAAACATCCCCCAGGGATCAGGGCTGGATAGCCTAATGCATTTTGCTTTTCTTGTCACCATAAGCAAGATTTGCACATAGGCTGAGTGCTTCCATATTAGCCCACTACACAGAAACTACACATATAGACTCTGAAATATTAAATATGTACTTTTATTCCTCCAGTCCATTTCCTTATTTTTGTTGTTGTTGTTGTTGTTGTTCCTCTCCCCCATTGTCCATCCTGGCTGATAGAGAAGGGCTGGCCAGTTAGGTGGTAGAGGTTGTATATACTCCTTTGGAAGTGGGCTGTGTTCTAAATTCTTTAAAAGAAGCAATAAGACCACTGCTGAAGAGACATATCACATCTCTCTAGCTAATTATTGGCCAGTCTCACTTGTGTTTCCCCCCCCCCCCCCATAAGACAAGGACAGTATCAGCATAACTCCATTCTTTCTTGGATGAATCTGATTACCTGGATCCATTTCAGTCAGGTTTCAGATCTGATATTGGACAGAGGAGATTATCAGACGTGGGGGAACATGCAAAAAAATCACATTCCCAATCGTGTCAGAAGATTGCTAAAAGAACAGAAAGGGAGACCTTACCAGACACCGCGTCCTTCTGCCGTTCTGGGGACTTAGCACTGCCATGGATGAGGCTTCCCTTTTCCATTAACAGGGAGAAAAGGGATGCCTTACTGATGCCCACACTATGCCCCTGGAACACTGGAGGAGAGGACATTGTCATCTGGTAAGATCGCCCCTTCCTGGTTCCTTCCTGTTCTCCTAGTGATCTTCTGACATGGATTTTGCCACATCTGATAATATCCATCAGCAGCTTTGGTCATCTTGGTGCATAGCCTACTCCAGATACTGGACAATGCAAATGTATCTCTGTTGGTTCTGCCAGACCTTCAGTGGCATTCATAATTATATCCTTCCAGACCACTTGGCTGATATGGAATTTGAAGGCACTCTTTTGCAATGTTCCTGATCCTTTTTGGCTTAACATTCCCAGAAGCTCGTCCTGAGACATTGTTGTTCAGCCTCGTGACCATTAGCCTGCTGGGTTTCATGGGACATAATACATGTTGGTTGTATCAATCCATGCCCCCCACCATACTTTTTAATGTCCACATGAACCTACAGAGGTCATCTGAAAGTTGGACTTAGAAGTCAATATGCTGATGGTACCCAGCTCTGTCTCTCTTTTGCAACTGATGTCAAGGAGGCTATGAAAATCCTAAATGCCATCTGATGCTATGAAGGATTGGATATGGGTGAATAAACTGAGGCTGAGGCCAAATCCACGCTACACAAATAATCCAGTTTGAAACTGTATCACTTGCCATGGTTCCTTCCTATGGAATCTTGGGATTTGTACTTTTACAAGGTCTTTATCCTTCTCTGCCAAAGAGTGTTGGTGCCTCACCAAAATCTCAAGATTCCATAGGAAGGACCCATGGAAAAATTTGAGAAGTGTAGATTTGGACTCAGTCCAAACAAGATAGGAGTTCTGTTGGGTGGTAGGAAAGCTAATCTGGGAATTAAAATTATTACATATCCTGAATGGGCTTGCACTCTCTCTGAAAAATCAGGTTCACAGCTTAGAGATGCTCTTGGTCCCATCTTTGTTCATGGATGTCTAGGTGGCTGCTTTGGACTGGAGTGCCTTTGCCTAGTTTTAGTTGGTGTGCCACCTGCATCCCTGCCTAAACCACAGAGGTTTCACCTTAATTACTTCCCAATTATACTATCTGCTGTATGCAGGATTTCAATGAAAATTGTTTGAAATTACAGCTGGTGCAAAATGTAGTGGTCAGACTGCTGTCAGGTGTGTGGTTTCCAGACTACATATCACTAATCTTGTATCAACTGCACTGGCTTCCACTCTCCTTCAGTTTGATGGAGATGATCAGACACAGGAAAAAAAAACACATCAGAAAATTGCTAGAAGAATAGGAAGGGGACAGGAGGGAGTGAACTTACCAGACAACGTCATCCTCCAGCATTCCAGGGATAGCACAGGCATCAGTAAGGCATCCCTTTTAATTTGCGGTTTCTTCCCATCAATGGAAAAGGGAAGCCTCGTCCATGGCAGCACTATGCCCCCAGAAGAGCAGAAAGATGCAGCATCTGGTAAGGTCTCCCTTTCTATTCTTTTAGCGATCTTCTGATGTGGTTAGGAACACATTTTTTTTTCTTTTTGCATGTTCCCCCATGTCAGATAATCTCCATACAAAGCCATAAAGAGTTGGGGGCCAGAGTGTCTGGAAGAACACTTCCTTCTGTAAGAGCCTGGCTGCAGTTTGAGAGCTTTTGGCTGAAGCCTGTTGTGTATGCCACCATCTTGAGAAGGTAGGTTGGTGAGTACACAAGACAGGGCTTTCTGTGGAGCAGCACCCCAACTGTGGGCCTCTTTCCCAAAGGAAGTAAGACAGGCTCCATCCCTTTTGAGCTTCCAGCAAGTAGCCAAAACTGTACTGTTTCATACAGCCTTTGGTTCTTTAAGAAATTTATTTTTTATTTAGTTAGTTAGTTATACCCTGCTCTCAGCCACAAGGCTATCAGAGCGACTTACAAATTGATCTAAGCAATTGCTATTTACACATCTACACTGCATTGAACAGTTTCCAATGTGTGTTAGCTAATTGCCCACAAGCTGGGTACTCAATTTACCAACCTACGAAAGGATGGAAGGCTGAGTGAAGCTTGGAGCCCGCTGAAATCGAACTTGCAATGTGGTGGCTTGCAGTACTGGCATTTAACCACTGCACCACCAGGGCTCCACTAAAGGGAGGTGTGTCTTGGGATGAAATACAGTAGGTGGTTCTGGATCTCCTGGCTCAGAAATTTCTGTAGCTTTGATTTTAAGTGGCCCTGAAGATGGCCTTGTGAGCATTCACAGACTGAGCGTGTTGGGCTTTTTAGGAAATAAAGACCAATTTTCTAGAATCTAAGATGTGTTTGCATTTTCTTCATTAATTCCACTGGATGGTTTCCAGTGCTTCTTAAAACCAGATACTTGACAGCAGGGCTTGGAAATAAAGTGTTAGAAGTTATTATGTTCAGCTAAATCCAACATTCTATAGGCACAAATTCTGGAGAAAATATCTCCCCTCTCACACACAGCCACTCATGTCTTCCATGGAGTTTTCGAGCCTCCAGAGCTTCTTCTGGGGATGTACAAGGCGCTTCAGTAGGGGAGAAGGTTTTTTTCCCCTCCAACTGGTTTAACTGGAATCTGCTGTTCTGAGAACTTTAGTCGACCACTGGATTCTATCTGCTACTTGAAATTAATTACTTTTTGGTTCATAAAGGTCATAATGATATTCCATTTGCAAATAACAAAACAAGAGTGTTTGTGTGTTAATGTAGCAAGTAAAATTGTTGTTTGTGTTGTTGCTGTGTACCTTCAAGTCATTTCTAACTTATGGCCACCCTCAGGTGACCCTATCATAGGGTTTTCTTGGCAAGATTTGTTCAGAAAGGATTTGCCTTTGGGATTCAAACTTTGGTTACCAGAGTTGTAGTCCAAGAGGTTTATTGCATGAAGGCAGGAAGTGGCAGTGCACCTCAACGATTGGCTTCCAACCTTGCCTTATTGCAGGACTTTGGCATGTTTCAGCTGTTTTTCTGTTCTGGTCCCATGGGAGAGGGTGGTAAACATGAGTCTTTTTTGCTAACTGGAAAAATCCATTAGCAAAAGACCCACCTTTACCACTGTCTCCCACAAGTCTGGAACAGGAGAACAGCTGAAACATGCTGACAATGTGTGATAAGGCAGGGTGGTATGCACTTCTCTCTGACTTAACTTCCACTTCCCTTCCCTCATGCGATAAGCTCCCAAAACTCAAACCAGTTCACCACACTGGTTCTTAAGTAAAATTGTTACTATGGTAACATTTTGAGGGGATCCCTCCCCCATCTGAGGTTATTTTCTGTTTCATTTCTTAAAAGGAATCCCAAAGCAGTCATAATGAGTAACACTACAAGTAATGTTATGGGCCACTAAAGAAAGAAGAAAGTTAATATTAAGATTATGAACTACTGTCTTGTCTTTACATTACATAACAAATCAATTTCTAAAAGAAATTTTCCAGCCTCTGGTTCATGGGGATAAATGAGTACAGTTGACCCTTCATATTCGCTGGGGTTTTGTTCCAGGACCCCCCATAGATACCAAAATCCGTAAATACTTAAATCCCATTATATGCAATGGCATAGCAAAATGGTATCCCTTATATAAGGTGGCAAAATCAAGGTTTGTTTTTTGGATTATTATTTTTTAAAGAATATTTTCAAGCCATGGATACTTAAATCCGTGTATACCAAATCCATGGATACAGAGAGACAACTGTACTGATTAAACAGTTTTGTGGTGTTGCTTCCATTTTATGTAAGTAACATTCAATCCAGAGGCCTCAAAAAAAAAAAAACATACCAGCTACAGTATTTTCGGGAACAAAAGTGGTTTGTTGATGGGGAATCATTTCTCCTTTATGGGACATGATCATGTTAGGTTTCTTTGGAGTGGGGACAGGGTCTCTTTTTAACCTTGGTTGGAATTTTGGGCATACCACTTCAAACCACTGAATACACAAATGTATTGGTACTGCTTTTCTTGAAGTTTTAGCTCTTTCATCCAAATCTCTAGATTTGAGGGTAATATGCTTCATGAGCTGCATGAAGTCCAAAGCTTGTTTTTGAAGCTCCCAAGCCTCCTGCACTCACGTATTTTATTTATTTACTGAAAATAATACTTTTAAAAATTGTTGTACTCAGAATAGCACCATAAGTCACTCTACCCCTTCCTTGTTGATTGTACATGTGCCCCATTCTGACCTCAGCAGAAGCAACAGCATGGCAGGCAGGCTTTCTACAGAGCTCATTGGCCAGGGAGAAATCAGCTGTGGTGGCTTCAATGGAGATCCATCCCAAGGGAGATAGTGCCACGTTTGTGTGTGGACTACTGGATTGGGCCTAACTGGACTCAATCCAGCTGTCCAGACAGCAAAAGAACCTGAGGTCACTCTAGGTTTCTGGGAAAACCCATGATTTTCCCTGACTTTGTTTAGTTTGGAGCAAAGTCAGGTTAAGGGCAATAAAATCCATATCCTCCCTGGAATTAGCTGTATGTTATCTGGACTCCCAGCACCAGATTTGGGATAAGACTTTTTTTTTTTTTTTGCCAGTGTAGACAATCCCTTAGTTACCCTCTTCTCACTTTCTGTTTTTGTCCTCATCTTACTTCAGTTGCTGCAAACTGAGTACAAAGTGCAAAAGCAGCATGCACCCAATTAACAAAAGCAAACTGCTGCTGCCACTCCTGGCTTGTTTGTTCTCCCTCAATAATTTTTGCCATCTTGACCATACAGTACTCTGATGTTGATTGGCCACATGTGTCCCTGTTTTTATCTGTGAAATAGTGGAGGATATGTTATTGGGGTCCCCTCTGAGGACTAATGAGGGGTGTACTTAGGTTTTGGACCTTGGGAAGTTACTACCTCTGTTCTAAAATTAGGTGTGGAGATCATGTGTGCATTCAGATACTATTTCACTGCAACTGCCATGATCCTTCACTAATGGCTATAATGGCTAAGGCTGATGGGAGTCTGATAACTGCTGGAAGGCCTCATGTTTTCCACCCCATTCTAAAAGTTAAATACCTGTTTTTGTTGCACCGTGACTGGTGTAAACACACATGCAGATAGTGAAGTTCATTTGATCTGTAAAGTAAGAGAATGTAATATTGGAGAATTCAATATTGGAGTTGTTGTTTTCTTTGTTGAGTGTCTAAACACAAAAAGCTATTATTGCCACATTGCTTTCCCTTCCATCACCACCATGATTCCTTATCTAAACAATAGGTATTGCAGAAAGTGCTTTAAGTTGCAGAGCTAGCATGACATAGTGGTTTGAGTATTGGACTAGGACTCTGGAGATCAGGGTCTGAATCCCCACTCAGCCATGAAAACCCACTGGGTGACTTTGGGCATGTCACACACTCCCAGCCTCAAAAAATCCTGTGATGGGTTCTCTTTAAGGTCACCGTAAGTCAGAAATGACATGAAAGCACACACAACAAATGTTGGTGTAAAACCAGATTCAAGGTGAGAGTAAAGATTCTAGTACACAAGCTTAACTTTTAAAAAGGAACTGCTATAGTCAATTTATGGTGAAATTTGCTTCCAATGCCAATACAACATAGAAGGTTTGAGATTATAGGTATACAGTCTACAGAAATTTAGGATAAAGTCTTAAGAGTTTTTAATAGTAATGTGGAGCAAGATCATCTGAAACATCCTTGTGAGAATAAAGGCATTTAAGCAAATCTTGTTTTCATTGGTAAAATATCAGAGGATAAGAATATACAATATCTGAGTATTCTCAGTTATAATAAGGTATCTATCAAGAGTCAAAAACCTGTGACAACCTATTGTTGCTCTTGAAATCCAGTACTATTGCTCTTGAACTCCTATCAGACCCAGCAATCAGGGCCAGTAAGGAATGATGAGAGTGTAGTCCCGTGAGATATAGGACTCCTGATCAAGCTTAATGTTAGCTGAACACATTTTTTGCTACTCCTCTGTGCTAACCTGCAATTCTGTATGAGAGTATGTGTGATGCATACCTTGTGACCATCTGATTCGAACAGTCAACATATGCTGAATGTCAGGTGCACAATACCCCTCCAACAATCTCCAGTTTGATAACCTTTGATAACCCTTATCCAAATGGAGACATCCAAAGTAATATAACGAAACATACAAAACAAAACCAATCAATTAAAACACAAGATATCAACAAAGAAAAAACATAATGAAATTAAAAGAAAATGAAAACAGAGCAGCCAAGAGAAACCAGTGCTTGAAAACCTGTGCATCTATGCATGTGTGTGTGTGTGTGTGTGTGCACCTTCAAGTTGCCTGGCAACTTATGGCAGCCCCATGAATTTCACAGGATTTGGTTAGGTAAGAAATACTCAGATGCGGTTTTGCCAGTTCCTTCCTCTGAAATATAGCAGTCTCTCATCCAAGTACTAACCAGGGCTGACCCTGCTTAGCTTCCAAGATCAGATGTGCTCTGGTGCTGTTAGGGTATCTAGGTCTATGAAGACCAATATATTAGGGCTATTTTAGCATTAGATCTTAGAGCACAAGTATATTCACATGGGTGTACTACCTTTCCATGGTGGTGGGATGCATGCTCCAGTGATGTAAGAGTTTATGCTGGTTGCATTGCCACTGATAGGGTCACCTGTCAGACTGAATGTTGAGGACCCAGACTAAGTGTACCAAACAGCTAGTGAGCAGCAGCGTCGGCGTCAGCATCGGCGTGTGTGTGTGTGTGTGTGAGAGAGAGAGAGAGACTGGCAGAGGATCTCTCAAAACAGCAGCAGTGACACTTTAGCTAAGTAAAGGAGTTAGTACTGCACAGAAAGCAATGATTAACCACTCCTGAATGACTTTTACCTTGAAAACCCTATGATGAGACAATCCAAAATAAAACAAGAAATAGTACTGGAAGATGAAACTCAGAAGGCACCGAACCAGCTACAGGGGAAGAGCAGAGGACAAGTGCAAGTAGCACTGGCTGTAGTGATGCAAGGATTCAAAGACTTGAAGTAACTATTGATGAAAGTTAAAGAAGAAAGTGCAAAAGCAGGGTTACAGTTGAATATTAACAAAACAATGATAACAACCACAAATGATTTACATAGCTTTAAAGTTGGTTATGAGGATATTGAAATAGTTAAAGATTGTTTATACCTTGGCTCAGTCATTAATCAAAATGGAGAATGGGGTAAAGAAATCAGAAGACTAAGACTTGGAAGGGCAGCTATGAAGAAACTGGATAAGATCCTCTAAATATATACAGTATATCTAAATATCTATATCCTATCTATCTAGCCTAAATATATATATAATTAAACATCAAAATCAAAATCATCCATGCCATTGTATTTTTGATTTCTATGTATGCTTGTGAAATCTGGAGCATGCAGAATGCTGACAGGAAGAGAATCCTTAGAAACATGGTGCTAAATGAGTGTTCTACACTGTGGCACCAAGGCTGGTGTCACCCCTCCATCCAACAGTGTCAGCTCATGTGGTTCTGCTTTTGTGTTTTGGACATATCATGAGATGATGTGACTCATTGGAAAAGATGATAACGCTCAGTAACATAGAACGTATTAGGAAAAGAGAAGACCTCACTATAGGTGGATTGATTCACTCAAGGAAGCTGCAGCCCTGGGCTTGCAAGACCTAAGCAGGACTGTTGATAACAGGAGCTCTTGAAGGCCTCTCATTGATATGGTTGCCTTAATTAAAAATCTACTTGATGACAATAACAACATATTTGCATGGGAATTGGTGTGGAGAGCATGTGATGAGCGTCGGATGGAATGTTGATGAGAGAATTGGAAGAGAGCATGAAGGAGCCAATTCTGTGGCAGAAAACTGGTATGGGAGGGGTCTCCTGGAGAGAAAGGGAGATGGCAGTTGAAAGGGGGAGTAGAAGATGTGATGTGATGGGGAGAAAGCTGGAATGTATGTATGGCTGAGAGTGGAGCTGAGGGGATGTACGTGTAGTGAGAATAAGTGTTAAGAGGAATAGAGGCTGATTGAAAGAACCTCACAAGTTGTTATTAAGTCTGACAGATTCTGAAATTATATGGTCATCACAGAGTGGGACTAGTAACCAGTTTAAAGTTAACCAAGTTGAAGACAAAGTTCAAAGCATTTCTGTTATTCTGTTTACACAATAAATCAATCTTTATGTTTTGTTTATCCAAACCAGACTCCTCATGAATTATTTCCCTTACTGGTATTTATTTGGCACAGTAACCCTATAAGTAAACACACACTAATACAAATACTATCCACATTAAGTCAAACCCCAGTCCAAAGGAAAGGGAAAAGGGGGAACTTTGACATAAAGGTGGCAGCTGTGGAACTGTGGTCTCCACAGATATTTATTTGGTGGCAGTGTAAGTGATGAGGTGGCCAGGCTGAATAGTGATGTAAATTCAGCTGGTGTGCCTGCACATCACAAATTTGGTGGCAGCGGTGGAAATCAAAAGACCACTGCATCACAATTGGTTCTACAGTAACTTGGTTCCAAGCCTATAATAACTTTAACATGAAGCACCTTGAATTGATCCTGGAAACAGACCTAGAACAATAGCACTGGTACTATAAAGAAGTCATGTCATCTCAATACTTGACACCAGGTTTTTGTGGAACCACTTTTCACCAGCTGAAGTTTCTGAATACTCATCACACTAGTCAAACTCCCCCCCCTCCTCAAAGTTCTATTGACTTTTTATTTAGTAAGTACAAAAATGAGCTGGCTGCAAAAATAAAATTCTACTAATTAGGTTTAAAGTATGCTTCTTTCATACTATGCAGTTTTTTTATCATTTAATCTACATAAAAATTAAATGAACAGGAATTTATTTGGAAGAAACATTAACAAGTAACATAAATACTGTAAGTACAGCCTGCCAACAATGCAAAACTAATGGAGGACACCAAAGCATTCCTTTTTCAAAAACTTTGTATCCCAGAGTTAGCTCTACACCTATACTGTGGTGTGGACAGATGGGATCCCCACTCCCTGATCATCACATGAACAGGGTTATTTTTATAGTATGTTCTTTTTTAAAAAAAGAAATGACTCACCAACATTGGACTACTAGTCATGAGCTGTATAACATGAACCATCTGGTGTCACAAATTATTAATAATAACAGAGCTAAATCATAAAAGCAACTGGATGGCCCTTGTGGTCTCTTCCAACTCTGCAATTCTATGATTCTATGAAATGTATTTAAATGTAAGCACTTAAATTTACTCAAACTACAACATTCAGCTAGAAAAAGCTAAATATCTTAATATAGTATATTAATACTTAGCATTTTAATATTCAGTTGAGTAACTGTGGACTTATAAATTTGGTAGTATGAGTGTTAATGTCAATTAATGAATAACGTATGGACACAGAGATTCAAAAACTAGATACATGTATGTTCTGAGTCCTAAAGAGCACTGGATCCAGACTTATGTTATTAATACATAAAATGGTCCATATGAAGTCAACTATAGTTAATAGCTCCCACAGATTTTTCATTACTTATGCATTTACAAAGTAGTCCAATTACTGCTTCAAAAACTGATACTCTGTTTTCAGAGGTGTATGCTTTTCATTCTATTAACCATACTTCTCGGTTAGCTTTTTTATTTAACAGCACATGCATTCTGTAACAAAAGGCATGTTGATAGCTATTCTTATCGGGAACATTTTATCATTCCGTAGCATAATGCTTAAAATTCATTAGGTATGGAAGTGGGTATCTCTGAAACGTCACATGTTTCATAGCACCCTGTTCTGTTTCATAGGTAATCTGTTGCTTGAAAGTTATGCTTGCAGGTGATATGCAAATAAAGCACTAAGCTTAAAGCAAATAGTTTAACAAAATCAATTTAAAGCTATGCTTTATTTGGCTAACATAGCTTCTATGACTGATTTATACTTATACTACTTGTGGTATTTATTGTTTTCTGAAATTAAGCTTAAAGGTTTAGGGAGTAAACAAATAATCCTGAAATACAACTGGTTTGGAAAAGCACCAGGGCAAGGATACCAACCCCATACACCCCAAAACTATGCATTAGATGCATTGGCACATTTGGATGTACCCTATGGGTTGTGGGATTTTTTTTCCCCTCCCTGACCCCTGCTTTGAACAGTAGACACATTCACAGACACAAAGCCATATCTATATCTATATCTATATCTATATCTATATCTCTATCTCTATATCTCTATATAGATATAGATATAGATATAGATATAGATAGATAGATAGATAATCTATATCTATATCTATATTGCAATGTCCAGTCTGCTCAGCTTCAAATCAAAAGAGATATGCAGTGAGGAACAGAGGAATACTGTATGAGAGCTTTATTTTGAAACCTTCCATAGCCATACATGATGAACTGGGTGAAGCATTTTAAAAAAATCCCCAGGTATTTTTTATTAACACAAACAAAATTTTATATATACATTAAAACAACATAAATGGGGGGGGAACAAGACTACAACATACAAACTAACTACAAAAATCATGCTAAAATCACATGTAACTAAACATAAAATGATAGTGAAAAACAAAGACAATTGACTTCCAACCTCCCAACTGTTGGTTATAACTGTAAATCTAAGAAACTTCCTCTAAACTAGTATCTTATCTGTCCTTCTACGTTATATGCAACTCTACTAATCTTTGAAGCCTAAAACTGATAAGTTCCCCCAATGCTGCCTCAAATGAACAATTATCAGTCCCAATTCTTCTTAAAATTTGACAGACTTATCCTTGATCAGAATTCTCAAGGTCATATAAATTCATCAACCAGTCTTCCTGTGTTGGCATGGTATCCACATTCCATTTTTGTGCATATGCAAATCACACAGTTGTAGTCATGTACTGAATCATTCTTCCATATTTCCTTTCTAGTTGTTCTTGCATCATATCAAACAAACAAACATGTCCTGATTTCATTTGAATTTTTACATTTAAAATTTCCTCTAATATCTTATGAATCTGAACCCATTTTTTTTCTTCCTCACAGGTCCACAACTTATGGTGAAATGCCACCACCTTTTCATCATAGTTCCAATACTTACTGGAGGAACCCTTATACATTTTTTAAAGTCTTTCAGGTGTCAGATATTATCTATACATCATCTTGTATATATTTTCTTTAAGAACATAACACAGAGTAAACTTTAAACCTTTCATCCATGTTTTCCCCATTGATCTAATAGTAACTCATAACCAATTTTTTTTAATTTGTTTTTTTTTTCTCGATAAAGTGCAATACAATAAGATATACAGAACAAGGTAATAAATAAAAGGTAATCAAAATACAACATTTCAATTGTTCTTTATCTAAAGTCATTAATTTCTATTTGTTCATATATAATACTTTATCTTGTTTCTTTTTCTTTACATTGGCTTTCCATATCAATAAATGAATTATTTACTCCATTCCTTCCGTCTTGTTATTTTGGCTGAATTTGACTGTGATTTAGCCTTAATTCTAACTTAACTTAGCTTCCAGTATGTTATCTTCTATTTTAGACTCAGCTCCCTACAATCCTTGTCTGCTTTTGATTACGCATCTCTGAAGAGTCTGATACCAAAACCTTATGCCCTCGTTTATCTCATCCTTCTTTTCCCAATATTCTAATACTCTCCCCCATTCTTCTTGCCATTTGTTTTCTTTCCTATTCCATAGTTTGCTTATTAATATATCTAATTCTAATGTATCTGTTAATTTGTCTTCCCATTCCTTAATCGTTGGCCGATCTTTAACTTTCCATTTTTTCGCTATTACCAATCTGGCTCACGTTACCATGTAGAGTATTATCCTCCAGTATTTACTAACTTTTTTGTCCTGTGTATTTATTATGTTTAGCAGATACAATTCTGGTTTAAACTCCATCTTTATTTTTAGTATATCATTGATTGAATCATGTATCTGCTTCCAAAATTTTCTAATCACCTTGCACCGCCACCACATATGAATCAAAGTGCCCTGGTTTTTGCTGCATTTCCAGCAGATTCCTGAAGATTTTTTATTCATTTTACTTAACCTTGACGGAGTATAATACCATCTCATAACCATTTTTATATAATTTTCCCTATAAGTTTGACAGGTGGTGAAGGAAAAAGATCTTTTTCTAGCCTTTTCCCAATCTTCTATGTCAATGGTGTTTCCTAAATCCCTTGCCCATAATACCATATCTTCTTTTATACAGTCTTGCTCAGTAAATCTTAACAATAATAACTTGTAAAGTTTTGATAATGCTTTAGGTTTATTTTCTTCCAACAATAGTTTGTCTAATTCGTTATTTTCTGTCTCAAATCCTTTCCCCTTCTGAGCTTCTATGAATTTTTCTTTAATTTGTAAATAAGTAAACCAATTAATGTTGTATCTATTCTGCAAATTCTCTTTTGTGTCTAGCCTTAGTGTTTTTCCAGTCTCCTTTATACTGATATCTGAGTATCTTAGCCATCGGTCTTTGCTACCCCATCTTAACATAAATGCTTCTTGGGGTGATATCCATAAAGGTGTTTTTTAATAAAAACAAGATTTCACTTTTTCCCAAACCACCAACAATCCTTTTCGGACACAATGATTAGTGAAGTCTTTGTGCACTTTCTTTTTTTCATAAAATAGATAAGCGTGCCATCCATATCTAATGTCATGACCTTCCAGATTTAAGACTTTGGTGTTGCTTAGCTTAACCCAATCTTTTATCCATATCAATGTCGAAGCTTGATAGTATGTTCTCAAGTCTGGAAGATCACAACCTCCTCTTAACTTTGAATCGGTTAGATAGTTCCATTTTAACCTAGCTTTTTTCCCTTCCCATAAAAATGTTTTTAAATCTTTATTCCATAGTTCAAAGGTTTTATAACTCCTCAAGATTGGCAGGTTTTGAAAAAGATATAATATTCTAGGTAGTACAACCATTTTTATGGCGGCAATTTTACCCAATAAAGAAAGTCCTAATTTGCTCCACCTATCTAAGTCTCTTTTTATTCCTGCCCAGACTGGTTTATAATTGTTATCATAAAGTTCCGCATTCCTTTTGGCAATCCAAATTCCCAAATATCTAGCTTTTTTCGTTATTTTACATCCAGCTATTTCCATAATTTTCTCCTCCTCGGATTTTGTAATATTTTTAGTTAATATGGCTGTTTTGTCTTGATTAATCTTAAATCTTAAATCCCGAGAAAGTCCCAAATTCATTCATTACTTTTACACATTCTCCAATTTGTTTTAAAGGGTCCTCCATAAATACAATTATGTCATCTGCAAAAGCTTTTAGCTTGTAAGTAAATCCCTTTATTTGTACCCCTGGTATCTTCATGTTGGATCTTATTTTTCTGTTTAATACTTCTAACACTATTATAAACAGCAATGGCGATATAGGACAGCCTTGCCTCATTCCCTTTTCTATTATAAACGTTGCCAATTTTTCACCATTTATAATTAGCTGTGCGGATTGATCTGAGTATATTATTTTTATCCTTTCAATACATTTCCCCCCCACGCCTATTTTGTTTAGTACTTCCAGCATGAAATCCCAGCGTATGCTGTCAAATGCCTTTTTGGCATCAATTAGCATTAATCCCATCTTTTTCTCTCCATGTGCTTCGAAATATTCTATCATATCAATTACTGTTCTTATATTATCACTGATATTTCTCCCTGGTACAAATAACCAATGTTTTGAGACTACTTTATCATGCAGTCTTTCACCTATTCCTCTTCCATTTCCAGTTTCAACAACATTTTATATATCTTAGCAATAAGTGGTCATAATTAAGTGCTTATCATCTGAGCACAAGTACATGGCAAATTCTGATTTAGTTATTTCAAATCATATAACTTCTTAATTCTAAAAGAGATTTTGCATCCAAATCCTATTCCTACTCTAGGGCTCCAATTACTCACCTTGCTTTTTTTACCATTAGGATCATTCCCTGGTTCAGATACTTGGGCCTCAAGTATATCCTGGACAAGTGGCTGTATTGATCAGTAAGTTCCATGTGATAAAGTGGGACCCATTTTCCCTTTCAGTTCTTAAATGAAAACAGACAGACACAGATGTAGAAAATAAAATCAGCAAAGATTTATGATATAACAATTAAGCTAAACATGAAATCCCTGAACTCTTTCCACATTCCTAAGTGCCAAAATCCTATTCAGATCTTAATAGTTTGTCTCTTCCTAATTGCCCTTCACTCTGTTTCTCACTGTGAAACTTGTTGTTTTTGTTGTTGTGTGCCTTCAAGTCGTTTCCAACTTATGGCAGCCCTAAGGAGAATGTGTCATAGGGTTTTCTGAGGGCTGAGATTTGGCCAAGGGCACACAGGGGGTTTGCATAGCTGAGTGGGGATTCAAACCCTGATTTCAAGGGTTACAAGACCCAATTATGCCATGCTGGCTCCTCCCACTGTGCTAACCCCTCCTTTTCAAGACAAGCTTCTAAGTGATATTCATTCTCTTATAGCCCCCTTCACAGTATTCCATGAGCTGTGATTGACTACCCAGGCTTGCCCAGGTTCTCACTTCACAGATGCATTGCAAATTTCACCAGTTTATTTTACTCTGTGCAAATTGCTAGAAGGAACTATCCTTCCTCCCCATATCTACAAAAAGTGTCAGTACAGGATCAATACTTTCTGCTACATTGCTGTTTTTGAAGATGGGTAAGAGTGGCCACATTAAGACTAACAGTTGTACACCTGTGTTGTCTTTCTGCATGCACAACAAAATCAGGTTATGGGAGTAAAATTCTAGCTTGTTATTATTTAAATAAGTAGCGCAACTGATAGCTAGAGTGCATGTTTTGAGACTACAACCAACAGCTTAATAGCCAGTAAACCATCTGACATGAATTTAAATGTTATCCCACCATTGTAACCATCTATGGTAAACAAAATTTAAAATGTTACGTTTCTCATGTGGCATGAACCTTTTACAGAAGCCTTCACATATGGGATGTAATAACTTATTTGGCCTGTTCCCTTCTTGACTTGTTTTTGCCGTATTTATCCTGCTTTGCAAGAACTGTATTGCCATGAATGGCTTGGATATTTCCCCCATGAAATAAATCTCTCAGAAGTCCTAATGAGCAGTCAGTGTTGAATGACTGATTGAGTGTTTTGCCCTAAAGAGCTACTCAATTGGAAAAGGGTTAAAAGGAGGTTATGGCTCTGATGAAATGCTCATGCTTTTCTGACCTTCTGTGAATAATTAGAATTAAAATTGGTATATGAATATTTATTGTGCAGTTAATTAAACAGGTGAATAGTCCTTGTCATGTAATATTCTTATTGATGTTTACAAATCCCAGACTTTTCTATCTGAAGCTTTGTCTGTTTTAAACAGAATCACAGCACTGGATGATTGAAAGCCCTTAACTTTATCCTACTTCTCTTAAAATATCAGTTTATACAACATATGTTTTTAAAAGGACAACAGATAACAAAATTCAGGAAACAACATTATGGTTCTATATAAATTCATGATGCCAGTATACTAGGAATAGTATATACCATTCTGGATTCTCTTTCACAAAAATAATATTGCACAATAAAGGACATATTCAAGAAAAGCAATAAACACGATGAGGGATATTGAAGATAGGTTGCATGAGGAAACAGATTTGAAAAGTTACTTTCAGCTTTTGAATCAAAGGCAGAGTGGGATATATAAATAGTGTTGTACAAGTTTTTTTCAATTCACAAAATATCAGTTCTTTTTACTGATTCTAATTATGTGACGTTTTTCATTTAAAATGGTGAATTTTGTTAATAAATGTTGCTTGTTTAATAGCTGAAAATGAAAGCCGCCCCTTAATAAGGAGGACGTGGATATTGTCCTACCTCCAGAAATGCCTAAACTGTGTCCATTTATTTATTTATTTAGATTTATTTAGGTTTGATGAAGGAGAGTTTAGGGTAGAGATCATATGCCCCTCCAGATGTTAGACTGCAACTCCCAGCAGCTTAAGCCAGCACAGGGATCATGGAATTGTGAGGGATCATGGGATTGTGTCCATAAACGCTGTGTTTCATCACCAGTTCCTCCACTGCACCCCACAGAATAAGCTCAGCTATCCTCCATAGCATATGAAATTTGTGTACAGGTATACCTCAGTTAATAAAGTAGATATGTTCCTGAACATTGCTTCTTTAACAGAAGATTTGTTACCAGAGGCAGAGAAGAGAAATAGGTTCTGACACCACAAAAAAGAAGAGCAATTCAACATTGCTCAGCAAACATTTTCCCCCAAAACTAACAATATGCACATGTGAAATGAAACAACTAGGTCTTACAGGCCTTGTATGAACCACTTGGAAAGCTTCTTCCACAATGTATCCAGGGATGTTGTTTTTTCTTTCACCAGCTTCAAATTTTCTTATGATTTCCATTTTGGTGGCTAGACTTATAAATCTATGCTTTGTTTAGCTTAATGGGATTAGTTTGTGAATCAGGTTTATCTGCTTGCACCCTTTTCTCTGTTTTGTTGTTCACTCATACTCAGTATAGGATTCTGAAGGTAGCTGCTGTTTATCTTGTCTGTTGTAGGCAGACACACAATCAACAGCAGGAATTATTTATTTATTTATTTGTATCCCACTTCTCTCCCAAATGGGATGCAAAGTGGTAGGACTGACAAAGTGGTAGAAAGAGTAGGGTCCCATTCTTTCTCAGCTCAAGTTTTATTGTATTATTTCCTGCAGACACACTGCTATGTTTCTCCAGCCCTCCTTAGCCATCCTCCTACATGCACCAAGAAGGAAAAGGCAAGCGGGGAGGTGTGGCTGGGCAGGCATAAAAAGAATTTCTAATCAGGAGCTTCTTCATCAGAGCTTTGTTTACTGAAGTATACTGGAATTACTTCACATTAAGTGGTAATTTAAGTGGGTTATTTAACTTTTCCTTTCTTAACAGCTTTGTATGTTTGATTAAATTTGTTGTTGTGTGCCTTCAAGTTGTTTCCAACGTATGACAACCCTAAGGCAAACCTATCACAGGTTTTTCTTGGTAAGATTTGTTCAGAGGGGGTTTGCCATCGCCTTACTTTAGCCTAAATCTGATTACTAGTCTCAACCAGACTAATCCCCATTTGAATCACTGAGATTTACAGAAGTTTCAATTTACCATACAACAACTGATTCAGTGGGTCTGTTCTAGTTGAGAACAGCAAGTGGCTTTAGGTCCATAGTTACAATCCACGTTGCTTTGTGTTTTTGCTTTTAAATTGCAAAATTGCTCCAAGGCAGGAGATGTGTCATAACAGTTAGTCAAATCGGGACTATGAGCAGTTCCTTCAGTTTGAAATATGAAGAACAATTTCCCCCTGAGCTCTGTCTTGCAGAGTAAATTGTACATCTTCCCCACAAAGCAGTATGTTTCCACAGTGGGCTTTCCACTAAAATTTTGTGCCTCTGTTTGTACCTTTAGTGCACAAATTCTGTGAAGTAAGAGGAGTGGGATACATGTGACATCTGCCAAAAGAAGAGGCAGAGGAAACAGATATAAGGAGAAAGTCCCCACTCAGTCACCCAGTTTTAATCTTCAAAGCCCTTGTTTAGAAAATGGGAATGCCCAACTAGTCATTTTATTTTTCTAAAAATAACACAGGCCTTTCTAAGGCCTGTTATGGACCCAGAGCATGTTACATTCTGTTTCAATTACAGGTTGCACCTTCCCCAGAAGCTTCTGTTGGGCAGAACTTTTAATTAGGGAGGGAAAAAGGAAAAGTGTCAATGGCTGTCAAGGGCTAGAGTGTCAAGGGATGCCTTCAAGTTGTTTCTGACTTAGGACAACCCTATCATGGATTTTTTTTTAAGCAAAAGTAGCCCCCAGAACTTCAGAAGTTGCCCACCCTTGGTACAGATGATAAGATATTGTATTAATAGCTATGAGAACTGGTGGTGATTGATCTTTGATGTAGCATGCAACTATAGGACATTATCACATAAGGCTCATATTCTGCAATTACAGCAAGACAGCAGCAGGTGTGGCCCTGACTTATCGTACAGCGGCATCTCTATCCTGTTGCGGTCTTGCTCTGCATCTGCTTCTGTAGGACATGTTATCATGGGGGGGGGGA
The DNA here is from genome assembly GCA_030847615.1 of Gambelia wislizenii. Taxonomy (NCBI): domain Eukaryota; kingdom Metazoa; phylum Chordata; class Lepidosauria; order Squamata; family Crotaphytidae; genus Gambelia; species Gambelia wislizenii. The sequence goes on along the minus strand of JAUMIR010000003.1, from coordinate 311,437,591 downwards.
CCAGTCAATAGCCCCCAATATCACTGTTATGGCAGCATTCCCTTCGGTGTGATAAGATACTTCTGTGGCAGTAGCAATATGAAGGAAGTCACATGGCATGAGGGGGGCCACATCACTTCCTCTCCTCGTCTCTCCACACTCTCCCTCGCTATTCCAAGTGGGAGAAAATTGCTTTTTCTCTGTGCCTGTCTTTTTTTTTTTTTTTTGGCCATGCTTGTATATTTATGGGGAAACAATAACATAATCACGGCAAAAGAAAAAAGAAAGGCATGAATGTGCAGAATGGTGGGCTATGGAGCTAGTGTGATAGGATGGAAATTGACAAACCAGCACAATCACAGCACCCTCATGCAAGCGAAGAGGAAGAACGATAGTTTTGGCTTCAATACCAGTATGTTGCCATTTGCTTCACTAATGTGATTTCTGTGAAAAAGGAGGCTGGTGTGATAATGTCCTTAATCTCATTGTGTATTTCTTTGCTTTCCCAAAATCTCATTCTATACTGTGTCTCCATTGATCTGTGAATTTTGTTTAAATCTTCTCCATATTTTAAAATATATATTGTCTCAAAATACATAATAAAATGCATAGTTTGCCATGTTTAAATGGCCATGAATATCATTCCATCAATCACAGAAGAGCAAACTCCCTTAGAGAGCTGTTTACCTATGTTTTGATCCAAGTATTATGTTTTCTGATAATTTTGAATAGAAATGATCAAATTCCTCATATTTCTCTTGCGAACTTACTATACAGCATCTCCAGGCAGTCCCTCTGAGCTTCTCTTACCTGTAGCAGATGAAATATTGTGGTGCCTACTATTCTAATAATATTATTCATTCTGTTGGTGATATACTTGGAAGTAAATGTGACTCCCCCACCTAAAAACTAAATGTGAAATGTTTCATTGAAACATTTTATAATTTGAATTGGATAAGCAGCATTTTGCCCTTTCAAAAACAAACTGCTGCCAATGTTGCTTGTAATATTTTAAGACATGTATGCTGCCAAACATAAGGTAATGAAATAGTACTTATACTCCTGCATTTTAGTAATGCTATAGTTCTCTGGGATAGAAGAGATACATTTTCTTGTTAATCATAATTACTGTTGTCTCTGCTAGACTTGGACTGTAGTCCAAAAGAAGGAAACTATAAGAATCAGGAAATTCAAGCAAGGTGTCTTATTTTCCCTCGAATTTTGCTACCCAAAGATCTTATTTTTAAAGATATTTATTACCTTTCTGATGCAAATTTACGTATTGTAAAGGAAACAATGGTTTCACATTCATGATATGATAGTTACAAACATATCATTAGCTACAGATATGTGGTGTCAGTCTTACATAAACTATATGTAAGCATGGGGGGAAAACAATCACGTCATGTGCATTAGTTTTATAAAATCCAGACATAGGAGCAAATGTGTGTCTTCTGAAATCTCTGTTTTTCAATCCTTAAAAGGGAGTGTAATTTTCTTCCATCAGTCTGGAAGCTTGTGGGCTCCTGTGAGAAAACAGCTGTGTTGGTTTAAATGATTCAACTGGCAAGCTGGCACAGTTCATGTTTCAACACTTTTTTTTTCTTTTTCAGGCAAGACACCACTGGTCCAAAATTTTGCATTGATTTCTATCATATAGTTGCATGATGATCTTAAAAAAGAGAATCAGGGAATAATCAGTCTTTTAAAGCTGATGATCTTGGAATCTATCTTTGTTAATTTTTAGTATAAAATAACGGTTCAAAAGAGAATATTCTTCCCACACCGACCCCTTAGTTTGGTTTAAACAAGACATGTGCCTCTAAACCAGTATGGCTTTTTAAATACTTTAAAAAAGGAAGCACCAGGCCTATTTAACTAGTTCTTCTTTCAGTTCCTGGACGTGATGATCAAAATTCTGGTTCTGTTGCTCTCTTCTTTATTAGGGTTTCCAGTATGCCATCTGCAGAGCAGCCATTTAAATTTGAATGCATTGACCAGGGAGACAAGGTATCCATGGTTTCCTTCTGTATCACAGAAAAGAAAATGCAGCTGGAAAGAAGCTCCATTGTGTATGTATGCAGGCAAATATCAGTTTGAAACATATTTGATATTAAATATCTGGCTTGGGGTGTCATTCATCTTCCTAATAGTTACAGAAGCTCTGTTCCAAGCAAATAAGAGTGAATGCAGGTATACTATTTTAAAACTTGTGGAAGAGGTTTGAAGATATCTTTAATACCCTGTGGAGTGTTTCTTTTTAAATACTAGTGAATTTGTATTCAAACGAATGCCAATCCAAAATGGCTTTGCATGTAAACAAGTATAGCAATTTTGAGTGGGTGAAATGTTGATTGACTTAGAAGCAGCAACCTCATTGTCTACCTGGTAATCTCTCTTTTTTTCTTTACCTGCAATATGCTAGAATGAGACAGGAAGCCTTCACTTTGGTTCTATTTCAGTCATCCAAATCTCATAAAATATTGATGACATTTGCTGTGATTTGCAATGTGACATTGTCATAGTGCAAATTAGACTCAGAGCAAAACATTTCTCTGAGTCTGATCTGGCTTCAGGGCAATGCCAGATAGATAATGAGCATGTGGACTTCATACATTGTGTATATATATATCATCACAGGAATGAGGGAAAGCAAAGTTAAATAGTGCCTTGAAGAATGGGAAGTACAGTTACCTTCACTCCAGGATCACAATCTAGCAGTGAAGAGATTTTTTCAGAAGAAGGTTTTCTGAAAACTCATACAATCTTCACTAACCCACATGAACTAAATAAAATTAAAATCTGTTTTATTTTAGATGTACAATGCCCAATGTATAAGACAGACTGAATCACATTTGAAATGTACTTGATGGCAGCAATTTTAATTAAGGCTGAGCCAAAAGTTCTCAATCAAACTTTTAGTACGCTTAAATCTGCTTTGCTGGAATCAATGGAACAGAAAAGTGCATGAACTTGGCTAGATTATGATTGCCATGTTCATTTGTTCCATATATTTTATAGAAAGTATTTGGAATTTGAATGATAGGAAGAGCTGAAAATGTGCACTGGGGCTGTTTAAATAAGCCACCAAAAAGAAAATCCTTTGTTATACATAGTCAGTGACCTGAAACATTAGACTGTGGTTCCTGGCTTGTTGATATGTTAATGTGAAGTAATTATTCCAGTGAATTGAAGCTGAAAGTCAACATGTATATTCATTAATTCAGTATAAGCACTCTCATTGTTAATCACAGTTGGGAGATCTATTTTCAGCAAGCAGATTGAGAACCTACCCATCATGCTTTGCCAACCATAACATTTGATCACTTTTAATGTTATCTTTAAAAATCCCAAGGAGGAAATATTTATGATAATGTTTCTAAGCATTCCATATTGCAAAAAGAGAGAGAAAAATAATTATATCACATATCTCTTGCTTTCAATCAAGAATGAATGCAATATAGCATTTATTATAAACTGCAGAGTGTAATTTCACACCACTGTACCATTTGGGGAATTATACTAAACACCAGAATAATTCTCAATTTTGTAATCAGGAAGCATTACTTTAATTAAACCTTTAATGCATTATGAATATCTCATTTCTCCTATGCATAGGGAAAAACTATGATTTCAAGGTTCATCTCTATAAACAAAGGTTAATGGATGTGCTCTTCTGGAAGGAGAATTTTGGTAGCATTTATGTTTGCGTCATCTTCATTTAGCTGTAAAAATCTGGTGGATCTGCTGGCTAGCACTGACTTGACTATTTTCCCTGAACATTTTTTTCCTAACTAGATTAGCAAAATGCACAAAGATAAATTTTCTATTACTACTGTGATGAGGTCCATACATACTATTTTTCCCTTTCAACATTGACTTTAATGTATCCCATTGTGTAGTCATTCTCAAAAGGTGGCATTCATGACAGTATAATACAGGTTGTTTGTTTTTATTAAAATTAAGTCCATTGGAACTCAACCACTATGGCAAAACGGAACTTTAAACTAAAGTTTTGCATGTTCCCCATAGGCTGAAAAATAATGTCCTACAGGTTTGATGACTCATACAACCGCTTAGATACACAATGGCTGTGGTATGTTTGAGTACCTAATAGCAAACTAGTTCTGTCAAACAGTCACCAGATGTGGATTCCAATTTTCTGCAAACCAGCACATTTGTTTGTGTTAGCATGCAAAATGGCCTAGTTCTTCATGTGACATCTGCTCTTTACAACCAGTTTGTCATATTATGAAAGTGAATTTAATTGGCCTGAAAATATCCTGGGATTCCTCAGATTACTAGATTGTGTGAGTTGGGAATGTGGAAATATGATTTAGATGTGCCTGATAAAGAGAGCAGTCTTGATGTAATGGATGCTTCGCATAGAAAAAAGTATATTTCTCATGCCATTCATTTTATTGGTTCTAAACCTCACAGATGAAAAAAAATAGCAGCTTCCCAACCCATGTATTTCTAACAAAATCAATGCTATAGATACCTCAAAATATATTGCCATAGCACCTATATCTCTGGTGATTATGAACTATAAAAGCAAACCACAGTATATGGCATCAAAACACATTTTTGGCCAATTCAGTCTTGAATGTATCAAAAAGTAGGCCTGCACTTAATTTACTAATTGAGTCAGTGAGAATTTATATGAAGGGTTCCCGTATGTGAAGTGACTCTGCAGTTACACAAAGATCAGCCATTTTTTTCAGATACCTGCTGATTAACTTGCATGTTGAGATAGGTACACAGTACACACATATTTTCCTTGTACATACTGGAGGTAATAGATTATCACACTACACTATTATAGCATTATTATTCCACTTTAACTTCTCTGGCTGCCTCCTGTGGAATCCTGGGATTTGCAGTTTAGTGAGGGGCATTTAGAACTCTCAACCAGAGAGCTCTTAGGCCTCACTAACCTAGAAACCCTAGAATTCCACAGGAGGCAGCTGTAACAGTTAAAAGTGGGATACCAGCACTATAACAGTACATAGGACTTTATCAGATGCAGTCTTTAAAATATTTATTTATTTATTTATTTTTGCTGGGACAAAAAAAAAAAAAAAAATTGTGCCTGCACTCACCTCCTTTCCCAGGAAAGGCTCCTCCATGAATGAAGAGGAAGTGAACGGAGTCCCATTCACTTCCTCGTTTGAAATCATGTGCAATTTCATCATATGGTAAATTCAAAATTAAAAACAAAAATAAAGCATTTAAAGTTTATACAAGCACCTCTCTCTCTCTCTGTGACTTTTCTTCGCAAACAAAGATTCAGGAAGGACTCATCCCACACTTTCTGCAAGCGCGCTGATGACTAAAAAGGCCAATCCAAGATAAACATGTCTGGTTGCAGAAAGCACAGCAGAAGGTCTCCTTGGGTGATGTTTCTGGGTTGTGATTCTTTCTGCGTTGTCATTCCTCTTCAAGACTTGTTCGGTGTGAGTTCTTAAATAAGGCTGCAGCATTGTGGATTGTGCATCTCCATGCCTTCTGATGGGAGGCCAGGGCGGACCATTGTTGGTGATCAATTTGGCCGAGCCTGAGATGTTGTTTCAGGGAGTCCTTGTATAACTTTTTTGGATGCCCCTCTTATGCTGACCCATGGTGAGTTCACCATAGAGTACTATTTTGGGGAGGTGATGGTCCTCCATCCTAGAAACGTGCCCTGCCCAGCGCAGCTGTGTTCTCAATATCATGGCCTCAATGTTGGTGATCCCTGCTTGCTCATGGACAGCAACATTCATCACATAGTCAGTCCAGTGTATATTTAGGATTGTGCGTATACAGCGCTGATGAAAGCGTTCAAGGAGTCGTAAGTGATGGCAATAGGTGACCCATGTTTCAGACCCGTAAAGGAGAACAGACAGTACAATGGCTCTATACACACTGATTTTTGTGCTTCGCCTCAGGTGTTTATTACTCCAGACTCTTTTGTAAAGTCTTCCAAATGTGCTATATGCCTTTGCTAATCTGTAATCGATCTCTTTGTCAATCTTGGCATCTGAGGAGATGATGCTTCCCAGGTAGGTGAACTGCTGAACGGACTTAAGCACAGATTTGCCTACGGAAATGTGGGGATGGTGATGTTCGTCCTGTGGTGCAGGCTGGTAAAGAACTTCCATTTTCTTCAGGTTGACTTCCAGCCCAAACAGCTCTGCAGCTGTTGCGAAGCAGGATGTTAGGCGCTGCAGAGCTGCTTCTGTGTGGGCAACAAGGGCAGCATCATCAGTGAAGAGCAGCTCACGGACTAGATAGTTTAGAGTCTTAGTGCGAGCCTTCAGACGGCTTAAGTTGAACAAGCTACCATCAGTACGGTAACGTATATAGATACCGTCTTCTTCTTCAAGCTCTGCCGTAGCCCTTTGGAGCATCATGCTGAAGAAGATAGTAAATAAACCTATACATACCTTTAAAAAACCCAAGTAACTCAGGGAGGTTAAAAAAGAGTGTGTCACTTATCTGGCTGTCCCAATCTGACCCAGAAGTGTTCACACTGATGGGGTACTTATGAGATTTAAAGGAACAGAGGTATCGCATGCAGGCAATGCCGGCAAAAAAGCAGCAGGGGTATCTATTGACGGCTTAATCCATTAATTAAAAAGACAGGATTTGGGCTTTTTATAACTGTGAAAGGGCGACGTCATCTGATCTGTGTGACCTTTTGCAGTTATGTGGCATTGTGATGATGCCATATTTTCTGTGTCTGATAAAGTCCATAGTGTGAGTGTTCTTTCTATTTAACTTTATTCTACGTGAAAAACCCAAGTGCTTTAATTTTAGTTTTATTACTTTACAGTGTCACAATAAATCTCACATATACTCTATATACATCTTAATTTGCTCTTGAACTTTTAAAGTGCAGATTATTCCCCCTAGTATGTCCATTCTCTGAAGTGCATATTGTTTTCATTGTATAGTAATTATTCAGAAGACTTATTTCACAGAGACTGTATTAATGTTGCACTTTGAGGTTTGGCCTCCCCATGACAGCATTTGAAGTATTCTTTTTTCAGCCCAACCAAGTCTAATGCTATGGTTTTCAATTACTTAGTCCATAGCTTAATGAATCTTTCAACTCATTTTAAGCCTGTTTCTATGCCACCTGCTCCCAGCTGTGTTACCAGATTCCTTTGCACATCACAAGAATGCTAATGAGAGCATGAACCAGGACTTTTGTCAGGCTCTAGGTAGAGGAATAAGTGTGATATAGTTGATATAGTAACATTTTGCATCACATTCTTCTCATAACAGTTTTCTACAAAAAACACCAACACCAATTGCTACAACAAGCTCTTCCAGAAGCCATTTCAAAACCATTATTAAATGAAAATATTACCCCTCTTGTCAGCTTTGTTCTCCTCTGATAGGTACTTTATATGTTCAGATTCAAAAGATTCTCACAATAGTTGGCTGTAGTTTGCATTCACAAATGGCTTACATTAAGTCAACCATCTGAAATGTAGGTTGCCTTTTTTCCCCTCTCCCCTGTCATCAGGATTAATGTAAATTAGATTACATTAAAATCAATTTAGCAACAAATCAAAATTGTTGTAAGGAATTCATGCAGAAGACCACTGTATACCTGGGGTGTGACCCCACAATTAGATTTGCATGGTTCTTTACGCAGCCTTTGAAAAGATCTAATGGCTTTCTGCAAGCATCCACCCCCATGCCATTTTCTTAAGCACTCTGTTAACTAGATAAGGAACCCCTGCTGAATTCAGAATACAGTAGCAGAATGATTTATTTGTCTAACAGCATCCATCCGGCTCCAGTTCAGTGCAGCATCCAAGAACAATTTTTATACAGTAAGTCAACTGCACACCATAGCGTCCCAATAGTTTGCATAGTGGGAGGAAATATGAAAGTGGCATAGTTCTTATGCACAGATGTACAGAAACTCTTGCAATAGACCACTACACACTTTCTTCAAAACTAAAGGTGTTTTGCAAGCCTGAGCAGTGCAGTTTCTAAGCATGTTAAGATTGTCCATCCACCTCCAGCAATAACTAGGTCAGCTTCAGAGGAGATGAAACCAAAGATGGATTGCTGCATTTGTATACCAGGCTGCCATGCCATATCCCAAACTCTTTGGATGCTAACAGACTTTTACAGATGGTGGTGGCATGGAACTTGATTTTATGGTGAGAGGGAAAGAAATTGCTTGAATAGATTTTAATTATCACCTAACACCAGTCTAGACATGGAGAGACACTGTCCAAATCGAAGTGTAATGGTTACTGTTATTAACAACTGATTTATGCATACCTACAGGTAAGGAGTTCCCTGAATACTTTGGATTTCCATGAGGCTCTGGATCATAACTTTGCTTTTTATTACCTGCACAAAAAGTCATAATGAAATCACTGCGCAATATACTATGTTTGTTATGTCTCCATTAAAAACACTGCATTGTTTTCACTTATCTCAGTTGAGCTTAAATTGTATCCATACATTGAAACAAGGGAACCTTTTTCAACCTGTTGACCAAAATAGAATTTGGGAATGGTATAAGGGAGAAAATTCCAACAGTGAGTGGAGCTATAGGCACAGGGCAGGGGCAAAGCAAAGTCTGTGGAACCAGATGTAATTCTTACCAATTTGAACATTTCCCCACCAGGCATACAAAGCATTGTTTAATTTTATGCATACCTATACTCCAATGCACGTACTTCCTTGTGTAGTTAACTTGGAGAAAAGATAGAAATGTGACAATATAGAGACATCTTTGAATATCTGAATGAATGTCATGTAAAAGATTATGCAGGCTTGTTCTCTGCTGCTCCAGAGAACTGAACATGAACCTATGGACTCAAATTTGAAGAGTTTAATTAGGAAAGACGATTTATTAGGAAGAAATTCCTGACAATAAGAGCTGTTCAACAGTGAAATGGACTGTCGTCATTGGAGATCTTTAAACAGAGGCTGGATATCTGTCTCTCAGGAGTGCTTTACCTATCTATTCCTTTGTGAAGTGAATGGACAAGATGGCCCTCACAATCACTTTCAACTCTGTGATTTATGAGTCCATAGGCTGCAATCACACAAAACTACATCCATGCAGCACATCCCAGGCTGCAAACCAGAGCTCAGTTCCAGGCATATATTCAGTAGTCAGTCCAAGGCAATATCTTCCTGGGCTTTAAATATCCCCTTATCTCTGATTTCTGACTGAAGATAACTGCAGAAGTAGCTTGTGGGTCAAATGAGGCCCACGTGTGGCCTTCAGGCCACAGGCTCCCCATTCCTACTTAAAAACTTAAAGAAGCAAACAACAGACTGTACAGAAATCAATATATTCTCTGCTAAAAGTGACTGTACTGAAAAGAGGGAACAGTACATGAACACTGAGAGTGGCTATTTTCTAATTTTTTAAAAAAGATCTCAAAACTAAATTTGCTATGGTTTCCCTAGATGCGTTTACTCGTATTTCTTCAGGAAGTACAGTTTAGACCAATGGAAAATGACCACTGTTATAATACTGGAATAGATGTGGTTGAATGCTGCAAAAAAACACATCCAAAACCACATCAGAAGAATGGGAGGAGAAAAGAAAGGGAAACATTATCAGATGCCCACACCCTCAGCCATCCCTGGGGTTTAGTGCTGCCATGCATGAGGCTTCCCTTTTTCATTGACAGGGACAAGCTACCAATAAAAAGGGATGACTTACTCATGCCCACGCTATGAAGGATGTTGTCTGATAATACCGTCCGTTACTGTTCTTGTCATGATCTTCTGATGTAGTTTTGCCATGTCTGATCGTCTCCTACACATATATCCATTGGACTTTTATCACCAGGAAGGCAGTATCTTATTTTACTATTTCTTAGATATATTCTGTTTGTTACAAGTCACTGTAAGTACACTTCATGGAAATGAAAAAGCAATCATATTTGAAATAGGATTTGCTTGCCCCCATTTCAGGCACATGACTCTGCACTGCTTTCTTTGTTTGGAATAACAGTACAATCCTACCACTATCACTATCTACTGCATCCAGAAAGGTATACAGATGCTATTGGCAGTTGTCCTGCCAGCAGAAAACCTCCAAATAGGGCCAGGTGAGGTAGCCTTGGATCTGCTTGATGCAAAGCTCCATTCCTCCAGATAGGCCTAGACAGGGACCATAAGCTAATCCAGTTGTGGCACTGTCATAGGATAATTACCTTCCTTTATGACCAACAGTCCAGATTGAACCTGTCCACTACATAAAATCTGTGTTCACCTCATAAAATCAGAAGGAAAACAGTTCTCTGACTTTCAGCCCTGGCACACTGAATACAATGGGATTTACTTCTAAATAAATATGCACTGGGTTATGCTGTTAATCGCTATATAATTTTCACTAATCAGTTCTGTATGTAGTTGCCATATGCAAGGAAAATCAAGACATGCCCCTGACTTTGATACATTTTTTTAAAAAATTGAACTTACATATTTCCAAACTCCAAATATGAGCTCTGCAACCCTGCATATTATTATTATTATTATTATTATTATTATTTCTTACCCACCTCTCCCCAAGTATTATAAAATGCTGGATGGCCCAGCAAGATGGACAATTTACAGCCCCTTAGTTCATGTACTCATCATAATAAGAGGAGTGTGATAATTTACTTAAACAGATGCAATACCTTTTCCCCAAGTTGGCTGATAGCCTGGCTAGGATGTTAGGTGTAGAGGTTGCATGAGTTGTGGCCAACAGTGACAACCTATGATTAAGCATGCCACCACAACAATTTTCAAAAGGGTTGTGGTATTGTGGAAGGCTATAACACTTGTAGAACTTAGAAATTTTAGGTGGAGGGGGATAGAAAAAAAATAGAAACTTACCTCTTTTACCAAAACTTCACGGGCAGGCACTGATAGTTGTAGTCCAAAATGCTTTCCCCCTCTCACATTCAAATCAGTTTTCAGGTCCAGTATTGGCCATTCACTTGTCAACTGTTTGACTATGATTTCACAATATTTCAGTACACAATTTGTGATACCCTTTTTATAAATAATTGTCTTTTAACTTCATAATGCTCCCCTTTGATAGCAAATGTCATGCATACATGCACACTTTATTCACTATCAGGACCTATCCTGTACCTTGTACTTAAACTTTCATTTTTAATGTTTCCCAAGATTTCAAAAATTCTGAAATGTAAAATATTCATTCCTGCTTATAGAATGAAATTTCTGATAAAGCCTGAATTGCACAGATTATATTTAAAAGAACTATCTGTAGAAATGGCGTGATGGATTTTATGTGGCATGTGCCTGATAGTCAAAATGAAGCAGCAATTATACTCTTCCTGTTATACATATTTCCAGCATTTATTATTAATTTTTTTATGTAAGAGGATTCTTGCTCTATTCCCACTTAAACTTTTGTTTTCAGTTTTTGGTATAATAAGCAGTATGTGCCATCATAGTTTTAATTTTCATGCCAAGTAGAGAGTGACAGCTGGGAAGCAATATGCAAGACATATTTGCATCTTTTACAAAACTGCAAGAAGGGGGAAATGTTCATGTCATCATGTTTCAAATTTCCTGTTGAAAACTTTTTTCCCATAGCATAAAAGAGAAATATTTTTCCTTCCTTCCTGTTTTTTTCTTATTAACATATGTGCAATAGGAACAAAGCTCAATGTTCACATAGTTTTTGTGTGTGTGTGCGAGAGAGAGAGAGAGAGAGAGAGAGAAATGTAGGATCCTATATGAGCATATCCTCACTCTCCATGTTAAGAAATTTCTTGTACACATCATTGAGTAATAAGCCAGTCCAGCCTAAATGGAATTTCTCTCCTCTTTTTGAATGTAAAAACCTGTGTGTGTGTGTGTGTGTGTGTATTGCATTCCTTCAAGTCATTTACAATTTATGGCAATACTAGGGCAAACCTATAATAGTGTTTCTTGGCAAGATTTGTTCAAAAAGTGGTTTACCATTGCCTTATTCTGAAATTGAGAGAGTATGGCTTGCCAAAGATCACCTAGTAGGTTTCCATGGCCAAGTGAGGATTTAAAGCCTCATCTCCTAGAATCCTAATCCAACAGTCAAACCAATATACCATGCTGGCTCTTTTGTAAAATCTGACAAGCAACCATTAAAAGTAATGGTTCCATTACCCCAGCTGAAATAATAAAAGATTTAGGAGATTTTCAGACTACACTGTTAAAGTGTTACTATTCCACTTTAACTGCTCTGTTTCCTCCTGTGGAATTCTGGGGTTTGTAGTTTACTGAGGCCTAAGATCTCTCTGGCTGAGAGTTGTAAATGCCCCTCCCTAAACTGCAAATCCCAGGATTCAAGAGGAGGCAGCCATAGCAAATAAAGTGGAATAGTAACACTGTAACAGTGTTGTCTGAAAATCTCCTTAGACTGCTGACACACTGCAGAAATAATGCAGTTTGACACAGCTTTAACTGCCATGGCTCAATGCTATGGAATTCTGGGATTTGTAGTTTTGTGATGTTCACTCAGCCTTCCATCCTTTCGTAGGTCAGTAAAATGAGGACCCAGCTTGTGGGGGCAATTAGCTAACACACATTGGAAACTGCTTAATGCAGTGTAGATGTGTAAATTGCTGTTGCTTAAAACAATTTGTAAGCTGCTCTGATACCCTTGTGGCTGAAGAGCAGGGTATAAATAAATAAATAAATAAATAAATATAAATAAGATTATTTAACCTTCTCTGTCAGCGCACTCACAACAAACTACAAATCCAAGGATTCCATAGGATGGAGCCATGATAGTTAAAGCGGTGTCAGACACCTAGTTAAAGCAGTGTGTCAACCTTAATGTTTTACTATTTGAGCTGAGAGAATAGAACCATTAATTTTAATTGTTGCTTTTAAGGTTTTACAAAAGAGGCAGCATTATTTCTGTAGTGTGACAGCAGCTTAAGTCCCAGGTCTTTATTCACAAGAGGCTGCTTTCTCCTCCATCATTGATATTTTGGTCATCCAAAGTTCCTCATACAAAGTTTCACCCAACCTCCAAACATTTTTGGACACAAAAATATTCTCATCTTTTCCAGGAAGTGTTTCTTCAACCCATAAAGCACATAGAACAGGCACTATGATTAAAAACTTCCTTTTACATGGTATAGCCCATCAACCCTGCTACAGTCTCTTGGAGTTCAAACAAAGCCAATAGGACTTAACAATCAGGCTTGCAATCCTTCATTTGAAGCTAAGAAGTATGGGAACATATTTTGAGTGTGTGTTGGGAACCCATCATACAGTGAATTCGTGGAATGTTAAACTTCTAATTTTTTTTCCGTTTTGAAACACATAAAGATATTTCTGACTGTTCTCTGTGACAACTAGTAATGGTTCCTGTTTTATACAGAGAAGGGAATTTATGCAAAGGCTTTTCTTCCAGGGAACTTATTTTTTTTTCTCTTTCTTTTATATATCCAGATTAATGTATAGAATGAAAAATCCAACACAAATACTGTATTAGAATTCGTAAATGAAAAATGTCATATGAATGTTCTATGAATGCATTGATTATTTGATTGTAGTGTTCAGAAAATAATGATGAATTTGTACAGTATATGTTGAACATCTAGAATTTACTGGAAGAGAATTAATTTTTTGGTTTGTTATTAGGTTGCTGTCAGTGTTGCAAAAAATTTGGCAACAAATAACAATCCAAAACCTAACTCTGCAAAATCCTTTTGTTCTTTTTTTATGTTAGAGCAAGTATGTGCTTTTTTAAAAAAAGTTTTTAAAAAAGTTTAAAAAGAACAGCATTATAGTGCTTTACTATAGAAAAATGTTGAGACCATGTTGCATTTGAAATTAGTTACACTATGTTGTGCATTCTCTATATTGTCTTCTCTCTAATACTAACTGCAAGTTCTAAGACATTAGCAATAAAATACATGTTGACAGAACTTAAGACTACTAAACTCCCCTGCTTTATTTTGCCTATAAAACCCAAATGCTTGCTAGGGAATTTGAAGAGTTGAAGCCTGAAGAAGTAACTTCTCCAAACTTTTTTTTTTTTTTTTGCTCATAAAAGATCAAGTGTTTCATCTCCAAATCATAATGTGTCTCATTATTTTAACTATTGAATTTCGTTTATGAAGACATGACCATGATATCTAAATAAGGTTAATGGATGATGATTTAATCAATTTCTATAGGGCATCCCATATCTATTTACATCTCAAAATGGTGTTCATCAAATGAGGGGGGGAAATGTGAACACAAAAATCAAATACATTAAATAAACAATACAAACAATAATCAATTCATACCTTTAAAACCAAAGGCTCAAAATATAGTTTTCAAACTGGGCAGTAGTCAATGTCACATCTTGGTGATCTTTAATCGGCATCTAAGCCACAGCATCATTGTCACATCCTGAATACCTGGGGGTGGACAGTCCAAAAGGTGCTCTTAACCCACAAAGGTGACCAAAATGGCCAGAAGCTGCTCTTGCTGGATAATCCCTTTGTGAGTACAGCTGTAAAGAATAATCACAAATGTTCTTATCCTTGATGAAAAACATTGTTTCCACACATCTTCATGTGTTGACATGATTTTTGTGTACACCTGGGGAGATTTGGCCAAAAAAAAAAAAGGTCTGTGAATAAAGTGTTGTATTTTGTGGAATGAAGTATACAACAGTATATGTTGTATACTTTTTTGTGCAAATGATTTATGTGAAAATTCATCAAAATGCACAAAACCGCTCATAATCTCACCCAGAGAAGAGAACATTTTAGATTTTTTTCCCCCATTCTTGTGATATGTGATAGGAAAGGTTCCATTTTCCATGTCTCAGGATCCAAGCCAGTATGTAAACACAGTTCATACAATGACTGGGAACTGTTCTGTGTACACCTTGAACAATTAGTGGGATGGTTGTTTGCATTTGCCTTCTTCTGTAAGGCAAAATACAATGTAAGAAAAATCATTTTTTAAAAAAGAACATATAATTCCCCCTCCAAATAATTAAACTTTAACACTCTTGCAAAGCTAATCTTTTCTACATATATGTGTAAAATATCCTCCTTACTCCCAATACTATTTTGTAATAATCACATACACACCGTGTTGTAATAATCACATATACTTCACTTTACTACTGCTCCATTTCCAATTCCCCATTGTCTGTTTCCCTGTGTTTATTTCAAATTGTATAAAACCTTAGAGCCTGTTCGCTGATATTTTGTGGGCTCAATTTTATAATTTCTCTGCCTGGAAATTCCTTAATAGTGCCACCTAATGATCAAAAGCTGCCACCACCCTTTGAGTTACCCCTTGTTCACACAGCACAAAGAGAAGCTATGAGGGAACTTTGGAACTCCCTGCTACCCACAGAGCTATTCCCACCTCCTCCAAGAGGAAGCCAATGAATGGAATGACTGCGCAATGAGGCATGTGAAACATCAGCTTATGAAAGATAGAAAAAATAAAGTTTATTTATTCAAGTAAAGTTTAAAAACATGCAAATCATTCCCATGGAAGCTCCTCCTGCCAGGTACAGTCTTTAAAGTTACAAGATAGCAAAGCATTCAGCTACATCCAGCCAAAGTGAGAAAATAAACATAATCCCTGATGCAATCTCTACCTAAAAACATTTCCCTTTAATCTACTCACACACTCGCAGTCTGTCTGTGAATCTAGAGGAGGAAGCTGGAGCCACATGTCTGGTAGACCAGGCTGCACAGTGCCCTCTCTCAGGTCCTTTGTTCTTAGTTCATCAGCTCTCCAGAGATGCAGTGTGCTTCCACACCTCAGGACTCCATTGTCCAACACCCCTTGCCTCGTGGTGAGGCAGCCTTTATGCCTTTTCAAATTGCCACTCTGCCAGTCCTCATTGGCCAATTCTGTATCTGGTGTTATGATTTCATGATGACGCTGACCCTGGAGGTATCACTTTAGCCCCCACCTCTGGTTAACCCTTTGTTACCTGATGCTGTGCTGGCAGATAACGCTGGGATATGTAGTCCCACATTATCACACCTTGGCACAGTGATCTCTCAGATTTGGTCCTTGTAAAGTGCCATGTAAAAAGAGATAATATGTAAATTTGTTTTGTTCAATTAATTTCTATCCTGAATTCTGTCTTTAAGTCCAGGAATCTCAAAGACAGCCTACAAAAATAGTGCAATATAATAATGTTGAAGTTTCCTGTACCCCTCTCAAAGATTGCACATCGTCCTGTCTCCACCAAGGCTGTAAGACTTTTATGTATCCAGAAACAGAGTGGAATGTGACCTGCAACCAAGACACCTGGATCTCAGGTCTGCTGCTGACCAATAGCCACCAGATCGCTGTTATTGATTGGATAATCTGTTACCTGGCTGTGCACTCCTAAGTATGTTTACATATGTTCCAAAGACTCATAAGGTGTGAAACATATTTTTAAAGGTCAGTTTGCTGCACATATCAAGGCACTGGTGAGGGTATCTTGCCTTATGTATTGGAACAGCTTGTTCTTGTTAGTACCTTCAGGTTGTTTCCAGCTATCACACCATTTTCTTGGCAAGATTTGTTTAGTATGCGTTCTCCATTGCCTTCCTCTGAGGCAGAAAGAATATGACTTGCCCAAGGTTACCCAGTGGGTTTCTGTGGCCAAGTGGGATTCGAACCATGGTCTTCAGAGTTGTAGTCCAACACTCAAACCACTATACCATGTTGGCTCTCCATTGGAACAGCTTATAGTCTAATATATATTTAATAACTGTTTTGTATCTTGCAATACTCTGTTATTTTAGAAGGCTGAATCTCTTTATAGATGATTTTGATTATGCAAAAGAATACAACTTTAATCAAGTTAAAAGAAATTGAAATATGATTCTTTTTTTAAACTAGGGCATCTTCTGTCTTCTTGTCTCCTTTCCTGACTTAATCAGGGTGGTTAGTGAGTACAGAATGTTGATGTATGGAACTTTACAAAGTGACACAATAGATTGCAGATCTAGCCAACTGACAGTTGCCTGAGAAATGAAATATTGAGTGTGGACAAATTTATATTGGGGAAAAATTCAAATCACATCTTAGTTAAATTACTTGCATTTTCTTGAGAAACGAGTACTGAAAATGTCCAGCCTATGTTTCTTCTATGATATTATTCAAAAATATCCTACATGCAAAGAACTGTGAAAGTAGCACTTTGTGCTGATAGAAGATTGTAATTTCTATTTTTTGTAGGACAACTATGTGATAACCACGCAGATGTACACCTGCCCACATGTAACATGGCAAAAACCTTTTGAACTGAAGGAAGTTCCATACGTAGGCTATCATTTACTGTATTAATTAAAGTGTTGCGGGAGTATCAAAACCCACTGAACAAACACTTGGTGTGCCTTAAATTGCAGTTTGGATCCTACACTTTATGTAGGACCCTATTTAGAACAGCATGACCAACATGGGGTGGTATGGTCTCTTGGAGTACAGTAAGATAAGCACCAGTGACTGATACACTGGAAAGTTTGAAGAAGATTCATCTTGCTATTTGGTGCTGCCCACAACCTCTGGAGCAGAATGAGGGACTGAATTGTGAACCATCTAGTTGGGGAGAGGGCTGCACCAGATGTTATTTCAGCCAGGCTGTGATGCCCCTGAGGGTGTAATATGGCTAGCACTAGCCTGAGGGTTGTCTTGCTGGGCCTATTAATTTGCTCTTTATTTGTTATCCGATGAGTTTATTTACTTGATTGTTACATTGAAATTATCCTACCTTTTTGGATTGTGTTTCTCTTAATTAAATTTGTTGATAAGTGTTGTAGCAACTTGTGTGTGTCGGTGGGGGAGGTGTCCATGTCAAATACAATGTTGTATGTTTATAATTAGTCGGCATGTATTGTGAACTGCTTTGACCACAGTCCACTCTGGGAAATCATTATATAAATATGCTTGACTAAAATAGCTGTATCTCAGAAGAAGCAGCCCCAGATCTAGGAAAAGTGAAACACTCCAACTTTGCTCACACCACAGAAATGCTAACTGAGAAAAATGTCTTCTGGGAAATGTTAGCTCAGCTCTAGCCTAACACAAACAGGTAAAAAGTTGTTTTCTGAATGACTTATTAAAGATTATATCTGTTATTTAATAATTGAGGAGCAGTGTTTACTATGGCTATGTACTAGCCTTGATAAAATATATCATAAAACATGCACAGGGTGGCTCCAAGTTTATTCACAAAGTGACCACTGTTTCTAGTTTGTCCACATAGACCCACCGCACTGCATCACCTGTGTGTCCTCCTCAGGGGAAGATCTCTCCCTCCTCCCCTCTTAGCCCTCAATGTACTTCTTCAAAGGAGGGGATGTGGACTCTTGAATCTCCCTCTGCATAGACATGTGGGCTTGGATTGAGTTTTGCCTTGACATTCTGTCTCCCTGGTGTCCAAAAGGGGGGAAGCTGGATAACTGAGGAAGGGGTTTGGAAACAGTGAAGGGGGGGCTTTGACTTTGTAAACAATGGTGGATTGCTGGGACAAGCCAGCAGCTTTGAGAAATCATCAGCTTCTTCATTCCCAGCAGCCCAGAGGCTTGGGTAAGGGGCACTATCTTCCCCCTACTGCTGTAATCTGTCTTTGGCTCCCCTCCCTGCCCCCAAAACATCCTTCATCATCTCATTAGCATTATCCATCAGCTTCTCTACCCACTCCATTTCAGCAGCCCTCATTTCCCCCTCCCACCCAGAAACATATTTCTATAAATATATCTTAATTAATCCAACTCCCCTCTTTGGTCAGCCTCCACCAACCCAAGACAAGCCAAGAGGGCAGCCATCCAAGCCCTCCAGCAGTGGGTTAAACAACAGTGTGAAAGGTACAAAGATGTCAGTATCACCAACATGGCCACCTCTTTCTGGGATGGCTTGGCCATCGGTGCCGCAGGCCAGATTTAATGTGAGTGCCAAGCAGGGCAGCGGAGAGAGAGTGGTGGTGAGGAGAGGGTCTGCTTAGAGTCTCTTTGGGCAGTAAGAGGTTTACCAAGGTGAGGGGGAGGCTGGGGTAATATTGTGGAGATGGCCACTAATTTAAGACAAATTGCTGGAGGACTGAACTGTTGCCAAGTTACTAAATGGAACCTCCATATTCCAAAGCAGTATAGCTTTGAGGGCTGGATGGTTCAGACAAGTGACCAAGAAAAGCCACTCTGATGTTGGCAGTGAGGAACGACTTTGAATATTCTATTACACCCTACGGTCCAGAGTTGTACCTGCATGAATAAATTTTGGGATATTCTGGTCTGAAATACTGAACATCTCACTTCCCTTCAAAGGCTGAGAGGCATTGTCATGTAATAGATTCTCATGGTACATCTGCATTACATCTTTATCAGTTTCATAACACCAGGGAAATATAGTTTGATGTGATACACAGAATTTGTTGTTTGCCATAGTTCACCCCCCTGAACAAAGGTGATTTTAGCAGAAGGATTAAATCAGTTGATCTCTATAATGTATAGGCACTCGGGTACTTTAACTGTAGTTCTGGGGAGTAGACCTAAGCTCTCTAGCAGAGAACTCACCAAACAGCAAATCCCATGATTCCCCGAGAAAATGCTATGACAGTTTAAAGGGGTGTGAAACTGTCCAAAACCTTCTAGTGCAGATACTGCTATAAGAGTCTAGAGGCTTGGATCACTTGTATTAGACTGGCACTTGGGAGATCCATGTTGCAGTCCTCATTGAACTGTAAAAGAATTTGCAAGACACTTTGCAGACAAAATCATTCAGATTCACTCTGACCTGGTGCTATAGTTGAGGCAGGTCCAATGGATGTAATCTTGGAGCCTGCTTGTCCTGTATTATTGGATAAGTTTCAATTTGTGCAGCCTGAGGATGTAGACAGGATCCTTGGAGAAGCGGGAGCCACCACAGGTATACTGGATCCTTGCCCTTCCTGGCTCTTGAAAGCAGCCAGAGGCAGGCTGGCCAAGTGGGTGAGGGGAAGTGGTGAATGCCGCACTGCAGAAAGGAGTTACCATCTTGCTTAAAAAAGGCTGCGGTGAGGAAATTACTTAAAAATAAAGGCCTCCCTGAATAATTATCAGCCAGTCTCCAACATTCCATTTTTAGGCAAGGTTCTAGAGCGTGTGATGGCCTCCCAGCTCCAAGGGTTTCTGGATTAAATGGATTATCTAGATCCCTTTCAATCTGGCTTCAGGCCTGACTATAGGATGGAGACAGCTTTGGTCACCATGGTGGATGATTTACACAGGGAACTCGATAGGGGGAGTGTGACCCTGTTGGTTCTGCTGGACTTCTCAGTGGCTTTTGACACCATCAACCATGGTATCCTTCTGGGCCTCCTCTCTGGGATAGGCCTTGGGGGCACTGTTATGCAGTGGTTGTGGTCTTTCTTAGAGGGGAGAACTCAGAAGGTGGTGCTGAGGGAATCGTGTTCAGCGCCCTGGTCATTGGCCTGTGGGTTCCCTTGGGGCTCTGTTTTGTCCCCAATCATATTTAACATCTACATGAAACTGCTAGGAGAGGTCATTTGGAGTTTTGGGGTACTGTGTCACCAATATGCTGATGACACCCAACTCTATCTCTCATTTCCATCTGATTTCAAGGAAGCTGTCTCAATACAGTCGTCCCTTCACATTCATGGGGGTTAGGTTCCAAAGACCCCCGCGAATGTGAAAAATCCACGAATAATCATTGCCCTCCCCCACCAAAGCAACCATGGGGCTTCCGGAGGCCCCATAGTTGCTTTCTCCGGCCTCCCCAGTCCCTTCCTAGGCCTTCACAGGGCCTCAGGAGGCCCTCCCGAGGCCCCGTGGATGCCTCACCAGCCCTCCCACCTCCCCCCCAAGGCCCCGTGGAGGCCTCCCCGGCCCTCCCTCTCCCTCCCAGGGCCTCCACGGAGACTTCCAAGGCTCCGTGAAGGCCTCCCCAGCTCTCCCCACTCCCACTCAGGGCCTTCATGGAGACTTCTAAGGCTCCGTGAAGGCCTCCCCGGCCCTCCCGCCTCCCTCCCAGGGCCTTCACAGAGACTGCCAAGGCTACATGAAGGCCTCTCCGGCCCTCCCCCCTCCCACCCAGGGCCTTCACGGAGACTTCCAAGGCTCTGTGAAGGCCTCCCCGGCCCTCCCCCTCCCTCCCAGGGCCTTCACGGAGACTTCCAAGGCTACGTGAAGGCCTCTCCGGCCCTCCCCCCTCCCACCCAGGGCCTCCCCCTCCCTTCCAGGGCCATCACAGGGCCTCCGGAGGCCCCATGTCGCGGTTTTGGGAGGGCAGGGGGGCCCTCCCAAAACCACGAATATCCAAAACCGCGAATGCTGAGTTCGCAAATGTGGAGGGGCAACTGTACTTAGCCAATGCCTGTTGTCAGTAATGGACTGGATGAGGGCAAAAAAATTGTAACTTAATCCAGAAAAGACAGAGGTGCTCCTGGCCAGTTAAAAAGGCAGATTAGGGACCCAACCTGTGCTGGGTGGGATTACACTCCCCCTGAAATCTCAGGCTCACAGCTTGGGTGTTTTTCTGGACTCAACTCTGAGCCTGGATGCCCAGGTTTCAGCATTGGCCAGAAGTGCATTTGCACAATTAAAACTAGTGTGCCAGCTGCGCTCATTCCTTGAGATGTCAGATCTATCTGCAGTGACACATGCCCTGATTACATCCCATTTGGACTACTGTAACACACTCTAGGTAGGGCTGCCTTTGAAAACTGTTCGGAAACTAGAAAACTGTTCAGTCTAGAATGGAATCCCCCCCCCCAGGGCGCCAATGTTTCTGTCTCCAGGAAAAACATTTTTTTTCTTCTTCTGTGCTTTTAAAGAACTTCTTAGGTAATTTAAAATATTGTTGATTTCTTTCTTATCTACTGGTTCATCTTGCTTTTGTGCTTCCATGGATTTGATTCATAATGGAGAGAAGGGTGTAGTTTTGTTCTCTGCTGCCCCAGAGGGTAAGATCAGGTCTAGGTTTGCAGGTGGGTGGATTTCGGTTGAACATTAGAAGGAACTTGTTGACAATACGTGTGAGCAGTTTGGCAATGGAACCAATGACCTGGGGAGGTGGTGCAGATTCTTTCTCTGGACATTTTCAAAAAGAGGTTGGACAGCTACCTGCTTGGGGTACTCTAGCTGAAGTCCCTGCACTGAGCAGGATGGTGGTGGTGGTGGTGGTTGGGCTCGATGGCCCATGGGGCCCCTTCCAACTTTATGAGTCTATGTGCTTATAAACCACAACATGCCTCCCACTACAAAATTCTCTAAGGCAAAGCAAAGACAAAGCTGTCTTGGAAACTCATAAAATAAAAAATAAACTTAATCCACTTAACCTTTGAAAATCAATTCAGAGAGGACATAATACATCTATTACTTTAATTAAAGTCCTTCTCAGTTCATAAATTATCTGTTGGGCACTTCAGTGATGCCAGCAATTGTCAAGAAGTAAGGAATGCCAAAGTATCCTCCCAGAAGACCAAGGTTAATATGCTCTGAGGACAAAAAGGCTTTCCTCTCAGTGGGGTTTTATCATGGCAGTGCATATGTACTTGTGACCCGTGCGAGTTTCTTAATGAATCATCACTTCTGCCTCAAATCTTTAGGTACTCATCTGATTATGACATAGAAACATAAGAGCTATGATTATAAAATACCAGTCAATCAAATTATGTGGCAAATACTAATGATTAGATTATTTCAGGCTGGAAAATAAGCCCACAAAATTTAGTAGCCTACAAAAAATTCCCGTAGACCAGCTGCCTGACAGCATGGCATTACTTAACACATAAATGCCCTTCAAATGCTGTTCCTTGACACAGGGGTAATATCAGCCCTTCTACACACTCTAAAGAGCAGAGACAAAGGCCAGCTCTATCAGACAGAGTGAGATCATTGCCTCAGGCATCAAATTTTGAGTATAATGAAAGGGCAGAAAATTGTTAGGCATTTAGTTTATTCTTGCTATATTTTTACTAGTGAGGGAGAGGGGGAGAGAGAGTGAGAGAGGCAAGGTTGTAGAATTTTCTGCCTTATGTGCCAAAATAACTTCAGGAAGCAAAATATTTTGAGGCAGCCCTTTTAAAGCTCCCCACCTTCTGCTATATTACCACGCAGTGTTTGCTATCATATTTTTAAAAACAGTTGAATATCACAAGTAGGCTGGCATACTGGAGATAGAGAAAGTGATTTCCAGATTTCCTTAATCCCTGGGAATGTCATCTTTTAAAAAATAAAAATAACAATAACAATAAAGAAAAGTTTTTTAAAAAACAAGGTATATTTCCTCATCCCCCCTTTTAGGATATGATAGCTATTAGTGAAATCATTATAGTGTTAGCACCCTAATGAGCCCCCACTGCCAGAAAACCCCAAAAATGGCTTATTAATAATTTGGTTATTAATGTGGTCTTCCCATGGGAAAGAGCAATGTAAGGTCAGAGACTCACTGTAAGGAGCCCAAGAGACGTGCTGAAAGCTGTGCATCCCCCAAAGGAAGAACTATTGACAAATTCCAAACTATGAGGAAAGTTGAGGTCAAAAGGACATTGCCTCTACCACACATCTATGATGCCATTAAGCAGATGGAGTATTCCTTTGTTTGAAGATTTCGAACTTCCCTTCCGTGATCACCTAACCATCAAAAGAAGCAGCTCAAGCATTGTGAATCCAATCATCAGACATTTAAGGCAGTTTGCAACATATTACCATCTTTGGACACCTACTGTCAAGACCAGGGGTCTTCCTGGAGCTCATTGTGCAATCTTTAGAGAATATTGTTTCAACCCATGAAACTTCCCCTCTCCAAGGCATATTTTTGGTATAAATACTGCCTGAAAACCATGTCTCATTGTGCACAGAGCTCCTTCCTGGTGACTCCACATCACTCTGTGTTAGCCACTCCACATTCATCTATCTACACTATCTACATTGCTCAACGACTTCAGGACTTCAGGACAGGTGTTGTATCATCCAAGAAATCTCCCTATCTATCCCTCTGGCAGCCTTTCTTCTTCCATTCCTAGTGGTCTCGTGTGAATGTTTCTTGTATGAATGCATGTGTGCTTGGTGTTATTATTTATATTTTTAATAAATATCATAGTTAATTTTTAATTTTGTGTTTGTGTGCGTCTGTTCAGATTTAGAAGGTGTAAAGATCCCTCTCTCTGCTGCCACCTTTTGCATTCCTAAGGTCGAGTTGCTGCTAATTTCCCCAACATATTAGAAACTTGATATATTCTTGGAATTTCCAAGACCTCTTTGGGTAACAATATGATATTTTAGGAATGTGGTACTTTTTAATTATATATAATTTTCCATTGTTTTTCATGGATCAGCTCTCTCTCAATCAGGGGTAGGAATCATGTTTTTGACTGTAGCACCCAGCAGCCCTCTCCAGCATAACTAATGGTGAGGAATGTTTGGAACTGCAGTTCAGCAGCATCTGGAGATCTGCATAATTCCTACCCCACTCTAGATTTAAACATGTTTGTTCCAATGAAATAAATTGGAAGAGCATTAGCAAAACATTTAATATCATTGGTTTCCATAGATCTACCCTAAATGTGACTGACCCTGGATCCAACCTACTTTCAGCCTACTCTCTACTTTAGGAACTTTCAGTCCAAAGTCACATTGTGCATGTTTTAACAAACTGGTGGCAAAGCCATCTGTACACTACCAGTGTTTGTTAGATTTTTTTTTTTACTTTATTGATAATAGTGCTTCTTTCACTTGAATACCAAATATATCAGCTAATCAGCTATACAACGTCATACATTGATTGTACTAAATAAATAAATTAGTCAATTGGACTATGTAAACTATATTAAGCTAGATTCTATATAAACTATATGAAGCTAGATTCTGTTCAAGTGTTCTGTGAGAGTCTAGGGTTAGATTGAGGCTGATGATTACTGCCTTATGGCAGAAGCTGCTTTTTATTAATGGGAATATATTTATGGTAGAAAAATACTCTCAATTTGTTTTCTTATTTAAGAAAATAGGTTGCAGAAGCACTGATTCAGACTCTTAAAGTTTCTTATTATTCAAACTCACTGGTCTTTAGAGGACTGAACTGATGAGAGGAACAGTGATGATGCTTTATGTAGCTGTGTCAACTGCTCGAAATTTGGCTGTGATCTTGTCCCAGAAGTGTCAGGATGTTCTGTCATCCCTTCTCTAAACTGCAATTCTGTTTCCACCCCCAAATCCAAGCACTGTGCTCAATACATCATATGAAAATAAATTATCCCATATTTGAAAAAACATATTCAAAGCATACACAGTGAGAAAGAGAGAATGCTTTTAAATAAGGACTGGGATTCATAAAACTGGGGTGGGGGATGTTGTGTATACATGTATCTTGTTGTGGTGTGCCTTCCAAGTCATTTCTGACTTATGGTGCCCCTAGGGCAAATCTATAACAGGGTGTTTTTGGCTAAACTTTTCCAGAGGGGATTGGCCTCTGCCTTCCTCTGAGGTTGAGAGGGTGTGGCATACCCCAGCAGGTTTCCCTGGCCAAGCAGGGATTTGAACCCCAGTCTCCCAGTGTCCTAGTCTAGCATTCAAGCCACTACACCATACTGACTCATACATATCTTATCTTTGTTTAATCCCAACAGTTTAATATCGTGAATGATATCTGTTATCATATGTTAGAAGAACATATATCATACATCAGAAGAACTGTCTGTACAGCTGTGGCTTTTAAAAAGCTTTTGTGATATCATCTCCAAATTTCCAAAGGGGTAATGTTTCTTTGAAACTAAATAGCAACTTATCTCTTTGGTAGGGGGACATGAATGTCAGAAATAATTTACTCTTAAATTATGTTCATAACATTTACAGCTGAGATTTAGTAGATGTTTTTAATTTCTATGTGCATGACTTAAATTATAGAATCATAGGACTTTATCAGACCCCCCCAAAAAAAGTCCATTCTTCTGCTGGCATAACATTTCTGTTTTTATACCAGCAAAAGAAGTCCCCATGCTGCACTTACCTTCCATCCTGTCCAAAGGCTTCCCAACAATGAATGAGGAAGTGAACAGAGCTCTCTTTACTTCCTTGTTCAAAATCCCATGGATTCTTACAAGAAGACGCTCATGCTGGAAATTAAAAAAACAAAACAAAAGCAACACACAGAAGTTACACAAAGCACATACACTCACTTAAAAAATTACTAATAACCTGGGAAGGGTGATAAAAAGTGCATCACTTACCTGGATGTCACAATCTAACCTGGAAGTGTTCTGGCTGGACCAGCCATCAATGCTGCATTCACGTGAGCTAAATAGCATGAGGTTTCATATGCTACCAATGCCGGCGCTAAAGCCATCAATAAAAAAGTATGATTTGTTGACAAGACATAAACGTGAAAGGGCGATATCATCTGATATGCACACCCTTTTACGTTTATGTGGTATTGTTATGATGCCGTATTTAGTGCATCTGATAAAATCCTTAGAGCTGGAAGGGTCTACAAGGACCATCTAGTCCAATCCCCTTCCATCCAAATGAGAATAACAAAACTGGCTCTCTTCCAATTACTTCCCAATCTCAATGTTTACCAAGCTTGTGATTTTTACTGTAAAATATAATATTCAGCCGAATATGATAGAGAGTCACTATGCATAGGATCATTGATGAATTAGTCTGAAATCAGAGAATCATAAAATCATTGAGTTGGGAGGTACCTCTATGGTCATCTAGTCCAGTGCCCTGCCAAAGGAGGAATCCATAGCTAAAGGATCCCTGACAAGTTGCCATCCAACCTACCTATGTGTAAAAACCTTCAGTGAAGAAGAATCTACCATATTCATAGGTAATCTGTTCCACAGTCAAATAGCTCTTACAGTTCAGAAGTTCTTCCTAATGTTTAATCAAAATCGCCTTCCTTGTAATTTGAATTCACTGGTTTGGGACTTCTCTATCAGCAGATAAAATGCTTGCTCTACATTCATACGGTAGCCCTTCAGATAAAGATGACTATCATATCTCCTCTCAGTCTTCTCCATGCTAACCATACTCAACATCATCACTCAAAATAATGGTGGGAATATTCTTAGGGATATTTAAGATGTAGGAAAATAGTGTTTCAGGTTTGGGGGTGGTTTTTTTTGTTTTGTTTTGTTTTGTTTTTGCAGGGGGGAGTTGAGCAACTAGTCTCTTCTTGGGCATTAAGATAGAGAAAATGTTTGCTTTGGCGATAACATTGCTCTCATACAAATGTCTGTATTCATAATCTCTTTGAAAGGAGACATTTAGTAATACTGTGGAGTCATAGTGCTTTTCATAGGCAAAATTGAGCCGTTGGCCATTGATGCATATTTTGATAACCCCATGCAACAATATGTTTGTAAACTGCAGAAGTTATTTCTTTTTTGAGAGTATGAAAGGTCAGTTTCTTAAAATCAGAAACCATTTTTAATGGGAAGGGCAAATATAATTTTGCATTTTCATACATTGCCAAAAGGATACTGGCAACATAATTCCTGTCATATTTGCCTCCTGCTGTTCCAGTAGGGAAACCCATGTGTGTGGTTTGTGGCTCTTGCTTTCATTTCTACTTCCTGCTGTGGCTACTGTATGACAGTCAAAGCAACAGCAGGGAGGCAGAAAATAAAAGGGGAGCATTGTGGAAAGTGGAAACACTACAGGCTACTGTTGTCATTTTGAATTTGACATAATCTGCAACCTCACAATCACTGAGGGTGAAATAGATTTCTTTTCTGAACTTTCCCATTTAACTACAGAGATGGAGATAGGTAGCCACCTTTGCTGCTTAGAGATGTAACCAAAAAAAGCATTTTTTTTCTACTCTGGGGAGCTTGGGGTGCTTGAAAAAAAAGAAGCTGTCAAGTGGAATCTAAAAAGGTTGTCAGTGATCTAACTGAGATGTCAAATTAGAAGAAATGACCTTTTGACTTACATTCCCATATGACAGATGAGAAGGGAATTTGTCCACCTTACTTATTAAGTATAACAGGAGAAAGTCACCTGACCTTCACCTATAATTTTTTGAAAGTGCAAACAAGGAAATTACTTGAGCATAATAGGTGGTTTCCAATTGCATGTTGAATTTAACCTGTTCCTTCTTCTAAGCACTAGCACTCAACACATCGCCACAGACTGTCTAAATCTCCCTCACATCTTATCTTCATGACTCCATAACAGACCCACCATTATGAAGGAGGCGGGCAACGTGTAGCTCAAGGGCCACATGCAGAGTTTGCCCACCCCCATAAGATTTTTTTGCCACAAAATGCCATCAAATTCCCTGTAGGGGGTTTGACAGACAATTTGGGGGTGCTTTTAGACTCAGGACACTGGGTTGTTTTAGAAAAAGAAGAGGCCTTTTTCCAACAGGAAATGACTACAAATGACAATAAGATAGAATGACCCATCACTCTTTCATACACTGACCCTTTTTCTATACAGTAAGTGCTACATCTATGTCTGTGTCTCCAAGATGCCTTACAATGTCTTGTTCATTTCCATTTTATGTGTGAATGCTTGCAGAAATAGAGAGCTAAAGATTGTTGCTTAGCTAACTGTTTCTCTGCCATTAGTACATATGAAAAGGAATTAATTTTGGAACTGAGAAGAGTGTAAGACAAAGAAACACATCATAATAAAGGACTCAAAGCCCCATGCAAACATGTCAGAAGAGCAAAGTCCCTTCTTCCAACTAGTATTTCATCCATAGTGCAGTGTTCTGGCAAACACTGGCCACATATATTTCATAATCCTTCTGCACATGGAAATAGGTTCATAGTTGTTCTTGGCATGCATACTTTGGAGTGTTCAACACACATGTAAGGCATTTAAGGACATTTAATCTGGTGATAGTTGGTTAGGACTGTTCAACACAATGTGGATATCGTGGATTCCTCATGCCTGAACACATTATGAAACAAGCCTAAATAATGCACATATCACAGCTACAATTCCAACATGGCTACATTTCTGAAAATTCCCTCTTGATTTTTTTCAGATATAAAAAAAATTCTACTCACATCTTAAAAAAAAAATGAATACCTGGCTTGTGGGGGCAATTAGCTAACACACATTGGAAACTGCTTAATGCAGTGTAGATGTGTAAATGGCGATTGCTTAAAACAATTTGTAAGCCGCTCTGGTAGCCTTGTGGCTGAAGAGCAGGGTATAAATAAATAAATAAATAAATAAATAAATAAATAAAATAAAAAATACTCCTTGACTGCAGTCTACAACTCTACAACTCTGACTTCTTCCAGAACCTAACATTTGATGCAGTGCTTACTTTTTCAACCTATAAAAGCAGCAATTATTCACTGTCCATTGGTACTGAAAGGAAGGTTTAACAAATGGGAGACCAAAAAAAAGAGCCTTTTGTTGAATTCATTATTAGGTAATGCTGTTATTAGGTTATTAGGTAATTAGGTAAAAAATTGGATTTTTTAACAAAAGGTTTTGCTGGATGCACTTGTTATTGGAAGAGTCTCATATGGTATTGCTTGAAGTGATTTAGAAACAGTAATACAATTTATTGAAGTCAGTAATAGTTTCAATATACCATTTTCTTTTCTTGCAATATAGTTGTTACTTAGAAGCTCGTATATGCCATTTGGCTCTGTATAGGCAGAAATGTCCAGCCAAGGCAGATGAATGATTGAACTATGCTACTGATGAGATTGCACTTGGAATGCTGTATCTGTTCTAGGGGTGGAAAGAATATTATTTTTTATTTGTTTCCATATAGAGAAAGGAAGAATAATGTAGCAGCATGATTTCTGTACAGATTTTCTCTGGTATCCACAGTCTGTGAGTTTTGCAGGGAATTATTCTTTGACATGCATATGGGGGGGGCAGTGGCAAAAACACACCTCTTCTACACTAAAACACCTTTTCTGTACAGGAAACAATTTTGTGCAAAAAATGGGGGTTTGCACAGGAAAACGACATGTATTCATGTGAAGAATAATTCCATGGTACACTTTGCAAGATGCAGCCTCATGGAGAATGCTACACTTTGTTCTCTCATCAACAGGGAGAAAAGGACAAGAATTGCACGTCCCTGCATTCAAGGACAATATAGGCAAAGATTTACATCCCTAACCTGTCCTGCTGTCATCTCTTCACAAAAGATAAGGACATGCTGAAGGAAGCATCAGCGGGATCTGTCTTGCCTAGACACATTGACAGTGGTCACAGAAATATGACCTCATTGGGCTTATACAAGTTTAACACTGAATTCAAGGGGCTGGTATGCTTAATATGTAATTTTATCAATGAATGAAAAATGCTTCTAAAGACCTGATTTAATAGTTCCTCTCCTCCTCTTCCAGATGAATCATTTGCACTAAAACCTGGATTCATTGTCACAGTTTTCTCCAAGGGAACTTGGGAATTGGGTGCTAAGTGTTCTCTGTGTGAGATTACCAAATCATCCTTTTCCAACAGTTTGTTTTTGTTTCAAAAGTAGCTTTATGTATTTCTGCAGGTGTCTCTTATGCAATAGATCCTGTGCTGTTTGATCAAAGCACATTTATTTATCTCAAGTGATGATGCTGGTGGCTTTGTGTCTGATTACAAAGAAAAGACTTATAATAGTAAGAAGTGCATTTAGCTTAATCAATATCATGGCTAGCTTGTTATGAATAGTCTCATCAATCTTGCCTCATGAGGATCTCTTACATTTCAAAGGAGTGGAAGGTGTTTACATTTGTATTGTGTGGGTAGCATATTAGTATTTTGGGGGTACTGTCATATTATTTTGGAGAAAACTCTTACTTATGCTTTCACTGAAGAACTCCTTTATTTAACTGAGGAATAATCTAGAACAAGAATATAAGCAACTGCTTCAGAGAGGACATAGGGCTGCCTGTGGCTTAATAGAAGTAGTGCAGTTCAATTCTATGTGATATCTTTCCCTCCCAGCCACTTATTTTTAACCCTTTAACAATAGAATATGTGTGCAATTAACAAAACTATTCAAAACAAACTACTTTCTTGACAATCCAACCATGTTGCCTTACAATCTGGCCATTTGGCTGTTGTTTGATGTGTCTCTCTGGCTGGGTAATAAATGGATAGACCTGTTGATGGATATGTGTGGATGAATGGACAGATTTCATTCTTGTGGTTGTAACTGTAGATATCTGCAGTTTCTAATGAATTCATCATGGCTGGTCACCATGTTTGTGAAGTTTCTGTTTTACAGTAGCTAGCATCTTCCTTTTTTCTCCTCACTGTCCAGTCTAATTGGAACAGCATCTCCTGATTTTAAACCTGGCAATTCTTTAGCAGAATAGTGACAAATGTTGATGTGTTTAATTGAGGCTTTTGCCTATCCAGTAACCTATCTTAGGTCAGGCAATTTTGCAGCTAAGTTTTCTTCCAAAACAGAGTTATTCTGGACTGCCTACCTATTTGAACTTGGGCTGGACTGTAGCGTATATCTACTAGTGGTGTAGATCTATAGTTTGTAAGTGGAAAGTAAGGATTGCTTCCTTCAATATTCTTCTGGTCTTTCCCCCCCCCCCCCAGTATGCTCTGCCTCACCATTTCCTTGTGGATAATGCTTATGTGGAAAGCCTTCACACAGAGGGGAGTTTCTTTAGAAGCATCACTGTCAGTGTGAGGAAAGAATGATTGAAGAGGGTGGGGCTAGGTGCTCCTCTGCAGAAGAATATGTGGCCAGTAATGCCTGAATAGGGCTACAGACTGCTCCTTGTGGTCAGCTTTTTGAGGGGAGAGTGAGTTCAATAGTTGCTAAAAGCCATTGTGTTTCCAAGATAACTTTTTCTACAAAATTAACTCATTTGTTTAGTCTTGTAATAGGGTAATCTTACTGACTAGGTTCCTTCTCTCATTTTATTACAGTGGAACACACTCCCTCGGAGCGTGGTAGGGTTTCCTTCCTTGGAGGTCTTTAAACAGAGGCTGGATGGCCATCAGTCAGGGATACGTTGATCGTGATCTCCTGCGTGGCAGGGAGTTGGACTGGATGGCCCTTGTGGTCTCTTCCAGTTCTACAATTCTATGATTCTATGATTCTATGAATGCAATCTTGAAGTGAAGTGTTCAAAAGGAGCCCTGGTGGTGCAGTGGTTAAATGCCAGTACTGCAAGCCACCACGTCGCAAGTTCGATTCCAGCCGGCTCCAAGGTTCACTCAGCCTTCCATCCTTTCGTAGGTCGGTAAATTGAGTACCCAGCTTGTGGGGGGCAATTAGCTAACACACATTGGAAACTGTTTAATGCAGTGTAGATGTGTAAATAGCTATTGCTTAAAACAATTTGTAAGCCGCTCTGATAGCCTTGTGGCTGAAGAGCGGGGTATAAATAAATAAATAAATAAAAAATAAAAAAATCATATTTTCCCTGGGATGGTTTTAAGTCTTTAGTTGTGAACTTAGAAGTTCACTGAGTTGATTGGGAATTGTTCAGTAATTCTAAACCATGCAAAAATATGCTCTAACCTTTCTATGATACCTTGAAATGTTGTACTCTTCAGATACATTATTTCTATGTATAGTATATGGAGAAATGGCCGATCACTACCAAATAGTATTGCTCCCTACATAAGCATATATTAGCTGCTAGCCTCTTCCAGGGTCTGTCAGGTAAAGTTCTTAGTATTGGCTCTTTGTGTTGTGTTGGTCTATTTGCCCTGTAGAATTCACAACTTGCCACTTCATGATTTATTGATGCCCAGCCACCACACCATGCTTGGAATAATTGGGATGACAGTGCAACCTCCTTTATCACTTGGTCCATTGGACACAACTGTCTTTGAACTGCAAAATAATCTCTTAGTTCTGGTATAATGTATGTATGTAGCCAATTGCCTCTTGAAGTTGTGTGTCTGTCTTGGTTGCCTCTTGTATCTGTTGATAGTGTGTGAAATAGTGTGTGAAATAACCAGGGACCTCCCTGGAGCAAATCCAGCAACTGGCTTGAATTGTATGAGTCTCATCAGAAGACACTGGCAGCTTAGTAGTGCTGGATCTAGGTATTTTTTATTTATTAGAGTAAGAAGAGATTTGTTACAAGTTATTAGCTTAAATGACTTCAGTCCATTCAGATATCTGTAAAAATTCTCACATACCCACACATTTGCCAGACATTTGTTTTCAATCTGTGCGTAGTACCAAATGGTTTTAAAGAATGCGGTCAGTTTAGCACTCCATTCTGTTAAAGGAATTTGCCAGAATCCACTAGATGCCTCTAATTTGGAAAAGGTGACTGCCCCTGCTGTGTTTGGAAGAGAGTCATCAAGAGTTGTTAGGATGAATTTCGTTCTAGCCACCATTTCATTCAATCTTTTAAAATCTACTAAATTTCTGACCTGTCCATTCTTTTTGACCACATGCACCACTGGAGCATAGCATGCAGTTAGTTCTGTGATTTTTACTGTTGCACTTGCTTTCTCCATTCTCTTTAATTCAGTTCCAACTTCATGAAGTAATAGAACTGGAATTCTTTGTAGCAAATGTACACAATTTCTGCAGAAAATTGTCCCAAGAGACTTCCAGGGCTATTTGGAGTGGTGTCAGAAGATGTCAGCAGGGTTCAGTGCAGAAGTTGGATTGAGACAAATATATTTTCTGATATTTTTTTCACACCAGCACCTGAGTCCATTTAAAGTCAAAGGGGCATTCCACCAATATTTAGTTCTGCATGCAATGCTGGCTCTGTATCTTCAGAAGCAATAGATCCAAGAAAAAGTGAATTTGGATTTTCTTGTATTATGTCTTTTACTACCTGTTTTCTTATGTTATTTCTTTTACTATCTTGTGTAACAGTCTATTGCAAAGTGTCCTCTCTTTTTCTTTTTTAATTGTGAGAATGGGCATGTTCGGTGGATAGTTTCCCTTTAGGTTGTGTTTCTCCCACATTTTGTACATAAACTCTGAAAAGTAAGGATTTGTCTAGCACTTACTCAAAGCTGCTTTTAGGTGTTTCCTAGCAGTGCCTGTTAGGAATTTACTAGACATCCGTGTCCAGTTCTGGGCACCACAATTCAGGAAGGATGTAGGATGTTGACAAGCTGGAACATGTCCAGAGGAGGGTGGCCAAAATGTTGGGAGGTCTGGAAGCCATTATGCCCTATGAGGAATGGCTGAGGGAGCTGGGTATGTTTCGCCTGGGGAAGAGAAGGTAAAGGGGGGACATGATAGCCATTTTTAAATATTTGAAGGGATTTTATACTGAAGATGGAGCAAGCTTGTTTTTTGCTGCTCCAGAGATGGAGCAATGGGTTCAACCTACAGGAAAAGAGATTCCATCTAAACTTTAGGAAGAACTTCCAGATGGTAAGAGCTATTCAGCAATGGAATACACTACCTCAGAGTGTGGTGGAATCTACTTCTTTGGAGATTTTTAAACAGAGGCTGGATGGTCATCTGTTGGGAAGGCTTGGATTGTGTGTTCCTGGATGGCAGGGGGTTGAACTAGATGGCCCTTGTGGTCTTTTTGAACTCAATTATTCTATGATTCTGTATTTCCTCCAGATTGTTTTCGAGTAGTATCGGCTCTATATTCTGATTTTGAACCATTTCATACTCTCGAATGGGCAAGGGAAGTCCCAATCTGTCCTCTGTCGTCCTACATTTTTTGCTGTTTTTAAAATGTTCAGTTTCTCTCTCTGCTTCCCACTTCCCCTCTTTGTCCTCAGCTTATGTCAATTGCTACAGGCTGAGTTCAAAGTACAAACATAGTTTGCACTCAGTTAACTCAGCAAGGGGGAAAGGAAAGGTGGAAGCAGAATCCTGCCCTCCCTAGTAGGCTCAGGCAGAAGCAAACTGCTGTATCCTCTCCTAGCTTGTGTGTTCTTCATTAATAACTTTTGCCATCTTGACCACACTCTGATGTTGCTTGGATGCACAGTTGTTTGTCCCAGTTTTTACCTGCAAAATGTTGGGAGGCATGCCATTTTAAAATGTCTGGCCTTTTCTAATGCAGTGTGAAGAATTAAATTTTTCTGCATTTGCAATCTCTTTGAGAGCCCTTTCTCCAGGATTGCAATCATTACTCTGTCTCTTATATTCTCCATTTTTTTTGTCTGAAAAGTCACAGTGTTCTGTCATCTCATACAGGCTTCTCAAACAGGATTTCACTGCCTCCCCAGGTCTTTGAACTACTGGTATGTGGTGCAAACAGACCCTCTCATAAAACTACATTGTATTGGAGATAAAATGCACACCAATTTT
Organism: Gambelia wislizenii; assembly: GCA_030847615.1. Taxonomy (NCBI): domain Eukaryota; kingdom Metazoa; phylum Chordata; class Lepidosauria; order Squamata; family Crotaphytidae; genus Gambelia; species Gambelia wislizenii. The sequence continues at coordinate 311,402,473 of JAUMIR010000003.1, read as the reverse complement.
TGCCAGAACCCTTCCATAATCATTCTTATGATTCTCCTCAGTAAAGTTAACAAATTTAAAAATATGAACCAGCTTCTTTCTGTAGAGCATAGATGAGAGAAGTAACCTGAAATTCTCCAGGCTCTCTGTGAATTTGTGTAGCTATCCGAAACAAACTCAAGACCAGGGAAGTTTTATTTAAAGCAACAGTGCACCAAAGACAATAGAAACATGGCAAACCCCACATGCCCTGGACATAAAGTTTTTATACTTTGCAGAACCTTATCTAACTGCATGGCTTAAAAATGCTGCATAGGTGATGAGTGAGGCAATGAGACAGGTACCTCACTAACCCACCCACTTGCTGGTATTTTACTTTTTAGGGGTAAGGAACAGGGTGTTCATAAACAGGGTGTGCAGCTACTTAGCAGTGTTAGGCATAGTTGTCAAGGTCATCCCTGAATTCTGGGTTTTAGAGTGGAATTCATGGAGGACCCTGACATGAGGCTGCCTCTGGCCTGTTCCCCTTGCCTAGGCCCCTGGAGTTTTGGAGGTGGGCCAGCCTGCCTGGTTGGCCTGGAAAAGCTGCTCTCTACCACGGCTCAAGGTCAATTCTCCAGGTGTAGGGCGAAGCTGTTCCTTCCCCCCCACCTACATACCATTCTGATGCTGTGGGGGTTTATCTGGAGGTTTGTGCTGGCTGTATTCAGTCTTGGCTTTGTTTCATGTTCCTGACACACGTTTCCTTACCAATAAAGAACTTCTATTGAGTGAATGTCAGCGTGTGTTCTCAGTACATCACAGTAAGCCGAGACTGCTCTTTACTATCTAACCTTCTGAGGGGTTCTACCTGCAATGTCGGACGACGCAGAGGCTGGAACCCAGACGGAGAAGGACCTGGCCGCAGACGGCGACTAGGGGGCCAGAGCACCGGGGGATGGTGCCGGTGTGTTGGGGGATGGTGCAGGAGTGCCTGAGGAAGATGGGAGCAGGGCCCACTGGAGGGCTGGAAGGCTTACACATCCCTTCGACCTGATGGAGCTGGGAGCCAGGCAAGCTCTGGGGAGGGGTGGCCTGCCATTCTCCGACACCCCACTGTGTGGAGCTGGACTGGCCATGGGAGCCAGCTGGCCCTGGCCAGACGACCAAAGCTGGGAAGAACGCAGGTCCCGTTGGTGCGGCAGAACCCTAGCCGAGGGGCACCGAGAGCCAGGGCTGAGGTTTTCGCTTGCAGAAGTAGGAGCTGAGGTCCAGCAGCTAAAGCAGCAAATGGAGGTGGTGCAAACGAGCCTCCTGGAGATCCTACAGAGACTACCTCAGCCGCCAGCTGCCCCAGGTGGAGCCCAGCCTCCCCACGTTCAGCTTGCACCAGCCCCGGTACCCGGGGCTGGGGATCCTGCCATGTCTGCTGGGGCCCCTGCCCTGCTGGCTTTTGGACCAGTACCCCCTGGGTGAGCTGGACCGGTCGAACCACAGGAAAGGCCACAGGGCCTGAAGCACTGAGACCTAAAGGCAATCTTCGATGGAGATGTGGCGAAGCTACCCTACTTCCTGACCCAGGTGATGGGGTTTATGTCCCAGTGGGATGATGACTTCCAGACAGAGGCCGAGAAGGTGCAGTATGTGTCGAATCAGCTGGAGGGCGAGGCAGCACAGTGGCTGGTGGGGCTTTATGACATGGGGGACCCAGAAATAGGGAACTTCCATGAGTTCATGGGGGCCTTTTGGGCTCAATTTGAAGACCCCCTGAGAATGAGATGGGCCCACACAGACCTCCAGCAACTGAAGCAAGGTTCCAAGTCCGTGGCTGAGTATGCCACTGAATTTCGCCGCCTGGCCAGTCAGGTCCCTGACTGGACGGAAGTCATCAAGGTACAGTTCTTCCAGGATGGGCTGAACACCGACATCCTCGAGTGGGCGTTGTTCCAGGGGAACCCCAAAACCCTCCTGGGATGGGTGTGGCTAGCTGGAGAAGTGGAGATGCTGGGGCGGAGCATCAAGCTGGCTCGGCATCAGCAGGGATCTGAGAGGAAGAGCACGGGATCCACCGGGAAGAAAAGCAAGGCGGCCCACCCAGGCGGAACCACGTCGGGGGAATCTGAGTGGGAGCGAAGGATGCGGAAAGGCTTGTGCTTACACTGCGGAAAAGGGAGCCACCGCATAGCCGAATGCCCAGAGAGGAGCCCCCGGGAACCAATGGTGGCCGAGAAGTCCCAGAGGAGTGAGAGGAAGCCAGCGGCCCTGAAGACCCCATCCAAGTCCAAACCCAAAGCAGCAGTGTGTGCCTTGATACCAGGCCACGCGGCAGGGGAGTCTTCGGACGAACCAGATGACAGTGGATCTTCCTTCTCCAATGCGGAGCTGGCAGGAAACCGCTCCAGCTCACCCTATTAAGCGCCCGAGGGTGGGCTAACCCTGAAGGGCGCCCAAGTGCTGTAGTGAGTGGGGTGAAAGGCCCCTTCTTTATAAAAGCCAAGTTGGGGGTTGGCAAAGGGGGGTCCCCTGAAAAGTGATGTTAATGGTTGACTGTGGATGTACCCAAGTACTAATTCACCCCTCCCTGGTCAGTGAGCTTGACATTAGCACTGTCAAGCTGGACAAGCCAGTGTGGCTGTCTCAAATGAAGGGGGGTCCTGCAAGGCGAATGACTGGTCCAGTACACATGAGAATGGAGAATGACCAGGAGGAGCTTCAATTTGTGATAGCCCCAGGTTTAGTTCCTGCTGCAGTGGTGGGATTAAACTGGCTGAAGTTCCACAACCCCATCATAGATTGGGTGAAAGAGAGAATGACTTTTGCAGATCCTGTGTGTGTACGGGAGCATGGAGATGGCTGAGATGGACGCCCTCCAGGAATTCATAGATAAAAACTTGGCTCAAGGCTTCATCAGGCCCTCAACCTCGCCTTTGAGGGGCCCTGTTTTGTTCCAGCGTAAGGCAGATTGGACCCTTCATCTCTGCCAGGATTACAGGGGCCTAAACGCGATTAGCCTTTCTAATCAATACCCCCTCCTAATGATGAAGGACATACTGGCCCATTTGGCTAAGGGGAAGATACTTACCAAACTGGACTTAAGGGAGGCCTATTACAGGGTGCGGATCAAGGAAGGGGACGAATGGAAAACTGCTTTCAGTTGCCCCCTGGGGGCTTTCAAATTTCTAGTAATGCCTTTTGGATTAAGCGGAGCCCCAGGAATTTTTCAGAACCTAATTAATGATGTACTAAGAGAATTTTTGTACAAGGGGGTCTTGGTATATTTAGATGATGTACTGATTTATTCTGAGGACTACACGTCCCATGTGAAACTGGTGAAAAAAGTACTTACTAAGTTGGGGGAGAACCATCTGTATGCAAAAATGTCAAAGTGTGAATTTCACCAGAGCCGTTTACATTACTTGGGATACCACATCTCAAACACGGGAATAGAAATGGACCCAGAAAAAGTAAAGGGGGTGTTGCCAGGGAGGCCCCTGGGACCAGGAAGCAGCTGCAGAGCTTCCTAGGGTTTGCTAACTTTTACCGGTCCTTCATCCCTGACTTTGCTATGGTAGCCCTTCCACTGACTGACCTGCTGAAAACCAAAGGGGTGGGTGAAAAGAAACAAAAGGGAACGGGGAAGGCGGAGAAGCTTCCCCAAAAGATTGTGTGGTCTGACAATTGCCAACAGGCCTTTGATAAGCTGAAGAGACTTTTCACCTCTGAACCAATCCTTAAGCACCCCGACCCCTCCCAACGTTTTGTAGTCCAAGTTGATGCTTCAGATGTAGCAATGGGAGGGGTGCTGTTGCAACGGGGGGAAGAGGGGGAGCTTAGGCCTTGCACATACCTATCCAAGAAATTTAATGAGAATGAGCAAAATTGGCCTGTGTGGGAAAAGGAGGCGGGTGCAATCATATTGGCCTTAGAGACTTGGCGCCACCTGTTGGAGGGATCTTCCAAACCTTTTGAGGTTTGGACAGATCATAAGAATTTGGAAGCTTTGAAAACCCCAAGACGTTTGAACCCCAAACATGTTCAGTGGGCCAGTTTCTTTGACCGGTTCAATTTCACCCTGAAGTTTATCCCAGGAAAAAAGAATTTCCTAGCTGACACTTTGTCCAGACTCTCCCAACATGACAACAAATGGAAGGAGGTGATTGACACAGTCTTCTCCCCCTCCCACTTGGGGTTGGCTGTCTTGACACGCAGCAAGGCCAAGCATCAGGAGGCCCCAGCCAGTCCCTCTTTGGCACCGAGATTAGACCCTAAGGCAACTGGGGATGCCGTCCCACCAGCAGGCAGCTCAGGTCTCAGCAGGGCCCCGGCCATGCCTGTGCTGCTGCCCTCTTCCTCCCCTTCATGGGATGATGTGGGTGGGTGGCGAGCCCAAAAGACGATGGCCCTCCCCAAGGACCCATGGTTTTTAACTCACTCAGGGGAGGTGACCCTCCGGGAGGGTCTGGCTTGGAAGGGGGAGCGCCTCTATGTCCCAGAGGACATGTGGTCTGCCATTCTCAAGCAATGTCATGATGTTAAGAGTGCTGGACACTTTGGATATGTAAAGACCTTGCATTTGGCCCGGAGGCAGTTTTGGTGGCCAAAAATGAGAAGGGAGGTGGAAGAGTATGTCAAAGCGTGTTCCATGTGTGCCATGGCGAAAGGGGGGGGGGAGGGAAAGCCAAAAGGTTTGTTGCTGCCTTTACCTACCCCGTCCAAGCCTTGGGAGGTCATCTGTATGGATTTTATAGTAGAGCTACCTGAGAATAGGAAAAATTTGGGTAGTTATTTGGGTAGTGACTGACATATTCTCAAAACAAGCGCATTTTGTGGCCTGTAAGAAAATCCCCACTTCCACCCAGTTGGCCAGGTTGTTCCTACACCACATTTACAGGCTGCATGGAATTCCTGCTAAGATAGTATTTCACCAGGGGGCTCAGTTCACTTCACAGTTTGAAGGCGTTCACAAAACTTCTGGGAGTCGAGTTAGGGCTTAGCAGTTCCCATCATCCACAGAGTGACCAGCAGAGCGAACGTACTAATCAGATCCTGGAACAATATTTGAGATGCTATGTCAACTTCCAACAATCTGACTGGGTAGACCTCTTGCCTTTTGCAGAGGTCACATATAACAACGCCACTCACCAGAGTACTGGTAACCCTTAGCAGAATGGTAGTTTACACTGCCAATAATGTGCTACAACAGAGTAATGGCTTCTCCCCTTTTAAGGTTGTTTCCGGGCAAGACTTTAATCCCCTATCTTTAGGGGAAGGGACTTCAAAGCACCCGGTCTCGGTGATCCAATGGAGTCAAAGGATTCGGGACGCTTGGCCGAAAGTTGTCTCGGCTTTGAACTTTGCAAAAGCGCAATACAGACATCATGCTGACCAAAAACGGGACCCCGCCCCAGAGTACTCGGTAGGGGACTTGGTGTTTTTGTCCACTAGATTCCTTAAGAGCCCTCATCCATCGAAGAAGTTGGGGCCCAAGTATATTGGTCCTTTTCCCATTGTTAGGGTTGATAAACCCTGTGGCTTTTGAACTCTCGTTGCCTAAGCTGTACCATAATGTCCATCCTGTGTTTCAATCTAGCTTGCTCAAGCCAGCGTGCCCTCCGGATCGCCATCATCCAGACCAAGGACCTGCACCCCGCCCTATCCTGGTCGACAAAGATCAACATTTTTAGATGTCTGATGTGTTGGACTCTCGGGTGCACGGGGGGGGGGATACAGTATTTGGTGAAATGGAAACACTTGTCCTTGGGTCAATGGGTCAATGTCGAACATGTGAATGCTCCGCGCTTATTACGAAAGTTCCATGCCCACTTTCCTAATAAGGCGGGTTGAGGGGGAGTTCTTCAGGGGGCGGTATGTCAGACTCATCCCTGAATTCTGGGTTTTAGAGTGGAATTCATGGAGGACCCTGACATGAGGCTGCCTCTGGCCTGTTTCCCTTGCCTAGGCCCCTGGAGATTTGGAGATGGGCCAGCCCGCCTGGTTGGCCTGGGAACGCTGCTCTCCACCACGGCTCAAGGTCAATTCTCCAGGTGCAGGGCGAAGCTGTTCCTTCCCCCCCCCCCCACCTACATACCATTCTGATGCTGTGGGGGTTTATCTGGAGGTTTGTGCTGGCTGTGTTCAGTCTCGGCTTTGTTTCATGTTCCTGACACACGTTTCCTTACCAATAAAGAACTTCTATTGAGTGAATGTGAGCGTGTGTTCTCAGTACATCACAATAGTTAGCCATTCCAAGAGAATCCCAAGACAAAAACAAAACCCTCAACAGGTTTCTTATCTCAGATGTAAGGTTAAACGTCTGACACTATGTCAGATTATTTCAGATAGAAGACAGAGCAGTCTGTCTCCATTGAAGAACAGCTTTATTTAACTAAGCAACAATCTAGAACAAGATAAGTAACTGCTTCAGACTGAACACAACATCACCTGTACCTTACTAATAGAACCACAATTAAGCTCTATGTCACAACTACTGAAACCTCCAAACCACTACCCCCAAAAAATTCTTTCATAAATGTGGAGGGTAAGTGCTCCTCACTAACACCAGACACTTCAGCTGCTGCTATTTTCTGTTAACACTGCACCATATATAGCCACAAATTTATTAAGATGGCCCAATACTCTTACTAACTTTGCATGTATTTTATCTCTCTTTGTGTTTTCAGTAATGGAAACACTTATGTGAAATATGAAATATCTACATTCTTCTATACATGCTTTAAAACATGGGTTTGAAGGCATTTGGTGATAAGAAAATGTGTTAATCCTATGTTGCCCTCTTCAAGTTTCCCCTCGTTCTGTTAAATGCAGTTACTGGGTATTGCCAAAATGCAAACCTACATCATTTTAAAACATTGTACCCAGTAGGGTTCATTTTTGGCCGCACTTACCAGAAACTGAATTTTGTGTAATAAAAATCAGGTGCAATATTAGCCAAGTCCCAAGGTAGAAGATACAATTATTGTTAATATACAATTCATTATTCAGCTGATGACATTCTGGATTCCAAGGCTTTGCAATTTAGCTTTTATGCTTTCTAAATTAACATGAGAGGGGAAGGGAGAGTCAAATCTCCTACAGTGGGAGAGAGATTGGAGTGAGCAACACTTTTATACCTGCCAGGAGAGGCATCTCAGGGGAAAAAATGCTAACAAAAGGTATAGAAGTGCTCCAAATTTCCTAACATATTTTTCATCTGAAGCAATGATCTCTTCTTATCTGCTCATGAAAAAGAGGGAAAGAAAAAAAAAGAAATTGCTTACTTATAAGATAAGATGTGATCACTGACCTGGTTGTACTTGGAGTGCATTAGGCAATGTTCGGGGTCTGTGTAGATAATAACATATTTTTTCTAGGATAAATACATACTTAAAAGTTTTGTTTATATACATCCATCTGGGATCCTATAGAAAATACCTGACAAAACTCCAAATTAGTACCTATCTGGGCTTTGTTCTGCTCATGGACTGTCTGTCACCCAGGCCACATTTCTAGGAAGCCTATATACAGGGCATGGCAGAAGCATCTTCTAATGTTACGTTGAAATATTCTTGTGCGATGTATCCAGACACATATCAGAAGTGAGAATTCTCTGTGTGTATAACAACTATGTATACATGCAAAAAAGGGTTCAAATACAAGACCTAAATTAATCTTACATCTACATCACTTGAGCTACTATTCTGAGAAATGTGGCAAAAAGCAGACACACAAGCAGGGATGATTCTCCCTTTCACACTTCAGTACCATAGACTCATAGAACCATAGAGTTGGAAGAGAGACCACCAGGACTATCCAGTCCAACACCCTACCATGCAGGAATACACAATGAAAGCACTCCCAAGAGATGGTCATCCAGCCTCTATTTAAAAACCTCCAAAGAAGAAGACTCCACCATACCCCAAGGCAGTACATTCCACTGCCAAACAGCTCTTAACATCAGGAAGTTCTTCCTAATGTTTAGGTGGGAACTCTTTTCCTCTATTGAAACAATTACTCCAGGTCCTAGTCTTGGGAGGAGCAGAAAACAAGCATGCTCCTTCTTCAATATGATATCCCTTCAAATGATGAAACATGGCTATCATGTCACCTCTTAACCTACTCTTCTCTTTACATCCCTTCTATGACCAGATGTACATGTTTGTCTTATAACTGTACAATATCCAAAATTGCCACCTCCTTATTTTGTAGTTTTGAATTAACCATGCTTATTTTTTTAATTAACCAATCTTCTCATGTAACTGGTTTGATGTCATAATAATTACAAACTGAGCATTAAAATTCTTTTAGTTGTAGGTTTTGATCCTTCCAGATTATTTTAAATAATGGAATCATTCATTCTCTCTCTTTTTTTTACATTCCACTCCTTTTCCATGTCCTGCACTGAAAATGAGATACATTTCTAGCCTGTACCTTGAGTTGTGACCAGAAATAGGAAACTTAGTAGAAAAGAGCTAATGTGTCAAGATAATTGTTAATAAGTTAAGAAATCAAATACAATTATATTTCCTTGGGAAGGAAGAAAAATTAACTATTCTGTTAACTTGCCATTTAAATTTAAGCTGAATGCATACACTGAAATTCTTAAAAGAATGACGCTGCAAAATGCCATCTATAATTCTCCACTCTTGAACCCTTGTTCCTGTTTTGAGTTTGGGAGACAAGGGAGATTTTCACACAGGGAAATTATTCCCCGGGGAGATCGGGACAGAATTGTTTCTGTCTCGGGAGCAGAGCTGCATTTCACACGCCCAATTCCCTATCCTGATCTTCCGTTGTCCTGATGCTGTGCTCGTTCTATTTCTTTTTATTAACGATGAACTCTTGTTAATAAAATATCGTGGAAGGTACCGGCAGGGAAATAGAACAAGCACAGTGTCAGGACGACAGGAGATCAGGAGAAAGAAGTGGGCGCGTGAAACGTGGCACTGCTTTCGGGACAACAATTCTGTCCCGATCTCCCCAGGGAATAATTCCCCCCCCCTGTGAAAATCTCCAAGGAAACAAATGCATGATTTTTTTAAAACCCTATTTTCTAATCTATCCCTCTACTAAGGAGATTATCAGATGCGTCCAAAAAAACACAAGAGAAGCATGTGAGGACGATGTTACTGTCCTGCAAATGGGTCCCGGTTTCAAACATTGTCGTCGTCATCATCTTCATGTGCTGAATCCATGCTTTAGCTGTGAGTAAGGCATTGTTTTTCATTGACAGGGAGGTACTGTCAATGAATAGTGATGTCTTACTCATGACTGCAGCATGGAGTCAGCACGCAAGAATGATGATGGTGTCTTAAACCAGGACCCTTTCGCAGGACAGTAACATCATCCTTGCATGCTCCTCTTCTGTTTTTTTGCCATCTGATAGTCTCCTTAGCTTTCCCTCATTTTGCCTTTTTCAGTACTTTATAACCTCAGCCCCTTAACTCACCCTTTCTTTGGCTTATTGATTCTCTTGCAGATCCTAGCAGAAGTGCCAGAGTAAAGAACTTCAAAATTAAGTTTATGGAGCTGGCCTCTTAATACAATTAAGCCCAATGGAACTACTCTTGAGTTTGATGCGTAGTACTTCATACTCAACCCTGAGAGACTAAGAAAGTGCAAGAAATAGTTTAGAAAAAGTTCAAGAGAACTAGGCTTTGGGTAAAGAATCTGCTGGGTAATTTAAAATCTGTTGGCTGTTTAGAACTATAGATTATTTAAATTATAATTTAACAAATAACTTATTTCTGAATAAATATTTATGCTGAAATTCCATTTTAAGTCAATCACTTCCATTTTAAAAAATCTATTTAAGTTGTCTCTTCTTGGTAGCAAATTTCCAACTTAATATTTCAACTAGTTAATTCTGGTATGTGGTTGTGGCATTCTGTAACATGCCAGGTTACAGAATTCTAAATACTGCTCCCAAGGGCAACAGTAGAAGTAGCAGCAAATAATATTGTAGTACCTTATTTCCAATGTAGGGGATTCCTGAATAGGGATCAGTATATAAAATATTAATGTTGAAACATAATGTTGGGTTTGATGGAGAATTCTGGTCCAGAGAGGTTTCATATACATTTCATTCCAGGCCCTGTCCTTTGTTCCAGGACTGGGGGTGGGGAGCAGCTTTTCCCTACTGTTGAGTAGAAGGTGAGGCATACAAAGGACGGGCTTTTCTCATAAACAGTAGGCCCTCCATATTGAAAATTAGTATTTATTTCTTATAAAAATTAAATGATAGCCTCATAGTTGTGAGTGGGCCCCCTTTGTCTCCTGGCAACCAATCTTTTTAGACCCAGTCTGCCACTGTATGAAGGACCAATAGTCCCTCAACCCATTGCAGTTGCAACCTTCTTGCATATTGTTAAAGTAGGCACAGAACTTTCTGGACAGCATCCAGGTTGATGTTCTGATGTGGAGATAAATCAAAATCCTAACAGTCTCCAAAGCTAGCTAGCTTTAAAAGAATAAAATCAAGCATGTATATCATGTTCAACAGCAGTAAGTCAAAGTTTAATAATAGATTATCAGGTTAAATGTTAAAGGAAGCTGCCCCTCTCCTTGTCTTGGATCCTGCATTGTAGCTTTGCTTTAAAAGCAGCTTCTGTCAGGATCTTGTCGTGTCAGCAGTGTGAATTTGTTCAGTTTCTAATGCTTCATATTTCATTAAATTAACCAATCGATGAGTAAAAGGATCAATGGGTTCAGCAGCAGCAGCTGGATTAATCACAGAAGGAAAGGAAAGCTGCCAAATTTCATGCTGCTGCTTAAATTGATTCTGCCAGACTTCTCTTGCTCAAGGAGCTTCAGCTGTGGAGAAAGTAAAGTATTCTTATTTAGAAATTGTTTCTCAAACTGGACCCTCATTTTCTCTTCTAATATATAGATATTCTGAGGCAAAGTGAAGAATCTGTACACATGGCTGGTAAACACATTGGGTTGGATAGATCCTGAATTCCATGCAAGGAACTCCAGTCCAGTGGAGACTGCCACATTAAGAAGTGGGAAGGGAGACTGTTTTCATCAATGATTCTCTCCCCACCTCAGTCCACCAAACATGCATACTCCACACATATCTTCAGAGTGTCTTTCTTTGGAAGTGTCTTCCTACAGCATCCCACAAGCAGAGCTACACTGAGAAGGGACCCTTTCCAATGGAGCATTAGGATCGAAACCATGTCCTACAATTCCACAGCCTCATTTGTACCACAGTTGCCTTTGGGGAGTGAAAGCACTATCCATGACCAGATTGTATGTGGAAGACTTCCTATCTGATATCTCACTATAGAACATGTATCATCTTTAGAATCAGAGCCATTTTCCATATTACAGTTGTCCCTAAATATCTGCAGGGGATTGGTTCCAGGTCTCCTCACAGATACCAAAATCCATGGATGTTCAATTCCCTTGTATTTAGCCAGAGGGGTTTTAATTTTGTTGTTGTTTTGTTTTTACATTTTTACTTGACCTACATGGTCTCTTTGCAATTCCTGCAGTTTGGTCAGTACAGTGATATTTTGCTCTCCCCTGACAAGTATTCTGGGCTGGGTCATGCCACATGCTACTCATTGAGGGATTCCTTCTGCAGCAAAGCAGGAAACCTCAATTGAAAAAGAGCAGGAGAGTGAATGATTTCTCCCACCCTCATGTTTTAGTAGCTGCCTCTTCATCTGCCTTCCTTTCCCCATGTGTGTGTCTGCTTTTGCCCAGGGAAGGAAGCAACAGAGGAGGCATCACCTGGCAGGCAGAGACAGTAACATGTGCCACCTCTTGACAGTCCCAGGAAAGCTGCCTCACAGCCTCAAAATGGCAGAGGGAAGAGAGGGGGAGGGGAGGCAGAAAAAGAAGAGGCAGAGAAACCACTTGGAGCTGAAATACTCACAATGGCACACCACTATGCAATGGCACACACTTTCCCCACCAAATATTTTCATTCCATGGTTGGTTGAATCTGTGGATGAGGAACCTGCAGATACAGAGGGTCAACTGTACATGGAACAAAAAGTTAAAGCAGAATAGTTTATCATATATTTTCTGCTCCACAGTGACATGACTCCCATATGTATGCCTTATAACTTACATCAGTGTCCTGTATGAATATATGCAGTGCATTTATATTTATTTATTTACAAATATTTCTATATTGTTTCCAGAGTGGACTGCCCCTCATATCATATGTATGCTCTCTTTCTCCTTCCTCCTTAAATAGTGGTGCACACACTTTGGGGCTTGAAGGACCCACTCCTCCAGAGCCCTGGAAGAACATAGCACGTTTTGGTGACCAAGGGGTCATTTACACGGCAGATTTATTGCGGCAACTTGCGCTTTAATTCTTTTCCGCATCTGTGCTAGTCAGGTTTTTTTCTAATTATGCAGCTTTTTTTCTTCAGACTTGAAAAAGGGGGGGGCGTGGTCTCCCAAACAGGCGAAGGCTTTATGAGGAAGAGGCTAGATCGTAAATGAAAGAATTTGAAGCCCTGCATTTTCGAGCTAAAGAAAGACTCACAGACTACCCAAATAGCAGGGGGGAAGATCAAAGAAGTGGCTCTGTCTCTGTCTCTCTCTAAATCTGCCAGTAAATGAACTCAGTCAGTCCCCGAAGCAATCTGCTGAAAGACTTTGCTGCCATGCCGTGGATCCTAAGGTGAACCTATCACAAGTTTTTTCAGCATGATTTGTTTAGTCAGGGTTCACAGACTTGCAAAATAGCAGCGGATTTTTGACTCTCCTTCCCTCAGTCCCCCTCCCTCCCCCAATCACAATGCAGCCCTTAGTGAAATGGTTTCTCTCTCACTCACTCACTCACTCTCTCTCGCTCGCTCGCTCGCTCTCTCCCTCCCCCAAGCATTGCTGACCATATGGGAACTTTATGAGAATCCTTTTTCTTGGCAGACTTGCAAAATAGCAGAGAGGATTTTTCAGTTTTCTGAACACTACTGAACTCAGTCCCCCTCTTTTAAGCCCGCCCCTGCATCAGAGCAACCAATCACATTGCAGATCTGCTGTAGCCCTTAGCAGAATGGTAGTTTACACTGCCAATAATGCACTACATTGCAAATATACCGGCAAAAGTAGCGACATCCCTTGCCACACTATATTTGGGTGTTTTACCTCCCCCCTTCTGAATGAGGCAATGCTGTGCCTCGACCCATGTGAATTATGAGCTATCTTAGCGGTATATTTAGAGGAATATTTGCCCGTGTAAACCACCCCCAAGAGAGATGTTTCAGGACAATCATGAGTAACCCACTTGGAGGGGGACATATGGGACCTTTTCTTAATGTCTTCATCTGTCCCTTCTAAAACAGTGTGCTACAGTGGAATCTGGTGCCAGATGGTATGTTCCATTTCAAACTGGTTTTTATCTGTAAAAATAGGGGTGACAATGATTGGGGAGCTAGGGAGAACAAGGACCTCATTGGATAACCCTAAAGGACTGCTTGTTGTCTTTGGTAGCATGATCCATATCCCTCTCCTTGAAGGCCATCAAACACCCAGCTCTCAAAGCCAGAGAAAAATGTGAGTGACTTTCTGTTGCATTTGTAACCCTTCCCCCAGATGGTCCTGTCAGTTAGAATATTGTCCAAATATAGAATACATCCCATTTTTCTAGTGAGGCACACCACACCCCATGTTCCTTGTGCATCAAGAAACTGCTTCCATAGGACATTATCAGACTATCATCTAAAAACACTGTAATTCCGCGAATGAAGATAGCGGGGACATCATAGCATTATAACACTTATTGTACATAGCTGTAATAATGCGAAAGAAATTCCACAGCAGTATCACACGATAACCACTAGTGCTTTAAGAATGGGAGTTTACTTCCATGATTTGGCATGGATAAAATTTTGGTGGTTCTCACAAGAAGAGGCGAGCATACTTAAAACTCCAAAAATGCCTTAATTAACAAAGTAAACTAACACACAAGCACTGAAACAAACCTTAAAACATGCAAACTAAATGGGGCAGTTCATAAATAGAGTGTCCTGTGCTTCATTTTCATGTTCTCACCCAGAGGTTTTCTCACTGGGAACAAGGAGGGGGGAAAGAGGACCGCCCATTCACAATGTAATCTCGCAATTACAACAGGACGTGGTTTCGCACACCATTAATAGTGCGGGAAAAGTGATATTGGTGATCTATTGACGTCTTGTCCAATGAATTTTAAATAACTCCTTTTTCGCAGCTGGAGAATGGTGTAAGAACACAAAGACTATGACACTGTGTGATAGCTGGGCCCATTTGCACTACCCTGATGTCGTTATTCCATGATTTTTGCCACGTCTGATAATGTCCATAAACTTGCATTTTGTATCTCAGGATCTGATATGTTGGTGCATTGTCTAGTAGCAGAAGAGGTCATGAACATAGTGTTAATGCATTCAGTCCTTGTAATTGTCTGTCCATAACGTCCAACAATATTTTGTATCTTTTAATCTTTTAACAGATTTCTCATATCAAACTGTTTTACAATTTTGCCAATTATAAAGCAACATCCAAGGTTCTGCAGCAAGAATGCATTGCCATAAAGAATAATTGGCATTCATCACTGGCAAGATGAAGACAGCAGTGCTGTCTGTAGTTCTGCATAAGGATGGAAAGATTGTTGTTCTGATTTTGTTTTGTTCTCTCTCATTACTGGCAACAATGAGAACCCTTCTGTGTTACACCCTCACTGGCACCTCTGTGGAATGGAAGATGGCAAGTGAAAAATGGATCCCAATCAAATAGAGCAACTCCAAATGTGCTTAGTATTAAATTGCTGCTCCAGGAGTCCTTTGTCCCTTGAGTTGTTTCTAGGCCTGCCAGTCAGCAGGTTGCAGAGCCCTCTTGAGGCTCTGGTGTCTCTGGTCTGGCAGCAGCCAAGTAAAACTGCTGCCAGATACAGTGCCACGGTGAAGCAGAACTAATTTCATAGTTTATCAGTAACAAAATATAAAGCATAAACCACATTAACAAACAGGCACAGAATCATCCATCAAGAAGTCAGTTCAGGTCCTTGCCTGTGGATAAAGAAATATTTCACCATGTGGGCAAAGTATTCTGTTTTCAGTTCCTAGTTTATTGGCATGATAGGGAGTCACTGTGCTGTTGTTGGATGAAAAATAGAAAGTGTTTTTTGTTTGTTTGTTTGTTTAGATTCATTATCATTAGAGCTTGACAGAATAGGTACACTGGGAAGTATCTAAGAATCTTTAGTATCATGGATTCAAGCAACATTCTCCCAAATCAAACAAATATTTGAGTAAATTGTACAAAACATCATCTGCTCATCTACTTTTTTATTTTCCTCATTTACATTATTAATGTGATCAGAAGTTTGTGGATGTGCTAGTTTTGAGAAAGCAGTGTCACAGAAGTACTATTTAGGTAGCATACTGTCAGTTTTATACACTTATCCATACACATGCAATGTCTGCTGGAAGTTATACTCACTACACTGAACACACAGGTTGTTCCCAACCATATGTCTTATCATTAGCATTCTTAGGAATGTTTCATTTTATTCTCTTCTTTCTAGTGGGTTAGTGAGGATCTAGTCTGTACAGTTGTCCCTTCATATTCGCTGGGGTTTGGTTCCAGGACACACACATCCCGTGGATACTAACATCCATGAATACTCAAATCCCATTATATGCAATGGCATAGCAAAATGGTGTCCCTTATATAAGATGGCAAAATCAAGGTTTGCTTTTTGGATTATTATTTTTTAAAGAATATTTTCAAGCCGTGAATACTTAAATCTGTGGATATGAAATTTGTGGATATGGAGGGACAACTGTATATGCAAACAATTTCAGTACTCCCATCACTAGAACTGCCTCATGAGTAGTAACAGTAAGTAGTGTCCATAGTAAATCATTCTTATTTTGGTTGAATTGGAATGGAGAGGGGGAAACTCCTGCATGCATGAGAAAGAATCCAGTGGCCACTGCATTGCAGGGCTGGGTCAGACATAAGTCATCACAAATACAGGCTGTGTAAAGAAGCAAATGGTTGATCAGCAATTATTCAACAAATTAGATCAGCAACTGGGGTGGCAAAATCAAGGCAAATAATAAAGGGGAATGATAGATAGATAGATAGATAGATAGGGATTAATTTTGAGAAGTTAGTCCACTTGGCATGGCAACACTGTGGCAGATAGGATAATTAGGGAGATTATCAGACACTTTAAAAAAAAACCAAAGGAGCTCACGAGAATGATGTCACTTTACCGCCAAAGGATCCCAATATTGCACAACTCCGACCTCCTTTTGTGCTTCCTCCATTCTGCCTCCATTCTGAGGTGATGAAAAAGGCACCGCTTTTCATTAGCGGAAACTTCCACTAATGAAAAGTGGCACATTTTTTTGGAGCTCCAGCACAGAGGGAGAACAGAGCAAGCATGCCAGGAGGATGACCTGTGTGATATTGGGACCCTTTGGTGATACAGTGATGTCATTCTCGTGAGCTCCTTGGGTTTTTGTTTTGTTTTGTTTTGTTTTGTTTTGTTTTGTTTTGTTTAAGCATCTGATCATCTCCTAGGATGGAGAGAGGGATATCTGGCTGAGCATAAAGTTTGGCAAGAAGAAAGAATAAACTTGTACTAGGAAGCAAGGATAGTTGGGTAACTAGCAAAACCAGGAAATTATATAGGCATAAGTATTAAATGTGTACAGCCACACACAAAATGCTGAAGTGAGGTAAGAGCTGTTAAAGGCACTTGGCCTGGAACGCATAGGAACTAAAAGAGAAAAGGAGTCCTTGAGGGACTGAGGTGTGGGGGTCCCAGAAGGTCACAAGGCTGAACCTTTTTACTACATAGATTGTTTAACAAGCTCTAAGACAGAAGAATCATTAAAGATACTGAGCACTACAGTACAAACTATTTGTGGCAACCCAATTAACATTCTGCTTTTATCTGGAGTAATTTTGTTTCTGACTTTCTATTCAATATGTGAAAAGTGGCCATTGGCATATTCTAATACATCAAGAGCTTTACACACCATAAAATCACTTGCAAATGAATTGAACTGGATAATTAATAGAAGTTCTGTTTAATATATCTCAGAAAGTGCTACCAACCTAGCAAACTAATACCTAATGATGTATTATTTATTAAAACTGACATTTTGTTTATTTATTTTTTGATGACTGATGCTGAATTTTGCTCTGTCAGCTTAAGTCTGTACATAGCTATTTCTGATGTAAGCAACAGTTGCAAGACTGCAGGAACACAGGAACTGCAGATTAGGTGAAATAATTGGTCAGTGTGTCTGTACATTAATCATTGCTTATCTCTGAAGGAGCTATTAATTGCTGATCCATATACTCGGGTAGAAAAAAAAGTTACATTCATGTCATGCTTGATATGTAATCAAAACACATTTTTCCAATACAGAAGTTTAGGCTGCAATCTTACATACACTGTGTAATGTGGTGGAACTTTCTTCCAAGTGTGCATGTGATTGCAGTGGCAGTACTACAGGGATGCAGAGAGGTCATAGAATCATAGAATTGCAGAGTTGGAAGAGACCATGAGGGCCATCCAGTCCAACCCCCTGCCACGCAGGAAATCATGATCAAAGCATCCCCGACAGATGGCCATCCAGACTCTGTTTAAAGACCTCCAAGGAAGGAGACCCCACCACGCTCTGAGGGAGTGTGTTCTACTGCCGAACAGATCTTACTGTCAAAAAGTTCCTCCTCATGTTGAGGTGGAATCTCTGTTCCTGGAGCTTGCATCCATTGCTCCATGTTCCAGTCTCTGGAGCAGCAAAAAGCAAGCCTGCTCCATCCTCAACGTGACACCCCTTCAAATACTTAAACAGGGCTATCATATCACCTCTTAACCGTCTTTTTTCCAGGCTAAACATACCCAGCTCCCTAAGTCTCTCCTCATAAGGCATTGTTTCCAGACCTTTCACCATTTTAGTTGCCCTTCTTTGGACACTCTCCAATTTGTCCATATCCTTTTTGAACTGTGGTGCCCAGAACTGGACACAGTATTCTAGGTGAGGTCTGACCAAGGCAGAATAGAGCGGCACTATTACTTCCCTTGATCTGGACACTATACTTCTATTGATGCAGCCCAGAATCGCATTGGCCTTTTTAGCTGCCGCATCACACTGTTGACTCATGTTCAACTTGTGATCTACTAGGACTCCTAGATCCCTTTCACACGTAGTCTCATTCAGCCAGGTCTCCCCCATCCTATATCTATGCATTTCATTTTTTTCACCCTAAGTGCAGTACCTTACATTTCTCCGTATTGAATTTCATTTTGTTAGCTTTGGCCCAGCTCTCCAGTCTATCCAGGTTATTTTGAATTTTGATCCTGTCCTCTAGGGTATTAGCTACTCCTCCTAATTTGGTGTCATCTGCAAATTTGATAAGTATGCCCCTAATTACATCATCCAAGTCATTAATAAAGATGTTGAATAGCACTGGGCCCAGGACAGAACCTTGTGGCACCCCCACTGGTCACATCTTTCCAAGACGAAGAGGAGCCACTGCTGAGCACCCTTTGGGTTCGGTCCGTCAACCAATTACAAATCCATTGAACAGTTAACGTGTCTAGCCCACATTTTACAAGCTTGTTTGCAAGAATGTCATGGGGAACCTTGTCAAAGGCCTTACTGAAATCAAGGTATACGATATCCACAGCTTTCCCTTCATCTACCAAGCTGGTAATTTTATATAAAAAAAAGAGATCAGATTAGTCTGGCATGACTTGTTTCTCTGAAACCCATGTTGACTTTTTGTGATTATGGCATTACCTTCTAAATGTTCACATACTCTCTGTTTAATGATCTGCTCTAGAATCTTCCCTGGTATTGATGTCAGACTAACTGGACGATAATTGTTGGGATCCTCTTTTTTTCCCTTTTTGAAGATGGGGACAATGTTTGCCCTCCTCCAGTCTGCTGGGACTTCTCCTTTTCTCCATGAGTTCTCAAAGATTATTGCCAATGGCTCTGAGATTATATTTGCCAGCTCTTCAATACTCTTGGATGTTGGAGGGTTGGATGACAACGGCCTTGGTAACGCCATAGTATGATTGCATTATTAATGGGGAAAATCTAGTGCGAGTGGCCTATACAGAAAACTGCTCGAATGCATTTCTTCTTTATTTGATTCCATTGATAATTCTTGCTAAAAGCTTTGACAATTCTGTCTTGAAATTGACAATGTCAATAGAAGTTATCTGTGGGCCAGAGTTGCTCAGATGATATTGTCCTCATCTCTTAAAATTTGCAGAGAAAAACAGAATGCATATTTTTGTTCTCAATTTAGCACTTCATTTCCCTTCCCTCCCTCCCCGTGCATACTAATGGGGACTGCAGCCTGAACTGGCCCCTCTACACTTCTTAGCTGCAGTAAAGTGTACCCATCCCACCCCCATGGGAGCCTTGGCTATCCCAATGGAAATGTCCAACATGTAATGTCTCCTAAATTCAGTATAAAATTATAGTTCTCCCAAAATACTTTATGTTTTTGAGGTCCCTTATCTACTTCCAAATTTACAAGTCAATAATCTCCTCTGAACAGTAGGAACCAGTTTTAAAAGCTTCCTTTCATCATGTATGCTACAGTACTGTGACAATGAAATATTTAATTTAATCTATCACTTGGTAAGACATGATATAGCGCTAATGGGTATATCTAAGTGAGGTCACATTATATGCTAGCAATTTACAAATTTAATCAAGCACTGATTAGTAATCTGGCTATCAATATATCAAGTAAAATGTTTTAACACTGTTCTTTCTACTTTCAAGCAAGGATTTATATTAAATGCCTCTATACACACAAATCTCCAGTTTATATCTACCTTGCACAGGCAAATTATATTGTGAAGAAAACATAAATTGTGCTTAGATGTGGTTCTATTTGATTTTCACTGTTCATTATTGATCTTTTGGTTTTATCACTGTCTTATTACCTTTAGTGTGGGTTTTGTTTTTTGTTTTTTTACTTTTTTATATGGGTTCTTTGGGACATTCACCCTAAAAGACAAATTATAAATATTTTCAACAAATAATATTTTAAAATTAAGTTTTCAACAGCTTGTGTTCAGGATTTGGTCTTCTCCATTGTTGGGGATGTGAGCATATGGATACACAAAGGAGACTGATATAGCTTAGAAGAAGCCACTCTTGCGATGTGAAACTGAGGGCTCATCTACACTAGCCATGGTACACTGGCTGCCTGCTGGCACATCCTGGGTGTGGAGGTGCTCCCCATCTTTACCTGGAGAAAGAAGGCCAGACTCGAAACAGTCCAAATTTTCTCAGCTGATGCAGAAGCTAGGACCTGTGACTGCAGCCCCCTGTATGTAACCAGCCTTGGTCACATGCTACAGGAACCCTGCCTGGCTTCTGGGATTGCCAGGGAGGTGGTGGCAGAAGAGAGGGTTGGTGTGCTGGGATGGCCTCCCATGGACAGGATACCAGATTAAATTGGGTATTTTTTCAAAATGCTTTATTGGGTCCTACCCCAGCTTGCCCTCATTCCAGCCCCATAGCTGCCTGGGGGTAATTTGGACTATCTGGGGACAAAACAGGGTACATGCCTTGCATCATCTGGACTTCATGGCTTTGCAACAGGGGAAAGCTGAGGTATTTGACCAGTGTAGACAAACCCTTATTGGGAATTTCTGGAAGATCCTTAAGAAATATGAATGTGGTGATTTTATCAAGGTGCAGGCATGCAAAAGAAGGTATAAAACTGTACCTTCTTTGTTCTTTGTTCATTTGCCCTTCCCCTAGCATAGACTTGATTCTGTGGTGGGGGGGCATGCACATATAATAAAGATTGGGCTGGCCCTATTCTTCACTGTGCCCTGTGTCTCATTAGAGTCATAGGATCCAGGAGCTGCTCAAGCACCAAACTGGGTGTATTTGTTTTTCTACATTTTGCTTTTATTTTAATTTCCCTGACACTATTGACTTGGGTACATTTCAGCATGATCTTAGTTTATTAAAAGAATATACCAGTCTTCTGAGCTATTCATCACAATACAAGTATTTAAATAAGCTCAGAAACAGGACTCTGTGGGGCCAAGGGTGGGCAAAAGGGTAGGTGCAATTGTTTTTGCTTCTCTCAACTGCTCTAGACTTCTTGGACAATTGCCTAGAAGACAAGAAATAGACCTCTGACCACCTCTAGCTTTGCTTTCTTTTTTGGCCCTTTGGGGTGAAAGAAAATTAGCCATGCATGGTTAAGGATCTCTGTAGTTTTCAAAATGATCCCTATTGGGGGCATACTCGTGCTGAATCACTTCCTCTGGATCACAGTACATGATATTTCTGATATTCATGAAATATTTCTTTGTGCCTGTACAATCATCAGTATTAATGAAGTGTCTTCTGCCTTCCTTTTCTGTCCTTGCAGGTGTTAGATCTTACACCATTAATAGACAGCATAGTTTAAAGTGCCCTCCATCCATGATATCTGGTGTGAGAAAGCCTCATTGTCTCATTTCTCAACACACTTTTTGGAAAGTCCCTGTTACGGCTTCATTGTTATTAATTAGCCCAGTGTTTGTACCTGTCTGGGATGCACCTATGGTAGTCCTGAGGTTTTGGGATTTCAGTTCCCATCAGCTTCAGAGAGTCTGGCCATTGATGAAGGTTTATAGGATTGGTAGCTCATCAAAATCTGAAGCATCAAATGTTCTCCAGCCCTGCTATGGTTCAATAGTAGTTCTATCTCCCTTATAAATAATGAGAAGTATAACTTGTAAGAAATCTAAAAATCAACTGATTATCATATGAAGAGAGTCTTATGGCACCTTATAAACTAATAAATGTATAATCACACTAGCTTCATGGACTACAGCTCTCTGCAGTTCTCTTCCTCACATATACATGTCGCGCGCCCCCCCCATCCACAGAGGATACATACCTGGACTTACCGTGGATACATGAAACTGGATAATAGTGAACCCTATTGAAATGAATGACTTCCAGCCCAACTTCAGGTGGAAGCATACCATATCAACGTGCTGGAGGACCTAGAAAATGCCTACATTTTTGGGGATGTGTATAAGTGAAACCATGGATACCAGTCCCATGGACCGACTTGTATAAGGGAGGTGGATGTTGGAAGCAGAGGCATCAGCATTTGTAAAGTGATTAGTGAGAGAGGGGACTCAAGAGAGCATGCCTGCCCTTTTACCTCTCTGTTTCTTTCTTTGATTTATGTACTCAAGCCTTTTTGCTTCCTCCCTGCCTGCAGAGGTCACTTCTTCCTTCTCCCAATAGTTAAGAAGATTATCAGATGACCCAAAAAATCCAGTACAGGGACAATAGGAGATCGCTAAAGGGCTTGAATATTAGACAACATCATCCCTGTCCCATTATGCCCCCTTGCTGCTTCCGTTCCATCCATGTTCCTTTTTATTGATGGCTTAAGCCATCAATAGATCGCCCACTCCATTCCTGTCATGGAACAATAGGCAAGAGAAAAGGAGCCCCATTATGCTGGTGCAATGCCAGCTGTAGTGGGAGGTCTGTGCTGGACACTTCCGGGTGCAACGGGAGATCCAGGTAAGTGACAGCTTTTTTGTACCCTCCCCAGGTTACTTGGTGTTTTTAAAGTGTGTTTCTGTGCTTTGTTTTTTTTTTAAAAAAAGTTTCATTTTCTCTTTATTTTTAAATATTCCACACAACTGTCCTCTCGCGAGAATGACCAGGATTTCATTTCCAGTAAGTGAATTCAGCTCTGTGAGGGCTGCATTCACTCCTGGGCTGCCAGAGGGGAGGGGGGATTTTTAACCATGCGGCAAGGTAGGTGTCTGCAAATTTTTCATTTAATCAGTTATAGGAATAGGAGTGGGGTGGGAGGGGACATAGCAAGATGGGGACTTTTTTTTGGTCCCCGTCTGATAATCTCCCTAGTTAATCCTTTGTCTGGGAAGTGAGTGTCCATGAGGCTTCTGCCTCAGGAGGGATGCTAGCCAACATCCACACATGAGAGCCAGGCTTCAGCATTCTTGTACTGAAGTTTAGATAGTCTTCAGGAAGATGGATTCCCTGAAACAATAAATATAAGTTTTTCCTTTTTTTTACTTACAAGAGCATCCTGAATATTTTCTCCTGTTCTTCTCACAAGCTCATAGTGCATTGGCTTTGCTTCACCCTGCTTGATATAGATACCAAATATTCCCACAAGGGGATTGTAGACAGAATAAGATACAAATCTGAAAGATGAATATTGTCTGAAAACTAGAGACAGCAGCACCTCAAGTTGATTATTTGTTATTTTAAAGAAATGTCTCCAAAATATTGTATTTGAAGACCTTTTAGATTTTGGGATGTTCTCAAACTTACATTGTGAAGTCTATGGAGACTGATTGTTTTTTAATTATTATTTTAAAAAAATCATTTAAGCATTTGTAGTTACATTTTGCAATAAATATTGTGCTTCATCCGGAAATCTCCCAAACACACATAGACACACAACAAGGCCCTCTAAGCAAAGTCTCGTAGAAGTTAAGTTGAACAATATTGTTCATAGTTAAGAGAGAATGATAGAACTGAAGAACGAGAACAAAAGTTTCTGAAAGTCTAAATATCTAAATATTCTAAATGTTAGTAGTAATTGTGGAAATTAAATTAAACTACCTGTACCTGACGTAGCATACACCAGTGGTACGTTAAGGGTGAGTTGCTGTGTTGCCCTACCCGCGCTGCCTATGCCACCGCCAGTTGACTGCCTGTGTGCCATCGCAGTGCCAGCAGGAATGGTGGGGCAATGCTGTGATCCCCTGGGTGCCCACATGATATCAAAACCCATATCAAAATTTGGTCTAAAGGAATGGGTTTTTTAAAGCTTCAGAACATAGCTATGAAAAAGTAACCTGATACAATGAGATACAACCCTAGAAAATACAGAAATTCTGGACCAGGCCAACAACTATCATGTCAAAATGTACAGAGAAGCTATTGAAATCCACAAACACCTGGAAAACTTCAACAGGAAAGAAGAAACCTTAAAAGTAAACAACATCTGGCTCCCAGTTTTGAAATATAATAGAATCAAAACTCAACACTTACAAAAGAATTCCACCCAGGGACAGTGGGATTCCCAGCAGAGAATGGACCATCAACCAACCATTAGCCAAACAGACACTAATGAGCCTTGCATTTCTATACCCAGAAACTAACCATTCAATTACACAAATTTACATATCCTCCCCAACAGGGGTTCACAGCATATAAACTCCACACATGCACCTATCCAACCATTCTCTGAGGATGCCAGCCACAGATGCAGGTGAAACGTCAGAAAGAAAGTATTCCAGAACATGGCCTCACAGCCCAGAAAAAAAAACAAGGAAAATCTATGGATGCCGGCCATGAAAGCCTTCGACTTCACACACAAACACACACAAACACACACTCAAAACTTGCTTGTTTCTTTGCATCTTGAATATAGCAATCAACATTCTGCACAATTTAATTATTCCAAGACTGAGTGTTTGGACTTTCTCAGCCACTTAACATATAATATCTATAAAGCACTAGTATTTTTTTTAAGTTATATAGTAACAATGGTGTTTTCATATTGTGTTTGGATGAGGAGTGGTTTTAAATTGTTTTGTAAAATTTGGCAATTGTTTTGTAAAATTAATAATAAAGTTTTTGCACTAAGTACTTTGCACAAGGCAATAACACAATTATTAGTCCCAGTTCTAAGGTGGGGGGAGGCGGGATATAAATAAAATGTAGGAATTAATGTATTGGTATTTTTATTTGTACAGACTTCATTGTGAATTGAAATGATCATACTTTCCAAGTTGTGTTATATTATCATTTCCAATTGCAATGATTCCCTACAGGCTACACTCCTGGAGAAACATGCACTAGTATAAAGTTGGAAGATTTATTGCCTGTTCACAAATATCTCCTTCCTGGGCAATGTACTTGAGTGAGTGAGGTTTATATAATTCACTCCAATAACTGTTGAAGACTAGAGTAGCCAGGTGTCCCTTACTATAAGGGATGTTCTTTATTTGACAGCCAGAAAATTTGTCCTTTATAGGGCTGACAGGTGTTCCTTATTATAAGAGATGTCCCTTATTTGAGGGCTGGAAAGCTTGTCTTTTTATAAAGACTGGACATGCTGGCAAAAAAAAATCCCATATTTTGTTGTGTGGGCCCTTTAAGAAAAGATGAGGCCAAGTTTCAGGAGCAACCAAGCCGGTCCGAAGCCTACTGCCAATGCAGATAATTCGCGCTCCCTTCTCTCTCTCCTTGCCCTTAAAACTAGTGTATGCTTCCCCCTGAGCAACCCAGCAACCAATCAAAAATGGGTGGAGGGGAAGCGTATAGTCGTCCTTTGGCATATTCATAGAGACTACCTACCTACTTTCTGTTATTCTTGCTATACAGTCCATTCCAGGTATAAATTGACCTAGAAGATGAGATGGGAGAGATAGTTGGGGATCAAGCAACAAGCTGTAGTTTCTCATTCACTCTGTGGGTGTGAACACATCTTAGTAAAAAGTAAATGGAGGTGAGGAAGCAAGAGTGTGTTTGTATATTTGCTTATGTATCTGTGTGAGAGAGACTCCTCTACAAAACCATATTCTTCTTAAATTAACAATGCAGTTTTACACATATTTACTCAGAAGTAAGACCCAGTGAGTTCAGTGGGACTTACTCCTAGGTAAATATGTGTGTGACTGCAAGCTAAGTGAGATGCCCTGAAAGACTGTTGGAAATACATCAGTTTCTTTGTGTCAGTCATTTTTCACCAACTATATTCATTTTAATTAATTTCATTCCATTTATCTTCTGTTCTACATTATTTTCCCCCAATCACATTTTCATCCCACTTTCATGACTACAGTCCTATGAAGTGGATTAAGCTGAGAGGCTGCAATTGATTTATGGTGACCACATGAGGGAGAGAACAAACTGGACTTAATCCCCTCCTTTTATGGGAAAATTGGGTGAACCTAATAATGATATCTTGTGAATCTATATAATTCTGGATTGTAGTATTGGAAGGGATCCCAAGGGTCATCTAATCCAACTTCCTGCCAGTTCAGGAATTACATGTTCAAACTGAAGCTTAATCCAGACAAGACAGAGGTGTTCCTAGTCAGTTGAAAGACAGACGTGGGAATAGGGATTCAGCCTGTGTTAGATGGAGTTACACTCAACCTGAAAATGCAGTTTGGGGGTTCTCCTGGATTCAGCTCTGGCCCTTTTGTACGGAACAGGAATATCCGTGGGCGACGGTTATTAAAACCGCCGCATTGTCATGGACGGATCATTTCCTGGTCAAGACTGAACTAAGAGTCTCTTCCCGCCCCACCGGGGGTGGTGGACCCATTAGAATGGTCCGCCCCCAAAGGCTAATGGAACCAATAGGATTCCAGAAAGCCTTGGAGGGTTTAATGGTTGGTAACGCCAGTGACCCTGTCGAAGCTTTGGTTAATACCTGGAACACCGATCTTACCAAGGCTATTGACACGATCGCTCCCAAGCGTCCTTTCCAACCCGCCTCTAACCGTAAGCCATGGTATACTTCAGAGCTTAGGAAAATGAAGCGGGTTGGACAACGACTAGAGCGCAACTGGCGGAAAACTCGACTCTTATCCGACAGGACTCGACATAGGAATTTTCTTCGGTCCTATCGAGAGGCAATACGTGCAGCGCAGAGATCCTTCTCCTCTGCACGTATTGCGTCTGCAGAGTCCCGTCCAGCAGAGCTGTTTAGGGTGGTAAGGGAGATGACGCAGGTTATACCTGCACAGAACCCATTGCTTAACCGAACAACGGCCTGCTGTGATGCATTTAACAACTACTTTGCAGATAAAATCTCTCGGATAAGAGCCGACTTAGATGCCAGCATTTTGACAGAAACAATTGACGAGGTGTCCAGCAACTCCGTTGATGTAAGTTTACTGAATCAATTTCAATCTGTGAGTACCGAGGACGTGGACAAGCTACTTGGTAGAGTGAGGAAGACGACCTGCCCTCTTGATCCTTGCCCTTCATGGCTGGCCATCCAGGGGGGGACTGCCTTGATGGTGTTCCTTAAGGACATCATCAATGCATCCCTCAGGGAAGGGTGTGTTCCATCTTGTTTAAAGGAAGCGGCGGTTAGGCCGCTCCTGAAAAAACCTTCCCTAGACCCCCTGGACATGAATAACTATAGGCCGGTTTCTATGTTACCATTCTTGAGCAAAGTGATCGAGAGGGCAGTTGCTCTTCAACTCCAAGTGGTCTTGGATGAAACTGATTATCTAGACCCATTTCAAACTGGCTTCAGGACGGGATTTGGAGTTGAGACTGCCATGGTTGCCTTGACCGATGATCTGCATCTAAGCATCGACAGGGGTAATGTGTCCCTGTTGGTGCTTCTGGACCTCTCAGCGGCTTTCGATACGATAGATCATGGCATTCTCCTGGATCGCCTGAGAGGGTTAGGAATTGGAGGCACTGCGCTCCAGTGGTTCCGGTCCTTCCTCTCGGGCAGGTCCCAGAGGGTGCGGCTTGGGGACAGCTGCTCTAGCAGAAAGGAGCTTACTTGTGGTGTTCCACAGGGCGCCATCCTGTCCCCGATGCTGTTTAACATCTATATGAAGCCGCTGGGTGAGATTATTCGGGGTTATGGGGCTGGGTGTTATCAGTACGCTGATGACACCCAGATCTATTTCTCCTTGTCCCGATCATCGGCCTCGAATCCTAATGGCATCTCTCCTCTTAATGACTGTCTTAAAGCTGTAATGGGCTGGATGAGGAAAAACAGATTGAGATTAAATCCAGACAAAACGGAGGTGCTCAAGGTAGCGGCCCCGAAACCAGGAGTTGAGTTGCAACCTCCAGTCCTGGATGGGGTCACACTCCCCGTTAAGGACTGTGTTCGCAGTCTGGGGGTGCTCCTTGATTCATCGCTTCAGATGACGAGTCAAGTGAATGCGACGGTCAGGAGCGCTTGTTATCAGCTTCGGCTGATACGCCAGCTGTGCCCTTTCCTGGAAGTAAGGGACCTTGAGACTGTGGTGCACGCGCTGGTAACCTCTCGTCTAGATTTCTGCAATGCGCTCTACATGGGGCTACCCTCGTGCTTGGTCCGGAAACTTCAGTTGGTACAAAATATGGCAGCCAGAGTGGTCTCAGGAACATCTCGGAGAGATCATATAACTCCAATACTAAAATCTCTCCACTGACTGCCTATCAGTTTCCGGGCCCAGTATAAGGTGTTGGTTATTACCTTTAAAGCCCTAAATGGCTTGGGTCCAACTTATCTCCGGAACCGCCTCCTCCCATACAATCCTCCCCGCATACTCCGGTCCTCTGGGAGGAATCTGCTTCAGCCACAAAAATCTAGGCTGTCTGCAACCTCCCAGAGGGCCTTTTCAGTAATCGCCCCCAAATTGTGGAATGGCCTGCCGAATGAGATCCGTCAGCTGACGAGCTTGAGTAGCTTTAAAAAAGCACTAAAGACGGATCTCTTTCGGCAGGCCTTTCCTGATTAGATCCCGGCCTCAGGAACTCAGTCTCCTGGCTTTTTAAAAATTATGTATATATTTGTTTTTAATGTATTTTTTTAGCTAGAAGGTTTTAATCTTATTGTGTTTAATGTCTTTTTATGTGGGAGGGTGGGGGTGGGTGGTGTTTTTAGTCATTATTATAATGTTTTAGTTGTTGGAAGCCGCCCCAATTGTTTTTAGCAGAGGGGCGGGGTATAAATAAATTTTATTATTATTATTATTTATTGGAGTCCCAGGTCTCAGCAGTGACCAGGAGTGATTTGCACAGCTAAAGCTACTGCACCAAATGTGCACGTTCCTGGGAATGTCAGATCTGGCCATGGTGGTACACGCCTTGGTTACATCCAGTTTGGATTGCTGTAATGTGCTCTACATGGGGCTGCTTTTGAAAAGTGCTCAGAAACTTCAGTTGGTCCAAAAAGCTGTAGTCAGGTTGTTAACTAAGGCTGACTACAGGGAGCATATACCGTATATTCTGGCATATAAGATGACTTTTTAACCCTGAAAAATAGCCTCAAAAGTTGAGGGTCATCATATACGCCGGGAATACATTTGCCTCACCCGCCACCCGATCTCCTGCCTCTTCGCTCCCTTTGCATAAGGAGCGAAGACACAGGAGATCGGGTAGAGGGGTGAGGCAAAGCATGTACCGGTACATTCGCCCCTCCCCTCCACCTTCACCCCCTTCACTCCCCTCTGCCTTCGTTCCCCAAAGGGAACGAAGACACAGGAGATCAGGTGAGAGGTGAGGCAAAGCAGTTATATTCACACCTCCTCTCTGCCTTCGCCCCTTGGGGAGCAATCGAAGGCAGAGGGGTGAGACTGTAGCAGCTTGCCTCAGCCGCCTCCCGGTCTCCTGTATCTTCATTCCCCAAAGGGAATGAAGACACATGAGATTGGGCGAGGGGTGAGGCAAAGTGGTTACATTTGTGCCCCTCCTCTGCATTCACCCCCTTTGGGGAGCAATCGAAAGCGGAGGAGGGGTGCGAATGTAGCGGCTTGCATCGGGCGAGAGGTGAGGCAAAGCGGTTACATTTGCGCCTCTCCTCTGCCTTCGCCACTGAATGTAGCGGCTTGCCTTGGCCGCCGCCCAATCTTCTGTGTCACATTAAGGACTGGCGGGCTTTTACCAGTGGGGCCTTTCTCAGCCTGCACAAAACTTCACACGCCACTGCCCTCAGCAAACACTGGGCAGGGGCAGAAAGGCAGAGAGCCACACAGCAAATGCCCTCCCTCCTCCAGGAGACCAAGGTGCTTCCCACTCTGTCGGCCTCCGAGCGTGGGCTGCTGCCTCGGCCTCTCCTTCCCTCCCACCCCCGCCAAACCACCATGAATGAGGGGCTGTACTGAGGGCTCAGGTCTGAAATACCTCTCCCTCTCTCCCTCCCTCCTTCACAAGATGGCAACGATGAAGAGAGGAGGCCCCAAGGGGGGGGTTGGCCGTTGCCGCTGTAATTCCCCGCTCAGGAGAACAGAACGAGCCAGTGCCCTTCTTCCCAACCCTCCCTCTCCCGGCTGGCCGCATTCTTGGGTGATGGCACTTCTGACATTGCCTTAAGCTGGACCCTCTGTGAGGCAATTGACTTTTTTTCTTTCCCTTCGCACATGCTCTCTCTTTTCTCTCTCTCTCTCTCTTCTCCCCCTCCCCCTCCTCTATACACACATGCACGCAAATGACTAGCCTTGTTTTTCCTTCCTTCCTTCTACCCACCACCATTGAGTCCCTGCTGACTGCACCACACCCAGTTTGCACACAACCCTCCCACACACACAAACATCTGGAAGGCTGGGCATTCCCCACCCCTGCCATTTCTCTCAATTCACATGATTTGATAAAAGAGAAAAATATTATACGCTACAGGTCAAATCCTAGTATATTTAAGGTAAAATAAAGAAAGAACGAATGTGGTCAACTTTTAAAATCTATTTGAAATATTTCTGCCCATTTAAAGTAATGTCCCACTGTTCTCTATCCAGAAAATAAATGTACTGTATATACAATGTTTTTATATCTCTCAAAATTATTTTTAATAAGCTAATATTTTGTCTATTTGTATTTTAGTAAAATCAGGAGACCTGCCTACAAAGCACAAACTGCAAGAAAACAAATTGCTGAGTATCACCAATGAAATTGGTGTTATTCAGCAACAGGTGTTTCTTCTAATATACTTTAATATACTTTAGCATTGCTTACTGAGTATGCTACAAATTATGAATGAATATATTTAATGGGGTTTCCTTCTCTTAGATGGTTGACCTTACAGGGTTGGACAAGCACCATTACCTGGGTTTGGGATTAGAGTTTTGCATGCATGCTTGCAAGGCCACAGCAGATGAACCTTTGGTTTAAAGGGTGAGGCCAGTTCTGTGCACGCTACACTCCACCAGAAAAATCCATTGCACAGGCTTGAAGGACAAATCCATTTCCAGAAAAGCCCTGTAGTGATAGGTGAGGGATGAAACAGCAGGTGTAAAGATGCACTGGAAGCCACAGACCCAACCCTGCATGCAGGCGGTTCAGGACTTTGGTCGCTCGAGGCTGACCGGGGAGATGACAGTCTTGTTCAGCAGCATCCTAAATGACCAAGCAGCCTTTTTTAAGGAGAGCACTGCTTGCTCCATATGGAGAGGGGCCTAGAAAAGGTGGCCTAATGAAAGCTCATCCCCATCTACCTGGTTGGCTAGCCACGTCCAACGGGCATCTTCTGATGCGGACAAACCAAGGCAAAGAAACAAAGGCACACACCGGCCTCCAAAGGTGCAAATAAATTGACACTTGCATGCTGGAACATCAGAACCATGCAAGACTCTGAAGATAGTGGACGGCCTGAGCGTAGTTCTGCCCTAATAGCCCATGAACTATCACAACTTAATATTGACATCGCTGCTCTTAGTGAAGTTCGTTTCCATGAGGAAGTCAGCCTTAAAGGACACAGAGCCGGCTACACACTTTACTGGTCTGGCAAACCAAAAACCAAAAAACATCTTTCTGGAGTAGGCTTTATGATTAAAAACCTTGCCAACAGGACACTCTGATCACATTATTTCCTTATGCCTCCCACATGTTGTTCTCTTTAGTATATATGCCCCAACCATGCAGGCCGACCCTGTAGAGAAAGACAAATTCTACACAGACCTACACCACCTCATACAAAAAGTCCCTGTAGAAGATAAAATTGTTATCCTTGGTGACTTCAATGCCAGAGTAGCAAAGAACTCCAAAGCCTGCAAAGGAGTCTTAGGCAAGCATGGTGTTGGAAATTGCAATGATAATGGATGCCTCCTGCTAGAGTTCTGTGCAGAACAACAGTTGACTATTACAAACACTATCTTTCAGCAGAAAGATAGCTTGAAGACAACCTGGATGCATCCCCGATCCAAACATTGGCACCTCATTGTCTATGTTCTAGTCTGCCAGAGGAACATTCGTGATGTCCGTCATACCTGAGTGATGCCCAGTGCAGAATGCCAAACAGATCATCGCCTTGTCAGATGTAAACTAAATCTTCATCTTAAGTTCAAACCTAAGAGGGGTGGCATCTTAAAGAAGAGACTCCAAGTCAACAATCTTCAACAAGCTACCATGAGAGACAACTTCCAGGCAAATCTGCAAATAAAACATTAAGACCATCCTACAGATCCTTCTCCCACAGTGCTTTGGCAACAAATCAAAAACAGTATCCTCCAGTCTGCAGAATCCCTCGGGTTCTCCCACAAGAAAAATCAAGACTGGTTTGATGAAAACAACAAAGAGATCCAGGAGCTGTGGCAAAGAAGAGAACTGCTCACCGGGCATACCTCGCCCAGCCAACTTGCCATGTAAGAAAAGCAGCTTTCTGCCTCACATGTTGTAAACTTCAACAAAAACTCCAAAACATGCAGAACAAGTGGTGGATCAATATAGCAGAAAAGACACAACGCTGTGCAAATCTGGGTGATCATAAAAGATTTTATGAAGCTCTTAAAGCTGTGTTTGAACCTACTTATCAGGTCCAAAGCTCCTTATACAGTACAGATGGTCAAACATTAATTACTGATAAAGCCTCCATCCTGAATCGATGGGCTGAACATTTTCAAAGTCTCTTTAGTGCCAACCGAGCAGCCCAAGGCTCAGCTATCCAACATATGATACAAAAACTGATGAAAAATGAATTGGACATAGCTCCCACTTTGGAAGAGACCCTTAAGGCCATACAGCAGATGAAAAACAGCAAGGCAGCTGGGATTGATGGAATCCCACCTGAAGTTTGGAAACATGGAGGTCATGCACTCCACGATAAATGCCACGGACTCCTTGTGAATTGCTGGGAAAAAGGGGAACTGCCATCAGATCTCTCAGATGCAGTCATCATCACCCTGTACAAGAAAAAAGGAGCAAAATCTGATTGCTCAAACTATCGAGCCAGAACACTGCTCTCTATTGCTAGAAAAATCCTTGCAAGGATACTCCTGAACAGATTAGTTCTTGCTATTGTAGAAGAACTTCTTCCTGAAAGCCAATGTGGCTTCAGAGCCAATAGGAGTACTACAGATATGGTATTTGCCCTTAGACAACTGCAAGAAAATTGTAGGGAGCAGAACAAGGGTCTCTATGTAACATTTGTCAACCTCACCAAAGCCTTTGACAGTGTGAGTAGAAAAGGTCTGTGGCAGATCCTGGAAAGACTAGGATGTTTGGAAGAATGGGAAACAGCTAGATTAAAAACAAACAGTTTCACAGCAAATCAAGACCTAAAAGAAAATTATTTTAAGATAGCTAGCAGATGGTATCTTACACCCGCAAGGTTGAGTAAGATACATAAATTGGAGGATAAGAGATGCTGGAGATGCAACAAAGAAATTGGCTCTCTACACCATATGTGGTGGGGGGGCACAATTATAAGGAAATTTTGGGAAAAAGTGCATAGAACAACGCAAAAGATGTTGGGTTTTTCTTTCAGTTTGGATCCTAAGCTATATTTGTTAAATGTAACATCAGTCTTGGAACCACAACTAGAAAAGAAGTATTGGAGGGTGTTGCTATATATAATCGTTGCAGCTAGACTTAAAATAGTGGCTAAGTGGAAACTGAAAGACGCTCCGACAATAGGAGAATGGATAGATAAGCTATTAGAAATGAAAAATAATGATATGTTAACACGTATTATTAATAGAAGAGACCCAGAGAAAGTGAATGAAGAATGGGCGGCAATTACCGTATATTCCGGCGTATAAGACGACTGGGCGCATAAGACGACCCCCCAATTTTTAAGCTAAAATATAGAGTTTGCCCCCCCCCCAGCCAGCCAGCCAGCCAGCTGGCTGGAAAGCCTGTTCCCCACCAGCCAGCCAGCTCAGTGGCTGTAGATGATGGAATAGTCTGTGAAATTAAAGGACTGAGAACAGCTAAAAAAGCATGGGATACTTTGAAAAATCTCTGTGGTGTTCAATCTTTGGAAAGTAAGGTTGCATTAATACTGTAAGTTGGTTAATATGAAGCTATCAAATCCCAAATTTTTGAATGAGCAC
Source organism: Gambelia wislizenii (assembly GCA_030847615.1). Taxonomy (NCBI): domain Eukaryota; kingdom Metazoa; phylum Chordata; class Lepidosauria; order Squamata; family Crotaphytidae; genus Gambelia; species Gambelia wislizenii. The sequence continues at coordinate 311,368,503 of JAUMIR010000003.1, read as the reverse complement.
ATTAATGAATGAGCACATTAATGGTTTTAGAGCCACATTGGCAGACAAGAGAATTTCACCATAGACAAAACTTGATGCAAAATGAGAAGTTGAATCCAGAAATTCTAATTTTAGGCTAACTTGCCCTGAAAAGAAACATCATTTTTACTCTCCTGAGCTAAATAGAGGACCATTTAACTCTTCAAATGCAAAGCAGTCATTCTCACAGCAGGAGGAAGGATCTGCTGGGAAAACTGCCCAGGCCATTTTACACTTCAATCATTCTCACAGCAGGGGAAAAGGTCTACTGGGGTATAAGACCACCCCCCCACTTTTGAGGAGATTTTCAAGTGTTAAAAAGTAGTCTTGTATGCAAGAATATACGGTACAGAGTATTTTTATAAGAGATGAAATATAGGTACTTGGATTAAGCTGAGATCCAGCAAATAAAAGACTAATCAATAAAAGGTCAATTAGGAAGGGCAAATGAAAAGTTGGAAAAAAAAATTCAGGCAGAGACGTCTCAAACACAATAATTAAATGAATAACAATTACGTAGAGAAGGAAAGTTGGAACATGAATATATAAAATCTTTAAGTTAGTAAAACGTAGGAAGGTAAGGAGGAATAAAAAGGGTAAACAATGTTATCACTTTGCTTGTGACCAGTCTTCTATATTTGGAACAATAATTGATCTAGCAGATAACAATTTTTTATAGCAACTCTTGTTATTTTTGTAACGGACATGTTATATGATTTATGTTATGTAAAATTGATAAACCCAATAAATAAACAATGGAGAAAAAGAAAGAAAGACTAGGATGTCCCCCCAAATTCCTTAAAATGATTACCTTGCTACACGAGGGCCAGTGTGGTCAAGTCAGATATGGCGATGCTCTTTCAGAGCCCTTTCTAATAACGAATGGAGTGAAGCAAGGTTGTGTTCTTGCTCCAACTTTATTTACACTCTTCTTCAGCATGATGCTCCAAAGGGCTACGGCAGAGCTTGAAGAAGATGACAGCATCTATATACGTTACCATACTGATTGTTGCTTGTTTAACTTACGCCATCTGAGGGCTCGCACTAAGACTCTAAACTATCTAGTCTGTGAGCTTCTCTTCCGCTGATGAGCAAGTGAAGCAGCTCTGCATTGCCTAATATCCTGCTTCGCAACAGCTGTAGAGCTGTTTGGGCTGGAAGTCAACCTTAAGAAAACAGAAGTTCTTTACCAGCCTGCACCACAGGACGAACACCACCATCCCCACATTGCCGTCGGCAAATCTGTGCTCAAGTCCATTCAGCATTTCACCTACCTGGGAAGCATCATCTCCTCAGATGCCAAAATTGACAAAGAGAACGATCACAGATTAGCAAAGGCATATAGCATATTTGGAAGACTTCACAAGAGTCTGGAGAAATAAACACCTGAGGTGAAGCACAAAAATCAGTGTGTATAGAGCCATTGTACTGTCTATTCTCCTTTATGGATCTGAAACATGGGTCACCTATCGCCACCACCTACGACTCCTTGAACGGTTTCATCAGCGCTGTTTATGCACAATCCTAAATATACACTGGACTGACTATGTGACGAATGTTGCTGTCCTTGAGCAAGCAGGGATCACCAGCATTGAGGCCATGATATTGAGAACACAGCTGCGCTGGGCAGGGCACATTTCTAGGATGGAGTACCATCACCTCCCAAAAATAGTATTCTACGGTGAACTCGCCATGGGTCAGTGTAAGAGGGGCACTCCAAAGAAACGATACAAGGACTCCCTGAAGAAACAACATCTCAGGCTCGTCCAAATTGATCACCAACAATGGTCCGCCCTGGCCTCACATCGGGAGGCATGGAGACGCACTATCCACAATGCTGCAGCCTTATTTGAGAACTCACACTGAACAAGTCTTGAAGAGAAATGACAAAGCAGAAAGAATCACAACGCAGAAGCATCACCCAAGGAGACCTTCTGCTGTGCTTTCTGCAACCGGACTTGTTTATCTCTGTTATTAGTCATCAGCGCGCTTGCAGAAAATGTGGGATGAGTCCTTCCTAAATCTTTGTTTGCGATGAAAAGCCAGAGAGATATTTAATATAGAAATGCATTATTGGCAGAAATCTAGTAAAGTGGGTATTGTCAAGGACCTGTCAATATTAATGTAATTATGATTAAGGGATGCGTTGACAAATATGCCTAATGGTAATACATCTACTTCATGGACCAAAGTACGTTGTTTAAGAGCTGTAGTTAAACTCTCTCTCCACAAGATTAAACTATAAATATCTTTCCCTTCCCCCCTTGAGTTTATACTCACCATATAAGAGAAGGATTATACGCCCAGTCGTCTTATACACCAGAATACAGAATATACGGTAACTCCTCTGTTGCAAGAGATCCATTGGCTGCCAGTTCTTTTCCTTGCACAATTCAAAGTCCTGGGGCCTGTCTAAACAGTGGAAATACCCCTCATGGAATTTGCGGGGAATCCTACCAGTCTAAACAGAATCTAGCACCATTCCACACTTCAGAAGGAGGGGGACCCAAAATGGCAAAAACAGCACGATAAAAGCCTTCACAGATTTCCCTGTACTTTTTCACAAACCATGAGACGGGTGTGCATTTTTGCTCATTTAGACTACAGAACAATGAAAAACTCAAAGGGAAACATAAAGCTGATTGGCCAGGCAAGAGCGGGGGCAGGACTTGCTAGAAGGGCAAGTGCCCACTGCTGCCATCTTGGATTGCTTGCTATAGCGATAAAAAGGATAAAAATATTTTCTGTTTGCTTTCCTGGAAAATTGCTCTATTGCACCAGCTCACCTTGTGAAGCCTTTATTTAAATAAACCCAGCAGCGGTGAAGAACTAACACGAGTAAATCACTGGCGGCTGCCATCAGGAATCTGAGGCTTATGGGGGTTTCTGAGGCCAGAAAAACCATTTGGATATGTTTCTGCTGCTGTAAGATGCCAATACTATGAGCTATTTGGGATTTCCCCCCCCTCGTGTAGATGACCCCCCCCATTTTGACCTATAAAGCCCTATACAGCATGGGTCCAGGTTATTTTAGGGACTGCGTCACCTGGTATGAGCCCAGTAGAGCTTTAAGATCATCTAGAGAGGCCCTTTTCTCAGTCCACCACCTCTCAGGCACATTTGGTGGGAACAAGGGACAGGGCTTTCTCAGTGGCTGCTTCCTGTCTATGGAACCCCCTCCTCAGAGGATGGCCCCATCTTTGCTCTCCTTCTGGCGGCAGGTTAAGATGTTTTTTGCCACCAGGTTTCTATGAACCAACAAGGGCTGGGCTAGTGAGTCTGTGTGGTGTGGTTTTTAAAATGTTAATTGGTCTTTTAAAAGGTATTTTAATTTTTACTGTAATGTTTTTAACTGGTAAATTGTTTAATTTCTTTTTAAACTTCATATTTATAATGTGATTTTAACTTTGCACTGTTTTTAGCTTGTATTGTTTTTCTAATGATATTGTTAATCACCTTGAGTCTCATTGGTGGGAGAAAGGCAGCATAGAAATGAATTATTATTATTATTATTATTATTATTATTTTATGTTCTGTCACATAGAATGCTGTAGAGCTAGGGAAGTTGCATTAAAAGTAAACAAATATTAGCAAAGGGTTGAAATATTTTCTTTACAAGGAATTGGAAACTGCTTAATGCAGTGTAGATGTGTAAATGCTATTGCTTAAAACAATTTGTAAGCCACTCTGATAGCCTTGTGGCTGAAGAGCAGGGAATAAATAAATAAATAAATATAAAAAACAAAAATGTTTGGGGCTTCTGTAATCAACTGATTTCAAGCCTCTTGAAATCAATTTGGTTTGTTACTCTGTATTTCAGTGTGACAGCTGTTGGAGCTTATCTGTTGTTCCAGAGCATTCCAGGTTAGCATTTCTATGCCTTCATAGAAAAAGATTTGCCAATTCTGACCAATCAGATGATGAGAGGATTTGGTTCAAGCTATGAATCTTACCAAATGTTTTTAATCACAGTTATTAAGCATTTTTGATATGATTAAAACAAATTCAGAACTGTTGGTGCATGCCAAAAAATCCCCACAAAAAATCAAGTATGGGTTTTTATAAAGACAGATGCGTGCATATGCAGTTTAGGTAGAACACAAAGTTGTGAATAGCTACTTCCTGATTGTCAACCCAATATGTCATGAATTTTAATTGTCCTTTGTTGCTCCTTTGAAAACCTGGCAACCTTAGATGAAACTGAGTCTCAGAATCCATTTGAATTTGATTTTGTATGAGATTTCAGCACAGAAACTGCTCTGGTCACCCTGGTGATCAGGATGCTCCAAGAGAAGGATAGGAGTAGTATGGCCCCATTAATTTTCAGTATTTCTTGATGGCTTTGAGTAACATAGAGCATAGATCCCTTCTTGACAGGCTATCTGGCATAGGGATTAGAGGCACTCTGTTCCAGGGGTTCTTTCGTACTTTGAAAGCTGATTACAGAAATTCGTACTAGTAAATTATTGCTTACAGGTTTCCACATGCTACCACATGAATCTAGCCCCCTATGCTTTATAACATCTACATGAAACCACTGAATTAGGTTATTAACATGTTGATGACACTTACTTCCTTTTCATCAGCTTTGATTAATGCAAAGGAGGTGATAAAGCAGTGTTTGCTAGCATTAGTGGACTGGTTGAGAACTAATAGCTTGAAGTTGATATGTAGTTCATTTGACTAGGAAGATGATTTTAAAATGTTCCAATGGATTGCTCTCTTCCTAAGACCAGATTTCAGAGCTTGAGTCTACCGACTGATCCATGATGTTCCCTACAAGCCTGGACAGTGGAAAAACTCAAAGAAACACTGAAATAAAATACAATAAAGTACAGATAGAGCCCCATATCTGTGAGACCCATATCTGTGGATTCACTTACCTGTGTCTGAAAAAAGATGGTCTCTCTAAGCATCTTCTAAGTCCTCCAGTGCAACTCTGTGGTATGCTTGGGCCAGAAGTCATTCATTGTAATAGGGTTCACTATCATCCACAGTTTCCAGTATTCACAGTAAGTCTGGGAATGTATTCCCGTGGATATGGGGGTCTATCTGTAAAGTGTATTAAAAGAAAGGATCAAAAGCCTAGGAGATAGTTTTCCTTTTGGCACTGGAAAACTATGTTGGTACCTGGTGAACCTTCCTGGGGAAGGAATTTCCCAAACAGGTTGTCATATCTGACATACTTCCTTTTAGTTACTAGTCACCTTATCTCTAATGACAGGGTACCTGGAAGAGATTCTCCAATGAGTAACTCAGTAAACAGTCAGTTTGATACAGGAGCACATGTTCCTTCAGGTGCGTGGATTATAAGCCATAATGAACTTTAAAGGTAACATCAGTACTGTAAATTGCCCTTGGAAACAGACTCTAAGCTAGTGATGTTCTTTCAGTACCAATGAAATATGTTTCTACCCAAGAACTCAGTGGGTATATGTTACATTGATTACAAATTAAGACCAGTATGACAACTACAGTCCTTCCTCCACAATGATAGTGATCCATGGTCTGGTAGCCTCTTGACTGAACTACTGCAATGTGTCACATGTCTTGAAGACAGCCCAAAAATTTCAGCTGGTACAAAATACTACTACAACCACTAACTAGGCTATTAACTACACCAATTGAATGTGATACAATGCATTGCTGCTTAAGCAGCTGGTCAATTTCCAGCCACAGTTCTAAGTACAGTTGTCCCTTCATATTCACTGAGGTTTGGTATTCACAAACCCCATGGATACCAAAATCCATGAATACTCAAGTCCCATTATATGCAGTGGCATAGCAAAATTGTGTCCCTTATATAAGATGGCAAAATCAAGGTTTGATTTTTGGATGATTTTTTTTAAAGAATATTTTCAAGCCGTGAATACTTAAATCCATGGATACCAAATCCATGAATACGGATGGACAACTGTACTAGTATTTATCTTTAAAGCTGTGAGAATCTGCTTGAAACCTAGCTAACTAAAGTATTATCATGTCCTCCATCAACCTGCTCTTCATCTGAGATTTATGTGGATGAGTGAGGACCTTCTCAGTTGTGCTTTGCATATGCAATGCATTTCACCCAGAGAGGTCTCTTACTGAAGGTTGCTTTTACATGATGTATGTCAAATGTAACTGCGAAGTGAACAGTATAAACAACAACAAGTAGCATGTATTTTCATGACTGCCTAGGAGTAAGGATCACTTATAACTATTGGCCAAGATCCTAAATATGGGTTGTGAAGTATAAGTTTCTACATGTGGAGTTACACTTGATTGTCCTATGCAACTCTTGTTTTGGATGACAACATTGTAGAATTGAAGGCCCAACCAACTTTGCACCCTCATACATAATGGCAGCACATGGGCAACTCAGTTTCTGCAACCTTTCACTAAATATAGATAGTCCACATTGGATGAAAATGTTCATTGGCTTCCAGAAGGGGACTTAGGTATGCATAAGGCACCCAAGTAGAGCTGGTTGGGTTATGAGCATATAATCCTTGTTAAAAGATTGAATTCAACCATAATTTATTTGATAGGGATCTCTCTCTCTAGCTTTTCTTCACAAACAAAGATTCAGGAAGGACTCATCCCACACTTTCCGCAAGTGCGCTGATGACTAAAAAGACCAATCCAAGAAATAAACAAGTTTTGATAGAGAAGGAGAAACATAAAATACCTTCTCTTGAATTTCAGGCTTGTTTAAAGGTAGCTACATGTGCTTCAGCTCTTCAGCCACACACATAGTTTTATTTATTTGTTATTTATTTATTTATTTATACCTCGCTCTTTAGCCACAAGGCTATCAGAGTGGCTTACAAATTGTTTTAAGCAATAGCTATTTACACATCTACACTGCATTAAGCAGTTCCCCATGTGTGTTAAGCTAATTGCCCCCACAAGCTGGGTACTCATTTTACTGACCTACGGAAGGATGGGAGGCTGAGTGAACCTTGGAGCCCGCTGGAATCCAACTTGCAACGTGGTGACTTGCAGTACTGGCATTTAACCACTGCGCCACCAGGGCTCCCTGGCTGGTCTGATTATTTTCAAATTTACAAATTGAGAATAAAATATGCCATGCAATGATGAACACAGAGTTAGTCCCACGACCTAATAAGTCCCTAGAGTCCAATCATGCTCAGGCTCCTTCTATCAGACATCTTGTCACAGTATCTAGCACTGTTCTGTGTGGATATAAAATGTCTGTTGTGTGTATAATGGCTGTCAGCTTCTAACTAAAATTTATTGGAAATTATGATGTTGCTTGTAGATAAATAAACCCATCAGTTGGAGACTACTATAAATGCAAACATTGCATAGCATTTGGAGAGTATTTAAAAGGTGACTAGAAATAGATGTCATCATTTCTCTCTGTGTGTGAGAGAGAGAAAGAAAATGAGAATGAATTTGTTTATCGCCTTTCAGCCTGCCTGGGCTCCCAAGATGATATACAATAAATAAAATGTTATTCAAAAAAGATTAAAAGAGTGTTTTAAAAACAGCTCTAAAAAGCACACTTCAGTCTTCAATCTAGCCCTGGTTTTAAGGGCCAAATACCCGTTTTTAAAATGTTATTAATTTTATAAATTAAAATGTATATCCTGCCCTACATCGTTGACTCTAAAGGTGCCATACAATAATATCCATTTTAAAGACTTTAAAATGTAAAAAAAAACCTGTTTAAAATAGTAAAAAAAAAAATACAGAATAAAAGCATATCAAACAATTGTACTACTTCATTGTTGTTAATTGCCATCAAGTCAACTTCAACTTATGGTGACCCTACAAATGAGAGACCTCCAAGTCACCCTATCATCAACAGCCCTGCTCAGGCCTTGAAGGCTCAGGGCTGTGGCTTCCTTGATAGAGTCTAGACATTTGGAATGCTGTCTTCCTCTTTTACTACTGCCTTCTACCTTACCAAGCATTATTGTCCTTTCTAGTGAGGACATTATCACAATCTGTTAGCACAGTAATCATGTATTTAATCCAAATGCAAACATACCAGTATTGCAATGCTTATTTATGCACTCTCTCTTAATATGCACTCTCTTAATCACCGCTTTGGCGATGAAGGACTTTATCACACCAGCCACTTGTCTCGCAGCAATCTCATAGTTGAAGCAAATGGGAACATACTGGTTTGAACATAATTAACACACTTCTCTGTTTGATTTATTTGCTGCTTCAGAGATCCATGGTCCCGCACGTGCTCTTCAACGCCACCTCGGTAACCCCACCTTCCTCCCCACGTATGCCATACTCTACCTTTCAGTCTGCTATCCTTCCCAGCCCTCACTCCCTTTCCCAACTTGCTACCATGGTGTCTCAACCATATCTTAAACTCCTTCACAGCCTAGTGGTCTTCCTCCTAACCCTGATAGGTGTGGGGAGTTGATGTCAGTGGGCTGGGAAGGGGTTTAAGATCTGACTGAGATATAGTAGTGGCAAGCTGGGAAAGAAAATGAAAGGGTCACTCTGCTGGAAAGACAGGATGAGAAGGGGACGGAGAGTGAGGAGATACAGCTATTTAAACAGCAGCTGCAAACTCTGTGCTGACTGGATAAGCAACCTCACCCTATGAAGTCGAAGGCTTTCATGGCCAGCATCCATAGATTTTCCTTGGTTTTTTTTCTGGGCTGTGAGTCCGTGTTCTGGAATAGTTCTGCACAGTTTCTCTGCATCTGTGGCTGGCATCTTTAAAGAATGGTTGGGTAGGAGTGTATGTGGAGTATAACTAAAATTTATTGGAAATAAATTTTCCAATAACTCCACATAACTCCTACCCAACGATTCTCTGAAGATGCCAGCCACAGATGCAGGTGAAACATCAGAAAGAAACTATTCCAGAACACGGCCTCACAGCCCAGAAAAAAACCAAGGAAAATCTACCTCATACTACTTGGGAATAGTGAGGGGAAGAGGCAGAGGAAGGGAATCATGCCCACTCATGCCAGGACTGCTGGAATATCAGAACTGCAGATGACGTATGGCACTACCTGTCATAGGAGCCATTCATGGTTTTTTCATGTCAATAAAAGGTGCACTCTAACAATGACTGAAAGGCAAAGCAGCCAACAGGACAGACACGACATTGTGTGCTAAGTACCAGCCAAAGATGCTATTATTCAGCTTTAATTTTGATTTACCACTCTCAAGTGATAAAGTCCTGAGTCATGTCTTCTCACAATATGGCCAAAGGACAACGGTCTCAGTTTAGTCATCTTGGCTTCTAGAAGAGAGTTCAGGTTTGATTTGCTCTAGGACCCATTTATTGGTCTTTTCAGCAGTCCACTGTATCCATAGAACTCTTCTCAAGCACCACATTTCAAATGAGTTGATTTTCTTCTTATCAGCTTTCTTCACTGTCCAGCCTTCACAACCATACATACAAATTGGAAATACAATGGAATGGACAATAAACTTTAGTGTTCTATGATATGCCTTTATACTACATAATCTTGTCTAGCTCCTTCATAGCTGCCCTTCCAAGGTGCAGTTTTCTTCTAATTTCTTGACTGCAGTCTCCAATCTGATTAACGACTGAGCTTCAATGTCTTCATAATCTACGTGAAAGTTATGTAAATCACCTGTGTTCATTATTGTTGCTTTCTTCATGTTCAACTGTAAACCTCCTTTGCACTTTCTTCCTTGACTTTCTTCAGTAATCATTCCAAGTCTTTGCTATTTTCTGCTAATAGTATGGTGTCATCTGCATATCTTAAATTGTCAATGTTCTGTCTTCCAATTTTCATGCCTCCTTCCTCCAAGTCTAACCCTGCATTACATATGATATGTTCAGCATACAAGTTAAACAGGTAGGGTGATAAAATGCAGACTTGTCTGACCCACTTACCATGTGGAAACCACTCCGTCTGTATTCCATCCTGATGGTAAAGCCTGTACTGAGTACAAGTTACATATCAGAAGAATCAAATGTTGTGGCAGACCCATTTCTTTAAGAGCAATCTATGCTTTTTTCATAATCTACACAATCAAAGGCTTTCCTATAATCTATAAAGGACAGGCTGATTAGCTTTTGAAATTTTTGGTGATCTCTATTATCCAATGGATGTTTACAATATGATCTCTAGTGCCTCTTCTATTCCTTAACCCAGCTGGCATTTCTCTCTCCGTATATGATAAAAGACAGTGCTGCAGATTTGTGAGCATCACTTTGCTTCCATGAGAGATTAATGCAATGGTCTTCTGGTTATTGCAATCACTGATGTTCCCTTTCTTGGGTATTGGAATGTATGTTGTGTACTGGTTCAGGTTTTGGCACACTAATAGACCATTGCTAGGAAGGGAGGAGTTAACTCCATGCTCTTCTAGATAACTGAAGTTAAGGCAGAAGCAGTAAATGAAACAAAAGTCTCTGAAAGTGTTCTTGCCTGTAAGGGTTTATTTGCAAGGGAGATGCACAAGAGATAAGTCAAGCCAGTCCAAAGTTCTGTGAGTCATAGAATCATAGAATTGCAGAGTTGGAAGAGACCACGAGGGCCATCCAGTCCAACCCCCCTGCCACGCAGGAAATCTTGATCAAAGCATCCCCGACAGATGGCAATCCAGCCTCTGTTTAAAGACCTCCAAGGAAGGAGACCCCACCACGCTCCGAGGGAGTGTGTTCCACTGCCGAACAGCTCTTCCTGTCAAAAACTTCCTCCTCATGTTGAGGTGGAATCTCTGTTCCTGGAGCTTGCACCCATTGCTCCATGTTCCAGTCTCTCCATCCTCAGCATGACATCCCTTCAAATACTTAAACAGGGCTATCATATCGCCTCTTAACCATCTTTTTTCCAGGCTAAACATACCCAGCTCCCTAAGTCTCTCCTCATAAGGCATCGTTTCCAGACCTTTCACCATTTTAGTTGCCCTTCTCTGGACATGCTCCAATCTGTCAATATCCTTTTTGAATTGTAGTGCCCAGAACTGAACACAGTATTCTAAGTGAGGTCTGAACAAGGCAGAATAGAGTGGCACTATTACTTCCCTCGATTTAGACACTATACTTCTATTGATACAGCCCAAAATCACATTGGCCTTTTTAGCTGCCGCATCACACTGTTGACTCATGTTCAACTTGTGGTCTACTAGGACTCCTAGACCCCTTTCGCACGTAGTCTCATTCAGCCAGGTCTCCCCCATCCTATATCTATGCATTTCATTTTTTTCACCCTAAGTGCAGTACTTTACATTTCTCCGTATTGAATTTCATTTTGTTAGCTTTGGCCCAGCTCTCCAGTCTATCCAGGTCATTCTGAATTTTGATCCTGTCCTCTAGGGTATTAGCTACTCCTCCTAATTTGGTGTCATCTGCAAATTTGATAAGTATGCCCCTAATTACATCATCCAAGTCATTGATAAAGATGTTGAATAGCATTGGGCCCAGGACAGAACCCTGTGGCACCCCACTGGTCACATCTTTCCAAGATGAAAAGGAGCCACTGCTGAACACCCTTTGGGTTTGGCCGGTCAACCAATTACAAATCTATTGAACAGTTAACTTGTCTAGCCCACATTTTACAAGTTTGTTTGCAAGAATGTCATGGGGAACCTTGTCAAATGCCTTACTGAAATCAAGGTATGCGATGTCCACAGCATTCCCTTCATCTACTAAGCTGGTAACTTTATCAAAAAAAAGAGATCAGATTAGTCTGGCATGACTTGTTTCTTTGAAACCCATGTTGACTTTTCAAAACAAGAGTGACATCCAAACTTCTCATAGATTACTCTGTGTAAAGTAGCATATGGGCAACAGGATCTCTGTGATGGATTTTTTAAATATTTTCATCTCATTTGCAATATAACAAAGAAAGAGTGACATATATAGCCCCCCCTATATGTTTCTGGACTCACTGTTTGTAAGTGAAACCACATATAATAGCAAACCCTACTAAATAAAAGATGTCCAATACAAACATGCCATAGAGTTATGTTGGTGGACCTAGTGATCCCTAGAGAGGGCACATCTCTTGGCATTTTCCAGTGTGACTCTATGGTATGTATCCCTATTGTTTCAGCTGTGGATAACTGAAACCATAGGTATTGGTTCTGCCGATGGGTGGGACTTGTATACAACATTTTCATATATTAGTATATAGATAATGGCTGACATTCCTCTACTTAAATATATTTGTGGGGATATAATAGGGAATCTCAAGGTTTTAATATACCCAGATAATTCTAAATATTAGCTTGAATTACTTCTGATGTATAGTGACTGACACACACACACACACAAAGTTGTAATATAATATGCACAGTGGAAGGACACCCATGTTTCAGGGACTCTAAGGACTTTATCAGAGGAGGCCAATAGCAGCAGGGGGGGCATGTCATTTAGGACGCAATGATAGCACCAAAGGCAAAATTATCAGATGTTTTCATCATTTACCCATTCCCGCTGTGTCGCGCTCACATAAATGAAGCATAATTTTTTATTGATGGGCTAATCCATTAATAAAAAGTGACACCTCATTCCCACTAGCACAATGCAGTGGGAATGAGTAAGTGACAAGAACGTCTGATAATTTCTGCCATTTGTGCTATTGTCCCATTCTAGTGATGTGGGTTTTGCCACATCAGATAAAGTCCTCTAACACTTGCAATGCATTTCAGTGTGCTTTGCACTCAAATGCACATTGTGTGCACAACAGGCTTGATCCTGCTCACAGGAGGTAGGTCACTGAGTCTCAATACAGGAATTCCCGTTCTTTTCTTCCTCATATAGGTGGGAATGGATGTCATTAATTTCTATTAGGAAAAATAAAAGAACACATTCACAGAGAACACAATTGTCAGGTCCGGTTGTCTCTTTACTGACTTGAGCCTTTCAGAATCAAGCCTATATAAATCCAAAGTGGGTTTTCTGTTTCAAGGTCACTAGAATATAATAAGGCATTGGAAAAGCCAGATAGAAAGCTAGAAATTGTGCTTTGCATATCGTTGAATATATGTACATAATTAACTGTTTTTCTGTTTTTACAGCTTGTAGGCCAGGATTTTATAAAGCATTTGCTGGGAATATAAAGTGTTCCAAGTGCCCTCCACACAGTCAAACTTTCATGGAAGCAACATCTGTGTGTCAGTGTGAAAAAGGTTACTTTCGAGCTGAGAAAGATCCACCAACTATGGCATGTACCCGTAAGTTTGATTCAAACTGGTGCTTGTAATTCTACCCTTGCTTATCTTGTTATCTCAAAAAAATATTAAAATAGCACTTATTTTATATTCCTCTCATAAAAGCTGAGATCATGAAAGCATGTTTTTCCTAATCAAGAATGCAAAACAGGTTTTCATTTATTCTCAGGACTCCTTTAAATAAGTGAAAACATTCCTCTTAAGTGCATTTTTAAAAAGTGCAATGCTAAATAAAGCAACCCAGATATTTGCAGAATGACCACACATTTCAAATTTGATTACCAGGATATGTAATTTAAATTGGGCTGTGACAAATTACCATATGCCTTGGTGTGCAGTTCTCCTGAGAGCATGTTGTCTGTACTTTACCAGACTAGGTAGTTAAGTGAAAATCCCCAGACTCTCCCCAGATCAAGTGTCACGCCTGGACAAATGGTGTGATCTGCCATAGTATAGACACACAGGACTTTATCAGACCACCCTCCTTTCCCATTCTTTTGTTGGCATAATTTGTGACTTTTTTTATGCCGGTAAAAGAATCCCTATTACCAAACTTACCTTGCACCCCATGAAAAGGCAGCCCCAGAAATGATGGAGGAGTGAATGGAGCTCCGTTTACTTCCTGGAATGAAATCCCATGGATTCTTGTGAGAATACATAGCAAGGGAAATTCAAAAATAAAAACAAAAATAACACCAAAAAATAAAGAATAATTTGAGTTACAAACATAGCATGTTTTTAAATAAGTATAATAACTCCCTTTACCAAATCTAAACCACTGGGCCTGTGGAGCTTTCTGATTAGGAAAACTCTGGTTTCGCCTCCTTGTTTGAATCTTTTATATAGGATTTTGTTATTGCAAAAGTTTCTTCCTGGTAAGACTTCTATAGCTGAATGTCCCTGGCTTCTTGACAGTCTCTGAAATCGTTATTATTCATAGTGTTCCTTTAGATCACATAAGGCAAGTTTTGGATATGTATAATCCAGATGTTTCATTGAACCTCAGTCCATAGGGTCTTAGCTTTATGCCCTTTCTAGCTTTGCTGAATTTGTGATAATTTAGATGACTTTGGACTTTTTCGGATGAGGTTTTATAACGCTAGCAGCCTCGTCCCTGTTGCGAGGCTGCTGCGCTGCAGGGGGCTTTCAGATGACGCTCTGCCCTGCTGATCCTCTGCCGATACTGTTGCATAACCGCGGGGACACTGCAGCGTTATATTCGGCGGTTTTCTAATCACGATCAACTTTCGTGATTAGAAAACTGCCGAATATAATGCTGCAGTGTCCCCGCAGTTACGCAACAGTATCGGCAGAGGATCAGCAGGGCAGAGTGTCATCCGAAAGGGACGGCCTGCAGCGCAGCAGCCTCGCAATGGGGATGAGGCTGCTAGCGTTATAAAACCTCATCCAAAAAAGTCCTAAGGGTTTTACTAGTCCCATTTTCTTATCTCTTTGTGGTGCCTATGTATTTTGATCTTGTTCTGTCACTTTCTCTTGCATTTATGTTTGTGTCAGGGCCACCAGTAAGTGTTTTTTCTGTACCCCATATGTTTGACTGAACTGCATATTACCTTGGCAGCATTTAACAACCTTCTGATCAAACATATATTGGGGTTAACCACAGGGTTCTCACCTCAGAGGTTCTTTGAAGTTTTTGTGGACTAAGCTTTCTCTTAGTTTTATCCATATCAGCTTTTAGTTCCAGAGATAGGCTAAGTCTACACTGGGGAGTCAACATTCAGAATACTTTGGCCCGGAGCTGTGCCACATGAAATTTGGACTTAAGCACTACGCCTTACCTGGCCAAAGTCCGAATCTGTATCACGTGTCAGCAGGCTTGTCTACACAATAATTCATTTGGATTTTTACCCCCAGTGAATCTGTGGGTTTGTTGCCACTGCTTACGTAGGTGCCTCCACAGTTGTGCTGCCACCACTGGTGTGGACCTGAACAGCAACAGGGCTCTGCCTTCCTACCACACAATCGATCATGTGGCTGGTCTCTCTTTCTGACCTCAGAAAGAGTGACTATGTGCCAGGGCTCTGCCTTCCCAGTGGTGCTGTCACCTGCTCTGAGGTCAGAACGAGCAGCCAACCTCATAATGTTGGGATTGGCCACTTGCTCTAACTGCAGAGTGCAAACTATGCTCCAGGGCTCTGCCTTCCCGGTGCAGAGTCATTCTCTTTGAGGTCAGAAGGAGTGCTAAGCCTGCCATCACTCCAGGAAGGCAGAGTCCTGGCACAAGTCATTCTCTTTGAGGTCCAAACAAGTGGCCTGCCTGGCAAATTCTTCTGGCCTCAGAGAGAATGATTCAGCAGTGGGAAGGCAGAGCCCTGGCACTAGTCATTCCCTCTGAGGTCAGAACAAATGACCAGCCTTGCAATGGTGTGGCTACCGCTCCTTCTTACCTCAGAGAAAACAATTGTACACCAGTTAGGCAGAGCCCTGGTTCATAGTCGCTCTGTCTGAGGTCAGAATGTGTGGCCAGCCATGTGATTGCAGGTCTGGCTACCTTGTTTTGACCTCAGAGTTGATGATCATGTGCCTGGGGGCTCCGCTTTCGGAATGAGGAAGTGGTGCCAGTGAGGGGGAAAATAATGGTGCCCCGAGCAGTGTTTTTCCTGCCTCCCCATCTCCCCACCCCAAATCCAGGGCAGATACATTGTTCACACTATAGTTCACACTATTTTTCTGGCTGGCCCAGTCTGCAGTGTCTCTCATGTTCCTTGAATCCAAGAAGTGCTATGCTCAGTGAAGGACAAAAGAGACCCTCTCACAGCTGCAGGAGTTTACCGCATACCGTGCAGCTGTGGGCAAGTTTACATAGGGACCACTAAACTCAGTGTGCAAACAGGAATCAAGGAACACGAGAGACACAGCAGACTGGACCAGCCAGAAAAATCAGGAGTAGCAGGACATGTTATAAACCAACCTGGACACAAAATGCTATTTGAAAACACAGAAATTCTAGACCAGGCCAACAACTATCATGTCAGAATGCACAGAGAAGCTATTGAAATCCACAAACACCTGGACAACTTCAACAGGAAAGAAGAAATCTTAAAAGTAAACAAAATCTGGCTCCCAGTTTTGAAATACAATAGAATCAAAACTCAACACTTACAAAAGAATTTCACCCAGGGACAGGGGGATTCCCAACAGAAAATGGACCATCAACCAACCATTAGCTAAACAGACACTAACGAGCCTTGCATTTCCATACCCAGAAACTAATCATTCAATTACACAAATTTACATATCCTCCCCAACAGGGGTTCACAGCATATAGACTCCACACACACACCTACACAACCATTCTCTGAGGATGCCAGTCACAGATGCAGGAGAAATATCAGAAAGAAACTATTCCAGAACACGACCTCACAGCCCGGAAAAAAAAAACAACAAGGAAAATCTATGGATACTGGCCGTGAAAGCCTTCGACTTCACATTTCGAACTGACTTTTCATTAAAAAACAAACAAACAACCTTACCTTGGTTAGAAAGAGCTGAGCAGGAAAACTAGCATGGACATAGGTCAATGACAAAATGGGAAATATGAAATAGACCCAAATACAAATTTTAGTCCCAACTAGAGAAGACCCATTGTCAATCTCATTAATTCAATAGATATACTGTATTTGGGACTAACAATTGGATCTAGGCTATTGTGCATGGAAATGATCTTGTACAATGCATGCATTAGGATCACTTGATAATAAATACAATGTTTCTTCCAAATCTGAGACTTCCCTGCTTTTCACAGGCTTGAACAGAACATTATAACTATGCAACAAATATCTTTCTGACACATTAGTAAAAAATAATAATTAAGTATCCTAAAGGGATAATGGGGAGAAGAAGCATATAATCAGTCATTCTGGGCATATTATCAGTCATTCTGGACATATTTAAACCTCTAACATTTCCATCCTAATTGCTTTTCTCCTAGTTATAAAATAAAAGTTACAAAAATGAGCAAACACACACACAGTACGCAAGATATCTATAATGTACATATCTTGAGAGTGCCCTTGAGAAGAGAAATACCACATCCTTTTGAAATACCAAAATGTAGGTTCAGTGCTTAGAGTTTAAAATGGAACTATAACATTATGGATCAGGGTCAAATGTCCAATTAAAACTAAATCAAACTATTCCAATTCCCCTCTGTCATCCCTAAAGGGAAGTAGTGTAATCCAGCTGTGTAAAAAGTAGTCTGGAACATGTATTATGAAGCCAAATGCACAGTTTTATAACTTCAGTCCAATATCAAAGCTCATTGAGGTCCAAAAGAACAAGAATTAATATGTTATTTTGGAAATCATTTGAAAGCTAGGCTAAAAACCACCTGTCCAGCAGGCTTTGCAACAAAAGCAATCACTTTATTCTATGTTTTGGGTACATATCACCAAGATACATTCCTATCTTAATAGGACATCCTCCATTTGATAAATAGTATGCCCTCTATTTTAGTTGTGAGTGAGATATTGGCTAACAGGCATCATCCTATGGAACTGGTAACAGTAAGAATACATAACATGATTTCCCCCCCACTATGTCTTCAGTTTCAATTATCCTACATTATGACTTAACCCAATTCTAAATCCAAATTCACTTTAAATTCTGACTTAAGTAGGACTTTTCTGAAATTGATTCTGAAATTGGAGTCTGTGCTGTTTGCAACAACTTTCAATATGTCGGAGGTGTCTTCCTCTCTCCATCTGTGCAGGGAAATGGTCTTCCTATGAAGCTAAGAGAATTTTAAAGTGGAGGGGGGGGGATAGCTGAAGGTTTGATGACTTTGAAGTAGTGAGGGAACTTACTCAAGGCAGAACAATTTATTCCTATCTTTCCTATTTTGTTTAACCTTAAATAAATAAATTTATTAATAAAGCATAGTTCCACATATTATCTGTTAAGAGGTCTACAATGCCCGTGGGAATTATACTACATAAGAATATATTGTCATGCCTGGGATATTCCTAAGGGAGTGAAATGGCAATATAATGCTGGAATGTCATTCCCTGGGGCACTCTACCTGAATTGTTAAAGCACTGGCAGCCAGGCTATTTTTTTTTTTTTTTAAGAAAAGTGAAAGCAAAGGGAGAGGGAAACCACTCTTATAATCTAATTATAAGTACCCTCCAAAAATGTTAACATCCCTATCCCAATCTTTGTTCATTCACATAAAAATGGCTTTTTGCCATATTTTGTCAGTGCATATGTGAACATTAATAATATATGGACTAAGGGAGTACAAATGAATACAGATATAAATCTTTGCTTATTATATTCTCACATGCAAGAATGAATACTTTCAAAAGTTGCACCCAACTGGGCATGATTATGAGGGTTTTGTACATTTTTAATTGATTTTATATATCTTGGAGGGAAATAGCTTTGTGTTATAACATGTCCTTTGTGCAAAAAATATTCTTTACACAAATTTTTTTGCAAAGGAAGTTGAAAAGGAAAAAAAGGACCATAGTTGTTACTATTCCTTATATCTGTACAAATTAAATTTAAAAGGGATATATAATTATGGGTGTCATAAGCAGGGGAGAAAGACAGATGAGAGGAATGCCCCTTGGACATGCCCCTTGGACAGAAAAGTAACTAACGCTTGAATCCTGTTGAGGCACTGCATGCTCATAAGTGGACTTACATATGCGGGAAACAGAATTGGTAAAGACAAGTAGTGTCCACATTCAGTAGAGGGTTGCTGCTTCATAACTATGTAGCAGAGCTAGCAAAGGGACTGAAACACAATGGGAAACTGACAGATATCGAGATACTGTTTTATAAATAGCATTATTCCTCTGCAGCTTCTCTTCAATGAGGAATGAAAGCAATTGGTTGGTTTTCCTATACTTGGCATCCTCATGTCTGCTTCTTGTACTTCTCCAGGCCCATGTAGGAAAGCTAGAGTGCTCCTGGGAGACCATCCACCCTCCCACTCCCGCAGCGTATATTTATACAGTCACCATTCATAGGGCAGAGTAGAAAATGTTTAGGTCCCTTCCACGTTGGCCAAGAATCCTGCTCTTTTTTGCCTGCTTCATGTTGCACAAAGTGAGGGTGGAGGAACCAAGTATTAACCTTAATATGCCCATTTTGGCATTTTTTAATTGGTACTTCTAACAGCCCACTGAAGGAAACAGGAGGGATATTAAGGGATCAGTGATGATGAATTTGCTCACCAGCCAGCTATCAAAAGGGACTCTGGGAAGGTAAACTATCCTTGGTTCTTGACAGCTGGATCTCATCTACAGCTGGAGATCTGTGGTGACTGCTGATAACCAAGGCCCTCTCAGCATAACCATTTTAAGGACCAGGGACATGTTGAGGCATTAGCTGGAATTGCACTTTGTAGCCAGGATGCTTTTGCCCTTTTAGAATTGATCATGGTAAATTATCTCTTCACACATCTGAAGAACAGGCTGCTTGTCCTGTTTGCTATTACCATTGCTAAGAGTCTTCACTCCACTAAATCAACAAAATTGTGATTGATAATAATACCTTTCATATCTGTTTTGCCTTCATTCCTATTGGGAGGGCAAAGCACTATGCCTAATGAACACCACATTTACATCAATGCAGTTTCTTACTAGCCTATTGTTGAATGGAACAGTGCCCTTTCTACTTATAAAACTATAATAAGGCTATGGAAAGCCCTCTGGTGAGAGACTCAGTTGGCCCCTTTTCTGTTCTCTTTTCAATGGCAGGAAAACACCTCCTATTTAAGCAGGTCATCAGCCTTTTACTGGTTAGGGTAGAAGGATGTGCTAAGGTGTGCTTTATGTGTTTAAAATTATTTCATAGAATCATAGAGTTGAAAGAGACCACAAAGGCCATCTAGTCCAACCCTCTGCCCTGTAGAATACACAATCAAACTGCTTCCAACAGACAGCCATCTAGCCTCTCTTTAAAAACCTCCAAAGAAGGAAGCACTCTGAGGCAGTGCATTCCTGCGTGGAGGGGAGTTGGATTGGATGGCCCTTGTGGTCTCTTCCAACTCTACAAGTCTATGATTCATTCTACTGTCGAACAGCTATTACTGTCAGGAAGTTCTTCCCAATATTTAGGTGGGATCTCTTTTCCTGTAGTTTGAATCCATTACTCTGTGTCCATGGAAATTATCAGACATGGCAAATACTGTGTCAGAAGATCACTAGAAGAACAAAAAGCCCTGAAATAATCAGTCAAAGATATCCTCCTGTGTCCCAGGGGCATAGTGCAGCTGTCATTGAGGTGTCCCTTTTTATTGGCAGCTTGTCCCTGTCAATAGAAAAGGGAGGCCTCATCCACGGCAGCACTACACCCCAGAATGGCAGAAGGACATGGTATCTGTTAATGTCACCCTTCCTGTTCTCCTCCCATTCCTCTGGCATGGTTTGGAATGACTTATGGTGACCCAGTTAGTGAGAGACCTCCAAGTCACCATTTCATCAAACGCCCTGCTCAGGTCTTGCAGACCAAGGGCCGTTGCTTCCTTGACTTGAGTCTACCAATCTAGAATGCAGTCTTCCTCTTTTTCCTACTGCCTTTTACCTTACCAAGCATATTGTCTTTTCTAGTGAGTTGTATCTTCTCATGATATGGCCAAAGTAGGACAATCTCAGTTTATGAGATTTTCAGACTACGCTGTTATAGTGTTTCTATTCCACTTTAACTGCTCTGGCTTCCTCCTGTGGAATTCTGGGGTTTGTAGTTTAGTGAGGCCTAAGATCTTCTGGCTGAGAGTTGTAAAATGCCCCTCCCTAAACTGCAAATCCCAGGATTCAAGAGGAGGCAGCCATAGCAAATGAAGTGGAATAGTAACACTATAACAGTGTTGTCTGAAAATCTCCTTAGTCATCTTGGCTTCTAGAAAGAGTTTAGGTTTGATTTGCTCCAGGGCCCATTTATTGGTCTTTTTAGTAGTCCACAGTATCCATCGAATTCTTCTCCAGCACCACATTTCAAATGAGTTGTTTTTCTTCTTACAAGCTTTCTTCACTGTCCAGCTTTCACAACCACACACAAATTAGAATGATGGCATGGACAAGTCTAACTTTGGTGTTCTATATCTTCATACTTCTGGATCTTGTCTAGTTCTTTCATAGCTGCCCTTCCAACACCTAATTTTCTTCTAATTCCTTGACTGCAGTCTCCTATCTGATTAATGAGTGAGCCAAGGTATAGAAAACCTTGAACTATCTCCTTTACAATTTCGTAAATCATCTGTGGTAATTATTTTTTGTTTTCTTATTGTTCAACTGTAAACCTGCCTTGCACTTTCTCCCTTGACTTTCTTCAGTAATTGTTCTAAGTCTTTGCTATTTTCTGCTAGTAATATGGTGTCATTTGCATATCTCAAAATGTTGATGTTCTTCCTCCAATTGTCACAGCTCCTTCCTCCAAGTCTAATCCTGCTTTATGTACGATATGTTCACATACAAGTTAACAGGGTGATAAAATGTACACTTGCCAATTGGAAACCATTTCCTTTCTCTGTATTCTATCTTAACAGTAGCCTCTTATAATGAAAGCAGGTTATGCATCAGGGCGATCAAATTTTTGTGGTACACCCATTACTTAAAGAGTGATTCATAGTTTTTCATGATCTACACAATCAAAGGTTTTGCTGTAATCTATAAATCACAGGCTGACTTTCTTCTAAAATTCTTTGGTGAGCTCCATTATCCAACATATGTTTGCAATATGATCCTTAGTGCCTCTTCCTTTCCTAAACTCAGTTTGGACATCTGACATTTCATGCTCCATATATGATAAAAGTCTTATTGTAGAATTTTAAGCATCTCTTTGCTTGCATGGAAAATTAATACAATGGTCCTGTAGATTCTGAAATCCCTGGTGTCCCCTTTCTTGGGGCTTGGAATGTAAATTGAATGTTTTCAGTCTGTGGATCATTGTTTTGTTTTCCATATTTGTTGACTGATTTTAGTTAGAACTGAAGTAGATTCTATCTCTATAGATTGAATTCACTGTATCGGTATGCCATCTATACCTGGTGATTTATTTCTCCCAAGTGCTGCTTCCACATCAGTTTCTAAAATTTGACCTTTGTTCCTATATGGTTCCTCCTTGAAATAATCTGTCAGCCTTTCATCTCTTTATATAATTCTGTGCATTGTTTCCATCATTGTTTTATTTCTACTTAGCCATGTAATGTGTTGCCTTGCTGATCGCATAGCATCTGCACTCTTGGTTTACATTTCCCTTTGATTTTTCGGTCTTGTGAAAGACGTCTGTTCTTCTTCCTTTTTTGTTGTCACCTTGTATTTCTCTGTACTGATTATTATAGTAGTCTTTAATACAAAGAGTATTATAGTACTCTTTGTCCCTTGCACAAGTCATTGAACAGCTGCATTCAGGGTTCTGATTCTATTCCTGTCACCTTTTACTTTTGTTTCTCATCTGTCTTTAACTGCTTGAGGAGTTTCATCTGTCATCTATTGAGGCTTCTCTTTCTTTTAGGCTAGATGTAGGACTTTATCAGATGTAGCAAAAACCACATCATAAGGACGCCACAATAACACAAAAGGGTGAAATTATCAGATGACATCATTCAGCCATTCTGGAGTTGTACAGCGGGCATGAATAAGATGTCACTTTTTATTGATGGCTTAGCCAGTCAGTAAAAAAGTGATGCCTTGTCCACGCCAGCACTATGCCCCCGGAATAGCTGAATGACGAGAATGTCTGATAATTTCGCCCTTTGTGTTATCATTGCATCCTAGATGACATAGTTTTCTTTGGGCTACTTACCTCATCTGATAAAGCCCATAGTCTCTTTTTACACTACTCTCAGACAATGTATGTTGCTTCAGTACAAAGTTCTTCTTGCTCCCAGTCAATTAGGCTTAACATTGCAAATCTATTTTTACATTATTTAAATTCTACAGGGATGTTCTTCAGATTGTATTTTGGCACGATGGTTAGTTTAGTGTTCTTCTTTAGCTTTACTCTAATTTTGATATCAGTAATTCATGGTCTGTGCCAAAATCTGCTCTTGGTTTTGTTTTGGATCAGAGGATGGTGCATCTTCATCTTCTACTTCCAATTATGTAGTCTATTTGATTTCTGTATTGGCCATCAGCTGATGCCCATGTATAAACTCACCTCTCTGGTTGCCTGGCGAATGTGTTTGCAGTGAACAAACTGTTAGGACATTTTCAGATGATCCTTGCAGCACAAGGATTGAGCGGGAGAGCTTTGTAGCTGCAGCGCAGCAGGGGGGGGTCGATTTTGGACGACGCCATCCCTGCGGCGAAATCGTCCATGTCTCTTCCATTTAGGATTGGAACCTGCCATGCCATATTCAGCTAGATTTTATTCACGGACAACCCCCGTGAATAAAATCTGGCTGAATATGGTGCGGCATATTCACACGGAGGTTGTCTGTGAATAAAATCTGGCTGAATATGGCGTGGCAGGCTCCAATCCTAAATGGAAGAGATATGGATGATTTCGCCACAGGGACAGCGTCATCCAAAATGGACCCCCCCCGCCGTGCTGCAGCTACGAAGCTCTCCCGCTCGATCCCTGCGCTGCAAGGATCATCTGAAAAAGTCCTTAGCCTTGCAAAATTTTATCAGTCACTTTTCTGCTTCATTTCTTGATCCTAGGCCAAATTTTCCTATGATTTTTGATCCTGCTCTGTTTCCTTGTTTTGTATTCCAATCACCTATGATTAACAAGAAGTCCTGTTTTGGTTTGTGATCAATTTCCTTGTGGACTCCAGCACAGATTTTTTTTTCAATTTCTTCCTCTTCTGCCTCTGTAGTTGGAGCATAAACTTGGTTTTCCCTGAGTTCTTATTGATATTATTTGGTCAGACTTTGCATTACTGTATATCCTTTGACTGCATTTGCTATTTCTCTCCTCACTATTAATCCCACCCCATTTCTTCTTAGATTTCCTGAGTAAAATACTGTGTAATTATCTGACTCAGAATGTCCCATTCCTATCCACTTTAGCTTTTTCACCCCAAATATTGCAATGCTTACAGAATTCAATTTCTTCTTGCTGTCTCTAGCTTCCTCTGATTCATGCTTTCTCACATTCCATGTTCCTATAATATGTGTTGGGCAGCTTTGGACTTTCATTTCTAAACATATCAATAGCTGGATAACCTTTTGGATTGAGTCTAGTTGCATCTGGCTGCATCCTGTGTAATCCTTCGATTTGCTGTTTTTTTGAGGGGGGGCATTTAGAACTCTCTACCACAGAGCTCTTAGGCTGCACTAAACTACAAACCCCAGAATTCCACAGGAGGCAGCTATAGCAGTTAAAGTGGAATAATAGCACTATAACAGTGCAGTGTGTTAAAGTCCTAGGACACCAAGCAATGGACTCAAACTACAGGAAAAGAGATTCCATTAGGAAGAACTTCCTGACAATAAGAGCTGTTCGGAAGTGGGATGCACTACCTCAGAGTGTGGTGGCGTCTCCTCCTTTGGAGGTTTTTAAACAGAGTCTGGATGTCCATCTGTCAGGAATGCTTTGATTGGGTATTCCTGCATAGCAGAGGATTGGATTAGATGGGTCATTGTGGTCTCTTCCAATTCTATGATTCTTTGATTTTATGAAATGAATGAATGAATGACAGGATAAATGAATGACATTTAGAGCCTGGATTGCCAGCCTGTAAGAAAAGTATATCATAAATTCATAGATTAGTCAATTGTTTAAAAAATACCATGACTATTATCCCTGACTTTGATGTTTAGTTTCTCCATCAGCAAACTATTTAAATTCAAGAGCTTTCAAAATGAGAAACATAGGAACATCCAACATCAAGTAAGAGTACTTCCACTCAAACATTGGGACCTCTCTCCGCCAACCTTTCTTCACCATCCACCTCCTCCTCTACTCTCATTTATGCTCCAAAGTATCCCCCAACCATCCCCAAGCAGTTCTGGGGGTATGGAAAGACAGAAAAAAGTCTGTTTGGCCAGTTGATACTTCATTGGATTTCACCCATATCATGGAAGTCTGCTGATCAGAAAAGTAACATGAATTCATTAAGGTATATCAAGGTGCTTAGTATATTCCATGTAGATCTCTGGATTCTGGGCAGCACATATTATTTTGCCACAAAATAAGTTATGCAGGTGTTAGGCTAATTATTAGGCCCTTGTTGTTCAAAGCTGAAGTAGACGTCATGTTTGATGTATGCAGTTGAAATACACTACTCATTTAAAATCATCAGTATTCTTGCTTGCGTAAACAAAATATATAGCATAAGAAAATCCTGGGCATATTGCTCACAGATGTCTGTTAAAAGGTTATGTCAGCTAGGGTTTTTTCCCCAGTACGACATATAATCTATGCATAATTTATAAGTGATAACAAAGCAATCAGGCCACATTCATAAAAATCCCAATGACACATAATTTAGCAGAATCTGAGGATTAGAATTAATTGTCTCTCTTTGTTCCAAGTTCTAAATCTTAGTAAATGATTCACTGCATGTCATTACAGCTTAATATTTGCATGAAATCACAGTTTAGATGGCATAATTTAATGGCAATTAAAAACCTATTTAATCGTCATGCAAATTGGCATGAGGGCCCTTGAGTATGAAGGGTGTCTATGTCTTCAGTGTCTGCAGGCAGACATTTATAAACTTCTGCATGCTCCTATCACATTTGATAACATTTTTTCTGTTCATAACAATGAGTACGTAATAAATCATTTTTGTTCTAAACAAAGACCTAAGTTCTTTATACAAAGATATTTCACAATAAAGATATTGTGAAACCATGTTGTCATTCACTGAACCTAATATAATTTTGACCTTCTTACTCAGACCCTGTGATGCATTAAACTGGAGTCTGACTTGCATAATGCATATTTTATACATAGAAATGGCCCTAGCCATGTCAAGATACAAACAAATATTAGCAAAAATAATTGCACTGCCCAGCTAAGGACTCTACATGTGTGGTAACAAGCTGTATCCCTAGCTTTTGAGGAACTGGGTATACAAATAAATCCTGTACAATTAAGTTCCCTCTCCAATCCAAAGCTTTTTTAAAAAAAATAACCCAGGAGATTGGTTATTCAGGACTGGGAAGGAGGCTGCATTAAGCTCCACTTTGCTTTCCCCTATAAACAACTGAGGCCACTATCCAACACTATCCTTATGTTCAGTGAGCAGGGGCTAGAGGGACAATCCACCCTCCCTACTGTAGCCCCAGCTTGAAAATACTGGAGGACTGAGAATCTCTCAGAAGGAAGTTGCTAGTGCTGGGGGTGTGGGGCAGGAAAGGGTAAACCCCCTACTACTTAAAAGCCACATTATGAAATTTAGTTCTTAAACAATAGCTTTAAAGAAAAAAATATCTCTGCATAAAGCCAATATGATCCATGCTTACTTATTACTCAGGATGAAAAATATCAGTTGGGAAATCATGAATAAAATTATGAGTGAGAATTATATTGTATCATATAACTTGGCACTGGCATTGAAAGCCATCTGTCTTTTTCTCACAAACTAATTTCTTGATCCAGATATTCTGCAAAGTGTGCAAGTTTGATATTTTTATAACACTTTAGGATCTTGCTTCTTACAGCATACAAATCTTGAAACTCCATATTGAATCTCTTTTGAGTTCTAAGTTTGTCTTGAAACTGACTTTGTCTCCTGTTTTTTCCCCTCTTGAATTGTTCATGTCTGATGTTGTCCTGAGTGTCTGTAAGAAGTTTTACATGTTCTATAATAGGAAAGGAGGGTAACATTACTTGAATGGTCTTTCTTTCCATAAGGTTCTAAAATATGCAAAAGAGGAAGTTGTTTTTTTGTTTTTGTTTCAGCATGTACCTAAATTAGTTAACTACACTCTTACTGGGTAACTTGTTTGAAACATTGGATTTGTATCAGTAATCTAAAAAGGTGTGATTTTGAGATTATTGTTTTTTACAAAAATCCAATAGTACTCATACAAACTTTTCTTTTTCACTTAGGACCACCTTCTGCTCCAAGGAACATTATTTTTAACATAAATGAAACAGCTCTCATGTTGGAGTGGAGCCCACCAAGTGACACAGGAGGGAGGAAAGATCTCACCTATAGTGTCATTTGTAAGAAATGTGGATCTGATGCCAGCCAATGTGAGATATGTGGAGGAGGGATCAGATTCATTCCAAGGCATACTGGGCTAATCAATTCCTCAGTGACAGTACTTGATTTCCTGTCCCATGCAAACTACACATTTGAAATAGAAGCCATGAATGGAGTCTCCGAATTAAGTTTTTCACCCAAGCAGTTCACAGCTATCACAATTACCACAGACCAAGATGGTGAGTTTATACTATTTGTGTTACCAGTTAAAGTGTATGTAACAGCAGAATGTAGTTAATAGTATATTTTGTAAACTGAAGTAGTTTTCTCCTTGCTTCTATCTACTCAGAACATTTGCTCTTGCATAGTACTGTTTCAAGGGAGGGCACTTGGTTTCAGGCTTAGATTACATAAACACCATTTGTTAAAACCTGATTAATTAAGTGAAAAGATGTTACATTTACTGAAATTAATGTATTAGTGACATCTATACTTAATTTTTGTTTGGCATGGCTGAAGCCCTATATTTTTCTCTATTTCCCCATTACCTTGTGGAAATACTAATGGTATAATCTACTGTGGTTTGGTCTCATGCAAACTCCCTCTATTTTAATAATACACATGGCAAAGTAATATTCATTGAGGTTGATACATGCTCTATGAATTTAATTTTGCAAAATGTACCAGAACTTGGTAGGAGCAGACTTGGTAGCTTTGTTAAGGAGAGTGCATTATAATATAGTTATGAAAATAATGAAGTTTTTGTTATGCATATTCTACCACCCTAGTTAGGTTTAGACTTTTGACAGCCTCTGAATTGTGCAGATTAAAGCCTATTAAGTTTGTTTATGTTAAAAAAATGCAGAGGGCTCTTGGGGACATCTTGGGGATAGTATCACTGTTGACTCTACCAGTGCCTTGGTTGGTTTGTGGCATATCGAGATGACTTATACGAGCACTACAAAACACTACTAAGCAGTGTCTTCTCCCTTGCAGAATTCATAAAGCTTTCTGGTTTGCTAGGAAACTGAAAGTGATGATGCATGGGGGAAGATAGCTCAAATAACAGTGGTGGAAAACTTAGAGCCAGTCTGGATAAGCACAGCTTAGAACTCATTTACAAGCTTATACTGTGACAATGAAGGTGGTACAACAGATTTACATGTGTCTTAGAATCTCACAGAAAACCACTGTGGTTTGTTTGCAATGCATTTTCCATTCATGCAATGCTATACTTCAGAGTTGTCCCTTGTGATAAAGGGTTTGTTACAGCTTGCTTTTCAGAAAGAAGTGGAGGATCTCTGAGAAAACCACTGTAACTTGCTTCCAAAGCATTTTGCAGAAACAATCACTCATATCCACTTGAACTTGGATTCCAGTTTGTCAGAAGCAATTCTGAAAGAGAGTATTTCTCTGTGTGTCTGTTTCTGTTGTATACTTTCATCTTGTCGGCTCTGTGAATGTGGATATAATTCTTGAGAAGTGCAACCCACCATTTGGGTACCCAGCCTTCTCCATGTTGTAGTTTCTTAGACAAGTATGGTCAGAATTTTTATGCTTGGAGCTGTAAAATAGTTAATATTACTTAAAGAGAGAGCATGAACCTTTAGTACTAAGGGAGGTGGTGGTAGAGCCTTTCCTGGGGAAAAAGCACTATGTTTGGATTCTTCAGATGTGGATAAAGATTCACTCGTTTCAAGTGTACTTTTTGTGGGCGAAATGTGTGAACAGGAGGTAGCATTACAGTTTCAGGGATAAATGGATGACTGTTGTTGTTGTTATTGTTGTTGCTATTGTTGTTGTTGTTATTATTATTATTATTATTATTATTTGGTTATTTAGACCCTTTAAACCTGGTTTTGGGGCAGGAGTTGCTTTGGTTGTAGGAGACTACAGTACAAGATTTGTGCCAGGAGATGAGAAAGGCAACTTTGTTGATTCTTCTGGATTACATAGAAGTGAAACTGAAATGTAATCTCAGTAAGACAGAAGTAATGTTGTTAGGTGAAGCACCTGATGGGATTAGGTATGAAGCCTGAGTTGGATGGGGTAGCACTTCCTCTGAAATTTCAAATTTTTAGTTTTACTTCTTGATCTAGCCCTGTTACTAGGTTGCAGCTGGCATTGGCTGAGGAGAGCATCATATTCCAATATCATCCAGTTCATCAGATACAACCATAAGTGGCAAAGATATGGATGTTACCAGAGTCATGCCCAAGGACTAGACAACTATTACACATTTGTCCACTCAAAAATAACTGGAAACAGCTGTTGGTGCATAATGCACCAGCTAGATTACTGGTAGAAGTGTAGTGTTTTCTGCTCACTCCCCATTTATTTCTAGGCTCAATTCAAGCTGCTAGTATTAAGTGAACGCCATAAATAGCTTATGACCTAGGTACTTTAAGGTCAGCCTTCTATTATATCATCCTCTGGATAGGACTTCAGATTACCTGGGCCCCATTTACACAGCAAAATATTCCCTTAAATAAGTCGCTAAGATTCCTAATTGTTCCCACACATTGTGCCACAGTATCACCTCATTCAAAAGTGGAGTATGATAGGGGATTTTGCTACTTCTCCTGACTTTTTTGAAAAGTAGTGTGACTTAGCACACTTTCAATTGTGTGAACTACCATTTCTCTAAGGGCTATGTGAATTACCAGCAATCTTCCCGATACAGTCACAACAGAGCTGAGCTGTGATTGGTTGGGCTCTCCAAGGTGGGGGTGGACTTGCAAGAGATGGAGGAACCTCAGATGAAAAGATCCATCCACTGTTGTTTCCATCCATGGAAAAGATCCAGCCAGTGCTATACCCATCCCAATCGCCCAGCTGTCTGCCTTCTGGCTTGCTTGGCTGCTGGGGTTGAGGAATCCCCAGTTAGACTTTTCCCATCTCTCTCTCTCTCTCTCTCTCTCTCTCTCTCTGTTCATTCCCTCACCCTGCTGAGATCCCATTTCTGTGTGTGACAAGAGAGAGAGGGAAGGAGAGTGGGTGAGGGGAAGGGGGGGCTTGATGGGGATGGCTCCTCAGCTGGCACTCCCTGCTAAAGGAATAAAAATTAGCAGGCATTCCTCTGGTAATCAGAGGGAAAGATGCCAGCACTTTCTCTCTCTGTGTCTTTCCCTCCCTCCCTCAAAGCTCTTCAGCATCTTCCCCCAGATGTGCTTGGCAGGCCACACACACCCACTGTCTGTGTGAATTACAAAGTGGAAAACTAAACAGATCAACCGATTTAGCAGTAAGTCATGTGAACTATGCAGCACTGGTGCGAAACTGCAATAAAGCGCAAACTACCACAATAAAAACTGCTGTGTAACTGAGCCTTGGTCTCATGAAGGTAGGCATACAGGTCTAGAGACTCTTCCTTTTTCACCTACTTTACCAACACAGAGTGGTCAGGACCTAAGACTGTCCTATTCGAGGCAGTATAGAAAAATCTGACTCTTTAAAAAGGTGTTTTGTTAAACGCTGTGACAGCCATTGAGTGTATTTTAATCATTATGGTCAATCTGTTGTTTTTATAAACTTAGTTTCTATCTGAGTTTTAAACGTTTTTTTATATCTATATTACCTTTATTTGCTGCTTTCAGTTCCCCTTCAGGAAAATAGGCAGGATATAGGCATAAATGAACGTGTCATTCTTAATTAAATTATCAGCAAAGGCATATATTAGAGGCTAGCTACACCAGATCCTATGTAGATGAACCAGTATAAAATTCTATACAGCTCTGTGTGACAGTATGTTTGTACAGCTCTGTGTGACTTGTTTCTGCATGAAGGTCCATGTTGAATTTGTGTTTGTGTGGGTAATCTCTGTGTTCAGTTTTATGTGAGAATATTCCCAGAACATTTATTCATGATTTTCTGGGCCTTGCACCACATATGATTTTTTACCTTCCATCTTAGCATCTCTATTGAGGACTACTTTGATATTAAATATGATTCTTTGATATTAAATAAACATTGTTGATTTTGTTGTTGTTGTTGAATTGTATTGATAATAAGAAATGGACAGTCTGTGGACTTTTTCAGACAGTATTTACCGTGCTAGAAGCTTGCGAGAAAGGTACGGCACTGTCAGGCTTGTTGCCCGTGAGTAAAATATGGCGCGACTGCCTCCAATCATACATGGAAATGACACCAATGATTTCGCGAGAGGGACGGCGGCGTCTGAAATGGACCCCCTGCTGCACGACAGCGCCGTACCTCTCTCGCAAGCTTCTAGCGCAGTAAGTAATGTCTGAAAAAGACCAGAGTCTGCATTTTGCTGTACTGGTGCCCAGTTCTTCCAGCAACAATTGGTGTTCCCCAGTTTGAACTGAAGGAGACCTATAAATTCAACCAGATATCATACAGATAAACACATGTAAATGATTATGGTTTCAATGTAATCAAGCTAGCAATAACATTAAAAACAATTTAAAATATACATTAAAATAAAAAGCAGCTAAAGACAGTGAAATGAGTAAGTGAATTTTAATGAGCAAGTAAATTCACTTACAAAATTGATATTTGAAATTATTAGTGATAGATGATGTTTACATGAGTCTCTTTCCTTTATATAATTATTATTTTCTATATTAGTGGCCTTGCTGCACCAATTGCTTACATTTGGTTTGTGTGTGTGTTTTATGTGACTTTGTGTTCTGAAAACATTTTATCTTTCCTTGAAATACTCGAAGGTCTTATTTCAATTGTATTTACATTTACTTCATATTTTACCAGCAACCTTGCATTTTCCCAGATTACTGAAGGAAAAAATATGTGCTGCACTCTCATTGTTAAAACATGTCAATGTGTAGCCTTCATTTTTAGAATGGCTGTTGTATTTTCTCTATAATTTCTATCAAAGGCCAGAAAAAATCCATTAATTTTCTTCAGCAGGCAGTAACATAATTTTCCTTTGATCTTTTAAATATATAGTCTTCCATGGTTCCTCTTCTGTACATCCAGACAATTTCTAAGCAACAAAAATGGTGTTACCTTCATAAATGTGTTTTATGTAGGCTTGCCATTTCATTTATCACCATGCCTTTTTCTGCAAAACTCTCCCTTTATGTCCAAATAAACTGACTGAGACTCTGAAAAGTGATCCTTAAATTCTCTGAAGCTTTACCAGTAGCATTTTAGTAAGGTAAGAATTATTGTGAGAAATGCAAGCAACATACACACTTGGGTTTTACTGTCAAGCTATCATAGCTTACCAACACATAGTCCTTTCCCTGCTTGGATAAACTACAGTGAAAATTGACATGGTTATACAAAAAGCAGACGGCAGTAAAAGATATATATATATGGACTGTCTCAAATACAAGGTACATCTCTACCCTTGCACATTTAGACAGGAGTTCTGGGCATTTGTACCAACATATATTTGTCTCACTACCTCGCTGGCACAAAGAAAAAAAAAGAAAAAGTGTGGTAAAGGAATGAAGGGATGTTAGTACTCTCGTTAAGGGAACTATATCTACAATGTGACTTAATCCTCAAGGATGTACTGAAATGCTCCAGAATCAGAAATTGTATGGGTCTTTGTGATTTCAACTGCACCAAGGATATTGGTCTAAAGAATCACAAGGTTTAACAATACAGCACCTTGGGTTTGCCAGTTGTTCTCGCCTCTATATCCACTTATTCCACTGCGGGGGGTGGGGTACTATTTGTAGTTTTTTCTTAGATTTTTACTACTGGTCTTCCTTAGGGCATGGTTTGCTGAAGTGGTTCTATGGTTTGAAATGCATTTTTCCTCTTTGATTTTTTTTTTAAAAAAGTTATAGTGCAAAAGTATCATTTTATTAGTGCGCTATAGTACTATAACACTTTGAAGAAGAGAGGGGGAAAGGAGAACACAAGGATACTTTTTTGTTCTTGATATATTTTGGACTTAAAAAGAAATCCACTGGAGGGTGGGCATAAAACATTGCAGCTGGTGCCAGAGGTTTCCAGAAAATAAACTGGGACAACAGAAATGTTGCTTGGATATTTTTAAAAAAGAAAGACAAAGACAAAATTATAATGCAGTCTCCAGAAACCTCCTGACATATTTGACCTACCTGGAAGTGTCCTTGATCTAGAATATAGTTCCACACCCAGGGCTGGTTTAAGGGCCCTGCAGCACCTGCAGCTGCAGGGGTTCCCGCCATCATGGGGGGCCCCATGGTAACCCTCCTCCTAAAATAACATTATTAGTAGTAGTCTGAATATCCTGTACGGTGAATAGGTTAGGTTAGGTTACGTTGACCTAAGAAAAACATATTGGGCCCCCAAAATAAAGCATTGCAGGGGCCCCCAAAATTCCTTAAACCAGCCCTGTCCATGCCATTATCAATCTACTCTTGAGTGTTGTTGTTGTATGCCTTCATTTCCGAATAATGACAACCCAAAGGTGAACCTATCATGGGGTTTCCTTGGCAAGATTTGTTCAGAGGGGGGGGTTTGCTTTGGCTTCCTCTGAGGATGAGAGAGAGGATTTATGCAAGGTCACCCGATGAGTTTCCAAGGCTGAGCAGGGATTTGAACCCTGGTCTCCAGAGTCATAGGACTTTTTCAAATGGGGAGGGTACTGAGGTTGGGAGGAGGATGGCACTGTCTCGCTTGCCATCACTCCATTTTGGACTACTCCATACTCCTCCTGACCTTCCCCCGAACTTCCTCCATGCTGGAGGAGCGAGAAACACACTGCTTTTTATTGATAGGGGTTCTCTGTTAATAAAAGTGGCACATTTCTTGCAGCTGCAGCATGGAGGAAGCACGGGGGAAGTCGGGAGGAGGATGGTGTCATCTGAAGTGGAGTGCTGTAAGCAAGACATTGCCGTCCTCCTCCTGACCTTGGTGGGGGGGGAAGTCCCCATTTGGAAAAGTCCATAGTCCAACACTCAAACCACTACACCACACTGGCTCTACGTAAAAATCTGTCAGTATTATTGTCATTGTGTTTTGCAGAATATCACCAGCAACCTTCCCCTATCCCAATATGAGGGATCTTTATTTTCAGGTTACAAGAGGGTTTTCCCCTTTCTCCCCCAAATATATGCATATTTAGTGCATTTTTAGTAACGCACATTTTTTTTCAAATATTTGTATACATTTGTGCATATTTTTTCTTCTCTGAAACACTGTAATTCCTAGAAACATTCCACCTTAATTGCCACTTTCAAAGTGCACAGGATAAATATTTTTAGATGAAAATGTGAATCCAATAAATCTGTTTTCTATCCCTATTCTTGTTATTAGTATTTTTCTTGCTTCTCTCAGTTTCTCTTGGTTTTTAAAGTAATAAACAGGGCATTCAAAAGTGAAGAAAGGAATTGTGCCATTATTAAGACTGGTGTTTTCTGCTTCCTAAATTGGTCATGGGAAATCTATTGTAGAGTTGCATCTGAGCACTTTTACCATTATAGAATTGGGAAGTGAGGTTTCAGGAGGGCAAGAGAAAGCAAGATGTCCTTTCCCCCTCCCCTGTCTGGAAACCTTCTTCCTGTTCTTTACTAGAGCTGTCTGAGAAAAGCACTTAGGTGGTTCAGACTTCTGGAAGTATTTCTGACTCCTCATCACTATGCTGTATGGGAGATGTTTGGAAGAAAATGGATATGTGCTTCATGCCATGCACCCCCAAATAATGGATCACCTTCCTCTCCTTTTGAAACACCTGTATATATTGCAGAGAGAGAGGATTTTTAACATCATGGTGCACATTCTGCAAATCCAAAACACAAGATATTTTGTTGTCAGGGGTTTCAAAGGGTCAATCTTCACTCTTCCTCTGCCTTCTATTTTCATTATTGCTGCTATTTTCTACACATGCATGCCCTAACATTCTTTGTCTCAACTGCTCTCAGGATTAGCCTTAATTGGTAGATTCACATAGCCTGCCTGACTTCTGATTTCTTTAGATCCTCTTTTTTATCCCACTCCCTCTTGTTTGCTTTTGCCCTCTCACTCTCACTCTCTCCAGTTTTAACTGCCATAAGCATTTTTTGTTCTAAGTTTCTTGTCCAGTAGTTATGAGGGTTTTTCCCAAACAATTGTTGTTGTTTTTACACATTTGCATGTTGCTGTCTTATGTGCCTAGGAATTTTGCAACTATTTAGAAACGAATTTGGTGTAAGATATTTTTGGGCACTGTTGCTTCATTTCTGGCTGACAAATGCTCAGCCACTGAAATTTTAAAATAGAAGGAATGAAATCACCAGCAGTCATAATCACCTAGTTCATAAGTAATTTTCTTGACTTGTAATGATCCATTGATTTGATGAAAATATTTACATTATTCTGTAATGTAAATAAATGTGTACCTTACAGAAATGCATACATACAAACAATGCCTGTGAACCTGTATGCGGGAATGTCTCATATCCTGGTATGAGGAAAGGATGTGCTGGTAATGCCAGTGGGATTCAGGAAAACAGCTCTAAAATTTCCACACCCCTGGTGCTTTTTAACTAGACAAGGATTAAAACAGAGTGGGGACTTGTCTACATTAGCCAAATAAAACAACCTTACCTTTTTTTCATTGTGAACTGTCCAGATGACATACAGCTCAACTCCTGGTCTTTTCAGCACCTCAGGGCTTTAATCCACACTGAAAAAAAGTGTGGGGATTTATTCTGGATTTGAGTGGGAAAACTAGATATTCATGTGTGTGTGTGTGTTTGCACATGTGTGTGTGTGTATGCACATGCTCCATAGCAACATCATTGTGTGGCAGTGGGGTGTTGGTGGGCAGGCAGAAGAGGTTGGGAAGAGGCTTCCTAGGCCTGGTGATCTAATTACCTTTCCTATTAGGAATTGCCTCTTTTCCTGTTTCAATTTCACTTTTTTAGTGGTTTCTTTATGTGTATGTGTATATACACAACATCTCAGGCTTGGCCAAATTGATCACCAACAATGGCCTACCCTGGTCTCACATCAGGAGGCTTGGAGATGCACTATCCACAATGCTGCAGCCTTATTTGAGAACTCACACCGAACAAGTCTTGAAGAGAAACGACAATGCAGAAAGAATCACAACCTGGAAACATCACCCAAGGAGACCTTCTGCTGTGCTTTCTGCAACCGGACTTGTTTATCTTGAATTGACCTTTTCAGTCATCAGCACGCTTGCAGAAAGCGTGGGATGAGTCCTTCCTGAATCTTCGTTCGCGAAGAAAAGCCAGAGAGATTATACATGGCAGTTGTTCAGAGAAGTGCATACCAGCATACCCCCACTTAATAGGATACTCAAAACCCCTTTGATCCATGGGAAAAGACATACATGCATTCACACGCATGTCAGGATTCTGGGATATGTAATCACTGTGAATTTTATATTGTAAAGAGCTGCTGCCAGCAGGGGCCAGTAATGAGGGCTAGGAAGACAAAACTGGTCTTGATAATGAACTGTTTTTACATTATCCTGTGTGAGAAGCAAAGCATGTGAGAGAGATACAGCCACTATCACCCTGGGAAAGACTGGATAAAGTATGTGTGTGGGAATGGGCAACTACACAGCCCATGAATGTGATGTAAACTTGTACTGGTATAATTCTTTGTCCCACCCTCACTGCACTCTGTCTGTATCAGTCCTCCATCCTAGCAGTACTGGACAGTACTGCCGTGATTGCTGTGCTATGTAGTCTATGTATTTGAAATCTCAGACTTATAGTATATATATCTTTAGTATGCTCAAATAAAGGTCAGTAGTTTAGATACAGTCTCTGTGTCTGTGTGCTCATTTATAAATATAGGTGGGGTCTCCTTCCTTGGAGGTCTTTAAACAGAGGCTGGATTGCCATCTGTTGGGGATGCTTTGATCAAGATTTCCTGCATGGCAGGGGGGTTGGACTGGATGGCCCTGGCCCTCGTGGTCTCTTCCAACTCTGCAATTCTATGATTCTATGATTCTATGATTTTGCCAGCCTGATGTCTGTTGCATCTGCTACAAGATTTATTCACCGCCTAGTCTTCTTCACATGCTCAGAGGAACCAGTGTGCATCTTGACAGGGCAGGCAAAAGAGGTTGGGACGAGGCTTCCTAGGTAAGGTGATCTGGTGATTTTCCCATTAGGAATTGCCTCTTTCCCTGTTTCAATTTCACTGTTTAACTATCCCTTTTTGTTTCTATGTGTATATATCACAGATGTTCAGAGAAGTGCATACCAGCATACGCCCACTTAATAGGATATCCAAAGCCACTTCAAGCCATGGGGAAAAAAACATGTGTGCATTCACATGCATGATGGAAGGGGGAAATAACCTGGAACAGCCATAGCTGTGTGGCCACACATACTGCAAATGTTATCACACTGCAGTTGGTGAGTTCAAAAGGTAGAACTGTGGGTAGACAGTACTCCCGAACTACCCTCAGTGTGTGTGGTAGTTATTCAGACAAGTTCATGGTTGTTGCAGACCAGGATATCTGAAAAGTAAACCAGATTTTCCTCTCAGTGTAGACAAGCCCTGAGACTTTTTCATATGAATTGTTTTTGTTTTACTAGTCCTGAATTCTCCAAATCCATAGAGTCAGAAAGCACTGGAAACTTGCTGATGTAGGAAGATGCATTATATTCTAAGTCAGACTGTTGGATCAGTGGTGTCTAAATCAATTCTTAACAGCTCTCCACAATTTAAGAGGGTTTTTCCCCACAGCCATAGCTAGAGATACCTGCTTCTGCCACTACTACCATCAAACAGTGGTTGGAATAAGAAGACCTCCAAACCAGTTTGTGCAACACTACTGGAAGTACAACAGTCTCTCTCTGGCTTTTCTTTGCAAACGAAGATTCAGGAAGGACTCATCCCGCGCTTTCTGCAAGCGCGCTGATGACTAAAAAGGCCAATCCAAGATAAACAAGTCCGGTAGCAAAAAGCACAGCAGAAGGTCTCCTTGGGTGATGTTTTTGGGTTGTGATTCTTTCTGCGTTGTCGTTTCTCTTCAAGACTTGTTCGTCGTGAGTTCTCAAATAAGGCTGCAGCATTGTGGATAGTGCGTCTCCATGCCTCCCGATGTGAGGCCAGGGCGGACCACTGTTGGTGATCAATTTGGCCAAGCCTGAGATGTTGTTTCAGGGAGTCTTTGTATCACTTTTTTGGAGCACCCTTCTTACGCTGACCCATGGCGAGTTCACCGTAGAGTAGTATTTTTGGGAGGCGATGGTCCTCCATCCTAGAAACGTGCCCTGCCCAGCGCAGCTGTGTTCTCAATATCATGGCCTCAATGCTGGTAATCCCTGCTTGCTCAAGGACAGCAACATTCGTCACATAGTCAGTCCAGTGTATATTTAGAATTGTGCGTAGACAGCGCTGATGAAAGCACTCGAGGAGTCGTAGGTGGTGGCGATAGGTGACCCATGTTTCAGATCCATAAAGGAGGATAGACAGTACAATGGCTCTATACACACTGATTTTTGTGCTTGCCTCAGGTGTTTATTGCTCCAGACTCTTTTGTGAAGTCTTCCAAATGCACTATATGCCTTTGCTAATCTGTGATCGATCTCTTTGTCAATCTTGGCATCTGAGGCGATGATGCTTGCCAGGTAGGTGAACTGCTGAACGGACTTGAGCACAGATTTGCCGACGGCAATGTGGGGATGGTGGTGTTCGTCCTGTGGTGCAGGCTGGTAAAGAACTTCTGTTTTCTTCAGGTTGACTTCCAGCCCAAACAGCTCTGCAGCTGTTGCAAAGCAGGATGTTAGGCGCTGCAGAGCTGCTTCTGTGTGGGCAACAAGGGCAGCATCATCGGCGAAGAGCAGCTCACGGACTAGATAGTTTAGAGTCTTAGTGTGAGCCCTCAGACGGCTTAAGTTAAACAAGCTACCATCAGTACGGTAGCGTATATAGATGCCATCGTCTTCTTCAAGCTCTGCCATAGCCCTTTGGAGCATCGTGCTAAAGAAGATTGTAAATAAAGTTGGTGCAAGAACACAACCTTGCTTCACTCCATTAGTTATTAGAAAGGGCTCTGAAAGAGCATCGCCATATCTGACTTGACCACGCTGTCCCTCGTGTAGCAAGATAATCATTTTAAGGAATTTGGGGGGACATCCTAGTCTTTCCAGGATCTACCACAGACCTTTTCTACTTACAGTGTCAAAGGCTTTGGTGAGGTCGACAAATGTTACATAGAGACCCTTATTCTGCTCCCTACATTTTTCTTGCAGTTGCCTAAGGGCAAATACCATGTCTGTAGTGCTCCTATTGGCTCTGAAGCCACATTGGCTTTCAGGGAGAAATTCTTCTGCAATAGCAGGAACTAATCTGTTCAGGAGTATCCTTGCAAGGATTTTTCCAGCAATAGAGAGCAGTGTTATGCCTCGATAGTTTGAGCAATCGGATTTTGCTCCTTTTTTCTTGTACAGGGTGATGATGACTGCATCTCGGAGGTCTGATGGCAGTTCCCCTTTTTCCCAGCAATTCACAAGGAATTCGTGGAATTTTTCATGGAGTGCATGACCTCCGTGTTTCCAAACTTCAGGTGGGATTCCATCAATCCCAGCTGCCTTGCCGTTTTTCATCTGCTGTATGGCCTTAAGGGTCTCTTCCAAAGTGGGAGCTATGTCCAATTCATTTTTCATTGGTTTTTGTATCATATGTTGGATAGCTGAGGCTTGGACTACTCGGTTGGCGCTAAAGAGACTTTGAAAATGTTCAGCCCAATGATTTAGGATGGAGGCTTTATCAGTAATTAATGTTTGACCATCTCTACTGTATAAGGAGCTTTGGACCTGATAAGTAGGTCCAAACACTGCTTTAAGAGCTTCATAAAATCCTCTATGATCACCCAGATCTGCACAGCATTGTGTCTTTTCTGCTATATTGATCCACCACTTGTTCTGCATGTCTCGGAGTTTTTGTTGTAGTTTGCTACATGTGAGGCGGAAAGCTGCTTTTCTTCCATGACAGGTTGGCTGGGCAAGGTATGCCTGGTGAGCAGCTCTCTTCCTTGCCAACAGCTCCTGGATCTCTTGGTTGTTTTCATCAAACCAGTCTTGATTTTTCTTCTGGGAGAACCCGACGGATTCTTCTGCAGACTGGAGGATACTGTTTTTGATATGTTGCCAAAGCACTGTAGGAGAAGGATCTGTAGGATGGTCTTCAAGTTTCGTTTGTAGATTTGCCTGGAAGTTGTCTCTCATGGTAGCTTGTTGAAGATTGTTGACTTGGAATCTCTTCTTTAAGATGCCACCCCTCTTAGGTTTGAACTTAAGATGAAGATTTAGTTTACATCTGACGAGGCGATGATCTGTTTGGCATTCTGCACTGGGCATCACTAGGGTATGACGGACATCACGAATGTCTCTGACGGACTAGAACGTAGTCAATGAGGTGCCAATGTTTGGATTGGGGATGCATCCAGGTTGTCTTCAAGCTGTCTTTCTGCTGAAAGATTGTGTTTGTAATAGTCAGCTGTTGTTCTGCACAGAACTCTAGCAGGAGGCGTCCGTTATCATTGCAATTTCCAACACCATGCTTGCCTAAGACACCTTCCCATGCTTCGGAGTTCTTTCCTACTCTGTCGTTGAAGTCACCAAGTATAATAATTTTATCTTCTACAGGGACTTTTTGTATGAGTTGGCGTAGGTCTGTGTAGAATTTGTCTTTCTCTACAGAGTCGGCTTGCATAGTTGGGGCATATATACTAAAGAGAACAACATGTGGGAGGCGTAAGGAAATAATGCGATCAGAGTGTCCTGTTGGCAAGGTTTCGAGTTTGGAGGCAATTGAGTTTTTAATCATAAAGCCTACTCCTGAAAGATGTTTTTCAGTTTTGGGTTTGCCAGACCAGTAAAGTGTGTAGCCGGCGCCATGTTCTTTAAGGCTGCCTTCCTCATGGAAGCGAACTTCACTAAGAGCAGCGATGTCAATATTAAGCCGTGATAGTTAAAGGGCTATTAGGGCAGAACGACGCTCAGGCCGTCCACTATCTGCAGAGTCTCGCATGGGTCTGATGTTCCAGCATGCAAGTGTCAGTTTATTTACACCTTTGGAGGCTGGTGTGTGCCTTTGTTTCTTTGCCTTGCTTTGACCGCATCAGAAGATTCCCGTTGGCCGCGGCTAGCCAACCAGGTAATTGGGGATGAGCTTTCGTTAGGCCACCTTTTCTAGGCCCCTCTCCATATGGAGCAAGCAGTGCTCTCCTTTAAAAAGGCTGCTTGGTCGTTCAGGATGCTGCCGAACAAGACTGTCATCTCCCGGGTCAGCCTCGAGCGACCAATGTCCTGAACCGCCTGCATGCAGGGTTGGGGCTGCGGCTTCCAGTGCATCTTTACACCTGCCGGTTTCGTCCCTCGCCAGTCGCTACAGGGCTTTTTTGGAACTGGATTTGTCCTTCGAGCCTGTGCAATGGATTTTTATGGTGGAGCGCAGCATGCACAGAACTGGCCTCATCCTTTAAACCAGAGATTCATCTGCCATGGCCTTGCAAGCATGGACGTGACAGCGAGGTCCTCGGGCCGTAGGTTTGATTAGAGTTTCCTTCTCTT
This sequence comes from Gambelia wislizenii, assembly GCA_030847615.1. Classification (NCBI taxonomy): domain Eukaryota; kingdom Metazoa; phylum Chordata; class Lepidosauria; order Squamata; family Crotaphytidae; genus Gambelia; species Gambelia wislizenii. The sequence goes on along the minus strand of JAUMIR010000003.1, from coordinate 311,326,809 downwards.
AGATGGTTGACCTTACAGGGTTGGACGAGCACCATCTGCCCGGGTTTGGGATTAGAGTTTTCCTTCTCCTAGGACAGTTGCCACAAGGCTAGAGAGCCCATCCTGCCCTTTGACTCTCTTTGTCAGACCCTTCGGTTTTGACCTGTCTGGCATGGGAGACCCTACCAGTGGCTATTATGCCACCACCAGCATAGCTCAAAACATCATTAGGGTACGCAAGCCTCTCTCCCACGACAAGGGGGCATCAATGGAGAGTACAACAGTACTTGCAAGCTTAAATGAATAGATCTGAATATGATTCAAAGTAACACAAATTAGCTCAGATGTCATGAGCACTTTCTAACTCAAGACATAATTTGTTCATCATTAGTGGTGGTAACCTTCCAATGATCAAATTAAGCATGCAGTCCTAACTGATAAAGATAGCCAAGGACCAACTGAGCTATCAGTGGGCCAGGTGAAGTTCTGCTGAACCCAAACCCCTCTCAGCCTCAGGATGTTGTAAATTACATGACAGAATACCCTCTATCTTGGCCTGACCTTGTGCCAGCATTGTGGCAGTGTCCCTGGACTGCAGAAGGTTTAGAGGCTTACTGCACTCTGAAGAAAAGCAGCAGGTCAGCAGGAATATTCCATATTCCATGCTGCCTTACCACATGACATTGTCATTCTTTCATTCCAGTCCTATGGGGGACTGAAGTAAAACTATCTTTTTGCTAACTGGAAAAACCTGTTAGCAAAAAGATGCAGTTTTACCTCAGTCCCCCATGGGACAGGAATGGAAGAACACCAGAGTAATGATGACATCATGCAGTAAGGCAGCACTGAAGATGGAACGTTAGTGCTGCCTTGCCACTCTTCTTCAGAGTACAGTAAGTCCCTTAGATCTGGCACAATTTGATTCTTCCTTCACTCCACCCTTCCTCTGTCCCTTTATTGGTCCTTCTGCCAACAAATCTTAGAGTCCTTTCCCATAACTCCTGTAGAATTTTGTTGTTTGTCATTTGGTAAGACAGTGGCTTTCTTTGGCTGAGAATATTAAATACCCTAAGTCTCACAGGATTCCATAGGATGTTGCCATAACAATTAAGGTCATATACCTATAACTAGTGTGAACAGGCTCTTCTGCCAACAGACTGTTTTCTGAGATTGGCTGGCAGACATGAGTTCTGCTGACAGGAGATCAGTTCTGCTGGCAGAAGAAGCTTCTGCCTAATCCTCAGACCCAACAGCCAATGCATTGTTGAGATAAGATTGCACTGTTATGTACTATGAACAAACTAGAGCTCCTTATAACTCCTTGCAGAGGCTTTCCAGGCCAGTTTCCTGCCAGAGAGAAGGAGAGCAGCTTCTGGACAGCAAGTTTCCTGCCAGTTTCCAGGCCAGTTTCCTGCCAGGGAGAAGAATTCTGACTGGGGAGATTGATTTTTTTTAAAAAACTGTTGGGAGAGGCTGCTTGTTGCTGAGGGGCTCGAACTTCTGACCTTGCCCTTTTACCCTCAAGAGCCCCCCTGTGAGTCACACCTGTGAGTCACACCTGTGAGTCACTAGGGGGTGGAGCTGGGAGCCTAGCTCTATATAACTCCTTGCAGAGGCTTTCCAGGCCAGTTTCCTGCCAGAGAGAAGGAGAGCAGCTTCTGGACAGCAAGTTTCCTGCCAGTTTCCAGGCCAGTTTCCTGCCAGGGAGAAGAATTCTGACTGGGGAGATTGATTTTTTTTAAAAACTGTTGGGAGAGGCTGCTTGTTGCTGAGGGGCTCGAACTTCTGACCTTGCCCTTTTACCCTCAAGAGCCCCCCTGTGAGTCACACCTGTGAGTCACACCTGTGAGTCACACCTGTGAGTCACTAGGGGGTGGAGCTGGGAGCCTAGCTCTATATAACTCCTTGCAGAGGCTTTCCAGGCCAGTTTCCTGCCAGAGAGAAGGAGAGCAGCTTCTGGACAGCAAGTTTCCTGCCAGTTTCCAGGCCAGTTTCCTGCCAGGGAGAAGAATTCTGACTGGGGAGATTGAATTTTTTTTTTAACTGTTGGGAGAGGCTGCTTGTTGCTGAGGCAAGCACCTAACAGCGTGCGAATTTCAGTAACCAAACAAAAATCCAGCATACCTGAAAGTACAGCTTAGCATTCTCAGCATTAACTAAGAGTTCTTAGATTACCTAAAAGCTCTGACCATGGACACTGAGGGGATGCAGCAGTCACTTGCAACACTTGTGCGATGTTTGTCTTCTTGTCTACAGACGTGGGGAACTTCACATGCACCAAGTGCAAGCTGGTAGCCCTCTTGGAGGAGAAAGTACAGCAGCTGGAGACACGGGTAGCTACACTTCAACAGATTCGTGAGCAAGAGGTTTTCCTGGACAGAACAGAACGAACAGTCTTGGATGGGGACCGCACAGAGGAAGTAGCTGTGGAGGAGAGGGTCACTTCACAGACACAGGAAGTAGACAGCTGGAGGAATGTCACACACAGAACAAGAAAATCCAGGGATTTTTCGAGCAGCTTGCAGCTACAGAATCAATTTGAAGCCCTTTCCTTTATCAAGGACAACGAGGAAGAACAGCATGGACAGACTTCAGGAGTAGAGCAGGGGACCTTGAGAGGACCACCGCAAGGAACAGCAGCTGCGAAGCCTCGGCAGAGGCGTGTGGTGGTGGTGGGGGACTCCTTGCTGCGGGGTACAGAAGCAGTGGTATGTGGGCCTGACAAGATGACTCGGGAGGTGTGTTGTCTCCCTGGGGCAAAGATCTGTGATGTGACCGAGAGGCTGACAAGACTCGTCAAGCCTACGGATCATTACCCCTTCCTTTTGGTCCATGTGGGAACCAATGATACTGCAAGGCACAGCTTTCCCAAGATCAGAAGAGATTATGAGGCCCTGGGGAGGAAGCTGAAAGAAATGGATGCACAGGTTGTCATCTCGTCTCTTCTGCCAGTTGAAGGGCATGGTCCAAGAAGGGAGAGGAAAATAGCCGACGTAAACAACTGGCTCCATAGATGGTGTCGCCGAGAACAAATTGGATTCTTGGATCATGGACTGCGCTTCCATGAGGGGGGAATTCTGGCAAGAGATGGGGTGCATCTTACAACAGTTGGAAGAAACATTTTTGCCAACAGTCTCAAGAATTTGATCAGGGGGGCTTTAAACTGAGTCAAATGGGGGAGGGAGAGAGTATTCTGGAAGGCAAAAGGGCTGGAGAAAATAGTCAAACTGTCATAGAGGGAACAAGGCAAACAGCGCAAGGACCCAACAGTGGGAGGCAAAAAAACTTGCACAGGGAGCAAGTAAAGGGAACACATGGTCTTAGAGGTCTCTACACTAATGCACAGAGCATGGGAAATAAGCAAGATGAACTTGAACTCCTTGCACTACAAAACAAATATGATATAATAGGCATTACTGAAACCTGGTGGGACGAGTCTCATGATTGGAATGTAGGAATAGAGGGGTATAACCTTTATAGGAGAAACAGGCCAAACAGGAAAGGAGGAGGAATAGCATTATATGTCAGGGATATTTACACCAGTGAAGTGATCCATGACATCAATACTGGAAGCCAGGTGGAGAGCATCTGGATAAAAATTAAAGGGGAGGGAAACAACAGGGATGTTATTGTGGGACTCTACTACAGACCCCCAAATCAGACGGAGGAATTGGATGATGCCTTTCTAGAACAGATGAACACACAGGCAGAAAGGAGAGATGTAGTAGTGATGGGTGACTTCAACTATCCTGATATTTGCTGGCAATCTAACTCAACCAAAACTTCAAGGTCTAGCAAATTCCTTACATGCCTGGAAGACAATTTCATGGTACAAAAGGTGGAAGAGGCAACAAGGGGGTCAGCTATATTAGATCTGATCCTAACCAACAGAGATGACCTGGTTAATGGGGTGCAAGTGGTGGGATCCTTAGGTGAGAGTGATCATGTTCTCCTGGAGTTTGTTATACAATGGAAAGGAGAAGCCAGGCATAGTCAGACACGCATTCTTGACTTTAGGAGAGCTGATTTCAATAAACTCAGGGAAATACTGGGGGTGATCCCATGGTCAGGAATATTAAAAGAGAAGAGACCTCAAGACGGATGGGACTTTCTCAAAAGGGAGATACTGAAGGCACAATTTCAAGCAGTACCATTGAGGAAGAAAAATGGGAGGTGTCTCAAGAAACCAGGATGGATGACTAAAGAGCTAAGTTTCAAACAGAACATGTTTCAATGGAGCTAAGTTTCAAACGGAACATGTATAGGAAATGGAAAAGGGGGAAAATCACCAAAGAAGAATTCAAACAGATAGCGAACACGTGTAGGAGTAAAGTCAGAAAAGCTAAAGCACAGAATGAGCTCAGGCTTGCTAGGGAGGTTAAGAACAATAAAAAGGGTTTTTTTGGGTATGTCCGCAGCAAAAGGAGGAAGAAGGAAATGATAGGGCCACTACGTGGAGAAGATGGCAAAATGCTAACAGGGGACAGAGAAAAGGCAGAATTACTCAACACCTTCTTTGCCTCAGTGTTTTCAGAAAAGGAAAAGGGTGACCAGCCTGAGGATAATGGAACAGAGGATACAATAGGGGAAATCCAGCTCAAAATAAGTAAAGAGGTAGTACAGGAATACCTTCTTAATCTAAATGAATTTAAATCTCCAGGACCAGATGAACTACATCCAAGAGTATTAAAAGACCTGGCAAATATAATCTCAGAGCCATTGGCAATAATCTTTGAGAACTCCTGGAGAACAGGAGAAGTCCCAGCAGACTGGAGGAGGGCAAACGTTGTTCCCATCTTCAAAAAGGGGGAAAAAAGAGGATCCCAACAATTATCGTCCAGTTAGTCTGACATCAATACCAGGGAAGATTCTAGAGCAGATCATTAAAAAGAGAGTCTGTGAACATTTAGAAGGCAATGCCATAATCACAAAAAGTCAACATGGGTTTCAGATAAACAAGTCATGCCAGACTAATCTGATCTCTTTTTTTGATAAAGTTACCAGTTTGGTAGATGAAGGGAATGCTGTGGACATCGCATACCTTGATTTCAGTAAGGCCTTTGACAAGGTTCCCCATGACATTCTTGCAAACAAGCTTGTAAAATGTGGGCTAGACAAGTTAACTGTTCAATGGATTTGTAATTGGTTGACCGGCCGAACCCAAAGGGTGCTCAGCAGTGGCTCCTCTTCGTCTTGGAAAGATGTGACCAGTGGGGTGCCACAGGGTTCTATCCTGGGCCCAGTGCTATTCAACATCTTTATCAATGACTTGGATGAGGGAATTAGGGGCATACTTATCAAATTTGCAGATGACACCAAATTAGGAGTAGCAGCTAATACCCTAGAGGACAGGATCAAAATTCAGAATGACCTGGATAGACTGGAGAGCTGGGCCAAAGCTAACAAAATGAAATTCAATACAGAGAAATGTAAAGTACTGCATTTAGGGCAGCAAAATGAAATGCATAAATATAGGATGGGAGAGACCTGGCTGAATGAGACTACGTGCGAAAGGGATCTAGGAATCCTAGTAGACCACAAGTTGAACATGAGCCAACAGTGTGATGCGGCAGCTAAAAAGGCCAATGCGATTTTGGGCTGTATCAATAGAAGTATAGTGTCTAGATCAAGGGAAGTAATAGTGCCACTCTATTCTGCCTTGGTCAGACCTCAGTTAGAATACTGTGTCCAGTTCTGGGCACCACAATTCAAAAAGGATATTGACAAATTGGAGCATGTCCAGAGAAGGGCAACTAAAATGGTGAAAGGTCTGGAAACCATGCCTTATGAGGAGAGACTTAGGGAACTGGGTATGTTTAGCCTGGAAAAAAGACGGTTAAGTGGCGATATGATAGCCCTGTTTAAGTATTTGAGGGGATGTCACGCTGAGGATGGAGCAGGCTTGTTTTCTTCTGCTCCAGAGACTGGAACACGGAGCAATGGATGCAATCTCCAGGAGCAGAGATTCCACCTCAACATGAGGAGGAACTTTTTGACAGTAAGAGTTGTTCGGCAGTGGAACACACTCCCTCGGAGCGTGGTGGGGTCTCCTTCCTTGGAGGTCTTTAAACAGAGGCTGGATTGCCATCTGTTGGGGATGCTTTGATCAAGATTTCCTGCGTGGCAGGGGGGTTGGACTGGATGGCCCTCGTGGTCTCTTCCAACTCTGCAATTCTATGATTCTATTATTCTAGAAGCAACCAAATTTCATTCAGTCCAAAAAGGCCATCTTATCATCACCTCATCCAATGTGGTATTAGGTACTTTGCTATCTATATAAAATATAATTTTTAATTCATATAGAGAACGTATCAACTAAAACATAATATACATCTGATATATCTGTAGAAATAAAATGCTAGGTTAGGTTTGCAGGGGATTTTTCCTCCAATTGTGGCCACAGTATTGTACATAAACCTTTGTGAAGGCAATACATTCAACCTGAAGATGCTGTTGAAACTGTTTTTCGTCTTGAGTGTTTTTCCTTCTCAAGAATGAGCCACCTTGTGTTATTTATTCCCACCACTGCAAAGAAGCAAATTAAAGTAATCAGGCTCACTTCATTTAGGTGGAATCTTTATCACTGACTGATTCAGTTAGGAGAGTTGTTACTGTGATCTAGCCTCAGTTCACTACAAGATATTCCCAAGATAAGATTGTGACTTCAATACTGTAATTAGAAATCTTTGCCACAATACTTAATTGGCTGGTTGCTGAAAATTTTCAGTCAAATTAGCAGCCTTCTGTTTTCAGAGTTTGCCTAAACATTTCTGAAAGGGATTTCAATTAAAATACAATCTCTGCTGTTCTGAGTTCATGACAAGCAAACTGAAGGCTTCTTTTCCTTTCCTAGCAAGAGGAATTAGTTTGGTCAAAAGCAGTAAAAAAAGACATTAATCATGGCTAGTCAGTCTAGAAAAAAACTGTGCTTGTAGGTGTCATGACTTTCACATGAACCTTCAGGGAGCATGTTCAAAGTGAAGGGCATGGTAAATTACAAACCAATTCTGCTGATGTTTGCTGTGGGGTCTTTAAAGCAATTACGCTCATAACAGGTTGCTTCAATACATTTGCTTTTTAAAATGTAGTTTCTTCATTATTCTCCATAACCCCTTTCCTCTCTGAGTATAAGACTCTTCCATATAGTCTAGCCTAAGGCTTTAGCCCTGTGACAGATTTCATTTATATACTCGGTTGGCATTAAGTTCTTCATATTGGAATAGTTTTGAAAACAGCTTTAAAATTATCTAAAGTCTTCATATTTTTTACAGCCTTTAGGAATCTATTTGTTTAACGGATGAGTTAGCTCCAAAGTCATATTTCTAATAACATACACTCACCTACTTCTGAAGAGGGTTCATCTTCCAACCCCACCTTCAATTTTTGATTACATTTTTTAAAATGTTTTCACCCTTAAGTAAAATTCAAGCCTCTCTCCTAAGGAAGAGATAGCTCCTGTGAAAATAATAACATTACTTCAGACATACAGTAAACATTCCATTTTGAAGTGTTCATAGCATGATTTCCAGAACCTCAAGCACAAATATACCTTTAATTTTACCTCCTGTTGATAAAAACAGTGTGCCAAAAGGAACTGTATCCAAGAGACTTGCCAAATATGTACTAAAGAAAGAGTGAATTAGACAAGGATAACTAATCATTGAGGGGTGTTTACACAGTTCATGTTCTCTTTGGAAAGCCTTGTTATGAGTTGTACAATAATAACATTTGACATTCTGAGTAGGCAAATGCCTGCACTTGCATCAGCGTTAGCGTTCATGTTTCAGCTAAACTACAAAAAGGCAATCAACATCTTATAATACTAATACTTAGATACTGTTGTACCAAATGTAAATAATATCAATACAACAAGAAAACTGTACATATATAAACACATTTTTTAAAGAAATACTGTATTAAGTGCATCCATATATACAAGGAGAAACAATGCAGGACCATATGAGCATGTATATATCAATATACATGTTATATATGTATGTGCAACTAAAACAATAATTACAGGTTGTCATCCCTCACCCACCCTCATATCCATGGAACCAATATCCACTGTTTCAGTTACCCACAGTTGAAAAAATAGGGACACATACCATAGAGTCATGTTGGAAAATGCCTAGAGAGGTGTTTAGGTCCTCTAATGCAAATCTATGATTTGTTTGTAGCAGAAGACCTTTATTTTAATAGTAATATTTTAATTAATTTATTTTCTTTTAATAGTATTTTAATATTTATTTTAATATTAATATTTTAATAATAACATGCTAGACAATAATGCAGTAGTCAGTACTAAATGTAAATGACTGATACACAATAAGCTTCCAGGTGAAAATGGACTCGAATACCCATTTATTTTGGAGTAAATATTATGGAATGAATGAAGAATTTGAACATGCACAATGTAATTTTAGAAACAAGAGTACTTTTAGTTCTTCTATAACAACAAAATGTTACCATAGCTGCTAGGAACTAATAAGAGCTGTTTGCAGGTAATGTTGAGTTGATATAAACAACATGGTGGTTTTTGTCTCCCCAAGCTGGAAAAAAAATATATTTTTAACTGTCTCTCTGGCTTTTCTTCGCAAACGAAGATTCAGGAAGGACTCATCCCGCGCTTTCTGCAAGCGTGCTGATGACTAAAAAGGCCAATCCGAGATAAACAAGTCCGGTTGCAAAAAGCACAGCAGAAGGTCTCCTTGGGTGATGTTTTTGGGTTGTGATTCTTTCTGCGTTGTCGTTTCTCTTCAAGACTTGTTCGTCATGAGTTCTCAAATAAGGCTGCAGCATTGTGGATAGTGCGTCTCCATGCCTCCCGATGTGAGGCCAGGGCGGACCACTGTTGGTGATGAATTTTGCCGAGCCTGAGATGTTGTTTCAGGGAGTCTTTGTATCGCTTTTTTGGAGCGCCCCTCTTACGCTGACCCGTGGCGAGTTCACCATAGAGTACTGTTTTGGGGAGGCGATGGTCCTCCATCCTAGAAACGTGCCCTGCCCAGCGCAGCTGTGTTCTCAATATCATGGCCTCAATGCTGGTGATCCCTGCTTGCTCAATGACAGCAACATTCGTCACATAGTCAGTCCAGTGTATATTTAGGATTGTGCGTAGACAGCGCTGATGAAAGCACTCGAGGAGTCGTAGGTGGTGGCGATAGGTGACCCATGTTTCAGATCCATAAAGGAGGATAGACTGTAATAATCAATCAATTTGGGGCTTAGGGTCTTTCCACACTGTTGTGGGTACTTTTTAATATTCCTGTTAGAGTTTCGACAGATTGACACCTGCAGAAAGGTTTTATCTGGAAAAACATTGTGCATTGGCCATAGTACACTGTTCTGTTATATGGACAACACTCTGTAGTAATGCAGTAAAACTATGCAATCATTCTGTTGTATGAACTGGCATTGCATTATTACACTCCTGTTACATACACATAATATGTATGTATGTGTGGTTTTATGTGCATTTGTACACTTTTCCCAGGATTTATGTTGTTATTATTTCTGTACTTTGAAGATTCCCAAACTGTGTTTCATTGCAGGGGCTGAAATTATCTTTCTAGCTGTTGCAAACTGCAGCTTTTGTGTCATTTGTAAAATATCCCAGTGTTCCTCGCCATTGGCTCTTCTGACTTGGTCTGGTGGGATTTGCAGTTCAACAGCACCTGAGGACAACACAATTCTCTGCTTTAGCCAAATAGACTCTACGGTGTTATATAAATGACATAACATTCTTATAGGAAATGCAATGCAATAAAACAACTGTCATATAAAATGAACTAGGAGACAATAAAACTTAAGCAGGCAGAGTCAATTTGACTGTTTATAATGCTATCCTCAAATGAAACCCTGGGAAGCCACTGTTTTCTAAACTATGGCTCTGATACATAATATCTTGCACAGAACAGTGGGATACATGCCTGCTGGTGCTTAAAAGCATATGTGTGCAAACAGTAGCTGAAGTGGTAGAGGTTATTAACAGCTGTTATATTTCCCCCATGCAAACATATTTGATCTTTTGTATAAATTCCTGAAAAACAGGAGAGGTCCCAGCAAACTGGAAGAGGGCAAATGTTGTCCCCATCTTTAAAATTTGGGGAAACAGAAGACCCAAATAATTACTGCCCAGTCAGCCTGACATCAAGACTAGGAAAGATTCTAGAGCAGATCATTAAACAGATAGTCTGTAACCACTTAGAAAGGAATGCTATGATTACTAAAAGTCAACATGGATTTCTCAAAAACAAGTTGTGCCAGACTAATCTCATCTCTTTTTTTGATAGAGTTACAAACTTGAGAGATGAAGGGAACGAAGTGGATGTAGTACTGTATATCTTGGTTTCAGTAAGGCTTTTGACAAGGTCCCCCATGATATTCTTGCAAAAAAGTTAGTAACCTGTGGGCTAGATAATGCAACTGTTAGGTGGATTTGTAATTGGTTGACTGACCGAACCCAAAGGATAGTCACCAATGGCTCTTCTTCATCCTGGAGAGAAGTGACCAGTGAGGTGCCACAGGGTTCTGTCCTGGGCCCAGTGCTATTCAACATCATTATCACTGACTTCGATGAGGGAATAAAGGGCATGCTTTTCAAGTTTACAGATGACACCAAATTAGGAGGGGTAACTAATATCCCAGAGGACAGGATGAGAATCCAAAATGACCTCAACTTATTAGAAAGCTGGGCCAATACTAACCAAATGAATTTGAACAGTAAAAATGAAATGCATAGTAACAATGAAATGCACAGATATAGGATGGGTGACACCTGGCTTGATGGCAGTACATGAGAAAAGGAGTCTTAGTGGACCACAAGCTGAACATGACTCAGCAGTGTGATGCAGCAGCTAAAGAAGCCAACGTGATTCTAGGCTGCATTCATAGGAGTATAGTATCCAGATCAAGGAAAGTAATATTGCCACTCTATTCTGCTTTAGTCAGACCTCACCCGGAATACTGTGTCCAGTTCTGGGCACTACAATTCAAGAAGGATCTTGAGAAGCTGGAACATTTATTTATTTATTTATTTATTGTCCAGAGGAGGCCGACCAGGATGGTGGGAGGTCTGGAAGCCATGCCCTATGAGGAGTGGCTTAGGGAGCTGGGTATGTTTAGTCTGGAAAGAGAAGGTTGAGAGGTGACATGATAGCCATGTTTAAATATTTGAAGGAATGTCATACTGAGCATGGGGCAAGCTTGTTTTTGCTGCTCTAGAAATTAAGACATGGAGCAATGGGTTCAAACTATAGGAAAAGAGATTCCACCTAAACATTAGGAAGAACTTCCTGACAGTAAGAGCTGTTTCGAAGTGGAATACACTGCCTCAGAGTGTGGTGGAGTCTCCTTCTTTGGAGGTTTTTAAGCAGAGGCTGGATAGCCATCTGTGGGGAATGATTTGATTGTATATTCCTGCATGGCAGGGGGTTGGACTAGATGGCCCTTGAGGTCTCTTCCAACTCTATGATTCTATGATTCTTAATAAATTCTTAATAATTGGGTTTTTTTAAAAAAATGAATGTAAATGTGGGAAGCTGTTGGTCCAAGGAAACACAAGATTTTGTTTAAAATTAAATGTTTAAAATGCTTAAAACATGGGGTAAGTGTTACACTTAAATTCAAGTTAATAGTGGTAGAATCATAGAGTTGGAAGAGACCACAAGGGCCATCTAGTCCAACCCCTTCCCAGCAGGAATACACAATGAAAGCTTTCTGGACAGATGGCCATCCAGCCTCTGTTTAAAAACCTTCAAAAAAGGAATGTCCGTCACATTCTGAGGCAGTGTATTCCACTGCTCTTACTATCAGGAAGTTAAACATGGCTTTCATGTCACCTCTTCACCTTCTCTTCCCCAGGCTAAACATGCTCAGCCAGTTTCATATCACTGAATTAAAACTGGTGTTCAACATAAGAGGCACACTCTATCAAGTACTATTCTGCACAGCCATTTTAATAGCATATGCCCAAGATCCAGAAGATATCCTATAAACATAGCAACTTGTATAGTTATCTATAACTTGTATAGCTATAGATATCCTATAAACATATGCTACATGTAGAAGATAAGAACAGCAGGACTTATTGAACAACTGCTAGACTACTGGGGAAACAAAAGTAGTTGATCATATAATTAAGCCATAATTATGATTCATGAATAAAGAGGCACATGGGGCAGAATTAAAGTTCTTGTAATAATGCTAAGTTACTCCGGGGAATGAATTACTACATAGCTGGCATGGCTCTCATTTGGATAAACACATTCTGCTTTGAGTTTAATGCAGCACAATGCATCTTACAAGTGTTTGATTTTAACATTTAGCTAAGGGTACAAAGTTAAGCAACCTCATTTAGGAATTACATCTATCGAGTCACTTGAGAATCAACATAGTTAAGAGTAAACATTTTTATAAATGTATGCCACATCTTTCACTCTAGGGCTCAGGACATTTTAAAACAAAATAAAATACAATGGATAAAATTCAGAGGTATAGTCTAAAACCACACAAATCCCATCAAAATAAAAGAACTAGTTAGTGCATTTTCTGTATTCGTGTCAAATAAATTTCGGCCTATAAGACGACTTGGCATATAAGACGACTGCCCAATTTTCAAGTAAAAATATAGAGTTTGGCATATATTCACCATATAAGACCAACACCCCCCCCAATTTGGCTGGCTGGCTGGGGGAGCCTTGCCAGCAGATCTTTGTTTCCCAACTCACGAGGAAGGTGGACGCAAGGGGCGAAAATACCCAGTTTGCCTCTTCTGCCCCCCTCCCTCCATCTTCATTCCCTTTGGAAAGGAATGAAGATGGAGGAAATGGGCAGCATGCATTGCAAACCACGGGATTCACCCCTTTCTTCCACCTTACAGGAAGGTGGATGAAAGGGGTGAAAACACCCGGTTTGCCTTGTCCGCCCCCCTTCCTTCTTCATTCCCTTTGGAAGGGAATGAAGACGGAGGAAATGGGCGGTGGTGGCTGCAATCCGTGGGATTCGCCCCTTTCTTCCACCTTCCAGGAAGGTGGAAAAAAGGGGTGAATGTACCGGTTTGCCTCAGCCGCTGCTCGATCTCCTGTGTGTTCATTCCCTTTGGGGAATGATCTCCTCGTGAGTAGGGAAAGCGAACAGGATCAGCTGGCAGGGCTCTCCCAGCCAGCTAGCCACTACATTCGCCCCTTTCTTCAACCTTCACTTGCTCCCCAAAGGGGTGAAGGCAGAGGAGGGAGCCAAATGAACCTGGTTTGCCTCGGCCACCGCCCATTCCCTCTGTCTTGTTTCCCTTTGCGAAGGAAATGAAGACGGAGGGGGTGGGTGGTGTCCATGGCAAACTGCAGCATTCACCCCTCTCTTCTACCTGCCAGTCACCCTTGACTCGAAGGTGGACGAAAGGGGTGAAAATACCCGGTTTGCCTTGTCCACCCCCCCCCTCCATCTTCATTCCCTTTGGAAGGGAATGAAGATGGAGGGAATGGGTAGTGGCCATTGCAAACCGTGGGATTCGTCCCATTCTTCCACCTTCCAGGAAAGTGGGCGCAAGGGGCGAAAATACCCAGTTTGCCTCATCTGCCCCGCTCCCTCCATCTTCATTCCCTTTGGAAAAGAATGAAGATGGAGGGAATGGGCAGCATGCATTGCAAACCACGGGATTCACCCCTTTCTTCCACCTTCCAGGAAGGTGGACGAAAGGGGTGAAAACACCCGGTTTGCCTTGTCCGCCCCCCTTCCTTCTTCATTCCCTTTGGAAGGGAATGTAGACGGAGGGAATGGGCGGTGGCGGCTGCAATCCGTGGGATTCGCCCCTTTCTTCCACCTTCCAGGAAGGTGGACAAAAGGGGCGAATGTACCGGTTTGCCTCAGCCGCTGCTCGATCTCCTGTGTGTTTGTTCCCTTTGGGGAATGAACACACAGGAGATTGAGCGGCAGCTGCTACAAACCGCAATGCTCGCCCCTCTCCTCTGTCCAGTTGCTCCCCAAAGGGGGAGAAGGCAGAAGAGGGGAGAGAATGAACTGGTAAACACTTTGCCTCACCCCCGCCCGATCTCCTGCTTCTCCATTTGCAAAGGGATCAAAGAGGCAGAAGATCGGATGGCAAGTGAAGCAAAGTGTATCTGGCATATAAGACAACCCCCACAACCCCCAATTTTGGAGGATATTTTGGGGGGGGGGTTAAAGGTTGTCTTATACACTAAAATTAAGGTCACTAGCAAAGGTCCAGTAGATATCTACGTGACTTTTTGAGGGGCAGGAGACTGCCCAATAGTGAGCTCACCTTGGCTTTAGGCATTGATGTTAAATGTTAGGATCAGATGTGGAACATGGCAATTGTACACCAATATGTACAGGTTTGTAGATAAAGGAGATTTTCAGACCGCGTTGCAGCGTGCCTAGCGCAGGAGGAAATTTCGGGAGAGGGACGGCGGTCTTGCGCGGCAGGGGGGCATTTTCGGACGCCGTTTTCCTTCTCCCAAAACCATCTGTGTCACTTCCGTGAAGCTTTGGAAGCCGCAGAGCCATATTTTAATCACGGGCAACCTCCGTGATTAAAATATGGCTCTGCGGCTTCCGAAGCTTCACGGAAGTGACACGGATGGTTTCGGGAGAGGGACAACAGCATCTGAAAACGCCCCCCTGCCATGCAAGACCGCCATCCCTCTCCTGAAAATTCCTCCCGCGCTAGGCACGCTGAAACGCGGTCTGAAAATCTCCTAAAAGGCACTGTGAATTGTCTTCAGAAGGATCCAAGTACTGTATCAATCCAGTGAAAGCTACTCTGGAGATTTTCACATGGGCTATATTTCCTGTGGCAGGAATGGAACAGGGTCAGGAAAGGTTTTCCCTTTCGGAAAACGTCCACCCTGTTCCGTTCCTACATTGTGCCTGCTCTGTTTTCTCCCAGTGATATAGTATTCATGGGAAGAAGTCATTAATAAGCACCAGGTTCCGTTTCTGTTACGGAATCACAGGCGTGTGAATCTGATCCCGTCGCTATTCTGGAATGACAGGGGTGGGGGAGAAGCTCTGTGGCAGGCACTTCCTGCACGATCTGGACAGCCAGGTAAGTGCCACCCTTCCCACCCCCCTTCCCATGTTACTTGTATTTTTATTATTATTATTCTTTCTGACAGTTTAAGAACTTGCGTTATTAAAAAATGACGGAAGATACTGGCAGAGAAATAGAAGCAACACAGAGAAATAGAAGCAACACAGAGTCAGATCGGGAGAAGGAAAGGGGTGTGCGAAACGGAGCTCTGCTCCCAGAAGAGCCCCATTTCTCTCCCGATCTCTCAGGGGAATAATTTCCCCATGTGAAAATCTCCTATGAGCATAAGGCTGGGTGGTCGGTACAGCCATTTGATGTGTGTGGAAAGATGTGTGTGTCCCATAGTGTTGCCTGCTTCTGTACATGGATCATTCTCTTTCTTCATGGCTATTCATCACAGCTGCCAGTACTTCAGTCTCAAAAGGAATGAGGTTAGGTACAGCTGCTTGTGAAGTTTTCTTTCACTACAGCACAGTAACTGAGTAACCCATATGCACCAAATGTCTGTTTTTTCCTCCAAAAAAGCAAGAAAAGATAACAGAAAAGTAATTAGTACAAGTAATGTGCAAGTTACTTGTTTTCAGCTTTGCCAAGAGTAAAAGCAATCATTTTTAAACACTGTAACAAGTAACAGACTTGCCTTTACTTTTCAAAAGGAACAAATTACTTTTTAAAAGTAACTTTCCAATATCTGCTACACTGTAGTACTGGATACAGCTGCTACAGTACAGCATAATATTTTCGGTGCATGGAGAAAGTGCAGGGGGGGGGTCTCCATAAACAGAAGGCAATGCAAACGATGACACTTCCTTCCTCATCAGATTGGAGTGCCCTTCTCTGAGCAGAAAAGCTTGGGAAAGGGAGACAAGGACAGGGCTTCCACTGGGTCCTCAGCAGACTGGATGGTAAGCCCTAATCCAGTCCAGAAAGTCCTGATATAATAGTTTGAAATAATTACTAATATGGCAGTAACTGTAGATTTATGTCAATTAAACAGTACAATTCGTGTGTATGAATGAGTATTCAGGAAGAAAAACTCTATATGGTCAATTGTTTTTCTGAGCCAGTATAATGCTGAAATATTTAAACCATTTATTTTCTTCTATTTGAGAGCAATATTAATTCAGCCTTCTATTGATCTTGAACTTCAGTACTAAGTCAGTATTAATTAAGGTAAGTGAAACAATTTGATTTTGAAAAATGAGACAGCAGTGCCAATCATCAACCATGCCTTTGAAACCAATCATCAGCCATGCCTTTGAAAAATCCAAACAACTTTCTTGGATACATGTAAGAGAATGGTTCTTTCTTTCCAAATTGGCAGCATATCTTGCTGGCACCTTTTGTGATCTCATTGAGATGCTTGAAGTGTATAACAGATCTTAATTTATGAATCAGAACAATAGATGAACTGTAGAATTATTCACATTATTGGATATAGAAATCACATGCCCCAGTCCAGAAGGAAAGTCTGATGCAGTGTAAACCAATAAAATCATACCATGCACTTTAGAAACTCTGTAATCAGCACTTTACACACAGTGATCCTTTGTGCAATTGTAAATACATATGTACTGTTGGCATGGTCTCCTTTGAGAGTGTCTTTGGTAGAACTGAGGGCTCTGACCCTTGCCCCCACACCTCCAGGTGATCAGGAGGCTGGAAGGAACTGCTCTTCCCTTCCTGCTCTTCTTCTCTTTTGTACATCTGATATCATGTACAAGTGACATTCAATTATTTATTCATATAAAAATGGTTCAGAAGCTGTATTTCCTATAATGAAAACAAGGAATAATACCTAGCTTATCTTCTTTACCTTATTTATCTAGGAACAATTTCCATTCTGTCTTATCCTACCACCCAATATATCTGTATACATAATCTGGTTATACAATCATATAATTAGTATACTACTCAATTAATGAACTAATTATTTTTCTGACACTTATTGATAATCCATTTCCCAGGATTATTCAGTTTTCTAATTCTAATGCAGAACAGATTGAATGCTAACTCTGCTAATTCTGTTCTCAAAACAGAAATTAATTCTTCAGTCCTCAAAACATTCCAATTAGTTTCTCCATTTCTTCCAACCAGAAACATAAAGGCTGAAGTTTTGATAACATTATGAAATTGTATGTTCAGTGTTATACAAGGAAAGATTCTAGAGCAGATTATTAATCAGGCAGTCTGTAACCACTTAAAAGGAACACTGTGATCATTAAAAGTCAACATGGGTTTCTCAAAAACAAGTCATGCCAGACTAATCTTTTCTCTTTTTTTGATAGAGTTACAAACTTGGTAGATGAAGGAAATGCTGTGGATGTAGTGTATCTTGATTTCAGTAAGGCATTTGACCAGGTCCCCCATGATATTCTTGCAAAAAAAAAAATAGTAACATGTGGCCTAGACAATGCGACTGTTAGATGAATCTGTTGACCAGCTGAACCCAAAGGGTTCTTCTTCATCCTGGAAAGAAGTGACTAGTGGGGTGCCACCCTGCCATAGGGTTCTGTGCTGGGCCCAATGCTATTCAACATTATCAGTGTCTTGGATGAGAGAATATAGGGCATTCTTATCAAGTTTGCAGATGATACCAAATTAGGAGGGGTAGCTAATACCCTGGAAGACAGGCTCAGCATTCAAACTGACCTTAACAAATTAGAAAGCTGGAACAAAACTAACAAAATAAATTTCAACAAGGAGAAATGTAGGATATTTGGGCAGTAAAAATGAAATGCATAGATACAGGAGCCCCATTCCATATCCAACCTGGTAACCTTACCAGTCAATGAAGTGCTAAGAACTTGTATGATAAACACGAAGCATTAAAAAAATGTTATAGTTTGGTACAAGTGACCCAGATCTACATGTGTACATTTTCAGAACTGCTTGATTACACAATATCATAGAATGAGTGTTCAAGTGAACCCTGTAGAGTACAAGTCACATACTCACATAGAAGAACTCATCTTTAGAGGATTTTAAGTAGATGCTAGATGGCTATCTGTCAGGAATGATTTGATTGTGTATTCCTGCATGGCAGGGGGTTGGACTGGATGGCCCTTGTGGTCTCTTCCAACTCTGTGATTCTATGATCAACTTGTGGTGCTGTAGTCAGGAAGTTACAGAAAGTGCTTCGAATTCAAAGAAGGCAAAGCAATACAGAGGTGGAGGAGTGCACCCATCAGCCCCTAAAGTAAGATGACTATGATCTCAAAGTAAAATGGATATAGCCTGGCAAATACACCTTATTTCCTACCATGGACAGCTGAGCAGCAAGTGGAAACAGTTAACTTGGTCTGATTTCTGTTGCTCTGCCAAACCATCACCACCTGTGTGCAGAGAGTAGTTGTGATGTATCTGGGAAAACAAAGGTTGCAGAGAGGCAGTAGGACTCTATCTTACACTTTAAGTCTACTGACTTGGTCCTGGCTTCCTATGCAGAAAGGTCAGGTGCATGCCTGTTGTCACTATTCACAGGCTGGACTGATTACTTGCTTCATCCTTGCTAACAGTACACATGCTTTCATAGGAATTGCAATCCCCACACTGCTAGTTTGTCTTCATAATTTACACAGGTGACCTATAAGATAAAGTAATTGTACAGCATTGTCATCTGCACATTGATAAATAATCTTACCAAATTTCAGCCTTTTGCAATGTATAGTTTTCCTATTTTAAAAAAGCTGGGATAGGAGAGGATCCAGAAAAATCTATTGAGTTTTCCCTCTGCTGGGATACTTTTTGTCCCATTCAATATACTAGAGACAAAGAAACTGGAACCATGAAGCTCTTTCTGTTTGGCCACTGGTATTTAAGTATAGCCCATCCAATTATTTCCCTTTGATCTGCTTTGATTTTTTAAAAATATATCTATAAGTGCCATGACTTTTAACATCCTCATTGTCATGAGTATGTAACTGACAAATGATAAATTGGGGTGCTTCTGATAACATTAGACAAACACAAATACCATGACTGTGGCACTAACCATAGTATGTTCTTTATTACAAATTAAGCATGACAGATTAATTTATTGCAGTTTTGTGGTTCCGATTGGAAAAAGCACAATAAAACTACTGCTTACTTTGGTACCAATAATATATCTGAACTATCAAGGGTGCAGGGGAGATCACAGTTTTTAAAAAATGTTATAATTGATGTGGCAGACATATGTTAATTGTGCATGGGTGTGGCTGTACCTGCAAAGATGTCTTCCATATATAAATATAGTGACCACTGTAAAAGTAAATTGGAAAATTCAGTCTTGAACCTAGCTCTGAGTAGGTTACTGAGAGGAACTGTGTATATCTCTGTCATCGTTACTGACTTGATATTAGTCACTGTCAATGGCTCTTGAGGCAGCAAGTGACAAAATGAACAATTGCTCTTTAAATGATTGTGACCTTAAAGACCAAAAGACATTGCAAATAACATGTCTCCTTAAATACTTCCTCATTTATTTTACTTTATATCCACTGGTCTCAGAGATGAAAAAAGAAGCTCTATAGCAGGGCTCTGCAACTTGTGTCTGTGTAGTCTCCATCAGAAATTTAATATATAATAATAATAATAATAATAATAATAATATTTTTTTTCTATCATGCCCCTCTGCAACGCAATTGGGGCGGCTTACAATATAAAAACTCCATAATTACAATACCCTAGCCCACCCACCCCTTAAAATAATTTAAATTATAAAGGATAAAAAACATACAATAATTAAAAATATATTAAATTAGAAAAAAATTAAAACATACAATATTTTTTTTAAAAAAATTCAGTTGCAGCTCAGAGGGAAAGGACAGCTGAGTCTTGGGCCAGGATAGTTATTCAGGAAAGGCCTGCTGGAAAAGATCCATCTTGACAGCTTTTCTTAAAGCTGTCTAAGGTAGTAATAAGACGGATCTCGTCAGGCAGGCCATTCCATAATCTGGGAGCGGCAGCAGAGAAGGCCCTCTGGGAGGTCACCGACAGCCTTGTTTTCACAGCCTGTAACAGATTCCTCCCAGAGGACCAAAGTGCATGGGGAGGGTCGTACGGAAGGAGGTGGTCCCGGAGATAAGTTGGACCCAAGCCATGTAGGGCTTTAAAGGTCATAACCAACACCTTGTACTGTGCCCAGAAACTGATAGGCAGCCAGTGGAGATCTTTTAGCACAGGTGTTATATGCTCTCTTCTGGAAACACCAGAAATCAACCTGGCTGCCATGTTATGAACTAGTTGAAGTTTCCAAGTCAAGCACAATCAGAAATTTAATATTTCATGGGAATGTGATTAGAAGTGTTTGGTACCTTATTAATGGCATAAGGGGCCAATGATATTTACCGTATTTATATGTAACTTTGGGCCATAGAGGCCTTGAGAGAATGCTAATTTTACACAACTCAGTAGAACTTACTCCTGAGTAGACATATATATAGTTGCATTGTAAGAAAGGATGGTTCATTCTGTATTCAAAGTGTTCCGATACCAGATTGTTGTTCAAACAATCTGTGTTGAAGTTAGAAGAGTCATTAGACTTTTTTAAATTTAGCAAGACTAAAAACACACTATGCACAAATAATTCACACACTGTGCTTGAGACTGAAATCCTTCACCTATATCCTTGGAAGTATTCCCATTGAAGTCATGTTAATTTGACATCTATAGGATAAAGCTGTTGTATAATACACCCTTTTCTAAACCTCAAGTCTGGGATGTAATTAAAGACAATAAGGGAAGGGAAATGGTCTAGCTTCCCAAACAAATGCCAAGTATTTTTCTTCCACTTGTTAATAGGAACAGAGATTCTGTGGCATCTTTAATTTAACATGGGTTAAATTATTTTATCTAAAAATAATATTTGCCTGAGCTTTTGTGGATTAGAATCTGCTTCCTTAGATGCATGAAGTGAATGTTAGGGTTCCAAGTAGATATGCACATTGCACATTGTAAACAAATTGGATCAGAGCAAAACTGGAGGTTAATTCTGTATTAACCCTGGCCACAAACAATGGATGGTAATATTGGCTGTAGCAATTGGTTCTGGTTCAGCAGTGGCTTGGGGTACTGGTGACTTTAAACACAGTGATTCTTCCATTGAGTCTCCAATGTTAGCCATGCAGACAGTAGGTCAGGCAATGACTGTGTTGGGTGGGGAGTTGTTCTTGAGGGCAGCTAGCAATCAGAGAAAACAGTAGTGTAACCCAAGTATATACTGCCACTGGCTGCTGCTTTCTAACCTGCCTGCTGTTACCTACCCTGTCATCTACTGCTCCATATAATAATAATTGGCAATATTTAATAATTTGGCTAAATGTGACTTTTCACGCAGTGTGAATTGGCCAGTAAACTGGGAATTCCCAAGAACCAGGAATTCCAAAAGACTAGCGCTGAGACTCAGTCAGGTATGTACTAAGGCAGGGCTAGCGCAATTTCCAAAGAAAGATAATTTGCAAGGCAACATCTTGCCTGAACATCTGGCTAATCCTATCAGCTTAAACTGAGATACTCAAGTTTGTAAAGATACCTCATACCTTTGCCTTTCCCCAAACAATTTCTTCTGCTATTCAATTAAAGTATCCACACATTAAGGATCATTAACATATCCAGAGTCTCCATTGGCTCATCTTGAGAATTTCTGAGAAGCATTGTTTTTCACTCTAAATTCCATCCCCTGAAGGAAATTATTGGCTATACAAACCCTTCCAAAACCCCAATTAAGTGCACAAAATTCTTATTGACTCCATGTCATCTTCCTATTGACTCCATGTCAGACTGTGTAGCCATTCTGGCTTAGGACCCCCACTCTGCTGGTTTCCTCTACAATCTCAACTCCTCAGATTGGTGTAGTATCACCCCAAACAATCTCCTTTCCCTATAACTCTATCCCAATACTTCCTACTTTATTCGCTAGCCTTGTGTGAGTGCCTGTGTAAACATTGTTATTACTGCTTTCTCAAAAAAAGACCAAATAATTGTACTATCCAGCTTAAAATCTCCCCCTTATTACTATTATACATAGGTCAAAAGGTCCTGCTATCTGTTGCCCCCTCTTGGATAGCTAAGCTTAGTATATTAATTCCCAATAGCAATGTTTTGAGGGCCTTAAGACCCCCAAGCATTTAGAGTAACACTGCTCTCACCAAATTGTAGCTCAAGCAAGATCAAAGAAACTGCCCAAAACCAGCAGCCCTACTTCTTTGTAAGCTATGGCAGAAGGATACTGTTCAGATAGAAATGGCAACAGGGTACCCACCTATGCTTGGCACCTGGGCAACTGGTTCCCTTTGCCTAAGCAGCAGCCCTGACTAAGGCTGCATTCTTAAATATACCTGGGAGTAAGTCTGACTGAAATCAGTGAAGCTTACTTCTGTGTAGATATGCATAGGATTGCACTATGGACCAGAGAATACTGACCTATCATGTCAACTCTGATCATCAAACAAATAGTTAGATTCGTAATAGGAATTAATTATTTTTAAATAATTTTTAAATTTTAAATAAATTATTTTTAAATGGCCTGTGAGAGGGATACACAAACACACACACACTGTTACCCAACCCTGATCTAGCTGATAAATTCATACTTTCCGTGTTAGAAGAATGGCTTTATTAGGGCTCAAGAGAATGCTTCCCATTCATCTGGCACTCCCCTCAAGATTCTTTGTTCCTACTGAGCTTTGCTGCAGTCCTCACAGTAGTTAATGGGGTGATGAACATGTTCAGAAGATGGTCCAGACATGGTTAAAAGGTCTCAAAATTAAGCCTTGTGAGGAATGGTTGAGTATACTTAGTCTGAAACAGTTCTATCATTCTATTACTTTTCCTGGCAACAGCATATCTCTGTTATAATGCTAAGTATTTGGGAGTGTCTTGGTCTGAATGGACAGTTTAGTCCCATTAGCTTTATCACTCTTTGGCTAAGATGAAAACATCTCAGAAAGGTTTGTTGATCTAGAACAGCAGAGCTACTTCCATTTTTGGCCTTTTTTTGTGGTATGGATATTGGGACGGCCACGATAACTGACTGCATTTCAAAATACAGGGCTTCTGGGCCATGTGAGGTATGTTTAGTTTCTGTTTCTTTTTCCTTCATATTTTTTCAGAGTGCATCATCTGTTGATAATGAGATACGTCTTCTTGTCTACAGACCACAGTACAGATTGGTTTGAGTTCATAATTGCATAGTCTAGGGGTAAATCTCTACTGCAGTCACATACTAACAACCACCATGCAGTGCTCCACGGGCTTTTACCCAGCCCACAGGATGGCAGCTTGAGTTGGAAGGGATTAGTGGTTCATCCAGGAAATCAGCAATCCATCAGTGAAGCAGACAGACACATACATACGCAGGGATACATAGACACACAGAGAGAGTGTGGCACCCCTGGAGCCAGCAGGAAAGAGTTTAAGTCTACCATAAAGGTTCAGAATGGCACTTGCTTTTACTTTTGGAATTCTGCTCTACTTCAGATACTTTGCCACAATAGATGATCAATTTGGAGAAGATATGAAAGGGCTGGGGGGGGGATAATAACTCATGTATATTCGAAAGGATATCCAACTGATTTCAATGAAGTGTTTTTCAAGATATGTGTACATGACTGCAGTCTATGAGGGCAATGGACAGAGACCTAAATCCAATATAACAATGCCAGAGTGAAACCCCCTGCTTGTGTACTTGTGCTGTATTATAATTTTGTGCAAATAATGGTGCAATAAAAACTGTATTCAATAGTACCATTGTATTAATTCTAAAAATGCACAGTCACTAATTGGATACTGGCCTTTGGGTCCATACAAGCACTTTCCCTTGTTTTTGCCAGGTTTGTATAAGGACTCCTTATTAAATGAACTAAAACTCAGCTCCTGTTTCATGTTTGGAGGACCAATAACAAAGAAAAGTGGACTGTTGTGCTCCTAAAGGAGTGGGTGGACTCTCCCACAAAAAATCTGGGTGCCTGACCACCCAGGACACCCTGCTGCACCATGCAAGGTATGGGGATGAGTTGGCTTGTTTCCAGCCTGGTGGTCTCCATTTTTTGTTCTGTAAGACAACAGCACTCTCCCACTCAGGTGGCTTCAGTTGGGGCAAGGGCCTTGAGGGTGGATGCAGTAGTGGCAGCCTTCTATTGGGTCTACCAATGGATTATATATTTTGCAGGCACTAGACACCCTGGCCTTATTCCCTGCTTCATCTTTCCTTGTACTTCCTTCCTAAGTTTTCACCTGTTCGTCACTGCCATGGTATTGTTAGGTAACTGGTTCATCAGGTTGGAGAAGAATTTTAGCTGCAAAAGCAACTGACTTCAGAGCTCACTTTTTTCTTCCTTTGGTGCTTTATTTTGTTGGTGTTAATACATGCTCCTTTGTCACAATTTTATCCTACCTGCAGGCAATACCATTGTTGGCACTGGGCTAGATCCAGTCAGTGGAAAGGGGTAGGCTTACCTGTTTCCCACAAGGCGGTTCCCTATATGCAGTGTGTTTCTTAGGAAGCAGACTAAGAGATTGGTTTTCTTACATCATTTCTTGGCAGTGGTGGGCAATCACACAGCAGTTCATACTGCAGTGGGGCCCATTATCCTAGCATTCAGTAGACAGGGTGGACAGGTGCACTGACTGTTAGGCAAGCCAACCAGTCCATGATTGGTTTTGTGCCCTGTGAGGCACCAAAGTTCTGCTTAAATGTTAACCAGTAAAAGTTGTGGTTGTCTTATTTATTTATTTATTTATTTATTTACAGTTATATCCCATTTTTCTCCCAATATGGGACCCAAGGCAATATTCTTTACAATGCACATCATTGTTCTTTCTTCTCCTTCACTCTCTTTACACCCATTTCCACAGCTGCTAGACACACAATAACTTTATCCAACTTGAAAGGCTCAGTGTGGGTATCTCTAGGACTTAGGACTTTTTCGGATGTCTCAAATACACCGCAAGCAGCCTCGTCGTGTTGCGAGGCTGCTGCGCTGCAGGGCGTCACTTTCGGATTATGCTTTCCCCTGCTGGTACTGTTGCGGTACCGTGGGGACATTTGAGCGTTATATTTCACCATTTTTTAAGCACGAAAGTTGATCGTGATTTAAAAACGGTGAAATATAATGCTCAAATGTCCCCGCGGTACCGCAACAGTACCAGCAGGGGAGAGCATCGTCCGAAAGTGATGCCCTGCAGCGCAGCAGCCTCACAATGCGACGAGGCTGCTTGCAGTGTATTTGAGATGTCTGAAAAAGTCCTTAGACTAAGGATACATTAAGGCTAAAGATAAGACAGATAATGACTTCTAAATGCCAGATGCCTGGTCTTTGCTGCTTTAATCCTGGGGTGTGGGGGGGAGGTACTTTGATTGATATTATTGGTAGCTTTACATTGCTATAATATTTGCTGACATGGAATAAAAGTCACTTGCCATTTTATTCCTTTTTCTAAAAAAATAAATATAATTTGCAACTTTTGTAATTTGGCTATATAACCATTTTCTGAAGCTCCATATTATGTAATAGCATCACTGAATAGAAACTGCTCTTTTTAGGCATATGAATTTTTAAAAACCATTTTATTTAACTGGTTTTATAACCATGCACAAAGAGCCACAGCAGTTAAGAAAAATCTTTTCATTCTGCATGACTTACAAAGACTTGTGTGTATTTGCCTTCAAGTTGCCTGTCTTATAGGCCTTTTAAAATAAATACATTGCTTTAGGACTGAAAACCACATAGAAAAACTGATGAATGCTAGTACTTTAGAAACAAATAAGTTAGAACTTCATTATTGCTGCTTTGAGGTCACACTCAGAGTTGCAACATAGGAGCAAAAATCCAATCAGTGCTGAGCTGAGCAAATATGGTTGGCAGCCACGCAACCAGCACAGAGTTCAGCTAAGGCTATTTTTTAAAAAGAGGCTGCCACAAGCTCAACTGATCTTGTAGACAGATGCTAAGGGAAGCATTGCACTTTGAATCTGCACTCTAGAAAAAACAATTCCCTTAACCTCCTCTGCATTTTGAACAATCTGTACTGTAGGTTTTTACACAAGTGGGACTGGGTTTTTATTGTCTACTTCCCCTAGTGGTAGCGGATCAAAGTCCTGGCCACAGATCACTTTGAAGGGGGAGTGCCCTGTGCTTTGATGCACAGCATTGTTGTACGCCGCTTCTGCAGAGGGCAATAGGCCTACCCAGTCTGATTGCTGGAAATGGATATAATAACGCAAATACTGCTCTAAAATCTCATTTATTCTCTCTGTTTTTCATCCATTTGTGGATGATGGGCACTGCGCATCCCCAGTTCAATCCCTAACAGTTTTGTAAAAGCTTTCCAGAACTGCATGTAAATTGGGTGCCCCGATCAGATATAATTTTGGCAGGCATGCCATGTAGTCAATATATATGCTGGACAAACAGTTTGGCAAATTGTTGCGCTGTGGGAATGTGCCTTTAAATCAAAGTAGAAAAATAGTTTGTATGGCTGTAAAGGGTGTGGAACACCAGGTGCTAGCCCAGCATAATCACCACTGTATATCAGTCTGCTGAGACCCAGATTTTGTGTGGGTTCTAGAGAGTGGGTTGTGTATGTTTACTGTGAGTAGTTACTATTTACTGTTGGAGAATGTCAAAGGAGTATTTGTATATCTTGTATATATCCTTCAACAACAAGATAAAGAGGCTCCAAGGCCTTTGGAAGAATCCAACAGTATCTGTGCTCCATTTCAAGGTTGGTCAGTGCCAGATTGCCAAATACTACTAAAGGTTCTGCGCTTCGGCACTCTGCTGGTTATCAGCTACTGTTGGGGACAGGCACCTCAGACAGTGCTTGTTAATTGGTGTCTCTATGGGCCTAGTTAATGCATTTGTCACTGCACATTTTGCAGGACGCACAAGAGAGCCAACACTTTTGCAGGCTACAAAGGGGGTTGGTTCGAGAATAAGTCAGTGACCATGCATATGACAGTCTTTTTCTTGCTCTCTGGCAGTTCCACTATAAAGTCCATACCAATAACCTCCCAGGGCTTGGAAGAGGTGGGTAGTGGCTGCAAAGGCCCTTTCGGCTTGGCTGGCCCCCTTTTAGCCATGGCACAAGTATGACACCCTCTACCTATTTCCTAATTTTTGGCCACCAAAATGCCTGCTCACTAAATGTAAAGTCTTTACATAGCCAAAATGAACAGCACTCTTCACATTGTGACTTTGCTTTAACATCTGGCCCCTCAATTCACTCAGTAAATAGATTTTGTCCCCTTTCCAAGCCAAGCCTTCTCTCATAGGTACTTCCCCTTGATTCGATTGGAACCAAGGATCCTGATTCAAGGCATCCTCAGTTTGGCTCCTCCACCCTGCATCTAACCCAGGTTTCATGTATTCACCTGGTTGGCTGATTTTAGGTGGTTTGGTGGGGGTAGCTTTAGTCTTTGGTTGCGATTTGGGAAGGAGGGACTCCTTTAGCTTTGCTTTTACTTAGCTTCTTGTTGTGATGCCTAACCCAAACTGAGAAGGCCCAAACACCATGCCCACGATCTCCTTCCACTTACTCTCATGTTGTGGTAGCCTGGATAAGGTGTCAGTCAGAAAATTTTTCTTTCCTGGGAGGAATTTCAGCGTGAAGTTGAACTTATAGAAAAAAATCTGCCCATCGGATTTGTTTTGGACCCAACTTAAGTGGGGCGCGTAACGCCTCAAGGTTTTTGTGGCCTGTCCAGACCTCAAAGGGTTCAGACACCCCTTCCAACAGATGCCTCCATGTTTGCAATGCAACTTTGATGGCCCCTGCTTCCTTCTCCCATACTGGCCAGTTCCAGTCAGTATCATTAAACTTGTGTGACAAATAGGCACAGGGTCTTAGTTCTCCCGACTCATCCTTTGCAACAATACTGCCCCCATAGCCATGTCTAAGGCATCCACCTGTACTACAAATGCTTTTGATGGGTCAGGATGCTTTAACACAGGTTTGGAGGTAAATAATTTTGTGAGCCTGTGGAAAGCATTCTGACACTTCTCTGTCCACACCATTTTCTGGGGTGGTATTTCTTTGATCTGGGGTGACAGACCTCCTTTATTTTTATCCTTCTTTTTGGTTTTCACCAAGTCTCTTAGGGGGCAGAGCCACTTTAGCAAAATTGGGTATAAAGACACAATAAAAATTTGCAAACTCCAAGAAACTTTGCAACTCTTTGCATGTTCTTGGGGCCTCCCAGGCTAACACACCTTTCACCTTTTCTGGATCCATCTCTGGCCCCTTGCTGGAGATGTGGTATCCCATATACAGTTGTCCCTTCACATTTGCTGGTGTTTGGTTCCAGACACACACACCCCTGTGAATACCCAAATCTGTGAATACTCAAGTCCCATTATATGCAGTGGCATAGCAAAATGGTGCCCCTTATATAAGATGGGAAAATCAAGGTTTGCTTTTGGGATTATTGTTATTTTAAGAATATTTTCGAGCTGTGAATACTTAAATCTGTGAATGTGAAATCCGTGAATGTGGAGGGACAACTGTAGTCTAGTTTGGTCTTGTGGGATTCCCACTTGGACAGTTTAGCATACAAATGATTCTCGGCTAGTTTACTTAGTACCTTTTTCACTATCTTCACATGGGAGGTGTAGTCTTCCAAATAAATCAAAACAACATATTGGTACACCAACACCCCTTTGTACAAAAACTCCTGCAACACATCATTGATCAAGTTCATGAATATACCTGGGGCCCCGGAGAGTCCAAAAGGCATAACCAAAAATTCAAAGGACCCCAGCTGGCAGTTGAAAGCAGTTTTCCATTTATCCCCTTCTTTGATTCGAACTTGGTAATACACCGCCCTCAAATCCAGTTTTGTAAATATGTTACCTTTAGCCAGATGGGCTAACATATCCTTCATTAGGGGTAATGGGTATTCATTAGACATGCTCACCACGTTAAGGCCACAGTAATCAACACTGAGCCTCAGGGAGGAATTTTTCTCCTGTCAGAAAAGGACTGGGGCCCCAGAGCTGATGTAATTGCTCTGATGAACCCTCTGGCCACATTCTTATCTATGTATTCTCTTATCACCTCCATTTCAGTTGGGGTCATTGAATACAGTTTTGACTTGGGTAATTTTGCCCCCGGGACCAACTCAGTGGCACAGTCCGAGGGTCTGTTGGAAGGAACTATGTCACATTCCTTCTCCTCAAATATAATCCACAAGCCTAGACCAACGACCTGTGTCTAAGCATCGACAGGGGTAGTGTGACCCTGTTGGTGCTTTTAGACCTCTCAGCGGCTTTCGATACAACAGATCATAGCATCCTCTTGGATCGCCTGAGTGGGTTAGGAATCGGAGGCACTGCACTCCAGTGGTTCCGGTCCTTCTTCTTGAGCAGATCTCAGAGGGTGCTGCTCAGGGACAGCGGCTCCAGCAGAAAGGAGCTTACTTGTGGTGTTCCGCAAGGCACTATCCTGTCCCCGATGCTGTTTAACATCTATATGAAGCCGCTGGGTGAGATTATTCAGAGTTATGGGGCGGGGTGTTATCAGTACGCTGATGACACCCAGATCTATTTGTCCCAATCGTCAGCCTCAAATTCCAATGGCTGTCTTAAGCAGTAATGACTGTCTTAAAGCAGTAATGGGCTGGATGACGAAAAACAGATTGAGATTAAATCCAGACAAAATGGAGGTGCTCACGGTAGCGGCCCCAAAACCAGGAGTTGGGTTGCAACTTCCAGTCCTGGACGGGGTCACACTCTCCGTTAAGGACTGTGTTCGCCATCTGGGGGTGCTCCTTGATTCATCACTTCAGATGACTAGTCAGGTGAATGCGATGGTCAGGAGCGCCTGTTATCAGCTTCGGCTGATACGCCAGCTGCACCCTTTCCTGGAAGTAAGGGACAGCGTGTGTGGTGCACATGCTGATAACCTCTCTAGATTTCTGCAATGTGCTCTCCATGGGGCTACCCTCATGCTTGGTCTGGAAACTTCAGTTGGTACAAAATATGGCAACCAGAGTGGTCTCGGGAACATCTCGGAGAGACCATATAACTCCAGTATTAAAATCTCTCCACTGGCTGCCTATCAGTTTCCGGGCCCAGTATAAAGTGTTGCTTATTACCTTTAAAGCCCTGAATGGCTTAGGTCCAACTTATCTTTGGAACCACCTCCTCCCATACGATCCTCCCCACGCACTCCGGTCCTCTGGGTGGAATTTACTTCAGCCACAAAAATCAAGGCTGTCTGCAGCCTCCCAGAGGGCCTTTTCGGTAATCGCCCCCAAATTATGGAATGGCCTGCCAAACGAGATCCATCAACTGACGAGCCTCAGTAGCTTTAAAAAAGCACTAAAGATGGATCTCTTTCGGCAAGCCTTTCCTAATTAGATCCGGCCTCAGGAGCTCCTGGCCTCTTTTAGTCTACTGGATATCTATTATTTTTTAATGTGATTTTAGATTAGTTCTTTTTAATTTATACTGGTTTAATATCTTTTTATGGGGGAGGGTGGGGGTGGATGGTGTTTAGGGATTTCAATCTGTATTTGTATTTTAATTTTTGTAAGCTGCCCCAATTGTTTTTAACAGAGGGGTGGGGTAAAAATATATTTTATTATTTATTATTATTATTATTATTATAATCCACCACTCCTGATACTCCACTGGTAATTCGCTTACTTTCCCCGTGGTCATAGCTATTGTCTGAGCTTGTCTATCTGGATTCCCTCACGTTCCTGGTAAAGGAGCCCACTCCTCCTTTCTGTCTAGTTCCATTCCCACACAGTGCTCTTGCACACAAGCAGGATCAGTGAATGTGACAATCTCCTTAACCCAGTCCATGTCTGGGTTGTCATAGTTCAGCACGTTCAGTCCCACCATGGCTTGCATGTCCCCCGGGGCAATGACAAACCTAATAGTTTTCTGATGCCCTCCCATCTTTAGTTTAATGGGCTCAGTTATGCACTGAGAGGGACCCCCCTTCATCGGCCCACCATCCATCTGGGTGAATTTGATTGGGGTTTCCAGTTTCTAAGTCTTTATCCCCAGCTCTGAAAATAATGCTGGGTGGATTAGCACTTGTGTGCACGCACAGTCTAGCATGGCCAATACTCTATGGGGGGTCCCTTCCCTTGTGCCCATATTTTTGTTTTAATAAACATTGGGCTTTGACTCTACTCACCACAGACTCCAGAAAGCCTTCTGGTTCAGCCCACCCTTTGGCGCTGACTAGGGTGGGCTTTGCCCATTTCCTTCCAACTCTCCCTCGGATGAAGATGAACTGTCCATCTCATTGGTCTCCCACAACAACTCACACACCAGGTGGCCCTTGATCATGGTTTACATGGTGGCTTTGGACTTGGGGTTCTCCAGAGAATTCCATGGTGGAGGTCATCCTTCTGCCTCCTTCTGGGCCTTCTCACTTTTCCCACTGATGGGGGTCTTCTCCAGGTACTCTGCAATCCAATGTCCCCCCTTGCTGCACTGTAGGCACAATCCTAGCTGCATCTGCCAGTCTTGCTCCATCTTCACCAGGGTAGTTGCGGGGCATGCTGGCTTCTTAGCCTGCCTGCTGGCTGGCTTACTGGCACACACTTTGTCAGGAATTGGTTACTGAACCCTGAGTTTTAAAATGGCCAAACAACTGCAGAAATCATGCTGAGTCACGATGACTGACTCCATGAACTGCCAGTCAGGCTAATCATGCTACAGCTGCATGAGAAGGGTTGCATCAGAAGAGGGTTATTACAGTACAAAGCCATGAATGTAGAAATCTGATGCAATGTGGCCATGTGCTTGGCTAAGCCAATGCTGTACTGGTGTGTATAAAAGCAAGACAGAACAGAGATCATTCTCTTCCTATGATCCTGAGATGTCTGGTGTAGCACTTTGTCTTTGTACGTATTGGAACTACTGAAGATTAAAAGCACCTCCTGTTTTCTGGATGACAAACACTCTGTTTGTGAGTATTCTTGCCAAAAGGATTGCTACCATGTCTGCTGAGACAGTTTTTTGGCTTCACCTGGGGATTGATTATCCCATCGTCCCCTGACACACTTATCGCTGCTTCGCCAACTTGACACTCTGCTGTAGTGCCTCCACCTAGCCAGCCAGCCAAACCCTTCTGAGCAGGGTCTGTTTGGTTGCCTTGCACCAGTGTCCACTCCAGGATGTCAGCATTGAGCCACTCCTGAAAATACTGGACTTCAGTGGCTTCAGTCCAGTCTTGGACCTGGCTCACAGCCACCAGAACTCTGTTGCATACTCAACCATGGGCCAACTGCCCTGGGGCATCCACTAGAGTTCCGTGCAGGCCCACTCCTGTCTGAAGGTGTCTTCAAATCAGACTCTTAGGGCCATCATAAGTTCACCTAGGCTGCCCAGTTTGGGAGTGGCCATATTGTGCAGCCCAACCAACCACTCAGCCTCCTCTCCCTTGAGTTGACTGGACACTTACTGGTCTTTATCTTCCTCCATCTGGAAGATGGTCTCCCACTGCCTCATAAATCTACTCACTGGGGTGAGGAAGTATGGCAACTTCTTGGCATCTCTGTTGAATGTTGCCATCAGGCCCCTTAGAATATGCGGTGCTGGCCTCAGCTCCACCGGGGCAAGGGCTGCTGGAACCCAGGAATCTGAGGCAGTGGTCCAGGCCCGGGTAGCACCTGGTTCTCCGCTTCTTCCTTTTCCCAAAACGTGGGCCCCACAGCTGCTGCTGCTGCCACCACTTGTGCCCCTACCATTGGAGTGTCCACTCCAGTGTCCACTGCTGGTTCTGGTTCTCTCCATCCCAAGCAGCTCAGGATCTCAGTTAGGAGGGTTTGGATCCCTCGCATTTCCAATTTCATGCACACCATATCCAACCCCAGGTCATGTAGGTTGACCCAGTCACTGCCTCCACCATACAACACTCTCGCCAGGATGTCCCACCATTGGGAGAGTCTGGTTTCTCTGCTTCATTTGTCAGGGCTCAGGTACCAGGGCCAGTGATTCCTGGGCATAGCTCCCAGTTCTCATAAAGGTGTAACAAAAAGCAAGGTTACCACCTCCGTCACTGTCTTAGCTGTTTCTTGTGCTTCCCACTGGGTCTGCACTCGTGTCTTTTGGTACTCTCTCTTCTTGTCAGCCTTTTCCTTTGAAGCCTTGTTGCTGCCACCATCTGCTGCATCTGGGTTGTCAGGCACCATTTCCCCAGCTCCTGTATTCGACACCTGCTTGTCCTTTCCTTGGGACATTTTGCACCAAGGAACATGGCAGGGACTTTAGGAGAACTGTCTAATTGTGGTGAACTCCATTAAAACCTACTCACACATACAGCAGGCATTGATTAAGATTGCTTTTATTGCCAGGATATAGATGTATACAGTAACACTGCATAGACAGTTCTGAGGCTTGGGTGGCAAAACTCCTTTGTTAATATTGGAATGTGTAAAAGAAAACACTGTTTAAAATATCAGGGTATGTTGTCCCTGTTTAAACATCCACACTGTACTTCACACATTAGTGGAGAATACAGCCAGTTTGGCAGAGTTTAATGTTACCACAGAAGCATCTAGCGTCAGAATATTAGCATACACAGCTTATTAAATAACCAAACACCCTTTGTCTTTTCCCAAGTTGTTTAACTTCCAAAATAACCACTCAAGACTCAAAAGTTAGTTTAAAAAGTACAAAAGCTTCATTAAAAACAGTTTTAGAGAGCTCATTCTTGGCAGGAACAAAAACTTCATCAAAACAAACTAAAACTAGTTCAAAATACTTATAAACTACATTGTTACAAGTCTATATTCAGGACACCCCTTTTGGAGTCCTCTCAGTTCAAAGGCCCATGTGGTTTTTGTTAAGGATCATGGCTTCTGGAACAAAGAAGAATACTCAGACACTCCCCTCTCATCCCAGATTCCCCAACAGCAAAACTTCAGGAAGTTACATCAGCTCATCTCATATGGCTTCTCAGTTAACCCTTCAATAGCAGAATCGTTTCCACTTATTGGACTGCAAACTATATTTTCCAACAGTTAATACAATCTGCCAGTTGCAGTTTCTCTCCCCACCACCACCTGGCCATTACAGTTATCTATAGTTATGCAACCCTTCTTACACATTCCCAATCATTCTACAGCAGACAGAGACCTTGGTGCACTGCTGAGACATTTCCCCAAGACATACCAGCCCTAGCTCCCAAAATGCCTTCTGCTCATGTCAGGTCACTGGTAGTATGAAGCCCAGGCCTAGTAATGCCAACTACTGCATATCCCAGCCACCTAAGCACTCTAAAAGCCAACAGCATTCTAATTAGCAAACGGCACCAAGGACCTGACAGCTGGGCACTTTAGTCTAACACACAGGGAGCTTCCCATTTTCCACTCCTGTGTTGTTGTTGTTAATGGACAAGAATAGACTCCTAAGGAAATGTTTGCTGATGTTGGTTTTAAAGGTATCTTAGATCATCTGCACTTCAGTGGACAACTTTGTTAAAAATTTAATATTGTAATGCATTAAAATATCAGAATTTAGAATGGAAATCTTTGCTTATTTCATTCTCATATATGTTCATGCAGTATATCTTCATTTTCAGATATATTATTTCATTCTCATATATGAATATGAATATAAAAAACTTCAAAAGTTTTTCTCCTTCTGGGTGAAATATGAGAGCTTTTGTTCATTTTTCTTGGTTCATACTTCAGTATTTTTCGTGAAAACTTCATGAAGATTTTTTTGTCCAAAAACCAATGTTTAGTGTAAAACATACTATGCAAAAGTACATTTTGCTTTAAAAAAAACAAACAAAAAAACAAAGATATGGTCACATATCTGCATCAGGCTTGAGATGTTTGTTTAAGGTGGTGCTTAAGGTGGCCTTGAGAGAAGGTTGCTAGAAGCCACACTTCTTCTTGACCATACCATAAGAAGACTGGGAACAAACGCAGTAAAATAAATGCAATAACATTTTGGCAGCAACAAAGTAACTTCCTTGGAGGCGTTGAGTCTGGACTTTTTCGGACATGAACTTACTGCGCAAGAAGGCTTGTAACAGGGACGATGCTGCTGCGTGGCAGGGGGCCTGTTTCGTCCCCCTGCCGAAATCAACTGTGTCAGTTCCATGAGAGACTGGAGGCAGACATGCCAAATTTGGCCATTTTTTATTCACAGAAGTTGCACTTGATTAACCTATCCAAACGTGCACTTAATTAATACTGTTTTCTTGGTTCTTTTAATTTTCCAATTGCTCCATGGCGCTCTAAATTCCTATTAAAGGATACTGTTCAGATTTTGGTCTAATGATGCACATTAATTGATCAGACTTTAATAGGGTTGCCAGATTGGGAGAATCCCAAGCCCTTAGATTTCAGAGGCAAAACCTGAGACATGGGGATGGTCCCTGGTGAAATCATGGGGGCAGCTCCTTGATTTTGCCATCCTGGTGGTGTCATTAAGCATGATACATTAAGCATCAGCCTCAGTTACAAACAGCCTGTCATTTAAATAAAACCACAGTGTCTGTCCAATGAAAAATATTTCTCTGTTTGGAAATTAAATCTTCTAAGCCCTGCATTGACCATACCCCCCCCCCACAGCTCTGTTTTAAACATCTTTATAAGCACTGCCTTTATTAACAGCTGGGAGCTATAGTCCAACAAAATTAAATGTTTCCAACAAAAAAGAAAGGTTTCCAAACTTTGCTTTTAATGGCCTCCTCCCCTTAACAAGCAGCCCTCATTAGCCACTTTAGTTATTTATTTATTTACTTATTTATTTATTTCCAGACAAGTTGTAGAAACCAAGCTCATCTCCAAAATAACATAATGCTACTAATAGTCACCAAATCTTTTGAGGAGAATGTGGTGATAATGGTGATGAAGATGCTAGATCAGCAGAGCAATTCTATCTAAGCATGGTTACTCAGAAATTTCTCAGTTTCATAGAACTTAACAGCATTAAAATGCTGAGAATATAACATATCCCAGCCATGGTTTCAAGATTTCATTTTGAGAGGTGCGGAAGGAGAAAGAGTTGGAGAGACAGAAAGGGAGGGAAGATGATGGAAGATTATGAGTGTAGCTAGGAGAGGTGAGTGTAGTAGGAGAAAAGAGGTTGAGAGAGAAAAATGGAGAGATGCATAAGTTGGGGGTGGGATGTAGCCAGGAGAATTATGGAAGGGGGAGGCAGGAAAGAGAATGAGAGGGCATGAGATAGACTATGAAAAGAAGAGAAAGACAAGTGCTACTAGGAAATGTGGAATGTGGGAGAAAGGAGAAGAGAGAGAGAGAGAGAAGATGGAGAAGACATTTAGCCACAAGTTTGAAGGACTGTATCTCCCCTACATGAGCCTGTTTGAACTCTAAGGGATCATCTAAACAGAATTTTTTAAAAAAAATATGAACGCCGTGCGAACAAACGGCGATCCATTCAGATGGCTGTTCACACAAATACCTGTCATTAGAAAGGGGGCTGCAAAATCCACCGTATAGTATGTTTATGCCGCGTCCAGGGCTTTGTCCCAATTTTTCCAAAAGATCCGCATGACGTGTGAATATGCAACCATTTGAACACTCACATTCGCACAGATAATGAACAGGCAGCATAATCTTATTGGCTGGATGAGCACAGGGGGCGAGGCTAGCAAAGAGGGAATGTAGCAGCAGCTGCCATGTTGGATTTTTGGCTGTGTGAGGGTCTGGTAAGTCAATCAAACAGTGATTTTATACTCTCTTTTAAAATTTATTTTTGTTGTGAACACACAATAATGCTTGTGCACACCACAGGAAGCTTTTTTTAAAAAAAAATGGCAGCTCCAGATTTAAAATCAAGAGTAAATCACTCATGGCGGCCAGCTGGCTAGGGGATCATGCGGAGTTAGGGGGGAGTTTAGCCATGTGGCAGATCGCATCGTTATGAACACCTGCCTTTTCAGACAGGTTCGTATTATTTCCCCCTTGTATAGACAGGACCTAAGGTCTTGTAAAAAGACCCTTCTCTATGTCCCACTACCTTCCTAAGCATGTTTGATGGGAACAAGGGAAAGGCCAGCTGGCCAAGAAAGGTCTCAGTGGCTGCTCCCAGATTTTGAAACTCCTTCCCTAGAGTGGCTAGGGCAGCCCTTTGCTTTCCTTCTGCCACCAAGTGAAAGCTTTCCCATTCTGTCTGGCCTTTAGGAATTGACTGCAATGGACTTTTAAAGGTATGCTGTTTTGTTGATTTTTTAAAAAAAATTCTGCCTTTTAATTAATTTTAAATGGTTTTAACTCTATAGATTTTTAAATTGTTTTTGAAATAACTTTTTTAACTGTTGTTTTTGTATGTCTTTAATCTGCACTGGTTTTAATAATTTGTAAGCTGCCTTGAGTCCCAGTATTGAAGAAGAAGAAGAAGAAGAAGAAGAAGAAGAAGAAGAACAACAACAACAGATGGAGAGGAAAGAAGCGGGGAAAGGGATGAGAGGAGGGGAGAGTATGATGTTTAGGAACTGGCCTGGAAGAGGAAGAGGGAAGAGGACAGAAAAAGTATGAGAGAGAAGATTAATGTAGCCAAGAATTTTGGGTGCTGGGAGAGAAAGGAAAGAGAGAAGGAAATATGATGTTTAGCCAGGAGTTTTAAGGAGAGAAAGAGGACAAGAAAGAGAGAAAGGTGAAATTAATAGCTAAAGGGGAACAGTACCAAGTGCCTAACAAAGCTGGAGAAAGACATTGGTAACTCTGGTGCACCATACTTTGAGGTGCAAGCATACCTTGCATACTTTGAGGACCAAGTTTAGTAAGTTGTGCCATGGTTTCAATCATTTAGGGTTCAGTGAGGAAGGTCGAAACAGAACTTGCAAAGCTAACAATAAGATAGGAAAAAACAAAAACAAAAATAGCAATCCTATAATCCTGCAATACCATCAAATTACAGCACTCTTGTAATACCATACTCCTGCAGCTGGGAATACTGAGGAAGCTCAGAATTTTCTTGCACTTGTCACTCCCTCCTGTTAAGCCCAGTGGTGGCTTTAATTTGACAGACTTTGAGAGGTGGAGAAGGGAGAGGGGAAGTAGCCAAACAGACTGTTGCACCTTGGAATATATAGCTCAATTGTATTTAGTTGCAAGAATATTTAGTTAGTTAGTTAGTTAGTTAACTTTGACAACCAGAGTGGTGTAGTGGTTTGAGTGCTGGACTGGGACACTGGGAGACCAGGGTTCGAATCCCCATTCAGCCATGGAAACCCACTGGGTGACCTTGGGCAAATCATACTCTCAGCCTTAGAAGAAGTCAATAGCAACCCCCCTCTTAAAAAATTCTGTAAAGAAAATGCTGTGATTGGTTCATCTTAGGAGCACCATAAATCATAAATGACTTGAAGTCATACAACAATTCCATTTTAATAGAAGTACTACATATCCTTTTACCAAAAGGGTGTTGTAGTAATGCGTTACAACAAAAATAAGTAAGTTCTGTAGTATCTTAAAAATTCCAAAAATGTGGCACAGCTTTTTCCTGAAGTTTGTTGTTATGACCTCTAAAAGGTAATCAGCAGCCCCACTTACATCTTAGAAGCCCAGGGCCATGGCTTCCTCTATAGAGTCAATCATAATGTGGTTTGCCTGGACTGTTGCCTACTTATCCTTTGGCCTTGGTCAACTTGAGATATTTTTTCTGATAACATCTTTCTGAAGTTCATTTGTCTCTGGCTTGTGCTATGCCACCACTGAATCACATAGAATGGTCTATGGTGTTCGTGATGAAGGGTTGGCCTGCATGGTCCTTTGTTGTCATTTAAGATCAATTCTTTTCTTCCTATTTTTTCTGCTGGTAGGCATTCTGGATCAAGACCATAATGTGATGCGATTTAATTTTTCCAAGCTACATTAATCATCAAACATTATACAAGCAGTATTCCACTCAGGCTGTTGAGAGTTTTTCTTCCCCGTTATCTCTATGCCCCCACAATCACTCTAGGAAACAGATTTAAAATGCAGGGGGACTGCAAGTAGGAGGGGAAATTCAGTCCTCCTGCAATGTCCATTCTCCTGACAGAAGGATGATGCTGGATACAATCTTCCACGGCTGTTAATTTCTAGAAACCTCCCCTGCATAGAAGATACTATTTTAAAAAGACCTTTTGGGCAACAATGGAGCGTTTTTGCTATTAGTAATGCCATATCCTGGAATGCGGGGGGGGGGGCTGGAATTGCAGCTGGAAAGGATTAAATTTCTCTCCCGGAATCTTGTATCCCAGCTTTTACTTTCATGTAAAAATAAAACAGTAAGAAATGTGTATTGTAAATACAGTTGTCCCTTCATATTCGCTGGAATTTGGTTCCAG
Source organism: Gambelia wislizenii (assembly GCA_030847615.1). Classification (NCBI taxonomy): domain Eukaryota; kingdom Metazoa; phylum Chordata; class Lepidosauria; order Squamata; family Crotaphytidae; genus Gambelia; species Gambelia wislizenii. The sequence continues at coordinate 311,287,520 of JAUMIR010000003.1, read as the reverse complement.
GCCCCCCGTGGATACCAAAATATATAAATACTCAAGTCCCATTATATGCAATGGCATAGCAAAATGGTGTCCCTTATATAAGAAGGCAAAATCAAGGTTTGCTTTTTGGATTATTATTTTTAAAGAATATTTTCAAGCTGTGAATACTTAAATCCATGGTTACCAAATCCATAGATATGGAGGGACAACTGTACTGAAATTAATGCAGTTTTGACCCTTAGTTGTATGATTCTCTGTGTACCATTTGGCTATTGCAGCTTCCACTTTGACTTTTGGAAGACAGATTTGTTATCCATCGGATGGATGTGAAAAAGGAGACTGTACTGTGAGGCCTTTTAATTACTGGCATATTAATAAGAGGCATTTTGAAAATGTAATTTCAGCTAAAAGAACTGTCTTTATTGCATGACTTTTCAATTTTTCACCATTGAAACAGTACTTATAGATCATTTGTAGTTTAGAAGGGTTGTGCAGAGTCCTTTTTTGTTTTTTGTGTGTGTGTTTGTGTATTGTTGGAAGGGTTGGTCCTCTGGCAATTTCTAGACTCAAGCAAGTCTTGTACAGGGGAAGGCAGAAACTCACATGCAAAATCACAGCAGGAAGAATGAGCTAGTATCAACTGAGGTAAGTGGGAACAATTATCTAGCTACCTGCCATCATTCATAATGACTATTCACATGTTCTGTTCAGTGTGCGGTGGCTGTCTTTCAGAAGATATTACAGGCCCAGGAGAAACGTTTAAGCCCTCTTTCCCAAAGCCCATACATGCTGCTCAGAGCTCTTGAAAGACAAATGGAATTTTTTTAAAAAATCTTAACAATCTGGACGTGTATAGAAACAGGTCAGCACCTGAGCAAGTTCAAAAGCAAACTCACCTTGGAACTAATCAGATGCAGAATATTTTATAGGCTGGCAACTGGGGCATTTATTCACACCTGAATTACAGAAAGGAGTGATTGTGGGACCTGTTTGGGGATTTTCAGTGAAGCCCTTACTGTGACAATTTAATGACACATTTTCAAGCTAGCATACTTTGTCCACATCAATTTTTCATGTGTGAGGTAGGCACTGGGTAATTTCATCTCTCTGAACAATGTGAAATGGAAAACTGCTGATTCTGTTCATAATGTTGCTTTTTATTTAACATGCTTTCGAGTTTGATGGTTTTTTGCTTTGAATGCATTCATTCAGTTGCTAAACTCCAATTTAAATAATAAAAACAAAATCTTTGTGAAATTATAATTTTCTTTGCACTCATCTTTCATAAGGCAGTCTCTTAATTAAACAACAAACTAATTCTGTAACATTTTTAGAGGCAACAATAAACACCTAGCCACTAACTAATTATGTTATTTATTGTATTCATTCATACAGGAAACTACACTCCATATCACTCCTTAGTCAAAATTTTGCTCCCCCCCCAACACTAGTAATATTGTAGTAGATGATACTATTTTTGTTATTTCTGTGGACCAATTTTTACAAGACTCTAGTAAGACATGGTGTTTCCATGGAGTTGAGTGTAGTATTGCCAGATATTTAGACATATTCTTACTTTGTTGTTTTTAACTGTCATAAAGTCAACTTTGATTTATGCTGACTCTATGGACTTTTACTCACGTTTGATCGTGAGTAAAAATCTCCAAAATATTACAGTCAAATGTCCCTGCGGTACCGCAACAGTACCGCTAGGGACGGGCGTTATCCGAAAGGGACGCCCTGCAGCGCTGCAGCCTCGCAACGTGGCGAGGCTGCTAGCGCTACAATTAGCTTGTCCAAAAAAAGTCCTATGAATGAGAGACGTCCAAGTTATTCTGTCCTCAACAGCCCTGCTCAAGTCTTGCACAATCAGAGCTGTGGCTTCCTTGATTGAGTATATCCATCTGGAATGTGGTCCTCCTCTTTTTTTCTTAGAATGGTATTCTCATTCTAAGCATTATTGTTTTTTCTAGTGAGTCATGACTTCTCATGATATGCCCAAGGTACAACAGTCTCAGTTTAATTATCTTGGCTTCTAGGGAGAGTTCAGGCTGGATTTAATAGAATCATAGAATAATAGAGTTGGGAGAGACCACAAGGGCCATTCAATCCAACCCCCTGCCATGCAGGAATAAACATTCAAATCATTCCTGACAGATGGCCATCCAGCCTCTTTTTTTAAAACTTCCAAAGAAGGATACTCCACCACACTATGCGACAGCACATTCCACTGCATAATAGCTCTTACTTTCAGGAAGTTCTTCCTAATGTTTAGGTGGAATCTCTTTTCCTGTAATTTGAACCCATTGCTCTGTGTCCTAGTCTCTGGAGCAGCAGAAAACAAGCTTGCTCCATCCTCATTATGACATCCCTTCAAATATTTAAACATGGCTATCATGTCAACTCTTAAGCACCTCCCTAAGCTGCTCATCATACGGCATGTTTCCAGACCTCCCACCACCCTGGTCGCCCTCCTCTGGACATGTTTCAGCTTGTCAATATCCTTCTTGAATCGTGGTGCCCAGAACTGGACACAGTATTCCAGGTGAGGTCTGACCAAAGCAGAATAGAGTGGCACTATTACTTCCCTTGGTCTAGAAACTATACTCCTATTAATGCAGCCTAGAATCACATTGGCTTTTTTACTGCTGCATCACACTGCTGATTCATGTTCAGCTTGTGGTCCACTAGGACTCCTAGATCCCTTTCGCATGTACTGCCATCAAGCCAGGTGTCATCCATCTTATATCTCTGCTTTTCATTTTTACTGCCCAAGTGTAGTATCCTACATTTCTCCCTATTGGAATTCATTTGGTTAGTATTGGCCCAACTTATTAATCTGTTGAGTTCATATTGGATTCTGGTCCTGTCCTCTGGGGTATTAGCTACCCCTCCTAATTTGGTGTTATCTGCAAACTTGATAAGTACACCTTCTATTCCCTCATCCAAGTCATTGATAAAGATGTTGAATAGCACTGGGCCCAGGAGAGAACCCTGTGGCACCTCACTGGTTACTCCTCCCCAGGATGAAGAAGAGCCATTGGTGACTACCCTTTGGGTTCGGTCAGTCAACTAATTACAAATCCACCTAACAGTTGCATTGTCCAGCCCACAGGTTACTAACTTTTTTGCAAGAATATCATGGGGGACCTTGTTGAAAGCCTTACTGAAATCAAGATACGCTACATCTACAGCATTCCCTTCATCTATCAAGTTTGTAACTCTATCAAAAAAAGAGATAAGATTAGTCTGACATGACTTGTTTTTGAGAAATCCATGTTGACTTTTAGAGATCATGGCATTCCTTTCTAAGTGCTTAAAGACTGTCTTTAACGATCTGCTCTAGAATCTTTCCTAGTATTGATGTCAGGCTGACTGGGCAGTGAATATTTGGGTCTTCTTCTTTTTCTTTTTTTTCCCTTTTAAAGACGGGAACATCATTTGCTCTTTGCCAGTCTGCTGGGACCTCTCCTGTTCTCCAGAAATTCTCAAAAATTATTGACAGTGGTTCTGAGATTACTTCTTAGTACCCTTTGTTCTAGGACCCATGTATTTGCCTTTTTGCAGTCCATGGTCTATGTGGAACTATTCTTACTAGAAGCTGTAAAATTTCACAGATCTTGAGTTTTTTCTATGAAAATAGATGTCTAAGTTCAAGTGAGGATTGACTCTGCCTTAGGGTTTAACTTTTCATTCATCCTAGTAGGTGATTTCCACCTCCATTAAAAGAGATGCAATTGATGGGTGTAAAGAACAATGGATTTGGAAGGAGAGTACAGTCGTCCACCAGTGCTGAATTTAGTAAATGAATTTTGCCACTCCAATATGTCTGCTACTCTTCACTAATGAACTTTTTAATGTTTCAGCAGAAAGAAGACAAAGTGTTCCCTTTTCTCAGCCAGTCCAAGTTCTGAAGTAAAAAATTTCAGTGTCGCTTTTGCAATGACACTTTAAGACATAAAAACATACGCACACAGCCATTCTGTGCCTGAGAGTGGGAGAGGGCCCAAAGCGTAGCTTGATGTGAAATGATTACATCATCCACTGAGATCTCCAGAGGACTCCAGCAGATCTCTGAGGAGGATGCCATCAATTCTCATCTGGCTACAGGGACTTAGCCAGACACTACTCTGATCCCCCACCACCCTCCCCAGGCATAAAATGGGGTGGTGGTGGTACTGATAATAGGCTGAGCACTGATTTAGGTTTAAAAAAAATAAATTAAGCCTTAGAAACACAAAAGCCCTGTTAGTAAAGGTTGCAAGATTAAGGACTGTTTATCTTAGGAAAAAAGGCAAGTAAATGGATACATGATAGAGGGGTATAAAATCATGCCCGATGTGGAGAAAATAGGATAAACCTTTCCTTCCTCTCATAATATTAGAATCTAGGGTCTTGAATTTGGAATACTAGTAAACTAGAATCTGGGATCATCCACTGAAGCTGCTTCGTTTGAGATTAAGATTGCATAAAAGAAAGTACTTTTTCACACAGCATTTAGTTAAACAGGGGAATTCACTACCATGAGAGGTGGATTAGTAGCTGACTTGGATGGCTTTAAAAGGGAACTGGAAAGCTTCAAAGATGATGGAGCCAGTGGTTGCCAATCAAAATAACTATATGTGACCCTCAGTATCCGAAATATTATTCTCCATATATCAGTAGCTGGGGCTGTGAGATGGAAAATGCAGGTGCACTCATGTCTTGCTGGAGGGCTTCCCTTAGGCAGCTGATTGACCACTGTATAAACAGATTGTTGGACTACATAGGGCTTTGCTGTCATCCTGCACGGCTCTTCTTATGTTCCTAAATTCTCACACATTAAGGGAGGTAATTTTTTTCCCAAGTAGCGCAGACCGTTTTTCTGCCTTTATGAGATCATTTTTATCTATGACATTCTGCAGCCTCTCTTGCACCATTTGTGTTAATGCTTCAGAATGCAGAGAAAACAAGAGAGTTTTGTAAATGAAAGAGCATTTTTCACAATGTAGTGTTTATATCTAAATTCAAGACTTAGTTGAAGCAAAATGTGTGTCAAACCTTCAAGCCTAAAAAAAATCCTTTCATTTTAGTGCACTGGCAAGGTGAACTGCCTTACCTCTCTGCAGTCCATCACTCCAGGCACTTTTCTACCTGTTTAACTCAATCAGAATAGTGAGGGGCAGGGTGTCTAGAACACTCTGTGAAAAGGAGAGAAGCTGGTTCTGCCCACAGCTTTTGACCCCGTAGCTTAATACTACAAACATAGCTGTCACCACAATATATCTTTAGGTTTTCTGTGGGGTTTTTTCCAGGCTGTGAGGCCGTGTTTCGGAAGAGTTTATTCCTGACATTTCGCCTGCATCCATGGCTGGCATCTTCAGAGAATGGTTGGATAGGCATGTGGGGGGGTATGTACATTGAGCCCCTGTTGGAGAGGATATGTACATTTGTGTATTTGAACACAAATTTACATATCTTCTCCAACAGGGGCTCGCAGTATATAACCCACACACACACACACACACACACCCCTACTAAACCATTCTCTGAAGATGCCAGCCACAGATGCAGGCGAAACATCAGAAGTAAACCCTTCCAGAACACAGCCTCACAGCCCAGAAAAAACCCACAGAAAACCTATGGATGCTGGCCATGAAAGCCTTCGACTTTACACAATATATCTTCTTTGTCTCCCAAACATTATTACTTGTAAATTCAGGATTTGTTATATAAAAATAGTCAGATTATGAACTGAATAAAAAAAAATGCTGCTGCTCTGTTTGCATATGTGTGTGTTGCATATTTCTGACAGGTTTGTTCAGTTCCAAACAAATTAGAATATCTGTGTCTTATATTTATAAATCTGGCAGTGCATTTTTAAAAAAGAACCTGCAATATTAGACTTTTGTCTCTTTTTCCTTTCTATCTGTGTTTTATTACATGATACACATTTCATTAATAGAATGAAGCTGAATCTATATTAAAAATCTTATTGACAAGGAATTGCTATGTCAGTTACATTCTGGGCAGGCCTTTCGCATTGTTTCCCCTAAATTTAATACTATGTAATAGCATTTTGGATATGTTTGCTGTGACTTTGAATGAGATATGTTGAGGATTTGTTTTACTTTATATTTCAAAATAAACTTCACATCAGAGCTATCAATGCATAAACAAGTCTGTTCCAGTGCTTAAAGGAACAGAGCCAATAGATAAATGTTCACATTAACCTCACTCATAAAGCACCTTTGAAAGCCAGGTGTTTATAATATACTACAGTCGTCCCTCCACATTTGCGGGGGTTAGGGTCTTGAGACCCGCCCCGAATGTAGAAAGCCGCAAATAAAAAAGGCTCCTCCAAGACCCCCCCACCAGAGGGAGGGGGTGGGTGGGAGGCAGGGAGGGAGTCTGACCAGTCTGTCCAGCCTCTCCCCGGCCTTCCTGAGGGGACTCTGGGCCTTAGAAGCCCCCAAGCCGACTTAGGAAGGCCAGGGAAGGCAGCGGGCAGTTTGGAGTGAAGCTGCCCGGCCTCTCCCCGGCCTTCCTGAGGGGACTCTGGGGCTTAGAAGCCCCGGAGCCCCCTCAGGAAGGCTGGGGAAGGCAGTAGGAGGGAGGAAGGGAAGCTGCCCAGCCTCTCCCTGGCCTTCCTGAGGGGAGTCTGGGGCTTAGAAGCCCCGGAGCCCCCTCAGGAAGGTTGGGAAAGGCAGTAGGAGGGAGGAAGGGAAGCTGCCCGGCCTCTCCCCGGCCTTCTTGAGGGGACTCTGGGCCTTAGAAGCCCCAGAGCCAACTTAGGAAGGCCAGGGAAGGCAGCGGGCAGTTTGGAGTGAAGCTGCCCAGCCTCTCCCTGGCCTTCCTGAGGGGACTCTGGGGCTTAGAAGCCCCGGAGCCCCCTCAGGAAGGCTGGGGAAGGCAGTAGGAGGGAGGAATGGAAGCTGCCCGGCCTCTCCCTGGCCTTCCTGAGGGGACTCTGGGGCTTAGAAGCCCCGGAGCCACCTCTGGAAGGCTGGGGAAGGTGTGGGCGGGAGGTTGCCCCACCTCTCACCGCCCTTCCGAAGGGGGCTCGGGGCTAAACCGTGAATAATCAAAACCGCGAGTGTGAAAGCCGCGGATGTGGAGGGGCAACTGTATTCAGAATACACGAGGGGGGGAATCCCAAATACCTTGTACTATTGACATCTTGCAGCAGCAGCAACATGTCCAAATGGTTTTTCTGGCCTCCAAAGTCCCCATAAGCCTCACGTTCCTGATACACAAGTGATTTACTAATGTTAATTCTTCAATGCCGCTGGTTTGTTTTTTTTAAAAGTCATCCCAAGGTGTGCTGGTGCAATAAAGTGATTTGCCAAAGCAAAACAGAAAATATTGATTCTTTTTATCACCTTAGTGAGCGATCACTAAGGCAAAAATCCGACATGGCAGCAGCAAGCGCTTGCCCTCCTACCAAGTCCCACCTCTGCTCTCCCCCAGCCAATGAGCTTTGTGCTTCCCTTCGAGTTTTTTATTCTTCCATAGTCCAAATGAGCACAAATGTGCGCCCACCTTGCAATTTGTGAAAAAGTACAGGGAAATCTGTTGTTTTTGCCATCTTGGGCCCCCTCCTTCTGAATAGTGTGGATTGGCACTGGATGCTGTTTAGAGAGGTAGGATTCCCAGCGAATTCCATGAGGGGCATTTTTACCATTTAGACGGGCTCTCCAATTAGAGCTCCTTACCTATACTGTATATCTGAGTTTTCAGAGAGGTCATTGTGTTACTCTTTTTTAGAATAAAAATACATAAAAGAATCTAGTAACATCTTTTAGATTAACTAGGAAAAAAAAATTCTACCATAATGTTTTGCAGACTACAGTCCACCTCATTAGATGCAATCAGATGAAGAGAACTATACAGTTGTTCCTCCGCATTCACGGATTTGACATTCACGGTTTTAAGTTTTCACGGCTTGAAAATATTCTTTAAAAAATAATAATCCAAAAAGCAAACCTTGATTTTGCCATCTTATATATGGGACACCATTTTTGCTATGCCGTTGCATATAATGGGACTTGAATATTCACGGATTTGGGTATTCACGGAGGGTCCTGGAACCAAATCCCAGTGAATGTGAAGGGACAACTGAAGTCCATGAAAGCTTATACTACAAATTTATTTTCCGTATATTCTATGATTCTATGATTCTATATATTGTAGGTTACCTAATGGGTGTATTCCAGCTCCCTGTCTCTCTCTGGCTTTTCTTCGCAAACGAAGATTCAGGAAGGACTCATCCCGCGCCTTCTGCAAGCGCGCTGATGACTAAAAAGGCCAATCCGAGATAAACAAGTCCGGTTGCAAAAAGTGCAGCAGAAGGTCTCCTTGGGTGATGTTTTTGGGTTGTGATTCTTTCTGCGTTGTCGTTTCTCTTCAAGACTTGTTCAGCGTGAGTTCTCAAATAAGGCTGCAGCATTGTGGATAGTGCGTCTCCATGCCTCCCGATGTGAGGCCAGGGCGGACCACCGTTGGTGATCAATCTGGCCAAGCCTGAGATGTTGTTTCAGGGAGTCCTTGTATCGCTTTTTTGGAGCGCCCCTCCCACGCTGACCCGTGGCGAGTTCACCGTAGAGTAGTATTTTTGGGAGGCGATGGTCCTCCATCCTAGAAACGTGCCCTGCCCAGCGCAGCTGTGTTCTCAATATCATGGCCTCAATGCTGGTGATCCCTGCTTGTTCAAGGACAGCAACATTCGTCACATAGTCAGTCCAGTGTATATTTAGGATTGTGCGTAGACAGCGCTGATGAAAGCGCTCGAGGAGTCGTAGGTGGTGGCGATAGGTAACCCATGTTTCAGATCCATAAAGGAGGATAGACAGTACGATAAAGGAGGATAGACAGCTGTACTTAATACAGCTCCCTGTATTAAGGCTATAAATCATGTTCCTGAAGCATCCTTGATAGAAGACTATCTAACCCTTTGTATTTTCTTCATATGTTTGTACAAACTGAGTCAGAGATTCGGGTAGAGCTAGGGGATGGTTTTCACATTAAATTTATTTATTTTTAAAGCTCCTCTATACATATAGAATCATAGAATTGTAGAGTTGGAAGAGACCACAAGAGCCATCCAGTCCAACCCCCTGCCATGCAGGAAATCACGATCAAAGCATCCCTGACAGATGGCCATACAGCCTCTGTTTAAAAACCTCCAAGGAAGGAGAACCCACCACGCTCCGAGGGAGTGTGTTCCACTGCTGAATAGTTCTTACTATCAGAAAGTTCCTCCTAATGTTGAGGTGGAATCTCTGTTCCTGGAGCTTGCATCCATTGCTCCGTGTTCTAGTCTCTGGGGCAGCAGAAAACAAGATTGCTCCATCCTCAGTGTGACGTCCCTTCAAATACTTAAACAGGGCTATCGTATCTCCCCTTAACCATCTTTTTTCCAGGCTAAACATATCCAGCTCCCGAAGTCTTTCCTCATAAGGCATGGTTTCCAGACCTTTCACCATTTTAGTCGTCCTCCTCTGGACATGCTCCAATTTGTCAATATCCTTTTTTAATTGTGGTACCCAGAACCGGACACAGTATTCTAGGTGAGGCCTGACCAAGGCAGAATAGAGTGGAACAATTACTTCTTTTGATCTAGACACTATACTTCTATTGATACAGCCCAAAATTGCATTGGCCTTTTTAGCTGCCGCATCACACTGTTGACTCATGTTCAACTTGTGGTCTAGTAGGACTCCTAGATCCCTTTCGCACATAGTCTCGTTCAACCAGGTCTCCCCCATCCTGTATCTGTGCATTTCATTTTTCCGCCCTAAGTGCAGTTCCTGACATTTCTCCGTATTGAATTTAATTTTGTTAAGCTTTGGCCCAGCTCTCCAGTCTATCCAGGTCATTTTGAATTTTGATCCTGTCCTCTAGGGCATTAGCTACTCCTCCTAATTTGGTGTCATCTGCAAATTTGATAAGTATGCCCTTAATTCCATCATCCAATCATTGATAAAGATGTTGGACAGCACTGGGCCCAGGATAGAACCCTGTGGCACCCCCACTGGTCACATATTTCTAAGATGAAGAGGAGCCACTGCTGAGCACCCTTTGGGTTCGGCTGGTCAACCAATTACAAATCCATTGAACAGTTAACTTGTCTAGCCCACATTTTACAAGCCTGTTTGCAAGAATGTCATGGGGAACCTTGTCAAAGGCCTTACTGAAATCAAGGTATACGATATCTACAGCTTTCCCTTCATCTACCAAGCTGGTAATTTTATATAAAAAAAAGAGATCAGATTAGTCTGGCATGACTTGTTTCTCTGAAACCCATGTTGACTTTTTGTGATTATGGCATTACCTTCTAAATGTTCACATACTCTCTGTTTAATGATCTGCTCTAGAATCTTCCCTGGTATTGATGTCAGACTAACTGGACAATAATTGTTGGGATCCTCTTTTTTCTCGTTTTTGAAGATGGGGACAATGTTTGCGCTCTTCCAGTCTGCTGGGACTTCTCCTGTTCTCCAGGAGTTCTCAAAGATTATTGCCAATGGCTCTGAGATTACATTTGCCAGCTCTTTTAATACCCTTGGATGTAATTCATCTGGTCCTGGAGATTTAAATTCATTTAGATTAAGAAGGTATTCCTGTACTACCTCTTTGCTTATTCTGTGCTGGATTTCCCCTATTGTGTCCTCTGTTCCATTATCCTCAGGTTGCTCACCCTCTTCCTTTTCTGAAAACACTGAGGCAAAGAAGGTGTTGAGTAATTCTGCCTTTTCTCTATCCCCTGTTAGCATTTTTCCATCTTCTCCATATAGCGGCCCTACCATTTCATTGTTCTTCCTTTTGCGGGAGACATACCAAAAAAAAACCTTTTTATTGTTATAAAAACTCTTATAAACGTTATACCCCTCTACTCCTACATTCCAATCCTGAGACTCATCCCACCAGGTTTCAGTAATGCCTATTATATCATATTTGCTTTGTTGTGCTAGGAGTTCAAGTTCATCTTGTTTATTTCCCATGCTCTGTGCATTAGTGTAGAGACATCTAAGACCATGTGTTCCCTTTACTTGCTGCCTCTGCAAGGTTTTTTTTTGGGGGGGGGTTTGGGTTTTTTTTTTTTTTTTGCCTCCCACTGTTGGGTCCTTGCACTGTTTGCCTTGTTCCCTCTATGACATTTTGACTATTTTCTCCAGCCCTTTTGCCTTCCAGAATACTGTCTCCCTCCCCCATATGGCTCAGTTTAAAGCCCTTCTGATCAAATTCTTGAGACTGGTGGCAAAAACATTTCTGCCAACAATCGTGAGATGCACCCCATCCCTTGCCAGAAGTCCCCCCTCATGGAACCACAGCCCATGATACAAGAATCCAAATCGTTCTTGGAGACACCATCTATGGAGCCAGTTTTTTACATTGGCTATTTTCCTCTCCCTTCCTGGACCATGCCCTTCAACTGGCAGAAGAGACAAGATGACAACCTGTGCATCCATTTCTTTCAGCTTCCTCCCCAGAGCCTCATAATCTCTTCTGATCTTCGGAAAGCTGTTCCTTGCAGTATCATTGGTTCCCACATGGACCAAGAGGAAGGGGTAATGATCAGTAGGCCTGACCAGTCTTGTCAGCCTCTCCATCACATCACAGATCTTTGCCCCAGGGAGACAACATACCTCCCATGACATCTTGTCAGGCCCACAAATGACTGCTTCTGTACTCCTCAGCAAGGAATCCCCCGCCACCATCACACGCCTCCGCCAAGCAGTAGCTGTTTCTTGCAGTGGTACTCTCAGAGCCCCCTGCTCTGCCCCTGAAGTCTGTCCATGCTGTTCTTCCTCATTGTCCTTGATAAGGGAGAGAGCTTCGAATTGATTCTGTAGCTGCAAGCTGCCAGAACAATCCCTGGTTTTTCTACTTCTGTGTGTGACATTCCTCCAGCTGTCTACCTCCTGTGCATGTGAAGTGACACTCTCCTCCGCAGCAACTTCCTCTCTGTGGTCCCCATCAAAGAATGTTCATTCTGTTCTGTCCAGGAAAACCTCTTACTCATGAATATGGAGAATTGTAGCTACCCGGGTCTCCAGCTGCTGGACTTTCTCCTCCTAGAGCATTACCAACTTGCACTTGGTGCATGTGAAGTTCCCCACATCTGTAGACAAGAAGACAAACATCCCACAAGTGTTGCAAGTGACTGCAGCTGTTCCTTCAGTGTCCATGCTGAGAAGTCTTAAGTAATCAGTGCTGCTTATGCTGTACTTTTGCTTGGTTGATAACATTCCCACTCAAAATGGCTGCCCAAAAGCTGCTCTCCTTCTTCTCCCTGGCAGGAAACTGTTCATTTTTAAACTCAATATTTCATGTGAAAAGGCAATATTATTTAAAGATCTACTCAAAATTGGTCATGTACAGTGATATATTGTTGTTGTGTGCCTTCAAGTTGTTTTCAACTTGTGGCAAATCTATCATGGGGTTTTCTTGGCAAGGTTTGTTCAGAGGAGGTTTGACTTTTCCTTCTTCTAGGCTGAGGAAATGTGCCTTGACCTAGGTCACCCAGTGGATGGCCGAAAAGGGCTGGCCAAGCATGTTTGAGCAGGGATTTGAACCCTGGTCTCCAGAGCTGTAGTCCAACACTCAAACCACTACACCACTCTGGCTCTCTGAATGGTATATTCAGGAGTCTTGTTTCCTAGTATTCCAGCAGAATACTTGTTTCCTAGTATTCCAGAAGATAATTGCAGTCAACAAATTCTGATGATGATAAGTCAGAACATTTAAAATCACTATGCGTCAAATAAATTACTCAACACATTTGCTATTTATAGAAATTGAAGGCGGTAATAATATTTAGACCCTATTTATATAACTGTTGACAAGAATGTCACATCATGACCAAATGAAAGCTTGACATTTTCTACAATTATGTAGCCTTTTAGTGTCAATCATTAGCAAAACTAAGGCTAACACTTTGTGACTGATCTTTTGCCGACCAATTCAGGGAAATGACGAGACCAGACACAAGAAATGGGATATAATAAAATGGTATTTTATTTAGGCCTACCTATTTATAATCCTCTAAAGATCTTCAGTGGGGAGGAAACCTAGTGAGGGAGCAGCTGGGGCAACAGGCCTATCCCAGGCCTTATTCCCCAGCTTCCCCAGGCAAGTACCTGAACCCCAGCGAGGAACCCCAAGAGTTGGAGTTGTTCCCCAGCTGGCCCGCATCTGGAGGGCCAACCCAAAAGTCCCCCACCCAAGCCCTGTGGCTTAAGCTGAGGGTTTATCCTTCAGGCCAACCCCAAGGTAAGTCTGTTTCCCCACACCTAAGCCCCATGACCTAAGGCGGCAGTTCCAGAGACCCCCCCCCTTCACCAAAATTGATGCCATAGGTGCCCATCAAAATATATGCCTCCCCCTCCTCCAGCCAACATAATTGTAGGCTTGACCTATTTACACCACCCTAGCCAATTTCCCAGTGACAACTACCATAGTATGGGGTACTATGGGGGAACAAAACTGAAAAGGGGTAAAAATAATTCCTACCTGGCCCTGAAGCAACCATAATCACACTATGTCAGCAGCAGGAGGGTGTGTCAATCAGAAGCAAAGAGGAATTGCTGAGGGGCGGCAGGGCCTTATATCGCCTGTGGCCCCTCCCTTCCCTCCTTTGCTCATGGCACATGCGCCATGACACAGTCAGAGAGGGCCAGCCTCTTCCCCCTCATGCCCAGCAAATAGCCACTCCCTCCCTTATCTAGCTGCACCGGACAGGAGGTGAGTGGGATTGCCAACTGATTCAGGGAAATGACAGGACCAGGCACAAGAAATGGGATATAATAAAATGGTATTCTATTTAGCTCTACCTGTTTATAACCCTCTAAAGATCTTCAGCTGGAGAGGCAACCTAGTGAGGGAGCAGCTGGGGCAGTAGGCCTATCCCAGGCCTTACTTCCTAGCTTCCCCAGGTGAGCAGCTGAGCTCCAGAGAGGAACCCAAGAGTTGGGGTTGCTCCCCAGCTGGCCCGCATCTGGAGGGCCAACCCAAACACCCTCCACCTGAACCTTGTGACTAAAGCTGAGGGTTTATCCTTCAGGCCAACCCCAAGGTAAGTCTGTTTCCCCACACCTAAGTCCCATGACCTAAGGTGGCAGTTCCAGAGACCCCCCTTCACCAAAATTGGTGCCATAGGTGCCCACCAAAATCTACGCCTCCCCCCTCTTCTGGCCACAGATAGGTGCAAGCGTATCCCCGTAGCCTTTTAGTGTCAATCATTAGCAAAACAAAGGCTAACACCTTGTGACTGATCTTTTACAGAAGTAAAAATTGACTAAAGCAAAAAAAAAAGAACAAAAAACTAACACTGACTTTCCTTTTCCTTTGCTTGTAAAAAAGAATAGTTTCCTTTGATTAAAATTAGCTATCAGAATAGAAGATAAAAACATATGCAAGAGAAGCTACTTCTAGTGTTCTTTCTACTTCTGTTACGTTTTTGTTTGCATTTCATCTTGTTCTCTTAGTAGGGAGCATTATATGCTGATGTAGCCAACTACCTTGGGTTAAGAGGCTATGTTGGCTTCCGATGGACCTCAGATGGGTACATCCCATTGCACCCCTTGCCTGCCATGCCTCACACCCTCAACATTTTTAATACATTGTTTCCCATTCAAAATTCAAAATACAACCTGTTTGCTATATCCCTTCCCCAGGCTCTTTTAGGCCCAGTAGGGGTCCTTCTTTACCCAGGAAGTGAATTGGAGTCACATACCAATTTACTTCCTTCTTAATTAAAGGCCTGTCCTAGGCCTAAAAGGGCCAGGGATGGGGGAGGAGTGTTCAAAAATTGCTAGGGTCTGGGGGAGTTTTGAGTGAAAACTTGATTTTTTCATTGGGGGATTAGGGAGAGACTGCAAGACCACCACAATAGACCTAGCATGGCTTGTAGCCCACCGCATTCTACATTAGAAAGTCAATTCAGATGATAATGTTAATTTATTTTACTATGTAAAGCATATATCTATTGCTTCTCACCCCAACAGGACCCTGAGACAATCTTCAATTTGAATCACATTTTAGGAGAAAGGAGGGATAAAAATACCTCTCACAGTAAAGTGCAGTGAGTGTGAAGGCAGATAAATGTGGTTACTATTTAAAAAAAAATAGTGGTGGGGAGAAAGGTCCAGGTAACAATTCACTAATCAGTTTGGCATTGATACCTAGAAAGTTTGAAGGTGTTGATAAGCTTAATCTGGCGAAGAAATGATTAATATGCAACTCTATAATTCTATGATTCTATGATTCTAGAAGCAAAGTATGTGATTCATGCACCTTGTTTAGAAACCCATTAGCACTGCTGGGAGGCTTTCCAGAGTGCTAGTAGAGTTGTAGAAAAACCATTTGGTCCCTATGGCTTGAAGGTCAGTTTTTTAAAAGGTTAGAAACAGCTCAGTTTTTTAGTATTGTTATCAGAGGCTAATATCTGTGATGTAAAGAGCAACTTTGTGTACTAAACAACTACTACTTGTTATATGGCAAATGCCACCACCTATGACTCCTCGAACACTTTAATCAGTGCTGTATACTCACAATCCTAAATATACACTGGACTGACTATGTGACGAATGTTGCTGTCCTTGAGCAAGCAGGGATCTCCAGCATTGAGGCCATGATATTGAGAACACAGCTGCGCTGGGCAGGGCACGTTTCTAGGATGGAGGACCATTGCCTCCCAAAAATAGTACTCTACGGTGAACTCGCCATGGGTCAGCGTAAGAGGGGCTCTCCAAAAAACGATACAAGGACTCCCTGAAACAACATCTCAGGCTCGGCCAAATTGCTCACCAACAATGGTCTGCCCTGGCCTCACATCAGGAGGCATGGAGACGCACTATCCACAATGCTGCAGCCTTATTTGAGAACTCACGCTGAACAAGTCTTGAAGAGAAACGACAACGCAGAAAGAATCACAACCCAGAAACATCACCCAAAGAGACCTTCTGTTGTGCTTTCTGCAACCGGACTTGTTTATCTCAGATTGGCCTTTTCAGTCATCAGCACGCTTGCAGAAAGTGCAGGATGAGTCCTTCCTGAATCTTCGTTTGGGAAGAAAATCCAGAGAGGGAGAGAGAGAGAGAGAGAGAGAGAGAGATGAGTGCAGGGCATGTTATTTCCAAGTCTTGAAAGATAGAGCCTTGGAAAGTAGAGGATGTCCATGGTTAAATGTTTTTAGACAGTTGCTGGACTGCCACTTTTTAGTCAGTTGCTGGACTGCCAATACCTAAAGCACTGTGATCATGGGATTTTAAGCCTAACATCACAATCTGATACATGGCTAAGATACAACAGTGTGACTCTTATGGATTCTGCTGCTTTTGCCAGTAGAATGGGGTGGGGATTCCCTCCTGTAACTCCTCCCCCCTTCTCAGCATCCTAAAATTTGAAGTTTAGGAAACCCTCTGGAGCAGGTTTTCAGTGCCACTGAAATGTGGGAGGAGGTCCAGTTCTCATGTGCAAAAAAATAGCAGATTCTTGCAGAAGCACAGCATTGGACCCTGGTCTGTGTCTACTTAGAAGTAAGTACCATTAAATTCAATGCGTCTTTCTCCCAGGTTATTGCATACACAAGTGTAGCCCAGATCCACATATGACTCATAAATCACAAGGAACATGACCGAGATTAAAAGAAGGTGTACCTCATGATAGCTAAATGAAACCTTGGTTTACACTCTGACCCAATAAATGAGTTGCTGATGGGTCACAAATATGAAGTGGATTTTAACCAACAAAAATATCCAATGCTAGGTGATGCTCATGTAAATTAATTTTTAGAGGAATCTAAAAGCTACTGAGCATAAGAGAGCAGTTGGATTTATAAGGATGCATTCATTTGTATCTTCTCATCCATAAATAGGCTGCAAGGCCTTGAAATCTGAGGCTTGTAAAAGACCCAGCTAAATTGTTGTAATTTACAATTGCAAAGTGCTTTTCAAAAATTATATGTGGTTTTTGCAGTAAGATGCCCTGGAGACATCTTAAACTGCCTTGAGGTCCATTTGCCTGGCTATATCTTCTGCTCTGAGCTTGATCTGGAAAGTAGCATTTTTTGTTAATGATACACTTAGGACTAGTTCTGAGAATCCTCATGAGCTGAAGTAAGTGGCAAATGTATGAGTCACAACTGGCTTTTGTCTCCAGAATTTACTAAGTTGTTCCTCAAGGCATATTTGCAACTTATTTGAATTCCTGCTGTGTGCTTGGCACTAGCAGCTTTTGTACTTTAATCATAAAACCAAAGACCTGTTCTCCAACATAAGTCATACAGATAGTTTCTAATTCAGGCTCGGCCAAATTGATCACCAACAATGGTCCGCCCTGGCCTCACATCGGGAGGCATGGAGACACACTATCCAGAATGCTGCAGCCTTATTTGAGAACTCACGCCAAACAAGTCTTGAAGAGAAACAACAACGCAGAAAGAATCACAACCTGGAAACATCACCCAAGGAGACCTTCTGCTGTGCTTTCTGCAACCGGACTTGTTTATCTCAGATTAGCCTTTTTAGTCATCAGCACACTTGCAGAAAGCGTGGGATGAGTCCTTCCTGAATCTTTGTGAAGAAAAGCCAGAGAGAGAGATCTGTGAGGAATCAAATTTCAATTCAAGATTCGACAGGCTTGTCACAGTGTGTACTTCCTGAACTGTCTGTAGAATGGACAGAAGTTGACACTTATGGAGTATATGGATTATAGCCCACCTTTAAACTTTGATAACTCTTTTAACTACAACTATAGGGCCCACTCTTGTACAGAACTTCTTCTAACAGTAAGTTTAACTGTGGGGAGTATCCCACAATTAGATTGTGGTGGTAGTGGTGTCTGTTTACTTCAAAAGCCACCATGCAGGGTGAGATATACTATAATCCACTCAAACCAGAACACAGGTACTTAAACCATCAATTTGTTGGTGTGATTATTTGCCATCAAATCAGTTTTGATGTATGGTGACCCTGTGAATGAGAAACCTTATCAACAGCCCTGTTCAGGTCCTTCAAATTCAGGGTTATGCCTTCCTGGAGTCTACCCATTTGTTATGCAGTCTTCCTCTTTTCCTACTGCCTTCCACCTTTCTAAGCATTATTGTCTTTTCTAATGAGTTATGCCTTCTCTGGATACATCCAATGTCTCAGTTTTGTCATTTTGGCTTCTAGAGAGAGTTCAGGCTTCATTTGCCCAAAGACCCATTTATTTGTCTTTTTTGCAGTCCCTAGTATCCATACAAGTCTGCTCCAGCACCACATTTCAAATTGATTCTCTTCCTATCAGCATTCTACATTGTCCAGCTTTTACAACCATACATAGAAATTGGAACTATTGACTGTTGACAGTCTTGTTAGAGCCCCTAATAGAGCCCTGCCCCCAGAAACCCCCAAAGTTGGCTTAGTAATAATTTAGCTTATTAATGTGGCCTTCCATGGGGAAGAGCAGTGAAGTGTCAGTGATTTGCTAAAGGCACTGGTATGGATTCCAAAGAGACACATGCATATCTCCCAGAAAAAGCTACTGGCAAATCCACAAATTATGAGGAAACATCAAGAGGTCAAGGGGACACAGTCTCCACCATACACTTAAGTGACAAACTTAGATGGATGGACTAATCCTTTGTTTGCAGATATAGAACTTCCCTTTCCCAATCACCCAGCTATTAAAAGAGGCAGCTCAAGCTTTGTGAATCCAATCATCAGACATTAAGGGCAGTTTGCAACACATGAGCATCTTCAGACACCTATTGTCGAGACCAGGAAACTCATAGTGCAATCATTGAAGGCTCCTGGAATCTATTGTTCCAACCCAGGAAACTTGCTCACCTGAGGGCATATTTTTGGTATGAATATTGGCTCCAAAGTCTGCTTCATTGCACACAGATTCTATTTCCAAGGAAAACTCTGTTATTTTGTGTTACCCACTCTAGATTCATCCATCCACTCTGCCAGTTTGCTCAAAGACTTCAGGACAGCAAGACAGGAGTCATATATCCCCAGAAACCTCCTTATCTATCCCTCTGGCAATCTCTCTCTTCTTCCATTCCTAGTGGTCTTGTGTGAATGCTTTATGTATGAATGTGTGTGTGCTTGGTGTTATTATTTTTATGCCTTTAATAAATATCATTGTTAATTCTTCATTTTGTGTTTGTGTGTGTTTGTTCAGAGGGAGTTGGGATATACAAAAGTGTAAACATCTCTTTCTCTGTTGCATTGCTAAGTCAAGTTGCTGCTAATTTCCCCCAAATATTAGAAACTCAATATTTTCTTGGGTTACCTCTTTGGGTAACAGTCCTGATGTTGGTATTCAATGATAAATCTTTACAGTTAAGGCTCTTGTCTAGTTCTTTCACAGCTACACTTCCAAGTTCTAGTATTCTTCTGATTTCTTGACTACAGTCTTCATTTTGATTTATGACTGAGCCAAGGCATAGAAAAATCATTATTTCAATGTATTCATCATCTAGTTTAAAGTTATGTAAATAATTTATTGTCATTATTTTTGTCTTCTATGGACTTTTTCGGACAACTAAAATGCAGCGCAAGCAGCCTCGCAACTTGGCAAGGCTGCTTGCGCTGCATTTTAGTTGTCCGAAAAAGTCCTAAATGTTCAACTGCAACCCTGCTTTTGCAGTTTCTTCCTTGACTTTGCTCAATAGCTGGCCTGAGTCTTTGCTATTTTCTGCTAGTAGTATGGTGGCATCTACTTTTTTTACTGATAAAAATCAGTAAGCATACATTTATTTAGAGAACATAGTCTCCAGAACAAGTAGGCATTTGATAAAGAATAAGAAATCAAATCTAACTGGTAATCTAGCCCAACAGCTTGGTCTCTGCTCCTTAAAGTTTGTCCTACCTTCCAGCCTGTTTCTGTTACCTGTCATCTCACTCTCTCTAATCCTACTGACCCTCTTCCTCTGCCTTTTATGCCTTCTTTTAACCAACATTCTCAACTGAATCTTCCTCTCTGTCACTGGTCTCCCCTACCACTCCATCCCACTTTTCTGCTGTTCATTATTCCTCCATTCATTCTTCGGTTACAGTGATATATTAAACCACATTATTTCTGCACCACATCACTTGCTTTGTTGTCCTTTACATAGTCCCTTCCA
This sequence comes from Gambelia wislizenii, assembly GCA_030847615.1. Taxonomy (NCBI): domain Eukaryota; kingdom Metazoa; phylum Chordata; class Lepidosauria; order Squamata; family Crotaphytidae; genus Gambelia; species Gambelia wislizenii. The sequence continues at coordinate 311,267,443 of JAUMIR010000003.1, read as the reverse complement.
GGGTACTGTGTTTCTAAAGAGGACTAAGAATATTATTTAGCTGCAAACCACCACATTTCAGATTTCTAAATGAATAAAATAACTTTCACATTTGTGTTCATGCTGATTAATTGTTGATCATTGTCTTTCACTCATCTTTCTTTCTTTCTTTTTCTTTTTTTGTGCCTTCAAGCTGTTTCCAATTTATGGTGACCTTAAGGGGAACCTATCACATCTGAGTTCAAATGAAAAGGAGCATATAAAGTGTAATAAAGCCCAGATCTACACTCTAAGCTGTATTCCACTTAGTGCATGGTATGTGGCTTAGCTTATTTTTAAGTTAGTGATGTTGATGTGCAAAAATTCTTTCCTAAAATATAGTGCATAAGAAGGGAAGTGCACCTTCCCCAGCACTCACCAGTCCAGAAATTGATTCTCCCATGCAATGAGGACTTTAGGAGGAAATCTAATTGGTACCTGGCTTCCTGCATCAAAATGTACCCACATTTGCATGGTGTGAATGGGAGAGAAATCAAAACTGACAGATTTGCCTATCCTTAGGGACATGGGGAAATTTTGTTTCTGTTTGTTGTTGAGCAGAATTTCAAAATGTGAAAAATTCAAATGTGGCAGGAAGCCAAAGTGAAAAATTTGCCTATATCTAACGCCATGGTCAGCATGCCTCCTACCTATTGCTGCTGCTACTGACATCACTGCTGTTCATCCTCCCTCCCTTTACAAGCTTTGTTAGTCAGGTTGAGGACCAGCTAAATCCTGGTATCAACTCAGAAGTAAATCATCCTTCTTTCTTAAAATAGAGAATGCTATAGACACTTCAGATGCTGCTCCTAATCTTTTAAAATGTTGGAATCTTTGTAGAAAGTGGGACAGTCTACATGATTTAATATTACATGACTGAGCCTTGGGCTCATGTGCTCCTTGTTATTGTGTGCCTTCAAGTTATTTCCAATTTTATGGTAACCTTAAGGTGAACCTATCATAGGGTTTTCATGACAAGATTTGTTCAGAGCATTTTGCTTCCCCTTCCCCGAGGCTGAGAAGGTGTGACTTGCCCAAGGTCACCCAGTGAGTTTCCATGGTAAATGTTATCCCAACATTCAAACTGCTAAACCATGCTGGCTCGCCATGTGCTCCTACCCTTCATTTAGCATGCCTACTGAAAACAGATTAGAAGTAGGGTTGCCAGATCTCAGGGTCTGGCCCTGAGTCTCCAGTTTCCAGTTGGGAGATAGGGGTACAAATTCTCCAATTTTAGTGGCTCATCTCCAGGCAAGAGGAAAAGGCTGGGTGTAAAGCTCTGGCTCAGCAAGTAGAACACCAAGTTGCTAGTTGAAAGACTTGATTGATTTGTTGCTGCAACTTGAAAAGAGTCTCCAAGGAGTCTATGGATTTGCTTAGCTTCCTCCTTCCTTGCCAGTCATAGTGGCACCAGGGCTCACCCTCTGCTCTGGTCTGCCTTCACTTTCTGGCTAGAAGCAAGTAGACTAAATTAAAGGATCATTATTGGATTTCCTTAAATTTGGTGAGACAGGAATAATCCCCTCATTTCATTTTGATCTGAGAACAGCCCCTTTAGCTAAGATTTCTCTCTTAATTCCTAAACAAGAAAAATATGTTCTCTCCCCAGGACCGGTTTAAGGAATTTGGGGGGGCCCTGCAACACTTTATTTTTTGGGTGGGGGGCATATGCTTATCTCAGGTCAATGTAACCTAACCTAACACATTCACAGTACAGTACACAATATTCAGATTACTACTAAAAATGTTTTTTGCAGGAGGAGGGTTGCTCACCAGTGTATGGGCCAGAGCTCCTCCCACAGAGGTGAAGGCAGCATTGCTGGCTGTGGGGCCCAGCCTGGGCACTGCTGCTAGTGGTGCCTCCGTGGTCTCTCCTCCTGCAGCCGCCGGTGCTTGGCCCCCAGGCAGTCCAGGGTCGCTTCCAGGGTGGCACAGTCTGCCCGGCCGCAGAGGCTCTCCAGCTGGCCCCACAGCTCGGGCTCCAGGCGGCAGCATCAGTGCAGCTCCAGGCTCTGGGTACCCACTTGCTCCAAGTGCACCAGCTCCTGGCGCAGCGCTTCCCGCTCTCGCTCAGCCTTGCCCCGCCCCTGGGCTTGGAGCAGCTCAGCCCGAGCCCGGGCGCTGCTGCTGCTGCCACCTCCGGGCCTCTCCTCCTGCAGCCACCGGTGCTCTCCCCCCAGCAGCTTGTCCTGCTCGGTGGGGGCAGAGAAAGGAAAGGAAGGAGATGGCTGGAGCCAGTTAGGAGGGGCCCCCATGGCTGGGCCCCACCACCAATGCAGATTTGGCAGTATGGTTAAACCGGCCCTGTCTCTCCCTACCGTTCTCCCCCACCTCTTTCTCTTTCTCCCTCTTTCTCTCCTCTCTCTGTTGGAATGACAAGCTGTGAGCAACTAGGCTTAGTACTTAATAGAAAAATGAAATCACCACAGGCTATCCCCGCTTCTAAGGTTTTGACCTACAAATCTCAGGGTGTGTGATGATCCTGAACTGACAGCCCTAATTAGAAGTTTATTTCCATTTCAAGATACGCACAGTTTGTTTCATCTGACCAAGATGAATTGTTTTCACTATGTTGTAATTATGGCTTGTTGGGTTGGGTTTTGTTTTCTGAATGAAATTGTGTTGCCCAGTTCTGGTTTATGTGGATAAACAGGTCTGGGGAATATGTGAACCTCCTAATGTTCTCATCACCACTCACCCTTGGTTATGCTAACTAGAGTTGATGGAAATTGCAGTTGAGCAAGGTCTGGAGGACCCTCCATTCTGCACCTCTGAGATAAATCTTCGTTAAAACTAAGCTTCATGGTTTGCTAAAATACAAACTTTGGTTAGTTTAAATGGTGGGAAGCCAGATCTTCCAAACTCTTCCTGGTAACTTCACTGGAAGAGGAAGGAATGAGAACAGAATGCAGGCTTGTGTATGTAAAGAAAACACAAGCATATATGGCTTAGCATTATGTCCAAACTAAGTCTGAACATCTGTGTTAACAAAAACAAAAAACAAAACAAGAGAGGTTTCAACTGGAATAAACTTAGTACTTTAGATGCAAAATAACTTAGAGAATTGGTTAGATTTGAATGTTTTCAATAGATTAATGAGCTAAATATTTTTTGCCACATCTAACTTCCTCATTAATTTACATCACAAAGAGTAACATGATAAGCAAAGTATTGCACACCTGTCTTTTATTTTGTGGGCTCCGCTTAAAGGATAAAATATCATTTGCATTTTCTCCCCATTAACCAGCTAGTCCCTTGGTGACAAATGAAACTTGCAATACAATAAAATTTACATGAAACAAGCTGTCATGTGAGAGCTATGTGGTTGGAATGATGCCAGTCAATAATAGATTGCATACCTTTGGTTAATTTATTAGCCACCTGTTCCCCAATTCCATTATAGCAGCACATTAAGAAGATATCTGGAGACCTGAATTTGGAGTTTGGGGCCTTTAGGGTATCTTTAAAAAAAATAGCAACAACAATCAGAGAGATTAATTTAAAGAAAACTGCAGTAAACATGGAAGACACAGAAAAGCAAAACATCAAGGTTCACCTTTTTATTTAATTTCAAGGAATTCCCTTAATTAATTTGGCTTTCTTTTCACTTTGAAGTTAATAGACTTTCCTGAGGTGATAACATAGTTTCTCATTTTAAGTAAAGAGGAAACTATTATGAAATAATAATTTAAAACCTATCTACACTGTACAGTGTTATTTGTAATTATATTATTTATATAGCTTTTTGTGAACACATAAAGGGGATTTGTTGAATTATGAAAATATCAGTTCCTCAAATAACACAAAGACTTTAACACAATTAATGAAAGTAGTAAACTTTTCTGTTTTGTACACTTGGATAGCTTTTGTTATGTTTTTGTAAAGTTCCAATTAAGCACCTCACAAACACCTCACAATTAAGCACCTCACAGAAGAGGAGTAAACAAAGAAAAATGCTAGACATTAAAGACATTTTAGATACATCCCATAATCATTAATATTAATATCTGTGGGGGTTTGGTTCCAGGGCCCCCAGAAGATGGTAAAAATGTAGACGCTAAGACCATATTTTCATAAATCAATGGCAGCACATGGATGCAGCTGTGTGCTGATGTGCCGACATGCACATGACACCATTGAATAATATGGGGCGTGGCTATCCATGGAAGCTCCAAACCTTGCATGGTGGGACCACTGTAGAATATATGACAATGATATTAGCAATAGGAAGATTTCACTCAATGTGTATGTATAAGGAAAATGATCTTTTTAATGTTGAAATGTCCATTAGTGCAACCAGTATTATAGCCACAGATGAGATCTAACACTGTGTGTGTCAAAGGGAAGCTTATGCTGTGGATCTCCAGCATCAAGTATCCCACAACAGTCCCCAGTACCTCCCCAGATCTTCTCCATAAAGTCAGAGGGATCTACAGAAGGTTATGAGCTATATGATATAGGGTTTCTGGCAGAGGGAATCATCAATAGCAGGATCAATATGAAAATAGTGAAAGATTCCTCCTCCCTATAGCATGATCCCCCCCACTCCGCCCACACACACGCTGCCTTTCCAATGCTGCTTTGTTGATCTCCTCCAACCCTCTGGAAAAAGTTTTCAGGGAGAGATACAAAGATCGAAGTGGGTGAAAAGAGGAAACGGAGAAGATCAGTTTGCAAAAGCCATCCTCTTCCACTCAGGACAAATTTCACCCACACAGGTAATTTGTAGCCTGACAAAAGGACAAGTGAAGTAACAAGCCTGGAGTGAAAGCATGTTCTTATGTACCTGTGAACAATACTAGCTGAATTGTAAAATTTCCTATACAGACTACCTAAAAATAATTATCACCAAAAATGATCCGTGGAGCATGATTGGTTTTCAGTTTGCATGTTGTTGTTGTTGTTTTTTAAAAAAACATTTTAATTGGAAACCAATTTACCACAAATGGTTTTTGTAAAAGCATTTTTGTGTGGCAAAATGGCACCTGGAGGGGTACTCAAATCTTGACCTTTCCCTGACTGCCATTTTTCCTTTGCATGTTCAGATGCACAGAGAGAAAAGGAAGTACTGCTTCTTCCACAGACTTCCAATTGTGTGTTTATTCTTGAAGACACACAATTGTAACCCCATAGCACCTTAAATACTAGCAAGTTTTATTTGATACAGTGATGGAGTGGAAAGAATATATTCTTTATAGAGAGACCACAAACCAAATGTAATATCTATGTCTCAAGCAACAGATATATGTAACAGTGTCATGTAAACAAAACTGAAATTGTCTTGAAGGGCAGAATAATCCTACTGATCTAATTGACTGGTGATGCTTAGGATAATAGAAATTCCCCCCCCCCCCCGACACTTGGTGGAGAGGATGTATGGAAGCCCCTGGTAAACAGCCATCAAGGTGGAATGTGATAATCCCCTCTTGGATTCCCTTGGCAATCAGTCACACAGCACAAAGAAACCAGTGACCTGCACACCCCTTATCCCCAGGAAATGTCCCTTCACACCTTTCCTATCCTACAATACAGAGGTTGTTATAAACCCATCAATACTTATATCTTAGCCTCAAATAACAATCAGCAAATTTTTGATTTCCTTTGTTTAATGGTGAGAAACCTCTTACGCTTTGTCCTAAGCTCAAACAGCCCTTCAGGACACAAAATACAGTATAAATATTAGTCCCCAAACAAATAGCAAGGTGTGACGCTGCTACTGTGAACAGCATCCTGCCACCCTCTCTGTCGGCACATCATCGGATAGAAACTTCCAGTGACACCCTCAGATTTTGGTCTGAGTCCTTCACTTCTCCTTCTTCAAGACTGGTAACTATAGTCCTTACCTCCCAAAGCTATTCCTCTATCCAATCTATCCTCCTTTAACTCTTCATTAGCCTTGTGTAGTTCTTGTGAGCATGAGTACATGCATAAATTCTGCTGTGTTATTTTCCAATAAAAACCATTTTATTTTACTTTAACCCAAAGTCTCTGCAGATAGTACTGGTTTACAGAGGTGTAAAGATCCCAGAAGTTACCCGACCTCTCACAGCCATCCATTTGAGCTATAACAATCCCCCCAGTTAAGAACTAAGATTTGTCATCATGAATGGGCTCCCAATGGACCCCCACCTATTCGGGTAACAGTTCATACCGATGACATGCCCCATAATGGGGCATTTTGGAATGGGAGAGCTGGCTACTTTGGATTAACTAGATCTGAAGTTCCTCTTCATGTTGTTGCCATGTACAAGTACACTCTGACTTGGAGCAATCATAGGGTGTCTTTGGCAAGATGTATTGAAACAAGGTTTGCCATTGGCCCCCTTTAAGGAGATTATCAGATGACCTTTTTATCCCACCACAGGGACAACAGGAGATCGTCAAAGCGCTTCCTGTTTACACGACATCATCCCTGTGGTGCCAAGCATCCGTGCCTCTTCTGTCTCTCTCCCCCCACCCCGCTTTTTCTTATTCACGATTTAAGTCGTGAATAAGTTGCCTGTTCCATCTCTGTCATGGAATACCGGGCATTTGAAAGGGTGCCCGTTATGCTGGCACAATGCCAGTTATAGTGGGAGGTCCCTGCCGACTCCTGCAGAGCACTTCCGGTTGAGATCAGGATGAGAAGGTAACTGAAACCCTTCCCCCCACCACCACCACCATGTTCTTTTTAAAGCGTTGAGCATGTTTTTTTGCTTACTGTCACTTCTTTTTCTTTTTAAAATCCCTGTACGATCGTTCTCTTGCGAAAACGGGTGGGATTTGCTTTCCAGGACGTGAATGGAGCTTGCGACAGCTCCCTTCATGCCCTGACTGCCGAAGGGAGGGGGAGGATTCCTTATAGAGTGGCAAGGTAAGTGTATGAAAAAAAATTAGTTTCGGGAGTGGGGTGGGAGTGTAGTGGTGGCAGGTAGCGAGGCAGGGACAGTTTCTAGGGTCCTGTCTGATAATCTCCTAAGTCTGAGAGAGTGTGAGTTACTCAAGGTCAATCAGTGGGTTTCTATGGCAGAGCAGAGATTCAAACCTGGTCTGCCATAGTCCTGCTTCAGCACTCAAACCACTATACTATGTTTTTCTCTTAAAATTTCTCCACTCCCCTTTAAGCCCACAACATTGGGCTCCTCACCTACAGCTGCCTATAGCTGGCACAGCCATATTTCCTTCCACTGACACATGGATTAGAATTTCTTTTTTAAAAATAGAGCAAAAGTGTGTGTGGGGGGGTGTACTACTCTTTGAGGAGTACTGGAGTGAATTAAGAGAGTGAAAGTAGCAGAAAATCCTCTTCCATCCCATTATTTGCATACAATGCATTGTCACAACATTATCTTTTACTCTATACTATCTACATTTTGGAGTGAGCAAAACAGAAAAATATCTTCCGGCAGAAATGCTCAGTGGACTAGTTTTTGAACAGCTATGTATCAAGCTTACTATAATTAATTGGGCTACACATATGCAAATTAGAACTAAAGTTCTCATTGTGTTCTCATTCCCGTTACTCTGGTTCTAATTATTTAGTATATCATTATAAATCCATATTTGTTTCCGCTCCCATTGCAGTACTAATTGGCTGTGTTTTATGCCTGCAAAATATTTCTAAACTGAATAATCCTGGTTCTTGAATACATGAATATTTCCTTTCTGTTAATACAGATAACATAGCACTGAAATAAATGGCAAGGTTTTTTTTAAAAAAAAAAATCCAGTCAAATGTGGCAAGCTAAGATTTTTACTCCTCTTTTAGTACTCTGTTATATTTTGGATTTAACTTAATAAATTAATTATTTTTAGCATGAAAATCCTAAATCTTCACTTCACTGTTGCCAATGAAACCGCCCCCCCCCATGCTAATTGATGCACATGGGGTGATTTGTACAGAGATTACTTCTGGGGAAGAAAGACTTAAATATCCTTTCCTTCCACAGTGCAACATGAGTGACCATACCACCCTGTTCCGTATCTGGCTTTCAATTTTCAGAGCTTGGAAAAGGTGGGGGGGGGTGGACTACAATGGCAAGAATGCCCAGCCCAATCATGACCAATGGCCATTGTGGGTGGGGTTGTGGTTCAAAAAAAAAGTGACTCTTCCAACTTCTGAAAATATTTAATACCAGTTAGTAGTGATCACATATGCAGTGAGTCCCTGAGAATATTCTCCCAAATGAGAAAACTTATCCTATGCACCATTCAGCAAGTGTTCCAGGAATCAGGTGGTTAGAATGTAAGAGCTATCAAGTAGTCCAGGTCAATCACAGGTTATCCAAGGAAATGAAGGGCGAACCAAGAAGGTGGTCATCAGCTGGTCCAGGAGTTGTTGTAACAAGTCAGTAATCCAGCTACAAGAAGCCAGCAAGGTGTAAATGGAGTCATGAAAGCGTGGCTCATCCAAGGTCAGGAAAATATGAATGCCAAGAGTACTGTCAGTCACCCAGATAAGATGGTTGTGAGCCACAGAGACAATGGAGAGCTGCTGGAAGATTTATGGGCAGCTGTCTCCAAAACACCAGGTGCCTAATTAATCAGTGTCTCCTATTTAACATCTTCTGGGATCAGCATAATCTTTCTCTCTTCATCGTCCAGAAAAGGATGTGGTATGTCTTCAGCATCTGTCACCTCCTGTTAGGGAGCAGGGCCTCCCTCTGCCTCAACCCTAAGCTCCTCAGACTCAGAGAGACCATAATTATCAGGAGCTGCATATTCCTGGCAATCTGCCGCTTCCTTCTGTCTGGATCATCCAACTCCAGAGGGTGACAAAACTATGCTTAAACTGTTTTAAAAGTATTTAGGCAAGTTTAGCCTGTCAGTGTTTTATTGGGATAATAGCATTTTTTTAATGATATAAAAATGTATCTTTATATTTTTAAAAAAATTCAAACCAACTTCTCTAATGTACACCAACATAAAAACACTGTACAAAGTACTAACGGTGTGAAATCGAAGACTTTAACGACCGGCATTCATAGATTTTCCTTGGTTTTTCTCCGGGCTGTGAGGCCGTGTTCTGGAATAGTTTCTTTCTGACATTTCACCTGCATCTGTGGCTGGCATCTTCAGAGAATGGTTGGGTAGGAGTGAACCAACAGGGATTCACAGCATATAAACTCCACACACACACTCCTACCCAACCATTCTCTGAAGATGCCAGCCACAGATGCAGGCGAAATGTCAGAAAGAAACTATTCCAGAACACAGCCTCACAGCCCAGAAAAAAACCAAGGAAAATCTACTAACAGTGTTCTGTACATCTCATGATATTCTCTTATAACTGAGCAATAGGATACCAAAATTGCCTAATAAGCATCAAGTTTAATAACACACTTTGAAGTCTAGAAGGAAAGAACTGTATTAAAAATGGACAGTGACAAATTACATCAGACATGTTTGTTTTAAAGGTATTTTCAGCAAACTTATTTGCATTACTTTTAATTCAGTCTTGTGGGTTATGGATTAATGCAGTTAATGAAGGAAATTGATCAACTACCAAATAGGAGATGAAAGCTGACTGGCTGCAGCTATTTGTTCTCTCATCATGCTGAGACAGCTGTTTTCCAACATTAAGAAGGGTGTGATTGGCTCAAAAGGAGCCCTTTATTTTTAAAAACACCTGTCAAAAAGCTGCCTTGATGGTAATAGAAAGGGTCTTACCAAGCTAGTTTTGGTTTTAGTAAATGTAATTTATACAGCTAAGTTTCCTAGACTCGCTTCTATTTTTGAACGCTGTCTAAAAGTTAGATTGACTCTTCTGCATGAAATATTATATATAGTTGTCCATCCTAATATATTGAAATTATTCCAATAATTTGCCCTAAGTTAGAAACAATTTGAAGGCATGCAACAAGAACATCTATAATGAAAAACGTCTACAGCTTCTTCTTTCTCCTTTCCTCTGGTTCTGCTTCCTTATACCAATATTCAGTGGTGGCACTAGGGATGTGTGCAGAGGCTAAACTGCACAAGGTGACACCCTTGGAGCAAGGGGTGAAATCGGCCTTAGTAAGGCCACAGCCAACATCTACCTTATTTATTGTTTTAAACATCACCCCTCTTTAAACAGGTCCTTGAGAAACTGTACTGTATGTATATTGGCACTAGAAATTGATGTTTTATTCCTAAACACTACTCTTCAACCATAATTATTATTGGTTGTAATCTATAAGAGATTACAGCCTGATTCCTACAGGCCCTGGGAACTTTGATGACGTGTTTTGTCAAAGACATTTTGAAAATTAGCACAGTCTAGGGAGATTTTCAGACAGGCAAAAATCGCTCTTTGCCGCGCGAGCAGCCTCCCGAAACTGCTGCGCGGCAAGGGTCTTCTTCGGACGACGCTGTGCCTCTGGCGAAACCGTCCGTGTCACTTCCGTGAAGCTTGGGACAGCTCCGCGTCATATTTCAAGCACGGGCAGCCTCCGTGCTTGAAATATGACGCGGAGCCGTCCCAAGCTTCACGGAAGTGACACGGACGGTTTCGCCAGAGGCACAGCGTCGTCCGAAGAAGACCCTTGCCGCGCAGCAGTTTCGGGAGGCTGCTCGCGCGGCAAAGAGCGATTTTTGCCTGTCTGAAAATCTCAAAAGTCTCCAGTGAAATAGGTGTAATATCAAGGTGGAAATCTGAAGAATTTACAGCACTATTCTTCAGAGAGAATATTTCCTATATGGCAGTTCATATTTTTCTCTATTCTTTCTTATTTTTTCTCTATATGTTTATACTAGTATTTATTAATAATTCTAATGAAGTTGGTTGTACTCACACTGAATGGTCTTTAGTGTTACAAAAGCTGTGGCTTAAAAAATATCAACCATATACATCAGATATTGTTTTGTGGAGCCTTCTACTATAAATATTATTCCTTCCCTAAAGCAATTTCTAACTGTTTATAATTAAGACTATGGCCCTTCATATACTCTTTGAGAAGTAAGCCCTATTTACCTCCTTTTAAAATACCTTACTTCTGGGTAACCTCACATAGGATGGGGCTGCACAAATAATAACTCTTTTTTCATCCAACTGGAATTAGAGATGACTTAAATGCAATGTGCTGATCTTTAAATAACTGCTGAGAAGTTCCGTTCCAAGCACACAATCTTTGTTAATTGGTCAGGACCAGGTCCGGGCTAGACTCAGTACAGGATCTGCCAGTGGGTTCCTTCCTGCATGCCTCCTCTTTCCTGCTCTGGACTTCTTTTTTCTTTTTTTCATTCTCTCACATCTATCTTTTTAATATGTGTCTGTTCTTAAAATGTTTTCATGGTTTATTGTATTTTATTTATCAATTTATTTTACAATACAATACAAATTGTATTACAATACAATACAAATAAAATTGTATTTTATTTATCCATTTATTGTATTTTATTGTATTTATTGTTTTTAAATGTGATTTTAGATCAGTTGGTTTTAATTTATAATTGTTTAATATTTTTTATGGGGGAGGGTGGGGGTGGGGGTGTTTGGGGATTTTATCTGTATTGTCCTTCCTGAATCTTCGTTTGCGAAGAAAAGCCAGAGAGAGAGAGAGATTTTAATTTTTGTAAGCCGCCCCGATTGTTTTGACAGAGGGGCAGGGTATAAATTATTATTATTATTATTATTATTATTATTATTACTATTATTATTATTATTATTATTATCTGGTTTTACTATTTTTATTATCACCTTTGGGAGCCACCTTGGGTCTCATTCTGAGAGAAAGGTGGCATACACATGTAATAAATAAATGAATACACACATGTCCACACAGTATACAGACACTACGTACCAATGACAGTGACTGATCTTCTTTTCAGAAGCCCAGGCTGTTTTGTGCATGTGTGCGTACACACATACATGTGTATTTAGTTTAGACTTTATATTGCTTGGTGTTGGTAGTAGCAAATGTGGAGTCTTCATTGTCAGGGTATGGGATATGCAGTCCCTGGAAATTCATGTTGTAAACAGATGCAAGGGCAGACAGAGGCCTGTGAAGGGCAAGCAGAGTGTAAACAAGCCAGCAGCTGTGTGAGAGTGAAGCCATTTCCTGCCTGTAATCTAGCTGTATTGAGGCTGAGTCTTACAGCAGTTCAGTCTGTCTGTGTGCATGTCTGATGGCTGTGTTTGCCACAGAGCTGATAGTTTATTTTCTGTAAATATACTTTTATGCACCAATAAAGCGTACAGTAGTTAGCACGATCTATGTGTTTCTATACCTATTACTACTGGAGGATGTGCTGGGAGTCTCTGGATCAAATTCTGCTACTCTGCTGCAGTTTTCTGGCTACTTGGATCTCTGAGCATGTATAGAGTTCCAATGCGGCTATATACTGCATCATTCATTTCAGTAGCCCCCTGGCTGCCATTTTGGTTTTCCTGCAATATATAGTTTTACCCACAATACACTGGGAAATTAAATTAGTTACCAGATATTTTAACTATATTAGTGGGCCAACAAAAATGATAACCAAATGTTTCAAAAAGAAACATCAGAAAGTAATAAAGGAGGAACAGGGAAGACATCGGTTGTGGGCTCCCATGCATGCTCAAGGGTACTGGCTGCTGGTGCTGGCATTGACATTGCTCACTGTATAAAATAATTTTAACACCTTGGCAAAATTAGATCTATATTGTCAAGAGATCTGCAACAATTTTTGGCTTGTCAATATGAGATGTCCAAGGTTTTCAGCTGTTTATTTTGATATGATTTAGTCAATACTGCAATCATAACATTTCATCCTAAAAGCAAGTATATCAATAAACTTCCAAAACTTCCATTTTCTGTGTGAACACAGCTACTGTGCAATAGCTGTGGGTTCCATGTTATATTCAAAGTATCTGCCCTAATTACCTAGCATTTATACTAATCACACTGAGCGCTATTGATAAAAAAAAAACAATCAAGTACTGAAAATATTTCTGGTTCTTATAGCTTTGATTGACTAGGTAGAATAATGAATAGTCACTCTGTCAAGACATTTGTTCTAATCACCATGTATTTTAAAATAGTTAACATAAAGCTCCAACCAAATTCCACAATCTTAAGCAGGTGTCAAATGGCAAACCATGTGTCAAAGCACAAAATGGAGTGACCTATCATGTTCAGTACCACGTTCATGCAAAGCCTATTAACCTGGGGAAACTGCTAACTGAGAAACTAATTGAAAAAAGTCATTGAACTTGCTAACGAAAAGATTAATTAGGAATGCGGGGAAAGATGCTTCTCAATTTTTAACTTACATTAATCAAAAAGTGATTTGGTCAGCACAGGATTTGAATGTTCATTCTAGGGCATTCTAATCAACCATAAGTATTTGCTAAACACAAGTCCCCACTTTCCAGAGACTTCAATCTGCACTGCTTTGAGGGTTACAGAAATGTGGGGGTTTGTAGAATCACGCTCCTCCTAAAGGGGCTGTCTACATTTCGGTAAAGTAGAGGAGCAAGCTGACTTTCAGTGTTGCTTGGGCTCCCATGCCTGCCACACACCTAAGCGGCTGGATTGACCAGCAGTATGTTATCAGTGTACACTCTGGTTAGCTTTAAAGTCCTACTGCACTCAAAATTAATTCAAACCAAAGAATCAGACTGGATCTCTGGAAATATTATGACTTTCCAGTTCTTTTTCATTTTGATTATAGTCATGGTTTTGCATCAAAAATCTTTCTTGAAATACCCCAGAAAAATTAAATAACCCTCACTCCCTGGGCCCTTGTGTTCTTCTTCCTCAGCCTCCCACTGGTCACATGTCACATCTAGATTCAGGCAATGTTTCAAAAACTGATTTTTACCAGTTTCCACTGATACCTTTTAAATATTATTCAGGAGTTATAGTCAAAGTGTTAAAGTGCTTTAGCAATATTATACTAGTTAAGCTTTAGGATCATTTTCTATTACTGCTAGCATTCCTCTTTCTCTTTCTTGATCTCTGTAGAATCTGGGTCCTAGAAACAATTGGTGTGTTTCTTGGCAGTGGCCATTTTAGCTAGTTCTGGTACAGGTATCCCTCAGTTAACAAAGTAGATGTGTTCCTGGGCTTTACTTCTTCAACTGAAACTTTGGTACCAGAGGTAGAAATGACATGGAAAGAATAGGGACGAGACCTACACCACAACAAAGAAGAGCAGTTCAACACATTTCAGAAAACTTTTTATTCAAAACTACTATAATGCACATGTGAAATGGAACATCCAGGGCAGGAACGCCTTGCATAAGTAAACAAAAGCATTTGGAAGCTTCTAGATACAACTTGAAAGCTTCTTCCAAATGCATCTCAAAATAATTTTTCCCTTTCAACAGCCTTCACTTTTCTTATGATTTCCATTTTGCTGGCAAGACTTATAGATCTATGCTTTTTCAACATGCCAAGGTAGCTAGTGAGGCAGGCTAATTTGCTCCCCACACACACTTTTTAATGTTTTGCTCTTCACACATGCTCAGTGAGTGATTCTGGAGGCAGCTGTACCTTGCCTGTTATAGGTAAACACACACAGCTACTGTAGATCATCTACATTAGACTAGACTCTCATTCTTTCCCAGGTCAAGCTTTATCCCATTTTTTTCTGTAGACACATTGCTGCAGTATAAGTCTGTCTTACTCCAGCTCTCCTTCATCCTCCTCCCCCCCCCAAAAAAAAACTTTTCCAGCTAGACAGAAGACAAGAAAAGCAGTGGCTGGGTGGGGCTCCCATAAAGAGAATATGGTGCCGTCCAAATGGTGAAAAAAATCCTAATGGAATTTGAATGGAAGGTTATCTGTCTATATGGACATTTACATCAATGCATCTCATTCAGAAGGGGAGGGAGTCAAACCCACCTTAAACTCCATCAAGGAAGTCTTTGAGGCTTTTCTGGGAGTTTTTGAAAAGCTCCGTAGGGGATGTGAATGTGCAATTGTTAAGCATTCACGTTGCTGCACTGAGGCAGTGCAAGCTGATTGGCCAGAGGAGCATGGGGGCAGGGCTTGCAAGCAGGACAAGTGCTGCTGTCACCATGTTGGATTTTCAGTTATGCAAGAGATTGGTAACTTGATAAAACAGTGATATTATACCCTCTTTTCTTCTTTTGTAAATAGGAAGTATTGCTTGTGCGCACCATGGTAATTTTTTTAAAAAAAATAGGCAGAGGCAGATTTAAAAGCACAAGTATTTCACTCATGGCCGCCATCTTGGCTAGGGAGCATGCGAAGTTTAGGGGGAGCTATTAACCATTAAGACATGTCCTAGCACTGTGAATTGCTACTTCTTTGGAGGAGATTGTACTTTCCCCCCCTCATATAGATGGGACCTATGTAAAAAAGAAACTTCTTTGTTGGAGGCTTTAGGCTTGACTATGAGGGAGGTCAAGCACAGGGGTAAAAATCTAGCTGAGATTCAGACTACTTTGGTCCAGAACTGCAGTGCATTAAATTCAGGCTACACTGGCCTGGATTTAAGCACCACACCTGCCAAAGCCTGATTCTGCATGTTTGCTTCCATTCAAAGCTGTTACTCATGCTTGACACTGAGGTCTAGGAAAAGCAGAGCACCAGTGGTAGGTGCCCAATCTACACTATACTATGCTTGATCTTAGCCAAAAGTCCGAGAAGTTGGTTTCAGAGAGGGTGACTGCCACTGATACTTTGTTTTACCTAGAACTCAGAGGAATGATTATGTGACAGAAAAGCAAAGCCCCAGTGGCAGTCACCCTCTCCTGAAGCCAGAATGGGTGGCTAGCCTTGCAATGGCGGGGCTCACTGGAGGTTCTGACCTCAGAAACGTCAACTACCACTGGGGCTCTGCCTTTGGAACGAGAAGCGGTGAGAAGGAGGGGGGAAATGACAGCATCTTAGGCAGTGCTTGTCCTCCTTCTCCTCTCTGCCCTGAGTCCAGTTACTTCAGGATGGGGAAAGGATCATGTAGATCGCTACAATAAAATCAGTTTGCACAGGAACAAAAATGGGTTTTCTTAAACTTTTTTCTTGTCTTGTCCAGCAGCAGTTCTGCTGCCCAGTAACTGGATTTTTGCCTTATGTCATACTACTTGCATGTAAGCTGTACCTTATAAAGATTATAGCTGATTTTTATTCAAGAAACAGGTCTAAATGTGTTTATTTTCCCCTCTGTCCACCACAACAGATAATGCTTCATATGTGTAAATATGTAATTTATATAATGTTCATATGTGGCCTAAAGGTTTGTTTTTTTCTGCTGACTGCTTCTTGTCATGCTCTTTTAAATTGTGTTGCAATGTTTTTGTTTTGCATTTGTGTATACTACAATTTCAAATCTTTGTCAGCTGCTCTGGGAACATACTATAGCAGTGCTATTCAAAGTACTGATCCCTAAGCCATTGGCTGCTCATCTCTGGAGAGTCTGCAGGAAAGAAAGAAGCAGTTATAGCCAATGGACACAAATATGGTACCAGTCCCTGGCATACCAGAAAAATTCTGGCCACCTATATCCGATAACTTAAGAAGCACTGTATAGAGAGCTCATGAAACCACATAAATGTATACATGAATTCTTATACACCAGAGGAGTGATGGTATGTTAAAAGCTAGGGTAGAACTGTTTTCCAGAACATCTAGTTTCTATGGGGAATGTCAGACCTGTGAGCTGGTCTCTCTCTCTCTGTGCTGTTCATTACTTGTAGTTTAATTGGCCTTAAAATGGATTTTTCCTCTCTTCTCCTTCTAATTCTGGTGTACACTGCAGCTACAAATCTAGGTACAGACATACCCTAGTTAACAAAGTATCTGATGGTGAAGCTTCTTTTTACAAAGGAGATTTTCAGACAGGCAAAAATCGCTCTTTGCCGCGCGAGCAGCCTCCCGAAACTGCTGCGCGGCAAGGGTCTTCTTCGGACAACGCTGTGCCTCTGGCGAAACCGTCCGTGTCACTTCCGTGAAGCTTGGGACGGCTCCGCGTCATATTTCAATCACGGGCAGCCTCCGTGCTTGAAATATGACGCGGAGCCGTCCCAAGCTTCACGGAAGTGACACGGACGGTTTCGCCAGAGGCACAGCGTCGTCCGAAGAAGACCCTTGCCGCGCAGCAGTTTCGGGAGGCTGCTCGCGCGGCAAAGAGCGATTTTTGCCTGTCTGAAAATCTCCAAAGTCTTCTTAGACACATCCAACCCACTTTTTATGCATCCCCAGTCCCCCTTTTCCTTTGTATCCTCTATCTGGCTACAAGTTTTCTATCAATGTCAGTATTGGGTGGATGCTGAAGGAGGAACAGAAAAAAACAGACTTGGGATCAGGGCCAATTTAAGGAATTTTGGGGGGCCCTGCATTGCTTTATTTCGGGGGGCCCATATGCTTATCTCAGGTCAATGTAACCCAACCTATTCACAGTACAGGATGTTCAGATTACAGTAGGACCCCCGTATCCATGGATTTATTATCCATGGGACAAAAAACAGCACAACTACCATAGAGTCTTCCTAGAAAATGTGTCTTCTCTAGCCATTTTCTAGGTCCTCCAAGGCAACTCTATGGCATTTTAAACTAGAAGTCCCATTATTTTCAATGGCATTCACTATTATCCACAGTTTTCAGAATCCACGCCCCCCCAGAACCAATCCCCAGTAGATAAGGTGGGGAGGCTACTGTATTACATAATTTGCCATCAATAATTTAGTTTAAAAACTATATTATAGGCACTAACATAATATTTTTGTTTATTAGCAATTAACGTTATGGTGTAGATTTCCTCAAAGAAAAGAAAGAGTGGACTACAAGCTGAACACGAGTTAGCAGTGTGCATGCAGCAGCAAAAAATGTCAATGCGATTCTAGGCTGCATTAATAGGAGTAGAGTGTCTAGATCAAGGGAAGTAATAATACCACTCCATTCTGCTTTGGTCAGACCTCACCTGTATTACTGTTTCCAGTTCTGGGCACAACAATTCAAGAAAGATACTGAGAAGGATGATGGGAGGTCAGGAAGCCATTATGCCCTATGAGGAGTGGCTTAGGGAGCTGGGTATCCTTAGCCTGGAGAAGAGAAGGTTGAGAGGTGACAGGATAGCCATGTTTAAATATTTGAAGGGATGTCATACTGAGGATGGGGCAAGCTTGTTTTCTGCTGCTCCAGAGACTAAGACATGGAGCAATGGACTCAGACTACAAGAAAAGAGATTCCACCTAAACATTAGGAAGAAGTTCCTGATGGTAAGAGCTGTTCGGAAGTGGAATACACAACCTCGGAGTGTGGTGGAGTCTCCTTCTTTGGAGGTTTTTAAGCAGAGGCTGGATGGCCATCTGTCGTGAGGGCTTTGATTGTGTGTTCCTGCAAGACAGAAGCTGATTGGATGGGATGGCTGTTGGGGTCCTTTGCGAACCCAGACTGTACAGCCCCCTCCACCCTCCTGAATAACACACAGACACATTATTTCTTTTCTCCTTTGTATTGGTTACATATTTGGAATACATGGTTAGGTCCAGGTTAGTAATGAAAGAATACATGTCGAGATAGATGCATATTTTGAGGTAGATATAGGTTTGGCAATAAATTGGCCACAACATGCTAGCTAAATGGTTGGCGGCCATGTATGGGTCGTGATCTCCCTTTTGCCCATCCATGAGGGCAACTGTGGGTCGGTCCATCCCAATCCCACCCTCTAGAAGAGAGAGCCAATGGCCGAGCTGCCCGCCCGACGTTCTCTCCTCCCCTGTAAACAAGTACATGTTAGCAAACATGGACAGGGCCTCCCTTGAACTTGAACTTGAACTTGTACTTGATGGAGGCACCCTCTTTTTCTGCCTTATCACAATCCAATACATCCGCCTGCAAATTGCGACATGAAGCAATAACCCAAGGGAGGGTGGGCGGGTAAACTTCAGGCCACGACGGAACGCCTGCTGACGCCTCCGTTGCTGCCTTGAATCTGGGTGGGCCGCAGCTTGGCACGGCCTTAAAAGCGCCCAGATTCGCCCCTCTTCCCAGCCAATGAGGGCGAGGCAGGCCTGCCCCCACTGGTTTGCCTCCCTCACTCCCTCCCAGCTGCAAAGTCCGCTGGGAAGGAGACGGGAACATGGTGGTGCCCATCGGCTCACCATGTGGCCGCCCTCCCCCCAGCCAGGTAACAAAGGCCCCGTGGGGTGGGGGAGGAGCAGGAGGGGTGGAGAAAGAGGCAGCCGGCTGGGCCGCAAAACGGCCTACCAGCCAGTGGCAAACCACCTTCCAGCCCTATGATTCTATGGTTCTAGGCTGCTAGGTACTTTTGGATTACACCTCCCAGAATCCCCCTGCCAGCACCCTTCTGAGAGTTTGGTTGCATTGTTCCTTTTCCAGCATTCTCTAGCCCAGTGGTTCTTTAACCTGGGGTCCAGGATGTCCTCACAGGGAGCCCACAAAGGCTTGAAGGCTGCTTGGCCCACCTCCTCCCTCTAGTGGAGCAGCCACATGACAGGAACCAAGGCAAAGGCTGGCTGGCTTGGCCTGTACATTGCCATTCAATCCACTCCAGCCATAAACTTGCAGGAAGAAGCAAGAGTGCCTCTGAGGGAAAGTTTAATGGATGGTGTAATTGTATTCTTGTTGTTAGCTAATATTATTATTATTAGGGTTTTAAATCTTGAGTTAAGTCTTGGGACAACAAAAGATATTTAAAGGGGGTCCCTGGTAAAAAATAAGGTTAAGAACCATGGCTGTAGCCCAATGCCTCTCATATAACACTAATGGGATACTAGTGTTTTAGAGACCACAATAATCCATTGTTCCCAGTAACATTACTCCAAATTTTTATTTCTATTCTTTAAATTCTTCTGTTAAAAGAGCCAGTGTATTGTAGACGTTTCAGCACTGCCCTATGACTGTGGAGACCAGGGTTTGAATCCTTACTCAGCCATGAATACCCACTGGATGACCTTGGGCAAGTCACACTCTCTCAGCCTCAAAGGAAGGAAATTTTCAGACTACATTGTTATAGTGTTACTATTCCACTTTAACTCCTCTGGCTTCCTCCTCTGGAACTGTGGGGTTTGTAGTTTAGTGAGGCCTAAGAGCTCTCTGGCTGAGAGTTGTAAATGCCCCTCCCTAAACTGCAAATCCCAGGATTCAAGAGGAGGCAGCCATAGTGGAATAGTAACACTATAACAGTGTTGTCTGAAAATCTCCGAAGTCAAAGGCACATCCCTTTTGAACAAACCTTGCCTAGAAAACCCCATGATAGGTTTGCCTTAGTCAGAAATGACTTGAAGGCACATAGGCAAACACACACAAATTCCTTTTGCAGGTTGAACTCAGTTGGCAGCAAGGGGAGGAAGCTGAGGGAAAGGGGGGAAAGGAGGGAGAGGAGAGAACAGATGATATGTTAAGAGCAGCTTGAAAGATGGGCTGGAGGGGATCTATGTGGATAGAAGAAAGAAAGAAAGAAAGAAAGAAAGAAAGAAAGAAAGAAAGAAGCCCTTTCTGAAGAGAGAGCAGGGGAGAAAGAGAGGGAAAGAGATGACCCTCACACTTCCCTCCCACCCACCCACCCACCCTCTCTCTCTCTCTCTCTCTCTCTCTCACACACACACACACACACACACACATCCCTCTCTGACACACACTTGGCTGCCTTGTGTTTTGACAATCCTGGGAGGATGGGGCAAGGGAACAGCAAACTCCCCCCAGCTTCAGCCACACGGGGGGCAGCTCCTTCTTTCTCTTTCTAGTTTGATAGACGCTGGGTTTTTTTAAACGCAGCAGGAGGTTTTTGCAGGAGGAGGGTGGGCAGGGGCCCCTGGCTGTGAGGCCCGCTGCAGATGCTAATTTGATGGTATGGTTAAGCTGGTCCTGCTTGAAATGGTTCTGTTCCTGGCATTACTTCTTTAACAGAAAATTTGGTACCAGAGGCAGAAATATTATAGAAAGAATAGGGAATAGTTTCCTACACCATCAAAAGGAAAAGCTGTTCAATGTGTTTCAGCAAACATTTTATTTAAAATCAGCAATATAAACATGAAATGAAACAACCAGGTCATACAAAGCCTTGGATAAATAAACAAAAGCATATTGAACTTTCTAGAGACTACTTGAAGGCTTCTTCCAAAATGCATCCAAGGATGACTCCCCCACCACCAGCCTCTACTTTTCATATGATTTCCATTTGGCAAAAAAATATATAAATCTACCATTTTTTTTTAACATGCTGAGAGTAGCTGGTGAGGCAGGCTTATTTAGTCTCACCTACAGTATGTTTTGTTGTTCCTGTGTATTCAGTAAAGGATTCTGGAGGCAGCTGCTGTTTACCTTGCCTGTTGTAGGCAGGCACACACTGCTACAGTAGGATGCACTAGAGCAGAATCCCATACTTTTCCAGATCAAGTTTTATTGCCTTGTTTAGCACAAATATGCTGCTGCAATACAACATTGAAAGTACAGTTGTCCCTTCACATTCGCTGGGGTTTGGTTCCAGGACCCCCTGTGAATACCCAAATCCATGAATACTCAAGTCCCATTATATGCTCACTCTGGCTTCTCTTCGCAAACGAAGATTCAGGAAGGACTCATCCTGCGCTTTCTACAAGCGCGCTGATGACTAAAAAGGCCAATCCGAGATAGACAAGTCCAGTTGCAGAAAGCACAGCAGAAGGTCTCCTTGGGTGATGTTTCTGGGTTGTGATTTTTTCTGCGTTGTCCTTTCTCTTCAAGACTTGTTCGGCGTGAGTTCTCAAATATGGCTGCAGCATTGTGGATAGTGTGTCTCCATGCCTCCCGATGTGAGGCCAGGGCGGACCATTGTTGGTGATCAATTTGGCCAAGCCTGAGGTGTTGTTTCAGGAAGTCCTTGCATTGCTTTTTTGGAGCGCCCCTCTTACGCTGACCCGTGGCGAGTTCACCGTAGAATACTATTTTGGGGAGGCGATGGTCCTCCATCCTTGAAACATGCCCTGCCCAGCGCAACTGTGTTCTCAATATCATGGCCTCAATGCTGGTGGGCCCTGCTTGCTCGAGGACACCAACATTCGTCACATAGTCAGTCCAGTATATATTTAGGATTGTGTGTAAACAGTGCTGATGGAAGCGTTCAAGGAGTCGTAAGTGGTGGCGATAGGTGACCCATGTTTCAGACCCATAAAGGAGAATAGACAGTACAATGGCTCTGTACACACTGATTTTTGTGTTTCGCCTCAGGTATTTATTACTCCAGACTCTTTTGTAAAGTCTTCCAAATACGCTATGTGCTTTTGCTAATCTGTGATCTATCTCTTTGTCAATCTTGGCATCTGAGGAGATGATGCTTCCCAGGTAGGTGAACTGCTGAACAGACTTAAGCACAGAGTTGCCGACAGCAATGTGGGGATGGTGGTGTTCGTCCTGTGGCTGGTAAAGAACTTCCCATTTTTGCAATGGCATAGCAAAATGGTGTTCCTTATATAAGATGGCAAAATCAAGGTTTGCTTTTTGGATTATTATTTTTTAAAGAATATTTTCAAGCTGTGAATACTTAAATCCATGAATACCAAATCCGTGAGTGTGGAGGGACAACTGTATGTTTTTCTCCAGATCTCCTTCACCATTCTCCCATTGCCAATGCTGCTTTAAGAAAACTTTCCAGTTGGAGAGAAGGCAAGGAAGAAAGGGGGAGTTAGGTAGACATTAATAGATGCTATAAAAAAAGGAGCTTCTTTGTCAAAGGTTTTGTTAACTTAGGTATGCCTCTACTCCTAGAACTAGAATTCCTTAAGATGCGACTCCACCCAAAAAAAGGCAAAAAAGCAATAATTAGGCAAATTGTCCAAATTTATCCCAGAGCTTTCTGCTTTGCCTCTGATCTCTCCCCCTCCACCATCACCATTTTTTTCTCTCCACTACCACCACCCTAACAGGAAATTGTGAAAGCAATTTCCTTGGGGTCGTCCTCCCCCCCTTGTTCTGCACTCTCCAGCCTTTAAATACATGCCATCAAGCTTGACAGTGACCCTCTGCCTTTTCCCTATCTCATGACAGAAAAGGGAACATCCAGTCAACTCAGCAATAGAGCTGTGCCTTGAAACCTCAACAGTTTTCTTCACCTGTGTTAACTTTGTTGCCAGAGCAATTGGACTATCATTGCAGTGCTGGGAATCTAGGTGGATGTGGCTCTTCTTTGGTTATCCCAGAGCCCTAGGAATCCTTGCTTCATAGCTCTTGGCTGATTGGGTGGGGTGGCACAAGGTGAGCCTCTAACATACATTAGCAAACATGCAGAGGAATATTTAGGGAAATGTGCGTACTCATCCACACTGCTACCTTTCAATTAAACTGTTTTTGGAAGACATACTCTTCTGAGCAGTAAAACGTTTGTTCATTGTTCAAGAATAGGGATCACGGAATATCGTATGTGGCACATCTCTCATAATACTACATGAGACGACAAAGACAGAAGGACCAATATGATATGTATTGATTCTTCAGATGACATGCCTTGTAGAAGACAATGCATGGCCACACACCAGAAATGAAAAACAGCCTATCTTGGATTTGCATGAATCCCAAAGAGGATTCTTCCTGCTTGTTTTCATTTCCATTTCTACATATCCAATTATATGCATATTTTCCTTTAAAAGCAAAATCTTAGAAGACAGTCTATGTTTTGTACAACTGTTTAATCTAGCTTGGAGTGAATGTATTTATAGACAAAGGTTAGGAATGATTTTATTCAAGAAAGAAAACCAATTATCTTGGTGAAAAATGGAGCATTGTTGATGTTTTGTTCTCTTTGTTCTTGTTTTTTAGAAAGAAATGTACACATTTTTAGTAAATGCAAATGTATTCTTACATTTCCAAACAAGTGGCATTGTTAAATGCTCTCTGGTGGGTCTGTACTCATATGGTAGAAGAAACTATTGCTACTGTATTAAACTGAACCACTAAGGTATGCAGAAATGTATTTTGCATCCCTAGTATAGCATGGTGGGCAACAGCTTGAGCTTCAAATCAGGATTTCTGTTATGTCAATAGGCCTACCACTACCTCATTATTTCTAGAGATTAGCTGGTGGTCTGCAAGAAAAAAGTTTTGGCTCAAATTTCTTTAGTGGGTATAAAGTTTCATAAAACCATACTATACTGATGGCCACAGTAAGTCTGTGTTTTTTGTTTTTAATATTCTCTGGTTCTTGTGGTTTTTAATATTCTTGTGATTACACACAAGGTATGAGTTGTGGGAAAATAGTGGGATATAAATCAAATAAATAAATACCCAATGATCTCTTTTAACCACTGACACTACCAGGTCAGTGTCTCTGCTCCTCTGTGACCACCACCATCTAAACCAGTCTGCTCCACTGCCAAATATACTCTCAGAAGATTCTTTCCAATGTTTAGTAGAAATTTCTTTTCTGTTAAAATGAATCCACTGATTTGCGTCCTACAGTGGGCCCTCAGTATTGACAGGGGGTGGCTCCAGGACCCTATATGGATAGCAAAAAACACAGACTATCAAATACCTATTAATAAAACAGCATAGAGCAGCAGTGGAAGCGGCAACAAGCCACCAGGTGCTCATTCTTCAGGCTCCCCGCATCCAGGGAACACACTGTCATAGCCCAGGACTCAGGTTCGAGGATGATGAGGATCCTTTGGCTCCTCTGTAGACTGACAGCCTCAAGATGCACAAAGCCAGACTCATCCAGAGATGATCCAGCATAGGCACCATCAGAACACTTGGGGCCATTGGATGTGAAAGCATGCCTCCAAAGCCCTCAGACCCAGCCAGCAGAGAAGAGAAAAGAACAAAGATTATCTATGAGGCTCTGTGTCAAACAGCAGGAGATGTGCTGTTAATCAAGGACAGCTGGCAGTAGCCAATTTAAGAGATAGTTTTGACCCATGTTCCCTGCTGGGATTAACTGTTGGATTTCCAGCTCTGGTTTGGCATTCCTGAAATTCTGCTCTAGATTCCCAAAACCCTGACCTGTGGACCTGCTAACAACTTTGGCTGGTTCTCAGACCCTTGGAATGACTGATGACCATGTTTGACTCTCAGAACTTCAGACTGGCTTGACATCTCTCCCTGCATGTCTTCCTTGCAAATGGACCCTTACCGGCAAGTTTGCTCTCAGAGACTTTCGTCTGATTTACTGCCCCTGCTTTTGTTGCTTTTATCTGTGAGAGCCCTGAGTTAATTACGTCCTCTTAAGATCTCCACTTCCACCTTTGAGGCAGTGGTTGCGGCATTTCTGATCATTCATTTGCAAGGCACTTGGCAGTCTCCTCAGAGGCAGGGGAGCATGAAGGACTTACCAACACCTCTGCTGCCTATGCCATTTTATAAATAAGGGATTTATTGTTGTGTACTGTAGCTTGAATATTCTGTTAGTTGAATCTGCAGGTCCTATGACTGCAGATACGGTGGGCTCACGGTACTAACATAAAAGAAATTTATACCATCATCTAGATAAAAACCCTTAAACTATTTAAAGCTGGCTACCATATGAGTTCTTAATAATCTCTTCCCCATGCTAAACTATCAGACTTATTTCCAAGAATGCTTGCATAGGATTGGCAAGTATCTATGCTTAGGTACATGGTCCAGAACAAAAGCAGGCAATGTGGTACCCTCCCAATGTTTTGAATTACAACTCCCATGCTTCCCAACCGTTGGTTATGTTCATTGGATCTGATGGGAAATATAGTTTGAAATATCCAAAATGTGCCCCTTTGCCTACCACTGTTCTAGAAAGAAGACTTCAGTCTCAAAATTAGGAATCCCTTTAGTGGCCAGCCATTCTTTTGCAATGCATCACCCATCCCATCCCAGACCTTGATAGTGAACTCAGTGCTGTTGGTAAGGGCATACTGTCCCACTGGAAGACCACTGTAATGACTATGCAAAAGAACAAGATTGCTATTTGAGGTTTTGTCTGCTCTCCTTTTCCTGGGTTAAGTACTACCAACATGCATTTATGTAGCTCTTGCTGGGTTTAATTCCTGCCCGTTCTCTCCAACAAAATGCATCTTCCCTTAAATTCTTTAAAAATTACTGGCATTCTGGCATTTGAGTAAAGTTTAGAAAAGAGAATAGAGCCTAATCACCAGAGTGTGCTGTTTTTATAGCCCCCCCCCACCTGCCTTAGGTTTGCTTTATACCCCAGAGCCTAATCCCTGCATTACAGTTGTTTTGAGGAAATCAATTTGCATTCACATCTCTATTTATTTGCTAATGGCATTTTTGAAACTCATGTCTGTGAATCAATTGCCACAACAAAAGCTGAGGTATTTTGAAAGTAAGTATCGAACTATGAGTTCTACAAAGATAATAAATGTTATCTCATTTTGAATTTTATTGACCATGTGCAGTTGAATAAAAATCCCACCACGTCTGGAAAAGCTATAGTCTATCTGTCATATTGCAGGTTCCCTAGTTGGCTCAGTCTTTAATGAAGAAATTGACACAAACTAGAATGGTTTGACACTGTGATTGTGCTGGAGCCACAGTGAGTGGCTGAAAGAGAAAAAATCATTTTGAAAGCTTTGTGACTTTTTTTGCTAGCTGTAAAGTAATGGTGCAAAATAAGATACCTTCTGGTATAACGTTCACCTGTTTTTCTCAGTGTATCCACCACTACCCAATTTTCCTGATAAGTAGCACCAAATGAAATAATGAACATGTTGTTTAACCCTAAGAGGGGAAAACAGAATAATAGAATCATAGAGCTGGAAGAGACCACAAGGGCCATCTAGTCCAGCCCCCTGCCATTCAGGAATACACAGTCACAGCATTCCTGACAGATGGCCACCCAGCCTCTGTTTAAAAAACCCCAAAGAAGGAAACTTCACCACACTCTGGGAGAGTGTTTTCCACTGCCAAACAGCTCTTACTGTCAGGAGTATCTTCCTAATGTTTAGGTGGAAGCTCTTTTCCTGTAGTTTGAGTCCATTACTCCATGCCTTAGGCTGCTGAAAAACTACAGAAATAATGGAGTTTGATACCGCTTTAACTGCCATGGCTCAATGCTATGGAATTTCTGGGATTTGTGGTTTTACGGGATATTTAGCCTTCTCTGACAGAAAGCTCTGGTGCCACAGCAAACTACAACTCTCAGGATTCCATAGGATGGAGCCATGATAGTTAAAGCAGGGTCAAACTGCATTATTTCTGCAGTGTGTCAGCAGGCCTCGTCTCTGGAGCAGCAGAAAACAAGCTTGCTCCATCCTCAGTATGACATCCCTTCAACTATTTAAACATGGCTATCATATCATTTCTTAAGCTTCTCTACTCCTGGCTAAACATACCCAGCTCCCTAAGCCACTTCTCATAGGGCATAGTTTCCAGACTTTTTACCATTTTGTTCACCCTCCTCCCTCCATCATCAGTAAACCATTTATTGTACCAAGTCTAGGTTTATTTTGTTCGATGTAGGCTGCTTACTTATTTGTAAGTAAATATGTTTGAAGCCCATGATATTTCATTCAGTATAAACAGATTTAATTTCTTTCTCTCTCTCTCTCTCTCTCACACACACACACACGCTGCATATGCAACAGAGACCTTAAAAGTCCTTCATGGCTGGAGAACTTTTCCATAGGAGCCTACCAATACATCAAGGTCATATTCAGGGGCCCTAGTACAGTCATATGGCAGATGACACCTAAGAAAAGGCACTATTCTGTTGTGGCACTCTTACTGTACAACATCCCTCCATGGAGACTCTGCCATTATGCAAGCGATTGCCTTTTTAATTTATATTGGCTGATATTCACTATTGCAGTTATGGATTTGTAACCTAGAGCTATGATCTATATTCAATAAGATTATGTAGTCATACTGTTAACCTATGTAAATGCTACTCCAGCCCACCTTAAGGGCTAGCTGCTAGATCTGGCAAGGCGGTCTGTTCAGCTTCCAGTTGGGGCAGAAGAAGGATGGCATTTCCACCCCGTCCCACTAGTGAGAAAGGCTGCAGCCACCAAAAGCAGGAACCCTGTCACAAGCCCTTATCATAGCCTCACTTGCTTATTTGGGAGTGGGTGGAAACATCATCCTCTTTGCTCCCTGACTGGAAGCTGAATGGACCATCTTCACCTGATCTGGTGGCTGGCTCTTAAGATGGTCTGGAGAGGATCAGGCCAGGAAATGTTACTTTGTTATGCAGATGTAACCAATAAGCCAGTCTATTACTCTGGTGAATATTTGTTATTTATAATGCCAAGTGACTATTTTTTTTTAATCTCCAGGCATTTTAATTTTCTGTCCTCCCCCCCCCACTCGCTCTCTCGATCTTTATGCTTTGTCCCCACCCCACACATTAGCAGCTGCTTGATTTTATTGTCTGTGTTCTTTTATTTCTACTATAAAAATTGATTCATTGCATTTTAAAATATTACTGTAAGCCAAACTGGGATTTTTAAAAAAATTAACTAGTTAATATTCAGCCCTTGATAATGCAAAACTGAAAGTGTGAACTGATTCCATTGGAATGCATTATGTAATGCATTTGAATCTGTGTGTTTATGTTAAAGCAAAAACTCTTCCTGAGGAAAAAAAATTGTAGTGTCTAACTCATCATGGTCATTTAAATATGACCATAAACCAGTGAAAACCCATGTTTTTGAAACAGTCATTTGTGATAGAATCCCTCTTGGTATAAACAGAGTCCAACAGTATTAGACTCAAACTATACAGTGTGTATAACACCAATAATTCTGGATCATCCCATCATTTCAGTGTAATACAATAATGCAGCTGACCTGGCTCAGCATTCCAAACATCTGTTTTATTTACTTGTGCAGCACTCCCATGCACTAGAGAACTGCAGTAAAACAGATTGGTTTTTTTAAAAAAAATTATTGACAGCTACTGCTCCAGAGAACAAATATCATTTTAATGGAAGTCCTTTAATACTGCAAACATTTTAATGTAATAAGAAAGTAAAAAGATTCATCCAGTGCCACACTTACGGTTTTCTACAGTTAAGACAGTTGTCGAAGCAAGTGTTTACTCACCAGCTCTTTTTGCCTTGGAGTGTTTTGTACCATTATCAGGTTCTTGTTGTCTTTGCAGATTTCCTCCCATATAAGATGGACAGCACTGTAGGTCCATAACTCCTTGCATTAGTTGGAAAAACAATGTCCATTTTCTTCCTTGATAGAGTGTGCTAATTACAAGATCACTGAAAACAGTAATAGTGGCTGATTGAATCCGTCTGTCTCCATAGACCAGTGAAAACTAAACTATAAGTGTCCAGACTGAATAGAAGCTCCTTTTTTTGTTTAGCCCTGAAAGTCTCCTGTGAGAAAGTTACTATTCCTGGGCCCTCTTGATTTTCCTATTAATTTACTATTGTACTGATTTTCCATTGTAACTACTTGACACCCACAAAATTGCAGTAAGTGTTGGGTTCATGTTCTGGCTAGCTGTTTGTTGTGCACTTCTGCAGTGCATTAAAGTCACAGGTGTGTCTTGCACACATTCTTTTAGTGGTTAGTAATGCCTAATTCTCACAAAAAAGGAGATAAGGCCATAATCTTGTGTGCAGACTCTACCTTTTAAGATGCAGATAACCTGTCATTCCTCAAAATCTCTGGACATAGAAAATTAGAATAACAGTGTTACGGGCCAGGTTTATTTTGGTTTCCATCTTTGTGGCCTGGAAATATACATATAGGAGATTTTCACACGCCGAAAATATCGCTGCCAGAAACCGGGACAGAAATATTTCTGTCCCGGAAGCAGCGCCGCGGTTCGCACGCTCACCTCCCTCTCCCGTTGTTCCGTCGTCCTCGCTTTGGTTTTTTTCCTCCCTCTTCCAGAATATTTTACTAACGGGAGTTTGCCGTTAATAAAATATTCCGGAAGAGAGAGGAAAAAACCCAAAGCGAGGACGACGGAACAACAGGAGAGGGAGGTGAGCGTACGAACCGCGGCGCTGCTTCCGGGACAGAAATATTTCTGTCCCGGTTTCTGGCAGCGATATTTTTGGCGTGTGAAAATCTCCATAGAGTACATATGGAGTATAACATATACAGTATAAGACATAATGCAGAAAACTATGTGTATTAGAATATGTGTGTGTGTTACTGGGAAATTTGTGTATTTGAATGGCTAGTTTCTGGGTGTAGAAATGTAAGGAGGATTAGTGTCTGTTTGGCTAATGGTTGGTTGATGGCCCATTATCTGCTGGAAATCCCCGTGTCCCTGGGTGGAATTCCTTTGTAAGTGTTGACTTTCGATTCTATTGTTTTTCAAAACTGGAAGCCAGATTTTGTTTACTTTTAGGGTTTCTTATTTCCTGTTGAAGTTATCCAGGTGTTTGTGGATTTCAATAGCTTCTCTGTGCATTCTGACATGATTCTGACTATGGAGATTATCATACAAGGCCACTGCTCTGGAATTACAGCAAGGTATTCCTGAATTTGGTCAGTACTTACTGCACAGTACTGTTCTGTTTCTGGTTTGCATTCCAGTTGTTTCTGTAGCACACCTCCTAATTGACAGAGAAACCCCATCAATGGCTCTCAATTCCGCTCCTCTGCCAGTATTCCTCCTTGTG
This sequence comes from Gambelia wislizenii, assembly GCA_030847615.1. Taxonomy (NCBI): domain Eukaryota; kingdom Metazoa; phylum Chordata; class Lepidosauria; order Squamata; family Crotaphytidae; genus Gambelia; species Gambelia wislizenii. Next base: position 311,237,005 of record JAUMIR010000003.1, on the reverse strand, counting down.
CAAAAGATCACTTCTTCAGCACTACTGAGATGATTGAAGTCATGTGGCATGAGGGGGCATGATCTTCCACCTTTCCACCTCTCTCCCTGCCTTGCTACTACACTCCATGACTGTTTTTTATTTTTTATATCTTATTTTATTTTATTGCTGTGATTGCAAAAGAAGAAGAAGAAGAAGAAGAAGAAGAAGAAGAAGAAGAAGGAGGAGGGGGGGAGAAAGGCATGCCACAAGCTTCTTCCTTTCCTCCTACCAAAAAAGGAATGCTAGTCCTCCCTTACTGGGAGACTGCTCCCAGGCAAGGAACAGCCAGTATTTCAAGTGTTATCCTGATTTCTGAGTGGGATAATAATTGCCATGTTCAGAAGCGCTTTGCAGTCCTTTGGGGTGTAGTGGCCTCTCTCCCTTACCTCTGGATTGTCCTTCTCCACATTCTTCAAATTTGCAGATTGCAAAAACTGCACATGCAATAGGCCAACCAGCAAAGGGAACAGATCAGGGCAATCTGCCACAGCAGATTTGGAGGTATTGGCCAGGAAGTTTGCAGGATCTTGGCAGGATCCTGGTAGGAGGACATCAGGAAGCCCCGGGGAGGCAACTCCAAGCTCCACTGGAGGCTGAGGGTGCTGCTAGCCAGGTAATAAAAGATACCAGCAAGAGGTGGTAGAGAAAGAAAATCACCAGGAGGCAGTGAGGCGCTAGGCAGATCCTTCATCTCTGCATGTGATCGTCACTCTGCTGAACCAGGCAGCAGACGGCTCAGCATTGCTACACTAGTGGGCAGTGGTGGCGGCAGCAGCAGGCTGTGGCTGTGACACCAACTTCTAGCAAGGTGCTCATCATCTCCCGACTGGGGAATTATCCAGGCAAGGAATAACTATCATTCCTTCTTTGGTGGGTGCAGAGGAATGCAGCCGGCTTCCCCACCACTGCCACCAAAGAAAGAATAACAGATGTCTCCCTGAGAGGAACAATTCTCATTCTTTCTTTGGTGAGCCAGAGGGGTGGCTTCTCCCCCACCAGCACCACCAAAGAAGGAATGACAGCCCTCCCTCACCTGGGAGACACGCATGAGCAGAGGAGGGATCAGAAGGGAGAATTATGGCAATGGTGCAGAAAGCAGATTGTGCCACCATGGATCACCAAAGCAGTTCTTATGCAGAAAAATGCAACAATTGTGATAAAGATGCATGCAAAACCAGTATGCTTGCATAATTAAACTAGCATAAGTGCCACAGGACAACAGGCTGATGTGATAATGTCCCCATATCAGCTTGCTTGAGTTTTAAGATCTGTGGTGGTAGGCTTTTTCTCAGCCCCACCACCTTCATGGGTATGTTTGTGATGATATGGGAGAGAGTCTTCTTCATTGGTAAAGCAGGCTATGGAATACTCTGCCATGGAAGACAAAACTGGCCTCCTCCCTGCTCTTGTTCCATGGGCAAGTGAAGACAAGAATTTGGTGAACAAGTGGTTATGTGGAAAGAACTTTAATGGGATGAGTGTGCTGCATTTTTTTTATTGTTCTTGTCATGATTTAAAATGATTTTATATTGTTTTCAAGTACTGGTGTTTCTCATAGCATCTTAATTGTATTTTAACTTTTTACTGCTAATTTTTAATTGGTCTTTTAACTGATGTGTGAGCCAACTTGGGTCCCATTTGCAAGAAAAGCAAGATATAAAGTAAATAAATATATAGGAGATGATGATGATGATGATGATGATACTGACAATAAGGAGAACAGTGTTTAGGAAGCAAAAGTGTTTGGCAAATACCACCATCTCGCCATTTCAGCTCAACATGATATGAAATTACAGTTTTAGCATTCAGAGTTTACAGAGTACAGTTGCTAAAAACTAAAGACTTTATCAGACCAGACAAATACAGTGTCATAATGACACCTAATGAATGCAAAAGGGCATGCATACCAGACGATGACGTCTTTCACAATCATATATTGTGCATCTTTTTTATTAATTTAAGTAAAATAAAATAAATAAATAAATTTAAATAAAAATAAAAAGCCATCTTTTTTATTTATTTATCTTTTATTTAGGTATTTATACCCCGCTCTTCAGCCACAAAGGCTATCAGAGTGGCTTACAAATTGTTAATCAATAGCAATTTACACATCTATACTGCATTAAGCAGTTTCCAATGTGTATTAGCTAATTGCCCCCACAAAACAGGTACTCATTCCTTTTCATTGATGGGCCAAGCTGTCAATTGATCTCCTGTGGTGCTTTGTTGTCAGCATTGTCAACATAGGAAACTTATTGTGATTATGCTCAGTGAATACAGTGTCAATTGGGAGAACACTTCCGAGTGAGATTGCTACAGCCAGGTAGGGGATCCTCTTTTTATGGAAAACCGCCCCCCCCCCCCGTGTACATGGGACTTTTAAAGTTTGTTTCTGGGCTTGTGTGTACATTTTATGTGTTTGTTTTGCTTTATTTTTTAAATTTGCCACATTTGTGTCTTCTCACAACAATCAGCAAGATCTCAACCCCAGAAGTAAACAGAGCTCCGTTCATTCTCCATTTATGCTGGAGATGCCTCATTGCCACTGCTCAAGGTAGGTCTGGTGGCCGGGGTTGTTCTTTTGCTGTTCTAAAAATGCCACAAAATACATCAGCAAAAGAACATTAATGGGGGGTAATCTGATAAAGTCCTAAATGTGAAATGGGCAACAGTCAATACATAATGTTAAAGCTTCTTGAAACTTGCCTCACTCGGCTCCACCCACCCACTCTGACAGATTGGTAGTGCTTTTGAAATGTACAGCTTAATACATAGCCTCTGTCAGAAGGCAGTTCAGTCATACACACACACACACACACACACACACACACATATTGAAACACCTTTCATTCATTGTACACTTAAAAACTATTTCTATTAAAAAGACATCAGGCTGACACTTGTAGCATGAGATGACTGACCTCATGTAGCTTTCTCTCTACACCTATTGATTCATTCTCCCTCCTTCATTTTGACATTTCAAATGATTAAATTTAAGAGTTATGACTTTGGAAATACCAGGTTAAGGGCTGGTTTTTATTGTTGGATAGAGTAATGTTTGAAATTGTTTACTTACCAGTATCTTTTTGAAATACTAAGCTGAATGCCTCAGTGCAGAACTGTCTCAGTGGTAAGTCAATAGACAGTTGTTTCTTCACAGTTTTCCAATATGTCATTTAAAAAGAAACAAAAAAAGGAAAGTTAATTGACTTAATTTTGGAGATACTAGTAACATCCCACATAGATCTTCTACGTCTTGATGTGTTCAATCAACTAAACAACTTTTTTGAAAGAAGTCTTTTATCCAACATTATGAGTGTAAGCAAGCTGTGAGGTACGTCATTATGTAGAGAAGTCAATGAGAGGTATAATGGAAACAAACACTAATTTCCTTTTTCCAATTGATTTTTTTTCTTCAAGAGAAAAAAAATACAGGCTGAGTGATTTATCATCATCATCATCATCATCTGAGGGTTGGGAGCTAGCTAGTTCCCTAAGGTTCTTCAGTGAACTTCATACATGGGTTTTACATCTTTAGGATGAACACTCTAGCCATTGATCCTGAAGCCTGCTTTAAATGTGACAAGGCTGCACTGAAAACATTTTCTCATGCATTTGTTTCATACCATAGCCATTACGTTTTAAAGTAAGTATGTACTTACTGCTTGTATCAGGACATTACTTAACGGTCCTGTGAACCGTTAGAAGATGTATGGGACAATATGGTAAGAGAGGGAAAGAATTATCCACAGTGTTTAGCAGATTTATTGTGGACTCTTGGCGAAACCAGTGACTGGGTGTTAAAAGCATTTTCTACCCATTAGCATTATGAACAACAAATGGCAAAACGTTCAGTCCATATTCTTTACCTGTTAACTGTGGAGCTGCTACCAAAACTTTATCTCAACCAAAATCCAAAGCAATTTAGAGAGGGACCTCTTCCATGGAGAAACTTTGATGGATGGCCAAAGAGAGGCTTTGGTCATAAACTATATGCTGAACATTTCTTTTGCAAGATATGTTGCTCCAAGAAATGATGTTCGCATCAGTTAGTCAATGCAGGGATGTTGTATTGGGATTTGATATGATATGATCCTGAGTTGTTTACTCTTCTTAGGTCAAATAAATCTGTATGACTTCAGGAATGCAGTTCCCCTCAGAAACATGAAATGCCAAGAAAGAGTTCCCATTATTCTCAAATAGTTGTACCACAGAATAGCAAGACACTTCTTTTGAAGAGGTTAAGAGGATTGCATGAAGTGTGACTGAAATGACAGCTTCCTTACAGAGATTCTTGTCCATGCCTTTGTATTTTCACAGATATATTGCACTATGGGTACAATTTCTGAGTCAGACTTTTGCTCTTCTTAAAATGAAACCCTGAAGAATTAGTTTTCAAGTTGTACTTTGCTTCCAGTGTTCACTGGAACATCAAACTTGGTAAGCAGCCAAAATAGGTAGCATCAAACTTAGTAGTAGTAGATGATGATGATGATTTACCTCTTTAAAAGAAGCCAGCATGGTGTAGAGGTTTCAGTACTGGATTACAGCTCTGGAGACCAGGGTTCAAATCCCCACTCGGCCATGAAAATCACTAGGTGACCTTGGGCAAGTCACATACTCTCAGCCCTCAGAAAACCCTATGATATGTTTACCTTAGGGTCACCATAAGTTGGAAATGACTTGAAGGCACACCACCACCACCACCACCACCACAACAGCAGCAGCAACAACAAGAAGCCTTTGCAAAAATATTTTTGAACACTTACTCCACCCCAATTATTAACATTTTCTCTGCCATTCCTCCTGCTATGTTTGTAGGATTGAATGGGAATCTAATTAGGAAAGCCACATTTTCCACTCTTTAAAAAAAAAATCCTTAAAATATTTACAGTTTCCAAAGTGCCTAGTAATGTTAACATCTTTTGCAGCAAAACAGGGGCCCTGTGGCACCTTGAGGACTAACAAATTAATTATGATGTAATATTTCATAGGTAACAGCTTACTTGTGCAGCTGACAAAGAGGGCTCAGGTGCCCAAAAGTTTATGCCACAATACATCTGTTATTCTATGAACAGGTGGCCTTGAGTACACGTAGCCATGGACCTGTATGTTCAGACCTGCCCAACTTGCCATCAAGCCAGCACTCCACCTGGAAGACCAGTAGGTTTGTTACAGCCTTTATGAACTCCTATAGGGCCTTGAAAAGTAGTATATCTAGATTTCATCATGGACCTTCCACCCTCAGGGGGCTCTACCACCTAGATGGTGGTAGAGCCCCCTGAGGGTGGAAGGTCCATGATGAAATCTAGATATACTACTTTTCAAGGCCCTATAGGAGTTCATAAAGGCTGTAACAAACCTACTGTTCACAAAGATGGTTCACTTTATTCCATGTACAGGAATGCCTTCCACCAAGGACACTGCAAGTCTGTTTCTCCAGAACATTTTCCGATCACATGGCCTACCTGAGGGTCTTGTGTTGGATCACAGTCCCCAATCCACAATGTGGTTCTAGTAGACCCTGTTTATTCTTCTGGAAATCAAGCTTCACCTATCCTCAGCATATCATCCGCAGTCAGACAAGCAGACAGAACATACCCTGGAACAATACTTTCCGGTGCTATGTGAACCACCGGCAGGATAACTGGACAGAATTGCTGCCTCTGGGCAAAGTTGCTTACAATAATTTGCAACACTCATCTACCACATGAACCCTGATCTTTGTGAATTATGGGTACTAACTACCTCAGGTTCTTCCCTTTGGACTGTATGGCCTCTTCAGTACCAGCAGCAGACCGTTTCCTGCAGGAATTTCAAGCAATGCATGCCCTTCTCTGGGAACAACTGAAGTGGGCCAAAGAGACCTACAAATGATTTTCCAATGACTAGCAACAACTGGGACCCTCCCTTCACATTGGGGACAACATCTGGCTCTCCGTGTGCTTCCCCAGCTAGAAACTGGTTGTTTGGTTCATAGGTCCATTTCCCATCATGGCCCAGATCAACCACATCACCTTTTGTCTCCAGCTTCCCCCATACCTGTGCATCTACTCTGTATTCCACCGGTCCCTCCTGGCACCAGCTACTCTGGCTTACCCTTTCCAAGACCCCAAAGCTCCCCCACCCCTGATCATAGTGGATGGTGAGGAAGAATACAAGGTGGCAGAGATCATGGATGCTCACCATCATAGTGGTCACCTAGTGAACTGGGCTGGATATGGGCCAAGAAGTGGTCTTGGGAGAATGCCTGGGATGTTCATATTCCAGACTTGGTGTGGCAATTCCACCAATGCTGTTCAGTGAAACCAGAACACCTTTCCTCCACAGAGGGGAGCCATGGGAAGGGGGATGTCATGTCCCCCATGAGAGTTCATCTTCTGAAGAAGACAAAGCAGATGTACCAGAGTCAGAACATAAACCTAATAACCAGCTGAGTCCTCCTTCAGTTCAGCAAGATTCAGACTAGGAAAAGTAACTAGAGGAGAGGTTCCCCCAGTCCCTGAAAGATAGAGGCTTCAGCCTCTAGCTCAGACCATCCACTGCAGAGAGAATGAAAGGCCACATTCCAGGTATCAAAGAGAATACAGCTGTGAAACATGCTTCTTAAATACTGCCTGAAAGCAGAGTGTGGGCTGAGCTGTCTGTCTTTATAAAGAGAACTTTCTCCAGTGAAACTGCTGAATTCAACTTCTGTTCACCTCTTGACGACTCAATTCTTGTAAACACTGGATTTATGATTCTTGGACTGTTTAACAATCTTGCTATCATGACTCCTTGAACTGATTTACAGCTTTCTTGACCTTGGACTGTGTGGCACTGAATACCTCCTGCTTCTATAGCTGCTGACTTTAGTACTTTGAACTCTTTTTTAGCATTGAGAGCAGGACATGTGTTCTCAAGTAGAAAGATCTCATAATTCACCTCACAGTGCAGATTAATAGAATCAAGTTGTGTGTCAACGTATGGTGACCCCATGTATTTCATAGGGTTTTTCTAGGCAAGGAATACTGAGAGGTGATTTTGCCAGTTCCTTCTTTTGAAATGTAGCCTACAGCACCTGGTATTCATTGATGATCTTCCATCCAAGTACTAACCAGATCTAGCACTGCTTAGCTTCCAAGATAATACAGGATATAGTGCCTTTAGGGTATTTAGGCCAAAGGAATATATAACTTACTTATATTATTGTGTCTTATTCATTTGTATATCATAGAATCATAGAATCATAGAATTGCAGAGTTGGAAGAGACCACGAGGGCCATCCAGTCCAACCTCCCTGCCATGCAGGAAATCTTGATCAAAGCATCCCCAACAGATGGCCATCCAGCCTCTGTTTAAAGACCTCCAAGGAAGGAGACTCCACCACGCTCCGAGGGAGTGTGTTCCACTGCTGAACAGCTCTTACTGTCAAAAAGTTCCTCCTAATGTTGAGGTGGAATCTCTGTTCCTGGAGCTTGCACCCATTGCTCCGTGTTCCAGTCTCTGGAGGAGCAGAAAACAAGCTTGCTCCATCCTCAGCGTGACATCCCTTCAAATACTTAAACAGGGCTATCATATCACCTCTTAACCGTCTTTTTTCCAGGCTAAACATACCCAGCTCCCTAAGTCTCTCCTCATAAGGCATCGTTTCCAGACCTTTCACCATTTTAGTTGCCCTTCTCTGGACACGCTCCAATTTGTCAATATCCTTTCTGAATTGTGGTGCCCAGAACTAGACACAGTATTCTAAGTGAGGTCTGACCAAGGCAGAATAGAGTGGCACTATTACTTCCCTTGATCTAGACACTATACTTCTATTGATACAGCCCAAAATCGCATTGGCCTTTTTAGCTGCCGCATCACACTGTTGGCTCATGTTCAACTTGTGGTCTACTAGGACTCCTAGATCCCTTTCGCACGTAGTCTCATTCAGCCAGGTCTCTCCCATCCTATATTTATGCATTTCATTTTTCCGCCCTAAATGCAGTACTTTACATTTCTCCGTATTGAATTTCATTTTGTTAGCTTTGGCCCAGCTCTCCAGTCTATCCAGGTCATTCTGAATTTTGATCCTGTCCTCTAGGGTATTAGCTACTCCTCCCAATTTGGTGTCATCTGCAAATTTGATAAGTATGCCCCTAATTCCCTCATTCAAGTCATTGATAAAGATGTTGAATAGCACTGGGCCCAGGATAGAACCCTGTGGCACCCCACTGGTCACATCTTTCCAAGACAAAAAGGAGCCACTGCTGAGCACCCTTTGGGTTCGGCCGGTCAACCAATTACAAATCCATTGAACAGTTAACTTGTCTAGCCCACATTTTACAAGCTTGTTTGCAAGAATGTCATGGGGAACCTTGTCAAAGGCCTTACTGAAATCAAGGTATGCGATATCCACAGCATTCCCTTCATCTACCAAGCTGGTAACTTTATCAAAAAAAGAGATCAGATTAGTCTGGCATGACTTGTTTCTCTGAAACCCATGTTGACTTTTTGTGATTATGGCATTGCCTTCTAAATGTTCACAGACTCTCTGTTTAATGATCTGCTCTAGAATCTTCCCTGGTATTGATGTCAGACTAACTGGACGATAATTGTTGGGATCCTCTTTTTCCCCCTTTTTGAGGATGGGAACTACGTTTGCCCTCCTCCAGTCTGCTGGGACTTCTCCTGTTCTCCAGGAGTTCTCAAATATTATTGCCAATGGCTCTGAGATTATATTTGCCATATCTTTGCATGACAAAATGTCCTGAAAGTATGAGACACAAAACAGAGCTTCCTGTGCTGAGCAGGTCTGGTATGTGTTATCTTTTTTTTTTTTTAATTCAGTCTTTGGAGCAACTTATGGTTAATTTTTCTAAGGGCAAATTACATAAATACAGATAAAAGACACACACACACACAAAAGCCTACTACATACATGACATCGAAAACAGTATGCAAAATCCATTTTACTGTAACCAAGAAGAGCTTTTCAGAGATATTAACACTTTGAGATACAAATTAAGAAAGAAGGGTATGCAATCATGTTAATAGTCTAGGAGAATAAAAATATCTTTGTCTGATACTGAGAAGACATTAGGCAGGTGCCAGGTGGACCACTCTCAGGAGTGCTGTCTATATCTGTGGGGCTACTGATAAGGATTAGTAGCTCACAAGAAGCCACTAGACTCACAGGAGGGCATTTTGTAGCAGAGCTTCTCTTGATGACCTCAAGGCATGGACAGGAATATATGGTGCTCCTTCAGATATTGTTGCCCCAAGCTATGAAGGGCTTTGTAGCTTAAAACTAGTACTTTGAATTTGGTCAAGAAACTGTTACTAGCTCTAGTTAGTATTTTTGTTACCATATTTTGTACTACAGAGATTTCTGGATCTTTTTAAAGGTAGGCCCATGTACATTTGTGTGCAATTTAGCAAGCCTCTGATGTATTCAGTTTCAGTATCATAGTTCAGGAGTAAAAGATGTCATGATGTTGTAGGGTGTTTTAATGAACTAAAAAAGATGGTTTTCTTAAATAGTTTGTTACAAGTGTTTTGGGTAACCTTGGTAAAATTCTAGATTTCTCTCAGCTCTTGATTTGTATGAATAGTTTACCTTACAAAGAATAGCATGGATATGAATAGTTTAAAAAGTGTGAAGGATTTCAAACAGTGAAGAATTGATAGATAAGGAAAAGCTTTTAAAAGAACTTTCCTAGTTAACAGTTTGTAGCTGCTAATTGTACATACAAACTGTATATTTACACATTATTATTTCCTAGTAGATAAGCAGAAAAGTTGGGCTGGATCCATGCAGCAAATATTTTATAACCTTTTTGGCAGGCAACTTTCTTGTTAATGTGATCTCATCCAGTGTTTGTACAATTTGGCTAGCTAAATCCTATTTAAAATGGCAGTAGATTTCTTGTAAATGTAGGCAACCAATTTTAATTGGACCATGTTAACTGCAAGAAGAGAAAGAGGACCTCTGGGGCAAAGCTGAAAGATGAGATGTCAGTGAAAGAGTTCCATCCTGGCAAACACCATGGTTTCTCCTCGAGGGTAGTAATTTGAAGTAATGAGTAGTCCTTGTTGAATGACCTTCTGCATCTGTTGCACTGCCTATCCAATCTGTAACTCACTTTCCATCAATTGCACTTTTAGTACAATTAACTGTGCCATCAAAAGACCCTGAAAATGAACAGCACACTTTGTGCATATGTTCACAGCTATTTAGCCCAGGACTGTGAGGGTGGCACAAGTCCATCCAAAACCTTCTGCTTGTGCCAAAGTGCAATTTGTTGATTGAAGAAGGCACATTGATATAGTTGGAAAAGGATGGCATGGCTTGCTGGGTATGTCACTGTAGCTCACAGAAAATTAGAGTACAAAGCATGCTTGAGCCATCTTGCTCTTGGAGTACCACCTGGACTGTGTGTGGAGGAAAAAACTAAAGGCCCCTTTCCCCACAGGCAGTTGTCATATTTAAAAAGAAATCTGCTGGCTACAAGAAGAGATTACTGTTTCTTCCAAAATCATTTGCTTGCTTGCTTGTTTGCCTTGGATATTGCTTAGCACAAGGAAATGTTACTTTTTAGACTACAGCTCCCAGAATGCCCACCCAGCATAGGGTATGGGGAACTTGAGGCCAAGAAAGTGACTTTTCCAAGCTCATTCCTGTTTTGTTAGAGTCCTATCTTTTGGGTTTGGTTTTGGCAATCAGCTGATTTTAGCAATCATCTGATTGCTGATGTTTCTTGTATGAGATGCTCAATTTATTAATTGTGGCATGGTCTTGCAAAAGGAGTAAATCTAAAATCATGAGTATGAGTATGAAACTAAAATAAAAAAGCACTCACCTTTCCACAGTGTGGAAAAATCAAAAGTTAGTGAATACTTCTCCAAGGTTTCCATGTCCCGTAAGAGCTCCCACTGCAATACTAAAACATGCAGACTTAAAAGTTCATTACACACTATACATTTATGAGGTCCTGTTCTATAACAAGACTGAGATTAAAGTGCTGCAAAAGTAGATGCTTTTGGCAGACAAATTCCAATTAAGTAGAGTCAGTGCAAATCAACAGCTGATGCACACAGTGAAAAAACCAGATACTGTGCTTACCAATTAAATATGTCCAGCTGGGTGAAGCAGTATTCATGGCTAATAAGAAAGCACTGCTGCAGAATAGATACCTTATAATTATAATTACTGAGCCAACAATCCAGGAGACCAAATTCCAAGTGAAAAAGCTAGTGGGATGTAATGTGCCATCACCGATTTTTTAATTTCACCATCACTATTTTTAACCTAAATAATTTCTGCATTTTCCTTCTCCTCTGTGTTCCACCAGTGGGGGCAATACAGTAGGACTCCCATATCCACAGGGTTCAGTTCCCAGACTTACCGCGAATACTGGAAACTACAGATAACAGCAAATGCCATTGAAAACAATGGGACTTCTGGTTTAAAATGCTATAGAGCTTGCAATTTGCTGGTTATTGGAACTGTTATTGCATTTCTGCTTCCAGGGAAAGGCATTTGTACATTATTATTATTTTTGTACCATGTGCTGAAGTAAGATGGTTTGGGGACCAATCAGAACTCATCTACTAATATTATTATTAATATGTGTTATAATAATAATAATAACTAATATTATTATTAATATTATAATAACTATAATAACTATAACTATAATAACTAATAACTAATATTATTATTAATATTACAATTAATATGTGTTAATTATATTGTTCATATTAAACTAACTTAAATCAGAATCTAAAATTTGTTTTAATTTATTTTTCATTTTCTCCTAATCAAATTTAATTTAATTTTGAGGGCATTTCCCAGGGGATTATACTGGAAGGAGGGGAGGTTTCATAAGCTACATTGTCTTCCCCCAAAATGCCTTTCTTGCTCCCCTGTCATCTTTGCCAGTGCTTTTCTGTGTGTGGTGGGTGAGCACAAGCTGCAGGTGTGATAGGGTGAAAACAGAAAAGAACAGGAGGAAGGGAAGAGCAGGAGGGGAGATCCTGAAGAATGTTGCATCATAATGCTGTGCTCACATATGGGAAGGAGGGAATCTGCAGACGATGTGTGAGAGAAAGAGACAGAGTGGATATACAGACAAAGTTTAAAGGCAAAAGTAGAGAGGAAGTGAGTGTGGACTTACCACTACCCCCGCCCCGAGCACTATGCAGTGTTGCATGGGGGTAGGTGATTTGATGACCTCACATGAGCTGAGGCCAGTTAACTGGTCCATGGCACATTACACCATGGCGTGGAAAAGGGGGGGGTGGACCCTAAGTTATTTGTTTGTCGTTCCGCCTCTCTCTCCTTTGAATTTTGTTGAACCACCTTCCTGCCTCCTTCACACCGTGAGTTATCTGGTTGCTTCTGGGGCTGGATAGGAAATTTTTCCCCTTTTCCACGGGATTTTTTGCCTACCCCACACTGTCACAGGGGAAGTGTGGGTTGGTTACTGGATGGTGTCTTAAATAGGCAGTCACTTGGTAGGGAATGGGGGAGATGGGATTAGTTTGGTGTACACCTATGGCACCCCTTTTGGGTGAAGGATGGGTCTATCAAACTCCACCTGTAGGTCATTTGACCTGGGGGTGGAGAGAAGGCTGCCCTTGAGGCTGTCCCCAGGGTTGAGCCCTTGCTTGAAGTCATGCAACTTGAGGTGTATCATCCTGGGGTCTCACCTTAAGTAGATGGTGCCTTGGGGGTAGCCTAGTTTCTGGAAAAACCCCTCAGGGCTCAGATATTTCACCCAGGGAACCTGGGAGGTAGGTCTGGGGAGACCATCAGCTCCAGCTTTTCTCACACTAGGCCTCCCGCTGGTTTTGCATATCTCAAGGAATAAATAATTAAATAGGTTACAGATTTAATAAAGTGGCCCTTGTTTAACCCAAGTTTCTATGTCTGACATTATTTCATACGTTGGTTATCAAATCGATGAAGAGGAAAAGATGGAAGGAGTTAGAAAGAGGGGTAAACATACAATGATACATAGACTCAAAGGAGAAAGTATCCCTGGCCACCATTTGAAGAGCTTCTAAAAGGAAGCCAGAGGTGGTGTATGAAGGAACCAAGAGATGGACAAAGACTGCACAGATGTTGCAGAAAATATGGGAGAAGAGGAAGACTAAAAGAGGTGGCCAGCCAGGGAGAAGGAGTGAAGAAAGAGAGGGCAATAGATTTCTAAAGTAGGCTGCCAAAAAGTAACAGGATTCATATAAACAAGGATCATTGTGTAGATTATATGATGCATTTTCAACATTTTAACAATTTTTTTTGGACCAGAAACAAATAATATATTTTTTAAAAAATGCTTTGAAGTTTTTAAAAGAGATGTATTTTTCCTAAAGAACAGAACTGCATTGACTGTTATAAATTGTTTCTTGTGAAGATTAAAGATGATTTCAGTGCAGTATTAATTATTTCACTATAACCCACTCCTTCTGTTCAAATGGGAAATAAGATACTATACAGCCAGTTAAGAAACCATACATAGATATGAATGTATGCCTGATTCCAACATCAGGCATTAATTCCAACTTCAGGTATTTATAAAAGTGCTGAGGGATACAGGAATCTTTGCTTATTTTAGTACATTACTAGACAAGTGTGACTGTTTGTGATTGTTGTGTGAGGGGATTTAAATGGAAGAATTAACTCACTTATCTTCTTCCAGATGTTGTTCCTGGATGCACTAGTTTGCTTTTCTAACCTAAGTTTTGTGACACAGTAAAAAAATATTTTGTACCTTCACAGCATTAAGTATATTCTGTACTTCAAGTTATCAGAATGCCAACAAAATCAATTTCAGCTCCATGTTGTAACACAACAAAATATGGAAGTCAAAGAGAGTGAATACTGTTGCACTGTATATGGCGCAAGGATTATATTGCACATTTAAAATAATTTACCACCTTGTAGAAACTGAATGGTGCTCTAGGCCTTTTCATTTACTTTACTAGAGTTTCCCTTCATCGCCTGCCCCCACCCCTCATTTTGGCCCTAGTAGCAGTTGCATTTCTTTTTAAGTTCAATATCAATTTGTTTGTTGTAAAGGTCTCTGTTTGTGGCTGTTCATAGTACTGTACAACATTGCCTTGTTGTATTCTTTGATGTGAGGTAATTGGAGTGACTGCCAACAGTGTTATGATAAACATTATATTAGGGTATATGTATCAACACTGAAGGAGCAATATAGCAAAGCTAATTTTGATCCTAGTAGATGAGAGACAAGCAGCAAGGCCAGTTCTCCTCTCCCATTCAAACCCAGATTAATTTTAAAGGGACTTATCACAAAATATCTGAACCTGTCTGTCTGAAATATGGTTCATTCACTCAGAGTGGGGTACAATTCCAGCACACTTCTATCAGTTCCAACCTTAAATGTAAGAAGTTATAGAATGCTCCCTTTTTAAAAAGTGCTTCAAATTTTAAAGGCTTCCATTATACAGCAACCCCAGTATCTATATATCTGAAATTTAGCAGTCTGCTTTCTCTCAGAAAGGATATTCATATGATTCTGCCAAGAAATAACATTTTTAAATATCTATAATTTCATCCACTTCTGAGTATACATTTTAAAAAGCTGGAGCTAAAGTGTTGGGTAGGCATCCTATACTGTAGACTGTATGAATCCAATGCAATATGGATGTTGTTTGAAGTGGTATGAAGCGAACTAGCTTTCTATTTTTGAACCAGCAAAGTGGGATTCAAATAACATTTTTTTCTGTGCAATCCATATTTAAAGATATTAGAGTATGATTCTTCTTTTTATTTGTATTGGACATATAAGGACTGGTATACCCCTGTGCACTATGTTTTTGTTCTACACATTCTGGATATCTTCTGGGACAAACGTGAATAATCCAGGTCCTTAAAACAACTCAGACATCAATGACCAATACAGAGTGTACTTGATTAATATGAACTGCAGCAAGCTAAGCAAGGATGGTCCAGACTATTAAAAAACCAATTTTCTCTCTTTTCAAACTCTGCAAATTAAAGGTCTTAACATCTTTCAAAAGCTGTCCAGAGAACTCATATGCTTAATAATCTGAGAAATACTAGATTGTGCTGCACATCAAATTTAAATCATGTTTTGAAAAATAACTTTTTGGGATTTAATAAAACATCTAAACCTTTGAATCTTTTTTTTTTTAAAAAACAATATTTTAGTAAACATATTTTCTAACTTGCTGACCCAAATCCTCAATGGTTGTTCATGATCTCCATCCTCCTTAATGAGTTTTTATGGTGTTTTAAAAGTAGTTTCAGTGATCCTACTTCACTGAGAATGTGTCATGACTTCTTTGGTAAATAGTGTAGACCAGTAGTTCTTAACCTGTGGTCTGTGTAACCCCAGGGGCCTCAGTGTCCTCACAGGCGGCGGTCAGCAAAAGCTGAAAGGGTCGTCTACTTCCTCCTTGCAGTGGAGCAGCCACAAGATATGAGCCAAGGCAAAAGCTGGCTGCCTGGACCTGCACGTTGCTGTTCAATCCACTCCAGCCACAAACTGGCAGGAAGAAGCAGAAGATTGTCAATCATTCAGTGTTGTTGTTGTTGATTTTATAATTGCCTTATAGGTTGTAATGGGCCTTATAACAACCTAGTAAGAGAAAGGACTTACAATAATCCCAGTTCTTCTGTCATTCAAAACTGATTGAAAATTTTAGAAATATTTAGATATTCCCCCCCAAAAAAATTATTCATCGAGTGTGTCCAGACAATCTTTGTTTTATGTGCTGCAGAATGTAGGTGGTGAATCAAGATTTCATGATTTATCTGCTGCTTCAGTTGCAGAGTGCAAGATTTATTAAGTAATAAGTCTCTTCATAGTAACATACTGACTTGCAGACCATTTTTAATTCAGTGAAACTGTAGCTGTTTGCTGGTGATGATACTTCAGGTGCCGTTGGGTTCATGAAAGGTAAGCCATCAGGCGTATAGAACTTTAATTTAAATAACAAATAATGTTTCAACCATTCTGCAAATGTAGTAGTCTATTAATCTCTGAAGGTTAATCTTTGTCTCGTACTGTGTAGGGCTGTCATGTGATAATGAAAAATGCATGTTGTTCTTGTATCTAGCCATGGATTGTTCATGAGACTATAATCAAAATTACATCAAGGGAAGGTAATTTAAAAGAGGAAGGTCTTCAAATAGCTATAAACAGAGGATGATCTACAATATATTATAAAAAGAAGATACAATACTTTTAGGGCTTTGGTTGCCTGTTGTGTGTCTAAGTAGTTTTTAACTGTAAACATAGAAGCAACAGGCACAGTTCAAGGAGATGAGATTTGCTTTCATATCCAAAGTCACCCCGTACACTTCTTGCAATAATATGTGCAGCCTGAATCTCAGATCAGGTACCGCCGTATCTGTAATCCTTTTGAGTGTGATCATGTGTATTACAAAATCAGGGGTGGGCCAATTTTTGCCCCAGCTGCAAGGTGCACCGCAATATTTTGGTTCCATTCTCCATGGCAAATCAGCTGAAACAGTTCCAGAATCATGGGCCATTTTGGGGGGTTGGTGATGGGTGGGTATTGTTGGCTTTTTTTTCTTTCAAGATACTCTGAAGGAGGGTGAGTCAGAGTTTTCACAGAGTAGCAGCATCTCTGAGGAGTTATGATCACAGTAAAATTAGCATCCATGAGAACTTTACCTAGAATTAGCATTTTCTCCTCTTTTAATGATTGACGCATGAAATAACAAGACCAGACACAGAAGATTGGGTTGAAATACGGGCCGCTTTATTGTTATCTTACCTATTTATTGTCTATTTCTTAGGGTATGCAAACCTGTAAGGGGGAGATCCATTGCGGGGGCAGCTGGGGAGTTGGTCACAAGTGACCTATCTCCCAGCTTCCCTGGGTGACTCACCTGAGCCCCAAAGGGGATCCCGGTATCCAGGGTTCCCTTTGGGCGCCATCTGCCGGAAGGCCCTGCACCAGGCAGCAAATCCTTAAGCCATGTAGCTTCTGAGAAGGATTGCAACCCGATGCTGGCCCTAAGGATAGCCTACATTGCTGCACCCCATCCATTAAGATGCCGGTACAGTTCAGTGAGGCCCATCCTTCCACTCAACTTGAGGTTGCCATAGGTGAATGCCAGATCATTGTCTCCCCACTCCCTGCAAGTGACCGCCTATTTAACGAACCACACCCTGAGCCAATTGTCCAAGTCTCAAGTGACAGTATGGGGTAGGCAAAACACCCCTTGGAAAAGAGTAGGTAAAAATTCCTATCCGGCCCACGACGCGACCAGAATTCTCATACTGTGGCAGAGGCGGGTGGGTGGGTTAAAATTAATTAGTCAATCAGAAACAGCCAATGGGGGGAGGGGAGGGGGGATCAACCACGTGGAGAAACAAAGGAGTGAAACAATTAATTAAAATCAAGCAAGCAAGCAAGCAAGCAGAAACAGCATTAAAATTAATTAGTCAATCCAAAACTGCCAATTAAAATTAATTAGTCAATCAGAACTGCCAGGGAGGGGAGGGGAGGGGAGGGGAGGGGAGGGGAGGAGGGATCGCCACGTGGGGGAAACAAAGGAAACAAAGAAACAGACCAATGTAATAAAGCCTATTAATTAAAATTACTTAAATTCAATCAGAAATCAATCAGAAATCACACAACCACACTGCTGGGCTGCTCAATCATACAACCACACAAGCACAGCACAGCCAACTTAGCTCTCCCTCCGGGTTCAAAAAGGTTCCAGTTGATAGATGTTCTCCCTTTTTCAATCCAGAGGAAAAGAGGAGGAAGCCAGGGGCGGCAAAGGGTAAAATAGGCCCTGCCTGAGCCCCGCCCCTGTCTCCTCCTAGCCAGGGCATAGCTACGCCCTGGCCAACCCCTGTGCTCGTCTCCATGCCCATCATTAAAACACCTCCCCCGGATCTACCATTCTTTAAGATCAGGGGGGGTGTCTGTTATCTCTTATCATTTTCTGTTATTTGTGGTGGTGATGGTGTTGATGACTCAGTTTCTACCTCAGTAGCTGGATGTCTCTGATGCAGTCAGCTTTTTACAAAATGTTTGCATTGCAGAAGCAAAGCCCTCATAGTTGATGAATACTAACCTTACTTGAACAAAATATATTCAGGAGTAGTTGTGTGGACCATCCAGCAAAGTACAAAAAAATCCACAAACAGCGATACCTTTATTGGGCCAACTCCAAAGCATAAAATACATTATGCAAGCTTTCAAAGCTTCATTGGCTTCTTCATCAGGCAAAGATGTTACAAATCATACAGGAGAGGAGAAAAATGGTGATGATGTTACGACTTTATCAGACCACTCCCTAAAGACTTTCTTTTGCCGGCATAAAAAAACCAATTCTTATGCTGGTAAAAGAACATCCCCCACCACACTTACCTTCCTCTCCCGGCAAAGGCTTCCCCAGCACTGAAGGAGGAAGTGAACAAAGCTCTGTTCACTTCCTCCTTTGAAATCCTATGCAATTTCATAGCACAGGAAATTCAAAAGTAAAACAAAAAAATAAACATCAAAAAGTTACACCAAGCACCTAAACACACTTCAAAACTTACAAGTAAACCAGGGTAAGTTTTTAAAAGTTTGTCACCTACCTGGATGTCATGATCTTAACCCGAAGTGTTCTGGCTGGTCCAGCCATTGTCAGGGTAAGTATGGGGGAGGGGACGCAATGTTCCATATGCTGGCAATGCCGGCACAAAAGTGCCATGGGGGATCTATTGATGGCTTAAGGCGTCAATGAAAAGGTACAGGTTTGGGGCAGAATATAACTGCAAAAGGTCAACATCATGTGATCTGCGTTCCCTTTTGCGGTTATGGGGTGTCGTTATGGTGCTGTATTTGACTCATCTGATAAAGTCCTTAGAGTCACAGGCCTACATTCTGTCTGAGATGTTGTCAGTTAAGCTGCACCCAGCAGACGTGAAATATATGCTGTTTGCCTTCATGCTTTCCTCCAGAAAAAAGAACCCTGAAAGTTCCATATGCCCATTTTTTTTTCTTCACCTGGAGAACAACTGTAGGACACTGTCAAAGCTACAGGACTACCTTCACTGCCATCTGTACCTTCTTTCTTAGTTTTGAACCTCAATGCCGGAATGATGTCCAAAGGTGTGGTACTCAGCAAAAGGCCAAAAGGCATCCCCAGCAGCCTCTTTTTGAAGATGTCCAGAGAAGGACACCCCACCACTTCTCTAGGCAATTGGTTCCATTGCCGAACCACTCTTACTGTCAAGATGTTCCTTCTGATGTTCAATCAAAATTTACTCTCCTGTAACCTCAAACTATTAGACTTGGTTCCACCATCTGGAGCAGCAGAGAACAGGCCTGCTTCCTCCTCTCTGTAACAACCCTTGAGATATTTAAAGAGTGCAGTCATGTCATCCTACAGTCTTCGCTTCACCAAACTGAACATTCTCAGCACCTTCAACCTTTCTTCATGTTTTGTTCACCATATCTCTTATTACCCTTGTTGCCCTTCTCTGCACCTGCTCCAGCTTGTCTATATCCTTCTTAAAATGAGGTGCCCAGAAATGATCACATTACTCCAGGTGAGGTCTGACCAGCACAGAATATAGTGGGACTGTTACTTCCCTCTACTTGGAAACTATGTTTCTATTTTGCAATTGTTAACTGTATGAAACTGTTAGCCACAACTATAAAAGCAGAGAGAAAGGAGAAGATAGTGGCTGGTCTGCCTAGTGCAACTAAACTGAAAACACAAATGCCGATGGATGAGCATATTTTATTTACAATGCTCTGATTGAGATGCCATCTGAAACGATATTATAGGCATGCTGAATGAATGCAATGCACGCAAATGTGCTACAATGCTGAACTAAGCAGAAAGGTGTCTGAATTGTATTTTGAAAAATGTTATCTATTGCAGTATATGTAAATGCCTGAGAAATCATCAACAGATATTTAATATTGTGTAAGTTGATGCTCCCATGATCTTTTCATGTTGACATACTACAAATATTATGTGCTTTGTATGTCTGAATTGTGCTCTTTGTAAAAAATAATGTGCCTAGATTATGTAATGTCTATGAAGGATAGTTTCCCTAGACTGAGATGTCTGTGATATGTTGATCTTCCACAAGGATTATGTAACTGCATAAGCTAATTGTATTACTTAACAAATATATACAATATTATAATGCTGTATTTTGTTCTGTGTTATATAAATTTCCTGAAAATCCATAAGTTAAGAGATTTTTAAGGGGACTGTTGATATTGATCTGCCTACCAAGCAGCCACCTTAAGTCCTAATTTTGGGAGAAAGGTTGGATAGAAATAATTATAATAATACTTATTATGATGTTTATTATAATAATACTGTTTAATCCTCAAGAGTCTAGCTAGATGCAAATTGATAAGCATGAAGCGAAGAACCTTTGGTCTCTCAACCAAGAGACGGGTGGGGGAACCACCCCAGTTTCAAGATGCCTTATCATGACCTTTAATAAAGCAATCCAAAAGTCTATTCGTGGAAAGAGAAGCATTTTCTACAAAGATTAAAGTATAGAATGTTGTATCTCAAATGACTCAGTTGGGCATGTTGCAGTAAGATACAAGAAAGGATGTCATGTTTATGACATAGTAGAAAGAGTTTTTAATTTCTTATATCCTATGCTAATGCTTTTGGCTGTAATCACAAATACAAATTAAGTACTACAACCAAAATATTTATGCTGCTTTTGAACCTTTGATACATGAATTCTGACATTATAATGAGGTGGCAAGAAAACATGTTCAGAAAAGAGTACAAATAAATGAAGAAGGGAAGAGAACCAACCAAGGTTTATATTTTTAATTTTTTTTTAATTTTTTTTTTAATTTTTTTTTCTTCTAATTTATATATATTTTAATTAATGCATGTTTTTAATCCTTTGCAGTTTAATATTATTTTAAGGGGTGGGTGGGCTAGGGTATTGTGAGTATGGGATTTTTATATTGTAAGCCGCCCCGATTGCGTTGCAGAGGGGCGGGATATAAATAAAATTTTATTATTATTATTATTATTATTATTATTATATAATAAAGAGCATTCTATCTGTTGAGTGATTCTAGAGAGACTGTGGGTCAGAAAAGTGATCATTTATCTGTAATAATATTATAACTAAAATATTATTTCCCTGTATTATTATTGAGGCAGTTTCTACAAAAACTTTATTATCTGTTTGTTCTTATTATTTTCTGCTAATTATGCTGTCAGCAAAATTCTGAGGGTTTCTAAACATGCCTTCAGCCACTAGTAACCAAACACCAAGCTCTGTTTTACATGTTGTAACATCCAGCCTCAAGGTGTTAACATCTATTGAATTTGTTTATTAGTTATACCCATAAATTACCAAGCTATAACTTCAGTAGATACAGTAACTTCATTATCATAGCTGTGATTTCAGAAAGGTATGTAGCATTTCCCCCTATGAAATCCATTAGCATTGATTAGTTATTAGTCACTAGGAGACGAATCTTTGACTAAAATTCCTTAATAAATAATCAGCTTCTAATCATGAAGACTTGGCAAGAAAATAGCTTTTCAGCTAGCAAACCAGCCCTTTCATAAGTTAATGTATCTGTTATGGTAAATTCATTTGATCCATGTTAGATAGAATAAAAACAAACAAACATTAAATAAATATTTAGGGTAGGGGAATATTTGGTAACCTTTTTAAAATAGGTGTGTGTATCTATATACATTTTTACATGCTCTCAGACAATTTAAGTTACAGTAACTCAGACATTTGTCAGTAATCAAGTAGATTTATTTGATTTTAATGTTTTAGAATTTCCTTTGTTCTCTGTAATGAAAAAATGGAGAAATTTCTTTTGCTATTAGAATTATTACAATAGCCCAAGTCCATGAAATATTAGTATAGGAAAACAGTGAACTATTGGAGGTTCCTTTTGTTTTTCTGATTGTGTAAGCAGCAGTGCATTTATTCTTGTGATCCATTGTACAACTGGTTCTGCAACTGAGTGTTCAGTTGGACTGCATTATATTCTCTCCTTCTACATAGAATGGAACTAAGCTGCACAAGTAGAATATTTCACAAATGGAACACTTCACAATTCTATGTTGCGCAAATGGAATGAAAGCAGTGGCTACTAGCCAATATAATGGAAAGGATATTCAAAAAATATGCTGAAGTAAAGTTTGGAAATCAGTGTTTCTTTACTGTTAGGAAACCCTGACAAAACAAATCCTGGATTGACAAGAAATTGCACAGAAACTTACTCTCCTAAAAAATGTGCTCATGGGTCTTAATTTTGTTTTGTTTTGCAAAACCACATGCAAATTGTGCTGAATAACTATTGCTGAATTTTCTGAACAGGAAATACTGCTTTCTGCACCAAAAAGATCCATGTTTTGGACAGAGTAAGCCCAGAACTGCAAACAGTCTTCAAAAACAACAAAGTTTTCCAAGAATTTCTCACAGTGAAAAGAAAATTACTAAAACTGCTCATGGCTTCCTTCAGGAATTAAATTAGTGAAATATTGCTTCTTTAGAATATCATGAAGTCAATATTTTACATTAGAATTAGAAGTTATATTGCCTATGTCATTTCCCTGCTAGAGAAATCCTCTTCAGATGTTAACCTGGAGCATGGAGAAATGAAAAAGGCTGTTTCATTGCCTGAGCACACAATCGCTAAAGCGAAAATCCAAGATGGTGGTTCTGAGAGGAGGCTTTCTTAGCAAGCTCTGCCCCCTGCCTGCATCCAACCAATCAGCTTCCATTTCCACTCTTTCACAAAAGCAATTGAATGTGAATCCAATTGTACAAACTAGCAACAATGCACATTCTCTATGGAGCTTTTTTAAAAATATGGGGAAAGCCGCAAAAGCTTTCCCGGTGCAGTTTACAATGGATTTAGCCCCACTCCTTCTGAATACTGCAATCAGATGTGGAATGCCATTAGGAGAGGTAGGAATCCAAGCAAATTCTATGAGGATTATTTTGACCATTAAGACAACCCCCTAGGAAAAGTAGGCACCTAACGGTGCATGTTCAGTCATTCACATATGTAGACATGCCCACCTGAAGAATAAGGATTCTTTGAGAGTAAAAGTATACTTGTGAGTAGGATACTGTTCATGAATACACCATCCTTCCAGTGTGATGACCTGCAGCAGTAACCCAGGAGGGGCTCTGAAAGGTTAGCATCAAATTCCTTCTATTTTCAGCAGAAAGTGCTAGAATCACATCTCTGTGTCAACTTCTCAGTGCCAGTCCTGTATAACTCCTGGACACCTATCTCCACTGGATTTAATTTGTGTTTGGACTATCTTTAATTTTGCTATTGAAATTTGCTTTTGACAGAGACTTTGGACTCTGCACAATCTTCAGACCTTGCTTGTGACACTCACTGTTGCTAACACCTAACAGTTATGACTGTGCACTGTCTAGAATAAAACAATACATACTGTACAGGATATATAATTTTCATAGAATCATAGAATCATAGAATTGCAGAGTTGGAAGAGACTACGAGGGCCATCCAGTCCAACCCCCTGCCATGCAGGAAATCACGATCAAGGCATCCCCGACAGATGGCCATCCAGCCTCTGTTTAAAGACCTCCAAGGAAGGAGACCCCACCACACTCCGAGGGAGTGCGTTCCACTGCTGAACAGCTCTTACTGTCAAAAAGTTCCTCCTAATGTTGAGGTGGAATCTCTGTTCCTGCAGCTTGCACCCATTGCTCCGTGTTCCAGTCTCTGCAGCAGCAGAAAACAAGCCTGCTCCATCCTCAGCGTGACATCCCTTCAAATACTTAAACAGGGCTATCATATCACCTCTTAACCGTCTTTTTTCCAGGCTAAACATACCCAGCTCCCTAAGTCTCTCCTCATAAGGCATCATTTTCAGACCTTTCACCATTTTAGTTGCCCTTCCCTGGACACGCTCCAATTTGTCAATATCCTTTTTGAATTGTGGTGCCCAGAACTGGACACAGTATTCTAAGTGAGGTCTGACCAAGGCAGAATAGAGTGGCACTATTACTTCCCTTGATCTAGACACTATACTTCTATTGATACAGCCCAAAATCGCATTGGCCTTTTTAGCTGCCGCATTGCACTGTTGGCTCATGTTTAACTTGTGGTCTACTAGGACTCCTAGATCCCTTTCGCACGTAGTCTCATTCAGCCAGGTCTCTCCCATCCTATATTTATGCATTTTATTTTTCCGCCCTAAATGCAGTACTTTACATTTCTCCGTATTGAATTTCATTTTGTTAGCTTTGGCCCAGCTCTCCAGTCTATCCAGGTCATTCTGAATTTTGATCCTGTCCTCTAGGGTATTAGCTACTCCTCCCAATTTGGTGTCATCTGCAAATTTGATAAGTATGCCCCTAATTCCCTCATCCAAGTCATTGATAAAGATGTTGAATAGCACTGGGCCCAGGACAGAACCCTGTGGCACCCCACTGGTCACATCTATCCAAGACGAAGAGGAGCCACTGCTGAGCACCCTTTGGGTTCGGCCGGTCAACCAATTACAAATCCATTGAACAGTTAATTTGTCTAGCCCACATCTTACAAGCTTGTTTGCAAGAATGTCATGGGGAACCTTGTCAAACGCCTTACTGAAATCAAGGTATGCGATGCCCACAGCATTCCCTTCATCTACCAAGCTGGTAATTTTATCAAAAAAAGAGATCAGATTAGTCTGGCATGACTTGTTTCTCTGAAACCCATGTTGACTTTTTGTGATTATGGCACTGCCTTCTAAATGTTCACAGACTCTCTGTTTAATGATCTGCTCTAGAATCTTCCCTGGTACTGATGTCAGACTAACTGGACGATAATTGTTGGGATCCTCTTTTTTCCCCTTTTTGAAGATGGGAACAACGTTTGCCCTCCTCCAGTCTGCTGGGACTTCTCCTGTTCTCCAGGAGTTCTCAAATATTATTGCCAATGGCTCTGAGATTATATTTGCCAGCTCTTTTAATACTCTTGGATGTAGTTCATCTGGTCCTGGAGATTTAAATTCATTTAGATTAAGAAGGTATTCCTGTACTATCTCTTTACTTATTTTGAGCTGGATTTCCCCTATTGTGTCCTCTGTTCCGTTATCCTCAGGTTGGTCCTCCTTTTCCTTTTCTGAAAACACTGAGGCAAAGAAGGTGTTGAGTAATTCTGCCTTTTCTCTGTCCCGTTAGCATTTTGTCATCTTCTCCATGTAGTGGCCCTACCATTTCCTTCTTCCTTTTGTTGCGGACATACCCCAAAAAACCCTTTTTATTGTTCTTAACCTCTCTAGTGAGCCTGAGCTCATTCTGCACTTTAGCTTTTCTGACTTTACTCCTACATGTGTTCGCTATCTGTTTGAATCCTTCTTTGGTGATTTCCCCCTTTTTTCCATTTCCTATACATGTTCCATTTAAAACTTAGCTCCGTCGAAAGTTCTTTAGTCATCCATCCTGGTTTCTTGAGACACCTCCCATTTTCTTCCTCAATGGTACTGTTTGAAATTGTGCCTTCAGTATCTCTCTTTTGAGAAAGTCCCATCCATCTTGAGGTCTCTTCTCTTTTAGTATTCCTGACCATGGGATAACCCCCAGTATTTCCCTGAGTGTATTGAAATCAGCTCTCCTAAAGTCAAGAATGCGTGTCTGACTATGCCTGGCTTCTCCTTTCCATTGTATAACAAACTCCAGGAGAACATGATCACTCTCACCTAAGGATCCCACCACTTGCACCCCATTAACCAGGTCATCTCTGTTGGTTAGGATCAGATCTAAAATAGCAGACCCCCTTGTTGCCTCTTCCACCTTTTGGACCATGAAATTGTCTTCCAGGCATGTAAGGAATTTGCTAGACCTTGAAGTTTTGGCTGAGTTAGATTGCCAGCAAATATCAGGATAGTTGAAGTCACCCATCACTACTACATCTCTCCTTTCTGCATGTGTGTTCATCTGTTCTAGAAAGGCATCATCCAATTCCTCCATCTGATTTGGGGGTCTGTAGTAGGGTCCCAAACCTTTTCCCAAAAAATCATTACTTGTGATGAAACCTGGATCTTCCAGTATGATCCTGAGACAAAACAGTCAATGCACTGGGAAATACCATCATCACCACGAATGAAAAAATCATGTCAAAGCAAGTCCACATTCAAAGCCATGCTCATTGTGTTGTTGTTGTTTACATCAAGGGCGTAATTTTAGCAGAATAGGTTCCAGAAGAAGGATTAGTGAACCAGCATTATTATAAGGAAGTTTTGACAAAGCTGAGAGAAAGAGTCAGGAAAAAAGTCCAGAACTGTGGAACAATGGTTTCATTCTTCATCACGACAATGCACCTGCTCACACAGCAGTTTTTGGCCAATAAATACATTACTATACTTGAACATCCTCCATATTCACCAGATCTGGCACCATGTGACTTTCCCCCCCTAAAGTGAAATCGGTGCTTAAACTAACACATTTTGAGTCAATTGATGCAGTAAAGAAGAAAACAGCAGGTGTGCTGAAACAGCTGACAGAAACTGATCTGCTCCATGCCTCTGACCAATAGAAAACAAGACTGCATTGGTGTGTGAATGTGAACAGGGAGTATATTGATGAAAATAAGCATTAGGATTGTAATACCGTATATATATAAATAAAGGTGGGTTATTGTATCAGTCTCGTTATTTAATAGACAGATTTCATAAAAAACATGTTGCCATAGGATCTTGCCTTTAATCTTGAACTCTCCTTAGAATCTATAGGATTCTATAGGAACTTGCCTTTCAGAGTTTAGTTACAGGACACTTCAATTTTAATGAAATGTATGTATACAACATATACTATACCAGCAGATGGTTGCTGTTGTCCACAACAACAGCTCATCTGTTGGGAAAAGAGACTGAGTCCAAATCCAGGAGTAGAGGTGGGAGAATATCCATGTGCCACAAGTTCAACCTGATTGTATGATACACTGATGTCTTTCATTCTGTTCTGTTGTCCTTCACACAATGCTTTTCAACTTAGACTGGTCTGTTTTCTTCTTAATCTCGGATCTCAACATTTTCTGAGCCAGCTATCTAGGATAAATTTGTTGCTTTCACTAAAATCAGAGTGGGAGTACATCCTTTGAAAAATATCAAATGTATATTTCCATGAATTTTATCAGTGCATACTGTTGATCGGGGATTACAAGAGCAAGAGCCGGTGCTGACAGGAAGTTACATAACCCATTGATTCAAAGTTTACAGCATTGATTCAAACTTTGAATTATCTCTTTGAAGGGATCAGAGTATAACAATTTGGGAGTCAGGGTAGCATCAGAATATCAAAAAACTAATAAGTAAGCTAGGAAGGATCTGGGCTGTACTGGACAACAACTTAGTCCTGAGATGGAATCATTTGTAGCTTGGTCCTATCACAATGAATCAATGGAGGTGCAAGAATAATCCTTTCCCCCTCCATTCTTCCATTCAATTGATTCATTATGTATGATAGGACCAAGCTACAAATGATTCTTTTCAGTCAACACAAGGGAATAAAGCAAACAGTAGAAGATTCTAGGATCAAGTCTCATCTGAAACTGACAATTGCTCTATATCTAAAACTTCTTGCCTTTGAAAAGCTACCATCTCAGGGAGGGCAGCTTTAGTCTAACTTTCACCAGAATTGTTTTTTGTTTCTTTGCTTGCTTGCTTGCTTGCTTGGATATAGGAAGTTCCATTGTGAAGAAATTCAAATTTCCAGTGGCAAGAGATTATATCAAAATGGTATTGCATACCACTTGATGATGTGAAGTGGCAAACTAGGAAACTATTGCTTATGTATTTAAAACAGTGAACATTTTCATGAATAACTATAGAATATAATATTGGTCAGAAAGAGAATAAACTCCTTTGAAGAGTGTTGCTGAAAGAGAGTTCTACAGATACCATGGACTGCCAGAAGACAAATAAATGGGTTCAGGAGCAAATCAATCCTGGACTTTCCCCAGTAGCCAAACTGACTAAACTAAGGCTTTTGTTTTGTTTTGTTTTGTTTTTAACATATCATGAGAAAACATGACTCATTAGAGAAAAAAAGTAACGCCTGGTAAAGTTGAAGGTAGTAGGAAATGAGGAAGAATGCATTAAGACAGATGGAATTAGTCAAGGAAGCCATGGCCCTGAGTTTGCAAGACCTTTGCAGGACTGTTGAGAACAAGGTGTCTTGAAGGTCACTCATTCTAGGGTTGCCATAATTCTGAGCAACTTTAAGACAATTAACAACTGCAACAGTATTGGATAGCTTGGATCCAAGCTATTTTAAGGAGGATATTCTCCCATACAAGTCTGTCTAGGTTATTTTATTTTACACACACACACATATAGAAAGAGAGAGAGAGAGAGAGAGATTTCCAAATACATTTAAAAGTATACATAGAAAAAGGAATCCAAAAAGAAAAACAGGAAAAGGAGGGAAAAGGAAAAGAAAGAAAAGGATAGAGGAGAAAGAAACGATGCAGAAAGATAAAAGTGACTTTCCAGCTCAGCAATTATTTAAATATATAATCAGTTTATACCTTGTTAGGGTTTTGAATGTGTAGCACTTGGAAATTTATGTCATAAAGAGATATCATATATTCCATTTATCTATAGAGGACAAAGCTGAAGGTTAAGCAGCTACGCAGTTAGCTAGGCAGCTGATGTTTTTCTGCCCTCTTATCTCAGTATGAGGAATAGAAGGGGAGATAACATGCTAGGGATGATGTCAGATGATGTCACCAGTCACCAAGTGAATGAAGGGGAGTTGCTAGAACAGCTAGGAAACCCTATATAAGTCATGGTGCAAGGCAGCCCACTTTACTTCTTCAACTGACTTCTTTGACTGACTGCTAACTGTAAATTAGCTATTAGAGCAACGATTGTGTTTGTAGTTTAGGGTGTAAACAATAAAGACTGTTTTTAGACACTAAGTGTGTCCATCTACTCATTGAACATGCTGGAAGCATCTGGACCAAGCTTTTGCTACTCTGCTAACCTGATTGCTGGCTGGACTCCTGAGCATAGACAGACTCCAGCAAGCTATAGCGCAACATACCTATCTCATCTAAAAGCTACTATCGTCTCTATAAAGTCTACCTAATAATAATCAAAATCAGAACTTAGCAAAATGTCTAATTATTCTCTACAAACATCAATAAAGCATTAGTGATTTTATCAAATCACACTATTAGATTTATTAATCTTTATCAGCTAACACAGTCAAAAGTTTATCCTAACTTTCTAAATTCATTTTTACAGGCAATACATCATAATAAGATATCTCAAATAGTCAATTCTTTCCTGTTTGAAATAAGGCAGGCCTCCACTCTTTTCCTAACTTAAATACTGTAATTATATACTGTATAATATATTCTATATATACTATATAATTGTATACTGTTCCAGCCTGGATACCAATAAAATTTATATACAAGTACCATTAATTTCCTTTCATATATATTAACCTGACACACATATACATAATCACATTTTTCAGAGCGTCTCTGTAGATTTAATTTTTTAAAAATCCTTATAGAATTATTTTCTGTAATAAATCAAACATCCCACATCAGAAGACAAAATAACATAACATATTGTCCTCAGACAAGAAGACACTGACCCTTTAAACATATGCCTTATACATATTTAAATCGAATGCAAGGTTTTCTCCCAAATCTCAGCCATTGTATTAAAAAGACATGAGATAAATAGATTATCCCATGGTCCATGTCCATCCTATCTGAGGTATTCTGCGCATTTCTACATCTTCTTCAGATACCTGGGCAAAGACATCCCCCCTTCTCCAATCTTCTCTTTTGTTTTTTCTCTAACATTTGATATTGCCATCACTTCTTTGGCATGAAAAATCTTTGGTATCAACAGAATTCTCCAAATTATACTCTTATCTTTGATATTAACTCCCACAATATCAGTAGGTTGCTCCAATTTTTTTTCCAAATTCCAATACTGTTCATCTTCTTTCTCTGAAAGTACTGAGCGGTTCCAGTGCATCTGAAATTCATCCTTCTGGCTTAACTCTCTAACTGTATAGACCTCAGTTTCTCCAAAAATTCCCTTCCAATTTCTTTTTATCAGCATCTGATTAAACTCCCTTCTCAGCAGTTTCATCTCCTTCTTCAATAATTTCTTAGTTGTCTAAATTGTCTTCCTCCACATAGCCCTCATTCACTTCTGTCATCTTCCAGCAACCACCTGTATACTCAAGAAGTTAATTTCACTTATGCTTCTATAAATCCAATAGCACTGCCAAGTCTCTAGCCTTATCTGTTATTTTGTTATGCCAGTGAGTATAATGTATCCCTGCATCAAAAACAATGTCTGTTCCCATGAACCCTCTGAGTCTTTAAGAATAATCCACCATGTTTCCACCAAGCAAAGAAATAACAAGTTTCAAACTTGGAGGTTTAATGTTACTAAACCCCTCGTCCATTTCACTAATTACATGACCCCCTCAGTTAAGCTTTTTGCATGCACACTGCAATCTTAAAATAATTCTTACAGTCTCTCATCTTAATCCTTAGAGTCCAGAAAGGAGGCACCTCACCAGAGGTAATGATATCTTTGCATAATCAAAGATCCCTTTAATTATAATCAGTAAATTTCAGATATTGAATAAAAAGATACAGGAAGCATGGTGGCAGCCTCAATGTCTACTTGCTTTCCACAGTGTGAGTATGGTGGAATCTTCTGGGCCTCCTTGCTCCAGTGACATCCAACAGCTTGGTTTCTGTGATCCCAACACAGGTTGCAAGGTTTTCAGTATTTGTGGGCAATCCTCAGTTTTCCCCTTTATTCGCAGAGAAATACACAGGCCAGAACTTGCCTCCCAACTGGTGATTGCCACTGCCAAAGTTTCTCTTCTTATGGAGCTTACTGGGGGAGCTTCAACCAGCCACTGCCACCACCTGGAAATCAAATCTCTCCCGGTTATGAGATCTTCAGAAGAGAACCTGCTCAGCAGCTCCTTCTAGTACTTCGTTCCTATGGAAGATAGACTGGCAATTTTCTTGGTGTCCTTCTGTCAGAAAGTAAAGACTAGTGTTTTTTTCTGATGGCATTTTGCGAATTCATTGTTTTTAAGAGAGGATTTTGATCTACTGCTCTTTATCTGTTTTTTTAAAACTTTTAATGAGTGGTTTAAATTAGTTGTAATGTTATCAGTTAATTGCTTTTTAACTATAGTCTTATTTTTTTATTTTCATTGTATTTGTTTTAATTTTGAAAGTCCTACTTCTAGGGGAAGTACTTGAGTCCTAATTCTAGGGGGAAGGATTAAATAAATAATAAATAAATTATATACATCCAATAAAATTTTGGACAGTACTGAAGGCTGCTATTTTGGGCTTATTCTGGAAATTTGTGTGTACTCTCACAAATGTAGAGCCCATTCATCTCCCCCTCCCCATTGAAATATGTGCCTAGATAAATCCCTCCATTGAACTGAGTAAGGGAAACATTTAAGACAGATGTGCCAGTACAAACGATCAAACAATGGAGGTAGCAACTGTGTTCTGCAGCTATTGCAGTTCTGGGGGAGTGCAGCTATAAGCCAGCTCTTTGTGCTACAGGTGAATGGGAAACCACTTGCATAATGGGGTATTAGTTACCTTCTTATGCAAGCAAGTACAGAGTAGAATCACTGGTGTAATCAGGAGCTATGCCAGTATAGTGTCCGAAGAGGATTCTGGCCCACATTTCATTATTTTGAGTTTCCTTACCAAGAAGGTTTTTTTAACCACAAGAAAAAAATCTTATTACTTTGCCTGCAGACTTTTCAAAACAACAAATGTAATAAATAGTTTTGTGGCAGTGCCCCGAAAAAGCATTTTTCTTAGCTCAAGAGTGAGAATGACCCTAGACTCTGTTTATTGCTATATATGAGGTAACGTTATACTTACTGTCAAACTTCATAGATGTAGTAATCCAGTTATAGAAATCAAGGTTGAGGCATTTCGTATAAAAATAACAGTATTTTCTGAAAGCAGTGAAAGTACATATTTCTGTTGATAACCTCAGTTGCAAAGTTGGGGTGCACAAAGTTATATAACATATTTTATAATTAAAAATGTTTGGTAATATTTATTTCTAATTCTGCTTTTGTCTTTACCTTTCTATACACATTAGGTAACATGCAAACATACCCTCTCTCTTTCTCTCTCTCTGTACTAAATAAACATTTGAATCTTCCATTATCAGTAGTTTAGAGATGATCATCTGAAAACAGAAATAGGTCTTTATTGTAGTACAGGTAAGATGAAGTACATATTCTACATTTTCCAGCTGATTCCTTTTAAGTCTTTTTAACAGCTGCATTAAAAATAGTATTGACCACAAAAATGTCTTTTAGTATTATGGTTTAGAAAAAACAATATTGCAGAAGAAGTTAGGAAATAAATAATCAAGCTGGAAATGAAGTCCTATCAAGGAATAAAGGAAATAAATGAATTATTGGTTTGTCCCAGTGGGTGGAGGAACACTAAGGAAGGGGCTATATTCATAAGGGTTACCCATGTCTGTTGCTTTATTTAAGAAAAAAAAATCTCCAAACCATTTGAAAACTGTTCCAAATGAGGATGATGTTAGCAGACAGCAAGGAATTCTTCACAATAAAGCACTTGTTAATAGAAGCTGCTTGGATACCATCCCAGGAGGATAGTGGGATATAAATTAAATAAACAAATAAATAATAAGAGGTACCTCAGTAGTCTAAGCCAAAAAATGGATAGGAAACATATGGTCCTCCACATGCTGCTGACACTCCCATGATCCCTCATAATCAGATATGTTGGCTAAGACTGATAGATATAGCAGTCCAATAACATCAGGTAGGCTACATGCTCCCTGCTCCTGGTCTAAACTAGAAGTTAGAATATGTGTTTCTCTGTGATATATCACAGAAGGTTCGTGAAATCATCATGATCATTATCTTCATCCTTATTTAAGGGATACTTGGACATTTTCCCAGCACTGTTCAGGTTGATGTTGATAATTTTGCTTATAATTTCAATGAAACAAGAATTTGAGTAGTAGCACTAACTATCCTTATTTCATGTCACATTCTGTGCAAAATGAACCAAAATAAGATTTTCACCCCCAGAAGCCAACATTTGTTGATTGGTTCCAAACATGAATGAAAATTATGCTCAACCAATGTGTCAATATCAAGTTTGATTTAAAACTTGGTTTACTAGAGTGCATTTTAGAGTAAAAGCATACACAAATTCAAAATGTTAGTTTGGAAACTACATAACTACTAGCTTTATTTTGATCCCATTAGGTAAGTTTGGTAACTCTGTGATTGATCTTGTAGATTTGTATAGCATAGCAGTTTATACAGTTTATACAAATACTTTAAATGACACGGTAGGTTTGCTTCCACTGGGTCCTGTTTTGCTTGCCAGAATCAGCAGTCCCCCATCCCTCCTGTTGCTCCCCGCAAATACTCTAATAACTTGGGCTGGGAAGCCCTCTGGAGCAGGTTTTTGGTGCCACAGAGGGCTGCAGTACAAGGGCAAGGAGGAAAAAGTCCTAATTCAGTCAGCATTGGTTATAAAAGTACACATTGGATCTTGTCCAAAGACTGTTACCCTAAACATGGTAAACTAGAGTAAGTTCCATTTAACAAAGTGAGGTATGCTTCTGAGTAAATATGCATAGGGATGTGCTATACAGTACTCCTGTATAATGACCACACAGGCTGGTGACTTAGGTGGAAAGAAGATCAGAATGAATTGTGGAAGTTTATAATGCATCAAAAGGGGAAAAAAACTAAACTAGTGCTACTCAAAGCAGTGGTCCTTGGTCCAGTGTTGGTCCACAAGCCACCAGTTGCCAGACTATGGCAAATTTCCAGGAAAGAAAGAAGCAGTTTTAGCCAATGACCACAAATATACAAATCCCTGGCACCATGGGTGGGGGGAGGAAGCTGCCAGACCCTTCATATCAGAAAATCAAATCGAACAAACATTAATCTAAAAGTTTCATTTCTATGTTTGTATGCATTTAGATGTATTGCCTTGTACAAGGTTTTAAAAGGGGCATATTATAGGAATCCAACTTTATGAATGACCAAAATTTTTTTAAAAAGAAAAGAGCTTTTCAGTAAATCGTTTTTTTAAATACTGTAGCAGAATCATGAATAAAATATTTTAAGTGGCCTATTTGGCCATTTCCAGTGTGTACTGAGGATACTAAATGTCAGAGTCTCTTGTATTGGGATGGCTACAAATATATTCTAAAGTAGTAGGACCATCTATGGTTGCTATGTGTGCTGATAAATGCCTGCGTAACCTCTATATCTGTAAAAGATCAGAGACTGTAGTATTCCATTGCTTCTTCAACCTTTAAAACCATTCCAAACTTCCCACCCCTTGGGGAAGGTGGAGCAGGAAGAATCACTAACCATATCTCATTCCTTTCCTTGACAAGGTAATTGGTTTGATGGATAATGGGAATGCAGTGTATATAATGTGACTTTGGCAAGGCATCTGACAATTCCAGATGGCATTCTCAAAAGTAATTGGAGAACTGTGAGTTGGCAGATGGCTACAGTAAGGTAACAAATTCCAGAGGGGTAGTCATGTTAGTCTGTTGCAGCAAAAACAACAAAGAGTTTGGTGGCACCTTAAAGTCTAGCAGATTTATTGGCTATAAGTAAGAGCCATCTACATCATATGCACAAAGTATTATTCTCTCCTGGCAGAAACACATAGTTATATGCGTATATAGATACAAAAACAAGCAAAGTTTTAAGGAAGCCAAAAGGCCATAAAATGGAACAATGGTTATTGGTATGTGAAACGTCTATTTCAAAGCCAAAGTCATGATAAAAAGACAGTTACTCATTCAGTTACTTATCTTTCTGAATATACTTAATATAATAAACCAAGAGATACTATATATCTAGACTATATAGAATCATTGTTTTAAAAAATCTAGTTCAGCAGTTTCATAGGGGATCCTCCCTTTAAAACCTTTTTTTACACCTGGTGACCTGAGGTCACTAACAGATAGTTCTAGGAGACTGAAAAGTTCAACTGCTTTCTTAATGCTGGCATTTTTATGTTGTATACATTGCTTATGTTGTATATGACATGGTTGGCAGTCTTGCCATGTAAGCTGTCAGAGGATG
Source organism: Gambelia wislizenii (assembly GCA_030847615.1). Lineage (NCBI taxonomy): Eukaryota > Metazoa > Chordata > Lepidosauria > Squamata > Crotaphytidae > Gambelia > Gambelia wislizenii. The sequence continues at coordinate 311,201,861 of JAUMIR010000003.1, read as the reverse complement.
GGTGGCAGAATTGTTCCTCACTGATGAATCATAGAATCATAGAATTGTAGAGTTGGAAGAGACCATGAGGGCCATCCAGTCCAACCCCCTGCCATGCAGGAATACACAATCAAACCATCGCTAACAGATGGCCATCCAGCCTCTGTTTAAAGACCTTCAAGGAAGAAGACCCCACCACATTCTGAGGGAGTGTGTTCCACTGCTGAACAGCTCTTACTGTCAAAAAGTTCCTCTTAATGTTGAGGTGGAATCTCTGTTCCTGGAGCTTGCATCCATTGTTCCATGTTCCAGTCTCTGGAGCAGCAGAAAACAAGCTTGCTCCATCCTCTATGTGACATTCCTTCAAATACTTAAACAGGGCTATCACATCACCCCTTAACCATCTTTTTTCCAGGCTAAACATACCCAGCTCCCTAAGTCTTTCCTCATAAGGCATGGTTTCCAGACCTTTCACCATTTTAGTTGCCCTCCTCTGGTCACACTCCAATTTGTCAATATCCTTTTTGAATTGTGGTGCCCAGAACTGGACACAGTATTCTAGGTGAGGCCAAATAAGGCAGAATACAGTGGCACTATTACTTCCCTTGATCTAGACACTATACTTCTATTGATGCAGCCCAAAATCGCATTGGCCTTTTTAGCTGCTGCACCACACTGTTGACTCATCATGATGTAATGAGTACTGGTAATTTTGGTTCATAACTACATATTTGCCACAGAAGTTGGATCTCAGTTTAATGTGAAGGTGGGGACAAGAAGTGCCAAGAAGGCGAGTGGCCTTTCCGTGCATTGATATTCTTCTACACCATCTTAAGAGACAACAAAAATGGCATCTGAGAATATGTAAGCAGGGCCGGTTTAAGCATACCACCAAATCCACATCTGCAGAGGGGCCCAAGCCAAAGAGGCCCCGAGAGAGAGAAACCTCCTGTCTCTCCTGTCTCCTGACTGAAGAGCAAAAGAGAAAGAAAGATTGTCTCCTTCCTCCTTCCTTCCTCCTCCCTGAGCAGGCATGTGGCTGAAGCTGGGGAGAGTTTGCTGCTCCCTCCTCCCCTCCTCCCAGGGGATCATCAAAATTGTGAGGTGTGAGTGTGTGAGAGAGAGAGGGGGGAGAGAAGTGTGAGGGTCACCTCTTTCACTCTCTTTCTCCACTGCTCTCTCAGGGAAAGTGTTAGGGTTCCCTTACCTTACCTTCCCGTCCCGTCCTGTCCCTCCCCTTCCCTCCCCCCCCCTCTCTCTCTCGTCTGATCTCCTCCAGCCCATCTTTCCAGCTACTCTTAAAATGTCCTGGCTTCTCTCCCTTCCCTCCCTTTCCCCATTTCTCTTCAGCTTCCTCCCCTTGATACCAACTAAGTTCAACCTGCAAAAAGGATTTGTGTGTTTGACCATGTGCCTTGAACTCATTTCTGACAAAGGCTAACCTACCATGGGGTTTTCTAGGCAAGGTTTGTTCAGAGGGGGGTGTGCCTTTGACTTCCTTTGAGGCTGAGAGAGTGTGACTTGCCCAAGGTCGCCCAGTGGGTATTCATGGATGAGTAAGGATTCAGACCCTGGTCTCCACAGTCATAGGGCAATGCTAAAACTTCTGCAACACTCTAGCTCTTTTAACAGAAGAATATAAAGAATATAAATAAAAATTTGGAGTAATATTACTGGGAACAATGGTTTTATTGTCTTCACTAAAACACCAGTATCCCATTAGTGTTATATGAGAGGTATTAGGCTACAGCCATGGTTCTTAACCTTTTCTTTACCAGGGACCCCCTTTAAATATCTTTTGTTGCCCCAAGACTTAACTCAAGATTTAAAACCCTAATAATAATACCTAATAATAATAGCTAACAACAACAATACAATTACACCATCCATTAAACTCTCCCTCAGAGGCACTCTTGCTTCTTTCTGCAAGTTTATGGCTGGAGTGGATTGAACGGCAATGTACAGGCCAAGCCAGCCAGCCTTTGCCTTGGTTCCTGTCATGTGGCTGCTCCACTAGAGGGAGGGGGGGCCAAGAAGCCTTCAAGCCTTTGTGGACCCCCAGTGAGGACATCACAGACCCTAGGTTAAGAACCACTGGGCTAGAGAATGCTGGAAAAGGAACAATGCAACCAGACCTTGAGAAGGGTGCTGGCAGAGGGATTCTGGGAAGTGTGATCCCAAAGTAACTTTTCCAGGCTCTGAATGCAGCCTAGAATCATAGAATCATAGGGCAGGAAGGGAACCCAACAGCCACCCCATCCCATCGGCTTCTGCCCTGCAGGAACACACAATCAAAGCCCTCACAACAGATGGCCATCCAGCCTCTGCTTAAAAACCTCCAAAGAAGGAGAGCATTTAGATTAAGAGGAAAAATGTATTAGTGTTAGGATAGATAGTTTTATTTTTGTATTAGTAAGAAAAGAGGAAAACAATATTATTTTTGTGTTATTGTTATGGCCTTTTGCAGTCGGGTCTATTTTTCAGTAGAATGGTCTTATTCCAATAAAAAAAATTCCTAACCCCTTAAAAAAAATTCCAAAGAAGGAGAATCCACCACACTCCAAGGAAGCAGTGCATTCCACTTCTGCACAGTTCTTACTGTCAGGAAGTTCTTCCTAATGTTTATGTGGAATCTCTTTTCCTGTAGTTTGAACCTATTGCCTAGTCCTACGCTGTGGAGCAGCAGAAAACAAGCTAGCTCCATGTTCAGTATGACACCCCTTCAAATATTTAAACATGGCTATCGTGTCCCTTCTCCACCTTCTCTTCCCCAGGCTAAACATGCCCAGCTCCCTAAGCTGCTCCTCATAGGGCACAATAGCTTCCAGACCTCCCACCATTTTGGTCGCCCTCCTCTGGATACGTTACAGTTTGTCCATATCCTTCTTGAATTCTGGCGCCCAGAACTGGGCACAGTATTCCAGGTGAGGTCTGACCAAAGCAGAATGGAGTGGTACTATTACTTCCCTTGATCTAGACACTATACTACTATTAACACAGCCTAGAATCTCTTTGGCTTTTTTTGCTGCTGTATCACACTGCTAACTCATGTTCAGCTTGTAGTCCACTCTTTCTTTTCTTTGAGGAAATCTACACCATTATGTTAATTGCTAATAAAAAAAAATATTATGCTAGTGCCTATAATATAGTTTTTAAACTAAATTATTGGTGGCAATTTAGGCAATAAAGTAGGTGCCCCCTTATCCACTGGGGAGTGGTTCGGGGGGGCGTGGATACTGAAAACCATGGATAATAGTGAATGCCACTGAAAATAATGGGACTTCTGGTTTAAAATACCATAGAGTTGCCTTGGAGGACCTAGAAAATGGCTAGAGAGGACACATTTTCTAGGAAGACTCTATGGTCAGTGTGCTGTTTTGTGTCCCATGGATAATGAATCCGTGAATACGGGGATCCTACTGTAATCAGAACATCCTGTACTGTGAATAAGTTAGGTTACATTGACCTGAGATAGACACATGGGGCCCAAAAATAAAGCATTGCAGCCCCCCCCCAATTCCTTAAACTGGCCCTTTATGTAGGCCTCCAGTGCTATCATTGTCACTTTTCTTCTCCTGTATGATTTTTAACATTTGCCTTATGAAGAAGCCAGTGAAGCTTCAAAAGCTTGCATGATGTATTTTCTGCATTCCAGTTGGCCAATAATGGTATCTTTTGTGGGTTTTGTATTTTGTTGTATTTTCTGCATGGCCAACACAACTACCCCTGAATATGTTATCTTACATGTTTACAAGTTTAAAAAAATTAATTGATAGCTTTCAGTAAGTGATTATAAGGAGCCCATAGCAAAGTACAATACCAGCTTCTTCCTCTTCCTCTTCCGTCTCCTCTGCTGGAGCTTTTTGGTGAAGCAGAGCCTAACTGCCCTATCACCACCACCTACTGGCATCTACCATAGTGTCCCTTCAGACTGATCATTTAGTAAGATGGCATCTTTTGTATGTCTGCTGCTTTCACAGAAGGAGACAAGGAGCCTTGACATTTCACAAGTCCAAACTACATGTTATGCTTAATGAGTGTATGTACATCTATTTTGTAGATGTTTAGTTAACTATACACATGGTGAGCAGGGTGTTTTGTCATCTAGGTTGTAGCACAGAAGGGGAGGACACTTCCCCCACCCCATCACAACCATCCCAAAAATCCTCCCCATTTGTACAGGGTTAGTATTTAAAAAGTGGGTTTTGTTTTCTTCCCCTCCTCCTGAGCTCTACTATCACATTGGTGAGTGTAGTTTCAGGGGAATAATTGCTGGAAAGGGATAATACACTGTTCCCTACATGTTGCAATCACCAAAACAATAATGAATACAACAGGCATATCTGCTTGTAAAACATGATGGAGGAAGTTTTCAGTCAGGGCCACCTGTTTCCCATATAATCATTGTCCTGGGGCTGTTTCCTTATTTAGTCTTGGAGCAGCTTCCCCTCACTCCCTCCTGGTTATTTCAGATTGTGATTGCATGCATAGCTTTGTCACAACTTTGGCGAGTTGGGCATGGGGCTGGATAAAAATGGGGAGAATTTGCATGTCTCACATTAATGGGAGGGTCCCCCTTAAGGGACCTTGGGGTTGAGGCTTTTGGAGCATATTTAACTCGGGGACATGGTCCAGGCTCAACATCAGTTGATAGGGAAATCATACATTAGTTTATGCCCATGTGAGATCCCAGTCTGTCACTCCCCCGTGGCTTCCTGCCAGCAATCAGGCTGGTAAAATGGTGATCTGTTTTGATCAACTGATCAAGGTATCCAAGCCAACCTATCAGATGTAATCAATAAAAGTTGTGGCCTGATTACCCAACATAAGTGTTGCTGTCATCCTAGGCAAGCTCAGCTGTTCCTCACTGTTGAGGTCAGTAAGTAACATTTCAGAAATGAACATATGAACAAATGCTGAAAGCACTTAATTTATCTTAGGATTTTATCACACCAGCCTCTTTTCTCACAGCAATTGCATTAGTGAAGCAAACAGGAACATACCTGTTTGAAAATGTTCAGTATCCATCTCTTCAGTTGTGCAAGTATGCTGCAATTGTTCTGCTTTGGCAATCTTCTGTCCTTCCGCACCCTCTGCATAACCCCATCTCCATAACTCCATCTTTTTTCTTTTCCTTTTTAAATACCCAATTCTGTAATTATGGGGAAATGATTAAAAAAAATAATTTTATGATTTCCAAGTAATTATGTGATCACAGCAAAAGGGAAAAAAAAAACGAAGGCATGGGGAAAAAACAATCTTGGCCACTTGGGAATAGCGAGGTGGAGGAGGAGAGAGAATGAGAGGACGAAGAAGACCTGCACTCATGCTATGTGGCATCCGTCATATTGCTACTGCCACAGAAGGGATTTATCACATGAAGAGGAATACTGGCATAGCAGCAGCATTGAGAACCATTGATGGGTTTTCTCTGTCAGTGAAAAGTTGCACTACAGAAATGCCTGGAATGCAAACCTGCAATAGATTATGGATGACATCGTGCAATAAGTACTGGCCAAATTCGCTTAATACCTTGCTGTAAATCCAAAATAGTAGCCTTGTGTGATAAAGCTCTTAGGTAACAAATATGAAATAAGCATGATAATTTTTTTAAAAAAATTAAAGTTTAATTTGCTTAACTTGAGAATGTTTACAATGGTACAGGATTCCCATTGTGTTGACAGACCTTTCCCTCTCATTGATTCCAGAGGAGGAAGCTGTTCTGTCTCTCTTTCCTGCTTCCTCAGTTTGACTAAATTGATCAGTTTTGCACACATGACATCATTATATGTCATTGTCTCTCTATTAGCACGCCTGTCCCTTAATTTGCTCTGTAGCAGGACTTGGGTGTAACTAGTTACAAATAATTGCAATTAGTATGTAATTGGGATTGGAACGAATTACTTTCTTAAAACAACTTTCCAAGGATCTGTAGGAGCCTTGGCTACTTTTGATAAATTTCTGCAGGAGTCCAAATACCTTTTAATATGTTGCTGGTGACATTTAAAATGGGTATAAAATATGAACAGATTTAATTTACAGCAACATTTTACAAAACTCCAGGCGGACTGGTATCTATTATTTTCTCTCTCTTTTAACCTTATAAAATGAACAATGTGTAACAAAAAACAGCAAATGTAGGTATGAAGTATAGTAAACTTACTTTGGGCATTGGAATGATCAAATGCAGTACAGGGGTCATGTCAACAGATTTCTGGAGTGGATCTTGTTTTTACAGTAAGCTTCATAACACATAGGTATGAATTCTCTCCATGTTCCAGTCTCTTGAATCTGCCAGTGTGATCCATTCATCATCTTCTCTGGACATCATCCAAGTTACCTCCTTTTTATATTCTAAATATGTTGCATTGTCTTTAACCTATAGTTATCCTTTTCATTTCAGCTCCGTCCTTGATAGGTATGGTCAGGAAGGACTGGGCTTCCCAAAACAGCATTGCCCTCTCATGGCAAGAGCCTGATTTTCCTAATGGAGCCATTCTGGACTACGAGATCAAGTACTATGAGAAAGTAGGTCTTGACTAAAATGAAATAAACCCCTCAAAGCATCATGTTATCACATTTTCCCTCTTTTGTAGACTGATACAGCCTAGACATATTTATTAAAATAATTATTATTATTTCTTTAGTTATTTATTAAAATAATTGGTCTTTTATTGTATTGGGGCCAATTTTTTATGTCTGTTTTCACTATATCTGGCAACTTATTATTCTCAGTCTGGTTTTCACACATAGTAAAGTGGGCTCATACAACTGTCTATATTGTTAAGCAAATGAAATGCAACCTAAATATCTGGAGAACTGTTCACATTACTACTTCACTATGGATAAAATGTATGTGTCCTGGAAAAGAGCAAGGGATATCTACCAGGGCTAAAGTAGTAATGTGAATCAGCCATGCTTCTGATTGCTCTTAGTAAAAATTTAAAAAGCCATAAAAATACTATCCATCATGACAGTGACAGTTATGAACACTGATAAATCTTTATAATCTGCTTGCACAGTGCCATCTTGTATGGAGACTGCAAAGAATATGTTTCAGGCATGCTGTTTAGATGGTATGTGCTGAATTCCAAGCTACATTTTGTTAAGCCAAGCATTCCCTGGAATTGATGTATCTATATTTAAAAATGGGATATTGTCCCTGCAAGCAAATGACCATTTCCAAATTGTAGCCTACTTGAAAAGAGCTAGTGAAACAATCGTCAGAATAGCTGATGCATGCAACTGAAATCCAGTGTAATATTAAATTGTCTTTTTCCACAGGGAAACCAATCATATGATCCCCCAATCCTATAGCCAGCTTTCTTTGTTAGGTGAGAATTTTTTTTGGGGGGGGAGGTGCATAGTACCTTCCCACCCTGGACTGGAGAGGGTGTGAGGCTGTGGAAGGGAAAGGCTATGACATTCTCCTACCTCCTGCTCCATGCTGAAAGTGTGTTAACCTACATAATAAGCTATGTAAAGTTCAAGTGAACAAATTAGAATGAACACCAAGAATTAAATGACCTAACAGTGCTCTTCAAGAGACCCTGTTTGTCAGGACCCACTATCGTAAGACCAGGGGAAGAAAACCCTGATTGATAAGACATATTGAACCCTGGCATCTGATGTAGGCTCATGGATTTCCAAGAGCAAGGGGTGGATCAATGTTTCCCTACTGGGGGAGGACACCACACAAGCGTATACTATATATTCTTTTTGTTCCTCATCTTGGCTTTTATGGTACGGTAAATTAGGTGACTTGGTTTTAGATTCCTTGCAAAAAAAAAAAAAAAGAAACAACTTCATCATACTACGAGTTTAGGTAAGAGCAGAGAGGATGTGTTTGTTAAGTCTTCCTTTCGGGTCCCTCCTCCTCCTAGTCTTATTCCTGACCATTTAAATTTCCCTACCTGTTGAACAATTGTGGGGATGGGGGTTGGAATGTAAGTGGTGACTATATTAAAGGCTCACTAAGTGACTGGGAACTAATTGCATAAAGCAATAGGTTGGTTGTTTACTTTTTACAGCTCACAGACTTGAAAAGGCCTGATGCTCAGCTGCATAGTGGGAAAATGAAAAATAGCATACAAAATACAGTTCTGAGTTAGAACTTCGGTTGCCAGCCAACTAGTCTGCCTCACTAATTCTGATTTGCCTAGCAGTGTTTTTGTTCCTCTAGGGCTTTTGTTCATTCTTCCCTTCAAGAAAAAGAAGAAAAATAGCCCCTATGATCAGGCTTATAATGCATACTTAAAGCACTGCTAGTCAAAGTGGTGTTTTGTGGACCAGTGGAAGTCCATGAGCTATTGGTTGTCCGTACATGGAGAATTTCCAAGAAAGAGAACAATGTAGCTAATATGTAGCAAATATGGTGCCATTCCCTGGCACATTAGGGTGGAAGGGGGGGCTACCCATTCCCCACATGAAATAGCTTGAGCACTGTTTGAACGATGATGTAAGGTAGATATTTTTTTTCTAAGTGTCTTTAAGTGATGTCTTTATTTCATATTTTAGCAATAAACACCCAGTCCTGCCCTAGTCTTTGGACTTTTTCAGACTCCTTAAACCCTGTAAGAGGAGGTCGGGAGAAGTACGCGGCTATCCCGTGGCACGCAGTCAGTTTTGGACGACGATGTCCCCCTCCTGTCATCGTCCATGTTGCTTCCATGTTCGATTGAAGGCAAAGGCGCTACTTTTTACTCATGAAAAACTTTTTACTCATGAAAAACCTGACAGGTTTTAAGGCATCTGAAAATGTCCATTATAATTAATGCAGAATAAAAAAAAACTGTTCTTGCTGCATGGAAACAAATATGCTTCTTTATCGCTGGCTGGGTAGAGAACACAAAAGAAACTGAAACTGAAAAGTAGAACAGAGGAAAGTCCAGGGGGTGGGGTTTAACTCTAGCCCATAATCATGCCCCATATGCAAATGAACCTTGAAGTATGTGTGTCAGAAAAAATAATAAAACATTTCACATTGAATCAGTACAAGATGTTGGTCTGAGTCAATTTTTGAGTCAATTTGAGTCAACTTTGGAAATTAATAGAAAGTTTACTCTCCCTTCATCCTTCCTACATCCAGTGGAAAGCACCAGAGGGCCTCCCAGCTATGTGGGATAGTAGGATCACGTAGGAGTAGCAACTGCCCCACATTGTGATGGGATTCTAACATGTTGGTTTAAGAAAGCACCAAAAACAAAATTTTCTCTCTCCCTCAGTCACCCCCTGGTCCTTATTCCACATTGTTCATGAGGGCCTTCCCAATATTGCAGAAGGGCTTGCAGGGAGGAGCAACATGTAGCTTTGGGAGTTGGAGGTAACAGGAAACTCTCTTTCTATGAACTTCCTTAGTTGTCTGAGGATGCAAACTATTGAATCTTTTTCACTCAAATCTGTGTTTGACTCAGAGTCACAGTATATTGATTATCTTCATTTTCTGCAGGCCTTACTAATGATTTTGAAGTGTCCTTTCTCCCTGCTCCTGTCAAAGCAGTTCAGTTAACAACCTATTATTATGTATTCCTTACTGAGCACTTAATAGCTTTATAGTCTTTTGCAGGAATACACCTGCTACTCATAAAAAACCTTTATGTTTTAGTAGATATTTTACTCAACTGATACATCTTGTATTTGCAGTGACCTTGTACAAACTGTGTTTTTCTTAATAGATCTCAGTTTTTCATCAAAAGCATATATTGTGCCAGTTCAAGAATATATCTGTATATATATCATATTAGCAGAAATGCACTTACAAGTAAGAAGGCATTTCACAGTAACTATATGATTCCATAAAAATAAATATATACATGTGAAGTTGCATTAAACTTTACTGCACCCCCAGAGTCTCTCTGTTTGTTTTTAGGTGTGTGCTTGCATGGGTGTATTTTCTAGTAATTACAGCAAATTTATATTGTTCTCTAGCTGTTGTACTTACATGTGTGATAATTGTGCCAACTTTCTGCTTAAATACAGTAAGATTCTTCCTCAGGTATTCCTTGCTGGCACTAAAACAACAAGCCTCTTTGTTGTGGTTTTCTGCAACACATTAATATGGCTAACCATCTGGAATTTGCTGGCACAGAAATGCATTAGTTACAGAAACCCAGTTCCTCATGGGGGTTGCTATTGGCTCTGCCTTTGTCTCCAGCTCCTTCTATCTCTGAAAATGTCCTGTAATGATACGTTAATGCCTCTGCCCACATTTTGAGCAATTGTGCCAGATGGAAAGATCATATGTACATGCATACATTGCTGACATTAAATTCCTCCACACAGTTATCTGTGGATAGACACATGTGTGCACCTACATGGAAATAGCCTTGTGAAAACTCTTATTATTGTTATGTGCCTTCAAGTAATTTCTAATTTGTGGCAACCTATCACAGGGTTTTCTGGGCAAGATTTGTTCAAAGGGGGTTTGCCCTTACTGAGAGAGTGTGACTTGCCCAAGGCCACCCAGTGGGTTTCCATAGGCCTGGTCTCCAGAGTCATAGTCAAACACTCAAACCACAACACCACACTGGATCTCCTCTAGTATAAACTAGAAGTCCAGTAACAGATTGCATCACATTATATTTTGCAAGCCAATGGTGAACTACATATAGTTGGAATTGTGTTGTTGGACTACAATCCACAGCATTTTGTACCATTGACCATGGTGGTTAAGACTGTTGGGCCTGAAAGGTACATGATTCCTTACCCTGGACGATATCTTCCCCCTTTGTACCTCACCAGAATTCACATAGATAATATAAAGATTGGCAAAGAAAATAAGACCACTGACCATGTGGCTGGCCTTTATTTAGTCTCATGGCTATTATATTCATCCTTACAGGCTCCTTTCATGAGTGTTTTATTTAATTATTTCACTGTTGTGGCCCTTATTGAAGCTAAAATACTACAGTTCCTACCATATTGGAAAGACTTTCTACTTTAAGGTACTTAGAAGCAATCTCCAGTCACAGAGGTCCTAGATATTTTACTGTAAAAATATAAATAGTAATCCCTTCAGATGGGATTTAAAGTACTAAGGTCATACAAATAAATATTTTTTTAAAAAATAGTTGGTTCAATTCACACAGCAGAACTTAAATCCAGTGGAGAAATATGAGCCCAAATTTATAAGATCCCAGAGATTACACACACAGTGGAGGTGAATGTTCTCAAATCAATATTTGTGGTACTTTAAGCATATTGTAGAATGAGATTGTCATTATCTTCAGCATTGCTTTATCTCCTTTTGTTCATGTCAGTGGGAATTGGGATTAATGACATCACCTGTATTATTTTGGGCCAGTTTCATAAGCATACACAACATAGCATTTGATATATTGATTCTGAAGCTTTCATATAGGAAAACAATCATTATTGGAGCATTATATGGCAGATGGAAAAGTAGCAATCAATATTTGGGCCATTTCGGGGGGGGGGGTTGTTTTGTTTTGTTTTTTGTAGACTTTCCACCTTGACTAACTCTGATTGCAGTCTGTTTTAAAGTTGATTTAAGACATGAGCCTGACCTTTCAGCGCTTATTGAACCTTATAGATTACATCTACTTTGGTCTTTAGCATCTGTCCTTGACTTCTTGGTTCCAGGTCCCACCAGAAATAAATTTAATATGTTGTTATCAAAGCTATCATATATCATAAATTACCAATTCTGCTAGATATGATAAAGAGTTTATCTGCAGCCCTTTCAGTTTCAGACGGTTCCCCATTTCTGCTCCTCTCATCAAGATTTTTTCATTCTTTCTTCTGCCTGGGTATATAATCCAATTAAAGTGATATTTCAGTGGAATTGACCTCACTCAATTATTTGTGTGTATTTTTATCATCTTGTTGCCAGCTTTACTAAGGCACTGGCTGGAAATCAAATCTAAAACTTCCAAAGGGCAAAATGCATGTTCATTATTTAAACCTTATTTCAAGTAACAAAACTTGTTTTCCAGAGTACAGATGGGGGGGGGGGAATAAACATGTGATTGATTATCCCAATATACTTTGAGCCTATTTGCTGTGGAAAACTATTACAAGCAATTTCAATTAAGAAACTCAGTATTTGATGATTGGTTACCATCATTACATACATATATGTTACATTAGAATGGATGTCATCCTAGAATGGATGAAAGTTAATATTCAGTCAAGGGCAGATAACCATTACCAATTGTTAAACATCCATAACGCTGAATAACTCCCTAAGGAGACCCTATATGTCAACTAATTACATAATCTGAACATTCACACATTCAGTGAGGCAGATATCCTATAAACTAAGAATGAATCATTTTTCAATGCATAGTTCTTAATATGTAGTCAAAACAACAGCATACACATCCACAAGGGGGAGGTATAAACAGCTTCAGAGGAACCTCAACATTTTCAGAAATACATAAAGAAAAGAAAGAACAAAGAGAATAGACTCATGCTTGGTCATATCTAAAATAACTTCTTTCACATAGTGCCAAACACTTGCCTCTGGGAAACCTGCCAGCAGGACATAAGTGCCATTTCACCCTCTCTCACACATTCCCCAGAAAATGATATACCGATGCATACTGTCTCTGGTACAGGAGCTGGTCTAGGAACATCCTAGCTATAGCCATGGATAACCCTAACTTTCGTGAATGTATCTAATCTGCTTTTAAAACAATCTGCCTTGGCATCCATCACTGCATTCCGTGGCAGTGAATTTGATTGTTCAATTATGTGTTATGTGAAGAAGTGCAACAAGCTCAATAAGGGGTAGAACAAACCTGGTGGATGCAGGATGGTGACTGATTGTTGAGGGCAGGAGGGGACATAAAAGGCAGGGGCAGGGTTGAACGGACTGCCCTGGAAGATGACATGGCTGATTGGCTTGAACCTGAACAAGAGCACTTCACACTACAGCATTTGATTGCATGTCCCACTTACACGTATTTTATAACATGGTTTTGTTGATAATCCATTTCAAGTATTCAACATCCCCCCTCCCACAACTGAGAAGTTTGCCTTTGCCCATGTTACTTGATTTTCTGGTTCTCATTCTTAATTTTCTTCCTTACAATTGCTGGATTTATTTTAATCTGATTTTTCTCAGACATTGGCAAGCAGTAGGAACTATCAGTTACTAGATTTTCAGTGGGCATTTGTTCACAACAAGCCTAGATTATCTTTTCCACTATTTTCTCAATTTTCTCATTCCCCCCTCCCTGTTTTCTCCATGGAAATAATTAACTTTTACAGGCAAAACCTTCTAACTAGACCATAACCACTATCTCTTTAACTTTTTTCATTTTTCCCAAAAATTCTGTTTTATAAAATTTCAAGTATTTCTTCCAGTATGTCAAATGTTGTTACATGCCTTCAAGTCAACTATGATTTGTGGAAACCCTGTTATATGCTTTTCATAGCAAGTTTTAGTCTGAGGAGTTTTGCTGTTGCCTTTCTATAAAGCTGAGTATGACTTTCCCAAGGCCACCAAGTGGGTTTGCATGGCAGAACAGGGGTTTGACCCTGGTCATCCTGAATCCTGCTCCGGTACTCAAAGTTCTGTATCATGCTGGCTCTCCAGTTTACTCATCTATATCTAAATAATAGAAACATCCTTAGGACTAGGTATTTCTCTGAAATACACTTTGCATTACTTAAATATATTGGATCTGGTTCCACAGCCCAGTACAGTATAAATATAGCAGTTAGAGAAACCGAGAAAATAATCATTATTAGTAATGAAGCAAGTGAGAGGAATATTGTATCTCTAAGTTACTTTAATTGTGGAAATGAATATATTGTTGAGCTCTTGTTGAGAGGTGGACTCGCCACAAGCCAGTTTTATCCAATGCAAAGTTATACAGTTGTGATATACCAAGCACACACGCTCGCATTCACTCAATAAAATTCTTTACTGGCAAGGAATCGTGTGTCAGAAACATGGAACAAAGCCGAAACTGAATACAGCTAGAACAAACCCCAGATAACCCCCCACAGCGTGAGAATGGCATTTAGGGAGGAGGAATGGCCTGGCTTGCACCTGGAAGATTTGACCTTGAGCCGTGGTGGAGAGCAGTGTTCCCAGGCCAACAAGGCGGGCTGGCCCTTCTCCAAAACCCCCAGAGGCCTAGGCAAGGGAAACAAACCAGAGGCAGCCTCATATCAGGGTCCTCCATGAATTCCACTCCAAATCCCAGAATTCAGGAGTGAGCCTGACATATCGCCCACCCAAAGAGAACCCCCCTGTCAGCCCAGCTTATCAGGAAAGCGGGCATGGAACTTTTGCAATAAGCGCGGAGCATTCACATGTTCAACACTGACCCACTCAGCATGCCCTAAGGGCAAATGTTTCAATTTCACCAAATACTGCAAGCCCCCCCTGTGAACCCGAGAGTCCAACACTTCAGAAATTTCAAAATGCTGATGTTTGTCGACCAGGATAGGACAGGGTGCAGGTCCTGGGTCTGGATGATGATGGTCTGGAGGGCACGCCGGCTTGAGCAAGCTAGAATGAAACACAGGGTGAACATTACGGTACAGTTTGGGCAGCGACAGTTCAAATGCCACAGGGTTTATCACTCTAGCAATAGGAAAAGGACCTATGTACTTGGGTCCCAAATTCTTTGAAGGTTGGGGGCTTTTAAGAAACTTGGTGGACAAGAAATCTAAGTCCCCTACAGCGTACTCCGGTGTGGGGTCCCGTTTCTGGTCAGCATGATGTTTGTATTGTGCTTTTGCAAAGTCCAAGGCCGAAACAACTTTTGGCCAGGCATCTTTAATTTTTTGACTCCACTGGGTCACTGAGACCGGGTCCTTGGAGGTCCCCTCCCCTAGTGGTAGAGTATTAAAGTCTTGTCCTGAAACAATCTTAAAAGGGGAGAAGCCGGTGCTCTGGTGAGTGGCGTTCTTATAGGCGACCTCTGCAAAAGGCAAGAGGTCCACCCAGTCAGATTGCTGGAAGTTCACATAACACCTCAAATATTGTTCCAGAACCTGATTAGTATGTTCGCTCTGTCCATCACTCTGGGGATGATGGGAACTGCTGAGCCCCAACTCGACTCCCAGAAGGTTTGTGAATGCCTTCCAAAACTGGGAAGTGAACTGAGCCCCCCAGTCAGACACAATCTTAGTAGGAATCCAATGTAGCCTGTAAATGTGTTGAATAAACAAACTGGCTAACTGGGGGGGAGTTGGGAGTTTCTTACAGGCCACAAAATGTGCTTGTTTCGAGAACATGTCAGTCACCACCCAAATAACAGTCTTTTTCCTACTCTCCGGTAATTCCACTATGAAATCCATGCTGATAACTTCCCAAAGCTTGGACGGGGTAGGCAAAGGCTGCAGCAAGCCTTTTGGCTTTCCTGTCCTCCTTTTTGCCATTGCACATGTGGAACACCCTTTGACATACTCCTCCACCTCCCTTCTCATCTTTGGCCACCAAAATTGCCTCCAGGCCAAATGCAAAGTTTTTACATAACCAAAATGCCCAGCACTTTTAACATCATGGCATTGCTTGAGAATGGACAACCGCATGGCCTCTGGGACATATAGGTGCTCCCCCTTCCAAGTCAGACACTCCCGGAGGGCCACTTCCCCTGGGTGAGCTAAAAACCATGGGTCCTTGGGAAGGGCCAACGCCATTTGGGATTGCCACCCACCCCAATCACCCCGGGAGGGGGGGAAGGAGCCAACGCCGGCGTGGCTGGTGCCTCACTGGAATCTGTGCCTACAGCTGGTGGGATGGCATTTCCAGTTGTCTTAGGGTCAAGCCCTGGCTCCAAAGAGGGGCTGGCCTGGGCCTCTTGATGCTTGGCTTTGCTGTGCACTAGGACTGCAAGTCCCAAGTGAGAGGGGGAGAAGACAGTGTCAACCACCTCCTTCCGTTTGCTGTCATGTTGGGGAAGTCTGGACAAAGTGTCAGCTAGGAAATTCTTTTTTCCCAGGATAAACTTCAGGGTGAAATTGAACCGGTAGAAGAAACTGGCCCACCAAATCTGTTTGGGGTTCAACCGCCTCGGGGTGGCCAAAGCTTCCAAATTCTTGTGATCTGTCCAAACTTCAAAGGGTTTGGAAGATCCGTCCAATAGGTGGTGCCAAGTCTCTAAGGCCAGCTTGATTGCACCCACCTCCTTTTCCCACACAGGCCAATTTTGCTCAGTCTCACTGAATTTCTTGGACAGGTATGCACACGGCCTAAGCTCCCCCTCCTCACCCCGTTGTAACAGCACCCCTCCCATTGCTACATCTGAAGCATCAACTTGGACCACAAAAGGTTAGGAGGGGTCAGTGTGTTTAAGAATTGGTTCAGAGGTTAAGAGTTTCTTCAGCTTATCAAAGGCCTGTTGGCATTTGTCAGACCACACAATCTTTTGGGGTGGTTTCTCAGCCTTCCCCCTTCCCTTTCGGCTTTTCTCTCCCACCCCTTTGGTTTTTAACAGGTCATTCAGTGGAAGGGCTACCGTAGCAAAGTCAGGGATGAAAGACTGGTAAAAGTTAGCAAATCCAAGGAAGCTCTGCAACTGCTTCCTGGTCCTAGGGGCCTCCCATGCCAACACCCCCTTTACTTTTTCCGGATCCATTTCTATCCCCTTATTTGAGATGCGGTACCCCAGGTAATCTAAACGGCTTTGGTGAAACTCACACTTTGACATTTTAGCATACAGATGGTTCTCCCCCAGTCTAGCAAGTACTTTTTTCACCAGTTTCACATGGGACGTATAATCCTCAGAATAAATCAGTACATCATCTAAATACACCAAGATCCCCTTGTACAAAAAAAATCTCTCAGTACATCATTGATCAGGTTCTGAAAAATTCCTAGAGCTCCACTTAATCCAAAAGGCATTATTAGGAATTCAAAAGCCCCCAGGGGGCAACTGAAGGCAGTTTTCCATTTGTCCCCCTCCTTGATTCGCACCCTGTAATAAGCCTCCCTCAAGTCCAGCTTGGTAAATATATTCCCCTTGGACAAATGGGCCAGTATATCCTTCATCAAGGGAAGGGGGTACTGATTAGAAATGCTGATTGCGTTTAACCCCTGGTAATCTTGGCATAGACAAAGACCCCCATCTGTCTTACACCTGAAAAAAACAGGGGTCCCCAAAGGTGAGGTCGAGGGCCTGATGAACCCCCGAGCCAAGTTTTTGTCTATGAACTCCCGGAGGGCGTCCATCTCAGCCGGCGTATAAATCCTGGGTTTGGGTAGCTTAGTCTCGGAAAGTATCTCACTGGCACAGTCAAAGGGTCAGTGGGGTGGCAAAATGTCACACTCCCTCTCCTCAAATACATATTGCCATGGCTTATATTCCATCAGTAATCCCTTCAGCTCCCCTTGAACTAAAGCGTTTGTGCAATTCTGCGAATTGGCCTCTAGAGGGACTCCTCCCCCTGGGAAAGCTTCCCCCACCCCGTGCTCCTGCACATACACTGGATCTGCAAAAGTCATTGTCTCTTTTACACAGTCTATGATGGGGTTGTGGAACTTTAGCCAGTTTAATCCCACCACTGCAGCGGGAACTAAACCTGGGGCTATCATAAATTGAAGCTCCTCCTGGTGATTCCCCATTCTCATGCGTACTGGACCAGTCATTTGCCTTGCAGGGCCCCCTTCATCATCCCTCCATCCATCTGAGACAGCCACACTGGCTTGTCCAGCTTGATAGTGCTAATGTCCAGGTCACTGACCAGGGAGGGGTGCATTAGGACTTGGGTACACCCGCAATCAACCATTAACATTACTTTTTGGGCGCCCCCCCTTTTCCAACCCCTAACTTGGCTTTTATGAAGAAAGGGCCTTTCACCCCACTCACCACAGCATCCGGGTGCCCTTCAGGGTTAGCCCGCCCTCAGGCGCTTAGTAGGGTGGGCTGGAGCCGTTTCCCGCCGGCTCTACGTCGGAAAAGGAAGATCCGCTGTCATCTGGTTCTTCCGAAGACTCCCCTGCCGCGTGGCCTGGTATCAAGGTACGTACTGCTGTTTTGCGCTTAGGCTTGAGTGGGGTCTTTGGTACCGACGACTTCCCCTCACTCCTCTGGGGCTTCTCGGCTGCCGCTGGTTCCTGAGGGCTCCTCTCTGGGCATTCGGCTATGCGATGGCTCCCTTTTCCACAGTGTAAGCACAAGCCTTTCCTCATCATTCGCTCCCTCTCCAACTCCCCCGTCGTGGTTCCCCCTGGGCGGGCCATTTTACTTTTCTTCCCGGTGGACCCCGTGGTCTTCCCCTCAGATCCCTGCTGGCGCCGAGCCAGCTTGATGCTCCGCCTCAGCATCTCCAGCAAGCTGTACCCACCCCAAGAGGGTCTTGGGGTTCCCCTGGAACAACGCCCATTCGAGGATGTCTGCATTCAGCCCATCCTGGAAGAACTGTACCTTTATGGCCTCCGTCCAGTCGGGCACCTGACTGGTCAGGCAGCAAAATTCAGCGGCGTACTCAGCCACAGACTTCAAACCTTGCTTCAGTTGCCAGAGGTCCGTGCGGGCCCTTCTCACTCTCAGGCAGTCTTCAAATTGAGCCCGTAGAGCCAGCATGAACTCATGGATGTTTCCTAATTCTGGGGCTCCCATATCATAAATCCCCACCAACCACTGCGCCGCCTCTCCCTCTACCAGGTTGGACACATACTGCAACTTCTCAGCCTCAGTCTGGAACTCCTCATCCCACTGAGACATAAACCCCATCACCTGGGTCAGGAAGTATGGTAGCTTCGCCGATCTCCATCAAAGGTCGCCTTTAAGTCTCGGTGCTTTAGGCCCCGGGGTCTTTCCCACGGCTCGACCAGTCCAGCTCCCCCAGGGGGTGGCTGGTCCAGGAGCTGGCAGGCCAGGAACCCCAGCAGGCATGGCAGGGTCCCCTCCCCCAGGTACTGGGGCTGGCGCTGGTTGAATTTGGGGAGGCTGGGCCCCTCCTGGGCCAGGTGGTGTCTGAAGCAACCTCTGTAGGATCTCTAGGAGGCTCGTTTGCATAACCTCCATTTGCTGTTTCAATTGCTGGACCTCAGCTCCTACTTCTGCCAGCAAAAACTTCACCCCTGGCTCTCGGTGCCCCTCAGCAAGGGCCTGTCCCACCAACGAGACCTGCATTCCTCCCAGCTTCGGTTGTCTGGCCAGGGCCAGCTGGTTCCCATGGCCACTCCAGCTCCCCGCAATGGAGTGTCAGAGAGTGGCAGGCTGCCCCTGGGGCTTGCTTGGCTCCCAGCTCCATCAGGTCGAAGGGATGCGTAAACCTTCAAGCCCTCCGGCAGGCCCGGCTCCCATCTTCTTCAGGCACTCCTGCAACATCCCCCGATGCACCGGCACCCTTCCCCAGGGCTCCGGCTCCCTAGTCGCCGCCTGCAGCCAGCTCTTTCTCCGTCTGGCTTCCAGCCTCCACATCATCCGACATTGCGGGTAGAACCTCTCAAAAAGTTTTAGGTAGTGAAAAGGAGTTTTGGCTTACTGTGATATACCAAGCACACACGCTCGCATTCACTCTATAAAATGCTTTATTGGCAAGGAACCGTGTGTCAGGAACATGGAACAAAGCCGAATATAGCTAGAACAAACCCCAGATAAACCCCCACAGCGGTGAGAATGGCATTTAGGGAGGAGGAACGGCCTGGCTTGCACCTGGAAGATTTGACCTTGAGCCGCGGTGGAGAGCAGCGTTCCCAGGCCAACAAGGCAGGCTGGCCCCTCTCCAAAACCTCCAGAGGCCTAGGCAAGGGAAACAAGCCAGAGGCAGCCTCATGTCAGGGTCCTCCATGAATTCCACTCCAAATCCCAGAATTCAGGGGTGAGCCTGACAACAGTAGGGATTCATATCTGTGTTGTGTCTTAGATATGAATCCTTCTTTCTGCCTACAAGATGTTATAAGAAACCAAAATTAGTACCTAAACACTAAGGAGATTATCACACACTGAAAAAATCCCAGGACAGGGACAACAGGAGATTGCTAAAAGGCTTACCTTTTAGACAGCTTCGTCCCTGTCCTGGGATGCTTTCGTTCTGCTTTTGTTGCTCCCCCACTTCCTCTTATTCACAGGAAAATCCATGAATAAGAAGCCCATTCCGTTATCATAATGGAATGATGGGCGAGTGAACAGGAGCCCATTCTGCTCCCAGGATGACAACAGAACATGACATCACCAGGAGGTCCATGCCGGGAACTTCTGTGTGTGATTGGGACAGCCAGGTAAGTGACATCCTTCCCCCCCCTCCCCAGGTTACTTGTAATTTTAAAAGTCCGTTTTGGGGCTTGGGTTTTTTTTTTAACTTTTATTTTGCCTTTTATTTTGAATTCCCGCACAATTGTTCTCTCGCGAGAACGAGCAGGATTTGCTTTAAGGAATGTGAATGCAGTTTTACAACAACTGCATTCACTCCCAGATGGCCGAGGGGAGGGGTAACAGTTTCTATATCGGGAAAAGGTAGGTGTGTGATTTTTTAAATTATTATTTAAGTGTTACAGGGATGGGAGTGGGGCAGGTGGGGGTGGCAGGACAGGGACGGTAGCAAGGGGACTGTCTGATAATCTCCTAACAGTGTTTTATAAACTTTTATTCATCCCTTTGTTTTGAAAATAAATGTTGCAATTGTTATCTGCCTACAAAGTGAGTCTTTCTAGGATGAAAGCAAATGTTTTCATTATATTTTTCATTACATTAAATTTTAGCTTTAAGACAGAAGATGGCATTTGAGCCATGGCATCTTCTATTGCAAACATGCATGAAATTTAACAGAGTCTGATTGCTTTCTTGCTATTGCCATCTTAACACTTGTTGAACAGGCAAAATTTAATTGGGTTTTTGGGAATATAGTCCTATAATAGTCTGTTTGCTCTTCGTATCCTTTGTATATTCCAATTATACATATATACTTATATCTTCCTTGTTCAGTTTACATGTTGATTCCTATTGCAAAATGTAATAATATACCAGAGACTTCATTAAAAAATAAATAGCAACTTGAAGATACCCCATAGTATAGTCTTTTTTAAAAAAATACTCTACCCTATTTTGAATTATGAACATCACAGATCATTTAATTCTTCCCCCACCAGTGCTTCATTTTCCCTGAACACTACAACTTAATCATACAGCAATTGTTACATTCATTTTCTGCTGCTGAGATAGTGGCAATGCACTGTTTCTCGTGATCAGTATTAAAAAAACTTGCTGTGTCATAAATCACTTCAGTTCAGTTGCATTAGATTAGAGTTAGTTATGCCAAAGGATTTATATTTGTGTTTATATGCTTTACAACATAGTGCTTTATGTCAAAAAATGCACTATCCAAAGCTTGAGTCCTTTTTTCTTCTTCGCTGCTTCTTGCCCCATATTTTTGAGTGAAATTTATTTTTACAGGGATAATAGAATTAACAGGATAAGAAAGCCTTTTGTTAGCTTGATGACCACATTTTTGAACTTTTTTTAAAAAAATTGTACTCCATATTCTTATGGTGCCCTGTGGGTTCCAGATATATGCTATGTGGATCCTTATGGACATATCTGTTCTGACCTGAATTATGGACAAGAAATTAAGTAACCTCAAGGCAAGGTAAAAATGAAAAACAGTGAGGCAGAGGCGTTAGCTGACTAGCGAACTAGAAATATGCTTCTTGTTCCATATAAAGCATATGAACTGGTTGCTCCATAAATTATCTCTCCAAGCCCTTCAAAGGCAGTTGTTTACTATGAAACACAAAAGACATTCTGGCCACAATCAAGCACAGTTAATGTTGCATTTCCAACATACCGAAACCGAAACATGTTTAACTGTGTTGCATTGCAGCCACTGTGTACAAAAGAGTATCTGATGGACAGCATAATGGGTAATTTTATACTTTTTTTTAAAAAAAAAAAGCCATGACCTTCATAGGTGATGAGCTGTTGCCCTAGCAAGATCAAAATGTTGACCAATTTTATCAGCAGTTACATGCAAAATGAAATAGGCATAATTATGATGATCTCCCAGAGGGCTGGCAGCACATGACATCAGAGCACTGCTTCCTAAAAAGCTTTAACTTTTGTAATCAATTAGGAAACGGTAGCTAACAAATAAGAAGCCTGATGGAAAGGCAAACCCAAGTATCAGATTTCTTCTGTGAGTCTGATACTCTCCCCACTGCCTCATCCTGCAAAAAGAGATTTATTCTTACTGAAGAAATCTAGTGCTTGAGTTTGCCATTATAATCATGCCAATATCATTTTGTGCATAACTGCTGGTGAATACTGTTCAAGTGCATTAATTTCAATTTTGTACTTTACCATTGCTAAGTTATGTATTTCCTTTTACGATTATCATTTCACTGAGCTGTTCTAATCTATTAAATATACTTATAGTCACTGTCAGTTTCCTTTGCCTTTGTTTTGTACTTCACTTGTTATACCTTGAAGATCTGTGATTTCATCAGGGTGGGTAGTCAGTCTGGCAATGCAGATCACAGCTGTTCTGTACCATCCTTGTGATCATAGTTGCTATGGCCAGTTGGTTACTTGGTGGACAACCCTCTGTATTTATCTAGGAGAGTCCTAGAGGTTTCCACATAGGCTGTACCCTTAAGCTTTACCAGCTTGATAGGCCTTACTAAATCTTTGCTCTTGGTTGGCATAGCTTTCAGGAGCCCAGGGAACTTTCACACTATGATGCGGCAGCTGAGCAGGACTTTGTGGAGGTTCAAATATCATATTGTGTACAAATACACATACAGGTATCCCTGTGAGAAGCACAATATGAGAAACAATTCCCTAAATACATAGATAGTTAATGGGGATTTGGCAAACAGGGGGTGCATTTTCCTCCCAATTTTAAATTCCTCCCAATTTTATGCTTCTACAAAAAGAATAAAATGATATTAAATATAACTTTCCAAACCAGTGAGAACATAATACACTGTTTCAAGCTTGCAAATCTAAAAATGAAAAGTTAATTTTTATTTTTATTTTACCCACAGGTCTACCCACGGATAGCGCCGGCATTTTGGCACTACCTGCGGGTAGAAGTGAGTAGCAGACATTTGAATACTCCCACATCTATACGTTAAATTATCTTGGTACTTATTAAAATCCTAATTTGTGCATTATTCAAAGTGTAAAACTGCCATTTTAGCTGCCATTTCCTTTGGATGTAGTATTGTACTAATTTCATATTATTTTGACTCCAATGTAATTACTAACCCAATGCACAAGGACACAGTTCTCACTATATGAATGATAACACAACATTAAAGATATATCTAAGCCTAGGTTGTGCCATACATTATGGTGACAGCTTTCACCTCTTTAATGAATACACTTTGACATTCATAAGAAATTTAGTTCTGAGAGGTGATTATTATGCAGCTTTCACAACTCAGCTTGATATCATTTCCCTCCTTTCCCCCTTTTTTGTCTCTCAGGAGCATGAGCAGCTGAGCTATTCCTCCACAAGGTCGAAGGCTCCAAGTGTTATCGTCACAGGCCTCAAGCCAGCCACCAAGTACATATTTCATATCAGAGTCAGGACCGCAACAGGATACAGCGGCTATAGCCAGAAGTTTGAATTTGAAACTGGAGATGAAAGTAAGTCTTTACTGAAGACACAGAAAGGTGGAATGTAGCATCTAAGCAGCTAGATATTCAAATTAATAGGTCTAAGAAATTCCATTATTGACACAACGTCTACATTGAATTTTTCAGTGCACTTTAAAGGTGCATTGGTTCAAACCAAACCATGACTTCTCAATATCCTGAACGGTTCCTGGACTTTTTCTACAGCTGTTATTTTTGACATTCCTAAGTCTTATCAGTTTCCCAGTCATGACATGCTAGCTCATGCTGTTCTCCAAAAAAATAAACTTTTATGCTGTTAGGTAAGAATGTACAAACATCCTGTGCTTGCCCTGAAAGGGGTCAAGCTGTGGAATTGTTCAAATTCAAGCTTCTTTGGAGCTTTTGATTTGAATGCTTGTAAAAAGTTCTAAAGTACACTCATAAATTGCCCACTTTCACCACTGCCCCCTGCTCCCCCTGCACTATGAACCCAGTAGCTTACTTTGGGGCAAGCCATGGGAAGGTAGAGCCTACCACCATCTCTCTTTGCTGCAAGATCATCATAAGTCCAGAATCCCTGATAAATGGATGCTGTGCTCACCTTGACTCTGCTGGAGCTAGGCCATAAAATGCACATGTCCCTTCTTTATATTGAAGATCAACAGATGATAGATTGGTGACTAGGCATACCTGCTCTGTGAGCAATCAGAACTTTTGAGGCATTCACAAACCACTGTAGCAGGTTCTTAAAGTTACCCTAGTATGAAGACTAGGGTAATTTCAGATTATATTAATTCAGATTAACTAGATTAATTCAGTTAATTCAACAAAGCAGAAGGCTCTCCATGTTCAAATCTACAAACACCACAAATGGAATTTCAAAGCTGTTAAGGGACACATCTGCCAGCTTCTGGTTGAAAGCAATTCAGTGGCAGAATGCAATTAATTTGACCTGGCCTTAAAATATGACTATTACTGTAGTGCTTTAATAATAACAAGCTGAATAATACTAAGGGAGACTGTCTGATACACATTACCTCAAAAAATATACTCTTGAAAGAAGATTTCAGCCAGATAATATTTCACATATAATATTGAACCCATATCAATGGCTAGGACTAGGCAACATCTTAGGGGTTGTATCTAACAGTGTTTCTTTGTCTAGAATGACACCACTGTCAAATAAACTTCTGCCTCAGATGTCTGGACCAGAACTTTCTGGAGCAGATTTGAAGGAGCTCTGGATTCTGCAGAGAGAAGGAAGGGGGAGGGAAAGTCATGTTGTATGGAAAAAAGTCTCCTCCTATAATAGTGGATATAACTCTAGAGCTCCAACATGTGAGGTATCTTTAAGAGACTACATTTCGTGGTTGCTTCACTCAGAAAGTTTGGCATGAAGTCAGACTCTATGCCACCTTCATCTGGCACCAAGGGGCAACTCATGTGGCAAGGCACTTGTGCATGATGGCAGTTGCCTATGGCAATCACCGTGGTGAAAGATCTAAAAAAAATCCAGCTTGCATATCACCGTTTTCAAGACTGTCGGCAAACAAATATAACAATGAAATTAGTTTCATTCAATACAAATCACTGTGAAAACTTATTCACAACATTTTCATTTGGATGCATTTTATCTAATTTGCACTCTTTGGAAGTTAACCATGTTGAAACCAATGGATTGGACCTCTAAGTGTGTGTGTGTTAGGAATGGGATTCACTGTCAATGAATGTGCATTTAAAATAAGGAGGTCTTTAAAAAAAACTGTTCAGATGGATAGTGATTCTATTAGGCTGTATTTAAGAACCATCTTTGAACTGTAGTTTTTTGTTTGTTTATTCCCTTAAGAGTTCTAAGGAAAATCCAAATAGTGAAACATTATCAACAATTCAGACAAAAAAAAAATAGCAATTGAGAAATTGGTTTAAAACTCCTGTGAACTTTAGCAGAGATATAACAGGATAATTTCAGATATAAAATTACTAGGAAAACAGTGCCATCCAATTAAAGACTATATGAGTGCCTGTGAGTTTTCTTACTGAATAAAGAACTGATGGTGCATTTGTGCAAGCTATAAGCACAATCAAAGCATGTAATTGAATGTGGAATTTAGGCCTGAAGTGGCAATGGAATGTTTTAACTTACCTTTGATTATATTCATTAAGCTGTTTTAGAAGAACCATACAGTAAAACAGATACAATATAACAGTGTGTTTAAACTTTGGACTTTGGAACCATTTCTAGTGCAAATGCCTTGTTCTGTTGCTGCTAAAATAAATCCAGACTTCCTACAAGAAAATAAGAATTGTTCTGCTCCAAGGGCAAGTTAATTCAGTGCTGACTCTCTAACAATGGCTATTGAAAGTACCTCTAAGAATTTTATAAGCGCAGCTATGGAAGATAGCCTTTTATCTTCATGACTTCACAATCAGATCTCTGCAGGATTGCATCACATGTGTCTCATTCTTTTAGACAAATGTACACATCCATATTTCATTATAACTTATTGTGTGTTTCTATCAAGTACACACATAGAAGAATAAGCACAAGTGTGGGAGTATATATGAAGATTTAATGAATGGGAAAGATATATTTTTATATTCCTCCTAAGTATATTTGTCACAACTATAAACTTTTGAACTGTGTTATATTGCCCTAACCATATTTCTCAGTGAGGTGATGTTCCTGAAGTAGAAAAACAAACAGAAACCATGAATGTCTACAGGACTGTCACCTGTTTTAAAAAAAATCATGGGGTACATTTACACGGGCAAATATTCCCCTAAATATACCGCTAAGATTGCTTATTGTTCCCATGCATAGTGCCACAGTATCACCTCATTCAGAAGGGGGGAAGGTAAAAAACCCAAATATAGCGTCACAGGGGATGTTGCTACTTTTGCCGCCTTATTTGAAAAGTATTGTGACTTAGCGCATTACTGATTGTGTGAATGACCATTTTGCTAAGGGCTGTGTGAATTACCAGCAATCTTTCTGATACAATCACAGCAGAGCTGCGCTGTGGTTTGTTGGGATGTTCAAAGAAGGGGTGGGCTCTCAAGAGATGGACGGAATGTTTTCAGCCACAGAAAAAATCTCTGCAGCTTGGTTGGCTGCTAGGAAGCTTGTGGAGAGAGAGGAGGGGATTGAGGGAGTGACCAGAAAATGTTTTCACTCATGGAAAAAATCCCAGCCATCTGCACCTTTCTTCTCTGTGTGTGTGTGTGTCAGAGAGAGGGGAGGGAAGAGAGGGGTGAAGGGAGGGAGGGAGGGAGATCGAGTAGGGATGGGCTCATCCAGCTGTTCGTTCAATCACATTTGTGTGAAGGGGGGCTTGATGGGGGGAATAGTTCCTCCGTGACTGAAAGGGCTTTTGGAAGAAGAGGCTTGAGAGCACTGCACTTTGTCTCTCTCTCTCTTTCCCTCCCTCTGTCTCATGTTCCCTTATATGTGCCTGGGAGGCCATGTCCCCGCACTGTTGCCCGTCTGAACCAGAAAGCAAGGGGGGAAAGAGGAACTGATTTCCCCAGAAATCATCTAAACTACCCAGCACTGGTGCGAAAAAGTGCTAAAGCGCAAATGATAAAAACTAACTAAGCCCATAGAATCATAGAATTGTCATGTAACTAAGCCCATAGAATCATAGAATTGTAGAGTTGGAACAGACCACAAGGGCCATCTAGTCCAAACCCCCGCCATGCAGGAATACCTAATCAAAGCATGCCTGACAGATGGCTGTCCAGGCTCTGTTTAAAAACCTCCAAAGAAGAAGACTCCACCACACTCTGGGGCAGCGTGTTCCACTGTCACACAGCTCTTACTGTCAGGAAGTCGAATTATAGAATCATAGAGTTGGAAGAGACTCCTATATTTTTTCCATATTTTCAAAAGATTTTTCCTAATTATATGATTATTAAATTCTTTATTCAGCAGGTCTTTATCGTAAAACAAGTAAGCATGCCAACCGTATCTGATACTAAATCCTTCTAGTTTCAGCATCCTTTCTTCTTTTAATGTCGCCCAATCTTTTATCCACATCAAGGAGCAAGCCTCATAGTATAATCTTAAATTAGGAACATTTAATCCACCTCTGCTCTTTACGTCTTGTATTATCTTCATCCTCACTCTTGGCTTCTTTCCTAACCATATGAATTTCGAAATATCCCTTTGCCAATCGGTGAAAACCTTCCCATTATGAATTATTGGGAGCATTTGAAAGAGGAATAACATTTTAGGTACAATATTCATTTTAATTACTGCCATTCTTCCAAATAATGATAACTTTAGATTATGCCAATTCCTTAAGTCATTTTTTATTTCGATCCATGTCCTCATGTAATTGTTTTTGAATAGCTCCGTATTTTTATTAGTAATGTTAATTCCCAAATAGCGTACTGTTTTCATTATTTTATAGTTAGATAGTCGGGTCAGCTCTTTTTCCTCTTCATGTGTTAGGTTTTTTGTTAATATTACTGTTTTTTCTGAATTAACTTTCAGTCCTGTTAGCATTTCAAATTCATTTAGTATTTTTTTCATTGTTTTGATTTCTTCTAAGGGGTCTCCTAACGAAATTAATAAATCATCTGCATATAATTTCAGTTTATATACATGGGATCCGACTCTAACTCCTTTAAGTGCGTTCTCTTCTCTTATTCTTTTACTCAGTAGCTCCATTACTAGTAGAAATAGTAGTGGAGAAAGAGGGCACCCCTGCCTGGTTCCTTTTTCAATCTGTATATCCTTTGTTTTTTCACCATTTATAATTAATTTGGCACTTTGTTCACTGTAGATGGCTTTTATCCAACTTATGAATTCTCTTCCGGCTTTCACTTTATCTAAAATATCAATCATAGTCTCCCAGTTTACGTTATCGAAAGCTTTTTCGATATCAAGAAATATTAAGGCTAATTTTTTCTCATTGTGAAAATTATAATATTCTATTAAATTTAATACATGTCGGATATTGTCTTTTAAGTATCTTCCAGGTAGGAATCCCCTTTGATCTTCTTGTATCCAGTCTGCAAGTATTTTTTTAAGTCTCTGAGCCAAAATTGACACAAAAATTTTATAATCTACATTCAACAATGAAATGGGACGGTAGTTTTTTGGAATCTGAGGGTCTCGGTTTTCTTTATGGATCAGTATTATATTGGCTTCTTTCCATGATTGGGGAAGTGAACCGTTTTTTATTTTTTCAATTGTTTTCATAAAGGGTTGAATTAATTGTTCTTCCATGATTTGATAATATTTAGGAGTAAATCCATCTGGGCCAGGTGCTTTCCCCAATTTTAATCTCTTTATTGCCTCCTTAACTTCACTCATGGATATTGGTTGGTTTAAACTGTGCGTTTGTTCCACTGTAAATTCAGATAGTGGACTCATGCTTAAAAATTTTTCAATGTTTCCATTTCTTGTTTCTTGTTTCTTGTATAGAGAGGCAAAGTAGTTTCTGAATAGCAATTTGATCCTACTCTGATCCATATAGACATTCTCTCCTTCTTTTACCTTGGCGATATGATTCCTTTCTTTTAACTTTCGCAATCTAATTGCCAGCCATCTACCTGGCTTATTTGAGTTCTCAAAATGTGTTTGCTTAGCATATAATAATTTTTTCCTCAATTCTTCAGTTGTCATTATGGAGAGTTGTTGCTGAAGAGCTTTTATCTCTGTTAGTATGTTTTTTTTAGTCGGATTCTCTTGAAGTTCTTTCTCTTTTGCTCTTATCGTTTTATTTATCTTAGATATATTCTCCAGTTTCTTTCTTTTTATTTCTGCTCCTTGCTGTATGAAGAAGCCTCTCATCACTGCCTTTGATGCCTCCCATATTGTAAAAATGTCCATGTTGTCGTCCTGATTTTCTTCAAAATACCATTTGAGAGTTTGTTTAGCTTTTCCAACAATGTCTTCATGTTGCAGTAAATTATCGCTTAATCTCCAACTAAATTCTACTTTTCTTTCCTTTAGCTCTAGCACCACAGGATTATGATCAGACCAAATCCTAGGGAGAGTTTCTATTTTCTGTATTGTGTTGCACATGTTGTCAGATAACATATAGAAATCGATTCTGGAAAAGGATTGATGCCTCTCGGAAAAAAAAGTAAAATCTCGAGCGTCATTATATTTGAATCTCCACGCTTCCGTTAGCTTGAGGTTTTCAGTCATGACTTCAAATTTTTTTGGAAGTCTTCCTTGCGATTCTTTAATATTTTTAATCGATTTTCTGTCGAGGGCTGGTGATATAACTCCATTCCAATCCCCAAAAATAATTATTCTATCATGGTCATATGATAGAATCTTCATCATCAGTTCTTCATAGTATTTGTTTTTGTTCTCTAAAGGTGCATAGTGACCAATGACTAACGTTTTCTTATTATGTATCGTTATCTCTAGACCTATATAATGGCCGTTTGGATCGTTGAAAAGTTCTTCGGTATAGAATTTGTTGTTTACATACATCACCACCCCTTTCTTTTTTCTCTCATTTGCAGAAATAAACTCCTTACCTAGTCTTTTATTTCTAAGTAAGCTCTTATCACAGTGTCGAATATGTGTTTCTTGAAGACAAATTATGTCATATTTTTTTTCCCCAGCAAATGGAAGATTTTTTTTCTCTTATTTGGTGAGTTAAGTCCTTTCACATTCCATGTAATAAATTTCACCGTCATTTTGATTCGCTATTACTCTAGTTCCTCCTCCTCTTCAGTTTCTTCCTCCATTTGCCCTGCGTCCTGTTCTTCCGTCGAATCTTCTCTCTCTTCTTTGTCTTCTAGTTGAGGTTCTTCCATTTCTTCCTCCCTTTTGGACTTTGATTCGTGTGCGTCATGTGAATCAAGTAGGTCTTTATGTTTAGTTTTCAAATCTTTTTCATATCTCACTAGGAAGTCTTCCATCTTTTTTATAGTATCAATTCTGAATAGTTTTTGTTTGAATCGAAAAGTTATCCCTTCTAGTTTCTCCCATCTATATGGGATACCAATTTGCCTTAATTGAGATGTTAGGGTATTGTAATTTTTCCTTTTCTTCAGAAGTCGCATTGGCATATCCTTATAGATCATCACATCTGAACCCTCTATCTGAAATTTTTGCTCATAGTTTTGTTGTAATATCAGATCCCTTGTTCTTTTCCGAACAAAGTAAACCACGATGTCTCTAGGAAGGTTCTTTTGTTTGGCAACTTTAGAGGAGATTCTATAAATCTTGTCCACTTCCCATTCGAATTGAGATTTTGACTTCCCGATAAATTTCGCTAATTTGGGAATGAGAAATTTATATAGATCCTCGTTTGCTTGTTCTTTTATGCCTCTCAGTTTTATACAATTTTCTCTCCATTTCAATTCCTGGAGGGCACGCTCATCCAGCTCCTGCTCCTGCACGTCCTCTAGTAATCCTGTCTTCTTTTCTAATTGCGTTGTTTTAACTTCTACCTCATTCAGTCTTTCTTTTAGCTCCTTAGAGTCTTTTGTAATTTTTTCAATTGAATCTTTAATTCCTTTAAGTTCTTTCTTCATGTCTTGTTTGAGTTCAGACTTCATTTCTTTTATTTCTGTCCTTAATAGTTTTAGTTCCTCCAGAATAGGGGATATGTTTGGGTCAGAAGATCTTCTCATCGTGTGTATTGTTGTTTGTGTAGTTCTTTTTGCCATTGTTTGTTCCCTCTCTTTTATCCCTTTTCCCCTTCTCTATGCGTATTCCAATCCCCCTTCGCCCCCTCTATTCTCTCCTTCTATTTTCTGATTTCTTCAAAATTTGAAAGTTATCTCCTTCCACCCGGTTTTCCCCTCCCTCACTTCCTCG
Source organism: Gambelia wislizenii (assembly GCA_030847615.1). Lineage (NCBI taxonomy): Eukaryota > Metazoa > Chordata > Lepidosauria > Squamata > Crotaphytidae > Gambelia > Gambelia wislizenii. The sequence continues at coordinate 311,170,604 of JAUMIR010000003.1, read as the reverse complement.
TCTCTCTCCCCGTTGCTTATCCTATACACCTACTTCTATCCCTCTTACTTCTCCTTGTAACTGAGCTTTTTACTTCTCTTCTCTTTTTCCTTTTCTAATGTTGAATACAATTCCCAATTGCCAAATTTAAGTTTACATACACAAAAAAATTAGATTTAATTTGTGATTTAGTTAACTGTCACAATCAGGAGTGATTTCAATATTTTCCAAGATTCTAAACTTGAAGTTAAATTGGGATTGAACTAAGTGGCAGAGTGATAACCTTGGGGGGGAAGTGACTAGTTAAATGTTAAGGAGGGAAGAAAGGGAAGAAGAGGAAAAAAAAGGGGGGAAAAGAAAAAAGGAAAAAAGGAGAAAGTTTGGGAAGGACGATAATCAATGATCAAATCTCAGAAAATAGGAAATAACCACCTAAGTGTCTTAATCAGTTATGCTTCATTCAACCTTGTTGCAGTTCAATTACTTCAGTGCTATTAATTGATGTCAATTGATATCAATTACTAGCAATTACTAGCAGTATTCATCTGTCAACAAGCTAGGATCAAAGCTAATTTTTATTTTGTTTATAACCTCTTATCGTTATTACTACTCCTTTGATTCTACACCTCAGTACCACCCACTAATCTCCAGTTAGCCTGATTTCTATTTTGCAGTTGATTATCTTACCTCCTCCCCCACCGTCTAACTCCTGTACACCTCTACCCTCTCCACCCACTTGCCTCCTCAATCCGCGCTCCTACTATCCCACTCCAAGTCAATGCCCCTCAAATCCACACTTTCTCTTCTCTTTCAGCCGATCCCGCCTCTCTACCTTCTTTTCCTTTTCACCCACTTCCCCGTACCGGCTTCCCCTTCCCTTCAGACTCTCCCCGCTTACCTTCCACACTTGCTTAATCTTCCTCCTCCTCTCCTTCTAAACTCTCTCTACCAGCTCTTCCTACTTGCTCAAGCCTTAGTTTCTTTAACCCCTTACTACTTCTCTTTCTTACTTCATCCCCTCCCCACCTTCTCACCCTCCCCCCTCTCGTCTTTCCCCTCCACCGCTTCAAGAAGCTTCAGCCCTCTTCCCCCCTTCTTCACCCGTTCTCCCGTTCAGTACCAGTTGAGATCGATGGGCTAGATGTTATCCCTTCCCTCTTCCTCCCCTCTGCTCCCCCCTCCCCTCTCCCCCCTCCCTCTTTCGCCCTACCCTCCCCACCTCCTCCCTTATCCTCACTTCAAACCCCTCTCCTCCCCCCTTCCCCCTCCCTTCCCTCCCGCTTATATGTATCTTAATACAGTTAGGGTTAAAGTCCTTCCAGGTGATCTGTTCCGCTCTGGCTTTTCCACCCGTCTCTTGCGTTCTCGCCTCGCCTCGTTTCCCCGTCTCCGGATTTGGATCCGCTTATCTTATCAGCTCCGGTTATAGTCCTCCTTCTGTACAGTAAATCCAAGGTCCCGAACACAGTCCTTAATTAGTAGACGGCGCTTCTCAGCTGGGTGTCGAGGTCGTTGTGATTCCACTCAGTCAGTTTTTATTTAATATATAATCCCGTCTGCTGTCAGAACACCTGCTGGATCTTGTATAGCTCTTATACAGTCCCCCCCAAGAAACAAACAGCCTTAGAGAAAATGCAAACCGCCTCAAAAAAGAAAAAAGAAAAGAAAGTCTTTGAAGTCTTTAAAGTCTCAATCATAAATGCCTCAGTCTCTTAGCAACCCTCTCAAATCCAGCTCGATTCAATATATATTGTAACTTATGAATTGAAAGAAAACAAAGTCTCAGTGTGTCAAAGTATCAATGTCTCAATGTATCAATGTATCAATGTCGCAAAGGATGTCTCTTAGATTACCTTGTAACTTTATAACTTAATAACAGTATTTACCAAAGTTCTAAGATTCTCTTAAGTGCTCAGTCCCGAATCCGAAAAAAAGAAAAAGAGAGAAAGAAATCCAATACAAACTGCTGTTCACCGCACACCAAGTTTGTCCTAAGAAAAAAAAAGGATACGATAATTATGTGGTCAACTCCACTCGTTACCACTCGTTATCCCCGTCCTGGAATGTATTCATGCCAGCAAAACCTAGCAGACAGGTAATCCACGATCATAGGTAGCACTGGAATATCCAGTATATGAAAAATAAGTTGTAAACTCAGTTTAAAATTGGTGGCGACGCTTGTGCTGAGAGCCCTCAGCTGCAACACGCGGCGGTGGACTGCTCCGATCCCCTCTGCTCCACTCGACTCACCCCGTCCGATCTACCCGCTGGTGTCGGCTCCTCTAGGGTGAGGTTTTGGGCAGGCACTGGATCCGCGTGAGCCCCTCCGATTTCTCCATGCCAGGAGAAAATTTCGCAAGTCTTGATGTTTAAGACCGCTAACAAACCCCGTGTTGTTGAACTTTCACCAGGAGCTCCCTAGTGAAAGTCCGCTCGCGGCGCCATTGCCAACCGGAAGACCAATTACCAGCAATCTTTCTGATACAATCACAGCAGAGCTGCGCTGTGGTTTGTTGGGATGTTCAAAGAAGGGGTGGGCTCTCAAGAGATGGACGGAATGTTTTCAGCCACAGAAAAAATCTCTGCAGCTTGGTTGGCTGCTAGGAAGCTTGTGGAGAGAGAGGAGGGGATTGAGGGAGTGACCAGAAAATGTTTTCACTCATGGAAAAAATCCCAGCCATCTGCACCTTTCTTCTCTGTGTGTGTGTGTGTCAGAGAGAGGGGAGGGAAGAGAGGGGTGAAGGGAGGGAGGGAGGGAGATCGAGTAGGGATGGGCTCATCCAGCTGTTCGTTCAATCACATTTGTGTGAAGGGGGGCTTGATGGGGGGAATAGTTCCTCCGTGACTGAAAGGGCTTTTGGAAGAAGAGGCTTGAGAGCACTGCACTTTGTCTCTCTCTCTCTTTCCCTCCCTCTGTCTCATGTTCCCTTATATGTGCCTGGGAGGCCATGTCCCCGCACTGTTGCCCGTCTGAACCAGAAAGCAAGGGGGGAAAGAGGAACTGATTTCCCCAGAAATCATCTAAACTACCCAGCACTGGTGCGAAAAAGTGCTAAAGCGCAAATGATAAAAACTAACTAAGCCCATAGAATCATAGAATTGTCATGTAACTAAGCCCATAGAATCATAGAATTGTAGAGTTGGAACAGACCACAAGGGCCATCTAGTCCAAACCCCCGCCATGCAGGAATACCTAATCAAAGCATGCCTGACAGATGGCTGTCCAGGCTCTGTTTAAAAACCTCCAAAGAAGAAGACTCCACCACACTCTGGGGCAGCGTGTTCCACTGTCACACAGCTCTTACTGTCAGGAAGTCGAATTATAGAATCATAGAGTTGGAAGAGACTCCTATATTTTTTCCATATTTTCAAAAGATTTTTCCTAATTATATGATTATTAAATTCTTTATTCAGCAGGTCTTTATCGTAAAACAAGTAAGCATGCCAACCGTATCTGATACTAAATCCTTCTAGTTTCAGCATCCTTTCTTCTTTTAATGTCGCCCAATCTTTTATCCACATCAAGGAGCAAGCCTCATAGTATAATCTTAAATTAGGAACATTTAATCCACCTCTGCTCTTTACGTCTTGTATTATCTTCATCCTCACTCTTGGCTTCTTTCCTAACCATATGAATTTCGAAATATCCCTTTGCCAATCGGTGAAAACCTTCCCATTATGAATTATTGGGAGCATTTGAAAGAGGAATAACATTTTAGGTACAATATTCATTTTAATTACTGCCATTCTTCCAAATAATGATAACTTTAGATTATGCCAATTCCTTAAGTCATTTTTTATTTCGATCCATGTCCTCATGTAATTGTTTTTGAATAGCTCCGTATTTTTATTAGTAATGTTAATTCCCAAATAGCGTACTGTTTTCATTATTTTATAGTTAGATAGTCGGGTCAGCTCTTTTTCCTCTTCATGTGTTAGGTTTTTTGTTAATATTACTGTTTTTTCTGAATTAACTTTCAGTCCTGTTAGCATTTCAAATTCATTTAGTATTTTTTTCATTGTTTTGATTTCTTCTAAGGGGTCTCCTAACGAAATTAATAAATCATCTGCATATAATTTCAGTTTATATACATGGGATCCGACTCTAACTCCTTTAAGTGCGTTCTCTTCTCTTATTCTTTTACTCAGTAGCTCCATTACTAGTAGAAATAGTAGTGGAGAAAGAGGGCACCCCTGCCTGGTTCCTTTTTCAATCTGTATATCCTTTGTTTTTTCACCATTTATAATTAATTTGGCACTTTGTTCACTGTAGATGGCTTTTATCCAACTTATGAATTCTCTTCCGGCTTTCACTTTATCTAAAATATCAATCATAGTCTCCCAGTTTACGTTATCGAAAGCTTTTTCGATATCAAGAAATATTAAGGCTAATTTTTTCTCATTGTGAAAATTATAATATTCTATTAAATTTAATACATGTCGGATATTGTCTTTTAAGTATCTTCCAGGTAGGAATCCCCTTTGATCTTCTTGTATCCAGTCTGCAAGTATTTTTTTAAGTCTCTGAGCCAAAATTGACACAAAAATTTTATAATCTACATTCAACAATGAAATGGGACGGTAGTTTTTTGGAATCTGAGGGTCTCGGTTTTCTTTATGGATCAGTATTATATTGGCTTCTTTCCATGATTGGGGAAGTGAACCGTTTTTTATTTTTTCAATTGTTTTCATAAAGGGTTGAATTAATTGTTCTTCCATGATTTGATAATATTTAGGAGTAAATCCATCTGGGCCAGGTGCTTTCCCCAATTTTAATCTCTTTATTGCCTCCTTAACTTCACTCATGGATATTGGTTGGTTTAAACTGTGCGTTTGTTCCACTGTAAATTCAGATAGTGGACTCATGCTTAAAAATTTTTCAATGTTTCCATTTCTTGTTTCTTGTTTCTTGTATAGAGAGGCAAAGTAGTTTCTGAATAGCAATTTGATCCTACTCTGATCCATATAGACATTCTCTCCTTCTTTTACCTTGGCGATATGATTCCTTTCTTTTAACTTTCGCAATCTAATTGCCAGCCATCTACCTGGCTTATTTGAGTTCTCAAAATGTGTTTGCTTAGCATATAATAATTTTTTCCTCAATTCTTCAGTTGTCATTATGGAGAGTTGTTGCTGAAGAGCTTTTATCTCTGTTAGTATGTTTTTTTTAGTCGGATTCTCTTGAAGTTCTTTCTCTTTTGCTCTTATCGTTTTATTTATCTTAGATATATTCTCCAGTTTCTTTCTTTTTATTTCTGCTCCTTGCTGTATGAAGAAGCCTCTCATCACTGCCTTTGATGCCTCCCATATTGTAAAAATGTCCATGTTGTCGTCCTGATTTTCTTCAAAATACCATTTGAGAGTTTGTTTAGCTTTTCCAACAATGTCTTCATGTTGCAGTAAATTATCGCTTAATCTCCAACTAAATTCTACTTTTCTTTCCTTTAGCTCTAGCACCACAGGATTATGATCAGACCAAATCCTAGGGAGAGTTTCTATTTTCTGTATTGTGTTGCACATGTTGTCAGATAACATATAGAAATCGATTCTGGAAAAGGATTGATGCCTCTCGGAAAAAAAAGTAAAATCTCGAGCGTCATTATATTTGAATCTCCACGCTTCCGTTAGCTTGAGGTTTTCAGTCATGACTTCAAATTTTTTTGGAAGTCTTCCTTGCGATTCTTTAATATTTTTAATCGATTTTCTGTCGAGGGCTGGTGATATAACTCCATTCCAATCCCCAAAAATAATTATTCTATCATGGTCATATGATAGAATCTTCATCATCAGTTCTTCATAGTATTTGTTTTTGTTCTCTAAAGGTGCATAGTGACCAATGACTAACGTTTTCTTATTATGTATCGTTATCTCTAGACCTATATAATGGCCGTTTGGATCGTTGAAAAGTTCTTCGGTATAGAATTTGTTGTTTACATACATCACCACCCCTTTCTTTTTTCTCTCATTTGCAGAAATAAACTCCTTACCTAGTCTTTTATTTCTAAGTAAGCTCTTATCACAGTGTCGAATATGTGTTTCTTGAAGACAAATTATGTCATATTTTTTTTCCCCAGCAAATGGAAGATTTTTTTTCTCTTATTTGGTGAGTTAAGTCCTTTCACATTCCATGTAATAAATTTCACCGTCATTTTGATTCGCTATTACTCTAGTTCCTCCTCCTCTTCAGTTTCTTCCTCCATTTGCCCTGCGTCCTGTTCTTCCGTCGAATCTTCTCTCTCTTCTTTGTCTTCTAGTTGAGGTTCTTCCATTTCTTCCTCCCTTTTGGACTTTGATTCGTGTGCGTCATGTGAATCAAGTAGGTCTTTATGTTTAGTTTTCAAATCTTTTTCATATCTCACTAGGAAGTCTTCCATCTTTTTTATAGTATCAATTCTGAATAGTTTTTGTTTGAATCGAAAAGTTATCCCTTCTAGTTTCTCCCATCTATATGGGATACCAATTTGCCTTAATTGAGATGTTAGGGTATTGTAATTTTTCCTTTTCTTCAGAAGTCGCATTGGCATATCCTTATAGATCATCACATCTGAACCCTCTATCTGAAATTTTTGCTCATAGTTTTGTTGTAATATCAGATCCCTTGTTCTTTTCCGAACAAAGTAAACCACGATGTCTCTAGGAAGGTTCTTTTGTTTGGCAACTTTAGAGGAGATTCTATAAATCTTGTCCACTTCCCATTCGAATTGAGATTTTGACTTCCCGATAAATTTCGCTAATTTGGGAATGAGAAATTTATATAGATCCTCGTTTGCTTGTTCTTTTATGCCTCTCAGTTTTATACAATTTTCTCTCCATTTCAATTCCTGGAGGGCACGCTCATCCAGCTCCTGCTCCTGCACGTCCTCTAGTAATCCTGTCTTCTTTTCTAATTGCGTTGTTTTAACTTCTACCTCATTCAGTCTTTCTTTTAGCTCCTTAGAGTCTTTTGTAATTTTTTCAATTGAATCTTTAATTCCTTTAAGTTCTTTCTTCATGTCTTGTTTGAGTTCAGACTTCATTTCTTTTATTTCTGTCCTTAATAGTTTTAGTTCTTCCAGAATAGGGGATATGTTTGGGTCAGAAGATCTTCTCATCGTGTGTATTGTTGTTTGTGTAGTTCTTTTTGCCATTGTTTGTTCCCTCTCTTTTATCCCTTTTCCCCTTCTCTATGCGTATTCCAATCCCCCTTCGCCCCCTCTATTCTCTCCTTCTATTTTCTGATTTCTTCAAAATTTGAAAGTTATCTCCTTCCACCCGGTTTTCCCCTCCCTCACTTCCTCGTCTCTCTCCCCGTTGCTTATCCTATACACCTACTTCTATCCCTCTTACTTCTCCTTGTAACTGAGCTTTTTACTTCTCTTCTCTTTTTCCTTTTCTAATGTTGAATACAATTCCCAATTGCCAAATTTAAGTTTACATACACAAAAAAATTAGATTTAATTTGTGATTTAGTTAACTGTCACAATCAGGAGTGATTTCAATATTTTCCAAGATTCTAAACTTGAAGTTAAATTGGGATTGAACTAAGTGGCAGAGTGATAACCTTTGGGGGGAAGTGACTAGTTAAATGTTAAGGAGGGAAGAAAGGGAAGAAGAGGAAAAAAAAGGGGGAAAAAGAAAAAAGGAAAAAAGGAGAAAGTTTGGGAAGGACGATAATCAATGATCAAATCTCAGAAAATAGGAAATAACCACCTAAGTGTCTTAATCAGTTATGCTTCATTCAACCTTGTTGCAGTTCAATTACTTCAGTGCTATTAATTGATGTCAATTGATATCAATTACTAGCAATTACTAGCAGTATTCATCTGTCAACAAGCTAGGATCAAAGCTAATTTTTATTTTGTTTATAACCTCTTATCGTTATTACTACTCCTTTGATTCTACACCTCAGTACCACCCACTAATCTCCAGTTAGCCTGATTTCTATTTTGCAGTTGATTATCTTACCTCCTCCCCCACCGTCTAACTCCTGTACACCTCTACCCTCTCCACCCACTTGCCTCCTCAATCCGCGCTCCTACTATCCCACTCCAAGTCAATGCCCCTCAAATCCACACTTTCTCTTCTCTTTCAGCCGATCCCGCCTCTCTACCTTCTTTTCCTTTTCACCCACTTCCCCGTACCGGCTTCCCCTTCCCTTCAGACTCTCCCCGCTTACCTTCCACACTTGCTTAATCTTCCTCCTCCTCTCCTTCTAAACTCTCTCTACCAGCTCTTCCTACTTGCTCAAGCCTTAGTTTCTTTAACCCCTTACTACTTCTCTTTCTTACTTCATCCCCTCCCCACCTTCTCACCCTCCCCCCTCTCGTCTTTCCCCTCCACCGCTTCAAGAAGCTTCAGCCCTCTTCCCCCCTTCTTCACCCGTTCTCCCGTTCAGTACCAGTTGAGATCGATGGGCTAGATGTTATCCCTTCCCTCTTCCTCCCCTCTGCTCCCCCCTCCCCTCTCCCCCCTCCCTCTTTCGCCCTACCCTCCCCACCTCCTCCCTTATCCTCACTTCAAACCCCTCTCCTCCCCCCTTCCCCCTCCCTTCCCTCCCGCTTATATGTATCTTAATACAGTTAGGGTTAAAGTCCTTCCAGGTGATCTGTTCCGCTCTGGCTTTTCCACCCGTCTCTTGCGTTCTCGCCTCGCCTCGTTTCCCCGTCTCCGGATTTGGATCCGCTTATCTTATCAGCTCCGGTTATAGTCCTCCTTCTGTACAGTAAATCCAAGGTCCCGAACACAGTCCTTAATTAGTAGACGGCGCTTCTCAGCTGGGTGTCGAGGTCGTTGTGATTCCACTCAGTCAGTTTTTATTTAATATATAATCCCGTCTGCTGTCAGAACACCTGCTGGATCTTGTATAGCTCTTATACAGTCCCCCCCAAGAAACAAACAGCCTTAGAGAAAATGCAAACCGCCTCAAAAAGAAAAAAGAAAAGAAAGTCTTTGAAGTCTTTAAAGTCTCAATCATAAATGCCTCAGTCTCTTAGCAACCCTCTCAAATCCAGCTCGATTCAATATATATTGTAACTTATGAATTGAAAGAAAACAAAGTCTCAGTGTGTCAAAGTATCAATGTCTCAATGTATCAATGTATCAATGTCGCAAAGGATGTCTCTTAGATTACCTTGTAACTTTATAACTTAATAACAGTATTTACCAAAGTTCTAAGATTCTCTTAAGTGCTCAGTCCCGAATCCGAAAAAAAGAAAAAGAGAGAAAGAAATCCAATACAAACTGCTGTTCACCGCACACCAAGTTTGTCCTAAGAAAAAAAAAGGATACGATAATTATGTGGTCAACTCCACTCGTTACCACTCGTTATCCCCGTCCTGGAATGTATTCATGCCAGCAAAACCTAGCAGACAGGTAATCCACGATCATAGGTAGCACTGGAATATCCAGTATATGAAAAATAAGTTGTAAACTCAGTTTAAAATTGGTGGCGACGCTTGTGCTGAGAGCCCTCAGCTGCAACACGCGGCGGTGGACTGCTCCGATCCCCTCTGCTCCACTCGACTCACCCCGTCCGATCTACCCGCTGGTGTCGGCTCCTCTAGGGTGAGGTTTTGGGCAGGCACTGGATCCGCGTGAGCCCCTCCGATTTCTCCATGCCAGGAGAAAATTTCGCAAGTCTTGATGTTTAAGACCGCTAACAAACCCCGTGTTGTTGAACTTTCACCAGGAGCTCCCTAGTGAAAGTCCGCTCGCGGCGCCATTGCCAACCGGAAGACCAATTACCAGCAATCTTTCTGATACAATAACAGCAGAGCTGCGCTGTGGTTTGTTGGGATGTTCAAAGAAGGGGTGGGCTCTCAAGAGATGGACGGAATGTTTTCAGCCACAGAAAAAATCTCTGCAGCTTGGTTGGCTGCTAGGAAGCTTGTGGAGAGAGAGGAGGGGATTGAGGGAGTGACCAGAAAATGTTTTCACTCATGGAAAAAATCCCAGCCATCTGCACCTTTCTTCTCTGTGTGTGTGTGTGTCAGAGAGAGGGGAGGGAAGAGAGGGGTGAAGGGAGGGAGGGAGGGAGATCGAGTAGGGATGGGCTCATCCAGCTGTTCGTTCAATCACATTTGTGTGAAGGGGGGCTTGATGGGGGGAATAGTTCCTCCGTGACTGAAAGGGCTTTTGGAAGAAGAGGCTTGAGAGCACTGCACTTTGTCTCTCTCTCTCTTTCCCTCCCTCTGTCTCATGTTCCCTTATATGTGCCTGGGAGGCCATGTCCCCGCACTGTTGCCCGTCTGAACCAGAAAGCAAGGGGGGAAAGAGGAACTGATTTCCCCAGAAATCATCTAAACTACCCAGCACTGGTGCGAAAAAGTGCTAAAGCGCAAATGATAAAAACTAACTAAGCCCATAGAATCATAGAATTGTCATGTAACTAAGCCCATAGAATCATAGAATTGTAGAGTTGGAACAGACCACAAGGGCCATCTAGTCCAAACCCCCGCCATGCAGGAATACCTAATCAAAGCATGCCTGACAGATGGCTGTCCAGGCTCTGTTTAAAAACCTCCAAAGAAGAAGACTCCACCACACTCTGGGGCAGCGTGTTCCACTGTCACACAGCTCTTACTGTCAGGAAGTCGAATTATAGAATCATAGAGTTGGAAGAGACCACAAGGGCCATCCAGTCCAACCCCCTGCCATGCAGGAATACACAATCAAATCATTCCAGACAGATAGCCATCCAGCCTCTGTTTAAAAACCCCAAAGAAGGAGACTCCACCACACTCCAAGGCAGTGCATTCCATTTTCGAACAGCTCTTACTATCAGGAAGTTCTTCCTAATGTTTAAGTGGGATCTCTTTTCCTGTAGTTTGAACCCATTGCTCCATTTCCTCATCTCTGGAGCAGCAGAAAACAAGCTTGCCCCATCCTCAGTATGACATCCCTTCAAATATTTAAATGTGGCTATCATGTCACCTCTCAACCTTCTCTCCTCTAGACCAAACATGCCCAGCTCCCTAAGCTGCTCCTAAGTTCTTCCTAATGTTTAGGTGGAATCTCTTTTCTTGTAGTTTGATGCCAAGGAGCACATTGCAATTTAGCAGCTCCTTAATGGGGTTGTGCATGGATTGCTTTTGGTGATGATCATAAATGTGTGTACTTTACAATGGTATATTAGCTTAAAATTGAGCTTATACTTACAAATGAATCAATGCCAAATAGACATAGCAGACAATGTGCATTTATGATTAAAACACAGAATGTTGTCTTCTGAAGAGACCACGAGGGCCATCCAGTCCAACCCCCTGCCATGCAGGAATACACAATCAAAGCATCCCTGACAGATGGCCATCCAGCCTCTGTTTAAAGACCTCCAAGGAAGGAGACCCCACCATGCTCTGAGGGAGTGTGTTCCACTGCTGAACAGCTCTTACTGTCAGAAGGTTCCTCCTAATGTTGAGGTGGAATCTCTGTTCCTGCAGCTTGCATCCATTGCTCCGTGTTCTAGTCTCTGGAGCAGCAGAAAACAAGCTTGCACCATCCTCAATGTGTCACCCCTTCAAACTTTGACTTGATGACAAACACCAACAACAACACACCCAGTATGGCACCTGCCAGTTTGAGCCAGGCTACCAACCTTCAAAATACAATTTTCAGTAGCTATGCTTTTTTTTTTTTCCCCACAGGGGCAAACAATAGCTATTCACTGATACGAAAGAAAGTAAGGGCTTTATCAGATGAACCTCCAAAAACGTTTCTGTCCCACCACATTTTACAGCATACTTGTCCCGGTACAATAACCCTTTTCATCAAACCTACCTGTAATAGCAAGAAAAAGCAGCCCCAGCATTACCGGAGCACAAATCATAGAAGCATAGAAGCATAGAATTGTAGAGTTGGAAGAAACCACAAGGGCCATCCAGTCCAACCTCCTTCCATGCAGGAATATACAATCAAAGCATCCCTGACAGATGACCATCCAGCCTCTGTTTAAAGACCTCCAAGGAAGGAGACCCTACCACGCTCTGAGGGAGTGTATTCCACTACCGAACAGCTCTAATTGTCAGAAAGTTCTTCCTAATGTTGAGGTGGAATCTCTGTTCCTGGAGCTTGCATCCATTGTTCCGTGTTCTAGTCTCTGGAGCAGCAGAAAACAAGCTTGCTCCATCCTCAACATGACACCCCTTCAAATACTTAAACAGGGCTATCATATCACCCCTTAACCCTCTTTTTTCCAGGCTAAACACACCCAGCTCCCTAAGTCTTTCCTCATAAGGCATGGTTTCCAGACCTTTCACCATTTTAGTCGCCCTCCTCTGGTCACACTCCAATTTGTCAATATCCTTTTTTAATTGTGGTGCCCAGAACTGGACATAGTATTCTAGGTGAGGCCTGACCAAGGCAGAATAGAGTGGCACTATTACTTCCTTTGATCTAGACACTATACTTCTATTGGTGTAGCCCAAAATAGCATTGGTCTCTTTAGCTGCCGCATCACACTGTTCACTCATGTTCAACTTGTTGTCTGCTAGGGCTACTAGATCCTTTTCACACGTAGTCTCGTTCAGCCAGGTCTCCCCGATCCTGTATCTATGCATTTCATTTTTCCACCCTAAGTGCAGTACCTTACATTTCTCTGTATTGAATTTCATTTCATTTCATTTTGTTAGCTTTGGCCCAGCTCTCCAGTCTATCCAGGTCATTTTGAATTTTGATCCTGTCCTCTAGGGTATTAGCTGACCTGTTTATTTTAAATACACATTCATTAACAGTGAATCTCACTCTTAACACACGCACACTTAAAAGTCCAACCCATTGATTTCAACATGGTTCATTTCCAAAAACTGCAAATGTCAGATTTGGGACTTTATCAGATGTGGCAAATATATCATCATAACGACACCTAATGAATGCGAAAGGGCACAGATATCAGATGACGTTGTGCTTTCACAATTATGGAGATTTTCAGACAGGCAAAAATCGCTCTTTGCCGCGCGAGCAGCCTCCCGAAACTGCTGCGTGGCAAGAGTCTTCTTCGGAGGCTGCCCGTGATTGAAATATGACGCGGAGCCGTCCCAAGCTTCACGGAAGTGACACGGACGGTTTCGCCAGAGGCACAGCGTCGTCCAAAGAAGACTCTTGCCGCGCAGCAGTTTCGGGAGGCTGCTCGCGCGGCAAAGAGCGATTTTTGCCTGTCTGAAAATCTCCTATGTATACGGAATAAGGCATTCTTTTTTATTGATGGGCCAAGCAAGTTAATAGATCTCCTGTGGCAGTTTTTGCTAGTATTGCTGGCATTTGAAACTGCGAACCATTGTCCTCTTGTGATTACAGCATCAATGGACAGAACACTTCCAGTTGAAATTGAGAAAGCCAGGTTGGGAACACTCTTTTTATGAACCTCCCCAGTTTATTTGGGACTTTGTGAGTGTGTTTCTGTGCTTGTGTGTACTTTTTGTGGTGTTTTTTTTTTCTGTATTTCTAAATTAACCCACACTCACGTCTTCTCATGAGAACTGACAAAATCACAAACGCGGAAGTAAACAGAGCTCTGTTCATGCTCTAGTAATGCTGAGGCTGCCTTTTCACACTAGTAAAGGTAGGTCTGATAAAAAGGGTTATTTTGCTGGCAGAAAAACAGTTCAAAATATGGTGGCAAAAGAATGTTTGTAGAGACTTGTCTGGTAAAGTCCTTGAATACCTGGAAAAGCATAACTGACTTTAGCAACAGGGCTAAAATTCTGCTGATCACTCATGATCCAATACTCCATAGTATTGTTTTGACAGTCGTGGTGGTCAACGAAAAACAAACGTCTGGATATAATTGGTTAGTCTCAACTAAAATAGACCCATTAAATCAATAGTAGAATGGTGAGACATCAAATAGGAAAATGCCATTGATTCACTACATCTACTCTAGCTGGTATTAACAATAGCATTTAAGTCATAGGGCTTTATCAGACTGGCATCTAAAAACACTGTAATTCTGTGATTGATGAAAGTGGAAACATAGTGGCACAACTGCAGTAATGATCATACATCACCATGATCGTGCAATACTACCGCCACAGCATTACTGCATGACCACCACTAGCGGTTTAAGAACAGGGTTTCAGCTTGTGTTATAGCAACACTTGTCTTTGCATTGCCTTCTAATGTCAGAGTATTGATGCCTCCTGCAGGCCGGTGCATGCGCCTTTAAAAAAAAAAATTCTCTTCTGCGATTTTGCATGAGCAATATTTCAGCTGTTCTCACAAGAAGATGTGACTGCTCTAAAACACTAAAAACAAATAAATAACCAAAGAAACCCACAAATAAACACTTAAAGAAGCATTAAAATGTACCAAGAAAAGGCGACAGTTGATTAAAATGCGTCCTGTAGGTCCTCTTCACATTCTCCCCTGGAAGTTTAATTATGTGTTCTCATTGGGAAAGGGGAGGGGGAGAAGAGGACTTCCCATTCACACTGGAATCACGCAATTACAGTGGGACATGGTTATCACACACTCATAAATACAGCAAAAAGAGTGATATTGAGGGCTATTGAGGGCTTTGCCCTTCAGTTTAAAGTTACACCTAATTATCGGGTGGAGCACGCATGGACCATGGGAGGATGACGAGGTCATGTGATAACGGGAACCCATTTGTGATACTAATCATGTTGTAATTCTGCTATTTCAGCCACGTCTGATAGAGTCCATAATCTATACACACAATACTAGCCAATTAGTAATTACACTATGACCTGTGTATCTGCTGGGGGATTGGTTCGGGGAGGGCGTGGATACCAAAAACCATGGATAATAGTTAATGCCATTGAAAATAATGGGACTTCTTGTTTAAAATACCATAGAGTTGCCTTGGAGGACATAAAAATGGGTAGAGAGGACACATTTTCTAGGAAGACTCTATGGTTGGTGTGCCCTTTTCTTTCCTGTGGATAATTGAATCAGTGAATATGGGGGTCCTACTGTACGCATACAGTAAGTGTGTGCATACAATTCTGTGCCAGCATCTATACAAATAAACCCCATCTAACTCAATGGAATTTACTTCAAGGTAAATAGACATAAGATTGGGTTGTTGGTATCTCTGGCAAATAAATCGCTTTTCCTTTCCCCGCAAAAGAAAGCCAAAAGTTTGTGTTAATTCTCAAAACAGAAGAGGTATGCCCATTTACTTTGTGATGAAATATTAGTTTTAAATTTTGAGTTAAGATCATAAGATTTTCATCCTGCTACAATAATCTGTGCAAAAAGAAAGTAAAAGAGAACATACTGTAATATGCTGCAGAAAAGGGTTCTTTACTATTTTCTAAAGGCATTTTGGCCCTTCATGGCTGGCTTTTGTGATACATTTTCCTCCATTGCTGAATAGAACGCAATCTGTGCTGCTTCAATTATTTAGGATGAAATTAGATAGATCATTATGAGGAGCATTCAGAAATTTTGGAATGCTTATTAATGGTGGTGCATCAGGCAGAAAGTGGGCCGTCTGACCCTGCAGGAGTAATAAAGAAAAGTTAATTAATCAAAGAGGGTGTAGTTTTTATATAAACTCTGACTAGTCAGAGATGTAGTGGTGTATAAAATATTTTCTGGAATTGCCTCTAATCAATAACAGGCTTGCAAGGCTTACTAAGATTTGACCCCCCAATATAATTTCATTGTAACTAAACTTGTGAGATGTACACAAGCCAGTGGCCACAAATATGGCTTATAACAGAACAGATAGGGAAAGATAATTTGTCGTTTCTCTTCCTGGTTGGATTTAGAATATGTTTCCTTCCTTTGGCTCAATATTCCTCTCTGTCTGCACTCCATTCCTTGGGAACCATGCTTCTCCTCCTTGTTTCTTCTCCTGCTTTCCCCAAGCCTCCCTAGCCACCCATCCCAACTAAAGAGGTTCCCAGATTCTTCATTTGTTACCACATTCTGGAATTCCGAAGTCCCATATTGGGAGGTGTGATATAGATTAAATAAGTAATAAATAAAGTGGAATTGATACCTGGAGAATCCTTATTGTTGTGTTCATTTTTTATTTCAGAATTTGTGCACCAACTGCATGTAGTTTGTTATAGCTTTTGTTATCTTCAGTTCATCCCAATCTTTTCCTTTACTAATATTACCAATATACACATGTGAGTTAATAAAATACTTGGGGTAAAAGCAATCTTGATGTGATTATAATTATGACTATAGTGAGCTTGGGGCCTACAGCTAATAAACCCACCCAGGATTTCACCACAGGCCCCCCAAGGCAACCGTGAGAAACTGGCTCTGGCAGTGTATGCAAGGTTCACTTGAACAACCTGAAGGGGAAAGAAACCCTTTACTCATGAGTAAACCCCCATGGACCTGCTTGGCGGCAGGCTCAGGGCCTGCAGCTAGTGGAGGCATTCCACACATTTCCGCTCCCAGTGTGGTGATTGGCAGGCCAGCAGACAGCTTTGATTGGTTGGGAATTTTCCTAAGCGGCCAATCAGCATAGTGGAAACAGCAACATACCCAAGAGAATTTTAGATAGATAGATAGATAGATAGATAGATAGATAGAGTATCTATGTTCATTTTAAAGTTGCTATTGACTATCATTTTATTCTCTACTCACACAACAACTGGTTATTTTATTTTTATTCCTATGGGATTGATGCAACCTGGTGAGAAACAGTCCTGGTATGTGGCAAAATGTATCATTTCAGGTGGGTTTTGATTATTTATAAAATTGTCAGACTCTGATTGGAGAATTGCCAAAATTCCACGAAGGCTGACTGGTAAACAAAGGACATGGTTTGTAATGTTGATTCCCCCCCCCCCCCGAATCTAATTAGATATGGAGGAGGGAGAGAACTTTCTAAAATGCATAAAATATGTTGTCTAAAGCCATATGGGAGAAAACAGCTTGGATTTAAGATGTTAAGAGATGAAGGAGAGACTGGGCAGGGGAAGAGCCCACAAGAAGATGGGAAACTATATCTAGGACTGTAGAAGGAAGCAGTCAGCAGCAAAACCAGAGCTGAATTCACTAAAGAAGGCAAAACTGAGGAGAAACAGTGACAAGGATGAGAGATGAAGACTCCATTGTGGGGATGTAATTTTTTACTAAGTTTCTTCTCCAAGGTAGCAACAAGAAATTTCATCAGGCTTCTTCCCACTATAAGAAAGTCTTTGAAATCATGAGGTTTTTCAAAGGCTATTCATAATTCAGGATTTATTCTGCACAAAATTCACATGTGTTTGGTTTATGCAGAAAACAGCATTTTCTGTCCAGGAAACATAATTTTCTCCATGGAAAAAATATTTCTATGCAGAAATATCAATTCATGCGTAGAAAATTCTGTTTTATGTGCAAAGAATGCTGGTTTCTTCACAAAACAACCACATGCTAATTTTGTGCAGAACAAGTCCCAAACTGCAAAGATTCTGGTCAGTCAAGGATTTCTTCTCATCAGGGTTTCTCAGCACTTGTGGGTTTGGTTGTTTTTACCATTTTCCAATAATTTACAAATACTCTTTCTATCCCTATTCCCATAGTAGTAGAAGTAGTGGGAGGAAGGCTATCTTCTCCTCTTCAGAGACTTTGCATGCCTTCAACAGAGGCGGGTGCTGCCTTCAGCAGAGGAAGCTGGAGGAATCCAGGATCTGCTGCTTCAAGCAGCCTAGCCCAATGGGACTATTTTCAGTCCTTTCAATCTGGGATTTCCCTGATTTCCCAGCACTAATGGCAAGCCTACCCTTTCTAGAATCTAACCAAGCATTCCCAATACATTTTTCTCTCTTCTCGTAACTCTCTCTCCTCAGATCACATCAACCATTTCCAACAATGTTTTCTCTGTTAATTATATGATAATTGAGATCACATTGATTGAATCTCAAAAAGCCCAGCAGTGTGTCAGAAGGAATTGACAGTTTTAGAAACTCAGCCATATCTCACAAAGCCAGTAGTATCCTGTTATGACATAAAGAAGAAAATTGAGTAATTTAACCAGGGGAGAGAAAATCAAGGGGACAAGAAGTGATGTAAAATGGTAGTGCCATGGGGAGGGACACAGAATGGAATACAAGAATTTGATACTGCAGAAATTAGGAATGATATACGTTTTCCAGTCTAGTTTCAGAGTTTTTGATGAATAACACTCATGTTTACTTAGAAATCGCTCTGAGCTGAATGTGATTTACTCTTCAGTAATTATACTAAGGACTGCAGCTTTAGTGTTCAGTTATTAGCTTTATGATATAGTATTGAAATATAATTTGGATAATATTATTCAAATGGTTTTATTGCCTCAGAAAAGAGCTCAGAAAAGGCATCATTGAGCACAACAATCAGCAATGGCATCTTTGAGGGAGAATATGTAGGATCTGCAAGATGAGAGGTGGTTACAAATAAATAATATAAGGCTGAAGATTTGGTTTTGAGATTTTACATTTCTTTATCTATCAAGCATGGCACTGAACAGAAGGCCTATACACTGCTCAGCTTCTTAATCAACATGGATCCAGCTAATGACCATACATGTGTAGCAACTGACTTTTGTATTTATTTTTCTAGCTGGACAGGGAACTGAGCACACCAACAGACACTGTGCAGTTCCATTCCCATAACCAGCCACCAAGGTGGTTTGCATTAAGTACCCTTCAAAAAGTCATGATTACATATATCAGATGTTTGATACAGGGTGGGGCTTTATCTATTCCTCTTGCATTTCCCTACCTACCTAGTTGTTGATTAGTAGAATGAGATCCAATGAGTTAAGCCTAGGATGGGACAATCCCAATAGAATGGACAAGGTTAGAAAAGCCTGGCTTGTTTAATTCAGTGGAGTTACTGTATATTAATAACCCTGTTCTATGTACAGTCTTGGTGAAGAGAATTGTACAGATGTCCCTCCGTGAATTTTGTATCCATGGATTTAAGTATTCACGGCTTGAAAATATTCTTTAAAAAAAAAAATCCAAAAAGCAAGCCTTGATTTTGCCAGCTTATATAAAGAACACCATTTTGCTATGCCATTGCATATAATGGGACTTGAGTATTCATGGATTTTGGTATCCACGGGGGGTCCTGGAACCAAACCCCAGCAAATATGAAGGGACAACTGTACTTACAACAGACAGAGTATTAATGCCTCTTGTACTAGAAAACTATGTTCCATCATATAAATTCTTCATATGTGGGAGGAGTGGCCTGGATTGTAATTGATATGAAGCACTAATTGCTACTGTGTTTGTGTTTGGATTTCTGAAATGGCCAGCTCAGAAATTGTTTTCTTTTGTGAGCTGGCCATTTCAGAAATCCAAACATTGATTCCTGCTCTTGCCCCTCTCATTAAATTAATTCTTTCTCATTTACTTCTATGGCTATGTCTCCCACAGTCATGGGGACTGGGCCCACTCTGTTCTGAGGACCATCCATTAATAGTTATGTTCTGGACACCAATTAGTTGAACAGAGATGTGTCTTTATTGATTCAGATGGCAGGGGCCCAGACAACTGAAGAATGGCATATCCCACCACTTGTACACTTAAAGATATTCAAAGATAGCTGCTGGCGCAGATATACCAGAGATACCAAACCAAAGAGAAATTTCCAACCAGGATGAAGCAAACCTCTCCCCTACCCACTGCTCACTTCCATCTCTATTTCCTCCCACTTGGACATCTCAGGCATTTTAACACCCCAACCACAATTCTACCTCTTTTTTCTCCCCCTCCTTCTTTGGAATAACCCATTCCTCTTGGCCCCCTTAACTCCCTGCCTGGGTTTCTCCCCATCCAGCTAGCATCTTCTCCACAGGCATTCCAGTTGTGCCAGCTGCTTCCCTGCTCTTTGAGTCTGCCCTCCTCCCCTCCTGTCTTCACCCTACTCCCAGCCGCCAGACCTGTCTCTTCCCCCTTGTGCTTCCCTTCTCTTGCTTCAGCCGCCTGGCCCTGAACTATCCCATCACTGCAATCCTTTCCACATGCCCCTAATTTCCCATCCCTGCTGCTTTCTTCTTCATTCTACTCCATCCATCCTCTTCTCCTCCATCCCTCTGGCATTGTTATCCTCAACTCTACTTCCCCTTCCCATTTTAAATTCTCTGCCATTTCTCTTGGCTCCCCCTCCTACTGATGCACCTGATGCTGATCTTCATAGAGGCATGTAGGGAGCTGGGTATGTTTAGCCTGGAAAAAAGACGGTTAAAAGGTGATATGATAGCCCTGTTTAAGTATTTGAAGAGGTATCACGTTGAGGATGGAGCAGACTTGTTTTCTGCTGCTCCAGAGACTGGAA
The DNA here is from genome assembly GCA_030847615.1 of Gambelia wislizenii. Taxonomy (NCBI): domain Eukaryota; kingdom Metazoa; phylum Chordata; class Lepidosauria; order Squamata; family Crotaphytidae; genus Gambelia; species Gambelia wislizenii. The sequence continues at coordinate 311,150,414 of JAUMIR010000003.1, read as the reverse complement.
CACGGAGCAATGGATGCAAGCTGCAGGAACAGAGATTCCACCACAACATTAGGAGGAACTTTTTTGACAGTAAGAGCTGTTTGGCAGTGGAACACACTCCCTCAGAGCGTGGTGGGGTCTCCTTCCTTGGAGGTCTTTAAACAGAGGCTGGATGGCCATCTGTCAGGGATGCTTTGATCGTGATTTCCTGCGTGGCAGGGGGTTGGACTGGATGGCCCTCGTGGTCTCTTCCAACTCTACAATTCTATGATTCTATGATTCTATGTCTGTGCCTGCCACTGCCCTGCCATCACCCCTTGCCCCATTTTCAATAGCTTCTGGGTAAGTCAGGGAGAGGGACCACGCAAGTGGTGAGCACCCCTTCCCTCCAAGCATCACAACTTCCCATTAGATTAAAAATTATCTGTATGTTCAACAGGATTTTATATCTCAAATGAAAATTACGGTAAAGGTTATTAAACCAGATATTTAGCACATGATTTTGAAGATAACATTGTTCTTTCTTTTTGCTTTTTAATTACACATTTGCCTGTATGTAAACCAGACGTACACAACCTCCAGGCCCCATCTGCTTCAGGGGTAATCCCTCAGCACTGATCAGCTGGGCTACAAGGGGAAAACCATCCTCCCCTGACTTCTGAGATCATTGTTTTCCTGCTGCTGGTAGCAATGGGTAACCAGCAATTTCTGTGTAGTGTGTGTTTGTTTGGGTGCAAAAGAGTGTGTGTATATATGTGTATTGGTGCATGTGTGCATGTGTCCACAGGACTGAAAAGGTTGTACACCCCTGATTTAATCTGTTGTCATTAATTCCTGTCCATTAGAGCTCCAGTCCCTGCAGTTTCTAGCTATATGTTTTGCAGCTGCTCTGTTTTATCTGCCCAGCTGTCTTTCTGTCACTTTCCTATCTTTCACTCTGTTGGAGGGTCTGCTGGCTGATAGATGTCAAATTGCAATAACTAAAGCATGTAGCTAACAGACAAAATTGAGCTGGTAATAAGGTGCCAGCTCACAGATGGCTGCATGCTCAAACTGTTAAAGAAAAATCCTTGCACCCTTTAAATTAAGTTCAAGTCACCTTTCCCCCGCCTGCCCCCCATGCTGTACAGTAAACGTGGGCAATATCCAAAGCTTGTGGGGGGGGAAAGGGACTGCTGCCTCCTGGTTACATGTAGGCTGAATAACATGGTAGCACAGTAACAGTTATAATATATAGATATAGGTATAGATAGATATATGTATAGATATAGATAGATATAGATATAGATATAGATAGATATAGATATAGATATAGATATAGATATAGATATAGATAGATATCACTGCTGCAGACATGTATGTGATGTCTTCAGAAATGAAGCTTTAGTCATCCTACTCCTGTTGTTTAATAGAGGGGATATTTAAAAGATTGTTTATAGTTTAGATAGAGGAACCCTGACTGGTTTGTGATCTGCTATACTGAACAACAGACTCATCAATTGTGTGCTGTGTCTATACAGGCACATGATTCTGGCCCTGGAGCTCAAGTAAAGGGACTTAGATAATTTATGCTATGTATGGCCATGGTAGCTTGTAGAAGAAGGTACCACTCTGCTCTCTGTTGGGCTGCACCATCATCACTGTAGCAGACAAGAGAGTGGTGCTCTGTATCTACCAACCCAGCTGCATACAAGTGACATAGGGGACCAACAGGGTTACAGTTAGTCCTATAGAACTTCAGACTGTCCTGGCTGCTCAGTTAAGCTACTTTTGAACCATTCATGCCCATTTCCTTGCTTGACTGCTTTCTTGTCTCCAGACCATCTGTCCATGGTCCTGTTTTCCAGTCCCAGACAGTGAGCAAACCTCGAAGGTTTATTGAAGGGCTGCTATTCATGACTGGTTGTCTCTACCTGGCTGAATGGGTCACTCTTTATACAGAACTAAGACGCAATGTTAGTTTCAAGAGATTTTAGAGTAGGTAGAGAGGTGGTCTTTGATACTATTTGGTCAAGTCCTGCTTGTTATCTGCTTCCTGCAACTATCTGGTTGGTTTTTATGGAAAGCAGGATACTGGATACAGAGAAAACTTTCAGAGTTCCTGCAGTGAATAAAACAATGAAGACCAAGAATCAGTCTGTAAACCCCAGTCCTTTCAAACAGAAAACACATTTTTCCAGAGGATAATCTTTCAATGCCAGTTCTATGCTTTCCATTGCAGTGTTTGTTCTATGGTTAACAAAAGTCATCTATATTTATTTTTTCATATAGAATACAAACAAATTGATGGAACTGAACAAATTAATGATAGCTGATGGATACTAACAACAAGGGGGGGAACTTCATTTGTAATTGCCTGAGGGATTGTTTTCCCACATGAACATGATGGAACACAAAGAGACATTTGGAGGCTTTTTCCCCCAAAGTCCCCAAACATGTAAAAAAATAAGGGAGGTGTTGACCACAAATAAAGTCTTTTATTTTTATACTTGGTATCTGGGTTATGGACTGCTGTCTCCAGGGATGTTGACCTAGCAGTGACTCTGCTATCTTTTCACATAATGGGGGAAAGCATTTTATTTGTCCATATTCTTAGTGTAGTCAACAGGGTTTTAAATCTAGAAGTAGGGGTTGGTAAAAAAATAGTAAAAAATGGGAATGAAAGAACTTGAGTTTTTTTTAAAAAAAAATGAATAAGGGGGAAAACCAAAACTGAAAGATGTGTCCATCCCTGTTGGATGTTTTCAGTTTTGATGTTTGAATGCTATTGAAGCTTTATGCCACTATAATGGACTATTACACCAGCATAGTACAGTTTTTGTAGGAGTGAGCAGCAGTGGCAGCAATGGGAAGATAGAGAAAGCCAGAACTGACAGGAGGAAAACTAGGCCTTCTGACCCCTGAGAAGTTCAGGAGCTGTCAGGGCAGTTATCTCTCCTGACACTGATGGCTTTCTCTGCTGCCCACCTGTCACTGCTGGGCCCACTGTGCTTTTATTCCTGTAATTCCTGTAGTTCAACTGTAGAACTGTAGCCATCTGCAGTTACAGATGGCTGTAACTACACAGCCATCATTGCTACATACTCTGGTGTAGTTAAGCCAGCCAACAGAGCCTGAGCTTCAGTGTGCTGTTGCTGCTCCTGTTTTTACAACTGTTGTGCTTTTATGCTTTAGATTTGTTTAAATTGTGAGCTACTCTGAAAGTCTTCTTCCTAAAAAGGTTGGATATAAATGATTGAGATCCTACATAAGGAGACGTATCCCCCTAATAAAACTACCTTTTAAGCAATGCAGCCCTCCCTGACATCACCATTGCCATGTTGGCCATTTCCATGTTGGTGAAGAATATGGGGATGAACATGGATAAGTAGAGTAGCAACTGCAGACGTGATCAGAGAACACAGAAATCGCCATGTTGTGTGTGTGGTGGTAGAGGAGGTGCACTGCTTACTAAATAGGACTTTTGATCATTACGTGGTTGGAAGAAACTATTGACCTGTGCAACTACTATTCAGTGAATCGCTATGAATTGCAATGGTTTGACTCAGATTTACACCATCATAATTCATGAACAGGATGCCAGCCAAATGTCTGATATCAGTTAATTAAATAAGCATTTCCCTAGGAAGGAGATTTTCAGACACGGAAAAATCGTCCCTTGCCGCGCGAGCAGCCTCCTGAAACTGCTGCGCGGCAAGGGTATTTTTCGGACGACGCTGTGCCTCTTGCGAAGCCGTCCGTGTCACTTCCGTGAAGCTTGGGACGGCTCCGCGTCATATTTCAATCACGGAGGCTGCCCGTGCTTGAAATATGGCGCGGAGCCGTCCCAAGCTTCACGGAAGTGACACGGACGGCTTCGCAAGAGGCACAGCGTCGTCCGAAAAATACCCTTGCCACGCAGCAGTTTCGGGAGGCTGCTCGCGCGGCAAGGGACGATTTTTCCGTGTCTGAAAATCTCCCAAGAAAAAGAAAGAGATCCCATTTATGTCATTCTGCACTGGGATACCCACCTTGGGATTCCTTTAATGATTAACACATGAAATAACGAGACGAGACAAACAAGTTGGGTTGAAACATGGGGCCAATTTATTTAAAATCTAACCTATGTATTTATTTATTTATTTATTTATTGAGGTATACGAACCATCCTCTCCATTGACGCCCCCTTGTCGTGGGAGAGAGGCTTGCGTACCCTAATGATGTTTTGAGCTATGCTGGCGGTGGTATAATAGCCACTGGTAGGGTCTCCCATGCCAGACATGTCAAAACCAAAGGGTCTGACAAAGAGCGTCAAAGGGCAGGATGGACTCTCTAGCCTTGTGGCAACCGTCCTAGGAGAAGGAAAACTCTAATCCCAAACCTGGGCAGATGGTGCTCGTCCAACCCTGTAAGGTCAACCATCTAAGAGAAGGAAACTCTAATCAAACCTACGGCCCAAGGACCTCACTGCCACGTCCATGCTTGCAAGGCCACGGCAGATGAATCTCTGGTTTAAAGGGTGAGGCCAGTTCTGTGCACGCTGCGCTCCACCAGAAAAATGCATTGCACAGGCTCGAAAGGAGGGACAGCGTGGTCAAGTCAGATATGGCGATGCTCTTTCAGAGCCCTTTCTAATAACTAATGGAGTGAAGCAAGGTTGTGTTCTTGCACCAACTTTATTTACAATCTTCTTTAGCACGATGCTCCAAAGGGCTATGGCAGAGCTTGAAGAAGACGACGGCATCTATATACGCTACCGTACTGATGGTAGCTTGTTTAACTTAAGCCGTCTGAGGGCTCACACTAAGACTCTAAACTATCTAGTCCGTGAGCTGCTCTTCGCCGATGATGCTGCCCTTGTTGCCCACACAGAAGCAGCTCTGCAGCGCCTAACATCCTGCTTTGCAACAGCTGCAGAGCTGTTTGGGCTAGAAGTCAACCTGAAGAAAACAGAAGTTCTTTACCAGCCTGCACCACAGGACGAACACCACCATCCCCACATTGCCGTCGGCAAATCTGTGCTCAAGTCCGTTCAGCAGTTCACCTACCTGGGAAGCATCATCTCCTCAGATGCCAAGATTGACAAAGAGATCGATCACAGATTAGCAAAGGCATATAGTGCATTTGGAAGACTCCACAAAAGAGTCTGGAGCAATAAACACCTGAGGCAAAGCACAAAAATCAGTGTGTATAGAGCCATCGTACTGTCTATCCTCCTTTATGGATCTGAAACATGGGTCACCTATCGCCACTACCTACGACTCCTCGAGCGCTTTCACCAGCGCTGTCTACGCACAATCCTAAATATACACTGGACTGACTATGTGACTAATGTTGCTGTCCTTGAGCAAGCAGGGATCACCAGCATTGAGGCCATGATATTGAGAACACAGCTGTGCTGGGCAGGGCATGTTTCTAGGATGGAGGACCATCGCCTCCCAAAAATACTACTCTACGGTGAACTCGCCACGGGTCAGCGTAAGAGGGGCGCTCCAAAAAAGTGATACAAAGACTCCCTGAAACAACATCTCAGGCTCGGCCAAATTGATCACCAACAGTGGTCCGCCCTGGCCTCACATCGGGAGGCATGGAGACGCACTATCCACAATGCTGCAGCCTTATTTGAGAACACACGACGAACAAGTCTTGAAGAGAAACGACAACGCAGAAAGAATCACAACCCAAAAACATCACCCAAGGAGACCTTCTGCTGTGCTTTTTGCAACTGGACTTGTTTATCTCGGCTTGGCCTTTTTAGTCATCAGGGCACTTGCAGAAAGCGCGGGATGAGTCCTTCATGAATCTTCGTTTGCGAAGAAAAGCCAGAGAGAGATACGAACCATGGGGGAGACCTAGTGCGGGACCAGCTGGAGCCGATGGTCCCTTGGACACATCTCCCAGCTTCCCTGGGCAGAGCACCTGAGCCCTGGAGGAGATCCCAGGAACTGGGATGCCCACCAGGCACCATCTAATGGAAGGCAGGCCCCATGATGCAACTCCTCAAGCTGCATGACTTCTATTCGGGGTTCCATCATAGTTCCCGCCTCAAGAATAGGTCATCCCCCTGCATCCCAGCTGCATGTTCTGCAGGTACAGTATGATAAGCCCATCCTTCAACCCGCAAAGGGAGACCCATAGGTGAATGCCAACTTACCCTATTTCCCCCACTCCCCGCCACAGATAAGGGGCAAGTGTCCACTTAGCCCCTATCTGTCAGCTGAGGAGGAGGGAAGGGCTGGACCACAGTTGGCTGGGTGGGAGGAGGAGAGGAGGGGAGGAGGAGAAGAAGGGAAGGGCTCCTTGGGCTGGGAGAAAAGCCGGGCCGCTGCTGGATAGGTGGGAGGACGGAAGGTCTCCTCGGTCTATAGAAAGGCCTCTCCTCCGGCCAGGAGAAAGGGCATTCGACTGTTAGCTGCAGAGGAGGGGAGGAGTTCCTCCTCCCACCCAGCCTGCAGCAGCTGCCAATCAGTATCCCTTCACTCACACCCTTCACACACACACTACACACAAAGCAGGCAAACCACCAATAATTTAATCCTCCAATCAAGCTCACACATGTCCACACAATGCTGGGCTGTTCAATCACACCCTCAACCACTTGTGCACAGCCCAGCCAACACTTAGCTCTCCCTTGTGGTGTCCCTGCAGTCAATTTCAAAGGTCATTTTTCCTTGTGGCATTTGTGCAGTCATTGCTAAGAAAGAGGAAATGGCCAGGGGCAGTAACAGCTTATCACAGGTATGCTCTCCACCCCTGACCCCTCCCAGCCCTGGCGTGGCCACGCCAGGACCAATCGTCATCTGCTTTCCACGTGTGGTCATTAAAACACCTCCCCTTCTGCAGCCCTGCATGCTGCTCAGGGAGGTGGTTGTTCCATCTCGGCATCCCTTCATTGTGGTGTGATTATATATTTGGAATAAGCTTGGTATGACTTCAGTTAGAAAAGTCAATTGAGCTCTAGTGGAATCATAGAGCTGGAAGGGACTGCAAGTACTATCTAGTCCAATCCCCCAACATGCAAAAATACACAGCTAAAGCACTCCCAAAACAGATGTTGACAGCTTTGCTGGGCACCTGAAAAATGGCCATCCACTGGCTCATGTCTTAGGCACTGAAGCAGCAGAAAACAAACTTGCTCAATCTTCTACATGACCTCCCTTCAGATATTTAAAGATGACTATCATGCCACCTCTTATTCTCTTCTTCATGCCTACCCAGCTCCCTAAGTCATTCTTCATAGAGCTTGATTTCCAGACCTTTGATCATCTTGGTTATCCTCCTCAGGACACACCCCAGTTTATCAATATCCTTTCTTGAACTGTGGTGCCCAGAACTGGCTACAGTATTCTAGGTGAGGTCACACCAAAGTAGAATAGAGTGGAACTACTACTGCCTTAATCTGAAAACTATATGTCTGCTGCTGTAGCCTAGAGTTGAATTTGAGTTTTTATGGCCACCACATTACACTGTTAACTCTTGTTGAGCTTGCTACTCACATTTAGACTTCTGGTGACTGATACTAATCATAGGCACATTTCTTTTAGCTCATGTGATCCATCTACTCAGTCCTCAACTTCAGAATGCATTTTTGCAAATATGAAAGACAACAGCTTGGTGTGAGAAATTACAAATATTCCTGTCTACTCTTGACAACCTGAAGCAAAAATTGCTTTATTCTTTCACTAAGCTAGAGTTATCATCTATGTCAGAAGAAATTAAATGCTCAGGAAACATGGTTCTATGCTGTGATAATTTATTTGCATTAAATATTATCAGAAAAAGAGGACTTCATTTATTTCAACATAACAAACAGGATCAGAAACAAATAATCCACTGAAAGTTTTATTTTAATATAACAGAAATCCCCCACCCCATGTCTTGTCACAAATGGCTTTTGGAAATTGCCACAGTTCTTCAAACAGTCTGTTGTGTTGATCTAGCAGACTGCTGTATGAGAATCAAAATGATAGCTCTGCTGGGCTCCTGAAGCTAATTGACTTCAACATGTCTGCAGTCAGACTTTTAATCATATTCCTTCTGTACCAGTTGATTTGAAGCCAAACCTCTTCTTGTAGTGATCTAAGATAAAGAGAGCTACAGCCTATATTATCTATAGATAAGGTTGGTATTTTCTAGCTCCTCAAATCCTGGCATCTAATTTATGCATCATGCAAATTATTATAATTATGCCTATTATTGATTTGCATTCTAATGGTGCAATTCCAGCACATTTATCATTGCATTCTTTCTACCAGTAAGTTTATGCCTTGGTACCATTTTTGAGAGGACCACTACAGAGTAATGTTTAAAAAACTGAACTTGTAAAGATAACAACTGGCAGCAATTACAATGATGAGGATGATGGTGATGATATTGTGTCATGCACAGGCACTTCTATTGCTTTTCTAATCAGATGACTATTTTTTGCCATCAGTTTTTGTTGATGACAAAAAGCTACAGATCCATGAAAATATCACAGGATGCTCCAAAGAGTAATTGCCACCTGATTTACAAGGGGGAGTTGCAGAGGAAAGTAAGGACTAACAGAGGTAATTGCAGGAAGAAAGCAAAGTATAATTTCCTTTGGGGGTACAGATTAAATAGTTTATTAAAACAGATGAAGGCAATGGCAAAGTCCTCTGAACAAATCTTGCCAAGAACTGTTTGCATTAGGGCCACCACAAGTTAAAAATAAGTTGAAGACACACAACAACAAATTAGTAAATCATCTAGTCTCACTTTCTTTTTGTTAAAGATAATGATAAATGCTTTATTTTTACATTCCTATTCCTTTCCCCTTACCAACTACATCTTCATATCTGGCCATGTGTACAATAATCTTCCAAATGAGGCAACACTATGGATCTGATGAAGTGGACTGCAGTCAACTGTCTCCACAGGGTCTCCAACCTAGAGGTGAGGAAGGAGTCTGCCCTTGGGGCTTTGCTCTTTCTTATCAAGTCCTGTGGCTTGGGAGGGGGCAACCTGGGTTTTGCGTTCCAGAATTAATGGAGCAGCCCCATTAATTTGGGGTCAGGTGTTTCACCCAAGGGAAGGCTGAGGAGGTAGTCACCAGGTTGACACCTGGCCTCAGCTGGACATGCACCAGTTCGCTCCCCCTCTTTTGCTCATCTTCAGTTTATTTAAATAGTTTTAGGTAAAATAAAGTGGTCCTTATTTTACCCAATTCCTTTGTCTGGTCTCGTTATTTCTGGGTTGGTCATCAATGGTTCTTGTGCTGATCGAAGGGTCACTGTGTTGGGAGTTGCATTGATGCACTGACCATTGCATTGTCCTGCTAGTTAATCAACAAAGACAGATTCATAACTGAATTGTTGTATTGTTTCTAAGAACTAATAATAATAATAATAATAATAATATTTATTTATACCCCGCCCTTCTGTTAAAACAATCGGGCGGCTTACAAAAATTAAAATACAATACAGATAAAAATCCCTAAACACCCCCCACCCCACCCTCCCCCATAAAAAAATATTAAACAAATATAAATTAAAAAGCAACTGATCTAAAATCACATTTAAAAACAATAAATACAATAAATAGCCAGCGGACTAAAAGAGGCCAGGATCCCCTGAGGCCGGGATCATAGAATCATAGAATTGCAGAGTTGGAAGAGACCACGAGGGCCATCCAGTCCAACCCCCCTGCCACACAGGAAATCTTGATCAAAGCATCCCCAACAGATGGCAATCCAGCCTCTGTTTAAAGACCTCCAAGGAAGGAGACCCCACCACGCTCCGAGGGAGTGTGTTCCACTGCCGAACAGCTCTTACTGTCAAAAAGTTCCTCCTCATGTTGAGGTGGAATCTCTGTTCCTGGAGCTTGCACCCATTGCTCCGTGTTCCAGTCTCTGGAGCAGCAGAAAACAAGCCTGCTCCATCCTCAGCGTGACATCCCTTCAAATACTTAAACAGGGCTATCACATCGCCTCTTAACCGTCTTTTTTCCAGGCTAAACATACCCAGCTCCCTAAGTCTCTCCTCATAAGGCATCGTTTCCAGACCTTTCACCATTTTAGTTGCCCTTCTCTGGACACGCTCCAATTTGTCAATATCCTTTTTTAATTGTGGTGCCCAGAACTGGACACAGTATTCTAAGTGAGGTCTGACCAAGGCAGAATAGAGTGGCACTATTACTTCCCTTGATCTAGACACTATACTTCTATTGGTGCAGCCCAAAATCGCATTGGCCTTTTTAGCTGCCGCATCACACTGTTGGCTCATGTTCAATTTGTGGTCTACTAGGACTCCTAGATCCCTTTCGCACGTAGTCTCATTCAGCCAGGTCTCTCCCATCCTATATTTATGCATTTCATTTTTCCGCCCTAAATGCAGTACTTAGGGATCTAATTAGGAAAGGCCTGCCGAAAGAGATCTGTCTTTAGTGCTTTTTTAAAGCTACTCAGGCTTGTCATCTGACGGATCTCGTTCATCAGGTCATTCCACAATTTGGGGGCGATTACCGAAAAGGCCCTCTGGGAGGTTGCAGACAGCCTAGATTTTTGTGGCTGAAGCAAATTCCTCCCAGAGGACCAGAGTGCACGGGGAGGATTGTATGGGAGGAGGCAGTTCCGGAGATAAGTTGGATCCAAGGTAATAAGCAACACCTTATACTGGGCCTGGAAACTGATAGACAGCCAGTGGAGAGATTTTAATACTGGAGTTATATGGACTCTCCTACCAACTACCAACTCCTGTGAAGAAACTGCCACTGATACTAGATGTAAGCAAAGCATGCTTTTTTGGCTTGTTTGTGTGTGTTTGTTTTAATGTGGGGTATCAGATAAGAATTTATGCAGTTGGAATATCTGCTAAAAAATACCCTGTTGCTCTATTTATCCTGGACAAATTCTGCTGCTGTTGCTGCCTTACTGTGTTCCAGCCTTGCCCCACCCCCTTTCTTCCCTCTCCATTGCCTCACCTTATGGCACCATCCCTTGCTCCTTGTACCTCATATATTTCTTCCTCACTCCTACACTCCACTATTGCACCTCTCTCCATCCATTGCTGTCTTGCTGCTTATACCCTGCCATTGCAACACTCCCTTTCCTTCCCTGCTTTCCCCTCCTTTGCCTCACCATTCACCTTCATTCCTCTCACACTTGTTCCTTGCATACCACTACTATACCTCTCCTCCTCCCCCCTCCTGTTCCCTCCCTTCACACACTGGACATGCCCTCCTCCTTTCCTTCTTGCATTCCACCATTGTACCTTTCCTCCTCTTTTCCCTCTTTGCACTTCTTTTGCCTCACCTTGCTACTTTTTCACACCTTCCTCCCTTGCGTCTTGTACTTGGCTGTTGCCATTGTGTTTCTCTGATGCTGAGAGAATGACCCTCCTAATGTTACCTAGGTTTTGTGGCTGAACAGCAATTCAAACTGTGAACCCTCAGACACTCCACACTCAAGCCACTATACCACATTTGGGCTCTATGGCAACCTTACCACTATATTATGGTAATTTGCATATAGCTGTCTTTTCCTTGTCCTTTTATTGCTGTAAAATAATGATTCTTAACCTTTTGGGGGGTTATGTCCCCCTTTCCTATTTACTCCCTTCTCCCTTTATTGGCCTCTGAAGCAAAATGGCAGTTCAAATATTGCTTTTAGAAGGCTTTCCTATATAGGAACAATTTAAGAAGGATAAAAATGTATATGGCTTTGAATTGACTAAGGACTTTTTTCAGATGCCCTAAAAAAAACCCATGGAGGTTGGGAGGAGGACGGCACTGTCCCACTTCCAGCAATCAATTTCTCATGATGGTGTCCTCCTCCTGTCCTTCCTCCGTGCTTCCTCCATGCTGGAGGGTTGAGAAAGGTGCCGCTTTTCATTGACGGAAACTTTTGTCGATGAAAAGTGGTGCCTTTCTCATCCCTCCAGCACAGAGGAAGCATGGAGGAAGAACAGGAGGAGGACAGGGTGTGCAAAATTGATCGCCAGAAGTGGGACAGCACCATCCTCCTCCTGACCTCCACAGGAGGTTTTTAGGGCATCTGAAAATCTCCATAGTCTGAGATACAATTATGTACTAATGCAGAACACTTAGTTGGGAAAATGTAGAAGTTATTGTTGAGATTGGAAACAGAAGAGAAACAAGATAAAGGATGTATGGTAAAGTGGGTTCAAAATGTTGGTCATGATATATTAATCGAACAATGGGGAAAATGTGGGTGGAAGAAAGTTTAAGTCTTCTCTATATGAGGGGGGGAAATATGAATACATCCAAAAAAGCAGGCATTTGCAACAATGCGAACTGTCTTCACGGTCAAAAGAGCCCCCTAAACTCTGCATGACCCCTAGCCAGGGTGGCAGCCACAAGTGATTTACTCACAATTTTAAATCTTCCACCACCAATTTTTTTTTAAAAAAAAAAGTTTTCCAGGTGCGCACAAGTGACAGTTCATATTTATTAAAAAGAAAGGAAGGAAGGAAGGAAGGAAGGAAGGAAGGAAGGAAGGAAGGAAGGAAGGAAAAGAGTATTGATAACCATGTTATCAATTTACTAGACCCTCGCTTAGCCAAAAATCAGACATGGCAGCTGCAGGTGCTTTCCCTGTTTGCTAGCCCCTCCCCCCATGCTCATCCAGCCAATCAGATTACACTGCCTATTCATATTTGTGTGAATGTGAGTGTTCAAATGATCACACATTCGCATGTCATATGGAGCTTTTTTAGAAATCCAGATGAGGCTCCCAGGTGTGATGCACACAGACTTTGTGGTGGATTTGGCTGCCCCCCCTTCTGAATTACATGTATTTATGTGCATGTCCATATGTTCGCATCCTGTTTGAATTTTTTTTCACCATATAGACAAGACATTACATTGAGTTACGATCTTAAATATTTTTTTTATAAGATGTTGTACCATTGGTATTTAACTCCAGAGAGATTATCTATGATATATAAAGGGTCCATCAATGTTTGTTGGAAATGTGAGCAACAAGAAGGAAATTTTTATCACATGTGGTGGACTTGTGAGAAGTAAAGAAATATTGGACTCAGATTCATGGTTTGATTCATGGAGCAAATTGAGAAGAGACATGGAAGAGTTTTACAATACATGATTACAGCAGCCAAGTTGTTATATTCCTAGAGGTGGAAGACAACAACCACTCTGTCAGTTGTGGACTGTAAATGAGATTGATTGACTTTGCTGAAATTGATAAGTTCACTATTTTAATGAGAAAGAAATCATTAAGTGATTTTAGGAAGGATTGGGTGTTGGTAATTGTCTTTTTGCGGGATTAGCAGTGGAAATTGATGACAGTAGGTTTTGAAAACTAGTAGAATTATATAAATTGTAGAAGTTTAGTATAAAGGTTTGGTGATAGTGGAAGTAAAATACTACACAATCTCTAACCATCAGTAGGGAAGTTGGAAATCATTGTGTATTTCCTTTTTCTTTTCCCTATATTTTTTCTTCTTTTTTTCTGCAAGTGTCTGTTAGTTACTTTTCAGTGGCTGGAGTTGCAGTTTATGCTGTATGTGTTATATACATTTCCATTTTATGTAGTTCTATATGTAGTTTTAAAATTTTCTCTATGAATATATACATTATTTAAAAGGCAGGCATTCCTGAAAACTTTATATAGTATGCATAGTAACTTGGCTTGTGACTTATTTTGTATATTGGATTTTTCCAAACAGTTGGGATACTAAAGAGCAGAACATGATGTGAAGTGTGAAACTCATTGCTTCAACATAACTAGCTATTTGGTATTTGGGAGATTAGTTATTTAATATTTGATAAAAGGCTTCAGCTCTTCACTTCCAGTGCGGTCACTCCACATGCTTGACTTGCCTGTGAATAGTTTATGAGAAAGAAATGAAATGCATTATCCTGATTTGCTGTCATCACATACCAAGAAACTAATGCCAGCCATACAACGATAGTTTGCATTGCAAATTGGACATGAATTATTACTGCTTTTTATATGCATTTACAACTTTCCAACACAGCCTGTACACTTTGTTTCTGAAGTCATAATTGGATCCCACTAAATTCAGTGGAGATGAAAAACTACAGCCAGAATTCTTGAAACCTTTTGGATAGATGGTTTTGCAGTGAGTGATAATAATGCAACCTAATTGCCTATTTCCACCAGAACAGTTAAAATAGTAGCTTTTATCAGATGCTCTCCCATAATTATCTCCAAATCCTTTACATATTCTCCTTATCACATTTTTTGGCAGCATGGAATGGGAAGAGTGCCTCTCATGAGGCTTAGACTGCCATGCAGGCTGCTTCTATGCCGCTGCTCAAGGCTCCTTCATAGAGCAGCTAATCATAGCCCACTGATGACTTGGGGAAGGCTCTGCTTCCAAGGCTATATATACCAGATTATTAGGAGAGGCTCTTTACCAAGTAACTAGGGCATACAATATGTCAACAAGGGAGAAAATTGTCTCCTTTGTGGTACTTTACATACAGAATCACCTCCTCATGCAGATGTGTCTGGTGCCAACATTGCAGCTGTTTCAGCACCAACTTTTTCTTTGTTGTGGCATTATATTTGTTTTTTTTCTGTTTATTTTATAGTCTGTGCTGCTTTTCTTTCTTTGGGGTTATTTTTATTTTATCACTTGTTTATAACAGTTATTCGTTGTTTTAACTGTATCTGTAGATCACTGTGGTATTTCTAAGGCTGAAGGGCAGTTTTAAAATGTTTCCATAAGTAAAATATACTGTTGAGCACAGCCTGGAAGTTCATGGCTCAATTCTGAGCCATACAGAATGCTTTAATTCAGCCACTTTACAACTCACTTCCAGCCTATGACCTTTACCACTATCTCTTGGACATAATGATGTTTTCATGTTTTCTTTTAACCTATCAAAAATATTTATACTTACTTTTCCACTGCCCCACAGAGAAAAAATTTACAATAAATCAATTTAAAACAATATAACATAATATTAGGCAGAAATATCCATGAATCATAGAGGGAACCATGTAGACCACGTAATTCCATCAATCTGATTGACGCAGGTAATCCAGAGCTAGAACATCCCCAACATATGATTATATAATCTTTTCTTGCAGACCTCCAGCAATGGAGATCCAACCATATCTCTAGGTAATTGGTTCTGCTATTGAACTGCTCTTACTCTTACCATGTTTCTCCTATAAGTAACTTCCTTATGATAACATACTATTTTGCTTCGGGATATTTGGTTTAGGAAAAGACCTTGCAAGGGAGGAAAATGAAAGAGCTATATAAAATTATATATGTTGTAGACAAATAGTACAGAGGGAGGTTCTTTTTCTCTCACAATACCAGAATCAGGCAAGGATAGATAAAAGGAAATGGTTCCGCACATACTCCATCATAAATTATGGGGTTCACTGCCACCATGGTGAGCTGATGCCACCAACTAGGATGGTTTTAAAAGAGGATTAGACAAGATGGAGGATAATTGCCCTTCAGATATCAGTAGCCACTTGTCACTATGGATGATAGGACTTTCAATGGCTACAGATGATGACTATATGCTACTCCAGGATCAGAAGTCTCCTGCCTCAGAATACCAGTTTCTGTTTAGCAACTATGGGTGAATGGTTTTGCCCTCATACAGTAGGACCCCCGTATCCCCTGATCCAATATCCACTGATTCAGTTATCCACAGGACACAAAACAGCACACTTACCATAGAGTCTTCCTAGAAAATGTGTCCTCTCTAGACATTTTCTAGGTCCTCCAAGGCAACTCTATGATATTTTAAACCAGAAGTTCCATTATTTTCAATGGTGTTCGCTATTATCCATGGTTTTCAGTATCCATGGGGCCCCAAGAACCAACCCCCAGCAGATAAGGGGCTCCTACTGTTTCGGGGCTTTCCAAAATGCATTTATTTGGTCACTGTGGAAAACAGGGTGATGGACAAAATAAGCCTTTGCCCTGATGCAGCATTATTGTTCTTATGTTCTTAAACCCAGTAGATCAGAAAGACCTGCCCCCTAGAGCAAGTATTTGCCTTCTTCTATCACACAGAATATTTGAACAGTGCTGTAATGTTGCCCCCATCCCTTCAGAATCACTTCTCCAGATTAAACATACCCACTTCATTCAGGCATTCCTTAGAACACTACCACTGTTTTCCATACTACCATCTTTTTTCTCCTTCTCCAGTTTGTTCACATCCTTTGTCAAGCAGGCACAGTACTTCAGTTGAAGCCTGACCAAATAGAGGGGAAAAAAACAGAACTTAGAACAGTTACTTTTTGAGACAACAACTCCCAGAATCCCCAGGCAGCCATGAGAAATGCTTTGTCAAATATCTGATAAAATCAAACATAATTTCAGCAGATAATGAAACTAACACTGGAAAGAGCCAAGACTGAGGAGATTTTCAGATGCGATTTTCAGCAGGATATATTCCAAAACAACTCCGTTGCTGCCGTCCTGCAGGGGAGCAGTTTCGGACGATGCCGTCCCTCTGCCGAACCCCTCCATGTCACTTCCATGACAGAATGGAGGAAACCGCATCATATTTCACTCACGGGCAACAATCGTAAATGAAATATGACGCGGTTTCCTCCATTCTGTCATGGAAGTGACACAGAGGGGTTCAGCAGAGGGATGGCGTCGTCCAAAACTGCTCCCCTGCCATGCAGCAGCAACGGAACTGTTTTGGAATATATCCTGCCAAAAATCGTGTCTGAAAATCTCCTGAGACAGAAAAATCCCATGCACAAAATAAACGAAAATAAGCTTTCAGGATATATCACAGCTGTGGACAAAATATGGGCTGTGTGTTCTACATATCTCACCCAGGTATTTTTTCAGCCCCCCCCCCAAAGGTCCCCATACCCCAGTGAATGATAAACTTTTTGCCACCTAATGGCTTTTAGCCTATGAAGGGTTTATTCAAACCAGGAACTGATTGAACTTTGGGCTTAAGCCACTTCCATTTTTCACTCTTGGTTTTCCCATTAGCACTATGTTGTGTTTGGCCTGTGCACATGAGAGCCACAATGGTTATTGAGCATACAGTTAACTCCAAAAACATCCATGTATTTAGTGCTGCAGAGGAGTCGTAAGCCAATCTGGCTGTATAGACTTGGAACCCTGCCTTATCAAAGTTATGAATTACAGGGACATTTACAAGAAGATTTAGCCAAATGTGCTTATGACCCCCCTCCCCTCTCAAACCTTCAGGCTCTTGATAATCTACTGAAAAAGCTGCCTTGAATCCCATCTTCAGAGAAAGGCGGGATATAAATCCAATAAATAAGTAAAGCAAGCAACTAGGTTTCTGGAGACAATAGAGCAGTACCTGCATCTTTGCATTCCCCACCCAGCCTTCACATATGTAGAATAAATATATGCAAGATGCATAGTTAGAGGGAGGCACAGTGGCTCAAAACAACAAGAACAACAACAACAACCTGCTGGATTCCGAAATGGGAACAAGTGTCAACTTTCATCTATAAAATGCATTGGATCACTAGCTGTTTGTGAGATTTAGCTCACTGGATTGTTGTAAGGAGAAAGTGTAGACCAAAATGCAGTATTTATAAATGATGCAGATAATGTATAAATGTTTAAGTGCTACTCTTATTCTTATTCCTATTTGCTATTAGGAGTCAGGAAAAACAAAACACTCACACAATGCAACTAGATGTCTCCTGCTCTCATGCCACCCAACTGTACCTCTATGTTGTTGTTTTTCACAGAAACACTAGTCAAATCATAGTAAATATCATTACTGCATCTAGCTGTAATAGATGCAATTGGTTAGTAGAGTATGTGGATATCTTCTACGGTAAGTAAAACTGTTACGCAGACATTTCCCACTTTGTGTTTCTGTTTCAGCTTCAGATATAGCAGCAGAACAGGGACAGATCCTGGTCATTGCCACAGCTGCTGTTGGTGGATTCACTCTCCTAGTCATTCTCACTCTGTTCTTCCTCATCACTGGAAGGTAACTGACCTGGTAACTGTTTTTTTGTGGAAAGCAATAGTCATGTTCACTAATACAGTTAAGATTATTTTAAAATTGGAACTGAGCAATCCTACAGGGCAGGCAGGTGCTACCATGGTAGTGGCAAAGTAAAATTTTCAAATAAAGTAAATGTCATGAGAAATTAAGATATACTGATCTTCTGATCAAATCTAAGCTTCACTTAATATGAAATGCATACCTTATAACTTTGTACTTTAAAATATTGCCACTTGGTAGCTATATGGATTTTTTTATTGTACATAAATGCCTTTGTATTGTTCAAACAATACTTACAAACACATACCCAGTGTCAGAGATGGATTTACGACTTGATATACTTGGTTAAGATAGTCAAGCATGTCTTCATTTTTTCGAGGTAAAATGGTAGGAAAATAAAATAAAAATCAAACATGTAACTATTAATAGTGGGAAGTGCAGCCCCATCCAGGGTAAGTTGCTTACCCAATTTCTGGAGTTAAGAACCATCACTGCATAAAAACCTGTCTTATCAGGATTCAGCTACAGTTTATTGGCCTTTGTTCAGTCCATTAGAGCATTCAGGCATTGGTCCAGCACCTGCACAACCTCAGCTGACTCTAACAATAAATTGTAGCTGGGTGTCCACTGCAAAGTGATGGTACCCTACCCCAACCCTGTTATGACCTCAACCAGAAGCTTCATATAGATATTGAACAGCATAGGAGACAAAATGGAACCCTGTGGCATGTCCACAGCTTTATGGTCCAATGTATTGCAGTGCTTCCTACTTCCATCCAGTGGAACAGGTTCAGTAAGATACCGTGATGAATAATATCATATGCCACTGACAGGTCCAAGAATATCAACAAGGAAACTCTCCCCCTGTCCTGTGGCATTACTAAGGCTGGTGTCACCCCTCCCCCCAACGGTGTCACCTGGTGCAGTTCGGACTCTCCACACCCACCAGTGCCACCACTGCTACTGCCCATGTCTTTCACCTGGAGGAATTGGTCACTCGGAATGACTAAGCTCATTTCAGTGCTGTGCCCTGGCCTGAAACCAGACTGAAATGGGTCCAGATAAGCTATGGATATTAATTACTTAAAACTCTAATTATGACAAAGTAAATAATAAAATTTCATAAAAATATCTTTACTAATTCAGTGTCAGACCTAGACTAAAAGGATGAATGCAATAATCAATGTTACCAACCTTTGAAATAAATTATTTTGTTCAGGGGGAAAACATCACATTCTCATGTTACTTTAAGAACCTTTAAGTGTTACCTTAAAAACTTTGGAAGCTGTTTTAACTTGTTAATGTTTCCACATTGAATGGGCTCTTTCAGTTGCATAAGGTATGAATTTGTTCGATGAAGTTACTTATGCTGGTGTTTAAAGAGATCTGGTAGGACAATGAAGAACAAATAATGTCTGGTAGGGTTTGAAGCAAGTGTTAAAGTATAAAATTGGACTGGTGTCCTACAGATGGGTTCCGCTTCACTCTTTGGAATCAGTAATTTGATATAGTGTTGAATCACAAAGGCTGCTAATGAGTCTATTCATATTGAAGAGTCATGAGGAGATAAACACCTGCATCCGTACTTGACTGAGTGATTATCTGCTAACACTGAACACTTCTGCCAGCTTTTGGATAATAAAATGGAAGGATAAAAACCAGAACACATTATGTGGGATTGTGGAGGATAAATGCCAAAGAATTTAACAGTTTCAATGTTGTGTGATCAATATAAGACTTCTGTGTTGCAGTAGTAATCCGATTTTGTAGGGGCAAGAGAATCTGTGCAGTAACTACACTCCTGTGATGTCTTAGGATGTTCATGAACATTCTTGGTAGGAAAGAAATGAAGCCCATGGTGCCAAAACAACAACAAACAACCCACAAAACACATTCACCTGGCTTCTCTAAAGAAAACTAAAGTTCAGTCTTGCTAAGGATGCCCTTTGCATAGGCCCTGAGGGGACAATATCTGGATAGAGAGGAAGGCTGAAAGGACTGAAAAGCTCAGTGACACCATGTAGGTAGCTACAGATGGTGGTGGTGGGAAAATGAGGCCTTTACCTTTCCAAATAAGAATCCCCACTCAGGAAATTTTCCTTTATTCCCCAAATTTCTAGCATTGCTGAGAGTATGACACTGAAAATTGTTCACGCTAAAACTGTTATATTTGCTGTATTCACATTCCTATTAATTTTGCCTGCCCCTTTTCTTTGTATACCTAAACTATACAGCTGTCCCTCTGTATCCACGGATTTAAGCATTCACGGCTTGAAAATATTCTTTAAAAAAATAATAATCCAAAAACAAACCTTGATTTTGCCATCTTATATAAGGGACACCATTTTGAAAGGAATGCTATGGATGTAGTGTATCTTGATTTCAGTAGGCCTTTGCCAAAGTCCCCCATGATATTCTTACAAAAAAGTTAGTAACATGTCGGGTAGACAATGCAATGTTTAGGTGTATTTGTAATTGGTTGATAGGCCGAATCCAAAGGGTAGTCAAAAAATGGCTCCTCTTCATCCTGGAGAGAAGTGACTGATGGGGTGCCACAGGGTTCACAGTGCTATTCAACATCTTTATCAATCACTTGGATAAGGGAATAGAGGGCATGCTTATCAAGTTTCCAGATGACACCAAATTAGGAGGGGTAGCTAATACCCCAGAGGACAGAATCAGAATTCAAAATTACCTTGACAGATTAGAAAGCTGGGCAAAAACCAACAAAATGAATTTCAACAGGGAGAAATGTAGGATACTACACTTGGGCAGTAAAAATGAAAAGCACAGATATAGGATGGCTGACACCTAGTTTGATGGGAATCCATGCAAAAGGGATCTAGGAGTCTTAGTGGACCACAAGCTGAACATGAGTCAGCAGTGTGATGCGGCAGCTAAAAAAAGCGAATGCAATGTTAGTCTGCATCAATAGGAATATAGTGTCTAGATCAAGGGAAGTAATAGTACCACTCTATCCTGCTTTGGTCAGACCGCACCTGGAATACTGTGTCCAGTTCTGGGCATCACAATTCAAGAAGGATATTGACAAGCTGGAACGTGTCCAGAAGAGGGCAACCAAAATGGGAAAAGGTGTGGAAGCCATGCCCTGTGAGGGAGCAGCTTAGGGAGCTGGGCATGTTTAGTCTGGAGAAAAGAAGGTTGAGAGGTGATATGATAGCCATGTTTAAATATTTGAAGGGATTTCATACTGAGGATAGAGCAAGATTGTTTTCTGCTGCTCCAGAGACAAGGGCACGGAGCAATGGACTCAAATTACAGGAAAAGAGATTCCATCTGAACATTAGGAAGAACTTCCTGATGGTAAGAGCTGTTTTGGCAGTGGAACACATTGCATCGCAGTGTGGTGGAGTCTTCCTCTTTCAAAGTTTTTAAGCAGAGACTGGATGGCCATCTGTCAGGAATGCACTGATTGTGTATTCCTGCATGGTAGGGGGTTGGAAGAGTAGTCTCTTCCAACTCTATGATTCTTTGATTCTGTAGTGTTGGACTAGGACTCTGGGTCACCAGGGTTCATATTCCCACCATGGAAGCCCACTGGGTGGCCGTGAGCAAGGCTCATTTTCTCAGCCCCAATCCCAATGTTAATCTCTTCTGAACAAATTTTGCCAAGAAAACCACATGAGAGATTCATTTTAAGATC
The DNA here is from genome assembly GCA_030847615.1 of Gambelia wislizenii. Lineage (NCBI taxonomy): Eukaryota > Metazoa > Chordata > Lepidosauria > Squamata > Crotaphytidae > Gambelia > Gambelia wislizenii. The sequence continues at coordinate 311,128,831 of JAUMIR010000003.1, read as the reverse complement.
ACCACATGTCAGAAATGACTTGAAGACACACAACAGCAATTCCACAACAACAATTTTTAAAATGTGCGAAGAGACCTAATTTTTGTAAGCCACTTTGAACAATTTCAGAAAGCAAGATATAAATGTAATGAATGAAAAAAAATATTGCATGTGCAAGAGCAAAAATGGAGGATGCGTTGTTGTTTTTTAAATTTTTCATTTATTTATTTGTTTTTTTAAAATGGATTTGTTTCCATTTTGGTGACAGAGCAAGTTTACAGACTGACATCTCTGCAGATAATTAGCTGGAATTGTCTCAGAACACCCTTCATACCTTTGGTGCCCATTAGTACAAAGTAACTGAAGACTGTTATTAATTTTATTACTAACAAACTCCTTGACCTAAACCCTGTTATTACGCCTGACTAAAGTAGACCCACTGAATCAATGGAATTTGCCTATGTGCCCACTCACCATTTAAAAATTGATTCAGTAGGTCTACTCTAGTTGAGACTAACCAAGAAGGTTCTAGCCCTTGTTTTATTACTAGCCCTTTTCTAGCTGCCCTTTTCAGTGAAATGGAAGTGATCTAAGTTTACATTTTGAATCAAACACAATCAGTATGCAGTCAATATCATTAATTCTGTGGTATTTTAAAAAGTGAAATGGTGTTCATTTTTTTCAAGGTGCCAGTGGTATATAAAGGCAAAAATGAAGTCTGAAGAAAAACGAAGGGCTCATTTGCAAAATGGACACTGTAAGTGAAGCAATATGTGATGTTTCATACTTAACTGAAGATTAACCCTTGTATTTTTATACATTATCTCATCTTATATCTAGCTGATAGAAGGGGCTTGAGACCTCTGAAGGCCCATATTTTAATAACATCTATCTTTATCCAAGTTAGTGTGTATCAGCAATACACACTTAGAACTACTCATGAACAGGAAAAGTTACCTTCATCCCAAAATTTAGGGAAGGTGCATAATTTCTACACAATTTTCCCCAGAACTGAAGTAACTGGGGCATCTTCTGCTCGGGCAAGTTTGTACATATAATATAGTATATCAAGTAAATAAACATATCAGTTCTTTATACATGCACCAAAAAAGCAGTCCAAAGATCTAAGAGCTTTTGTTAGCTTTTTTTTCTTAAATCTATGTTTATTCCAAGATGTTTGTCTTAGGAAAGAAAACAATCCCAAACACCTTTATAAACTTCAAAATAAATGTGTTGTTTTTTATCAAGTTTAAGGATGTTTTTGTACATTTCCACCTGTTCCTCATTATGTGATTTTCTCTGAAGTTCCTGCTTCTGCCTGCTGAGAACCCTATCATGCTTTTTTATTTTTTAAATTCCTCTCCTCCTCATTTTGTAGTGGAATTGTTTCCACAAAGAAAATATATTCAGTGTCAGCTCTGCCATAGATTTAAAACATATAATATCAGAACTGAAACTTCAGCAGATGAATCAATTTACCATTTTCCCTAACAGAAAACATGCCAGACCCATACCAATCTGTAGAACAATGAAGTGGGGCAGCTCAGAGACAAGGCAGGAGTTTCTGTATCAGTTGAGTACTCCTCCTGTCTCTCTCTCTCTGGCTTTTCTTCGCAAACGAAGATTCAGGAAGGACTCATCCCGCGCCTTCTGCAAGCACGCTGATGACTAAAAAGGCCAATCCGAGATAAACAAGTCCGGTTGCAAAAAGCGCAGCAGAAGGTCTCCTTGGGTGATGTTTTTGGGTTGTGATTCTTTCTGCGTTGTCGTTTCTCTTCAAGACTTGTTCGTCGTGAGTTCTCAAATAAGGCTGCAGCATTGTGGATATTGCGTCTCCATGCCTCCCGATGTGAGGCCAGGGCGGACCACTGTTGGTGATCAATTTGGCCAAGCCTGAGATGTTGTTTCAGGGAGTCTTTGTATCGCTTTTTTGGAGCGCCCCTCTTACGCTGACCCGTGGCGAGTTCACCGTAGAGTAGTATTTTTGGGAGGCGATGGTCCTCCATCCTAGAAACGTGCCCTGCCCAGCGCAGCTGTGTTCTCAATATCATGGCCTCAATGCTGGTGATCCCTGCTTGTTCAAGGACAGCAACATTCGTCACATAGTCAGTCCAGTGTATATTTAGGATTGTGCGTAGACAGCGCTGATGAAAGCGCTCGAGGAGTCGTAGGTGGTGGCGATAGGTAACCCATGTTTCAGATCCATAAAGGAGGATTTAACAACAAAAACAATACAGTAGGACCCCCGTATCTATGGGGGATTGGTTCCAGGCCCCACTGTAGATAGTGAAATCTGCAGATAATAGCAAACGCCCTCACCGCCACCACCACCAGACCCTCCCCCCCACCCATGCTGAGAAGAGAGAAAGGAGGCAAGCTAAAGAGAGAGTTTTGATTCTAAAGAGTTTTGAACCCAGAGACACGGACTTTTGTTAGATGTATTGCTTTCACACATGTACACTAACTGACCACAGTTATGACAGTAGCATTTCTTAATACTGTAGTCTTATTTTATTTTTCTAGTTCATGTGTTGTATGCATCATTTCTGCCTAATGGAAAAACTGTCTTTCTGTGTTTACAGTGCGATTCGCAGGAACCAAAACATACATTGATCCAGACACGTATGAAGACCCATCACTTGCTGTTCATGAGTTTGCTAAGGAGATAGATCCATCACGAATTCGTATTGAGAGAGTTATTGGAGCAGGTAAAAATTATATCATATTTCCTTTGCAAGTATGACTAATAAAAAAAATGTCAAAGCCCTGCGTAGAACTCAAATACTGACTGTAGCTTTGGTGGCACAGTGGTTAGATGCCAGTACTGCAAGCCACAACATTATGAGTTCGATCCCAGAGTGCTCCAAGGTTGACTCAGCCTTCCATCCTTCTGTAGGTCAGTAAAATGAGTACCCAGCTTGTTGGAGACAATTAGCTAACAAACCACTTAGAGAGTGCTTTGGCACTGATAAGCAGTATAGAAATATCAATGCTATTGCTATTGCTTTGTAATCATTCAAAGTACGCCTGAGTCTTCACACACATGTTGATAAGCCCATGGATTAATCAATAGGTTTACCTCTAAGTGAATAAAATAGATTCCAGCTTTGATGGAGAGCCTGACTATATCTATATAGCTTCTGTCACTGGCTATGGCTGAGAGCTTTAGACAAAGATGCATTCTTGTTCTTTTTCTATCCACAGTAAGAGTTGTTCTTTTTGTTTGTGTGAAGTTGCCACACTGGGTCAAATTTTCTAGTCTGTTGACTAGCTAAGTGTAACTGTGTGTATGTGCCCTGAATGGAACCTGTACAAGCTTAAAGACATAAATTATTCAGCTATAAAAGTGTGATAGAACTTATTCTAAAGCAAAATTCTCCTTATTTCCTTTCCTTGTTTTGTGGACAGCTAAGGTTATGAGAGTCAGTGTGGTGTAGTGGTTTGAGCATTGGACTACAACTCTGGAGACCAGGGTTCAAATCCCCACTTGGCCATGAAAACCCACAGGGTGACCTGGAACAAGTCACACTCTCTCAGCCTCAGAGAGGAACAATTTGCAAAGGCAAATTCCCTCTGAACACATCTTGCCAAGAAAACCTCATGATTCCTTAGGGTCACCATGAGTTGGAAACAACTTGATGGCATACAACCACAAACAACAAAATGTGTATGTATGCATTTCTTACATTAGTAACCTGCCTTTCTTCCAAGAAGGCATCTTTACATTTTTTTAATAGGCAATGCTCTTACAGTTTCCCTCCATATCCACAGATTTGGTATCCACAGATTTAAGTATTCATGGCTTGAAAATAGTCTTTAAAAAATAATAATCCAAAAAGCAAACCTTGATTTTGCCATCTTATAAAAGGGACACCATTTTGTTATGCCATTGCATTTAATGGGACTTGATTATTCATGATTTTGGTATCCACGGCAGGTCCTGGAACCAAACCCCAGAGAATATGAAGGGACAACTGTATTAGAGTTGTTATTAATGCAAGCTGAAAACCATTAACTCTTGTGTAATTGTGCAAAATAGTGTTTTTTCTCTCATAAATTCAGGAATAATATTGCTAGTTCACTTAGGAGAGGCTTCTATAATGACCCTTTATACATAGTCCTTTCTCTTTTTTCTAACCATTAGAACAGTCATGTCTTATTATATTCAAATAAAAGTAATTCCATCATCAACAGAGTAACCTAATGTCTCGGACATCTAATAAAAATAATTGCTGGAGATATTAAGTCTTAGATACAACACGTACCCTCTAAAATGTAGTTAAAGTACATAATAGAACCCAGTGCTATCAACAAGGCATGCTATTTCCTCTCACTGGTCTATATAACATAAAACAAATAAAAGGGGAAATATGTGTAAACCATTACCTTACATTGTTTTATTGAACTAAGGCCAAATATACACTTGAAAAATAATTCAGCTGCCCTGGTTTGACCCCTTTAATGCCACACTCACCTGATTTCTGAACTCAAATTGGTCTTGAAAGCCACACATTTCCCCCACCCAAAGTCACATTGGTACAAAAAGGTGTTTTTTCAATAAGTCATGTGTTAACTTTATCAGATTATTTTCAGTCACATGACCACAGCACCTGCAGCTTTTTTTTTCCTTCCTGGCATGCATGTGTATATACATATATCCGCATATCCATATCAACCAACTGCCTTTCTTGTTTTCCTGTCAGTCTTACCACCCATCTGCCCTCCCACTGAATGCCATTCTCACCCCACTTTCCTACTCATTTGTCCCTGTAAACCCACAAGGATCTCTTTGTCCCAAGTGTGTGCATAAATGTGTGTGTGTGTGTGTGTGTGTGTGTGTTGGGAAAATTAAATGCCTTCTTCACTTGCCTTCTCCATTGAGACTACGGACTTTTTCAAACAGGGAGGAAAAAACTCCGAGGAGGTCAGAAGAACGGGGTTGTCGCACTCACAGTGCCCTGTTTCAGATGGCACCATCCTCCTCCCGACCTTCTCCCGTGCTTCCTCCATACTGCAGGTGTGAGAAACGCACCGCTTTTATTGATGAAAAACCTCCATCAATAAAAAGTGACACCCGCAGCATGGAAGAAGCACAGGGGAAGGTCGGGAGGAGGATGGAGGAAGACAGCGCCATCTGAAATAGGGTGCTGTGGACACAACAGCCGCATTCTTTTCCCGACCTCCTTGGGGGGGTTTCCCTCCATTTGAAAAAGTACATTGTCTCCTGTAGCTTTGAAGCACTGCCAAGGTTTCTGTTTCCAAAACAAGAGGGATGAAAGCTCACAGCCTCTGCCCTGTTCTTCTATGTGTGCATGTTAGAAGCTATGGTTGCCCACCTGGGAGAGAAAGCACTGTACATCTGTCTGTAAATGCACACACACACATACTTGATCCCAGTAGTTGCATGCAAAACATCCTACATGAGCTGCTCTTAAGCCATACCCATTGAGGCCGATGCTGCAAGGGAAGTGGAAAGGGGTTGTGATTGCTGCTCCTACAAGACTGTCCTTGGTGACTGCTCCTATGGTGGTGTCTTTGGTGGATCTGGCTTAATCTTAAGTTCAGGCCACTTGAGGCCAATGTGGCAAGGTAAGCAGGAAGGGCTCCAGCAGCTGCTGGTGGTGGGATTCTCCTCTTAATAATAATAATAATAATATTTATTTATACCCCGCCCCTCTGCTAAAAACAATCAGGGTGGCTTCCAACAATTAAAACATTGTAATAACGATTAAAAGCACCCCCCACCCCCATAAAAAGACATTAAACAATATAAAATTAAAACCATCTAACTAAAATCACATTAAAAACAAATATACACAGGATTTAAAAAGGCCAGGAGACGCAGCTCCTGAGGCCGGGATCTAATCAGGAAAGGCCTGCCAAAAGAGATCCGTCTTCAGTGCTTTTTAAAAGTACTTAAGCTTGTCATCTGATAGATCTTGTTCAGCAGGCCATTCCATAAATTGGGGACAATTACCGAAAAGGCCCTCTGGAAGGTTGCAGACAGCCTAGATTTTTGTGGCTGAAGCAAGTTCCTCCCAGAGGACCGGAGTACGTGGGGAGGATTGTATGGGAGGAGGCAGTTCTGAAGATAAGTTGGACCCAAGCCACTTAGGGCTTTAAAGGTAATAAGGAACACCTTATACTGGGCCTGGAAACTGATAGGCAGCCAGTGGAGAGATTTTAATACTCTTGGAGAGTTATATGGTCTCTCCGAGATGTTCCCAAGACCACTCTGGCTGCCATATTTTGTACCAACTGAAGTTTCCGGACCAAGCATGAGGGTAGCCCCATGTAGAGCACATTGCAGAAATCTAGACAAGAGGTTACCAGTGCGTGCACCACAGTCTCAAGGTCCCTTACTTCCAGGAAAGGGCACAGCTGGCTTATCAGCCGAAGCTGATAACAGGCGCTCCTGACCATCACATTCTCCTGACTAGTCATCTGAAGCGATGAATGAAGCAGCATCCCCAGACTGTGAACACAGTCCTTAATGGAGAGCATGACCCCGTCCAGGACTGGAGGTTGCAGCCCAACTCCTGTTTTCGGGGGCACTACTTTGAGCACCTCCATTTTGTCCGGATTTAATCTCAATCTGTTTTTCCTCATCCAGCCCATTACTGCTTTAAGACAGTCATTAAGAGGAGAGACGCCATCGGAATTCAAGGCCGACAATCGGGACAAGGAGAAATAGATCTGGGTGTCATCAGCGTACTGATAACACCCAACCCCATAACCCCGAATAATCTCACCCAGCGGCTTCATATAGGTGTTAAACAGCATCGGGGACAGGATGGCGCCCTGCAGAACGCCACAAGTAAACTCTTTTCTGCTGGAGCAGCTGTCCCTGAGCAGCACCGTCTGGGACCTGCCTGAGAGGAAGGACCGGAACCACAGGAACGTAGTGCCTCCGATTCCTAACCCACTCAGGCGATCCAGGAGGATGCTATGATCTATCATATCAAAAGCCACTGAGAGGTCTAGAAGCACCAACATGGTCACATTACCCCTGTCAATGCTTAGATGCAGATCATCGGTCATGGCAACCATGGCAGTCTCAACTCCAAATCTCATCCTGAAGGCAGTTTGAAATGGGTCTAGATAATCAGTTTCATCCAAGACCACTTGGAGTTGAAGAGCAACTGCCCTCTCGATCACTTTGCTCAAGAATGGTAACATAGAAACCAGCCTATAGTTGTTCATGTCCAGGGGTCCAGGGAAGGTTTTTTAAGGAGATTGCTTCATCCTGTCCCCTCTCCCCTGAGTAAATGAATGATCAAGCGAAGGAACACACGCACAGCTGGGCCTAGCCACCCTGCCAGTTTGATTTCCTCTTAACTGAAGATGGACATCAGTGTTATCAAAGTCTCTATTAAAAATGGTGTAGGGCAGCAGCCCCTGTGCCTCTAACCCCTGCAAAAGTGGAGGGATAACTGTATTTAATAAAATGTAACACACACACCCCACTGAGCAATATATCATGCCCCATGTGACTAATGAGGGCATGGAGTCAGAGAATGAGGACATGGAAGAAAACAGACCTGTTGCTGAAGACCCCGCCACAAGTTTACCAGCACCTGTGGTCCCATCTACACGATTTAAATAATACGTACGGCATGTGGAAGTTTGCGCTTCGGTACAAACGGCTGTTCAGATGCACACGAATGCAAAAGAGGGGGGTGGATTTCCACCCTGAAATATGCACACGTGGCGTTGGGGACGGAAAGTGGATCACGAAGAGAAATCCGTATGCCGTTCGGATGGCTGACGGGTCTGTATGATCCATTCGCACACGTATGAACAGGCAGGGTAATCTGATTGGCTGGCCGAGTACAGGGGGCGGGGCTAGCACGGAGGGGAATTGGGAGCGGCCGCCATGTTGGATTTCCAGCTAGTGAGAGTCCGGTAAGTCCATGAATTTATATGTTTATTTATTTTTATTTTATATTGTAAATACGGAAAACCGACTGTCCGCAAAGCAGGAACCTTATTTTTTAAAAAAAAAAACGCAGCAGGAGATTTAAAACTGCCACTTGGCTTGCTCGCTCCAGCCAGCTTTGGGAAGAGGGAGTCATACGGAGTTTAGGGGGGTTAAAAATCGTATAGCCAGTTCGTATGCATACGAACGACAGGCTGTTCGTATTTTTTGCACCCCATACGGATTTTTTTATGATCGTATAGCCGCACCCTGTGCCAGCAGAGAGCTCTGCCAGCTTAGATAACCAGGCAGAGGAGGAGCCTAGCACAAGTGTATTGGCACCAGTTCCATCAGGGAGTCCTGCTAACTTAGATAGCAAAGAGGAGGAAGAGCCAAACTTACCTGTTCCATCTTTCAGCCAGCATAGATTGGAAAAAGGAACACAGATCTCAGAGGCTTTATCTTAAACACCAAGCAATCAAGGAGCACCTGAGGCAGCAGTAATTTGCTTATATATGCCTCAGGGAGCTATGGAGTCTTTGTCAGAGGTTAACTGATTACCCTGGCAAAACCTCCAGGGTTTGTTCACTGTGACTCTTCCTTCTTGTTGCCTTGAACCCTGTTTGACCTCAGACCTCCTTGTGACTATGCTACCTGCTAATCCTGTTTGATCTCGGACCTGCTATTGACCACACTGCCTGCTGTAAGCCTTGACCATTAAGAACTGTGATCGGGACTGTGATTCTTTGTGTTTCTCCTTGCTTGATTCTGGCTGCCACTCTCAAGACTGTACCCTGCCTACTGTTTTGTAGATTGTTTGGTCTTTCCTTATGTGGCTTGTTGCTGATAATGGTTGGCAGCTTTCCTGGACATTAGCCTTATCTTTGTTTACTACTCCATTGGCTTGTTTACCATCAGCTTTTGCCAGCTTTCCCAGACATGATGAATCTCAGGCATTCAGATATTCAAATATGTGGTTATTCACATGCAAACAGTGACTGTAAAAAGAATGGCGACACCATACTTGCCGGATGAGGATGCCAAGGTAACCACCCACCAACAACCAGTCCCACCCTCCAACCACCCCACCCCCTGATTTTTCCTAAAATTGTGGACTAAACAGGTTTTTAAAAAAAAAATACATTAAAGCCCTCAGACGTTGAAAATAAGTGCTTTCACTTCAAAAAGGAGGAACTTGGTGTGCTCTAACAGCACTGGGATCAAGGTAAGGACAAACTATTTTGCAGGTTGTGGGTTCAGCTTGAGTTAGAGTTATTTCATAGGATAAACAAGAACTTGAAAACAGATCACTTCTTCATTTCCTTTTTGTATTTGTTGATACATATTCTGTTAGGATATTTCTCATCTAGTATCATATCATCAAAACAAATTACATTTTGCACTCTAGTGAGCACTCATGTAATGGTTTTGTTAACAAACAGAGGGGGGAGTTTAGGTACACTTGAACAAAACTTTTTTTTAAACTCAGAAGATTGCATAAGCTCTGCAACTTTTAAGTGTATACTTGATTACTGGAACTAGATAAAATGTAATTGCCATTGTACATTCCTGCAATTACACAATGACAGCTACCTAAGAAAACTTCCCACATGCTCTATTTCCTTTGATATTTTTTTATTCAAGTAGACCTACTGTAAAAACAGATGTCTTGTTCTAGAAATATTAACCTAAGTAAGATTATAGTTAGTAATTTTTAAATCTCTTCTTCAAAGGTATCATAGTAAATCCTGAATTTTGGGTCTTATCTCAAAAAGGTATCGTTTATGTCTTAATTCTAAGACCAGTTCTCTTGACTTATCACATATGGTGATAACAGTGCTTGGTTAGAAATACAGAATTAAATAGTCTTAAAAGTATGTAACAAAATCAGTTTGGATAATTAAACTGAAACCTAAACTATTTGCTCTATAGCAGTGGCTCTTAACCTTTACTTTACCAGGGACCCCCCTTTAAATATCTTTTGTTGCCACAGACCCCCAAGACTTAGCTCAAGATTTAAAACAACAACAACAATAATGTCTTCTTCTTGTTGTTGCTGCTGCTGCTGTTACACCATTATACCATCCATTAAACCTTCCCTCAGAGGCACTGGAGTGGAAGGGAAGACTTTTTTCCTGCTTCTTCCTGAAAGTTTGTGACTGAAGCGGATTGAACGGCAATGTGCAAGACACGCCAGCCAGCCAACCGGAGCATATAGGTCATCTACATAGGCCAGTATTACTGCCCCAGAGAGTTCTCATGTGGATCCAGGACTGCTTCATTCACTGGAGATTTGTTCAAAAGGCTTGTCCTGACAGTAGTACCCTTAGTAGCTATACTATCATTTCTGTCCATGGATTTAAATAATCTCTCTCATGAATGTATAGTTTTAAAAATCATTTATTTTCTATCACTGTAACTGGCAATCAAGGAGTACCTAATCTCTCAAGTAACTCCCACTGAGGTCAAAGAGCTTGAATAATCCAAGATTTCACAATTCATTGCTTTCAATTAGATATAGCTGCAACTCATTTTTGCAGGACTGTGCCCTGTATGTTTTCTTCCTTTACAGTGGCAGTACTAGGGGGTGCAGAGAGGCTGAACCACTCCAGATCACACCAGCGGGGGAAGGGATGACACCAGCCATAGTGACTCCACAGTTCCATATATAATACATACTAATTTTTAGCACAGAGGAATCACTGATAGTCACTCAGAACTTAAGATCACACTCTGAAGAAGTATACAGTGCACCGTCTGGTCAGTTTTCTTGAGATCAGTTTCAGTTGCTGAGGCCTGATGGTGTGGACAACAAGCTTGAATGAATTTGGTCCACCACATGTAAGCCTGACTCTTGCCCATAATGGCTGATAAAATCTATCAGAAGTGGAATGATCAGGTCAGTCCAGGGAATGGTAAAAGCCTTACTATATCAGGGAAAGGTGCCTGCTATCCTGAAGAAAATTTGCTTGAGTGTGCAATGGCTGGGCAACTTCAATGCATTCTTGGAGGAAACAGATAATCTGGACCCATTTCAGTCTGGTTTCAGGCAAGTGTAGGGAACTTAAACAGCTCTGGCCACTCTAATGGATGAGTACTCCATGTGAAAAACAAGGGAGTGTTCACCTGTTGATCTTCCTGGATCTCTCAGGGCTTTTCATATAATTAATCATGATATCTTCACTGAACTGACTCCATTGAATGAGAGTAGAAAGCACTGCGGTACAGTGGTTCCACTCCTATCTGTGAGGCTGGTTCCAGACAGTAGCATTGGGGATTCCTGTTCAGCCCCATGGTAATCAAGCTGTGAGGGTACCACACCTTCTCCTCCATGCTATTGAATATCTATATAAAGGTGCTGGTAATAAGGAGATATGAGATGCAAGTAACATCAATATGCTGATGACACCTCAGTTTTATTTCTCCTTACTGTTAGAAGTGAATGAGACAATGCAGGTGTTAGAGCAGTGCCTAGATGCTGTAATGGGCTGGATGGGGACCAGTGAACTAAAGCTGAATCCTGATAAGATGGAAGCTCTGTGGATTGGTAGTTCTTAGATCCAGTAACTGTGGACCTGCCCTGGATAGGGTTGCACTCTCCATGAAGGAGCAGTTATTACTGGAGACCCAAATGGAACCTGTGGCTCAGAATGCTTGGTGCCATCTTTGATTGATGTGTCAGCTATGGCCTTTCCTGGACAGGGATGACTTAGTCACAGTAGTCGGTTCACTGGTAACTTCCTGATTAGAGTAACACAATGCACTGTACATGGGGCTGCCCTTGAAAACAACTCTGAAGCTGCAGCTGGTGCAAAATACAACAGCTAGCCTGCTGAACTGAATATTATACAGAAACCATATTACACCAGTGTTAAAAGAATTGTGCTAGCTGCCAATACATGCTGTATCTGGTCTGAATTCAAGATACTGGTGATGGTATTTAAAATGGCTTGGGATCTTCTTGTTTCCCATAGCATTTAGAGGAAATAAAGCAATCTTCCTCAGATTACAATACAATATAATCTTTTATTATGTGTTGTGCAGCGGGTGAATGGATTGGGGTTATCCACTGAATTGAACCAATAAGAAATGGAGCAGGTAATTATATGAACACAAAGGCAAGCAATGAAAACAATGAGTTTTCATTGTTGTGTATCTTCAAGTTTTTTTCCAATTTATGGAGACCCAAAGGCAAACCTATTACAGGGTTTTCTTGGCATGATTTGTTTACAGGGGGTTTGTCTTTGCTTTCATCTGAGGCTGAGAGTATGTGACTTGCCGAAGGTCACCCAGTGGGTTTCTATTGCCAAGCAGGGATTCAAACTCTGGTCTCCAGAGTCATAGCCCAAAGCTCAAACCACTACACCACGCTGGCTCTAATTAATGCTTTTATATTATCACTGATTCCAATTATAAGTACAAATTGAGTAGTGCTAAGCAGTTCCTTATTAATGCCTACCTTTACTAGATTCCAAGAGATTATTCTAAAATAAGGAACTCTTGCTTAAGGGATCAACAAAGTATTTTATCTTCTGTATCCATTATATGCCACAAGACACATTTCTGTGGTGAAATTTTATTCATACATGTATTTAAGAACAACTTACTTCTAGCAAAGGGAATTAATAATTGTACTTTGTGATAAAATATCTGCCACCAAAGATGTTATTTACCTCAGGAATTAATATAGTGATATTTTATAGCTGTATCAGCTAAATATGCTGCTGATAATATGAAACTTTTGGCTCCTTCTGGACAGGAAGGACTGATTAAAGCAGAGGCAGTAGCAGGAAGAAAACTTATAATGAAAATAAATCATGATGACTCACTCTGAGAAATGTCAGGATTATTTTCTATATTTTTCTAATAGCTGCAACAAAATACATAGTAAAAATCAGTGATGGCTAAAGGTGAAATCAGTTTTAGATTTGATGTTTGGAAAGAGATTTTATGCTTGTGCTACTTGTCTTACATATGAAATCTATTATGATTATAAGAGGAAACAACACATTCTGGGCTACTAAATTTTTGATAGCCTTCACTGTGTTGGTTATAGCACATGAACTTCTTTCAATTATTCCTTGCATAGACTGGTGTGCATATCTCCCAGTAAGCTTGTTTTTCTCCTTGTAATTTCTCTCTCACCTGTTTTGTAGGGAAAGTTAGACTCTTGCAAGTGGGGGACAGCAAAATGTATGGGGGATTCAGAATACATGGAGATTAGACTGAGAGAAGCAGCCACTCAGCATCAGATAGGACCTCAAGATTATCAGAGCCCTGACAATCCTAACATACTTGTTGTGGACCTGAGTCTTTTTAAATTAAATAATCCCTTAACCTCAGGTTCAAAAGAAGAGTGCATTATTGTTTGTTTTCTGATTTTCAGTATACAAATGTCTGAAGCCATGGCTTTTTCAGTTTTGAACAGAGGTGGGCAACCTGTGGTTTTCCAGATTTTGTTGGATTGCAACTGTAAACAATCCTTTTCAATATAGCCAGTGAAAAGGAATGCGATGAGTTGCAATCCAATAAAGCCTGAAGGCCACACATTGTCTACCTCTTATCTAAACTAAAAAAAAATTCCATGTTGGAAAACTCTGGTTTCAGTCATTCAATTTAGATAAAGCTATTTTATTTACCTCTGCTGACTATAATGTCACTTTGAAATCCTATTGCTTGGAAACACGATAAATTGTTGTATCACTGTAGAGCATTCCTTTGAATGTTATATGTCAAGAAAATCTGTATTCTAGAAAATCTGATGTCTCCTTTCAACTGAGGAAACTTTAACAGGACTTTAACAGACAAACCTCCAAAAATGTTTCTTTCCCACCATATTTTTTTGTGTAGTTGTCCAAGCAAAATAACCTTTTTACCATACGTACCTGTAATAGCATGAAAAAGCACACCCAGCATTACTGGAGCATGAACACTAGTGCTGTTTACTTCCACATTTGTGATCTCGGTGGTTCTCATAAGAAGATGCAAGCACGGCAAAAATGTTAAAAAACAGCAAAATCAAATACAAAATATACACACAAGCATAGAAACACACCCACAAACTCCCAAGTAAACTGGGGAGATTCTTAAAAAGGGCATCCCATTCCTGGCTTTTGCATTCTCAGCCAGAAGTGTTCTGCCCATTGACACTGTAATCACTAGAGGAAAATGGTGTGTAGTTTCAAATATTCACAATACCAGCACAAAAATGCCATGGCAGATGTATTGACAGCTTGGCCCTTCAATAAAAAAGAACACCTTATCTACAGCAGCGGAATGCTAAAGGATGACATCATGTGGTATACGTGCCCTTTCACCTGCATTAGGCATCATTATGACGCCATATTTGCTGCATCTGATAAAGTCCCATGATCAAGTTTTGGGGGGTCATTCATTATATGAACTCCACCTACTTCACACTTTTGTAGAAGCATTCTGATTATTGTTCCTGAAGTTGTCCACTTGTTACACAAATACCCCAAATCAAACAAGATCTACTTAAATTATATCTTGTCCAAATTATTTTTTTAACACATTACTCCAAAGCAATGTAAAAACATGATTATGGATTAGGGAATTGTGTCTTTACTGTCTTTTGGTTAGTCCTCAAAGTAGAAGTGAAATGGTTTCTTGTCCAGGTAGACCAGAACTGATTATGTTCCTTGACAGAAAACTTTAGGTACTCCTGGAAAGAAGTGGGATGGAATCCCCCTGGATCCACCACACTTTAAGCATTGGTTGGAATGGTATATGTATGATTTGGCCTCTTTCCTTCGTGTGTTACACTTTTCATAGATCAGAGGTTTTTGGAGAGTATCAGACGCTTGGAAAAGCCCCCAAAAAGCTCATGAGAACAACATCACTGTACCAGGAATAGGTCCTGGTATCGCACATGTCATCATCCTGGTGTGCTTGCTACATCCTTCTTCCATGCTGATGTGACAAAGAAGGCATCACTTTTTATTAGCGGGAGTTTCCGCTAATGAAAAGTGGCACCTTTTTTGCCACATCAGCATAGAGGGAGGATGGAACAAGCACACGAGAAGGCTGACGTCATGTGATACCGGGACCCGTTTCCAGTACACTGATGTCATTCTCACAAGCTCCTTTGGGGCTTTTTCAAGCATCTGATAATCTCCTCTGTTCCTATCTATTCCCACTTTATAATTGGTAGAATTTAAAGTATATATTAAATAGATTCCATGAGAGGAGTGTTTTGGTTAGAAACAGAATTGCATGTACAGAAGCGAGTACAGGAACATCTGTCATAAAATATATAAATTGTCATAACTATATAGTTTGCTAACAACCTAACAACCTTGTTTTCAATTTAAGGTGAATTTGGAGAAGTATGCAGCGGTCGCTTGAAAACACCTGGGAAAAGAGAGATTCCTGTAGCCATAAAAACTTTGAAAGGTGGATATGTGGATAGACAGCGACGGGATTTCCTTCGAGAAGCTAGCATCATGGGACAGTTTGACCACCCAAATATTATCCGCCTTGAAGGAGTTGTTACAAAAAGTAAGTTGTTTAGAACATTTTTGCTTGCTTTTGCTTTGTTGTATTCTTGTTCCTAAATACTTCTTATATTTTTGTCTACTTATCCTAATCCAATAAGAGCAGTCCACATGCAAGTGAAATGTTAACATGTCTGTGCTGCTTTATAGGGAACAGTACATACAAAATTGAGTTTTGCATAGTTTGGATTATTGTACTGGAACCTCTAGCCAAATACTAAATATCTATTTGGCAGGCATGCATTCTCAACACCTCTCAGTTGGGGCCACAGTCTTGATTATGGTTTCACCTATCCCAAATCTATATCATCAGGTTTGTTTGTTTTTTTAAAAAAGAGTACTCAATACATACCTATTTATATAGTATTTTCTGTAAGAACTTAAATTAAGGGAGGTAAACACAACTATTTTACATGCAGCATTTTCACGTATAAACCCTAAGATGTATTTTTTAAATAATGTGATTTTGAGGGATGCAACAGTTATCAATGGTTTTCATATTGGGAGCAAAAGACAAATAAATGAAAGGGTTTCTAAAGAGTTATGACTCTTGCTGAGCAAAAGAATAAAGGCTATCACTCAAGGTACATTAAAACTCAATCAACTGCAAAAAAAGGGGGGGTTCCATATAGCAGTGGTGTAGAACCTTTCTTCTGTTGGAAACCACAGTTCCTCAGAGGTAATTTATCAAGGACAACATGCTGTCAGTGGGAGAGACTGGAGACAGCAGCATGCAGGACCAGAGCTAAAGATGGAGAGTCAATTCTTTTTACCTTCTCTCTGTCTCTGTCTCTCTGTCTGTCTCTCTCTCTCTCACTGCAGGTCCCTTGGTTATTACTTTCTTTCTTTTTATCATTTCTGTTCTCTCTCTCTCTCTTTTTTTTTTTTTTTTTTTTGCTCCCCACCCAGAGGGGTGGCAAGAGGGACTAGTTATTTTCATCAGAATTTTGAACTGATCATTTGTACAGTACATTTGAAATTAGGCTGGGGGCTGTGAGAAATCCACAGCAGTACTTTAGCTTAATGGCATGAACTCTGATAGAAGCTGGATAGCTGTTTAAACAGGCAGTAGTGTGTCAAATAGGTTTCCATTCATATGACAGGGGTCAACTAGTTCATTGTGCATTGCAGATAAAACAAACAAATATGCCAAGTAATTCAGAAAATTATGTGTTACAACATACCTACTTTATTAGTGTCTTTCAAGAAAGGTAAAAATGCCCACTCATGACTGAGAAACTTGTACATATACCCAAATAAACTTTTGCAATCCCTTGTCATTTTAAACCACTGTTTATTGGAGGGCTTGCCTAATACAGGGGGAGGGACAGGACCAATTTTAAGTATACTGCCAAATCTGCATCTGTGGGGGGGGCACCCACAGGGGGGCCCACCAGTCATGAAGCCAGCAAGCCAGAGGGAATCAATCCCCCCTCTCCCCTCCCTTCCCTTCTCCTGCCCTCATGTACCAAAGTGAGGGTCTTCGGCATCCCCGTTGAAACTGAAACTAACTCATCCAGGGAGTTCACTCTTTTCTTCTGAGGAGACTTAACTGAGGTGGGACTCGAACCGTGGCTCCTCTCAGAGACAGAGGTGGGAGCAGCTGCCTCTCAGAAGTTCCCTCACCTGGGAGAACTTTTCACTCACCCAGCTCTTCTTCTTCTTTCCTCCTCCCCTGAAGAGAGTGTTTGTGCTCCCCCTCCTCCTCCTCCTTCTTCCTGGTTCACACATTCAAGCTCCTCTCCTCATGCCAGGGGAGGGGCAAAGGCGAGAGACATAAATGAGAGAGAGAGAGAGAGAGAGAGAGAGAGAGAGTGCATAAGCGAGCGAGCAAAAAGAGCCTTGGCCCTTCCCAGACACCATCCTTTCCATTGTGCATCATGAGGTACTTGGAGAGGAGGCCCTTTCCCCCACCTCCAGCCTCCATTCCTTCGTGGAGTTCGCCTTTGAGGGATCCTGGTGGGCTTGGATTGAGACCCCAGAAGCGGGTGTGATGAGGGGCGGAAAGACATGTAAGTGCCTCGGCAGGACGATGAGTTGTGCAAGGGATGGAAAAGGAGGAGGGGGAGGGGGCGCTTCGGGTCTGGTCCTTCTAGCCAGCCTTTCCCTTTCCCATCCCCTGGGGGAAGACAGGAGCTCTGTTGCTCTGGCTTAGGGTGGATGTGGGGGGTTCCTGTGCCCCAGGACTGGTTTAAGGGCCCTGCAGCACCTGCAGCCACAGGGGGGCCCAACGTAACCCTTCTCCTGCAAAAACCTTATTTGTAATAATCTGAATATCTTATACTGTGAATAGGTCAGGTTAGGTTACATTGACCTGAGATACACATATGGGCCCCCCAAAATAAAGCGCTGCAGGGCCCCCCAAAATTCCTTAAACTGGCCCTGGAGAGGGAGAATAAGATGGCTTTTAAATCCATGTGATAAGCCATACATGCATGGAAAAAATCTGCTAAGGCCAGTTATCCATTTAATTGTAAGGCTTATACAATGCAGATAATGTTTTCCTGACCTGGCAAGATTCTTAGTCTCACCATCTCATCAAGTCTGATGATTTGCAATTCTTCCTTATGTTCATTACCATTTTAAAAGTGTTTTAAGGTTTCTGTAAATGGAAGTGTTGACAGTATGAGAAAAGTATGTCCTCATATCTCCGCAATATGATTAAGCCTTTCTTTTATAACTGTGGCTCTCTCTGGCTTTTATAACTTTTATCTCTCTGGCTTTTCTTCGCAAACGAAGATTCAGGAAGGACTCATCACGCGCTTTCTGCAAGCACACTGATGACTAAAAAGGCCAATCCAAGATAAACAAGTCCAGTTGCAGAAAGCACAGCAGAAGGTCTCCTTGGGTGATGTTTCCAGGTTGTGGTCTATATTCTGGTTATAAAATATAAAGTACTACTGCTGTAACACAACATAAAGTGACAAGAACAGATGCATCGAGAAACATAAGATGAGGTATTATGTAATAACATGATCAGTGGTGTGATAAGCTCCAGCCCCTGTGCACGTCCAACCAATCAGCTTTCCACTTCTGCTCTTATCAGGAATGCGCAGCAAAGCAAATTGGTTGTCCCAACGAGCAGGAGTGCACATTTCCTTTGAGTGTTTTTAAAAATACGGGGAAAGCTGCAAAGGCTTTTCCCACAGAGTATTTGGAGTTTTTGCCCCCCTCACACAAATATGGCAAAATGATGCGGGATCCCATTGGGACAAAAGGTATTCTCCTCAAATTCTGTGAGGAGTATTTTTGCCATATAGACAAGCCCTCTGTTTTCCAGAAGACAGCCTGAATAACCAGGACCAATTCCAAATCAAGACAAAGGCTGTTCTTATTAAGATTTCACCTACTGAATACAAAGTTTTGGAACTGAATGCCAGTAGCGTTGCTCCAAGGAAATAATGCTTTTAATTATTTTAAAATGACACATATTGTTGTGATGCTTGCATGCTGATAATCTAGCTAGTGAGCCATCAGAGAACATATTACTCAGAATGGTGTTCTGTTGTGACTAATAAGAGTTCCCAGACACAGATGCTCACAACCTACAAGCAATTCAATCTTTCTGAACCTTGGTAATAAATCTTCAAATTGAAATGTTAATGCTACCTTTCATAATATAAGTACTGAATGAATCCATAATGGCTGACACTTTAGGATACCAGTGTGGCTAGGGCTGCAACATGCTATAGATTACTTACTGCTTCTGGAGTTCCGCTGATGTTCATTCTTTTTCCTACTAATGTGGGGGTGAGGGTGGGAGTAAGAAATAATTGTTGGATGTTTGTTAATATGAGAATCTGACCTCTAGAATCTGAGGGAAGGCCAATAGTACATTATGTAGCCTTTTCTTAGTGGTAGTGTTTGTTTGCTGCAAATTATCTTATGCTACATTATCTAAAAAGGGGTTATGGGGTTATAGGGCAAATCATTTGAACTGAATAAATTAATTGAATACATTAATTTAGATGATTATTTACACATCAATTAATTAATTGATCATTAAATCTAATTAATTTAGATAATTAATCAACAGGAAAATCTTTGGCAAATGGCCTTAAAAACATATTTCAACTAAAATAGTTCAATTTGGATCTATGGGAATACTGTAGTATGAGCAAACTTTGAGCTGCAACACAGCCTAAATCCATTTGCTGGTTTCAACTAGAGTAAATCCCTTAAATCAGTAGAAATTGCTTTAAGTGTTGACTTACCATGGTCCAACTGAGGTAATAAATCTAATCTATTTGGGACTAGCACTAGGATTTAGGCCACAGTATCCCTAGCTTTAGGATAATTATCAGATAGAATCTTGACGCTGTGAAGTCACTGAGACATACACCATTGTAAGTGGTTAATGAATCACTGTCTAACAGTGAGAAACAGAGTTGATCTACAGTGCTTAGGCACACACTTTAGCCTCTGCTAGCCATTAGTTATTAAGCTCTAGCATTGCTTGGAGATCTTACTTCAGTTACTAGGAAAAGTGATACATCACAGTGTTTTTATCTATTGACCTTTTTTTAAAAAAAAAAACAACAACACTAAGCCACTAAATTACTTCACTGCAATAAATTTTAGAGTTTGGTCCAATCAGTAATTATTGAAGAATGAAAAAGCAAGTGCTTCCCCACAGTATAAGAATTCTGGTTGTTGTTGTTTTACAATATCAGAAACCCAAACAAATGTAAAATTCAATTACAGTTTATAGTTTGGATTCTGAGGACTTTCTCAGACATGGCAAAAACCACTGTAGTAGAACGTGACAATAGCAGAAATGACTGAAATTATTAGACAACAATGTCAGTTACCCATTCCTACTGTGTCGCACTTGCATGAATGAGGCGTCACTTTTTATTGACAGCTTAGCCCGTCAGTGGGAATGGGTAAGCAAAGAGGACATCTGGTAATTTTGACTTTGGTGCTATTGTCGCATCCTACATGATACAGTTTTTTACTGCTATTGGCTTTGTCTGATAAAGCCCAAAGTTCCTCGGGAAGGAATTCTGCTCACAGGATCTTCCCACTGGGGGAAGAGGAAAGAAACAAGTTCCTTCCTCCTGCAGTCCCTCTGCCACAAAGAATCTGATGTGGAAGGTGTGTGGGCTCCTGCATTTGATAGTTACTGGTATTCTCACATTTAAAATCTCTATTTACATTATGAATGCACACATCAAAAGTCTTTGCTAACCATTTCTGCACTCTTGTGGTGTCACATCTTTTGCCTGATGAAGAAGCCAGTAGAGCTTCAGAAGCCTCATCATGTGTTTTGCATTTTGGTTGGCCAATAAAGGTATAGCTTTCTTTGGATTCTGGGCTTTGTTTTGCTGCATGACCAGCATGGCTACTCCTGAATGTGTTTCCTGTGCATGTAAATTGTTTGGCCCAGTGGAGCCATTTCCCCTAGCTTTCAGGGAGGCAAAAGGGAAGGCAATGTGAACTGCCAACAAGTGTGTATTTGTGTGTGTGAACACACACATCTTATCTCTTGGACAGAAGTGCTGCATTTCTCAGGAAGCAGATCCACTGTTGTGATTAGCCTTTTCTCTTCTTGGTGCTGAAATACATGTATGCATGCACAAGATCCCTCTCAGTTTCAGTGCCTTTTTTCCAGTGAGGGGAAGGGGTAGAAGGTGGGCCTTTTGAGTACACATGGGAAGCATGCTATTTCCCCCTTCTGTGTGCATACAGAGAGAATATGTGTTTGCACAAGGCTCCTTTCTCCTGCAATTTTCTCCTTGCCCTTTCTCTGTTGTCTGCAGGGTAAAGGAGGAGTGAGAAAGGGTAGCAGAGACTCAACAACTCACCTCCTTTCAGTTTTGCTATGCAGTGATACACATGAAACCCACAAGGTAGTCTTTGTTTACTAGTTACCTGTTAGAGTAAATCTGAATGCTTTTAAGAAGTGGGAGTTAAGCCAATCTACCTAACCCTAATGATTTACCTGCACCCTCTCCCAACTGTACATGTTATCGTTTGGCCAGGTGGGGCCACTTGCCCCTAGCTTTTCAAGGACAACAGGGAAGGTTGTGTGCATTACAAGCTAGTGGGAGGACACGTATGGACATATTTCCTCCTTTTTCCCCTTTGGAAATAGAGAGATGAATAAGGTGAAGTAAACCTACTTTCCCCTCTCCTCTCAACTGCAGGAAAGTGTGTCCTGTGTTTCACAGAAAGGCATGTAAAGGGTTTTTAAAAAAATTCTAAATAAGATGGTTTACATCAGGCTAGTAAGGCATCATACAGCTTGGCCATCTTGATGATTTGAGAGGAAGAGGCAAGCAACATCAGTAATGGCATATCCACAAGCTTATCACACAGGATTATTCACTCACCTAACCACTCTCACTTTGACAGAACCAAAACAATTGCAAGATTATATGAAAGAACAGAAGTGTTTGTTAAACAAAAAAGGTAACTTTTCTGAGTAGTAATGTGGATAGCTACATTGATTTAACACTAAACAGGGAAAAGAAAAAAAATTACTGAAGCTCCATGAAGTGTATATCTGTGTATAGATTCATCTAGTATTTCTCTCAACTAGTTTATTGTTCTATAATGCTGAGACTGCAGATTCTGAAATGTTTTCTGTTCCTTGAGTTGAGACATACATAAAAAGAATGCTTCTTGGATCCACTTTGTTACATGTTGTGGTCACCTTGGTAATGCCATTTACAGAAACTATGTGTCCTGCAGTTCACACAAAAGCTGTTCAATAAAAGAGCAAAAGCAAGAATTTGTTCACCCTGGTATTGTTTTAGAAACAATATTGATTTTGTAGTTTTGGGTTTTAAAAGACTCATTTGTTTTATTTAAAATCCATTGACTGATACATTTGCTGAGAGTGGTAGGGGTAGAAAACATTGGAGGGGGGGTTGTTTGAGGCCAGTCTGCTTTAGTGATTGCTTTCATCTTGCCTTTGGACATGTACCAATTTTGTCTTTCACACTAAGCTTATCAGGCTGGCTTCAAAACAGTCTGAAATAGCAAACTTTCGACAATGGATGTGCAAGAATTTGTGTCTTGATCAGATATTGACAAACGAGTGCATGAACTCCTGGGACTCAGGCATTAATTTAACTTCCAGATTGCATGAGATATTGAAATATGTGAGCCATGGAAAATCCCCCTTCTGTACAGTCTTTGCAGTTGTTTTGTTTTGTTTTTTAGATAGAAAGGAGTCTAACTTTGAAATGCATGTGCAAAGCAATGGGCTTATTTAATGATTTCTGTTTTCAACATTAAAACATTTACTCAGATTTTGTTATGATGATTTTTTCAAAATAATATTTCTTAGATAACTGCAAAAAATTCGTGGTGGCTCAGTGGTTAAATAACAGTACTGCAAGTCACCACGTTGCAAGTTCGATTCCAGAGGGCTCCAAGGTTCACTCAGCCTTCCATCCTTTCGTAAGTCAGTAAAATGAGTACCCAGCTTGTGGGGGCAATTAGCTAACGCACATTGGAAGCTGCTTAATGCAGTGTAGATGTGTAAATTGCTGTTGCTTAAAAACAAATTGTAAGCCGCTCTGATAGCCTTTTTGGTTGAAGAGCAGGGTATAAATACCTAATTAAATTTAAAAAATTAAAAATGTGATCTATTGACCCAGACCTGGGCTTTAGAAGGAAAGCCCAGTGGAATATTTTAAAATACTGCTCTATCTCTTATTGTAAGCAATATGGGAGCAACTTTCTGTGAAACTGAGAAAGTACTTTCCTTCAATTAAATGCTGAGTTGTGGGCATTTTTTGCTCTTGTACATGAATACCGGTAGTTTTAAATGTTTAACACAATCATCTACAGTATACCACTGTGACATCATAAGAGATTTTTTATAAATTTATGTATCATTGGTATATGGCACCAGAAAAGCTGTCTAGAATCTATAAGGAAGCTTCAAATGTATGTTGGAAATGTGAACAACAAGAAGCGACATTTTATCATAGAGATTATCAGCAAAAAGCATTCCTGTCTCACAATCTCCAATCCCGCCCCTGCACCAGCACAATAACCCTCTCCACTGCACTTACCTCCTCTCCCATTGACAGGCAGCCCAGGGATGAACAGAGCTCTAACAGAGCTCTGTTCATTTCCTGGACTGAAATCTCACCCGTTCTCACAAGAAGATGAGAGAGCAGGAAATTCAAAAATAAAAACAAAAATGCACAAAAAAAGTTTTTTAAATCACCTAAACACAATTTAAAAGTCCCACGTAACCCAGAGAAGGTCATAATAAAAGCAAAACCTACCTGGCTGTCCCAATCTTACCCGGAAGTGTCTGCACCAGACCAGCCATTCTTGCTGCATTCACAAGAGTTAAATGGGCCAAATTTTTACACACTGGCAATGCCAGCACCAAGATGGAACTGGGAGATCTGTTGACAGCTTCAGCCATCAATAAGAAGAAATGCAAGCAGAATGCCAGCAAAATGCAAAAGGACAATGGCTTGCTAGGTGGGAGGGAAAGTGAGCCTTGTGCCCGGAAAAAGAGACAGAAAGACTGTGGGTTTTGGGTTGGGCTGCTACCACCACAGGAAAGAAGGTCAAAGTCTTCAGGGAAAGGAATACGAGCCAGAGATAAGGGTCGCAGAACCTTGAGTCCTACTGCGGGGATGGGTGGAGGAAGAAATAAATGCTGGTGCAACAAGACTATGTCAGCATTCTGATCAAAGAAGTGTGACTTTCACAGGAATAAATATTAAAATGCATGACCAGCCCTGCCCCAGCTAGAATCCAGAGATAGCAGCCACTCTCCTGATCCATATTAATCATAGAATCATAGAATTGCAGAGTTGGAAGAGACCACGAGGGCCATCCAGAGAAATATGTATTTTGAAAAGCCAATGAGTTCTGATTGTAATATTTTGCATCACAACAGTGGCAGTTCCTAACAAATGTGTTTCCAGAGGAATGGTTGTGTCTGTTGCAACAAAAATAACCACGTGTCTGTTGCCCTGATGGCACAGTGGTTAAATGCCAGTACTGCAAGTCACCACATTGCAAGTTCAATTCCAGAGGGCTCCAAGGTTCATTCAGCCTTCCATCCTTTCGTAGGTCAGTAAAATGAGTACCCGGCTTGTGGGGGCAATTGGTTAACACACATTGGAAGCTACTTAATGCAATGTAGATGTGTAAATTGCTATTGCTTAAATTTGTAAGCCGCTCTGATAGCCTTGTGGCCGAAGAGCGGGGTATAAATAACATGCGTCTAAGCATTGGCAGGGGGAATGTGACCCTGTTGATGCTTTTAGACCTCCCAGTGGCTTTCGATATGATAGATCATAGCATCCTCTTGGATTGCCTGAGTGGGTTAGGAATCGGAGGCACTACGCTCCAGTGGTTCCGATCCTTCCTCTCGGGCAGGTCCCAGAGGGTGTTGCTTGGGGACAGCTGCTCCAGAAGAAAGGAGCTTTACTTGTGGCGTTCCGCAAGGTGCCATCCTGTCCCCGATGCTGTTTAACATCTATATGAAGCCGCTTTGTGAGATTATTCAGAGTTATGGGGCTGGGTGTTATCAGTACGCTGATGACACCCAGATCTATTTCTCCTTGTCCCGATCATTGGCCTCGAATTCCGATGGCGTCTCTCCTCTTAATGATTGTCTTAAAGCAGTAATGGGCTGGATGAGGAAAAACAGATTGATATTAAATCCAAACAAAACGGAGGTACTCACGGTAGGGGCCCCAAAACCAGGAGTTGGGTTGCAGCCTCCAGTCCTGGACGGGTCACGCTCTCCATTAAGGACTCTGTTTGCAGTCTGTGGGTGCTCCTTGATTCATCGCTTCAGATGACTATTCAGGTGAATGTGACAGTCAGGAGCGCCTGTTATCAGCTTCGGCTGATACACCAGCTGTGCCCTTTCCTGGAAGTAAGGGACCTCAAGACTGTGGTGCACGTGCTGGTAACCTCTCGTCTAGATTTCTGCAATGCGCTCTACATGGGGCTACCCTCATGCTTGATCCAGAAACTTCAGTTGGTACAAAATATGGCAGCCAGAGTGGTCTCGGGAACATCTCAGAGAGAGCATATAACTCCAGTGTTAAAATCTCTCCACTGGCTGCCTATCAGTTTCCGGACCCAGTATAAGGTGTTGCTTATTACCTTTAAAGCCCTAAATGGCTTGGGTCCAACTTATCTTCGGAACTGCCTCCTCCCATACAATCCTCCCCGTGCACTCCGATCCTCTGGGAGGAATTTGCTTCAGCCACAAAAATCTAGGCTGTCTGCAACCTCCCAGAGGGCCTTTTCGGTAATCTCCCCCAAATTATGGAATGGCCTGCCGAACAAGATCCATCAGATGACGAGCCTGAGTAGCTTTAAAAAAGCACTAAAGGTGGATCTCTTTTGGCAAGCCTTTCCTAATTAGATCCCAGCCTCAGGAGCTCCTGGCCTCTTTTAGTCTGCTGGCTAGTTATTATTTTTGTTAATGTGATTTTATATTAGTTGTTTTTAATTTATATTGTTTAATATCTTTTTATGGGGGAGGGTGTTGTTTAGGGATTTTAATCTGTATTTGCATTTTAATTTTTATAAGCCACCCCAATTGTTTTAACAGAGGGGCGGGGTATAAATTATTATTATTATTATTATTATTATTATATAAAACAAAATAACTGAGGCAGTGGAATATACTGCGTCGTAGTGAAGTGAAGTCTCCTTCTTTGGAGGTTTTTAAACAGAGGCTGGGTGGCCATCTGTCCGGAATGCTTTGATTGGGTACTCCTGCATGGAAAGGGGGTTGAACTAGATGGCCCTTGTGGTCTCTTCCAACTCTATGATACTGTGACTCTATGACAACGTCATCTGATATTGGCTTCCTTTTCTGTTCTGCTGGTGTTCTGCTGCCACCACATTAGCTGTGTTTGATAATCTCCCATATGTGGTGGACTTGTGGGAAGGTGAGAAAGTTTTGGGTCCAAATACATACCTTGATTCATAGGATATTAATGATCAGTGTACAACTAAGTGCAGAACTGTTTCTTTGGGGACCTATGGATGGACAATTAGAAATGAGCCATGGAAGATTACTGCAATACATGATCAAGGCAGCAAGGTTATTATATGTTCAAAATTGGAAGAGTTCATTATTACCTATGATGGAAGAATAGCTGCTAAAACTGAATGTACTTGAAATGGATGAATTATCAGGTCTGATCAAAGAAAAATCATTAGATACATTTTTACAACCAGATCTCCTGAATGGTTGGATAAGGAGATTGAAGCAATATATAGACAAAACTCTGCTTAGGCGTAAAGGGAGGGGGGGGACTTCCAAAAGATGTGATCATTTGATAATGCAAGGGGAAAGAAAAGCTTAGATATGGAAGATTATTTGGATAATCTCCAATCGGATAAACTACATCTTTATATGTCCTTATTGCTTGAATAATATTCTCACCAAAGTTCATTCTCTCCAATACTTGAAATAAGTACAGTAATACAAAAAAAAAAAAATCAAACATTTTCTCTGCCTCTTAAAAAAAAATCAGAATGGCAGTTTTATCATTATGATGTTCCAAAAATTCAGTGATACTAAGAATACTTCTTACATTACTCCTTAGTTGTCTTTTGGCAAAAATCCACTCTGATCCTCATGGGTTTTATGAGAAATGTGTTTTCTCAATTTGCTTGCCAAAATAGTAGTAAATACCTAATAGTCATTGTTTAGTAATGAGATTACTTCTTTGATAACATGGTAACAGCAGCAAGAACATTGTTTGCTCAAACCTGGAAACAGATTGAAGCACGGATGATGATCAAATGAATTGTTAAGGTTGCTGAGTTAGCACAAATTGCCAAACTAATGTGGGTTCTAAAGACTAAACCAATTGAAGATTTATTTATTTATTTGAAAGATTGGAAACAGTTTATGGACTTTTTGAGCAATAAGAAAACTAACAATGTAGTTAACTGTGGTTATGGTTACTAGTGATTCTAGTAGGATTATCTAGTTAGATCTATAATTTTTATTTTATTTTATTTAGGTATTTATACCCCACTCTTTAGCCACAAAGGCTGTCAGAGCAGCTTGCAAAATTGTTAAGCAATAGCACTTTACACATCTACGCTGCTTGATAGCGTGCTAGGCACTAAGCGGTTTCCAATGTGTGTTAGCTAATTGCCCCCACAAGCTGGGTACTCATTTTACCGGCCTATGGAAGGCTGAGTGAACCTTGGAGCCTTTGGGATAGAACTTGCAACACTGTGGCTGCAGTACTGGCATTTAACCACTGTGCCACCAGGGCTCCAATGGTAATGGTAGAATAATAGATTACTCAGGCCATGGTGCATGTTACCTAAGGCCAGGATGTTGCATAAGGTCTTTCTGGATCCCAGCTACCATCACACTACATTCCAAAAAAAAACCTTCATATGTTCATCCACCCACCCTGGCCTTAGGCAACAAACCTCCTCCTGCCTTTTCACCCTGACGACAATTGTTAAAACTGAACTTGTTACCTCGTCACCATACTCACTGTCATTTACTAGCATTCCCAGATGCAGTGACCAGCAGTTTCACAGTTAAACAGAAAACTTCATCAGAACAAAAACCCAGAACCATATAGGGTCATTGCTCAGTATGAAACTTAAAAGACAAACAGTATAGTAAAACCATATTACAATCTATAAAATATAGCAGGCTACATAACTATTGGTTAGCCAAGATTCCCTGACCTCCATTCAAAAAAATCATCTCCATCCCTCTTTTCCAGAGCAAAAACACAGTTGCATATTTATCTGATTATTCCAGGTACCGTCCTTTTATTCCCCTTCACACTCAACATATAACACTAATTAACAAGGAGAGGAAAAATGCAAACACAATTAACCGCAAGGTTACATTGATGAACTTATATTGGCAGGAAAAGATCATGTCTGGGAGTGATCATAGAATCATAAATCATAGAGTTGGAAGAAAGCTCAAGGGCCATCCAGTCCAGCCCCCTGCCATGCAGGAATATACAATCAAATCATTCCCAAGAGATGGCCATCCAGACTCTGCTTAAAAACCTCCAAAGAAGGAGACTCCACCACTTTCTGAGGCAGTGTATTCCACTTCCAAACAGCTGTTACTGTCAGGAAGTTCTTCCTAATGTTTAGGTGGAATCTCTTCTCCTTTAGTTTGAACCCATTGTACTGTGTCCTGGTCTCTGGAGCAGCAGAAAACAAGCCTGCTCCATCCTCAGTATGACATCCCTTCAAATATTTAAACATGGCTATCATGTCACCTCTCAGCCTTCTCTTCTCTAGACTAAACATGCCCAGCTCCCTAAGCTACTCCTCATAGGGCATGGCTTCCAGACCACACACCATCCTGGTCACCCTCCTCTGGACACGTTCCAGCTTTTCAATATCCTTCCTGAACTGTGGTGCCCAGAACTGGACACAGTATTCCTGGTGAGGTCTGACCAAAGCAGAATAGAGTGGCACTATTACTTCCCTTGATCTAGACACTATACTCCTATTAATGCAGTCTAGAATCACATTGGCCTTTTTTAGCTGCTGCATCACACTGCTGACTCATGTTCAGCTTGTGGTCCACTAAGGAGATTTTCAGACACGGAAAAATCGTCCCTTGCCGCGCGAGCAGCCTCCCGAAACTGCTGCGCGGCAAGGGTCTTTTTCGGACCGCGCTGTGCCTGTTGCGAAGCCGTCCGTGTCACTTCCGTGAAGCTTGGGACGGCTCCGCGTCATATTTCAAGCACGGAGGCTGCCCGTGATTGAAATATGACGCGGAGCCGTCCCAAGCTTCACGGAAGTGACACGGACGGCTTCGCAACAGGCACAGCGCGGTCCGAAAAAGACCCTTGCCGCGCAGCAGTTTCGGGAGGCTGCTCGCGCGGCAAGGGACGATTTTTCCGTGTCTGAAAATCTCCTAAGACTCCTAGATCCTTTTAGCATGTATTGCTCTCAAGCCATGCATCACCCATCCTATATCTGTGCCTTTCATTTTTAGTTTCCAAGTGTAGTATCCCACATTTCTCTCTGTTGAAATTCATTTTGTTAATATTGGCCCAGCTTTCTAATCTGTTGATGTCATTTTAGATTCTAATCCTGTCCTCTGGGGTATTAGCTACCACTCTTAATTTGGTGTCATCTGCAAACTTGATAAGCATCCCTCTATTCCCTCATCCAAGTCATTGATAAAGATGTTGAATAGCACTGGGCCCAGGACAAAACCCTGTGGCACCCCACTGGTCACTTCTCTCCAGGATGAAGAGGATCCATTGGTGACTACACTTTGATCCTAACACTCACAAATTTTGCATTTCTATGGCTATTCATATAGCCTGTTTATAATATCTATTCCTAGGCACTAGTTCACTCCATGCATCTGAGCATGTAGACTATGTCAACAAAAGCTCATGCTATAGCTTCTTTGTCAGTCTCAAAGGTGCTACAAGATCCTTTTGCCTAGCATCCTTCGCTGTATCACCTGCATCAGTGTACAATTTTAAAGGTTTTAGTTCTCAGTATAGTTGTTTGCTGTTCTCTCAGGAAAGAATGAGACCAGACCCATGACATGGGTTGAAGAGGCCACTTTATTTAAGTTTAACCTATTTAATATTTTCCAAGAAATCTGCAATGTGGGAGCAACCTAGTGTGGGATTTGCTGGGGCAGGTCAGCTCCCAGACCTCCTTCCCCTGGGCAAAAACATCTGAATCCCAGGAAAAAACCATAAGCTGGGTTGCTTACCAGTCAAACTGCATCTGTAAGACTGACCCAAAAGTCCCTCCCACAAGTCACAGGACTTAAAGTGAGGGTTTATCCCTCAGGCTTGCCCAAAGGAGGTCACTTTTCACTCTCCTCAGTTCACAGGATTTAAAGGGGAAGTTCCAGATCCCTCCCTTCACCTCCAAAGGGGTGGTGCCATAGGTGCTCACTGAATCTCCCTCTCCCTGCCATAGAAAAGGGGAAAGCATCTGCTTATCTCCTTTCCCCCACCAGATTGTCCAACAGGGACCTCAAACCCCATTGCAGATCACCCAGGAAAATCAAGTTCCCAGCATCTGAGAGGTGAACCCTGTCAGCCCTATATAGATTAGGCTTTTCTAATAGAATATCAAGGTGTGGCAAGTTATGCTCTAAGCCCTTCTCCATGGCATTTTGAATTTCCCTGTTAACTTATTTGTGTTATAGGTGAACCTCTCAAAGTCCAAGGCCAGTTATAAGCTGAATGTGTATGCTCAAGTGAATCAATCTGCTCACCTTTGAACAAGGGGATGGGAGAGGCCTTGTTCAAGTCCTCCCTCTCTTCCAGCCATGTAGATGATTCCAAAGCATGCTAAGCAGCTATCAAAGAGCCAGATACACCACCACCACCCAGCTGTCTGTCTAAGGCATCAAGGCAAGACAGAATCTCATTAGCAACACAACATTGCTTACTACTTTTAGGTTTCCTCTGAGATGAAAGAGAAGGCAGAAGGGGACACCTCCAGCACCTGAATCCTGTCCAATATGGCCTCCCAGAGGACTCCCCTCATCTAAGGAGCTAATCTCCATAGGAAGGCACTTAGGAGGTTGTTTCTTAGCAGGGCCTTTGCTTTTCACACCACCTTTACCCTTGCGTGGAGCCATAACCTCTGTCAGGACACTTGAGCCCACTACTGAAGATAAAACTAGGACATAAGTCCTAGTCCAACACTCAAACTCCTTGGTGAAAAAATAGGACCCAAGTTCTAGTCTAACACTAAAGCCACTTGACAAAAAAACAGGACACAAGTTCAAGTCCAAGAACCAAACCACCCCATAATTAAGCCACCCAACATGTAAGGGGGGATAACAGGTTGGAAATTATACTGTGATGCTGTCAATTATTCACAATTGGGGTGTTTTAATTTTATTTTTTTTAAATGTATTGCCTGATTAATTTTATTTATTCCCCCCATTCTTCTTTTCTTCTTCTTTTCTTTTTCTTTTTTTTTAAATCAATCACAGAACCCAAGTACTGGGGGGAGGGGGCTATCCTGAGAGCAAACGACAGGCCATGTTTAGCAGTAACTGCACCTACTGAGGGCACTGCCTGCAATAGACAGCGCAGTGACCACAGGCAGCCACTAAAAGTGATTGTTGCTTTTACCACCAGGGTCCCAAAAAGGCCTGTGAAATAATAGCCCAAGGTGAGCTGTTCGGCACAAAGCTATGTGTTGAACAGAACAAAATTAATGGTCAAAAAAGGGAGGTGAGAGTAACGACCACCCAAAAAATTATCCATACAACCACCCGTGGGAATTAGCCCTGGTAAACTGCCAATTGCCAGCTTCAAGCCACACCTCCTTCCTAACAAAATAACCTCTGGTCAAACTAATCGGGTGACTGCCAGACAAAAGACAGCATGACAGCACCAAAATCAGGCCACACCACACAATCCCAGTCCAGGCAAGCCACCTATAGCCAGCTCCAAGCTGCACCTCCTTCTACAAAAGTACCCACCCCCTATCCAAACCCAATTGGGCAACTGCTGGCCAAAAAGCCACATGCCAGCACCTAAAAATCAAGTGCTGCACATTCCCAGTCCTGGCAAGTATTCAATGAATGAAAGTACATGGTGGCAAGCCGAGGCCTAAACTAAATTCAGGCCAAAGTTGTGTTCCCTTGTTGATCCAAATCCATAAAGGAAGAAGCGGGGGACAGCGGCAGGTCCTTAAATACACTCTGGCTCTGCCCCCTGCTTTCATCACCAAGGTGCATGCACCCCAGCCTTATTTCTGATCTTCCTGCGCAGCCTCAAATGGTCCTCCACTTGCATGGTTGCACTGGTGATGGGGACCTGAATACCAGCTACTGTATATCAAGTGTCCTCGGCATAAACTCTATTTAAATTTTGCCATATTGTTTGGAAATGTGGAGTATATCTCTCTGCCACAAGGATGTTTTAATGTGCCCAGAAGTTAGAAATAGCTAATTAGAGATACATTATTTGTAATTAATTCCTTTTTGCAGGCACTAAGGCATAACTAAGCAACATTATGCTGTAATGTAACAAAGGACAGCTCTACTCCTTTTGCAGTAAAACTTAGTTTTAGTTATTTTTGGCCCTTTCACACTATGCAGATTATAGCACTATGATTACACTTTAACTACCATGGGTTCATCTGGTGGCCTGTGGTATTTGTAATTTCATGAGGTGCTTAGAATTCTGAGCCAGAAGGCTCCAGTGCTTTGTCAAACTACAAATCCCAGGATTCCACAGGCTGCAGCCATGACAGTTAAAATGAAATCAAAGTGCTACAATTTTTGTACTATGAAAGGGTCATTTACCACAAAGGGTGGTTTCACTACTTAGGTGTGTTTTGTATCAAAGGCCAATGGCTTGAAGCACACTAATGTTTGTGTGCTTTAAGTAACTATTTTAGCTATTTCAACATTATTGCTAAATCATTATTTTGGCGAATTATAAGCATAATGGCAACTAACTACTTCAGGGAGCTTGGCACTTTAAATGTATCTAATTATTTTGTTTTAAGTATATTTATAAGCTGTAGCCAGGGCCGGTTTAACCTGTCTGCCAAATCAGCATTGGCAGGGGGCCCCGAGGTCAAGAGGGGGCCCCGAGGTCAAGAGAGGGCCCCGTGTCGGCCTCCTTAATATGAAAATAATGGGATTTCTGGTTTAAAATACCATAGAGTTGCCTTGGAAGGCCTAGAAAAGGGCTAGGGAAGACACATTTTCTAGGAAGACTCTATGGTAGGTGTGCTGTTTTGTGTCCCATGGCTAATGAATCCATGGATATGGGGGTCCTACTATAATCTGAACATCCTGTACGGTGAATAGGTTAGGTTACATTGATCTGAGATAAACATATGGGGGCCCCAAAGTAAAGCATTGCAGGGGGCCCCAAAATTCCTTAAACCGGTCCTGGCTGTAGCCAGGACACCAGTTTTATCCAGGGCAGAGGTGTTAAATTGGTCCTGGGCTGACATCTCTCTGTACTCTCCTATGTCATCTTTTCAAGATCCTAATTCAAAGATTAAGATATTTGTTTTAACAAGCATAGGCCAAAATTGCTTGACATGCACATTTTGACCAGCATATTGTTTGACAAGCAATTTTTGAACAGTACAGGTCATTGTTTGTGAAGCTTTCAAGATAAATCACAGAAAATTAGTTTGCATGAACACACATTTTATAGCCCATACTTCATATTGGGTTGGATCCTGACTCTGTCATACCTGACATGCATGGCATCAGTGGGATTTAAGATGTCATGAGTAATTTAAGTTCCTGTTATATCATAGAATCATAGAATCATAGAATTGCAGAGTTGGAAGAGACCACGAGGGCCATCCAGTCCAACCCCCTGCCATGCAGGAAATCACGATCAAAGCATCCCCGACAGATGGCCATCCAGCCTTTGTTTAAAGACCTCCAAGGAAGGAGACCCCACCACGCTCCGAGGGAGTGCGTTCCACTGCCGAACAGCTCTTACTGTACCAGTGGGTTTATTCTAAGTATAACGAAATCTAGATTCAGCCCATTGTGTTTAGGTATGCTGGTATTTTAATATTATGGAGAATATAAACTTTTGATACAGTAGTAAACTCTACAGTTTTACAAAGACACACACACAAACACACACACTGTAGTACAGAAGCAGCCAGGTGCAATTGTATAGTAATTGTTTTTGTACCAGAAAATCATACTTGTAATTTACTCTGAGGAATCATTAATGAGGTCATTATCAACAATGCATACCACTGCCAGAAAACTTGCTTAAATGAAAGTCATGAATCTTTTTAACAGCATTACTGGCTTCTTAGAAATGAATGTGCCTGACTCCCACTCAGTCTTCTCATTATGGACTAGCAAGGCGGATGAAGATTTAACTGCAGAACACTGCAATAACATTATCTAGGCTGCATTATTAGATACACCCAAGATAATACAGAAACTGTTATTGAAGACAGTTCTAACTCCCTAGAGTAAATTTGTTGAAGAATTGCATTAAAATGCTTAATAATAGGAGTGAACTTGTAGCTATTTCCATGCACAGCAATACTGGCAAGGTCACAATGGATTGCAGTATGCAGTGTTTATATAACAGGTAAAGGCCTACGTATCCTAAAGGCACCAGATTCTGTCTGATCTTGGAAGCTAAGCAGGGTCAATCTTGGTTAGCACTTGGATGGTGAGACCGCCAATGAAGGCCAGCTCTTGTAGGTTATATTTCAGAGGAAGGAACTGGCAAACCCACCCCTGAGTATTCCTTGCATAAGAAAACCCAATTAAACACTTGCCATAAGTTGATAGGTGAGTTGAAGGCACATACATACATTCAGACTGAGCCTCAACAACAGATTTGGGAGAAAATATTTCAGAAAAAATGAAGATCTCCCAAACTTCATTTCATGTGTTTATCAGAGTTAGTGTCTTTAACCCTTTTGTTGTTAACTGCCATCACATCCTCTCCAGCTTATGGCGACCCCATAAAAGAGAGACCTCCAAGTCACCCTGTTGTCCACAGCCCTGATCAGGTCTTGAAGACTCAGGGCCATAGCTTCCTTGTTCAAGTCGATCCATCTGTAATGCGGCCTTCCTCTTTTTCTACTGACTTCTACCTTACCAAGCATTATTGTCTTTTCTAGTGAGTCATGTCTTCTCATGATATGGCCAAAGTATAACAATCTCATTTAAGTCATCTTGACTTCTAGGGAGAGTTCAGGCTTGATTTGGTTTAAGACCCATTGATTTGTCTTTTTAGCAATACACTGTATCCATAGAACTTTTCTTTTTAGCCATGCAAAAGAAAATAAAAGTAATACCAATTAATGTATGTCACAGACTAAAGGTGTGTAAAATGTTAGTACTTTGGATGGAGACTACAGGTATACATTTCAGTACCTGAATAGACAGGAAAATCTCTCATACCATGGCAATGCTTTCTTTTGCCATTTTCGGATAGAATGCAGAGGAAAAGACAGGTATTTGCTGTCTTTTCCAGCCTGCATGGAAATTGGCCAATGTCCCAGCCCTGTTTTAGACAAAAGGTTTCTTCCAGATGAAGTTAGTTGCAGTTAAATATCATTTGAATCAATGTGAAATGGTAGTTATGTCTACCTTTAGTGCAACTAACTTTACTTGGATTCATTTTACAGTTTCCTAAAAAGAGAATAATGGCTATACTTTGCTTTTTTACTTTTAATGACATTCTCTGCTTTCTTTTCTCTCTTCTTTTTTTTGCGGGGGGGGGGGGCTTGTTTATACTTTTTCCACTCAGTTGGTAGCCACTTTTCTAGGTAAACATGTTCATACTTGTGGAGTATTTTCAGGACCTTTCCACTTTATGAATGGATTTTCCACATAGACTGGGTGTTGCCCAGTTTACTGACATCTAAAATAACATCCTGCTTACTCTTAAGTCCCAAGGCAATCAATAAGACTTACACATAACTGACATCAAGACTGTATTCTTAAACAATCAAATTTGTAGAGATCATGTAGTTTTATGCTCTACAGTGTTTGTGTTCATGGCCCAAGCTTCACTCCAAAAGGGATCCGTGCAAACTTGTAACAAGGGCCCTTTCTCTCCACTGATAACACAATACTTCATGCCATACATACAATCACAGGATCAATGGAAAAAGTTAATAGCACTCAGCCTGAGTTCCCTACAGGTTTACTAACTATTTTAGAACCTTTTTATCATTAATAAAGGGATCATCCAGCCAATGTCTTAATTTTTTTTCTAATGGACAATGTGGCTGCAAACAGGAGATCAATTAACTTTGAGGCTCATTTTTCTTGCCTTTTTAATTGCAAACTCATGAATTTCCTGCCTGACTCAATTTCCTTAGCAAGATCACATTCAACAGCATCTAGGTAGCTTAACCATTGTTGCCTCATGGATCAAAAGAGCTGTACCAAATCTATATTATACAGGATGCACCATGATTTTGTGTTCCTACATGGCAGGGGGTTGGACTGGATGGCCCTTGTGGTCTCTTCCAACTTAATGATTCTGTGATTCTACCCCCCAAATTGGCAATTAACAGATCTGAGCAGGTAGAGTGAGTGTCAGGCATGCTCACAAAAGCCAGAGACTGAAGCATTTGGTACCCAGCAATGGCCTCAGACATCAGAGTCATCCAGGCCATATTTCCAATTTCTATGTATAGCAGTGGAAACTGGACAGTAAAGAAAGCTTATGAGAAGAGAATCAACTCATTGGCAATGTGGTGTTGTCGAAGAGTTCTATGGATACCATGGGCTGCTAAAAAGACAAATAAATGGGGTCCCAGAGCTAATCAAACCTGAACTCTCACTAAAAGCAAAGATGACTAAACTGAGGCTGTCATACTTTGGATATATCATGAGATGACGTGACTCACTGGAAAATAAAAGGGTGCTTGGTAAAGTGGAAGGCAGTAGGAAAAGAGGAAAGCCTCACTACATGTGGACAGTCAATCAAGGAAGCTATGGCTGTGGGTTTACAAGATCTGAGCAGGGCTTTTGATGAACACGGTTCCTGGAGATCTCTCATTCATAGGGTCAGCATTAGTTGAAGTTGACTTGATGTCAAAAACAGTAACAACAACAACAACAACAACGGCCTCATGTTACATGTCAAATGCTAGGGGTTCTATAAGTGTGAATGCAGCTCAAACCTACTTTACCCCCTCAACTGCTCTTCCTTACCTTGCAATGGGTGCTGGTCTGTCCCTACAAGATTTTGCGGAGGGATGAGTTCCTGTGAGATTTTCAGATTCTCGCATATCCTGTTGCATTTCACAGATGAAAACTGGGACACAACATGGCTCAACATCAGAGTGTGGTCAGTCAAAAAGAGCACAAAAGTTATATTAAGCAAAGGATCCTTGTAATTTTATTTATTTATTTATTTCTCTCTGGCTTTTCTTCGCAAACGAAGATTCAGGAAGGACTCATCCCGCGCTTTCTGCAAGCGCGCTGATGACTAAAAAGGCCAATCTGAGATAAACAAGTCCGGTTGCAAAAAGCACAGCAGAAGGTCTCCTTGGGTGATATTTTTGGGTTGTGATGCTTTCTGCGTTGTCGTTTCTCTTCAAGACTTGTTCATCGTGAGTTCTCAG
Organism: Gambelia wislizenii; assembly: GCA_030847615.1. NCBI lineage: Eukaryota > Metazoa > Chordata > Lepidosauria > Squamata > Crotaphytidae > Gambelia > Gambelia wislizenii. Next base: position 311,091,367 of record JAUMIR010000003.1, on the reverse strand, counting down.
ATAAGGCTGCAGCATTGTGGATAGTGCGTCTCCATGCCTCCCGATGTGAGGCCAGGGCGGACCACTGTTGGTGATCAATTTGGCCAAACCTGAAATATTGTTTCAGGGAGTCTTTGTATCGCTTTTTTGGAGCGCCCCTCTTACGCTGACCCGTGGCGAGTTCACCGTAGAGTAGTATTTTTGGGAGGCGATGGTCCTCCATCCTAGAAACGTGCCCTGCCCAGCGCAGCTGTGTTCTCAATATCATGGCCTCAATGCTGGTGATCCCATTTATTTATTTATTATTTAGTTATTTATACCCCGCTCTTCAGCCACAAGGCTATCAGAGCGGATTACAAATTGTTTTAAGCAATAGCTATTTACACATCTACACTGCATTAAACAGTATCCAATGTGTGTTAGCTAATTGCCCCCACAAGCTGGGTACTCATTTATGTACTGAATGGAGAAAAACCTGAAAAAACAAAAGAGAAATCACAAATCAATAAATATTCTGACCAAGATCCAGTACTATTAACATAACTATGGCAATGGAGCTCCGTCAATGTAATTAGGTCTAATGAGGCCACCCCACAAAAAACCTACCTTTGCAACCTACCAGTGGTCTAGATGAAGCATATCCAATGCAGTTTGTGGTGCTGAGGAAGGACGTCTGCAGTGCGCATGGAGTACATTAAAAACAGGCAGCTAGAGAGCCTCCACAACTGCTTTTCTCAAGGCATTCTTCAACTGGGAGAGCGCTGTAAAGATAGATTTTTGGGTCACAGCTGGTTATTAATGATCTTAAACATGAATCCTCTGCAGTTACAAGATCATCGGTCCATCTTATGATCTCATAGCTGCCGAACAGGATGCTAGCCTCTATTTTTGTGTGCATATGCAGCATGATTAACAATACTAAATGTTTTACATTATTGTAAAATCAAAATGGCTTTCTCAGTCCGTGCTCAAAAGTACAAGTTTCTCTTCAATCCTTGGTCATTACATGCGCACTGTGTTCACTCCCAGCCCCTCTACCCAATGCACATTGTAGATCAGATCAAATCCCAATTCCCCCATAATATTCATGTGCTTACATTGAACCAATCAACCTGCCAACCTAACCTAATTCACAGTGCTATTCTTAGGATTAAAAAACCGAGTGGAGACAAATGTACGATACTATTACTTCCAGGAGATAAATGAAATGCAGTTAAGAAACATTTGGTTGGGAACAAATGCATTCCAATGGTCTTTTAGAATGTGTCACTTAGGCTACAATCCTGTACACATTTACTTAGGAGTAAGGCCCTCATTGGAGCTTACTTTTGAGTGGAGATGTATGTGATTTCATTGTTAATGTGAATATATTATGACTCTGCAGAAAAAAAGATTATTTAAAAAACAAGAAAGACAAAGAGAAGTACAGCACTGGGCTGAGGGGAGGAAAATATTTTCAGATCAGGAATGCCTTTCTGCAATACTGATCCTTATTTTAGGGAAATCAAGAGGTGGACAGTGAATCTAAAATCCATCCAAGGGAGGAAATCTGTGCACCAGAGAGAGAATAAGAGAGAGCAGTTCTGGGTGTGCTATAATTCAAGAGGATTTTCTTAAGAAATCCTCTTTTAGTTGGAAGGGCTCTCTTCCTTCTCCTGCTTTTAAAAAGTTGTATTTCTTTTCCTTATCCTGAGAAGCAATTTGTGGTCACATAACACAGGCTGTTCCACTCCAAAATGGCTGCAAATGCAATTTCTGCTTCTGATTACGAAGGGCAAGACTCTGACCTCTTCCTCTCTTCAACTCAAACTGGCCCCTGCTGAGTTAACTGAATGCAAAGTACAAAATGCTTTCAGGACTCTTTCTTTTGTCTTTGCTCTGGCCTGCACAGCCTTAATTGGAGTCAAAGCAAATCCCCACAAGCAGGAGAAGCTGAAGCAAAACGTGGACATTTTCAAAGGAGCTGAAAAAGGGGGACAGCAAAGATGTAGTCATGGTCACTCAACCCAAACTGGAAAGTTATAGGCTATGTTCTTACAAGAGCCTGTCCTCTCACAAGACTTGGGGAAGAAGTGGGCGTTATATAAGCCTGATTCATGTGTCACTGACCAGTCTTGTGCTAGCTGCCAAAGCAGGGATACTGTTGTCAGGGGATGATAGGACACTCAGTCCCTAGCAGAAGCCAAAAACTATCTCAGCAGACTTAGTAGCAACCCATTCCCAAGAATACTCACACACAGAGTGTTTGACATCCAAATAAGCAGGAGGCACTTCTATCTTCAAAGTCAAACAGTTGCAATATGTACAAATATTTTCAATTGAAGGACAAACTGCCTCACCAGGCATCAGCATTCACAAGAATCTATTGTTTATTCTCATCCCCCCCAACACACACACAGTAATGGGAATTGCAGCTTGGATTGGATCCCTCTGGGCTTTCAGGCCCCTTTAGACCTCTGAGCTCCACTAAAGCACCCTTCCTTCCCCATGTGGGTGTCCTATTTGCAGTTATGATTTTTTTAAAAAAATACGATGTGAGGAGTACATTGTCTACTGAGAGGAATAAGGATTCTTAGGCAGTCCTGCAATTCTTTCTCTATGTAACAATTTTTTCTGGATTGTGTCATTGGTTTCTGTTCTTTTATTTTTTTCTAATAATAGTAATAGTGGTGGTGATGATGGTGGTGGTGGTGGTGATGGTGGTAATGACAACAAAATAATCCTGGAAAAGTTGTAAAAACTGCAAAATAAAAAATCATCTAGGACTTTAATATTCAAGCCTATAAACAATTAGAATATAATATACCAGATATAACTGTGACATAGTGGTTTGAGTGTTAGACGATGACTCTGTAGACCAGGGTTTGAATCCTCGCTTGGCCATGAAAACCCAGTGGGTGACCCTGGACAAGTTGCACACATTCAGCCCTCAGAAAACCCTGTGATATATTTGCCTTAGGATTGCCATAAATCAGAAATGATTTGAAGGCATACAACAATAACAATCTGCTGGTTGAGTAAAAAAAATCTCAGATTATAAATGTGGCAATCCCAGGGGATAGCAGAATTGAAGTAAAAGAGAGGGGAAAGATTAAATATCAAGACCTACAAATTAAGATTTACTGCCTCTGGGGGGGAAAGTAACTGTGGTTTCAGTGGTGATAGGTGCTCAGGGATTGATTCCAAATGGACTGACAAAATATCTGAATGAAATTACCATAGATAGGATCACAATTACAAACAGGGACACTACTTGGAACCTGTCACATTATCTGATAATACTTCACTGATTTCTAGATAAGCATCCAAATCGTTGATGCCCCAAAATGCTCTTCAGTAATTTCTGGTAAACTGTGAAATCATGATAATAATACAAACATGTATACCTTGCAATTCTGATTCAGACTGAGGCTCTGAAGGTGGCTTAAATCAAACGTTTAAAAAAGAACAATAAGCACAACTAGAAACAGTATGAAAATAAATAACATAGCAAGTGAAAACTATCTATAACATAGAAAACATAATTAAAGAACCAAATCAAGGAAATGGATCAAACATGGAGCAAACGAAATGCCTGCAAGAACCAAATGCCTTCAAAAGGCAATAGAACATGATAAAGGAGAGAGGTGGACAGATCTCCTAGGACAGTGAGTTCCATGACCTTGGTGCACCAACAGAGATCTTTTCATATATTTGCATATGTAGTGGGACTTTCAAGACAGTCTCCCCTGCTAATCAAAGTGGACTAACAGGATTGTGTTACAGGAATTTGTCATTTAATTTTCATGGTTCCTAACCGCTTAGGCTGTAATTTAAAGAAAATCCTCCAGCACTTTAAACTAAGTCCAAAAATGGACTGGAAGGGGAGCCAGTCAAACTGATTTTAAGAAAGAGGAGCAATGTGTTTCAGAAAATATGTTTCTAGTCAAAATGTCAGTCATAGCATTTTGAACCAGCAGACATTTCTAAATCCCTTTTAAAAGCAGCATTGCTTTTTCAATAATAATCCGATCATGATATAAAGAGCATACTTTATAAATGTCTACTTCTTGCAGACTGGTGCAGTTAGTACAACAGCTTGGGCAGAAGCACACCTGACCACAGTTATCTGGGAATTCAGAAACATTCTCAAACTATAAACTTGATTCTTGAAGGGGAAGGCAACCTCATCCAGAACAGTCACCATCCCTTTCCATAACATTCTTTTTTTTTTAAGTACAAAAATAGAAGTAGGGTGCCTGTAGATATTGTTTCGCTAGATCTCCTCTGACACCTCAAGGCATGATGGAGATTAAAAGGTTGCATAGTGCTTCCATTATCCACTCTAGCAACTTCTTTGCTATCTGCTGTCATAGCAGATAACATATATGTATTTCTTATGCCAATGTCAATTTTTAGTTATAAAACTTTGATTGTAGTAGTTTTCTCAGCAGGCTAAGAGAGCTGATGCAGCTTTGGTCCAGTGCTAAAATAGGATTTCTGAAGGAAAACTGGAACACTAAAAATAATTATTAAGCTTATCTGCAAGGGAAAGGGCATGAAAATGGGGATTACAGAATGTAAGGGTTGATTTTCACAAGGGCTGGCTGGGTGGCAGCTGCTGTTTATGCTCATTTCAACATGACTTGATGCATGTCAAGACAGTCAGGCACAGCCCAGTGGTGTGCCCAGTGCTCAGTGCTCAGCATATTTTGACTTTTAGCATGCCACTCTGAATCTACCAGGTTCACACCCCAAGTCTGTAAAACACCAGCAAATTGAAATTACAGCAGTGGTGGTTACAAAAACCGGACCTCATTGATTTCTCTCAATTATCCCCTTGAGCAAAATGCCACAGTACATCATTACCTTGTACAGAACCACTTGCTGGAATACAGCTTTAGTAAAGTTTGCTCTTCCTTAGATAAACATTGCTTTTTTTAGAACAGCAAAATGCTACTTCCCTCAGTATTCAGGCCTGTACAGCATTCCACTGAAAGCAGAGGATTGTACATGTGAAAGAGTCAACATTATTTTGATTATTCGTGTTCTGTTTAGACATATTTATTTATTCAACAAAAGGTCCTCAGAAAAAAAAAGGAAGCTGTCCAATAATACAGAAATGTGTCCCCATACCAACACAGCTGAAGGGTGCTGTGGGAGAGGGGGCAATCTGATGGCCGCCCCATAAAGAAACCAGTTTGCATTGCTCTTGGCACATTCGCGCCAAGCAGATCACATGATGGGGACGGAGGCAGAGGGTTTTGAAACCTCATCCTCCCCCTTGCATGTATCTTTCTTAGATCATTGTAGGTAGGCAGTTCAATAGGTCTTCATGTGGCTGGTAACAGGGAGAATTCTATAGTTCGCTGTACACCTTGTCACCCTTTTGGTGAAGGGTTCAGCTCTGGTACTACCTCCACAGGTTCTGCAGCCTAGGAGGTGGAGAAGGAATCTGCCATTGGGGCTGATCTGGAGGTTTGCTCTCTCTTATAAAGTCTTGTGTCTTAGGAAGGGGCAACCTGAGTTTTGCCTTCCAGTATACAACTGGCTGGGGAGCAGCCCCATAACATGGGACTGCCCTCAGGGTCAGGTGTTTTGTCCAAGGGAAGGCTGAGGAGGTAGTCACTAGGCTGGACCTGCACCAGGTTGCTCCCCTTCTTTTGCTCATTCCCAATTCTGTCCCACTACCCCCCACGCACCCCGCTCCCATTCCTACCGTAGAATAAAGAAAAAGGTTTCAGACACCTACCTTGATTCTGCAGCAGGAATGGGCACCCCCTCCCTTCACTGGCCGGTCCTAAATGCAGCTGTCATAAGGCTGCTTTTACGACCAGCAACTGAAATCCCAGCCGTTCTCATGAGAGAACGGCCAGGTGGAAAATTCAAAAGTAAAAACAAAAAAACCCCGCAAATGTCTAAACAGTACACAAAGCACAAAAACACATTTTTTAAAAAAATAAAAGCTACCCAGGGAGGGGGGAAGTGTTTTACTTACCTTGTCATCCTGATCGCATCCCGAAGTGTCCAGCACAGACCTCCCCCCTGCGGCTGGCATCGTGCCAGCATAACAAGACAGGAACAGGGCTGAGGTTCCATTACAGAAACGGAACAGGTGGACTAAAAATGATGTTTACCCATTTTTTAGATATCCCAGGAGCAGAACAGGGACAGAACGGGAGCAACACAGGAATGGAATGACATCATCAAAAAGGGAAATCATTTCTCAATCCTGTTCCATTCCTGCAACAGATTTTAGAGTGTGTCTGATAATCTCCTAACTCTTATTTAATCCAATCTTCTGTGTCTGGTCTCATTATTTTAGGGTTGGTCATCAATAGTGTGTGATGAAAAGTGAGGTTGGTGTGGCCATGTAGCATACTTGTGCAGCTTCTGTGGGCCCAACATATTTATTTATTTATTTATTTATATAGTATCAATATACATGACACTTTATAATAAAATAATCAAAAACAGTGGGCCCTGCTAAAGGTGTACAATCTAAAACAATGATGGTGAACCTATGACACGTGTGTCAGCACTGACACGCGTAGCCATTTCTGATGACACACGGCCGTAGGCCTCCTCCTACCCCCCCCCCGCCCGCAACCTCACCACCCTCGCTAAAGTGGTGAATGGGGCTTCCAAAGCCCCAGTCACCACTTTCCTCCACCCCCACCCTCCTAAAATGGCGATCAGGCCTTCCAAAGCCCCGGTTTCCACTTTCCTCCCCCCTCCCACCCTCCCTAACATGGTGATTGGGGCTTCAAAAGCCCCGGTTGCCACTTTCCTCCCCCCTCCCACCCTCCCCAAAGCGAGAATCTGTGAATATGTGGAACCACAAATGTGAAACCCGCGAGTTTGAAAGGACAACTGTAGTCACAAATGCTTCATCCTCCCTTATTAGACACTCTGTGCTGGAGGTCTGTAGGCCAAAACAACAGAAGTCTGGCACAGAGCATCTAGTTCTGGGATTTCTGGTTAAGCCGGGATCTTTGCCCTCACTTCCACCAGCAGAGATAATGTTTTTTCCTCAAAGTGACACACCACCCGAGTTATGCTCAGTTTTTTGGTGAAGTTTGACACACCAAGCTCAAAAGGTTGTCCATCACTGATCTAAAATATATGTGTATACACATACAGAGGGAAGGAATAATAAAATATAAAAATATACATTAAAATTGCAGAACAAATTACCCAGATAAAATGCAAAAAAATACAATATATAATAAAGCAAACTGGCTGATTCGTGTAAACAAATACGTACAAGATAATAAAACAACATCAAGCTAAACTTCCTAAAACTTTGGAAAACAAAACAAAAAATTCAATGGAGATTTAAAGACAATGAGGGAAGGAGCTGTCCTCAGAAGTTCAGGGAGGGAACTCCAGGAGCTGGGGCCCAGCGACTGAGAAAGGACGAAGTGAGCCACCCTTGCTTGGGTGAGAAGCCTAGAATTCCTAGAATGCAGATTTTGAGATGGATGGTAATAAGAAATAAGGGCTGAAATGAAAGATAGGAGGAGCTAGGTTGTGTAGGGCTTTGAATGTTAATACCAGAAGCTTATACTGAATTCTAGAAGAAATGGGTAACCAATGAACAGATATCAAAAGTGGCATCACATGATCAAAACAACAGACCAAAGTGATAATTTTAGCAACAGAATGTTGAACAGAAACCAGAGGACTAAGGTGAGATAATGGAAGACCAGTCAAAAGAAGATTACAGTAACAGAGGCAGGGAATAACTAAGGCATGAACAGAGAAAGCAGAAAGAAAAGGTCTGATTTTGGCAATGTTATAAAGAAAAGGTCAACATGACTTTACCACAGCCTCAATGTGAGGAACAAAAGACAAAGAAGAGTAAAAAAATAAAGCCAAGACTCTATGCTTCCTTCACAGGGTAAATGGGAACTTTATTAACAGTGATGGAGAAAAATATGTTGTAAAGAAGGTTTTGGAAGAAAAATAAATAATTCTGTCTTTGCCATGTTAAGTTTTAGGTGATGATGACATATCCATGCTGAAGTGCCTGAAAGACATGCTGTTGTATAATGTGTGATGTCAAAAGAAAGTTCTGGCTTGGAGAAATACAGCTGAATATCAGCAGCATAAAGATAATATTGAAAACCATAACTGATAAGATTACCTACAGATAGGGTATAAAGAGAAACAACAAAGGTCCCAGAAGAGAGCCCCATGGAACCTCAACCAAAAGGAGAAAAGAAGATACACTGCTCCCAGATACCACATCATATGACTGACCTGAGAGATAAGATGTAAACCAGCTGAGGACTGAATCCATACACCCTAGGTCATGAAGTGAATCCAACAAAAGAGCATGATCAATTGTATCAAAGGCTGCAGAGAGATCAAGAATAATATGGACTGAATATAAGCCTTTTGACTTGGCCTGAGGGGGATCATCTGTGATTTTTGTAAGAGTTGTCTCCATTGAGTGCAAAGGGTGAAATCCAGATTGAAAGGGATCCATTACTGAAATAGGACAGAGAAAGTTGAGACAACATACACAAATAGCACATTCCAAACTTTTGAGAGGAAAGACAACAGTGAAATAGGGCAATAATTAGACAGAGAAGATGGGTCAAGTAAAGGTTTCTCAAGAATTGAAGAAACAGTACCACATTTAAACTTAGAAGGAAATGAACCAGTAAAAAGGAACAGATTAATAATATGGAAAAAAGAAGGGACAATGGTAGGGACAACAGTAATTATGAAGCAAGAAGGAACAGATCAAGGGAGCAGGTAGAAGGATTCAAAGACTTCAACATTTTGGATAGTTCACCTAACAAGAGGCGGAAAAGTAGAAAATGTAGAAGAAGCAGATATTTGATATGCTGGTAATGAGGAATGTTCAGGAGCAGCATGATTAGAATGGATCATTTCAATTTTAATATTAAAGAAAGTGGCAAAATCATCAGTAGAGATTAATAGAGGGAGAGAATTAAAGGGAGAGAAGAGATGCTGTGGGTGTGAGCATGAATCAAAGAAGCATAGTATTTCTGTTTGGCCAAAGAGATAGCACAAAAGAAAGAAGAAAGAATGAATTTATATGGAATGTAGTCTATCCAGTCACTAGTCTTCCTCCGCAAACATTCAGCTGCAAAAGAGACTTCAAATCTCACAAGACTTCCTGAGTTTTCTGGCATGCCTATATGTAGGTCTGCAAGTTCTGTGGTCGGCCAGTTTTGGCCAGGCCGTCAGTGCAACCCACCCTTGCACCCATCACACTCCCTTGTGAAACACCAGGCTATGGCTTGTTACCTTTGGGAACCAGGAAAGAATGTTTCCATGTTATTGTGGCTTTTTTTTTTTTTTTTGCCTTCCCTCAGGTTTCTTCCCACCTCATGTGAGACTTGGAGCAGGGCTACTCAGCTTCCCATTACTACCCATGGATTGACTTTTTGCACTGCTTTGCCACAACTAGTGGGTATGAAACGGAGAAGGAACATCAGGCACAAATTAAATTGGGGAGAGGGAAGCCCTGGGGCTGCTAGGTTAGTGGAAGAGGGTCTAATCTGCAGTTGGTGCCTCTCCTCACTCTGCAGACGGGCAAATATGGCAAGCATTGCCAGATTCTTACCAGACCCCTGTGGCTTAATGCCTTGCTTGGGCATGTGTTGGTCTGGAAACCATAGAGCCTGGTGTCCCCTCCCCCTCTTTTCCTACACATTGTTTGCAAAAGGAGGCATTGTGTTTAAATGTATCTGACATGTATTTGAGGTATTAAAAGTTGTGGCCATTCCTGTCCAACCTCTCTGTCTTGACGTGATGTTAAGTGCCCTGATCCTACCTGCTTCTTCTTTTGCTCAACTAAATATTAACAAACTATTGTTAAATGCATTTGTATGTAATGTCTAGTTTGGGCCAGAATCTCTTCAAGATATAAAATGGAGGTCTTTTATCTGTAAAATGGCTTGATTAAGTTTTATATTTTCAAAGTATTTATGTATCATCCTGAAAAAGAGAACTGAAGTATCTATTGTGCAAAAGAATGATAAGGTTTCTGGCAAGGATGATCAGTGATTCATCATTATTTATTCCTTTCCAAGTTTACATAAAGACAGCATTACTTTTTGTTACTCTGCCTAAGTAAACTTGGAAAGATATAAATGAACAATGTTTTATTTAAATTTTCTTCCTGGGATTTTTCTGCATTTCTGTTAATCACTACAAAATTACATCCCATGAAGATTAAGGAACCTGTTTATTTCCTGATTATAATGAGAGGCAGGTGTTGTCTGTCTCAGAGGAGCAAGCATGCAGTTCCTTCTGAAAATAATGGAAGTATGAGGTAGAGTTAGCAAAACATGCTGTTAAACTCCCTAGCAAGGCACTGCTTAATACTGGCAGTAGCACTTCCCCATCACTGCACACACACACACAAGCAAACAGGCAAAACCCCAAGTATACGTCAGCTGAAAGTATACCTCTGGAAATTGTGCTTCTTAAAGTAATTATGAGCAGTAATTTTAGTTTAATTTCTCCATTTCTTTGAAATACACAAGGCTGGTATATTGGGCTTCTACTGATTTTTGCAAACAGTTAAAAACACCGACACAAGCTAGAGGCACATTTCAAAATACAGGAATCTCTGAAATGAATGGAATTGTGTTTATAAAATTTAATGTTTCTTTCATGTCATTTGAAATTCATTCAGTCACAGTTCCAGCCATTCACATAATGAGTTTTTCACTGTTTCCCCAGCCCTATAGTATATGTCTTGATAGACTACATATATTAAAGGGGAAATGACACAATGTATTATAACTTAATATTTTAATTTTTTTTCCTCTTTGTTATATGATTTTTATGGATTTTCACACATCTTATAAAACAGTATACATTTATACTTGCATACAATATTTTAATGGATTTAAAGTATAATGATCCATTAACATTATCAATATAGTGGGCCCTTCTGATCCATGACCATTCAAACATGGATGATCAAATCCCATATTATTAATTGGCAGTGATGTGCACATGGATGCTTCAGTGTGTCTGTGTTCATGTCACCACCATTTTAATTAGGATGTAATGGTCTATGGGCATTTGAAATCTCGGATCTAGAGCATGGATCAGAAGGGTCCACTGTACTTTAGCAGCCACACTACTGTATGATGCCTTCTTATTTTTCCCAATCCTAATGTGCTTTTTCTTTAAAATCCTGAACATGAAAACTAACTATATGATCCTCTTCATATTTACTTAGAAAAGGTGACCTACTGCATCTTTAGGACTACAGCCTAAAGTGTTCTGACACAAACCCACTTGTATGTCAGTTAATTAGCAAAAATGGGGACCACGTTGCTTTTTAATGTTTCTCTATTTAGTATAACTTATAGGGGTTTGAGTATTGGACTTGGACTCTGGAAGACCAGGGTTCAACCCACTTCTCAACTGAGGAAACCCATTCGGTGACCTTGGGCAAGTCACACTCTTTCAGCCTCAGAGGAAGGCTCTGGCAAACCCCCTCTGATCAAAACCTGCCAAGAAACCCCCATGGTAGGTTCACTTTAGGGCCACCATAAGTTGGAAATGACCTGAGGGTACACAACCACAACAACACTTCCTTTATCAACTGCTTGTGCCAAGTATGAATATCTAAAACATATTTCACAGTAAGATCAAACATATAATCTGAAAGAACTTGTATGATGGAAATGGATTATGTGTCTTCAACTGAGAGAATCTCTCTCCACACACACACTTGCACTGGGGGCTCTCACACACCTCCTGCATATCACATGGCTCTCTCTGTCACTATGGAACAGAGCCACACTCTTTCTCTCTTCCTTGCAAGAAAAAGAGAGTATTACAATAGGGACTAGATACCTATCCAGTAATGGGAGGATTGGGCAATAAACTGTTGAGGACAAGGAGGACACACTGTAACAATTAAGGAAAGAATAAGGGATCTCTGTCCCACACTGTACTTGCTTCAGTGGTCAGTTTGGTAAATACAGTATCTACGTGTAGTCCAAGTAACACTCAATTATTTTATGTATGACTTCCAAAATTGTTATCAAGAAGGAAACTGCCACTTCCAAACGCAGGCTTTGTGCCCATGATGACTTTTATAACACCCATCCCACCTCATTGTGCGGTGTCATATTCTGAACCTCAAGTACACACAGACAAGTAATGCTGAATTGTAGGTTTCAACTGTATACGATGATAAAATCACCACATTTTCTATCATATTCTTTGTATAATAGCAATGGGGGCAGAGATTAGGGTTGAGATTTCAGAGAATCATATTTCTACTTTTATTATTGGTTTCTTAATATTGTCGCCATCACTGTCATCTACACATATTAGAAAGATTAAAGTTGATGTTCCCAAGCTATTAGAAAGGTCAAAACAGATGAATCAGTAGTTATCGGGGGGGGGGGGAGAGGCTTCAAATTGCCCACATTTTATACATATCTCAAACTGGTCATCAGATGCTCTGGAAGCACACAATTTTAAACATGGAAAATTAAATCCTTCTCCTTCCACAAATGACAACTCTCTGTCCCAGATATTAGGATTCCAAATAAAATCCCAAGTAAATAAACAATTTTTCAAAGTATTCAGTAGTATTCATATAGAAACCATGAGACATATATTAAGCAAAGGGTGTTAATTCATTTTAACAGTGTTTATTCTTCACTTTTAGATACTAAAACCTTTCCATTTATCAAAATTTATCGGTTCTTTAAGGAAAACCCAACCAATGTTTGTACTATTAAAAAAAACTAGGCTCAGTTTATTTTATAACCAATGCGATTTTGTGCTGCATCAATAGAAGTATAGTGTCTAGATAAAGGGAAGTGATAGTGCCCCTCTATTCTGCCTTGGCCAGAGCTCACCTAGAATATTGTGTCCAGTTCTGGGCACAACAATTCAAAAAGGATATTGACAGGGCCGGTTTAAGGAATTTTGGGCCCCCCTGCAATGCTTTATTTTGGGGGTCCCATAGGTTATCTCAGGTCAATGTAACCTAACCTATTCACAATACAGGATGCTCAGATTACACTAGGACCCCCGTATCCATGGATTCATTATCCATGGGACACAAAACAGCACACCTACCATAGAGTCTTCCTAGAAAATGTGTCCTCCCTAGCCGTTTTCGAGGCCCTCCAAGGCAACTCTATGGTATTTTAAACCAGAAGTCCCATTATTTTCAATGGCATTCACTATTATTAATGGTTTTCAGAATCCTCGCCCCCCCTCCCCGAACCAATCCCCTGTGGATAAGAGGGGCCTACTGTATTACATAACTTACATATGAGGAACGGCTTAGGGAGCTGGGCATGCTTAGCCTGGAGAACAGAAGGTTGAGAGGTGACGTGATAGCCATGTTTAAATATTTGAAGGGATGTCATACTGAGGATGGAGCAAGCTTGTTTTCTGCTGCTCCAGAGACTAGGACACAGAGCTATGGGTTCAAACTACAGGAAAAGAGGTTCCACCTGAATATTAGGAAGAACCTTCTGACAGTATGAGCTGTTTGGAAGTGGAATACACTGCCTTGGAGTGTGGTGGAGTCTCCTTCTGTGGGTTTTTTTAAACATAGGTTGGATGGCCATCTGTCAGGAATGCTTGGATTGTGTGTTCCTGCAGGGCAGAAGCCGATCAGATGGGATGGCTGTTGGGGTCCCTTCCAGCCCTATGATTCTATGATTCTAGGCTGCATTCAGAGCCTGGGAAAGTTACTCTTGGATTACACCTCCCAGAATCCCCGTACCAGCACCCTTCTCAAGGTTTGGTTGCATTGTTCCTTTTCCAGCACTCTCTAGCCCAGTGGTTCTTAACTTGGGGTCTGCAATGCCCTCACAGGGAGTCCACAAAGGCTTGAAGGCTGCTTGGCCCACCTCCTCCCTGTAGTGGAGTAGCCACGTGACAGAAACCAAGGCAAAGGCTGGCTGGCTTGGCCTGCACATTGCCATTCAATCCACTCCAACCACAAACTTGCAGGAAGAAGCAAGAGTGCCTCTGAGGGAAAGTTTAATGGATGGTGTAATTGTATTGTTGTTGTTGTTCGCTATTATTATTAGGGTTTTAAATCTTGAGTTAAATCTTGGGGCAACAAAAGATATTTAAAGGGGGTCCCTGGTAAAGAAAAGGTTAAGAACCACTGCTCTAGGCCAATGCCTCTCACATAACACTAATGGGATACTGGTGTTTTAGTGACAACAATAAAACCATTGTTCCCAGTAATATTACTCCAAAATTTTAATGTATATTCTTTATATTCTTCTGATAAAAGAGCTAGAGTGTTGTAGAAGTTTCAGCATTGCACTATGACTATGGAGACCAGGGTCTGAATCCTTACTCAGCCATGAATACCCACTGGCTGACCTTGGGCAAGTCACACTCTCTCAGCCTCAAAGGAAGGCAAAGGCACACCCCCTTTGAACAAACCTTGCCTAGAAAAACCCATAGTAGGTTCGCCTTAGTCAGAAATGACTTGAAGGCACATAGGCAAACACACACACATTCCTTTTGCAGGATGAACTCATTTGGTAGCAAGGGAGGAAGCTGAAGAAGACCAAGGGAAAAAGGGAGGGGAGAGGAACCACGACATGTTAAGAGCAGCAGGAAGGATGGACTGGAGGGGATTTATGTGGAAGGAAGGAAGGAAGGAAGGAAGGAAGGAAGGAAGGAAGGAAGGAAGGAAGGAACCCTTTCTGAGGGAAAGAGACAACTCTCAAATTCCCCCTCTCTCTCATACACACACACTGACCCCTCTCCAACATGCCTGACTGGCTTCCTTTTGCAGCAGCAAACTCCCTCCAGCTTCTGCCACGGAGGGCTGCTGCTTCTTTCTCTTTCTCTTTCTAGTTTGGGAGATGCTGGGTTTTTTTGTTTTTGTTTTTTAAAGCCAGCAGGAAGTTTTTGGAGGAGGAGGGTAGGAGGGGGCTACAAAGCAGCGGTTCCTCCCGGCTGTTTCCTGGTTGTCTCCTTTGTCAGATAAGGCGGTCAGCAGGGGGGGGGGCTTGACCTTGGGGCCCCCTGCCAATGCTGATTTGGCAGACTGGTTAAACCGGCCCTGGATATTGACAGATTGGAGTGTGTCCAGAGAAGGGCAACTAAAATGGTGAAAGGTCTGGAAACCATGCCTTATGAGGAGAGACTTGGGGAGCTGGGTATGCTTAGCCTGAAAAAAAAATGGTTAACGGGCAATATGATAGCCCTGTTTAAGTATTTGAAGGGGTGTCACGTTGAGGGTGGAGCAGGCTTGTTTTCTGCTGCTCCAGAGACTGGAACACGGAGCAATAGGTGCAAGCTGCAGGAACGGAGATTCCACCTCAACATTAGGAGGAACTTTTTGACAGTCAGAGCTGTTCGGCAGTGGAACACACTCCCTCAGAGCGTGGTGGGGTCTCTTTTCTTGGAGGTCTTTAAACAGAGGCTGGATGGCCATCTGTCGGGGATGCTTTGATCATGATTTCCTTCATGGCAGGGGGTTGGACTGGATGGCCCTCATGGTCTCTTCCAACTCTACAATTCTATGATTCTATATAATCCAACTAATAGCCTTGAGAATTTTCACTTGTATACAGTGATACATTTATCACTGCTAAAAATACTGCTTTCACGTAATTACTCTTGTAACAGATGTTTCCTGTGATTTCTGTCTGCCATTTCTGAGGCACAAGAGTTTCTACATCCAAATAAAAGAGAAGTGGTCAGAAGATTCAATCTTGTCTTGTTCCTTTTTCTGAAACAATTGCCTCGGCTTTTTCTCCTTTTAAGGCTGACTTTAGCAGTGCAGAATTTATGTATAATCCACATGATTACAGATGAAAAATTAGTCTTCCAAAGCTTAAAATAAGTTATGGTCAGCTAATTTTTTTATTGGACATGCTATTGAAGAATTGCTATTGCACATTTCTTGTGACTTATCATGATCTCTGATCAAAGGTTGGCTTTGCTTTGGAAAGCCCAAAATTAATTTCTTGGAAGTGTACCAAATGCTTGTTCACCAGACATGGCTGTAAATTTCAGTGTGAATTATACATAGATAGCTTTTAGATGGAGTCCTTAATGGGTTAATGCTCATCTCCCACACTCCAGTGCTGAGTGGATTTCTTTCTATTTTTCTAAAATTATATTTCATTTACTTATCATATCCACTCATGTAGTTTATTTTTGAAAAAAAAGAAAGAGGAAAAAAGAGAAAGCAGCACAATATTTTCAATTACTGAGTGACTTTGACCTGGTCTAGTAAATGTCACTATTCCGTTTATTAAACTAATGATTAAGGATTTGGACAACTCAATGTATTGGCCTTCTCCACACAACAAAAATTTCACTCCCTGTCCCATCCTCCTTCATGTCAGTACCCTTGTCAAGCTATTCATGCTGATTCAAGATTAGGGTCACCACAGCAGCAAGAAAGATTTTCCATTGCTCTCTAGAAATAACAGTCTATACCATAGTCACTCAGTTCTTTCACAGAACTGAGAAAGCTAGACTCTGATGCCATAAAAACATCAATGAGAATTTGGCCCAATTACATTTGTATCCTCAGTACTAATCCTACATCAATACTATACAGAAGATTTAGAAATGTGCCCTACAGTCTATTGAATAAATATTACTTATAGGTTTTTTTTCAGGATCAGATTTAATTGTGAATTAGTCTAACGCTGTGGCTTAGAGCCAATAGGAGTACTACAGATATGGTATTCACCCTTAGACAACTGCAAGAGAAATGTAGAGTGCAGAACAAGGGTCTCTATGTAATATTTGTCGACCTCACCAAAGCCTTCGACACTGTGAGTAGAAAAGGTCTGTGGCAGATCCTGGAAAGATTAGGATGTCCCCCAGATTCCTTAACATGATTAAAACAGCAGAGCTGTTTGGGCTGGAAGTCAACCTGAAGAAAACAGAAGTTCTTTACCAGCCTGCACCACAGGACAAACACCACCATCCCCGCATTGCCGTTGGCTAATCTGTGCTTAAGTCCGTTCAGCAGTTCACCTACCTGGGAAGCATCATCTCCTCAGATGCCAAGATTGATAAAGAGATTGATCACAGATTAGCCAAGGCATATAGCGCATTTGGAAGACTACAAAAGAGTCTGGAGTAACAAACACCTGAGGCGAAGCACAAAAATTAGTGTGTATAGAGCCATTGTGCTGTCTATTCTCCTTTATGGGTCTGAAACATGGGTCACCTATCGCCAACACTTATGAATCCTTGAACGCTTTCATCAGCACTGTATACGCACAATCCTAAATATACACTGGACTGACTATCTGACAAATGTTGCTGTCCTTGAGCAAGCAGGGATCACCAGCACTGAGGCCATGATATTGAGAACACAGCTGCGCTGGGAAATGCATGTTTCTAGGATGGAGGACCATCTCCTCCCAAAAATAGTACTCTACGGTGAACTCACCATGGGTCAGCATAAGAGGGGTGCTCCAAAAAAACGATACAAGGACTCCCTGAAACAACATCTCAGGCTCAGCCAAATTGATCACCAACAATGGTCCGCCCTGGCCTCACATCGGGAGGCATGAAGACGCACTATCCACAATGCTGCAGCCTTATTTGCGAACTCACGCTGAACAAGTCTTGAAGAGAAACGACAACGCAGAAAGAATCACAACCCAAAAACATCACCCAAGGAGACTTTCTGCTGTGCTTTCTGCAACCAGACTCGTTTTTCTCAGATTGGCCTCTTTAGTCATCAGCACACATGCAGAAAGGGCAGGATGAGTCCTTCCTGAATCTTTGTCTGCGAAAAAAAGCCAGAGAGAGGGGGGGGGAGGGAGAGGGAGTCTAACACTGCTACTCAAAGTGGTGGTCTCTGGACTGGTGCCAGTTCCTGAGCCATTATCTGCTGGTGTCCAGCAAGTTTTCAAGAAAGAGAGAAACAACTGTAGTCAATGGGCACAGAGATGGTGCTAGTTCCCCACATCAGAAGACCTGAGACATAAACATACCTTTCAGTGAGTCCTTCCATAGTTTCATAATCAAAGATGAAACATACAGTTTGGGGAAGAATCTTCAATGGCATGTTCAGAACTGACACAAGTTTTTTAAAAAATGGTGCCCACAGAGAGCCATTAGGACCTGATGCAACTTACCTGGCTGTAAATTAAGACTGAGTCATTTAATGTTCTGGCTCAAGACACATTGCTGCTTTTTCAGTGACAATCTTGACAATTTCAGTGACAATTTTTTATATCCTCCATGCTCTGCTGTTCATCTCATATAAGCCCTCTTTCTGGCTTGAGAGAAAAACTTCTAGTATGTTAAATCACAGGCTTTCATGTCTACATTGAGAAAATTGAGGTTCATCCTGCATAGAAATGAAATTGAAAATGTACTTTGTAATCTTGTAATCTTTGTAATCTTGATGTAAGCATTGCTGAAACCAGGGGTGGGCAGCTCCCAAGCGTCTAGGGCCACATCCACCATGCCCCCTCCAGACCTCATCAGGCACACTCACCCCCTTTAAAAAAAAAAAGTAACTAGAGTCACTTCCATTTTTTTCATATCTAAAACAAACTTACGGGGTTGCCTTTAAAAGCTGGTCATGTCCTCTGGAGGTTTCTGCCAGTTTGAGTGGTCATTTTTGGGGTGGGGGGGACACAAATGATGGTGGCTGGGGATTCAGAAGGCATCTTACAAATCTCTGGTTGACTGCATGTAATCTGAAAGCCATACCATTCCCACTGTTGGCTTAAACTACAGTTTACTGGTTTGGACATCACAGAAATCCATGCTTTGACAAACTGGCATGTCTGTTCCAAAGAAGGATATATGAGATAGGAAAGGGAAGGAGAACTTGAATTCATTGCTTGACCACATTGCAGTATTAAGTCTGAGCCAAAGGAACCCATTACTCAGCTATAAGTATGAGTATTTAGGGAAGTCTTTTCCAAAGTTTCCTCTATGCATTTTGGAAAATAACTCACATAGCTCATTTCAGCACACCAAATGAAAAGGGATAATGGGGATTTCAGTCCAAAAAATCTAGAGGGCATCATGTTGGAGGAAGGTTATTTCCCTAAAACAAGCAAAATATTATCTTATTGGAAGATATATCATTTCCCAAAACATGAATGAGCAGGACCGTGGAGTTGAGGAAAACAGTGGATTGAGTTGATGAAAATTTTTCATTCCTCACATTTTTCTTTCTTAAAATGTGTGTCGTTGTATGGTCAAAAAAATTAATCCTTAAGAATCACATTTCTATGTTTGGCCTGCATGTGCTGACTTTTTGGCTTTTTTCCTGACCACAACTGGTTACAAATTAACATTAACGATATTATTTGTGGTCTTTCTTGCTCTCCTTTTGAAACCAACAGCTTCTTTTCAGTAACAAAAATAACTGCCTGTCTAATGACTTACAATTTTTATCTTTTATAAGGATCCTTCCCGACCATTGGGGTGAAGTCTCTTTGCCCGAGATTCCTGAGGGAAGGATATTTAAATAACATTCCAGCCCCACATCCTCTGTCACGGGGAGGATCTTTGCCTCCCAGGATTTCCTCTGGTAGGTATTCCAAGTGAACAAAGTGCAAGTTCTGAGGGAGTTTTGGTTCTTGGGACCAAATTGAGTACTATAGTGCATTTATGTTGCCTGATACACTTCTTATTGCACAGGTATTTACTACTTCACTCTGTTTAACAAGCAGTTTAATAAAGGTGAGCAAAAGTGTTCATTTATCAGAAATGCAGTAAAACCAAACAATACTGAAGGACTTTTTTAAAAAAAAAAATAGTTAATAATACAGTAAAAAAAACTCAAGAAAATCCAATATATTTTGAATATAATACTCTGTTGTGCAATCACAGGCTGTAGGTACACATAGATTGTGAAAAAGTGGTGTGTAAAAATTATTTGTTTGGTTTGTGTGGTATAAAATGTTTCACAAAGCAAATGGACTTGCTCTCTATACCAAGGTCAAGAAAGATGTTTTCTTAACTTCAAAAAACTACATATTAATTTACAGCAGAGAAAGTATTGCTTTATTTTCCAATAGAACGACATTAAAAGAAGCTAGATTTCCATATGCCACCTGAGAGCTCATTATTTTTCTCTAATATAAACTGATTGTCTTATATAAATTGACAATTAAGGATAGATTGAATTCAAAAATACATGCTGGTAAAAAAAAAATTCAGTGGATACCATAAGGGAGCAATTATTCATTCTGAAATCCAGGTATAATTTGCAGCATTCTAATACAAAGGATAGTAGCATTCTTGAGCAGATCGGTTTATCCTCAGTTTTAAAATACTGTAATATGCATTTTCATTGAAACATCATTAATCCTCTCCCACTAGTCATATTTACAGAATAAAACTCACATTTTGACATAATAAAATTCAGAAGACAACATTCTGTGTTTTAATCATAAATGCACATTGTCTGCTATGTCCATTTGGCATTGATTCATTTGTAAGTATAAGTTCAATTTTAAGCTAATATACCATTGTAAAGTAAACACATTTATGATCATCACCAAAAGCAATCCATGCACAACCCCATTAAGGAGCTGCTAAATTGCAATGTGCTCCTTGGCATCAAACTACAAGAAAAGAGATTCCACCTAAACATTAGGAAGAACTTAGGAGCAGCTTAGGGAGCTGGGCATGTTTAGTCTGGAGGAGAGAAGGTTGAGAGGTGACATGATAGCCACATTTAAATATTTGAAGGGATGTCATACTGAGGATGGGGCAAGCTTGTTTTCTGCTGCTCCAGAGATGAGGAAATGGAGCAATGGGTTCAAACTACAGGAAAAGAGATCCCACTTAAACATTACGAAGAACTTCCTGATAGTAAGAGCCATTCAGAAATGGAATGCACTGCCTTGGAGTGTGGTGGAGTCTCCTTCTTTGGGGGTTTTTAAACAGAGGCTGGATGGCTATCTGTCTGGAATGATTTGATTGTGTATTCCTGCATGGCAGGGGGTTGGACTGGATGGCCCTTGTGGTCTCTTCCAACTCTATGATTCTATAATTCGACTTCCTGACAGTAAGAGCTATGTGACAGTGGAACACGCTGCCCCAGAGTGTGGTGGAGTCTTCTTCTTTGGAGGTTTTTAAACAGAGCCTGGACAGCCATCTGTCAGGCATGCTTTGATTAGGTATTCCTGCATGGCGGGGGGTTGGACTAGATGGCCCTTGTGGTATCTTCCAACTCTATGATTCTATGAACAGTGGTCCAATCATCTCAGGTATGATAGTGATGATAGCCTATGCACTGTTCACCTGACTTAAGGAACCGCCCTCTTGTCCCTCTTACCCCAATAAGGAGGTTAACGCTGTCATAGTAAACAGTGGCAGAGTTATGCTTCAGAAAGCATTGGAATGAAAACCTAAAGCCTGTTTAGCTATATTATGTACGTGGACCCATGCAGCGAACAGCACTTTGGGGAGGATGCATTGACCATGATGCTCTCCATGGTCAGAGGCCAGTTGTTAATGCATCTGGCACAGAACACCAAGACACTGTACATGGTAGGGGAAGAGCCAGAATCTATTTAAGGCCTGGCTACCCCTGCATGTGCATCTTTGGTTGTCACTTCATGGCCCATCCTCCTGCCTCCAGAGCAGTGTGAATTTTGCTGGTTGCTTCAGAGCCAGGCAGGAATTATCTCCCCTTTATCTGTAGTTTTTTGCCTAACCCATACTGTATATGGGGGACTTTGATGATTGGTGATGTCTGTAAATAGGCTGTCACTTGGCAGGTAGCAGGAGGAGAGAATATAAGGTTTTTGGCAAGAGTAGAGTTCTGGAACTGCCTCTTTAGGTCCTGGGTCCCAAGGGGTGTGGAAGGAATCTACCCTTGGCTTTCACTCTCACTTATAATGTTCTGGGACTTGAAAGGTGCCTTGGGTTTGCCTTCTAGTAGATGACCAACTGGGGAGCAACCCAATTATTGGATTGCCCTCAGAGTTCAGGTGTTCAGAGTTCAGCCCAAAGGAAGGCTGAGGTGGTAATCAAGGTGTGACACCTGGCCTCAGCTAATTCCACATCAGGTTGCTCCCCCCCCCCGACTTTTGCACCTTTCCAGATTCAACACAACGTGAATAGGTTCTAGGTCAAATAAAGTGGCTCTTATTTAACCCAACATTCTGTGTCTGCTCTTATTATTCCATTGTTGGTCATTAATTAATTTGAGACTGGAATGTTACTGTGGTTAAATAGTTCCCCTTTATTTTCTTCCAAAAAATAGGAAACAATGAAGGAAAAATGCGTAAGTCTGAATAACTGATTAAGGCATGGTCATAGAATCATAGAATTGCAGAGTTGGAAGAGACCACGAGGGCCATCCAGTCCAACCCCCTGCCATGAAGGAAATCACGATCAAAGCATCCCTGACAGATGGCAATCCAGCCTCTGTTTAAAGACCTCCAAGGAAGGAGACCCCACCACGCTCCGAGGGAGTGCGTTCCACTGCCGAACAGCTCTTACTGTCAAAAAGTTCCTCCTAATGTTGAGGTGGAATCTCTGTTCCTGGAGCTTGCATCCATTGCTCCGTGTTCCAATCTCTGGAGTAGCAGAAAACAAGCTTGCTCCATCCTCAACGTGACACCCCTTCAAATACTTAAACAGGGCTATCATATCACCTCTTAACCGTCTTTTTTCCAGGCTAAACATACCCAGCTCCCTAAGTCTCTCCTCATAAGGCATGGTTTCCAGACCTTTCACCATTTTAGTCGCCCTCCTCTGGACACGCTCCAATTTGTCAATATCCTTTTTGAATTGTGGTGCCCAGAACTGGACACAGTATTCTAGGTGAGGTCTGACCAAGGCAGAATAGAGCGGCACTATTACTTCCCTTGATCTGGACACTATACTTCTATTGATGCAGCACAAAATTGCATTGGCCTTTTTAGCTGCTGCATCACACTTTTGACTCATGTTCAACTTGTGGTCTACTAGGACTCCTAGATCCCTTTCGCACGTAGTCTCATTCAGCCAGGTCTCCCCCATCCTATATCTATGCATTTCATTTGTTCGCCCTAAGTGCAGTACCTTACATTTCTCCATATTGAATTTCATTTTGTTAGCTTTGGCCCAGCTCTCCAGTTTATCCAGGTCATCTTGAATTTTGATCCTGTCCTCCAGGGTATTAGCTACTCCTCCTAATTTGGTGTCATCTGCAAATTTGGTAAGTATGCCCCTAATTCCCTCATCCAAGTTGTTGATAAAGATGTTGAATGGCACTGGGCCCAGGACAGAACCCTGTGGCACCCCACTGGTCACATCTTTCCAAGATGAAGAGGAGCCATTGCTGAGCACCCTTTGGGTTCGGCCGGTCAACCAATTACAAATCCATTGAACTGTTAACTTGTCTAGCCCACATTTTACAAGCTTGTTTGCAAGAATGTCATGGGGAACCTTGTCAAAGGCCTTACTGAAATCAAGGTATGCGATATCCACAGCGTTCCCTTCATCTACCAAGCTGGTAATTTTATCAAAAAAAAGAGATCAGATTAGTCTGGCATGACTTGTTACTCTGAAACCCATGTTGACTTTTTGTGATTATGGCATTGCCTTCTAAATGTTCACAGACTCTCTGTTTAATGATCTGCTCTAGAATCTTCCCTGGTATTGATGTCAGACTAACTGGACGATAATTGTTGGGATCCTCTTTTTTCTCCTTTTTGAAGATGGGGACGTTTGCCCTCCTCCAGTCTGCTGGGACTTCTCCTGTTCTCCAAGAGTTCTCAAAGATTATTGCCAATGGCTCTGAGATTATATTTGCCAGCTCTTTTAATACTCTTGGATGTAGTTCATCTGGTCCTGGAGATTTAAATTCCTTTAGATTAAGAAGGTATTCCTGTACTACATCTTTGCTTATTCTGTGCTGGATTTCCCCTGTTGTGTCTTCTGTACTTTTATCCTCAGGTTGGTCCCCCTTTATCTTTTCTGAAAACACTGAGGCAAAGAAGGTGTTGAGTAATTCTGCCTTTTCTCTGTCCCCTCTTAGCATTTTGACATCTTCTCCACATAGTGGCCCTACAATTTCCTTCTTCATCCTTTTGCTGTGGACATACCCAAAAAAAACCTTTTTATTGTTCTTAACCTCTCTAGCAAGCCTGAGCTCATTCTGTGCTTTAGCTTTTCTGACTTTACTCCTACATGTGTTCACTATCTGTTTGAATTCTTCTTTGGTGATTTCCCCCTTTTTCCATTTCTTATACATGTTTAAAACTTAGCTCTGTTGATATTTCTTTAGTCATCCATCCTGGTTTCTTGAGACACCTCCCATTTTTCTTCCTCAATGGTACAGTTTGAAATTGTGCCTTCAGTATCTCCCTTTTGAGAAAGTCCCACCCGTCTTGAGGTCTCTTCTCTTTTAGTATTCCTGACCATGGGATCACCCCCAGTATTTCCCTAAGTGTATTGAAATCAGCTCTCCTAAAGTCAAGAATGCGTGTCTGACTATGCCTGGCTTCTCCTTTCCGTTGTATAACAAACTCCAGGAGAACATGATCACTCTCACCTAAGGATCCCACCACTTGCACCCCATTAACCAGGTCATCCCTGTTGGTTAGGATCAGATCTAAAATAGCTGACCCCCTTGTTGCCTCTTCCACCTTTTGTACCATGAAATTGTCTTCCAGGCAAGTAAGGAATTTGCTAGACCTTGAAGTTTTGGTTGAGTTAGATTTCCAGCAAATATCAGGATAGTTGAAGTCACCCATCACTACTACATCTCTCCTTTCTGTGTGTGTGTTCATCTGTTCTAGAAAGGCATCATCCAATTCCTCCGTCTGGCTTGGGGGTCTGTAGTAGAGTCCCACAATAACATCCGTGTTGTTTCCCTCCCCTTTAATTTTTATCCAGATGCTCTCCACCTGGCTTCCAGTATTGATGTCATGGATCTCTTCACTGGTGTAAATATCCTTGACATATAATGCTGTTCCTCCTCCTTTCCTGTTTGGCCTGTTTCTCTTAAAAAGGTTATATATATGGTGCACACATAGAGTTGGAATTAGATGCACTCATTCTTTGAATGAAACTGTTGAAATCAATGGGAGTTATTTGCACAATGATTAACACAGCTGTTACTCCAAACCACACATGTGAATTTCCAATTGTGCCATGAGACTTCTCCTTCCTCTCTTTTCTCTGCACCCTCAAAACCCCAATTGTGGGTGGTGACTGCAGGAAGAAGTGGGAATGTATTCCCACTAGGGATACAATTCTTCACTAATGTCTCCTCAAAGGAAACAACTAATAGTTTTAACAGTTTTTCAAAAGCCATGCAATTTTCAGAGCCTATTTGCAATTCAGGACTTATTCTTTGAAAATTTCACACATAGTTGTTTTGCACTGAAAACACCATTTTCTGCACAGAAAACTGCATTTTCTATGCAGAAATATTATGATATTATAATAATTATAATATCATATAATTTTAATATTATAATTATTATTTTATTATTATATTATTATTTTCTCAAAGAGAGCAGCAATAAAAAGGTAGAATAATTTTTTCAGTGACCCAAAGTTATCCTAACCTCTCTGAGATGTAAACTGATACTCTGAGGGATTGTCTCTTCTTTTCTCTTCTCAGCCATTATTCTCTCACTAAACAATAAACTAGTTCCACCAATAGTGAAATGGGCTTAGTTGTTATCTAGCACGGTTAGAATGCTTTCCTACCTTTATCAAGTTTGCAGATGACACCAAATTAGGAGAGGTAGCTAATAGCCCAGAGGACAGGATCATGATTCAAAATGACTTTGACAGATTAGAAAGCTGAGCCAAAACTAACAGAATTAATTTCAACAAGGAGAATTGTAGGATACTACACTTGGGCAGTAAAAATGAAATAGACAGATATAGGATGGGTGACACCTGGATTGATGAGAAAGGGATCTAGGAGTCTTAGTGGACCACAAACTGAACATGAGTCAGCAGTGTGACATGGCAGCTAAAAAAGCCAATGCGATTCTAGGCTGCATCAATAGTATAGTGTCTAGATCAAGTGAAGTAATAGTGCCACTCTATTCTGCTTTGGTCAGAGCTCATCTGGAATACTGTGTCCAGTTCTGGGCACCAC
Source organism: Gambelia wislizenii (assembly GCA_030847615.1). Classification (NCBI taxonomy): domain Eukaryota; kingdom Metazoa; phylum Chordata; class Lepidosauria; order Squamata; family Crotaphytidae; genus Gambelia; species Gambelia wislizenii. The sequence continues at coordinate 311,065,347 of JAUMIR010000003.1, read as the reverse complement.
AATTCAAGAAGGATATGGACAAGCTGGAATGCATCCAGAAGAGGGCAACCAAAATGGGTAAAGGTCCAGAAGCCATGTCCTATGAGAAGCGGCTTAGGGAGCTGGGTATGTTTTGCCTGGAAAAGAGAAGGTTAAGAGGGGATAGGATAGCCATGTTTAAATATTTGAAAGTATGTCATACTGAGGATGGAGCAAGCTTGTTTTCTGCTGCTCCAGAGACAAGGACATGGAGCAATGGACTCAGACTACAGGAAAAGAGATTCTACCTAAACATTAGGAAGAACTTCCTGCCAGTAAGAGCTGTTCAGCAGTGGAATTCACTGCCTCAGAGTGTGGTGGATTCTCCTTCTGTGGAGGTTTTTAAACAGAGGCTGGATGGTCATATGTCTGGAATACTTTGATTGGGTACTCCTGAATGGCAGGGGGTTGGACTAGATGGCCCTTGTGGTCTCTTCCAACTCTATGATTCTATGATTCTAATGGACTTCTTACAATAAAAGCTTAGATTTTCCTTGGGTTTTTTTTTCTGGTCTGTGAGGCCGTGTTCTGGAATAGTTTCTTTCTGACGTTTCACCTGCGTCTGTGGCTGGCATCCTCAGAGGATGGTTGGGTAGTGGTGTGTGTGGAGTTTATATGCTGTGAACCCCTGTAGGGGAGGATATGTACATTTGTGTAATTGAATGGCTAGTTTCTGGGTACAGAAATGCAAGGCTCGTTAGTGTCTGTTTGGCTAATGGTTGGTTGATGGGCCATTATCTGCTGGGAATCCCCTTGTCTCTGGGTGGAATTCTTTTGTAAGTGTTGAGTTTTGATTCTATTGTATTTCAAAACTGGGAGCCAGATTTTGTTTACTTTTAAGGTTTCTTCTTTCCTGTTGAAGTTGTCCAACGTGTTTGTGGATTCCAATAGCTTCTCTGTGCATTCTGACATGATAGTTGTTGGCCTAGTCTAGAATTTCTGTGTTTTCAAATAGCATTTTGTGTCCAGGTTGGTTTATAACATGTTCTGCTACTGCTGATTTTTCTGGCTGGCACTTACAAAAGAATTCCACCCAGGGACAGGGGGATTCCCAGCAGATAATGACCCATCAACCAACCATTAGCCAAACAGACACTAATGAGCCTTGCATTTCTATACCCAGAAACTAGCCATTCAATTACACAAATTTACATATCCTCCCCTACAGGGGTTCACAGCATATAAATTCCACACACACCCCTACACAACCATTCTCTGAGGATGCCAGCCTCAGATGCAGGCGAGACGTAAGAAAGAAACTATTCCAGAACACGGCCTCACAGCCTGGAAAAAAACTAAGGAAAATCTATGGATGCCAGCCGTGAAAGCCTTCAACTTCACAATAAAAGCTTAGTTTGTTTCTTTAACCATTGTGTCTTTACTCCTTAGTCAGAACCAGAACTGCCTTTGGTCCCATATTGGGACAAAGGCAAGATATAAATTAAATAATAAAGAAATAATTGTTTGCTGCTGCACACATGCAGTCTACATCAGTGTTGTTGTTATTATGTGCCTTTAAGTTGACCCTGACTTACAATAACCCTTTCATAGAGTTTTCTAGGCAAGATTTATTCAAGTGAGGTTTACCATTCCCTTCCGCTTAGGCTGAGGGAATATAACTTGCTCAAGGTCATCAAGTGGATTTTCATGGCTGAGAGGGGATTTGGACCCTGGTCTCCTGTATGATAGTGAAAAATGATAGTATGAAATTATTGTTCTGAAATACCAGGTTTTTTTAAAAACTGGTTTTTCAATTTGCCACAGGCAGTCAGCCATTAATTCAATTATCAATTCCTATTTTCATATACACTTTGAATTTTGCCCAGAAATAGGAATAATGTATCTAGTGTGCTATATTATAAATAGAGAGAGAGTTGATTTTGAAATGTCAGAGGTTCTAAAGATGATTTCAACTCATCTTATTTTCAGTTATAAAATATAAACGAGTAGGATGTGATATGAAAGGTAAGGAATTAAAAGTATACAGTAAATGGAAAACATGAGGGCATATAGAATTCAAAATCCATTATGTAACAGTAAACAAGCAGGAAGAATAAAGAACAAGGTCAGGGGCATTTATGTGTAAAGACACTACTGCACTAGCTCATTTTCCATTTATGGTCAGTTACATCTTCAGTGCTCATACTTAAGTGATTTGTGTAATTACAAAGCAAAGGTTGGAAGAAAGTATGGAAGATGTAGCTGAATTGCCTGATTGTACTTGAAAATACTTTGAAAACATTGCCTGTGTTTCTTTAGTGCCAAAAGAAAACCTAAACATATTCACTGAGCATCTTACAAAGGTTAAAGAGGACAATACTGTAATAACTTCTACTGCATTTTAAAGCACTGTTGACAAATGTGAGGCTCAAACCACTCACAACTGTTTCAGGTTGGGGGGGGGTGTTCTTAAAGGGAAATGCAGGTGAAAGGTGCCATTAAATGGACCAGAGAAGAGGAATTAATGTTTTCCTTTCAGAATCTACCCACCTACCTACAAGAAACTCTACACCTTTTCCTGTAGGAGGGGAGCAACTAATCCCCAAAATCCTCTCCACCCCAAAAAAGTATTGTTGCTAGAGTCAGGTTTGCAAACCGCACCTCAACTATATCTTTCCCTACCCATAAAAGCACACCAGGAGCATAGTCCAATACTACATAGGACCAAGAGATTTGATAGCACTGGACTAGACTGTCATAGTCTATTCTTTCTCACCCCATCCAAGAATATAGAAATAACAACACTTGCCACTTTGAAGTGCTGAAATAATTTCCCCCTCTCTCTTTTTCTTTCTTCCCTTCTCTCTCTGAACAACATCCTAGCCCTAAATAATACTTGAGGAGCACAAAAAAGGGTATGGGTTAGAACGAATATGTACTCCTGTCTTTGCTATTAAAGTGTTTTCAGTGGTGAATATCCAGTTTCCCAGTAACAGCTACATGAAAATTCTGAATTTCACATTTATGCTCTATGGACAGCAATCCTTTCTTTATCCAGAAGTACCTAAAAAATGTTTCAAAACAAACCAGGAAGTCATTTTCCAGATGGAAAGTTAACACTAGAAGTGTTTTATCTCTGTGGCTAGCACTGATTCCTTATGGCAAGCCCAGTTATGGATTCAGTTACTGGCTACAACTAAAGAAAGGTGGGAATAAGTTCAACAACAAAAAAATGGAGCAAATAATCTCTGGCTTTTCTTCGCAAACTAAGATGCAGGAAGGACTCATCCCGCACTTTCTGCAAGCGTGCTGATGACTGAAAAGGCCAAACTGAGATAAACAAGTCCGGTTGCAGAAAGCACAGCAGAAGGTCTCCTTGGGTGATGTTTCTGGGTTGTGATTCTTTCTGCGTTGTCGTTTCTCTTCAAGACTTATTTGGCGTGAGTTCTCAAATAAGGCTGCAGCATTGTGGATAGTGCGTCTCCATGCCTCCTGATGTGAGGCCAGGGCGGACCATTGTTTGTGATCAATTTGGCCGAGCCTGAGATGTTTCAGGGAGTCCTTGTATCGATTTTTTGGAGCGCCCCTCTTACACTGACCTATGGCAAGTTCACTGTAGATTTTTTTTAAAATCATAAACTGAAAGTAAGTAAATGTTGGCACCTTCTGACCCTCATTCCCCCCCCCAAAAAAAAAACCAAAGTAACACACTATTTTCAAACTTTGGATAAAACCAGCAACACATAAATTCAAAAGTGAATCCCACATCAGAAATAAAATACTGTGGTGATCTCAAAGCACTACAAATGGTTCCTAAAAACACCTTCCCCCCCCCCAAAAAAAAAAGATCACAATACAGATACAAGGCATATCTCTCTGGAGATGTCATTCCAGTGATGGGAAGCGACTATTCTTGTCTCCCTCTGCCTTATGACATTTGCATGGGGTACCCTAGAGCAAGCCTTTATATAACATTAAGGTTTGAGTAATAGGTGACAGAGCCTGTGCATTTGCTCTGTTGTTTCCTTCTTTTACATACTTCACATCATTTTATTTTAAATAAAAAGTGCAGAAACTAGTACTCACTGAATGTATGATTATGATTATGATTTGAAAGATTAATTTCATACTTCAAAAATTCATTAACTTGAGCTTTGATTCAGCATTTAAAATTATGACAGGAGACAACATTCTGAATATTTTGCCATTGAAACAGCACTTTATAGTCTCATCCTTATTCATCACTCTACCATTCAATTAAATTACTCACAGTCAAAATCCTGGGATGTGGTAAAAATTAAAAGTAAAATTAAAAATAAATATTACATGAATTGTAAATAAAGGAACAGTTTAAAATTACATGATTCTGAATTACAATTAGATAGTATAACGTTCTTATTTTTAGGGTAACTAAAGACCCAATTGAGTGAGAGTTAAGACTTTTAAAGCCTCTTTGCTTTCACTAGGAAAGTAACACACATGCTTAAGCCTTTCTCACAGAAATCAGTTTGATTTCTAAACATTTGATTTTTGTCTGAGTTATGCTTGTGTAGCACAGTTCTACACAGACTTAGGACATTTTCAGACGATCCTTGCAGCGCAAGGATCAAGCGGGAGAGGTTCGTAGCAGCAGCGTGGCAGGGGGTCAATTTCGGACAACGCCATCCCTGCTGTGAAATCGTCCTTCTCTCTTCCATTTAGGGTTGGAGTCCGTGAATAAAATCTTGCCGAATATAGCACGGCAGGCTCCAACCCTAAGTGGAAGAGAGACGGACGATTTCGCAGCAGGGACGGCATTGTCTGAAATCGACCCCCTGCCGTGCTGCTGCTATGAACCTCTCCCACTCGATCCTTGAGCTGCAAGGATCGTCTGAAAATGTCCTTACTCAGAAAGCGAACTCCTTAGTAAACAAAGTTAGAATTGCAACCTAAATTACATAGTGCAAACAAAAATTCCTGCAGAGGCTGAAAATTATCTGTGAATATTGTTTATTTTGTAAGTATAAAGAATTCATCATCATATGACTATCTTCAACCTCTAGTCTGAATCATATCATATAGACAATATAAGCTAATCCTCTGGTAAGAGAACCAATAGGTAATTGTTAACAGTGACATTTTATGAGGAACAATCTCATGATTTGTGGTTCTTGTAAGGAAAGGTACAGCTAATATATGGCTAACATTACATATTGTATACTGCATGTGCTACAACAGAGTATTATTCTATAAGGGTCTTACAGGTGACCATTTGAACAGGGTTAATTGCTGTCATCCTGCCCACTGTGAACATAGTTAATTTGCAGTGTCATTAACCCTGTAGTTTACAGCTTTAGCCCAGCAGCTCTCTTTGGCCAAGTGCAGCTGAAGAATAAATACAAAGGAGAAGGACAAAGGAGAGTAAAAGGAAGAGTAACATAATGAGCTTCAGAGAAGCAGGAGACACCACCGAAGGCATGCTAATGGGCTCAGGGCTTCATGGTGTTAGTCTACATTCTGAGCTGGACAGTTTGCCATTTGAGAACTTATTACTGACTCCTAGTTGTCTATCTACGAGTATCCAATATGTCTAACATTGTGCTGGCACTGTTGTTCTTGTGTGCCTTCAAGTCATTTCCATCTTAAGGAGACCCTAAGGCAACCCTATCATGGGGTTTTCTTGGCAAGATTAGTTCAGAGGGGGCTTGCCACTGCCTTCTTCTCAGGTTGAAAAGCTGGAACGTGTCCAGAGGAGGGTGACCAAAATGGTGGGAGGTCTGGAAGCTATGCCCTATGAGGAACGGCTTAGGGGAGCTGGGTATGTTTAGCCTGGAGAAGAGAATGTTAAGAGGTGATGTGGTAGCCATGTTTAAATATTTGAAGGGATGACATACTGAGGATGGAGCAAGCTTGTTTTCTGCTGCTCCAGAGACTAGGACATGGAGCAATGGACTCAAACTACAGGAAAAGAGATTCCACCTAAACATTAGGAAAAACTTCCTGACAGTGAGAGCTGTTCGGAAGTGGAATACATTGTCTTGGAGTGTGGTGGAATCTCCTTCTTTGGACATTTTTAAACAGAGGCTGGATGGCCATCTGCCAGGAATGCTTTTATTGGGTATTCCTGAATAGCAGGGAGTTGGACTGGATGGCCCTTGTGGTCTCTTCCAACTCTATGATTCGATGATTCTATGAGTGAATGTAACATGACCAAGGTCACCCAGTGGGTTTCTATGGCAAAGCAGGGATTTGTATCCTTGTCTCCAGAGTCATAATACTTTAGCACACAAGGCTGCCAAAGCAGAATTACAGCAGGATAGTAGTGTTTGTGGGTATGCTATACCACACAATGCTTTATCTGTCCTCTAGCTGCTTCATCTTCCATCGGTTCCTGGAGCACTTCATTTCATTGACAGAAAAAAAAAAACATTAATGCCTCCCAATTGTGATGCTTTACCACTGTTGATTCATGTGTGATAAGTTACTCCCACTGCAATTCTGAAATGCAGGCAGTCGCACAGTGTGAGTAGGTGTTATTCTGCTCCTCTTCCCACTCCCCCTTGCTATTCTCAGCAGACTGTTTTTCTTTTCTTTTTGTTCAGTTTCTTTTCTTGATCAATTGCATTGACTGCTCAATTGTACTGAATTTTTTTTAAAAAAATACAGGCCAAAAGGCATGCTGGGAAGAGCATAGTTCAGGGAGGCTGTTGTGTAGAAGACTAAGCCCAGGACTATAGCAGCATCGTGGTGCTTTTGCAGAGCTATGTGAAAATGACTGTCCCCAAAGCAGAATGTTTCTGCATTTCCTACACTAATGTGATTGTTGCATCTTAGCAGCCTGGTGTGATAAAGTCCCTAGTCCAACACTCAAACCACTGCACCACACTGGCTCTCAGTGGCATACCACTGGTGAATTACAGTGCCATATGTCGGATCCTATGCCATCACAACTCACTATTTTGGCAATTGTGGAGTTTGTGCAATGAACAACATTTCCTCAATCCACCTTGTGAGCAGCACAATGCTCCTACTCAACCCAACCATCTCCATGTTGTTGGAGAGCAGGTGGATCAGCAGGAATGGGTCCAGATATTTTTCTGTAGTTGGTTGCAGTGCAAGAACATCATTTGCAAGGACCTTCTAAGCTTCCTACAGATGCCTGTCCCAGCATGTCCAGCTACAGAAAAATAGATGGATGAATCCCTGCTGACTGCCCCCTCTCTGACAACATAGAAATGGTCATGTGATGGGGTGTTTCTTAAAAGGTGGCTTTTGGAAGTTTAGCATTAGGAGACATGGCTACAGAGATGCTGCTACATTATATTTTATTTTATTTTATTTTAGATACACATATGTCTCCTGATGCAGGATCTTGTCTGGTGTCCTACAACATAAGTAATTTGGTTTCACAAAGAAAAAATTACAGTTGTCCCTCTGTATACACAAATTTGGTATCCACTGATTTAAGTATTCACGGCTTGAAAATATTCTGTAAAAAATAATAATTCAAAAAGAAAACCTTGATTTTGCCATCTTATATAAAGGACACCATTTTGCTATGCCATTGCATATAATGGGACTTGAGTATTCACAGATTTGGGTATCCACAGGGGTTCCTGGAACTAAACCCCAGTGAATATGAAGGGACAACTGTACTTTATAATGTTGATATGGCTTCCACCTAGGTGGGGTTGGAAGTCCCTTTTCCCCATTAACCTTTTAAGCTACAGAACTGTTTTCACTCACACTTGTATACAGTATACATATATATATACAGTAGCACCCCTGCATCGGCTGATTCACTATCCACAGATTCAATTATGCATGGATGGCAACAGTGGGGGTGGGAGGGGGAGGGAGGGAGGAGGCAAGGTCACCTCCCCCTCCCTTCCCCAGGAGGGTTCCAGTGGCGTGGTGGAGCTGGCGGGGGAGGCAAGGAGGGTGGGTCCCTTCTCTGCAGGGGGGTTCTGGCATGGCCAAGCTGGCAGGAGGATGGGCAGGCAGGGGAGGAAGGAAGGGAGGAGGCGAGTGTGCCTCCCTCTCCCTTCTCTGGGAGGGGTTCTGGCATGGCCAAGCTGGTGGGGGGCATGCAGGGGATGGAGCGAGAAACGGAAGGAGGAGGTGAGTTTGCCTCCCCCCTCCACAGTGGCAGTGGTGTTTGCTATAATCTGTGGATTTCACTCTCTGAGGTGGGGCCCAGAACCAATCCCCTGTGGATACGAGTGGTCCTAATGTATAAATTCATATTCCCATCTGTGCTTTTCTCATTTGGAAGCCTTTTGCAATAGTTACGTATTTCTTTCTTTGTGGTTCTCTTCAGGAAAGCTGGTGGATTTTTTCTGCATTTTTCTATAATATTAAATCTAACCTCTCCCCCCCACCAGAAAAGAAGCAAAATAGTTTCTATGACGCAATAATATCACTTTTGTCTCTGTATTTACCAGACAATAATACACCCTCTTCATACATTCACTGAACATTTGAAGGGCAAGTGGTTCTGACATCCAGTGCAAATAGTGCTTATGTCACAGTGTATGGAATAACTCTCTCTGCCCAGTCAGAAATGATGGTTTTTCCAGGTTCCTAGTCACATGAGGAAAGTGTTAGTTCTGTTCCCACTGCCCTCAGATGGCATGGAAGACAAGATCTAGAGACTGCTCCATAGTCTACCTGTTCAGTAAATGTGTGAAGAGGGCTTATTTCACCAATGTTGTGAGCCAGCCCTACCACCATAATCCTTTTCCTCCTTCCCCAATTTGCTTTCATTTAGAACATAGTTTTCATGAGTACAGGGCATCTATTTCCCCTCATTCTAATCATAAATCAGAATGAATAAACATATCTTTCTCCATATAAGACTGAGGGTGGATTTTCTTACTCCGTCCCCAATACTGAGTGAAAGATTGAGATAGTTTTACCATATCTTATCAGTTTCTTTGCCTACAGCCAGTTCACATTCTTACATTCAAACCAGTGGTTCCTGCTGAGTCCAATAGGACTATCTGTTACCATCCATGGAAGTGGAACTTGCTTATGAACCCCCAATCTAGGCTTTGTGTGACAGAAGCCCATGCAGTTTATATGTAGAATGTTTTACTATGAATATATTAGTAGCAATGCACTATATTTTATCTCCCTTGTCCTTTTATATAGTGGCAGCCATTTTGCTGATATAATATGAGCAGCCATATATGATATTTTGCAACATTTAAAAGGGCAGAGTGGAATGTTCAGTACAATGGTCCTTCTAATTACTTCATTGTTAACAATCATTGGTACTGAGGCAGATGTACTCCCCAACATGGCTGGCTCCATGTTTGAAGAAGTCATGGACAAAATGTCCTCTGTTAGAGGTGACTGTTGAGATTTCCTGGTAGAAATAGCAAGAAGTGGTGGCTGGCAGCCAGAGCATTCAGAATTGTACTTGGTCTAGCTTCCATTTTAATTTCCCACAATACAGCATATGTAGGAGTTGTCCAAATAGTGAAAAAACTCCTCACAGAATATAAGGAGAAGTATGCCTATCTTAATGGCATTCCGCCTGATTTCACCATATTGTGAAGAAGGGGGGCCAAAACCAGCAAAATCCTTACCAGAAAAGCCTTTGTGGCTTTTCCCATCTTTTTTTAAAAAAATCAATGTGAGGGTACACATTTCTGCTCGTTAGGACAAGCAAATTGATCTGATTCACTTGCCCAAATGAGAGAAAGCACAAAACTGATTAGCTGGATGAGCACATAGGGTGGGGCTGGGTTACAGGGTAAGCACCCTCTGCCACCAGGTTGAATTTTTACCTTAGTGAGTGATTACAAAGGCGATAAGATGGGGGACTTGTGTTAATACAGTTGTCCCTCCACATTTGCGAACTTGACATTCGCGGTTTCGGTTATTCGCGGTTTTGGGAGGGCCCCCCCGGGCCCCCCCCAAAACCGCGACACGGGGCCTCCAGAGGCCCCGTGAAAGACCTGGGGAGGGGTGGGGAGGCCTTCGCGGGACGCCCGGAGGCCCCCCGGAGGCCCCGCGAAGGCCTGGGGAGGGGTGGGGAGGCCTTCGCGGGACCCCCGGAGGCCCTCCGGAGGCCCCGCGAAGGCCTGGGGAGGGGTGGGGAGGCCTTCGCGGGATGCCCGGAGGCCCTCCGGAGGCCCCGCGAAGGCCTGGGGAGGGGTGGGGAGGCCTTCGCGGGACCCCCGGAGGCCCTCCGGAGGCCCCGCGAAGGCCTGGGGAGCGGTGCGAAGGCCTTCGCGGGACCCCCGGAGGCCCTCCGGAGGCCCCGCGAAGGCCTGGGGAGGGGTGGGGAGGCCTTCACGGGACCCCCGGAGGCCCTCCGGAGGCCCCGTGAAGGCCTGGGGAGGGGTGGGGAGGCCTTCGCGGGACCCCCGGAGGCCCTCCGGAGGCCCCGCGAAGGCCTGGGGAGCGGTGCGGAGGCCTTCGCGGGACCCCCGGAGGCCCTCCGGAGGCCCCGCGAAGGCCTGGGGAGGGGTGGGGAGGCCTTCGCGGGACCCCCGGAGGCCCCGCGAAGGCCTGGGGAGGGAGGGAGGGAGGGCCGGGGAGACCTCCGCGGGGCCTAGGAAGGCCCCGTGAAGGCCTGGGGAGGGAGGGAGGGAGGGCCGGGGAGACCTCCGCGGGGCCTAGCAAGGCCCCGTGAAGGCCTGGGCAGGGAGGGAGGGAGGGCCGGGGAGACCTCCGCAGGGCCTAGCAAGGCCCCGCGAAGGCCTGGGGAGGGAGGGAGGGACGGCCGGGGAGACCTCCGCGGGGCCTAGCAAGGCCCCGCGAAGGCCTGGAGAGGGAGGGAGGGAGAGCTGGGGAGACCTCCGCGGGGCCTAGCAAGGCCCCGCGAAGGCCTGGGCAGGGAGGGAGGAAGGGCGGGGGAGACGTCCGCGGGGCCTAGCAAGGCCCCGCGAAGGCCTGGGGAGGGAGGGAGGGAGGGCTGGGGAGACCTCCGCGGGGCCTAGCAAGGCCCAGCGAAGGCCTGGGGAGGGAGGGAGGGAGGGCCGGGGAGACCTCCGCGGGGCCTAGCAAGGCCCCGCGAAGGCCTGGGGAGGGAGGGGGAGGGGTGTTTGTTATTCGCGGATTTTTCACATTCGCGGGGGTCCACGGAACGGAACCCCCGCGAATGTGAAGGGACGACTGTATTTCCTCTCTTTTTCAGAAAGGTGAAATGTCACTTGTGCACACCATATGGTTTTTCACAAAGATAAAAGCCCAGCAGCAGATTTTAAAATGCAAGTAATCCACTCAGGGCCTCCATTCCAGGTACAGGCATGCAAAGTTTGGGGCGGGGAGCGTTAAGACAGAATGCAGCTGCTGTGACTTGCTAATACTGTGGGGCAATCTAGTGTTTTGTTAGAAAGGAATGCTGTGATCACTGAAAGTCAACATGGGTTTTTTAAAAACAAGTCATGCCAGACTAGTCTTATCTCATTTTTTGATTGATTTACAAATTTGATAGATGAAGGGAATGCTGTGGATGAAGTGTATCTTGATTTCAATAAGGCTTTTGACAATGTTTGCTGGAAATCTAACTCAACCAAAACTTCAAGGTCTAGCAAATTCCTTACTTGCCTGGAAGACAATTTCATGGTCCAAAAGGTGGAAGAAGCAACAAGGGGGTCAGCTACTTTCGATCTTATCTTAACCAACAGGGATGACCTGGTTAATGGGGTGCAAGTGGTGGGATCCTTACGTGAGAGTGATCATGTTTGCCTGGAGTTTGTTATACAATGGAAAGGAGAAGCCACGCATAGTCAGACATGCATTCTAGACTTTAGGAGAGCTGATTTCAGTAAACTCAGGGAAATACTGGGGGTGATCCCATGGTCAGGAATACTAAAAGAGAAGAGACCTTAAAATGGATGGGACTTTCTCAAAAGGGAGATACTGAAGGCACAATTTCAAACTGTACCATTAAGGAAGAAAAATGGGAGGTATCTCAAAAAACCAGGATGGATGACTAAAGAACTTTCAACGGAGCTAAGTTTTAAATGGAACATGTATAGGAAATGGAAAAAGGGAGAAATCACCAAAGAAGAATTCAAACAGATAGCGAACACGTGTAGGAGTAAAGTCAGAAAAGCTAAAGCACAGAATGAGCTCAGGCTCACTAGAGAGGTTAAGAACAATAAAAGGGGGGTGTTGTTACATCAGCAGCAACAGGACGAAAAAGGAAATGGTAGGGCCACTATGTGGAGAAGATGTCAAAATGCTAATAGGGGACAGAGAAAAGGCAGAATTACTCAACACCTTCTTTGCCTCAGTGTTTTTAGAAAAGGAACAGGGTGAACAAACTGAGGATAAGGGAACAGAGGACACAACAGGGGAAATCCAGCACAGAATAAGCAAAGAGGTAGTACAGGAATACCTTCTTAATCTAAATGGATTTAAATATCCAGGACCAGATAAACTACATCCAAGGGTATTAAAAGAGCTGGCCAATGTAATCTCAGAGGCATTGGCAATAATCTTTGAGAACTCTTGGAGAATAGGAGAAGTCCCAGCAGACTGAAGGAGGGCAAACATTGTCCCCATCTTCAAAAAGGGGGGGAAAGGAGGATCCCAACAATTATCGTCCAGTTAGTCTCACATCAATACCAGGGAAGATTCTAGAGCAGATCATTAAACAGAGAGTCTGTGAATATTTAGAAGGCAATGCCATAACCACAAAAAGTCAACATGGGTTTCAGAGAAACAAGTCATGCCAGACTAATCTGATCTCTTTTTTTGATAAAATTATCAGCATGGTAGATAAAGGGAACACTGTGGATATCGCATACCTTGATTTCAGTAAGGCCTTTGACAAGGTTCCCCATGACATTCTTGTAAACAAACATGTAAAATGTGGGCTAGACAAGTTAACTGTTAAATGGATTTGTAATTGGTTGACCAGCCAAACCCAAAGAGTGCTCAGCAGTGGCTCCTCTTTGACTTGGAAAGATGTGATCAGTGGAGTGCCACAGGGTTCTGTCCTGGGCCCAGTGCTATTCAACATCTTTATCAATGACTTGGATGAGGGAATTAGGGGCATACTTATCAAATTTGCAGATGACACCAAATTAGGAGGAGTAGCTAATATCCTACAGGACAGGATCAAAATTCAAAATACCTGAATAGACTGGAGAGCTGGCCCAAAGCTAACAAAATGAAATTCAATATGGAGAAATGTAAGGTACTGCACTTAGGGCAGAAAAACGAAATGCATAGATACAGGATGGGCGAGACCTGGCTGAATGAGAGTATGTGCGAAAGGGATCTAGGAGTCCTAGTAGACCACAAACTGAACATGACTCAGCAGTGTGATACGGCAGCTAAAAAAACCAATGCCATTGTAGGCTGCATCAATAGGAGTATAGTGTCTAGATCAAGGGAAGTAATAGTGCCAGTCTGTTCTGCTTTGGTCAGACCTCACCTGGAATACTGTGTTCAGTTCTGGGCACCACAATTCAAGAAGGATATGGACAAGCTGGAACGTGTCCAGAGGAGGGTGTCCAGGGTGGTGGAGGTCTGGAAGCCATGTCCTATGAGGAGCGGCTTAGGGAGCTGGGCATGTTTAGTCTGGAGAAGAAAAGGTTGAGAGGTGAAATGATAGCCATGTTTAAATATTTGTAGGGGTCTCATAGAGATCCACTGCTCCAAAGACCTGGACAAAGATGGGTTTCAAGCTACAGGAGAAGAGATTCCATGTAAACATTAGAAAGAACTTCCTGACAGTAGGGAGATTTTCATACTCGCAATTAAATCCGTGGCAGACATGGAACAGGGTCAGAAAAAAGTCTTCTTTTCAGAAGATGTTGACCCTTTTCTGTGCCTCCCCCACCCCTATTCCAGATTTCCCCATAATATTTTAATCATGGTGAATCATCATTTTTGGACCACCCATTCCGTTTCTGTCATGGAATCAGGGTGGTCCAAAAGGTGTCCCGTTCCTCTCCCGCAATGACAGTCGTAGGAGGGAGGTCCATTCTGGACACTTCCAGGCAGGAACACGACACCCAGGTAAGTGGGACCCTCCCCGCAGGTTACTATTATTATTATTATTATTGTTGTTGTTGTTGTTGTTGCTTCCTTTTCTTTTTTGGCAGCTGGGGTTGTATTTTTGAATTTCCCTTCTGCCCGTTCTCTCATGAGAACGAGCAGGATTTGGCTTCACTGCTGTAAAAGTAGCTTTATGGCAGCTGCTTTTACAGCAGTGAAGCCGAGAGGAGAAGGACATTCCTGCTGAGGGATTAAGGTAAGTGTTTGAACATGTTACCTCTATTCTGCGGCAGGAATGGGATTGGAGCTTGCGGAGCAGGAACGGGGCATTTGACCCCATTTGAAAATCTCCAAAGAGCTGTTCAACAGTGGAATATACTGCCTCGCAGTGTGGTGGAGTCTCCTTCTTTTGAAGTTTTTAAATAGAGGCTGGATGGCCATCTGTTGGGAATGATTTGATTGTGCATTCCTACATGGCAGGGCATTGGACTGGATGGCCCTTGTGGTCTCTTCCAACTCTATGATTCTATGACTCATGTGATGGGTTTGTATATATGCCTGCCTAGTCAAATTATGACCAGAGGCACAAAGTCATAATTCACAAAATTGTGTGTTTGTGACCCGACTGTATGGTTTCCTTTAGCTACTAGACTATCAACAAGTACTTGCTGAAGGATAAGATGAGATCATCACATTGTTGGTAATTGAAGTGGTATGCCATCTGTCTCAGCGTCTAGAGAAGATGCTGTGATACAAAAGGTGACTGAGAGGCACTCAAACACAGAGACAGCAATACAGACTTTATTTCATTACACTTAAGCCCCACTCTGCTGAAGAGTTAATTGTGGTTTGCACGTAATTCCAAGCTGTATCCTATTCAAAAAGTTTATGGAGCAGGCCAGCTTAGCTCTAGCTGTAAAGTTACAGCTTGTGCCATCAGACCCTTCTTTCAGTCATGTATGAATTCATCATATATTTTGAGTACACATAGTTCATAGCATAGTTTTCTGTATAAAAATAATATTCTTCTATGAAAGTGTAGGAAACCCATTAATGTAAGAAGCAGCCATGAGTAGAATTCTGGAATATTGCCTGCTCCTCAAAAGAAATAATTTGGAAGCTAGGGGAGGCATGATTAAAATGAAAGTCTAGTTTTATATCTGTCCCTCAGATGAGGTACAAAATTCTTGTTTTGTATATAAGGTGAAAAGGATACAGGGTTAGAGACTGAGTTGCATTGAATTGCTATACAATAGGCACTAGGAGTAGCTTTCATACTCATTGGGGAAGAGAGAAACTTTCAACAGTGAGCCAATTTGTTATAGGTGTTAAAATGGCAATGGAGAACTTCAAACGTCTGGACTAGAATAAGCCCACAAAGCCTAACAACCCAGTTGCTTGAACCATGTGGTAATTTTCCTCTACCATTTAGTGAAGCCACATCCCTGAAGCTTTAAAGTACAGGTTGATGCCAATATCCATGGATTTGGTATCAATGGTTTCAGTTAGCCATGTCCCCCCCAAAAAATGTTTTCTCTACACATTTCTAGGTCCTTCGATGTGATTCTATGGTTAACTTCTGGCATTGGTCTCATTGAAAATCATAAAGTTCCCTATTATCTACAGTTTCAGGTATCCACAGGGGGTCATGGAATGTATCCCCTGCAGATACTGGGTTGACCTGTACCTGAAAGTTATTTATACTGCAGAAGCAGTAAAGCTATACCCAATGATATAATATAGTTATGCTTTTGTAATTGGGGGAAAGGAACAAAATATAAATAACTAGCCTGTAAGCAATAACTCCTATGTGCTTCTTTTTCTCCATGCACAAAAAAAATGTTCTGAGCTTAGAGAATGACTACATGGTGGAAGGGTCGATGCATAGAGAGAAAAGAACAATATTTTTATTCTGTATATCAAGAAAACAGAATGATCTCACCATGGAGGAAAAGATCTGGAGTCATTTCACACTACACAGCTTCCACTTTAACTGTTATAGCAACATCCAGTGGAACCCTGGGCTTTGTAGTTTAGTAGAGCACTATATCTCTCTGTGTAATATATAGTGTGGAAGGGCTTATTGTTCTTCCATAGCTAGATAGCTGTCTTTTTCTTTGTGTGCAAAGCAGCATGTATTAAAATGGTGTGTGTGTGAGGGAGGGAGGGAGAGGGAGAGAGAGAGAGAGAATGGCTCCTCCACCACCCATCTGCAATGTCAATGGCTTCTCTGCTCATTTTTCTATAACAAGGTTGGCTTGGTTAATCATTCAGGAAGTCATATCTGTTCCCAAGCAAAAAGAAGAAAGTTTAGCAGAGCAAAATTGCTAAAAGCATAATAATGCCATTTTGTATGGTTCTGTCAGAGTCACATTGTGAATATTGTTTGCAGTTCCAGTTATGTTATCTATGTATCTATCTGTTGCCAGAAATAATGAAAAACAACAGTAACAGGGAAACGTCAACAAGATTCTATGAAAGTACCTGTGTTCTGTATTTCTTTTATTCTTTTATCTGGCATTCATTTCAATACAGTTAATACAAGTGTTCTCACAAAATATCTTTCTTGTTGTATTATAATCCTTCCTGTCTTGCATGCAAGATGATTCATTACAGTAGTTTTGCATATATTATTCACTCCTTGCATTATTAGCATTACCTAAATAACATCTGATGGGATGTCTTGATTACCATGTAAATTGGACCATCTTTCCTTGGTAGTTCTGCAATGATGGTTTACTCTTGAACACAAACAGTAAAAGGCTTGTCAAGTAAATACAGAATGTAAAATTAGAGTCAGAATGACTTGATTATAGTTGTCACAAACATTGAATATTAATTACATATTCTAGTCCAAAGAGAGAAGTCTGTTATTCAGAGGTACAGCAGGTCCAGGTTTTATTCTTGACATCTCCATAATGGGGCTGGGAAAGACTTCAGTCTGAAATCCTAGAGAGCTGTTGTTAAGTGCAGACAACACATCGCTCAATATACCAATGGTCTGATTTGGTGTATGGTACTTTCCTATGTCCCCATGAAATAGATATGTGGGATAATTTTTAAAATAAGGGTGTGGTTCACTAAAAATCAGCACAAATACCCTAAAGGAACCAGATCCTGTCTGATCTTGGAAGCTAAGCAGGGTCAGCTCCAGTTCATACTTTGATGGGAGATCACCAATGAATACCAGGTGCTGTAGGCTATATATTCCAGAGGAGGGAACTGAGTATTCCTTGCCTAAGAAAATTCTATGAAATTCATGGGGTCCACAGGCAACTTGAAGGCACATACACACAAACGCACACAAATTCACTAAACAAAAACCTGCTACTTGGGACTTGTTCCTACATACATGTCCATCATTTTTCATCTTGAATGACTTAACAGTTGATAGTTCAGTCATGTGTGCAAATACATTGTTCTAAAATGTACAGTTGTCCCTTCATATTCACTGGGGTTTGGTTCCAGGACCTTCCCCCCACCCCGTGGATACCAAAATATGTGAATACTCAAGTCCCATTATATGCAATGGCATAGCAAAATGGTATCCCTTATATAAGATGAAAAAATCAAGGTTTGCTTTTTGGATAATTATTTTTTTAAGAATATTTTTAAGCCATGAATACCTAAATCCATGGATGCCAAATCCATGAATACAGAGGGACAACTGTATTGTGACTGAGTTGCCACAGGGTGATATATGCATTAATTCTACAGGTAATTGTCACTGATAAACAGCACAATATCCAGAGAACAGCCTGGCTTGTCTGGTACAAGCAACATGCTAGTACAGATTCTGTATCCATGGGTTATGCATCCACAGATTCAACCAACCACAGCTCAAAAATATTCAGGGGGGAAATCCCCCCAAAAATGAAACCTTGCTGTTTATATAAAACACTGTTTTATATAAGGAATGCCATTTTACTACACCATTGTATCTAATGGGACTTGAGCATCCACCAATTTTGGTATCCACAGGGGGTCCACTGTATACATTGTTCAGCTGCTTTCATTTGCAGTGGGAGCAGCTAAACAGCCATTTATTGTGTCATTGAAGGTGGGTACTTTCCTGTGTCCAGTTTGTCTTCCAGTGAGCCAGAGAAAGAATTCACAGATTGTTTTTAGCTTGTTTCTATTATTTGTTGGGAGCTAGTAGAAAGCGCCTTCCTTCAGACACAAGACATTATCAGACTAGCTTCTGAAAGTGCTGTAACTCCATGATTGTGGAAAGCGGAAACATAGTGGCATTACCGCAATAATTATCAAATGATCACCACATGCACTGTAAGAATGGAACTAAAGGTCGCACTACAGTAGCATTTGTCTTCACATTACCTTCTAATAGCACTGCATTAATGCTTTGTACTGGCCCGCACATGTTTCTTAAGAAAAAATGTTCACTTGCCTCTGTGATTCAGCATGGGTGTGATTTCAACATTCTCACAATAAGACACGGATTCACTTAAAAACACACAAAAAAAAACCACATATTTAACAAACAAAATCAACACATAAACACTTAAACATAAATAAAAACATGCTAACAAACAGAGCAGCTCATTAAAAGAGTGTCCTGTAAAAAGACTAGAGGAGGGCAAACGTTGTCCCCATCTTCAAAAAGGGGAAAAAAGAAGATCCCAACAATTATCGTCCGGTTAGTCTCACATCAATACCAGGGAAGATTCTAGAGCAAATCATTAAACAGAGAGTCTGTGAACATTTCGAAGGCAATGCCATAATCACAAAAAGTCAACATGGGTTTCAGAGAAACAAGTCATGCCAGACAAATCTGACCTCTTTTTTGATAAAATTACCAGCTTGGTAGATGAAGAGAACACTGTGGATATCGCATACCTTGATTTCAGTAAGGCCTTTGACAAGGTTCCCCATGACATTCTTGCAAACAAGCTTGTAAAATGTGGGCTAGACAAGTTAACTGTTCAATGGATTTGTAATTGGTTGACCGGCCGAACCCAAAGGGTGCTCAGCAATGGCTCCTCTTCATCTTGGAAAGATGTGACCAGTGGGGTGCCACAGGGTTCTGTCCTGGGCCCAATGCTATTCAACATCTTTATCAATGACTTGGATGAGGGAATTAGGGGCATACTTATCAAATTTGCAGATGACACCAAATTAGGAGGAGTAGCTAATACCCTGGAGGACAGGATCAAAATTCAAAATGACCTGGATAAACTGGAGAGCTGGGCCAAAGCTAACAAAATGAAATTCAATACGAAGAAATGTAAGGGTGAAAAAATCAAATGCATAGATATAGGATGGGGGAGACCTGGCTGAATGAGACTATGTGCGAAAGGGATCTAGGAGTCCTAGTAGACCACAAGTTGAACATGAGTCAACAGTGTGATGCGGCAGCTAAAAAGGCCAATGCGATTTTGGGCTGCATCAATAGAAGTATAGTGTCTAGATCAAGGGAAGTAATAGTGCCACTCTATTCTGCCTTGGTCAGACCTCACCTAGAATACTGTGTCCAGTTCTGGGCACCACAATTCAAAAAGGATATTGAGAAATTGGAGTGTGTCCAGAGAAGGGCGACTAAAATGGTGAAAGGTCTGGAAACCAGGCCTTATGAGGAGAGACTTAGGGAGCTGGGTATGTTTAGCCTGGAAAAAAGACGGTTAAGAGGAGATATGATAGCCCTGTTTAAGTATTTGAAGGGGTGTCACGTTGAGGATGGAGCAAGCTTGTTTTCTGCTGCTCCAGAGACTGGAACACGGAGCAATGGATGCAAGCTCCAGGAACAAAGATTCCACCTCAACATTAGGAGGAACTTTTTGATAGTAAGGGCTGTTTGGCAGTAGAACACACTCCCTCGGAGCATGGTGGGGTCTCCTTCCTTGGAGGTCTTTAAACAGAGGCTGGATTGCCATCTGTCGGGGATGCTTTGATCGTGATTTCCTGCGTGGCAGGGGGGTTGGACTGGATGGCCCTCGTGGTCTCTTCCAACTCTGCAATTCTATGATTCTGTGTTGTCACCCAGATGTTTTCTCGCTGGAAACGGGGAGGGGGGGAAGAGGACTGCCCATTCATGCTGTAATTTCATAATTACAGCTGGACATGGAAGATCATGGGATCTTCGATACCATGAAAAGAGCAATATTGAGATGTATTGATGGCTTGTCCCATCAATTAAAAGTGACATGTTATTGGCAGGTGTAGCACACACTGGCCATGGGAAGATGATGATGTTATGCAATAGTGGGAACCCATTTGTGCTACCATGACATTGTAATCATGCGATTTAAACTTATCTAATAAAGTCCACAATAAATAAATCACAGAGCAAAGATTCATTGCTTATTTAATTGCTCCCACTGCAAACAGGAAGACTGAACAGCAGCACACTGCCCATGCATAACAAGCCAGGGTCCCTGCAGTTTCCTGGCTTGTTATGTCATCCCAACATATGGTTAATGAGTGTCTATAGTCAATGAGTGCATGAGTGCATGTATTATTTCATGGACCGTAAAAGAGGGTATATGTTGAATCACAAGAATAGAATCATAGAATTGTAGAGTTGGAAGAGACCATGAGGGCCATCCAGTCCAAGCCCCTGCCACGCAGGAAATCTTGATCAAAGCATCCCCGACAGATGGCAATCCAGCCTCTGTTTAAAGACCTCCAAGGAAGGAGACCTCACCACGCTCCGAGGGAGTGTGTTCCACCGCTGAACAGCTCTTACTGTCAGAAAGTTCCTCCTAAAGTTGAGGTGGAATCTCTGTTCCTGGAGCTTGCATCCATTGCTCCGTGTTCCAGTCTCTGGAGCAGCAGAAAACAAGCCTGCTCCATCCTCAGTGTGACATCCCTTCAAATATTTAAACAGGGCTATCATATCACCGCTTAACCATCTTTTTTCCAGGCTAAACATACCCAGCTCCCTAAGTCTCTCCTCATAAGGCATGGTTTCCAGACCTTTCACCATTTTAGTCGCCCTTCTCTGGACACACTCCAATTTGTCAATATCCTTTTTGAATTGTGGTGCCCAGAACTGGACATAGTATTCTAGGTGAGGTCTGACCAAGGCAGAATAGAGTGGCACTATTACTTCCCTTGATCTAGACATTATACTTCTATTGATACAGCCCAAAATCGCATTGGCCTTTTTAGCTGCCACATCACACTGTTGACTCATGTTCAACTTGTGGTCTACTAGGACTCCTAGATCCCTTTCGCACGTAGTCTCGTTCAGCCAGGTCTCCCCCATCCTATATCTATGCATTTCATTTTTCCGCCCTAAGTGCAGTACTTTACATTTCTTCGTATTGAATTTCATTTTGTTAGCTTTGGCCCAGCTCTCCAGTCTATCCAGGTCATTCTGAATTTTGATCCTGTCCTCTAGGGTATTAGCTACTCCTCCTAATTTGGTGTCATCTGCAAATTTGATAAGTATGCCCCTAATTCCCTCATCCAAGTCATTGATAAAGATGTTGAATGGCACTGGGCCCAGGACAGAACCCTGTGGCACCCCACTGGTCACATCTTTCCAAGATGAAGAGGAGCCACTGCTGAGCACCCTTTGGATTTGGCCAGTCAACCAGTTACAAATCCATTGAACAGTTAACTTGTCTAGCCCACATTTTACAAGCCCTAAACAATTTGGAGTCAGGTTACTTGAAGGACCACCTTCCATTCATATGAACCCATCCACACTTTAAGATTGGTGCTGGAAACAGTACACTTTGATCCACCTTGAAAATTGGTTACGGACAGAGCTTTTTAAGTAGTTTCCTCTAACTTTTAGAACTTCTGCCCAAAGTCAGCCTCTTCAGCTGAGACATTTGAAGAGGATTTGAAATCCTACATGTTTTCGAATGGCTTTTAAATAAGGTATTTTATTGGTCATGCTGTTCATTTATTGCTGTGCCCCTGGTAAAATATTATATTTGAATCTATTGTTAAGTTTTGTGGCAATTGGAAAGTCAACAAATCATGCAAAAGTTGGACTAAAACAGAGTAATTAATGCACACGTGACAGCTAAAAGAAAACAATTCATATAAATACTTTCTCAGGGTGGAAAAGATGTTGAATCTGGGTTTGTGCTAAATGATGGATGGATGGATGACAGATTAGATAGATAGATAGATAGATAGATAGATAGATCTCCATTTCTGTAGCCTTACCCTTAGTGTTTCTAGAAACATTACCTTAAATATTTTAGACTTGAACCATTGTCTATGGAACTAAACTAATACTACGAATAGACTTCAGTGGTCTTTATATATTTCCCCCATTGGAGAGTGTGCTCCATGACCAATCAGGGTATATATAATAATCAAAGTACTATTAAAGTTAAAATGATTTCTATATGCCATTGGGAGCTCTTGTGGTCCATCAGAGAGAGATCTGGAAACTGAGGGGAATGTCACATCTAAGCAATAGCAATTCTCACATTTTATTTTAATAACCTAAATCCACTAGTGTTATCTCCATGAGTGGCTATTACACGTAAATGTATAAAGGACATGGTGAAACTATCAGTGTGTCCCCGGTGATCTGTGAGCACTACAATGGGATAATTTCTTTAATGACTAGATGTTTATCATTGTCATCTCTTCAAGAAGAAGAGAACAAATCCTTCTCTCCTGTAGCATTACTAAAGCCATTGTCACCACTCCCTCTGACAGTGTCATCTGGTGCAGTTTGGCTTCTCCACACACGCATGGTACCAGAAATGCTTTTCTCCAAACAAAAAAACTGGCACTAACTGAACAGACAGTCCCAATGGTTTGTTCTGAAGTTCTCACATAGGTCCAGCATACTTACAATACAACCTTGGAGACACATGTAACATCCAGAGGTTTAAAAGGTTACTTTTTAGATTGCAGCTCCTAGAATTCCCCAAATGGAGAGGTTGCAATGGCCAGAGTCCTTGGCTAGGCTGACTGAAGTTGTCAGAGTTGCAGTCCAACAACAACAACAACAACAACAACTTTTCCAAGTCCGGTAACACACACATACTTGCACTCTTTTGTCTGCACATAATTGTGTGGGCTGTAAATATTAAAGAACTGGTAGACTATACATGTTAAATTTTGATTGGAGCTATTTCCATTTTTAAAAATCAAACTAAAAACATCTGCAGTTAATACAACAGCATAACCAAAGAAAATACAGCTTAGCAATAATAGAACAATGAGGTGCATTTTTGATACAAAGAAAAATTAGAAAATGAGCAACATGTTTTACTAATATGTTTACAAATAATCTCTTCCTAACAGCTGGAAATATAGGCTATCCTTAATAAACCTATAATCCTAACACATTCCTTTGCTGTCTTTGCAGGCAGACCAGTAATGATTGTGGTTGAATACATGGAGAATGGATCCTTGGACTCCTTTCTACGGGTGAGGTGTCATTTTCTCAGGACATTTGAATAAGAAACCTTTGAATAAGAAAGATTTTAAATCATTTATCATAAATTAATTTTTGCATAATGTTATTCATGGATTTTTAGTTGAAGAGAAGCATTTTCCCCGGGGTACTTTTTTTCGGTACAGTGATACATTAGAGCATAACCAAGAGACAAAGATTTAAACCAAGAATATAATTGATTTCTCCTACAAGTTGAGTTCCCATATTTAGCAAAATGTATTTCAAATGGTGTTATTATGAACAAAATATAAATTGAAATGCAAATGCCTTGCCATATGGCAGCTGCTCATTTTGCTCAGTCATTTTAACATGTTTTATTTGATTTTTAAAAAAAAAATGCTTAGGGAAGTATAACAGGTTCACAGTAAGTAATTGATTTATAATTATTTACGGTTGCTTGCATTTAAACAAATTGAATTAGGAGCTCTTGAAGTGGTTTGACAATAACCTTATTCAACTTAAGGTTAGTTGTTGAAGATCAGTGTAGAAAGTGTGGAAATGGAACTACAGGGCAGATAATGATTCTGATGATCATTTAGATTTGTATAGACAATGTGGAGAACAGTTTGCTCTAACATAGCTGCTGTGGTGGAGTATGGGGGTCAAGTGAGATGTATGTGTCTGCTATTCTATTTATTGTTTACTATACTATTTCTATCCCACCTTATAAGTTAAGATATCTCACCTATTCCTCCCTGTAGATTAAAATCACTTTTCAAACTATAAGCTGAAAATGCCTTCTCCGGAATTCCGGAATTCAAAATATTCCAAAATCCAAAATTATCCATTTGGGTAGCTGAGATGGTGATATCTTTGTTTTCTGATGATTTGATGTACACAAATTTGTTTCATGCACAAAATCATTAAAAAAAATATTGTGTATAAAATAGACTTCCAGTTGGCTATGGCGTCGTGGTTGGACTTTCACTAAGTAGCTCCTAGTGAAAGTTCAGCAGCACAGGGTTGAATGCCTGATCTTGGACAACTAGATCAGCAGAAATTTTCCTCCTGGCATGGAGGAAATGGAGGGGCTCTCAGAGATCCAGTACCTGCCCAGTTTTGCCCTGGAGGATCCAACACCAGCAGGTAGATCGGACAGGGAGGTGCAGAGGGGATCAGAGCAAACCACCGCCACATGTCTGCAGCTGAAGAGTTTGGCACAAACAGCGCCACCAATTTTAATTTAAGTAACAGTTTAGTTCTCATTTAAGTGTGGGTATCTGACTAAACTCATGAGCAGTGTTTTTCTGGTAGTAAAAGTTTCACTAATGGCTAAAATGACAGCACGTTAGGTCGTGAATACTAAATAAGAAGCTATTAAGAACTGCACTGATAAATGAGTGCCAGTGGAAACTAGGACTGAGCTGAAACATTGAGAGGACTGAAGGATATAAATAGATACAAAGACT
Organism: Gambelia wislizenii; assembly: GCA_030847615.1. Taxonomy (NCBI): domain Eukaryota; kingdom Metazoa; phylum Chordata; class Lepidosauria; order Squamata; family Crotaphytidae; genus Gambelia; species Gambelia wislizenii. Next base: position 311,040,639 of record JAUMIR010000003.1, on the reverse strand, counting down.
TTAAGCATAAAACTTTAAAAGTAACCGATATGCAGGACTGTTGCAATTAGCTGGGACAACATATACTGTACTATGTGAGGAGATGTTTCCAGACTTAAATCATTTGGCAGGATGGAAGCCATTAAAGAGGATCCACGTGGTTAATAAATAATTAAATAGAGAAATTGTACTGGACTGCATTTAAATTTTAAAGGACTCTTTCCTTGTGGATTCTACCTCCCAATTCTCTGCCTCAACATCGAACTGTAAGAATTTGATTCAAAAATGGTAAGACCCATACAGATTGAGCTTCCAGGTGGATTACAAAATGATATACGGTTACTAAATTCATCACGACAAGAGAAGAAAAATATGGCAACGGATTAAATATTTTGCAGTAGAACTCTGAGACATTACACGGTGAGAGATGGGGAGAGACTGAGATGGAGAGCACAGACAGAGTGGAAAAGGTCCAGAAGAGGCAAATAGAAAGTATAGTTTGTGGAATAAAAAAAGTACAGAAAGGAGAATGAATATTGAAGGTCTAACAGAGACTGTAATTATATTAATCTAAAGGTTTCAGGGTAGTGGATTGGGGTGTGGGATTCGCGAACGACTGGTCGGGTGGAAAAAAAGGGGGGCTTGGATTGGCGCAGAAGAAAGGGAGAAAGGGAGGGGTGGAAAAGTGAGAGGAAGAGATACAGTCAGTGGCGAACTCTAAACCAAATTAAAAATATCAAAATAGTATAAATCGTTTCAGTTGGGGCAAAAGGGAACGCAAACAAGCGGGAGGGGAAAGCAGTTGAAAGTAAGGAAAGGAAAAAAATTTTTAAAAAAAAGCAAGGAAAGACCCAAATAGCAAGAGGGTTGGGGGGGAACAAAACAAAAGAAGAGGTGGTGAGATTGTGGGAAGGAGACTGTTTGGTGTTGGGGTTGGGGTTGAAGTGAAGGGAGTGAAAGTGAGAGCAACCAGAGAGGGTGGAAGATCGTGTTTCAGGATTTGAAGACTGGAGAGAACAGGGGATAAGGGAAAGAAAGAAAGAAAAGAAAAAGAGAAAAAGAGAGAGTCAGTTTGATAAAGTAACTAGGGAGAAAGAGATTAGGTAGAGATGGGAAAGGTAGAGAAGGTAGAGAGAGATCCGTAAGACCAGTTTAGTTAAAGAGGGATTAGCAGAGACAAAAGTGCAAAGGGCGAGTAAAGTAAGTAAGAGAGTGAAAGTAGGTGATAGAAGGTCGGGGGAAGTAAAGAGGGGGTAAGAGAGAGTAAAAGAAAGAGCAAAGGGAAAAAGAAAAAGAAAGAGACAGAGAGAGAAAGGAACAAGAGGGTAAAGAAAAAAGGGTAAGGAAAGACAGAAGAGGAGAGGGGACTAACAGAGGAGGAGAATAGACATAGAGGAAACTAGACTGAAAGACTGAGGCACAGGACCAAAAGTGATTGAAGGCAAGGAGGGATGAGAGAGAAGGGTTGAAGAAAGACCGAGGGGAACTTAGCATCAGGGAAAAAAGCGACCGAGTGGAAGGAATCTAGTGGGTTGAAGAGAAGGAGTGGGAGAAGGAGGGAAAAGGAACAAGGGAGTGACTTTTGAATAAATACAAAAAATGTCTATTGTCACAATATTGTATAGATACTAGAAGGAAATCAATAGCAGGAGATACTACTGTATTTTCCAGCATATAAGATGACTTGGTGTATAAGACGACCCCCAACTTTTCCAGTTAAAATTTAGAGTTTGGGATATATTCACCGTATAAGACTACCCCTCTTCCAACACACACCAAATAAAAATTAAAAAAAAATAAAAGCCTCCCCCAGCCAGCCAGCCACCACCCGCCCTTCCCAAAGCCGCGATGGGGAGCCTCCGTGCTTGCCTGAGTCTTTGCTTCTCTTTGTAAAGGAAGCAAAGACCCAGGCAAGCGCAGGAGGTGAGGCAAAGCCTCTTAAATTGCCCCACTGCTGGGCCTTCGATCCCTTTGCAGGGAAAGCGAAAGCCCAGGAGAGGGCGATTTAGGGGTTTGCCTCACCCTCCATGCCTGCCTGGGTCTTCTCTTCCCTTTGTAAAGGGAGCGAAGACACAGGCAAGCGCAGGAGGTGAGGCAAAGCCTCTTAAATCACCCCTCTGCTGGGCCTTCACTCCCTTTGCAAGGAGATCGAAAGCCCAGGAGAGGGGCAATTTTAGGGATTTGCCTCACCTTCCCATTGCGGCTCCCATTTGGGAAGGGCCTGCCCCCAGCCAGCAGCCAGCCACCACCCACCCTTCCTGAAGCCATGATGGGGAGCCCTATAAGATGACAGCCGGCGTATAAGACAACCTCCAACTTTTGAGATAATTTACCTGGGTTTAAAAGTCATCTTATATGCCGGAAAATATTATACAAGATATATATTATAAAAGATTGTACTAAGAGATCTATAGGTTATTTACATACTTTTCAATTGTACATTTTGATCATTATATCATATATTTCTCTTTATTGGTTGTTGTCTCCTGCTAATACAAGTTTTGATACTGGTTCTTATTTTGGGACTGTTTCTGTCAAACTTTCCCATTAAATAAGTAAAGTTATATATATGTACACACACACACACACACACACGCACACACACATTCCCTACTCTTGGACAAATTTCATAGATAATTTTATATTACTGAAAAAAATAAGGTAAACTGTACTGAGTAGGCTATTACTAAAAGTTGCTAATAATACTATTGGATTATAGGAACTGAATATATAGTTAGCCAGAGGATGTAAATTTATTTGATACATTCAATTTGTCTAAAGACAAATAAGTTAGGAGATTGTTACAAAGGGTATAAGGGAGAGAAAAAGAAGTAATTAAAAAAGAAAAAGAAAAGTTGAGAAAAAAATCTTGAAGAAAAAATATAAATAAAATTAAAAAAGAAAGGGTAGCAGAAAGAAGGAAGGAAGGAAAGTGGAGATTCCAATTGGACATTACAAAATAAATAAAAATGGCTACAAAAAGAACTACAATGCAATTAACAATCCAGATGAGAAGATCATCAGATCCGAATCTATCCCCTATATTAGAAGAACTAAAACTTTTACGAACAGAATTAAGAGAGATGAAGACAGAATTTAGACAAGACATGAAGAGAGAAGTAAAAGGTATAAGAGAATCAATTGACAAGATAACAGAGGACTCAGAGCAAGTAAAGGAGAAAGTGAATGTGTTGGAAAATAAAATGGAACAACTAGAAAAAAAACAACCTCATTAGAAGACTCACACGATTGCGAACTGGATGACGTGCTCTCCAGGAACTGAAATGGAGGGAGAATTGTATAAAAATAAGAGGAATAAAAGAACAAGCTAATGAAGACATATAAATATTTGATAGCAATGTTAGCCAAATTCGTCAGGAAAACCAAATCCCAATTCAAATGGGAAGTGGATAAAATTTATAGAATATCATCAAAAGTTGCAAAACAAAGAAATTTACCAAGGGATATAGTGGTCTGATTTGTACGAAAGAAAACCAGAGATCTGATATTGCAACAAAATTATGAACAGAGATTTCAAATAGAAGGATCTGAAGTGAAGATCTACAAAGATATATCAAGGAGGATTTTGAAAAAAAGGAAGAATTACAGCATGTTAACATTACAATTAAAACAATCTGGAATTCCTTACAGATGGGAGAAACTAGAGGGGGTCACTTTCCAATTTTTAAACAAAAGAACTTCAGAATTGACACAATTTAAAAAGCAGAAGAATTTTTAGAAAAAATACAAGAAAGATTTAAAGCCAAAATACAAAGATACAGAAGACGCACAAGGATTTGGTAATAGCAGAGATGTACGGGCACAGACAGACAGAAGATAAAGGAGAAAAAGAGAGTGAACAAGAAGTAGTAGTAGAAGAAGAAGAGTTGGAAGAAGCAGAATCGTAGCTAGGAAAAAAGAGAAAAGAACAAAACTGATTAATCAATCATGACCCTGAAATCCATCACCTAGAATGTAAAGGGACTCAGTTCACCTGAAAAAAGAAAAAAAATATTTCACTCACTAGCGAAAAAATACAATGTAGTCTGTCTGCAAGAAACACATATCAGATGAAAAGATGAGAACCTATTAAAAAAACTGGGTAATGAATTTGTGTCAGCAAATCCAAAGGCGTAGTCATATACGTAAATCACAAATTACAAGTAGAAGAAATTTTCAAAGATCATGAAGGTCATTATATTGGATTGGAAGGAGTGATTCAAAATAAGAAAACAGTATTACTTTGTCTCTGTGCTCCAACAGAAAATAAAAGCAAATTCTTAGAGGATTTAATGATGACTATAATGTCTTACAACGATGACAGAACGGTTCTCTTCAGGGATTGGGATAGAGTTATCACTCCAACATTAGACAGGAAGTCAACCAAAAAGATAAAGGAAGCTCAAGGGAAACTCCCAAATCCTTTGAGACCTTGTCCAAAAATCTTGTCTTAACAGAAGCGTGGAGATATATGTATAATGAAGCAAGAGACTACAACTTTTTCTCTGAACATCATAATTCTTTTTCGAGAATTGATTTCTATATGCTCAGCAATTAAATGTGCAATACAATTTTAAAAAATTGCCTAGGATATGGTTGGACCACAACCTCGTAGTACTTGAATTAAAAGAAATGAAGACAGTATACAATTGGAAATTAAATAGCGATTTATTACAGCTAAAAGATGTTATTCAGAAAGCAAGACAGACACTTAAGTGGTATTTTGAAGAAAACTTAAATGATGGAACAGATATAATCACAACATGGGAAGCTTCCAAAGCTGTAATGAGAACACGGCCTCACAGCCCTGGAAAAAAAAACAAGGAAAATCTATGGATGCTGGCCATGAAAGCCTTCAACTTCACAATGAGAGGTTTCTTTATACAAAAAAGCACAGAAATTAAGAAGAAGAAAAAAGAAACAGTTTCAAAAATTAACAAAGACATAAGATAGAAAGAGAAGGAACTGCAAGAAGACCCATTAAGAAAAGCATAGTAACAGAATTAAAAGTACTACAACAACTATCATTAGAAACAATTGAACAGTTACTGAAAAAAACTAAAATATATAAAACAAACACATTTTGAAAATTGAAATAAGCTGGGGAGGTGGTTGGCGATCAGATTAAGGAAAACAAAAGAAAGAAATACTATTGTTAACGCTAAAGAAGGAGAGTATATATCCTCTGGCTTTTCTTTGCAAACGAAGATTCAGGAAGGACTCATCCTGCGCTTTCTGCAAGCGCGCTGATGACTAAAAAGGCCAATCCGAGATAAACAAGTCCGGTTGCAAAAAGCACAGCAGAAGGTCTCCTTGGGTGATGTTTTTGGGTTGTGATTCTTTCTGCGTTGTCGTTTCTCTTCAAGACTTGTTCGTCGTGAGTTCTCAAATAAGGCTGCAGCATTGTGGATAGTGCGTCTCCATGCCTCCTGATGTGAGGCTAGGGCGGACCACTGTTGGTGATCAATTTGGCCGAGCCTGAGATGTTGTTTCAGGGAGTCTTTGTATCGCTTTTTTGGAGCGCCCCTCTTACGCTGACCCGTGGCGAGTTCACCGTAGAGTAGTATTTTTGGGAGGCGATGGTCCTCCATCCTAGAAACGTGCCCTGCCCAGCGCAGCTGTGTTCTCAATATCATGGCCTCAATGCTGGTGATCCCTGCTTGCTCAAGTACAGCAACATTCGTCACATAGTCAGTCCAGTGTATATTTAGGATATATGGCTTTTCTTCACAAACAAAGATTCAGGAAGGACTCATCCCGCACTTTCTGCAAGCGCACTGATGACTAAAAAGGCCAATCTGAGATAAACAAGTCTGGTTGCAGATAGCACAGCAGAAGGTCTCCTTGGATGATGTTTCTGGGTTGTGATTCTTTCTACGTTGTCGTTTCTCTTCAAGACTTGTTCGGCGTGAGTTCTCAAATAAGGCTGCAGCATTGTGGATAGTGCATCTCCATGCTTCCTGATGTGAGGCCAGGGCGGACCATTGTTGGTGATCAATTTGGCCAAGCCTGAGATGTTGTTTCAGGGAGTCCTTGTATCGCTTTTTTGGAGCGCCCCTCTTACGCTGACCCGTGGCGAATTCACCGTAGAGTACTATTTTGGGGAGGCGATGATCCTCCATCCTAGAAATGTGCTCTGCCCAGCACAGCTGTGTTCCCAATATCATGGCCTCAATGCTGGTGATCCCTGCTTGCTCAAGGACAGCAACATTCGTCACATAGTCAGTCCAGTGTATATTTAGGATTGTGCGTAGACAGCGCTGATGAAAGCGCTCGAGTAGTTGTAGGTGGTGGCGATAGGTGACCCATGTTTCAGATCCATAAAGGAGGATAGACAGTACGATGGCTCTATACACACTGATTTTTGTGCTTTGCCTCAGGTGTTTATTGCTCCAGACTCTTTTGTGAAGTCTTCCAAATGCACTATATGCCTTTGCTAATCTGTGATCGATCTCTTTGTCAATCTTGGCATCTGAGGAGATGATGCTTCCCAGGTAGGTGAACTGCTGAATGGACTTAAGCATAGATTTGCCGACAGCAATGTGGGGATGGTGGTCTTCGTCTTGTGGTGCAGGCTGGTAAAGAACTTCCATTTTCTTCAGGTTGACTTCCAGCCCAAACAGCTCTGCAGCTGTTGCAAAGCAGGATGTTAGGCGCTGCAGAGCTGCTTCTGTGTGGGCAACAAGGGCAGCATCATCAGCGAAGAGCAGCTCATGGACTAGATAGTTTAGATTCTTAGTGCAAGCCCTCAGACAGCTTAAGTTAAACAACCTACCATCAATACGGTAATGTATGTAGATGCTGTCTTCTTCTTCAAGCTCTGCCATCATGCTGTATATATATATATATATATATATATATACAGATCAAGATAAGATTAAAGCAGTCTTCAGAAATTATTTTGCAAATTTGTACAAAAAGGAAGGCGCCCCAAAAGGCGAGATGCAAACTCTTTTAGATAAATACCCCTTACCAGAATTTACAGATGAACAGAGACAAAGTTTAAATGCATCAGTGAAAACTACTGAAATCACAGAGGCAATTAAAAACTGAAAGTGGGGAAAGCCCCAGGTCCAGATGGCTTTACTTCAAAATATTATCAAATTATGGAAGAGCAATTAATACAACCATTCAAAAAAACATGGAAAAAATAAACAAAGTCATTTTCCCAAATTCATGGAAAGAAACTAATATCGTACTAATTCAAAAAGAAAATCTAGATCCCCAGGAACCAAAGAACTATCGGCCAATATCACTTTTAAATATTGATTATGAAATTTTGGGGTGGGGGGAGGTTGGCTCAAAGATTGAAAAAAATGCTCGTGGACTGGATACAGGAGGATCAGAGAGGTTTTCTACTGGGGAGATACATCAAAGATAACATTCGGCATGTTCTCAATTTAATAGAATATCATGAATATCACAACGAAAATAAGATGGTGCTAATTTTTTTACATATCGAGAAAGCTTTTGACAATTTTAATTGGGAATCAATGAGTGCAATCTTAAATAAAATTAGAGTGGGTGAAGAATTTATGAATTGGATACAAGCGATATACAACAAGCAAACGGCAAAATTAATCACAAATGGAGAAAGAAAAAGACTTAACAAATACAAAAAGGTACCAGACAGGGTTGTCCACTTTTATTATAATGATAATGGAAGCCTTGAGCAAAAAAAAAGAGATGATCTGAAAATACAAGGTGTAAAAATTGGAAATTATAGTTACATCTACTGATTTCTCTGGGGAATCCGACAGAAGACATCGTACCATTGACTACAATACTAAAGGAATTTGAATTATTAACAGGGTTAAAAGTGAACAAAGAAAAACAGTTATAATAACAAAAAATATGACACGGGAAGAAGAGAAAGATTTGACTCAAAAATCCAAATACCAAATAGTCAAAAAAGCACGATATTTGGGAATCAACATAACAAACAAGAAATCAGAGCTGTTCCAAAACAATTATAATAAATTATGGATGGAAATAAAAAAAGATTTGATGAATTGGCAGAAATTGCAATTATCTTTCTTGGGAAGAATTGCAGCAATAAAAATGAATATTTTAGTAAAGATGATATTTTTATTTCAAACAATTCCAATTATACATAATGAAGAGGTCTTTAAAAATTGGCAAAGAGACATTTCAAAATTTATTTGGTTAGAAAAAAAACCTAGAGTCAAAATGAAGATCCTTCAAGATAAAAGAGAAAGGGGAGGTTTGAATGTTCCAAATTTGAAGTTATATTACGAAGCCTGTTGTTTAATGTGGATAAAGGAATGGACCTCGTCAAAAATGGAAAGCTGTTAAAATTATAAGGAACTAACACACGCTTTGGTTGGCATGCTTATTTGTTTTATAACAAAGTCACAGTGAACAAAGAATTCAACAATCATTTTATCAGGAAAGTGCTGTTAAAGGTTTGGAAGAAACACAAAAGGAGATTATACCCTAAAATTCCAATATGGGTATCACCTCATGAAGCGTTATTCAGCAGGGGGGAAATTCCAAACCAGAAATGGATTACATATAGTGATTTAATAAAAATAAAAGATGGACAACAAGTCATAAAATCACAAGAAGAAATGGAGACAGAGGGAACACCTTGCCATTGGTACCTATATAGGCAAATTAAGGAAAGACATAAAATGGATCAAAAACTGGAAGGTATTGATACCATGAAATCTACATGGGAAAAAATAATCAAACCAGGAAATAAAAAATTGATAACCAAATTTTATCATCAATTATTGGAATGGGAAACAGAAGAAGTGGTAAAATATAATATGATTAAGTGGGCGCAAAATGTGGGTCATACAATTCAGATGGAAAAATGGGGGGAAATGTGGAGATCTAAAATGAAATTGACTTTGAGCCAAAATGTTCAAGAAAACTGTTATAAAATGTATTATAGATAGCATCTCTCCCCAGATAAATTATCAAAAATATATAAAAATCTAAAAAGCAATTGTTGAAAATGCGAACATACACCAGGCACCTTCTTCCATCTATGGTGGACCTGCGGGAGAGCCCGGAAGTTTTGGAGACAAATACAGAAAGAAATAAGTGAAATTTTAAGAACCAATATATCACTAAATCTGGAAACGTACCTGTTCGGTTTGCATGAAGAAATATTGGACTATGAGAATGAGGAACTTCTATTTTACATGCCAGCTGCTGCAAGAATTGCCTACACATCAATGTGGAAAGAAAAAAAATATCCCAACGATAGACCAGTGGCTGTTGAAATCCTATGAGATGGTGGGAATAGATTGCTTCACAATGTTGTTAAAAGGTAAGTATATAGAGAAGCATTGTGAAACGTGGAAGAAACTATCAAGAGCATTTAGGGAAAAGGTGGCAACAATTCCTAACTGAAGAAAAAAATAAACAAATAAACAAAGAATACTAATACTAACAAAATAATTTAAAATTAAATAACTAAAGTCCTCAAACTACTGACAAAAAAACCCAATATTCAGACTATGCAGAGAAATTGCAATCAAAGTAGATAAGATAGCACCATGAACAGAAAAATGAACATTTCATTGAAAGAATAAAGGTTAAAGATAGAAGATAGAAGAAAATGAAACAGTGAAACTTTGTTTAATTTAGATAGAATGTAAGAAAGGATTTATTAAGAATAAATGCAACAATCATGATAAGGTCAGATAGGAAGTTATTAGTTAGAATGATAGAGCAATATGTGTGAAGAAGGGAAGAAGGGAAGGTAGAAGATATTGCAAATGTAGAAGTATGTATGTTAGGTGTTATATGTTGTAAGGAATATTTCAGTGGATTTATGCCATGAAATGTGTCTTTTGTAATTTGCTTTTTGTATGTCATTTTAAAAAATATACTGTATATTTAATTTTAAAAATTAAAAAAATATTGTGTATAAAATTAACTTCAGGCTAGATGTATAAGGTGTATATGAAACATAAACAAATTTTGTCTTTAGACTTTCTCCAAGATATCTCATTATGTATATGTAAGTATTCCAAAATCTGGGAAGGGGGGAACATGAAATATGGAACACTTCTGGTCCCAAGCATTTTGGATAAGGGATACTCAACCTGTATTTGAAATGCTGTCAATTAAATAGCAATGCAATTAATTATAAAAAATAATTAACAAGTATTTGTATTTGAACCAACGCAGCTGTCTTCATAGGGCCAGAAACCTCATCTTCAGATCTTCTGTGCTCAGGCCATGGCATGCTACCTCTTTACTCACCCATTCTATCAAGGCCACTGTGGTGTGAGAACCAGAGTATTGTAGTAACTAGAGGGCTCACCAGCCACTCCCAGGTCTACATCGCCTCTCAGCTATGAGGTTCAAGCCAATCAGATTCTCTTGGGGCTGTTCTGAGGGAGGCTGGTATCAGCCCCTGGCAGCCTGAGACAGTTGCCAAGGCCACAGCGTAATAGAAGTACTCTTCACTGCAACATGCTTTGGTCCCTGCAGAACCAGCCAGCTGAGTCTGAGGGATGTCTGCCATCTCAAAGTACCATAATACTTACAACATAGGACATTTTCAGATGCATGAAATATAACGCAAGCAGCCTCGTTGCGTTGCGAGGCTGCTGCGCTGCAGAGCGTCGGTTTCGGATGATGCTCGCCCCTGCCGGTACTGTTGCAGTACCGCAGGGAGAGTTGAGCGTCATATTTCGTCGATTTTTAATCACGCTTAAAAATCAATGAAATATGACGCTCAACTCTCCCTGCGGTACCGCAACAGTACTGACAGGGGCGAGCATCAGCCGAAACCGATGCTCTGCAGCGCAGCAGCCTCGCAACGCGACGAGGCTGCTTGCGTTATATTTCATGCATCCAAAAAAGTCCATAGTGTTGCTCCAGGACATTGTAGGAAATTCAAATGGCAGGTGGGTTCTAATTACCTGGCACAGTATCACCAAGTAAGTCTGCCAGGGATGGGACTGAATTGGGGCGAGGGGACAGAAGGTAGTTTGCCAAGAACTACAGATATGAAACCAGGATTGGTTGGTGAGAATAAAAAGAAATATTGTGCATTAAACAGATGAAACCAGAGTAAATATGAAGGACATAATAAAATAGTTAATATTCCATATCTGATTACTTATTATTATTATTATTATTATTTCTGTTCCCATTTTGAGACTCAAAGCAGCTTACAACAGATTCAAAAGCACATTTCACAAGATATAAAAGTTAAAATGAGATTAAACAAAAATTAAAACCACATTAATACATATGTCATTAAACACATGCACAAGGACACATATGCCTCAGTGCAATAATCCAGTGTATTGCTTAGATGAGAGGGGTCTTATACACACATCAAACACCTGTCAGAACAGAAGAGTCTTTACTTGTCTGGGAAGAGAAAGTAGGGAGGGTGCCAGTCTAACTCCTCTACAGCCTTGGATCTGCCACTGAAAAGGTCTTCTCCCATATTATCATCAGATGTACCTGTGAGGGTGGTGAGACAGAAAGGAAGGCCTTCCCAGTGATTTCAAAGCACAGGCTGGTTCCTAATCAAGAATGGGGTCCTTCAGATAACCTGGACCTGAATGGTATAGGGCTTTCTAGGTCAAAATCAGAAGTTTGAATTGTGCCTGGAAATGGACTGGCAGCCAGTGATTAGATTGTTCTGGAACAGTCATGGGAGCAGGATGGATGCAGGACAGAATGGGGTCAACGTCGTCCATAAGGGAAAACCTTTCCCGACCCTGTTCTGTTCCTGCCACAGGATATATAGCCCATGTGAAAATCTCCAAAATCTCCTCAGAGGTGGTTTTGCCAGTTTTTTCCTCTGAACTATAGGATGAATCCCTATTCCCCAATCTGCCTTTCAACTGCCCAGGATCTTATCTGGATTAGGTTACAATTTGTTTGCCCCTATCCAGTCCACTGCTGATGACAGACACCAGTTTAGGACCAAAACAACTTCCTTAGCTTGTGGTAAGCCAAGTTAAAGGAGAAATAGAGTTGGGTGTCATCTGCATATGGATGGCACCATACCCCAAAACTCCATACAACCTCTCCCAGTAGTTTCAATTATATGTTAAATAGCATGGGGGTGGGGGCAGAACCAAGCACTGGGGAGGCCGACAGGCAATGACAGTGAAATTATATTGATTCTAACAATAATACATATTTCAATTTTGTAACAGGAAATACTTTAAAACTTTTGCCAAGTATTAAAATAACTACTAAAACAGCTAAGAAAACTGTAAGTATACTGCATATAAGACTAACTAACTATCCTGTGCATAGCTTTCTGGGAGCACAGTTCATGTACTGGTCCCTATCAGAAGACCCAAATAATTACTGCCCAGTCAGACTGACATCAATGATTCTAGAGCAGATCATTAAAGAGACAGTCTGTAAGCACTTAGAAAGGAATGCCATGATCACTAAAAGACAACATGGATTTCTCAAAAACAAGTCATGCCAGACTAATCCTATGTATTTTTTTGATAGAGTTACCAACTTGATAGATGAAGGGAATGCTGTGGATGTAGTGTATCTTGATTTCAGTAAGGCTTTTGACAAGATCCCCCATGATATTCTTGCAAAAAAGTTAGTAACCTGTGGGCTAGACAATGCAACCACTAGGTGAATTTGTAATTGGTTGACCGACTGAACCCAAAGGATTGTCACCAATGGCTCCTCTTCATCCTGGAGAGAAGTGACTAATGGGGTGCCACAGGGTTCTGTCCTGGGCCCAGTGCTATTCAACATCTTTATCAATGACTTGGATGAGGGAATAGAGGATATGCTTATCAAGTTTTCAGATGACACCAAATTAGGAGGGGTAACCAATACCCCAGAGGACAGGATCAGAATTAAAATGACCTCAACAGATTAGAAAGCTGGGTCAACATTAACAAAATGAATTTCATCAGGGAGAAATGTAGGATACTACACTCAGGCAGTAAAATGAAATGCACAGATATAGGATGGTTGACACCTGGCTTGGTGGGAGTATATGCAAAAGGGGTCTAGGAGTCTTAGCAGACCACAAACTGAACATGACTCAGCAGTGTGATACGGCAGCTAAAAAAACCAATGCCATTCTAGGCTGCATCAATAGGAGTATAGTGTCTAGATCAAGGGAAGTAATAGTGCCAGTCTGTTCTGCTTTGGTCAGACCTCACCTGGAATACTGTGTTCAGTTCTGGGCACCACAATTCAAGAAGGATATGGACAAGCTGGAACGTGTCCAGAGGAGGATGACCAAAATGGTGGGAGGTCTGGAAGCCATGCCCTATGAGGAGTTGCTTAGGGAGCTGGGCATGTTTTGTCTGGAGAAGAAAAGGTTGAGAGGTGAGATGATAGCCATGTTTAAATATTTGAAGGGATGTTATGCTGAGGATGGAGCAAGCTTATTTTCTGCTGCTCCAGAAACTAGGACACGGAGCAGTGGGTCAAACTACAGGAAAAGAGATTCCACCTAAACATTAGGACGAACTTCCTGACAGTAACAGCTGTTCAGAAGTGGAATGCACTGCGTCGTAATGTGGTGGAGTCTCCCTCTTTGGTAGTTTTTAAGCAAAAGCTGGATGGCTATCTGTCGGGAATGATTTGATTGTGTATTCCTGCATGGCAGGAGGTTGGACTGGATCACCCTTGTGGTCTCTTCCAACTCTATGATTCTATGATTCTATGGTCATGTTACATTTCATACATCATCAATGATATGGATTGTTTTGAAGTAAGCCAGGAGGTAACATTGTCAGGTCAGAATCACTTTGCCTTTTTGCTGAAACTAAACCATTACTAACACAGATTTGGCCTAGTAATGGAGTGTCTCCAAAGTATTGAGTCATTTGTGTGTGAATCTCTCAGCTAGAGTTCAGCAAAGTATTTAGTCTACCCTTGGTCTAAAAGGTATAGCCAATAGAAATATTGTGTGTGCTATTAGCTCAGCAATAACACTAGTGCCTAAATCTATGTATAGCTGAGAGAGGGGAAAACTTTTGATATGCTGCATTTAAGTATGTATTTAAACATCTGCTGGATCAGTCTGGTCTAACTGTAGAATTGGTAGCACATGAACAATAAGTAATTGGAGAAAGAAATGAACATGTGTACAAGCTCACAATGTGTACATAAGATATAAGATATGGCATAAAATACAATTATCATTGGAGAAAGTGAATGAGCTGAAAAGCAAGATGACGTTATTAAAGGAGAAAGGTCACAAAGGCAGCTTGTTAATTTATGAGAGAAAATAAAATAAAGTGTAAATAATAAGTAAGAAAACCGAAGATGAGGAAGCTATGAACAAAGATTAAAATTATATGACAAGGAAAGCCAAACAAAGAACACTAAGGACATTATTAGACTAGCATATTAAAACTCTGTAATAACGTGAGTAAGGAAGGCGGAGTCATCGTGGCATTATAACTGAAATGATTAAACAACCACCACTAGTGTTTAAGAACAGGATTAAAGGTTCTGCTAAAGTAGCACTTGTCTTTGCCTTGCCTTCTAATTACACGGTAATATCCACTTACTTCCATGTTAGCCATGTTAGTTTCTTGGCAGTTCTCATGAGAAGATGCAAGTTCACATAAAAACACCAAAAACACTTAAAATAACAAATTAGATACACAGATAAGCCCTGCAACATACATAAAAACCTTGCAAGCAATATGGGATTGTTCATGAAAAGAGTGTCCTGTTGATCATTTTCACATTGTCACCTGGATATTTTCTCGGTGGCAATGGGAACAGGAGAAAGAGGACCGCCCATTCACACTGTATTCTCATGTTTACAGTGGGACTTGGTTTTGCACTCTCTTAATATTGAGAAAACAGCAATATTAAAGATCTATTGATGGCTTAGCCCATGAATAAAAAATGATGCCTTATTCATGGCTCATGTACACGTTGGCCATGGGAAGAAGACAGCATTGTCTGATAATTTCAGCCCATTATGTTATCGCATCATAATTATGCATTTTTTTTCCTTGTCTGATAAAGTCCTTAGTGTCAGTGTTGACTATCCAGTGTTCATGCTACATAGGACTTTTTCAAATGGGGGGGGGGGAATCCGAGGAGATCAGGAGAAGCATGGGGCTGTCACACTTACAAAGCCCCTTTTCACACAGCCCCATCCTTCTCTGTCCTCCTCCCAACCTCCTCCCAACCTTCCCCCATGCTGCGGGCACCACTTTTTATTGACAGAGGTTTTCCATGAATAAAAAGTGGCACCCGCAGCACGGGGAAGGTCAGGAGGAGGTTGGGAGGAGGTCAGGAGGAGGACAGAGGAGGAGTGTGTCATCTGAAATGGGGCTCTGTATGTGCAACAGCCCTGTTCTTCTCCTGACCTCCTTGGGGTTTTTTTCTCCATTTGAAAAAGTCCATAGTATATTTATTTTTAATGCATTTATTTAGTTGATTTCATAAATGTTCAGGGACAAACCACTTTTCTAAAAATGGCTTGTGACATATAAATCAGTTGTTTTTGTTGCTGTTGTTTGCTTTAGAGTCATTTCAGACTTCATGTGACCCAAAGCAAACCTATCACAGGGTTTTCTTGGCAAGATTTTTTCAGATGCTGTTTGTATTGCCTTCCTCTAAGGGTGAAAGAATGTTACTTGCCCAAGGGCACCCAGTGGGTTTCATGACTGAGGAAAGATTTGAATCCTTGTGTCCTGGAGTACTAGGACTTTATCAGATGCACTAAATATGGCACCATAACTATGCCACATAAACATGAAAGGGCGCACATGTCAGATGACATCGCCCTTTCGTGTTTATGTCTGGGCCAAAAGCCGTACTTTTTTATTGATGGCTCAAGCCATCAGTTGATCCCCCACAGCACTTTAGTGCTGGCATTGCCAACGCATGAAACCTCATGCCATTTAACTCACATGAATGCAGCATGAATGGTCAGTCCAGCGTGAATACTTCAGAGTGAGATTATGATATCCAGGTAAGTGACACACTTTTTATGACCCTCCCTGGTTTACTTGGAAGTTTTTAAGTGTGTGTATGTGCTTTCTTAAAGTTTTTGTGTGTTAGTTTTTGTTTTACAGTTGTCCCTTCACATTTGCTGGGGTTTGGTTCCAGGACCCCCCATGAATACCCAAATCCGTGAATACTCAAGTCCCATTATATGCAATGGCAGAGCAAAATGGTGTCCCTTATATAAGATGGCAAAATCAAGGTTTGCTATTAGGATTGTTATTTTTTTAAGAATATTTTTCAAGCCGTGAATACTCAAATCCGTGAATGTCAAATCCGTGAATGTGGAGGGACAACTGTATTTCTGAATTTCCCACACGATGAAGTTTTGCGAAAATCCACTGGATTTTGAATGAGGAAGAGAACAGCACTCCTTCACTTCCCCTTCATTGCCAGGGAAGCCTTTGCTGGGAGACAAAAGTAAGTGTGGTGGGATGTGTTCTTTTGCCAGCATAAAAATGGCTTTAATTATGCCAGCAAAAGAACATTCTTAGAGGCTAGTCTGATAAAGTCCCTAATCTAACACTAAAAACACTACACCATGCTGGATTTTAAAAATCACCATAAAGTGAGTTAAAATGTAATTACGAAGCTCACAAGAAAAAGTCTAAAAAGAATTAATTCAAAAGTGAGCAGTCAAATAGAAGCAAAGCCTAATAATATAACTTTGGAGCATAATCGTGTGTTGTTATTCATTATGCATTAATGAGCCTTACAGCTCATTAAAAGCGGTCATCAAGTGAGCCAAACACACTTCCTGTGAGGAGAAGTTTCAACACAGGGATAGAAAGGGTATTCAAAAACATGTTTAAAATGGTGTTATTGTTACATATTATATTACATATAATATACAGGAGTATACAAGCTGAGAACACCCGTACTGAAAATGTTATAAGGGTATCTTTGTGGTATAGTAACATTGGGATTATAAGTGTGAAGAAGAATTAGAATAACATATAGGAAATTGAAGTATAGAGGGCAGGTTAATGAGCGGGAAGAAATGGAAATAGGACGCAATATGTACAAGGTTGTAATTGAGGTTAAAGAAAGGCTACAATGGATAAGTCAGGAAAAGAATACATCATCTCAAGGAATTAATAAAGGAAGTTCACAATAATAGTTTAAATAGAAGGAGAAACTGAAAATTAGCATTAACGGAAAGTATGATTAACTGTGAGAAACAATGGGTATAAATTTAAATATGTATAACTGGAGCTACTCTGTCTAAACAGTTTGTTTGTTTAAAACCAGGACACAGAGAAAATGTGTGTACAAAATTTTTTCTTTACAACATTTGATTTATTGCTTAAGATTATGTACATGAAAGCATAATAAAATAAAGTTGGAAGTAAAATACCTCTATGTTTTTTGAGTGTCAAGAAATTCTGATGAGAAGAATCCTGGACTGACAAGAATCTTTGCAGTTCAGGACTTATTCTACATAAAATTCACACATAGTTGTTTTGCATAGGAAATAGCATTTTATGGATGGAAATTTTAACTCAGAAATATTAATTCTGAAAATATTAATTCCTGTGCAGAAAAATGTTGTTTGCTGTGCAGGAAAAAAAAGTTGTAATTGCGAATTTGTTCAGCGTAAAATTTGTGCATGGTTGATTTCTATAGGAAACAGCATTTTTCATGCAAGAATTATATTTCTCCATTGCAATATTATGCCCCATGCAGAAAATGCTGTTTGCTCCATAGAAAATGCTATTTTGTACACAAAACAACCACTTGTGGATTTTACACATAATAAGTCTCAAATTATGAATAGCCTTTGAAAACTGCATGGTTTTCAAAGACTTTCTCACATCAGGAAGAAAAATGCTGAAATTACTCATTTCTACCTTCGAGAAGAAACCTATTGAAGAATTATATCCCTGTTTCATCATGGAGAAGGCCTTGTTCACATCAGCCTGGTAGACTTCACAAGATGGCCTGACAGGAGGGCTTCCCTGGCCAACTTTAAGAACTAGACAGACTATTTGTAAGCCTGTGAAATCAAGGCTCTAAACTTCATGCGGAAACCTGAGTGAGTAGAAAAAAATGGTGGCCATTCTAGTTAGAGGATTCTGAGAATTGCAGTCCCAAAAGTAACCTTTCCAAATACTGAAACAGGTTACCTGCTGCAGATATTTGTGGGGGGTGACAAGAACAGAGAATGAGTAGGATGGAGCAAACATGTTCATCCCTGGTCTTCTTCACTGTTCATGCTTGTGAAATGTGGCATTGTAAATATATGCTAGCCTAGGCATGGAATCATGGTAGGGTAGCGGCACTCATAATAATGTTAGGTGGATTCACGATGTCCCTCAGTTATATGCTAATATATATACTTGCATCAGTTGTGATTTATCTGTTGAATTGTCTCTCTTGATATGGTTTTGAGATTCTGTTCAGCATTTAAAAAGACTGTATCCTGTTCATTTCAATAGCATTAATAATTAAGAGAGCAGAAGACCAAAAGTGCTAATTAAAAAAAAAGTGTACTTCTTTCTTGAATTTTTTTCCCTGCCAGCTATTTGAAAAGTAAACTTTGAAATGGCTTTTTGGAAATAAGAAAGTACTTTGTGAGTTTATCTCTAAGCCATAATAAAATGTTACATTTACAAGAGGGGGTTTAATCTAGTAATCTCACAGGACTTCACAAAGTCAGTATTTCTTCATGTGTAATAATGTCTTTTTTATAGCTTCAAGCATTTTTATAGAAATATATAAAAGGTAAAGCCAAAAGATAAAAACCCAAAATGTAAAGACTATGTTTTCAGCATTTCAAGCATCTATGCCATCTTTCCAAAATTCCTTGAAATAAATCAATGGCTTGTTCACGTACATTTGATAGCCCTGGTTGCATTTCCTGAAGGAAAGCATATTTGCAGGTCATTACCCAATAATGTTTGATCTGGAGAATGTTCTGCCTATGGCCATTTAAAACAGAATGATATCAGTTTCATTATTTTTTTTCTTAGCCTAAGGCTTGAAATTCCAATGAAGCCCAAATCCCCATTTCATTTAGAGGCAAAGAAATAGTAATACTGTCAAAGGCTGAGCTTAAGATTTGTTTTACCAACCATCGAAACTGAAGCAGTGGAAGTACCAGGAAAATATATTGGGAGAGGAACTTCTGAGAGACAAGGCCAAAATAAATTCTGAAGCAACAACCTGTTTCTCACATATTTGGAGCAGAATCCTGTCGGTAACTTATATCAACATAATGGTCCATTATATTGACCGTCAGCACTGTTGCTAGCAGTGCTTGGTTCAGTGGAAAGATGGCAGTGGAAGCCACGTTTGTAAAAAGAGAGCTTTTGCTCCAGTCCCCACTGGAGTTGCAATGTCATGGCTATTTTATATTTGCCACTGCACTGCTGCCTATGTCATCTCCACTGCCTTTAAACCAGCATAGTTATGATGGTTAATAGGATCTTTGTTTAAATTCCCAAACAGAAATATCTCTATATTTCTTGTTTTGGTTTTGAATAGTTACTTTAAGCATGTTACCTTGAGTATGTATGTATGTATTTTCCATAAACCTGGAGAGGAGTGACTAATGGGGTGCCACAGGGTTCAGTCCTTGGCCGGCTGTTTTCAATGTCTTTATAAATTACTTGGATGATGGAATAGAGGGCATGCTTTTCAAACTTGCAGATGACACCAAATTAGGAAGGACAGCTAATATCCCAGAGGAGAAGATCAGCATTCAAAATGACCTTGACAGATTAGAAAGCTGGGCCAAAACTAAGAAAATGAATTCCAACAGGGATAAATATAATGTATTACTATACATTTCGGCATGAAGAATGACACCCACTAATATAGGACAGGTGACACCTGACTTCATAAAGTATGTGTGAAGAAAATCTAGGCATCTTAGTAGACTTAGTTGATAGTGTGATATGACAGGCAAAACAGCCAATGTTGTTCTAGGCTGCATAACCAGTGTATAGTGCCCAGATCAAGGAAAGTAATAGTACTAGTCTATTCTACTTTGGTCAGCTCTCCCATGGGGTAGGTACTGTGTCCAGTTCAGGGGGCTACAGTTTAAGAAGGCTATCAATAAGCTGGAAAATGTCCAGAATAGGGTACCCAAGATGGTAAATGGTCTGGAAACCAGGTTGTATGAGGAATGATTGAAGGAATTGGGTATGCTTAGTATGGAGAAGAGAAGTTTGAGAGGTAATATGACAGCCATCTTTAAATACTTGAAGCAACAGCACGTAGAAGATGGAGTAAGCTTGTTTTCTGCTACTGCAAAATTACAAGAAAAGGGATTCTAACTAAACAATAGGAAGAACTTGTTCACTGTAAGGGCTGTTTGCAAATGGAATAGACTGCCTTGGGAGGTGATGGACTCTCCTTTGGAGGTCTTTAAACAGAGGTCAATGGCCATCTTTTGGGGAGGGGTGTTTTAGTTGTGTAGTCCTGTATAGGAGAGCATTGGTCTAGATGGCCCTTGTAGACCCTTCCAATTCTCTGATTCTACATGCTCCCAAGTAGGTTTAACATTTTAGCCTTAAGTAAAATTCAAGATAATCTTTTTTTAAAAAAAAAAAATGTTGTCTGTTGGTATTGCTAAAAAGACTAGTTGTTCCTGAACAGAGAAAAATAATGAAAATCCTGATTTGTAGGTGTGATTCTTGTGTGGGCGAAAATGCTTGCCTTTAAGAACTGCCAGACAGAAATTCACGAAAAATAAGCTTTTCCCAACATGGGAAATGCAATGCTGGAAAATTTCACATATTGAATTTCTGATTGTTCTTTAGCTGTTGTATAGTTAAATATGCAAGGAGCCATGGCATCAAAAGGTAATAACCACAAATAAGTTATATCAGAAGGACTTGAAGAAGTTTTTTAGTTAAAATAGTTCAATTGCCCAAAGTATAAGCATAGACGTAAATCAAATTGCTAGTTACAGCTAAAGTAGCCCTATTTACACAATTGTTCATAGATCATGCAGCAACTGATTTATTGGGTCTATGCTAGTTTGGACCAGGCATTAGGCTCAGGCTGTATTCTTATCCTTTCACTCTGTATTCAGCTACAAATAATTTACCACCCTGTCATGGAAGCACATTGCCTTTCATTCCTTCTGCACTCAAATCTTTCAAGATCTTGCACTGCTTTGGAGAATTAAAACCCTACTTGACAGACTACAAGGGTAATACACTAGAGTGAATTGAAAGAAGCTTGAACACCAGCTACAATAAATGAGAGAGTTTCTGGGATCTCAGTATGGAATATTATTATCTTAGCAGCATCTGATTTTATTTCTCTTCTCTTCTTGGCCCTTACTTCAAATTCATCTATGCTTCTCTCCCCTGTCCCACGGGAGGACTTACAAAATAGTATGGCCTCTTCTTTGATACACTGCTTAGACCTTCTGTCTTGAATCCTGGCCAGGCCTGGAAAAAGCCATCTTGATTGACTGGAACTTGTTAGCAAAAGGAACTCATTTCTTGTTCATGAACCATTTAAATCATTCTGCCTGAAACACAGTTGCATAGACTTCTGATGGAAAGAGTGGGTGAGAGAAAAGAAGGGGAGGTTGTTAGTGCTGTTTTGTTGCCACTTTGTGGTGCTGCCTGGGTACTTAGAATAGGACATACTAATAGCTAGGCCTATATTATCCTCCTCCTCTGGCTTTTCTTTGCAAATGAAGGTTCAGGAAGGACTCATCCCGCGCTTTCTGCAAGCGCGCATTACACATATGGTATGACAAGAGTTATCACACCATTTGGAAATCTGGCAGACTATAGGGAGAGAAAAAGAGCAAGAGATTTTGCCTCTTCCTAAATTTGCTGAGATGCATGGAATAGAAAGGAACATGGCTCCTAAATGGCAAGGCAAACCCAAAGCATGAGTATTTATTCCTAGGGCACAGCACAGCTTTCATCAGACAGGATCAAGCATGAGCCCTGAAACAAATATATATATATGTGTATATATATATATATATATATATATGTATGTATACATATATATATATATATATATATATATATATAGAGAGAGAGAGAGAGAGAGAGAGAGAGAGAGAGATCAGGGACTAATGTGGATCAGTTTCCAAAAAATCTATTTAAACTAAATACAAAACCACATCAGTGAGGTGGTAAAGATGATACAGGTGTTGATATGAACTTTAAAGGACCTATCCAAGATGCTAAATATATTTTGAGGATAGGGTTTTAGCATCTTGGATCACTCCTTTAGAGTTTGGACTAAAACCCTGAGTGGATTCATCATCTTCCTGATATGGGAGCCACTGAAGAAAGGTGTAAGGATTTTTTATTTTTTTTTTAGAGAAATCAGAAGGAAAGAGAGCTGAATCCTATTGTTAGTCCCAACTAGAATCCATGAGAACCTGTGAAGCAAATATATAAGAGCCATTGATTTAATTGGTCTACTTGATTTCGGACTAATAATTCAGGGTAGAGATTCCTAGGTTACTTCTTTCAAAGATGGACAGTAGATACAGGACAGGTGTATTTGATGCTGGTGGGAGGTCACAAAAGTAAGTAAAACTTTTAGCATTGTTAATGAATGAATGGTGGGATGTTGTCCTGACTTACTATGAATTTTAGCTGTTTAAGTTTAGAATGTTCAGCTACATAGCCCTGGACACTTGCTTCAGTTTAAGAGCTCTCTTCCAGGTCAGTTGAACATAATGACTACTCCTGCAATCACACTCTGATGGTAATTGTGGAATTGTTGGTATTGTTGTTATGACTTTGTATTATGATGACCCCATGACTGAGAGACCTCCCAGTCACCCTATCAACAGTCCCATTTAGGTCTTGCAAATTCAGGACTGTAGCTTCCTTGACTGAATCTATCCATCTGTAATGAAGTGTTCCTCTTTTCCTACTTACTGCCTTCTACCTTATCAAACATTGTTGTATTTTCTAGTGAGTCATGTCTTCTCATGATATGTTCAAAGTATGACAGTCTCAGTTTAGTCACCTTGGCTTCTAGGGAGAATTCAGTTTTTAAATAGCATATTCTGCTACAGCTGATTTTTCTGGCTGGCCCATCTGCAGTGTCTCTCATGTTCCTTGATTCATGTTTGCACACTGCGTTTAGTGGTCCCTATGTAAACTTGTCCACAGCTGCATAATATGTGGTAAACTCCTGCAGCTGTGAGAGGGTCTCTTTTGTATAGACGTCAACCCTTTTCCATTTCTCCCCCTTCCTCATTCTGCATTTCCCCGTGATATTTTCATCATGAAGAAACATCATTTTTGGGCCACTCATTCCATTGTAGTAATGGAATCACAGGTGGTCTGAAAGATGTCCCATTCCTCTCCTGTGATGTCAGCTGTGGGAGGGAGGTCTGTTCTGGACACTTCCGGGCAGGAATGGGACACCCAGGTAAATGACACCCTTCCCCCCGCTCCCCAGGTAATTTGGGGGGGGGGTTGTATGTATTTCTGTGCTTGCTTTACTCTTTTGACAGCTGGGGGGGTGTTTTTAAATTTCCCTCCCACCCATTCTCTCATGAGAATGAGTGGGATTTCAGTTCCCAGTCATAAAGGCAGCCTTACAACAGCTGCATTTACAGCCAGCCAGCTTGGGAAGAGGGAAGACATTCCTGCCGCAGAATAAAGGTAGGTGTTTGAACATTTTCCCTTTATTCTTCAGCAGGAACAGGATTGGGGTTTGTGGGGCAGGAACAGGGCATTTGGCCCCATTTGAAAATCTCTGTAGTCTATGTTATTTCTATATTGGCTATTAACTGATATCTATGTATACCGTCACCTCTTTGGTTGCTTGATGAATGTGTTTGCATTGAACAAACTGTTGGCCTTGCAAAATTCTGTCAGTCACTCTCCTGATTCATTTCTTGATCCTAGGCCAGATTTTCCTACAATATTTGATTCTGCTCTGTTTCCTACTTTTGCATTACAATCACCTATGATTAACAACAAGTCCTGTTTTGGTGTGTGGTCACTTTTATCCCGGACTATGGCATCTTTCAGTTAGAATCTTTCAATTTCTTCTTCTTCTGTCTCTGTAGTTGGAGCATAAAGTTGGATTATGGTTATATTGATGGGTTTTCCCTGAAGTCTTATTGGTATGATTCAGTCAGACTTTGCATTATATCCTTTGACTGCTATTACTAATTAATTATTGGTAGTTATGATCAGTATAATTATTAGTAATTATCACTATTAATGCCACCCCATTTCTTCTTATATTTTCATTTCCTGAGAAAAACTCTATGTATTTATCAGACCCAAAATGTCCAATTCCAGTACACTTTAGCTTGCTCACTCCAAGTATTACAATGTTTATTAATTCCATTTTTTTATTTTACTATGTCTAGCTTCCCTTGCTTCATGCTTCTCACATTCCATGTTCCCATAATATGTATTGTATAGCTTCGGAATTCCCTTTAATCTCTGAGGATGTGAACAGCTGAACATCCTTTCAACTTGAGTCCAATTGTGTCATTAGCCACAGCGCTACTCACAGTTGTCCTCCTCTCTATTCAAGTAGCTCATTGAGTGCCATCCAACCTGGGAGTTCCTTCTTCTGATACTATCTCTTGTTTCATTTTGTGTTTTCTCATCATAGGTTGTTTTTTGGTTGTTTTTGGTGGTAAAAGACATTCAAAACGGGTTTACTGTGCCTCCTTCTGTGCAGTACTAACATGCTGTTGTCTCTGAGAGATCTTCCACCAGTGACACTCCCCACTAGTTCTGCTGCCCAGTAGCTGTTTGGCATATTTAGTCACCTGGCAAAACCTATCTGATATGGGAAATCTTGCCAACAGCACTGCTGCTATCAGTATAGCCTTTTGCCTCACAGGAGCATGCAATTCCACCACCATGGAAAGGTAGTACAATTGGTGGGACTAGACCCTGTCAATTACACAGTTACAATTACAGATACAGATAAGAAAATTTTTAAAAAATATATTAAAATATGAGATAAAATTGAGTTGAAATGGCTAAATAGTTTAATAAGAATTGAGTATTAAAATATTTCCACTGTGGCAGAATTGTCTCATTTTTCTATAGTTAGTCTATTAATCTTCAGTATTTACCATCAAGGATATCTATTGAGCTAATCATATAATAAATCAACTATCAGTAATTTCTAAGTGCTTTTTGGTATGGCTTAATCAATATTTATACAATAATTTGTATTCAAAATGGACTGGTTGTTTCAAGAAGCATTCCTAGTTCACCAAGATTATGCTAGCAGTTATATTATTTCAGGATATAAATCCAGAAGACCTATGTTGTTATCTTTGGATAAAATAAACTATTATTATAGAAAATGTTCCTCTTATTCTGGGGACATCATCCAAAGCTAATAACATAAGGCACCATAACATGTTTTGTTCATTTCTGTGGTACATTAATAATAGAAAATACAGCAAAATAAAAGACCAAAACTTATTACCAAACCTGAATTCCTAAAGGCAAGTTGAAGACAGACTGAGGGGGGGAAGTGAAAAATATCTTTCTGTGGGGAAGAAATGCCAGGATATATTGCTCTTCGATGAAACAGCCATTATATAATTCCCAGTACAGCTTTGCCATTAACCTCATCCTTCCTGTCAGCTAGAGGTTAGATGCTGCTGTAGAAGCCAGTGTTAAATAATGTTGGGAAAAGAGAAGAGAGTTCCATAAAATGGAGCCATAAAGTGTCTGCGATAAATCCATCTAACATAGCCTCTCTAGTCAGAGTTCATTTGGGGTAGAAGAGACCCACATGACACTGCAAAGCTTAATAGCCCCATCTTTATTCGTCTGCTGCAAGAGATGCTAAAAATAAATGCTTCCTCTTTCTTTCTCATATAGCATACACATAGGCCAGATTGCAACGGAATGGTCCCTTCCACACTTTTACTTACTTTACTTATTTTGCTCTTAGGTACTTTTGAAAACATTAGCCAACATCCTACATCACATTCATAACCACATAAACATGATAACTAATAAACTAAGCAATCAACACCCAGAACCCACCTTCAACTCAGTGCAGCAGCTCCGTGGGACAGAAGTCTGTGTCACAGACAAGTGGGGTCCTTCAGAATGACACAGCAAGCCCCCTGCTGCCCCAACCCATTTCTGCTCCTTCTCATCACATTGTGGATCACAGGCAGGAAAGGACTAGCCACATCATTCTGAAGTGCCCCACTCTTCCACATTTTATGAGCAGCTCTGTCAAGTTTAAGATGAAATTGGGAAGGGGGTATTTACAGTCATGGCACTACATGAATACATGACATAGATAAATACAAAGCAGGTCTGAGCAGGGCAGTTGATAATAGGATGACTTGGAGGCCTCTGATTCATAGGGTCACCATAAGTCAAAGTCAACTTGAAAGCAGTTAACACTACAAAAACAGATCCATAACTCTAGGTTACAAATCAATAACTGCAATGCAGGATGCCAGCCACTTTCTTTCTTTTCTTTTTTTTAAAGAGAATTTTACCACATAGAATTTTGCTTCACTTTTCAATCTACTCTAAAAATGTGAGCTTCGAAACACTGCAGTGCCCCTTTGATCACAGGGGAAAGGTTACAACATCTGGAGCTTTTTTAACTTAGAAAAAAAGGTGCGTAAAGATGGACAAGATAGAGATGTATAATTGTATGCACGGTGTGGAGAAAGTAGCTCCAGTTCTCTTTCTCATAATATTAGAAACTGGAATCATCCAACGAAGCTGAATGGTAAGAGATTCAAAACAAATGAGAGGAAGTATTTTTTTTCTCCACACAGCTCATAGTTAAAGTATGGAATCTGCTACCATAACATGTAGCAATGGCTACCAACTTGTATGGTTTTAAAAGAGGGCATACAAAGTCATGGAGGGTAAAGAATGTCTGCTAATTATCATGGCTACACAGGACATTACTTCCAGCAGTTGAGGAAGTGTATATCTCAACAACTGTTTCTGCTGGATGCTCCCCATAGACATCTGATTGGCCATGATTAGAACAGAATATTGGACTAGATAAGCCTTTGAGCTATTTCAGCAGTCTCTTCTTATGATGGCTGGACAAAAGAAATGTGAGTCCATCTCTTTAAAGCTGTTATTTGTTTTCACCTTCATTTGGTCATGTCAATTCTGTATGAGAAACTGAAGCTAAGGGTTTACACACAGATTTCATGGATCAGTCAACCACCTGACAAACTTGTTTTGGTGGGTTCATGCACTTCCAATACTTCATGCTCCACAGTGTCAGGAAACAGCATAAAAGTACTGCAAGATGTGTCTGAACTATACAAAATGAGCAGATGATATGAAACCAGACCCTATCCTGTTGTACTCATGTGACTGTTTACTTTGCACGTATTAAGTTGCTTTTCAAACCAAATCTATTTGTCCGTCAGTGCAATGAAATGTAAACTCTGGTCTCCCACATCTAAACTGTATGCACATAGTATACAGACCATATCTAAGGCTACAACTTTCCACAGCCCTCGCCTTGCCATGAACCAAACTGAGCTGTATCTCAGGCAGCAAACTAGGAGGTTCATCGAATCATAGAGTAGGAAAAGACCAAAAAGGCCATCCAGTCCAACCTCCTGCCTTGCAAGAGTACACAATCAAATCATTCATGCAGTGATATAGAGTAGAATATAAATCTTTTCATCATTGTCTTTATTGCTGTCAGTCCAAAGGTTAAATAATTAGTAAAATGTCTGTGATGCTCTAAATAACTCAAAATAGGAAATAATGGGAAAATCAGGAATAGGTGGGTGGGGGAAGAGTAAATTGGATCTCCTCTAGATGTAGGTACAGAGCAGCAAAAGACTGACTTTTGTCTTCTTTCTGGAAGGAGCTTTGCACATCCATTTTGAATTTTAGAAAAACTGAAGGTTTATGCACAACTTAATACAAATTCAGATGTCTTTTGCCTATACCATGCACAACAAAATAATTCAAAACTGAGTTATTAGTGTCTGAAAGCTGTAGGGCAGAAAAAGAAATTAGGTCTGGGGGAATATGCACAACACAACAATAATTTACAGAAAAAAATAACCTAATTTGTAGGTGATATTTACTAAAGGATTACTGGGTTGCAATGTTGTTATAGCCCTTTTCTTTTCAGATTTTTCTTCAGGATACACAGTCAAAGTGGCTGATATAAGGTCTCACCTTTGTTCTCCTGCTCCAGGGAGAAAGACCACTCCTTGAGTCAGTTAATCTTCAAATAATATAGAAGCTTCTTAAGGCCACTGAGTAAAGGACAGAGTACCCCCTGCTGTGATGTGGCATCTCCAGATAGGCCATCACAGTAGCTGTCATAGTTCCTGAGGGCACAGTGACTTAAAGGACTAATTACTTCTCCCATTTCATTATCCTTCAACCATCTTGACTATGAAAACTCTTACAGGAAAATGCTTACCTAGAAATCCCCTCCATGTGTTCAGTGGATCTTACGCCCAAGTAAGTTTGCATAGGACAGATTGCATGTGATTTGGGAGATTATTTTAGAAGTATTTTAGCAAATGGCCAGCCAGGACAATACTACTGTCCCGCAAACAGGACCCGGTTTCAGATGACAATGTCCTTCTCACGTTCTGCTTCTGTGTTGCAGCAGTTAGTAAGGTGTCGCTTTTCATTGATGGGACCTCCCCATCAATAAAGAGTGATGTCTGACATCTGAAACCAGTTCCCATTCAAGGGACAGAAACATCATCCTGGCATTCTGCTAGGTACTTTTTGGACACATCTGATAATCTCCTTAGTTACTCTTGCATGAGCTCATCTACAATAGTGTATTAATCTCTTTTTTTTTTTGTACTTGATCATTTAATATACTTCTAATTGACAATTCTGGAAGGGCTGAACTAGATAAGAATCATGCTGGTCCAATTTTGCTTGACCATTGAAGGGGGCTCAGCATCCCCAAGTCTTGTCTTGGGGGCTTGAACCCCACCCCCGCTGCCATTATAGGGGCCATGAGTACAATACCACACTATGAAGCATGACCCTCAGTTGTAGTCAGTCAATCTATTTCCACACAAGTTGGATTTTAAAATGGGGGATATGCACAGCGTTGATGTACTTGTTTGCTCCCAGTACATATTCTATTGACCCTAAGAATTAACCTACTATCAAAAGCTCACTGATGATGCTGCCCTTGTTGCCCACACAAAAGCAGCTCTGCAGCGCCTAACATCCTGCTTCGCAACAGCTGCAGAGCTGTTTGGGCTGGAAGTCAACCTGAAGAAAACGGAAGTTCTTTACCAGCCTGCACCACAGGACAAACACCATCATCCCCACATTGCTGTAGGGAAATCTGTGCTTAAGTTCGCTCAGCAGTTCACCTACCTGGGAAGCATCATCTCCTCAGATGCCAAGATTGACAAAGAGATTGATCACAGATTAGCAAAGACACATAGCGCATTTGGAAGACTTTACAAAAGAGTCTGGAGTAATAAACACCTGAGGCGAAACACAAAAAACAGTGTATATAGAACCATTGTACTGTCTATTCTCCTTTATGGGTCTGAAACATGGGTCACCTATCGCCACCACTTACGACTCCTCAAATGCTTCCATCAGCGCTGTTTAAGCACAATCCTAAATATACACTGGACTGACTATGTGACGAATGTTGCTGTCCTTGAGCAAGCAGGAATCACAAGCATTGAGGCCATGATATTGAGAACACAGCTGCGCTGGGCAGGGCATGTTTCTAGGATGGAGGACCATCGCCTCACCAAAATAGTATTCTACGGTGAACTCGCCATGGGTCAGCATAAGAGGGGCGCTCCAAAAAAGCGATACAAGGACTCCCTGAAACAACACCTCAGGCTCAGCCAAATTGATCATTAACAATGGTCTGCCCTGGCCTCACATCGGGAGGCATGGAGACACACTATCCACAATGCTGCAGCCTTATTTGAGAACTCACGCCGAACAAGACTTGAAGAGAAACGACAATGCAGAAAAAATCACACCCTGGAAACATCACCAAGGAAACCTTCTGCTGTGCTTTCTGCAACTAGACTTGTCTATCTCGAATTGGCCTTTTTAGTCATCAGCGCGCTTGTAGAAAGCGCGGGATGAGTCCTTCCTGAATCTTTGTTTGCGAAGAGAAGCCAGAGAAAAACTCACCATAGTTACCATGAAATCAGAACACTAAGCTCTAGTCAGCAAACTAAGAAGTTGTGGGTTGAAAATACTTCCAATAGTTTAAGTCACTGAACCAGACAAACTAAGGCTTGTTGTCAGGAGTTGGAACCTGAACTCCAGAGAAAAGGGCCAAACAACTGCAGAGTCATGCTGAGTTATGATGGTTGAAGCCAAGGAACTGCCAACTCATGCTAGCCTTGGTCCACAGCTGCAGAAAGAGGGTTACTAGGGGGCATAGCTTCTGGAGTGCAAGAGATGATGTAATGCACCCATGTGGTTGAGTAAGCCAATGCCCTGTAACTGTGAATAAAAGAAAGCTCAGTTCAGAGCTCTTTCTCTTCTCATGAATGCTGATGTCTGGTAAAGCAGTTTGTCCTTTAATTGTAAATAGTTGTACATATTACAACTCCTTGACTTTGAAGATAAAAGTGCCTCCTGTTTATTTGGATGTCAAAAAATCTGTGTGAGAGTATTCTTGAGAACGGGTTGCAACTAAGTCTGTTGAGATAGTTTTTTGGCTTCTGCTGAGGATTGAGTGTCCTATCATCCCCTGACACTTATCTAGATACAATGGTGTACTATCAGTGGGTGCACATTTTTGCCCATTCACAGAGACACTGTTTAGTTTCCACCATTTTTTTGCCTGTTCATATCTATTTCCCTCTATTTGAATGGAGCATCCACATGCCCACATAAAGGACAATAGAGCAAAAATGCACAGCAATGAGAATTCGGATGTCCACACATACAAAAATGCTCATCAATGCACATTTTCTGGGAAACTTTGGGGAAAACCATGAATCCTTTTACTGCACGGTTTGTGGGATTTTTAGCACTCCACCTTCCAAATACTGCAAATCTTATTCAGATCATGTTGGGACACATCATATTCTCTGCAAATTCTGTGAGGAGTATTTTCATCATCTGGCCAAACCCTCAATTACCTCTCTGGAATCGGGCTTGGAGGTACTGTACTACAGTGGCTCCACTCTTTCCTGGAGGGGCATGCTCAGAGGGTGGTGCTGGGTGATTTCTGCTCAATTCCTTGGCCGCTGGCCTGTGGAGTCATAGAATCATAGAATTATAGAGTTGGAAGAGACCACAAGGGCCATCCAGTCCAACACCGGCCATGCAGGAATACACAATCAAAGGACTCCTGACAGATGGCCATCCAGCCTGTCAAGGGCTCAAACCTGAGTTCCCTTCCCAGGAGCTCCAGGCTAGCCCTCTCTCTATAGGGTTAGTCCTGGGTGTCCTCACCCCAGGATCCTCCTACAAACCCCAAAAACCATCGTTCTGCCACCACCCACTGGGTTTTAACTGGGGGGGCTTATTTCCCCCTTGGGACCCCCCCCCCTTTTACACGCACAACGCAGTGGGAAGTTGTGCGTAGTCTATGTTAATCAGTGGCACTCCTTGCCACTATAGAATCAATTAACTCCCTCCTCCTAACCCCAGAGGAGGTTCACAGTAGCATAGTCAAGAGTAAGGCACGTGGTCAGCATCAGCATAGGAAGATAGAAGTTTACTTTATTCAAGAGTAGTAGTCATGCAGTCTCACATGAGGCAGGATTCCCCCCTACCTCAGGCAGGCAGGCTTAAAGTGATAGCAATACAGAGTATCAAGATCAAAGCATTACATCACTCAAGTTACATTCAGTTACTGATTTAGCTACATTCAACCAAAGTAAAGAAATTAAAAAGAATTCCCTAACGCAACTAAACAGGCCCTAATCTCTTCTAAATACTTGCAGTTTGTTGCCTTGAGATCTTGTCCAGGCAGCTGGGAGCAAAAGCCAGAGATGGAATGGCTGTGCTCTACCAGCATAGCAGTCTGTGTTCCTTCACATTTTCCAAAACCTCTTTCTCCAAATCCCACTCATCTCACTCACTCTCTGGTCTCAAACAAAAGCAATTAAAACCTCTCCAGATTTCCTGGGCTTAAAGCTGTAATTGGTCATCCAGTCACATGGTGTTATGTTAATGATGTCCTCTCATTAGCTCTGTGAAGGTGGTGCTTGAGCCCCTTCCCATTAACCCTTTTCTTACCTGATACTATGCTGGCAAGACAATCTGTTTACAAACAAAGAGAGTTATAGTTCTCTAGCAGAATGATGGGAGTTGCACCTTGTGGCAACATGATGGAACTCCATCATGACACAGCCTTTGCTTAAAAACCTCCAAAGAAGGAGACTCCACCACACAACGAGGAAATGCATTCCACTGCCAAACAGCTCTTACTGTCAGGAAGTTCTTCCTAATTTTATATGGAAACTCTTTTCCTGTAGTTTGAGTCCATTGCTAAGTGCATTGTCTCTGGAACCACAGAAAACAAGTTTGCTCCATTCTCAATATGGCATCCCTTCAAATATTTAAACATGACTATCATGTCTCCACTCAACCTTCTCTTCTCCAGACTAAACAATCCCAGCTCCCTAAGCCACTCCTCATAGGACATGACTTCCAAGCCTCCCACCATCCTGGTCGCCCTCCTCTGGACACGTTCCAGCTTGTCAATATCCTTTCTGAATTGTGGTGCCCAGAACTGAACATAGTATTCCAGGTGAGGTCTGACTAAAGCAGGATAGAGTGGCACTATTGCATCCCTTGATCTAGACACTATACTCCTATTGATACAGCCTAGAATAGCATTGGCCTTTTTAGCTGCCGTGTCTCACTGCTGACTCATGTTCAGCTTGTGGTCTACTAAGACTCCTAGATCCCTTTCACATGTACTGCCATCAAGCCATGTGTCACCCATCCTATATCTGTGCTTTTCATTTATACTGCCCAAGTGTAGTATCCTACATTTCTCCCTATTGAAATTCATTTTGCTACTTTTGGCCCAGCTTTCTAATCTTTTAAGGTCATTTTGAATTCTGATCCTATTCTGCTGGGTATTAGCTACCCTACGGTGAACTCGCCATGGGTCAGCGTAAGAGGGGCGCTCCAAAAAAGCGATACAATGACTCCCTGAAACAACCTCTCAGGCTCGGCCAAATTGATCACCAACAATAGTCCGCCCTGGCCTCACATCAGGAGGCATGGAGACGCACTATCCACCATGCTGCAGCCTTATTTGAGAACTCACGCTGAACAAGTCTTGAAGAGAAACAACAATGCAGAAAGAATCACAAGCTGGAAACATCACCCAAGGAGACCTGCTGTGCTTTCTGCAACTGGTCTTGTTTATCTCAGATTGGCCTTTTTAATCATCAGCGCACTTGCAGAAAACGCGGGATGTGTCCTTCCGGAATCTTCATTTGCGAAGAAAAGCCAGAGAGACAGAGAGCTACCCCTCCGAATTTGATGTCATCTGCAAACTTGATAAGCATGCCTTCTGTTCCCTCAACCAAGTCATTGATAAAGATGTTGAATAGCACTGGGCCCAGGACAGAACCCTATGGCACCCTACTGGTCACTTCTGTCACCATTGGTGACTACCCTATGGGTTCAGTCAGTCAACCAATTACAAATCCACCTTACCGTTGCATTGTCTAGCCCACGTTAGGGGACTTTGTCAAAGGCCTTTCTGAAATCAAGATACACTACTTCCACAGCATTCCCTTCATCTATCAAATTTGTAACTCTATCAAAAAAAAGAGATAAGATTAGTCTGGTATGAAGTTTTTTTTTTAGAAATCCATGTTGACTTTCAGTGATCACAGAATTCCTTTCTCAGTGCTTACAGAGTGTCTGTTTAATGATCTGCTCTAGAATCTTTCCTAGTCTTGATGTCAGGCTGACTGGGAGATAATTATTTGGTTCTTCTTTTTTCCCATTTTTAAAGATGGAGACAACATTTGCCCTCCTCCAGTCTGCTGGGACCTCTCCTGTTCTCCAGGATTTCTCAAAGATTACAGTACTGCCAGTGCTTCTGAGATTACTTCTACCAGTTCTTTTAGTACCCTTGGATGTAGTTCATCTTGCCCTGGAGGCTTGGGAGATTTTCACACGAAGGAAATAACCCCCACAGAGATTGGGAGAAAAATGGGGCTGTTCCACTGCCAGTGCTCCATTTCGCAGACCCCCTTCCTTCTCCCGACCTCCTGTCATCCTCCCTCCGTCCTGCTTCCATTTCCCTCCTGCTATGTTCTGCTATTTTTTACTAACAAAGAACTTTCCTTAATAAAAAATATCAGAAGGAAAATGGACGCAGGACAGGGGAGAGGAGGAGAAGGAAGGGGTGTGCAAAACGGAGCACTGGCCGCGGAACAGCCCTGTTTCTTTGCTGATCTCCATGGAGGTTATTTCCCCCATGTGAAAATCTCCCTAAACTCATTTATACTGGCCAGGTATTCCTGAATAACCTCTTTACCTATTCAGTGCTTTATTTCCTCCTACTGCATCATCTGCTCCATGTTCTCCAGGTTGAGCACTGTTCTCCTTTTTGGGAGAAGACCGAAGCAAAGAAGGTGTTGAGTACTCTGCCTTTTCTCTGTCCCCTGTTAGCATTTCACACCTTCTTCCCACAGCAGCCCTACCACTTCCTTTTTATTGTTTTTAACCTCTCTAGGAAGCCTGAGCTCCATCTGTGCTTTAGCTTTTCTGATTTTCCCCCTACACAAGCTGGCTATTTCAGCAGTGACCAGAAGTGCTTTTGCACAGTTAAAGCTAGTGTGCCAACTGCACCCATTCCTAAAGAATTCAGATTTGGACACAATGGTACATGCCTTAGTTACATCCCATTTGAATTGCTGTAATATACTTTACATGGGGCTGCCTTTGAAAAGAGTTCAGTAACTTCAGCTGGCCCAAACTGCAGCAGCCAGGTTGTTAACTGGGGCTGGTTATGGGGAGCATACAATTCCCTTGTTGCAACAGCTGCATTCACTACCAGTCCATTTCCAGGCACAATTCACAATTCATCCAGCCTTATAAAGTTTTGAGGTCCAAGATCATCTGGAGAGGCCCTTCTCTCTGTCCCTCCTCACTCTCAGGCAAGTTTGGTGGGAGCGAGAGAGAAAGCCTTCTTAGTGGCTGCTCCTAGACTTTGGAATCCCCTCCCTAGAGAGGCCAGGATGGCCCATCTGTGCTTTCCTTTTACCAACAGGTAAAAACATTCTTGTGCCATCAGGCATTTACAGTCTGATGGGGGATGGGCTATGCAATTTGGACATTACCGGCCATATATAGTTTTATTATATTTTAATATTTTTAATGTTTTGAATGTTTTTAATTTTGCAATTTAATTTGTTTTTTAAAATCTCATATTTATACATTTAATGCATCTGTATCATTTTAATTTGTATTGTTTTAAACTCATTGTTAGCTGCCTTGAATCCCTATATTGGGAGAAAGGTGGGATGATGATGATGATGATGGTGATGATGATGATCCTGACTACCTACTGTAGTCCCATTCTGTTCCAGTGTGCCCACCCACTTTGAAATCAGTTTTTCCAGGCCTTACGTTTGTAGGAGAGATCAACAAAAAGTGGGTGCCACAACGTGGACAAACATAAGTGCTTACTACTAAAGTAAAGCTGCCATTGGTTACAGCCTAATGTGCGCTGTATTTATAATCAGAGATCTTTAGACAATTATCTTTAATGTGAGCCAATCTGCTATAATAGCTCAGTTCGCTATAATTACAGTACTGGAAGGAGACATGGATCTCTCTATTCATGTAAGTGGTATTGTGTTAGTTCACATAGTTACACTGTAGGGATTTAAATGTTATCCCCATCTCCTTCATCTAAAAACAAACTTCTTATTTTCAATAGAAATTTTAATATAAAATCCATAGAATAAAACTAATACAATATTAGTGATGAAGAGAAAAACCAGAAGAACATAACCTAGTCAAAGCCATTATCTAATATTAATAGTACCTGACTTCAGTTAATAAATAAAACATCTTAAAAACAGAAATCAAAAGGTGTTGTTTTCTTTTTAAAAAGTTGATAATTTAAATATCACAAATATTTAAGGGTTGTCTAAATGGTGAAAATAATCTTAAGAGAATTTGCAGAGAATACCTTTTGTCCCAATGAGATCATGCGGTGATTCACCTATTTAGCAGTGGGGTGGGGGACAAAAACTCCAACAATTGCAGGGGGAAAGCCTTCATGGCTTTCCCCCAAGTTTTTTAAAATCATGCACAGAAATGTGCATTACCACTCATTTGGACAACCAATTTGCATCACAGTGCATTCTCAGTGAGAAGTGGAAAGCTGATTGGTTGGATGAGCATGAGGGTGGGCTTGCCGGCAATGAAGTGGCTGGAAGTGCCATCTTGGAGTTTTGCATTGCTGATCGTGTGCTTTTTTGCTGCGCTGAGGTAACCAAACAACTTTTTTTAAGCAGGAGGTCACACTTGCGTACCTTTTATTTGCAGTTTAAAAAAAATACTGTGCAGCAGCGACAACTTGTTGAGAATAATGATATTCTCAGCCACCATATTGATATACGTGTAAGCTTCAAACACGGATAGCTTCGCATACCAGCAATTTTGCCAAAAGACCATGGAGACAAATATATGCTGCTGTGATTTTGCATTAATGTACAGCAATCAGCATTATATCTTCTCATCCAGACAACCCCTTAGTTTTGGACTGTTTACAGCACAAAACCAAAAATCTGAGATGAATGTAAATGATGAACATTTAATAGAGTTCTAGATATCAGCTCCTTGTAAAGGTAGCAACAATTTGATATTAAAATATTTTAAAATACTCCAGACAGTTTATTGATTTTGGACTAGGGAAAAATCATGCATGACTGATAAGTGGGGTAGGTAGTCATATAATGTGGTTGCAGGAGGAATGTAGAGGCAGAGTGTATTGGAACTGGTACTGATTAAAGTGGGACCAGAGAGACTCCTCTTCATACTCCTCTGTGTTTAGCTATTTTTCTCTAAATTTGTTTAGCTCCTTTTAAAATATTGAAAGACTTGAAGTGTTGCACATTCTAACATGTAGCTTTTGGAAAGTCCACACAAATGTTCCCCTTTAAGTTTAACAGCCTGATACAGAACACTATATGGTGACCTGATATGGGTTGAATGATTCTGTGAATTGATGGCTAGAATCCTGTTGGGGAGTTACAAATGTGTAACCTATAGAGTTATGCTTTTGTAACTGTTTGGTATTTATGATCTCTATGTATTCCTTATTTTAGGGAACATGTAGAGACCATGGTTGTCCCCCAGTCCCCACTTACCAGGAAACAACCACTGCAGTCAATAGGGGGGGTCTTTTCCCCGTTACTCAGGAAGCAGCTGACAGATGTTCCCTCCCACCCTTCGTGCACGTGATCACCAGTGCAAGGGAGAATTGTGACAGGAATCCTGATACTGCCTGAAGCTACAGAGATCAGAGATCGCATCAGTCAGCTTCTTCCCAAGTGACAGGGGAATGGGCTCTGTCAACTGCAGTGGCTGCTTCCCAGCAAGTGGGTATTGCGAGGCCGACAACTGTAACTACTTCGGTTATGCATTTGTAACTCCCCAACAGGATTCCAGCCATTAACTCCAAACCTGAATATTCAACACAATGTCTGAACTCAGGATCATATTCTTAGGACTTCATAGCAGCCAAATACAGTGGCACAATCAAAGCAGTGAAGATACCTGTACTCTCGCTACCAATTCAATTCCCAGATGATATCATTCAAGATGGCATGAATTACATATTATATATTTAGCGGCCTTGAATCCCATCTTGGGGAAAAGGCGGGATATAAATCTAATAAATAAATATATTATGGCACAATTTCCCCCTTGAACCTGACACAACCCATCAACAGTGTATTAGAGCCTCCTTTGAAATGTTTAGCCCCCCCCTTTTTTTTCTAGTCTTGAGAAGAGATCAGTTCAGGAAGTAGTGTTGGGGACACCACATCTGGGCTTTGTCTGGCTCTTACTCTGTAAGGGAGACCCGAATGGTCTGAAAGAAGTGTATTTTCTACCCTAGTTGTTATTGTGGTGAACACAGTATTGATTTATCCTTCCTTAATGGCCAGTCCAAGCCGAGGCTTAATTGAATCAGTGGAGTCTGGACATCACACTATTAAGGAAGAAAATGTTTAAACAACAGCAATATTGGCAGCAACAACCACAACCTTGTTCTAATAAAACATTTTAGCTATTTGGAAGCTTTTCTACACTGATTTCAATAAGGGAAGTTAGTTAACTGCTATTCACTCAGACTTTTCTCTAATTCCAATCTAATATTTTTGTTATGGATATTAAAGTCAAGATACTGAGTTCCAGGGCTGGGGAAAAGACAAGGTGTACATAAATAGATAAAACTTGTTATAAGCATGAACAAGTTTTTTGGTGGTGGTTGCTCTTCCATAAATAAATAGCTCTTATGTGTGTTTTCTTCTATGGAGATTATCAGACACACCAAAAAGTACCTTATCACAACACCAAGATGATGGTTCTGTACCCTGAACAGGACCCAGTTTCAGGTGACAACATCCTCATTGCATTCTGCTCCTTTGCTGCAGAATGCTTTTCATTGCCAGGACCTTAGATTCAGTTCTACTTGATTTGGAAAAAATCCTACTTCATCATAGGGAACTAGTGAATCTCTCTAAAAAATGTTGTTAGTTGTCCTCCAAGATCACTAGGTGGCACTAGGCAAAAGGCTGATGATTGGAGGATTAAATTAAATGGTAGTAGTTCTGGAGCTCCCCTGGACAGGTCAAATGTGTCAGGAAGTTGCAGGTTTGTTTATGTAGTTATGGGGGGGGTGAATATTCAAATGATATTTCTGTTCTCCTGGACTATTTTCTAGCAATTCATGGCACCAGCTACCACATTTTCCCCACCCTCAGGTGGTTTCCTTTAAATTCCAAGACATATCAGAACAAAAAAATATATATTTCTCTTCCTTTCTTTAAAAAAAAATTCTTAGGAGTTATAGTGCATCAATACATCAGTAAAGAGAGCCCGCGTGGTGTAGTGGTTTGAATGTTGAACTAAGACACTAGAAGGCCAGGGTTCAGCCATGGAAACCCACTGGGTGAGCTTGGGCAAGTCACACTCTCTCAGCCTCAGAGCAAGGCACGGGAAAAAGCCCTCTGAACAAATTCTGTCAAGAAAACCCTGCAGTAGGGTCGCCTTACATCAGAAATTATGCAAAGGCACAAAACAACGACAACAACTAACATCACTGTAATGGCACTTCTGTAGTATAACACTATAACTCTAAGTTGGGGGAGGGGGATTTAGAGAAGAAAAATTTACCTTTAGACCACAGAATCACTTTGTCAAACCATGGATCCTTCTTTGGAGGTTTTTAAACAGAGGCTGGATGGCCATCTGTCGGGTGTGCTTTGATTGTGTGTTCCTGCATGACCAGGGGTGGAACTGGATGGGCTGTGTGGTCTCTTTGAACTCTATGATCTATGCCCCAGTTTTTAAAAACCATTGGAAGAACTCTAGTGCAGATACATGAAACTGGAACAAAGAGGCCCCCAGAAGAATGGAAAGAGTGGACATTGTGTGGCAACAGCCAGCAAACCCAAGGATTCACAATTCTTTAGACCATCCTGGAAGAGCTTTTGGTTTTTCCTCAAGATGGTGTCCAGACTTTTCTGATAACTCCACACAAAGTGGCTTGATT
Organism: Gambelia wislizenii; assembly: GCA_030847615.1. NCBI lineage: Eukaryota > Metazoa > Chordata > Lepidosauria > Squamata > Crotaphytidae > Gambelia > Gambelia wislizenii. Next base: position 311,001,009 of record JAUMIR010000003.1, on the reverse strand, counting down.
CAGCTTGGGATCTGTCCATATTTGATATGTATACTTAATGTCTACCTACAAGGAGATTTTAACATGGAGAAGTATTTTAAAATTTGTCCTGCTTGCTGCCTAAAGTAGTATAACCTATAATTCTGATGTGATGTGCCTAATGTATGGGATCAGTGCTAGAAAAATAATGTAGTCATAAAAACTCACTGGCTGAGAACCTGCATTGGGAGATGCTATCTCCACCCCCATCCAACACAACCATTTCCATGTTGCTGGAGAGTGGGGGGATGACCTGAGGTGCATTCAGCTATCTTCCTGTGTCTAGATGCCTGTCATATCACTTCCATCTGGAAAAGAGAGCTGGACATGTCTCCACTAATCCCCACCCCGCCCCTGCATCAGTAACATGGAAATGACTGTGTTGAAGTGACTGCACTGCTGAAAAGGTAGGTTTGTTGGGCAGACTTTTGGTCATTGCATGTGCAAAAATTGTAAAAGTGAATTGTGATGGTATAAGGCAGATTTACAACAGTGTAATTACTAAACAGGATCCAAGCCAGAAATTAACCATTCCAAATGAAAGATGCGAACTTAGCGAAGCATTGCTATGTTGGAAAAGAGGTTGGTGTATGTTTAGTATCTTATGATGTATTTGAAAGTTCACTGGAAGATTTATAGCCCAGTGTAATTTATTCTGCAAATGGCTCAACTCATTCAGTTCTGTCCTCAAAATTGCATGTAGTTTATATACATTAAGCAGGGTATACCTGCAGAAATGTGAATTCTGTGCAGTAATGGCTTCCAGTAATTAAAGACTGAAGAAAGATTGCAGCTTTCATTGGGATTTTTTTCCCTTGTTTGTATGAAATGGTTGCCTCTCTGGGCCACTGTGAGAACAAAACTTATGTAGAAGGAAGTTTCTACTAGAGAGGCTTGATTTGTTGCCCATAATTCTTTATGCAGTGTTCTGTAACTAGACTGGAATATTTTTAAGTCAGATATTGCAAACAGCATCAGATGCTGAATACAAAAACATTTTCTTTTCATGTGCACTGGGTAGGCAGCATAAATGTGCAACCACCCAGGCATTAGATATACCTTTGGCTGTCAAAGATAGTTTATTTGGCTAAACTGTTAAAGATTATTCAGAATTTGATGGAACACTGCTCTGAACAAATTCATTGTGGTAAAAATTACTGCCAAAGCTGATAAACATCCTCAGCAGCCAACCAGGAATTGGGTCAAAACAACTTCTTGTGTTAAACCCTGAGATTTAAAAATGTAGCCATAAATGCCATCCTAGTATCACATAAATCTGCAATAAAACAATTTTGTTTGTTTCCATTTGGGACCAATAAACAAGAAGTGAGAGAAAATGGCCAGAGGATGTCTGTCTGTAAAATGTGTAAGAGAGCCAGTGTGGTGTAGTGGTTTGAGTGTGGAACTATGACTATGGAGATCATGGTTTGAATCCCCACTCAACCATAAAAACCCACTAGATGACTTTGGACAAGTAACACTCCACCAGCCTCAGAGGAAGGAAAAGGCAAATACCCTCTGAATAGGATTACAACTTAAATTATTTGATGAATGATGGACATCCTGAGATAGGGCCTTTGGAGAATCAAGACCTGGTTTCAATATTTTTAGCGAATTTTTAAAGAGTGCCCAGAATTTCACAGGCACAGGTGTTAGACAGGATGCAAAATGTGGCACTAGGTACAGAATTTCTGAACTAAATCTAGTTATCATAAATCTACTGAATTGATGGGATTTTCATAAATGTTGACAGCAAGCCTCGTTGATTTATTGGCTCTATTCTAGTTGAGCTAACAATTTGATTTAGCCCTCTGATTTCCTTTTTGTTTTCTTTCAGCAAGTTTCTAGATCTTGTTTTTTCAAAAAGAATGGTTGAAAGTATGTAGGCCTGCTAAAATCCGAGGACTCTCAATAGTTGTTGTGTTACATTCCAAAGTTCTGTATATCTCTCAGCATAGCCTTGTGACTTACAAAACCCAGAATAAAGTAGGCAAAATGATAAATAGCTAGATGAATTATACAAAATAAAATAATTTTTCAATTATTAAATATGTTATAGAATTCAGCTTTTCTTGGTGCTAATATATCTTATCTGTACCAATATGTAGAGTAGAGCTCATAAAGGTTCACCTGCAGTGCAGACCCAGAATTGCTGTGTAGATGGCATCAGAAAAGATGTTAATAATTGATGCTAGAATGGAGCCCTTGTGGAGAACATTGTTTTGAGATCTTCTAAAGTACCTTTGAATTATATTTGTAACTGATAATTCTCAGCAATAACTCCACAGTGAAGACAATTTGCAGTTGTTTTCTCAGCCAGTTTGGCTAGTAGCAAAGTGATTTTACTTTCTCTTTTCTGGAAGTCAGCTCTTGAACACAGTTACTAGATCTTTTTCTGAAGTCAACACCCGTATATTTACCAGTAGGGCAGGGGCATATTTGTAGTAGTTAACAGCATAAGACTAGACTTTGGCTGGCATCCTTTTGGGAATTTATGACATCATCAACCAACTTACAATTTCACAGATTTTAATTCCAGCATTGTGCAAATGTTGTATTCCCAGCAGGGGACCATTGCATAAGCAGAGCAGGCATGGCCATTGCACATGATTGCAGTGCACAACACTATGACACTTTGTGAGACAAGTTGCTCTTGTGCAATGATAATGCAAGGAGAGGGGCAGTGGTCCCCAACAGTTCCATGGGGCACTAGTAATCCATAGCAGAGGGCACTGAAAAGCCATGGATGCCCTGCTGTTACCCTAAATGCTCAGGGGTCTTCAGGACCCTCAAAATATCAATATTAATTTGGGGAATTAATATATTCAACTTGGCTATGCGAGAGGGGGCAACAGGTACTAAGGAGGAGAAATTAAGCTCGATAGTACAATAAATTGGTCTTTATTTGAGAAAACAATAATAACAACATTTACACACTCATTCAGACTTCAAGCATTCATGCAAGGCTAATGAATAAATTAGGAAATATTGGGATAGAGGAATGGAGAAGGAAGTTATTTGTGGGAGATATGGCACCTGTCCTGTAGAGCAGAAATTCTTGCAGCAACGGAGTCTCAGAGTAAACTCTGAGGGTCTGTCAGCAAACCAGCAGCATGGAAGTAGGAGGAGGAGCTAAGGATGCTGAAGACAATTTGGTGTTGTTTTCAAGGGATTTTTATAGTAGATAACTGCCTTCAGGGGATGGGATTTAGAGTGAAGGAGAATGTTTCTTAGAGTTGCTCAGGGTGAGACAAAAAGCACTCCGGATATACTAAGGGCATCTTAATGTGTGGATACTTTGCGATTGTATGGATGAAGCAACTTTCTTTGTTCATGGAAAGTTAAAGGTATGAGAATCTTTTAAAGGTTCGAGTATCTCAGTTTTGCTGATAGGATTAGCCAGGTGTCAAGCATATAGTTGCTAGTGCAAATTTCTTTGGAATTTGGGCATCCCCTCCTTAAGTACATACCTGACTGATCAATGTTTATCCTTGGGACTCCTACTTGTAGAATTTCGCAATTTTAATGGCCACACTATGGGGAAGACCATTAAATACAGTTGTCCCTTCATATTTGCTGGGGTTTGGTTCCAGGACCCCCCATGGATACCAAAATCCGTGAATACTCACATCTCATTATATGCAATGGCATAGCAAAATGGTGTCCCTTATATAAGATGGCAAAATTAAGGTTTGCTTTTTGGATTATTGTTTTTTAAGAATATTTTCAAGCCATGAATACTTAAATCCGTGAACACCAAATCCGTGGATATGGAGGGAAACTGTATTGCCAATTTATTATTGGTTTAGGGCAGAGGGTGTAGGTAACACTGCAACCAGCAGGAAAAATGTCCTCACCTTTCACAGTGCAGAGTTGTGCAGTGGAGACATCTTGTGTGGTGCCTCATTGAGCATTGTCACAATTCTCTAGCATGGTTGCATATTGTGCAGGGACATACCTCCCTCATTGTAAAGTTATGGATTACAGCCCACGATGCAGGATTTTGGCCCATGTGTTACATACATTTGTATTACAATTGTAGCCATAATCAGGTGTGGGTGGATATAACATTGGATGTGGGTGTGAACATTTAGAAGGCAATACCATAATCACAAAAAGTCAATGTGGGTTTCAGAGAAACAAGTCATGCCAGACTAATCTGATCTCTTTTTTTGATAAAATTACCAGCTTGGTAGATGAAGGGAATGCCGGGATATTGCATACCTTGATTTCAGTAAGGCCTTTGACAAGGTTCCCCATGACATTCTTGCAAACAAGCTTGGGAAATGTGGGCTAGACAAGTTAACTGTTAAATGGATTTGTAATTGGTTGACTGGCCAAACCCAAAGGGTACTCAGCAGTGGCTCCTCTTCATCTTGGAAAGATGTGACCAGTGGGGTGCCACAGGGTTCTGTCAAGGGCCCAGTGCTATCCAACATCTTTATCAATGACTTGGATGATGGACTTAGGGACATACTTATCAAATTTGCAGATGACACGAAATTAGGAGGAGTAGCTAATACCCTAGAGGACAGGATCAAAATTCAAAATGACCTGGATAGACTGGAAAGCTGGGCCAAAGCTAACAAAATGAAATTCAATACGGAGAAATGTAAGGTACTGCACTTAGGGCAGAAAAACAAAAAAACACAGATATAGGATGGGGGAGACCTGGCTGAACGAGACTAAGTACGAAAGGGATCTAGGAGTCCTAGTAGACCAAAAGTTGAACATGAGTCAACAGTGTGATGCGGCAGCTAAAAAGACCAATGCAATTTTGGGCTGCATCAATAGAAGTACAGTGTCTAGATCAAGGGAAGTAATAATGCCACTCTATCCTGCCTTGGTCAGACCTCACCTGGAATACTGTATCCAGTTCTGGGTACCACAATTCAAAAAGGATATTGACAAATTGGAGCATGTCCAGAGGAGGGCGACTAAAATGGTGAAAGGTCTGGAAACCATGCCTTATGAGGAGAGACTTAGGGAGCTGGGTATGTTTAGCCTGGAAAAAAGATGGTTAAGGGGCAATATGATGGCCCTGTTTAAGTATTTGAAGGGGTGTCACATTGAAAATGGAGCAAGCTTGTTTTCTGCTGCTCCAGAGACTAGAACACAGAACAATGGATGCAAGCTTCAGGAACAGAGATTCCACCTCAACATTAGGAGGAACTTTCTGACAGTAAGAGCTGTTCAGCAGTGGAACACACTCCCTTGGAGCATGGTAGGGTCTCATTCCTTGGAGGTCTTTAAACAGAGGCTGGATAGTCATCTGTCAGGGATGTTTTGATTGTGATTTCCTGCATGACAGGACGTTGGACTGGATGGCCCTTGTCGTTTCTTCCAACTCTACAATTCTGTGATTCTACGATAACATTTTCCTATCCTGGCCAAATCCTCCCCTCCAAGCAGTTTCCCCCACACACTTCATTTGTTTCATATGTAGGAATTAGCAGTACTTACCTTTCAGCAAAGCTGCTACATTTTTTCTGTGAGAAAAATGTGAGCCCAGATTCTTACCTGGTGAGGACTTCATAACAGACACTGATTTGATGCATAACATGAAGAACCCTGCAGAGTGTAAAAATCAGACAAAGCAAAACAAATAGCGTGCTTGAGAAAACTGTACCATTTAAAGATAATGAGGGGAAAAGAAGCACAAAAGTCAGTTTGAGGGCCTCTGCAGCAGAAGGTGGTTAAAAAGAAATTTGGTAAATCACAGAATCATAGAGTTGGAAGCAACCACAAGGGCCATCCAGTCCAGCCTCCCTGTCATGCAGGAATACACAATCAGAACATTCCCGACAGATAGCCATCCAGCCTCCTCCAAAGAAGGAGAATCCACAACACTCCAAGGCAGTGCATTCCACTTCTGAACAGCTTTAGGTGGAATGTCTTTTCCTGTAGTTTAAACCCATTGCTCCGTGTCCTAGTCTCTGGAGAAGACTTCAAATATTTAAACATGGCTATCATGTCACTTCTCAACCTTCTCTTCTCCAGACTAAACATACCCAGCTCCCTAAGCCACTCCTCATAGGGCATGGCTTCCAGACCTCCCACTATTTTGGTCATCCTCCTCTGGACACGTTCCAGCTTGTCCATATCCTTCTTGAATTGTGTTGCCCAGAACTGGACACAGTATTCCAGGTGGGGTCTGATCAAAGCAGAATAGAGTGGCACTATTACTTCCCTTGATCTAGACACTATACTTCTATTAATGCAACCTAGAATAGCATTGGTTTTTTTAGCTGCCGCATCACGCTGCTGACTCATGTTCAGCTTGTGCTCCACTAAGACTCCTAGATCCCTTTCACATGCACTGCCCTCAAGCCATGTGTCACCCATCCTATATCTGTGCATTTCATTTTTACAAATGAAGGACTAAAAAAGAAATATTTCTGAATGTAGGTGCAATGTGACATGAGCTGGAAAATGAAGATGGGTGTATCCACACATCTAATTTTTCACACATTATTTTAATGGTGAGGTTCTCTCAAAGTGGAAGTGACTAGGGGTGTGAATAATCTGTGATGACCCACCCATCCCTTAGCAGTGATTGATTATATCTCTCCATCCTTCATCCTGTTTCATTTCCACTCTTCATCAGGGTCAAATTACATGCAGTAAACCAATCAAAATTCTATCATTTTGTCTCGGTGGTGTCACCAAGACTGGTGTCACCACCACCACCCCAACGGTGTCTCCTGGTGCGGTTTGGCCTCTCCACATACCCCAAGTGCTGCCACTGTTTTGTCTTTTATTATTTTTTTATTTTATGTGTATTTTAATCTGCAGGGCAATCCTATGAATGTTTGCTTAGAGGCCATTCTTTATAACGGCTACTTACTCTTCGACAGATTCCAGTATTTCTACTATGAATTGTTCACATTCTCTCCCATCACATTTGAAGAAGAATCATAGAATCATACAGTTGGAAGAGACCACAAGGGCAATCCAGTCCAACACCCTGCCATGCAGAAATAAAAAAAAACAAAGCACTCTTGACAGATGGCCATCCAGCCTCTGTTTAAAAACCTCCAAAGAAGGAGACTCCACCACATTACAAGGCAATGTATTCCACTGCTAAACAGCTCTTACTGTCAGGAAATTCTTCCTAATGTTTAGATGGAATCTCTTTTCCTGTAGTTTGAGTCCATTGCTCCATGTCCTAGTCTCTGGAGCAGCAGAAAACAAGCCTGCTCCATCCTCAGTATGACATCCCTTCAAATATTTAAACATGGCTATCATGTCTCCTCTCAACTTTCTCTTCTCCAGACTAAACGTGCCCAGCTCCCTAAGCCGCTCCTAATAGGGCATGGCTTCCAGACCTCCTACCATCCTGGTCGCCCTCCTCTGGACACATTCCAGCTTGTCCATATCCTTTCTGAATTGTGGTGCCCAGAACTGAACACAGTATTCCAGGTGAGGTCTGACTAAAGCAGGATAGAGTGGCACTATTGCATCCCTTGATCTAGACACTATATTCCTATTGATGCAGCCTTGAATAGCATTGGTCTTTCTAGCTGCCATCTTCTCATGTTCACCTTGTGGTCCACTAAGACTCCTAGATCGCTTTCGCATGTACTGCCATCAAGCCATGTGTCTATATCTGTGCTTTTTGTTTTTACTGCCCAAGTGTAATATCCTACATTTCTCCCTATTGAAATTCAGGTTGAGGTTGAGAGGAGACATGGTAGCCATGTTTAAATATTTGAAGGGATGTCATACTGAGGATGGAGCAGGCTTGTTTTCTGCTGCTTCAGAGACTAGGACATGGAGCAATGGACTCAAACTACAGGAAAAGAGATTCCCTTCATCTACCAAGCATTCCCTTCATCTACCAAGTATATAACTCTATTGAAAAAAGAGATAAGATTTAGTCCGGTATGACTTGTTTTTCAAAAATCCATGTTGACTTTCTGTGATTACAGAATTCCTTTCGAAGTCCTTACAGACTGTCTGTTTAATGATCTGCTCTAGAATATTTCCTAGTATTGATGTTAGTCTGACTGGGTGATAATTATTTGGGTCTTCTTTCTTCCCCTTTTTAAAGATGGGGACAACATTTGCCCTCCTACAGTCTGCTGGGACTTCTCCTGTTCTCCAGGATTTCTCAAAGATTATTGCCAGTGGTTCTGAGATTACTTCTGCCAGTTCTTTTAGTACCCTTGGATGTAGTTCATCTGGCCCTGGAGACTTGAATTCATTTATTCTGGCCAGGTGTTCCTGAATAACCTTTTTACCTATTCTATGCTATATTTCCCCTACTGCATCATCTGCTCCATATTCTCCAGGTTGAGCACTGTTCTCCTTTTGGGAGAATACTGAAGCAAAGAAGGTGTTGAGTAGTTCTGCCTTTCCTGTGTCCCCTGTTAGCACTTCACCAACTTCTTCCCACAACAGTCCTACCACTTCCTTGTTCTTTCTTTTGCTACAGACATATCCCCAAAAGCCCTTTTTATTGTTTTTGACCTCTCTAGTAAGCCTGAGCTCCATCTGTGCTTTAGTTTTTCTGACTTTCCCCCTACATGAGCTGGCTATTTGATTGAATTGTTGTTTGGCGATTTCTCCCTTTTTCCATTTCTTGTACATGATCCTTTTAAGTCTTAGCTCAGTTGAAAGTTCTTTAGATATACATACTGGTTTCTTTAGACACCTGCCATTTTTCTTCGTCATTGGAACTCTTTGAAGTTGTGTCTTCAATAACTCACTCTTTAGAAACTCCCATCCATCATGTACACCCTTTTATTTTAATATTTCTGATCATGGGATCACCACCAGTAACTCCCTAACTTGTCTGAGGTCAGCTTCCGTAAAGTCTAGAGGCATGTCTGACTATGCTTGGCTTCCCCTTTCCTCTATATAACAAACTCCAGCAGAACATGGTCACTCCCCCCTAAGGGTCCCTCCACTTCCACCCTATTAACCAGATCTTCTCTGATGGTTAGGATCAGATCTAAGATAGCAGATCCCCTTGTTGCCTCTTCCACCTTCTGCACTATGAAATTGTCTGCGAGGCAAGTGAGAAATTTGTTGGACCTTAAATTTTTGACAGACTTGGACTTCCAAAAAATATCAGGATACTTAAAATCCTCCATTATTACTACATCTCCCCTTTCTGAATGTGCAGTCATCTCTTCTAGGAAGGCATCATCCAGGTCCTCAGTTTGGCTTGGAGGTCTGTAGTAGACCCCCACAATGACATCCCTGCTGTTTCTCTCCCCCTTGATTTTTATCCAGATGCTCTCAACCTGGCTCCCAGGATTTAAGTCATGGATCTCTTCACAGGTGTACACATCCTTAACGTATAATGCTACTCCACCACCCTTCCTGTTTGGTCTATTTCTCTGAAATAGGTTATACCTTCTATTACTACATTCCAGTCATGACATTCATCCCACCAGGTTTCAGTGATGCCTGTTAAATCATATTTGCTTTGCTGTGCTAAGAGTCCAAGTTCATCCTGTTTATTTCCCATGCTCTGTGCATTAGTATAGAAACATCTAAGACCATGGGCCATTCTCCCCCCTCCATCTTTTAAAGGTTTTATTCCTCCCACTGTTGGGTTCTTGTAATCTTTGCCTTGTTCTCTGTATAACATTTGGACTATTATCTCCAGCACTTGATGAACTCCTGTCCTCATGAATACTTCTCCCTCCCCCACACAATTCAATTTAAATCCCTCCTGATCAGATCTTTCAGTCTTAGCAAAAACATTCCTGCCAACTGCTTTGAGGTGCAACCCATCTCTTGCCAGTAGTCCACCTCCCTCTAAAAGCACCCCATGGTCCAGTAAGCAAAACCGTTCCTGGTGGCACCATCTGCACAGCCAGTTGTTCACCTCCACTATCTTTCTCTCCCTTCCTGGGCCATGCCCTTCCAATGGAAGCACAGACAAAATGACTACGTGTGCATCCAAGTCCTTCAGCTTCCTACCCAGAGCTTCATAATCCCTTTTGGTATTCTGAAGGCTATGCCTTGCAGTATCATTGGTTCCCACATGGACCAAAAAGAAGGGATAACAGTCAGTAGGCTTCACGAATCTCATGAGCTTCTCTGTTAGCTACATCATGGATTTTTGCACCTGGAAGACAGCGCACCTCTTGAGATATCTTATCAGGCCCACAAACTCCTGATTCCGAACCCCTCAAACAAAGAGTCTCGTACCACCACCGCACGCATCCTCTGAGGATTGGCAGAGGCCAATCTTTGTGCTGAACTATCCAAGGTCTCATGCGTATTGTCTGAGGCCTGTCTCTGCTGCTCTCCTTCCTCTTCCTTGTCATCACTGACAAGGGAGAGAGCTTCAAACTGGTTCTGTAGTGCCAAACTCATACAATGCCCCCTGCTCCTTCTCCTTCTAGGAGTCATATTCTTCCAAACATTGACCTCCTGTGTATCAGAACTACTCTTTCCCACAGAAAGAGTAGAGAAAGAGAACCACTCTTTCCCGCATCCCCTGCTTGTTCCCGAACCAGGGCCTTCTGCTCTGCTCTGTCTACGAAAACTTCCTGCTCCCTAATATGCTGTATAGTGGCTAATTGGGCCTCAAGTTGTTGCACCTTCTCTTCCAATAACACAACTAACTTGCACTTGCTGCAGGTGTAGCTCTTCACATCCACAGGCAAGAAGACAAAAATCTTTGTAGTGTATCTTGATTTCAGTAACGGTTTTGACAAGGTCCCCTGTGATATTCTTGCAAAAAAGTTAGTAACCTGTGGGCTAGACAATGTAACTGTTAGGTGTATTTGTAATTGGTTGACTGACTGAACCCAAAGGGTAGTCACCAATGGCTCCTCTTCATGAGAAGTGATTAATGGAGTGCCACAGGGTTCTGCCCTGGGCCTGGTGCTATTCAACATCTTTATCAATGACTTGGATGAGGAAATAGAGGGTATGCTCATCAAGTTTGCAGATGACACCAAATTATGAGTGGTAGCTAATACCCCAGAGGACAGGATCAGAATCCAAAATGACCTTAACAGATTAGAAAGCTGGGCCAATATTAATGAAATGAATTTCAACAGGGAGAAATGTAGGATGCTACACTTGGACAGTAAAAATGAAATGCACAGATATAGGATGGGTGATACATGGCTTGAGGGCAATACATGCGAAAAGGATCTAGGAGTCTTAGTGGACCATAAGCTGGACATGAGTCAGCAGTGTGATGCAGCAGCTAAAAAAGCCAATGTGATTCTAGGCTGCATTAATAGGAGTATAGTGTCTAGATCAAAGGAAGTAATAGTCCCACTGTATTTTGCTTTGGTCAGACCTCACCTGGAATATTGTGTCCAGTTCTGGGCACCACAGTTCAGAAAGAATATTGAAAAGCTGGAATGTGTCCAGAGGAGGCTGCCAAGGATGGTGGGAGGCCTGGAAGCCATGCCCTATGAGGAGCAGCTTAGGGAGCTGGGCAAGTTTAGTCTGGAGAAGAGAAGTTTGAGAGGAGACATGATAGCCATGTTTAAATATTTGAAGGGATGTCATACTGAGGATGGAGCAGGCTTGTTTTCTGCTGCTTCAGAGACTAGGACATGGAGCAATGGACTCAAACTACAGGAGAAGAGATTCCATCCAAACACTAGGAAGAACTTCCTGACAGTAAGAGCTGTTTGGCAGTGGAATACACTGCCTAGTAGCATATTGGAGTCTCCTTCTTTGGAGGTTTTTATGCAGAGGCTGGATGGCCATCTGTCAGGAATGATTTGATTGTGTATTCCTGCATGGCAGGGGGTTGGACTGGATGGCCCACAAGGTCTCTACTAACTCTATGATTCTATGATTCTATCCCACAGCTGTTGCAAGGGACTGCAGCAGTTCCCTCACTGTCCATATTGAATACTCTGAAGTAGGCACTAGAACAGAACTCACTGTCTCCCGCTCAAACTGATTTCTGCATCACCCCCACTAAACACACCTGCCAAACACCTCTGTTGTCCTCTCTCCTGTTGAACTCGCTCCTGTATGCTGAGCTCCAGAGACTGAAGCTGCAGCTATAGAGAGAGAGAGAGAGCTACTGGCTGCTCGTTCCTCCCTCTGCCTCTTACCCACTTCCTTTCAGCAGCCTCTGACTCACATCCTCTCCACACAAGCAGCTTACCGAACAAATGCTAATGAATTCCCCAGGCACGCCTACACTCAGCCCACACAAACAAACAGCCTTGACACAAGCAAGCACACTAGCGTTAACCCAACACACTCTCTGAGGCTGAAGAAGTTTAATTCAACAGCCACAAGCTTACCTTATGCTGTCTCTTCCACCACACCCACACCAAACACCCCTATTGTCCTCTCTTCTGTTTGCCTCACTCCCGTACATGTGACATATATGATAAAGGTGACTTTTAAACAGTAAAAATGATATATGATTGACTCAGTGCAAGAAGCAAAAAAAAGTGAACCACTGGAAACTCACTTCAGTACTGGAAACAAGGGGGTTGCTGTGCTTGTCCGGCACCCCTTTTTGTGGCCCAGCCAGCTACTGAGCACCCGGGAGCTCCCCCATGTAGCCATGTGGCAGCCGGCATGGGGGCTGCCATGCTTTGCCCCTTCTTCCCGGCCAGCTTTGTGGGCCAGGATAAAGGCGCAAAGTGGCTGGCCAATCAGTGCAGGCCTCCTCCATTCTGATTGGCTGGCCCGACAGGGGAGGCAGGTCTTCTGGCCGGTGTGGCCAGATGACATCACCTTTTACAGCGTTTTACGACAGCCGATTCATGGCTGTGCTTGTTTCACAGGAGAGGGGAGGGTTGTAAAGTGGGCGGAGCTTGGCCAGGACTTCTCCCCGCCATGAGGAGTGGTGTCAGTGGCAACTGACAAGTGCCATTGACCAACATTGGGTTGGTTGATGAAGGGATCCGGACCCATGTGATGTACGCCAACCATTTACAGCCATCATCAAAATTGTGGCCTTTTTATTGCCAATAACATATTTTATCCAATGTATACCTTATCATATATCTCATCAAATATCATATTTTATCCTTTTATTATCATGTACTCAATACAATTTTGTGAAGATATATTGTGTCCATGTCTTGTGTTATGTGGGTGCGAGGGATAAGTCCGGTCTGGGTCCGCAAATAATGTACATGAAAAGATTAGTCCAATGTGTACATATGATTGGCATGTAGCAATGTAAAAGAGAATCAAAATCATTCCTAACATGGTTAATTGATGAAATAGAACTCCAATTTTAGAATAAGGACTCGAATTCTGATTACTGAAGCCAGGGCCATACAGAGCTTGGCCCCATTCAGAAGATTCTAGAAATATTAACTGGCTGCTTGCAATCAGATCAGCAGGCCACCTGCCATTTTGACATCTTCCCCTTTTTCTCACAGACTGCAGCACATTCACACCTCCAAGGCAAGGGAAGCAGCTATATGTCAAAGCAGCAGGCTCAGCCCACCACTCCTGCCCCAGACACTGTTGTGTTGTGCAGCTGCAGTAAAGGAGACACTCCCACAAAAAGCCATCAGACACCAGTGCTTTCCCCCTCCCAGCCCATATTGCAAATGTTACTGCCAGACCTTGGAGAAGTTACTTTTTAGGGTTACAATACAGAGAATCCTCCAGCCAGCATTACCACTGGCAAGAAGAAAGAGACCTCTGAAAAGGAACGGCAGGGGAGAGAATAATAATAATTAAAAAAAAAACATGAGTTTGAGAGATGAAGGAGAGCAAAATCTTGTAAATAATAAAATGAGAAAAGTTCCATCCAGCAAAGTATGGCAAGACTTCTTATGTGCCCCTCCCCCTTGTCCTTCAAGCAAATATGGTTCATCACACTATTCCTTTTTTGTTCTCCTAAGGCTGCTACCACACTGCAGAATAATGCAGTTTGACACCACCTTAACTATCATGGCTCCATCCTATGGAATCCTGGGCTTTGTAATTTGTTGTGGCAAAAGAGCACTCTGACAGAGAAGGCTAAATATCCCACAAAACTACAAATCCCAGTATTCCATAGCATTGAGCTATGGCAGTTAAAGTGGTGTCAAATTGCATTTATTTCTGCGGTATGTCAGTAGCCTCAGGACTTTATCAGGCATGGCAAAAATCATGGGATTATGACATCGTGGTAGCGCAAATGGCTGCGGCCATTGCATGATGTTATCATCTCATTGTTACCCCGTTCCCCGGCCATGAATAAGCCATTCCTTTTAATTGACAGGATAAGCTGTCAATAGATCATCAAAATTGCTTTTTTCACAGTATTGAGGGTGTGCGAAAACACATTTCATTGTAATTGTGAGATTGCAATGTGAATAGTCAGTCCTCAGCGAGCAAACATCTGGGTGAGAACACAAAAACAAAGCCCAGGATGCTCTTTTTATGAACTGTCCCATCTAGTTTGCACATTTTGTTTCAGTGTTTTTGTGTTCATTTACTTGCTTGATTTGGGGAGAGGGGTTGGAGTTTTAAGTGCACTTGTGTCTTCTTGCGAGAGCAACCAAAATCTTGCCCATGCAAAATCCAGGAAGTAAACTCCCATTCTTAAAGTGCTAGTGGTCATTGTGCAATAATTATGTGGCATTTCTTTTGCATGTGCTATAATGCCACAATGTTCCCACTATCTTCATTTGCGGAATTACAGCATTTTTAGACGCTAGTCTGATAAAATCCTAAGACTGTCAGAACAAAGTTATTGTATCAAAAGCTCTTTCTGTTTGGCATTCCAGTCTATGCTGAGATGAATTTTGCATTGTTAAGGAGATGGAATTTGAAAGACACATATGCTGGAAGAGAGGGGGGCAGAAGTGCCAGGAAAGAAGGAATTTTACAGACATCTTCACAGACACACGGGGGGCGGGGGGAGAGATAAAAGAAGCAGTGACTTTTTACACAAATAATATTTGCTCTGGCAAGTAACACAGGTTGTTTAAAAACCATGTGCCAAAACAGAATTTATTCAGTTCCACCAAGAGAAATTTTCAAGATACATTTCTAGCTGAGACACAGTTCAGTTTATAAACTAGAAAAACAGAGGGGCTGGTGCATAACTGATATGATTCAAAGGATTTCCATTAAAATCCCATGCCACTGCAGAGCTTCAGCCATCTACCTAATATTCTTAATACATAACTAATAAGTGCTGGAATAAGTTCAGAAAAAAGGCTGGAAGCTTACTGGTGCTGGGTACTTTCTCAAAAAAATACGGACATTTGATGACTGAAATTTGATGACTGAAGGATTGGTGTAAAAGTATTTTAAATTAATCACTGGCATTTCACTACATATGCATTCTACCTGCCAGTAGAATACTGTCTGGATTAGAACTCACACACATCCCAGCAGTACCTCACTCATTCTCTCAAACTCCCTTTCTCATAAATCTAAACCACTCCTCACTCTCCTCAGAATTCCACAGCTCCTTCTAACTCTCATTAAAGCACCATCCTGATCCTTTCAGAATAATCATCCATTTCCCAGAAATCTCCACAGGAAGCTGTAAACAGGTATAGGAATCATTAAGTCATCCAGATGTTGCTGCACTACAACTTCTAGTGTTCCTCAAGATCTAGAAGGCTGGAGAGCTGCATAATTCCCACCCCTGCTGTAAAGACACTGGGTTAAAATGCTATTCAGAGATATACTCTTGTTCAAATGGGTTAATATATTATTGTTCAAATATACTACTGGGGGAAAATATATTCCATTATTTTGCATACCACTGAATCCTTGCTTCACAAGCTACTGACTGATCATCTCTCATCTACATTGAGCTCATGCAGAGGAACATTGTGCCACCTCTGCTGTCTGAGCAAAGAACTCAATAAGCTATGCAGGGTAAAGGCACTTCAGCAATCATCTTTCTCAGCATGGGCCTTTGTGTGAAATTGGATAATTCCACACATGGGCACACACATAAATTAAAGAAAAGAGAAGCACATAGTCTGGGAAAACACTACCTCCCTCTCTGTATGTTGCTTCTAAAAGAGTGCATGGTGCTCCTCTAACCTATACCAGCTGTTACCAGCTTTCACGGGGGTTGCAGAAATGTTGAAGAATGTGTGGCTTTTCAGGTTGGAGATTTCATACAGAGGACAAAGGACCAGATACAATTGGGGTAGAGAATGATAGTGTGCAATAAAGTGAAAATAAGCTGCAGAACAGTAAGGATAAAACACTGCAAATGTGCAAGAGTTGTATTGTAAGAAGGCCAAAAACCAATGGGCATCTAATTAAATGGAATCGGTATGGAGGGAAGTTACTTGGCTTAGAAAGTTGTGGTTAAGCAATCAGTGGTTGGGCCTTTTTTTTTCAATGTCTGTTAGAGAGATTTGAGCTGAACCAGCAAAAAATATGTAAACATTCTTGGAACTGACACTCTCCCTTTTGTTGCAGAAGCATGATGGCCACTTCACAGTCATCCAACTCGTTGGCATGCTACGTGGAATAGCTTCTGGCATGAAATATCTTTCCGATATGGGCTACGTACATCGAGACTTGGCAGCTCGGAATATTTTGGTCAACAGCAATCTCATGTGTAAAGTCTCTGACTTTGGCTTATCACGGGTATTAGAGGATGACCCCGAAGCTGCTTATACAACAAGTGTAAGTTTATTTTGTTTCTAATTTGATATGGGATGGATGGTTCTTCTAATTTTCTTTTTATGCTGATTTTTCTTCCTTTGCTGTGATTTGGAAATATTATTCCTGGAGGCTGCTTGTATTAGCCATCTTTGCAACCCACATACCTTTCTAGAGTGTTTCAAGTGCCATCTCTTTTATTCTGAAGCTTTTGGCTTGGGGGAGGTTTTTTTCCCTCTATCTAGGCAGTTTTATTTCATTTCTTTCATTTTCTATGGTCATGCATTAACAGCAACCTTGTTTTATCTGCAAGCATATGAGAATTATACATGTGAACTGAGTAAGCCTAGTGTATTGATATTATTACCTCATAACCCACAGTCAGTAACAAAACAGTGAAACTCGTGTGTTTTCATTCTTTGAGCATAATTAGTTTTATTTCAGACAGATTTTCAGTGTGGAAATAGGGAATTGCCTGAGCATGGTGTTGCACATGAATATGTTTGCTATTTCAAACTTTTCCTTCAACTCAGCTTGATTCTATTTGTTTGAATATTATGCAGTACTATAACTTTAAGTGATGGCATTTCATTCACTGTACTGTAGAAAACTGATCTTACCTGCACATGCACAAAATTGGAAACTTGCTTGAGCGTTGTCTAAAGCCCTGCAACTTGGTTTGTAGCAATGATCTAATTTCATAACTACCTCTTTATATGTAAAATTCCACTTGTGTCATTAGATCTGTTTTATACAAAGTGACCAAGATTCACAAGGGTATGTTAGAAAGTATTTCTGTACATTTGTGTTATACATACATATGCCTTGTTAATTTGGGATAAACTCATGGAGTCAGGAGTGCAAATAATTGCCTTGATCCAGTGATTTCTTATAGGTACTTAGGCTGTCACACAAGGCAAGGTTTTTCCTGTTTATTTCAGTGGTAGAGGACACATCTGCCTATCTGTTCTTTTCACACTCTTCCCTCAATAACCATGAAAGACAGGCAGCAAAATGTGACTCATGCTTCCTGTCTCAGTACTTTTTGAAATATGCAAAATGCAATGAAACTGAAATAAGGAGTACAGAAATGATGGGTTCACATATATTTTGAAAGGTTTTGTAATTATAACTCTTCCTCGACCCTTCTTTCTCACTGAGCTGAGAAAGGTGAGGGGAGAAAAAGCCTGTGGTCTTAAATTCCACTAATGTCCACAGATGCAGAAACATTAGACATGGAGGATCAAGTATGTCTGACACAGACCCAGCATAGCAAACTTTGGGCAGATTTGGCAAAATGATAAGGTCTGCTAATGTGGAACTTCAGAAGCCAGCAGCCAGCTATATCAGGGTGTGGGATTGTAATCAGTGGCAATACAGCTGCACAAAGTAAAACATGGATGGCATCCTGCTGGTGAGTTATGATGGCATAAGACGTCTACAGTTACCATTCCCTGTTTTTTGGAGGGAGGTTGGAATTCACAAAACCCTCCCCAGAACCGACCTTTTCCCTGCTGCAGCCAGGGAAAACACCTGAACCCACACATTTCTTGGTTAATGGAGAGCAGGGGAAACAGAACAAGCATCCTATAGCTGGACCCCAGACGTTCCTGTGAATGCCAATCAGCGTGCTTCCAGCTATAGGAAAAGAGCTGGATATTGTCTGCTCCCCCCCCCCCCCGGCCCCGGCCCCCACCGCAAGTCTTCACCAGCCAGAAAATGGCTGTGTTCAGGAGGGCTATAGCTGAGAAAATATGGGCTGGGAGGAGAGGGTTGATGGGAGACTATCATAGCTACATCTCATTGCTGCTTCTCCCTATGCAGGATCCTGGCACATTTTTACACTTTCAAAAGGCATTCTAATCTTAGCATGGTTTCTGACAGTAGGAAATTCAGCTAATGTAACCAGTTTGTAGTTTTAAAAATATGCATAATTCTATGTCAGCTCATCACTGTTAATTTAAACAGAGGCTGGATGGCCATCTGTCAGGAATGATTTGATTGTGCATTCCTGTGTGGCAGGGGGTTGGACTAGATGGCCCTTGTGGACTCTTCCAACACTATTACTCTATGATTCTATGATTCTAAACAGATGTTAAGTTAGGGCAAGGGACATGTGTCATGCCCTGCCTTCTTTTATAAAAAATTCAGAATAGCCCATTCAAGAACATTTTAGTAAATGCCACCAGCAAATTCAAAGAAGTTTCAAAAGATTGGTCAGCCACATCTGCTCTTGCAGTGATAAAAAGTTGTACATAAAGAATGCTATATAAAGAAGGGTTGACTATTTTGTGTAGGATAAAGATGTTCTTCTTTTGTTCCTTTTAATTCTTCTTTCTCCTTGGTGCTTAAGTTCTTCAAGAACTGGAGATCTGCTGTCAGAGTATTCAGTACTTGGTGAGAGTTACCAAAGCTTGGAAAAGTACAGCCACTGGCCATGCAGTCTGGGGGATTCTGGGAGTTGTTATCAAAAACAGTGTCTTTTCAAAGCCCTACAATACAAGATTTGTCTATTAAATAACAAGACTGATACAATAACCCATCTTTATTTATATTACTACAATTCTAATGCTTGTCCCCTTCAATGTACTCCCCATTCACACTCACACACTGATGCAGTCTTGTTTTCCACTGGTCAAAGGCATGGAGCAGATCATTTTGTCAGCTGTTTCAAGAGATCTGTCGTTTTCTTCTTGACTGCCTCAGTTGTTTCAAAATGTTTTCCTTTAAGCACCGATTTCACCTTAGGGAAAAGAAAAAAGTCACATGGTGCCAAATCTTGTTAATATGGAAGATGTTCAAGTGTAGTAATGCATTTATCTGCCAAAAACTGCTTCACAGAAAGTGGTGTAGTAGCAGGCGCATTGTCTTGATGAAGAATGAAACAATTTTTCCACAGTTCTGGCCCTTTTTTTCTGACTCTTTCTCTCAGCTTTGTCAAAACTTCCTTATAATAATGCTGGTTTACTGTTCTGCCTTTTGGAACCCATTCGTCCAAAATTACATCCTTGATATAAAAAAAATATCCCAATGAGCATAGCTTTGAATGTGGACTTGCTTTGATGTGCTTTTTTCATTCTTGGTGATGATGGTGTTTTCCAGTGCATTGGCTATCATTTTGTCTGAGATCATACTGGAAGATCCAGGTTTCATCACAAGTGATGATTTTTTGGAAAAGTTTTGGGTCTACCTCAAGTTGCTGCAGAATGCCACATTGCTTGACTTTTAAACTTAGCATTTTTCCAGCACACAACAGACAACACAGATGCTTTAAACAGCAACTGACAACTGAATGGCCAAGAGTGCTGATGTTTGCCATGCAGGTTCAGACATGTTCAAGGTCACCACTCATGCGTCACAATCAGTTCTTCCTGATTTGTCTGAAAGGTAGAAACACAGTCTCATTATTTAATAGACAGACCTTGTAGATCTGACTCAGTATAACGCAGCATCCTGTTTTCCTATGACGTTGAAACTATGTAGGTGTTGTCCCTTGGATAGGAAACCAATAGGTACCCTACATACAAGCAGAGTATTTTACCTTTAAAAGGAACAAGGAAAATGTCTGGGAGTTTATGGGATTCTTCTGTAAACTACTACCTGGACCCAGCATACAATATGCCATTTAAAAACTCCCCAAAAAGTGTCCGGTAGACCTCACACCCAGTTGCCTGGGTTCGGTTGCAGCAACAGCATCCTGCCACCACCGCCAGTTGACTGCCTGGGTCTCATTGCAGCAGAAATAGAAATGATACTAATGTGTAGACTTAAATCATAAGTGGGAATTGTGCATCGCTGAAACATTTTGGTGAACTGGAAAGGCCTGCAGTCTTAGTAACTATAGCCAACATTGTGGCACATAACCCTGGGCTGGGGAGAGAAAGAAACTGTTGTGGCATTCTACCCTAGGCTCCCTGGGCTGCTCTGGGTGAGGCCCTCCACCTCCAGGTGAGGCGCTCAACCTGGGTGCGGAGCTGCCGATTGTCCCTCTGGAGTTCATCCAGGCTAGGTGGGAGACAACTGGCCAGGAGGAGGACTTCGGCCACCTGCTGCTCCATGCTGTGCTTGAAGGCTGCCAGCTCAACCTGCAGCTCTCACACAGCACTCCACAGGGACTTATCACAGCAGCCCAGCACCACTACCACCGCGTCAGCCCACGGGCTCAGCTCCAATTCCCATAGAGCTGCCCTCACCTCCATTTGCTTGTGAGGTGTGGGAGAGTTTTGGCAGAGGGAGCAATGGAAGAGGAGGAGGAGGAGGCTGCAGTGCCAGTGCTTCTCCATACCTGTGGGCCGTAGGCTGCAGAAAATCGTTTCATAGGCTGCATGCGGTCTGCGTGCCGTATGTTGTGCAGGCCTGCAGTAGACCCATTGAGTCAATCAACTCAACCAAAGTGTTGATTTACCATTCAGCAATTGAATGAATACATCTACTGTCTGTCTGTCTGTCTGTCTGTCTGTCTATCTGTTTGTTAAAATATTATATCCCACCCTTTATTGTGGGATCTCAGGGTGAGATCATAGTACAAGTAAAACAATGTAAACAATTTCAAACAATTTCAAGATTTAAACAGTGAAACAATTTAAACAGAATGGCTGAATCTTGTTGGTGGGTTACAGATGTGTAACCACTGTAGTTTCATGGCTACACAATTTCCCCCTTGCACCAGAGAGCATTCTCACAAAAGAGGATGGGAACACCTGTCAGCTGTTTCTCATGCAACAGGATAATGGACCCCTGTCAATTGTAGCAGCTGCTTCCTGGAAAGTGTGACTTGGGGACACTCATGATCCCAATGTGTCCCCTAAACTAGGGAATACATAGAGCTCATTAATACCAAACACTTATGCATGCATAACTCTAGGTTATGCATTTGTAACTCCCCAATAGGAATTCGGACAATAAAAACATATTAAACAAGTTAAACAAATTTTCTGCTGCTCTAGAGACTAGGACATGAAGCAATGGGTTCAAACTACAGGAAAAGAGATTCCACCTAAACATTAGGAAGAACTTCCTGACAGTAAGAGCTGTTCAGAAGTGGAATACACTGCCTTCAAACCTTCTTTGGAGGTTTTTAAACAGAGGCTGGATGACCATCTGTTGGGAATGCTTTGATTGTGTATTCCTGCATGATGGGGTTGGACTGGATGGCCCTTGTGGTGTCTTCCAACTCTATGATTCTATGAAAAGGTGAAAAATTTACGAACATGTATATGTACTTTTGAATACAAAATTCAACTTCAAAGGCTTTAATTTTTAAAAAAAGTTTTGACTTAGCTCCTGAAAGAAACCAAAATCAGTGCCAGTAAAATTTCGAAATGGAGGGCATTCCATAAACAGAGTGCCACATTAGAAAAGGAATGGGGGATTACAACCTGGACTGTAGTTGGGACTAAAATTATATTCAAGCCTATTAGAACTTCTAACAGGGAATTAATCAGCTTGAAAATGACAGAGCCCAATACGTACTTAGCACAGGAAACAAATAGCACTGTACATAAACTATGGGCTCATCTACCTGAGCCAGGATATGCCAGCTCCCCGCCACCATATCCTGGCCACAGATCAGGCCCATTCTTCCCCCTGAACTAGAAAATGTTTGTAGGCTTGATACTGAGGTGTTTGCATGTTTGGAAATAATACATAATTCTCTGCCTGATGTCTCTGAAGGGTAGCCTTGTTGTTACCTGTCATTTTAAAGGGAAAAAAAGTATTACAAGGTAGTAACATTTTATCTTGGGTTGTGTGTGGTGCAGTGGCTTGAATTTTGTACTATGACCCTGGAGACAAGGGTCTGAATCCCCACTTAGCCATGGAAATCTACGGAGTGACCTTGGGTGAATCACACTCTTTCAGCCTCTGAGAAAGGCAAAGGCAAACCCTCTCTGAACAAATTGTGCCCAGAAGGGGGCTTGGCCGTTCACCGGCAGGTCTTTTTGCGGCCTGACTGGTGCCCCAGGAGCCCTTTGGAAAAAAACCCCCCCCACTGCCAAGGGGGCAGGGGGGAGGGAGCGGAGGACCGCATGGTCCTTCCTGGTGGCCGCCATGCCGCCTTCTCCTTCCCAGGCCGCTTTGCAGGGGAAGGGGCGGTGGGAGGGGGAACCAGCCAATCAGAGCGGGCCTGCTCACCTCCGGTTGGCTGGGGCCCTCCCAGGTAGGTGGGTCATCTGGCCAGCCCTGGACGCGGCCGGATGATGCGAGGGGGGAGGTGAAAGTAACCCTGAAAGTAGCCATGTAGCCCCTTTTTGAAGACATCCAAAGAAGGAGACTCCACCACCTCTCTAGGTACCTGGTTCCATTGTTGAACAACTCTCACTGTCGAGAGGTTCCTTCTAATGTTTAATCGAAATCTGTCACAGGGTTCTGCCCTGGGCCCAGTGCTATTCAACATATTTATCAATAACTTGGATGACAGAATAGAAGGCATGCTTATCAAATTTCCAGACGACACCAAATTGGAGAGGTAGCTAATACCCCAGAGGACCAGATCAGAATTCAAAATTACCACAGGGCCGAGGAAGGGAGAAGGGGGCAAAAGAGCCCTCTTCCCCTTCCTCAGTTTCTTCACCATCCACTTGCCCGTGGGGCCAAAAAAGAGGGAAGAGGGCTCTCTCACCCTCTTCTCCCTTCCTCAACTGTCATCTGCGATGTGAAGCTTATGGGGGCTGCTGGGGATAAAATCACCATTAAGACAAGTCGCGGCTGCTGCGACTTGCTTTTTCTGTGGCGCACTACTTTTGGGCGGGGGGCTCATATAGACAAGCCCTAAGAACAAAACATTTCTTTTTAATATTAATAGGAATTTTCTGTACCTGGTGTCACTTTGTTTATTTTACTGCTTGCTTTTTCAAGTGAAATCACAAAGGCTAAATTGCCTATTAGGCTTTGCTAGAATTTTTCGGCACCTATAGATTTTATCCTTTGAAAAACTGGACTGATTTCAGGCTACTAATTATCAAGTAACTCTTTGGCCAAATGCCTGATGAAATATCTTAATGACAAATATTACCACATTTCCATATGAGGACAGGATGCATTTATCTGTTTATGAAAATGTACTCAGCTAATTCTAGGAATAGAGTTTTCATCATTTGGTTTTCTGATGGGCTTTTTATAAATGGAATTAGCAAATGCACCATTAGAAGATAAATAAAGCTGAGTTTTCCTTCTTGACAATACAGTGGTCTTATTAACATACTTAAAAGGGATGTTATAGAGCTTGGAAATATGCAAAAAAGGGCAATCAAAATGCTCAAGGACTGGAAAAACTCCCTGAAGAGAAAGTGTTACAGTGTTTGGGGCTGTGTGTGTCTGTGTGTGCGCGTGCATGCGCACTGTCAACTTATGATCACCCCATGATATTTTTAAAAAAAAATAGGCAAGGAATACCCAGAGGTGGTTTTACCAGTTCCATTCTCTGAAATATAGCCTAGAGCACCTAGTATCCACTGGCAGTCTCCTATCCAAGTACCAACCAGGGCTGACCCTGCTTAGCTTCCAAGATCAGATAAAATCTGGTGCCTTTAGGGAATTGTAGGCCCCTTGGGACTGTTTAGCTTATCAAAAAACATATAACAGGAGACATCAAAAAGATGTTAAAAACTATGCCTGCTGTGGAGAAAGTGGCAAAAGAGATGCTTTTCTCTATCATAAGATTAGAACTTGGGGTCATCCACTAGAACTAAATGGTAGCATATACATGAAAGACAAAAGTACTTCTTCACATAGACCATATTTAAAATGTGGAAAGCACTCTACATGACGGAGTGATTATCTTCCACCTATATGCTGAAGACAGCTAACTTTTCCTTTCTAACTACATCAAAGGAAGCTGTTTTTGTTCTAAACCATTGTGCTTACCAGTAGTGGACTGGATGACAATGAACAAACTGAAGCTTAATCCAGACAAGGCAGACATTTTCCTACTCAGCTGAAAGATACGTCAAGGAATAGGGATTCAACCTGTGCTGGATGGAGTTATAGTCTGAATACTCACATTCACAACTTCAGTATGCTACTGGATTTAACCCAAAATTTGGATTTCTAGGTTTCTATGGTGGCCAGAAGTGCATTTTCATAATTAAAGCTAATTATGTTAGCTGTACCCAATTGAACTCTCCACCTTTTTAAAAACATATGATTTCATTAACACTTGGCAAGATGATAGAGATCACCAAGTTAACTTGGGTAAGAAAATTCTGTTCAAGTAGTTTGGTTGTCTGAATAGCTGCAGCTATTGTGGCATCCTGTCTGCTGTTGAGGAAAATCTGCACTTCCCCATAAATGTAGGAATGCCAGGCAGTGGTAAAAATGTCCTTATCACTTGGAAGGACAACACAGATCTCCAATTTAACCATGTGCTAAATGACATGCAGACCATACTAGACCTCTACATGGTAAATAGTTGACTGTGTTCACCCTGTTTTTCTCACTCTATAGAATGTTAGGTTCTATGGGAGAAAAGCTGGATTTATTTTTCCAGTATTTTTAAAGTAAAGGTGGAATGGCATTGGGTCTGAAGGCCTGAGATTCCATTTTTAAATTGTATGATGAAACTGCCAACCATTTCTTGTTTTCAGATTTTTTACTAGGGAGATTATCAGATGTGGCAAAAACCGCATCAGAAGAACATGACAAGGACAGAAACGGGCAACATTATCAGATGATGACATCCTTAAGCATTCCAGGGGTGTAGCACTGGCATGAATAAGGTATCCCTTTTTATTGGTGGCTTTGCCCCATCAATAAAAAAGTGAAGCCTTGTCTGCGCCAGCACTGCACCCTGGGAACAGCTGAGGATGCGGGCATCTGATAATGTTGCCCTTTCTGTTCTTGTCATGTTCTTCTAATGAGGTTTGGGATACGGTTTTGTGCCATGTTTCCCCATGTCTGATAATCTCCTAGGTTAGCCTAGGTGAGGCAAATACTGTTTTTATTGTTCCAGTCATGGTAGTAATTAAAAGATAGTACTACCAGCAGCCCATGGTCTAACTGGGCGAGTTCACTATGCCACATCAAGGTAAACACTCCACAGACACTTGGACCATGGCTGCCCCCATGTGACAATACATGCTATACATGTAATACATGTGGTTTGAACATGCATTATCTTCCCTGAAAGGGAGCATCTCTGAATGCAATGAAGATGTATTGAAACCATCATACTATCATCATACCCCAGCATAAGTTAGACATGTGCTTGATCATTTCTGAGATTTTTCTCTCCCACAAATTTAGGAATGTGTCATATTTCTAAACCATGTGAAAGTGATGTTGCAAAAGTATCCTTTGGTATATTAGGTGTGTTTCCCAATAACTATTGAAAAGTAAAATTTATAATTTTGGTGAAATGAATTTATTTTTGTCATTCACTTAAAGTCTGCAAGCAATCTCTGATTCTTTCACTGAGTACTTGAGATGATATTACATTACAATGATAAGTATTACTAATTAATTTAAGGTTAGGCAGAATGCTAATAAGATGCTTCTGTTGGTATAAAGATCTGTTTTCTCATAGCAAAATGCTATTAGATCTGGTTGGATCCAGACTATGAGTTGCTTTTAGGTGTTACTAAAGTGAAAAACTAAAGTGATGGCTAATTTAAGTCCCTTAGATTCAAGTGGGCTCCTACTCTGACTAACATATCCTGATCCCATCAAATGGGTAACTAAAAATATAATACCCATAGCCCAATGCAGAATTTAAATCAGTAAGCTTAATTTCCTGCGTTGAATTGTGACCTGCAGGTTAATTTGATTGCAATAGATCTGCCCCAAATATCGTAGATTCAGCTTAGTAAATATTGAAACAAAATTTGCACTGGTTCCATCAGGAAATCTGTCTGCTGGAGGTAAATATTCTGGCCACTGAACTTTGTCTCTTTGTATAAAGTATTTAGCAATTGATGTCATTTTTTGCCTTTGACTGCCCCACTGTGGCTGCACTGGAATTATATTAAAACATTCACATAGTTGAAAAGTACAAACTATGAAAACTGTCTTCTACATAGATTAGGCACACAGCTACAGTTAAAGATTTATTGAGTTAGACAATGAAACTGAAAGGCAGATAGATCATATTATAATTTAAAGTGTTTGTCTGTTATGATTGACAAACTACATGCTTGATTGAAGCCATCAAATTTGGTGTGTTGTCTAGTAGGAATAAAACAAAGCCCCCTATAAGGTTTTGGACCTATCTGTCAAATACTCTGGGTACCTCCCAACACTTTGGTTTTCTCTATATCTTTTTCTTGATTTGGGAACCAATTTTGCCCAGACTTGGTATTTACACTTACAGTGACATCCTAAATATTTTTGTGCAAGTTCTGGACCAACTGGCAAACTTTGGCTTTTTTTGAGAAAATTACTGGATTTGGTCCATTTTGCATGGATACAAAACTACAGATTGTATGTGCTACCAATCAAACTTTTACTTCATTTAAATCAAAATCAAAATAATCAACACCAGCCTGGGCAATGTTGGGTAAATTTCTTAGTGTGTAGAAGAGAGAAAGTAGTGTTCAGGAAATATAATACAGTTCAACAATCAAGCTTCACTGTCCATTAATATGCTGTATTTTAACTTACAAAAGAAATTAAGATAAATCTTCACTTTTCAAAAACTATAATTTTCTCCCCCCACCCTGCCGCCATTTTGTTAAACTTGTTTCTTATATGTTTGATGAGTTGATCTGCTATTGTTCGAAGTGTAATCAGATTCATACACTTTCATTGAAGTATCCTTCACTGGGACACCATTTTTACTGCACTAAAGAGAGAAATTGGTGGGCTTGTCCCAAATTATGTTGTTTGACAGATTGCATTAAATGAGTACCTTTAATTAGAATAATAAATGGCTAAGCTGTAGAACTTTAAATACCTTGTACAGATCCAGCCCCTTACTTTTTCTGTTAACAGAAGTTTTGTTGGATTATACGTACTTGGAAAATGACACGGGAAAGAGAATATACTACTTTTATAGCTAATTAAAGCTTTTTAATGTTTCCTGAAGGACTTGTAAAGGGCTTGTTTTCTCAACCTTGCTTTCCAGAGATGCATGCACATTCCATGTAACTGCTGACTGTCTCCATTTTACACTTTACACTTCCCAGTGTCTATCATTCATCTATGTCTATCACTCTTCTTTTGGGAAGGGGGCATTTTGTGAATTAACTGAGCAATCCAGACCCTCTGCATAGATGTTTGAATAGCATTTGAATGGCATGGATGTGCCTCTATCCTGGTGGTGAAAGCTTTGCCAGTGGAGGGGCACTTCTACCTTGTGGGCTGCACTTACACCCACTGAAGGCTCCAAAGGAAAAAAAATATACCTTCAGTAGTACTCTTGTTAGAAATAGATCCCAAAATGGGGGATTCTGAGGTCAGGATGGCCGTACCCTTGGATTCAATAGAGCTAAAGCTCTTTCATTCCATTATTACTACATCTCTCCTATCTGAATGTGCAGTCATCTCTTCTAGGAAGGCATCATCCAAGTCCTCAGTTTGGCTTGGAGGTCTGTAGTAGACCCCCACATAAATAAATATGACAGTAACAATAATAACAACAACACGGTTGGTCCTCCTTAACATGGCTCAAAAATATTTGTGGGGGGGGGGAATCCAAAAGCAAACCTTGCTGTTCGCCATTTTACTATGCCATTGTATCTAATAGGACTTGTGCATCCATTAATTTTGGTATCCATGTGGGCGGGGGATGTCCTGGAACCAAACCCCAGCAAATACAGTAGGCCCACTGTTATTTCATCCCTCCTCTAGTGCTTATTTTTGAAACTATATAGGTGATATTTATCCACTGGAATCTATATGCGTCTGTGAGAGAACAGCTAGTTCAGATGATATGTGATTTGGCCAACCCAAATATGTGTAGAAACCAAAACTGAGTGGTTGCACAGAATATTCTATGATAAAAGTCCTTGTGCCTTTGACCTAAACTGTTTTTAAACTGTTTTTAAAAGTTCATAAAGAGTAATATAATTCATTTTTAAAGTTTTCATCCCTGTATTGTTTTAAGTATTTTTACCTGTTATGTATCTTCTCAGGGGCCCTAGTGAGCCAGGTTGCAATATACACTGAGCTTTTATTAATGCTTATGAGAGTAAACTCAAAGATGATAACATAGTCACAACAAATATGTTCCCCACAAGACTTTCTATATGCAAGAGCCTTAACTCCTGAAGTTCCTACAAGACAGGTGGAATTCAGAGCAGACCTAAACAAATAAACAATGGTTTTCCTGCCACTTAGGGTAGATTGCCAATCTAAATGGATCCTCTCCATCACTAAAATATCCCTGCCTGTAGAAAGACAACAGCTCTTGGGTCAGCCTTTACAGTATGCTAGCAGTCTAGATGCTAACATTGTTTTAACCTGCAGGAACTTTCTAACCTGTGTTCTTTCCCCTCTCCTGCCACCATATTTGGAGTGATCCATGTGTTCATTTCAGAATGAACATGCTGACTCTAAATCTTGCTTTCAGCTGTCAGCCACCCTACTCAGTGTAGAAGAGGACAGGATGCTGTAAATAATACTTAAGAATAAGAATAAGAATAAGAATAAGAATAAGAATAAGAAGTTACTTATTACCCGCCTCTCCCCTCAGGATTGGGGCAGGGTACAACATCACAATATACATTACAATATACAATACAGTGCAACACAATTCAGTTGAATACAGTTCAATACATACAATTCAAAGCAAATTACAGACAAGACAAACAATTATACAATGCAGATGCCAGTAGATGGCAGTGTTGGCATGTAACCATACTGCAGGAATGACACTGCAGAAAATGCATTGTACTAATAACGATGGCTGCTCCTTCTTCTTTTTGAAACTGTGTTAACAGTTTTTTCACAGCACATCGCCCCAGCTCTTTATTATGCTGGTCCTCATTTTACTGACCTACAGAAGTATGGAAGGCTGAGTCAACCTTGGAGCCCTCTGGGATCGAATTTATAATCTTGTGGCTCGCAGCACTGGCATTTAACCACCGCACCACCAGGGCTCCTGGTGCACCAATGATGCTCAGTTCCACAGCAGGGCTACCTGTTGGCTGAGGAAAGTGCTGCTGGCCCACTGGAATCCCATTCAGTGATTGCTTCAGATTCTCTTCACAGAGAACATCTCAAAGTATCACTGGAGGTGAAAGGGAAATGGAACTGGGGCTATTGTCCAAGGAGGATCTCCATGAACCTGTCCTGCCCAGGAAGCAAACATGGAAACACCAGAGGAGAATGAGGATGAGATGGTGTCTGGTTCTTTCAGGCTGATACAGAAAACTTTTGGGTCTCAATGCACTACTCCTTGCACTGTAATTGTGTCTCCTGGCCTGAGAGAATCAGGGAGCAGATAGAAAGGAGGCACCATTCATGAATGAAAGCTGGGCACAAGGCTATCCTGTCTGGTTAGCACCAAATGGATGGTTGGACAGAAAAGCAATTGTTTTCACAATGCCATCCCCAGATGCAGCCAGTGCATTTGTCTGAGCCAGTGGCAAGCTGATAGGATGCTGAAGACTGTGGTGCCCATTCATACTCACATTAACATGTTCTTCTTTGGAGAAAAACCACACTTTGAAACTATCCCGTTTTCAAGAACAGGCTGGGATTTTTTTTTCTCCTCCACTCAATAACCATTGCTTAGAGAATTACTGATGATGTGGGAAAAATCAGGATTAAAATGTACTGTATACCAATTTCAACCTGTGGGGTGATGCTGCAGCCCCTCTGGAAGCCACCCTGAAACCTGTCAACTCACACAGGAATCATGCCCTGCAGTGCAACCGTCTTCCTAAGAGTCAGGTTGCCAATGATAGTGGTGATGTACAGAAGGTTAGGATAGAAAATGAGTGCCTGCAGAATATAATCTGTTGAGCCAGAAGGGAAAGTGCCATGGATGGTGGTAAATCTCCTCATTCACCTTCCTCCTCTTCTTCCTAAAGATCTAGCAGGTGATATATAAATACAATCAATCAATCATAAAATGTTAGGATTTTGGGATGGTTGCATCTTTGCCCTCCAGTTCTATCCCTCCATTGTACTTTCCTGGTCCTTTTCTGTTTATGTTTCTCTTATGTTGCTTTTATGGCAGAGTTTGTTTTGTCTTTCATTTTATGCCTTTTTAATATTTGTGTTGTTGTTACATCCAGTTATTTATATCACTGCTTAGCTGATATACCACTCTCTCTATAAATGAAGTGAAAAATAGATCCTATATAAATGAAAAGAACAATTGAATTAGCCTGGGAAAACTGGGTGGGGGGAACCCTTCACAGCTGCACTCTTCATTATTCCCAAAGTTAGCACAGGTATTTGTGTTGATATTTTATCAACAGCACCATCATAAGTCATTGCTAGAAGCAGTTCTCGTGACTACATTATTCTGCATGTAGAGTGGCAGTACCAGTATATAAATTGGCCTTCATTTAAGAAAACATACAGTGTTCAGTAACATTCAGGAACTGATAGATGAAGATAGAAAATCAGCTGCATGGATTCAAATGGAAAGGATGCAGTCTTACAACATTCAGGCTGTTTAAATCCCACAAAATTAAAAGCAACGTAAGTGAAGAATGTCATCCAAAGAATTTAAAATAGTAAAAGTGAATTTCATTTAAATCCAACCTGCTAGCCTCAAGTAGAATAGACCTACTGAAACAATTAGAGTTACATATAAATGTTGATATACCTTTCACCAGTTGATTCAGTGGTTCTACTCTGATTGATAGCACAGTTAGATTAGGCTAAAATTTACCTGCAGATATGTACATTTATTTGTTGTCCATTTGTAACAAAACAGCTTCTTTTCCACATACAGTTCACCCCCACCCCATATCCGTGGGGCTATGTTCCTGGACTTTCCATTTATAAATGAAACTGTGGATATTAGCAAACCCTATTAAAATAAAGGACTTCCTATACAAACCTACCATAGAGTTGCATTGGAGGACCTAGAACAATGGTTCTCAACCTGTGTGTCCCCAGATGTTGTTGGACTACGGTTCCCAGGAGCCCTCTGAGGTCTCACCTTGACAGCCAGATGGTCCTCCCAGTCATTAGTGTGGCTGTGAGTTCAATCCTACAGTCTCACTAATGACTGGGAGGACCACCTGGCTGTCAAGGTGAGACCTCAGAGGGCTCTTGGGAACTGTAGTCCAACAACATCTGAGGACCCACAGGTTGAGAACCACTGACCTAGAAGATGCCTAGAGATGGTGCCTCTCTAGGCATTTTCCAGTGCAACTCTATGGTATGTGTCCCCTATTTCATGTCCATTGGATAACTGAAACTGAGGATATTGGTTCTGCAGATACAGGGGGTGGGGCTGATCTGTACACTAATAACTAAGGATACTGTTACCTTGTTATTGTTGTGTGCCTTCAAGTCATTCCTAATTTATGGCAACCTAACACAAACCTATCACAGGGCTTTCTTGGCAAGATATGTTCAGAGGGGGTTTGCCTTTTGCCTTCCTCTGAGACTGTGAGAATGTGACTTCCCCAAGGTCACCCAGTGTTTCCAGAACTTCCAGAACATGGTGGAGAGCTGTGGAACACATGTTCCCAGGGTAGAATCCAACACCCAATTAATTATGTGGGGTTGCCAGTCCTTCAAAAATTACCACCATCTTGTAAAGTAGGAAAGTCTCACTCAGTAATAACAAATACAGTAACCAAAAATAGCTAGCTTAATGGAGTTGGGGGGAGTGAAATCTTATCCCTGTGTTTACTGTAAATTATTAAATAAAAGTATGGAGCCATGCATACAAAGCTCCTTTTTAAATCATTTTCTAAATGGGTGCCACCAAAAGCTATGGCTCAAGAAGAATCCTCTTCATAAAGTATTTAAAAGGCTTGCTGATCACCCTTGGAAATAAATATTTGGAATCCATTAAGTTAATACATGACTTTTGTCTTTTTTTCAACAACAAAAAAGGCAGATTACTTTCATGCTGATTTTACATTCTGGCCGTCATTAGAGAAAGAGAAAAAATTAACACATTTCTCATGCACTAAAAGGAAAAAAGGTTGTTTTGTTTGTATTTTGATAAGTAGAATAATTTACTATGTGCTTCTAATGGTGAGTTTACATATTTGCATGTGCATCCTGGGACAATAAATCCTGTTTAATATGCATTTCCAAACTTTCAGCAATTTCAGTGAGACCATTAGTGCCTATAACAACAGGATGTTATCCCACCCGTGCTTACATTGGGGAAAACTGTTTTTCTTGTTTTATTACCAACTATTCTGTTGTCAGCACGTGGGGGAGGTTTGCAGCCTTAAGACCTAACAATGTTAAAAAGTAGCTACCTGTTTTAATGAAGTGGCCTCATTTTCAAAGCAAATTCTTGAAAAATTGGGCATACTGTACTTTAAAAGCTGGAAATCAGTCACAGCTCAACCCATGGGAACCACAGTGTTTCCTTAACTCATGCTGAGCAATAGTAATGTCACGATGACCTAAGGAAGGTGTGTTGTGCAATGCATTCGGAAATTTATTGAGATACAAGCTATACATGTTTGTACAAAATTCTTTCTCAAGGCTGTCTTTGATACCATAGTTAATAATACTAATACTACTAATATCTTACCCACCTGTTCCTGTGGACTGAGGTGGGGAACAACAGATTAAAATACAGCTAAAAACTCAGGACACCAATTGAAATACATAGCCAGTTAAAACAGCATAGCATCAGTTAAAATAGCATACAGTACATATTAAAACAATCAATTCATAATAAGACTCATAATTTAAAAATCAGCCTGCCAGACAGCACCTCAGATACTGCATCCAGCTGTCGAATCTCTTCCAGCAGGTCATTTCACAATTTGGGGATGGCTGAAGAAAAAGTCCTCTGAGTGACAGTTGTTAACTTAGAACTTTATCAGACGCTCCCCTTTAAAACATTCTTTAGCTGGCATTTTAAAAAAGCAATTTCTATCCCAGAAAAAGAACGTTGCCCCCTGCATTTACCTTCCTCTCCTGGCAAAGGCTCCCCAGCAATAAAGAAGAAGTAAACAGAGCCCTGTTCACTTCCTCATTTGAAACCCCATGAGACTTCATTGCATGGAAAATTCAAAAATAAAAACAAAAATAAAGCCTAAAACATTACATTAAGTACCTAGGCACACTTTAAAAGTCCCAAGTAACTGGGGGAGGGGGTCATAAAAAGAGCGAAACTTACCTGGATGTCCCGGTCTCACCTGGAAGTGTTTGCACCAGGCTGGCCATTCTCACTGCAGTGACAAGATTTAATGCCAACAATGCCAGCAATGCCAGCACCAAAATGGCAGGGGGATCTTTTGATGGCTTAAGCCGTCAATTAAAAACTGGGATTTTGACAGGACATAATCACAAAAGGGCGATGTCGTGGTTATGTGGCATTGTCATGATGCTGTATTTGATGCATCTGATAAAGTCCTTACTCCTGGGTGAGTGAAGTAAATATTCCCCAGAGGACATGAATGTACACGGCAGATTATACAGGAGAAGACAGTACTATAGGTAACCTGGACCCAAACCATCTAGGGCTTTAAAGGTAATAACCAGCACTTTGTATTTTGCCCAGAAACTAAGTGGTAGCCAGTGGGATGATTTTAATATATCTTTCAGGGGAAGTGTAACTCTATTCATGACTGGTTGACAGTGACAAATCTCCAAGCCCAGGTTAGGACCCTTGACAGTAAGCACCTTCATCATGTCTGGATTCAATATCAATTTGTTTTTCCTCATCCAGCCCATTATTTCCTCCAGGCCTTCATTTGGAGGAGACACTCTATCCTTAGCCGATGTGTTTTGATGTCATAAGCATATTGTGATAGCACCCTGCCCCATGCCTCTGGATGATCTCTCCCAGGAATTTCACATAGGTGTTAAAGAGCATTGGGTATAAGATGGCATCTTGTGGTATGCCATATAACAGCTCCATTTTTGAGAAGCAGCTATCAAGCACCACCATCTAGAACCCACCTAAGATAGGACCAGAACCACTGAAGCACAGTGCCCCCGATTCCCAAACCCCTTGAATAATAATAATAATAATAATAATAATAGCAGCAGGAGGGACACACTCCCCTTGTCGATGCTTAGGTGAAAATCATCCACCAAGGTGACCATAGCAATCTCAACTCCATATCATGCTCTGAAGCTGGTTTGAAAGGGTCTAGAAAAGCTGTATCATCAAAGATTGCCTGGAATTGGATGGCAACTGCCCTCTCAACACCATGCCCCCAAAAAAGAAGATTTGGGCTTTTTTAGAAGCAGCTGCACCACTACTTATTTTAAACAAGATGGAAAACATGCCTCTTTGAGAGATGAATTAATAATATGTTGCAGCTGAGATCTAATTCCATCTATTCCCTGGATGACCAGCCAAAAAGAACAGGGTTCGAGACGACAGGTTGCCCTCCTTATTTGTCCTAGCAGCTTGTCCACATCTGTGATACTCACCAACTGAAAATGATCCAGTGTAATCCTACTTATGAAGTTGTTGGAAACCCCATTGTCAGCTTCTGCAATAATGACAGCATCAAAGTCTTCTTTTATCCAAGAGCTCTTATCTGTGAAATAATTCTTAAAAACATCACAGTGAACTGCAGAAGGTTCTAGAACTAGATTCAGGGGGAAAGGTGCCTGAGTTAGACCCCTCACCACCTTGAAAAGTTCAACCGGATGTGAATTCACAGACACAGATTATCAGACAGTCTTAATAATCCATGACAGGGATGCAACAGGATCACTGAAGGATTTCCCTTTCAGAAGATGTCTCATCCCTGTCCCATTGTGCCCATGTGCTGCTTCCATTTAGTGTCTGTGTTTTTTTATTCATGGGGAAAAGTCATTAATAGATCTCTTCTTCCATTTTTGTTATGTGATTAATATGAGTGTGCAAACCAGTGCCCCGTTCTGCTGGCACGATGCCAGCGTGACAGTGACGTCACAGGGAGGTCCGTCCCAAACACTTCCAGTTTCGTTCAGGACAGTGAGGTGACACCCTTTTTTTAACCCTCCCTTGGTTACTTGTACTGTTTAAAGTATGTTCTGGTGCATAGTTTTGTTTTTTGACGTTTGGATTGGTTTTTATTTTTAAATTCCCCGCGCGATCATTCTCTCACGAGAACAGGAG
Source organism: Gambelia wislizenii (assembly GCA_030847615.1). Taxonomy (NCBI): domain Eukaryota; kingdom Metazoa; phylum Chordata; class Lepidosauria; order Squamata; family Crotaphytidae; genus Gambelia; species Gambelia wislizenii. Next base: position 310,965,302 of record JAUMIR010000003.1, on the reverse strand, counting down.
AGATTTGCTTTCCGGGTCATAAATGCAGCTTTACGATGGCTGCATTTACTCCCGGGCTACTGAGGGGAGGGGGAGCTGTTTCTGTCTCGCTACCAGGTAGGCAGGGCCAGTTTAAGGGCCCTGCAACACCTGCAGCCACAGGGGGCCCGTCATTGTGGAGGGGCCATCATAACCCTCCTCCTGCAAAAACATTATTAGTAATAATCTGAATATCCTGTACTGTGAATAGGTTAGGTTAGGTTAGGTTAGGTTAGGTTAGGTTAGGTTACACTGACCTGAGATAAACATATGCCCGCCCCCAAATAAAGCATTGCAGGGGGGGCCAAAATTCCTTAAACCAACCCTGCAGGTAGGTGTGTGAACATTTTTATTTTATTCAGTTATAGGGACAGGAAGGGGCAGGAGGGGGTAGTGAGACAGAAATTGGGTTTTAGGACCCTTCTGAAAATGTCCACAAGGCGTGCAGTGAAAAAGGCTTTCTTCACTGCACGTATTGCCACCTTTAAAGGATCAAAGATGTTCTCTGTATTGTGCCTTGACAGGTATAAGTCAAGTTTTCTGCCATCTACAATCCAGTCATCATCCTTCCTATTTCAGTTCCCTGAGGTCTTCTGTATTCCAAGGAGCCCAATTAGTAACATGTTGGAGAGGATGTTTGAGAGCAATTGTGTCAATAGCCCTCATCAGTTCTTGATTCCATCTATTGACCAGGGCTTCAACAGGATCATCAGTGATACCAGCCGTAAAACCCTCTAAGGTTTTCTGGAATCCTGAAGGATCCATTAGCCTTCAAGGGCAGACCATCTTAATTGGTCCACCATCTTTGCAGGGACAGGTAGTGGCCATGATGCTAATTTTGGCTAGAAAATTCTTTATTTTAACTTCTTTAAGACATGATCTCTATATGTTTTCTCCCAATTAGCTTTTGCTATTCTTAGCTGTGGGGGGAGGGTGTTGTTTTTTGCAATTATTGCAAAACTAACTTAGAGGGGTTACTTGTTTTAGAGGAGAGGAAAACAATTCACAATACTTCACCTGAGATAAAAAAAAATTCTGGCTGAAATGGTTTGTTGGCCTTTTATCAGTGACTATTGCTGCATGGTTTTGAAATGCGGAAGGTAGAAAACATGATGATACATGATTGATGATTATTAAGTAGTCTGTGTTCTTGTCATTTCTTGGGTGTAGCAGTATGCCCAGCTGCTGTCTTTTGATAGGACAGATGGGTCCAGTCATTGGTAAATCTGGCTGGGATAGTTTGGAAGTTGGAGTCCAAAAAGTAACTTCTTCAAGATAAGTGTAGGCAAGGAACAAAATGGCCAGATGGGTAGAGATCAGGTGAATAAAAACCAAGGACCAAAGCTGGAGACAAGATTGCAGATAAGTAGTGGTCAGACAGTGAATTTGCAAATGAAACAAAGTCAGATGCTTCTTTTACAGTACAGTTGTCCCTTCATATTCGCTGGGGTTTGGTTCTAGGACCCCCCCCCCCCCCCGTGGATACCAAAATCCGTGAATACTCAAATCCCATTATACGCAATGGCATAGCAAAATGGTGTCCCTTATATAAGATGGCAAAATCAAGATTTGTTTTTTGGATTATTGTTTTTTTTAAAATATTTTCAAGCCATGAATACTTAAATCCGTGAGTACCAAATCTATAGATATGGAGGAACAACTGTACACAGTTATAGCACCTTGATAACACTTTAACTGCCATGGCTCCATCCTACAGAATCATGGGATTTGTAGTTCATTGGGATCTATGGAAGAGAATTCTAAATACCTAAAGAAACTACAGTTCCCATATTTCCATAATATGGACCCATGGCAGCTAAAGTGGAATTGAAGTTCTATAACTGTGTAGTGTGAAAGTGCCAGAGACACTATATTGCCACTTGGGGCAACAAAGAAGAATTTTTAAGTACTAGTGTACTCTATTGTTTGTGACACAGTTGACAATTTTGCTACACATTATTAAGGGGCATCCATCATTACATTTTCCTGCCCAAACCACCAAACATAAAATAAAGTTTAGTGTACATTTTGATGCTTTTTAATTGGTTAAAAAGATATGCCCTGCATAACTTGCTAATCTTAAGAGAGCACTTTCAAACTGAGACAGATGGCCCCATAGTTAACTAGACCCTAAGCAAATTGGGGCTTTAAATTTTAAACAAACACTTCCTGGAAAACAATTGCCAAACAGTACAGAACTTCTGGCTACCATACTTTTAATCAAATGAAGGCTCTGAATCCTGTTCAATAGTAGCCCTAGTTAGAGTACATTGTAGTAGGGGCCCTGGTGGCACAATAGGCTAATGCAGCCAAAACTCATGCTAGATCTTGAGTCATAAGTTCGATCCCAGGCCTCACCCCCAGGTTGACTCAGCCTTCCATAAGCTGGTAAAATGAGGACCAGTGTAATAAAAAGCTGGGGCCGTATGCTGTGGAAACTGTTAATTCAGTTTCTAAAAAAGCAGCTGCCGTTTATTTGTGTATATGCAATCTGCAGTGTACTCTTGTAGTGTCATTGCATGCCAACAGTGCCCTCTACAGTCATTTGCATGTACAGTTGTCTGCCTCTTATTGTATTTGCTCTGTATTTGCTTTGACGCGCTGTATCTGTTACTGTATTTGCTCTGTATTGTATTATATTGTGATTAACTGTATTAGATTGTGTTACATTATATTTGTATTACTGTGTTGTTGTACCCCGCCTCAGTTCTGATGAGAGAGGCAGGTAATAAATAACTAAGTAATAAGTAATAGTAGATTAGCTGTGATGTAACCAAGCCACAAGTAACTGTTGCCAATAAAGTCATCTACATATAAAACATTTCAGTGCCATCTTCTCACTATAAAAGCTCCCCAAGGTACAAATAAAATATCAATACAATTCAGGAACACATTGAAAGCAAAAATAAAGAAGATAGCAATAATTAGGTAAAAGACTGAGAGAACAGAAAAAGACTTAACTTTCTGCCTAGTAGACACTACTTGGAAAGAAATTTCATAATTAGAGCCACCATCAAAAAGGCTCTTCTCCCAGATCTTCAGCCGTCATTTATCCCCTGGTGGCAGAATTTAGACTTCCAAAGATGAATGCAAAAGGCAGCAAGGGGGTTGCCGGGCTCGGCCAGTGGCCAATTTGTGGCCCGGCCAGCTTCTTAGCACCCAGGTGATGCCCCCCAGACCCATGAGGCCACATGGGCTGGCATGGGGGCCACCATGTTTGGCCTCTTCTTCCCGGCTTGCCTTGCAGGCCAGTAGAAGGGTGCAAAGCAGCCAGCCAATCAGAGCAGGCTGCCCCTGCTCCAATTGGCCTGCTAGGCAGGAGGGGCTGGTCTTCTGTCCAGCGTTGCCAGATGATGCCACCCCTTTGCGGCCTTTTACAACAGCTGCCTTATGGCTGTTGCTTTACAATGTCAGGGCCAGTATATAAGCCAGCCCCAGCATCATAGGCCTCATTGGCTGAGACCCTTCCTGCTTTTCAGCACAGCATTTATGACAGCATTCTACAGGGCCCTGCGTATCAGCGAGCTGGTGTGTTCCTCCAAGAAGGATGTGATGGGCAGGGCTCTGCAAGTCACAGACATATTGTTGGGGGATGACGTGCTTGTCATCTGGATTTGGCATTCCAAGCGTGACCAGCATGGCAGAGGGGTGACTCTGCAGCTGTGGAGTATGCCTGGGTTGTCACCATGCCCAGTGGGCATGATGCTTAGGTTCCTAGAGTTGCACCGCCACCATGCTGGGAGAGGCCCCCTGTTCCTGCATGAAGATGGGACTCCACTGATGAGGTTTCATGTTGTCAGTGTGCTGAGGGCTGCATTGTGGCAGCTAAGTTTGCCGGCAGAGGAGTTTGGAATCCACTCCTTCCATATTGGGGCTGCCACCACAGTGGTGCAAGGGGGCCTGCCAATGGAGAGCATCAAGTGACTGGGCAGGTGGCACTCTGGGGCCTTTGGGGTGTACATCCGGCCTGAGCTGGCTATTTCTTTGCAGACTGCTTGATTGAATGGTAAGGCCTTTTGGCTGTTAGGGTTGGCGGAAGGCTGGTCCCAAAGGGGTACCACCTTTTGTTGCAGTTGGCATGGGTCCTGATCTGGGGTAAGTGGCCGGGTAGGGGTCTCCATCAAGGTCAAGGTCAAGTTCATTGTCAAGTTCAAGTTTATGGAGACCCCTTTAGTGGTTTTGCTTGTTTCACAGTGGAGGGGAGGGTCATCAAGCAGGCAGAGCTTGGCCAGGACTCCTCCCCTCCATGAGGAGTGGTGTCGGTGGCGACCAACAGGTGCCATTGACCAACAGTGGGTTGGTTGATGAAGGGATCCAGACCCATGCAATGCATTTACAGCTGTTACCAAAGTTTTGGCCTTTTATTGCCAAATATATCTATATAATCATCACACTTTCATATATTGTATGTTTATCTATATTACTCATCATGTACTCAATACAATTTTGTGAAGATACATTGTGCAAGTGTCTTGTGTTACAGGGCTGCGGGGAGAAGTCCAGCCTGGGTCCACAAATACTCAGGAAAGATCAGAATCTTAGAATTCTATGTGTCACTTGGTCCAACTCCTGCTTGTGCAAGAATGCATAACTAAAGCATCTATGACAGATGGCCATCTATCTGGTGTTTAAATATCTCCAGCAAAAAAATAATCTGCCACCTTCTAAGGTTGTCCATTCCTCTGTTCCTCCACCCTACCATCAGGAAATTCTTCCCAATCTTTAGTTGGAATCGCCTTTCTTGTAATTTGAATCCAAGTCATCCTATGGAGCAGCAGAAAATACAGTTTCTCCAACTTTTGTATAACATCACTTCAAGTATCTAAAGATAGCTATCATATCACTTCTCAGTATTCTCCAGGCAAAACATATCCACCTCCTTCAAATGTTCTGCATAAGGTTTAATTTCCAGACTCTTTACTATCTTGATTGCCTTCCTCTGGACACTTTCCAGTTTGCTGATATCCTTCTTAAGCTGTGGCGCTTGGAAGTGGATACAGTACACCAGGAGGGTTCTGGTCAAAGCAGAACAGAGTGGTACTGTTCCTTATAGTTCTGTGAACTGCAGCCTAGAATCGCATTAGTTTTTTGTTTTGTTTTGGGGTGGTTGATTGGTTAGTTTGCTACCACATGACACTTGACTCCTGTTTAGCTTGTGGTTTACAAAGACCTTTTTCACAAGAAAGATCTTGAGTTGCCTGTCTTTAAGCAACAATGGTTCATTGTAGAGCCACCCTCCACGCATGTCAGCCTGGTTCATCAAAGTGGATGGAAGCCTTAGGACTTTATCAGATTAATCCCCTCCCCCATTAATGTTCTTTTGCTGGCATATTTTGTGGCATTTTTATGCTGGCAAAAGACCCACACACACCTTACTCACGTTAAAGAGGCAGCCCAGGCACTAACAGAGAGTGAACGGAGCTCCACTTCCTGGTTTCAGATCTCACTGATTCTCGTGAGAAGAGCACAGTAAATTCAAAAGATAAAAAGAAACACACAAAACATACGCACAAGCACAGGAACACACTCTAAGTGAACTTGGGAGGTTCATAACAAGAATATCCCCTACCTGGCTGTCCTGATCTCACCCAGAAGTGTTCTGACAACTGTCGCTGTATTCACTGAGCACAATGGCATGAGGATTCATATGCTGGCAATGCTGGCAACAAAGCACCACAGGAGATCAATTGATGTCTTGGCCCATCAATAAAAAAAGTACGCCTTATTGACAGTACATGATCACAAAAGGATGACATCATTTGATATGTGTGCCCTTTTGTGATCGTTAGGCGACATTATGACACCATATTTGCCATATCTGATAAAGTCCCTAATGTTAGGTAATGCTAATTTAAGCTGACTATTATATTTTCTTATTCTCTGAGACAGCTGTTTCAAAACATGTACAAATGATTTTTTTAATCACTAACACAAAAGGTAACAAATGGCATAGTTGTTTTAAATACTACAAAAAAGTATAAGAAATCAGTAATTGTATTTTTTTTAAAAAAAAATAGATTTTTAAAATGAGAACAAAGTTTAAAATGCTATTATTTTGAGTATTGTATTCTTGGTTTATTCACAGTAGCAGGTATCATATTTAAAACTTTTGAAGCATGAAGAGTTTCAGCTATGGTTTGCTTTACATTATGGATCATAGGAATATAGGACATTGCCTTGTATCACAGAGCAGTGGTATTGTGTATTCTAAGTGGCTCTCAAGTGTATCTTTCCCAGCCTTTCTACAGATACCAAGGGTTGAATTTGTCTTTGGGATTCTGGGAGATGTAGCCCAAAAAGTAATTTTCCCAAGATCTGGACTCTTGTCTGTTTAAAACACTTGAACAACGCAACCTTTTGTCTTCTCAGACATATCCAATTGGGAATTACTCCTGAGTAAGTTCATACAATATATATGCAGCTTTAAATTCCTTGTTTTGTTTTCAGTTTGCTTCAGAATATAAAAAAGATGAATAGAGCAGGAGGTACTGTAGTACAACACACCCATACTTTCCCATTTTTTTCTGAAAAAAATATTGTTACATCCATTATTGTAATTGGTTTAAATTGCTTAACAAATAAAAAATCAGGATCTGTATCTGCAGAGGGAAAAGCAGTTTGGGGAAGAAATGATTTAGCATAGAATAAAAGATAGAAGCAAAATGTTCAGCAGGTTGGCCCTCTCCATCTCCATTCTTCTGCTCAAAATTGCCATTTATTGCCGTGGCTGCTGGTGACTTCTTTGTCAACAGAGCAGAGAATTTGCTTTTGGATTTAGTCTAGACTTTAAAGGATCTATCCAAGGGATAGCTTCTTAAAGGTCAAATTAAAGCCCATAGCAGATCTGCCAACCCATAAACATAGGAGCTATAAGATTTGCTTTTTACCTACACAGTACAAAAAGGTATTTGTTACAGCTGTGTTCCTGATATGGGAAGAAATGGGGCTTCAGATCCATGAAGAATATGTTTGATGAATTAATTTAGGAACTGCCTAAAGGGATTGTGATTATTATGGTGATTATGATGATTATCCTCTATGCACTTGCAAGGTTTCTTAACTATCAGAGTGTGATGGCTGGGAAGAGTATTTCAAGCACACTGTTTCCACTTCTGACATTGTTTGGCTTCTTTTGCTATTGTAAGCCATTTAAGAGGGGCAGTAGGTATTCAGTATCACTGAATGTCATCTGAATGTCAAACACAAACCTTTGACTTCATTTGCTGCATCTGTTTTGCTGCTATTTCCTCTAAGTGGGCATCATCATCATCATCCTCTTTATCAAACCATAATAAGTATAGGGCTAAAATTATTTCTGCACACTGGGTTTGCAGTATAACTAACACTGCTATAGAATACCGCTAAAGTGAAAAGTACAGTATGATGGAGAAGAAAGAATGGCTGTTGTGGGAGAGTTAACTATAGTAGTCAGCACAGAACAGGTGAATATGTAGTGAGTTAAGAAAGTTTTTGTAGACTTGTGAGTTAGGTTTAAATGAGGGGGGAAATAGGTTGAGAAGGAAAAGAGGGAGGTTTTTCATGTACATGTGCTGTCATGAAAGAAAACATAGTGGTTGGCTACAAGACCGGGAACAAAGGTGAGAAGCAAGCGAGGTCCATCAGAACAGAGAGAATGAAAGGAATAAGGAATATGTTGTGAATAGCAATTTCTTTCCTCAGCCTACTAAAGATGTTTGCCCAACAGAGAAGTATACTCTACTTCAGCAGCAGCTAGTGTTGTGCTCTTCTGCCTGGATTTTCCTACCTGTTACCATTTCATTAAAGACAGCCTTTCGTAGGAGATTATCAGAAGCAGGGATATGCGGCAAAAAATGCATCCCCAGCCAGGTCAGAAGACTGCCATGGGAACAGAAAAGGTGACATTATCAGATGCCCATATCCTCAGCCATTCCCGGGGTGTAGTGCTGCCACAGACGAGGCTTCTCTTTTTCATTGACAGGAACAAGCTGACAATAAAAATGTATGCTTTAATCACACCTGAGCTACACCCCCAGGACGCTGAAGGATGACATTATCTGATAATATTCCCCATTCCTGTTATTATCACAATCTTCTGATGAGGTTTTTGCTTTGTCTGATAATCTCTGTAGACATTTGTACATTGTATCCCCATAGATCCAAATTGGATCATCTCCTTTTATGGCTTATATTGACAGTATTGAGCTCTATAATGCAGGATAATATGCTAATGTCAAATCCTGTTACCATATTTTTTTTTAAAATTAAGTATTTATACCTGCTTTTCAGCCACAAAGGCTATCAGAGTGGCTTACAAATTGTTAAGCAACAGCAATTTACACATCTACACTGCATTAAGCAGTTTCCAATGTGTATTAGCTAATTGCCCCCACAAGCCGGGTACTCATTTTACTGACCTACGAAAAGATGGAAGGCTGAGTGAATCTTGGAGCCCTCTGGAATCAAACTTGCAATGTGGTGCCTTGCAGTACTGGCATTTAACCACTGCGCCACCAGGGCTCCCTATTTGCCATATGTGAGGCTAGGTTACTCAAGCTAGGTTGAGATGATGGGGTCTAAACACATCTGCTACACAACACAGCCACTTTGTGTTGAGGAAATAAACCCTACAGAACCCAAATCTTTGTGGAAATTCAGCTTATATATCATTCTGGGGGAACTGCTTCCAGCTGTGACTTTGTCTTTGTGCTGCTGAAAGACATGTTGCTTTTGATCTGGTAGAGTTGGTTCAAGCGAATATGCCAACGAAAATACCCAGGAACCAAGTGTGGTAATGTTTTGAACATTTGGTCTTGATAAAAGAATTCCCTCATAGCTAAACAGGGTGCTATGGAGACAAAACTATTAATAAAGCAAAGTTTTATTGAGAACAAAATAGCAGTTAGATAATGAACTACAGAAGGCTTCCAAAAGAGAGAGAGAAGAACTGGCACAGCTGCATAATGTCGCCTGTGGAGAAAGAGGGTGGGAGGAATGAAGAAACTTTCTGGATTCAGGCAGTAGAGAAAAGAGATATAAAGAAGGAAGAAAGGGATATTATTAGCTCTTATTTTATCATTCTTTCAGGAACATTAAAAAGGGTTGTCTCAAGGAGCTCAAGGCAGACAATAGCCATTAGTTGCAAACCTAAGCCAACAGTAGAGACTTTATCAGACACGGGGCAATGCAGCACAAAACCATGTCCCCAACCATGTCAGAAGAATGCTACAAGAACAGAAAAGGTAACATTACCAGATGCTCTCATCCTTCAGCTGTTCTGGGGGTGTAGCGCAGGCATGAATAAAGTGTCCCTTTTTTATTGACAGGGTAAGCCATCAATAAAAAGGGGTGCATTGTTCACACCATCACTACATCCCCAGAATGGCTGAAGGACAATGTTGTCTGGCAATGTCATCCATTTTTGTTCTTGTAGCATTCTTCTGACGTGGTTTTTGCCACATCTGATAAAGTCCTAGGTCTTCAAGTGAAACTAATAAAATACTAACTTAGAAGGCTGAAAAGTAGCTTACATCAGACTCAAGACATCCTAGGACTGTCTAGCATAGCACCCTCCAAATATATTCAGCTATAGTCCCATCATCCCCAACCACTATGCCAGATTGAGATGATGTGGTTTGGATCCAACACACCTGGAGGTTTCTGGGTTGAGGATAGCTGCAGCCTGTCAGGCTTCTCATGTCAGGACTAAAAGTGAGGAGACAGCACCCTGTGGAGATTATCAGACGTGCTAAAAACGGTGTTATAACGATGCCAGGAGATCACTAAAGGGCTCCCTTTTTAGATGACCTTGTTCCCCACTTGTAATGCACCCATTCTGCTGCCATTCTGCCAGCACTGCTTTTTATTGATGGGGGAAGCCATCAATACATCCCCTGTTCCGTTTCTGTCACGGATTTGACAGCAACTGAAAAGGTTCCCCGTTTCGCTGGCGAGATCTCAGCATCAATGGGAGCTCCCTGCCAGAAGACTTCCTGGTGAGATTGGGATGTCAATGTAAGTGAGACACTTTCTTAAAACTTTCCTGGTTTACTTGGAAATTTTAAAGTTTGTTTTTGTGCTTGCTGTCACTTTTTCTCTTGTATTTTGCTTTTTATTTTTTAATTTCCTGCACTTGCATCTTCTCACGAGAACCGTCGGGATTTCACTCCTGGGCTGCCCTGTGGACACTAGGAAAGGTAGGTCTGAAAACATTTGTTAATGTGGCGTGACAGAGACAGGAGAGGGGCAGGGACAGGAACACTTTTTTCATTCCTGTCTAATAATCTCCTAGGTCCAGTGACCCTGTTGCCCCCTCCTCAACCCATGGCCTTCCTGTGTTGAGAAGGATGATCTGAAGGCACCATATTATATTCACATTGGCTTGAATATGAGTAGAAACATTTGTATAGTCAGGAGCCCTGCTTTCTATGGCTGCCTGATCATGCTGAAGCTACTGGTTGCATTCAAGCAAATTCAGATAGAATTCCCATCAGATCTCTGTGTTCAATGCAGGAATGTCAAGGACTGAGCATACTGGGACACTGAGAGTTCTGCCCATTATTATCCCTCACACAAATGCTTCACACTTCCCCTGTAGAATTTACTGTACCCTCCAACTATCCTGATTTGGCAGGGACAGTCCCACTTAATCCTCTGTTGTCCCACTTTTTCAGCTGCTTTTAAAATGTCCCGGTTTCTCTGTCTGCCTTCCCACTTTCCCCTTTGTCCTCAGCTTACTTCCATTGGTGCAAACTGAGTTCAAAGTATAAAAGCAGGAGGGAGGGGGGAGTGGTGGGAATCTTGCCTTAGAGGCTGTCTAAACAGTGAAAATACTCCTCACGGGATGCAAGGAGAATCCTACCTGTCTTAATGGGATCCCACATCATTACACCAGATTCGGTAGGAAGAGGGCCTAAAATGTCAAAAACTCTGTAGGAAAAGCCTTTGTGGCTTTTCCCAGAGTTGTTTAAATACAACAAGGGGAATGCGCATTCCTGCTCATTGGAATTTTTCCATTTTTCATTTTTCCATTTTCCATTTTTCCATTTTTCACTGGAAATTCATATTCCCCATATGAGCAGAAGTGCAAAGCTAATTGGCCAGATGAGCACGGGGTGTGGAGTTTGCAAACAAGACAAGTGCGCAGAGCTGCCATGTTGGATTTTTGCCTTTAGCAAATGAGCACTAAGGTGATAAAACAGGTTGTGTTTTTTTTCTTTTTAGTAAAGGTAAAATATCGCTCTATCACACATTGGAAATGTTTTTTTAAAAAAAGATTGGTGGCGGCAAATTCAGGTAAGTTAAAATGTGCATAATTCTCTCACGGCCCATCTTGACTGGTGGCCATGCAAAGCTTTTGGGGGGCAAAAAAAAAAATTAAGACAAACCACAGCTGCTGTGATTTGCCATTACTACAGAGCAATCCATTTTTGGTTTTTTTGGCCTTGTATAGATGGACCATTAGTCAAACGTACACTCCTGCAGCCTCTCCTAGCTCGTCTGTTCCTCCTCATTAATAACTGTTGCCCTCTTGACCACACTCTAGTGTTGTTTGGCAACATGTGTCCCAGTTTTCATCTGCAAAATGTTGCAGAGTATGATTTATTAGGCAGCCAGATCTTTGGTGCAAGAATGCTTGAGATACAAAGGCTGGTCTTCAAAGGCCATTTTCCAGACACACAAAAGAAAGACAGTTGTCCTGTGCTTGTTTAGTAAAAGGCGTAATTTGTATTAGATTAGAGTTGGGTGAGCTTTACAGTACTTCTTCTACAGAATTCTTGACTTCTTGGTACTCCAAGAATGCCACTGTTTCCATCCCACTAACCAGTTCATCCCCATTTGGTTAGGATCAAATCTAGAATAATCATCCTTCTTGCCTCTTCCAGCTTCTTTACAATGAAATTGTCTGCAAGGCAGGTGAGGAATTTTTTGGACCATGAATTCTTGGCAGTTTGACATCCAACTAATATCAGGGTGGTCAAAGAGTTGCATTGCTACTATATGTTTCCTTTTTGAATGCTTGATTATTATTATTTTCAAATGCTAAAGTAGAATCCCAGCTGAAATTTTATTGTACCGTTTACTGTTTATATGCTGCTGCAACCTGACTTGACCAGACTGCCTCAAAGTATCAAGAGTATCCAACTCCTTTTGTTTTGATTGTACTTGTATATTCATGAGTTTACATCTAGTCCTCTCTCCTGAAATATTCCCTTCATACCCTTTCCACTGATCACGCATCGCATCCACATTAATGCAACATTTCAGATATTTATTTTCACCAGTTTCCACTGAGGCTTTTTTATTATTCAAGAATTACAGTGAAACTGCTAAAATGCTTCAGCAATATTATAACAGTTAAGCACTAGATCATTTTATTTTATAGCTAACATTCCTCTTTCCCTTACTTGATTTCTGTTGAATCTGTGTCTCGGAAACAATAGCTGTGTGACCATCTTACCAGGGCCAAGGAGATTATCACACAGGAATGAAAAAAGTGTTCCTGTTCCACAATCTCCACTCCTGCCCCTGTCACAGCACAATTACCCTCTCCACCACACTTACATCTTCTCCCATCGTTCTGGCAGCCCAGGAGTGAATGGAGCTCTAACGGAGCTCCATTCACTTCCTGGATTGAAATCCCATTGATTCTCACGAGAAGACACGAGTACTGGAAATTCAAAAATAAAAATAACGGAAAAAATGGCAGCAAGCACAAAAACACACTTTAAAATGTTCAAGTAACAAATAAAAAGTGTGTCACTTGCCTGGATGTCTCGATCTCACCTGGAAGTGTTCTGGCAGGGACTGCCCATTGACACTGGGTTCTCGTCAGCGAAATGGGGCACTTTGTCACACGCATGAGCATCCGTGACAGAAATGGAACAGGGGATCTATTGACAGCTTCTCCCATCAATAAAAAGCAGCACTGGTGGACCAGCAGCAAAACGGGTGCATAACGAGGGGGGAATTATGTTGTCTGATAAGGAAGCCCTTTTGCCATCTCCAGAGTTTCAGTTACACAGCAGATTTTATTGCGGCAAATTGCGCTTTAGCACTTTTTCACACCAGTGCCAGTCAGTTTAGACGATTTATGGGGGATTCAGTTGCTTTGTTTACTATTTCGCTTTCTGGTTTAGATGGCAAAGGTGCAGGGGCATGGCCTCCCAAGCACAGACAGCAAAGATGCACACAGCTGAGGAGGAGGGGCTTGATGGGGGGGAATAGCTCCATGACTGAAAGGGCGATTGGAATTCTCCTCTCCTCCTCCTCCTCCTCCTTCTCCGGCTTTTCTTCTAACAGGCTGGCAAAGTAGCAGAGACCATGGTTTTATTTCTCCTTCCAAAAAGGAAAACAACTGTGTGGTTAACAACTGGTCGTTACTGCATCTCCCTCCCTCACTCCACCTCTTTCAACCCCCCTTCATCATAACAACCAATCACAGTGCAGCTCTGCTGCAAATGTATTAGGAAGATTGCTGGTAATTCACACAGTCCTTAGCGAAATGGTTGTTGACACAATCAATAATGCGCTAAGTCACGCTACTTTTCAAATAAGTCAGCAAAAGCAACAACATCCCCTGTCACGCTATATTTGGGTTTTTTTCCTTCCCCCCTTCTGAATGAGGCGATACTGTGGTGCGATCCGTGGGAACAATGAGCAATCTTTGCGGTATATTTAGGAGAATATTTACCCATGTAAACACAACCCTGGCATTCCTGTAACACGACTTTTAATGCGTCTGATAATCTCCCAAGATAGCAGAAACACACAGCAACTAACCAATAATTTCACTTTGGAAAGTACTGGGTTAATTTAAACTGACCTGGGAAATGGGAATCAAAAGTTTTTGGGAATGCTAGGAGCTTCCAAGAAATACTTCAAGGTGAGGGATACATCATATGGATTTTCAATATAAAAATTGGTTTGTACAGGAGCAAAACCTGGGACTTCCAGAGACTTTTCTTTCCTGTCTGGAGGTGCCAGCTAGACAGAGGATGAGGAGGAATAGCAGGGCTGGAGGGCATAAAAACCTTTGTATAAAAAGGAGCTTATCTATCAGAGGCTTTGTTAACTGAGCCATGCCTGTACATTTATTTAAAAAGAAAATCAAAACCCATTTGCAAACCTCTGGGCAAAGGAAGCATTTACTTACAGAAAAAATGCACAGACTGATTCCCAAGCAGTGAAGAATAAATGGAATGAAAACTGACAAGAGTAGAGAGGTCTTGGCATGCCCTAACAAGAAATGAATGAAGATATGTAGAGGTTGTGAAGAATAATTAGTAAAGCACACTGAAGATTAAAAGTGCCACCGGCTTTAATTGGAGAAAATTAAGTCTGCACTTTAAGGAGTTTCCATAAACTGGTTTTTGTTTTGTATTTTGTAATTAGAGATAGTTATAGAATATAGAATGTAAAAGCAGTTTTGTAACAAATGGTTCTGGTCTGTAGGGGGAAAAATTGGTATTCTCTTTAAGGTTTCATTTAATTGCAGAGACATTTTGAGACCAATACAAAAACAAGCTGGTGTTTTTTAATGATTCAGGTTTTCTTATGCTACATTTGGCAGGAAAACCATGAGTCTTGAGAATGCAATTTCAATCTACAGCTCTCTCTTTTTTTTTCTTTCTTTTTTTCTTTTTTTACAGTCCATTGACTACAGATCCAGCATCTACATTTCATGTGCTTATAGTTAGTCAGAGCAGTCTTCGGTTTCAAAAAGTGCCCAGAAATATTTCATCCTGTTAAAAGCCTTGAATGATTTATGATATAGGAGGTCTTCAAAAGTGCAAAACTGCTAAGTTGTCATTTGATTTTTCTTTCCAGTGCTGTTTGTTTACATTGACTTCCATTTAAGATTCACTTAAACAACTGGGATATTGGTCAAGGTATGCTTTTCAATCACTTTTATACTAGACAGTCTCTGAATACCCAAAAGACAAAGGGATGATTCAGATAACTTCCACATGAAGTATGCACATTGCAGTCATCATTAAAGGATCAATGCCATACCACTTTGTCCTCTGAGGTTCAGAGGGTGGAGATATGAAGTAGGATCTTTTTGCCAGAGGTAGACTCTGCCCCAGTAAAAAGTGTTAACACCCCACTGGGAACAGTTACACAGAAAAGTCACATGTAAACATACCTTTCACATTTATTGATCTCGATTCCTCTGGTTTTCTTTGGTCTAGATGTTTGGTTTTGTTCTCATCATAGACTTGTTGCTTATAGTTTACAGTGCTTGGAAGTAACTTGTTATCTCTCTCTCTCTGGCTTTTATTCGCAAACAAAGATTCAGGAAGGACTCATCCTGAGCTTTCTGCAAGCGGGCTGGTGACTAAAAAGGCCAATCTGAGATAAACAAGTCCGGTTGCAGAAAGCAAAGCAGAATGTCTTCTTGGGTGATGTTTCTGGGTTGTGATTCTTTCTGCGTTGTCGTTTCTCTTGACTATGTGACTTGTTATAAATAACTAATTAATAAGTATTCCTCTGACCAATCACAAACCATGGTCTTTATCAGACCAACCTCCCTTAATGTTCTTTTGCCAGCATATTTTGTGGCATTTTTATGCTGGCAACAGAACCCACCACCACCAGACCTTACCTTACTTGCATTAAAGAGGCAGCCCAGGCACTAACAGAGAGTGATCAGAGCTCCATTCATTTCCTGGTTTCAGATCTCACAGATTCTCGTGAGAAGGTGCGAATGCAGCAAAATCAAAAGATAAAGAAAAAGGAACACACAAAATGTATGCATAAGCACATAAACATACTTTAAAAATTACAAGTAAACTGAGGAGGTAAAAAAAAGAGAGAGAGAGAGAGCATCCCCTACCTGGCTGTCCCGATCTCACCCAGAAGTGTTCTAACAATTGACACTGTATTCACTGAGCACAATGGTGCAAGGATTCAAGCACCATCAATGCCGGCAAAAAAGTGCCATGGCAGATCAATTGATGGCATGGCCCATCAATTCAAAAATATGCCTTATTGACAGTACATGATCGCGAAAGGATGACATTACTTGATATGTGCAGGAACACATATCAGACAACATCATTCCCCCCTTGTTATGCACCTGTTCTGCTGCTGGTCCACCAGTGCTGCTTTTTATTGATGGGAGAAGCTGTCAATACATCCCATGTTCCATTCCTGTCACAGATGTTCCTGCGTGCAACAAAGTGCCCATTTCACTGACGAGATCCCAGTGTCAATGGGCAGTCCATGCCAGAACACTTCCAGGTGAGATCGAGACATCCAGGCAAGTGACACACTTTTTATTTGTTACTTGAACATTTTAAAGTGTGTTTTTGTGCTTGCTGCCATTTTTTCCATTATTTTTATTTTTGAATTTCCAGTACTCATGTCTTCTTTTCGTGCCTTTAGGGTATTTAAGCCCATTTTACACACACACACTACTGCTCCATAATTAAATTTCCAATATCAGCCTGAATAGAAATGTCTTCAACTGCTGGTTCAAAAGAGATGTAGTCCCTTGAACTGACCTCAACAAGCCAACTAAAGAGAAGGTCACTGTCTAGATGAGTAAGCCACATAGGTCCCTTCACCCATGCAAACATTGGATGGGAAGAGAAGTGGGTTTGCTGATAGTACACAACTTTCTTTTCACCCCTGTTCTGATAGCGCTCTTTTAATTGAGGCTATGGAGTTTCACTGTGTTCTTTTATTTGTTTGTCTAGTTAACATTAATGTTTATTTATACCAAAAGGGCAGAATATCCAACATATACAAGTAAAGACAAAGAAACTAAAACATAACACTATAACTATATGGTGAGCCCTTGGTATCCACTGGGGTGTGATTCCAGGACCCCCGTAGATACCAAAATCCAAGGATGATCAAATCCCATTATATACAATGGGATAATAAAATGTTGCCCCTTATATTGAATGGCAAAATCAAGGTTTGCTTTGGGGGAGGGGAGGGGAATATTTTCAAGCCATAGATGGTAGAATCCGTGAATGCAGTATCCATGAATACGGAGGGCTAACTGTACATAAAATCCCCAACATCCCACCAGCCACTACCCATCTCTGCAACCTCAGGTGCAACTCAGCTGCTTAATCCAGAGAATCAAAGGTCTTCAACCCTTTATGAAAACAGATGAGATCCTCCACCAGCCAAAGGGTCAAATGAAGACTTTTCCACAGATGCGGAGCCAGGTCTTGAAAGGTTCACAGCCTTGACAGAGCTGTGTGCATCAGTGGAACAGACAATAATCCTTTGCCTGTACATCTTAAATTCCTAGATTATATATACCATGCTAACCATGCTGCCAGGTACTTGGGGAGATTAGAGCACAGAGCCCCAAATACAAGAACCAAAAGTTTGAAATGTGTCACTAGCCTGAACTGGCCTGAACTGGTAGCCAGTGAAGGGAACTATGGGGGGAAGAAACGTGAATATTTAGGGGGATTTAAAACAACCTGGACTGTGCTGTTCTGAATTAATACCAGAGGAAGAAAAAAACAAGAAAGTAAACCCATCAGTAGGCTATTACAAAAATGCAGGTGTGACATAACCAAAGCCTGGACAAACAAATGGGCAGTCTCAATGGTCAAGAACCTATGAATCCTATGGATGTTCAACAGATGGAAATTACATGCTTTTACTGTCACCCCAATAAAGGGGTGCAGAATCATAGAATCATAGAATCATAGAATTGCAGAGTTGGAAGAGACCACGAGGGCCATCCAGTCCAACCCCCCTGCCATGCAGGAAATCTTGATCAAAGCATCCCCGACAGATGGCCATCTAGCCTCTGTTTAAAGACCTCCAAGGAAGGAGACCCCACCACGCTCCGAGGGGTGTGTTCCACTGCCGAACAGCTCTTACTGTCAAAAAGTTCCTCCTCATGTTGAGGTGGAATCTCTGTTCCTGGAGCTTGCACCCATTGCTCCGTGTTCCAGTCTCTGGAGCAGCAGAAAACAAGCTTGCTCCATCCTCAGCGTGACATCCCTTCAAATACTTAAACAGGGCTATCATATCGCCTCTTAACCGTCTTTTTTCCAGGCTAAACATACCCAGCTCCCTAAGTCTCTCCTCATAAGGCATGGTTTCCAGACCTTTCACCATTTTAGTTGCCCTTCTCTGGACACGCTCCAATTTGTCAATATCCTTTCTGAATTATGGTGCCCAGAACTGGACACAGTATTCTAAGTGAGGTCTCACCAAGGCAGAATAGAGTGGCACTATTACTTCCCTTGATCTAGACACTATACTTCTATTGATACAGCCCAAAATCGCATTGGCCTTTTTAGCTGCCGCATCACACTGTTGGCTCATGTTCAACTTGTGGTCTACTAGGACTCCTAGATCCCTTTCGCACGTAGTCTCATTCAGCCAGATCTCTCCCATCCTATATTTATGCATTTCATTTTTCCGCCCTAAATGCAGTACTTTACATTTCTCCGTATTGAATTTCATTTTGTTAGCTTTGGCCCAGCTCTCCAGTCTATCCAGGTCATTCTGAATTTTGATCCTGTCCTCTAGGGTATTAGCTACTCCTCCCAATTTGGTGTCATCTGCAAATTTAATAAGTATGCCCCTAATTACATCATCCAAGTCATGGATAAAGATGTTGAATAGCACTGGGCCCAGGACAGAACCCTGTGGCACCCCACTGGTCACATCTTTCCAAGACGAAAAGGAGCCACTGCTGAGCACCCTTTGGGTTCGGACGGTCAACCAATTACAAATCCATTGAACAGTTAACTTGTCTAGCCCACATTTTACAAGCTTGTTTGCAAGAATGTCATGGGGAACCTTGTCAAAGGCCTTACTGAAATCAAGGTATGCGATGTCCACAGCATTCCCTTCATCTACCAAGCTGGTAACTTTATCAAAAAAAGAGATCAGATGCCAGAACAAATGGTCCTACAGCAGGATTCTAAGTTCCTAGCAGCCAAAACAGGAACCACTGTGCAACCCTATAAATACAGTGGTGGGCATGAAAGAGGGGCTATTGGACAGACTCAAATCTTTGTTTTTTCCATATTCAGCTTAAGATGGTGGGTGGTCATCCACAAAGAAATGCTCAACAAGCAGTCCATCACAGACTTCCACGTGGAGGCATCAATTAATTTAAAACTCTGGAAAATCTGTCTGTCATCTGCATAAATGTGATACTGAAAACCCAAGAGTGAGGGTATATAATGGAAGGGGGAGAGAAGAGGACCCAAAACTGATCCTGTAGCACCTCTACAGTTACGGGGAAAGATTTTTGACATAGATCTCCAAAATGAAATAGAGGAGAATAATCAAACAAAAAAGTTGAAAGTTACAAGATTTATACTCTGCCTAAAAGAATAGCTTACAACTGAAGTTACAAAATACAAATATGTACCAAAAATCACCATAAAATACAAAACCAAAGCAAAACTAGAATACAATTTCTAGCAGCAGGGTACAAATGTAAAGAAATCCAAAATCCTGGCAAAAGAATGTTTCTATGATTTGCTTCCAGTCTAAGGGAGAGGAAGCTGACTGAGCTTCCCAACAAAGGGTACCCCACAGCCTTGGCACTGCTGCTGAAAAGTCTGTGTCTCAGATACCTACCAACCATGCCTCCTCAGACAAAGGTATGTGCATCATAGACTCTAATTATGACCATAAAGGGTGAGCAGACACATGTGGGAGAAAGTAGTCTTTCAAATAACCTGATTCCCAAACCAGTTAGATCTGTCATGGCAATTTATTATTCAGAGTGGCTCATATGAGACAGCCTCAGAAAGATCAAGATGCTGTTGATGCTCTTCTTTATAGTGGTTACTCATTTCAACCTCACTGGGAAGAAAACTTATAACTAGAAAATCAAAACCCATGAAGGTTCAGCTCTGACCTAGTCAAAACAGATTTTATCTCCAAATCACAATTAAATCACAATTACCATTTATAACATCACTTACATAGATGTACAGATGTTGAGATGATACGTGATATACCTTGCCTACTTTTAGCACATGCTGTGCTGCTTAGTTCAAAAGCAGATACTGACAGAAGACCCAGCAGCTCAGGCTCTATTGTTCACTCGATGCATGAAATCATTAAGCAGCTTTGAGGTCTCAGAGAAATTGACTCCATAAATATGAAGAAGGATATGGTTTTCCTCTCAGAATTCATACAGTGCTCTCCCTAATTCTGGGAAAGTGATCCTCATCTTCTCAGAGGAGCTATATATTATTTTATTCCAAGAGCAGGACATAAATACAATATATTACAAAGATCAACAGACATGCAGAGCAATTGATTGGGTGAGAAGCTTTAATATATGTTCTGTCTTCTAAACCACTAAGGTAATGTGTGGAAATTGCCTTGGCTAATTGAGGGGAAGAGATTTCCTGAGCTGCATATTCATATTGATGAAGATAACTAGGATAGTCCAGTCAAATAATGATTGCTGGGCTTGAGCCCAGAAGACTCGGGTTTAAAATCCTGCTTAGCCATAAATATAGGCAAGTCACTGTCTTCAGCTTCAGTTCCCAGGCAGTACTTGGATTCTCTCAGGCTCTGCTGCTTATTTATGATTGTTGTTGTGCTTTTTTAATAAGATCCAAACAACGTTTTCCTAATCACATGATCTTTCAGTTTTCTCTTCTTTTCACAAGCATCTTTAATTCCTACTCAGAATGTGAACTTTTGGGCCATGGCAAGCAATTGCAGCAGGTCCAACTGTCCCAGGACCCTCAGGGTGGGGGAGAGCAGCTGCACAGACCAGCAAAAACAAAAACAAAACTGAGGGTAGATGGAAGTCCACTCTTGGTTCTCAAAAACTGGTATCTCTAATGTCAAATAATAAGTGAGGCATGTGAACTGTTTAAAGGGTGAATTTTCTCCTGAAGATTTCAAGGAGAGGCTATTTACACTTTGGGAGGGGCAGTAAAGAGGTTGCCTGGGGAGTCTGGAGTTGACAAGAACCATAACAAGAAGTTTAGAGTTCTATGCAGTCCAACCCTGTTTTAGAAAGTGTAGTGAAAATTTCCTTTGCCACCCCCCAACGCTTAGTCCTTCAGCCCATCCCCTTCACTCTCCCCTCCTCTTGGAGAGGAGAATTGAAGCCAGGGGTAGATCGCACACCCCTTTTGAAGCTAGCCCTGCTACCAGCACTACAGCTGCCCTGTTGGCAAGGATCCTTTAAAAATCACTTCAGTTCAGCACTAAAGTGGTAAAGCAATTTAGAGGTAAAGGAAAGGAAAAGGTCCCTCTGCCCTTGCCACCATTTTGTCATCCTTTGACTTCTCACTCTCCCAGCCATCCTTCTGTTATGTTGGAGAGGTAAAAGGGGACAAATTATACTCAACCTTAGGAAGTTCTTTACTGTAAGAGCTGTTTGAGAGTGGAATAGACTGCCTCAGAGGGTGGCGGACTCTCCTCTTTCAGGAGGTCTTCAAACAGAGACTGGATGGCCATCTAGCAGGAGTACTTTAGCTGTGTATTCCACCATGGAAGGGGCTGGAACTATAATAGCTCTACCCAGCATAACATACACCATTAAATTCCCCCTAAAACACCCAGTAGACCTCATGACAACCCTTTAAGGTAGGCTGATAGATTTTTAAATTCCTCCTCCCCCTTCTCAGCATTCCACACTTTTCCCAGAATTGCTGAGGGTGAATCTCTCTGTTGCCCTGCTGCCACCAGCGCCAGTTGACTGCCTGGGTCTTATCACAGCCCAAGAGAAGGGTGGGAATGGGGCAAAGGAACAAAGAAGCTGGGAGGATGGAACTTCTCTTTCACTTTACTTCTAAATAATTTTAGTGCTTTACCTCCAACATCATTTTAAGACATATATAAAAATGGTCAGAAGGAAAGGGGGATTAGGCAAACATGCTAGTTTCAAAAAGAGATGTGATCCATCCTCTTTCAGCATTCCCACCAAAGAGAAGGGTGGCTGGGAGAGTGAAGGGGGTGGGTTGAAAAAAGGATGGATGGAGTCCTTCTTTTACTAAATTTCTTAACCACTTTGCTTCTACAGTTGTTTCCAAATGTAAATGACGGGTAGTAGGCACACCCACTTACACTATCACCGCACAGGTCACAGCAATGCTCCGAAAGGATGCCAAAATTGTGCTTTTAAAATGAGGTGGGCAAAGGACTGCTCATGGACTACAGGAGTACCCAGACTACAGGAGTTTTCCCCCCCCAAGGGCTCTCCACCTGCCAAAAATGCCCCCAAATACCCTATAGGGACCATGAGGAGCATTTTCACTATGTTTTTCACTGTGTTTTTGAGAAAGGCTAGAGAGGTATTGGTGGAAGACTTGAAAGTGAGTGTGACTAAACACAGGAGATTATCAGACACTGTAAATATGTCATTACACCAATGCCAGGAGATCGCTTTCAGATGACATTGTCCCTGTCTCATTATGCTCCTGTGCTGCTTCTGTTCCACGGGCGCTCCTTTCTATTCATGGGCTAAGCCATGAATAGATCCCCCATTCTGTTTCTATGACAGAATGACGAGTGGGTGAAAAGGTGCCCTGTTCTGCTGACGTGATGCCAGTGTCAGTGGGAGGTCTGTGCCAAACACTGCAGGGTGCAATCAGGACATTGAGGTAAGTGACACACTTTTTTGTACCCTCCCCGGGTTACTTGGCTTTTTTTTAATGTGTTTTTGCGCTTACTGTCACTTTTTGTCTTTTACTTTGATTTTTATTTCTGAATTTCTCATATGATCGTCTTCTTGCGCAAACAGCTGAGATTTCCATTCCAGGAAGTGAATGGGGCTCCATTCAAGCTCCATTCACTCCTGGGCTGCCAGGGGGAGGGAACGCCACGCTAAAAGGTAGTTCTGAAATTTAGGGTTATTATTCCAGGACAGGGACAGAAGAGGGGCGGGAGAGGAGACTGTGAGATGGGGACACTTTTTTTGTCCCTCTCTGAAAATCTCCACAGACAAAAAAAGGTCCTTTTCCCCCCTCTGCCACCATTACATCTGTAAAGAGCCATCCGGTATACCTGCTGAGGGGATTAGGGGTCTCCTATACCTTGGCCCACAAGAGCAGAATCCAGATCACTTAACCTGCTGTGAACAATTTTCTAAGCACTTTGCAGATAAAATCACTCAGACCCTCTCTGACTTGGATGTTATAGTTAATACTATAACTCCTGCTTGTCCAACATTAATGGGTACTTTTCAATTTGTACAGGCTGAAGTTGTGCTCACCTCATTGGAGAGATGAAAACCACCACATGTAGGCTGGATCCTTGCCCTCTCTGGCTTCTTAAAAATGCCAGGGGGGACTGGATGAGTGGGTAACCCAAGTAATTAATGCCTCGCTTCATCAAGGTAGGGGTC
Source organism: Gambelia wislizenii (assembly GCA_030847615.1). Classification (NCBI taxonomy): domain Eukaryota; kingdom Metazoa; phylum Chordata; class Lepidosauria; order Squamata; family Crotaphytidae; genus Gambelia; species Gambelia wislizenii. The sequence goes on along the minus strand of JAUMIR010000003.1, from coordinate 310,941,985 downwards.
CAACATGCCCAAAAGAAGCATTTGTAAAACCCCTGTTTAAAAAGGCCTCCCTGAACTCCACCTATATTGGCTAGTATCCAATATTCCATTTCTGGGAAAGGTACTAAAACATGTTGTGGACTTCCTGCTCCAGGAGCTCCTAAATGAGATGGATTATCTAGATCCATTTTAGTCTGCTTCAAGTCCAGTCATGGGATGGAGCCAACTTTGGTCACCTTAGTAGATGAGCTATGCTGGGAACTAGACAGGGGGAGTGTGTATCTGTTGATTCTGCAGGACCACTCAGCAGCTTTCAGTACCATTGGAATCCTTCTGTGCTGCCTTGCTAGGAAAACACTTGGGTGCATTGTTTTACAGTGACTCCATTCCTACCCGGGACTCTTGTTTGACTTGGCTACTGGCCTATAGAGTGGCACAAGGTTATGTTTTGTCCCCAATGCAGTTCAATATCTAGATGAAACTGCTGGGGGAGACTGTAGGTAGTTTGGGGATTTAGTAGCATCTCTGTCCTGATTACACTCAGCTCTGTCTCTCATTTCCATACTAATACAAGAAAGGTGTACTAAACTTGTGCTTGTTGACAGTAAAGGACTGGATGAGGGAGAACAAACTGAAATTTAATCCAAGAAAACAGAATATCAGTCACAAGGCAGGTCAAGGAATACAGATTGTACTTGTGTAGCCAGCCTGAGAGCATCTGCGCAAAAATTAAGGGAGAGAGAAACAGCAGGGATATCATTCTGGGGGTCTACTACAGACCTCCAAGCTAAACCAAGGACTTGGATGCTGCCTTCCTGGAACAGATGACCGCACATTCCGAAAGGAGAGGTGTAGTAGTAATGGGGGATTTCAACTATCCTGATATTTGTTGGAAGTCAAACTCTGCCAAGAATTTAAGGTCCAACAAATTCCTCACTTAACCTTGCAGACAATTTCATTGTCCAAAAGGTGGAAGAAGCAACAAGGGGATCAGCTATTTTAGATCTGATCCTAACCAATGAGGATGACCTAGTTAATGGTGTGGAAGTTGCAGGATCCTTAGAGGGAAGTGACCATGTTCTCCTGGAGTTTGTTATACAGTGTCTGCAAAAGCAGCAGTGATAGTTAATTAGGGAGAGCCAGATAAAGTTCAGAATAAGCAAGGTTCTGTTTCTTGGAAAAGCAGCAATACAGGCAAGAAGGCTCACAGAGAAGAGTCCAGAATACAGTCCAAAGGTCAAGGCTTACAGAATGCAGCATTGTCCAGAAGTCGGTCCATGGGTCAGCAGGATGAGGCAACAGGGTGGTCAGGAACAGTCCAAAGTCAAGGCATGAATCAAGGCAGCAAGGATTCAGGCATCGAAGTCAGCAGGAAGCTTTCTCCAGGGAAATCAGTTGATCTCTGACAAAGCCTCCATTGCCTCTTCCAGCCTATATAAAGCCATTAGGGCTTTGCCAGGTGTTTCTTAATGAGCAAGTTCTGCTCATAAATTCTCAGAGACCTCCTTTGACCTTCCTTTTGAGCTCACTGCTCGGTAAACGATGGTGAGGTAAGTCCTTCTCCTCTTCTTCTTCCTTATCTGAGTGGGCAGGACTCTCTGCTAGACCTGATGCCAACCCACTCAGACCAGGCTCTTCTTCTGCTCGAGCCTCCAGGTTGGTGGGGTTCCCTGATGACACAGGTGTAAATAAACCTGTGCCAGGGTCCCTAGGGCCATTCCCTGCCATGTCCTCCTCCTCCTCTGACTCTGCAGCCTCATCAGGCTCATGGTGCATGACATACAGAGGAAAGGGGAAGCCAAGCATAGTCAGACATGCATTCTAGACTTTAAGAAAACTTAGCAAATTACTGGGGGTGATCCCATGCATTCTAGACATGCATTCTAGACTTTAAGAAAACTTAGCAAATTACTGGGGGTGATCCCATGGTCAGAAATACTAAAAGAGAAAGGAGTTCATGAAGGATAGGAGTTTCTTAAAAGTGAGATATTGAAGACACAACTTCAAACAGTTCCAATGAGGAGGAAAAAGGGAAGATGTCTAAAGAAACCAAGATGGATGTTGAAAGAACTCTCAACTGAGCTAAAACTTTAAAAGGACATGTACAAGAAATAGAAAAGTGGGGGAGGAATCACCAAAGAAGAATTCAAACAAACAGCCAGCTCATGCAGGGGGGAAGTCAGAAAAGCCAAAGCTCAAATGGAGTTCAGGCTTGCTAGAGAGGTTAAAAACAATTAAAAGGGCTTTTTTGGATATGTCCGTAGCAAAAGGAAGAACAAGGAAATGGTAGGGCCACTGCATGGAGAAGGTGGCGAAAGGCTAACAGAGGCCAGCGAAAAGGCAGAATTACTTAACACCTTCTTTGCTTCAGTGTGCTCCCAAAGGAGGAGCAGTGCTCAACTTGGGGAAGAGGGAGCAGATGATGCAGTAGGAGAAATACAGCACAGAATTGGTAAAGAGGTAGTTCAGGAATACCTAGCCAGTATAAATGAGTTCTGGTCTCCAGGGACAGATGAACTTCATTCAAGGATATTAAAAGAACTGGCAGAAGTAATCTCAGAACCATTGGAAATAATCTTTGAGAATTCCCGGAGAACAGGAGAGGTCCCAGCAGACTGGAAGAGGGCAAATGTTGTTCCCATCTTTAAAAAGGGAGGGGGAGAAAACCCAAATAATTAACCTCCCAGTCAGCCTGACATCAATACTAGGAAAGATTCTAGAGCAGATTGTTAGACAGTCTGTAACCACTTAGAAAGGAGTGCCATGATCACAAAATGTCAACATGGATTTCTCAAAAACAAGTCATGCCAGACTAATCTTATCTCTTTTTTTGATAGAATTACAAACTTGATAGATGAAGGGAATGCAGTTGGTGTAATGTATCTTGATTTCATTAAGGCTTTTGACAAGGTCCCCCATTATATTCTTGCAAAAAAGTTAGTAGCCTATGGGCTAGACAATGCAACTGTTAGGTGGATTTGTAATTGGTTGATTGACCGAACCCAAAGGGTAGTCACAAATGGCTCCTTTTCATCCTGGAGACAAGTGACCAGTGGGGTGCCACAGGGTTCTGTCCTGGGCCCAGTGCTATTCAACATCTTTATCAATGACTTGCATGAGGGAATAGAGGGTACACTTATCATGTTTGCAGATGACACCAAATTAGGAGGGTTAGCTAATACCCCAGATGATAGAATCAGAATCCAGAATCAGATTAGAAAGCTGGGCCAATAGTAACGAAATGAATTTCAATAGGGAGAAATGTAGGATACTACACGTGGGTAGTAAAAATGAAAAGTACAGATATAGGATGTGAGACACCTGGCTTGAGGGCAGTACATGCAAAAAGGATCTAGGAGTCTTAGTGGACCGCAAGTTGAACATGAGTCAGCAGTGTGATGCAGCAGCTAAAAAAGCCAATGTGATTCTAGGCTGCATTAATAGGAGTATAATGTCTAGATCAAGGGAAGTAATGGTGCCACTCTATTCTGCTTTGGTCAGACCTCACCTGGAATACTGTGTGCAGTTCTGGTCACCACAATCCAGGAAGGATATTGAGAAGCTGGAACATGTCCAGAGGAGGGCAGCCAGGGTGGTGGGAGGTCTGGAAGCCATGCCCTATGAGGAGTGTCTTAGGGAGCTGGGCATGTTTAGTCTGGAGAAGAGAAGGTTGAGAGGAGACATGATAGCTATGTTTAAATATTTGAAGGGATGTCATACTGAGGATGGAGCAAGCTTGTTTTCTGCTATTCCAGAGACTAGGACACGGAGCAATGGGTTCAAACTACAGGAAAAGAGATTCCACCTAAACATTAGGAAGAACTTCCTGATAGTAAAAACTGTTCGGAAGTGGAATACACTGCCTTGGAGTGTGGTGGAGTCTCCTTCTTTGGAGGTTTTTAAGCAGAGGCTGGATAGCCATCTGTCAGGAATGCTTTGATTGTGTATTCCAGGGGGTTGGACTGGATGGCCCTTGAGGTCTCTTCCAACTCTATGATTCTTTGATTCTATAATTCTATGATTCTATCTTTCCACCATTAAGTGAAGACTTCTATATTCCAGCAGGCATTTGGAAATCAATTGTTTCATTTCTGTTTTAATGCTGTACTGATTTTAATCTGTGTTTTTAATCTATGCTTTTCAATTAATGTTTCATGTGTATATTTAATTCTATAGACGGTTTAATATTGCTTTACTCTTAACTCTTAAAAATATATGTTTTTAGCTATATGTGGTTTTACTTTTTACTTTTAAAATTTAAAACAAAATGGCTGTACTGTTTCATTCTTCACAGCAGTAAAATCTTCTTTTGATCTAGTAATAAGGTAGAACAAGCTTTGCCTTCCCATGTATCTCACTCAATATTAATCAGCCTTTTCATACTTCATTCTAGAATTACCTTTGCTAGGCAACAATATTGTATTTTAATTTACCTGAAGCCTGACAGCACAGTCTACAAATTATGAAGTTTTCTTATTTGGCAGCCAAATTGGAAATTCTATCTTTGTGAGAAAAGGTTAGGATTCCTAGCTAGCAATGAAAGTCCATAAATTCTCTTTGGTTTACTTTTCTGTATTAGTCACGTAAGTTTCTATGCCACATGCAGGCATCACAGAAGTAGGACTCTTATTCATGTAGCTGATAACATGCTGGCATTCCAAAAATTTGTTGTTCAATGCCTTTTTAATGCAGCCAATGAATTAGCAGGGATTACTGAAGTAAGAAGAAATTGAGAACATATGCTTATTTTATAGTACACAGAAGGGACTCCCCACAGAAATCGCACTTGGACTATTAGGCAGAATGTCCATATAATGCCATCATTGACAATTGCTAGTACCCCAGGACAACAGTCAAACCAATTTGGATGTAATTTAGCCAGATGGATGCATTTTATTTACATGAGGCTTGAATGCTAGGAGCAATGTTCCTTATTAAAATCCATTAGGATATGTTTCTCCCTGTGAACCTGTACCTCAAATGGAGTGCTTATGCTAATGACGCTCACTGTTCAATTAACATACAGAAGTAAGGGAAAGAACCAATCTTGACAAGTTTGGGGCTATTTTGAATCAAAGGGGAGCACTGGTGTGGAAAACATGTCTTTTTCTAGATTTTGAGTAAGAAGCAGTCTATTTCTGTCGCTTTTCTGCCTGCTTGTGTGAATATGATGAAGAAAGATAAAACCTAGTGTACTTCTGTTCTAACTGATATATATTATTTACTATAAATATCACTTTATAATATTTTTAAGTGTGGTAGAGATTTTTCAAATTCTTGGCAGATTTAACACTTTATGTTCCATTGGGTTGACTTGATTTCTTTTATTGCTCCTCTTTTTAATCCTTGTTGCTAGATATGCTGTTAACTTTAGAAACTGAAAGGTAGAACATATATATAGATATACTTTTATAAACTACATTAATAAATAATTTCACCAATGGGTGAGAACTACATATGTATTTACAGCTGTAATCCTGTGCTGAGATACCTGAGGAACTCACTACTAGTTGCCTATTGAACTCATAAGGATTTACTTTTGAGTTGACAAGTATCAAATTGCACTGTAATACTGCTGCCACACTGCCAAAATTATGCAGTTTGACACCACTTTAACTGCCATGGCTCTGTCCTATGGCATTCTGGGATTTGTAGTTTTGTGAAACATTTAGCTTTCTCTGTCAGAAAGCTCTGGTGCCACAACAAACTACAGATCCCAGAATTCCATAGCATTGAGCATGGCTGTTAAAGCAGTCTCAAACTGCATTATTTTGTGTGTGGCAGCAGCCTAAGTTTCTTCCAATTCTACAATATCTAAGATTTCAGTAGAATGTTAAAGGGACTTGATTTTGGCTAGATCCACTCTATTGGAATAATTTGTTCTATAACTTATGATGGTTGGTTAATGGTCCATTATCTGCTGGAAATCGTGTCAGAATGCACAAAGAAGCTATGGAAATCCAGAAACACCTGGACAACTTCAACAAAAAAGAAGAAACCCTTGAAGTAAACAAAATCTGGTTGCCAGTCCTGAAGAACACTAAAATCAGAACTCAACACTTGCAAATGAACTCCACTCAGGGACAGGGGGATTTCCATCAGATAATGGACCATTAACGAATCATTAGCCAAACAGACACTAATCCTCCTTTCATATCTTCCCCCAGGAACTACCCATTCAAATACACAAATGTACATAACCTCTCCAACAGGGGTTCACAGTATATAAACCCCACACACACTCCTACCCAACCATTCTCTGAAGATCCCAACCACAGATGCAGGCGAAACATCAGAAGTAAACTCTTCCAGAACACGGCCTCACAGCCCGGGGGAAAAAACAAGTAAAATCTATAGGAGAGTATTGTTTACTAAATTTTTACCAGCTTCTAAAAGCTAAGATTTCAATCCTTTATTGATATCAAAGAAACAAAAATATCCTATTCAACTGATTGTTGCAGACAGCTTAAACTCCTGGACAGGAAAAATCAGAATTGTATCTTGAGGATACTTGGAATTTATTAATATCAGCATTACCTGCCAATATTTCCCAAACACCCTCTTAGAAACATGTTCTTTACAATGCTTTCTGAACACTAGCAAAGATATACCCTTACAGACATCTGCAAGACCAGAGCTTGGTCATTATGCTGGCTAGAGATTCGATGCACTACAATCCAAATGTATTTCAAAATACAGTATGGTAATAGGCCATACTGTGCAAAAGATAAGTGATCTTTTGGTGTTCAGTTAGTAGTAAGACAATTTCATGGCAGCAGAGGGGCCAGGTTCACTGTTATATGGGTCTCAGACTGCATAGGGCTTTAGCGGTTAAATTGCATGCCCTGAATTGGACCAAAGAGTGCAGCCATTGTACTTTTCTTCACCTATTCTCAAAGGGACATATTGTGGCACACTGTGCATCCAATGAAACATCTAAGCCATCTGAAAAGGCAATCCCATTTAAAGTGTGTAGCTGTAATCACCAAGAAAGTGAATTAAATATAATGTATAACTGACAAAAGGCATTCTGGCTGTAACTATGGTACAACCTGGATTATGCAAAGCTACATCTCAAAGCAGCCCAAGGTTTTGAAAGTGTTCCAGTGCATCGCTATTGACCATTTCCTTTTTCCTCTGTCTGGATTCATCTTCAGTTTGCACAACCTTATTACCTGATCACAGCCTCAAACACCTGTATAGAATTGATGCTGCTGCTCTTTATTCATGAAAGTTAGAGCTGGATGTCTTTAGCCTATTAGCATCCCATTTTATAAGCCTAGATGACCTTATCATATAGATGTTAAACAATACTGGCTTAACATTTTTTCCTTATTCCAAATATATAATTTCTTATGAGCTACAACAAAAACCTCTCCATTGATGCCCCCTTGTCATGGGAGAGAGGCTTGCATAGCCTAATGATGTTTTGAGCTCTGCTGGCGGTGGCACAATAGCCCCAGTAGGGTCTCCCATGCCAGACAGGTCAATACCGAAGGGTCTGACAAAGAGCGTCAAAGGGCAGGATGGGCTCTCTAGCCTTATGGCAATTATCCTAGGAGAAGGAAAACTCTAATCCCAAAGCTGGGCAGATGGTGCTCGTCCAACCCTGTAAGGTCAACCATCTAAGAGAAGGAAACTCTAATCAAACCTACAGCCCGAGGACCTCACTGCTACCGTCCATGCTTGCAAGGCCAGCAGATGAACCTTTGGTTTAAAAGGTGAGGCCAGTTCTGTGCACACTGCGCTCCACCAGACAAATCCATTGCACAGGCTTGAAGGACAAATCCAATTCAAAAAAAAAAAAGCCCTGTAGCGATAGGCAAGGGACGAAACGGTAGGTGTAAAGATGCACTGGAAGCTGCAGACCCAACCCTGCATGCAGGCGGTTCAGGACTTTGGTCGCTCGAGGCTGACCCGGGAGATGACAGTCTTGTTCGGCAGCATCCTGAATGACCAAGCAGCCTTTTTTAAGGAGAGCACTGCTTGCTCCATATGGAGAGGGGCCTAGAAAAGGTGACCTAACAAAAGCTCATCCCCAACTACCTGGTTGGCTAGCCGCAGCTAATGGGCATCTTCTGATGCTGTCAAACCAAGGCAAAGAAACAAAGGCGCACACCGGCCTCCAAAGGTGTAAATAAACTGACGCTTGCATGCTGGAACATCAGAACCATGCGAGACTCTGAAGATAGTGGATGGCCTGAGTGTTGTTCTGCTCTAATAGCCCATGAACTATCACGACTTAATATTGACATTGCTGCTCTTAGTGAAGTTCGTCTCCATGAGGAAGGCAGCCTTAAAGAACATGGCGCCGGCTACACACTTTACTGGTCTGGCAAGCCCAAAACCAAAAAACATCTTTCAGGAGTAGGCTTCATGATTAAAAACTCCATTGCCTCCAAACTCGAAACCTTGCCAACAGGACACTCTGATCGCATTATTTCCTTACGCCTCCCACATGTTGTTCTCTTTAGTATATATGCCCCAACTATGCAAGCTGACGCTGTAGAGAAAGACAAATTCTACACAGACCTACGCCACCTCATACAAAAAGTCCCTGTAGAAGATAAAATTATTATCCTTGGTGACTTCAATGCCAGAGTAGGAAAGAACTCCGAAGCCTGGAAAGGTGTCTTAGGCAAGCATGGTGTTGGAAATTGCAATGAGAATGGATGCCTCCTGCTAGAGTTCTGTGAAGAACAACAGCTGACTATTACAAACACTATCTTTCAGCAGAAAGACAACTTGAAGACAACCTGGATGCATCCCCGATCCAAACATTGACACCTCATTGACTATGTTCTAGTCCGCCAGAAAAACATTTGCGATGCCCGCCATACTCGAGTGATGCCCAGTGCAGAATGCCAGACAGATCATCGCCTCGTCAGATGTAAACTAAATCTTCATATTTTAAGTTCAAACCTAAGAGGGGTGGCATGTTAAAGAAGAGATTCCAAGTCAACAATCTTCAACAAATTACCATGAGAGACAACTTCCAGGCAAACCTGCAAACAAAACTTGAAGACCATCTTATAGATTCTTCTCCTACAGTGCTTTGGCAACATATCAAAAACAGTATCCTCCAGTCTGCAGAAGAATCCATCGGGTTCTCCCACAAGAAAAATCAAGACTGGTTTGATGAAAACAACCAAGAGATCCAGGAGCTGTTGGCAAAGAAGAGAACTGCTCACCAGGCATACCTCGCCCAGCCAACTTGCCATGTAAGAAAAGCAGCTTTCTGTCTCACATGTAGTAAACTTCAACAAAAACTCCGAGACATGCAGAACAAGTGGTGGATCAATATAGCAGAAAAGACACAACGCTGTGCAGATCTGGGTGATTCTAGAGGATTTTATGAAGCTCTTAAGGCAGTGTTTGGACCTACTTATCAGGTCCAAAGCTCCTTATACAGTACAGATGGTCAAACATTAATTACTGATAAAGCCTACATCCTGAATCGATGGGCTGAACACTATCAAAGTCTTTTTAGTGCCAACCAAGTACTCCAAGGCTCAGCTATCCAACATATGATACAAAAACCGATGAAAAATGAATTGGACATAGCTCCCACTTTGGAAGAGACCCTTAAGGCCATACAGTTGAAAAATGGCAAGGCAGCTGGGATTGATGGAATCCCACCTGAACTTTGGAAACACAGAGGTCATGTACTCCATGATAAATTCCACGAACTCCTTGTGAATTGCTGGGAAAAGGGGAAACTGCCATCAGATCTCCGAGATGCAGTCATCATCACCCTGTACAAGAAAAAAGGAGCAAAATCCAATTGCTCAAACTATCAAGGCATAACACTGCTCTCTATTGCTCGAAAAATCCTTGCAAGGATACTTCTGAACAGATTAGTTCCTGCCATTGCAAAAGAACTTCTTCCTGAAAGTCAATGTGGCTTCAGAGCCAATAGGAGTACTACAGATATGGTATTTGCCCTTAGACAACTGCAAGAGAAACCTAGAGAGCAGAACAAGGGTCTCTATGTAACATTTGTTGACCTCACCAAAGCCTTCGACACCGTTAGTAGAAAAGGTCTGGAGCAGATCCAGGAAAGACTAGGATGTCCCCGCAAATTCCTTAAAATGATTACCTTGCTACATAAGGGCCAGCATGGTCAAGTCAGATATGGCGATGCTCTTTCAGAGCCCTTTCTAATAACTAATGGAGTGAAGCAAGGTTGTGTTCTTGTGCCAACTTTATTTACAATCTTCTTCAGCATGATGCTCCAAAGGGCTACGGCAGAGCTCAAAGAAGACGACGGCATCTATATACGTTACTGTACTGATGGTAACTTGTTTAACTTAAGCTGTCTGAGGGCTCACACTAAGATTCTAAACTATCTAGTCCGTGAGTTGCTCTTCGCTAATGATGCTGCCCTTGTTGCCCACACAGAAGCAACTCTGCAGCACCTAACATCCTGCTTCGCAACAGCTGCAGAGCCGTTTGGGCTGGAAGTCAACCTGAAGAAAACAGAAGTTCTTTACCAGCCTGCACCACAGGACGAACACCACCATCCCCACATTGCCGTCGGCAACTCGATGCTTAAGTCCGTTCAGCAGTTCACCTACCTGGGAAGCATCATCTCCTCAGATGCCAAGATTGACAAAGAGATCGATCACAGATTAGCAAAGGCACATAGCACATTTGGAAGACTTTACAAAAGAGTCTGGAGTAATAAACACCTGAGGCGAAACACAAATACCAGTGTGTATAGAGCCATTGTACTGTCTATTCTCCTTTATGGGTCTGAAACGTGGGTCACCTATCGCCACCACTTACGACTCCTTGAACGCTTCCATCAGTGCTGTTTACGCACATTCCTAAATATACACTGGACTGACTATGTGATGAATGTTGCTGTCCTTGAGCAAGCAGGGATCACCAGCATTTAAGCCATGATATTGAGAACACAGCTGTGCTGGGCAGGGCATGTTTCTAGGATGGAGGACCATTGCCTCCCAAAAATAGTATTCTACGGTGAACTCGCCACGGGTCAGCGTAAGAGGGGCGCTCCAAAAAGGCGATACAAGGACTCCCTGAAACAACATCTCAGGCTCAGCCAAATTGATCACCAACAATGGTCCGCCCTGGCCTCACATTCGGAGGCATGGAGACACACTATCCACAATGCTGCAGCCTTATTTGAGAACTCACACCAAACAAGTCTTGAAGAGAAACGACAACGCAGAAAAAATCACAACCCAGAAACATCATCCAAGGAAACCTTCTGCTGTGCTTTCTGCAACTGGACTTGTCTATCTCAGATTGGCCTAATCTTCATTTGCGAAGAGAAGCCAGAGAGAGAGAGAGACAACAAAACATCCTCCATAGGGTCGTAGGAATGTGAGAAGCTACTATAATCAAGTCATACTGCTTGTCCATCTAGGTCAGTGTTGTCTCCTCCAATTTTCAGTGGTCCCTCAGACAGAATCTCTCTCATCTAGTAGCCTTTTAACTGGTGATGCTAAGGGTTGAATCTGTAAATTTCCACATGCGGTGCATGTGCTTTACCAGACTAGTGATCATCTTCCCAGGGTCAAGAGCCAGATGACTTTAGAGGAAAGAGTCTTGCAGCCTTTATTGTTTCTACATATACATTTATCTTTATTTACAAATGTTCATGGTAAGCAAATATAATGGAGCTGTAACATTACATGAGACCTTGGAGAAGTTTCTTTTTTAGAGTACAACTCCCAATCCCCCAATGGCCATGATGGTTGGAAGATTCTGGAGGTAACACTCTAAAAGAGTAACCTCACCAAACTCTGTATTAGAGAAGACATGCCTCTGAAATCCAACTATCTTTCTCCACAATGAAAGCTCCTCAGCCTCTTTCCCCAACTTCTCCTTCCATCTATTGAAATCAATCTTTGCATGCTCAGCCACCAGAGAGGTATGGTTTCCATGGAAGTCCTATGCATTCTGGGGACCTTCCACAAGGCTGAGGACAAAATGGTTTGGGGCTTCTTAGCACAGCAACTTGCCACATCTGTGATCATTCCCATCTGAGAGCTGGCTAGTGTGCCTAGAAGGGAAAGAAGTTCCTTCATATTGACAATCATGACCTTTGCAATATGAATGCATCTCTGAAGTCTGTTTTTCTCTTAATATTATGATCAAATGCTAAATATTATTTAAATTTTGTTTTCTGACCAGCAAAAGTACCCAGGTTTGCCCAGGTTAAAAAGTACCCTCACTGCAGTGCATACTCTCTCGCTTTCTCTCATCTTCACCCCCCAAGCCTTCTCTTTTCAGCTGGTCTTTCTTTCTCCACCCTGATACTCATTTGGCCTGTACCAGCTTTGCTTAGGCTACTACAAACTCCTTTTTTCCCCTTATCCAATGCTGTTTCTCTTATCTGTCCCATTCTCTCTCTCTCTCTCTCTCTTTTTGGTCTGCCCTCTATCCCTCCATCCGAGTGTTTTTGTTCAGCCTTTCCATCACTTAATCCACCTCCCTACTCTTACTATCCACAAAATTTCTCTCCCACCTCTCTCAGTTGCCATAGTCTAGTTCTCCATAGTCAGATTTTGTGAGTGGTGAAAATTGTTTGCTCACTATGCAAATCATTGGTTATGAAAGGACTTAGCAGCACATGCACATGCGCCCAGAAGCATTTCTTTCAATCATGCTTTATAACTATAAGGACTGGGTTTCTTAGATTATTTGCATGTAATGCAGAAGGGGATACAATCTACAGCCCAAGTTGTTTTGTGAACCACTCCCCATGACCTCTTTTCTTTACCACCTTTTCTCCTCACAGAGATCCCAGGCCTTTATCAATTGCAGGAAATATTAAATAGAAATAAGGATTCCACAAGATTTGAAATACTGCTTGAGAAATCTAAAATTACCCAACTGTGCTGTGGTGCTGCCATCATCAGTATCATGCTTATTTGTGTGCTGCTTTTCCACGGTAGACAATGCAAAAAACATACATAATACAAAACATTTCTAAATAATCCAATAACAAGTATAAATTAAGATTGAAATAATTGTTCTGTAGATGAAACATCTCACAATAATAAATATAAACTAAAATTAAATAATAATGTGCACTAGCATCTAATCAAGATATACCAAAAGGGAAAGAAAGAAAAAAACTCAATAGTAGCAAAAATGTATTTCCTCCAAAATTAAGGGCTTGTCTACAGGTAAGGCAAAAACTCCAAATGACGTTCTGCCTGCATGCCCCCAAAGCCCTGCACATTATTATGCTCCACAGACACATGGGGTACCTTGTCTTCACTGTTTCTGCAGAGTTTCATCCACCGCCACCGCCGCCACCACCTCAACAATAATTTAAAGATCTGGAGGTAGTTCCCGGCCAAAGGGAGAGGTTTTCTCCTTTCCCCTGGCTTGGCAGCGCTGCCTCTGCCCACTCACTCACTTGCCCATCGCAGGAAGAGTCACTTGAAGAAAGCGATGGAAACACTTGAAGGAAGCGATGGGCAAGTGAAAAGCAGGCAGAGACAGTGCTGCTGAGCCAGGGGAAAGGAGAAAACTTCTCTCTTTGGCCAGGACTGTCTCTGGAGCTTTAAAATTGGTCATGGTGTTAGCAGTGGTGGTGGTGGTGGTGGTGGCAGCAGACAAAAATATGGAGAAAACCATAACATAACATAAACTTGGAAGATTGGGAAATCGCTAGGAGAAGATCTATGTCATTTACTGCATGCCAAGTTTAAGAGAAAATTAAATAAAAATTTCGCAAAGGTGGTATTATACCCCAGTGAGAATTAATAAGATGAATAGTAAGATGAATGTTTTATGCTGGAAATGTGGGAAAGCTCGGGGTTCACTAATTCACATGTAGTGGAGATGTAGGTTAATTAAGAAATACTGGGAAAAAGTACATGATAAAATGAAACAGATATTGAATATCGAGTTAGAATTTAAACCAGAAGTGTACTTATTAAATGTAATAAAGGGTTTAAAGAGGAATGAAGAACATTTGTATTGGAAGATAATATTGTATATGTTAACCTCTGCAAGATTGGTGTTAGCCAAAAAATGGAATAGAAAGGAAGTGCCGACGGTTGAGGAATGGGAGGATAGACTTTTAGAAATGATAGAAATGGATGAATTGACAAACAGATTGAGCAATAAGGATAATGGATATGTAAAGAAGGAATGGTCTGCTTTAATTAAATTTTGGATTGAAACAAATGATATAGAGGATACAAAGGAGGTATATCAAGTTAATGAAGTAGTTTAGGATATAAGAAGGTTGGACGAATATACTATCCAGTGTAATATTGAGATAAACGGTAAATTATGCATAATCGGGGGAGAATATAACACAACAATACCTGGGGAAAGTTAAGACTGGAAAGTTAGATACAAGATAAGTATGGGATAAATCAAGTTTAGAGATAAAGAAGCGAAGTTGGGTAATAGAAGATTGTAAGCAGTATATTTGGAGGGGAAAGGGTACTAAAATGGAGTACAGATCAACAAGTGAGAGATAAGGGGTAAAACGGGACTATTGAATTGTAACAGAAGTACGGGGAGCGAGAAATAAGGAAGAAAACAACGACAGGAAGTTGACTCAAAGATCGATAAAGGAAGTCTTACCACAAGCCGGGATGAAGAAAAGAAGAGAAAATTAAATCATACAATATGTAATTATTGGTCATATTACAATTGTGTTATATACAAAGCTGGATATGTAGACATTGTAAACACTGATTATTTGTGCTGCACTTTAAGAATGTATTGACAGGAAATAAAAAATAAAATTAAAAAAAATATATGGAGAAAACCCCAAATCCCACATACTCCACATCTAGGTCTCTCTCTGGCTTTTCTTCGCAAACAAAGATTCAGGAAGGACTCATCCCATGCTTTCTGCAAGCGCGCTGATGACTAAAAAGGCCAATCCGGGATAAAGAAGTCGAGTTGCAGAAAGTACAGCAGAAGGTCTCCTTGGGTGATGTTTTCGGGTTGTGATTCTTTCTGCGTTGTCGTTTCTCTTCAAGACTTGTTCGGCGTGAGTCCTCAAATAAGGCTGCAGCATTGTGGATAGTGCGTCTCCATGCCTCCCGATGTGAGGCCAGGGCGGACTATTGTTGGTGATCCATTTGGCTGAGCCTGAGATGTTGTTTCAGGGAATCCTTGTATCGCTTTTTTGGAGTGCCCCTCTTACGCTGACCCGTGGCGAGTTCACCGTAGAGTATACTCTGAAATGCTGCGAATGTGGGCCATGGCACGTGTGGTTGGATCAGCCCAGATTTGGGGGAAAGGCCATTTGGGGGCATTTGCATGGGGATTGTGGGTTTTTTATAGTGTAGACAACCCCTAACTCTCGCCCCAGCCAGAAAGAGGGTCCCACACTCATGATCTCTGAACAATGTACAAACAAGAGAAGGGGCTACTGTGTAATGAAACTAAAGAAGGAGTGCCAAAGACTCCAAACTGCAAACTGGAAGAACCACCCAGAAAATGTTTTTGAATGTAAGGTAGATTAATATTGAGAAATAATGTAATAGAGGAACGCACAAGTGGGAGATACAAACACAACTATGTACAAAACATATATAAAAAATAATAATTAATACAAAATCAGGTAAGGAACTCAAAACATATAACAGAAAAACAACATGACCAACGCGTATACGGTAAGGAATTGTATAAACATGTATGGATACACAATGAGGACATATCAGGAATGTGACTTTCCAGGAAAAGCTGCAAAGGCTTTTCCCACTGATCATTTGGAGTCCCCCCCCCACTTCACATTATGTCGAATCACCACATGATCTCATTAAGACAAAAGGTATTCTCCTTGAATTTTATGAGGAGTATTTTCTCCATTTAGAGAACTCCTTAGTTACTTCTGGAATGGCTTATCTACAACAGCTTTCTTAATCTTATTTGTGCTTGGTCAAATTTAATACAGTTAATACATTTTTAATTCGTAATTCCTGAACGGGCTCAACTATGCAGGAGTCTTGGTGGTCCATTTTTGCATGATCTTTTACTTACACTTTTGATACACAATTCCTGAAAGGGCTCAACTATACAGGAGTCTTGGTGGTCCATTTTTGCCTGATTATTTCAGGGGAGGCTTAGCCTCCTCTCTAGATTTCAGGAGGTTTGAGCTCCCTGATCCCCCCACCTGGGGTTCCCTGCTTATTTTATGGCAAGGCACGGTTAATGGAACACATTACTATAGCAAAATGCACTATATGAGATCCTTCATTGCTGGTTGCAATTTGAAACTAGTACTATACTCCTTAATTTTGACAGGAAGCAAGAACTCAGGGTTTTTTAAAAATATAACTGCTGTATTGTAACATAATTTCCAAACTATGAGTGGTAAACAAAAAAAAAGTGCTTCTGACATACTATTTTTTTTTAATTCAGATTTGCTACAATCTGTTAAATCATCTAGAGGAAGATGTCAGCCTTTGTGTTACATTGTTAGGTTTAATTCTTTATATGTTTTTATTATTCCAGGCTTGCTGGTAAGTGAAAGCACCATTTGTGACAGAGGATATACATATAAAGTAGTACGATGGGCACAGCAAGGCCAAGGTAGTGTGATGAGATTGAAGTGGCTTCAGCGTGACAAAAAAGGAACCACAAATTGTATACTATAGTTATACAACCTTCTTTATAAGAAGGTGTAATGTGCCATGACAGCCCCCACATTTTTAATAAACTCATCATTGGCTACTGTCTATAATCTGGCTTGCTGTGGCCTTTCACAAGGTTGGCAGTAAATCAGGACTCCCCAAATAACAAGGCTGAAGTCATGCTGAAGAGCTTGTACAACCTAAGGAAGGGCCTATTAAATTCCTCAAAAGGTTATATTCCCAGGTAGGGGTTATGTGGAAGTCTCAGAAGACTGCTAAAGTTTGGGTGATGGTGGCTCATTCTCCCAGGGTGTCTCTGGAAGTGAGACATTCACCCATCACATCAAAGGTAGTTGGATGCTCATTGCCATGCAAGATGCAGGTCTTCCTCTTAGAAATCTCCAGAACAATAGAAGGCTGCCTGTCACTCATCAGTACTAAAATATTCCTTCCTTCCACGATTGTTAACACACCCAGGGATCCATTGTTTAACTCTGGGAATCTCTGGCAAACATTGCCTTCCTTTCAAATCACCCATTCAGGGGGAATATCGACTATAAATATCACCTCATAACTCTACCTCAGTGTGCACAGATCCCCTTTCTCCCATCGTCACGGTAGTCTTTGACATCAGTCCTCCTTCCTACCCCACTCCTATGTGCCTTTTGCTGCTTGATCCTGTGAACATGATATGTCACTGCTCTTCAGATTGGTATAGTATAACCTATCATCCCCTCAGTCTATTCCTCTATCCAAATACTTCCTACTTTCTTCAATAGCCTTGTGTGAGTGGCTTGAAGCTTGAGTGTTGGTGTGAATGTTGTTAAGACTATTTTCCAATAAAGACATCTTTATTCTATTTTATTGTGGGCTTGAGTCCATTCAGTGAGTACTGATATACACAGGTCAAAGATCCCACAGTTACCAACCTCTTGTATGCTAATTTGAGTTAATTCAGTTCCCCAAATCACGATTTAGACACACGTGGACATTCCACAGACCTCAACAATTCAGGTAACAAAGGCAGTATGTGTGTACCAAAAGTTGCTTTACATCCCACAACTGTGTGGAAGCTGAAAATGTGTATATGAACAGTTGTGGTATCTCTTTATTTTCTACTTACACCTAATCAGGAACTTAAAAATAATTTTCATGAGGAAAGATGTTTAAACTATGCCCTATTATGAGTACATACATTTTCCCACTTCACTGTGCTTATGTCAGCAGATTTCTTTTCCAACAAAACAAAAAACCCAGCAAACACCAAAAATGCCAGCTTGTGTTATACTCACACATTCCTTGTTTCATTTTATCCTCCACAAGGTCAGTAGAGAAACCCTATGGAGAGCTAGGCTCCCAGAACCAGAAAAATGTTGCATTATCTCTCGTTTATTTCTATCATTTATCTTTTGCACAGTGTAGCCTATTTCCAACTCACAAGACCTGTAGGTTTGTGACTTAAAAGTTTCATTCCAACAGACAGTCCTGCTGAACCAATATGCCACTCTGCCTGAGTTATCTGGCATTTGCTCACTCATTAGATAAGGGGCTTGTGGCAGCTCATAGTGGTATCTTGCCTCTGAGCTGCAATCAAGAATAATTCAGGAGGCAGTAGATGAAAACGGGCTACATCATAAGCATTTGAATAGTACCATTACTGCTCTGTTATAAGAGAAAAGCAAAATTAGCATTTCCCCAAGCTCATTATAAATTTAAGAAATGAGGTAAAAATGCAGCATAGTTTCAAGCAAGGAAAAGTGCTTGCTCATGTAAAATCTTCCTCTGTAAGGACAGTGACTGTTTTGATAGATCTGCTGTAGAAATTAGATATTGATAACCATGGATATTTATTTTAATTTGGTGATGGAGCACACTATATACAACAGAGTTTAATAAATATTTTTCAGTGTAACAGTATTATCAGAAAAAGATCCCAGTAGGGCTAGAGTTTTTTATTACTTTCATTGAGTACTGGAAATATTATTTTAGCTATGCAGGAGCAAATGTGTCCTTCTATTATTCATGAGCAGATATTGCTTAGTCTTAGCCTTTCATTCAGCTCAATGGAAAGTGTAAAAGATTTTTTGCATAAAAATATACTTTGCAAGAGTAATTAAGTAGTGAAATTTCCCATTCCTATATCTGTAACAGCTTATACAAGAAAAGTATTGTCTACATGAATATTAACAGTATAATTTTCCTTAGCCATTAGGAGTAACATAAGTGATTGTTTTATGTCAAAACATTTTGCATACCATGTACATAAGAGTTATACCTTTATGGATTTTGTTGGCTCTGTTTTGCTGTTTATTTTTGTTGTCTTAGTATTCAAAGAGAATGATCCAGAACCATTGTGCTTAATAAACTAAATGACAGTCCAGAAAAACATTCTTTTAAAAAAAATCAGGTAGACAGGATTACTAACTGGGGGCTTGTCTACATGGGCTAAATATCCCAGCTTGGCCCCTTCTCAGAGCCCTACAGTCCATATGACCCCAGGGGCAAATGTGGGGCTGAGATGGGGGCAAGCAGGGGTAGGGCCTGATAAACCATTTTATACCAATACCCACTTAAATCCATGACCACAAGCAAAAACAGGAACCCATCTGGTATATTGGCCCTTGCTGCCACTTCCAGTTCCCTGGTACTCCTGGAAGCCCGGCAGGGGTCCCTCAGCATTTGACCAAGGCTGGTAACATGCAGGGGCCTTCAGTCACATGTTGCGGGGGGCCCTCCTGCCTTCCAAAATAGCAAAGAAAATGGCAGTGGCAGCGGCTGCAGCGATGGGTCGGCATTTCTGTTTGGACTCTGGCCCATTTCATCGAGGTAAGAACAGGGGAAGAACAGACTGGCCCCTCATTATGCTGGCAGGGAGCCAGCTTATCCTGGCTTGTGTAGATGAGCCCTAGGATTCTGAATTGGAGTCTAAGCACTACTTTAAATAAAGTCAGCAAAGCACACATGATGAAGCAACATGGAAGGTGGGAAGAAGAAAGAGAAATATGCGTATGGCACTCTAAAGCATAGTTGTACATTACATCTGCCAATTATTTGGATATAGAATCACAGAATCATAGAGTTAGAAGGGGCTGCAAGGGCCATCCAGTCCAACTCCTTGCCATGCAGGAATACACAACTAAAACATTCTTGAAATATGCCCAACCAAACTCTGCTTAAAGGTCTCCAAAGAAGGAAAGTCCATCGCTTGCCAAAGCAATCTATTCCTACTGAACAGCTCTTACAGTCAAGTCTTCCTAATGTTTAGATGAAACATCTTTTCATGTAATTTGAATCCATTGGTTTGTGCTCCAGTCTCTAGAGCAGCAGTATACAATCTCATTCTATCTTCTAAACAACATCCCTGCAGATATTTAATTATAGCTATCATATCACCTATTAGTTTTCTCTTCTACAAGCTAAACATACCCAGCTCCCCAAGCCATTTCTCACAAGGCTTGGTTTCAAGAATTTTTACCATCTTGGTTACATTCCTCTAGACACATTCCAGCTTGTCAATAACCTTCTTGAATTACGGTGCCCAGAAATGGACACAGTATTCCAGGTGAGGTCTGCCCAAAGCAGAATAGAGAGGCACTCTATTCTTCCCTTGATGTAGACACTATAATTTTGTTGTTGGCTATGCATACTACAGTCAGTCCTCCATATCCACAGGTTTTGCACCCACGAATTCAACCAACCATGGCTTGAAAATATTTGAGGTGGGGGATTCCAAAACACAAACTTTGCTGTTTGCCATTTTATATAAGGGCCACCATTTTACTACACCATTGTACATAATGGGACTTGAGCATCCATAGATTTTGCTATCCACAGGGGCTCCTAGAACCAAATACTGAGGACCCCTGTATTTAGAATATCAAAAGTCACTGTTTCACCTCTTAAAGAATTGGTTAAACCAGTATGTTGTCTCAGTTTAAGAGCCCTTTGTCTCTGCTTTACTTTAAGCTTGGTGTTTTTTTATGTGATCAATGAGGAAGGGATATCAAAGATACAACTGATGCGAAATATAGCAGTACTGTACAGGAACCACTGAATAATTTAAGTGATTTTTTTTTCCATTTGTACATATGACTCCATAAGCAATGTAAACATTTAAGCTTCACATAGAAATGTACCCTTTTGTGTTTCATGTGCCTTAGACCACACTGGATTAGCCTGTGGTTTTTGTTTGTGTGTGAGTGTGTGCGCGCACATGTGTGTATAACAGATACAGAGAGAGCTTAGCAAATCAGCCTCATTTTTTTTTTTTTGCAATTTTACCTAAGTTGGCAGAATGATCACCGAGTAAGTGTAAGTATATTAACATATATGCAATATTTGTAAGATGAAGAATATTATGTCAGTACTTCTGGGCTAACCCTATACAGCATGCATTAATTTAAATCATTTCCTTGTGTGAGTCACAGTTTGTTTATAACCTCACAAGAAAATTATTTAAAAAGAAAGCTGTATAATGGTAAATGTCAATGGTACGGTAATACTTTTTACCTTATTCATCTGTTTTGGGTGCTTTAACTTCGGTAGTTGCACACTTCTTGTTATGTTTGTTGAGCTTTTAGATGTGGCATAAAAGATGTCACGCGATTTTTCCTGACTAATTATATGCATCTTAAATAATATGAAATGTTAGAGTAGATGACTAAAATGATTTTGGATCTCAATTATGTAGCAGTGTCATATTATTGAAGAAGCTATTTCTATTAACAGTTAAATATATACTCCATTTATTTTTGTACATGCATTTAGATTCATCAGTACATAGCAGAATGCCACATCTCACAAACGATATATTGAGTATATTTAAACATTTTTCCAGGGTGGAAAAATTCCCATCAGATGGACAGCTCCTGAAGCTATAGCCTACAGGAAGTTCTCTTCAGCAAGTGATGCATGGAGTTATGGGATTGTGATGTGGGAAGTGATGTCATATGGAGAACGGCCATACTGGGAAATGTCTAACCAGGATGTAAGTATTTCAGATCACTACAGGTTACTGTTTGCCTGTTGTGCTTATTAAACTGAACACATTCTAAGCATGGCTTTTAGTATGCCTAACATAGGCTCTGGGGCTTCCTAAGGAATTACAAAAAGGAACAGGATATAAATTGACATTTATATAGTTGTCACCATCAATATCATAGCAACTGAGGACCTTAAAACTTGGGCACACTCTTATAGAAAGATATAATATTTCAGATGGTCTTGCCCCAAGTGATAACCAGCATTTTGATTGTGCCTGGAGATGGACTGGTAGCAATTGAAGCTGTTACGAGGGAGTTACATGTTCTCTCTAACCGCAGCCTCGGTCAGCAATCTGCCTACAGCATTGTGGACTATCTGTAATTTCCAGAAGGTTTCCAAAGGTAGTGCTATGTAGAGAGCCATACTGTAATCCAAATGGAATGTAATCAAAGCATGTAAGATCTCAACCAGATCTGACATACCCAGGAATGGGTGTAGCTGACACGCTAGTTTTAACTATACAAACACGCTCCTGTTCACCACTGAAACTCAGGCGTCCGGGCTCAGGACTGAGTCCAGGAATAAACTCAATCTATAAACTTGAGATTTCAGGGAGAGCATACCCTGTCTAGCATGGGCTGAATCCATATTGCCTAGTCTGCCTTTCAGCTAACCAGGAGTACCTCTGTCTTGTCTTTATGAAGATGAATTCGGCATGAATTTCATGTTTCAGCATCTTAAAGCCATGCAATCTGAGCCAAAGTTTCTGAACATGGATTTCAGAATACATTTAATGCACCATAGCTTGAAAATACAGAGCATAAACTTATATGCTTTGTATTAATATATTGATGGGTTTTTCATATTAATTATGTAACTATTCAATAAGAAATGTTACCTGTCCAAGTAGATAACTGTTGCATTATTGTAGTAACTCAAAGCTGGGTTAGTGCTGATTTATGCATAATTAGGTAGGTAACAGGCACTAGAGGTGTCCATTAATTATTATCGTTGCACAGTCTTTCATTCTTATTGCTTAATTAATAACCATTAGCCAGCGTGGTTGAACTTTGCATGAAAAGTAAAAAGCTTAACAGACTGAGTTAAAAGACAGCTTTGGGACATGATAAAATTCAGTCACTTCATAAAGCAGGTCTACATAAAACTACATAAAATAAGTTTACTACATAAAACAGGTCTGTCTGTGTTCTCTTTTGACATACTCTCAAACGGCTCACCTAAAGATGTTTGCCCACCATTTTTCATACCGGGCCTTATAAATTCTAAATACTAATTCTCTGCTTTGGGGCTTTGCTGTGGGGAGGCATGCATGGCCACTGGCCACAAGAGATACATCCTGCTACAGGAAAAATCCTCACCAAGAGGTAGTATTTATTTATTTATTTATTTATTTAATATCCCCACTTTTCTCCCATATGGATCCCAAAGTGGGCACTACTAAATACCAATTGATCAGGAGGGACAGTTCAGGAGGGCTACTGCCTTGAAACCTTGCTTGGGTGGTTTTAAGAGGAGATTAAATAGTATGATGGAAGTTCAGACCCACATTGGGTATTCTTCAGCAGGGCTAATACAGGACAAGGTCTGTCTACTAAATAATAAGACTGATACAATAACCTATCTTTATTTATATATATTATGAATCTAATGCTTGTCCCCTTCAATATACTCCCTGTTTACACTCACACACCAACGCAGTCTTGTTTTCCACTGGTCAAAGACGTGGAACATATCAGTTTCTGTCAGCTGTGTCAACATATCCGCCATTTTCTTCTTTACTGCATCAATTGACTCAAAACGTGTTCCTTTAAGCACTGATTTCACTTTAGGGAAAAGAAAAAAGTTGCATGGTACCAAATCTGGTGAATATGATGTTCAAGTGTAGTAAAGTATTTGTCCGCCAAAACCTGCTTCACAGAAAGTGCATATGAGCAGGCACATTGTCTTGATGAAGAATGAAACGATTTTTCCACAGTTCTGGTCTTTTTTTCTCTCAGCTTTGTCAAAACTTCCTTACAACAATGCTGGTTCATTGTTCTGACTTCTGGAACCCATTCTGCCAAAATTACGCCCTGGATGTCAAAAACAAAGAAACAATGAGCATGGCTTTGAATGTGGACTTGCTTTGATGTGCTTTTTTCATTCTTGGTGATGATGGTGTTTTCCAGTGCATTGACTGTTGTTTTGTCTCAGGATTATAGTGGAAGATCAAGTTTCCTCACAAGTGATGATTTTTTTGAAAAAGGTTTGGGTCCACCTCAAGTTGCCGCAGAATGTCACATTGCTCGACTTTTAAACTTAGCATTTTTCCGGCACACAACAGACAACACAGCTGCTTTAAACAACGACTGACAATTAAGAGAATGGCCGAGAGTGTGGATGTTTGTCATGCAGGTTCAGACATGTTCAAGGTCACCACTCATGCTTCACAATCAGTTATCCCTGATTTGTCTGAAAGGTAGAAACACAGTCTCCTTATTTAGTAGACATACCTCATATATCACCTTCAGTAATATAGGCTAATATAAAAAATAAGTATAAAGCTGAAGAAGTACACGAAATCAATCACAGTCACAAAGTATAATCTAAATAACTTCCATGCAGGGTCCAAAGACCACGTAAAGAACAGATTTGCAATACTAAGCCTAGTTAGCTGAGAATCAGAACTATGGACTGAAACCAGGCACATTATCAGGTAAGAATGCAAAAAGCCTATTCTGTTGACAAAAGGAAAGAAAATCCTCATTGGGTAATTAATGATACTCTTCAAGCAGTAAAGGAGAGACAATAAGCAAAAGTAAAAGGTAACAGAAATATGACTTAGAATCCTAAATGTAACTGTGAAGTTAAAGGCTTTCATGACCATAGATTTTCCTTGGGGTTTTTCTGGACTGTGAGGCCGTGTTCTGGAATAGTTTCTTTCTGACGTTTCGCCTGCGTCTGTGGCTGGCATCTTCAAAGAATGGTTGGGTAGGTGTGTGTATGGAGTTTAAATGCTGTGAACCCCTGTTGGGGAGTATATGTAAATTTGTATATTTGAATGTTTAGTTTCTGGGTATAGGAATACAAGGCTCATTAGTGTCTGTTTGGCTAATGGTTGATTGATGGGCCATTGTCTGCTGGAACTCCCCTTGTCCCTGGGTGGAATTCCTTTGTAGGTGTTGAGTTTTCATGATGGAAAAAGAGAAGGGAGGAACGCTGCCATTCTTGGATGTCCTAATCATCTGCAAACCAAACCAACGGTTAGGCCACAAGGTATACAGAAAAACCCCACACATGGACAGATACCTACACAAGAACTCCAATCATCACCTAGGACAAAAAAGAAGTACAATAAAAACATTGGTAGATTGTGCAAAAAGGATCTGAGAACCCCACTATCTGGAGGACGAACTGAAGCACCTAAACTGGGCCCTACAGGCTAATGGTTACTCCAGATCAGACATCACAAGAGCAGCCAGACCCAGAAAAAAACACAGGAATGAAGAAGAAAAACAGCCCCCCAAAGGGAAGGTATTTTTAACATACATCAAGGGAGTCACAGACAGAATAGGGAAACTGATGAGGAACACTACCTCTAAACAATCTACAGACCAACCAAGAAAATCCAAGAAATGCTATGCTCAGCAAAGGACAAAAGAGACCCTCTCACAGCTGCAGGAGTTTACCGCATACCATGCAGCTGTGGACAAGTTTACATAGGGACCACTAAACGCAGTGTGCAAACACAAATCAAGGAACATGAAAGACACTGCAGACTGGGCCAGCCAGAAAAATCAGCAGTAGCAGAACATGTGATAAATCAACCTGGACACAAAATGCAATTTGAAAACACAGAAATTCTAAACCAGGCCAACAGTTATCATGTCAGAATGCACAGAGAAGCTATTGAAATCCACAAACACCTGGACAACTTCAACAGGAAAGAAGAAACCTTAAAAGTAAACAAAATCTGGCTCCCAGTTTTGAAGAACAATAGAATCAAAACTCAACACCTACAAAGGAATTCCACCCAGGGACAGGGGGAGTTCCAGCAGACAATGGCCCATCAACCAATCATTAGCCAAACAGACACTAACGAGCCTTGCATTTCTATACCCAGAAACTAACCATTCAATTACACAAATTTACATATACTCCCCAGCAGGGGTTCAAAGCACATAAACTTCACATACACTCCTACCCAGCCTTTCTCTGAAGATGCCAGCCACAGATGCAGGTGAAATGTCAGAAATAAACTATTCCAGAGCACGGCTTCACAGCCTGGAAAAAAACCAAGGAAAATCTAAATGTAACTGTTCAGGGACAAAGATAACTATTGTAATAATCAGTACAAAGATATAGAAGAAGATAACAAAAGGGGAAGAACAGGAAACCTCTTTACAAGATCTGAGAAACCAAAAGGAAATTTAAACCATGAGTAGAAATGCTAAACATTCAAAAGGGAAACATTATGGTATCAGAACAAAAAAGAAGATGGAAACAATACACTGAAGAACTATAAAAAAAAAGAGATGAAGGGATGACAGATTCCTTCAAGGAAGAAACATTTGATAAAGTACCAACAGTTTTAAGGAGTGGAAACTGCTCTCAAAGCACTTAGAAGAAGTAAATCACCAGTAACAGATGGTATACCAACTGAGCTATTTCACACTTTTTTGTTTTGTGCCTTCAAATTGTAATTGTGACTCCCTAAAGCAAACCTATCACAGGGTTTTCTTGGCAAGATTTGTTTGGGGGGGTTGCCTTTGTCCTCCTCTGAGGCTGAGTGTGACTTGCCCAAGTAGAGGCAGAATCCATCCAAATTCTAACAAAAATCTCCCAACAAATATGGAAAACCAAACAGTGGACGACAGACTAGAAATGTTCAAGATACAGCCTAAACCCAAAGAAAAGGGATACTAGGTTTTGTAGTAATCATCAGACCATTTCTTAAATCTCCCATGAAAGAAAAGTAATGTTCCACATTTTATAATACAGACTTCCATCTTCAGTTTGTTTATAGTGGCTAATGGAGTGTGACAAAGATTTTCAAAAGAAAATCAACCTGTAATTCATACATTATAACAAAGACATTGATTATGCTGATCACAAAAAACTTTGGAGTGCCACAACTTTTTGATGTCCTGATGTGTAACCTGTAGCATCATTAAGGCTGATGTCACCCCTCTCTCCAGCAGTGTCACCTGGTGTGGCTCAGCCTCTCCACACACCCCTAGTGTTGCTACTGTGTGTAACCTATACTCAGTGTAAGATGCCACTATTATGAATATGGATAAACAGAATGGTTCCCAGTTAGAAAGAGGGTCAGACAAGGATGCATCTTATCACCGTATCTGTTTATTTTCTGAGCAAGACATATCATGCAGAAAGTAGGATTGGAGTCAGAAAGGAGGAAATGTGGAGACTGGATTTTAACTGGAAAATTAAATCAATAATGTAAGATAGGCAGATGATGCCATATTACAGTATTGGCAAAAAATAGTAAACACTTGGAGTGACTATTAAGGGATCTTGTAAAAATATGTTTTTGTAATTGATATATATACATGAGTTAGCATTTTAAAAAATAATGCTTAAGTTAAATATCATGTAAGGACATATTTCCATAAATCCACAGGAGAACTGGGGAAAGGAGGATCAATGATAACCAATTAACCAAAGAATTCCAATCTAAAGGAGCATAGTTAAAAAGTGAGGAATAAAACACAGATTTCCCAGTAGTGCACTACAGACTGTATAACTGGAGATGGGGCATTTCATTGGAATCATTCTGGAGCAACTACCACTTCATCTTATTGTTCTGGTGCAAATTGTTTTGCAACTGCATGTTTAGATGCTGATATTAAAATCCTGGAAATAAGTCTTACTGAAACTAAGCAAAGCAACTTTAGAACTGGGCTACAATTCTTCTTTTCTTGCTGATCAGTACAAGACATCTATTTAGTATCCATACTTCTTATCGGTACTCAGGGCATGTAGTAATCAATGTGAGGTAGCTTATTTATTGTTTCACCTCTATACATAGAAAACGGTGACGTTAGGACTTTTTGTCAGTCTGTGATGGTCCATGTTAGTTTGAGCCAGTATGATATAGTGGTTTGAGCATTGGACTATGACTCTGGAGACCATGGGGTTGTCTAGACAATGAAAATACTTCTCGTAGAATTCAAGGAGAATACCTTTTGTCCCAACAAGATCCTATGGTGATTCACCTTATTTGGAACGGGGGGTGCAAAAAACTGGGTTTTTTAATAATGTATGGGAATGAGCATTACCACTCATTAAGACAATCTGTTCGGGATGCTGTGCATTCTTGGAGAGGAGCGGAAGTGAACAGCGGCTTTTCTGGACTCACGCGGGGGGTGGGCTCACTGGCAAGGAAGTATCCAGAAGCACCATTTTGGATTTTTGCATTGCTAATCGTGTGCTTCTTTGCTTCTCCGCAGTGATCAAATACATTTTTTCAGCAGGTCACACTTGAGCAACTTTGCTTTAAAGTTAAAAAAAAAATTGTGCAGCAGCCTTAGGGTTGCCATAAGTCAGAAATGACTTGAAGGTAAATATGATAATGTGGCTCTCCCATTATCTGAGAAATACAGCTAAGGAGGTAAACAAAGGGTTAATGAAGTGTGGAGAACAAAGTTTCACATTTTATCAGGAGATAGCTGACTAATGAAGATGATACCTGGAGTGAGCTTCGAGATGCTTCTGTGAAGACGTTGTAAATAATGCCTCAGGGGCCACAAGGCAGAGAGAGAATAAGAGAAGAATAAAGAGACAACAGCCAGGGGGGCTCACATCCCAGTTAAGTGGGTGCTTGGTAGAGACTGGGCTCACATCACCCTGGCTCCCACCCCCATAGAAATCCAGACTCAGAACTGCAGCTCCTTGTGGGTAGCTAGGGAACTTTTAGCTAGTTGTGTCACAGCTTATGTTATTTTGTAACTTGGCTGACTATCTGTAACTTTGTATATCCAAGTGTACCTGAAGGGCAGGTGCCTTTCATGTAAAGAGATACTTTTTCTATACTATACAGATTCCACTTAGAATAAGCTTCCTTTAAAGTTCTCCTTTCTCCACATTCTCTCTTCATGTGCCTTGCTCAGTTCACTCCCCACAGGTGTGCGGAGGTGAAACTCGGCAGTGACAGAGTGGAAAGTACAAGTTGGACCCCGTAAGTTCCCATTGAGTTACACTGGAGGGGATTAAAGTCAATGAGTGGTGGCAGTATTAAAGGCAGTGAGTGGCGGGATTAAAGTCAATGAGTGGTGGACCTCTCTGGAGGTCCCATTCTACTCAGCCAGAAGTAGGAGGAAAGGACCCCTAGAGAGAAACTCATAACCACATACAGCAACAACATTTTAGTTTTCTTTGTAGTCTGGTCAAGGACACTAGCTATTGACTCTGTTTTGTTGATGTTGTTGTTGTTGTGTGCCTTCAAATCATTTCCAACTTACAGTGACCCTAAGGCAAACCTATTGTGTGGTTTTCTCAGCAAACTTTGTTCAGAGGGTTTGGCATCACCTTTCTCTAAGGCCAAGGAGAGTGTGTGACAGGCCCAAAACACACTGGCTCTCATTCTTTAACTTGCATATAAAAGTGAAAGCAGCATTGCTTGACTCATTTGGTTTCTCCCTCCATCCCTCTCTTCATACTCAGGTCATCTTGTCCATAGAAGAAGGTTACAGGCTTCCTGCTCCCATGGGCTGCCCAGCTTCTCTCCACCAACTAATGCTTCATTGCTGGCAAAAGGAAAGGAACCATCGGCCAAAGTTCACAGACATTGTCAGCTTCCTTGATAAATTGATACGCAACCCCAGCTCTCTTCATACTCTAGTGGAGGATGTACTTGTGTAAGATTCACCTGCGTGCTGTTTATGTGATAGCTACCAGTTAAAGCCATATTAATTGCCAAATTGCACAAAATGAAGCTTTTCAGTATGAAAGTGGACTATTTTTCTAGGCCCATGCCTCACCACCAGCCTTCATGGTGGTAATATAACTTTCCCTTCTTCATTTCACTGCATACCTGAGGCAGGTTCAGATTATTATTTTTCCCGATGAGAGGCTTTGAGTATTTGAAGTGACATGCTCACATCGAGGACCGTAATGTGGAATGAAGTGTCACAGTGGATACAACTGCAGCTACCTGATGCAATTTTTATGATTATGGCAAATGGGCTTTTTGTGATTCTTGAAGCCTCCACATTAGGAATTTTCATAAGTTAATATAGACCAAGTGACTGCGGAATATTATGCCTTAGTGCAGGGTTCTCCTGAGAAAATGTACTTTGTACTTTGCCAGTCTCTTGCCAGGCCATGTGTCACTGTTGTGCAAGTGCTATGATCCACACAGTTTGTCAGAGACAACTTCTCAGCCTGAGTTATACAGTTCCTTTGCCTGTAAAACATCTTTGTATTAGTATTAGTATTATTAGTGTTCCTTTGGATCACACAAAGCAAATTTTGGATATATGTAATCCATATGTTTCTTAGAGCCAGTCAGTAGGAGGTTAACTTTATGCTTTGTCTAGCAGGTGTCTACTTGTTTGGTGTTATGTGATGATTTTGATGACTAATTGATTTTGCTATTCCCCCTTTCTTATCTTTTTGTGGTGTCTATAGAATCACCAGCAACAGTTATTCTGCACCTGACAAATTGGCACCTTGCTGACCTAACATGTCTTGGGGTTAACTGTAGGGATCTTTCCTCAAAGCTCCTTTGAAGTGTTTCTACACTAAGTTTTAGCTCAGTCAGTTTTTAGTTCCATAGTTAGTTATTAAACTATCTGTGGCATGTCTTTACTGTTATATCTAATTTGTTATTTATTCCTGTAACTTCCTAATTGTAAAACAACTATTTTAAACTGATTTATCATATAAGAATGTGTAAGAAAGAGGTGAGCTGAAAGTCTTTGTTTGGTCTTCATATCACTGTCAATATGAGAAATATGCAACATGATCAAAACACCTGCAGCTTTTACTCCAGTATTTATTTCATACAAAAGTGTATCCCTTATATGACAATTTGATACTCATATAATACAAATAATGCACCATTCTAAACAACAAAAGATAAAATAGGAAGCCAACAGTATCCAAAGTAAATATTTTAATTATGTGGTTCATGCATTAAATCTTGGAGGTGAGGATGCCAGCCAGATTTCTTCAGCATTCTTACCTCTTTGATATTCAATATCCACAACATATGGAAGCTGTGTGATTCTCTTTATCCTAAAAAGTTGTAGTCTAATGTCTTATAGTACTGGACATTTGGTCCATAATAAAACTCCATTCAATCAGACTGACATGCACATGGTTGTATGAAAGACTATGAATTCAGAGTGCATTGTTTAATTACATTAAATCAAACAGGAAAAAATGTTTCATTTTGCTCTAGAAGCAGAGTTGTTTTTTAATGGAATGGAAGCTAAAAAAAACTTTGGTTGTTGAAATTCTGGTTGATTCATATTGAAGAACAAGAAGCAGCGACATCTACAATTGTGAAAACCAGTGTGTTCAGAAATTAGAATGTGACCTTCACCATTTGATTTATTTTTCATGTAACTTAAGAAATAAGATGTCAGAAAAAGAGATTGTTAATATACTAGAGTGTTTTCTTGTCCCTTTCTTTTCGTGTTTTACATCTCTGTTTCTTTGTGCAGAATGCCAGATTCACCTGGTGAAGTTCCAGAATACCCTTTCTTTGTATCAGTCAGTGATTGGCTGGACTCAATAAAAATGGGCCAATACAAAACTAACTTCATGGCAGCAGGGTACACAACTATGGATCTTGTTTCAAGAATGAATATTGAGTAAGTATGCTATTTACAGGAGTCCTCATTTTTTCTGGGCTAGTGAGCACATTTGGAACTGGAAGGAAATGTCTATTACGAAATAGCATCAATGCCAAGTACCAGTCACAAGACACAGAATACAAACTGTTGAGGATGAAGGAGAAGTCCCTGAATGCAAGACAAAAGGTGGGGTCTGAGGCTCAGAAGGCTTAACACCCAATGCAATCACAGAATGGGCAATGCTGCACCAATCCCATCCAGGCTGGTACCATTGCTTCAGGCTGCTCTGATTGCTCTCACTGCCTTGTCACAACTGGCAGATATGGAAGGGAAGAGGGGACATTGGACACTAGTTAAGTTGGTGGGAGGAAAGCCCTGGGGTGGCTAGATGGATGAAAAAAGGGGGGAACAGCAGTCTGGACAGATGCAGGTGACCTCACCTCCAGTGGACCATTTGGACACATCCAACAAACTGGTGGACACAGCAAGCCCTGCCGAATGTTTTCTGGACCGCCACAGCTTGATGCCGTGCTTGAGCATTTGCTGATCTGGAAACCGTCAGGCCCTGTGTCCCCTCAACCTTAATTTGCCTACACACTGTCTACCCAAGGAAGAAATTAGTTATGAATGTAGCTGATTTGTAATTGTTGTATTTGTACGAAGGTTCTGGCCATCTCATTTAACCCATAACATGGTTTCCAGCCTCTCTGTTTTGGAACAATACAAACCCCACAGCTTGGAACTCATTTTACTGCTCCAAAAGAAAGGCAAATTCTCAAGTCACAGGGACTTATTACATGAGGGAAGGAAGTGGCAGTGCACCCGAATAATAGCGCCGTCTGCCTTGCCTTATTGCATGACGTCAGCGTGTTTCAGCTGTTCTCCCATTCCAGTCCTGTGGGAGACTTTGGTAAACACGTCTTTTTGCTACCTAGAAAAACCCATTAGTGAAAGACCCACCTTTACCACTGCTTCCCACAGGAACGGAACAGAAGAACAGCTGAAACATGCCAACATTGTGCAATAAGGCAAGTTGGGACACACTGCTCTCAGGCTTCACTTACGCTTTCCTACTTCATGCAATATTCCCCTAAAAGATATATAAACTGCACATAAACTGGAATACAAGACAGAAGAGGGGGTTTAACCTCACAACATAAAGCTATAAATTTGAACCCACAGTCCTCTTTCTCGGGTTATCCCACATTCCTGGCACACAAGATCTACTCAGCTCAGTCATGCATTTTTCTCTCTTTTTAAGGATAAATTTCCCCAAACATACTTTCTCTTGTGTGTTCGTGCATGCACACACACACACACACACACACACTGTATATGAATAGCCCATCTCACAAGTCATCTTATATATAAATAAGTAATGCATAGAAATATTTTTTAAAATCATAATGAAAAGGAAAAACAATCACAAAGTAATTAAAAGTGGCACCATGAATAACATTAAAACAGCATTCAGATCAATCACAAAGAATCTTTTGGGACAAGTTACTAACTCCAAGCTAGATTTTGTCTGATTTTCCTGGCTCTCTTTTAAATTTATCAGCTCAAAACTTGCTTCCATTTAAAATCATTTCAGGGATCACACAAAATATTTGCTAGGATGACCATGTTTTTTCAACCTGCTTCCACCAGATTGACTTCTAAACTTATCTTTGTTTTGCAGTGACATTAGAAGAATTGGTGTTGTTCTTATTGGACACCAGAGGCGAATAGTGAGCAGTTTACAGACTTTGCGATTACACATGATGCACATACAGGAGAAAGGATTTCATGTATGAAAGTACTAGAAACGACTGTGTTTTGTGCCTCAGCATTTTTAAAATGGAAGATACTCTCATTCCTTCTTTCTGCTCTTCCCAGCTTCAAGAACTGCAACTTCCTATTCCTACTATAAACACATAATGTTTATGTTAATACTTCCATCTTGGAATTTTTAAACCACACTGCTTAGTTTCTCCCTTAATTAACTGCTAATAACATCTTGGCCCACAACAAGACTAATGCTATACAATGGTAAATAGCTCAGCATGGATGTAAAACTTTCTATAACTGTAAAAGTATTTGGAAAACTTTCACTGACTTCCTTGAAAGTTAAAGGCCTTTGTGGCTTGGAGTGGCTACCTTCTTGATGTATTAGAATTTGATGGTAGATTATAAAAAGAAAAAAGAAATTGACATTTCTTTTCATGTTTTGTGACCATTTAGCTTCCAGTATAAAATGTGCAATCAAGAAAAAGAATTTGACATAAATATTTATTTTGTTGTTAGCTAAATTCCAAATACAGTATATGGGTTGTATTGTTACGTTCACTTTGTAATAGTTGAATTGCTGGTATGGAAGTTGTAAGAATTCTTGGCCGAATGAACAATGACAACTTATAGTGATTA
This sequence comes from Gambelia wislizenii, assembly GCA_030847615.1. Taxonomy (NCBI): domain Eukaryota; kingdom Metazoa; phylum Chordata; class Lepidosauria; order Squamata; family Crotaphytidae; genus Gambelia; species Gambelia wislizenii. The sequence goes on along the minus strand of JAUMIR010000003.1, from coordinate 310,908,210 downwards.
CTTGTACGTGTGAACAAGTTGAAGTGATGGAAAGGATAATAGGCTGTCACATTTTTGTGATGCCAAGTGTTTAAATTTATTTGTTTGGATCTCAAGTTCAGAGTAATTTCTTGCAAAATTAATTTAATTATTGAGCAGTTTATTGTTACTCATTTATTGAAAAAATCTTCTGTATGACTCTATATAATGAATTATCCCCACACAGGTTGTCTTGAACAACACACAATACATGATTATTACAAGCTATTCTGCACAATGAAGTTATGCAGAATTGATCATTATAAATTTATCCTTCTGCTTCATACCCTAAAGCATTTGCTGTTTGCACCAAGGGAAATCCTTCTTTAACTGTTGCAGTTTGATTGTGGCATACATATTTTCTGTAGACCAACCAATATTTTAATTTGAAAACAAAACATTTAAATGACATTTTCAAAATACATTCCATGGGAAATGTCAATTTACTCCTTTTTTACTGTCTTGGAGATACTGTCATCTTTCCCTGCTTGCTTTGTCACATTGTCCGATCAATAGAAATGGGATAGCATTCTAGTGACTTTCACACATGTTCAAGTAGGATCATGCTACTATCCATCAATGACCAATGGGCACAAATTATCAGTACAATGCAAAAGCGGGGGGGGGGGGTGAAACAGGCGAAAGAGGGAGGAAACAGCAGTGTCACAAAACATCTATTGATAAGACAAACCAGCAGGTTGAGAAAAAGGAACTGAATTAATTAATCAGGTGGTGGATAACTTAGATACTTCAGTCCTTCCAGTTATAAACTAGCAATAGCCATATATTATAATATAATATAATATAATATAATATAATATAATATAATATGAAAATAAAAGCTCTAAAATATCTGTACTTCTACAAAACTTTCATAGATCTACTGGGCTACATCATCCAGACTCTGCATGCAATATATGCTGCTCTGTCCAAGAAATGAGCATCTGCATGCTCTGAAAGCCATGTACATTTACACATATCTCACATGTAGGGACAGTGCAATGTATTTATACTGTTATATGAAACAACACTATACTAAAGCATTTCTGATATACACTCATAAAGTGTGGATATGAGAGCACGCAAACAAGAGGGACGTAAGATGAGTTTAACCATACAAGAGTGCCATAGTAATTAACACTTAACAGTTTACAATTTACAGTTTAAAGGCTAAAGCTATTTAAAGGCTGTGTGTGTTAGACAGACTTAGGGACATGATCCAAGGAGGCTGATCCTTTTAACCAGTTTCAGTAGATAGTTCTACTTGACTTGTGATGCAGTGGTTTAATATTTTATTTATTTATTTATTTTTGTATAGTTGAATTTTAGTGTAATACAACTGTAATTCAGATTTTTTTTCCTTTACCTTTTTAACCCCTTTAAAAGACTTTTTTTTAAAAAAAATGGAGTTGAATTGATAAAATGTTTTTAACTGCCCATGCAATGAATAGATGCTAATATTTTGAGTACCCTTTTGCAAGTTTGGAACTCAGTCCAACAGATTCAAGTTCATGCATGCAAGCACACTCCCATTTGGTGTGTCAGGTGATGTTTGCAGGATTGGAAGAAACATACTTTGCTTCATGTATTTCAAAATTATTTCTGGGGAAAATGCTAAGTTTAATGTTTGTGGGAGGTTTGCTCTTTATCAATTATGGGAAAGCAGCCATACAAGTTGTAGTTTTCAAAGTTCAACTTTGTATATAAAATATATCTATCCTTTTATGTTGGGCATTTCCACTTGTCTGCCATTGCTGTGGTGTTCACCCTTTTATGCCACTCCTAATTGGCATCTTAGCAATCTTTCAAAGCTCTGTTGAAATCATGGACTAGTGCCCTCAAACAAGAAGTCATATGCTGGCCAGGTAGCATCAGTATGAAGAAGCTTCTCTTTCTAGTGAGCTCATCATAGAGATCCACCAAGTCATAGCTACTCCCTTTTATGGTTTGCCATCCACAGAGCAAACACTCCATTTAGGGGCTGGATGGCAGAAGCAGTCTCTGTGTGGCTGTTTGTTTGGAAAAGTCCCTTTGGACGTTAAGGGCTTATCACAAGAAGGAAGGGAAGCAGAAGTAAAGCCCAAGAGTAGCCTTGCCTTATCACACAATGTCTGTGTGTTTCAGCTGTTCTCCCATTCCAGTCCGGTAGGAGATGGTAGTAAAGGTGAGTCTTTTTGCTAATGGATTTTTCCAGTTAGCAAAAAGATTCATGTTTACCAGTGCCCATAGGACCAGAACAGGAGAACAACTGAAACATGCTGATGTTATGCGATAAGGCAAGGTGAGTGGTGCTATTCTCGGGCTTTACTGCCTCTTCCCTTTCCTTGTGTGATAATGTTCTTTGTAAGTTGGCAAAAGCCAGGAATACCATTTACGAAGGGGAAAAAATTGGTTAACAAACAAAACCTGCAATGATGCCATGGTTATCTGGTATGGATTTTTGTGTCTTTCAGTAGATACTTGTTAACAGAAGTTTTAAAATACAGTCCCTTTAGCAATTTATTCTTGATATATCTGAAATGGTTCGCCTACGGAATGCACCAATAAGTTTCTTTGTTTTTACCTGAGGGTGCTTCACATTTGAAGGGATCTTGCACACAGAGTGTATGCTTTTCTCCTGTCCACATTCTGCTTTGAACATCACAAGAAGCTCCAGATGAATGCAAATGCAGGTATGCATCTAACAGAAAGGGCATAGTTTTGGCAACATCTGAAACCACTGAGTGGAGAATTACTTTCAAGTCTGAGGTGCATCTGTATCAGTGAAGGACTAAAAATACTTGCAAGCATTCAGCTTTTGTTAAAACTATATGGACAAGCCCTTCCACAAACATAAATGTACACATCTATACCCTTCCATTTGTATGGCTGAAAAGCTGCATGTTGTACATTCATAATATAATTACAGATTTATCACTCTATGTAAATATATATTTTCAGTAGAAAATGATAGAAAAAAATCACAGTATAAACATTTATTAAATATATTTTTATAATCATCTAAAGAAAGTGGAAAGGTATGAAGTCTTTAAGTAACATTATCTTGGTTAAAAGTCTTTAAAATCTTCTCCTAGATTTTTTTTCTGTGTATAAATGATTTGGCGTTTGTTTTTCCCCTTGTTTTATTGTGCAAATTTTCCTTAAGAATACTCTTAAAATACAATTTCAAAATTGCCAAATTTTTAAGCTGCATCTTAAGAGGGTGTTTCATATGTTTATTCTTTGATGGGAAGATCATTCTCTCGCTCCATGGTATACGTATGAATTGCTATCCCTTCAAGTATATGCACATTTTCACAGAATAATATATGTGGACCTTACATGCATGTACAAATTGTCTCCCTCTTCTACCCAAATGGGTTCACTTTCAGCAGAAAACTATGCGATTTTTGCATATGCATAGAATTTAATTAAATAGATATGCCAGCTCTTTCTGGAAAATATAGACTGAAAAGGCAAGTCAATTATTAGTCAATAATTCCTCTTTAAAATATTTTGAAAATGGGAATATAATAGAAGTTAATTTAAAACACTACAATAAATGGTGACTACATGAAATTGTATTTTATTCCTCATGGTGAGTTGGATGATGATAACTTGTTGATGCGATGATGTATTCTAATGTGTGCACAGTCCTCCTTCATGAGGCATCTTTTATATTAGATCCATATTTGTTTATTTTGTATTCTAATTCTCTTTCTGTGCCAAAAGCAAGTGACAACATTTTGTGGGAGATAAAACTAGATGCCTATGCCAGTAGAAAATTTCTGGGTTAGGAAGGCAGCCTGCAAAATTCTGGTGACACAGAAACTCTCTTTCTCACTGTTGAATGCTTTCTTCTTTTTCAGCTAGAGGATGCATCCTGTCTACTGATTTAAAACCATTGAGTATTAGTACAGGGTCTTGGGCCAGGATCCAATGGAGTTGTTCCACGAATGGAGCCACTTCTGTTAGCAGAATCAGGAGAGAGCACATCCCTCTTCCCTCTGCAGTTCCCAAGGGAAACTCTTCAGCGAAGGTTTTTATGACTGCAGAAAGGAAGGGGACAAAATCCTATCTTACTAGTGGTTGGCCACAGGCATGACCTTGTATTTAGGCCTTATTATATTATAGAACAAACAACATATTTAAAGTACATTGGGGGCAGTGAGAATCAATGAAGGAGATTATCAAATGTGGCAAAAGTCACATCAGAAGATTGTGAGAAGAACAGGCCTTCAGTGTCTTCATCCTGGAGAGAAGTGACCAGTGGGGTGCCACAGGGTTCGTGTCCTGGGCCCAGTGCTATTCAACATCTTTTTCAATGACTTGGATGAGGGAATAGAGGGTACGCTTATCAAGTTTGCAAATGACATCAAATTAGGAGGGGTAGCTAATACCACAGAGGATAGAATCAGAATCCAAAATAACCTTAACAGATTAGAAACCTGGGCCAATACTAACAAAATGAATTTCAATAGGCAGAAGTTTTGGATTCTACACTTGGGCAGTAAAAATAAAATGGACAGATATAGGATAGGTGACACGTGGCTTGAGGGCAGTACATGCAAAAAGGATCTAGGCGTCCTAATGGACCACAAGCTGAACATGAGTCAGCAGTGTGATGCAGCAGCTTTAAAAAGCCAATACGATTCTAGGCTGCATTAATAGGAGTATAGTGTCTAGATCAAGGGAAGTAATAGTGCCACTCTATTCTGCTTTGGTCAGACCCCACCAGGAATACTGTGTCCAGTTCTGGGCACCACAATTCAAGAAGGATATTGACAAGCTGGAGCATGACCAGAGCAGGGTGACCAGGGTAGTGGGAGGTCTGGAAGCCATGCCCTATGAGGAATGGTGTAGGGAGCTGGGCGTGTTTAGTTTGGAGAAGAGAAGATTGAGAGGAGACACGATAGCCATGTTTAAATATTTGAAGGGATGTCATACTGAGGATGGAGCAAGCTTGTTTTTTGAGGCTCCAGAGACTAGGACATGGAGCAATGGGTTCAAAGTACAGGAAAAGAGATTCCACCTAAGCATTAGGAGGAACTTCCTGACAGTAAGAGCTGTTTGGAAGTGGAATACATTGCCTCGTAGTGTTGTGGAGGTTCCTTCTTTGGAGGTTTTTAAACAGAGGCTGGATGGCCATCTGTCGGGAATGATTTGATTGTGTATTCCTGCATGGCAGGGGATTGGACTAGATGGCCCTTGAGGTCTCTTCTAATTCTTTGATTTTATGATTCTATGTGTCCATGGGGTGTAGCGCGGTCATGAGTAAGCATGCCTTTTTATTAGTGGCTTGTCCCCATCATTACAAAAGGGAAGCCCCCAGAACGGCTGAAGGATGCGGGCATCTGATAATGTCACCCTTTCTGTTCCCATCATGTTCCTCTGATGGAATTTGGAACACAGGTTTTTGCTACATTCCACTATGTCTGATAATCTCCTAACTGTAGTGTGGTATTTTATAAGTTTCTTTGAAGGTTATCAAAATAATTGAAAACATGGGATGGGACAAGATTATTTCAGAGATGGACACTTCACAGGGTTTAACAAAGTGTGGATTTGTTCCCATATCCAGCATACACAGAGGTTGTATGACAGACTTATGAGGAGTAGACACTATGTGTGGATCTTCTGTTTTTCTGACATCTTCCCCTTCCAGCTTATGAAGCTTGAGTAACTGCACAGAACAATCTAGTTGGGGATAAGAGAGGCATGGTCTGCTATCTTCAGATGAATCTATGTGCATGGACAATAGTCACAGAAGGAAATCAAGACTCTCACCCTCTGGAAATTCCTTAATACACTGTTACTGCACATAAGTAGGGAAGGATCATGTTCATACTTTACTTAGTATGTAAAAGCTACTGTTCAATGTCCTGTACATTGAGTGCAGCAAGCAAATGTTCACTTCTGCAGAGCCGCAGCAGGCCGCATCACCTAAAATGGGCCAAAAATTGCCAGAAAAGCTGAACCAGAATTAACCTAAAGTCTGCTTCAGTTTCAGGTTTTCCAGGTTTATGGTGGTATTTCTTGCTAAACTACTGCTCCAGGAGAAGTGATTAACTCTTTTCAGGTGTTTATTTTTCTCAGAATGAGGAACTTTAGGGGCCTTGGAAAGTCCATGAGGAGCAGGTTATGGCAGAATGACTTGGGGGAGGTGGCTTGGGGCCTAAGACCACTATTCCTAGCATTTGACCTGGTATAAGACAGTTTTGCATGGCCTCTGGGCTGTTCAGGCTTGTAATAAGGTGGGAGGCGTGATGTTATTTCTTTAATGACCAATGTTTTCCAAGACCTACCGGTACTTCTGAAGACCCATTTAGGGCCACTTGCCACATTACATTTAACATAAGGACTACATGCAAGGTCTCATGACCAGTTGCAGTTATAAAAAGTTGTGTTTATAAGCAGAGCTAAAGGCTATTTCACTCTCTGCCCCCATGGATGCACATGCATTCTCGTTTTCTTTTTAAAAATGACCTACATTTTTAGCATAGTTATATAGACCAGGTTTAGCTATGTTACTTTAAACATCAGTTGTATTTTATAGAAACAGAGGAGATTTTCAGATGAGCTCAATATCCCGTGGCAGGCACGGAACAGGGTCAAGAAAGGGTCTTGTTGATGAAACATCGCGAACAGAACACCCATTCCACGTCTGTCATGGAATCAGGGGTGTGGGGAAAGGAGCCCTGTTCCTATTGCGAGATGACAGCCGCAGTGAGGAGGTCCATTCCCAGCACTTCCAGGCACGGTCAGGACATCCAGGTAAGTGACACTCTTTTTCCCCCCTTCCTGGGTTACTTGTATTTTTTTTCTGTGTTTTTGTGCTTTGTTTTCAGTTTTGACATTTAGAGGGGTTATTTTTACATTTGCCGTGCACCTGTTCTTGGGATTTCATTTGCTAGTCATAAATGCAGCGTTACGATGGCTGCATTTACAACCAGCCAATGAGGGGAGGGGGAGGATGTTTCTGCCACAGATGAAGGTAAGTGTGCAAACATTTTCCTTCTATTCCGTGGCAGGAATGGGAATGGAGGTGGCAGGGCAGGAACAGGGTATTTGGCCCCGTCTGAAAATGTCCTAAATCTGCATCTGACAACTGCAAGGTGTCAGCTCTGACACCTGCTTAAAAAACCCTGTACATCCACTCAACCCCAACTACAATGAAAAATTGATTCAAAGGAAATCCTTTTTATCTTTATGGGCTTATGTTTTGCTTCTACACCCAGGCTTATTCTCCCTATCACCTTTTTGTACACATGAAGGTCCTTATCACACCATGCCTTTATACTGTCATAACAGTGGTTTACTCCCATTTTTCTCTTAGCCTTATCACACGATGTCATGGTTGTCCCAGATTGTTGTGCTGTACAGTCATTGGGAATGTGATTTTTTTTCGCGTTGGAAATAATCCATTAATGAACCCTCCTTTCCCACTACAGTTCAGTAACTGATTTGAGTGTGGCTGTCTCATTCTGCTTCATTGTGAGAATGATCAGTTAGTGGGAGCAGTGTCGGCAGTCTGGTTGTTGGTACGGAAGCCTCGGACTACTTCTTGTGCCTGGGAGGCAGAAGGGCAAGAGAATAGCTGTGTTTCATATGCTTGACATGCTTGAAACCCTTTTTAGATCCCCACTTCTTTTATACACACACGAGCTGCTGTTATAGTACAATAACAGTGCAGTCCTGCCCTATTAACCTTTTCAGAGTCACTATTCAAATGCCTATACAGCCCAGCCCAGGGTGTTTTCCAAAGATCTCTGTGCCGCCGTCCTGCAGTATACTACACACCACGGTGACATGGAGCAGGGTGAATGAATTTAGGAACAGGCGCATCCTCAGGTGAATTAAAATCTTCTTAAATAATGTGTGTTATCTTTAAGGCTGAAATCCTATATACCCACTTACCTAGGAGCAAATCTCACTGAACTCAATAACACTTACTTCTGATCACTCGGACATATGATCTACAGTAATGCAATGATCCTAAATGCTTATTCGGCAAAAACTCTGGAATGCTTCTATATTTTTTCAATATACCCTTCAGGCAGAAGTGTTCAAAGAATGACATGTTTTCTTCAAGATCACTTAATATATTTTTATTATTATGACTATCCTGCCTTGTTACCTTAAAATGCAACCTTGTTATTTTAAAAAAATCCTAGCTAATCTCAGCTGCTAAACTGGCACATTCCATTGGCTCTCCTTATTTCCAGCGGCAGAATTAAATTAAATTAAATTAAATTTTAATTAAAAATTAAATTAAAAGACCATTAAACTGGATTGCTTTTACTATAATTTCATTTGAACAATTTATACGCAAGAGTTACCAAAACGGTATTGAAATCATGAATAGGTGAGATGCACACAAGGAAGTATATAATCAGAGAAAAGGCAATGAGCACAGCAAAATATATCTCTTTTGCAGTATCCTCAAAAGCAGTCTGAAGGGTTAGCTTCTCTTTCTTCACAAAGTGAAATACAGAAAAACAGGATTATTACATGGTACTGTGCTTTACAAGAAAGAAAGAAAGAAAGAAAGAAAGACTGCCCTTAAATAAAATATACTATGGTAAATACTGAGTAAATTATAAAGCTCCCTTTAATATGAAAAATACCAATACATATAAACAATAGTGGCGAGCCAGTGTAGTGGTTTGAGTTTTGGACTAGGAAACTAGGAGACCAGGTTAAATCCCCGCTCAGCCAGTGGGTGACCTTGAGCAAGTCACACTCTCTCAGCCTCAGAGGAAGACAAAGCCAGCCCCCACTGAACCAATTCTGCCAAGAAAAGTCCATAATATGGTGACCCTAAGGTGAACCTTGAAGGCACACACCTACAAAACAACAAACAATGGGGGGGGGGGGGACTTCATTATGTTCAGTGCTATGCCACATGTCTACTGAGAAGTATCTCTTCTCAGTTCAACTTCTTGTATTCAAACACTCTTTATAAATGTATAGACTCCTTTAAAAAGAATGAATCATAACTCAGCATTGAAAGTTTTCTGTTTTTTCTAAAAAATATATAGCAACCCCCAACCATATACTGTATAGCTTCCTACTTTTGTGTTGTATCATTCAAACGAAGTCACTAACATTTCTGAGCTGCCTTGGGATATGTAAGTGCACTACAGTCTCTCAGTGCACTACAAATACACTGTGAACAGAAGTTGCAAAATCACATATGTTCTGAGAGTCACATATTCTCCAACTGTCCCAATTTGGCAGGGAGAGTCCTGATTAATTCTCTGCCATCCCACTTTTCCACCTGCTTTTACAATGTGCCACTTTGTCTCTCTCCGTCTCCCTCTTTCCCCTTTTGTCCTCAGCTTAATTCAATTGCTGTAAACTGAATTCAAAGTGCAAAAGTAGGTTGCACTTGACTGACTTAGCAAGGGGTAGAAGAGAGGAGTGGACAGAATCTTGCCCTTTCCACTAGCCTCAGGCAAAAGCAAACTGCTGCAGCCTCTCCTAGCTTATAAGTTCTTCGGTTAGTTGGCCACATGTGTTCCAGTTTTCATCTGTGAAATGTTGGAAGGTATGGTGTCACCATTCATCTTTGTAGGTACAAAACTAGCCACTGAAGAGGCTGCTTTCAGTTTCCAACACGGTATTAGTAAACAAAAAGCAAATCAAAATAAGAGCTAATCAGGAATTTTGAGCTGGAAGCAGACCATCAGGACTGGAGCTTCCTGCAGAGTAATTCAGAGGCTCAGGAAAGTACAACCCAAAGCTTTTTGTGGCACCCTAGGTTTTATCCAGACCATGGCTTGAGGGCAGTACACGCGAAAGGGATCTAGGAGTCTTAGTGGACCACAATCTGAACATGAGTCAGCAATGTGTTGCAGCAGCTAAAAAAGCCAATGTGATTCTAGGCTGCATTAATAGGATTATATTGTCTAGATCAAGGGAAGTAATTGTGCCACTCTATTCTGCTTTGGTCAGACCTCACCTGGAATACTGTGTCCAGTTCTGGGCACCATAATTCAAGAAGGATATTGACAAGCTGGAGCATGTCCATAGCAGGGTGCCCAGGGTGGTGGGAGGTCTGGAAGCCATGCCCTATGAGAAACAGCTTAGGGAGATGGGCATGTTTAGTCTGGAGAAGAGAAGGTTGAGAGGAGACATGATAGCCATGTTTAAATATCTGAAGGGATGTCATACTGAGGATGGAGCGGGCTTGTTTTCTGTTGCTCCAGAGACTAGGACATGGAGCAATGGGTTCAAACTACAGAAAAAGAGATTCCACCTAAACATTAGGAAGAACTTCCTGACAGTAAGAGCTTTTTGGCAGTGAAATGCACTGCCTCGTTGTGTGGTGAAGTCTCTTTCTTTGGAGGTTTTTATGCAGAGGCTGGATGGCTATCTGTCAGGAATGATTTGACTGTGTATTCCTGCATGGCAGGGGGTTGGACTGGATGGCCCTTGATGTCTCTTCCAACTCTATGATTCTATGTTTCTATGCTAAGCCCTCCTCCTGAGCAAAAAAGAGGGGGGGGATGAATGTCTGTGCGAGCATACACACACCACCAACTGCTGCTCCTAGATGCCTCTAATGAATGGAGGTTTAGCAAGGGGGGAACCCTTCCACCCCATCACACCCCAAAACTGAAAGTAGACATCTGTTCATTTCTAGGTACAATTTTCAGTCATTTCTCTACAGTTCATCAATAGGGTCCACAATAGATTCTTGAAGGGTAAAAATTAGCCCCTGTAGTTGCCTACCCTTGAACTAATGCCAGCAAACTGGTAGCAGGCTTAAGCACTGCCCCAGCTTTAGTCAGGAGCCTACCGAGCTTTGAAATACTAATGCAAGGAAATGTGCAGAGCTCAGACCCAACTTTCTTGGGAAGAGGAGCCACAAAGTGTATCACTATGATAATGCTAGTAAGTATATCTGGATGTCCATTGTTACTGCTAAGTTTAGTGGGGACGTCAAGGGGTACCATGTATTCTATACAGATACTGGAATGGAAGCAATCCCAGTGATTGGAAATTGGTGGGATGGATTCTTAGAGATGATCCTGCATTCTCTTCAGCAAAGGAGTCCATAGAAGTGTGTTGTCCAATGACAACTTCCCAACATCTAACAATAATGAGATTTTCAACCTATACTCCAAATATTTTTTCAAAAACTGGTAAGCCACGTTTCTAAAAATCAATTGACATATGCATGACTCACAAAAGTCACAAAGTATATATGCTCAAGTTCATGTAGTGGTATACCAGGAAACTCTTACCAGATCTTAAAGAAAATAAGCTCCACTGACTTCCAGCTGAACTTGTTTGTAAGGGCTTGTCTAGACGAGAGGATATCATGATGATTCCTGTATATTACTGCAAATTTGCAGCAGCTTTCATTTGTCTCCACGGTCTTTTGGCAAAATCAATAGTATGAAAAGCTATCTGTGTTTGAAGTGCATATGCCTGCAAATAAAGATGGTAGCCAAGTGTGTTATTTTTCTCCATACTTTGGAGATTATCACACAACCTTTTTAATCTGGAACAGGGACGACAGGAGATCACCAAAGGGTTTTTTGTTCACACAACATCGTCCCCGCTTAGTTCTGCTCCCGTGCCCCCCCCATTCCATTTCAGTTTTCTTCAATTGACTGATTAATCCATCAATAGATTGCCCATTCCGTTTACATAACGGAATAAGGTGTCCCGTTGTGCTGGCGCTATGCCAGCCACAGTGGGAGGTCCCTCCCGAATACTTCCAGGTGTGATCAGGATGAGGAGGTAAGTGGCACCCTTGTTTATCCCCTCCCTGGATTGCTTGTATAATTTAAAGGGTGTCCGGGGGCTTTGTATCATTTTTTACATTTGGTTGTCTTTATATTTTTAAATTTCCCGTGCATCGTTCTCTCACGAGAATGTGCGGGACTTGCTTTAGAGGACGTGAATGCAGCTTTACGACAGCTGCATTCACTCTCGGAGGACCAAGGGGAGGGGGAGCAGTTAATATCGTGGAACAAGGTGGGTGTATGAAAAAAAAGTGTTTTATCTAGAACAGGGGTAGGAGTGGGGCGGGTGTGGGGGTAGCTGTATGGAAATCTGATAATCTCCTCAGTCACTGCTGCACGGTATTTTTTAAAAAACTTTAAAGCAAAGGTGAGCAAGTGCGACCTTCTGCTTTAAAAAGATATTTGATCACCTCAGAGCAGCAAAAAAAGCGCATGATTGGCAATGCAAAAATCCAAAATGGCAATTCTAGACACTTCTTTGTTGGCAAGCCCGCCCTCAACACATATCCAACCAATCCACTGTCCACTTCCACTCCTCTCTGAGGATTCACAGCGTTCCAAATCAATTGTCTTAACAAGCGGTAATGCATATTTCCTTCATTATTTTAAAAACTTCAGGAAAGTTGTGAAGGCTTTTCCTGCGTAGTTTTTGGTCCTGTTCCTTCCAAATAAAGCGAATCAACTCGGAATCTCTGGGACAAAATGTATTCTCCTCAAATTCTATGAGGAGCATTTTCACTGTCTAGAAAACCCCTTAGTAAATGTCTTATCTCTCATACCTACTTATGAGAGATACTTACATACTTGAAAATAAGGTTCACTGATTTCAAAGGAGCTTATTTACAAGAAGATTTTCCTAGGACTGGTTCATTATTTTTTACTAAAGAAAAAAGTTCATCTGTCATAGGAGTTTCTGATTGTGAAATGTTGACCTGCCAGTGTGGTGTATAAAATATTTTTGTCCCCAATTAAGTGTAAAGTACAGTACAGTTATCAATTATCTTATTATTAACAATTGTAAAGATATGTTCTAATACTTACTCATTTTACAACAGCCTTATAAAACTGGTCAAAACAGTAGAATTTATGTCCAAGAGTAACTCTAGTGATATGGGAGGCTTCAAAAAACAAACGGGAACCATTAAAACAAAAAACAAATCTCACAAAAATAAACCCAGAAAATGAAAGATCCCTTGCACAAATCCTTTTCCCCTGGACCTCACATCTCTACATAAATCAGTAGTCCAGTGCTGATCTAAATCTTAAAACCCAACTTTCCTTGAATCCACAATCTTAGCATTTTATTTATTGGCTGTCAAGAGCTTGCTCTCTTGGCATTTTCCCACCATTTCTATCATGAAAGCAAAAGCCCCTCTTCAGATTGGGCTAGCATATGCAGTTATTATAGACAAATGAAGAAAATATCCTTTTTTGTTTCAAACCAGACATAGAATGAGGTGTATAACTGATACTATTACTGTATATAATAAAATGCACAACTATTTTTAAAGAACCAGATTCCAGTTTGTGCAACTCATAAATATGTGGCAAAAACAAACCCACAACAGCTCTCAGATCTATCATTTGAACACAATATTCCAATAAAACACTACAGTTGCTGTAGGAGATCTTTAGATTTGACTTTACAGTATTTAATTGGGAACAGCTTTAAACACTAGTACTTTGGGGACAGTGCTTTGCCAGATTCTCGATCTCTCTCTCTCAATATCTTTTAATTACTTACTTCTTAAGAAATATAGTTGTCATTTAAAAAAAAACTGATTCAAATGTCTACGTGGCAATAGCTCTCCCTCTCTCTTGTTGTATTGGTTTGCTTTATTAGTTGCTTTCTGTCAATAACTGGAAAATGCAAAGATTTAAAAGAACTTTATAATTTTTCTCTTAATGATCCTATGATTGCTAACCATATAACAGTTTGCTTTTCTAGCAGAGCCATAAAAGGTGTTGAATGATGTGCTTGACTAACACTTTAAACAATAATTATTAGAACTATGTCCAAACATGAAGTCTTTGGATCTTCAATCTGGCATTAGTAACAGAGCAATCCTATGGGGCAAAGGAAAGTGTTAACTGAACAGACTTTCCTCAGCCCTGCCAGTTTGTACCAGCCAAGTCAGAAGATGACATGAATTTTCCAGTGATTTTCCCACCCATTCTGGCTTTTACCTTGACATTAATGCGAGGTAAAATAAATATACCACCTCCAGGTCTGGTGGGGTTCCCCCCACCCCCGTGTATCCTTTGATCCACCTCCAAACACTACTGAGTAATGACTGTGGAAATTTCTGCTACAATGAAGAGGGTATTTAGAAAGAGTCTTCCTTCTACACTCATGGAGAGGGAAGTCTGCAATCCTCTGAGACCTCATAGGGCTGCACTCTACATGTAAAAATAAAAACAAATCTAGCTATTAGAGGTCTTGGCACATATCTACCTTTCCATATCATGTTGAAAACTATCTTTCATGTTAAAAAGTTGGGGCTTGTCTATATGAGCCAAAAAAAAATCCCAAAACCCAGAATGTTCCACAGTAACTTCATATCACAGCAGCTGCGACTTATCTTAATGCTTCTTTGGCAGGCATAAGCTTTGCATGCCTGCAAGTCAAGATGGTGGCCACGAATTATTTCCCCCCTTTATTACCTACCATAATCTGCACCGCTGAACTTAAAAAAAAAAAAAAAACTATTTTAACTGTGCACTAGTGTCATATTTTGCCTTCCTAAAAAAAAGGGGGGGGGAAACAACACCCCATTTTCTTGCCTTAGTGTTTGCACACTAAGGCGAAAAATCAACACGGTGATGATGGGCGCTTGCCCTGTTAGCAAGCCCCGCCCCATGGTTGTCCAGCCAATCATCTTTGTGCCTCCTCTCGTATGGGAAAGCAATTCATATATATATATTCCCTACTGCTGTTTAAAAAAAAAAAAAAACTCCAGGAAAAGTTGTGAAGGCTTTTCCTGCATAGTTTTTCAAGTCCCTCCCCCACTTCACAATACAGTGGAATGATGTGGAATGCCATTAAGACAGGTAGGATTCTCCTCGCATTACGTGAGGAGTATTTTTGCAGTTAAGACAACCCCTTAGCCATTTCCCACTACAAATGCAGAAACCTCACCTTAACAGCAAGATGTAAATTGAATGGATGGATGGATGGATGGATGAATATCTCTGCAGCAGATCAGAATGACAACAAAATGGTTTCACCCTCATCAAACTCCATGCAAGAAGCTCCCCATCTGAAAATCTTCACACCCATTTCAAGGGAGAAAGCCAACTCATGCACAGGTCCCCATGTTTACTGATTGGAATGTGCACATCTTCCTCCCCTCTCCCTGGCCCTTGGTGCAGGTTGATATGAGCACATACATTTCTCTAAAATGGGAGGTTTCTGTTCTTTGACTTAAACTTATGTCCATTGCTGGTTATGATTATTTATTTGTCTTTGTTTTACTACCAACTGCAACTTAAAGCTATTATGTTTGAAGAGAAGGGCTTGGTGTCCATTTTTTAACGCTGACATTTTCCTCTGTCTTAATGTTCATTGTTATTTTCATTTAAGAGATATCAGTTACTCATATTTCATTGGCACTTTTCTTCCTTTCATAAATTTATAGTAATAAGATAGGAATATTGTTCCAACGAAAGACAAACATACTGAGCTGCGATCCTAGGTGGAAATATAGATATTTTCCTAGACTAAACTAGAAATGAAGTAATCCTAATTTACTCAAGAGGTGTTATTATTTTCTTCATTTGAAATCTACTATTATAATAATAATATGATGTTCCATGTAAATTTTCATGTGCTGGCATGCCTATAAGTTAGTAGTGTAATAAAATGCTCAGCTCTCATAATTAGGGGCGTTTTAAGGTGAATTGCATTCATATGCCATCTATTTGCAGAAAGAATATGGGGTTTGGCAAAGCTACATGCTGAGCAACATAATAAGATATTTGTACAACGTACAAGTTACTGATGATTATTGTATTTTATTTTTCTATTATTTCCTAAGAGGCATTATCAGGTCTTACAGATGGAGTAAGCCTGTTTACTAAAATATTTATTAGCAAATAAAAGTACAGTACTGGTGGTTATTTCTGAGTTGAAGTTTTTTTTTTCCTAGTAGAGCATGAAATAAATATGGTAAGAAAAGTTCCTATGGTCCATGAAGATACCACATTTGTTTAGATTTGGTTTATAAGTCAAGTGAGCATTAATGCCAAGGGAAACTGAAATAACCCAAAAGACTCATAGCTGCATATGCCAAAACAACTATCAAGGTAACAAGTCAACTACCCCCATTCCCACCCCAATTTTTTTAAAGCAACAATACTAAATCAAAGCAGAGTCATTCCTCTCCTGCATTATGACTATGCATTTTCTCTAGGAAATACTCTGTGGGACTTCCTTCCTTCCAAGTAAACTCTATAATTCACAGATTATCAAGCCACAAATTTTGCTGGACTGGTGGAATAGTTGTCATAAACTAGTTTAAAGCAACTGGTTTCAGAGCCACACCCCAAACAAGATAACTTTGCATTAGGAATTAAGAACATGACAGGCTTGCTGGAGCAGACCAAAGGTCTACCCAGTCCAGTATTCTGTTCACATAGAATTGTTGCCTAGAGGAAGCCCACCAGCATTACATGAGTGAAACAGCACTGCCATACAAAGTACAGGTCAACCTCCGTATCTGGGGAGGGGGGAAACACTGCAAGACCACCACCACCCCATGGATACCTGAAACCATGGCTAATAGAACACTATTATTTTCAATGAGATGAAACGCCAGAAGTTGACCATAGAATTGCATGAGAGGACCTAAAAATGCCTAGAGATAACATATTTTTTTCAGACATGGATAAGTGAAAACTGTAGATACCAAATCCATGGATAAGGGGGTCAACCTGTACTCTGTTCCTAAGGTTGCCAGAGTGAAAACTGTAGTGGGCTTCTGTAACTTTAATGGTTGTGTAGAACAGTGAATTTCAACAGATGTTGCTTGTAACCTGGTGCCAAGAAACACCTGGTGAAATTTCCTCATCCATACAACCAAAAATTGGCTTCTCCAGTTTTCTGGCAACCCTACCAACTAGTTTATAGAAGCATGCTGCCCTGATACTGAAGGTAACAGCCATAATAACTAGTAACCATTGACAACCCTGTCCTGATTGGATTTATCTAATATCCTTTTAAAGGTATCTAAATTGGTCATCTTCACTATATCTTGTAGTAGCACATTTCATAATTTAACAATGTCCTGCATAAAAAGATACATCCTTTATTCTGTTGTGAATCTCCCACCATTCAACTACAGGGGATAAACCCAAATTCTAGTACTATAACAAAGGGAGAAAACCTTCTGCCGATCCACTTTCTCCATACTGTGCATACATATTTACATATGTCTACCATGTCCCCCTTACTTACCATTTATCTAAATTAAACTGGCCCTAATGATGTAACCTTTCCTCATAAAGAGGCTTCCCCAGTCCTTTGACCATTTTGATTCCCCTTTTCCACACCTTTCCAGTTCCAACCATATTCTGTTTTAGATGTGGTGACCAGAGGCCATTTAACTCTACAATATGATTTTGCTTTAGCTGCTGTGGGAATCCTGAGGTTATTAGTTTGGTGAGGCACTACAGTGCTCTGGCTGAGATTTCCAGATGCCCCTCCCTAATCTGCAAATCCCAGGATTCCAGAAGATGGAACAACGGCAGTTAAAGTGGAATCATAGTTCTTTCACATGTAGTGTGAAAGTCCCTCCAAATTGTACAGTATTGCAGATGTGGTCACACCATGGATTAGTATAAAGGCAGAATGATATTGGCAGTTTTATTTTTAATACATTTCTAATTATGCTCAACATGTGAGCTTTGTCCTGTTTACTGCAGCTGCACATTGGTTTGACATTTTAATCAGGCTATTGCAGCCTCAAGATCCCTTTCTCAGTCATGCAGAAAATCCCGGATCAGAGCCTATCAACATATATGTGAAGCTGGGCTGATTGTTTGTTTTTGGTCCCAGTATGCATCACGTTTCACTCATTTATAACAAATCTCTTTTGAGATTTCAGCCCATTCTCCAATCTGGAGTGATAATTCCAGATCATTTATGAACACATATAAAAGCTACTGGCCTAAATACTCTAATGGCACTAGATCCTAATCTTGGAAGCTAAGCAGGTCAGCTCTGGTTAGTACTTGGATCGGAGACTGCCAACATGCTGTAGGCTATATTTCAGAAGAAGGAACTGGCAGAACCCTCTCTGAGTATTCCTTGCCTTAAAAAAACTATAAAACTCATAGGGTCACCATAAGTCAACAGGCAACTTGGAGGCACGTTGTTGTTGTGTGCTTTTGAAGTAGTTTCCGACTTATGGTGACCCTAAGGCAAACCTATCACAGGATTTTCTGAGGCCTGAGAGTGTGTGACTTGCCCATGGTCACCCAATGGGTTTTTATGACCGAGCTGACATTTGAATCCTGTCTCCAGAGTGGTTGTCCAACACTCAAACAACTATGCCACACTGGCTCTGTTGAAGGAACAAACACACACATAAAAGAACCTGCCCCAATACAGACAGGTGGTGAGAGACCCACTGCTCATGTCACTGTGTTGCAAGAAATTTACCATTACCATTTATTCCTATTTTCTGCTTCTTGTTCTTTAACCAGTTTCTAATCCATTAGAGCAGTGGTTCTTAACCTGTGGTCTGCAGACCCCCAGGGGGCCGCAATGTCCTCACAGGGGATCCACAGAGTCTTGAAGGCTGCAAAGCCCACCTCCCCTCACCGGAGCAGCCAAGTGACAGGAGCCAAGACAAAAGCTGGCTGGTTTAGCCTGTGCATTGCCATTCAATTCACTCCAGCCACAAACTTGCAGGAAGAAGCAAGAGAAAGGTCTTCCCTCCCCCTCCAGCGCCACGGAAGGAAGGTTTAATGGATGGTGTAATTGTATTGTTGTTGCTGTTGTTGTTGTTGTTGTTTTAAATCTTGAGGGCCCATGGCAACAAAATATATTTAAAGGGGGTCCCTGGTAAAGAAGAGGTTGAGAGCCACTGCATTAGAGGACCTCTCTTACCCCATTACTGACAAGATTGTATCTATATGCTAGATTTTATTCTACACTGTAGGACCCAGGCTCCACAGTAATTCTGCCTCTACGAGAAATAGGAAGTTTCTTTTTCATTGTCAGGATCATGGTCCTGCCATGCTTGGGCATATGTTTGGTAATGAAGGATGATGGGACATGCTGTACAGGCACTAAGAATATTGAAACGGCGATTGGAAAGTAACATTTGACAGTATGCCTGACATTCCTAATCTATTTACATTCCCTAGCACATGTATAGTCTGTTTAAATCGGAGCAGGTTTCCTGTTTAAGGAAAGTACATACCAAATGGTGACGAGCTTCCTGCCAGAGCTCAGTTTTAAGCTACCTCCATAATAAACAAATGCAAAAACAGGAACCATCTGATGAGTGGTTTCCCATGCACACAACTCCCCAAATTTTAAAACAAGGGTCCAAGTCACTACGAACAGTCTAAACCAGGGGTTCTTAACCTGGAGTCCATGATGTCCTCACAGGGGGTCCACAAAGGTTTGGATGTTGCTTGGCCCACCTCCTCCCTGCAGTGGAGTGGCCACATGACAGGAGCCAAGGCAAAGGCTGGCTTGGCCTGCACACTGCCATTCAATCCATTCCAGCCACAAACTTGCAGGAAGAAGCTGGAGAAGTCTTCCCTCCCCCTCCAGTACTTCTGAGGGAAGGATTAATGGATGGTGTAATTGTATTATTAGTAATAGTAGCAGTAGTAATAGTTGTAGGTGTTAATGGTTTTAAATCTTGAGTTAAGTCTTGGGGATCCACAGCAACAAAAGCTATTTAAAGGGGGTCCCTGGTAAAAAAAATGGTTAAGAGCCACTGGTGTGAGTGACTGTGAGCGTGAGGTGTGAGTGTGAGTGTCAACTATGACAGATACAAAACATAGAGGTTGTTTGGCTGTCCCCGATCTTAGACTATACTATAATGCGTGTGGCCTAAACTGGTTAAGTGACTGGATTACATTAAATAACCCAGGGATGATAAATCTGGAAAGATGCAATATAAAGTTTGGACTCCACGCATACCTATGGTATGAGAAAGTGAAAATAGATAAGGAATTTGTAAATCATACACTGAGGGGACCTTTGTTAAGAATATGGAATATTATAAAGCCAAAATTTTATGATAGAATTCCTATGTGGTTATCACCTATAGAAGCGTTTCAGGAAAGATGGATACAGCAAAAGTGGATAAGGTATAAGGAGCTGATAAGAAGAATTGAGGAGGATGAATATAGCTTGAATACAAGAGTGTGAGTGTAAGAGCACTGAGTGACTGGGCGATGAAGTTTCTATGAATTGTTGAAACAATATTGAGAATACGTGGTTGTGTCAGTAAATGACCATAATGATAGGGAAAAGAGGAGAAATTCATATAGGCAGCTGTACATGCATATCGCCACCTGTAAAGAGTAACTCCTGGGTTAAATTTTGAATGCTAATTTGAGTTTCAAGAAGCAGAGCTATCAGAAATCAACACAGAATTTACGTATTTTTATTTATTTATTTATTTATTTATACCCCGCTCTTCAGCCACAAGGCTATCAGAGGGGCTTACAAATTGTTAAGCAATAGCAATTTACACATCTACACTGCATTAAGCAGTTTCCAATGTGTTACCCCACAAACCGGGTATAACAAAACTACACACACACCCTAAAAGATAATCGTCACCCTTCCTCATCCTTGTTACACATAACTAAAGATAACGACAAAAACAGTCGCTCCCGCTGAGTTTGTGTGTACTGTATTTAGCCTGGATTTGCACGCACACCCCGTCTCTCTGGTGGCAAGTGGACAATGGCACTCCTGCAACCACGGTTTATGGCGTGGCTGACATGGACTTTTTGGACGCCTCTTCCCCTCCCTTTGCTGCCGCCTCTCTCCGAAAGGCACAATATACTACACTTCCCAGCCGCCCCTGTAATCAAAATCCCTGCTTCACTTCCGCCTCGGGCGGGGATTGAGGGAGGGAGGGACGGAATCACAATTCTGAAAGAAAAATGTGTCAGTCTAGCCCTAAGTCTATGGTGAGTTCCCTCCGAGCAACAGCGGCCTCTTCTGGCGTGGAGGACCATAGAATGAACACAGAAAAGGAAGAGAAAGTCCGGCTCCACCCCGCGAAGGGGCGTGGCTTTTACGGGAAGATTCTGTCTCCTAGGTAACGACGCAGGCGTCGCGAGGGGGGCGGAGTGTGGTGGTTACGCTTTGAAGGCCCGGCGGACGGCGGTGACTGCGTTCTGTGCTGTGAGTAACCGCGGTGGCTTAGTCCCTCAAAAGTGAGGGGAGATGAGGGGCGCATGCGCGGGCGAGGGCTTAGGGTGGCCGTTCCTTAGGAGCGAGGCAGGGCCAGTGTTGGAGGCGGGTGGTCCTCTGTATGGAATAACACAATAATAATGATAATAATAATAATAATAATAATAATATTTACATGTTTGCCTCTCGCATGTCCTCCAAGGCAGTGGTATCCAAACTGTGGCCCTTCAGGGTTTTTTTTGTTTTGACTACAACTCCCAGAATTCCTGACCATTGGACCAGCTGGCTGAGGCTTCTGGGAGTTGGAGTCCAAAAAATCTGGAAGGCCAAAGGTTGGGCACCATTGCTCTAAGGTACTCAGAAACCTTTCTGGTCCCTCCCTCACCCCCACACAATTAACACAACAGCCCTGTAGGTTAAAATGGGCAAAGTCCCAGCTTTGCTCAGCATGCTTCGTGGCTGAAGATGGATGTTGAACCTCCGTCTCCTCACCAGCCAAAGGACTTTATCAAACTAGTGGCTAATAATGCTGTTATTCCATGAAAGAGGAAATATTGTGGCATTATTACACTTATTTATCACACGTTGCTGTAATTACGTGATACAACTGCCACAGAATTATTGTACAACGACCATTCTCACTTCAAGAACGAGATTTTACTTACGTGATTTAGCATAGGGGAGATTTCAGTGGTTCTCGCAAGAAAGACGC
The DNA here is from genome assembly GCA_030847615.1 of Gambelia wislizenii. Taxonomy (NCBI): domain Eukaryota; kingdom Metazoa; phylum Chordata; class Lepidosauria; order Squamata; family Crotaphytidae; genus Gambelia; species Gambelia wislizenii. The sequence goes on along the minus strand of JAUMIR010000003.1, from coordinate 310,886,351 downwards.
GAGTGCACTTAAAAACACCAAAAAAACCTTTATTAGCAAAGTAAATCAACACATAAACACTTAAACACACCGAAAAACATGCAAACAAAACAGGATAGTTCATAAAAAGAGTGTCCTGTGGATAGTTTTCACATTCTTACTTGGAGGTTTTCTCACTTGGAATGGAGGGGGGGGGGAGAAAGAGGACTGCCCATTCATGCTGTAATCTCGTAATTAAAGTGGGACATGTTTTCACATACTCTTCAATACCACCACCACCCAAAAAGCAATATTGAGAGCTATTGACAGCTTGTCCCGTCAATGGAAAGTGACACCTTATTTGCAGCTGCAGCACACAGTAAGAATGGTAGGACTATGGCATCATGCAGTACAGGACCAGTTAACACTATTATGGCGTCATAATGGTGTGATTTTTGCCATGTATGATAAAGTCCTAAATCTACCAATCTAATCGCCACACCAGCCTTTCCTTTTAGATCAGCAAAAAATAATCTGTTACCCGAGTCGAGGTAGGAGGGCAAACAGTTTGGAAGTAGCTGTTGCTCAGCTTAAATGGAGCTTATTCTCCCAAGTTTGTATAGGATTGCAGCCTAAGGAGTGTGTCCACACTACAAATTATAGTAATTTGATACCACTTTAAACTGCTGTGGCTAGATATAGTGGAATCTTGGGATTTGTAGTTTGGAGAAACATTTGGAATTGTCTTGTCAGAAAGCAGTAGCCCATCTGCCAGCTACAATTCCCAAGGTACACAGGCCCCGTCTACACGATAAAAAAAAAACAACGTACGGCGTTTGAAAGACCGATCATGTGTACACATGGCCATTCGAATGCATACGTGTCTTTTGGAAGGGGGGCTAGTGGATCCCCCGTAAACTACATGGATTCAGCATTCGGGAGGATTAGCGAATCTCGACCTAAAATCTGTACACCCGTTTGTATTATCGATCGTCTGTACACCCCGTTCGCGCACATACAAACAGGCAGTGTAATCTGATTGGCTGGCTGAGCATAGGGGGAGGGGCTAGCAAAGAGGGGAATTGGGAGCGGCCACCATGTTGGATTCCCGGCTAAGTAAGAGTCCGGTAAGGGCATGAAATGGAGATTTTTAACATTTATTTCGTTTTTATTTTATATTGTAAATACGGAAAGCTGACTGTCTGCATAACAGGCACCCTTTAAAAAAAAAAATTAAAAGTGGCAGGAGATTTAAAACCTACATTTGGATCACTCACTCCAGCCAGCTGGGCAAGGTGGGTCATATGGAGTTGGGGGGGTAAAAAATCGTGTAGTTAGATCGTATGCATTCAAACGACTGCCTTTTTGAATTTTTTACTCCCCAAAAGGATTTTTATTTGGTCGTGTAGACGGGGCCTCAGAGTGCCTGTCTACACTAAATTGATTTCCTCTCCAATCACCTCAATCCCTCTCTTTTCAGGATTGCTTTCAAATTGCTCACCAAAACTACAAATCCTAGGATTCCATAGGATAGAGACAAAGCAATGAAAGTTGTATCAAACTGCTATAATTGTGCTCTTCAATCTTGTATGCATGGGAGTGATTCCCCCATGAATTCAGTGGGACTTTTTCCTCTGTAAACATGTCTAGGATTTATTTGTTTTGAATAAATTCATTATCTGGTTCCACCCAAATCTATAAACTGTAGTAAAACAGTTGCCCACTCATTAAGGATATTGTGCTTTAGATGGACAGTTGATAAGTAGCCAGACTGCTTTGACAAGAAGACTCTTCCCAAATAATCAGCTTATCTTCTAGTTGCTTATATTAAGCAACCTGCTGTGACACTGTTTGAAAGCATTTTCTCTCACGATGGTTTTGTCTTAAATATCCAAGGATCTTTGTCCCCATGTACTATTTCAGTAGGTATATTCTTCACAAACACAGAAACTGATTGTGCCATTCAATCAAAATTATGGGATTATTTGACAAGCTGGCAGGCTGGCTTGGCCTGAAGAAGAAAGAAGTTCACGTTTTGTGCCTTGGATTGGACAATAGTGGCAAAACCACAATTATCAACAAGCTGAAACCATCTAATGTAAGTAGACATGTATGCTGCCAACTTGTTTGATGAACCTTACTGAAAATGATGCTTACTGGAGAGATTGTGGAAAGATGGAATTTACATTATACACTGGATTACTAATACAGTTGTCCCTTCATATTCTCTGGGGTTTGGTTCCAGGATTCCCCGTGGATACCAAAATCTATGAATACTCAAGTCCCATTATATGCAGTTACATAGCAAAATGGTGTCCCTTATATAAGATGGCAAAATCAAGGTTTGCTTTTTGGATTATTATTTTTTTAAGAATATTTTCAAACTGTGAATACTTAAATCTGTGGATACCAAATCCGTGGATACGGAGGGTATTTAGGATAACCTTCTAAAACTGTATTTAGGATAACGTTCATACATTCTTTAGAATGATTTGATGGCTTCATTATTTTAAATTTTGATAAGCTTTATAATTCTAAAGAATGAATGCTAATGGACATTGTCATCAGATATTGGTAATGAGTTGATTTTCAGGACAATCCTACATAAGTATACTCATAAGTATGTTCCACTAATCAGTGAGGCTTACTACCCTTTAGGACTGCAGTCTTGGCACCCAATATAAGGTACGCATGATGTAGTTTGAAACACATATTTATTGCTGCTCATTTTTCTTGTTGCTGTGGAATGATTTTCATGTCAGTGATTTTTGCTTGACTGATAACAGCAGAGAGGTCAGAAACAAAGATGCTGGTATTCCTATTTGAAATGATTTCATGAAATGGCTATTACAGGAATGAGGATATAATCAAAACCTTAGTTGTTTCTTTAATTACATACATATTTTAGTAACTAGTATTATAGACAAAAAGGGCCACACACTATACTTTGCATGTACTACAGGACTTTTGAACTCCCCCTGCAGTTAGCATATTGTGTGCCACTGAACAAACTTCATGCAATTTGAGAGAATATTAGCAGTGGCATCTGGAACATCATTCAGAACTCTGTTGGAGGAGGGAATAAAGAGCAAGGAAACTCTTGATTCATTGAAATATTCTTGTGTCTTTGAGAAGTTGTTTGATTTAATACCTTGTTAAAAGGTTCTGAGAATATAAAATATAGATGCAATGCCAATACATGATGCATCAACTCTGCCTATTTACCAGTAGGTGATCAAGATAATCTCCATTTCTAAATATAGGCTGACTTGTTAAAGGAGATACTCTTTAGTGACATGAAAATGTCTGTGTGTTTGTGTGTGCGTGCATATGTTTTAATTGCAAAATTCAAACACAAACGTCACCCCACAAATATATATTGTAGATTGTGTCCTAAATGCTTCAGAGTTGTTTTGCTCCAGTAATTCAGCTTTCAGTTAGTTCTCAGTAAAATATAAATACACGAGGTATTGGTAGATAAAGTAACCTGATGTGTTTTATTGCTTTACCTTCTATTCTGTATGTGTTCTTTGAAATTTATGAATTCTTGAAATTTCCCTAGGTTGCCTGAATAGGCACTAATCCTACAGTTTTATTCTCTGTGACCAACACAGAAACAATGCACTGAACTAAATTATCAACACATAGCCAGAATATTGTTACCCAGCATTTATATAGCATTCTGGGCACTGGCTGTGCTTCATGTATTTTATCTCCATAATACTTAATCCATCAGTAAGCTTTCACTGGTGCTATCCAGACGTGTTCGTGTAGTAGCATAGTCACATGATTTACCAGAATTACATTAGCTTTGATTGTGCTTGTTGCAGAAGGAAGAGTTTCCCCCAGCAATTCCTTTGCAGTTAGGATGCTATAGAAGTACAAAATAAAGGGAAGAGTTTTGTAAATAGAGCACCACCACCCTAACAAAATAGTAATGGCTTTGTGGCCATTGTTCAGAAAGTTGATCACCTGTGATAGCTTTAAAATGAATGAATTAAACCTAAATATCATTTAAGAGAAACAACTAATTTTATCCAAGTTAAACAAAAAAGACCATGCAAACTGGCTGTTATAGGATCTTTTACTTACAAACATTTCTTTTTCTGTCCCCTTGCTGTTGCCAGCTTTATTACATGTCGTAAACTTTTGGAGTATCAATGTATGATTGTATGATGTCATCTGAAGTTTGCAGTTTTATTTTGATCAATAAAGAATGTAAGGATTGCTTATTTTTATTTGAGGAAGGACTTAGGGAGCTGGGTATGTTTAGCTTTGAGAAGAGCTGGCCATCTTTAAATATCTAATATCATGTAGAAGGTAGAGCAAGCTTGTTTTCTGCTGCTCCAGGAACTAGAACATGAACCAATGGATTCAAATTACAAGAAAAGAGATTCTACCTAAACATTAGCAAGAATGTCTTTACTGTAAGCTGTTCAATGAGAGCCAACATGGTGTAGTGGTTTGAGCATTGGACTGCAACTCTGGGGACCAGGCGGTTGTTTAGACGACAAAAAAAATCATCAGACAATGTGGGCAGAATATTTTTCATCCAGATAAGCTCCTGCTGGGATTCGCCATATTGGGAAGGAGGGTGACTGAAAACGCCAAGTAGTTCACAATTACAGCTTTTGCTGTTTCTCGCAATCTTGTTTAAAAAGTATGTGAAATTGCGCATAACGGCCTGTCTGAACAATACATCCAGGAAGTAAAAACATGATGTGTGTGGGGGTGGCGACTAAGTGCTAGAGCCTCCATTGTTGTTTTTTGGAGACACAATGGAGCAATATTTTTGAGCGGAAGAGCAAAAAAAAAAAGTTTTTAAGCAGAAGATCACTCTTCTGCATCCCTCATGCAAAAAAAGGTGGGGATGGAGGGAGCTTTTCAGGAGATAATAAAGCAGGTAATTCACTCATGGCCACCATGTTTTCTCATGGGCATACTCCATGTGAACTGCAAACTTGGATAGCTTTCCATGCCAGTGATCTTGCAAATGGATTGTTGGGACAAATGAACACTGCTGCGATAGTGAGGTAATGTGCTGTTTTCCGCAATTAATTCTCCCATCTCACTGAGCCCCAGGATTCAGATCCCTGCTTGGCCATGGAAACCCACTTGGTCATTTTGGGCACGTCACACTCTTTCATCCCCAAAGGAAGGCAAAGGCAAATCCCCTCTGAACAAATCTTGCCAAGAAAGCCCCATGATAGGTTTTCCTTACAGTGTTCATAAGTCAGAGACAATTTGAAAGCACACAAGAAGAAGCTACAGTGGCATGGACTGCCTGGAAAGGTGGTGGACTCTCCTTCCTTGAAGCTCTTTAAACAGAGGTTGGATGGTCATCTCTCAGGAATGATTTAGTTATATATTCCTGCATGGCAGGTTGTTGAACTAGATGGTCCTTGCAGTCCTTTATGATTTCTGATTTTAAGTAATAAACGGAACATAGATTCCTTTTTAAGACAAAGTTTGTTTTATATAGGCTCAAGCTCAAGATATTGTTCCCACAATAGGATTTAGTATAGAAAAATTCAAGACATCAAGGTAAGACTTTGATTTGCATATGTTTTTAATCTATACAGTAGTTTAAAATCTAAATCCACTTGTTAGTCCCAGCTACAGTAGACCTATTGAAGTATGTATGTGTACTTAAAGAAACTCCCCTTCTGTTCAAGGGGACTTGATACCATAAGTGCAAGATTGCACCTTAAGTATGTCAATTAAAATACAACTCAACACATAATGTTGACTAGTGTGCTAGCAATACCTTTTCATGAAATAGTAGCACAGTACTCAGAAGTAAATGCCAGTGTGTTTTATGGAAGTGGTGATACATATACAGGTGTATGTTTGTGTGTGTGTGTGTGTGTGTGTGTGTGTATATGATTGCAGAACTAAACATTCTGCAGTTCTAACTGTTATGTTTTATTGTTTCCTTCTAGTTTATCATTCACTGTATTTGATATGTCAGGTCAAGGTAGATACAGAAATCTTTGGGAACACTACTACAAGTAAGATTTCTGTTTTAAATCTTATTTAAACTATTTAAATACATTTAGAAACTAAAAGTACCTAGCATTTTCTGTATGAAATTATGAAGAACTCATGGTTAAAACAGCTGTAGAATAATATGATTAACATGCTGCTACTTGATTACAATAGTTTTCTAAGATTTGAACCAATGGGAAAGAATATGGAATACTGTGGAGTTATACTTTTGGAGTTATTCAGTCTTTACAACATGAAGGTAAGTGTTCTTGAATACAGTCCATGTAGAAACTGTATATATCTCAGAAAAAATATTGTTAATATAAATATTACATCATACTAATAAAAAGCTAAAGACTGAGAATATTGTAGAGTATAAGACAAGGTCAGTTACCAGTTCTGGACTGGATGGCCCTTGAGGTCTCTTCCAGCTCTATGATTCTATGATCCTACTACCAAGGTTATTAATATGCCAGTAGAAGGCATCATTTTATGCAACTGTGGCCTTGACATCTTCTAAAAAATGAGAAAAATGTATTTGGAAATCATCTAGCATTCATAAATGTTTTATAATAAATTGCGATAAGGTAGAATTTCAGAGGGTACTAGAATCTCCAACATGACTGTCGAAGCATTTTTTTTCTTGTATTTAATTTAATCAAGCTTTTGTGTTGGTTCCTTTTTCCTAAATTGGAGATCATCTAAAAGGGCTTTGTTGACAATCTCTGAATTACTTTTTCTTACTTGCCTCGGCAAGTCAACTGTATACTTCTCTACACTCCTGTGTGGCTTGCTGTGCTGCTTCCTTCACTGGAACAACACTTGTATAAGAGACTTCTGTAGGCTTGGGAAAATAGCTGACATCAGATATCTGTGCATATCCATGGTTTTCTAATGAATTTTTATTAAATAAAGTACAAAACTTAAGCAGAAGTTGGATACATCATGAATAGTCCAAATATATAAAATTGCAATACAGAGAGAGACATACAAGCGTTCCCTGCTTTTTTACAACTTATTTTTTGATGTTCTGCTGTTTTGACAAATCTAAATTGTACCATACTTTCAACCCCTGGTCCATTGTTTCAACTATGTGCTGCCTTTTTTTCCTGTCCATCAATTCAGCACACTGTTTTTCTCTCTCAGCCAACTTGCCACTATCTAGTGTTCATTCTTGAATGTGCAAGCTGAAAAAAGACTGGGTTCCGTTTTTCAACCAGTTCCACTTTTTGACAGTGCCTTGATCTCTAACCTGTCGAATAAGTGGGGGATGCCTGTACATAGAATAATCAATGAACTCAAAACATTAAGGATTTTTTTTTGTTGTTTGAGCGCACGTTTTCCCTTCATTTTATTCACCCTGAAAAACTATTAACTTGTTGAACTCAAACATTAATCTCCCTACTCTAAATTATATAAATTGTTAAAATTAATCCCCTTTGTTCGGATAGAATTATTTTTTTCCTTCTTGGAGCAAACTGTATTAACACATGAATCAAATTAATACATGGAACATTCACTCGCATTGGGACCATTAACTAATCCTGCTTAGACAATCATTCCCAAGGATCAATCAGTTGACAATGGCATAGGAAGAACCCTTTTTCCACAAAATAATTGTATTATAATACAAATCTACAAAGTAATCAAAGTTCTTCTGTATTGAGAAATCACTATGTTTATGCTTAGTGTTGTTTTAGAAATCTATTTTGGTTTCCAAGGCATAGGATGCCAACATTTTATATTTCTTGAGTACTTTCTGATTAAATTAACACATGGAGACGGTTGGTATCAGGAGCTACTGGTAGACTTGTGAATGTGGAATAGAGCAACGCTGCCTTACCCACTGCACTATACCTATAACCTATCAGCCTTCTGGACCACATTATTTTGGTAGGGCTTTTTTGTCTAGTACTGCTACTCCCTGTGTGTTTGATAATTCCTGTTTCTAGATTATTTATATTCCTTCTGCAACAGAATATGTATTAAATGCAACTCACAGACTATTTTTTATGCTTCCCCCCCCATTAGTTCTTGCTTTGCTCCTTATCCTTGGTTTCACAGTCCTGCTAGTGCTACTCTCCCTGTCCCTACATTATCTGTCCATTTTATACCTGTCTATTGCACTTCCTTTATAGGTGAAGCCTTCCCAAAACTACTGTCTTAGAAGTACTGCCTTTTCAAATTGCCTGTACCTTGGTTATTGACTTGCTATCTTTTCTTACACCTTGGTCAGCTATTTGGCCTAACCATTTCTATGCCAACGCAACCCTGCAGATATCTTCTCCCCAATAAGGAGTGTGGGTGTGTTTCAGTGCATGACATAGGAAGACTAATATCTCTTTTGCATAATGATTTTGAATAAAATAGCTTTGTATCTGACTCATTACATAACTAAAGCAATTAAAGCTATTACACCAATTAAATAATAAATGACAAATGAAGTAAGTTACCAGTTTTCATTTTTGGACTAGGTTTAAGATCTTCTCATTTGGAAATACCGTGCTATTAAAAATGGTGGTTTTTCTCACTCTCTCATAATCATTAGTTTTGCTTTTTTCATGTTAGTGGGTAAAAAAATATGTAGTGGATAAAATTATTCAGTATCTTTGCTGCAAGAAATAAGAATTGATAAGAATAATGTCATAAAAGGAGCAATTGTGAGGTGGTATATATAGCTTTTTATTATTATTCTGCTAATTTGGTCACAACAGCAAAAAAGCCGTTGATTCACATTTAAACAACAATGATTAAATCCTGTAAAATGTTTTCTTGAGTTATTGTTGCAGAATTCTTGCTTGTATGAAATAAATTGAGAGCCAGCATGGTGTGGTGGTTTGAGCATAGGTCTATGACTCTGAAGACTAGGGTTCAAATCCCTGCTCAGCCATGGAAGCCCACTGGGTGGCCTTGGGAAAGTCACACCCCCTCACCCTCAGAAGAAGGCAAAGGCAACCCCCCTCTGAACAAATCTTGCCAAGAAAACACTGTGATAGGGTCACCTTAGGGCCACTGTAAGTCAGAAACAGCTTGAAGGCACCCAACAACATGGAATAAAATAAAGGCCAAACCAAGCCCAAGGGTTTGCTCACTACTTTCTAATTTCAAGATATACATATGACTACTTGCAGACTCAGCATGGGCTAATTTTGTCTGACATGAATTTGAGATAATTTTAGTTCTGAATGTTTATCTTAAAAGTTAGCATCACATTTATGAGGGGGAGGGAGATGTGCCACCCTTTCACTTCGGTTACATATTGCATCAAGGTGTTTCCTGATTGGTTTGCTTTATAGGTTCTTAAGTTGGTCTTATTATTGTAGAATTGGTTGGTTGAGTAAAGGAAATCTACTGACTCCTGTTCCAGCAGCTATTGCAATATATTTGAGGGGGATCTATGCCTAGAGATCTGTATATGTGGTTATCTGTTTTATGATATGTACAGATTGGCCCCCATATCCACAGGGGATACACTCCAAGCCCCCATGGATACCTGAAGCCATGGATAATAGGGAGCCCTGTTATTTCAGTGAGAAGAACACTGGAGGTTGACTGTAGAATCACATTGGGTGACCTAGAAATGCCTAGAGAGGACATATATTTTCAGACATGGATACGTGAAATCATGGATACCAAATCCATGGATACAGGGGTTGACCTGTATTCATTAATTTAAATGTTACCATAAAGCCGGCAATATTCTATTCAGTCACTAGGTGGCAGGTTGCCAAGTATAAAACAGGTTTGCAGTTGATAACAGTTTTCATTTATTCAAAGGGATGCAGTCTCAGAATCAGAGCTATAGGACTATCCTTTGCACCTGGTGAGGTAGCCCCCTCCTGCATAATGGACATGGAACAGACCACAGATCCCTACTTCAGATGTAATGGGGTACTCCACAGCAGTGGGCATGCCCAGGAGCCTCAGTTGCCATGACTTCACTCAGGACAGGCACAGTGCATCCAGTTCTGATGGCTGCATAACATTCAGTATATCAGAGTAAGAACTACTGCAACCTGGGTGAAGCTGGGTACTTTGACTAGACATAATAAAATAACACACAGCAAATTATCAAAGGGATCTTGCAGCACCTTTGAAACTAACTGAAAGAAAGAAGTTGGTATACAAGTTTTCATAGACTTAAGTCTCCTTCATCAGCAAAGAAGCATTTTGACCACATACAGCTCGGTCTGTCTGTCTGTCTCTCTCTCTCTCTCTCTCTCTCTCTCTCACACACACACACACACACACATATATGCATGGGACTGGTACCCATGGTTTCAGTTATTCATCTTCCAAAAAATATGGTCTCTCTAGGCATTTCAGGTCCTCCAGCATGACTCTATGATAACTTCCTGTGCAAGTTACCATAGAGGAGGGCTGGAGCTGCCTAGAGAGGTTGCCTCTCTAGGCATTTCCTAGGCCCTCCAGCATAATTCTGTGAGGTCCACCATTATCTGCGGTTTCAAGTATTTGTGGTAAGTCTGGGAACTTACCACAAGTCTGGGAACATATCCACTGCAGATACTGTGGGTGACCTGTACTTTGTTATGAGATTTTAGAAAGCCTGTAATTTGCTTCTTTGCTTTGTATATTGTGCAGGGATTGCCAAGCCATTATTTTTGTTATTGATAGCAGTGACAAACTAAGAATGGTTGTGGCCAAAGAAGAACTTGACACACTCATGAATCATCCAGGTGAGGAGACCTTTATCATTAGTCCTATTCCTACTGCCTGTTTTTAGCATAAAACAGCTGTTTTCTTGAGAAGCCTATGTTTGTATATAGAGATGTTCCTTTTCCTTTACCTCAGTAGGTATAAACTAAAATAAAAGATTTGTGAATATGCACAAATATATTGGAATTGGCAATTCATGACCCTCTAGGTGTTACTGGACTATGACTTTTATTATTTCTCACCATTGGCTACACTGTCTAAGACTGATAAGAGTTGCATTCTAGCAAAATCAAGTTGTTAACTTCTGCAGTATTTATCTGTTAATTGGAGTACCACTACTGTGGAACTGATTTAATTCAAAATAAAGCCAATTTAATTAAAATCAAGCTCATTCCAGAAATAAGAAATTAAGTTAACTTGGATTGATCCTCCTTGAATCCACTGCTGGGAGAATGGCAGGATATTACTTAATTATACAAAATATAGAAAGGAAATAGAGAACATTCATATACAAATTTCTGCTTTCTCAATTACTTTTCGCCTTTGGTTGTTCCTCCTACCAGGAAAAACTATGTATTTTGTTTTCCAAATCACCCTCCTCCACTTTTTTCCCCCTGTTGAAAACATCACTTTTGTTGCAAAAATATGTTTTCTAAATTTGACAGGGTTTCCTGTCAAAAAAAAGGCTGACAGGAATTTTCCAAATGTCCTAAGGAACAGTTTGTGGCCAGTTTAATCTATTATACCACCACCTTAGTGTCTAGCTGTTGTTTCTACAAATATATCACTGATTTTGTGTCTCTGTTACACCAACAGTGCAAACACTGTAGCCCCTTTAACTTGGAAAGGAGCCTCAAACAGGCCACACTCATAAACTAGCATGGATCTTCAGCTTTACAGTGATATATATGCATTAGGCATGCATATATATGTGTGTGATGGAAATCCTAGTCACATAGACTTCTACCCCATTTAAGTTTTCCATGCATTCTGGGGACCTTTTTTTTTTTTTTTTTTTTGGTGGCTATTTCTACTCCCTTCAGTCCCTTCCCAAATGTGAGACAATGCTGGCATGAGAAATAATCAGATTAACTGCCCTATTCCCTTTTCTGTGGTGGGCTACTGTTCCTGAAATGGAATGGTAGCCCACATTGCAACAGCCACACTCAAATTAAATGGAGGAATTAGCCCTTCAGTGTATTGAAAATGTTTTAAATAGGACTTAATTCTTCTTTCCTGAATCTATTTTTTGATACCAGAACTGAATCTATGACTAAGGGTCATAGTAGGAACAGTAATAGGAGTCTGTGTGATGTTCCTTCATCACCGAGCAAAAGCAGCTACTCGTTCTTTCTCTCTCTTTTAATTAGATGCTATTTTTTAGCTATTGCAAAGTGTCCTCTATAATTAGTTAGTTTGGTTAGTTCATTCAGGTTGTTATCCTCTCATTGCATATAAATCTCATTGTAGACTTTGAGTTCCTATATAATTTCCTATAGGTTCTGTAATAAACTTTGAAAGAAGAACTGTCGATGAGACCTTTTCTTGAACAGAAAAGTTCTAATAACGCATGGGGGACTTTGCTTCTATTATAAACAATTTGCGCCTGCAGCCTTAAACCTCTGTTTTGAGTGGGGAGGGTAACTCTAAGAACTTTACCAAAACAGGCAGCTGAGGCATTATGACACAGATATATATTTTAACAAGATGCAGTCTTCAAAGGATAACAGTAACAGGTGAGACCCCTCTTCCCTATCAGTTTTGTATGAATTTTGGCATTAACAAAATATTATGTTATTCTTAGATCTTAAACATAGACGAATACCAATTTTGTTCTTTGCAAACAAGATGGACCTTAGAGATGCTGTGTCATCTGTAAAAGTCTCTCACTTATTGTCCTTGGAGGACATCAAAGACAAGCCATGGCATATCTGGTAATGTTCTCTTATTTTCTACTTGCATTTATTTGGAATGTTAAATAACTAATTTTGGTAGCATTCACTATTCTATTTTTCAAAAACACATTAATTCTTCAAGCAACCCTATGTAATATAGGATAGTGTTAGTACTCCTAGTTATGCATGAGGGCTAAAACTGAGCAAATAGTTGCATGTCTCAGGCAAGTGTTGAGTTCGTAGATAAAATTATATTCTTGTTTATGTTATTTAAAATGCTTATATGCCACCTTTACAGAGAACTTTTCTGGAGCAGCTGGCCAAAATGGCAGCAGAGTTCCATAGTTTCTACCTGTCACTTTCAGCAAGCAGGATAAATATATAATATATGAAGGAATGAGATCCCATTTGGAACAAATACTGGAATGAGATTTAACATACTTTGTTTGCACTGAGAGAGTCCCTTGAATCTGTGACTCAGTGTCATGTCCTTGCATTCTTAGACACAGTAACCAAGAGTTTCAGAATGATGAGAAAACTTTATTGGCACAGAAATCCAAGAAGCATATCATACAAGGTTGTTGATGAGAATTAAAACTGAGGGCCTACACACTGTAATAAAAGCGTATTACAATCTGTAAAATCTGGCGGGCTCTAATACCATTGGCTAACCATCATCCCCTGACATGACATTTGCTTGCACTGACCAGCCTCCTTTTTCCAAGCCGAAGAATGCAGCTGCATTCTTATCTTTAACCATTATGACCGCCTTCCACAGTTCGAGTACAAAAAAGAAAAACACAATGAATATCAAGGTTACAGAAAAATAACTGAAAATGGCAGGATTAGGCACTGTCAGGGACTGATCCTGACACTCAGGATCTATCAATGGAATCTGCCATCGTGGTGCCAGGGCACCAATGATAGCTCAGCTGATGAATTACTACTCAACTGTCTGCCTAGAACTTCAGAGAGACTGAAAAACAGCATTAAATCAATTAGAATGAAACTGACTGTCTTGTTACTTCTATTAATAAAGCAGATACCTCACAACTGCAAGCAACTTGAGGAACTATCTTCAAAATAAAGTGGAAAATCTAGAGAACTAGAGTCTCTTTGGAGCTCTGGATGACCATCTGTCGGGAATGATTTGATTGTGTATTTCTGGTTGGACTGGATGGCCCTTGAGGTCTCTTCCAACTCTATGAGTCTACGAATCTATGAGTCAGGTGAAACCTGTGCTTCCACAGAATCACAGAATGAAGGATGGGGGTGACATGGTTGAATTAGAGACCCTATAACCTAAGACTACCCAGTGAAAATACAGATTGCATTTACACAGCCTTAGCGCCAAGCCCTCAAACTCCCACAACCATTGTGGAGACATCGTAGTGATACCTAGAAATGTCCATGCCCTATGCCTCCTCAGTACTGTGGAGTACAAAAACCTGAAGGTCCTGGTCTAACAGGTCATTGCATCAGAATCCTGAGGGAGACTGATCCTGCAGTTATACATAGATCTTCTCAGAAAGTCAGGAATCTGCTACTGTGGCTTTTCATTTAAGCTCCTAATGCTGTGAGAGAGCAAGCTGCCTACTGCAGTTATAAAAGCCCAAGCAACAAAGATCTGCGAGGCCCTGGACATCATGGTCTGCAAAAGGGAATAACGTCTGGTGAAGCAATCAAGAGAACTCCATGCTAGGTAGAGCAGGACTATAGTGCAAATGGGAGAAAAGCTCCACAAAAAGAATTGCGTGGGACAAAACCATGACAATTGAATATGACTATTCTGGGATTGGTTCAAGTTGCCACTGTGGTTACTGTATTTGACAGTTATATTAGCATTGCTCCAGGAAACACCTCCCAGAGGTTGTCCTTGGCAAACATCCTACATCTTTTAGCACCCCTTAAATGGCGAGACAACTTGGATATTCAATTAAACCTTAAGACCTTGTCTACCCTGGGTTTGGTAACGAAGCTTCAGTGCATTTTGTAGATAATACATATACTTCATCTTATACTGAGCAGTAGCGTAAATTCTGACTCCAAACAAACAAGTTAGTTGAATCTTGGCAAGTCACCAAGCCATCTGTTTGTATCTTCTGGAGGGTAAAGTCAGTTTTATTTTCACTGGCTGATATTAAGAGCTGGACTTAAAATTATCTTATTAAATACAAATATTACCACAATTATAATGCTTTGCTAATGGACATTCACTAGTCTGAAGGAAGTACATCTGCTGTCCACCTGCACCCTTCCATTGGCACCTGAAGACCTGCTTGTACATGTGGAGGGTGCTCAGAGGAAAGGGCTGCATTTGGAAGAATATGGAACTAACCCATTATGTCCAAAAGGCAAATGGGAAAGTTACTTAGCAAATGTTGTGGGCTAGAGAAGAAGAATCTGAGGTAAGTAAGGCATAAGGAGCAAAAACTTGAGCAAGATCAGTTGAAGGCCTAGAACAAAAGTAAGTGAAAAGGGAGAAATGGCAAAAACTTTTAGGGAAAGGGCAAATGAGGATGAAACAAAGGCAGCAGAGCCAAACTAAGGAGAGATGTGAATAGTATTGACCAAAGTAAAAAAATAGAGGGCAATAGGCTGAGAAAGAAAAGTTGATCTGGTACCTCAGGTGTGTGTATTTGTGTTTGTTTTACCCAGCTATGGCCCTTCTAGATGGCCCAGTTGTACATTCCCATCACTCAGTGGGCATTTTACTAGTTCTGTTGCAACACTTGTTGAAAATTCTTCTGATCCTAGAATTAGATACTCCAAAGTTTTTCTGGTCTCCCCCCGCCCCAATAAACACTATACTTCCTTGACAGAGGAAGCTGGACATGATGTTAGGTCACATTTTGGTTTTTTTAAAAATGGTGCAAGAAGAAGGTGGAAAAACTTTGCTGCTTTGGGCAGTAGTTAAACACAAATCTTCTAGTCCAGGTCCTAGTAAATGATCAGTATATTTTGAATAAAATTGCCTTTTCTGTGTATGATTTCAACTTGACTATAGATAATATGATCGCTTGATTTTGTCTTTATACATCATAAACATATTTGTTTTCATTTTAGTGCTAGTGATGCTCTTAAGGGAGAAGGATTACAAGAAGGTGTAGACTGGCTTCAAGGTAGCTTTCATCACATTTTGTCTAACTTCCTTATGCTTTCCATGAATCATTTTGGTTTTACTTTATCATTTTTTCCCACCATTTCACGTTGTTTTTTTCCTACCTATTTGTGCTGTCAGATCAAATTACACAGTAAGTATCATTATCAATCTCTATTACTTTGATCTGTTTCTTTGACTTCCTTCTAGCAAATATTTCTCTCTCTAAAATCCCTATGTAAATTAAGTAAATATTCTAGTCATACTTCCTAGCTTAAATATGTAAAGTAATTTAACACAAAGCTTTTTTTTTTTAAGAAATAGTGCTTGTGGTCTGAATACAATTAAGTTATTTACATTTATCATTGAGTAACTAGCATTGCAAGTATGGTCAAGTCTTCCATACCTATTTTGTCATTATATATGGCACACACACAAAATATTGGTGTGTGTCATATTTGCAATATATGTCTCTGAAAAGAGAAGAAGTCAGACTGAAGGGTATCTGAACATTTTTAGTAAATATAGCAGTTTCAATGCAGAGTATATCAAAATACTTTTGTAGTGATTGGGCAAGTTTCTAGTTCTGTTACTGGAAATAACAGCATCTTTTTTAAATTAGAGTTCTGTAGTGTTTAGGAATAAAATTTAGGAATAAAATATAACATAAAAGTATTCCACATGCAAATCCCCTTTAAACTGTTAGTGCTTTGATTGTGATACAAGTTATATATACATAATTTGTATGATTAAAACGCTTTCTTTGATGCAATTAATATAAATAATTTATCTTTATTTTCATCCCAGCCATAGTTTTGGCACAGTATAATCTAGTGTTAAATGTGTGTAACTTTCATATAATTAGTGCAAAGCATTTTAGAGTAGCTTTTATAAACTTTGTTCTGCAACCTTGATCTCACTCAAGTACTGTAGTTTTATTTAAAAGATACCACTAGATGTCAGTAGAAACTGAAAGCAGACCTGCAGGAGAGCTTTGCTAGATGATATTTAATAGGTATAAGGTTTAAAAGGATAGTGTTGGTCCATAACAATCCTGGGAAAGAATCCATAGAAGAGTGTGTCAATACATTTTAGATGTCTGGGCTTTATGCAAGATTTAAAGTTAAAATCATTGAAACATCGAATGATAAAAATTCTTTTAATTTCTACAGGAAAGCTATAGCTTTGATTTAGAGCCAGAGTGTATTTTTTCAGAGTTTATTTTTAAAGTTTTACTTTTGGCAGTTCTCTCATTTACCTCCTAAACTTCTTTTTCTACTGCCAAGTTTAATTAGCAGAATAACGGTTTGTCATGTTTACTAAAGACAAACTCAGAAAAAGACAGTCAAATACCTGTACAGAGGACCATTGCTTCTTTATACAAATCTTGACTGCTAAATTTCTAAACTTGCATTGTAATTCAGTTTCTTAAATATTTTCAACAGAAGAGACTGGAATAACTACCAAAGACGAGAGTTAGGTTACAAAGGATTTGCAGGAGGAGAGTTGCAATAAACATACATACTTCATGTGTCTTTGGTTCTCCCTTCTCTGGCTATTAAGATGGGAAAAGAAACAGGAAGGCTCAGTTTAGTCATAACATTCCATAATTGAGAGCATCTGGTTTGGGCTCCCTTGTTCACTCTTGTGCACATGTCCTCATCTACTTTTTAAGATTTTATCAACTTTGGTTTGCTCTAATGTCCCCAAAAAAGCACAGAGTTTGCAAAATAAAAGTAAAGGAGGGAGCAAAAGTCCATAAACCTACAAAGATACTCCTGCTCACCAAACTGTGGAGCTCTGGTGGCACAGTGGTTAAATGCCAGTATTGCAGCCACAACATTATGAGTTTCATCCGAAGAGCTCCAAGGTTCACTCAGCCTTCAATTCTTTTGTAGGTTGGTAAAATGAGTACCTGGCTTTTGGGGGCGATTCGCTAACACACATTGGAAACCACTTAGACTTAGTGAGTGCCTGGCACGCTATAAAGTGGTGTAGATGTGTAAGTGCTATTGCTAAACAACTTGTAAGTTGCTCTGAGAACCTTTGTGGCTGAATAGCGGGGTATAAATACTCAAATAAATAATAAAATAAAATGTTCATATATAACCCCACCATTATATCTGAAAACAAAAATGTAACAGTATTTCTGCAAAAGAGCTACACAGATGTGAGCACATATTGCTACTTGGCTTTGTATGTTTTTTTAAAAGAACCAGGAATAATGTTAATAAAAACAGCATTTTAATGTTAATTTTGTATCCCTCCTTACCCAGATCAGATTCAACTAATGAAGACATGAAAAACCAGTGAGCTATGAAAATGTCATAAAGATCATTTGTAGATGTAACTGAAGAGCCTTGAAGATAAAGGACTTTTTTTAGGCCTGTTTGTTTCCCTTTTTTGGCTTTTATAAAAGCCCATCAGGTTTGTAAAAAATTGTAATAAAACCTATAGCTCACATACACATACATTTTATGGACCAAAAATGTAGGTGTGGTTGGAACATTTCAATCATTGTATGCAATCTAAAAATGCCACTGTGTTTTGAGTTATGGGCCCAAGAAGAGGTACAATAATTTGACTCCCTGCCATGTTTCCTTTCAAAAATACCTATACATGGTATACATGTTGAGATAAACTATGGCTTAGTGGCATATGCACAAGGAGGAAGTAACTGCCATGAACCTCAGGCTCACATGTTCCTCTGCAAAGCTGTGAGGGCAACTCTGGCAGCTCTTTTCCCTGATCCAAACCTTGGCTTTTCATGTCACCCAGGCAAGGGATTGTACTTTATAACAAACTCATCATTTTCAAAATAAGCCAACTTCAGACCATGGTTTCTGAAGCAGTGTTTTAAAATAACCAAAGTTTGTTTTAAGCCACAATTTCTCATCTGGATGACACAGCAGTTCAGGAAAATCAAAACTAAAAACTGCCCAAGCTGTGCTCATGGCTGTATGGAAGAAGGACAGGAGTAGCATGGAGCACACCAACCTAAGGCTTACACCAACATCTTCTTGATCCTACTCATCTTGCTAAACTGTGGTTTAAAATGATGTGCAAACTAGCCCTTTACCAGAATTCAAGAGTTTCGTGTTAAATGGAAAACAGCTATAAAATTTAATTTTTGCATACCATCTTTTAGTTAAATGTGAATTGTGTTTTTATAAGACATTGTGGATGTTTATAATTTTCTGTTGGTATGTTCTGAAATTATAGTGTATTCTGTAAAAACTGAAACAATATTTTGATAAATAAAATATAGTATATGGTTAAAATATTGGATTGTGTTTGTTTTAAGATGACATGAAGTCCTTCATATTTAGTCAGTTCAATTGTGAGCAACAATTCGGTTGTTGCTCACAATTAGAGTAGATGCTTTGATGAATGGAATTTATATAAATGCTGATTTATTGATTCTGTAGATCACTATAAGTTGGATCAAACAACCGTTTTTATGTCTCTGTTACAATTCAAGCGGGTTTTTATTGTATAAAATGTTTCATAGTGTCATTCATGTTATCCTTCTCCTATTCATTTATATATTAATATTTCACATTAGTACATAATCTGGAGTTCTTAAATTTTACACTAATCTAGCTTTAACCAAAACCAATGATTTAATAGTATATTTGGAATGTCAGAGAAAATTATGGGTTCATTCTGGAGCTTCCTGCAACAGGGAGTAGGTTCAAATTCAACCCCCTCCTTGGAAATGTCTAATGTACACTTGATTTTATTAGGATTATTTCAACATGGCACTTTTAAAGTGGTTTTTTTTTTCTTCAAATGAATTGTGGCCACTATTGACTTCTGTCTGATCTCTTCCAATGATATAGTTCTGCCTGTATTTTTCTGTACCCCTCACAGAACCACTCAGTCAGGAAACTACTATGGTGAATCCAGGGCCTCCCATAAACGAGACAGAAATGCCTCCAGGCCCCCAACAGGACATTTGGAGACAAACAATATTTTGAATCTTAGAAGGAACTTCTTGACAATAAGAACAGCTTGACAATGAAACCAATTGCCTAGAGAGGTGGTGGGGTCTCCTCCTCTAGATGTCTACCTGCTGGGGGTGCTCTAGCTGGAGATCCTGCATTGAGCAGGGGCTTGGACTTGATGGCCCATGGGACTCTTTCCATCTCTGATTCTATGAGTCTACAATCACACCCAAAGTATAAGACAGCTGTAGATTCTCTGAGCGGCACATATATTGTAAAGTTGCTCTTCCTTTCTCTAGTTCTGTTTGGTGTTTTTTCTTTTTCAGTTTTCCATCATCTCTTAATTTTTGCATGAATACTTAAGGTAGCAGCAGAATGAAATTACCCATGATGCCTGTGATAATATATGTGTTCCATTTCTTTTCTTTTGCTCAGAAATGAGTAACTTAGTGTCTTCCAGTTGTTTTGAACTACAACTCCCATCATTCTTGGCCATTGGCCATGTTGCTTCTGGAAGAAGGCAAAACAGTTGAAAATACCAGGTTGCCTAATGTTCCTTTAAAAAAAAATATTTTTATTGAAAATAGAGTACTGTACATTAAAAATCACAGAAATTAAGAAAAGAAAAGGAATAAAAGAAAAAAAGTGACTTCTGATCTTCCTTTCAGTGATTATATATGCATATAGTTATTTGTAGCCAACATGGCAGTTCCAGGTGCTTCCCTTGGTAGCAAGCTCTGCCCCCTGCCCACTTTCCACTTCTGCTGTTATCGGGAATGCGCAGCAAAGCAAATCGATTGTCCCAACAAGCGAGAATGTGCATTTCCTTCAGAGTTTGTTTGTTTTTTTTAAATACAGGAAAAGCCATGAAGGCTTTTCCCATGGAGTATTTGGTGTTTTTTGCCCCCTCCTTTTGAATATGGTGGATTGATGTGGGATCCCATTTAGACAAAATATATTCTCCTCGAATTCCATGAGGAGTATTTTTGGCATATAGACAAATCCTCAGTTAATCACCTGATTGATGAGGAAGAAGCTGTCAAGAGTCTGCATCTAGTTCTTCTCCCAAACAAATGATCCCTGGTATTTTAGTTTTTTAGACTCCATCTTATCCACATGTAGCTGGATAGATAGCTACATCTATGGCTAAGGATATATATGTGTGGAAACCTGTTTTTGCAGGTGGAGAAGCTAGACTTTCAGCCCAGGTGTTGTTTACAGGAGTATTCCTGCAACCAAAACTTGGGCTAGGATTACTATCCCTGATCCAAAACTTTCCTCTTTGCAGGGACGCCAGCTGTCCACTGTTATCCGTGATACTGATAGGGATTCTTCTCCCATGCCATTGGCTTTCTCATCTGTGAGGACAACCCACACTGTGGGTAAAGGATTCTCCACATGTCTCTAATCAGTGTTAACAGCAAGGATTCCCTATTCTATGTTGCTGGCTTTCCAACTGGGAAGGGCAGCAGCATGGAGAAATCCTGGTGAGAAGATGGATTGCAAGGTAGATGATCTGGGTGGGGGCCTTGACAGGTTGGGAACCTCCTCTGTGAACCAGAAGTTTCTGTCCTCTGTACTAGAGCCTCTGGATTGAGTGAAATGTGTTCAGTGGAATTTACTCCAAGTTGTAAGAATGTATGTGTAGCTTTCACATCACTTTTCTGATTTTGAAATCTGTGAATGTAAAAAGTATCACAGTATTTTTTTAGTCTTTTTAGTCATCAGCGCGCTTGCAGAAAACGCGGCATGAGTCCTTCCTGAATCTTCGTTTGCGAAGAAAAGCCAGAGAGAGAGATATTATAGTTCTCTATGGTTTTGTATATTTTAGTGAAAATTATGTGAAGGGAAACATTAAAGTACATTTTATCAGAAAACAGTTTGCTTTAAAAAAAATTAGCTTTAGGCAATAATTTGAATAAAACATTTCAAAAGGCTTATGTGAGCTGAAAATTTAAAAAATAAAAACAATTTCCTTAATTCTACCATCTGTTCACCCTGAAACAGCAATCAGCCAGGAGGTTCCCCATGTGTGCAAACCATTCTAGTCTGAACAGCAGCAGAAAATAACAGCTTGTCATGTAATGTCAATGTTCTTTGTCATTTGAGTGGGTGACTCCAATAAAAACTTAGGAAAATGAGCTGAGATACTTTGAAGCAAAAGGTACCTCCCTATACTTTTAGACTGTACAGTACTACTTTTACAGACATGCTGGCTGCCTTGGGCCATATGTTATTACATCACATTCACTGCACGTGGCAACTTAAGTCCTCATTACCATCTGCTTCATTTGCATGTATTTCCACGGTCCTTAATGTCGACAGCTGTGTTCAGAGGCCATTCCCACCCTCCACATGATCGATATACTTTTATTTCAAAAATGTGAATGGACAGTTAATAACAAAATTTATATTGCCACATCTGCCTTTGTCATGGACCTTGGCAACTGATAACACAAATGAATAGCACAAAATGAGCCCGTTCCCCAGCGTTAGCTCTTATTCCTGTTCCATATCTCAATTCTTCACTCCTTCATATGCACACATTTGAAATACTTTTTTAAAAAGATAAAGGATGCAGAAAGGTTCTTCATCTAAGCCTAAATAGTTTCTCTCTTGTTGGCCTTAGGCGCAGAGGTCATTTCCTCCCAGACTTTCCAGTTAAATCTGAAGTAAACTACATTGCCTAGGGAAGTAAATGGAGAAACAAGGTCTAATGGCACAAAAGGTAGCTAACATTGAGGTGTTTTTTTTTAAAAAATTATGGAACCAACTTGGTAGGGTTGGGGGCACAGATGTATTAGAAAGTGATAGTCCCAGGAGTGACTAGGAAAATTATCTTGGAAGAATGGAAGGGTAGACAAGACTTATTAGGATAACAAGGATTTTATCTATGCTATGTTTACATATTGTGCTCAAAGCTAGGAGAACAAATGAGGTAGCAGGTGAATCTATATTTAGATGGCAGCTTCCAGCACCTTGGAATCACCCCTGAATAGTCTCTGTTTAGTTTGGAATGTTGTTGTGCTCCTACATCTTTTGTATACAGTAGTGATTCTTAACCTGTGGCCCACGGACCCCCAGGGGGCAACAATGTCCTGACAGGGCATTGTCCTGGCAAAGGCTTGAAGGCTGCTCGGCCCACCTCCTCCCCATAGCGGAGCAGCCACTTTAACAGGAGCCAAGACAAAGGCTGGCTGGCTGGCTTGGCTTGCACGTTATAGTTCAATCCGCTCTACCCACAAACTTGCGGAAGAAGCAGGAGAAAGGTTTTCCTCCCCCCTACAGTGTCTCTGAGGAAATATTTAATGGATGGTGCAATTGTATTATTATCATTGTTGTTGTCTGTCTATTCTCCTTTATGGGTCTGAAACGTGGGTCACCTATCGTCACCACTTATGACTCCTTGAACACTTTCATCAGCGCTGTCTACGCACACCTAAATATACACTGGACTGACTATGTGATGAATGTTGCTGTCCTCGAGCAAGCAGGGATCACCACCATTGAGGCCATGATATTGAGAACACAGCTGCACTGGGCAGGGCACATTTCTAGGATGGAGGACCATCGCCTCCCCAAAACAGTACTCTATGGTGAACTCACCATGGGTCAGCGTAAGAGGGGCGCTCCAAAAAAGTGATACAAGGACTCCCTGAAACAACATCTCAGGCTCAGCCAAATTGATCACCAAAAATGGTCCGCCCTGGCCTCACATCGGGAGGCATGGAGACACACTATCCACAATGCTGCAGCCTTATTTGAGAATGCATGCCGAACAAGTCTTGAAGAGAAACGACAACACAGAAAGAATCACAACCCGGAAACATCATCCAAGGAGACCTTCTGCTGTGCTTTCTGCAACCGGACTTGTTTATCTAGGATTGGCAATTGTAGTCATCAGCATGCTTGCAGAAAGCGCAGGATGAGTCCTTCCTAAATCTTCCTTTGCAAAGAAAAGTCAGAGACTTAGCCTTCAGTTACACTGCAGTTTTTATTGCGGTAATTTGCGCTGTATTGCTGTTTCGCTCCAGTGCTGCATCGTTCACATGAATTATTGCTTAATTGGTCTATCGGTTAAGTTTTCTGCTTTTTTCCGCTTTGAAATTCACACACAGACTAAGGTGGGGGCGTGGCCTCACAAGCACATCCTCTGATTACCACAGGAATGCCTAATTTCTATTCCTATAGGAGTGTCAGCCGAACACATACACACACAGGCTAGTTTGGGATTCTTCAGCTGGCTGCAGCCAAGCACGAAGATACCAAGGAGGGAGGGAGGGAAGGAAAGAGATCTCAGCAGGGCGAAGGAGAGGAACGAACATACACACACAGACACACACAGACTGGAAAAGGCTAGCTTGGAATTCTTCAGATGGCAGCAGCTATGCACGAAGATACCAAGGAGGGAGGGAGGGAAGGAAAGAAACGGGATGTCAGCAGGGCGAAGGAGACGAACGAACATACACAGAGAGAGAGAGAGACTGAAAAAGGCTAGCACTCACTCTTTTCCGTGGCTGGAAACAACAGTGGATGGATCTTTCCTCCATCCCCTCCTTGTCCAAACCCCTCCCTGGTGAGTTCAACCAATCATGGCAAAGCTCTGCTGTGAATGTATCAGAAAGACTGCTGGTAATTCACACAGCACTTAGTGTAATGGTTGTTCACACAATTGAAAGTACGCTAAATCACGCTACTTTTCAAAAAAGTCGGGAAAAGTCCCGAAATCCTTTCTTGTGTTACTAATGGATTTTTGTGCCCCCTCCTTCTGAAAGAGGTGACTTTGTGGCACAATGCATGTAAACAATTAGGAATCTTGGCAAATTCTTCACGGTTTTTTTTTTCATCATGTAACCAAGCTCTTAGACTGTTGCTATTGTTTGTTTGTTTTTAAATCTTGACTTAAGTCTTGGGGTCCGTGGCAACAAAAGATATTTAAAGAGGGTTCCTGGTAAAGAAAAGGTTAAGAGCCACTGGTCTATAGAGGGTTTTTTTTAGTTCAAAAGCAATTTTTTAAAAAAACTTAGTATTTCTTTGACAAAAAATCATACTAAAAGGAAAAATAATACTTATATAAAAATGAGACCTGCAGATGAACAAAATTCAAATAGTGTGAACTATTTTAAGTCCATAACTCTCACATGTACAGTCTGAGGGCCTTGGGCTTTGAGTGGAATCCCAACTTATGACTCAAAACCAGAATTGTCATTCTAGCATATATTATTTCTTTGTTGTTTTGTAATATTATGGTCAGAAGAAGAAAACTGCTGCTCAGTTCCAAAAGCAGGATTTGTACATACACAAAACATTTCTACATGTGAGAATGGGATGTACCTGTAATTACTTTGTCATTTTGTGCTGGCAGAAAACTCCCTGGCACATTATGTTTCCTTGAAGTGACCTTGGAGTAATGTATCAGCAGATTTAACAGAATCTGAGCAGAACAATGTCCTCTCACTGGCTGTTCTAGTGTTCACAGGATTTAAGTTTGCTCATCCTGACAAAAGTGTCTGTGAATATTGAATTTGATTTTTTCCCATGCCTCTATAGCTTAACATTTTGGAAATAATTCACCATCTAGTTGCAGAAGAAACAGTATACTAAAAGCAGGACTACAAGTTGTAATGAGCAAGCTGGAAAATGTTACTTAATGCTTTTTAAACCACTGTTTATTACCAGAAGTAACCTGAAGTTTCACTATACCTCAGTAAAAGAATGCATCTCAGAGAAGGGTTGATCATGCAGAAAGGGAATAGGTGTGCCATAAAAACATTTATTTAAAATGTTTTTACTAAGAAATGAGGTAGTGACTCACAATAGTTATACTAACTTTATATTAAGAAACCATACAAAAATATATCATGTATTTCTGTTGTTGTTAACTGCCATCAAGTCAACTTTGACTTATGGTGACCCTGACCCTATGAATAAAAGGAGCCAGTGTAGCATAGTGGTTTGAGTGTTAGACTACAACTCTGGAGACCAGGGTTTGAATCCCTGCTTAGCCATGAAAAAGCAAGAAAGAAAAAACCCACTGGGTGACCTTGGGCAAGTCACACACTCTGAGCCTCAGAAAACCCCATGTTAAGTTTGCCTTAGGGTCACCATAAGTCGGAAATGACTTGAAGGTACACAATAACAATATGAATGAGAGACCTCCAGGTCACCCTATCATCAACAGTCCTGCTCAGTTTTTGCAGACTCTGGAGATTATCAGATGCGGCAAAAACCGTGTCAGAAGATTGCAAGAAAAACAGGAAGGGACAAGATTATCAGATGACGTCCTTCAGTGTCCTTGGGCCATAGTGCGGCCATGAGTAAAGCATCCCATAATATTAGCAACTTGTCCCCATCAATAGGAAAATGGAGCCTCGTCCACGGCAGTGCTACACCCCTAGAATGGCTGAAGGACATGGGTGTCTGGTATGGTCGCCCTTTCTGTTCTCCTCCTGTTCTGACAGTTTGGAACATGGTTTTTTGACATGTTCCACTATGTCTGATAATCTCCTCAGTCACGGCCTCCTTGATTGTGTCTAGCCATCTGGAATGCGGTCTTCCTCTTTTCCTACTGCCTTCTACCTTACCAAGCATAATTGACTTTTCTAGTGTGACATGCCTTCTCACAATGTGTCCAAAGTTCTACAGTCTTAGTTTAGTCATCTTGGCTTCTAGGCAGAGTTCAGGTTTGATTTCCTCTAGGACCCACTGGTTTGTCTTTTTAGCACTCCACAGTATCTGTATCTCCAGCACCACATTTCAAACAAGTTTATTTTCTTCCTATCAGCTTTCTTCACTGTCCAGCTTTCACAACCGTACATAGAAACTTGAAATACAGTGGCATGGGCAATTCTAATTTTAGTATTCAATGAAATATTATTACACTTCTGGATCTTATTTAGTTCTTTAGCAGCTGCCCTTCCACGTCCTACGGCCTGTTTACACGGCAAAATAAGTCCGTGAAGAATTCGCTAAGATTCCTAATAGTTCACACACATCGTGTCACAAATTCGCCTCATTCAGAAGGGGGGGAGCTCAAAAACTCAAAAGTAGCATAATAAGGGCTTTTGCTACTTTCCCTGACTTTTTTTAAAAGTAGCACAACTTAGCGCACTATTGATTATGTGAACTACCATTTTGCAAAAGTCTGTGTGAATTACCAGCAATCTTCTCGAAACAACAACAGCAGAGCTGAGCTGTGATTGGTTGAACTGACCAGGGAGAGGGTGGACTTGTAAGAGATGGAGGAGCCTCAAATGAAAAGATCCAGCCCCTGTTGTTTCCAGTCACAGAAAAGATCCAGCCAGTGGAAAAGATCCATCCCAATCGCCCAGATGTCTGCAGCTTGCTTGGCTGCTGGGGCTGAGGAATCAATCCCCCAGTTAGCCTGTGTGTGTGAGAGAGAGAGAGAGGGAGGGAGAGAGAGAGATTGAGTAGCTATCTGCTCCTCCAGCTGTTTGCTCCTTCGCACTCCTCTGATCGCATTTGTGTGTGAGAGAGAGAGGGAGACAGGGAGAGTGGGTGAGGTCAAGGGGGCTTGATGGGGAGATAGCGCCTCCGTGGTTGAAAGGCTGCCTCCTTCCTTCTCACTTTAGGAAAAAAGGAACACTCCCTGCTAAGGCATGAAAACTAGCAGGCATTCCTCAGAGGAGGGAAAGATTCCAGCACTTTCTCTCTCTCTCTTTCCCTCCCTCCCTCTCATCTTCCCGGCATCTTCCCGCCTTTGCCTGTGTGAATTGCAAAGTGGAAAAATAAACAGAGCAATCGATTTCCCAATAAATCATATAAATTATCTAGCACTGGCGCAAAAAAGCGCTAAAGCGCAAACTATTGCAATAAAAACTGCCGTGTAACTGAGCCCCTAGTCTTCTGATTTCCTGACTACAGTCTCTGTTCTGGTTAATGACTAAGCCAAAGTATAGAAAATTTTGAACCATTTCAACGTCTTCATTGTCTACTTTAAAGTTATGTAAATCATCTATGGTCATTATTATTATTATTTAATGTTCAATTGTAAACCTGCCTTTGCACTTTCTTCAATG
This sequence comes from Gambelia wislizenii, assembly GCA_030847615.1. Taxonomy (NCBI): domain Eukaryota; kingdom Metazoa; phylum Chordata; class Lepidosauria; order Squamata; family Crotaphytidae; genus Gambelia; species Gambelia wislizenii. The sequence continues at coordinate 310,858,747 of JAUMIR010000003.1, read as the reverse complement.
ACTTTTTTAGTAATTGTTCCAAGTCTTTGCTATGTTCTGTTAGTAGCATGGTGTCATCTTAAAATTATGTTCATTCTTCCAGTTTTCATGCCTCCTTCCTCAATCTAATCCTGTTTTATGTATATGTTCAGTGTACAATTTAAACAGACAGAGTGATAAAATGCAGCCTTGCCTGACCCCTTGCCAATTGGAAACCATTCCATTTCTCTGTATTCTGTCCTGACTGTAGCCATTGAGGTTCCTCTTTCTTTTTTTGGCAGCAGATAGTGTCTTTTTGCATTCCTTCTTGACAATGTCCCTGGCTTCAGTCCAGAGTTTTTCTGACTCCTGGTCAATTAGGCTTAATAGTACAAATCTCTCTCTCTGTCTGTCTATAATCTTTAAATTCCACAGGGATGCTTGATAAATGTGTTTGCAACGAATAGATTGTTGGCCTAGCAAAATTCAACCAATCTGTCTCCTGCTTCATTTCTTGATCTTAGGCCAAATGTTTACTATAATCTTTGATTCTGCTCTCTTTCCTTCTTTTGCATTCCAATTGCCTATGATTAACAAGATGTTCTGTTTTGGTGTGGGATCAATTTCTTCCTGGACTCCAGAATAGAATCTTTCAATTTCTTCATCTTCTGCCTCTGTAACTGGAGCATAAACTTGGTTTATGATTATATTGATAGGTTTTCCCTGAAGTCTTATTGATTTAATTAGTTCAGATTTGCATTATATCCTTTGACTTTTGCTACATCTCTCCTCGCTATGAATGCCACCCAATTTCTTCTTAGATTTTCATTTCCTGACTAAAAGACTATGTAATGATCTGACCCAAAATGTCCAATTCCTGTCCACTTTAGCTTGCTCATCCCAAGTATTGCTGTATTTATACATTCCATTTCTTGTTTTGCTATGTCTAGCAAAAGACATAGCTTTTCACATTACATGTTTCTATAATATGTGTTGTGCAGCTTCGGACTTTCTTTTCACCCGTGAGCATGTCAACAGCTGAATGTCCTTTCAGCTTGAGTTCAGTTGTGTCATTAGCCACAGCGCTTGTTGTAGTTGTCCTCTCCATTGACGCCCCCTTGTCGTGGGAGAGAGGCTTGCGTACCCTAATGATGTTTTGAGCTATGCTGGCGGTGGCATAATAGCCACTGGTAGGGTCTCCCATGCCAGACAGGTCAAAACCGAAGGGTAGTTGTCCTCTGCTCTGCCCCAGTAGCTCGTTGAGTGCCTTCTGACTTAGGAGCATCATCGTCTGATACGATCTTGTTTCATTTTGGATTGTCTCATCATAGGGCTTTCACAGTAAAAGATATTAAAAAGAGATTTACCATGCCTCCTTCTGCACAGTACCAACAAGTGTTAGCTATAGTGCCACTGCTGTTGTCTTTGACAGATTTCCCTACCAGTGTCTCTCTCTCACATACACATATACTCTCACACAACTGCTGCTGCCTAGTATCTGTTTGGCACATTTAGTGGGGCTTCTCAGCAAAAGCCTGTCTGACATGGGAGGACCTACCAGCAGCTTGCTGCTGTCGGCATAGCTTCTTGCCTCACAGGTGCACACAATCCCACCAGGCTTCATGTAAAACTAGAGCTTAGCTGAGACTATACAAGGTCACAGGCTTCAGATAATAGCTACACCCAGCCATAAAGCCTCATTGTTTTGAGTTTTTGCACCTGGGTTGCTCACTATCTGCCAGCTAATAAGGAAAACCTGACTGTTGTAAGACAGAATGTGTGTATTTGCCTTCAAGTCACCTGTCATTTTATGGTGATCCCATGAATTTCATAGGGATTTCTTAGACAAGGAATACTCAGAGGTGGTGTTGCTAGTTCCTTCCTCTGAAATATAGCCTGTAACATGTACAGAATAGTATACTATAGATAATAGTTGAGGGCATAGATTTAAATTTTGTTTAGGTGCAATTTTCTTTGGATTATATCTTGACCCAAAATGTAAGGCTTGCATGAATGTTATATATGTGAGACACTTTTTCTCTTGCTACTGGCTCTTCTGATTTTCTTGGACGTTCGTTCCCATATTTAGACACAGCTGCTTCTTGTTTCCCAAACATGGTTTTATTCATCTTGTATTTTAAGGTATTAAGAACTTTTCCACCTCATTCCCACAGTTTAAAATTCTGACCCTTATTTATTTATTTTGTATTTATACAGTGAGATATAAGATTTTTGAGGAAAAGAACACAGCTGTTCATGTCTATTTCAGGTTTCGAAAACTTCTGCAAATTGCAACACAGACATAGAAGCATGTTCTTAGAAGTCCTATTGAGTTAAATGAGGCTCATTCCTGGATAAGTGGACAAAGCTCTGCGTAGTTCATTTCCATTGAGTGGGGAAGCAGAAGATGCTGTTATTCACTAATAGAGAAAAATATTCTGCAGGTATTCAAAGGCTATAAAAAGATTTCTGATGAAGAATTTTCCACCTCTGACTCACCACTTGATTTTTGTAGCCATTTGTCAGTACTACACTCAGTCACCCTCCTCTAACTGTAATAAACACATAATTCATTATTCTCCTTTTACAATCTAAACAGAAAATCGAAGAAATTTGAAAGATGAAGAAACAGCATTGGGATGCAGGGGGCGGGAGATACAAATGAGTGACCAAGCTGAATTCAACAGTTTGGCAGATCCCATGCATTAGGAAAGATTTCCCCAATTTGGCAGTTATCAAATGTGCTTGTCTACAATTCCTACAATCTCCAGCTGTCAGACTGTGGAATTTGTAGTCCAAGGCAAATAACTTGGTTGAGGAAAGCCATTTAAAAATGAAAAATACGACTTTTGAAAGTGTCTATAAAATATGCCACTAGGGGGCAATGGTGGCAAACATGCAATTCTCTGTAGATAGCATGGTTTCTTTCAAAATCAACACACCAGTTAATGAATTAAATCCCAACCCTCCCAACTTTAAAGGCGAATCTCTCAAATTCCAGCATTACACCATTCGTTTTAAAACCTAGCTTTCCAAGTTCCGAAACTGACTTCTTGAGGAAACAAAGCGAATAAGGTTGCACCAAATGTGTTGTGGCGTATGCTTTCGTGCACTTTAGTCCAAGGAAAAAGCAAGGGGGAGGAAATACGTGTTACTTTTTTGTGGTGCCACACAAAACCTTTAACTGGTTTCTTGCCAGTGTGGGTGGGAAAAGGGTCCTAGCCTGTTGCAGCAAAACCAACCGAGAGTTTTGTGGCACCTCGAAGCCTAGCACTTATCATTTAGCATAAGCTCACACAAGAAGCAAGCTTTAAAACCTTGTTTTCCACAAGAGGCACCGCCACTGTTCCTGTGGGAGTTAAAACGGTGTTGGGTTGGACCATTTATTTATTCATTTATTGTATTTATACCCCGCTCTTCAGCCACAAAGGCTATCAGAGCGGCTTACAAATGGTCAATTTAACAGTTCCCTGCCCTTAGGCTTACAATCTAAATAAGACATGACACAAAATTTCGAGCGTTTTTAATGTTGTGGCCTCAACAAGAAGCAGTGTGGGCGGTTGGTCAGGGCCGGTTTAAGGCACCGGTGGCATTAGCATCTGCAGGTGGCCCCATTATTGTGCGGGGCCCTGTAGTAACCCTCCTCCTGCTTTATTACTAATGATCTGAATATCCTGTACAGTGAATAGCTTAGGCTGAGTTAGGTTACATTGACCTCAGATAAACATATGGGCCCCCCAAAAATAAAGTATTGCAGGGGGCCCCAAAATTCCTTAAACCAGTCCTGTTGTTTTCCACAAGAGGCACCGCCACTTTTCCTGTGGGAGTTAAAACAGGGTGGGTTGGACTTTTTGAGGGTTTTAATGTTGTGGCCTGAACAAGAAGCAGTGTGGGCGGTTGGTCAGGGACGGTTTAAGGCACCAGCAGCATCAGTAGGGGGCCCCATCATTGTGGGGGCCCCCGTAGTAACCCTCCTCCTGCAAAAACATTATTAGTAATAATCTGAATATCCTGTACTGCGAATAGCTTAGGTTGAGTTAGGTTACATTGACCTGAGATAAACATATGGGCTCCCCAAAAATAAACCATTGCAGGGGGGCCCAAAATTCCTTAAACCGGTCCTGTTGTTTTCCACAAGACGCACCGCCACTGTTCCTGTGGGAGTTAAAACGGGGTGGGTTGGACTTTTTGAGGGTTTTTAATGTTGTGGGCTGAACAAGAAGCAGTGTGGACAGTTGGTTTTCCACAAGAGGCACTACCGCTATTCCTGTGGGAATTAAAACGGGGTGGGTCAGACTTTTTAAGGGTTTTAATGTTGTGGCCTGAACAAGAAGCAGTGTGGGCGGTTGGTTTTCCGCAAGAGGCACTGCTGCTATTCCTGAGAATTAAAACAGGGTGGGTCGGACTTTTTGAGGGTTTTAATGTTGTGGCCTGAACAAGAAGCAGTGTGGGAGGTTGGTTTTCCGCAAGAGGCACTGCCGCTATTCCTGTGGGAATCAAAACAGGGTGGGTTGGACTTGTTGCGGGTTATTAATGTTGTGGCCTGAACAAGAAACAGTGTGGGCGGTTGGTTCCTGCACCAAGTTGGGGTCGTGAGAGGGAGGGAGGAAGCTCAGCGGGTTTACTGGAAGCAATCCCGCACTTTTTTTGCCTCGTATAGACAAGGCCCAGAAGTCGAGGAAGCCACCTCTGGTTCTTGTGGGTGGGGAGTGTTCTGAGGGGAGGCAAAAAAAATAATACAAGTTGCCCCTCCACATTCGCGGTTTTGATTATTCGCGGTTTTTCTGAGCCCCCCTCCCAAAAGCGGCGATGGGGCTTTAGAAGCCCCATCGCCGCTTTTGGGAGGGCAGGGGGGGAGTGGAGAGGAGCAGCGATGGGGCTTTAGAAGCCCCCTCCCTGCTTCTGGGAGGGCGGGGGGTGGAGAGGAGCAGCGATGGGGCTTTAGAAGCCCCCTCGCTGCTTCTGGGAGGGCGGGGGTGGTGGTGGAGAGGAGCAGCGATGGGGCTTTAGAAGCCCCCTCGCTGCTTCTGGGAGGGCGGGGGGGTGGAGAGGAGCAGCGATGGGGCTTTAGAAGCCCCCTCGCTGCTCCTGGGAGGGCGGGGGTGGTGGTGGAGAGGAGCAGCGATGGAGCTTTAGAAGCCCCCTCGCTGCTCCTGGGAGGGCGGGGGGGTGGAGAGGAGCAGCGATGGAGCTTTAGAAGCCCCCTCGCTGCTCCTGGGAGGGCGGGGGGGGGGTTGGAGAGGAGCAGCGATGGGGCTTTAGAAGCCCCCTCGCTGCTCCTGGGAGGGCGGGGGGGTGGAGAGGAGCAGCGATGGGGCTTTAGAAGCCCCCTCGCTGCTCCTGGGAGGGCGGGGGCGGGGGTGGAGAGGAGCAACGATGGGGCTTTGAAGCCCCCTCGCTGCTCCTGGGAGGGGGGTGGGTGGAGAGGAGCAACGCTGCTCCTGGGAGGGGGGTGGAGAGGAGCAGCGATGGGGCTTTAGAAGCCCCCTCGCTGCTCCTGGGAGGGCGGGGGGGTGGAGAGGAGCAGTGATGGGGCTTTAGAAGCCCCCTAGCTGCTTCTGGGAGGGCGGGGGGGGGGTGGAGAGCAGCAGCGATGGGGCTTTAGAAGCCCCCTCGCTGCTCCTGGGAGGGCGGGGGTCCTGGAGGGCGTGGCATGACCTATTTTTCATTCGCGGTTTTTCACATTCGCGGGGGTCTTGCGGCCTTAACCCCCGCGAATGTGGAGGGACAACTGTACTCGCCCGACTTGAAGTTCCTGGCTGGAGCTAGCCAGCGAGGGGGCGCGAAGGCGAGGGTGGCGGGTGCCCAACCCCGGCCGAACGCACGGCAGCTGGCCCGGGAGCTCTGGCGCGCCTCGGCCGCGGTTGGGCACCCGCCGTCAAAGGGAAGCAATCAAGCGGGCTGTCTCCGTGGCTCCTCCTCGTGGGCCGTCCGAGGAAGCCCGGCCACCACCTCTCTCACCTCCCCTTTGAGGGAGGGCTCTCCAAAGCCTGGGCGAAGTCGAGCGCTTGCTTCTCTTGCCTCGCTTTGGCTGGAGCTGAAAACTTGAGGCGGGAAGGAAAGCAGCGAGGCAACAAATTCCCTTTTTAATTCTGGCCAACCCCACCTGGGCAGCTTGGGGATAGGATTCCGACTGACGAGAGTCCCTTCTCTTTCTGCACCCCCCCTCAAAAAAAAAAAAGTCTCTCGCTTCAAGCCTAAGATTTAAGTGGAGAAAGAGGGCACAGCCTGCCTGCCTGCTCGCCTTCTTCTGTGGCTTCCTTTGCCGGAGATGTCCGGCGGGAGTAGCCGGAGAAGGAGCAGCGGTTCCTTTTGGCCGAGTAGCTTCTCCCGACTTTTCCTCAGGAGCCCCTCCAAGGAGCAGCAGGAGGAGAAAGAAGGCGGCAAAGCAGCCCCGCCGAGCCAAGGCGGAGGCAGGTAAGGCGAGGGAGAGAACAGAGAAAGCAAGGCCGGCGGCTGCGGCGACTCCTTGCTCCCCCTTTGTAACTGAAGCGGCTACTTTCTTTCTCCCCCCCCCAAAAAAATAAAATTATCTCTTCTTTATATTTCTGTAATATCACTGAATGCAATGTATACAGGGCGTCCAATGCGAGCATTAAGCCTATAGCTAAATTTTTACTATTTAAATTTAAGTACTTAAATCTGTCTTGGTTTATCATCCTCGCCCCACACCAAATGTATACAGGTTGCTCCTTGTATGTGTGGGACCGGTACCTGCAGTTTCAATTATCTCTCCTGCGAAAAATATGGTCTCTCTAGGCATTTCCTAGGGCCTCCAGTGTGACTTTGGGCTGCTTTCTGACTGTCTGTCTGCTGTCTGCTGTCTGTCTTTCTTTCCTTCCCCCCCCCCCTCACGATTCTTGTCGGTCTCAGGCCCTTCTCCGCGTCTCTCTCCTTTCCCCCGCATCTCTCTGCCTCCTCCCGCCCTTTGCCTTGTGGTTTCATGACTTCTTTCTCTCTGCCCTCCTGGCGTCTTTTCTCTCCCGCCTGGCATCGCTTTAGGTAGGAGAATCTTCTGAGAAGCAATCGTTAGTCGCCCACGGTTAGGACCAGCTGGAGAAGTGGAGTTTTTTTCCACTTCTAGGGGGGCAAACAGGACAGCCAAATTGTGTGGGAAGGGCACCTTTGGGCAGTTTGTGTGTGGGAAGAAAGTGCCTGGATTCCTTCAGGGTCACCCAAGCAGAGTGGATTGTTTCCCCTTTAGCTGTTCCTTCTCTCCCCACGCCTGTGTAAAACAGATTTTAAGTACTTTTAGATAGTTGAAGCGTTTGACAAAACCCCTTGGAAGCCACAAGATACTCTAGTCAGAGTTTCTCAACTAGGGTTCCACAAGAGGTTGCTGGAGGGCGGGGTGGTGGTGGTGGTGGACACACTTTTTTTTTTTAAGCTGTGGATATAAAAACAATCCAGTTTCAAACTGGATAATTTGCCATGGCTCCTTCCTACAGAATCATGGGTTTGTAGTTTGGTGAGGCACCAGCACTCTTTGGCAGAGAAAGCTAAATACCTTTTAAAACTACAAATCCCAGGATTCAGTAGGAAGGAGCCATGACAAATAATCCAGTTTCTTTCAAAGTGGATTATTTGTGCAATGTGGATTTGGCCATAGTAATCATTTTTAGGCAGGGGTTCCCTGAGACCTGAAAATTATTTCAAGGATTCCTCCAAGGTAAAATGGTTGAGAAAGGCTGCTTTAGTTGGAAAGGAGTGTTTAAAAATTTAATATGAATAAATCTTAATACCACATGTTCACAGTTACTTAACAGAAAAAGCTCACATGGGGACATGGCAGGACAAATGATACCTTTCATGTGAGTGTATTTTATTGTTAACCACTCTGAGATATATTTTATGATTGACCTACTAGTGCTTTTAAATATGGTAATGCAGTTGTTAATAATAACTCTATTCCCTTGGGATTAGGGATTCTACAGCATTTGATATTCCATACAGACGTCCTTACCCTTCAGCTTCTTTAAGAGTTAAATTTTGTCTTTCTGACTCAATAGGCAATTTGGGGGAAAGAATTACTGTACAGTGCAGAGCATTGATTTCAGCAGTGTAGAGTAACTTTTTCTGTTAGAAGAGGAATCATTGAAACTTGCAGTGCCATTCTAGCCATGTGTACTTGGAAGGAAGCTCCACTTAGTAGTGATTACTACTGGGAAAGATTGGAGACTAACTCCTGGACATTCAGACACCTTAGTAACTCATGATTTACATTGCTGGCCACTGTCTATGTTCACATTCCTGTCTGAGTTAAGTTATACCTATTACAGATCTCCTGGACAAATCCATATAATTCTGTATACTGTATTGAAACTGCTTAATTTAGGTGGCATGTAACAGAAAATCACATATAAACTATTGCAGCACTTGGATTCCTGTGGGCTGAATGTCAATTTGTCTAGTGACATAGATAAATGTTACGGGTAAATATTGTATGTGCATGTGCCTTCAAGTTGCCTGTCAATTTATGGTAACCCCATTAATTTTATAGGATTTTCTTAAGCAAGGAATATACAGAGGTGGTTTTACCAGTTCCTTCCTCTGAAATATAGCACCTGGCATTCGTTTGCAGTTTCCCATCCAAGTACTAACTAGGGCTGACCCTGCTTAGCTTCAAGATCAGACAGAATCTAGTGCCTTTAGGATATTTGGCATGGGTAAATATCATATAGTGCAAATTAGAGAAAACTGTCATCATTTATAGATTTTCCTTGGTTTTTTTCCGGGCTGTGAGGCCGTGTTCTGGAATAGAAAAGGCTTGGGGGTTTTCCTCACAGCCTGGAAAAAAAACAAGGAAAATCTATGGCTGCCGGCTGTGAAAGCCTTCAACTTCACGTCATATTTTGAATGCAAGGATTTTTCTTCTCTCCTGCACCCCCCCCCCAAGTTATTAATGATTAGAGCTTCTCCATGATACTTCTTCTGTGGAATAGGAAATTGCATATCTTAAAGTGGGTTCTTGAATATACTGTACAGTATTACACTGGATCATATCTAAACATAAGTGTGCTCTTTTGGTTGAAATGAAGGAAAAATCCCTTTTAGTTTTGCTTTTGCATCAGTATAGTGTTTCTTGTTCAGTAAAGAGTGTAGGGAAGAAGACAACATGTGGAAGATCGCCTATCTTTTTAAATAAACACTGAAATGCTGTTTGTTCAGGAAATAGATTGACCTGTAGAATTTAACTATATACTTATAGTACACAAACATTAACTGGATCAGACCACTAGCCTACATAGTCCAGCATTCTGTTCCCCTGGTGGTCAACCACACACCTATGGGAAGCCTACACTTAAAACATGAGCACAATAGCACTGTCCACATATGTTCCAGGCCAACTGGCATTCAGAGACAGACTCCCCTATACTCCCAAATATAATATACAGTTGCCCCTTTATATTTGCTGAGGTTTCATTCCAGGACCTCCCGTGGATACCAACATCTGTGAATACTCAAGTCCCATTATATGCAATTGCATAGCAAAATGGTGTCCCTTACATAAGATGGCAGAATCAAGGTTTGCTTTTTGGATTATTACTTTTTTAAAAAATATTTTCAAGCTGTGAATACTTAAATCCGTGGATACCAAATCCGTGGATACGGAGGGACAACTATATAGCCATCATTGCTAGTAACCATTGATAGATAACCTTAATGAATTTGTGTAATCCAGTTTTAAATATAGTACATTTAAGTTGATGCCCATTGTAATAACATCATGTGCCATATGAACAGCTGTTTCCTTTTATCTATCCTGAATCTCCTACCATTCTGCTTCATTGTGTGGTCTAGGGTTCTAATGTTATGAGAGAAATCAAAATGTCTACCTGTCTACCTTCTCTGTACCATGCAAGATTTTATACATTTCTACCCTATGCCCTCTTACTTTCCTCCCCCCCCCCAAATTAAAAGTCCCAGTCATCATAATCTTTTCTCATAGAGGAGTTTCTTCAGATTAGATATTTTAGTTGCCTTATTCTACACTTGTTGTTGTTCATGGCCGCCAAGTGGAGTTTGACTTACGGAACCATGTAAGTGAGAGACCTTCAAGTCACTCTATCCTCAACAGCCCCGCTTAGGTCTTGCAGACTCCTTGGTTGAGTCTATCCATCTGTAATACAGCCTTCCTCTTTTCCTATTGCCCTCTACCTTACTAAGTATTCCCCCCCCCTTTTTTTTTTTTTAGTGAGTCATGTCTTCTCCTCATATGTCCAAAGTACAACAGTCAGTTTAGTCATCTTGACTTCTAGGGAGAGTTCTACACTAACAGATAGCATTTTTGGCAAGTATGAAATGAATTCTCTGCTTGCCAGAATTTTGTTTGCACACTCTAAATTGGAGTATTCCTCCTAGATTGTCATATACAAGAATACTGAATATTCTTATGCAGAAGCTCATTTTGAATTGCACTGGGCATAGGTCAAACTGAAATTAATTTTAAGACAGAGTAGTTTGCAAATATCATCAACACTGGCCACTGGCTGGAACTTCCATTCCACACATGTTATTAGGCCCCAGATAGAGAAAGGTACATCTTCATTAGACAATATATCAGGTTCATAGTGGTCCGGAGGCACATCTTAGTGGACATCTATCCTAGTTGCATGTGTAAATTTCCTCTGTTCGATTGGTATGAATATCTTACTGTTACATGAGACACTATTTAGCATCTTGTTGCTTATGATACAGATAGACGATTTTGAGCGTGTGATTTTCATTGACAAAATGCAGCCTAGAATAGAAATCTTCAGAGTGACACAGAAAAAAAAAAAGTTCAGTGACTGCTGAACTTCCCACCTGCTTAGTCTGTGGATTACTGAGAAAGTGTTAAGACAATATGGTCATTGTTACTGAGCCCTTTGAAATCTTTTGAGGGCACCATTTGATTCAGATTATGTTAATAGATTTCACTGTGTGACAACCTACAATATACTTAGCAGATATCCCATACTTGAGCTATGCTGTTATATTTGTAGCACATGCCTCATGTGGATTGATTATGTGTTGCTCAGGTGTTCATGTGATACTATTTTTACAACTGAATATTTTAAAAAATATTAATAATGGGTATATTTTATACAGTTTTTGAAAGACCATTTCTGTGTGTGTGTGTGTGTAGTCTCTCTTTAGGATTGGCTTTCAATTGACTTAACTGTTGTGTTCTAATCAGCTTTTTAAATTAATGGGCTGATTTTATTTTAAGCTTTCAAATACAGTTAAAAGCCCTCATTTCATATCTTGCTTTCTCTTGATTTCCCCCTCCCTCCTGTTTTCCCATTGTCTGTTTTTTTACACTGTAAATACTTTGGGGAATGGAACCCACTCCTTTTAAACTCAACTCAATATATTATTCTTGTTTTTCTGTGTATCAACTAGAATAGGTTTCTGTAAATTGGTCTATATGTGATTGAATTTGAACTTTATAGGTTGGGAAGAAGGTACTGTAATACAATAGTGAGCTGAATGGGTTATCCAGTAGAGTATCTGAAGGACAGAATGTTCCCTTATGAGCTTACCAAGGCTTTTAGTCTTCATGAGAGGCCCCTTTTCTTTGTTCTACAGTCTTCATAGGCATGTCTGGTGGGAATCCAAGAGAGGGCTTGGTAGCTGGTCCCAGGCTATGGAACTTCCTTCCTTGAATAGTTAGACTGGTTCCCTTTGTGGTGTCCTTCTGTCTGTAGATGGCAACTCTTCTATTATTTTCAAACCCTTTGGGAACTACGTATCATGAAAGAACTTTTGATATTATTCTGTAGTGTTAATTTTCTTAGGCAAGGAATACTCAGAGGTGGTTTTTGCCAGTTACTTCCTGTGAAATACTGTATAGCCTACAGCACTTGATATTCATTGGTGGTCTCCCATGCAAGTACTAACCAAGGCTGTCCCTGCTTAGCTTCCAAGATAGATAGAATCTTAGGGTATTTAGTTCCCCTGCTTTTAATTCTAGTCATAGTTTAATTATATTTTAACTTCTTTACTGATGTTATCTTTTATCTGTATCTGTTTTAATTGTTGTAAGCCACCTCGAGTCTCAGTTTGGGGAAAACTGAGGATGTAAATGAATAAATACTATGGCAATAATAACAACAGCAACAATAGCAGCAGCAGGATGAGGTCAGTGTAGGGTCTGTCTAAACGATGAAAATACCCCTCATGGAATTCGCTGGGAAGCCTACCAGTCTAAACAGGATCCAATGCCAATCCACACTATTCAGAAGGAGGGGGGTCCAAAACAGAAAAAACAATGGGGTAAAAAGCCTTTGCAGATTTCCCCGTACTTTTTCACAAACCACGAGGTGGGTGCACATTTTTGCTCATTTGGACTACTGAACAATATAAAACTTGAAGGGAAGCACAAAGCTCATTCTCCGGGCAAGAGCGGAGGCGGGGCTTGCTAGGAGGCAAGCGCCCGTTGCTGCCATGTTGGATTTTCACCTTACAATTGCTCGCTAAGGAGGAAAAAAAAGGGAAAAAAGGATCAACATTTTCTCTTTTGCTTTGGAGAATCGCTCTATCGCGCTAGTGCACCTTGAGACGACTTAGGGGAAAAAAAACAGCAGCAGTGAAGAACTAATGCGAGTAAATCACTCGCAGCCGCCATCAGGAATTCAGAGTTCTTATGGGGGCTTCCTAGGCCAGAAAAAAACATTTGGACATATCGCTGCTGCTGCAAGATGCCAATAGTACAAGGTATTTGGGATTTTTTCCCCCCTCGTGTAGATGGGCCCGTAGTTAGAAGGCAAAAATCTTGTAGCTTTTGTTAAGAGATCTTTTAGCAGCAGAGGAACTACAATGGTGAGTGGTTCTTTTTTTAATGGTTTCTTGAAGGTACCTCGCAGAAGCTGCTTATCTTCCAGAAATCCCAAAGCCCAGTAGTTCAGTGGTGAGCTCCCAATGCCTGCCCTTCCAGAATACAAGCAGAGTTGTAGAAGGTATTACTGTCAGGGGAAGAGGGAAAAAAATCTTGATTTCTTTCACATAACCTTATTCCTTTCCAATTGACCCTTGACTAAGTATGTACTATATGTATTCGCCTCATCAATATGTGGTTCTTCAGTATTCTAAGGCTAGTACACATGTCCTAACTATTGAACATTTCAGGCACCAGGTATGGGGTATAGGAAGGAAGCAGGAGCTTGATTTGTCCCATATGTTAGGAGACTTTCTAAGTTAAGAGTGTAGGGTCCTCTCCTGCCTCCTCCACCCTCCACATTGCTATGTCAGCTGTCTGTATAGATCAGAAATGGTTGGGGTCCAGAGAGTCACACCACCATATGTTCCAGCACTTTGTTGTGGCCACTTTTTTTAGCAACTAGAAGTGACCATGTGTCACTTCTGGTCCTCTTTCGGGCTATTCAGGGCAGGACTTGGTTGTTTCCAGGTGAGAGAAACCCCTGAAACATTATTTTACAGCCCCACAAAGGATTTTTAAAAAGGCCTTCTAAAGTTTTTCTCAGCACAAAAATGACATTGTTGGCTAAGAAAATGTTGGAGGACTTAGGAGTCAGTGGAGGTCCCAAAGCCTGCACTGGATGCCCAAAGGGGTGCATCTGCTCTGTGGGCTGCACAGTTTCCCACCCATGTTATAGATTGAATCAGTGTTCGTTACATTCTGTGTGCCACCCAGTGCTCTTTTGTAGTTACAATCAAGGAAGCCATGGGCCTGAGTGTGCAAGACCTGGGCAGGACTGTTGATGATAGGATGACTTGGAGGTCTCATTCATAGGGTTGCCATGAGTAAGAGTCAAGTTGACGGCAGTTAACAACAACAAATCTCTATAGACTTTACTCTTTCAACATCATAAATATAACATACAATTTATGTATTTGCAGAATCTTGTTTTAAAGTGCTGGAACTATTAGCATATTGGATCACACTGTTTGGTAGGCATTAAGGTCAATATTTGATTTTAGAATACTTAGGAATTGTTTCTGCTCTTTCTTTGTGATGTAATTGTTTATATCTCACCGGAGCTAAATATTCCCAAATGTGTTATTTCAACAGCATTATTTTTAACTTTTAAAGCATGTTGGAAATTTCATTTGACCTAATTCTTCAATGCACAGTTTGCCTTAATATTAGTTGCTATGCATGACAGATGCCATAAGAGAAATGTGTGTAATCTGCCATAATCCTAGTGCTCAGTTTTGACTTGATCTATGCAGAAATAAAACATTCTGCTGTTCATATGTACTGCAGATTAGGTTGTTGGCTTTGAATAATGTTGGACAACATTATTGATTTTTAGGATTGGATATGAAATCTGGACAGAGGTTTTTGAAGAGTCTGGAGTCTTTATAGGGAAGTTCTGATGATTTGGGTCAGTGTTGCAATATACAAATGTAGTCCCTAAAAGTTCTGTATTCATAGCTTACTTTTCCCATATCCACCCATTTGTGTTGCCAAAATCAATACACATTTCTGTTCATCTTCCAGTGCTCTGTTTCCTTTTAAGTTCTAAGCATTGCAGCTTAACAGTGCAAACAGACTCTGTGTACATGATGTGGGTGGGACAGTTTAATAAAGGAAGAGAGGGGATGGGCTCTTTCTTTGCACATCCGAGAGATTGTTATAAAGAACAAAGTTAGGGAAGTGTTCTTGGTCAATCCTTGGACAGCCTTTGAAGATTTAATTGTGTCATGTATGGTACATACATTTTACAGAGAAAGTTAGAAAGAGTTTTCAGGTTACGAGATTGAAAGTTGTTTCAGCAATTTGCCATCAAGCTAGTAGTAGTAGTTTGTATATTTTAATTTGATCCCACTTTCTCTAAATCTAAGCCATTGTATTAATACTTTTCTTTAAAAAGTTTATATATATATTACTTGTGAACCATTTCAAATATTTCTGTTTAAGTATTGTCTGCTGCTCTTTGCCCCAGATTATAGCATTGACATTTGGTCTGTGGTTCTGGAAAAGTTAGCTGTGATGTGAAAGATGGATATTCACAATAGTAGTAACATTTTAATGTTTTTGTTCTTGTTGTCTGAATAGAAGGTTAATAGATTGAAACAGACGGCTGGACATTTGTAAGGGAGAATTACTGTAGTAGGTGAAAGTTGATGCTCAACATTTCCCTTACCTGGCAGTTCTCCCCCACAGCCTTCCCTCTCCCTGGCCTATTGTCCCCAACCTGAGCTGGTTGTCATTCTTGGAAGCAGATGGAGAAAAATGAGGGGGAATAGGAAAATCAGCAGGAGAGGGGAAAGGTCATGCATTCCTCTCCCACTGGCTGGCCCTTCTCTGCCAATATTCCTCTCTCCTCTACATTAATATTATTTGTAGTAATGTGAAGTTTTTCATCAATAAGTTTGCTTCAATCCATTTGTGGTGCTTATAATTAGACCCACCTTTCTGACATTGTATAAGGTCCTTCCTTTCTCTGTTCATTTCCCCAGAAGTAACTAAACCTGTAACAGAATTTTCAGGTGCTTTTCTTCATCTGTAGCATCCAGTGAAACTGTATTCCTCATTTTGGAAAACCAGAGCCTTACCAATAAAGAATTATTTCCCCCACTACCCAGTCTCATGTCTAAACAAATCTCTGAATCAAGACCTATAGTGATTCCATGGAAATATATGGGGTCTGTCTATTAAATAAAGAGACTGATACAATAACCCATCTTTATTCATATTACTATTCTAATGCTTGTCCCCTTCAATATACTCTCTGTTCACACTCAGACACTGATGCAGTCTTGTTGTCCACTGGTCGAAGACGTGGAGCAGATCAGTTTCTGTTACCTATTTCAAGACATCGGCCATTTTCTTCTTAACTGCATCAGTTGACTCAAAACATGTTCCTTTAAACAGTGATTTCACTTTAGGGAAAAGAAAAAAGTCACATGGTGCCAAATCTGGCGAATATGGAAGATATTCAAGTGTAGTAATGCATTTATTGGCTAAAAACTGCTTCACAGAAAGTGTTGTGTGAACAGGTGCATTGTAAAATCATTTTTCCACAGTTCTGACCCTTTTTTTCTGACTCTTTCTCTCAGCTTTGTCAAAACTTCCTTATAATAATGCTGGTTCACGGTTCTCCCTTCTGGAACCCATTCTGCCAAAATTATGCCCTTGATGTCCGAAAACAAACAAACAATGAGCATGGCTTTAAATGTGGACTTGCTTTGACATGCATTTTTTCATTCTTGGTGATGATGGTGTTTTCCAGTGCATTGACTGTTGTTTTGTCTCAGGATCATAGTGGAAGATCCAGGTTTCATCACAAGTGATGATTTTTTAAAAAAGGTTTTGGTCCGCCTCAAGTTGCTGCAGAATGTCAGTGGAAATTTCCTTGCAGCACTTTTTTTGCTCTGGTGGAGAACCCTAGGGACCATCTTGGCACAAACTTTTCTGATGTTGAAATCCTCATGCAAATTTTTCCACGCAGTGTCTTTGTCAATGTTCACAGCTTCAGCTGTCATTTGAACACTGAGTCAATGGTCTTCTTGAACAATCTGGCTGATTTTTTCCTCAATTTCTTTGGTTCTTAAAGTGGAAGTCCAGGGCGTTTGTCGTCTTCCACATTCTCACGTCCTTCTCTGAATCTTTTGTGCCACTCAAAACACACACACACAATATGCACTCCTCTCTGTAGGCCTCAATAAGCATTTGAAAATATTCTGTTGGTGTTTTGTTAAATTTTACTAAAAATTTCAAATTGACACATTGCTTGACTTTTAAACTTAGCATTTTTCCAATATACAACAGACAACACAGCTGCTTTAAGTGATGACTGACAATTAATTGAACGGCTGAGAGTGTTGATGTTTGTTATGACATGTTCAGACATGTTCAAGGTCACCACTGAAGCATCACAATCAGTTCTCCCTGATTTGTCTGAAAGGTAGAAACACAGTCGCGTTATTTAATAGACAGACCTTGTATTCTTACTACTTTTTAAAACATACAGTTTTATTGGCTGTCATTACCTTTGTCAGATGCATGATGTGATATTATTAAACATGCATTTTAGATCTATTGAGACAATAGATATTATAAAAGAGCTCAGTACTCAGCTGTCAGCCTCTCTTTCGAAGGAGAGTCTCTTCACATTTGTAAAAAGTCCAAATGAATGAAATGCATCTGATGACAGTGGTTTAAGACCTGGAATAATTAGGGAATTTATTTAAACGTGTGTATTTCAGTGTGGTAACATCTGGAAAATCAATTAATTATCTGGACCAGAGAAATTAAGAGATCTGGGGAGTGAATTCTGTTTTATAATGGACCCAGAAATTCATGTTGGTTTAAAGCAGTGGTTCTCAACCTTTGGTCCTCCAGTTGTTTTAGACTTCAGCTCCCAGAATCCCGGACTACTGGCTATTCCAGCAGAGACTTTGTGGAGCTGAAGTTCAAAACATCTTGAACACCAGAGGTTGAGAACCACAAGTTTAAAGGAAACTACCAGACATCATTTGAGAGAGAATGAAGATGACTCTCTGAAATCCTTGTCAGTTTAGGATTGGGTTCTGATTTAGAGTACGTTAAGAGAGTTTTTAAAATTTCATTTATATCCTTTATCCCAGTACATTGATGCAGCTAAACTCCAGTGAGTTATAACATTAAAGAGCAATTACAAACAATTAAATAAAATATGATTTTAAAAAGAAAGAAGCCAAAGTGGCATAGTGGTTCGGCCATTGGACTAGGACTCTGGAGACCAGGATTCAAATCCCTGCACGGCCATGGAAGCCCCCTGGTTGACTTTGGACAAGTCACACTCTCTCAGCCTCAGAGGAAGGCGATGGCAATACCAATCTGAACAAATGTTGCCAAGAAAATCCTATGATAGGTTCAGAAGAACAGCTTGCTACTGTTGTGTTCTATCAAGTTGTACCCCATTTATGGCAACCTTATGAACCAAGAGACCTGGTTATTAGCAGCCCTGTTCAAATCTTACAGACGCAGGGCCATGACTTCCTTAATTGAATCAATCCAATTGTAATACGGTCTTACTCTTTTCTTACTGCTTTCAAATTTACCAAATGTTATGATCTTTTCCAATGAGTCATATCATCTTATGATATACCCAAAGTACAATAGCCTCAGTTTAGTTGTTTTGGTTTAAACATCACAAAGGGGACAAAAATACAACACTCCCCATTAAAATATCCTTCTGCAACAGCTAGTTAGTGACCAAACATCTATCTAAATAAAAAGGTATTTGCCTGCTGGCAAAAAGAAAGAGAGAAGGGGGCAGTCTAGATCATGCTAGGTTGAAAGAGGGGTAGTATCATTGGCTTGTGTTGTGACTTGTTTTTCAATGTGTTTAGTAAAGTGATTGGTTAAAAAAATACATAATAATGCTGTGTCTACTGCGAAGCCCACTATATGAGAATCATCTCTAGTTTAGGCAAGCAAAGAATAGTTCACACTTGTGTATTGCAGAGTTTTTGACATATCAACCTGCTGTCATTAAAATTAGCGATAACTAAGATTTGTTATACAGAATTTTGAAGCTAAAAATATTACAATAAAGATGGAAATTACTTAAAGATCACTTTATAGAAGAATTATTAATGACAATATCTTCAATAAAGACTGAGGTTGTATAATTACAAGTTTATTTATATTACTTTTCAATAAATATTCTTCTTATTTCCATTATGTTGTGGGGTTGTTGTTTTTTGTATGATTCCCTATAAGTAAACAGCCTTAAAGTGTATCACATTAGTTATACACTGGTTTTAAAATTAAGATTTCATAGTTATTCCTTAAGAGTATAAATAATCCTTAATATCTTAATTTTTTCCTATTAACGTACTGAAATATAGTCTATTTGTAGATGTTGTGCATGTAGAACATTCTGTGATAATAGTGATTTTCATCCTATACTAGACATGATAATCTGGGTCATAAAGGGGTTAAATTTATCTGTTCACCTGTTCCAAATATGAACTTAGATCAGCAGTTGTGGGCTTACTGTTTCCCCCCCGCAAGGTACGGTAGCTTCACTTAAATGAAAAAAAAAATAGTATGTGAATAAACAAACTGGTAGCTATTTTTTCTCTCTCTTGGACAGTTATCTTGGATTAAAAACAATATTTTTCTTGCTGTTCAAGAGATCTTGTAACATACTCAGGAACTTGTAAAAGCAATGACCAAACTTTAAGCATAAGTTCTATGCAGTTAAATCACACTTCATTTTCTCAGGATGTGAATGCACTTAATTGTTGCCAGTGTAGATTACACAATAGCTCAAATCTCAAAAGTGTTGTTCTAGTGCAAAGTCCCATTTATGAAAACAGGAACTGTTTTGGCATAGATATTAGGTATGAGTTACAAAACAGAGGGAAACAGAAATTTTAGTGCAACAAATCCCAGGTGGGGGGAAATTGTGTTGATTTGCTGCTGATCCATTGTGGTTAGTAATCTTTTTTTCTTACACTAATCTTCCTATTTCCATCTCATCTAAATGCTCATGAGTTCTGATGTTTCATAAAAAGAATCTAAAATAATACTGGTTTGTCCTTTCAAATTTAAGTATTATTTGTTAGATTAACATAAGGAAAAAGCAGCTGCCTTCAGTTATGTTAGACAAGATCTACATTCACAACTCTTTTAGCTGATTCTAATGCTGCAGTCCTATGTATGATTATGGTGGTAGGGACTGAGCTGCACTTGTGTATTTCTACTGGTGGTAATTGTATTGTGTTAAGCATGTCAAGATAGAAATTAGTTATTAACTGAATCATGCTTTGCACACTGTTTTTACTCTAAGCTCCTAATTCATGCTTGTGTGTATGTTCCTTGAAGTCACCAGTTCACTTATGATGTTCCCATGAATTTCATAGGGTTTCTTAGCCAAGGAACACGCAGGAGTGGTTTATCATTGCCTACCTCTGAAATATCACCTAAACACCTGGCATTTCTTGGTGATCTCCCATCAAGTACTAACCAGGCCTGACCCTGCGTAGTTTCCAAGATCAGACAAGATCTGGTGCCTTGAGGGTATTTAGGCTGTCTAAATTTCATCTAGCTTAAAATAATTTATTTGTACGATATGCAGGTGCTCTCACATTCTTGTGCTTTAACATTACATTTGCTTCAAATCCAGAAAACTCATGGTTTGTTACAGATGTCCCATGTACATAACACAGCAAACACTTAAGTAGATGGGAGGACTTTTTGTAGATAAGGTTGTTAAATATATAATGTTGACATGTTGAGCAGTAGTTGGAGATGGGATTGACAAAATATTCTGAGGGCATATTAGTGAACACTTATGCAGTTTTTCCTTGGTTTTTTTCCGGGCTGTGAAGCCGTGTTCTGGAAGAGTTTATTTCTGATGTTTCACTTGCATCTGTGGCTGGCATCTTCAGAGAATGGTTGGGTAGGAGTGTGTGTGTGTGGGGGGGTTTATATGCTGTGAACCCCTGTTGGGGAGGATATGTAAATTTGTGTATTTGAATGGCTAGTTTCTAGGTGGAAATATGCAAGGGGGATTAGTGTCCATTTGGCTAATGGTTGGTTAATGGTCCATTATCTGCTGGAAATCCCCCTTGTCCCTGGGTGGAGTTGATGGTTCAAACAGGAAATACATTGGTAATTCAAGAAAGGCTTTATTTGGGTTTGAAGATAGGTTCTGAAAATGAAGGATGTTCTTTGACCAAGATTGGACAGCTGTCTAGGTTAAAGGTACAAGCATAATGAAAGAAACAAGAATATAAAACTTGCTCATCCTTATACCTATTGTTGGAATGTTCTCAGTAAACTCGTACTTTCAAAGTAGATAATCTTTTCTCTCTTTGCTTTTCAGTTTTGAAGCTAAGACAAATGAATCTACAAGTGTGGTATACCAAAGAAAGGAAAGCAACCCTCTTCCAGAGCTGTTAAAGGTCTGGTTTTTATTTACTCATTTTAAAGAATCAGAATTGGGGGGAGTGGGGTTTAACCTCAGTACTAAGTGCTCAGTACCTAGAAAATATGAAGAAGCTGTAAATTGTACATGTACATGCATATCAATAAATAGACAAGAATGGAAAATCATATGGCTTGAAATCTGCCATTTAAAAAGGAAAACAATGGTGAGAACGGAGGTCTAAACACAATGTACAGGGAAAGCAGCACACTAGCAAAGTTCAGCTGCCTTTTCTAGTTCTACAAGAGGAAGCATACTTGTTCTAGTGGTCCATGGGCATACTGTTGCTTACCCAACTGTTATGCATTGGTCTTCATCCATGAGTTTGAACACATATGAAAATTACCAACTTGACTAATAACTCATCACTGACTGATTAGGATTAAAAGTACCACCAGTAATACCTGCGTAGCTTATCAAGGCAAAACATTATGTTCAAAGAAATAGTCAATCAAGAAAGTAGGAGTAATTAGTATGTTGACAGGCATAGTTACAGTACTACAGAGTAGCATGTATCAGTGTTGTCAGAGTAGCATCCTGTGTGAAGCAGAGGGCAGGTCTATCCTGCTATTCTGCCTGTCAGTTTATGTATCTTTGTAAAACAGGTTATGCATTCCTATGCGATGTAATGTTTGTGCTGATAGCTATGGTTCATTGGTAATTAAAATACCTTTAGGATTGCATGCTAGCTACTGGTCCCAAATATAACATCTCGTATCCATTTCTCTACTGTGTTACAATTTCCCAGTGGAGAGGGCTCCAGAGCATCCGTATGCTTGGGTTGTCCCTCCCACTTGCTCCCGGTAGGCAGGATACAGAGACTCTTATTTTGAAGAGCTTGACCACCAGTGGTGTCACCCAGGAGGGACGACCCCTCTGCTGGCCAGTCTGTTTCCTGCCTACGCTCCTGGTAGGACATTCTTTCTCCTTTGTCCCCTCTTTGTCCCTTTCCACATGGAGGCAGCGGCAGCAAAAAGAAGCCAGGCAAGGGGGGAAGACCCCCACTCTGGCCGCCGCTGGCTGCGCCCCAGCCCCTCTCCGCCGGATCAGGCGCGACTGCGGGTCAAGGGAGGGCACTGCCACTCAACTGCAGACCCCTCCGGAGGCGCGGAACGTCCCAGCATCGGGGACGAACTCTGCTGCGGCGGTGCCCCTGGTGAACCCCCCCAGCAACGAGGGACAGGATCCAGCCATGAGTGGGGCGCACGCCCTGGGGGCAGGACCCCTGGAGGGGGCTACAGCCAGTGGCCTTACCTGCATGGCTAGAAGAAGCCCTGGCAGGGAGGCAGGGAGGTGGCTGACCAACACCTTTAGCCAGCCTAACCTCAGGGGCGCCAATACCCAGACCATGGGGGGGATCGGGGCCCTTCAGCCCACAGCTGGACGCAGCTGCCATGCAGCCCCCTCCCCTCGCACGGCCCCCCATTGCAGCGCAGCCCTCCATTGCAGCGCAGCCCCCCAGCTTGAATTTTGCCCCCTCCCCTGTGCAGCCATTCAATGCAGGCACCTCTATCCCTGCACTTTACCCACCCAGACCCCACAGCCCGGCTCCAGGAAACAATAACCAGGTGGCCGATGCCACGAAGAAGAGGCAGAGGAGTGGAAAAGGGGGTGGAGCCAGCAAAGGAAAGACCAAGCGCCCACGCCTCCAGACGGAGGTGGCGGGGCGGGGACCAGCACCGAGCCCATACCTGGCACCAGCAAGGGGGTCACCAGTCACACCAGCCCACTCAGTGAGGAGGAGGATGGTGACTGGGAGCAAGAAGGAGACATGCGCCATCCTCAAGACAGGCAAGGTGGAGAGGAAGACAATGATGAGGATGTCATATCCCTTTATACCTCAGAGGGGAACTCTGACAGCAACCAATCAGATCGCGAGGAGGGCGAGTTGTCAGAGGAGGAGACGGAGGGGACGAGCGCACGCCCCTCAACACGCCATTTTTCTCCTGAGGACTTTTCAGTGTTGTTTAAGAAGACAGTCAGAACCCTGGGTCTGAGTCTTCCTACTGCCCCACAACTCAGATGGACCCCGATCTTCCGGAGGTCTCTGGGGAATTCTTTCCAGAGGCCCAGCCAGTGGCGTTGGAGATGCCGGTCCCAGCTGCAGTAATGAGGCTAATCTATGACGAATGGAAAGCACCGGCGGTAGCCAGGCCACAGTCTTCTATCGCCAAGCATCTGTATTCCCTACCCAAGAAGGTCATGGGGAAACTACAAGTCCCACTCATTAATGCTCCGGTTTCGGAGCTGGTCTCGTTTGCAATTTTTTGCAAAGATGGGGAAGAGACCTTGAAAGTTCCAGAGGGTAGGCGAATGGATTTGGCCCTGAGATGGGCACATGAAGCTATATCATTAGCCATCAGGGCTTCCACCACAGCAACGATGATGGCTAGGGCAGCTATGCAGTGGTCAAAGGACGCCCTAAAGGATGTTCCTAGGGTGCAGACAAGAATTCGCCAGGATCTCAACAAGCTGTCTAAGGTCTTTGCCTTCCTAGCGGACAGCACCCTGGATTCAGTGCAGTTCTGCGCAAGAGCCCAAGCAGCAACGGTAGCGGCCAAACGACAGGTATGGCTGAAGTCCTGGAACGTGGACTTCAAGTCAAAACAGAACTTGGTGTCATCGCCATTCCTCGGGGAGAAGTTGTTTGGGGAGTCACTGGAACCAGTGCTGGTGGAAGACAAGGACAAGAAGAAGAAGATGCTCGCTTCCCGCAGGAGAGAGGAGAAAAGATATTCCAAGAAATATCGTTCCTTTCGTCCATCCGGCAGTCACCACTTGAGTGGGAGTTCATCCAGCCAGCCTAGTTCCAGGGACGGAAGATCCCAAGGTCAATGCTGGGGAGAGAACAGGTACCAGCGTAAAAATCAGCAGGAAGGAGCGGGCAAGGCCTCTCACACTCAGTCCTCCAAGCAAAGCTCCAAATCCCACCTATGACAATCCCTTCCAGGTGGGAGGAAGACTGCACGCATTCGTGGAGGCTTGGCAAAACTCTACCTCGGACAAGTGGGTCCTGTAATCTATCCATCAGGGGTACCGGATAGAGTTCTCCCGACTTCCCTCACAATGGTTCCTGCCAACTCCAGTACACAAGGACAGCCTCAAGCAATCCCTGATGATGGAAGCCATTCAGCGTCTCTTGGACATGGGAACTATAGAGGAGGTTCAACACTCGCAACAGGGAAAGGGCTGTTCCTCCATACTTTTCCTACTGCCAAAAAAGAACGGTACATGGAGAGCAGTGCTCAATCTAAGGGGAGTGAACAAATTCATCAGGAAAAGGAAGTTCAGGATGGAAACTTTGAAGCACATCCTGGAAGCCATAAGACCAGGGGATTACCTGTCCTCGCTGGATCTACAGGATGTGTACCTCCACATCCCAATTCATCGGGACCACTGCCAATTCCTGCGTTTTTGCTACAACGACAGACACTTCCAATACAAGGCCCTTCCCTTTGGGCTTTCCTCAGCTCCCAGGGTAATCACGAAGATTCTGGTTGCCTTGGTAGCCTCATGGAGATGTTCAGGAATACATGTATATCCTTACTTAGATGATCTCCTGATCCGTTCCCAGTCCAAACAGGGAGCGGAAAGGGACCTCACCTTCGTCATGGATTCACTCCAGCATCATGGATTCCAGATAAACATGGAAAAGAGCTCACTGATTCCATCCCAGCAGATACAGCACCTGGGGGCGCTGGTGTGTTCGGTGGAAGGCCAGATCCGACTCCCTACAGAACGGATCAAGGCAATTCAGGCCGTGGCGCAAAAAGCCCTTGATGCAGCCAGATTGAACATCATGCACCTGGCTCACCTACAGGGCCTCATGATAGCGGCAATAGACTGTGTTCCATGGGCGAGATTTCACGCCAGACCTCTTCAATGGTTCCTCCTTCTCTTCCAGGAGGAAATAGCCAAGAGGAGACATCAGACGGTGAGACTAACGAGGGAGGTCAGGACGTCCTTGAGCTGGTGGCTCTCCCCGGCAGTTCACAAAGGTCACCACCTGTGGATCCAGGACAGGGTCCGGATCACCACGGATGCCAGCCTGCGGGGATGGGGAGCAGACACTGTGGAACCCAGCTGGCACAGAGGAGATGGACACCAGAGGAAGCGGCCCACAGCATCAACTGGTTGGAGCTGAGGGTGGTCAGACTAGCCCTCAAGGAATTTTCACACTTGGTCAGAGACAGGTCAGTACTCATCAGAACAGACAACGTCACAATGAAGGTGCACATAAATCGCCAAGGGGGGGGTCCAGGTCACAGACCCTCATGCAGGAGTCATCTCGTCTACTCACATGGGCCAAGAACCATCTGGAATCGATATCGGTGGAGCACCTTCAGGGAGCCCTCAACCGGAAGGCAGACTGGCTCAGCCGGTCAGACATAGACCAGGGGGTATGGAGTCTGAACCCAGAGGTGTTCAACAACGTAATTTGGACTCTGGGACAACCGGAGGTAGACCTGTTTGCCTCTCCCGCAAACGCAAAGCTTCCCCGCTTCGTATCCAGGTACATGTCAGAGGGGGTATCGGACATAGATGCCCTGATGTGCCCTTGGCCAACAACACTACTCTACGCCTTCCCACCGACCCAACTGATCCCCAGAGTGCTCAGCAGAGTCCGAGTAGAGGAGGTGGAGATCATACTGGTCACCCAAGAGTGGCCCCGAAGAGCATGGTTCCCAGATATCCTGGAGATGCAGGTGGATTCAATGCCTCTCCCACTTCAAACAGATCTACTCTCGCAAGGTCAGGTGCATTATCCAGATCCGGCCTGGCTACAGCTCCGCGCGTGGAGATTGAGCGCCAGATGTTGATGACGCGAGGATATTCTCATCCGGTGGTAGGAACAATTCTGGCATCAAGAAGGGAATCCACCCAACGGATCTACGAGTACACCTTTAGGGTGTTTCGCCAATGATGCAGATGCAAGGGACAGGACTTCAGGGAGGTCATGGTCCCCGTGTTATTAGATTTTCTCCAGGACGGAGTCGACGCCGGACTCCGCTCAAATACTCTGAAAAGACAGGTCGCAGCAGTAACGTCATTCCTGTCCCCAGAGAAAGCGACGGTGATATCAGTGCACCCCAGTGTACGCCGCTTCATCAGGGGCCTGACCAACTTGGCCCCACCGACGATACACCGTTTTCCGTCATGGGATCTTCATACGGTGTTGAAAGCATTAACGGTACATCCATTTGAGCCAATTTGGGAGGTGCATCTGAAGTTCCTAACATGGAAGGTTCTCTTCCTGGTAGCCATCACCTCAGCGCGTAGGGTATCGGAACTGGCGGCACTATCTATCAGAGGAGACTTACGTATCTTCAGACAAGACTCAGTAGTCCTTCGACTATGCCCTGACTTCAAACCAAAGGTGGATTCGGTTTTTCACAGATCTCAGGAAGTGGTCCTACCTTCCTTTTGCCCGAAGCCAGAAAGGGAGTTAGAAAGGATATGGCACACTCTGGATGTTTGCAGAGCACTCAAAGTATACATTAAAAGAACGGCATCCTTTAGAGTAGCCAAAGTGCTATTCGTCTCCCCCCATTCAAAGTACTTGGGGAGGAAGGTCTCACCCTCCATTCTGGTGCGTTGGATAAAGTGCTGTATAGCGTCATGCTATGAGTCCCTGGGAAAACCGGTACCGGAGGGCATCATGGCTCACTCCACAAGAAGCGCAGCAGCCTCGACGGCCTGGGGAAAAGATGCCCCCTTGGAGGAAATTTGCAAAGCAGCAACTTGGAGAAACCCCTCTACCTTTGTCAGGCACTACCGACTGGACAGAATGCAGTCAGCGGAGACCGCCTTTGGGAGAAGAGTGCTACAGCGAGTTCTACAGCCCTAGAAGTCAGAAAGTCGCCCTTGCCTACCCGGTCTGGAAGCTTTAGTAAATCCCAAGCATACGGATGCTCTGGAGCCCTCTCCACTGGGAAAAGGAACGTTGGTCTTACCTGTGATACGTTCTTTTCCAAGGTAGAGGCGAAGAACATCCGGCCCACCCAGGGCGAAAGGGATGGACTGTCCAGAGAAGGAGGAGAGAAGATGCCTCATGCCCTAGGATGGAACTGAGAGGACGGATGATCACGGCCAGAGGAGGCAAACTATGGCGTCACGAGGCTGTGATATCGACTGGCCAGCAGAGGGGTTGTCCCTCCTGGATGACACCACTGGTGGTCAAGCTCTTCAAAATAAGAGTCTCTGTATCCTGCTTACTGGGAACAAGTGGGAGGGACAACCCAAGCATACGGATGCTCTTCGCCTCTACACTGGAAAAGAACATATCACAGGTAAGACCAACATTCCTTTTTGTTTGACACCATTATCTGGTTGTCCCTGGACTAATCACACTGGTACAGGTAATTACCTCCCATAAAGTGTTGAGTTGCCTCATGGAGTTGCCAGTGCAACAAGAAAAGTTGTGACATTGCATATGGCTAGTATATTGCCTCATTCTTAAAGATATGAAGGCCTGGGGTAAAAAAACAGAGGAGGCGTGGGGAAAAACAGGGATCCCCCCTTTTTTAATCCCCTAAGCCTTTTTCCCCAGAAGAAAAGATGGGGAGAAGGATTATGGAATACTGTGTTTCCTTTTACAATGATGAATGATTTATTTTATTATTTTATTTGTTTTATTTTTTTCCCCACATTTCTCCCGACATGGGACCAAGGCAACATAAATATTTAAGATAAGGAGTTCCTTAAAAATTATTTCTAAAAACTCTGTAACAGGATGACTTTTATGTAAGACTGTGTGTAGTGTCCATTGCCTCAGTTTCCTTTTTTCAGTTCCTTTCATGGGAATGAGTGCTTTATGTATGCTAGACACTATGGAGAACTAGATGAGAAACATATTTTTCTCTGTTTTATTGTTGTGGATGGTTTCTTTTGTTTTTATTGTTTTTATTGTTTTTGCCTGCTTCTGATGAACTGGAGAAACCAAAGATGTTCCTGAAAGTTCAGGTGTTCTGTACAGTTCGCGACCTTGTAGCTTCATTTGTAACAAAAAGTTAAAAAATTAGGAAATTCCATTTGTTACTATTTTCTGAATAAACTTTTAATACACAAACCATAATAGTTTTGTGCCAAACAAAATTATGCATAATATATTTTATGTACCTAAAACAACAAAATAATTTTAATCTGTAAAGTGTGCTAGTACCACTTTTTTTTTTCAATTTTTCCAAAATTTCTGTTTTTTTCTGTAAAAAAACAGAAGAAATCTCCCCCCTCCCACCTGCCATGACTTCAGAATTTCTGGAAATTTTATTTATACCCTGCCTCTCTCCCAGGCAGCTTACATCAGTATTTTATATGTCTGCCCATTTTAAAACCTTTTTGCAGTGAAATACTGTATGCATTTTAACCACCAACATCAACAATAGTATATTTTAAAAAATTAGCTATTATACTCAATTGTGTTTTATATAGAGTAATCACTAGAAGAGGGATAGGGAAATTTTTAGCCTGTGGGCTGCATGCAGCCCCAGACCCTTTTTACATCCCCCCAAGTGGCCTGCGATTCATCTCCCGCCTGCTCTGAAGCACATGATTTGCTGGTGAAATTTGGTGACAAAATGCCATAGCAGCTGAGTGCATTATGTGGTAGAGTTATTATGTGGTAGATTGGGGAATAATAGTTGGTAGCATGGCATACACAGCAGCGCTGAAGAGCTCTCCCTCAGCAAAGATGTGTCACCAAACCATCTGGCAAAGATAAGAGAATTCTCACATACTGTATTAGAGACACGGAGAAGGCAAAAACTTCAAAAGATGGCTGACTCCTTCCTTTTTTGCTTGTGTGTGAGGGGGTGTCTTTGACTTTTCTTTTGGTTCCTGGAATTGACTTCTTACTATAAGGAAAAATTTGCTATTTCACTACTGCTTGCTATAGGGAAATAGGTTTCACTAGCTGTTCTTAGGTGAAAGCAGGAAGGAGTGTGTTGTCCTTGTCTTTACCTCCTTTGTATCTCTAATAAGGAAAAATTCTCCACATCTTTGCCAGCAGGTGTGTTCCTAGTGCATTTTTGCCAAATAGACTTTGAGGAGTTGGCTAAATGATGAAAATACCCCCGGATAGAATTTGCAGGGAATATCCTGTTGTCCAAACGAGCTCTGGAGATTCAGCGGGAGGTGGGCAAAAAACTCAATTTACCACACGTTAGGGGGCTTTGCGGTTTTCTGTGAAGTGTTTTATTTTTTTACAGCACAGCCCTACACATTACCAGTCATCTGAATGACCAATTCGCAGTGCTGCGCATTCAGAGCCCGGAGGAAGTCAAAAGGCGATTGGTCCATCATGCAAGCAGGGGGTGGGCTTTTCTATTACTCATTCAGGAAGTGCCATTTTGGCCTTCCAGAGGACCAAGGGTTTGCCTCTCTCATGTGTGCACTGTATCACAGTGCAGGGGTGGGGATTTTTTTTTTCCAAGCGAGGGGTCTCCTTTCTGCCCCTTTAACAAAAGAGTAATAAAAAAATGCAGCAACAAATTTTTTGGGGGGGGGATAGCAGCCCGTACTTGCAGCCGCCATCTTGATTTGTGAGAAGTCTGCCTGAACTTCACCATGTATCGCTTCGTAGGCAACATTATTTTTAAAAGAAAATTGTGGAGACAACAGGGAGCTGCTGCAAATTGCAGGTAATGCATGTCCCAGGACACAGTATTTCCTCCCGTGTAGCTGTACCCTGAGTCTTTGTGGCTGGGGGAGCTCTTTATTGCTGCACTTTTCCTCCTCCCCATTGCATTTGTAGTTTTAAGAAATCCCCCCCCCCCTGCAGTTTAATATTTTTTTAAAAAACTGAGGCTGTATGTAGCAGAAGGCCAATATTCTGAAGTGCATCAGTGGGCTAGTGCAGCCCCTCAATTCCTGCAGTTGTTCATCCATACACAAGTGGAAAGAAAATCATGATTTCCTAGTTTATTTGCAGAACACAAAAACATAGATCTAAAAATTGAGACCTAATTCTAGATATTTTTTAAACTAGAGATCCAGCATGATGTAGTGGTTTGAGTGTTGGACTAGGACACTGGGAGACCAGGGTTCAAATCCCCACTCAGCCATAGAAACCCACTGGGTGACCTTGGGCAAGTAATTCTTTCTCAGCCTCAGAGGCAAGCAAAGGCAAACTCCCTCTGAACAAATTCTGCCCCCCAAAACCCTATGCTAAGGTTCTCCTTGGGATCACCATAAGTCAGAAATGGTTTGAAAGCACACAACAACACAATTTTAAAACTCATTGCTTTCAGAATGATTAAGAATGATAATTTAGGCCTGAGATGGTAGGACCTCTCACTTAATGTACTAGTTGTCACTCAGGTATAATCATCTTGCTTGTGGAATTCAAACTCTGTCTTAATTCAGTCATTTTTCAACTTGACACATCCTGAATAGTTACTTTTAAAAATCACTCAGTGTTCCTGTTAGAACCTTTGTTCCTTCAAATAGAAACAGATCTGAAAAATTAATGAAATACACCCATCATATCTGTGAAATAGCAAGCTCCTGTGCAATGAAAATGTGTATACTTGTCTGAATATACTACCAATATACAGTTGTCCCTCCGTATCCACGGATTTAAGTATTCATGGCTTGAAAATGTTTTTTAAAAAATAATAATCCAAAAAGCAAATCTTGATTTTGCCATCTTATATAAGGGACACCATTTTATTATGCCATTGCATATAACAGGACTTGAGTATTCATGGATTTGGGTATCTACGGGGGGGGGGGGGTCCTGGAACCAAACCCCAGCAAATATGAAGGGACAACTATATTTAGTCCAGAATATATTGACCTGAACTGTTACTTTCAGTGGAGTTCTGGCTTTAAGTCACCAGCTATAGAATTGTAATAAACTGGCAATTCAACTAGTGTTGCCTGGATTGATTATGATGGCTTTCCTTTTCATTTTTGTAGTAGTATCTACAATCATTAAAATGTGTATTACAGCAAGTTTCATGCAAAATGGACCCAAAACAGCAATTTCCCAGGAGTGGGGCAGTGGCATGCTGATCAGCCACAAACTTGCACTGAAACGTTTGTGATGTCAGCCTGTTAGGATCAAGTGCAGTCACAGCTGGTTCATAAATTTGCATTCTGCAGAAAAAAATTAAAGAAACCTAAAGTTTTTGTTCTGGAAGTGAATAAAGTAGTTGCTGAATCAGGGACAAAACATTATTATGGACTTTGTTTTTGTTCCATTAGCTAACACACCATGTCTGGTGACGGTGCAATCAAGTATGGGCTTCTATATAGCAAGACAGACTGGGCAACAGAGAGTTTAGATTATATTACTGATTTTAAGGGCTGGATCTAAAGCAGTTTTTCTCAGGCTGTCTGCTGTTTCGAACTGGAAATTATGTTGTTCCAATGTGCCAGGGACTGACACCCTATTTGTGCCTATTGGTACAACTGTTTCTTTCCTATAATTTGCCAGATACTGGCAGCCAGTGGTTCAGGGACTGACATTGGTTCAGGGACCATCAGTTTCAGCAGCATTGAGCCAAACCACCATGAGCTTAAAGAAAGTAGCTGGTACTACTGTTCTGCAAGCTCTTACGCTATATATGAACTTCCACAAAAGTATTTACAGTACAGTAGGACCCCCATATCCACAGGGGATTGGTTCCAGGCCCCACTGTGGATAACGAAATCTACAGATAATAGCGTGTGCCACTCACCACCACCCCACTGCTGCCACCGCTGCCCTCCCAGAGGAAGGAAAGGGAGAGGTAAGATTCCTCCTCCCCCTCCCTTCCCCCTGCCATTGCCAACTGCGGATAATTGAATCAGTGGTTGGCAAATCAACAGATACAGGGGCGCTACTGTACTATAATACAACTGATACTAAAAATACAGACATACTATAATATCACTGGTACTTATTTATTACTTTATTTTACAAAAGTAACCCTCAAGAGGTTTTTTCATATAAGCCACCAATGCAGGAGCTAATTTCCATACTGATAGAAACAGGAAAGATGTGGGGCTGAGCAACTTTATTGAGTCACGGGGGCTGTATGGATCACAAAAAAATGGCAAAAGAATTGGGTGGGGGCAAATCCTGTAATGAGCCAGAAGTCTAAATCTCACTTTAGGGGGAAAATATTGGTTTTAAACAGTGCTAAGGGCTACTGGGATTGCCAGCTTACCTGGTTTTGGATGGTGGGGTTATCATGATGGAGTTCCATCTTCCTTACAGGCTGGTGCAACTCCCATCATGTGCAGGAACTACATTTCCCATTATCTGCAATCAGCAGGGAGGTGGAGCTCCTCTCCTGGGATGGCATCATCATGACATCATCAAACTGGACTGGCCAATCAGGTTTTGGCAATGGGATTTGAACAGGTTTTTATGCTTTGTTCTGAGTACATGTTAGCAGACAAGACAAAGAAGCTCTTTGAGAGGGTACAGCTCAGGGAGCCATGCTTTGAGGGACTCCATGGCTTGGCCTGGCTTATGATGAGCAGGTGGCCTACCCAACCCTTGGACACCAGATTTACTCCTTATAGACTTCCATAGTGTAAGTAGCCTTTCTTTTGTGTAGGGGCAGTTTTAGCTAGATTGCGTCAGGGACTTTTCATTTGTTTGCCTTGACTGAATATATAATCCACTATATTTCTGTAACTTTAAGGTGAACCTGGAGAAAAAGGTGTTTTCTTCATGAAATGATTACCTCTTAAACATGTTTTTTAAACTTGGTTGAATAAATATAAGCCTTCTAATTTCCTATCTAAGCCAAGCTTCACGTGCCTTGTTTTGGGGTCATGCTACATTGCTAATATCCTCTGTTTCTGGATAGAAGGGAGGGCAGTTGGTAACACCTCAGCCAGTGGCTGGAAGATTCTAGGTACCTTCACAATCTTCTCTTGGATCATAATAAAACGGGGGGGGGATCTTCAAATAAAGAGGTGGTGGCGGCTACTGAAGAGAGTTATAATTCTGGGGATTTCCAGGCTAGAGGAATCTCCCTGGGAGTGTGTCTAAAAAGATCCAGCTTGAGAGTTCTCAGGCTAGGAGGAATACTGAGCTGGATAACAAAGGTGGCCTGTCCTCTCAGGGTGTACATGTTGTATGTGCGCATACACACAGAGAGAGGACTACTTCACAGGGCTACAAAGAAAAAGGTCGCCCTAAGAAATCTCAGTGGATCAAGGTGCAGAAACAGCCTTGAGGGGCATCCTTTGTCCTCCCCAATCTAGTTATTATGTCTCATGTTATAGTGCATTGGCCAATGCACTGGCATTAAAAACAGTGTGTTCTGTATATGAATGCATTCCAGTGTACTTAAGGCAACCAGTTTGTTTACAAAGATGGAGATTTGAAGTTAGATTGGGTGGACCCAGGTGCATGTTACTGGTCAGCCATGAAGCACACTGGCTGATTTTGGATCAGCCAGTATCTCTCAGCCCAGTCTATCACACAGAGTTGTTGGAAGGATAACACAAAGAAAATCTAGTGTCAGCCTCCCTGAGTTTGTTGGAGAAAAGGCAATACTGTAGTTACCAATAAAATCCTCTGTTCCTTTCTTCACAGTTTTCAGTCTGTGAAAATAAGAATCTCTCTACAGAAGAGCTGAGCAGGTCCACCACTCAGGAGGAATTAAAGAAAGCCAATAGCCTTCCTAGTTTGGATCATGAATCCAAAACTACTAATAATGAAAGACAGATCAAAGAAGGATTTTTTCAATATCTTGGGAGCTTATTTGGTATTTCATCAAAATCATCTCTCAAAGAAACTGAGCAACCTGCTGTTGGAAACAGACATGACAAAACTGAAAGTCTATCAAGCCATCAAGAAAGTGAACATATTGAACATCTCAGACCAGAAATATTTGTCATTTCAACTTCTGAAAGTGAACAAGGACATTCAAACAAAAGTGAAGACCTTAACTTTGTTAAAAGAAACAGTTCTGGTTCACGGGGTTTACACAAAGGACAAGAAGAATTTCCTGAGGCACCTGAGTAAGTTCCAATCTAATACCTAAAAATACTTCTGCATTTGTGCTCACGGGGTGTGGCAAGAATGTTCCATTGATTGCTAAATGTGTTAAAAAGACCCTTAAGAGCCACGTATTTATTCCTGAAGGATGCTGACAGTATGTTACAGTAACTCTTAATTATTTGTTCATCACCATCAAATGTCCAAATATCTTAGGACACAGTCTAGTTTCTGTTTTTAAAAGTGCAAGGAAAATCTCTTAGATAAATAACTATGTTCTTCCACATTCTTACCAAGTAATAGCTTCTATTGAATCCAGTAGGATTTATGCTTCAGTCAAAAGCATAGTGTGGCATAGTGATTTAAGTGTTGGATTACAATTGTGGAGACCAGCATTCGAATCCCCGCTTGGCCATGAAAACTCACTGGGTGACCTTGGGCAAGATACACACTAAGCCTCAGAAAACCCCATGACCTTAGGGTTGCCATAAGTTGGAAACGACTTGAAGGTGCACAACAACAACACAAGCATATTTGCTCAGAAGTTAGGTTTTCAATGTAGATCATAACTACATTGCCGCTAGAGAGCGGAGCAGTAAGGAACACACAGTTTTGCGGTGAACGCTGCTTCCCATCCTACCTCTCAGGGGGCAAAGGCCGAGTAAAGCGCCAATGGTTTCCTCAGCGAATGCCCCACTTTATTCAGCTTTCATCCCTTGTGGGGGGGGGAGCAAATGTTTAAACAGCTTCTCTTTAACCCCTGCCCCCAGGGATGCGGGGTTAATCTGAAGCCCAGGGAAGCTGCCGCTGCCCGAAAAGTCGCTGAGAAACCAGGGAAGCGGGGTGAACAGAATCAGTGTAAACAGTAGCTTTTTGGGTGGGGGCAGCTTCCCCAGGCTTCAGATTACCCCCACGTCCCTGGTGGGTGGGTGTGAAGAGAAGCTGTTTAAACAGCAGCAAGCCACCACTGCCCGAAAAGTTGCTGTTTAAACCAATTCTGTTCAACCCCCTTCCTTGGTTTCTCACTGGCTTTTCAGGCACTGGTGGCAGCAGCATGCAGCTGTTTAAACAGCTTCTCTTCACACACATACCAGGACATGGGGGTAATCTGAAGCCCAGGGAAGCCGCTGCTGCCTGCTCCTGAAAAGCTGGTAAGAAACCATGGAAGGGGGGGGGTAAACAGAATCAGTTTAAACAGTGGCTTTGCGGGTGGGGGCAGCTTGCCTGGGCTTCAGCTCCCTCCCCCCAGAGAACAAAGGCCAAGCAAACCCAGGGGGGAAGGAGGAGAGTTTATTCGTGTTTTTTTTTCACATTCATGGGGGTCTTGCACCCCTAACCCCCACAAATTTGAAGGGATGATTGTAATTTGAAATCTGCCATGCTCATAAACTCTTGGTATATAAACTTACTTTCCCCCACCGCCCTCTTTATGAACATTTTGGCTATGTTCCTTGGTTTTGTTACAAGTTTCTCCAAGTTAGCTCTGTCAATATGCAGCCTAGACATTTTCAATTACGAATAGAGATTTTTGACTCTCCAGTTTCTTATCAGTGACATGTAAGCCTAAGATTTCCACCTCTGGTGTTATACCTGTAATTTATAGATAACCTTTTTTATTATATGGCACAGAAAATTGTGATCATGAAGAAAGTTCTGCTAACATATTCTGGCTCAAATGCTTAGCAGTCACAGAGTTGGCCTCCTTCCATGCTGTAGGGTTGGATAAATTACAGCAGCAGGGAGGTCTACCTGTCTTCACTAGAGATGTGAGGTAGCAGAATTTCTGTAGAAAATTGTCCAAAATGCAATATTTTCCATAGAAAATTTTGCATACCATGTACATACATATATCTATGTTTATCCATATTTTGTCTAGGCTGTTATACTGAAACCAATCATGTTAGATGGGCTAAATATAGGATATGGATCTCTGTAAGGAGATAAACATTACTAAATGCTAGTGCTCAGTTGTCCATGGGAGAACTGAAAAATAACATGACAGCCCCTTCTGTGAACAAGTTATCTTGCTTGTGATTGGGTCTAGATGAGACCCACACCCGTCCTTTAGTGAAACAGAGTTTTCAAATAGTTGTACAGACTTAGATTTTTCTCATCTTGAAATTGAACTGACAAATAGTGCAGAGAGTAAGTCAAGCTGAAGGTACCACAGTTATATCTCAGGAAAAGAAGTTAAACTGTTGGCATACAATGTATCAGGAACAACTTTCTTTAGACATGGGTCCTAAAAACAGTGTTCTTTGAAGTACAGTATAGTCATTTTTTGTTAAATATAAGGGAAATATGTGCTGTTCCCTTTACATTATTATAAATATCTTAGTAAAATAATTTCCATATAAAATTTAAATATGACATTTAAATCAAACATACGAAATCATATGATAGTATTTATTAGCACACTGGATTTCCCCCCAGAAATATGTCCAGTTTTCCAGTAGTGGGGCGAGGGACTCCTTGATCTTGGCTTTAGCTTCTCCTCCAAGCTTAACAGGCAGGACAAATGACAAATAGAAAGAAACCCCATATCCTCTAGTTGAGGAGAGCCAATCCCCATCTTCCCAAGTACTGTCCTGCCTCTTGAGGTTTCAGGTTAGGGTTTTTTCTCTGTTTCAGTGACTTTTGAAGGAAACTCTACACTCTGGGGTGGATGGCTAATTCAGATCGTCCATCTCCCCTCAGTTCTGATCTCTCCTCAGAGGAGGATGTAGGGTCCATGAAGTGCATTCCACCCTCTGGCCAATGCACAGAAAGGGAACTCCGGGACCTCTCTGGAGGCTCCACGTTGAGTTCCCTGAGCGCATCAGAGGCGGTGCAGGAGCATGATGGGGACAGACCACACCACATCCACACTGACAACTGCGGCTGGTGTATCAGGCATGACTGCCTCTCCAGGCACTACAGCGGGGGTGAACAAAGCAGCTGCTCCAACCCCCACCCCCATTCCTCAAAGGTAAGGAGCTGCCAACACAGCTTGCCACATAGAGCATGTTGATCTCTCGGCATGCTGTGGTGGTGGGTGGCCTGGGGGGAACTCCCGGGACACTGCTACCACAACGAATGGCATTTCCTGTCAATTCCAGGCCCCAGGGGGTGGAGCTTCACCTACTTTATACATGCCTTCGACTGCCTTCTTGAATTTATGGTGCCCAGAACTGAACGAAGTATTCCAGGTGAGGTCTGGCCGAAGCAGAATAGAGTGGTAGTGTTACTTCCCTCAGTCTAGACCAGTCTTTCTCAACCTTTTTATCCTGCAAGAACCCTTGAAATAATTTTCAGGTCTCAGGAAACCCCTGCATAAACATTATTCTATATACTGCTATTGCTCCCCCCCCCCCAATCACAATCTCTTAAGGAACCCCTAGCAACCGCTTAGGGAACCCTGGTTGAGAAATGCTGATGTAGACAGTATACTCCTATTGATGCAGCCTAGAATTGCATTTGCTTTTTTAACTGCTGCATCACACTGTTGACTCATGTTCAGCTAGTGGTCTACTAAGATCCCTAGATCCCTTTCACGTGTTATCAAGCCAGGTGTCACCCATCCTATATTTCTTCATTTCACTTTTTCTGCCTAAGTGGAGTACCTTATCAGTGACAATAAGTGTCATAGGCTGGGCTCCTCTCTTCCTCCTTTGTGGCAACCCAATTTCACATATAAGAATGGGAAAGAGAGCAAAGCCAATCCTCAGAGAATGTGCACAAAACATTTGAATGTTCAGCATACAGATTGACCTCTGCCAATCCTCGGAGGAGGCGTGTGATGGTGGTAGGGGACTCGCTGCTGAGGAGCACAGAATCAGTAGTTTGTGGGCCTGTCTTAGCTTGGTTGAAAGTTCTTTAGATATCCATCCAGGTTACTTTAGACACCTTCCATTTTTCCTCCTCACTGTAACTGTTTGAAGTTCAATATCTCACTTTTTAGAAACTCCCATCCATCATGAACTCCCTTCTCTTTTAGTATTCCTGACCATAGAATTACCCCCAGTAATTCCCTAAGTTTTCTGAAATCAGCTTTATTAAAGTCTACAATGCATGTCTGACTACGCTTGGCTTCCCCTTTCCTTTTGTATAACAAACTCCGGGAGAACATGGTCACTCTCCCCTAAAGGATAGCTGATCCCCTTGTTGCCTCTTCCACCTTCTGGACAATGAAATTGTCTGCAAGGCAAGTAAGGAATTCATTGGATCTTACATTTTTGACGGTTTGACTGCCAACAAATATCGGAATTGTTGAAATCCTCTATTACTACTACATCTCTCCTTTCTGAATATGCAGTCATCTGTTCCAAGAAGGCATCATCCAAGTTTTCAGTCTGGCTTGGCCACAATAACATCACTGTTGTTTCTCTCCCCCTTAATTTTTACACAGATGCTCTCAACCTGGCATCCAGGATTTAAGTTATGGATCTCTTCGTAGGTGTAAACACCCTTGACATATAATGCCAATCCTTCTTTTCTGTTTGGTCTATTTCTCTGAAATAGGTTATACCCCCCTGCTACTATATTCCAATCATGAGACTCATCCCAGCAGGTTTCAAATATTATATCATATTTGCTTTGTTGTGTTAAGAGTTCAAGTTCATCTTGTTTATTTCCCATGCTCTGTGTATTAATGTAGAGACATCTAAGACCATGGGTCATTCCCCCAGCTGCTTATTTAAGGTTCCCCCCTCCCATTGTTGGATTCTTGTACTATTTGCCATGTTCTCTCTATAACAGTTGTGCTGTTATCTCCAGCACTTGATAAACTTCTGCCCGCAAGATTACTGTCCCCCTCTCCCACATAAAACAGTTTAAAGCCCTCCTGATCAGGTTTATGAGACTCTTAGGGAAAATGTTCCTGCCAACTGCTGTGAGGTGCAACTCATCCCTTTCCAGAAGTCCACTCTCATAGAACCACAGCCTATCGTCCTAGAAGCCAAATTGTTCTCACCGGTACCATCTGCGAAGCCAGTTGTTCACTCCCACTGTTCTTCTCTCCCTTCCTGGGCTGTGTCCTTTAACTGGGAGGAGAGATGAAACAACAACCTGTACATCAAGGCCCTTTACCTTCGTACCCATATTCTGATAATTTGAAGTCTATGCCTTGCGGTGTCATTGGTACCCACATGGACCAAAAGAAATGGGTAGTGGTCAGTGGGCTTGATTAGTCTTGCCAGCTTCTCAGTTACTTCACAGAGTTTTGCCTTAGGGAGATAGCACACCTCTCAAACATCCTGTCAGGCCTGCAAACCTTCTGTTAGCCTCAGCAGAGAGTCCCCTGCCACCACCACATGTATCCTATAAGTATTGACAGGGGCCATTCCATGTGCTGAGTCTTCCAAGGTCTCCTGCACATTCTCTGAGACTGACACTGTTGCTCTTGTTGCTCGTCATCACTGACAAGTGAAAGAGCTTCAGATCGATTCTGTACGTCCAAACTCACAGAATGAACCCTGGTCCATCTATTTCTATGTGTCACATTCCTCCAAATTTTTACCTTCTGTGTTTGGGAACTGGCCTCCTAATCAGAGACTCCCCCTGTGTGTTCCTCATGAAGGACAGTCTGCTCCACTCTATCCAAGAAAACTTCATGATCCCTAATATGATTAAGAATAGATACCTGGGCCTCAAGTTGCAGAACTTCTCTTCCAAAAGGGCAACCAACTTGCACTTGCTGCAGGTGTAGCTACCCGTGTCCTTTGGCAAGAGCAGAAACATACCACAGCTGTTGCAGGTGACTGCAGCAGTTTCCTCACCATCCATATTTAGTAAATATAAGTAGGCACTGAAACAGAACTCTGGGTCTTCCCCTCAAAGCTCCCCCACAAAATGCCTGTTGGCCTTGCTGCCTGTTTGCCAAGCTCTAGGCCTGTGGTTGCAGCTCCTTCCTCAACCAAAGCAGACTCATTTCTTTCCAGCAGATGCCCTGCCTCCCTGAGACCATGTGTTCAGATAGAGGACTTGAGCTACAAACAAAAGGACAATAGAAAATTAACAAGCACACCAGCACACTTACACTTAACTCACACAATCAGCCTTAACTCAACAGACACAAGCTCACCAAAACCCAATAGAACAAGAGAGTAATGAGCACACAAGTGAGCAAGCCAGCCTCCTCCCAGCTCACAAACAACAGCCTTATCCCAACAGACACAACAGCCTTAACCCACCAAACTCTCCCAAAAGACACTCCGGGACTGGGTAGGTTTGACTCAACAGACACAGGCTCACCTTATGCTGCCTCTTCCACTATGCCCATGCAAAACACCCCTGTTGGCCTTGCCTGTTAGCTGAGCTCCTCTTCGCCAAGCTTCAGGGACTGGGCTGCAGCTATATAGAGAGCTAGTGGCTGCTAAGTCCTCCCCCAATCAAGTCTCTGCCTAACTTCTTATTGGTAGTCCTACCTAGAATAAACCCTTTGAATTGGTGTAAGTGTTCACTCATCATTTGGCAGCCTGTTCCATGGGTCTATTCTAGTTGCAGTTAACCAATAGGATTCAGGCCTCAGTGTATTTCAACCAATGTGCAGCTGGATACTTTCACTAGTCTATAAAAATAAAGAAAATGTGTATGTCAGAACCATAGGTCATGAAATATGCACACCTGTGTGCATACTAAGGAGGGCATAGGGATGTATGCCTTAATTAATTAAATTGTGCCTGTATTTGAAAGCTGCATTACCAGCTTCAGTCACCAGGAAGCATACTACCCTATCCCATACATTTGCAGTTAATCTAATTTGAAGCTACGGCAATGTAATCTGTTTATCAAGTTTGCAGATGACACCAAATTAGGAGGAGTAGCTAATACCCTAGAGGACAGGATCAAAATTCAAAATGACCTGAATAGACTAGAAAGCTGGGCCAAAGCTAACAAAATGAAATTCAATACGTAGAAATGTAAGGTACTGCACTTAGGGCGAACAAATGAAATGCATAGATATAGGATGGGGGAGATCTGGCTGA
This sequence comes from Gambelia wislizenii, assembly GCA_030847615.1. Classification (NCBI taxonomy): domain Eukaryota; kingdom Metazoa; phylum Chordata; class Lepidosauria; order Squamata; family Crotaphytidae; genus Gambelia; species Gambelia wislizenii. The sequence goes on along the minus strand of JAUMIR010000003.1, from coordinate 310,818,008 downwards.
GCAAGACTACGTGCGAAGGGGATCTAGGAGTCTTAGTAGACCACAAGTTGAACATGAGTCAACAGTGTGATGCGGCAGCTAAAAAGGCCAGTGTGATTTTGGGCTGCATCAATAGAAGTATAGTGTCTAGATCAAGGGAAGTAATAGTGCCACTCTATTCTGCCTTGGTCAGACCTCACCTAGAATACTGTGTCCAGTTCTGGGCACCACAATTCAAAAAGGATATTGACAAATTGGAGCGTGTCCAGAGGAGAACGACTAAGATGGTGAAAGGTCTGGAAACCATGCCTTATGAGGAAAGACTTAGGGAGCTGGGTATGTTTAGCCTGGAAAAAAGACGGTTAAGGGGGCGATATGATAGCCCTGTTTAAGTATTTGAAGGGGTGTCACATTGAGGATGGAGCAAGCTTGTTTTCTGCTGCTCCAGAGACTAGAACACGGAACAATGGATGCAAGCTCCAGGAACAGAGATTCCACCTCAACATTAGGAGGAACTCTCTGACAGTAAGAGCTGTTCAGCAGTGGAACACACTCCCTCGGAGCGTGGTGGGTTCTCCTTCCTTGGAGGTCTTTAAACAGAGGCTGGATGGCCATCTGTCAGGGATGCTTTGGTTGTGATTTCCTACATGGCAGGGGGTTGGACTGGATGGCCCTTGTGGTCTCTTCCAATTCTACAATTCTGTGATTCTAGGTCAAGGGGTTGGACTGGATGGCCCTTATGGTTTCTTTCCAACTCTATGATTCTATGACTATGTGCATTGGAAGATGCTCTAGAATCTTCTACAGTGCACATACATTATTTGGCAGATGATAATGGAAAGAATTCCTAAAATGGAGAAAAGTTCTGAAAACCATGGGTCAGATAAAACATAAATTGAAATGGGACATTCTGTGTTACCACTCACAGCCTGCTTTAGATTAAATTGTTTTGCTTCTGTGAGTGAAACATTGTCTGGATAGTTTTGCCCAACATCTATAAAATCAGTCTTGTTTTTCCATTTAGTCCATCTCTTGAAAAATTTACTTATAGTCTGACATACCCTGTACTCTATTCAATGTATAGTAAAACATTAGGGAACTACAGTTCTGTTCATTTGAATCAATTTCTTGGCGCACAAGCACTAATTGCATATAACTGCCAAGCATGAAAACAGGTTTGGCAGCCTCACATCCCACATTAGTTACAGTCATTTCTTACTATTTTTCATGCCATGTTGATGACTATATAGCCCAAGTTATCTTTGCTTTATTCTGAAAGTTCACATAACATTTCCTGTCAATGTTGTGATATAAGGAAATGTGCCTTTCACTCTGTCCTTGCAAACTGAAAAAGAAGAGACTGGTTATTTTTTTAAAAAAAAATTAGATGAATATAGCCCAAGCATTATTGTCTGAGGGAGAAGAAATCATTTAGGATAGGGTGATGACAAAGAGAGAACAGAAGGGGGAATACTGACTTAATGTGCATCTTTTGGGGGCAGAGTGCCAAAGTTGAGAGACACATTTCCAATGAAGTTGAACCTCTGCTCTAGGTTATCAATCTTGAAATAACTTTGGAAACTGCCTTATACTCTCTGATGTCAGTCCTTCAGGCTCAGAGGTGCCAATGTGGACTGACAAGGTTTCTGAGATACCAGGCTGGTTAGTTGCCCAGCCATACTTGGAGATTTAAGGACTAAAGCTGGGAACATCTTTAAAGCATGTGAATTAAGCTACAGCCCACAATCTGATTTCACTTACGGTGTGGCATGGTGATTATATGAGATCTTGTCTATACGATGGGCGGGGGGGTGGGGAGAATACGAACGCGTTCGAAAAGGCAGGCATTCGCAACAATGTGACCTGTCTGTGCGAACATGAGTATTCAAACAGTCACACATTGGGAAGTGGTACAGAGCTTTTCAGAAAATCCGTATGAAGCTCCGGATGTGGCACACACAGACTTTGCAGTGGATTTGGCTGCCCCCCCCCCTGAATGACACGTATTTGTGCGAATGGCCATTTGAACATATCACCGATCTTTCGTATCATGTTCATATTATTTTAACCATATAGACAAGATCTGAGTCTCCTGCCTTCAAGTGGCCTCCCCAGTGGTTAGTTTCTGGGAAAGTAAGCATTTCTTGACATCCTGACATTCCATTTGGATGCTCAGAGGGTGCAAGCACAGTGATCATATTTTTAGTTGGTTTCCCTAATATCTTAAAGAGTGCCCCTAGGCATTTTCCTAATGGTTAATCATATTAGCCATCCCTAGTTTTTAATATAGGTTTTAATGGGTTTTACTTTTTTATTGTTTTATATTTTATCCTTCTAAATACTGCTTTATTGTGCCTAATTTGTTGTGAACCACATTGTCATGTTAAAACTGAAAAACAGTTTATAAACACTAGAAATAATAAAGCCATATATCCTTCCCTTCCTTGGATGCAATTTTTCCAAGTATTTTGGGTTTATGGGAAGGGTGAAAGACTCGTAAACTGGTAGCAGTGTTCTTATGTCAGTTAATGTTTGATGTGAGAAGGGAAACCCAGTTCTATTTGTTTCTCTTAAATCTACATCTTGTTTTTCAGTACTCTAGGGAATGTTAATGCAGCCTTGATTCTGTTCTTAAAAAGTATAACTGAAGAAAATCTGAAAACCTGTGATCTAGAGTAGCTGCAGGTCAAGCTATTAGAAACATGAGAATGTCAACAGAAGGTTTCATATAGTTATATCTACTAATATCCTAGTAGTTTTTATATATTTAAAGTGAATGCTAAAATCTGAATGCTCAATTTAGACTATATAGCATAAGAGGAAGATACCATAGCAGAAACTGTTAACATATAGAAGGGTAATAATACTGTCAATCCTCCATATCCATGGATTCCGCATTCACGGCTTGAAAATATGCCAGTGGGGGAAAAAAATCCAAAAATCAAACCTTGATTTTACCATTTTATATAAGGGACTACATTTTACTACACCATTGTATATAATAGGACTTGAACATCCACAGATTTTCCAGCAGCGTGGGGAGGGACTCCTTTCATGGGTATTGGCTCCGCCTCTGACCAAATCACAGGCAGGGCAACCTGAAATACAATCTAAAAAGAACCATCCCACCAGGAGGAGGAGCCAACCCCAACCTCCCCAGTTCTGTTCTGCCTCTTGCAGGAAGCAGGCAGGGTTTCCTTGTGCTCCAGACCTACACAGAGAAACAAAGGATCCAAAGATGGCAGCTCCTAATCTCAAGCATGTGTGCGGGGGTGATCTCTCCTTGGAGGAGGAGGATATGGCCTCGGATCGGGCTGGGACTTGCTCCCAGCTGTTAGAGAAGGAGCTCCGTGGTCCCCTAGTGGGACACACGTCGAGCTTCGCTGCCGCTGGGCAGGCAATCCTGGAGCATGATGGGGCCTCTGGTCAGGGGACAGACCACACGGCCAGAAGCGGCGCAGCGCTGCTCGGCACCCCAGAGGTGGCATCTGAGAACGGCGGCACCGGGGACGACGAGGACAGCGTCTTCGGGGACGACCTCCCTCCACTCCTTTTGGGAGGTAAGCCCCTGCCCCCCAACTGGCGGAGTGGCTGGCGCTGATCGCGCGCCAGACCCTGGCCGCAGGGGCGAGTGCAGGGGCGATGCGGAGCAAGACGCAGGGGGATCTGGGGGGATCCCGTTCCTTACTCACCCCAACCTGGGCCGCAAACCAGGAAGGCAGGTCACGCAAACGCAGCGCGGGAACCAGCGCCAGGAGGCGCAGACGAGCCGCGCGGCGGCAGAGGATCAGCGGGCAAAGGGGGAACCTTCCCCTCCCGCAAGAGAGCCAGGAAGAAACATACCTCTGAATGGGAGGATGCAGCCGGGAGCAGGGAAGAAGAGCTCAGCCTCAAGGAGTAGAGAGAGCTTTCTTCCGAGGGGGAGGGGGATGACGGAGAGGATCAAACCTCTCCCAGATTGTTTGAAGCGGCATGTTTCTCCCTACTATTCAAAAAGGTGTTGAGGGCCTTAGCGCTAGACCCAGCAGAGGCGGTCTCTGGGGGATCCAGCCAAGGGGTACCAGAACTCAGACCCTCGGAAAAGGGACCTAATAGTGTCTTCCCTTTGCCAGACATAATGACGGAGACTTTAGTGGGAGAATGGACCCAGCCAGAGGCGTCCAAGTCACAACCCTCATTCGCAAAACAACTTTATTTGTTCTCCAGTGACATCATGAACCTCATTAAACTCCCAGCCATAGATGCTCCAGTGGCTGGGCTCGTTTCAGGTTTGTTGTTCCCTCGTGATGGGGACGAAAACCTTAAGGCCCCAGATGACAAGCGCATTGAGACCTTTCTGCGCAGGGGCCATGAGGCTTCCGCGCTGGCAATTTGCATGGCAGCAGCAGCCTCTATTTTTGCCAGGACCATCATCAGATGGTCTAAGGATCTCTTGTCCAATGTACCAGAAGAGGAAGTTAAATTCCGCCAAGGTATAAACAAAATAGCCAAAGCATCCGCCTTTGTGGCGGACGCTGGCATGGACACTCTTAGATTTTCGGCCAGATCAATGGGAGCTAATGTAGCAGCCAGAAGACAACTTTGGTTAAGAAATTGGAATGCTGACAACAAGGCTAAGGCCAACTTGCCTTCATGCACCTACAAAGGAGGGAAGTTATTCGGCGAAACATTGGAGGAGGTATTGATTGAAACCAAGGATAAAAAGAAGGCTCTTCCTTCCTTACCGAAGAAAGAGGAACGTAGACCCTTTTGTTCCCATTTTCGGGACTATAGGGGCTTCAGGAATAATTACCAAAGAGATTACAGACAGTTCAGGGGAAATTGGGGGAATTCCAAGCCCTTCCAGAGATCCAGACCCAGCCAGTTCTCCAAGGCGCCTGCACCCCAGAGCTCCAAACAAGGAGGCAAAGGGGGACAGTCACTTTGACTATATGGCATTGCCAGTGGGGGGCAAACTGTCCAATTTTTCAGAGCTATGGGGAGATACCTTCTCAGATGCTTGGGTGATCAGAACAGTCAGTCTGGGCTACACGATAGACTTCGTAGCGAAACCCCCATCGACCTTTGTACAATCTTGCACGACCGATTCACTGGAGAGACAACACCTTATGGAAACAGAAATCCAGCACCTCTTGGAAACTCAGGCAATAGAACCAGTTCTGGAGCAGGAGAGGTTCAAGGGGACCTATTCCCTATCTTCCTGGTCCCAAAGAAGAACAAGGACTGGAGGGCCATCCTAAACCTAAAGGGTCAATCTATGGGTGAGGAGGCGGAAGTTCCGGATGGAAACTCTATGCTCGATCCTGGAAGGAATCCAGGAGGGTGACTATCTGACCTCTCTGAATTTGCAGGATGCCTGTCGCCACATCATGATCCACCCAGCACACAGATGATTTCTCCGCTTCGCGTACAAGGAGAAGCATTTTCATTACAGGGCCCTGCCTTTCAGCCTTTCCTCATCACCCAGAGTGTTCACCAAGGTGCTGGTGGCACTGGTGTCGCATCTGAGAGCTCAGGGAGTTCATATTTTTCCTTATCTGGACAATCTCCTGATAAGATCCCCCTCACAGTCCAAGGCGATCCAGGATGTGGAAAAGACCATCCACTGCCTGGAAAACCACGGTTTCTTACTGAACAAGACCAAGAGTCATCTATACCCGGTACAGAGGCTTCAACATCTGGGCAGTGTTCTGGACACCAAGGCTTATCGAGTCTTTCTACCGGAAGAGAAGAAACAGAAGATCCAGGAATTGGTGAGGCTGGTGATAGACTCAACCAAGATTCCTCTGATGTCACTGGCAAGATTACTGGGCCTGATGATCGCATGCATAGACTCAGTGCCGTGGGCCAGATTCCACCTCAGGGAGCTACAGTGGATGCTGTTGCCCTTCCAGGGCCTGATAGCAAGAAAAGCCTGCAGGTTCTTGAAGGTGTCACTGGAGGTGAAGACTTCCCTGAGGTGGTGGCTGTCAGATCAGTTGCTGAAAGGGGTTCCGATGATGGAGCCAAGAAAGATAGTGGTGACCACGGATGCGTCGCTCTCGGGTTGGGGGGCTCATTGCCAAGATCAGGTGGCTCAGGGGTTATGGGGACCTCAAGAGCAGGAGTACAGCATAAATCTGCTGGAGCTACATGAGGTGAGACTGGCCTTGATGAAGTTCTGCCCCGCAGTGAAGTGAAACCATGTGTTGATTCGAACAGACAACATATCGACCAGATCCCACATAAACAAACAAGGAGGAACACGGTCACGGGTTCTCATGGAAGAGGCAAATCTGCTATTTCTGTGGGCAGAGGATCATCTGGCCTCGATCAGGGGAGAGTATTTACAAGGGAAATTAAACTCCCAGGTGGATTGGTTGAGCAGGCACACTCTGGCACAGGGCGAGTGGAGTTTCAACAGTTTGGTTTTTCAGATGATAGTGTTTCAGTTCGGGGTTCCAGGGATCGATCTTTTTGCATTGGAGGAGAACAACAAACTCGCTTGATATGTGTCCAGGTTCTGGACTCAGGGTGCGTGGGCATACGATGCTCTGACGATACCTTGGCCTCGGGAGTTATGTTACACCTTTCCACCATTGGCACTACTAGCTCAAGTGTTGCGGAAGATAAAGCAGGAGAGGGCCGAGGTAGTGCTGATAGCACCCAAATGGCCACGGAGACCATGGTTCCCAGATCTTCTCCTCCTGCAGGTACGGGACCCATGGCCTCTGCCACTGTGGCCAGACCTTCTGATGCAAAACTGTTTTCTACATCCAGATTCAGGTTGGTTAGACTGCACACCTGAAGGTTGAGTGGAAAAGATTGCTAAAGGCAGGTTATGAGAAGGAGGTGGTGGAGACCATGCTCGCTGCTAGGCGACCCTCTACGATTCGCCTGTACGAGGTCACGTGGAGGGTCTTTTGCAGGTGGTGTAAGGGTAGAGGTGTCAACCCTTTACAGGCATCTGTGGGTACCATCCTATCTTTTCTTCAATCAGGTCTGAATAAAGGGCTGGCACCTAGCACTCTTGAGAGACATGTGGCAGCTCTAGGGTCCATTGTGAAGGGTAAAACGGGGAAACCCTTATCTTCTCACCCGCATATCTGTGGTTTTCTCAAGGGTGTCACATCCTTACGTCCACCTGTCATTCACCGTTTCCCTTCATGGAAATTAAATGTGGTTTTAAAGGCGCTAACTCAGACACCTTTTGAGCCCATTAGTTCAGTGGAATTGTGTTTCTTGTCATGGAAGGTAGCATTCCTTGTAGCCATAACGTCGGCTAGGCGGGTCTCTGAGATCAGTGCCTTGTCAGTCCGGGGGGAACTGTGGTTCTTTCAGAAGGATGCTGTCATTTTGAGACCAGATCCATTGTTCGTACCTAAGGTCAATTCAGTTTTTCACCATGCCCAGGAATTCATTTTGCCATCCTTCTGTCCAGTGGCAGATTTAGAGAAACTGTGGCACACTCTAGACGTGAGATGGGCCTTGAAAATGTACTTGAAGAGAACGGAGGTGTTTCATAAGTTTGACATGCTTTTTGTAGCCCTCGCAGGCAATGGGAAGGGGAAGAAGGTCTCTTCTTCCACTATTGCTAGGTGGTTAAAATGCTGCATAGAGCAGGCCTACATAGCTAGTGGTTTATCCATACCATCAGGTATCCAGGCACATTCGACTCGTAGCACAGCTACATCAACGGCCTTGGGGAGTTCGCAGTCCATAATGGAGATCTGTAGAGCAGCAACGTGGGCCTCTTCGTCCACCTTTACTAGGCATTATCGTATTGATGAATATGCTTCTGCGGACGCAGCCTTCGGCAGACGAGTTCTACAGAAAGTTATTCAGTAAAAATTACAAAAAAAAAAAAAGAGAGAGAGAGAGAAGAAAAAACTCCCACCTGTTAGGACCGCTTTGATAGGTCCCATGAAAGGAGTCCCTCCCTATGCTGCTGGAAAATGGAACTTTGGTACTCACTGTGAAGGTTCCTTTTCAGCAGTAATTGTTTTAAGTTGGTGTATTTTGGGATTTGTTTAGTAGTATTGGTGTTCTTTTCTTATTGTTTTGGAGCTGTGCTAACTATCTCTGGGGAGGTTGGGGTTGGCTCCTCCTCCTGGTGGGATGGTTATTTTTAGATTGTATTTCAGGTTGCCCTGCCTGTGATTTGGTCGGAGGTGGAGCCAATACCCATGAAAGGACTCCCTCCCCACAACTGCTAAAAAGGAACCTTCACGATGAGTACCAAAGTTCCATTTTGGTGTCCACAGGGGGTCCTGGAACCAAACCTGAGCAGATACCAATGGTACATAAGAGTTCTTACCTTTTAAATATCCTCAAACCAATGGCACATCTATTTAACAATAGTTTTCAAAGGAACTAGGAAATTAAACTACTGTGTGACCTGTACAGTCTGAGGTTAATTTTGCAATGTGTAGGAGAACTTGCTTTTGGCAAAGACTTAATTTTCCAGGCCTTGAGCCAAGGAAGATGGAATTCATGAGTTTAGCCTGCAGCATGTTTGTAGGGGACAAAGGATATAGGCCACAATATCCCTCAAGCAAATCAAGCTAGCTGATTCATACAGTTATCTCTGACAAATATTTGACATTTTTTAATTGGGCACTATGAGTATCATGGCCTACTGCTTGAAAAACTGAAAAGTAAATGTAGTCTTATTTGAAGGGACATTTCTGATAGTGGAATTCTTAGAAGGCAAATTAGCATGCTAGTTAACAACCAGGCAAAGTTTGGTATGATGATTTTTATGAAATTTGAAAGAACTGAACAGTTTGAAATATTTATTTATTATAAATAAACAGGCAGAATTTGGAAAGCCACAAATAAAATGCGTAAGGTACAAGGTTCAAAGAGGCCTAAATGCCCTAAAAGCAGCAGATCCTGTCTGATCGTAGAAACTAAGCAGGGTCAGCCCTGGTTAGGACTTGGATGGGAGACTGCCAACAATTAGCAGGTGCTGTAGGCTGTATTTCAGAGGAAGGAACTGGCAAAACAACTTCTGAGTATTCCTTGCCTAAAAAATCTCTATGAAATTCATGGGGTCACAACTTGAAGATATGCGTGTGCACACACACAATGTTCAAGTCAGGTATTTATGCATCTGATTTTAGTTTTCTCCAGTTATGTTAGAGGTCCTGTTATCATACTCATTTAATCAAGGTTCAGTCTTGCCAACATTAAAAAACATCAACCATTGCTTTTATTCCAGCTAATAATTTGCTGGATGCCATTGTTCTTATTCTAGCTAATCATTTGCTACAATGGAAATCCTGCTGTGATTTCCCCTCCAACTGATGCATATCAACAGCAGTTCCACCTGCCTGCTGCAAAGAGAGCTGCTGTTGGCCCAGATGAGAGTCCATTTGGGTCCTTTTCTCCTTGAATGGTTGCTCTTTCCCATGGTCATTATAATAACTGAAGATTTAAAAAAATGTACCGGAGTTTGTTTCCCGTAAAACTTTGCACCCATATTTGTTTTTTGCCATATATTTTGGACTATAAATATATGGATAAGGATCTTTGTTTACTGAATGTTAAGTGCATTATAAATCATTATTAATCATCATTATCACAAAACAAGACAGCAGTTTGCTTTATAAAGACAGGGTCCTTCAAGACCAAGGCTACCATTCTCTGCTAGGTTTTATGGGGGTGGCAGATGTCCTCTTCCATTAGTTGCTGCTGCTGTTATGTGCTGTCAAGTTGGCTGTGACTTATGGTAGCCTATGAATGAGAGACCTCAAAGAGACCCAGTTATTAGCAGCTCTGCTCAGGTGTTGCAAACTAAGGCTGTGGCTTCCTTGATTTGAATGAATTCATTTGTAACATGGTCTTCTACTGTCTTCAGATTTATCAGATTTGTCTTTTCCTATAGGTTATATTTTCAGTTTAGACATTATACCTTCTAGTGAGAGTTAAGGCTTGAAAACTTCTCAGTCCCATTTTTTTTCTCTTTGTTGGTTCATAATATCTGTGTTATTCCATTAGTTATTTTGTCCACATGTTCTCCTGGACATTAGAGTAATTTGAGAATCTAGAGTTTGGTTCTGAAGTTTTATCAGCTACACCTTTTAAATTTCTTTTGCAGGCATGACATTTTATATTTGTGAAAAATGACCTTGCAATTGGTAGTACCGTATATTCCGGCGTATAAGACGACTTTTGAGCACTCAAAAGTGCCCTCCAAAATTGACAGTCGTCCTATACGCCGGATACACTTTGCTTCTCCCACCTGCCTGTCTCCTGCCTCTTCGCAAATGGAGCGAAGAGGCAGGAGATGGGGCAGGGGGGTGAAGCAAAGTGTTTTGAAGATCATTCGCCCCCCTCCTCTGCCTTCTCCCCCTTTGGGGAGCAACGGAAGAAAGAGGAGGGGGGCGAACATTGCGGTTTGCCGCAGCCGCCGCTGGAGCGCTTCTGCAGCGGCCGAGGCAAACCCGCGATTCGCCCCCTCTCCCCACCTTCCAGGAAGGTGGGGAGAAGGGGCGAACGTGCCCCGTTTGGCCGCACAGTCTGCGGATCCACCTCCTGCGCTCCCTCCTGGAAGGGAGCGCAGGAGGGGCATCCAGAGGCTGCGCGGCCAAACCGCGATTCGCCCCTTCTCCCCACCTTCCTGGAAGGTGAGGAGAAGGGGCGAACGTGCCCGGTTTGGCCGCACAGCCTCCGGATCGCCCTCCTGCGCTCTCTCCTGGAAGGGAGCGCAGGAGGGGCATGCAGAGGCTGCGCGGCCAAACTGCGATTCGCCCCTTCTCCCCACACTCCTGGAAGGTGGGGAGAAGGGGCGAACGTGCCCGGTTTGGCCGTGCAGCCTCCGGATCCCCCTCCTGCGCTGTCTCCTGGAAGGGAGCGCAGGAGGGGCATGCAGAGGCTGCGCGGCCAAACCGCGATTCGCCCCTTCTCCCCACCTTCCTGGAAGGCGAGGAGAAGGGGCAAACGTGCCCGGTTTGGCTGTGCAGCCTCCGGATCGCCCTCCTGCGCTCTCTCCTGGAAGGGAGCGCAGGAGGGGCATGCAGAGGCTGCGCGGCCAAACCCGCGATTCGCCCCTTCTCCCCACCTTCCTGGAAGGTGGGGAGAAGGGGCGAACGTGCCCCTTTTGGGCGCACAGCCTCCGCATCCTCCTCCTGCGCTCCCTCCTGGAAGGGAGCGCAGGAGGGGCACGCGGGGACTATGCGTTGGAAGAGGGGGGTCGTCTTATAGGGCGAATATATAACAAACTCTGCATTTCTCCTTAAAATTGGGGGGGTCGTCTTATACGCCGGGTCGTCTTATACGCCGGAATATACGGTAACTGCGTCGTATTTCAACAGTAAATATTAAATAATTCTGTCACTCAGAAAATGTATTATTGCATTTTATACTTCATAGAGTCATAGAATTGCAGAGTTGGAAGAGACCACGAGGGCCATCCAGTCCAACCCCCTGCCACACAGGAAATCACGATCAAAGCATACCCGACAGATGGCCATCCAGCCTCTGTTTAAAGACCTCCAAGGAAGGAGATCCCACCACGCTCCAAAGGAATGTGTTCCACTAACAAACAGCTCTTACTGTCAAAAGGTTCCTCCTAATGTTGAGGTGGAATCTCTGTTCCTGAAGCTTGCATCCATTGCTCCGTGTTCCAGTCTCTGGAGCAGCAGAAAACAAGTCTGCTCCATCTTCTACGTGACACCCCTTCAAATACTTAAACAGGGCTATCATATTGCCTCTTAACCGTATTTTTTCCAGGCTAAACATACCCAGCTCCTTAAGTCTCTCCTCATAAGGTATCGTTTCCAGACCTTTCACCATTTTAGTTGCCCTTCTCTGGACACGCTCCAATTTGTCAATATCCTTTTTGAATTGTAGTGCCCAGAACTGGACACAGTATTCCAGGTGAGGTCTGACCAAGGCAGAATAGAGCGGCACTATTACTTCCCTTGATCTGGACACAATACTTCTATTGATGCAGCCCAAAATCGCATTGGCCTTTTTAGCTGCCGCATCACACTGTTGACTCATGTTCAGCTTGTGATCTACTAGGACTCCTAGATCCCTTTTGCACGTAGTCTCATTCAGCCAGTTCTCCCCCATCCTATATCTATGCATTTCATTTGTTCGCCCTAAGTGAAGTACCTTACATTTCTCTGTATTGAATTTCATTTTGTTAGCTTTGGCCCAGCTCTCCAGTCTATCCAGGTCATTTTAAATTTTGATCCTGTCCTCTAGGGTATTAGCTACTCCTCCTAATTTGGTGTCATCTGCAAATTTGGTAAGTATGCCCCTAATTCCATCATCCAAGTCATTGATAAAGATGTCGAATAACACTGGGCCCAGGACCGAACCCTGTGGCGCACCACTGGTCACATCTTTCCAAGACGAAGAAGAGCCACTGCTGAGCACTCTTTGGGTTCGACCAGTCAACCAGTTACAAATCCATTGAACAGTTAACTTGTCTAGCCCACATTTTACAAGCTTGTTTGCAAGAATGTCATGGGGAACCTTGTCAAAGGCCTTACTGAAATCAAGGTATGCGATATCCACAGCATTCCCTTTATCTGCCAAGCTGGTAATTTTATCAAAAAAAGAGATCAGATTAGTCTGGCATGACTTGTTTCTCTGAAACCCATGTTGACTTTTTGTGATTATGGCATTGCCTTCTAAATGTTCACAGACTCTCTGTTTAATGATCTGCTGTAGAATCTTCCCTGGTATTGATGTCAGACTAACTGGACGATAATTGTTGGGATCCTCCTTTTTCCCCTTTTTGAAAATGGGGACAACGTTTGCCCTCCTCCAGTCTGCTGGGACTTCTCCTGTTCTCCAGGAGTTCTCAAAGATTATTACCAATTGGCTCTGAGATTACATTTGTCAGCTCTTTTAATACTTTTGGATGTAGTTCATCTGGTCCTGGAGATTTAAATTCATTTAGATTAAGACGGTATTCCTGTTCGCTATCTGTTTGAATTCTTCTTTGGTGATTTCCCCCTTTTTCCATTTCCTATACATGTTCGGTTTAAAACTTAGCTCCGTTGAAAGTTCTTCAGTCATCCATCCTGGTTTCTTGAGACACCTCCCATTTTCTTCCTCACTGGTACTGTTTGAAATTGTGCCTTCAGTATCTCCCTTTTGAGAAAGTCCCATCCATCTTGAGGTCTCTTCTCTTTTAGTATTCCTGACCATGGGATCACCCCCAGTATTTCGCTGAGTTTATTGAAATCAGCTCTCCTAAAGTCAAGAATGCGTGTCTGACTATGCCTGGCTTCTCCTTTCCATTGTATAACAAACTCCAGGAGAACATGATCACTCTCACCTAAGGATCCCACCACTTGCACCCCATTAACCAGGTCATCCCTGTTGGTTAGGATCAGATCTAAAATAGCTGACCCCCTTGTTGCCTCTTCCACCTTTTGGACCATGAAATTGTCTTCCAGGCAAGTAAGGAATTTGCTAGACCTTGAAGTTTTGGTTGAGTTAGATTTCCAGCAAATATCAAGATAGTTGAAGTCACCCATCACTACTACATCTCTTCTTTCTGCGTGTGTGGTCATCTGTTCTAGAAAGGCATCATCCAATTCCTCCGTCTGACTTGGGGGTCTGTAGAAGAGTCCCACAATAACATCCCTGTTGTTTCCCTCCCCTTTAATTTTTATCCAGATCCTCTCCACCTGGCTTCCAGTATTGATGTCACTTATTTTTTAGTACAGTTCGTAAGGTCAGTTAACAATAACTGGATGTAGTTGTCATTAAAATATTCAACCATGGTGCTTGTACTTTGTCATAAAGCATTTGAATCAATAAAGACAGAATTTTCTTCATAATCAGGATTTTCTCTGCCATGTTTCTACATCATCAAGGGCTACGATACTGTAATTTAATTGTCCTGATTTTTATCTTTACCTGATACCTCAGCCCCTGCTTCTCTCTTGCCACAGTTCTAAAATACCCAGCTTATAAATCAATCTGAATTTTGAATATGAGCAGTTCTTTACTTGATACCTCAAAATAATTTGCTTTTATTAAAGTAAATATTATATTAATTTATTTATATTATTTATTTAATTTATATGCTACCTTTCTCCCAGAATGAGACCCAAAGCAGATCACAAAAACATAAAATACAACATACAATTAAATTATATATTAGAGTAGAATAAGATTATGGGATATTTGAGAAACTTTTTGTGTTATAATATCATTACCACCATAACATTAAATATATCTTCTCTTCTCTTTGTACCCAAAGCATGTGTAGCTAGACTACCTAGGCATCGACATACTTTCCCACTGACATGCAGACTGCTTCCTTTCATCAGCGGCAAGAACTATGGAAAGAAGGGAGGCAATATTTACTTTGCATGAATTTTTCAGTTTTCTTCAGTCCATATGATTCTCTTCAGACAGGCTCTTACACATTCCTTTAGGTTTCAGACAGGCTGTTGCACGTTCTACAACTTAGCACATTATACCCCTATCTGACTGGTTCTGGATATGTTATTAAGTCAGACACCCACCCCCCAAAAGTAACCACTAAATTGAGGCCACAGGACCAGGTAGAGAAAGAGCAGCTCCTTTCATCCACAGGCTGGCATCTGCTTATATTTATTTCTAATCTTGGGGACAGTTTTAGTAGAGAACATAAACTAGCAACTGCAGTTAATTACAATGCTCTACCTTCTGTAGATGGTAGTATTTCTCTTTGGCCAATCAGAACTGTTAGTGACCAAGCAAAAATGTACGTAATCATGGATGTTTACTTTAAAGTAAATAGTACTGAGAGTTTTAAAAAAAAAGTATAGGGATGCTTGACTTGCCGTAGGTTTGCACTTGTGTTAGTACAGTTGGTTTCCAGGACTTCCAGCAATTTGTTTCATTGCATTGATCACTGCTGACTTAACTTGAAAGAGTCCTAATTCTCTGCTCTCCGTGTTCTATGTATATTTTGTGCACCTTAAAATAATAATAGATGAACATATCTTCAAAACTGACTCATTATTGCAGGGAAAAAACCCCACCTTCTGGGAACATAAAAGGAAACAGTTTGATATCTCATTTTTATGTCACTTCATTTAATGGGCATCAATCTTCCTCAAATCTTAGGGCTTGGATTTCTGTGTTATGGGCCTCACAGGAATGGCAAAATGTTGGCTATAGAATTTTTAATATCCAGCCAATTCAAAAGACTGGACAGATGGAGCTGTTAGAATATATAATCTGTTTTCTTTTTCTCTAGAGACTGAGGATGGCACCTGGATAATAGAAAAATAATCTGTCCCAGCTGCATTTGTCAGACACCCATTAGCATTAACTAGGGTTTTAAATTGCATGTGCAAGAGAAATTTATCATATTTACTTCATATTATTTTTGTCCATTTCATGTTTAGTCTTATAAAATATATTTTTATCTACAAGAGTGAGTCTTCAGGTCATGTATGAAATAACTTTTCAACCCTATAAAGTGTGTGTGAAAAGCACCTGGTTCTCCATAGAGTTTACTGAATTGACTTATATGCCACCTTAGTTTGTTACTGGGGTCATGGCAAGTACGGATCTTCTTGTGACGCAGCTGTTCAGTTGCTTTAAGCACACGTAAATTGTAGCTTCATCCATAAAGCTTCTGAACATGAGTTGTATTGTGTGGCATGGTGAGCCACATAAGTACACAATGAAGTCCTTGAATGACTCTATTCTGAAGCTGTGAGTTATTCACAACAGTTGCAATAACTATACTTCTGATATTTAAAAAAGTTTTGTAAAATGTTGAAATTATGTGTAGTACAGTTGTCTCTTCATATTCACTGGGATTTGGTTCCAGAACCTCCCGTGGATACCAAAATCCATGAATACTCAAGTCCCATTATATGCAATGGCATAGCAAAATGGTGCCCCTTATATAAGATAGCAAAATCAAGGTTTGCTTTTTGGATTATTATTTTTTTTAAAGAATATTTTCAAGCCATGAATACTTAAATCCATGGATACCAAATCTGTGGATATGGAGGGACAACTGTAATCACATCCCTCAGTGCCATTGTGTGTTTCATTCCCATTAACTAACTGATGATCTACATTTGTCAACTTAGCATCGCATAGATCAAACACTGTAAACAAGCCTTTCATAATCACTTCACATAGTACTTTTCAATGGAAGCAGTTTGTGCATTCAGTTGCTAGTTCTCATATGTTAGAAGGATAAGATGCTGAGTGACATACATGCATATGTCAGTCAAGAAATAGACAAAATAATAAGCTGAAATTGTAGAAAGGGTAAAGAATCTTATTTGCAAACAGAATGTTGCTTTCTAATTTTAAATCTCAGTGAGTTATAAATATATTTGTGAACAACACACTATAGTCTGTCTATTGGACTAGATCCTAGTACTCCAAAAGTAAAGATTCTTCAGACTGTACCTGAAACCAGGCCAATGATCTATTACTTTAAACTGAGGTTAACTACAGTAGTAGGCAGACTTAATTTCCAGTTTGATATTTACACATAGATATACACATACACATATATATTCTCATCCATCCATTCCTCTGTAAAACAGTTGTAATATTATTGTGTGTGCTTAGGAATATTTCACGATATGCCAGTAATTCTGTTTCTGTTGTTCCAGGAAAACAACATGTGAGCTGGGTGCACCTAGAGTTACTTATGCAACTTACCGGGGGTCTACAAAAATGAAACAATTGCTTAAAAAGCAAGTAGAACTAGAGCAAGAAAAAGAAGCCGCAAGCAAAGAAAATCAGACAGTAAACATTCCAGACTCAGATACGGCCACAACAACAACAAAATCGTCATTAAAGAAGAATTCAAAAGCTAGGACTAAAGATGATGAAAAGGATTTACAACCAAGCATATCTAAGGTGAAAATGGTCCTGGAAAAAAATGCTCAGGATGTCTTGGATAGTAGTAAAGAACTAAAGAAGGAAAGTATGCTGTTGACTGAAATGAAAACCATTAAAAATTGTATTGAAGAACTAGTTTCTATGAAAAATGTATCTCTTTCAAACACACCAGAAGTCAATGGGAACCTTTTGGTGGAGCCAATAGTGTTGCCAAAGGAAGTCAGTTACAGCTGCCAGAATGTAGATCCTATTAGAATGAGTCTAGAAAATAACAGATTGGTTGAAAAGGGAGAGGAGGTGTTAGGGGAAGCACAAATGCAGCTCCCGTCAAACAGTGCTACCATTGTTGGCTTTCAAAAAGGAATGCATTTTTGTGCTTTTTCTAACACAGAAACAAAAGAGACAATACAACTTGAATTTTCATCTCATCCCAAAGTAGACTCATCTGATAACGAGCAGCAATTGCTAGAAGACAAATATTCCTGCAATAGTTGGTCTGAGGATCCGTTCACGTTAAAATCAGCTAACCAGGAATTGCATTTGAATAGCACAATTGTCAGCCAGATGGTAAATAAAAATGAAGATTTATTCAAAAATGTGGTAACTGAAGAGAATGAACAAAGCCTTCAAACAATTTTACCAAATGACTTACATTCTTCATCCTGCAAAATTAACAGTAACAAAGCCAATGAAGTATCAGTAAGAGCTGATGTACCTACTCTAGTCCAACCCTCAGTCACAGTTCAAGGTACAAATATTCTCAGGAAGGGGAGTCCACAGAATGAAGAAGCCACTATGTCAGCAGTACTTAGAGATGTACAAAACAAACATAACTCCTCTGTAATTTCTGAGGTTGGAATTGATGAATCTACCACAGAGAATTTGTGTCTGCCTGTTGTAGAGTCTGAACATGTTGGAATAACAGAGGTTTTGCCTAAATATGCAGTGGAAGACAATGCCAACCCTTCTCTGTTAGCTATTGGATATGAAAATGTGAACTCCCATATGAAGGATACTGCATTAGAAGTAAAAGATATCAGTACTGACAAAGTTGTGCTGATGAAGGATGCTTACCCCCAGAGACTTGAGAATAAAGATGGCAGCTGTCATCATCTTGTCAAGAAAGATGAGGATGAAACTCTGACCAATGCGTCAACTAGTGTAGATGTTTCCTTTCCTCCCCTTGAATTGGAAGAGACAAGGGTTATAAATAACACAAGATCTGGTACCATGGCTAAGCATACGCCTTCACCTCTTAAAAATACAGATGTCATTGAAATTAAGAGCTCAGTTATGGCTGCAGAAAAAAAGGTTCCATTAGTGGATGAAATGAGGAATCATACTGAAGCTAAGATGAAGCCTCTTGTTCTTGAAACTAAAGAGGTCATCACAGTGTCTCCTTCTAAAGAAATGAACCTTCCTAAGGACTCAAATGTTGTCAAACTAGAAAATAATTATTCTTCATCTGTTTTTCCTTCTCATTCATTACCTGCCTTGGTCAGTAACTCTTTCATCTTTGAAGCAGAGAACGTCAGTTTATACACTGTGTCTAAACCTGTGCCTAATTTTGAAAATCAAAGTGGGTTGAAGACTTCATGTTCTTTGTCTAATGAACAGGAAGGTATTAGGGAGTCTATGAGAGCTTCAACTGTTACTGATTTTGCAAAGACCGAGTATGGTAACATAGGTTCTGTCCCCACACATGAAAATGTACACATTATTTCAAAATCAAATATCTCTGAATCGTCGAGCATTCTACTTGCTGCTGATGTTCCATCTGAGGATATAAATGATATTTCTGATTCTTTTCTGGAAACTGCCAGCATCCTTAAAACTAAGATTACCTCCAATTCTTCTGAAATAGATACTAAGATTGTCCCATGTTCTGAAGAAAAAAATGATGTGATAGGAGCTTGTCCAATAGATTTGATTCTGGTAAAAGAGAACCCTCTTGTTACTACCTTTGAGAATGTATGTAACTGTAAGTCTGCTACATCTACTACAGACGTTAAAGACATCTCAAAACTTTCTCCTCCTACCTGTGAAACAATAGATGCTGTCTCCTTGGATGAAATTAATTCTCTTCCTAGGAATTCTGAAGATGCTATGGGCAAGATTTCACCTAAACATAAATCAGACTGTCTATCCTGTGAATCCACATCTAAAGCAATCTGCCCACCCCCATTGTTAGACTCTGTTGCCTGTGCTATGGAAACTGTAGAACCTGTGAAGACAATACTAGGATTGTCTTTCACTACATATCAGAGTAAACAGGTTCAAAAGACACTTTCAAGACAACTAAACCTTCACTATCTTGCTGATGCTGTTTCAGAACATCCTGCTGAAAGGGATGATCAAGCAGTTACTGCGTTGTTTACAAAATCAAACAGCCTGGTTTTTAAGGAACCACTGAAAGATATTGAAACAGGAAAGCAAGTACAAATTAAATCCCAAGACTTAACTGTTTTGTTTAAAAAGGCTGATGAAATAGTTGATGCAGTTCTACATTTAGCCATAGAAGAAATAAGATCAAAGCAAACAGCTGGTGTCTGCCAGACTAATGACAGTAAGGACAAATTATTAGAGACCAGCCTTCAAAAAGATCAGAATGTTAGAAAAAAGCTGTCAGAATCAAAAGAAATCCAGTCAAGGAATTCATCATTAAAATCTTTTAATGAGAGTTGTATCAGAAAGTTTTCTGGAGTTAAAGCGGAAGAGACACTGAGCATAGATATTCAAGATGAAACAATACCACTTGATACTACTGATAATACTGACCTACATAGTTCAATAGAACTAATAGCAAAAGAAATAATTGATGATGCTATTAATGCAGCCAAACAAAAACTGACATATCATCTGCATGAGGACCATCTGAGAAAGGCTGTTTCTCAAAATGCAAACCTTGTGCTTAAGACTGAAGCATCAGAAAGACTTAGCACCGATACTGAATTAACAGTTAAACATCCTGAAATAATAGGAGACTCTTTGAATTTAAATCCAGCATGCCCCAGCACAGTGCACAAGATAATCACTGAGGGTGAAGTAGAAAAGTCCTCAGCACCTTTGTATGTTAATATGAAAAAAGACAACAAAAATGTGACAGCAGGAGAAATTGTAACAAAAAATGTGTCTCCATGTCAAAAAAATAGAGATGAATGGTCTGACCCCAAAACTGCAGCAGAATCAAGTGATGCAAAAGCTGATCACAGCAACAATAGTAAAAGTGTTTCTTGCACTCCACAAATGATAAATGCTGGTGACAACAGCAAATCAGAGAAGTCTTCACATGAAATAAATGGTGAGACTCTTATGACTGAAAAGCAAACAGCATTATGTCCATTTGTGCCAGTGAATGTGGTACCCTTTAATTCAAATGTTGATGCATATACTTGCATGTTTAGCGGAACCAAAGATGAATGTGAACCCTTTTCTTCACTTGAAAGTAATGTTGTGAGAGAACCACATGAAAACTATTATGAAATAAACAGTGAAAGGGACTGTGGGGAAAGAAACGAATTTTGCACAATGCTACAGGATAAAAACAAGGTTGGTATCCAGTCCAGTAGGACTGAGTTGCCTGTAATGAACAACTCAGCAAAGATTGGCCCAAACCTAGATTCTCTCCACAAGGAAGGAGCAATAGTTGAGCCAGATTTTAGTATAGTTAGTGTGATCAAAGAGGAGTATCTGGATGTTAATGATAACAGAGATGGAGAGAAATCCCCAAAATTGTTCTCTTTTTCTGCCCCAGAAGAATGGGAAGGCAATTCTTCTTTCACAATATTGTATGAAGGTGCTCTTCACACAGATGGAGATGAAAGTTATTCTTCTTCTGTAGAACAACTAGAGCATCACTTACCTGTCCCTAATATCTCCTTGGACAATAGTCAGCATCTTGTGATGTGTGGAACAATAAAAGGCAAATGTGAGCTTGTCCACACTTATGAGGAAAGTGACCAGTCAAATAAAATGCTTGAGAGCACCTGTTCAGAATCATTTGTGACAGTTGAAGCAAAGCGATACAGGGTTTACCCCTTCTCTTTGTCTCCCATCTATGAAGATGACAGTTCCCAAGAGGATTTGCTGTCCACTGACATCTCACCAGGAGATAATCTGAATGAAAAATCAAGAAACAACCAATCCTTATCTGTTTTATCACTTCTGCAGTCAGTGTCTGAACGATTAAAAGCTAGTAACCAGTACAGTGAAAAAGAGGAAGAGGAGCTTTGTGAAGGAAACTGTCAGGAGGAGGATGAAGAAGAAGCCTATATTTCCAGTCACTGGACAGACAATTCGAGCTATGTGATCCATGGGAACACTCATGAGAAGGTCTTACTTTCTAAGCACTCACATTTGCTTTCTAAAGCATTTAGCACAAAAGAAGCTTTATCTTTCAGTCCATCATGTTCAGCTCAGCTTTTACAAAACTATGATCATGGCATCAAACCTTCTTCCAAGAGCATATACTATGAATCTTTGCAAAGTAAAAGAAGTTATGCAGTTGAGAGAGGAACTCAATTAGGAAGCATTTTGCTGTCCAAGGATCAGCAGCCTGAAAATAGTGGATTACAAAAATTGGCATGTTTTCAAGCGGTAAGGTTATTGTCATTAACTTTACATGTATTAATGAACCTTTTGTATGCATTTAATTCCATTCATATTTATGCAATTACAGTAATTTGTTAAGACATTTGGTCTTTTTTCAGATTTTTTTTTTTTTTTTTTGCCAGTTCTAATATAGCTATTGTTAAGAATATGTTAGCTCTATAATTGAATTGATGCAGTAGGGATGTGGGGTGAATACCTAGGGCAGTAGATTGCCTATTTCAGAAGAATGTTGTCTGTGTTATGGTAATAAAAGAGTAATGTGATTAAGCTATGGCAATTCTTATGTTCTTCCAATGCACCCAGTGTGCAAGCAACTATGGTGAATTGAAAGGAGATGTATTTCATGTAGTAGAAATGCAATATGAAGAACATTTATTTTTCATACCTTTTTCTTCTAGTTGAAAGGGGCATTGGTGGGAGGAAATTTCATATTTGATTCTTAGAAGGGTGTGAATAACCTTAAAGAATCATATTCTCCTTGCTAAAAGGAGGAAAGTATATTTATACCTGACAGGCTGAATATTGCGGTATTTCTTATGGCCCTTTGTCAACATTTCTACTTATTGTGCTCCTAATACAATGAGTTAGCTTGTATTTTTTGTTAACTGGTATGACTATGTGGTACTACCACAAACAGCCACACAGGTTCTATTGAAAGGAGTCATAAAGTTGATGTTGATTCACTACTGTTGGCTTACAACATATTTATGCCTAATTTTAATAAGGTCTCTGAGTTCTTTCTTTCAAAGGGCACAACTTGTGTCTTTGATTAAAGCTTCCAGATCAGGTTTTTTGATTAAATGAATATACCAATCTTGTCATTAAAAACACTTTTAATATAGTCCTAGCCTAATTTACTAGTATCCGTCTTCACCATTAGTGTTTATTGTGAAAGTTAAAAGAGAATCTCAGCCATACAAAATACCAGTTAAGTCTCCCTTATCCAAAATGCTTGGGACGAGAGGTATATTGGAATATTTCAGATTCTGGAATACCTGCGTGTGCATAATGAGATATCTTGGAGATGGGACCCAAGTCTAAACACAAAATTTATTTATATTTCTTATACACCTTATACACATAGCCTGAAGGTAATTTTATACACAATATTTTTAATAATTTGTGTATGAAAAAAAGCTTGTGTACATCGAACCGTCAGAAAGCAAAGTTTTCACTATCTCAGCCACCCATGTGGACATTTGGATTTTTGAATATTTCAGAATTCAGAATTCTGAATAACGGAGACTCAACCTGTAATACCTGAATGTTAATAATGATAACGAAGGTTATAGTGTAAAAAAAAATAATACTCGATGTCTTCTTCCACGTTCCTCTGCATCCTTGCTGTGCTTTTATCACCAGCCTACAGGAACTGGATTCAAAGTAGTTTCAGAATTTGGAGCATCCCTTTCAATGCTCCTACTGCAGGCAGGACAGGAGAAGGTATAAAAAGAATAGGCTTTCATCAACCCTTTGGCCTACTACTTCACCCAAGAGGGCTGTTCGTAGGATTTGGGAAACATTTCTGTTACATCTATAGCTTATGCTAATATTGAAATAACTATTTCCTCTTCATTATAATTTCAGTGTCCTGTTGACAGGGAAAGACTCAAATGCAATCCAAGGCCAGGAAAAGTGAGTGTATTTTCATGGTATTACTGTGTATGTAGTATTGACTATTTTGCCATAAACATTTGCAAGAAATAAAAAATAGCTGAGTGACCCCAATATGCATAGAATGACTGGAATATAATAGTCCAGAACAAACAACTAATATAGATGTTTATTAGCTTAAGGGGTAAATTACATTCCAACTCACCATGCTTTTATTCTGTTTAAACCAGTGATGCTACACCACATAAATGATATGTGGATGATTCTTTTGAATTTATTTTTGGATTTTGAGGCAAACTTATGTCCACGTCTCTGTGTGTATGTGCCTTCAAGTCGCCTGTCAACTTATGTGACCCCATGAATTTCACAGGGTTTTCTTAGGCAAGGAATACTCAGAGGTGATTTCGCCAGTTCCTTGCTCTGAAATATAACCTAAAGCACCTGGTTATTCATTGGTGCTCTACCAGACAAACACTAACCAGAGCTGACCCTACTTAGCTTCCAAGACAGGATGTGGTGCCTTTAGAGTATTTAGGCCACTTATTCACTTACATAGGAGTAAATCCCATAAAGTAAACATATAAACACAAAAAGATTTTAAATCCTAAATACTTATGTGAGAAACATAATTCATAGGCACAATGTGCTAATCTTTGCTTAATGCTACTGTGTGGCTTCTTTTTTTCAGATGATTATTTGTGATATTCATGGCAAGACAAATAAATATGAAATTTATCGTGATGTGGTAGATGCTACAGCCTGGGTATTCTCAAAAGAAGTATTGATCAGAGTCATTAGAGGATGGTAAGAAACACAAAAAATGAAGACTTCCATATGTTTATGTTATTTATGAGCCTGACTTTAATAAAGGTATTATGTTAAGACTATTTGACATGTTGAAAAGTAATAACCAGTATTCGTTTATAGCTGTATTTAACTGTAAACAGTTTTGATCATAAGAAGAGATTAATCAGTTAATTGTTTTCCATTTTTTGAATATGTTACTTTTGTGAATACTTTAGAAAAACAAAAATATAAGATAATTAGTTAAGAATATGTACACATTTTGAATAACTATTTGTCTGAGACTTTAAAAAAATGTCTTATCTAAACAGAACACTGTTTAATTTCTAAAGTGAAGAAGAAGAAGTGTTAATATTATATGTTAAGTTGGGAGAAAGACTTGGGGGAATCCATCATATTAGATATGTAAACTTCTTTGGGAGTAAGTTATGTTTAAGGTTAACATTTGGGAAAAGCTGTTTAACTAGATGGTATATGACACATGTTAGACATGATCGACCTAATAGTACATTGAGTAGCAAATGCTGTCAATATTAGGTGCCAGTTTGTGGTTAATTTCAGTATGTATGCTAAGTTAATACTTGGAGCAGATGAAAATAGCAGTGAAAAAGATGATCTCTTAGAGGACCCTCTTTTAAAAACAAACAGACAAACAAAAAACACCGGTACTTTTAAAAAGAAGAGAAAAGCTGGAAATGATTTCCAGTACATAATACTGATCTGAATAAATTAGTGGTCTGATTCATTATAAGGCAGCTTCCTATATTATTAAACATTTTATGCTACACCTTTTTGTCTGGTGACTGAATCCTAAAATAAGTTACTTCTACACAACAGAGGAAATAAAATTTAAGATCAGCTTAACCTGTTGATCTTTACAAAACACTGTTACGCTGATATCTCTAATTGTAAGAGTTTTTTTTTAAAAGTGCCTGACACAAAAATGAAAAAAAAAATGTTCTAATTAATATTGCTAGTCTTAAAAGAGTAGGAAGGTTTCTGGAATCAGATATGTGAATCTCCTCTTTATCAGCAGCCTTTCTGTACTTCTGGTGCCATGCTAGCTACCTCTTTAACAGCATAAGTGTATGTATTTTATCGATACAGCTGGATTTTGTATGAAAAACCAGGATTCCAAGGTCAGAAATATTTTCTTGGAGAAGGAGAAAAGATATTGGATGATATCTTAAATCAGCACACTGAGAAGCATAAAGGAAGCTTTACAATTGGCTCCATCAGACAAATCATGAAGGTGTGTATTTGGCTGAATTGTGAAAAACCACAACTATTAGCAGTGATCGTACAGCCTTTCTCCTTCCCCCTTTTTTTGCTTTTTTTAATGTTCCTATACTGTTTCTACTGCTACTGCTTTGTAGCCACTGAAACTTTGCATAAACCTCTAACCTTCAGATAGATTTCTCAACTTTTTGATACCATTTGTTCTTGTTTCTGTATTTTAGATGTCTTTCATTACCAGCCACATCAAGGCTTTCCCAGCCTATTTGGCTTTCTATTCTTCTAACAGTCATATTTGCCAATTCTTTAAAAATTAAACATATACAGTAAACCAGGGACAAGTTAGTTAAATAATACACACTATGACATAGAGTGCTTGATTTTAGAGCCAACATAACATGTTATTACCATTTGACTTTTCTGTTTCGTAACTGAAAAGAGAGCAAAGACTGTACAATATACTGTATATATACTGAAGATGTCGTTCATGAAAAATTTTTTTTTAGGATAAAATGGGAGTTATTGGCAATATTAAGTGTAGACAGTGAGATATAAAATTAGAAAAAGCAATATTTAAAAGAATGCTATTTAGGAAACTTAGCACATGTATAAAACATTAAAAAGTAAAATGGAAATATTTGAGAGACCAAGCCTTAATTTGAACCAGCTTTCCTTGTAACGGCTTACCCTCTACATCATGTGAATTGCTAATATACTTAAATAATGTTGGATTCATGTACTTTCTCCTAAAGAAAAGTTGTCCGTCTGGAAAACCTTCAGTTAGTTATAAGATTGCTAATTGCTGAAAGAAAGTTAATTGTACATGAAAATCTTCCCATTCCTCTGTTATCTTAAATTGGTATGAGTGGTATGGCCCACAGCATATATAACTAAATTGACACTTTGTTTAATTACTAAAAATTGAATAAAGGAGGCTACAGAGAAAAGAAGTTTATTAATCTCTGGAATTAAAAAATCCATTTTGATATACATGATGTATTAGCTTCTCTTATGTACTTTTGTTGGTATTCTATATATAGGTATAAATTATTGATATCTTGTAAATGAGTAAAAAAAGGAAAGAAAGACCACTGAGACCCTAGTAGAACTTATCTCAGGCTACTAATGTATCTTATAATGTAAGACTTACATGGATGCACAGGGCATATACAACAGAATCTACCAATCTTGGCCAAGACCCTGTTCAGGGAGCTCAGTATATTCTACATAAAAGTTAGTAAAATGGTCATTTTCACAGCCAGAGTAACAGAAAAACCTGTTTCAAAGTTTAACAGTGTCAGGCTCAGAAGCTTCCAGAAGCTTCTGGGCACATTGTAAAGGATTTGTGGGTAATAAAATAGCTGAAAACAGACACAATTAAAACAAAATACCAAATTATTTTAAAATTAGTACATATTACACAATCTGTTTATCACTAACTGTTGAATATTAATCTAAGCAGGGTAATTTTTTTCACCCTTTCTTGAACTTTGGGCTTCTAGAATGGGTGTTGACAACCTGGTATCTTCCAGATGTTTTGGATTCCAAGTCCCATTAGCTTTATCCAGCAAGGCAAATGGTAAGGGATTATGTGAGTTAAAGTCCAAAATATCTGGGGGGCAGTATATGGCCTAGGCAAACAGAGTGCCAAAGGCATGAGAGGTGGGGGGGACGGGAGTCTAGCATCAGGGGGTGAGGGGACGTCCTGGTGGCAGGGGTGGGGGCATGCCTGGTGGCAGGGAGGGGACGGGAGGGGACGAGTTTGAAGGTGTATGTTACACCGGGTATAGCTAGTTACATGAATTTATTGTCTTCTGTGGTAAGGAAATGTACATCCTTGATAGTTTTCTGCAAAGTTTAAGCATCTTACTTTAGTGCTTTTATTTTATATGGTGCTGGGTTAAATGTATGTTCTAATATCTCTGGAGAAACAGTTGGTTCTTAAAGTGTGAGATTGACTCTCAGAATATCTGTCCAGGAGAAGCCTCAGATTCCCATCTGAATTTCATCTGAATCAGGGTGAATTGACAATAATAACAGGTAGTCAGGACTTCAGGCAGTGTTGGCGAAAGGCAGTTTAAATGATCCAGCAATCTACTTCTGCAGGCATCCCTCACTTTGCAACAGCTTGCTTTTCATTGATCCATTCTTTTGTCTGTGCTAAATTATACTCTGAACTGTATTTTCGGCATGTGGTCCACTCTTTTGACCACGTGCTGCTTTTTTTCTCTCTCTCAGTTGACTTGGCGCACTGGGTTTTTTCTCTCTCAATTGACTCAGGACCATCTAGTGTTCATTCTTCATTTGCAAGCTAAGAAAAAAACTGGGTTCCACTTTTTAGTCTCCACTTTTTGACAGTGCTCCAGTCCCTAATCTATAAAATAAGTGAAGGATGCCTGTATCTACCAATTTCTGTGAGTTTTAGGGTACCTTAGCAATAGATTATGATTTTCTAGCTGTTCTCATCTGACAGACTTGAGAGAGCTTAGATTGGAGTACTTTGTTTGGGGGGCTGAGGTAGAAACAGCAAGCAAACTTGTTAGTGATACAGAATTTTTTTTTAGGCTTACATGTTCATGCAAAAAAAAAAGGATAATCACAGAAACTGAATTTATAAACATGTATAAATAATGACTTGTTACAAATGTACAAAGTCTTTGTTTAAAACTTAGTTCATGTTTATTTATTTTTTTACCTTATGGAGAAGGAGTTGCGTTAATCTTTACCAAAATAACTGATCTTGGAACACCATAAAGAGTACGAAACGTATTGTCACATACACTTTGTCATGCGGCTGTTGAAATGGATGCTACTTGGCAAAAGCTTATGCAATAATGAATTTTTTAGGATTTATGATGCTTCAGTTCACTTCAGCATATTTTTAAGTAAACCAATGGGAAATGAGTAAACCAATGGGAAAGCCGCCTGTCCCCCCTCTCTCCACCCCGTCCCTTCCCAAGGCAGCGAAGAGTTTCTCACGAAGCCCGTCGCTGCCTTGGGAAGGGAGGATGGAAATCTTCCCTCCCTCCCTGTCTCCACCCCAGTCCCTTCCCAAGGCAGCGAGGGGCCCCCTTTGCTACCTTGGAACAGGCAGGGGGGGTGGGAGTGAGTGGCGACGGAGGCCCTGAAGCCCCCGTCACCACTTTGGGAAGGGTGGGGGGGGTTGGAGTGAGTGACGATGGGGGCTCCTGAAGCCCCCGTCGCCACTTTGGGAAGGGTGGGGTCTGGGACTGAGTGGCGACGGGGTGGGTTTCTGCAGGAAGTTGGAGGGAGGACTATTATTAGCGTTTTTTTTCACATTCGCGGGGGGTCTTCCGCCCCTAACCCCTGCGAATGTGAAGGGACTACTGTAGTTTTCATGTTAAAATTCATGAGTTTTGAAGTGATAATGATTTTTTTTTTTTTACTGTTTTAGTGTTTTATATGATGTAGTTAATTTTCTGGAGCCCTCAGTAGAGCATGGTTGATTGCATATAAATAAATAAAATTTGAAGAGCTCAGCCAATCTGGTTTGTTTTTAACCGTCTTTTCCACCTCACAGAATTGCAGTGTGCCTGAGATTCAACTTTACCCAGAAGGCTGCACAGAGTATGTTCCTGTCTCCATTCAGAGTGCAATTGCTGATGTGGAAGAACTGGAAATAAAAAATCCTACTCTTTCTGTAAAAGCAGGAGTGTGAGTACAAGGTTTATTTTATGTATATCACTTAGTGAGCTCTGGAATTATATAGCAAGTCAAAAGTCCGTGGCTTGTGTTCATGGCTTCTGCCTATTTATAAAGCTAAAAGAGTACGCAAAATAAGACATAATTTTTAAACTTAGAGTGAACATTTACTTTCTGGTACTTTCTGACTCATGAATTCAGATTAAATTTCAGCTCAGGAGCTTAGCCTCTGAAAGGCATTGTCCATTTTATCAAACAACTGCATTTCTGCACAACTTTTCTGTTGCTTGTGTAAAGTGAACTGGCTTGACTAGAAGTTACTTCATTGTAAGTGTCAGTTCTCACTATAGCTACATTAAATGTTTTCATAAGCAAGTGAAGTGATAAAAATGAAGGGAGAAGACACTGAACTGCCTTCCCAGGCCATTTATTTTGTGCCTCCCCAGCCCATTTTTTAAAATCTTGTTGCATTTCTCAGCAGCTGCACCATTTTTCCTTTGGAAAACATTTGGCTAAGCTCACATTGCCAGCAGGATACTACTACATCTTGTGTGGAAGTCATGCAGCTCTCTAGATGTTGTTGGATTGTAAGTCATTGCAGCCCTAGTCATCAAAGCCAATGATGAAAAATGCTGAGAGTTTTAATCCAACAACCTCTGGATGGCTGCATGATTCCCACCCCAGTGCTACAAAGTCAGTCTGTCTTGACTCATTGAAGCAATTACAAAACCAGTTCAGAGTGGAGACAACATACTGATTTAGCTCTGAATAGATTTTTGGAAGGCGTAAGCACAGAGGCAACTTTTGTACCTGTTTGCAGATGGCCTCTAAAACATGAAAAGAAGAGGCATTTTTGGCAAAACAGTCAAAATGTTTGCAAGAAGCTCCCTATTCTTACCCCAATTTTCCATTTAGCCCTAAATGCAGTTACTGCTTTTTTGTTATTGCTATTGTGATCCTTTGAAATAACACTGAAAAAACTCACTTTGATTTCTTTAGAAGGAAAATTTAGCCTTTTGAATCTGCTCTCATTGTTGTGGTGGTGGTGGTGTGCCTTCAAGTCATTTCTTACTTACAGTGATCCTAAGACAAACCTATTGTGGGGTTTTCTTGGCAAGATTTGTTCAAAGAGGATTTGTCTTTGACTTCCTCTGAGGCTGAGGGAGCGTGACTTGCCCAAGGTCACCCAGTGGGTTTCCACAGCCAAGTACGGATTCAAACTCTGGTCTCCAGAGTCATAGTCCAATGCTTAAACCGCTACACCATGCTGGCTCTCTTTACTGCTCCCCGTTGTAGCCATTTGGATTGGATGTACTTCCAGCTGTGAGGAAGCTTAATCATATTCAGAGGCATGGGACTAATACCTTCTTAAAGAGGCAAAACATTACAACGGTTTTAGATTATTTTCTAATGCTTGTGTTCAAATTAATTGATATCTATGATAGCTAAATGGAACCTTGATGCTCCAAGACAGGATACCACCAGCATATCAAATTCTGAGATTTTTAAAAAAGTAGAAAATGGTAGTTTTCTTTCATGTCTTTTTTGGAGGCTTTCTTGATGCATCTGACTAGCCAGTACAGCAGTCAGAATGGTAATATAGATAGCCCTACTGGATTAGGTCCAACCATAATTTTTATGAATGAAATTGCTTATTCATTAGCCCTACTAATTAGCTATTTTCCCCCCACTCTAATAGATGGTTTGCCTATTCAGATGTTAATTACAAAGGAGAAGTGGTGATTTTGGAAGAAAATAACTGTCCATGTGAAATTTCAGCAGCTGACATAAAATCACTTTATCCTTTGAAAATGGTAAGGAAGTAATAGTTTCCAATCAGTTGTACAATAGACCATTTTCTCTTTCTGCCATAGTGCATCTTATCTGTTCCATGCCTGAACACACAAGTTGATTGAGATTATTCAGAGCAGTAGTCCGCATCATTTCCCCATTATATGGCTCTTGAAATAATAATGGAATTAACAGTTCACTTGAGAACCTTTTCCTGTTAGAGCAAGCATTCAGTGACTTGACTTAAGGACTTGGTGCTTCAAATAGAATGGAGTCAAACAGAAAGTTTCCTGGTCCTCTGAAAATGGTCAGAACTGCTTGAAGATATTTACAAAATTCAGATGCACAGTTAAAAGAAGAAAATACCAATAATTTGAGTGAGATACAGGTTCTCAACCAAACTATTAATTCCACAGCTTGTTTTAGGACTTGTTCACCTACTCCTTTCAGGGTAATATAACCTTATCCAGTACAGGCAGTTTTCCTGCAAGAGTTTGAAACATACAGTGCTTCCATCTTGTCTAGATTCTGCTTCAATGTTTTGGCCCACTTCTAGCCTATTACCTCCTCTAGACAACAACCCAGTACCTGAATTTAAGTGGAATGGATAGGTAGAGCTGAGTGTTATCCACATATGGGTGGCATTTTACTCTGGAACCCCTGGTGACAACTGGATATTAAATGACATGGGGAATAAAAATGCAGGGTTCCACAGACCAGACCAATTCCCATGGCTTCAAACAGCAACCTCCTATGGCTACCATCTGGAAACAGCCACAAAGTTAGGCATGAAACCAGTGTATCCCATTGTCCTCTAACTGAAACTCATGGAACCACTCCAATAGGTACCATTTGCAACAGTTGTTGAGAGGTCAAGGACTGCTGCCACACTGCAGAAATAATAAAGTTTGATCCCTCTTTAACTTCTATCGTGGCTCCATCCAGAGCTCTCTGATAGAGAAGGCTAAATATCTCACAAAACTACAAATCCCAAGATTCCATAGCACTGAACCATGGCAGTTAAAGCAGTGTCAAACTGCATTATTTTTGAAGTGTGGCAGCAGCCAAGGAGAACCAGTGGGTGTACTACCTCACCTATTTGTGCTCCACAAAAGGCACTAGCTAGGAAGTTGTCTAGACAAGAAGATATAATGCTAATTGCTGCTCATTAACGCAAATTCGCAGTAGCATTCATTTGTCTCCACGGTCCTTTGGCAGAGTTGATTGTATGAGAAACTATCTGCATTTGAACTGCACATGCAGACATGCCTGCAAATCAAGATGGTGGCCAAGTAAATTACAGTGTATTATTATTCACACATTGTTGCTGCTGCACAGAATTTTTTAAAAAACTGTAAATCAAAGGTATGCAGGTGCATCCTTCTGCTTTAAGGAAAGTAACACAAAACTCCAAAATGGCACTTCAGGCCACTTCTTTGCCAGCAAGACTGTTCCCCATGCACATCTGACCAATCCGCTCACCACTTCCTCCCTCACCAAGAATGTGCAGCATTCCAAATTGGATGTCCAAACATGCGATAATGTGCAAACTCGCACATCATTAAATAAACCTCAGGGAAAACCACAAAGGCTTTTCCTGCATAGTAGATGGAGTTTTTGGTCCCCCCCCCTTCTAAATACCCTAATCTCATTTGCAGCATGTTGGAACAAAAGGTATTCTCTTTGAATTCTATGAGGAGTATTTTCATAGTCTAGACAACCCCTGTGTCAACCAGCAGTTTTGATATTATGCTAAGGCTGGAAGCCAGAAGGAATTGCATATCACCTGTTTTTAACATTCCTGCAAGGTTTCCAGAAATGATTTTGCTAGATGCAAATTGAGTCGATTTTCTACCAGTTTGGATTCTAGTGCCTGATATGCCCTATGAACATTTTTGTCAATTGTTTCCTAAAACTCACTAATTTAAAATGTGTACGCATTGTAAATATTGCCTCCATCACTTAAACCTATTGAGGAATTCTTCTAGAATAGTAAAACAACCATAAATGGCTTTGTTATTTTGAAATCAATATTTAATGGAATTTTATAAGCCACTTGTTAATAGTATGGTGAGGGGAGAAAAATTCTTTCATTCACTTGACTATCATATAAATGATGTTTTCTATTAGAGAATAAACTAACTTTTTCAGTAATGAACCTTATTCAGTTTATTTAGTCATCCAGCTAATCAAGTCTTATGAATCATAATTATAGATGAACATAGAACAGGACTAGAGACAATAATTTGTTTGGGGTTTTTTGTTCATGTGTTTCAGCAATGCTTCAGCAAATCTTCCAGGGTAGTTTACCATTGTATCTATGCACATATACATAGAATTAATAGGAAAGTAAGCATTTGTTCAGGCATGACATACTTCATAACTTGATACTTTGTTTTACATTTCAGGGTGGCCTAAAGGTGCAGATGCCTATGAACGTTAAGGCAAGTATGGACATGTCAACAGTAAATTAATATGCTAGTGAGAAGCGTCTAAACTATTTCTCTACCCTTTACTCTTTGTATTTATCTTAGAAATTGCTAACTATGATAACATATAGTAGAGTGTTCTGCCTGAAGCAGTCTTACTTTCCTATCTTCATCTCTTCCTTTAAAGCCCTCCTCTGATCTCCAAGAAAGCATTTCCTAGAGCGAACAATAGCAGAAAAAAACAGAGGACTTGAGGGTGCTTCTTATCTTTATTGTACCAGTCCTTTCTTAAAATCATAGTGCTGCTTAATGTTAGGTCGGTGAGTGGTAAAAAGGCTGCCATTCAGAACTTGATCCTGAATGAACATGCCAGCCTGCCATGTATTACAGAGACCTAGTTGGATGAGGCTGCCAGGGTTAATCTTTCTCATCATTGCCCACCAGGGTTCTCTGTGCAGCAGCAGGCAAGACCTGGTGGGGGAGATGAAGTCACAGTGATCTGTTGGGATAATATTCCCCTGGCTAGGCACCCTATCCCTCTGTCTGCAGAGTTTGGGTGTGTTTATTTAAAGGTGAGTAGCTGGGACAGATTAGGGATTCTGTTGGTGTACCACTCACCTTGTTGCTCAACAGTCTCCCTTCCTGAGCTAGCTGCCATGGTCTCAAAGGTGGTGTTGGAATTCCCCCGGCTTGTGATGCTGGAGGACTTCAGCATCCATGCTGAGGCTACCTTGTTGGGAGTGGCTCTGGACCTCATGTCCGCCATGACAACCATGGGTCTCTCCCAAGTGGTATCTAGCCCCACTCATGATGCTAGGCACATTCTAGATCTTGTTTTCTATACAGGGAAAGATGATGGTGATCAGGGAATGAAGGTGCCTTCTACTATTCCATTGTCATGGAGAGACCACCTTTTGGTCAGGTTTGGACTTGCTGGGACTCAGAGCATCTGCAGGGGTGGGGGAGGCTTATGGATCCTGATGGATTCCTGCTGCCTTGGCAAGTGATCCTGTCAAAGCCCTGGTTGATCTCTGGAATGGGGAAGTAACCAGGTTGGTGGATATGATTTTTCCTAAGTGTCCGTCCTCACAGAGTAGGGCTAAACCAGCCCCTAGATTTTCTAAGGATGTGGCAGCAATGAAACAAGCAAGACAGAGACTAGAGCAATAGTGGCAAAACAAACAAACAAACCCTCAGAGCAAGGCTGACCAAAAACAGGCTAAAATCTATCTGAAGGCCTATGGTGGGGCAATAAGCAACAACAACAAAAAAGCTGTTCTGGGTAACACTATGGCATCAGCACAGAACCATTCAGTAGAGCTGTGTTCAGTGGTCAGGGATCTGTTACAATCTTGCCCAAAGAATATAAGCCACTCAACAGCCCACTGTGAAGAATTTACCCACATTTTGCAGATAAAATTGCTTGGATTTGCTCTGGCTTAGGCACTAGAGTTGATACAGTTCTGGTGCATGTAACCTTGGCCCCTGCTTGTTTAGTGTTGATGGACACTTTTTAATTTGTACAGCCTGAGGATGTGGACAGGATCCTTGGAGAGTTGAGAGCCACCACATGTGTACTAGACCCTTGCTCTTCCTGGCTAATTAAACAGGCCAGAGGAGGACTGTCTGAGTGGTTTAGGGAAGTGATTAATGCCTCTTTACAACAAGGCAGGGTCCCAACATGCCAGAAGGAGGCTATGGTAAGCCCTCTTTTGAAAAAAAAAATCCCTGGTTCATACTATACTGAATAACTAACTTGTATAGGCCGGTCTGCAACTTTCCGTTTTGGGCAAGGTACTAGATCATGTGGTGGCTTCTCAACTTCAGGGGTTTCTGGATGGGGCAGATTAGATCTATTTCAGCCTGGTCTCAGGCCTGGTTATAGGACAGAGAGAGCTTTGGTTGCCTTGGTGGATGACCTGCATAAGGAACTGGACAAGAGGATTGTGTCCCTGTTGGTTCTACTGGACCTCTTAGCAGCTTTTGATACCATTGACCATTGACTTTTGCACTGTTAAAGCTAGTGCACCAACTGCATGTGTTCTTGGAGAAATTGGATCTAACCACAGTGGTACATACCTTTGTTACATCCCATTTGGATTACTCTAATGTGCTGTATGTGGGGCTGCTTTTGAAAATTGCTCAGAAACTTCAGCTGGCCCAAAGAGCAGCTGCCAGGTTGTTAATTGGAGGGGGGACTACAAGGAAAACACAACTCCCTTGTTGCAACAGCTCCACTGGCTGCCAGTCTATTTCCAGGCACAATTCAAAGTGCTGGTTTTGGTTTATAAAGCCCTATACAGCTTGAGTCCAGGTTATTTGAAGGATGGTATTTCCCTTTATGAGCCCATTACAGCTCCAAGATCATCTAGAGAGGTCCTTCTCTCTGTCCCACCACTTTCTCAGGCTCATTTGGTGGGAACATGGGAGAGAGCCTTCTTGGTGGCTGCTTCCAGACTTTGGAACTCCCTCCCTGGAGAAACCAAAATGGCCCTGTCCTTGCTCTCCTTTCATTGGCTAGTCAAAACATTTTGTTCTGTCAGGCTTTTACAAACTGGGTAGGATTTTTTTACCTTTATAAATTGTTTAATGGTTTTTTAAATCTTATATTTATACTTTTTATTAATGCTTTTGTATTGTTTTTAATTTATATTGTTTAAAATACGTTGTTATCTGTATTGAGTACCATTATTGGGAGAAAGATGGGATATAAAATGAATAAATAGTGTTGGACTCAGAATTGTCCTTCTACAAACTGAAGTTGCACAATCCAGCAGAGGCTCTAAATTTGCACCATTTACCTCTACATCACTTCCCACACTGTTCTGGGGATCTGGTCCCAAGCCATAGATGGGAACAGAATGCTGAGCATTCAGTTGGATCCCTTGGCCAGAGATGGGTCTAACAACCAGACACTTCGCTTGGATTAACTGAATGTACTACAGACCACTATATGTTCTAGTAGTAATAGACAACCGGTATCATCAAAACAGCATCAAATTATTGAAAAAGAGGAAGCAAAACATATATTGCAGAGGGATTTTTTAAAAAAAAAAACTTTCAGAGTTTACAATGTTACAAATACAAATATATTTTATACCAGTATAAAACAGAGTTTACAATGTTACAAATACAACTATATACAAATACAACTTTTCTCACACTGTGCAGATAATACTATATGAGAGACCATACTTTAAAGGATGGTGTAAAGAGCTTTCTGAAAATATTGGCTGTGTTCCAATACTCTTTGAAAATGCTGGCAATTTCCAAGGAATTGGATCAATACGTGTCATTGGTGGAATGTAAGTACTGTACAATTTCATCTATTATATTTCTTTATTTTATTTATTTGATTTCTATTTTAAACTTTATTCTGAAGGCTTTCCTGGACTTACTACAAAATCAGAAACTCAAATCTGATCTAAACCTAATGGCATGGGAAGTCTTCACTTGCCTACCACAAGACCTGTCCATCCCATCGGCAGAAATACCTTATAGTATGCAAAGTCTAAACTTATTTTCAGGCATGTGTTGATGCATGACCGTTAAACTATTAAACTTTAAAATTTAAAAGTCTGTAACATGGAGTTTAAAACAACAGAATGCAAAGAACATATTGATAGGAACATGTTGGTGGCACAGTATAAATTATAATGCCTCTGTAAACAAAAGGACTCTATGTGGTACAACCCCAATCACCTTAAGTAAAATCCCCTGTTGACATCCCTGGGCATGGTGTTCCAGGTGCCACAACTTTTCCCAGTTACCATCCACCTAAGCTCTAAGTGGAAGTCATGCGGAATCAGTTGTGCTCAACCACTTTGAAGAAGAGAGAGTGAAAATGAGGTATTCCAACACTGAGAGAATGTAACCTGCAGGAGGGGGTTCAGTGTGGAAAATTGGACACACTGTGTATAGTCTTTGAAGTCTGTATAGTTGCCCATCCCTGTATTAAATATTTCTGGGCATTCTGCAGTCCTCAAAAGTATTAATCCTCAGGAAAAAGACACAAATTCCTAATGATGTTATAGGCTGTGTATTGTGGCAAAAAAATAGCAATTACTGTATTTTGTTGTGGCTTTTGTTTTTATATTTCACTAACTTGCACTATGGAACTGATTTAAAACAAGTTACCAAAAACAACATACCTATTTCTTCATCAAATTGTATCCCTCATGGAGTTTGTTCCCTAATAATGAGTACCAGAAAGAATCTCTTTGATGTAAAAAAAAAAAAAAAACCCTTCCATAATTTTTAACTGTTACAGACATCCCCTACTTATTCAACAGTAGGGACCAGAGCACTGTCAAAAAGTGGAAATTGTCAAAATGTGGAACCATTACGTGCTCTGATTCTTAACCTGTCAAATAAGCAGGGGTTGGCTGTAGCGCTGTTCTGATTAGTGGAGTTATGATATGATTTGTGCCCACTCTGACTGTGATTCCTACAAGGGAGGTGCTTCTCCTTCACTGATGGCAGAAGGGGGAAGGAAGCTTGAGGAATTGCTGTGTTGGAGCCCTCACATTTTCCCTTTAAACAGGGGGAAATAATGTGGCAAGTGCAACTGCAGGGTCACCCTATTCTTTGCTAAGGATTTGACAACCACCACCACAATGCTGTGTTCTTTGTTCCAACTTAGAGGATGGAAACTGTTTGGCAGAGGCACTGTTCAGGATCTAGACTTGTTATTTCTTCTCCTCCCCTCGTTTCATCATGGCACTAACTGGGGCTAGTTGACTCTTTGCTAAGCTTCGCCCAGTCAATGCCATGGCGAAGCAAGGGAGGATGGAACCTGTTCAGCCAATGTGCCTCTGAGTGACTAGGCTCATTGTTCCTCCTCCTCCCCTCGCTTTGCCATGGCGCTGACCGGGGCAAAGCCTAGCAGAATCAACTTTCCACAGTTCACTCTTTGCTAAGCTTTACCCCAGTCAGTGCCATGGCAAAGCAAGGGGAAGAGGAGGAATAACAAGTGGCACCTCAGCTGAACCGCTTCCACCCTCCAGGTTTGAACAATGAACATGGTATTGTGGTTGTTGTCATTGACTCCCTGGCAAAGGGCAGAGTGCGCCTTCAGGTTCACTAGCTGCTTTATTTCCCTGTTTAGTTGGAAAATGTGAGAACTCCAATATAGCAACTCCTCAAACCTCCCTTCCACCGCCATCTAGCAGAAGTGACATCCTCCACCTTTCCCGGGGCAAGGAAGAAGAGAAAGCAGAAAGAGGCCATAGCATCCATCAGGCTGTGCACTTAGGCTGTTTCCTAGCCAGGGGGATGTGCACAGAAAAGGCGAAGTCCAACCAGAAGAGACCCCACCTCCCCACTTTTGGCCCCTTTAAGTTACAGTACTATATAACCAGATAATCCATTAATTTGATGCTTAATTGAACGAGCGGAATGCACGTCGAATTAATGGGTTCTGGTTATCATTTGAAAGAACTGAAGAGTGGGTTGACAAAAAGCAGATTGATGAAAAGTGGGGGATAGGATATTCTTTTCTATCTATTTTCACTGGCTGCTGGAGAAGAGGAACCCCAGGGAGCTTTCTGCTCTGTATCCTCACTCTTTTTTCTTTGTTGTTGGTTTCTGGTTTACCAGTACATACAGTATAATTGCTAGACTTGGACCAGGAAAAACTAGTTTTCAGTTTCTGCTCAGCTGTGATACTCTCAAAATGTAGCCTCAGGTTGAGAAAAAGTCACTTGATCCCATTTATTCCCCAACGCCTCAGCGAAGGTATGTCACCATCAACTACTGTATATTCCGGCATATAAGACGACTGGGTGTATAAGATGACCCTCCCCCCAATTTTTGAGTTAAAATATAGAATTTGGGATATACTCACCGTATAAGACTACACCCCCCCACTAC
The DNA here is from genome assembly GCA_030847615.1 of Gambelia wislizenii. Taxonomy (NCBI): domain Eukaryota; kingdom Metazoa; phylum Chordata; class Lepidosauria; order Squamata; family Crotaphytidae; genus Gambelia; species Gambelia wislizenii. Next base: position 310,779,192 of record JAUMIR010000003.1, on the reverse strand, counting down.
CCGCCCTCCCCGAAGCCGCAATCGGGCTCCCCCCTCCAGCCAGCCACCCTTCCACCCTCCCCAAAGCCACGATCAGGAGCCTGCATGCTGGTTGGGGAATCACGGGAGATGGCTGGCTGGGAAATTCGCCAGTCCTGCGATTGCCCAGTCTCCCAGCAACCTCCCGCGCTTCCCCATCCCACAATGGGTCGGGAAGGATGGGAGCTGGCTAGGAAGCTCCCCCCCCCGAGGTGGCTAGGAAGCTCCGAGGTGGCTAGGGGCTGCCATCTTGGACTGGGGAAGGGCGGGAGCTGGCTAGGAAGCTTCCTAGCCACCTCGGAGGGGTGGCTGGCTGGGGGGGGGGGGAAGCTTCCTAGCCAGCTCCAATCCTTCCCGAGTCTGAGATGCGGCTGCCAGCCCCATCTCGGACTCGGGAAGGAGGAGAGGTGGCTAGGAAGCTTCCTAGCCAGCTCCTGTCATTCCCAACTCGCAAGGAGTACATTGCGAGTTAGGAAAGTGCAGCCAGCCAAACCTCTGCGTTTCCCCTCCTTTGCCAGGGGAAATGCGGAGGTTTGTCTGGCTGGCCTCATCCCCTGCCCAATCTCCAGTGTCTTCGCTCCCTTTGCAAAGGGAGCGAAGACCCAGGAGATTGGGCAGCAGGTGAGGCGAACTGCTACATTCACCCCTCTCCTCCACCTTTGCGTCCTCCCCAAAGGGGATGAAGGCAGAGGAGAGGGGTGAATGTACATGTTTTGCCTCACCCCCTGCCCAGTCTCCTGCATCTTCGCTCCCTTTGCGAAGGGAGTGAAGATGCAGGAGATCAGGCAGCGGGTGAGGCAAATTGCTACATTCGCCCCTCTCCTCTGCCTTTGCTTCCTCCCCAAAGGGGGCGAAGGTGGAGGAGAGGGGCAAAAGTACATGCTTTTTTAAACCAGGAAAATATCCCCAAAAATCAGGGGGGTCATCTTATAAGCCAAGTATACGGTTTGCCTCACCCGCTGCCTGATCTCCTGCCTCTTTGCTCCCTTCGCAAAGGGAACGAAGGCGCAGGAGATCAGGCGATGGGTGAGGCAAACCGCTACATTCGCCCCTCTCTTCCGCAAAGGTGGAGCAAAGGGGGCAAAGGTGGAGGAGAGGGGCGAATGTACCCGCTTTGTCTCACCCGCCACCCATCTCCTATATCTTCACTCCCTTTGCGAAGGGAGTGAAGATGCAGGAGATGTGCAGCGTGTGAGGTAAACAGCTACATTTGCCCCTCTCCTCCGCCTTCGATTCCTCCCCAAAGGGGGTGAAGGCGTAGGAGAGCAGTGAATATACCCGTTTTGCCTCACCCCCCACCTGGTCTCCTGCATCTTCGCTCCCTTTGCAAAGGGAGCGAAGAGGCAGGAGATCGGGCAGCGGGTGAGGCAAACCGTATACCCAGCGTATAAGACGACCCCCCCAACTTTTGAGGATCTTTTCCTGGTTTAAAAAGTCGTCTTATACGCTGGGATATGCTGTATTTGGATTAGGAGCAGCACAATTATTAATAAGTAAATTTCTGCTTTGTCACTGATTATTGCAGAACTTATTAAAGCGGAACTTCAAACCTGGTATAGTGACTTGAGTGTTGGACAACAACTCTGGAGACCAGGGTTCAAATCCCCGCTCAGCCATAAAAACCCAGTGGGTGACCCTGGACAAGTGATAGGATCGCCTTAGGGTCAGAAATGACTTGAAGGCACACAACAACAACAATTAATAAACAAATAAGATACTTAATGATTATTATGTTGTGTTTATAATGATTGCTACAGACATTCATAATTTCCCTGCTTTTGTTGTGACACCTGCAGATGGGTTGCTTATGAGAAGGAACGATATAAAGGGCAGCAATACCTGTTAGAGGAGGGAGAATATGAAGACTGGCAGTCATGGGGTGGAATGAATGGCACTCTCCTCTCTCTTCGATTTTTGCAAGCTGTAAGTACTTTCCCTACTCTCAATTTTTTAAATTTTTTGTCCATTTGCATAAATTAAACATGTATGAATATATAAGTTGAAATATTACTATTTATAGTTTTAACAACATATTGGAAAGTAAGGATTGGTTCTGAATGTCACACTTATACCACTTTCAAAGCTCATCTTTTTTCTCTCTTTACACTTTGCCTTAATTCTTTACCTTACTTTTGGGTTATGTGGAAAGGCTCACTCTGAGACTTCTTGCATACATAACCTTATTATTTATGAAAACTGTGAAGAGCACAAGGCTTATATTCATTTTTTTATACGTTTTTAAAATAAGCAATTAAAAAAGTTAGACACTTTAACGAGCATTCCTATCTACATTTGGACATACGTTGGGACCTATATTCAATGTGAATATAACTGGTAGCAATGCACAGTGAACAGATTATGCATTTAAACATTTGTTCAGATTGACATGCACGCAATTTCAGATTCAATTGTGAAAGCTTGTTTCTCTGCACAGCTTCCTTCTCTGGCTCAGGGTGCAGGACTTCTTCATCGTTCTGTGGATTGGAAAGGGTCATACAATTTAAAGGAGAAAGGTGTGAGTGAGTTGCCAGCAGAAATTAAAGTTCTTTCTCTAGAAATGAAATTCTGAGTGTCCTGGATGCAGTGTCAGCAGCCATCCCAGGAAAAACAAGAGTCTAATACTTGGCATATTCCTAAGAGAAAACAGTTATTTATGCTGTGCATGGGCTTTTTTGAGAGACAGTTTGACATTCCAATTTTTCTTGTAAAGCATGAAAGGAAATGAGTTCAAGGGTTAAACTTGACCTACTGCAGATTTGTGAGACAAAGCACCTGTGTTTCAAGGCTGTTAATACAGTTCTTTTTTTCTATGTGATAAAATAAAGCTGCAATCCCATCATTTTACTCATTAGTGCTTAGATCCATAACTTCAAGTAGACATTTAACAAATAAGTAGCTTTGGGGTGAGGTTGGACCCTAAATCTTTAGTATTTCTCTGTTTTCATAATTTTTTATTAAGATTTATCTGCATACTCTACAAAGTTCATTTCTTCCAAAACTCTAAATAAGAAAGTCCAGTTCAAGTTATCAAAAGCCTTTTCTGCATCTAAAGCTTAGCATTTCTTTACTAATTACAATCTTAATGTTGTGACAGCTGTTTTCACATAATGGAAGAGGAATGCCACCTGAAAATAAATTTGTCTCTGCAAAGTCATTGTAGACTCTTACCTTTCAAAACTTACCTTTCATATGTAATAAAATATTTTAAGAACAGGGAAAACTTCCAGCCAGCTATAGAGCTTTTGAATAAACCCTGTGTGAACAAGTTTGTAGTGTCAGGATCAAGGACATGTACTACAGTAGGGGCCCTTGGTATCTGCTGGGGTTTGATTTCATGATCCCCCATGGATGCTCAAGTCCCATTATATACAATGGCATAGTAAAATGGTGTCAAAATTTGCTTTGGGGATTTTTATTTTGAATATTTTCAAGCTGTGGATGGTTGAATCCATGGATGCAGAATCCATGGATATGGAGGGATGACTGTATATAAATGGAAACAACATTGTCAAGGACTTATTCCTCCATGATGTAACTACATTTTAAAATGTATTTATTTATTGAATGTATATACCGCCTTTCTCCCAAGATGGGATTCAAGTACGCTTACAATAATTTTAAACGTTCAAGCTAAAATATGTATTTACAAAAATTTAAAAAGAATTAAACAACAATATTATTAAAAAACATGATTTTTTTAAAAAAAACACCTTAAAGCATATTTAAAACATAATTTCAAATAAAGATTTTTAAAAACAGCACACCACCATACACATATTATTATAATTCAAAAGCCATTCATTGTTTGCTCTGATGAGGGAGCAGGTTAGCTTTAGGCAAATGTAAAGGTCATTGTATTAATGAGAAGAACAATATGTATATGGAGCTAGTTTAAGGAAACATTATATAATATATATTTTTGTCCCCAAATATCTCCAACGGAAAACTCTGGCACATTATGACCCTCTGCCAGGCCATTTTTGGGGCAGAAAGGGCCTTTTGTCCAACAGGAAGTGACCTGAAGGAAAAGGGCCCAGAGGAGGCCGAACAGGTGGTAAATTTACCACCACCACCCACTTGCCTTCTAGGGAGCATTTTCAATTTTCAGAAAAAATCAGTGGGGTGTAGCTCCCCCCAAGGTCCTGGGGGGAAGCAATGGAACCTCCAGCCCCCAACAGTTTGCTGCTCCTGTCATAGGTCAAGAATTAGTTTCAGAATTAATCAGACACGTAATGAAACAATCCTCTTTATTCCAAAACAGCTTTAAATCTGTATTTAGTATTGAAGAATTCTGGTTATGCATGATTAAGTAACAACATTGCATTGTATATAAAAGATAGATACTTGTATCAGATGCTTCCTGATGTCGATCTTAATTTTAGAATTTTATGGAGTCTGGAGTAACACTTTTTGAAACTGATGAGGAAAATGGGAAAATGCTGGATATTGTCAATGAAGAAATTCCTGATTTGGAAGTGACTGGGTATGGTCTAGTGACAAGATCAATTAAAGTGAAGAGTGGAGTGTAAGTTCTATTTCAGATCTTGGTGTAGTGGCAAACGGTTAATTTTATGTTTGTTAGTTTCCTTTTTAGCTTTCTTCTTTTGCTTAACATTCTAGAGCAGGAGTGCATAGCTGCAGTAGGTGTGAATGCCAGTTATCACACCTACAATGGACTGCAAAACATTGATGAAAATGATGGTCTCGTTTTTGTTTGGAGGTCTTTGTGTTTTTGAAAGGATTCGGGGTGATTTCTGGATTTCACCCATGGCTTTGCTAAAGCTGGGTAGTAAATATTCTGACATAAAGGATAAATGAGTAAACTATGGTCTTGTCTATATGGTCAAAATAATCCGAACAGCATGCAAACATACGGTGATCCATTCATACAGACATGCACATAAATAAATGTCATTTGGACAGGGGGGGCAGCCAAATTCACTGCAAAGTCTGTGTGCGTCACATCCGGGGCTTCATCCGGATTTTTTCAAAAGCTCCATACGACATGCGAATGTGCAATTGTTTGAACACTCGCATTCACAGAGATATGATCAGGCAGCGTAATCTGGCTGGACAAACATGGGGGCAGGGCTAGCAAACAGGAAATGTACCTGCAGCCACCATGTCGGATTTTCAGCTAAGCAAGGATCTAGTAAGTCAATAAAACAGCAATCTTATACTCTATTTTTCTTTTTTGTAAATACGAACTATGGCTTGTGTGCACCATGGGAAACTGGTTTGTTTTTTTAAAAAATTGGCGGTGGCAGATTTAAAATCATGAGTAAATCTCTCATGGCTGCCATCTTGGCTAGGAGGTCATGCAGAGTTTAGGGGGGCTCTTTTGACCATGAAGACAGGTCGCATCATTGTGAATGCCTGCTTTTTCAGACGTGTTCGTATTTTTTCTCCCTTGTATAGACAAGACCCAAGCCTTAATAAATATTTAGTCTTAAAATAAAATAAAAAAACCCACTTGCATCTCTCTCATAAAATTTTCTTTCTCATAAAAGTGACAGATATAATATTACTAAGTGTTTCACTAAGGTCAGGTAAAGTTTGATCGTGGATGTGACACTGAAGTGTTAGTGAAATATCTGTCCCCATGATATCCAGCCTGAATAGAATTCTGGAAAACAAAGAACCCAGTCCTATGGTCTGATAGGAACCCTTTCTTTGGTACTGTGATTTTCCATGTCTGCTACTTCAAAAGAAGAAGAAATTCCTAGGGTAGCACAGAAGCACCACATACAAGGCTTACTTAGCCAAATGTTGGGCTGAGTTAGGTACTCCCTCTTAAAACATCCTCAGGTCAGTGGAATAGGGCTGGTGTCAACAAAACTGAGGCTGTAGTGAACTGGGATAATTGGTTGGAGCTGTAGTGAACCAGGATAATTTCTTTTGGCTTCTATACACCAATGGGGATATAATGTCTCACAAGGAGGTGCCTATTTTAAATCCAAATTGGAATAACATGAAGAATTAAAATATATATTGGGCTACCTGCTATGTAGGTTTGTGTCTCAGGATTTTTCTTGTGTGTCATATCTAGGTGGGTTGCATATCAGCAGAAGTATTTCTGTGGAGAACAGTATGTATTGGAGAAAGGAAAATACAAATGTTTTTTTGACTGGGGAGGATCTAGTGAAACCATCATGTCAATCCGTCCTATTAAACTGGTGAGTTATCACAATTGTGAGGAACATTTTGTCAGCTTAAAATTATTTCTTAAAATAATGTGCATTAAAAAAAAATTGCTTTTTAAAACAAAGAAATCCACCCATTGCTATTTATGCCAGAAGTGTTTAGGTTGTCCCATACATTGCAGAATGTCTTTCTACCCTACATAGAATTCTAGCTTCCTGTTGTTTTCCTCTTCATAAGATTTTTTTGCTTGTTACTATATAAGAAATATCCATTTTTAATGGAGATATTTTAAAGAGAAAAACATAGAATGCTTTTGAACAAAGGTCATAAGAAAAAAATGCAATTTAATACACAGTTTGCAAAATTTCAAATCCTATTGTAATGTATTATTAAAACATTTCCTAACAGTATATAAAACCTTTTGCCTTTATATCAGTTGTTGTTGGCTTATAGAAAATCTGAAGGTTTTGTTATTCAGCCAAAGAAAACATTTGAATGAGACACTATTCAAATCACCTTTTTGTAAACAGAAAAACTGAACAGAAAGTATTAAGTATAACAGCTGATGGGGTGCCATATTTTTCCAACCTGTTTTGAGTCCATCTGGGGAATGAGGATGATTTGAACTTACAGATTCTCTAGCATTGCCAGATATACCACCCCCTGTCCCCGGCTCTGTGCATATGAAGAATGTCAAGTGGACAGCAGAAATGGTAGAATCTTGTTGTATTGAGGAAGCCTATGACCATAGACCTTACTCTCTGATTGTAGGGAGGAAATCCTCAGCCTCCAACTGCCTTCTCTCAGGGCTTAGGATTTGTTCTCTTTATGGTGTACATATTCTGTTTAAATAACTTCTCCTTTTTTCAGGAGCCACTAGGAAATCATGAGCCCAAACACTGGGTAAGTTCTTAAAAGAACATAATTTGTGGTATAAAATTCCCCATTAAAAGCTTATATTGTTTGTTTTTTACTTAGCAGTATGCAGTGTTATAAGCTTAAATCTAGGTCTTCATCCAGCTACAACTAGTTATGATTTCAGACCTGTTAAAAGCAGTGGGGTTCAAATTCATCATGACTCAATATAGGTATTGGTTTTTAAAAAGTCCTTCATCTTAGGGGAAATTGTCTGTACATTGTTGCTTTCTTCTTGGGCATGGCTTTATTATTTGTTCTGAAAATCATTATGGGTTTTTTCCCCTCCCAAAATAGCTTATTTTCAATAGTTATCTTACTAACTTTCTACATGTATCTTCTGCATCAGTGCTTGGTAAACATTAACATTTATAAACATGAATCATAAGGGTAAGGTAAAACATAAGCGTAAATGAGGATGAAAGTATAAGTTGCCAAGTCATAAACCTCAGTTACCTTAGGCAATAAAAGTTTAGCTTATTAATAGAAGGTTTCACTGTGGTATTATTTTTACAATTATATCCTTTGGTATCCTTCTTCAAAAAGAAATGTTGCTGCAGCATACTTGTATATAGTCTTCTATAAACTCTCAAATACTCTGCATTTTTTCACATTCTTACAAAGCCAGCATCCATAGATTTTCCTTGGTTTTTTTTTTCCCGGGCTGTGAGGCCATGTTCTGGAAGAGTTTCTTTCTGATGTTTCACTTGCATCTGCGGCTAGCATCTTCAGAAAATGGTTGGGTAGGAGTGTATGTGGAGTTTATATGCTATGAACCCCTGTTGGGGAGAATCTGTAAATTTGTGTAATTGAATGGTTAGTTTCTGGGTATAGATATGCAAGGCTCGTTAGTGTCTGATTGGCTAATGGTTGGTTGATGGGCCATTATCTGCTGGAACTCCCCCTGTCCCTGGGTGGAATTCCTTTGTAAGTATTGAGTTTTGGCTCCCAGTTTTGAAATACAATAGAATCAAATCTCAACAGATTTTGTTTACAAAATTCTATTTGAAAACACAGAAATTCTAGACCAGGCCAACAACCATCATGTCACAATGCACAGAGAAGCTATTGAAATCCACAAACACCTGGACAACTTCTGGCTCCCAGTTTTGAAAAACAATAGAATCAAAACTCAACACTTACAAAAGAATTCCACCCAAGGACAGGGGGATTCCCAGCACATAATGGCCCATCAGCCAACCATTAGCCAATCAGACACTAACGAACCTTGTACAGTATTTCTATACTCAGAAACTAACCATTCAATTACACAAATTTACACATTCTCCACAACAGGGGTTCACAGCATATAAACTCCACACACACACCTACCCAACCATTCTCTGAGGATGCCAGCCACAGATGCAGGTGAAACATCAGAAAGAAACTCTTCCAGAACACGGCCTCACAGCCCGGGAAAAAAAAACCAAGGAAAATCTATGGATGCCGGCTTTGAAAGCCTTTGACTTCACGCTCTCCGCTTTTGCATGATCTTTCAGATGATCATTTACTTTTAGATTTATCTTGTCTTGTATCTTATTATATTTATAATTTCTTTAACCAACTAGGCCGTATTTTAAATCTGTATTAAAGAGACAAGAATTAAAGTGCTATTGGTGGGATTTTTATCAAAATAAGTAGTTCAGCAAAAATTGACTCTTAAGGAAAACATGGATGAGTCTTGCCATCTGCATAACATTTTCATTGTTTCTAGGCATTTGTTGTATTTCCAATATACTGCATGACATATATACTGGCTTTCCAGGTGTAGTTGTACTGCACTGCCTAATAGTCCTAGCCAGCATAGCTGTGAAACAAAATCATGGAGTTTGTGAACTGTAACAACAGCTGGAAGAACACACAATTCCTATCCCGTGCTTTAAACTACTATTAGACAAGGACGTACTTGTTAGCACACACAGTTACTCAATCAGATAACAACTGACAATGGGGAAATATTGTTTTCCTGAGTACAACTTTTTTTCTCTTTAAACTTCAGAACAATAGAGCAGTGTTTCTTTTGACAAAAGTATCTAGTATATACATTTGTTTTCAAGCAACTAACTTTCTCTTAATTCATTTTTTCAAAATGTTGCTTCTCTGTAGCTTAAAGCTTTCAGTAACACACATTTCCAGGGATCATGTATGGATTTTACAACAGAAGTTGCTGACTTTGCCTCATTCTCACCTTGTTCTTTTAAGGTTCTGCGAGGATGGTGAGTTGATTTGTCATCATTTGTAAAGCTGCTTAGAAAACCATTTTAATCATTTTTTATTTACAGCCTTCAGAGTTTTATCAGCATATTTGTTCTTACACTGTCTTGAATGTTGTCTCACTTCTTTGACGAGGAAGTGCTGTTGACTTCCTTATAGAAACATAGTGCAATTGCTGTTGCCCAAAATCAGATTTATATGTTTTAAGAAAGGTTGAGCAATCATAACCTTTACTGCTAGAGTTAAACTGTCTCATAATCTGGCCTGGCATCAGCACACAACGTGACCAGGCAAAAGCTGGAGCCCAAGGCTCCAACTCCAGCGCCACCTACCTCTGCCATGGGCTGTGTGGCCTCTTCTAAATATTGTCCTCTTGCCACTCCGTTCAGCATTGAGAAGTGAAGGAGTGAATCTTCTGTGGTTGTATGTGGGGGAGTTTGTGTATGTGAAAGAGATGGAGGGGGGAGAGACTGTCCCCATCCATCCATTCTGCAGATTTTTTTAAAGAGTTTTTTCCTCTCAAAACTAATAGTGAACTGTGTTTGATAGCTCAAAGGGCAGAACTTGATGGTCCTTCAGTGCCAAGTCAGATCTGTGAAAAGCTTGAAACTGTTCACATTCAGCCAGAGATACTGGTTTAGTATGGCAGATGTCACTTACATTAGTAGTCCCTGTTGGACGTCCCCACTAGCCTGGAAAGAACTGTGGCAGGGAAGACACAGTCGAGGATGCTTTGATCAACATATCCTGCGTGGCAGGGGGTTGGACTGGATGGCCCTCGTGGTCTCTTCCAACTCTACAATTCTATGATTCTACGACAGCCTAGAAGGACAACAAATTCCATTTGGAACACCCCCAACAGTGGAGGAGGCAATAGAGATGTCATCTTGGTTAAGAGGTGACATAATAGCTATGTTTAAATATTTGAAGGGATGTCATACTGAGGATGGAGAAAACTTTTTTGCTGCTCTAGAGACTAGGACATGGAGCAATGGACTCAAGCTACAGGAAAAGAGATTCCACCTAAACATTAGGAAGACCTTCCTGACAATAACAGTTGTTCAGCAGTGGAATGCACTGCCTTGGCAGAGTCTCCTTCTTTGAAGGTTTTTAAACAGAGGCTGGATGGCCATCTGTCAGGAATGCTTTGATTGAGTATTCCTGCATTGCAGGGGGTTAGACTAGATGACACTTGTGGTCTCTGTGATCCTATGATCTTGATTTGGGCGGCAGTCCTCAGCGCATGTAGTAGAGAATAAGCTCCAACTGAAATCAGAGATATTTACTTCAGAGTAACAGGGCCTAAATACCCTAAAGGCACCAGATCCCACCTGATTGTGGAAGCTAAGCAGGGTCAGCCATGTTTAGTACTTGGATGGGAGACTGATAACAAATCCCAGGTGCTTTAGGCTATATTTCAGAAGCAGGAACTGGCAAAACTACCTCTAAGTATTCCTTGCCAAAAAATACCCTATGATATTCATGGGGTCACATAAGTTGATAGGTGACTTGTTTAATTTGTTTATGAACGCATGGCTTTCCAGTGTTCTTCTACCAGGGTACCCAAGTTTGGCTTTCAAATTAGATAACCACTGCTGGATGAGCTTCATTTAACCATGTACTTCAAAGCAGCCAAGCATTACTGCATTGTTGCAGCAACAAGCTGTCCCATCTTTCTTTTTTTCTTTGGCCATTAAATGGAGAGTTTTAAATTCATATGTCCCCGTTGTATAGAAGAGACAGTCAAGGGCTGTCTAAATTCAAGTAGGTCTACAGTGTACTCTGTGAGTAAATTTCACTGAGTATAGCATTGCTTACATAGAACTGAGCTGCAGCTTTGTGTAGCAACTGTCTCTTGGAGGCACTGAGGGGCTTAAGTCCATACACTGCAGCTACATGGTACTTCTCTCTGTGTAATCCATACTGCAAGCTCATGCTTTGCCTCCATTTGTTAGTGGGTCCAAGAGGAATGGGACCATTTGAAGGAACCATCAAGAACACTTTGCTTAGGGGGATCTTTCAAGCCTGGAGACAGCTTTGATTATAATGTATTTGTTTTCTGTTTCTACTGCACTGTTTTGTGTTTCATTCTGTTCCCTCAGAAGGAAGTCAAATGTTCATTTATAGATTTTTTTTCCCCCATGCACATTGAGAAAATCTTAACCTATTACAACATTCAAATGTTTTTCTTTGGGTTTGTCTTTTCAGTTGGTTGCTGCATTACCAGGGGAACTCTGATTATGATCATTGTGTGCTGGAAGAAGACCTCTACACTGACCTTGCTTCCTGTGGCTGTCCAGCAGCTGCAGTCAAGTCCCTTAAGCCTGTTGAATATGTAAGAATGATATTAAATGGTCTATTTTCATAACCAGCCATACTTAGGAGAAGTCGATTAAATTTCAGAAATGCATATTCAGAAAACAACCACTAGTAGAGAAATTATCACTTTGATAGCACAGTATCTGATGTTGCGACATACATACACAGTCTTTTGAAGGAATGTAAGTTTGTCCATCTAAAAAGACTTCTTGATCATTAACTTAAAAAAAGCAGTCCAACAGAATTTGGCACAACAGAATGCCTGGGCTGGAGTAGCATCAGTATATGGCCAGATCATTTTGGTGAAGCTCATGAAGCACCTACCTGCATTTAGAGCCTGAGTCATGACATTTGTACTTTATATGTTTATAACATGAAGAAATGCTGACCTGTGGAGCAATGTGGGTAGATTGCTATTTTAAACTGGTCTGCCAAGCTATATAAGCACTTTGTGGGAATAACTTGTATTTTAAATAGGCAGTAGTTAAAAATAGGTTAGGCTGGTTGTTGACTTGGGCTCTATCTGACCCAGTAGCTAAAAACATTACCTCTGCCCCCCACAAAAAAAAAAACCCAGAAATGCTACGTTTTATGCTATTGTGCTGCTTATGAAGTGTGATGCAGAAACATTCAAAGCTTAGAAAATTAGAGTAGGAACCCCTTATCCACTGGGGATTGGTTATGGCGGGGGGGGGGGGATACCAAAAACCATGGATAATAGCAAACACCATTGAAAATAATGGGACTTCCTGTTTAAAACACCATAGAGTTGCCTCGGATGACCTAGAAAATGGCTAGAGAGGACATATTTTCTAGGAAGACTCTATGGTAGGTGTGTTGTTTTGTGTCCCGTGGATAATGAATCAGTGAATATGGAGGCCCTACTGTACTTTTAAAAAGTGTTTGGAAGTCTTTATAATTTTAGAGCCCCTGGGTAGCTGCTGCTATAATTGCTATTTTTTTAAAAAACACCCCTTTACCTTACCATTAATCAAAGATGACTCAGTTGTTATTTTGCACTTCTATATATAATGCCATAAACTGCTTACCAGTACAAAACACATTCTCCTCCCATTCTCCTCATCATTGCTTCCACACTTCAAAAAAGTACAAGGTGATATTCCTCCTCCACCATTTAGTAAGGCCACACACATGTAAAAGTAACTAAAATGTTACAGTTATACCACAAAAGGAACAAAGTTATCTTTCATTCAGTTACAGTTGTAGTGTAGTTACACTATACCTTAATTACTGGAAACAAGGATTCGTTGAAAGCCACTGTGTAAATAGATGTAGCGGGGGGTGGGTGGAACTTGGCTATTTCCTCATCCTTTTATAGAACACACCTAAGGCACTTCAAAATGCAGTTGTGGAAACCTCCTGAAAGTGGACAGCCAAAGTCTTGGACAGCAGTGTTAACATTGAAATGTGCGTAGTGCAGCTAACATGAGGGAGCAACCATTTGAATCCTCTGATACAGTGCTGTTACATCAGAGTTAATTTCTGCTGCTGCTTGATGATCCTTTCAATGGTGAGGGGGCAATCATAAAGGGCCCAGCCAGCCAGGTACAGCCAGGTGCTTGAACTAGGCTGTGTGATGTCCTTTCTGAAGTTTTTCTTTTCCTTCTGCACTGAAAGAAGCTCTGAGCAGCTACAGGGAGCCCTCTGGGAGTAATAATGTTTTCCTTGCTTCATTATTACCACTCCACCCCAATACTCCATTCAGCATTGAGTAGCAAGCGGAGAAATCCATTAGGTAGCCTTTCCCCTTGCCACTCAGTACTGAGAGGAGCAGCTACAGCAAGCAAGTGACCCCAGGTGTAATCCCTCTTCAATGGCACTGAGGTAGCATCCTCCAGAGCCTTGCTGTGTGAAGAAAACTGAAGGGGATTTAAAACATTGGCACTTCTGCCACAGCTACGTGGCACTCTCTTGGTACCAAGCAGCAAGGGGATATTTTAAAAAGCATTCCCCCGGTGCACAGTCATGCGTCAGTGGTAGTGGGCCCTGCTGTGTCCAGCTACAGTTGTCCCATCATGCCATGTGCTAATATTGCACCTGATTCATTTTCTTGCTTCTTATTTAATGAAAGTGCTAATGCAATTGACTAACAGGGTTAAGCATCTCTGTACAGACTTCTGGTGTATCCCGTACCTAAAATTATTTACAGCATGCCCTTCCACATTTTGGGTCACTTCAGTGACCTGCTTCATATGGAACAACAGACTGTCCAAGCAAGAAACAGTCGTCAGCAAAATGCTTTTTTTTTAATGGTCTCTGTGACTCAAATTATCTTCCTTTGCAAATTATGCCAGCGCTATTTATATCTTTATATTGAGAGAATGACATATTTCCCTGACTTCTTGTTGTTGTCGTTGTTGCCTTCAAGTCATTTCTGACTTATGACAACCCCATCACAGAATTTTCTGAGGCTGATAGTGTGTTATTTGCCCAGGGTCACCCAGTGGGTTTCACACCCTGGTCTCCAGAGTTGTATTTCAATGCTTAAACCATTACACCACGATAGCCCTCTTTCCTGACTTCCTGTTAGAAAAAAATTAATGTAAGTTACCAAATGATTCATCATAACAGAAAGAACAGGAAGTTTTATGCAGACATAGGAGATTTTCGGATGCCTCTTTCAGCCTCTTGCCGCGCAAGCAGCCTCCGGAGCAGTAACGAGGCTGCCGCGCAGCAAGGGGTCCATTTTGGACGACGCCATTTCTCTCTCGGTGTCGTCTGTGACTCTTGCGGCTAACATTGGAGGCGGACGCACTGTTTTTTACTCACGGACAACTTCAGTGAGTGAAAAACAGCGCGGCCGCCTCCAATGCTAGCCGCAAGAGTCACGGACGACGCCGAGAGAGAAACGGCGTCATCCAAAATGGACCCCTTGCCGCACGGCAGCCTCGTTACTGCTCCGGAGGCTGCTTGCACGGCAAGAGGCTGAAAGATGCGTCCGAAAATCTCTATAGAGATAGTTGTATCACATTGAAAAGTTAAAGTTCTCTTAAAGCACCTATTTAATTGAATAGCCTTGGTCAGCAGGGCCGGTTTAAGGAATTGGGGGGGGGCTGCAATGCTTTATTTTGGGGGGCCCATATGTTTATCTCAGGTCAATGTAACCTAACCTATTCACAATACAGGATGTTCAGGTTACAGTAGGACCCCCGTATCCATGGATTATTATCCATGGGACACAAAACAGCACACCTACTACAGTCTTCCTAGAAAATGTGTCCTCTCTAGCCATTTTCTAGGTCCTCCAAGACAACACTATGGTATTTTAAACCAGAAGTCCCATTATTTTCAATGGTGTTCACTATCATCCACGGTTTTCAGTATCCACACACACACCCCAGAACCAGTCCCCAGTGGATAAGGGGGGCCTACTGTATTACATAATCTGCCGCCAATAATTTAGTTTAGCAATTAATGTAATGGTGTAGATTTTCTCAAACAAAAGAAAGAGTGGACTACAAGCTGAACATGAGTTAGCAGTGTGATGCAGCAGCAAAAAAAGCCAATGTGATTCTAGGCTGTATTAAATAGGAGTATAGTGTCTAGATCAAGGGAAGTAATAGTACCACTCCATTCTGCTTTGGTCAGACCTCACCTGGAATACTGTTTCCAGTTCTGGGCACAACAATTCAAGAAGGATATGGACAAGCTGGAATGTGTCCAGAGGAGGGCAACCAGGATGGTGGGAGGTCTGGAAGCCATGCCCTATGAGGAGCAGCTTTAGGAAGCTGGGCATGTTTAGCCTGGAGAAGAGAAGGTTGAGAGGTGACATGATAGCCATGTTTAAATGTTTGAAGGGATGTCATACTGAGGATGGAGCAAGCTTGTTTTCTACTGCTGTTTGGCAGTGGAACACACTGCCTTGGAGTGTGATGGAGTCTCCTTTGGAGGTTTTTAAGCAGAGGCTGGATGGCCATCTGTCGTGAGGGCTTTGATTGTGTGTTCCTGCAGGGCAGAAGCCAATTGGATGGGATGGCTGTTGGGTTCCCTTCTTGCCCTATGATTCTATGATTCTAGGCTGCATTCAGAGCCTGGGAAAGTTACTTTTGGATTACACCTCCCAGAATCCCCCTGCCAGCACCCTTCGCAAGGTCTGGTTGCATTGTTCCTTTTCCAGCATTCTCTAGCCCAGTGGTTCTTAACCTGGGGTCTGCAATGTCCTCACAGAGGGTCCTCAAAGACTTGAAGACTGCTTGGCCCACCTCCTCCCTGTAGTGGAGCAGCCATATGACAGGAACCAAGGCGCTGGCTGGCTGGCTTGGCCTGCACATTGCCATTCAATCCACTCCAGCCATAAACTTGGAGGAAGAAGCAAGAGTGCCTCTGAGGGAAAGTTTAATGGATGGTGTAAATGTATTGTTTTTGTTGTTAGCTATTATTATTAGGGTTTTAAATCTTGAGTTAAGTTTTGGGACAACAAAAGATATTTAAAGGGTGGCTCTGGTAAAGAAAAGGTTAAGAACCACTGCTCTACCCAAAGGCTCTCACATAACACTAATGGGATACTGGTGTGTTTTAGTGACAACAATAAAACCATTGTTCCCAGTAATATTACTCCATTTTTTTATTTATATTCTTTATATTCTTCTGTTAAAAGACCTAGAGTGTTGTAGAAGTTTCAGCATTACACTATGACTGTGGAGACCAGGGTTTGAATCCTTACTCAGCCATGAATACCCACTGGGTGACCTTGGGCAAGTCACGCTCTCAGCCTCAAAGGAAATCAAAGGCACACCCCCTTTGAACAAACGTTGCTTAGAAAACCCCATGGTAGGTTGGCCTTAGTCAGAAATGACTTGAAGGCACATAGGCAAACACACACAAATTCCTTTTGCAGGTCAAACTCAGTTGGCAGCAAGGGGAGGAAGCTGAGGAAAAGGGGGAAAAGGAGGGAGGGGAGAGAAACCAAGACATGTTAAGAGCAGCTGGAAAGATAGGGTGGAGGGGATCTATGTGGAAGGAACGAAAGGGGAGGAAGAAAGAAGGAAGGAAAGAAAGAAAGAAGCCCTTTCTGAAGAGATAGCAGGGCAGAAAGAGATGACCCTCACACTTGCTTCCCTCCCCCCTCTCTTTCTCTCACACACACTCACCCCTCTCTGACACACACCTGGCTGGTTTGCCTTTTGACGATCCTGGGAGGAGAGGGCGAGGGAGCAGCAAACTCACTCCAGCTTCAGACAGGGAGGGCAGGTCCTTCTTGCACTTTCTCTTTCTAGTTTGGGAGACACTTTGTTTAAAAAAAAAAAGCCAGCAGGAGGGGGGCCTGGCTGTGAGGAAACCCCCCCCCCATGCTGATTTGCGGTATGGTTAAGCCGGCCCTGTTGGTCAGTAGTAAGTAATACAAAATGGATAACAACAAACATGTTAAAAGTCTTACCTAATTCCCAGCCATAGACAAATATGGATAACACCTGTCCAGAGCAGTTTGAGACGTCCTGGTTAGGGGATAACTGAAGTGTTGATACAGGCTGCAGTGCAAGTATTCATACTTTGGTACTTTGTTTACTGATGATCTTAACAGCTCTTCAGTGCACAAAGTACAGCCTTCCTCTTCAACATCATAGTAGTATTACTGTCTCCTTAAAATGTTTTAAAATAATTGTGTGTATCTTTCAGAGATGAAAAGACTAGTTCTTCTGGTCTTGCCATCTGCCTATTCATAGTTGTCTATTCCCTTTGGGAAAGCGTCAGATAAAAGAGAGTGGTTACTTCTAAAGAAACCTCATTCCTGATGTGCTGCTGGAGTGCATTTAATTCTTCCTGTTTGCTAAAAAAATAAATAAATAATTTTGGGAAGCTTTGTGTTTGTTTTCCCATGTCAGTTGGCTATTGTTAAATTAACAATGCAAGAATCTGGCTAATCTGAAAATTATTGAAACATAAAATAACTATCAGGGTTATAAATAACTATCAGGGAGATTCGGGGGCTTTTATGGCAGGAAATAAAGACCTTTGTACAAAGGTAGACTTGTACTGATCTCACTTCCAAAGAACATTCAAATTTATCAGTATGATATACTTTCTGTTTTAGGTTTTGAGAACTTTATTAGGTATTGATCCAAATATTCAGTGTATAATAGTGGGAAACATTTGGGGGCCCATCTACACGAGGGGAAAAAAATCTAAAATACTTCATAGTATTGGCATCTTGCAGCAGCAGTGACATACCTAAACAGTTTTTCTGGCCTCAGAAGCCCCCATAAGCCTCTCATTCCTGATGGTTGCCGCGAGTGATTTACTCGCATTAGTTATTCATCGCTGCCAGATGTTTGTTTTTCTAAAAGTCATCCCAAGGTACGCTGGTGTGATAGAGCAATTTTCCAATTTTATAAGAAAGCAAAACAGAAGATACTGATATTTTTTATTGCCTTGGTGAGCAGTTGCTAAGGAGAAAATCCAACATGGCCACAGTTGGCACTTGCCCTCCTAGCAAGCCCGCCCCGGCTCTCACCCAGCCAATCAGCTGTGTGCTTTCCTTTGAGTTTTTTTATTGTTCTATAGTCCAAATGAGCAAAAATGTGCATCTATCTTGAGGTATGTGAAAAAGTACTGGGAAATCTGTGAAGGCTTTTACCCCGTTGTTTTTGATGTTTTGGGCCTCCCTCCTTCCAAATAGTGTGGATTGGTGCTGGATCCTATTTAGACAGGTAGGATTCCCAGCAAATTCCATGAGGGGTATTTTCACTGTTTAGATGGGCCCTTGATCTTCTTCTGTTCAGTTATTTTGAACTTATGTTTACACATCCCTCTGATTCTCCTGTGTGAGTTAATTGTCTGTGTGGCTCTTTTGAATACTGGAAAGCAAAAGGAACTGGAAACATCCAGTGAATCAGATATAACAGAGAGACTAAGAATCAGGGTTTTATTCCTCAAATTTTGCCCAGGAACATTTTGGCCAAGAAATATTTGTATGGTTTACTTCAGAAGCTGTTAGATGAAAAGAAGAGGAGGAAATACATATGCATTGATTATAGGCAAGGTATGGTTGAAAAATAAAATAAAAATATGTATGTGTACATATGCTTCTCATTAAATTTCATATAAAATACAATAATTAAGAAGTAATATTAAACCAGATAAAATTGAATACACATAAAACAACATTCTCTAAATACATGCAAAGCAGTTTTAAAATTAACCTGCAGGGATTTCAAAAAAGTTCCTCAAAAATTTGGCAATTTCCCTGATTAGGAGGCAAAGCATTATACTTGTCCATTTTTTTCCTTTATACTTGTCCTTTATGCCCCAGCTATAGCCCTAGTTAGTACTTGGGTGGGAGACCACTTAGAATACCAAATGCTGTCGGCTATATTTCAGAGGAAGGAGTGGCAAAACCTTCTCTCAGTATTCCTTGCCTAGAAAATCCTATGGAATTTATGGGGTTGCTATAGGTTGAGAGGCAACTTGAAGGCACATACACACAGAGACTGAAGGGACCAGTGCAGAGTTAGAAATCTGATTCTGCTAGACTAGAGAATAGTGCCATCTAGCTCAAAGAGTGTCTCAGGATCAGCCACAAATAGGCAAGCTATGGGAAGGTATACACAGTCTATCTGGTCTTTTCTCCTTCTTCTAATATGCTGGGCTGCTGATGCTCTTTGGTGCCAACAGGGAATTAAATCTTTACAGCATTAATAGCCTGGAGATCATTTAGTAATGTTGCTAATCATTTGTAAAGCAGAGAGGGTTTAATTGTAGTTATCTCTGATGCTTATTGTTTTATTAGAAGGAATCCTTCTTCAACTTTCCTAATTAATAGGTTCCTACCAATCCAATCAACTGAGTTGCAAGGAGAAAGAGCCCCCCTCAACTGCACCGAGTGAGAAGAGCACCGGTGTGGAAAGTAGAGAATGAAGCAAGGAAGGCTCTTTGTTAGTTGCTGACTTCTTGGTGCTTCTCAGTTCTCAGGATTTTCATATAATGAAAAGAAGCACAAGATAGCAAGATATGTTACATTAAGTTTCAGTATAAAATTAACTTTAAATATACACAGTTACTAGCTGCATTGTTGTTGCTGCTGCTGCTGTTGCTGCTGCTGCTGTGTGCCTTCAAGTCATTTCCAACTTAGGGTGACCCTAAGGCGAACCTATCACAGGGTTTTGCTACCCAATAAGAATTAGTGGTACTGCTCAAATCACTTCTGAGTCCTCAGTAGGGTTGTGTTAACAAATTAAATAAGGATGGATTGACAGGATTTTAGCTGTCTGAATGATCTCCTTTCTATGATGTCAAAAGTATTATCTGTGAAATTATTAACTGATTAGAAAAAATGGCTTAGCTGCTCTTGTGCCTTTGACATCAGCTTGGTAAGCAAGAATTAACAGAAAAGGCTTTACATAGCATAGAGATAAGCATTATCACCTGAAGGTCATGTTGAAGATGTAGGAACAATGGCTAGGTTTTAAAAGGACATCTCTAGTTATCTGTCAATTTTAGTTCTGCACTGGCAGCTCTTGTTATCTGAAATTTTAAAGTCTCCAATGGACATAATGTTTTGTTTGTCAGAACTACCGTTCCATATGTTGGGGGTGGAAAATCCTGTATTTCCTCTAGAGGTTGAACTACAGCTCTCACTGCCTATCTCTAGTCTATCTGGAACACCAGAAATTTTGCCTTCTCTCTCATCATGTTCTGGATAGTATTTTCCTGGTCCTCCCAGGTATCTCCCTAAACATTGGCATCATTAAATAAGCTTTTCTTATTATTCATTTTTTTATGTGAGGCAGAGGCCTTGTAATACAAGAGCTTGGATTAAAACATTATCTGTGTTTCATTACTTTTGAAAATGAAAAAAAAATCAGGAAAATTATGTAGACATAATTTCTGACACTTTTCTCACAGGAAGTTATCATTGTGGAATAAAGGAATGGCACCTGAACTCAAATTCCTTAGAAAATTTGATTATTAATATGTTTGCTTTCAGTGTGCTTAACTGATATATTTATATATGTAGCCAGAATCCATAGGGGCGCTGCCCTCATGTATCTCACTTTGCTAGCATGTACATTTTCTCTCTAATTGTACTTAGAGGAAATCCAGGCCCTCTAGGATGTCTATCCAGTCCATATTTCTCATGGTCCAGTTCTGTGCATGATTACTCAGAAGTAAATTCCACTCACTTCAAAAGGGCTTACTACCAAGTAGATACGCTTAGGGTTTCTACCATAATTTCTTCTATAATTGCTTAGGTTTATAGATTTTTCATTCAGCTCCATCCAAGGACAGCTTCAATGTACCGCTAGAATCTTACCTAGACCAAAGTTTTTGCTAAAATGGTTGATGATGGTCTATATTAGATAATTTTAAGGCCACAGTGAGACCTCTTGTCAACTTGCAAACAGGGATATGCAAGAGACAGGGAAACCACATTTATCTTGTCTTTCTCAGTACAGATGTTACCAGTCTTATTCTTTCTTATAGGTGTTTGCTGAGCCATTCATCAGCCTTTTTGCTTTGGAGAACTGTGAAGGGAGAGAACTGCATTTGCAAGAAGCTGACAGTTCAGTTTTAAATAAGGAACTTCATTTCCTTATCCAGTCTGTGTGGGTGAGAAGTGGTTTGTAAGTATCATAGTAGATATGGCAAGCAGTCATTTTTGTGGGACTCTTCTTAAACAATAGCTAGAAATAGGAGGCTTCTGGTGAGGCCTCTCTGTAACATAGAAACAGGTGACAACTAATCCAGGACATATTTGAGAAAGGAAAAGCAAAATTTCTCTAAACTTATCAAGCCCTTTAGAACAGTAACTAACAATTACACAAATTGATAATGAAGCTTGTAGTATGCAAAATGCTAGACAGCTATAGAGGCATTGTTCTAGACTTTTGCTTGGTCTGACAATGCCTAATTCACCATCCCTTGTGTCCATTTCCAAGACAATGGTGTCTCTGAAAGCTGGTTTAACTAGGTCCATTGCTCTGAACTGGATTATCTTCAAGTACCACCTCATGTATCTCAGCAATATATCATCCAGATCAAAGTATGGCAGATATGACCACTGTAGATAATTTAGCCAAATGACAGACATTATTTCTTTGGCCACTTTAAATGTTTTTAAATATTGCACCTTTTTAATATATTCCTTACAATGAGATTTATCACTAACTAATACAATATTTGACTGCCTATATTTTCAGCATTGGTCTAAGCGTGACTTAAGCAAGAACCATGTTATGTTTGTAAACCCTTTTTTCAATTTTCATGCAAAATATCAATTTCAGATCAGTTTTATATTGCTCAGTTAGCACTAATTTCATACTTCATTGTGTTAATAACACTTACTTGACTAATAGAATTTAAAAACTGCTAATCTGATTTCATTTGAATACGTAATTTATTTTCCATATGTGTACAGTATTCTTTTTAAAGTCATTGATTACATAACAATATTTCCATGACAAATAACTCCATACTGCTATATTCATTCCAATGTCCTTTTGACACACAAATGGTGTTTATGTGTGTATATAAATATACTGAAAGTATGTACACATCTATATATACACATAGATATTATTTGTGTGCTCCAAAGAGTCTCAAGATACCAGACTCTGAAAGAGTAGAAGTATAGGTCTGTTAACATGTTGCAAGCAAGACACAACAGGCAAAACATACATGAATAAACTGCAGAGTTAGATCAAAGAATTTTAGTTGCAAAACAGGAAGTACACAAAAAAAGGAGGAAGGGAGGGGAAAAGGAAAAAAGAAAAAAAATGTAAAGCACTTTTAACTGGTTTTTATTTTCTGATGAGCTTTTGTGGATACAAACCCACTTCTTTGGATGCAGTAGAATGATAAATAAATGCTCAGGTATAAAGGCTATTTACATGGTTGTGGAGTGGGGTGGAATATAATAGGGTCCAGAAGGATGCAAATCATAACCCATAAAGTACACAGTTATTTTAGGAAAGGTTTGGAGGGGAAACAGCTGTAGATTATAAGAGTTGTATTTGTGATTCAAAAGAAGCAAAACCTCTTGGAAGCATTGAACTAGATAAAAACGTATGTAGTCCTCTAGGAGTCAGTGACATAGTGGTTTGAGTGTGGGGCTACGACTCTGGAGACCAGGGTTTGAAACCCTGCTCAGCAGCCATGAAAACCTACAGGGTCACCTTGGGTGAGTCACACACTCTCAGCCTCAGGAAATCCTGTGATGGTTCACCTTAGGGTTGCCATAAGTCAGAAGCGACTTGAAGGCACACAACAACAACAATAACAATCCTACTGTACCTTGAAGATGTTCTTCTAAGTTATAGATACAGTCTGGCATTTAGTATTGAAGTTACAGATTCGTAACCTAGAGTCACGGATCTGTAATTGTTCTATATTCAGTAAAAGTATGTAAATGCCACCCCAGAACCAGCAGGCAGATCAGCAAAGGAAGTCTGTTCAGTTTCCAGTTGGGGCACAAGTAGCATGATGTTTCCATCCCCCTCCCACCAGTGAGTTGAGGCTGTGGCCATCAGAAGCATGGCCCCTGCCACATGTCCTTGTCACAGCCTCACTCATTGGCAGGAGGTGGGTGGAAATGTCTCCCTCCTTGTGTGGTGCCCTGATCAGAAGCTGCATGGACCACCTTCACCTGGTGTTGGCTCTTAAGGTGAGCTGGGAGAGGAGGGTCCAGTCAGGAGACATTAGTTAGTTACACATACAGTACGGCCCCCGTATATGCCAGAGCAGTATACACGGTTTCTTTTCTCCATGTTCCATTCCTGCCGCTGCCAGCCAAAATCAGTCCTCAGGTGAGACAGCGAGGGTGGGTGGGGGAATAAGCAGGCAGGGCATGACACTGCCCCCCTCCATCCCTCACCCCCTCACCCAGCCTGGGGGTCAAAATAAAGTGTTCACTATTACCCGCTGTTTCACATATCCAAAATTACCCAGGAACGTATCCCCCACAGATATGCGGGTCATAGTGTACACATACATAACTAAGTAGCTGATATAGATCATCACCAATAGGATATAAAACAGAAAACCACATGCTTACCTTTGTGCTCTGAACAAGCCTTATGTTCTGACTTTCACAAAAGATTTTAAAGGAATTGGCAATTGAGGGGAAGGGGTTCCAATGAAACAAATCAAGATTCTGTTGGAAACGTACAAGGCTCTGAGCACACCTATATGAATGTATTACTGAGAAGTCTCACTGGAACCATCTTTTGTGTTGAATTAGAACTGGAAGCATATTATTCCAAATGTAAGCTAAGGATATATTTTTTCGGCCCATTCTCTTGTCCATTTGCCCAGTGCTAGAAGAGACTGTTGGCAAGAGCTCCTGCATGGGAAAACTCCAAATTGCTGCCAGGAGCTATTAAAAATAATCAAAAACCAATCTAAGTAGGAAGGATAATAATCTTACATACTGTGTGAGTCTGACAGTCTTTGCTTCTTTCATTATGAGATTGGCATAGGCTGCCGTCATCTCTCAAATAACTGATTAACTAGAAATGTGTAGGTACAATCTTATGTGTGTCTGTTTGAAAAGTAATTCCCACTTAAATGTGCATAGGAGTGCAGCTTTATTGGCTTGCATGTTGTTGTTGTTGTTATGTGCCTTCAAGTCATTTCTGAGGTGAACCTATCACAGGGTTTTCTTGGCAAGATTTGTTGAGGGGGGGGGGTTGCCTTTGCCTGAGAATGTGACTTGCCCAAGGTCACCAAATGGGTTTCCATGGCTGAGCAAGGATTTGACCCTGGTCTCCAGAGTCACTCAAACCACTGCACCACACTGGTTTTTATCATGGCACTAAGTATGTTATTAAAGATGGTTATATTAATATATTTAATTTGTATTCCATTTTAAACCAGGTGGATTGCCTATGAAGGCTGTAATTTCTTAGGGAAACAAATTCTCCTCACACCCAGCAAGATTTCAAACTGGACTCAGTTTAGCGGCTGGAAAGTAATTGGTTCCCTTCGTCCTGTAAAGCAGGTAATGTAATAAAAGCCACTGTAAACTATTTAATCTCTCTTATAGAAGGAATATAAAAATGTACCTGTATTTTTACATTTCAGGAATTCTTCAAAGGTATTATAAAGGTTTTTTGTCCCACTGAAGAATAGATTAGACCAGACCCAAATTTAGTACAGTGGGCCCTCAGTATCCACTGGGGTTTGGTTCCACAACTCCCCATGGATACCAAAATCCATGGATGCTTAAGTCCCATTATATACAATGGCACATTAAAATGGCATCCTTTATATAAAATGATGAATAGCAAGGTTTGCTTTTTGGAATATATGTTTTGAAAATCTTTTCAAGCCTTAAGTTAGCTGAATCCATGGATAAAGAATCTGTGGATGAGGAGGGCTAACTGTATACTAGACTTCCATTTTCTATCAGGTGTGGAAATGTGTACGTGCCATGATGCAAAACTAGATGTCTTTGGGGGGTGGAGTTAAATTTATTGGTATGCATTTTTAAGAGGGATATGTGCTTCTCCACGAAGCATGAGATGATTATTCTTTTCTATTTCAGCCAGCAGTGTACTTCAGAATAAAAAACAGGTCCCAAGACAAATATTTGACAGTTGCTGGGAATCTAATAGATGCAAGAGCCTCATCAGTATGTCTTTCCCCATTAAATGGCAAGAATACTCAGATCTGGTGCTACAGCTGTGGCCTTATCAAATCAAAGGTACTTTGCTTAACTGCTGAAACTAAAGTCTCTTGTTCCTCCTCCTAAGTCTCATTGAGGCAGGTTACTGTTTCTACTGTGCACTTAAGAACCATGAAAATGTGATCTGCAGCAGATCAACTTTATGAGGAAGAAGGGTACTCAACCGGTCCTCCTTCCTGCCCTTTCCTACCAGCTTGCTTCCTAGCCAGTCCAGATGCAAAAAATGATGTCTCCATTACATTCACAAGTTTAAAAGTTTCTAGTTTGTAGATAAGCTTTAAAGTGCAACTAGGATGCAGCCAGGTCCTGTTTTCTAAAAGAAAATAAAAAGTACTTCGTATAATTTAGGTTAAAGTTGCTTGTTTATCAACCTTTATGAGAGAATAAATTATTTGACCTCTATATCTCTTTTTAGATGTTTTAGCTGTGAATATATATTTATTTGCATGCATGTCTCTAAAATGTTGCTTCAATGAGTTTTGCGTCACAGAAGCGTTAACTTGTATCAGATATTCAAGAAATGTCAATCATGCATCAGCAAGGGGGGGGCAGAAATTCCACACCCATTGTAATTATCAGAGAAAACTCAGAGACTGAGCTGTGGAGGGCTACCTTTTAGGTGAGGTGCCTGCCCCATCCCAGCTCAATCCGAGAACCATCACCAGTAATTACTCTTTGCCCCTTGGCACTTTAAAGGCACCATCTGGGATGCTCCTTATATGGATGTGTGTGGATGGAGAAATTTAGCAAAATGATAAGCTGTTACAGTATAATGCTTTCACCTTTTTCCTGTGTTCAGGGATGATCTAGAAATTTCTTTTACTGTGCATCAAGTTGAACCTGGTAGATTCACTGATGGGTTCAAGGATGCATTTGCCTCTCCTAAACAGTGGTAATCTAAAGACATTTTTAGTAACATGTAAAAAGCCAAAGGTATTATCTAACATCGTCACTGTTATTTGCAAGCAACTTTCATTCACAGAACAGCATAATTACTATTGCTGTAGACTGGAACTCAGTTGGACAAAGAAAACAGGAAAACTGTGCTTTTTAGGAAATGTGCTACCACTGGGAACTACTTCATTTTACTTTATGGAAGGGTTGAGAATTTTGTGGCCCTGATGTTGTTGGACTGCAGCACCCAGCAGCCTTAGCCAGCACAGAAAATGGTAAAGAATGCTGAGAGTTACTGCTCAGTAACAATTGGAGGAGCAGAGTTTCCACCCCCTACTTTAGGGTATAGGCCAAATCTGCCCTAACACAAATGATCCAGCATAGACCTGAGTTTGTAGGGCATACGTAAGCCCAATAATGTTTATGCCTGTAACATGCTCATTTGTTTCTGTACTTCAGACAAAATAGCATGTTTTAAACTGAGCAGTAATGACAGTGATATTCTGTTCTCAGTGAGTCAGTTGCATACCTTGGGGGCATGATGGCCACAAGCTTCTGTTAGTGGGCAGCTGTATACTGACTGTAGTTTCCTGCAGACGGCTTTCCCCAGAAATATATAGATATTAAAGCCCATCAGGGAAATGAAAAGATTCTGTTTTCACCCTGTACATCTAGGTTAATGATGCTTGCCTTGATGTCATTGGAGGCAGAGATATACCAGGAGCCAAAGTAGCTTTGTGGGTAGAACATGGAAAAGCAAGACAGAAGTGGACGTATAACAAGGATGGGACTATCAGTTCATACCTCAGTGACCAACTTGTTCTTGATATCAAAGGTAAAAAAATGCATGAGACTGGTTTGGGGTATTGTTCTGTATGTCCTTTGAAGTTAGCACAGAAATGTATATATGCCAGCACATAGATGTTTTTATAACCCTTAAACTTATTTAAGGCGAAATCAAGCTTACCTGGAATCATTTAGGGAAGTGCAAGAGAACTCAGAGGCATATTAAAGGTCCACTTCCTGAAAAGATACTGAATAGACCCAAGTAAACACTGGAATCCTTAACTCCCCCTCTCCAATTACATAGGCAGTTAAAATAGTATGATGTTGCCATGAAAGTAGTAGCTGTAGCTGCCATAGACATCCGTATGAGGCTGTATGGACAATTCATTTGTTCATACACATTTAATCAATTTCCTTGTGAGCCCTACCCTTTAGGAAAAGTGGCTTTTTTCTGTAGGTAACATATTCGGAAGCCTTTCCCAAATTGCCACACTGTATAGTTTGGACTATAACTTCCATCATTCCTGAACACTGGCTTTACTGGTTGGTGCTAATGGGAGTTTCACCCAAGTCATCTTATTGGGAAGAGCTAAAGTTCTGCTTTAGCTTTTCAGAGGAAAATGACATGAAATTACTCCTATTCAGATAACCCCTGCCAGTGCTGACTTTTGTGTTTGTCAGTATTTTGATTCCAAATTCTCATGAACACATAACGATTTCTACCTTAGCTGTAATAGGGCTAGAACTATGAGGACCTGATACAGACTGGTGTATCTTTAGCTGCAGTTTCTTAAACCTGCCCATAAGTTACAGTAGGTTCCAGCCATTTGTATACTGGAGTTTGACTTTGACAGGTGAGAAAATATATGAAGCAAAGATTTATAGCCAGCTGTTAATCCCACCTAGAGTAGGCCCATTCAATTAAATTTACTTAAGTATTGACTTGCCAAGGTCTCATTAATTCAGTGGGTCTGTCTGAGTTGGGATTAACAACTGGCTCTAGGGCAAAGACAAAAGGGGACTTCTAAGCAACAAACTTCTGCTCTTGCTAACCTTAGACTGTGGGACTTTATTTCCCTATTCTTGACACATGCAGAACTAATTTAAAACAGAGATCATGGCTTGAATCATGTTCGCCTCAATTGTAGCAGATGTGTTGACTTAATAGTTGAATTCTGAGTTGACATGTAAGTCCCATTGATTCAGTGGGTCTACTCTAGTTGTGACAAACAGGATTCTGGGCAGTGTATATATTGTCAACAGCTTATCAACACTGTAATTTTAAGATGTTTCAGAAGTGTGACATTTTACAAGTGCCACACATATAAATGCTAGTAATTAAATGAATCTGTATTAACCATCACTCTCTCAAACTTCTGTTTCAGGAGGATATTATTATGACAGGAACCACATTGTTGTAAAACAAATAAACACCAGTGAATGTTCACAGAAATGGGACTTTGAAATACTGTGAATCCGTTTCACTGTAAAGACATAAACATATGGCCCATTGTTGGCTGCGAACACTTTTGAAAGAACTACTGAAGTCACACAGCACTGGTGCATGTTGTAGAATATACCTGAATCATCCAGCCAGAAAATCAAAAATTGTCAAATACTTCAAATATTTAGACAGGCTATGCAAAGCTCATTCTATATTATCTAATTTAGGATTTCTGTTCGCAGGTGCAAACCGAGCAGTGTCCTGTACAGCAATCATAATTAAGCAATAGCTAATACCAGAACTGACTTAACTGATTTTATGTTCCCATAAAAATGTATATTTCTTTAACTCTTTACCTCATGTAAGAACTAGTGAGAATCTTGACCTAAAATGCATCTTCTATTAGCTACAGGTTTTATGCTGTCAGTGGAAGCTTTTCATTATTGCACTATTTTATCAACATCTCTCACTTTTAAGGAAAATGATGATTGGAATCCTGTTAGTGCCTTGTGCGGCTGTAGGTGGGTAACACAGCAGCAGCAGCAGGAGGAGAAAGTCTACATGTGCATGGCTGAGAGGGAAAGCAGAAGTCATTGCCATTAGGAAGAAAGGTACCCAGCTCCAAGCAACTTATTTCTGCATTGTCCAACCATCATGCTAACACCCTAGCTCCAATTGGAAGTCAGTCATTGCAAAAGTAGGCTGCTCAGAGCCAACAGCTTTTCCTCCCAACAGCAACAACTTCTCCTTCCTTCCCTCAGCATGCAAAAAGTGCAACTGCTAGATTAGTGCACCAACAAGATTCCAGTTCATGAGTGTTTGGCCTCAGGTTTCATAACTGTATATCACTGACAATACTTCTTGGTCTGTATCTAAAACTCAAAATGGAGTGTGAGAATTGCAGGTTGAAATGCACTCAATAGATAACATATGCCAAACAATTCTAGTCAAATTTTGTATAGAAATTATTTTTAAGAGAACAGGCTGGATTCATTGGCGATTATCACACTATACTGTTATAGCACTACTATTCTACTTAAACTGCTATGGGTGCTTCCTGTGTAATCCTGGGATTTGCAGATTAGGGAGGGGCATTTAGCATTCTCAGCCAGAGAGCTCTTAGGCATCACTAAACTACAAACCCCAGAATTCCACAGGAAGCAGCCAGAGCAGTTAAAGTGGAATAATAGCACTATAACAGCGTAGTGTGATAATCTCAACCATAAAGGAGCAAATTTATCAGAACACGTGAGCACTGCAGGCCACAAGAGCTCCACAATATATCTGAATTTCAAATGTTACAGTTGCTCTTACGTTGTAAATAAGGGCCCCAACAACTTATTGTGGGTGATTCACAACATCAGTTACTTTGCTTAAATTAGTCCAAATTGGATACAAGCAAAAGCGTATGTGCTTAATTCTTTGCCTAATGGGACTTTTCCAACCTAAGTCGCAACTCACATGGGCAAAACCATTAGTAAGGATGGATGGAGGCTTTTGATTTAAAAAAAATGGGGTGGGGGGATTAAACATGCACATCTTTCACAGTAGACAATTGTTAGCACTCTGATTCCACTTTAATTGCCATGGCTGCATCTTGCAGAATCCTGGGATTTGTAGTTTGTTGAGAAACTAAAGCTCTTTGGTAGGGAATTCTCAAGGAATTAAAAATCCCAGGATTCCATAAATGGAGCCATGGCAACTAAAGCAGAATCAGAGTGCTACAATTTTGCTGTGTGTGAAAAAGACTCCAGTCCCCACGTCTGCAATTGCTTTTAAATAAAAAATATATTGGGGATGTAATTTGTATTTTTTTTGGTTCCCCAATGAACATGGATTATGTGGTGATTATTGCTGTTGTCCTTTGAATGTATCCCAGGGTGGGCAAATGTGGAAGACTAAGAGGGCTGCATCACCCGATAAGAAATCAATTTTTTAAAATGCCCCCTAGGGCCAGTGAGGACATTTTTGCCATGTTTTTAGGCCATGGGGAGGCCTTTAAAAAACAGGAAGTGGGCAGAAATCACTTCCTGTTTTAAGAGAAGGCCTTTCTTGAGCTTAAATTGGCCCAGGGGGCAAAAGAAATTGGTGAAAATGGCCCCCAGACCCCTTAAAGGACATTTGGGGGCAAAAATGTGACCCCTGGAGGGTAGCATGCAGCCCTCTGTCCCCCCCAGGGATCACATTTTGCCTACACCTCACGTACACAGTTGTCATCACTAACACAGTTATGGATCGCTATGTACCAGTGGAAGGAAAATATCTTCTCAGTGTGGTCATAATTCAGCCAAGTTTAAGCACTTTATTCCCATTGATTTTAGTAGGGAAAATTTAAGCATAGGTCTAAGCTTTCTTAAGATACAACCCTATACCCATTTACCTGGGAATAAGCCTCATTAAGCTCAATGAGCCGCAAGACTCAACATGTAGGGTTACACTTGATTAACTGGCTGGATGGTGTTAAGTTATTAAAGTCAAAGTATTAAAACTAGCCAGAAACTCATTATATCCTCCCAAAACAAATATTGCGATCCATACAGTTCTTTCTTGGAAAGGTTGATTAGAAGTATCTATACAAATTTTAAGCATGCAGAATTTTAAAAATTGTATTCTTTAAATATGGGCTTTCAAAAGAGTATGTAAAAGCTGTTTGTACCTTCTGGTATAAAGGCATAAGAGTTCCAGTTGACTTGACATGCAGAGTTGAGGCTCTACCTTTTCCCAGCCTCACTAACTTTTCAACCTTGTGTTCACTGCACCCATGACAGGCTTTGTTTAAAACAACTCAGAAGTAATTTGTGGTACAAAACACTAGTTTGCAGTGTTATTAAAGACATTCACTCCAGGCCAAAAAACCATACATGGAAATTCAGCTATGCAAAAGCAAAACCCCTTTTAAAATTTGAAAATTCTGCTGAAGAGTGAACTTTGTGTAATACAGTATTTAATCATTCTTAAAGGGCTTCATATATACAACAAAATGGAAAGGACAATTACATGCTCAGGGGCTGTTTGTAGGTGGACATATGAACTTGGAAATGGGGTCATGTAAAATCCCAAGCTGGCTCAGCACATTTATGTTCAGTATTACAGAAAGTATGATTTTAGTATATCTCAAATGTATTTTTGGAATCAAATGAAATCGAGATTGATTAGCTAAAAATCAAAAGATATGAGACTTGATTTCTTATCCTTTTTTGAAAAACACAGCTGCACAGATTCTCACCATGAAAATATTAAAACTAGAAAACCTCTATTTTTATACAGATATGGCTTTATTAATATATTTTAGAAAATCTACCTAAGGGCTTGATCCACAACTCAGCTACATTATACCAGCAACTACAGAATAGCGAACTCCATCTATCCATGGATTTTGGAGATTAGAGGTACACAGGACTACTGTCTGGTTGGAACAGCTGCTAATTTAGACAGGACAATGTGGACTTGTGGTTCCTGGCTGTTACAATAATACCTATCAATAAAAGCAGCTGTGTAGTGTCCAGATCCTGAAATAAACCTAGATGTTCACAGAGGTGCAGTGGATTGCACCCTAATAGCACTTTAAATTGTAAAATAAACCATGTATTTACTTTTTTGCATTTATATTGTGTAACTAGGATCCTTAAATGTATTTTCATCAGAAGCACTTATTTAATAAACATTTTTCTGTATGTTACCATAACAAACTCTTGAATACATTTAATAGCACAACTCTGTTTTCAGACTTCTGTAAAATTCAGTCAACTACAAAAAAGGTGATCTCAGCTGGTGCATCAGTGTTATGTAATTAATAGTGCAATTCAGTGTTACTGCTCTGGGGAAAGAACCTGAGAGAGGGCTCCACTGAACTCAGTGGAAATTGCATCTGGGTACCAGGTGCTGTGGGCTATATTTCAGAGGAAGAAACTGGCAAAACCACCTTTGAGTATTCCTTGCCTAAGAAACCTCTATGAAATTGATGGGGTCATCATAAGTCAATAGGCAACCTGAAGGCACAAACACACGTGCTTTAGATTGCACCGTAAAGCTACAACTGTAAGCACAGTTACTATGCTGTTAAGGCCAGTTATACACAGTGGGATTTATTTGGGATGAAAGAAGCATAGCTCACACCTGTGAAGGACAGCTAGAAGCCAGGATAAGCAACTTGTAGCCCTCCAGGTGCTGTTGGATGGCAACTACCATTAGCCCTAGGCAGAAGAGCCAGTGGGGATGAGTGGCACTGTAGTAAAAACATCCACTAGAGTGTGCCCATTTTTACCAGAAGATTAACCACAACCCTGTTTGTTTCTGCCACCATCCATGTACCAGTAGACAGCAACGGTTCCTCACAGGCACCAGTTATTTTGTACATCTTTTGCATTTGTTCGCACCTTGGTTATTGGTGTTGTGCGCCCTCAGACAAACTTATGGGGTTTTCTTGGCAAGATTTGTTCAGAGGGGCTTTGCCTGTGCCTTTCTCTGAAGCTGAGAGAGATAACCCAGGAGATTTTCATGGCTGAATGGGGGTTTGAACTGGAATACAAAACACTGGTCTCCAGAGTCTTAGTCCAACACTCAAACCACTACACCATGCTGGTGACGTTGCCTATCCTCTGGCAATCCTTCACATGTGACAACTACATTTGTTTGATCTAAAATAAATCCCACTCTTTTAACTGACCTTAACACCATAGTAACTGCTTGCAATTGTAGCTTTGCAGTGCAGTCTAAAGGTATTGGTATTTCTAAACACCACTAACTTGCACTGGGCACAGGGAGAGCAGCAGACAGGATTTTAATGAACCTGTGGGAATAGTTTTCAGGCAAAAGCACATAATCACAAAAGGGATTGGACTGCATTCCTAAAGCAGGGGTGGGCAAGTGTAGTCTGGGGGGCACATGGAGCTCCTCCAGAGCCATTTTTGTGGGCCCTCAGGAGTAATTTTTTTTTAGGGGCTGTGGAGGACATTTCTGCTACATCTGAAGCCCCCCCGGAACCCTTGGGAGTAAAATGGTGTCCCTTATACACTAATGCAGGCCCCTACCCTTCCACAATTTCCCACCCCGTCCCAAAGATTAATGAATGATACACAGTGTTACAGGGAAGAATTTTCTTTTATCTGGTTCATTTTGTACTATTGAGGAATGCAAACAACAACATACTATTTAAACAGATCATGAAGACTGAAAACTCTTTATCGCATTTTATTAGAAGTAATCTTACGTGTAGTATATGCACATGATTCTTCTCAGTGGCACTGAATTAAAATTAAAGTACAGTCATCCCTCTGTATCCACAGATTTGGCATCCATGGATTCTACCAGCCACAGCTTGAAAATATTCCAAAAAAAATTCCAAGAAGCAAATCTTGCCATTTTATATAAGGGACACCATTTTACTATGCCATTGTACATAATGGGACTTGAGCATCCATGGATTTTGGTATCCACAGAGGTGGGTGGGGGTCCTGGAACCAAACCTCAGCAGATACCAATGGCCCACTGTATTTGTTTATTATTTATGAAAAGTTGATTCCCCACACACACACACTATCAAACCAACCAGTTTGCCTTATTTTTTAATACCAGTGATCTGCACAGAAAGGAGGTGTGGTATAGGTGTCCTGGCACTGTAGTCCAGAACATAGACAACTGCAAGAGCGACCATTCCATATAAACTATTAGTGAAATATATCTATAAGCACTGCATAACATTCGTATAAACATACATATGAAACATATGTATTAATATTGATGTGTTAGCTTGCTTTCTCTCTTTATATTCCCTGAATTGTAATTCTTCAATAAGACTATCACTTGGTGTAACTGAGAGTAATAATAAGAGTATAAGACCCACAAAAGTCCAAAGTTACATCATGGAGTTATCATGGCATAGTGGTTTGAGTGTTAGATGACTCTGGAGGCCAAGGTTCAAAGGAAACCCAATAGGTGACCTTGGGCAAGTCACACTCTCGCAGCCTCAGAGGAAGGCAATGGCAACCCCCTCTGAATAAATCCTGTCAAGAAACCCACATGACAGTGTTACCCTAAATCAGAAGCAACTTGTGGTTACACAACAACCAACAGCTTCTGCAACAAATGGGTACACATAGGTTTTATGTTACATAATTCAAGACTGTATAAAATACACCAAAAACTGGGTTGTTTTGTGCTTCCAGCATTGTTTCATCTGTAACTGAGTAGGAAATGCACCTTATTTGCATCACTGGAAAAATATCAATGAAAATGAAGTACAGTGTGCTGGCTAGTTCTGTGTACCATGTACCATCAAGCAGCACTTACATGAAATCATAATTTCATCAAAAAGTGCTGACCCTTTCAGTTCTATAAGCTATATTACTACCCGCTATTTAAGCACAGTTTTGCTGTGGCCAGGAAAAAGCCACCTATGTAAATAAAGCATATAGGTATAGTCATCAGTTGTACCAGGAAAAGCCTCATCCTGTTCACATTTCAAGAAATAAAACTATAGCTGGGATCCTCTTGGGATCTTATGTTGTCATAAGTGGACTTGCGTCTGCAGGAATTAAAACTGCATAATTGCATAATATCCATACCTAGTAGAAGGCTGCTGTTGCAGTATTACGTAGCACAGCCAGCTACTAGTCCAATGTGTACCAGGCGCGCTTGCTGGTGTCCCATTACACAACTTGGCAATTCAATAAAGGGGTCTCTTAGCACTTTGCTACACAGCTAGGTATATATAAGGTTACATAACAGGTCATATAGGATTCCGGTAGCTATTTTTTTTGTGTCAGTCTGTACAATAAGTCTTGAGAACATCTGGATTTTCAGACCATTGCATCTACCTTTTTCACAATCTTACTGTTATGTACAACAATTATGTAAATAAGAGCCTTTCTGTGCACCACAGAATGATTTGCTCTTGGTGCACAACATCAGACTTTTTGCTTTGGCTAGATCACACCTGAAGAGATTCAAGCATATACTTTACTCATTTACTAGGGAAGACAATTTAATTTTGGCTGGATTGTGCTTTCATATTACTTCAATTAGGCATTCAGTCCACAGTGATATCACCAAGTTCTCTTTTTCTGCATCTGAAGGCAGACTCAGTTCCTCAACACAGACAGTATCACAACTCCAAAGCTGCTTCAGTGCATCCATATGGGAAAGGGGAAATCGTAACCCAGAAGTCTTTATAAAAGAAAACAAAAGACAGCATGTTAGAGAAACTGAATTGAAACAATACCAGAAAATTGTTACAAAGTACTTTATACATACCATTATACACCTTACCCACTACAGTCGTCCCTTCACATTCGCGGGGGTTCCGTTCCACGGACCCCCGCGAATAACAACTGTCCTCCCCCTCCCCCACCATAGCGACCATGGGGCCTCCGGAGGCCCCATAGTCGCTTTCCCCAGCCTCCCCACTCCCTTCCTAGGCCTTCCTGGGGCCTCAGGAAATCCTCCCGAGGCCCCGTGGATGCCTCCCCAGCCCTCCCCCCTCCCTCCCCGGGCCTTCGTGGGGCCTCTGGAGCGTCTCCGGAGGCCCCGCAGAGGCCTCTCCCAGCCCTCCGCCCTCCCTCCCCGGGCCTTCGTGGGGCCTCCGGAGCGTCTCCGGAGGCCCCATGGAGGCCACCCCAGCCCTCCCCCGGGCCTTCGTGGGGCCTCCGGAGTGTCTCCGGAGGCCCCGCGGAGGCCTCTCCCGGCCTTCCCCCCTCCCTCCCCGGGCCTTCGTGGGGCCTCCAGAGTGTTTCCGGAGGCCCCGCGGAGGCCTCTCCCGGCCCTCCCCACCCCTCCCCGGGCCTTTGTGGGGCCTAGCAAGGCCCTACGGAGGTCTCTCCCGGCCCTCCACCCTCCCTCCCCGGGTCTTCATGGGGCCTCCGGAGCGTCTCCGGGGGCCCTGCGGAGGCCTCTCCCGGCCCTCCCACTCCCTCCCCGGGCCTTCGTGGGACCTCCGGAGCGTCTCCGGAGGCCCCACGGAGGCCACCCCAGCCCTCCCCCAGGCCTTCGTGGGGCCTCCGGAGCGTCTCTGGAGGCCCCGCGGAGGCCTCTCCCGGCCCTCCCCCCTCCCTCCCCGGGCCTTCGTGGGGCCTCCGGAGCGTCTCCGGAGGCCCCGCGGAGGCCTCTCCCGGCCCTCCCCCCTCCCTCCCCGGGCCTTCGTGGGGCCTCCAGAGCGTCTCCGGAGGCCCCGCGGAGGCCTCTCCCAGCCCTTCCCCCTCCCTTCCAAGGCCTTCGCGGGGCCTCCGGAGGGTCTCCGAAGGCCCCGTGGAGGTCTCCCCGGCCCTCCCCGCTCCCTCCCAGGGCTTTCACGGGGCCTCCGGAGGCCCCATGTCGTGGTTTTGGGGGGCCCCGGGGGGGCCCTCCGAAAACCGCGAATAATCAAAACTGCGAATGTCAGATTCGCGAATGTGGAGGGGCGACTGTATTAGTCCTGTACAGATGAACTACTATTCAACATAAATATCTCAGAGTTTACTACATACAACTGTTCTGATTCCAAGTATGTTCTGATTTCAAAGCTGTTTCTGTACTAAACCAGTTTCTGCTGTCAGTAATGGACTTGATGATGGTGAACAAATGGAAATTTAATCCATACAGAGGTGTTCCTGGTCAGTCAAGAAGGCAGATTAGGGAATACAGATTCACCCTGTAATGGATATGATTATATTCACCCAAAATCTCAGGTTCACAACTTGGTGTACTCCTGGGATCTGAGTCTGGATGCCCAGAGTGTCCAAGAGTGCACTTGCACAGTTAAAACTAGTGCACCAGCTACACCTATTCCTTGAGAAGTCATAGTTGGCTATGATGACACATGCCTTGATTACATCCCATTTTGACTACTGTAATGCATACTAGCTGGGGCTGCCTTTGGAAACTATTCAGAAGCTTTAGTTAAAATGCTGTGGACAGACTGTTGACTGGGGCGAGTTACAGGGATCATGTGACTCCCATGGTGAAGCAGCTTCACGCATGCATTTGGAGAGTACTTAGAAGAGAGCTTTTCTCAGTGGCTACTCCCAGACTGTGGAATTCCCTTTGCAGGAGGTCTGACTAGCTCCCACCCTGCTCTCTTTCTACCAGCAGATGAAGAGGCTTTTATTCAGGCAGGCCTTTGAGTTATAGAGCAGTAGTGTGTCCATGTGAAGTGGTGTACTATATTTTAAATCTTTTATTGGAACAGAAATTGTTTTTAATCATATTTTTAAACAATATTGTTATTCTTTCTTTTACTTTTGCAAACTAATATTTTAACTTAATCTTTTTTAAATTACTGTAAGCCATCTTGAATCCCATCTCAAGAGAAAGACAGGATATACATTCAATAGATAAACAAATTGTTTTCATTGTGGGGTACTATGAAACTACAAGTAGCCTTTTGTCACAACGTTTTTATTACACTAATTCACCTTGCATTCCCAATTTGAAAGCTAAATGGGGTGTGAAAAATAAACAGTAACAACTAGCTGAAGTGAAGCATTAACACAATGCAACGCAAAGTTTAAATACTTACAGATTCACTTCAGCTCTCAATGCCAACACTGCCTACCAAAGACAATGTCTCTGTGTTCCAGGAAAATGGACAATTCACAACCCCCAGTGTAATACACACATTCCTTCTCTCAAGCATGTAGGAAAAACACTGCTGTCTTATCAGAAGGAACAGAGTGCATTTATTAAAAAGAAATTATCTCACTGTATTCATTACATTGTTATTTTACCATTGCTGTAAGGCAGTGCCTTTTCACCCATGAACACTTCATGGTTGGGTAGGCTTCTAGTCCAATTGCTAGCAGTAGTCCAATACTAAAATAAAGGGCACTGGGCTAACTAGGAGTTAAACAAAGCCTTGTTATCTATGATCAGTAACCAGGTCCATAAAGGGATTGCCTTTAGCAATGTGAGGGTTTTGTTGTAACAGCAAACTGGCAAATCTTAAGTCTGAAATAAGCCAACTCCACCTGATTTCTGTTCTCCAATTTGCTTTATTTAACATTTAGTGAGAAACACTTCTTTGAAAAAATACGCAGGATAATCTCCAGCATAAGCATTTTATCAGAGAACTGGAAAAGAAATCTGTTCTGTAACTCTGCTGTGGGTGTTACTCCAAATTTTAAAAGACCTCCCCAAGGCACTGAGCCTATTTTGAAGTTCAGCACCTTGAAGAGCAACTTTAAAATTAAGACGAAACTCCTGGTTTTAGAGCCATCAGCTGCCACTGGTAATAAAACACATTTGGCAGCCTTAGCTGTTAACTATGATGGGTAAACAGAGCCTCTCAGTTCAAAGGTAATGAGCTGCTACAAGGAAACACAGCAAGTGTTGCTTTAAACCCTAGTTGTGGTCTTTTCTACAATAGGGAAGAGAATCATGAGGTGCTCCAGATGTTGTAGGGATACAACTTCCCATACTCCCCACCACTGGCTATGTTGGCCAGGGCTGCTGGGAGGTGCAGTCCAATGACATCTGCAGGGCCAAATGATCCCCATCCTGACCTAGAAGCATCTGGCTGGCCACCACTGAACACTGGATGCTGAACTAGATGGCTCTTTGATCTGATCTGGCAAAAAGCCCCATATACCTAAAGGGAGCAAGCAGATTCTAAGAGACATGACAGAAGATGACAGCATGACAAAAAGATGCTGAGCACAGAGGGGAGGACAGTCCTCATGCATTCTTAAAATGAGGAGGGGCTTCAGGACTGACAACACCACTATGATACATCCTCATAAAAGGATCTAATGTATAAATGAAAAACGAACCTCTACTATTCCTTCCTCATTAGTAATCTCCTCCCCCATCATATGGGTTTCTCTCTTGTTCTTTAAACAGTGATACACAAAGACCATTTCTTCAAGTGAATTATCCTGAGGAAAAGGAAAAGAAACTCAGTGTTGTATATTACCTAGCAGTCAACATGAAAGCATTTCCGCATAAAAACTATTTCCCTCCTTCAGAATCAGGCAATTCCAAAAGCCTCACCATTCATTTATGCCATTCTAAGGTAGTTAATTTTGTTTAGTATGTCTCTTATAAAATAAAATGCCTGCATTAAACACCAACCTATGCTGTTCTCATTTTTATGTATGAATATATACACACAAGCAATTTTAGAAAAAAGTTACCAAGCCTAGCTTTTCCAGTCCTGCTATCTCTTTCCTCTTTTAAAGGAGAGCAACAATATTATTATAATGTCATGATCAATCCCAGTCACATGCTATGGGATGCAAGTAAGCAGCCTAAAAATAGAAAGCAGGCAACATTACCACACAGAAAGCCTCAATAAAAAAGCAAGTCTCCACAGGCACTTCCTCTGTACTCACCAAAAGTTCTTGTTCTGGTTCCACTGTAATTACTATATAGTCTTTAAAACGTAACCTGACTGTGCTGCTTAACTTCGGTAGCACTCCACCTAAACAAGGAAAGACAGCCACATTATGTGAACAGAGGAGCACGTAACCCAACTTTGCTGCTTTTTTCTCTCAACTGAGAAATGCTGCAGGTATCACCGCAGCTGCCAAATTCCAGAATTCCAAATTGCTGCTAATTCAAGTGGTTTGCCTTAAGTGTTAACGCTTGAAATGGGGACTCCCAGAAAGTCACATTTAGAAAAATATCAATCTTTCATAAGCTCCCCTCTCCCAACTTAAAGATCAACAGAAATTTGAAAATTTCAAATTTTCTCCTAAGGAGAATTCTGCAGAAATATAACATCAACTCTGGCTATTTGAACCATTAATTACACATTAATTCTTCTATGGCATGCCAATCTGTTCCTGTGTAACTGATAAATACATTATTTTATACATCTATGGTACAAGTTGCACTCTATTATGAAGAACACCCACAGTAAACGTAAATGTTACCTGGAGCCAAAGAGTCAAGAGTCGTTCCCAGGAAAGGAGGTAATCTGTTCTGAATAAAATCTTTTTTCATGTCAGATGATTTCAGTTCCTTGCCATTATCTAGACGGTTTGCAAGGCATCTCAGGAAGCCACTTAATTGCTTTGATGAATCAGACAAATCCATCTTCTAAACATAGGAAACAAGAAGAATTTATGTTTACAAGAACCTAGTTTA
This sequence comes from Gambelia wislizenii, assembly GCA_030847615.1. NCBI lineage: Eukaryota > Metazoa > Chordata > Lepidosauria > Squamata > Crotaphytidae > Gambelia > Gambelia wislizenii. Next base: position 310,738,759 of record JAUMIR010000003.1, on the reverse strand, counting down.
CTTGAGAAGGCAATCCAAAATTCTTCAGGAATTGCAGATGCTAGCTTCTAATGAGACTTAGGCAGAATTTTTAAAAAGGATTATTTTAGTATTGAGCAAGAGTTGAACTCTTGCCACAGGATGGGAAAGGCAAAACTAACCAAATTATATGGATTCAACACCACACTATGAACTCCTAGAACACATTCATTTGGGTTTAGTTAATTTATTTATAATTTTTTAACATTTGTCTTTAGCTAGCTGTAGCCCAACATCTAGAACACTAGCTCTGGTATCTTCCAAGCTATGTTTTATCTACACTTACTTTAAGAAATTATAATTCACATCAGCTTCTATCATATACTTTTTCTCAGGATTGACTTTGGCTTCATTTAAAACAGTCCTTTCCATTTTATGATCTTATTACAAAGAGATCAAGAAAGAAAAACAGTTTTGCCAATTAAGAGAAATATGGAAGCAGTTCAAAATCTGGCACTGTACTGGACATTCAAGAACCACACAACATACAAAACCTGCTACTAAGGACAAAGCTGGTATCTCTTCCAAATTATCATTTTGGAACTACCGTTAGATAGGTACAGATGTACTCGATGCTTAAAAATGAGACTATTAAAACTTTTCTTCTGGGAGCAGCTGCATATTATTTTGTTGGAATTTTTTAGTGCTGTGTAATTACCATCATTAACTGCCTTGGAATGCTTTTCCGAAACTCTATGTCTTCTTTTGCCATATCCAAAATAAGCCCAGGAACCACATCCAAGAAGAAATCTCTCCAAGAGCTGGCAGGTAGAAGACAAATCAAAGCCATTAATGAAAATTCAGTCTGGAGCAATATTTCTTGCTGAAGATAGGGTACACAAGAACGAGCTTTCAGACTGAAGCCAAATACTCACCTAGCACAACATCCTGTCTTCAATGCTATCTAATCCAGATAGATTTAAACTATGAAAATTTTGGGGCAACTGCTGTCATGTCACAGATTACTCCCAGTAGTCTAATGTCTCAGCAGATTCTCAGAATGTATATGTATGCCAAGAAATTCAAGTTTGAAACAAAGTAAAGGCTGAGCTTGCTTTCAAGAAGCAGTGCAGCATTTTGTACCAATTACAGCTTCAAAGTCATCTTCAAGGGCAGCCGATATAGAAAGCACTGCACCAGGAATCAACACTGGAAGTTCTAAAAACATGGATCAGCATGACAATATCCTGGTTCTCCAAGAGGGGGAGCAGCCTACACAGCACTGATTCCCTAAAGACCACAACCACCACAAAATGACAATTAAGGCTGTAAATCTGCCAAAAGTCTCTATATTGATTATCCACAAATTTAAATCCTCTAGAATTAAGGGAAAACATGAAAAGCCTCTCTTGGCCTATTCATATGAGCCAATACTTAACGAAGGTTGGCATGGTGTAGCGGTTTGAGTATTGGACTGGGAGGAGTCTGGGAGACCAGGGTTCAAATTCCTGTTCAGTCATAAAAACCTACTGGGTGACTTTGGGCAAGGCAAACTCTTCAGTCTCATAGGAAGGCAGTGGCAAGGCTGGAAGGTGTCCAGAGGAGGGCAACCAGAATGGTAAAAGGTCTGGAAGCCATCCTCTATGATGAACGGCTTAGGGAGCTGGGTATGTTTAGCCTGAGGAAGAGAAGGTTAAGAGGGGACATGATAGCCATGTTTAAATATTTGAAGGGATGTCATACTGAGGATGGAGCAAGTTTGCTTATTGCTACTCCAGAGACTAGGACACAGAGCACTGGGTGCAAACTACAGGAAAAGAGATTCCACCTCAACATTAGGAAGAACTTCCCGACAGTAAGAGCTGTTCGGAAGTGGAATACACTGCCTTGTAGTGTGGTGGAGTCTCCTTCTTTGGAGGTTTTTAAGCAGAGGCTGGATGGCCATCTGTCAGGAGTGCTTTGATTGTATATTCCTGCATGGCAGGAATATAGATGGCCCTTGTGGTAGCTGTATGTACCTACCTAACACCCTTATCGACCTACACTGTATAGCACTACTGTGCCCCTTTAACTGCATTGGCTGCCTCCTGTGGAATTCTAGGGGTTGTAGTTTAGTGAAGCCTAAGAACTTTCTGGCTGAGAATGCTAAATGCCCCTCACTAAAAAGAATACTACGCGAGGGCATTTTTGAGTGATTGTACCATGACATAACGAAGTAAAGGTATTGCGGAATACAACCCTTACCTGCTACACATGCCCTCCATTCCATTTCTGCAATGGAACGACAGGTTTTCAAAGTGCTACACGCAGACCACGGACCATATGATAATCACGCCTCCCCACAATCTCCCCCTCCTCCATCTTTAGAACGTCATTTCCTCTAGTTTGTATGCGCATGCGCCCCTTTTAAATTAATGTATTGTGTCACTCCCCCAATCCTTAATTCAGCTCACATGGAATTCTGCTCTGTCAGCTTGTATAAGCCTTTCTGGCAAACTAGGCAGTGTGTTGCTCTTATAATTAGCAGGTCATTAGTTTGAGACTCACATGAGGCAAACCTTTCTTTTAGCATTTTAACATTTCCTCCCCCCTTCTCTTCCTCCACCCCTAAAGACTTATATTTGTTATTTCAGATACTAAACTAAGTAGCTGATACAGGATTCTGGCCAATACTTTTTAAAAGTCTACTTTCTGTTTCAAGGTGGCATTTTTCTAAGTGATCATACATTGCATCCAAGTGACTGTTAATGGCTTTCCTTTCTTTCCCTTGCCTTATAAACATAAGATCAATTTAACCACCCACATACACACCTTTGAGAGCAAAAGGGGATCTTAATTGCACTGCCAAGAAAGAAGAGAAGGGAGAATGAAATGCTAAAATGCTAACAATGATAAATGGAGGAATAAAAGTTTGCCCTATGTCAGCATCAAACTGACAACCTTCTGATTATGAGACCAGGACGCTCCTTAGTTTATCAGCACAGCTCATACAGGCTAAGGCAGCAGAAAACCAAGGGTTGATAGCAGACCCCTGATGGGAAGGGAGCCAAGTTTTTCAAAGCACTGGGGGAGAATACATGTATTTTAAATGGAAAGGAAACATTATATCAAATGTAGTAAATGCAAGTACAGTTGCCCCTCCACATTCGCGAACTCAGCATTCGCGGTTTTAAATATTTGCGGTTTTAAATATTTGCAGTTTTGGGAGGGCCCCCCCACCCTCCCAAAACCGTGACAGGGGGCCTCCGGAGGCCCCGTGAAGGCCCGGGGAGGGAGGGGGGAGGCCTCCATGGGGCCTTCGGAGACCCTCCAGAGGCCCCATGAAGGCCCTGGGTGGGAGGGGGATGGGCCGGGTAGGCCTTCACGGAGCCTACGGAGCCTCCGTAAAGGCCCTGGATGGGAGGGGGATGGGCCGGGTAGGCCTTCACGGAGCCTACGGAGCCTCCGTGAAGGCCCTGCGTGGGAGGGGGGAGGGCCTGGTAGGCCTTCACGGAGACTCCAGAGGCTCCGTGAAGGCGCTGGGTGGGAGGGAGGAGGGCCGGGGAGGCCTTCACGGAGCCTCTGCAGGCTCCATGAAGGCCTTGGGAGGGGAGGGGGGATGGCCGGGGAGGCCTTCATGGAGCCTCCGAAGGCTCCGTGAAAGCCTTGGGAGGGAGGGGGAGGGCCAGGGAGGCCTCCACGGGGCCTCAGGAGGATCTCCTGAGGCCCGTGAAGGCCTAGGAAGGGACTGGGGAATCTGGAGAAAGCGACTATGGGGCCTCTGGAGGCCCCATGGTCGCTTTGGCAGGGGAGGGGGAGGGCAATCATTATTTGCGGATTTTTCACATTCGCGGGGGTCTGGGGAACCTAACCCCCACGAATGTGAAGGGACAACTCTATTGCTAAATGACTGTATTGGTAAATTTAGCTGCTGCAGAATTTTGCAAGTTTGGGGTTTAAAAGTTAATAGATAACTCGGGAATGAAGTTATTAGGCTGTGAGTTTGACTGCAGGAAGCGACCAGCGGAAGTTGTATGCCAGGGAAGCAGGAGGAACAAAACATTGGGGAGCTTTGGGCTGAGCAGGCATGCCCACTCCTCCAATATGTTTTTACATCAGCCAGTCGCTGCTGTGGAAAGTAACTATTGCACAGTTAACTATGGTGGTTTTAGATCGCAATGGATTCCATTCCCTCGCAGTGCCCATGTATTTAAAAAAAAATGCTTCTGGGACTCAGCGCAAATTGTACAATCACCGAAGGGGGTGATGTTGTCTGGTCAGAACAGTTTTAGTTGCGATACTGTTACTGAGTCATTGCGCTGCAACGGGTCGTGTAGTATTTCTCTAAAACTGCAAATCCCAGGATTCCATGGGAGGCAGCCATAGCTGTTGGGGTAGAATAACAGTGCTATCAAAGTGTAGGATGATAAACAACAGGCAAGGTAAAACAGCTACTGCCTCTAGAATCCCTTATTGAGCAAGTGTGAAGAGCAAACCAGAGAGAAATGAGGAAATTAGATAAGCCTGCCTCATCATCTACACCCAGCATGTTTAAAAAAAAACAAAACAAAAAAACAGCATAGATCTGCTCACCAAAATGGAAATCACAAGAAAATCAGAAGCTTGTGAAAGAATTTGGTATTCACGGATTTGGTATTCACAGATTTAGGTATTCACAGCTTGAAAACATTCTTTAAGAGGTGATAGTCCGGAACGCAAGTCTTGATTTTGCCATCTTGTATAGGTGACACCATTTTGCTATCCCATTGCATATAAGGGGACTTGAGTATTCACCAATCACCACCCACATGCAAATTCCCTCTCAACATCACAATCCACTCCTGCCATTCAATCTATATCTACACCCCCAGCCTCACAAGGTCCCCTCCCTCCTCTCACTCCCTCAGCCACTCACTACCCACATGTAAAGCAATGCAATAATACCATGTAGCTGAACCATGTGAAAGGAACGCTGCCACTCCAAGCTCCACACCGCAACCACTGCTTGAAACCCTGGTGTATGTTAGGCCGGCTACAGTTATATATGCGTATGTGTGTGTACAAGGCTGATCTGACCAAGGCTGATCTGACCTGGTTGTTTCATTTCACATGTGCATAGTATGAGTTTTGGATAAAAAGTTTGCTGAAATATGTTGAACCCTGTTCTATTTAATTATTTTATTTATTTATTTATTTATACCCCGCTCTTCAGCCACAAGGCTATCAGAGCGGCTTACAAATTGTTTTAAGCAATAGCTATTTACACATCTAACTGCATTAAACAGTTTCCAATGTGTTAGCTAATTGCCCCCACAAGCCGGGTACTCATTTTACCGACCTATGAAAGGATGGAAGGCTGAGTGAACCTTGGAGCCAGCTGGAATCGAACTTGCGACGTGGTGGTTTGCAGTACTGGCATTTAACCACTGCGCCACCAGGGCTTCCCTGGCGTGGGAACCTATCCCTATTCTTCTCATGTTATTTCTGCCTCAGGTACCAAATCTTCTATTAAAGAAATAATGCCCAGTGTTACAAGTTAAACCCAGAGTTCTACTCTTAACACCAGGAATACATTGAGAAGCTGGAACGTGTCCAGAGGAGGGCAACCAGGATGGTGGGAGGCCTGGAAGCCATGCCCTATGAGGAGCGGCTTAGGGAACTGGGCATGTTTAGTCTGGAGCAGAGAAGGTTGAGAGGGGACATAATAGCCATGTTTAAATATTCGAATGGATGTCATACTGAGGATGGAGCAAGCTTGTTTTCTGCTGCTCCAGAGACTAGGACACAGAGCAATGGGTTCAAACTACAGGAAAAGAGATTCCACATAAACATTAGGAAGAACTTCCTGACAGTAAGAGCTGTTCGGAAGTGGAATACATTGCCTTGGAGTGTGGTGGAGTCTCCTTCTTTGGGGGTTTTTAAGCAGAGGCTGGATGCCCATCTGTCGGGAATGCTTTGATTGTGTATTCCAGAGGGTTGGACTGGATGGCCCTTGAGGTCACTTCCAACTCTATGATTATATCTAAACTTCTTCTGAACAAATATTGCTGAGAACGTCCCCCGACAGGGTAATCTTAAGGCAAACCTAAGTCAGAAACAACTTGAAGGCTCGTAACAACAACCACAAGACTTAACATTGTTTCATTCAAAGCAAAATATTTCAACTTGCCAATTCATTCAGTTCGCAGTCAATGGAAAGAGAGCTATGCTAAAAACATAAGGCAGGGTGCTTACTGGTTCTGATAGGTGCTGATAGTCACATGAGTAGAATGAGATACACCGGGAGGTGTGGCAGCTTGATGAATAGTCCCTCTTGGAAAATATAACAAGTCTCCAGGCTGGAAAAAAAGTTAATTTGAAAGTTTAGTGCTAGACTGCTGTGCTTACAAAAGGAATAAAAATAGGTACTCTCCCCAAAGCACAAACCATTGAATACAGAAATGTGTCATGTCATAGAATGTTTCCAATTCCATGCAGAGATTTACCATAACAGAAGCAGTTCTATTATTATCTTAAACCTAAACTATATTGTTTAAATAATATATTACAACACATTACTGTACCTTTAATATGAAGTCATGTGTGGGAGTCCCAATTTTGTCCTCAGGTTCAGCACTGTATTGTTGAGCTAGATGTACAGTAGGCTCGTAGAGCCGCCAATGTTTCTCTCCCTCAAGCTGCAAGATAAACACCTACAAAGAACATAACCCGGGAAACATCAAAATGCCCCACAGTTCATCAAACCTTCACCTAACCCTACAGAGGCATAAACATCAGCTGAACTCCATTTAACTGATAGCCTTGAAGCACTGAGAGTAGCAGGATTTACGTCAAAACAGAATCCCCCTTTACATGAATCCAAATACAGGGACACTTATGATTTTTATGCGTAACAGATAGCAATGGACAGACTATTCAAAGACTGGTGTGTGTGTGAAAAAAAAGGGCTCCTACAGTATCAGGAAACCTCAACACAGAGAATCCTCCTAAAGCTTCTTTTTCCATTTTTCCCCAAGTCACCAAATAGATTCAGAGGACTACTCCTGCCTCCCTAGCCCAGACTCCCTTTTCTCATGTCCCCCCTCCCCAGACACAGCCATGAAGTGGTTGTGGGGACAGCAGGAGGCAGCCAAAAATTGTCACTGGCTATGTTCTCACAGCTGGAGTGCATGACGCAGACATCCAGAACTTCCTAGAGTTCTCCCAGAAAATGACATCATTACTGTTTGCCACCTATCGGGACACAACTGACAACAAACCTCCATTGCCTCCATATACTGTAGATCCAGCCACTACATGGCCATGTTGGGGGGAAAGTTAAGTAGGGAGGGATTTTCTCTCCCCCGCCCCAGAACTTCTTAGAAAAAATGTATTTATCCAACACTTTCCTGCAGTGGTGAGAACACAGATTAAACTATTCATCCCTGCAGGGAAGCACAAATGATTTAAACAAGCACATCTCTATTAACAGACACATACAGTGAATGGTACTCCTAAAAAGGAGACACAGCATGGTGGTAGGAGTGTTGGATTATGACTCTGAAGACCAGGATTTGAATCCCCAGTGTTCAAATTCCCACTCAGACAAGGAAACCCACTAGGTGACCTTGGGCAAGTCACACTCTCTCAGCCCCTCTGAACAAATCTTGCCAAGAAAACCCTGTATAGGGCCATCTTAAAGTCAGCATGAGTCAGAAATGGCTTGAAGGCACACAACAGCAAAATCCTGACAAGACTCATGATCAGGAACCTTTTGTGAGTGCTCTTACCTCAACATCATCATAGTGTGGAGGAAGGCCTTGGGACCCTGGAGGAGTTATGTAAACATTAGATCCAACCAATGAGCCAAAGAAGCATTCCAATTTCTCCTGGATCCTCCAGAGCTCATCCTTTAAAAAGGGATGGTAGGGGGACAGAAAGAGGAGGGGAGAGAGAGTGTGTGTTAGTTAGTATGCCAAGGTAGCTATCCTTTCTCCTCCCAGTTCCTCCACCCATCATGTTTACATTCTACTCTTCCAAATACACATCTCAACCTAAATAGGATGTCCAGATGACCTACAGGAGAAAAGAGTCAAACAATAAAAAATGCAACATCCACTAAGGAAAGAGTGCCTCCTGCTGCTGCAACAGTATATACAGTTGCTGTATTATGTGAAAACATTTCAGCAACTAGGCCCAAAGCAAGCAACAAAGAAAAAGGGAGTGTAAAAGATGACAATTTGGGTCTTTCTTCAAACCAGCTGAAATCTAGCAGCAGCAATTCAAATCTACACAAGCAGACCCTACACTGTTCCAAGGTCTGCAACTTTTAACCCTCAACCTAATTTCAAACAAAGCATGTGTGCTAGTCACATTACCCCCATTAAATACTGTAAAGAATACTACATTACCATTCAATTCAGACTGTTTCACCGCTCCATGAGTTAAAAGTCAAGACGTAGCTATATGCCAAGTAGGACTGACATAAATACATGAAAAACCAAGCAAACTTCTCACTCATTTTAGCAGTGTTCCTAGGCACCTTTCAATCCAAGTCAGCAACAGTTGCATGTAGCACTAAACCCAGGTAGAGGATAGGCACATGAAGTTCTACAGCCTGTTCCCTAAATCCTTTTTAACTGTAGTCTGGGTCAATCCAAGCTTACCACTACAAAAGCAACCAGAAGCTACAGAAAACCAACAGATCCTACCTTAAATCTCTGGGGCTGGTGAAACTGTATTGTCGCCTTTTTCTGATCAAAGTCCTTCTTCAGCTGAGCATAGTTGACTTTACCATCTTTGTTAAAAACCTTCTTTTTCCCATTAATACACTTGCAGACGTTAATGTCCCTTCCATAATATAAACCATGTTTGACTATGCCTTCCAAGTCAGTTAACTGAAACAGTGACTGATAGTAGGAAGCCACAGTGGGGTCATCTCGATGAAGTAGCAATGGCTTTTTCTCCCAGTACTCTTGAAAAAATTCATCCTGATTGACAGGCAAAATCAAACCCTCAAATACATTCTGTGGATGATCACACTTCCAAAGCAAAGGGCAGGTAGTTTCCACTTTGGGTTGTTTGCATGGTAAATGTTGTTCCCTCTCAGTTCCAGACTGTCTCTCTACTTTCTTGGACATAATCCTGTTTAAATAAGAAAAGAAATTAACAGTGTCATCATATGCATGTTTGTGCAAAACATTCTCCACCCAAGTTCAGTTAGACTTACTCTTAATCATGCATAGTTGTGCAGCCAATTTTGGGAATATCCCATTGAACCCAGTGGCACTTACACATCTGTAAATTTATTTAGGCTCAGGCTGCATGATATCAATATACTAAAGCTGCATTTCTACATCTACTCTAGTGGTTTAAGTGTGAGACTGGACTTTGGGAGAATAGTCCCAACTGAACCATGAAACTCATTGGATGACCTCAGACTAGTCATTCTTTTCCAATGATCTACCTCACAGGCCTGTTGTGAAAATCAAGAGTGAGACGAATCATGGGATTCACCATCACTTCAAGCCCACTGGAAAAAAGGTGGGATTCAAATGTTAACTAATACATGAATGACATGCAGTATTTCAAGGCAATTAAGGACCATCCAGTTCAGTGAGACTTAGAGCCTAGTATATCCTGTCTGATCTTGGAAGCTAAGCAGGGTCAGCCCTGGTTAGTACTTGGGTAGGAGACCTCCAACAAATACCAGGTGCTGTGGGCTACATTTCAGAGGAAGGAACTGGCAAAATCACCTCTGCATATTCCTTGCCTAAGAAAGGCCTATGAAAAATTAATGGAGCCACCGTAAGACAAGAAGCAACTTGAAGGCACACATGCCCACACAGAGGGTCAGACTGCATAGGGTCAGACTGCACAGCTGCAATTCAAAACACAGAGCTGCATCGATAGGGCACCAAATATGAGTGTTTGAGGCTTAAGTGCAAGTCAGCCTAACTTTACCAGTTAAGCCAGAATTAACTCATATGAAGTAACTGAAAGTATCTGACAGGGCAAGGAGCAAAAAACTCAGGGAAGGATATATTCCCTCCCACTGAATGCCCAAAGCAAAAAAAGTACTGTATACTGAATGTTAAGACACTGTGCAATGTCCATGCATGAGTAAGTAGCCTTAAGCAGTTTACTACCACTGCATGAGTTTTTGCCTCTTAATACCTCTTCCTGCTACAGACTCACAGCTCACCTTCTAAGTTTCAGAGAGGCAGGATTTGAGGGAAAGTGAATCTCATCTCAGCAGATGAGGGTCACCTCAGCTCTTCAAGCCTCCATTATCAGATTGCCTGCATGTTCATTTTAAGATAAAGCTTTTAAAATGTTGTTCTGTCTTCGGTTCCTGAGATCCCATGACATTTTTTGTGACAATGGTAATTGCCTGATGTCCTCAATCCACCTTCCCATTCTCTCTGCTGGGAGAACACTGCCTGCCTGTTAGGCAGCTGCTAACAGTGCCAGGAAAAAAACACATCCTATAAAATATTTTTGAGAGGGTTTTTATAAAAAAAGGCACCAGAGACAATATAAGAAGAAGCCCAAAGATGTGATTGGCACGTCACAATCACGCCATTTAACAACCAGTGCAGCCTCTGGGCAAGGAAGGCAATTCATAAAACATTAGTGCTCCTTCCTGTCTGTTATATCTCAAACTAAATATTTTAATGGTTACCACTTTATGCCCCCCTGCGTTTAAAACTACTTAAGGGCTGCAGGAGAACAGTGCTAACAATAACAGGCAGATGCCTAGTAGGAGAGAAAGGCAAGGAGAATGCAAAAATTTGTTCTGCACATACATTTGAGAATTGTCGGCTCAAATACTGAAAAGGTAAAAAAAATAAGCAACACAGATACACAGTATTTGGAAACTGGATCTTTCGTTGTTGTTTAGTGAACATCAGTCTTTCAAAATAACCCTTTCCGATAACATTTACTCTTGGCATTTCTATGGCACATTAGAGTCTAGAAATGCTTTATTTTCACTGTACAGTACTTATATTCCACCTTATATCTCACCTTCATGAGATTAAAGTAACTATGCTCAGCAAGGGGTTCAGCCTTCAGACCATGCAATTGTGTACTTAGCTTCTTACAACCACCTTTGAAGCTATTTTACTACCCTGTCTGTAGACAGGAAGACATGTTTGCCCAAGGCAAAGCAGCAGCAAGTTCACACTTGAGCTGAGATCCAAATCCAGAACTGATGAATATAAAACCCATGCCTTTATATCGGTAGGTCCATTACAAATATTGAAAACCATTGTCAAAGAAAACCATCTGAATGGAAATCCGAATCACTGCTTAGAGCAGTGGTTCTTAGCCTGGGGTACGGGGACCCCCAAGGTCTGTGGTGTCCTCACAGGGGGTTCGCAATGGCTTAATGGCTGCTTGGCACACCTCTTCCCTGCAGTGAAGTGGCCACGTGACAGGAGCCAAGGCAAAGGCTGGCTGGCTTGGCCTGTACATTGCCATTCAATCTGCTCCAGCCACAAACTTACAGGAAGAAGCAAGAGATAAGTCTTTCCTCCCCTTCCAGTGCCTCTGAGGGGAAGTTTAATGGATGGTGTAATTGTATTATTGTTGTTGTTGTTGTTAGATATTGTTATTATTAAGGTTTTAAATCATGAATTAAGTCTTGGGGGTCCATGGCAACAAAAGATATTTAAAGAGGGTCCCTGATAAAGAAAAGGTTAAGAGTCATTGGCTTAGAGTGAAGTGAACCAACTGCAGCTACTATATAAAAGGAATAAAGGAGCTGAAGTCTGGAAAATCCTCGCTGGGGCGGGAGCCTTGCTCTCACACTGCAGGGCCCCTGGCCTACAGAAACAGGAGAGTTGTCTCACAGCCCAGACCAAAGATTTTCCCAACTGCATCCCTTCCTTTGTACCATCCCCCGCCCCCATAATTCAGGCCATGTAAGAGTGGCAAAAACTACTGTGCAGCAGTGGTTCTTAACCTAAGGTCTGTGGATTATGTCCTCACAGGCTTGAAAGCTGCTTGGCCCACCTCCTCCCTGCAGTGGGATGGCCACATGACAGGAGTCAAGGCAAAGGCTGGCTGGCTTGTTTGGCCTGTGCATTGCCATTCAATCCCCTCCAGCCACAAACTTACAGGAAGAAGCAGGAGATAAGTCTTCCTTCCCCCTCCAATGCCTCTGAGGGGAAGTTTAATGGATGGTGTGATTGTATTATTATTGTTGTTGTTAGATATTGTTATTAAGGTTTTAAATCATGAATTAAGTCTTGGGGGGTCCATGGCAACCCTCTCCTCTGGCTTTTCTTCGCAAACGAAGATTCAGGAAGGACTCATCCCGCGCTTTCTGCAAGCGCGCTGATGACTAAAAAGGCCAATCCGAGATAAACAAGTCTGGTTGCAAAAAGCACAGCAGAAGGTCTCCTTGGGTGATGTTTTTGGGTGGTGATTCTTTCTGCGTTGTCGTTTCTCTTCAAGACTTGTTCGTCGTGAGTTCTCAAATAAGGCTGCAGCATTGTGGATAGTGCGTCTCCATGCCTCCCGATGTGAGGCCAGGGCAGACCACTGTTGGTGATCAATTTGGCCAAGCCTGAGATGTTGTTTCAGGGAGTCTTTGTATCGCTTTTTTGGAGCGCCCCTCTTACGCTGACCCGTGGCGAGTTCACCGTAGAGTACTATTTTGGGGAGGCGATGGTCCTCCATCCTAGAAACGTGCCCTGCCCAGCGCAGCTGTGTTCTCAATATCATGGCCTCAATGCTGGTGATCCCTGCTTGCTCAAGGACAGCAACATTCGTCACATAGTCAGTCCAGTGTATATTTAGGATTGTGCGGAGACAGCGCTGATGAAAGCGCTCGAGGAGTCGTAGGTGGTGGCGATAGGTGACCCATGTTTCAGATCCATAAAGGAGGATAGACAGTACGATGGCTCTATACACACTGATTTTTGTGCTTTGCCTCAGGTGTTTATTGCTCCAGACTCTTTTGTGAAGTCTTCCAAATGCACTATATGCCTTTGCTAATCTGTGATCGATCTCTTTGTCAATCTTGGCATCTGAGGAGATGATGCTTCCCAGGTAGGTGAACTGCTGAACGGACTTGAGCACAGATCTGCCGACGGCAATGTGGGGATGGTGGTGTTCGTCCTGTGGTGCAGGCTGGTAAAGAACTTCTGTTTTCTTCAGGTTGACTTCTAGCCCAAACAGCTCTGCAGCTGTTGCAAAGCAGGATGTTAGGCACTGCAGAGCTGCTTCTGTGTGGGCAACAAGGGCAGCAGCATCGGCAAAGAGCAGCTCACGGACTAGATAGTTTAGAGTCTTAGTGTGAGCCCTCAGACGGCTTAAGTTAAACAAGCTACCATCAGAACAAAAGATATTTAAAGGGGGTCCCTTTGGCTGGCTTGGCTTACACATTGCCATTCAATACGCTCCAGCCACAAACTTACAGGAAGAAGCAGGAGAAAAGTCTTCCCTCCCCCTCCAATGTCTCTGAGGGGAAGTTTAATGCATGGTGTGATTGTATTATTATTGTTATTAAGATTTTAAATCATGAATTACGTCTTGGGGGGTCCATGGCAACAAAAGATATTTAAAGGGGGTCCCTTTGGCTGGCTTGGCCTGCACATTGCCATTCGATCCGCTCCAGCCACAAACTTGCAGGAAGAAGCAGGAGAAAAGTCTTCCCTCCCCCTTCTGTGCCTCTGAGGGATGATAGTGAAATTGTATTATTATTATTACTGCCACCACCATCATAATGTTTTATTATTATTGTTGTTGTTGTTTTATAAATCTCGGGGGTCTGCAGCAACAAAAGATATTTAAGGGGGGGGGTTCCTTTGACTGAATAAGTGAAGCAGGAGAAAAGTCTTCCCTCCCCTTTCTATGCCTCTGAGGGAAGGTTTAATTGATGATAGTGTAATTGTATTATTATTATTGCCACCACCATCATAATGTTTTATTATTGTTGTTGTTATTGTTGTTTTATAAGTCTTGGGGGTCTGCAGCAACAAAAGATATTTAAGGGGGGGTCCCTTTGACTGAAGAAGTGAATCAGGAGAAAAGTCTTCCCTCCCCTTTCTATGCCTCTGAGGGAAGGTTTAATGGATGATAGTGTAATTGTATTATATTATTATTATTATTGCCGCCACCACCATGTTTTATTGTTGTTGTTTTAAATCTTAAGTCTTGGGGGTTTGCAGCAACAAAAGATATTTTAAAGAGGGTCCCTGTTAAAGGAAAGGTGAAGAGCCACTGCCGCCCAGTGTTCTCCGCCTTAGCCTCTCGCCGGTGCAGAGCCATCCAGGCAGCCCTTCTAACTAACTTACACCGGAGGCTCCCCCGGCAGCTTCAAGGCAAGAGGGCCGCAAAGTCCCGCACCCATCGCCGCTCTTGGAGGGCGTCGAGGCGGCTCTGGAGCCCGCGCTTTCTCCCCCAAGCCAGGCACAAGGCGGCGGCTGAGGCGCCCGGGGCCAAGAAGGGAGCTCCCACTCCCAGTCCCCACACCGCGACTGCTGTTGTTGCTCTCTAACTCCAAGAGGGCGGACCAGGGAAGAAGCCAGCGTGGCTGCGTGTTATTTCCTAGGGAGTTACTCCAGGGAGGAGGAGGAAGTGAGAGGCCCCCCCCCAAAAAAAAAAATACAAAGCAAGCCAACCTGGAAAGAAGCCCCCCACCCCAAAAAAGGGGGTGCAGACCTTGCTGACGGGTGTAGGGGCACTAAATAGCTCCAACAACTACTACTGCTACTACTCCTGGCTGTCCGCACACGTTTTGTACTGACCTGCTGCTGCTGCCTCCACGGTGCCTCCACAGCGCTTCCTCCTCCACACCTGAACCCCCACACCTGCGTGGCTTTCCTGTGGGGAGGAGCTGTGGCCGTTTCCCTTCTTCCCCCGCCCCCAATGCTCTCCTGTGGAGCGGACTTGTTGCATTCGCCCGCCTCCCAAAATGGGCGCGGCGGGGCAGGAAGCCTGGGGTGGAGGAGAGGAACCTCACCAAGACCCCCCTTTGTGCTGCCTCAGGGGGCAAAAAAACAACAACAATGCAACAAGTGGGACGAAGCCTACCTTTTCATTTCATTTCATTTCATTTCCCTGAGGGTGAAGGACCACCAGACACGCGGCTCAGAAAGCCAGGCTCTGGCTTCCCCAGATGGTGTGGTGTGGGTTTTTTTGGACTGCATTTCCCATGAGCCCTCAGAAATGGGCGTGCTGATGAGGGGTTTATAGGAGTTGTAGGCCAAAACTATCTGGGTCGCCACCGTGGCTACAACTCCTGCCTTTAAAAAGGGACGAGAGGGAGGGAAGGAGGGAGGGAAATCTTTTCCCTGAGTGGACAATGTGGGGAAACTGCTGATGTTGTTGGACTGCAGGTCCCAACAAACTTTGCCAGGAAGAGTTATGGAGATTGTACTGTACAGTTGTCCCTCAGTATCCACGGACTTAAGTATTCGCGGCTTGAAAAATATTCTTTAAAAAATAATAATTCAAAAAGCAAACCTTGATTTTGCCATCGTATATAAGGGACACCATTTTGCTATGCCGTTGCATATAATGGGGCTTGAGTATTCACGGATTCACGGGAGGGGGTGGTGGTCCTGGAACCAAACCCCAGCAAATATGAAGGGACAACGATAATTCCAAAAACCACTCCAGCACCACACAGGCCAAAAGAGTGGTGGGAAGTTTTGTTTCTAGCTAAGAAAACTATTTATTTTTTCAAGTGAGACCTCATCTTGGAGCTTTTCAGACCAGTTTCAATTTTCCACCTCCAAGAATACAGGATTATTATAGGCCTAGGTCAAATCTGTGTTTATAGCAGGGGTTTTTTAAGGGACAGGGGAGCATTTTGGTTATTTTTTTTTTATTTCTGCACTCCCACTATGTGGATGGAATTGTGTCATAATTATCACTGGAAAGCAAGTATGTAGTATCTATGGAAAGGGGCAAAATGAGGGAATTGTCCCTTAAATAGGAATTCTGCCCCCCCCCCCACACACACAGAATGGAATGGTCCTTCAGTCCCCAAATTTTGAGCATTTCAGAGTGAGGCATTCAAAAATGTTCAAATACAGAACTCTTAAATGTACTGTTTGTCTTCCTTTGGTAATTGTGCCTCCCTGTTTGGTTTGGATGCTTGAACTGTACAGTATTTTTAAATGCTCAACTGAAGTTTTAAGTTACTGCAATGCTGGAAAACTGGGAACTGAACGAAGATTTCATGGTGATGCCAGAATACTTATGGGCAGAGATATGCCTTCATCTTTGGTTTTTGGGAAGGCTGAAAAATCCATATCTGATCTCCAGGGCATCCCTCTTAATTTGTGGCATGAATTGGAAACAGTTTGAGCTTAACAAGCATGAGAAAGTTGTTCTACATTTGTATAAAGAGACAGCCTACCCAGGGAATGTTTTTAGATGCTACTTCGGATGTAGTGCAGTAACATGTTTACGCAGATGCCTCTTTTTCCAGTAAATCAAACCAGGTCTTTAGAAATTTTTGGTCGGAATGGAGTAAAAGTAAAGGAGCATTAAAAATTAGCATAAAACATAGATACATGAGCAACATCCACTGAAGTGATTTAAATGATTTTTAATTTGATTTGGAATGTGTGCTTTACAATTGCAAATGGTTTCTTGGCCTTCTGATGTTATGTGCTTTATTATGTGCTTTAGCTGCATCATAGCCCTTCTGACCAGCTTCTAACATAATCCACCCATAAGGGCATACTTGCTTGGAAAATTGGAAAAATAATTTAGAGCCATATTAATAATAATATTTTTAATTAATAATAATAATACAGAAGGGGTGATCAAAATATTATAGGAAAAATAAGCATTTAAACAATAGTCAGTGCAAGTACCTAAAACTTCCCAGTCTGTGACAAAACTGCAAGGTTCATCTTTTATTAGGTAAATTCCTATGGTTAGGCTATAGCTGGAGACTCAACTGGGGTGGAACTATTTTGACAAAGGCATCTTTTGTTCAGGAAATTCATGTGACTAGGAAACATAGTCGAAAACAATTCTGAGAGATGAAAGCCATTTTGGCAAAAATACCTACAGATAGAAAAGAGGTTGCCATCCTGTTGGCATCTTACACATGCCAAAGTTCCCTTTTTTGGCTAAGACATAATGTCTGTATTCAACTGAAGTTTACAAAAGCAAAGGGATTGTCTATATGCGGCACATCTCTGAAGATGCCAGCCACAAATGCATGCGAAATGTCAGGAATAAACTTTTCCAGAACTCGGCCTCACAGCCCGAAAAAAAAACAAAAAAACACCAACACAGAAAACCTATAGATGCCAGCCATGAAAGCCTTTGAATTCATGCTATCCGTGTTTTCTGTGCAAATTGGCATACCTGCGAATCAAGATGGCGGCAGCAAGTGAAATGCTCGTGTTTTTACATACCTCAATTTGCTGCTGCTGGACAGTATTTTTTAGTACCATATCCAAGGTTCGAAAGAGTGACCTTTTGCTTTAACAAAAAAGCAAACAAAAAAAAAACCTGTCCTATCACCTTAGCGCTTGCTTGTTAAGGCAAAAATCCAACATGGTTGCTCCGGGCACTTGCCTTGTTAGCAAGCTCTGTCTCATGTGCAAGCCTGAACATTCAGCTTTCAACTTCTACTTATATAGGGAAAGCAAAACCAAATTGAATCTTTTGTCCCAGTGAGCTGGAATGTGCATTCCTTCCACTGTTTTTTTAAAAACTTTGGGAAAAGCCACAAAGGCTTTCCCCCCATAGGGGGGATTTGCCCCCCCCTTCCCAATATGTCAAACTCATGTGGAATCCCATTGAAACAGATTGTATTCTCCTCACATTCTGTGAGGAGTATTTTTGCCATTTAGACAACCCCAGAGTTACTCTTGTGTACTTGCACATTATTGCATGTTGCACATGGACATCACATGTTGTGCACTGTTAATTTCTGCACAATGTGCATGTGCTTGTGCAATGTCACAATTCTGTAACAAGGTGGCATAGGGCAACTGATGCATAATTCTGTAAATGATCTTTGGTGTAAGATGTCAGCCAATATTTCTCGTCTATGTGAGAGAAACAGTACAGACTGTAATGGCTGTATGGGACAGAGGAAACGGGTGCATTGAGTTCTGAAAAACAATTGGGGGAAAATCTCTGTAAAACTGATATGTGTGCAGTCAATTTTGCTACTAGAGTGTTTCAGCTGTCTCCCTCCACCTAGGTTCAATCTGTAAATAAATTCAAAAACTTTACAGCAGTCTACAAGTTTTTAGTCTCTTCATCAAAAAGTGACCAAGCCTAGATAATCTCCACATGCTAGAAATGTCTCTGCACCCCTTGGGTAGGTTGGACAAGTGTAAAAACCTTTAGGCAAACTGTGGTACTCCGTGCTAATGCTGTTTTCTAAGCTTTTCTAGCGTAAGTCCTCTTACCACCATAAAAGAGAAAACATACACCCCAGAAAATGACTTCTTTAAAAAAAAAAAAAAAACCTTTATTTTAACCTGCTACTGGCTATATAATTCTGATATTTTTATCAGCAAATATTTCCATATTATATTGCATATCAAACTGCAAAATTATAAAATGTAAATCAAAAATCTGCAAATTATGAACCATTTTCTATAGAGTGGTGCCTTTACAATGAGAGGAAATGCTTTAGTGTTTGTGATATGGTGACTATAATCAAGAATAAATAAGAAAGCCACAATTAGTTTGTGAAAACTTATGTTTGTTTTTTTAAAACAAATAAGATTAATATCCTTCAAAGGATCTTTGACTTGCCTTCCAAGCAGAAGTCCAGTGTGGTTTTCAAAGAGCTGTTGAAACAAAGGAAGAGGTTCACACAGGTCACAACATCTTCTATATGACTGTACAGGTTGCAGTCAAATGATCTGGAATAAGGGACTGGTGCTCTTTTGTTTCCAGCTCTCAGTCCCACAGCATTGAATGCAGCCTCCTTCACAACCTTTTAAAAAGTTGTGAGTTATCCCTAGAGGATATTAACCCAACTTATATCCCAATAGGGGAGTGGATCAAAAAGGGGAAAAAAGAGGATCCCAACAATTATCGTCCAGTTAGTCTGACATCAATACCAGGGAAGATTCTAGAGCAGAGCATTAAACAGAGAGTCTGTGAACATTTAGAAGGCAATGCCATAATCACAAAAAGTCAACATGGGTTTCAGAGAAACAAGTCATGCCAGACTAATCTGAACTCTTTTTTTAATAAAGTTACCAGCTTGGTAGATGAAGGGAACGCTGTGGATATCGCATACCTTGATTTCAGTAAGGCCTTTGACAAGGTTCCCAATGACATTCTTGCAAACAAGCTTGTAAAATGTGGGCTAGACAAGTTAACTGTTCAATGGATTTGTAATTGTTTGACCGGCCGAAAACCAAAGGGTGCTCAGCATTGGCTCCTCTTCATCTTGGAAAGATGATTCCTGTGGGGTGCCACAGGGTTCTGTCCTGGGCCCAATGCTATTCAACATCTTTATCAATGACTTGGATGAGGGAATTAGGGGCATACTTATCAAATTTGCAGATGACACCAAATTAGGAGGAGTAGCTAATACCCTGGAGGACAGGATCAAAATTCAAAATGACCTGGATAGACTGGAGAGCAGAGCCAAAGCTAACAAAATGAAATTCAATACGGAGAAATGTAAGGTACTGCACTTAGGGCAAACAAATGAAATGCATAGATATAGGATGGGGGAGACCTGGCTGAATGAGACTACATGCGAAAGAGATCTAGGAGTCCTAGTAGACCACAAGTTGAACATGAGTCAACAGTGTGATGTGGCAGCTAAAAAAGGCCAATGCGATTTTGGGCTGCATCAATAGAAGTATAGTGTCTAGATCAAGAGAAGTAATAGTGCCACTCTATTCTGCCTTGGTCAGGCCTCACCTAGAATACTGTGCCCAGTTCTGGGCACCACAATTCAAAAAGGATATTGACAAATTGGAGCATGTCCAGAGAAGGGCGATTAAATTGGTGAAAGGTCTGGAAACCATGCCTTATGAGGAAAGACTTAGGGAGCTGGGTATGTTTAGCCTGGAAAAAAGATGGTCAAGGGGCGATATGATAGCCCTGTTTAAGTATTTGAAGGGGTGTCACATTGAGGATGGAGCAAGCTTGTTTTCTGCTGCTCCAGAGACTAGAACACGGAACAATGGATGCAAGCTCCAGAAACAGAGATTCCACCTCAACATTAGGAGGAACTTTTTGACAGTAAGAGCTGTTCAGCAGTGGAACACACTCCCTCAGAGCGTGGTGGGGTCTCCTTCCTTGGAAGTCTTTAAACAGAGGCTGGATGGCCATCTGTCAGGGATGCTTTGATTGTGTATTCCTGCATGGCAGGGGGTTGGACTGGATGGCCCTTGTGGTCTCTTCCAACTCTACAATTCTATGATTCTACTTTAGGGCAAAAATAGCTGAGTTTGTGTGAGAGAGGTAAAGTGGGGGAAATGCCAGATGAAAAAGGTATTACACAGCTTCTATGTCCCCTTGCCAGTCTTCACTCAAAGCCAAAGCTTCCCGAAGCTCATTGTTTAGAGGGGGAAAATACATGCAACTGTGGGCCACATCTAGTTTCACTTCAGTCCTAGGCAAATCTGAATAGTAATATATCCCACTGAAACTACTGAGGATTATTTTTTCAGTAAATATGAATAGGATTAGGGTATAAAGATACTGGTTCTGGCTGTCAGCGTTAAAAAACAAACATGTGACACTAATTTAAATTAGTTTGCACCAATTAACAGTATTACCAATTGAAATTAGGTTGCATTAATTAACAACATTATCCTTATGGACAAATTAGCACTTATTTTTATTTTACATAATATCTCCACCAAAATTTCTTCCCTGTTGCGACTTTTAGGAGATAGGAACCTTCATTTAAAGCAATTGTTCTTTAGTCATTCCACAGTGAGCCTAACAGCTGAATGGAAAGACAGCCACACCAGGCCTACATCTTGTATGTCCACTGATGTGCAAGTGATTTGTGACCAGAAGAATTCTCCTTGTTTTAAAAAAGATAAATAAGAGTGGGAAGGGGAGAAATACTGGCGTCAGTATGAAGAACTGAGAACAATTCTCTGTTGCCAGTTTCCTGATCTAAAGTGTTTCATACTTGGCCCTTGCAAGCCAAGTAGTAACTGTGGAGGCAAGCTAGATCGGGAATATAACATGGGAGGCAAGATTAGCACATCTCCTACAATATTGTGCCCCAATCTGAATCACCTGTTATATTAATTCCTTTTTAAAGATATACAGGAGTTCCATTGTTAGGATTTCCAGCATCAGGTGTGAGTTTGATCCTAGTCAGCTTCCTACAGGTCGACCCCTGTATCTGCTGGGATACATTCCAACACACACACACACATGGATACCTGAAATCATGCATAGTAGGGAACCCTATTATTTTCAATTAGACAAATGCCAGAAGTTGACGATAGAGCTTCATTGGAGGACTTAGAAATGCCTAGAGAGAACATTTTTTTCAGACATGAATAAGTAAAACTGTGGATACCGAATCTGCAGATACAGGGGTCAACCTATACACATAACAAGTGGAATTCTCTCATTGGCAATAACCCAAAGAACAAGGTTTTTCATACAAAAATACTCAGAATGCAATATACTAAGTGAAGGGTGGTCTTATTTTGAGAGAAAAATCCTGCTTGGCTGGATCATGAAAAGGAGCAGGAAGATGGGTAAGCAGAGGAGGGAAGGTGAGCTGTGGCATGCTTCAGAGTAATTAGTGGCCATTTTTAGCAGCTTTAAAATAGTTTTGTAAACAAAGCAGGAAAATGGAAGTCCCACAACTGCTAGTCTGGCATGTGATACACGAAGTGTCATGGTGCTACTATGCAAGCCAGTTAAAATCACCCATCCTTGAGAAATAGAAGTATAGTAAATACATTAAAAGCCCAAGTGCTACTGGGTTTTAATTAACAGTTTTTCCAGTCGGGAGAGAAAATCATCTGCTTATTTGTTCATTACCAGAATCTCTCCTTCAGACTCTGAAATCTCACATATTGATATGATTCTTGTATATTTATTATGGCTTGCACATACATTACCAGTGTGTATGCTTCTGGTGTACTTACATTCTAGTTCTCTTCATTCATATATACAAACCCCAGTAAAAAAAGTTGAATACAATATATACAGTAGGAAATATAATCCTTGAATATGTGTCAATGACATGGTTGTTCTGCAAAATTATTCTGCCCACGTTCCCTCTCAAGGATCTTTTCCTTTTTATGCGACTTGTATCTAGATTAGCAATACTGGCTGCTCGGTCTCGTGTTGAGCTCTCTGTAGAATTAACTGAAAAAGTAGTCAGGTCAATGTCGGTGTCCGTGTCATGATAGCAACCATCAAACGCCATTGCTTGCACTGCGTCAATGTTATACAATCCAGCAGCCTAGGAGCAAAACATATTATTAATTGAATAAGATGATGGAAAACCTGGAGTTCACTTAAGAACCCTTGTAACTTGAGCACCAGAGGCATTCAATTATATCTTAGGAGACAGTGTGGTGGAGTGGTTTCACCGTTGGACTACAACTCTGGAGACCAGGGTTCCAATCCCTGCTCAGCCATTAAAACCTACTGGGTAACCTTGGGCAAGTCACACACTCTCAGTTCTAGAAACCCCTGTGATAGGTTAACCTTAGGGTTACCATAAGTTGGAAACGACTCGAAGGCACACAACAACATCATAATTGAAGAAAAAAGTGTTTCCCTGTTTAGAATAGCCCAACTGGAGAGTTAGCATCAGGAAGGGCATTTTCACCATATAACCCACATCTATTGTGAATGTTACTTATGTGGCATAGAAAATAAAAGGATCATTTCAAAGGGTATTTATATTCACATTTTAAAGGCTAAAAAGTATTCTGGCACTTTTAAGACTAAGCAAGTTGTGATACAGTGTAAGCTTTCATATAGGACAGACCCTAGACAACTTGCTGCCTGAAACAAAGGCCAAAATGTCATCCATACACACATACACTCCATTCCATGTACATAAGCTAACTGGATGAGGAGTTGAATCTTACTTCAGCATTGACAACTGGGTAGCATCTGCCACCAGATTGGAGAGCAGCAAGCTAATACAGTTGCCCCTCCACATTCGCGGCTTTCACATTTGCGGTTTTGATTATTAGCGGAAAGCCGCCTGCCCCACCCTCTCCACTCCGTCCCTTCCCAAGGCAGCAAAGGTGTTCTCAGGAATCCCTTTGCTGCCTTGGGAAAGGGGGGGTGGAAAGCCTCCCTCATTCCACCCCAGTCCCTTCCCAAGGCAGCGAGGGACCCCCTACGCCACTCTGGGAAGGGCGGGGGATGGCGGAGAGTGACTGCGGGGGCTTCAGAAGCCCCCTACGCCACTCTGGGAAGGGCAGGGGGTGAGGGAGAGTGGCAGTGGGGGCTTCAGAAGCCCCCACAGCCACTCTGGGAAGGGCGGGGGGATGACGGAGAGTGGCGGCGGAGGCTTCAGAAGCCCCCTAAGCCACTCTGAGAAGGGCAGGGGGGGAGAGAGGCAGCGCAGCCTCCTCCCCGCCAGCCCGCTCGCCCGCTGCTGTCCCCGGCCTTTCTCAGCAGGCTCCAGGGCTCCAAAGCCCCGGACCCCGCTGAGAAAGGCCGGGGAGAGGCAGCGCAGCCTCCTCCCCACCCACACGCTGCCTTCCCCGGCCTTTCTCAGCGGGCTCCGGGGCTTCTAAGGCCTGGAGTCCCCTCAGAAAGGCCGCGGAGAAGCCAGCCAGGTTGGCCAGACACCCTCCCACTGCCTCCCTCCCTCTGGGGGGAGGGCTGCGGGAGCAGCATCTGTTATTTGCGGTTTTTCCACATTCGCGGGGGTCTCGAGAACCTAACCCCCGCGAATGTGGAGGGACAACTGTACTATGCTCCTCACAGTGCTGCTGCTATTCTGCAGTATCTGCCTTCTCAAGTGTCTGCTTCATGACAGGGCCAGCCCTGCTTTCCTAGACTTAAACTACTTCATCAGAGGTACTCTTCATGCATCTGATTCCCCATGACAATGTATACCATAAGAAGAACTTGTAACAACATTTTTTGTAGTTTTTGAGGCAACAAACTGACATGGCTATCCCCCCCTGGAAATTCTAATATTAATCTAATCTTTCATTTAAATTACAGGCATATGGTTATATAACTATGACTATAAAATAATTAGAACCTTTGGAAGTAATTGAAGTTATGTGGTTTTCTCTAAATTTGGTACCAATCCATAGGAATGATGTATCTTCTCATAAGAAAACAAAATGGAGTGAAGATAAATTCTTGCAAACTTCTTTCCTTTTAAGTAGAAATGGGGGAGACTAAGGAATGTGTATGAAAGGTTACTTCTCATCTGTCATCTGCCTAGAATGGTGAACAAACTAGCAACCAACAGTTGCTTACACTAAACCTATAAACGTTCTTTTGCTACAGAAGTACACCAAATGGTCTTTTCTTCATTTGCCACCATTATGTTCATGCTTGCTTCTGTTGCTCAAGATCAGAAAGGGATGAATGGAAGATGGTGGCTCAATGCTACAAAAGCCAAAAACACATCTTTGTGGCTTAGTGTGAAGCACTAAAGGGTATGAGGTAGCAGTCAGTTGGGAAATGGGTTAGCTGGGAGGATGCTGAGGAGCCTGAGCCCAAAATGGCTTGCTAGTATAAGCTATAAGAATAGTATTTGTTGAGTGGACAGCCCTGGTAATACCCATGAATTCACCAGACTAAGTGTGATGGTGATAAGGATCTTCAACACACTGTAAGAATGGACACTATTTTAATAGGCTATCCCAGACGCACCCAATGTGCCCAATGGCTGCCCAGCAGTCACAGCACAGACAATGTAAGCAAAGGCCCAGAGTGTACACACTTCATATGTAATGGAAAAATATAGGAGCCCAACAAATGAATGATTGTTTAAAAAAACATGGGATACACTGTGTATGATAAAGCCTAAGCACGTGGTTTGGATAAGGGAAAGTAGAAAGACAGTTAAAATATAAGAAGTTTTATTTCAAACAGGAATTTCTCAATTTTGGGAATGCATGTACCAACAGAATACTGATATGAAGTCAAAGGCTTTCACGGCTGGCATTGGTTTTTTTCCAGGCTGTGAGGCCATGTTCTGGAATAGTTTCTTTCTGACATTTCACCTGCATCTGTGGCTGGCATCTTCACAGCCCGGAAAAAAGTCAAGGAAAATCTAAGAATACTGATACTTTTACTTTTTAAAGTGAAATTGGCTTGTGTTTATTTATTGCAATGTCGTTATTACTGGTGGGTTTCTGTCTCTCGTATTGTAAGAACAGTTATAAATTGTCAGGAAAAATGAAGACACACACACAAATGCATACCTTCCCCCTCTTTTTCAGCTGTTTCCGTTCTTCCACTGTGGTGAGATAATTTACAGCTGCATATTCAATGACAGAGAGGAAGACAAAGAGAAAACTGATCCATAAGTATATATCCACGGCTTTTATATAAGACACCTGAGGCATTGAGGCACTTACTCCTGTGATTATGGTTGACATTGTCAGCACAGTCGTTATACCTGCCGAAAGGGAGGGAAAAGGGCAATATCAGTATGCTCTTCCACTTTGCTAAAATATTGTATGTATAATAATACCAGATGTGCAAATGGCTAGTATCTTCTTTCAGAAAAGATAGAAAGGATCACGGGGGGTGGGGACTGACTTGAGCCTCCTTGTTGTTGTAATATTGTTGCCAGTTTCAATCAGTGTCCAAGGATCAGAAGAAATAAAAGTTTAGCAGGACTCCTGGCCTTATCCAAGCCTTTTTCATTTTTTAAACTGAAAACATTTGCAGTGGCCGCAGAAGATTAGCGCTACATTTCTCTCTTAAATGTCAAGGTCCAGAAGAAGTTATTAGACTACAACTGCCAGAATTCCCCAGCCTACATGGCCATACTGCCTGGAGGATTCTGGTAACCGTAGTCTAAAAATACCTTTTCCAAACTCTGGGTAACAGCTCCTTAGGTTCATTGTTCCCAAGTGATCACTTATCAAGAGTCAAGTAAATCTTATCCTTCCACCGGATTACTAAGGGTTCATCTACACTATAAAATAATGCAGTTTGACACCACTTTTGTGAGGCAGTAGCACTCTTTGGTGGGCTAAAGGCTCTCTGGCTTTTCTTCGCAAACGAAGATTCAGGAAGGACTCATCCCACGCTTTCTGCAAGCGCGCTGATGACTGAAAAGGCCAATCCAAGATAAACAAGTCCAGTTGCAGAAAGCACAGCAGAAGGTCTCCTTGGGTGATGTTTCTGGGTTGTGCGTTGTCGTTTCTCTTCAAGACTTGTTCGGCATGAGTTCTCAAATAAGGCTGCAGCATTGTGGATAGTGCGTCTCCATGCCTCCCAATGTGAGGCCAGGGCGGACCATTGTTGGTGATCAATTTGGCTGAGCCTGAGACGTTGTTTCAGGGAGTCCTTGTATCTTTTTTTTTTTTTTTTGAGTGCCCCTCTTACGCTGACCCGTGGCAAATTCACCATAGAGTAGTATTTTTGGGAGGCGATGGTCCTCCATCCTAGAAATGTGCCCTGCCCAGCGCAGCTGTGTTCTCAATATCATGGCCTCAATGCTGGTGATCCCTGCTTGCTCAAGGACAGCAACATTCGTCACATAGTCAGTCCAGTGTATATTTAGGTTTGTGCGTATACAGCACTGATGAAAGCGTTCGAGGAGTCGTAGATGATGGCGATAGGTGACCCATGTTTCAGATCCATAAAGGGCTAAAGGCTAAAGACCTTGTAAAAACTGCAAATCCCAAGATTCCATAGGATGGAGCTATAGCACTTAGAGTGGTGTCAAACTGCATTATTTCTACAGTGTAGATGCATCCTAAGTCTGCAAACAAACGTAGAGAGAAATGAAATGTGAAGACCATACTAGCTTACATTTGTCAAGTTTCTTGTAAGTTGTTTTGGATAAAATTTTGGACAACATTTTAGTTAAATGTTATTTTTCTTTAAGACCTCTTTGAAATAATTAATATTCCTTTTCAACTTGAAAAGTCTGATTCAAGATATTGTTGAACTGGAATTCCCAAGCACCATTGGCTATGTTGGCTTGAGCGTCTGAAGTTGCAGCTCAGCATCTGGAAGGTCACACAAATGCCATTCTTGCTTTAATTAACAGTTTGACAAACTCTACATTTTGATTCTTTTTCTCACCCGACCTATAGCTCTCAAGAGTGTCCTTCAGTAAGAAGCAATATTCCACATATTCTGCTTCTGGGAACATTGCTTTACTAACCAGAATGAGTAATGGGAAATAAGCCATTTACTTTTAAATCTCTTTATCAATTAAACCTTGCCTGATTCAAAGAGCAACTATGGCTGCTGCCACACTGCAGAAATAATGTAGATTGACACTGCTTTAACTATCATGGCTGCATCCTATGGAATCCTGGGGTTTATAGTTTGTTGTGGCACCACAGCTCTGACAGGAAAGACTAAATATCTCACAAACCTACACATCCCAGAATTCCATAGCATTGTCCATGGGAGGTAAAGCAGTATCAAACTGCATCATTTCTACAGTGTGGCAGCAGCATATGTCATAACAGTGGTTCATAGGACAGAGCATTAGCTCCATATTGATTCTTTTTCAGGATTGTGGTGGCAAAGCATGTTATCATCTGGCAGCAGCAAGGGTATAGTTAGTGGAGACAAAATGCGGGCATTGTTCTCCCAAATACCCCCCCCCAATGTTTCTTCAGCCCCCCAAGATGCTAGCATTGCAGAGAGTGGGACATTGAAAATTGTTCACACAAAGACAATAATATTTGCTGTGTTCACAATCCCTTGGTAACTCTGTCTGCCTCTTTTCTTTGGCTGCCTAACTTGTATTTTCAAATGCTCAATTGAAGTTTTAAGTTACTGCAATGCTAAAAATGTGCGGACTACAATAAATTTTCATTGGGGAGAGAATTCTTATTTGCAGGGGGAGGCCAATCCCTCTTGTTGATTCCCTCATAGCTACATCCTTGGGGACTAGCCAAGTCCATGAATAGTCAAGCTTGAATCTAAGTCCAAACAGCTTAGAAAAACAGTAGTGAGAAGCAGAAGCAAGCTGGAAATGACAGACAGTTGATGTACAGTTGGTACTACAGAGCTTGAAAAAGTTTTGTTTGTTTGTTTGTTTGTTTTACTGCAACTCTCAGAAACCCAAGCAGTACTGGCTGGTGGGATTCTGGCAGTTGCAGTCCCAAAAACTAACTTTTCCAGCTCTGTTACTATTAGCCATGATGCCTATATGGGACCTCCATGTTCAGAGGCACTCCTTAGAATTGCAGGCACTGAGGATAAATGGAGGGTGGATGAGGGTCAATTGCCTTCATGCCCTGATAGTAGACTTCCCAGAGGAATCTTGTCAGCCTCCATCAGAAGAAGAATCCAGGACTAGATGGACCTCTTGGAGGAATACCACACAAGCCTTTAAAGCAGAATGATTAGGAACAGCATTAGATTTGAAACTGCTCTGACCAGACGATGTTGGCTCCCCTCGGTGGCCATTCCATGTGCAGCGTGTGCCAGAAGCATTTCTTTCTCTTCACAGGCACTGTGCATGAATAAAAGCCCTTGCAATTCAAATCCACCTCATTTTGTTGTGCAGTAGCATCGCAGCGAAGTTGTGACTGGATGATGTAAAAACACGTCAGTGGAGGGGGCGTCCCTGCCATTCAACTTATGGTAGTCAGTGGTTGCTCCCTGCAAACTCACAGGCTAACTTTAAAACCCCAAATTTGTGAAATTCAGCAGTAGCTAAATTTACCAATGCAGTCATTTAGCAATACTCGCATTTAATGCATTTAATATAACGTTTTCTTCCCATTTAAAATACATGTAAAATACACGTATGCTTTGAAAAACCTATTTCTTCACATCAGGGCTCTGCTATCAACCTATGCAAATTTGGAGGCTCTGGGCATTTAAAGAAACAGAGACCTATTTTGCTAGAACATCATGAGTTCAAATTTGCCTTTGGAAAAAATTTAAATTCCTCCATTTAAGAATTTTAGAATTTTGTGCCCCCTTCTTTTCTTACTTGGCAATGCAATTAAAATCCCATTTTGCTGACAAAGGGGTGAATTCTGGTGATTAAGGGGGGGAAAGTCAAGCAGTTGAATGCAAAGTATGAACTTAGAAAAATGCCACCTTGTAACAGGAAGTAGACTTTTAAAATGTCTGGACCAGAATCCTGTATCAGTTTCTTAGTTTA
This sequence comes from Gambelia wislizenii, assembly GCA_030847615.1. NCBI lineage: Eukaryota > Metazoa > Chordata > Lepidosauria > Squamata > Crotaphytidae > Gambelia > Gambelia wislizenii. Next base: position 310,709,595 of record JAUMIR010000003.1, on the reverse strand, counting down.
GTGCCTTAAATAACAAAAATAAATCTTTTGGGACAGGCAGGGGGGAGGGGGAGGAAATTTTTAAATGCTAAAAGAAAAATTCATCCCAGATGAGATTTGGACCAACAACTTCCTGGTTGTAAGGCAAAGACATTCCCTGCTTACTGCAGCAGCTGATGCAAGTTGGCCTAGGAGAATTTCCTGAATAGATTGATGTAAAAGGGGGTCATGAGCATGCAAAGTAGAGGAAATGACATTTTAAAGATGGAGAGGGGAAGGAGGAGATCATGGGGAGGCGTGGTCATCATATGGTGTGTGGTAACTGTCCTCTGCTTTTGAAATGTGTCGTTCCATTGCAGAAACGAAATGTCAGACTATATGCAGTAGGTATGGTTTCTATTTCAAAACGCTTTCACTTCGTTATGTCCTGGTACTACCACTCAAATATCCCTCATGTGGTATTCTTCTTGGTCAGATCAAGCAAGTTCTTACGGAGATACACTGAGAGAGCAAAGACAGAATTCCAACTTCTTAATACTTTTGCCAAGTCTGGCCAATCCAGAGCGTCTTTTCTGACCGTCAGTTCCAGGGCAGTTTATTTCCCACTGGTGTTGCTTTATCTGCTGCTAGTGTAGGCTTGAGCTGCCCATTAATTTACCAAGGTGACCCATATGGCACACCGATCTCCTAGCTTCCAATCCTAAAAGTTTCCTATTACCGACACCTGGCAATACATACCAATGCATGTGGACACAAACCAACAGAGCTTGGAAAAGTTCCTTTTTAAACTATTACTCCCAGAATCCACCAGCCACACTACAGTCCAAAAAGTAACTTTGTCCAGTGCTGCTACATACAATGTGCCAGCCAGCTCACACACACAGAATCTGTGACTTACATTTGGTAAATGTATATTTAACTCTACCTTTACTAACAAGCTGCTTTCCAATGCTCTGGTGTCACTTACGACTAAGCTACTAAACATCATGTTTTTTGGTCTGATCAGCCACTACTTTCATGCAGGACAAAAATGACGTTACAATAAATTATTTCTGTGACAGGTGACTTCATGGGAAATGCTGAGTTAATCAAACCTACAAACAGCTCATCCCCTCTCTCTTATATTCCTGCAGCTCATGTGGTACCACATGAAGAAGCAAAGAGGCATTTAGATTTCTTTTCCCACCAATGAAAGAAGTGTGAGGACAAATTAAGATTGTATTTACGTATTTTCTACAGATGAATCTTATCAGCCACTGTAAGCTAACTACAAAGCCAGTGCAACCACAGCAAAATATTTTCAGAAGAACACTTACCTAGTGATACTCTTGCAGGAACAGCTCTTCGATCAATCCAAAATGAAACCCATGATAGCATCACCATCAGCATAGATGGAAAATAGGATTGTAGCACAAAAAAGAAAATATGCCGCCTCAAAGCGAAGTTTATAAACAGACGATTGTACCAACCTAAGATGCAGAATTTCTTGATTAATATCCATTCACATTATGTTCCAACTTCTATTTAACTGTTCCTCACAATAGTTACATACTTCCCACATCCTTCACTTATTTCAATATCCTTATTTGATACTGCTCTTTAATAACAGAGCTTGAACAGTTTGCTTTTTGCCTTCAGCTCCCAGAATCACCTAGCTAACATGGTCAGGGGTAAGGAAAGTTACTTTTTGTACTACAGTTCTCAGATGAGCCAACCATTGTGCCTGGAGGATTATGGGAGCTGCAGCAGTTTTCCCAAGCTCTGTTTAATGCTACTGTGCTCTGCAAAAGGAATCAACTGAAGGTTCTCAACATTTGAAATTACATCCAAATACCACAGTTTAATTCCATCTGCATTCCTCTGCCTAAAGCCCTTTGAGAACTTCACTTAGACTTGACATCCTTTATGCTTTTTAATATACCATGTTTGAGATACAATGTTTTGGAGACATATGTATTTATAGTTGTCCCTCCATATTCACGGGTTTGGCATTCACGGATTTAAGTATTCATGGCTTTAAAATATTCTTAACAAAATAATAATCCAAAAAGCAAAACACCATTTTGCTATGCCATTGCATATAGTGTGACTTGAGTATTAATGGATTTGGGTATTCACGGGGGGTGGGGGAGGTCCTGGAACCAAACCCCAGCGAATGTGAAAGGACAACTTACTTACTTACAGTTGGCCCTCCATATCCACAGATTCTGCATCCATGGATTCAACCTATCATGGCTTGAAAATATTTGTGGCGGGAGGGGAATTTCCAAATAGCAAACATTGCTGTTCACCATTTTATATAAGGGATGTCATTTTATTACACCATTGTATATAATAAGACTTGAACATCCACAGATTTTGGTGTCCATGGCAGGTCTTGAAACCAAACCCCAGTGGATATGGAGGGCCCACTATACTAACTACATAAATATATAGTTATTATGCTAACTACATAAATATGTAGTCTTTCCTCCAGTAAAGCAGCACATATGGTTCTCCTCCTCCCAGTAAGGTAGGTCAGGAGGAGAAAGAGTGACTGTTCCAAGGTCACCCAGTGAGTTTTATGAATCGCTGAGGATTCTACCTACATGGGCATCTAGCACTGTATATGCAGAATATCTCATGGACTGCCACCTCTGATTTGTTGTTCACATGTGGCCATTTAATGTGCAGCATTATCCTTTGAGCAGACTCAATAACAATTGGTGGTAACAGGGGTGGTCCAACAAATTTTGCTGCCTGAGATGGAGTAGCTGATACTTGCCCCTCACCTGAGTCATAGAGCATGGTACCTAAAGCTATTTTGGAACATGAGGGAGAAAATCTTATAAGCACTACATTCCATTCTTGGCAGAAAAAAAATAAAATAGCAGAATATCTAACAAATTGCTGACCTTTCATGATACCCAAAATTTGCGGCCTCGAACAGCATCCTCAGTTTGCTAAATGGAAGGGCTGTCCCTGAATGAGTGTTATTAATGTGACTTTGACAGCATAGGAACCAACCACCAGAATGAGGGTGTAAATCCTGTAACAAAGTTTTTGCACCTCAAATATTCAGCAACACAGCTGTATTTTTCTTCATAGCAATATTGAAGAACAAAAACACTGCCAAATTAAGGAGGTAGTGTGGCATAGTGTTTCAGTGTTGGACCATGACTCTAGAGACCGGGGTTTGAATCCCTGCTCGGACATGAAAACCCACTGGACAACATTGGGCAAGTCACACTCTCAGCCTCAGAAACTCCCATGGTAGGTTTGCCTTAGGGTCACCATAAGTCAAAAACAACTTGAAGGTGCACAACAATAGAAATGCTACTAAAACACAAGCTAAACAAAACTACGGTATATAGAATTACGATTAAACCCAAAATGAACTTCACCATGAAATACACAATTAGCCCTCAGATCCTTGTGAAAAGGCTTCTGAGATATCTGATACTCTCTTGTGTAAATGTGTTCTTGTTTCTTCATTATCATCACTATTTTGATGGTAAACAGAACATTTGATTATTGGACTAGTGACACTGTACAGGGGAGACTGTGCCATCTAGTGAAATATTGGTATGGCCCTATAGCACTGAAGTCAAAGGGATTAAAATGTAGCTGCTAAAATGGAAGTCTGCTTCCATTGCACTACATTATATTGTAGTGAAATTTCTGCTCTAATAATTCTGTCTGAAGTCATGACCCTTTCATATATCTCCAGCCTAGAGAAGATGTTTATTATTAGCTGGAATTTTTATAAAGCTAGGAACACAGGAAACTGTCTTTTACTGAGCCAGACAAGAGACTCGAACCAATACACCACTATTATATTGTTGTGTGTCTTCAAGTCATTTCTGACTTGTGGTGATGGTAAGGTTGCCCTATCATGGGGGTTTTCTGGGACTGAGAGTGTGTGGGTTTTCATGGCCAAGCAGGGATTCAAACCCTGGTCTCCAGAATCATAGGCCAACACTCAAACTGCTATGCCATGCTGACTCCTCAAATATATATATATATATATATATATACACACACACACACATATATATGTGTATGTGTGTATATATATATATATATATAGAGAGAGAGAGAGAGAGAGAGAACACACATTAATGTTAAATTGTGGGAATTGGAGGGGGGTTAAGTTGGAACATAAAGTACTTTTTCTCCTAATGAAACTTAGGAGATTTTCAGACAGCGTTTAACAGTGCCTACCGTGGGATGAGGTCCCGGGAGAGGAACGGCGCTCTTGCGCGGCAGGGGGTCATTTTCGGCCACCGCCATCCCTCTTCTGGGATCCTTCATTGCACGTCCGTGAAGCTTTGGAAGCGGCCGCGCCATATTTTAAGCACGGGCAACTTCTGTGCTTAAAATATGGCACGGCCGCTTCCAAAGCTTCACAGACGTGCAACGAAGGATCCCGGAAGAGGGACGGCAGCATCCGAAAATGACCCCCTGCCGTGCAAGAGCGTTGTTCCTCTCCCGGGCCCTCATCCCATGGTAGGCACTGTTAAACGGTGTCTGAAAATCTCCTTAGTATAATTTTGAGAACACGTTCCAAGAAATGATATGAGAAGTAGTGTTTTGTTTTTATTTTTTAATATTTTTATTAAACACTTATATTTTATAATCTAAAACACATACGGGGGGTGGAGATTGTAAAAACATTACCAAAATTAACATCAAACACACTAAATCCTCTCTAATTACCCCTCTCTGATCTAAACCCCCAACTACTCTTAACCCCCACATCTTAACATAATATAACACAACTGGAGGGGAGTTTTGTTCTCCCCTCCAGGGGGGAAAACACCTTAGTTAATTCTAATTGATTTATACTACCATCTTTTTAAAAAATTCCCTTTTAATAAATTTACTACAACACTTAGTGTATCATATCTAAATATATGTATCAAAATCTGATATTTAATACAGTTGAGATGTCGTGTTTTTGTTTGTCCCTCCCCCTTTAGCTTTGCCACTTCCTCTGTCCTCTTCACCAGAGTTTCTGACTCTGTGGTGGGCTGCAAGCAAGCAGCAAGGATGGTGGGCAGCAAAGAAAATGGGGGAGGATCAAGAAGAGGAAGCCTGCAGTGCACCATTTTGTTGTTCAGAGGCAAGCACAGGAAAGGAAGACCTGCCTGGTCCTCCTTTGGGGAAACACACATTGGATCAGACAAGATGAGAGAAAGGAGACTGAAAGCAGAGAGACATGGAGAAAGAGCAGACTAGAGACCGCAGAAGGGGTGGAGCAGGCACACAGATGAAAAAACTGATCAGACCAGAAGATCACAGAAGAGAGAGTCAGGCCCTACAAAGGAAAGAAAGTGGAGAGATGAGAGGAAGGCAGCACCAGTTACCCGTGGAGGACAGTGATAAGGAGACTCGTGGACAATAGAAAAATTAGTGGAGATGGAGAAATTGAAGAGGACTTTGCCTGTTGTTCTGTCTGTGTTTCTTAAAAAGATTTCTGAAGAATCTTTTCTCAGGGTGAAATTTGGGGTTGGATCTGGCTTACATTTTATAAATAAGAATGCTTTTGTTTCTTGCATCCATCCACTGTGTGTGCATTTCTTTTTAACCACACTCATTCTTTTTCTGCGGGGTAGGAGGTGAGTGAGTGAGAAATGGGATTTTCCTGAATTCATTCAACTGTATCTGTCTCTCCCAAGTTCAAAGTAGAGACAAGTTGGAGGAGTGAAATAATGGAAGGGTTTTTTCATCTGCATTCCAGTAAGGTTTTTTAGTGCAGTACACTACATTAGAAACAACATAAGTAAAATAACATTTACCTTTCAACCTGAATAGAGTCAGTTACAGTTGTCTCTCCATATCCACGGATTTAAGTATTTTAAATATTCTTTAAAAAAATAATAATCCAAAAAGCAAACCTTGATTTTGCCATCTTATATAAGAGACACCATTTTGCTATGCCACTGCATATAATGGGACTTGAGTATTCACAGATTTTGGTATCCACGGGGGTCCTGGAACCAAACCCCAGCGAATATGAAGGCACAACTGTATATGTTTTAAAGTAGCTTTTTCTAGTGTAAATATAACATAGTAGCACTTTGCTATCTCCGAGTTAGACCAATAGTCCACCTACTCCAGTACTATCAACTCTGATTGGCAGTAGCTCCCTGGGGGCTTCTAGTAGGATTCTTCCTAACCCTACCTGGAAATCTCTGATATTTTCTGCTAGTTTCCCATCATTAGGTGTGACCCTGTTTAGCGGCCAAAATCAGATGAGACTGGGTGTTTTCAAGACGGTTCTCATCAAAGCAAGCACTACCATTAGCCAGAAAGGGATGACCACCTCATGCACCACCCTTTCATTAACTCAGGCAGCAAACCATCTCCAGCTAGCTCTGACCTTCATATCTGCCAATGAGAAATATGCTTAAAGTGCAATCCTACACATGTCTAGCAAAAGTGGATTCCCACTGACCGCTAGGTAAATGGGTATAGGATTGCAGACTTGATATTGGAGTTTGTTTGTTTAGTGATACATATCAGAAATTTTCTTAACTCATGTTCTAGTTGGAGTTCTGCTAATGTAAAACAGTGCTGTTGTCAATCTTATGTCAGAACTACTTCTCTCTTGCTGCTGCCACTGCTTTCTTGGCATTCCTTGGCATTTAAGCTGGTTTGTTGCTGAAGAGGATTTTAAAAAACACACTACAGGTCAACCCCCTGTAACATTCCAACACACACACACACCGTGGATACCTGAAACCATGGATAATAAATTAAATTAATAGAAAACCCTATTATTTCCAATGAGACAAATGCTGGAAGTTGACCATAGAATCATATTGCATGCTCTGAATTTCCTAGAGAGAACTTTTTTTTTTTTTTTTTGGACATGGATAAGTGAAACCATGGATACTGAAAGCGTGGATATGACCTGTATTTGGAGGGTGCTTTTCTTCTTGTTGTTGTGTTTTTAATTGTTTTTTTAAAAATATTTGAACTGAGATGCTGTTTTATCTCAAATTGTGTATTATTAGCCATTCTGATAACTCTTTTATTTTTTAACAGAAAGGTGGGATTTAAATTAAATAAATAATGCTTTTATCACCTGCCAATTAAGTACTATACCTGTACTGCTGTAGAATGCTAATCCACTTGAAGCGCTGAATTCTTCAATGAAGAACTGGGAAAGGGAAATATGTTCATCTGTGGCAAGCGATTCATTGCCATGCTTCCAATACAGCATCAAATCATCTTCATTATAGGCATCTGTAGGATATTTTTTAAAAAATTAACAGATTATCTGTCTTATTTCCAGTAAATGCATACACTACTGATGTGCAAGGAATTTAGACTCCCCCATCCCTTTTAACACTTTGCTCAGTCTGTCCTTTCTGGTTTGTCCACAGGGTGGAGGCAGTTTGCACTGTAATATCTACATGTTGATGGACACCTGTGGACATAACTGAAAGAAATACACATACTTGAACAGGACACCTAGAAAAACACAGATTTTAAATGCACTGAAATAACTGTTGAAACACATATTTGCCAAAGGGAACAGTATGCATTCAAGCAATATGCACAATTTAAAAACATACGGACATCAGGAAAAAGTGTAATTTTTAAAAAATGTCTACAGATTCCAGCATGGATCAGATGATGTGGTAGGAAAGTGAGGCTGTCTTGGGCTGCATCTGCACTGCAGAAATCACCCAGTTTGACACTGCTTTAACTGCCATGGCTCGATGCTATGGAATCCTTGTATTTGTAGTTTTGTGAGATATTTAGCCTTCTCTGTCAGAGAGCTCTGGTGCCACAACAAACTACAAACCCCAGGATTCCATAGGATGGAGCCATGGCAATTAAAGCAGTGTTGAACTGGGTGATTTCTGCAGTGCAGATGCAGCCTTTGTAGATGCATATATCCCAAACATACACACTTTTGAACTCACATTGGTTAAAAACAATTTAAAAACACCAGACTGTGACTCTGAAAACACTTAGCTCTTTGGCTGGGCCAGCATTTGTATTGCAAGAAGAGGGGTGTGTCACCAAATTAGTTTTAATCTTTTTAGGGGAGGTCTGGGGCTTTGGTGTACCAGTGCAGCCCACCAGAGGGGGTCTGGGGACAAAAATTATCCCCCTTCTCAAACTAAGGACAGTTGGAGTGTATTGAAGTTGTGATGGGTGGCATTCCACCTAGTACATGCCACTACTGCACCAAACAACGGCTGAGTGGACATTAATACCATGTGATGCTACAAGATCTTCTTCTGGTTCTTTCTATTCAGACAGGTTTTGAAGTAGATAGTTCTTCGTATACAGGAGACCTTTAGCCTGAGGAGTGTCCTCTGCAAAGTAAGATACATGGCCAGCCTCTTCCTCAAAATGGTTCCAAAGCTTCAACTGGGTTTTAGAGCCTGTATCAGTCTCTTTCAGCTGCAGCTACCAAAACTACAGCCATACTGTAGCTCCCCACCCGCTCCCACCAGGCAGAGACACTACAGAATGAGCCATCTTCCATTCAGTAAACATTCAGAGGCAGATGTTCCAGGGAGGATGGATGGGGGTAGGCCTCACATCCAAATATCTGTTTAATTGAGGCCATGATATTAAGAACACAGCTGTGCTGGGCAGGACATGTTTCTAGGATGGAGGACCATCGCCTCCCCAAAATAGTACTCTACAGTGAAGTCACCATGGGTCAGCGTAAGAGGGGTGCTCCAAAAAAGCGATACAAGGAATCCCTGAAACAACATCTCAGGCTCAGCCAAAATGATCACCAACAATGGTCCGCCCTGGCCTCACATCGGGAGGCATGGAGACACACTATCCACAATGCTGCTGCCTTATTTGCAAACTCACGCCGAACAAGTCTTGAAGAGAAACGACAATGCAGAAAGAATCACAACCCAGAAACATCACCCAAGGAGACCTTCTGCTGTGCTTTCTGCAACTGGACTTGTTTATCTCGGATTGGCCTTTTTAGTCATCAGCGCGCTTGCAGAAAACCTGGGATGAGTCCTTCCTGAATCTTCGTTTGCGAAGAAAAGCCAGAGAAAGAGAGAATAATAGAGGTGACAGGACTAGAGGTCCAGCAGATCTGACAAATTTTAATCAGTTAACTCTTTCCTTGTTACAATCACAGACTCACAGAATTGGAAATGGCTTCCAGAGGATTATCCAAATCAATTTCAAATCCTGTTACAATATTCATAAATGGCAGGAACCTATTCCTCATACAAACTCAGTGACAACCATTGCTTTTGTTAGCACAGAAAGGATGCAAAATTATACTAACAGAAACTAAATACATGAAAGTACAAAGCTTTTCAATACATTTTTCTTCAAGGAAAGGGCTATTATTCTGCCTCCTTTTAGAAATATAACTTTAAGGAGTGAAATTCACAAGAATATTTGAATATCTGGAAGCCCCAATGCTCTTAAGAGGACTCTTAAAAGAGGGGCTGGTTCACATGCTTTAACAGCTTCGAGATGTTCAGCTGCAACTCCCAGTATTCCTTGTCATTATCTATGCTGGCTAGGCTTACTGGGAGTTGCTGTCCAACAGCATTGGGAGGGTCACATGATCCCCACTCCGCTTTAAAAGATTATAAGTCAGGCTGTTATGTTGTATCACTCCCACTAAAAACACACAGGTGGAGATTATATAATACCATAGAAGAGCCAGACTTACAGCTTTCCAGCTCTAAAGAGCAGTTCTGAGTATCAAGTGGGAACCTACTGAAGTCCATGAAGCACATGGCAGAAACGGTTATCCTGTCAGAAAGGCAACAGAACAGAAAATAAAGGATAGCATTTATTACTATTCTTAATGATTAGCTTCCTATCTGAATTGCAGGTGCTGGTGATGACAGTCAAACAACACTTCAAGGAGCACTTCTCCCTATATATGCTTGCGTGAGATCTGCTGATGGGCCCCTTTTCTGTGTCCGGCTAATACTAACAATATATCACACAGAGGGTCTCCTCTGCTACAGCACCTCATTTACAGAATGCCCTCCCCTTGGAGTCCTGGTTGGTGCCAAATTGGTCTCTTTTATTTTATTTTGATATTATGATTTAATCCAGAAGTAGATTATATCAAGTGGGGATTTGTGAAAATTTTGGGGGAGTCCAACATGCTTTGCTCTTGCAAAACCTTTCACGGCAAGAGACAAATGCTTGCTGATGATGCATCCCACAGTGGCAATTGACATTAAAACCCAGTCTTCTCTCTCCTCTAATGGTCAAGCTGCACTGCCATCATGTGACCTATGCTGGATGCACTGTCCTCTGCTGCCATGAACATTAAGGAGATTATCGCACGCAGCAAAAAGTACCTTACTAGAATACTAGGATGACGTTTCTGTCCCATGAACGGAACCTGGTTTCACACAACGTCGTCCTCGTTGCGTTCTGCTCCTGTGCTGCAGCTGTTAGTAAGGTGGCACTTTTCATTGACAGGAGCTCCCTATCAATGAAATGCCTCACCTTACTAACTGCTGCAGCACAGAAGCAGAATGCGAGAAAGATATGTGAAACCGGGTCCTGTTCGTGGGACAGAAACATCATCCTGGCGTTCTGGTAAGGTACTTCTTAGATGCATCTAATAATCTCCTAACTTGAGGGAAGTGTGTTTGTGCAAGTCTCATCTACTGTGCTTTGGCAGTGGGTGGCACTTATTATAGTGTTGCTGAGATGAAGACTTCACCACAGCTAAACAAAACAAAACAAAAACAAAAACCTGCCCTCTCTTTCTCACCTTGCTGCATAAGAAATGGTGATTAGAGAGGGGGGGGGTCATCAGGAAATCATCAGACAATCTTTCCTTGCTCTGAGTATCCCCAGAGGAAACTGCAATGGGTTTATTGGAAGCAGGCAACCTGCTGCTTTTCAGATGTTTCAGACTACAATTACCATAATCTCTGAATCTTTGTCATGATGGCTGGGGCTTATGGGAGTTGTAGTCCAAAACATCTGGGAAGTATATTATCCACCTTGCACTCCAGTGGTGAATTACTCAATGTAACAATGCAATAATAAATGTTTTTCACAGTAGAGCAACAAACACTGACACAAGCATTTAAAACAGCAGGAGAACATAGCAAATGTATGTATCTGATTTATATCCTGCCTTTTTCCTGGCATGGGACCCATGGTGGTTTACAACCACTGCTAATAAATAATAACTCAATAGAGCCCACAACAAGCATGTTAACTTTCAACTACTTTGAAAACTTAAAAACCATGGCAATTTTTTCTCTTTATTTCTGGACCTTTGCCTGCTGCTGAAATGACATTACAGTGGGCATAGACAATCCATCATGGGTCACCATTGAAAAAGATATCTTCCTAGCCACCATCCGCATTACTTCAGATCATGGAGGCATCCAAAGAACTTCAAATGATAAACCTGAATAGACTGATGGAGGGACAGAAGTAGGTAAAACAATACAACAAGGAATAGGATGTTAGTTCAATATGTGACATTGGCAACCACATAACTTTTAGACTATGAAGGTGAGTCTGACATTCAGCTACATCTGATAGAAAAAATTTACAGGTTGTAAGAATTGGGGAAATTTTCCTTCAATGCCAATAATTTTTGTAAGACTCATAGTACACAGCAGAACTTGAAAGAGGTTTGGTGGTTTTGTTTTGTTCTAGAACATCTTCCAGAGGTCTCCCAGCAAACAGGGTGGGCTACTAGTTATACTGACTGGGATATTCTAAGGGTTGTAGTCCTAAAAGTATCCTTCCAAAGTTCTGGAACATAGCTACATCACCATAAGCTAATGTAACCCACAGTGGTCCTTCCACTTGCATGTTTGATCTCCCGCCATTGGAAGAGAAGAGGCTTGCTGTACTTACCGTAAACTGAAGAGCACATTTCCATCTGGGTAAACACGTAACATAACATTCTCCATCGTCGTGTCATGGATGAAAGATCTTTTAGAGTGAACAAAAAATATATCAGGTACCCAGATCTTTTTTATTAGTCTTCCATCAAAGGTCATACTTTTGTTTCTGGTACTAGGAAATGAAAGTCTCTCATCTTTCCAGTAATGTCTGAGATATAAAGTCATTGTGAAGTCCTTTATGGAAAGAAAATATGAAGGAAATTAAGAGGAAGTTTCTTTTTTAAAAAATAAATAACCAAGCATGACTTTATGATTGTAATAATACTGTCTGTAGAAAGAGCCAAAGCTAAGGACTCTTCTGTGAAGATGTTGTTCTCTGATATATTAGAAGAGTTCACTGATATATTAGAAGAGTCCTGCAAAGTGGATAACAGGTCCTTTTTATGGTAGTGATTGCACAGTATGCATTAACACTGTGTGGCTAAAGTATCCTTACCTAGGAATAGGCCAGACCCATCCCTGTCCACCCTCACCCCAGGTTTCCTCTCAAGGTGACTGGAACCATTCCAGTACCAAATGTAGGTACTGAAAACAGATTAAAATAGACTTTGGTAAGATTACATTGATCGTGCCTACAGAGAAAAAGCACTGTGAATCTGGATAAGCAAATTTTAAATAATGTGATGATCCACCATAAGCATAAAACTCTTACTAAGTAGGCTTGTATTATTTTAATCATGTATTGATATTTGAATAGCAATGCATTATTTATAAAATCTTTGTATCTCTTCTTCTGACACCTGATTCCCAATTATTTTAACAGCAGTTCTGAAGACTGCTGCTGAAGTGAAATGATGAAAACCTTACCATGTCAACTTCAGAAATACTGTCAATGCTCTCTACTTGCACATCAATACCCACTGGTATTGGAGATCCTTTAAAACAAAAAAGAAAATAAATGTGATTATGGTAATCTTTTTTAAAAAGATGATGGAACTGACATAAAGGATCTAGCATGCAAGGCCAAAGTTCATGTTACGTATAAAAAAATACTCTGGGCTAATTTTAGTCCCAGCTAGAACAGACCCATTAAAATGAATGGATTGATTGGTCACAATTTATGTAAATCCTATTGTTTTCTATGGGCCTACTGTACTGAGGTCTACATTTTTATTTGGCCATCTTTTTGGTTGTTAAAGAAAGCTATTGCAGAAAGTGATGGCTGAGAGTTTTTTTAAAACTACTGAGGAACAGTTTAAGCACGTGACTTCACTGGGTTTTGAAAGCATCTTTGGAATCCAGACTTCTCTATTGATTTGGAGCACACATGGAAGCATTCCTGTGTATCCATGAGTGACAAACTCAATAGAGGTGGAAGATGCTTAATAACCAAGGCAGGGAAAGAAACAGTTCTCAAAGCACCTCAGTTATTTATTGTGCCCAATGTGTTTCAGAATATACAATTCCTTCTTCAGGAACTTCTCTTCCCAAATTCTTGAAGAAATAATTTTATATTTTGAATAATATTAGATGCAATTAAAAACTTATGGAAGTCTACTGGTCGGACCTTGTCTCAGCTCCCTGGCATGCTGATTCCAAAATGTCATGACTGCTGCTGATACATGTTGGTTTGGGACTGTCCACCCACCTGCTCCCCAACTCAGTTTTCACAAGGCAGCCACTATTTAAAATTTCCCACAATTCCCCTGAATGACACTATAGCAGATTATTTAGGGAAGTTAATTGAATTAGCTTGTAGCTGCTAACTGAAGATTTCAGTACTGCCACTGATGTCAGATACACCCAACATTTGTTTTGAAGAACAACAAATATTACGATACCCGTCAGGAGGAGCCCATTTTCTACCCTTGAACCGGGAATTCTTCCTGCTGCTGATAGTTTTTACACAAGTGTTTTGTTAGGCCTTTCATGTGTTCAGCATTTGAGAAAAGCAGTGACACAGTGACCTTTGAGGAGGTGGTTGTGTTTTTCATGGAAGAGGAATGGGCCCTCCTGGATCCAGGCCAAAGGGCCCTTTATTGGAAAGTGATGGAGGAGAATTTGGGGATCCTCTCCTCTCTCGGTAAGGATTCCCTCTTTCTTGTGATGGGTCAGCATAGTTTAGAAGTTCTGAAAAATAAGATCAGAGCTCTTCTTCACTCGTGGCAGGGGGTTGGACTGGATGGCCCTCGTGGTCTCTTCCAACTCTACAATTCTATGATTCTATGATTCTAATTTCAGACACCCAAATTTAAAGAAGATCAGCCAGCATATGCTGGCTAACAGATAATGTTATACTCATCACAATGAGATAAGGAAGTAACAAACAGGAAATTTCTTATGACAACACCCATGTGCACACACAATCTAGCAGTCTACATTGTGCTTCAGCCCCTCATTCCTGTCACTTCCAGTCATATGTTTCCTCTCCTTTTTCCATTCTGATATTCCTTAGCAGACATCTCATCTTACTCTTCTGGACCTTTTCTCACTGAGCTTTCCTTTACTAGACCTCTTTGCTTAGCTTGGCCTAATGCCCGCTTGAATTCCTTTTTTCTATCCTTCTTGCCCCACACCTCTGCTTCCTTCCCCCCCCCCACCCTTGTAGATTTTCTGGAATCTGAACTGTTCAACCAAGAGTAACCAGAGACTCAGGAGAACAAACACTTGGCCAGAGAGAGCCTCATGCCCTTATGTCTGTTTCACACATCTGTGTCATAAAGACAATTCAACACAGCAGTGGGAGCCGCCCCGATTGTTTTAACAGAGGGGCGGGGTATAAATTATTATTATTATTATTATTATTATTATTATTATTATTGGAGAAACTTCATCTTCATCACTATCACCACCACACAAGTCCCTATGGAGGTATTACCTCTGCAGGGTTCTGAGTGTTAGCCTGGTCTCTGATGTCCTTACAAACACTGACTCCCGCTACAAACTTGTTGAGAGGAAGGTCTGAATGCAGCTTCTGCTAAACATGCGTAGAGTCTTTGTTATTATTGGGAACCCCATGCAGTCCTTGTTACTATTCATAAATCATGATTACAGTCCTCATTCCAAATCTCATCCTCTGACTTCGATCTTCTTTAACACCTGATTATGTATAAGTCTGTTTGTTAAGCACTCTTAATTTCACCTATTTTTCTTCTTCTTCCCTGTAGGAAGAATTGATTATTTCACTTTTCTTTAAATTCAGAGTACAGCGTAATCAGTTTGACTTTATTACCTTCTAGTATACTTCTGTAATATTTTAAGAGGGTAATTTGTAAACTACTATTTGTGGAATTATACATAAACATGCAACATTCTTTCTTCTTTTCTTTCTTCTAAAAACTTTTAAGAGAATTCAGTTTGTGTTTTCTAGGTGATCTGAAGGAAAGTTAATAGCTACATATGGATGTTACATAACTTTTAAAACCAGGTCATATAAAGATGATAACATACTTTAATCGTGGTCATTTGGAGGCTGTTGGAAAACTATTGACACATCACCTCATTACTAGCTGACGGAAAATAATCTAATTGTTCATGCATACATGTGTGTGCCCACTAATGGCACTACGTTTCCGTAGCAGTAGCGTTGTGTGCTCCTGTGAGGCAAGAGGTTATGCTGACAGTAGCAATGCTGTTGGTAGGGTCTCCCATGTCAGGCAGGCTTTTCCAGAGGCTCTCTTGAAGATAACAACAGTGGCACCAAAATTAATACTTGTTAGTACTGTGCAGAAGGAGGCACAATAAACCCCTTTTGAATGTCTTTTGAAAAACCATGAAACCCCATGATGAGACAATCCAAAAAGTAACAGGAGATAGTGCCAGAAGATGAACTGTCCAGGTCGGATGGCACTCAACAAGCTACTAGGGAAGAGCAGAGGACAGCTACAAGTAGCACTGTGGCTAATGATGCAACTGGACTCAAGCTGAAAGGACGTTGAGCTGTTGACATACTCAGAGGGCAAAGGAAAGTCTGAAGTGGCACAACACATATTATAGGAACATGGAATGTGAGAATCATGAATCAGGGGAAGCTACAAATAGTAAAACAAGAAATGGAATGTATAAACATTGCAATATTTGGGGTGAGTGAGCTAAACTGAACAGGAATTGGACATTTTGAGTCAGATAACTACATTATGTTTTACTCAGGAAATGAAAATCTAAGATGAAATGGGGTGGCGTTCATAGTGAGGAAAGATGTAACAAAAGCAGTCAAAGGATATAATGCAAAATCTGACTCAATCATATCAATAAGACTTCAGGGAAAACCCTTCAACCTAACCATAATCCAAGTTTGTGCTCCAATTACAGAGACAGAAGAAAAAGAAACTTAAAAATTCTATGCTGGAGTATAGGAGGAAACAGATCACAGATCCAACAGGGCTTCCTGTTAATCACAGACAATTGGGGCACAAAGGAAGGAAACAGAGCAGAACCAAAGATTGTTGAAAAACTGGCTTAGGATCAAGAAATGAAGCAAGAGGGCAACAGATTGAATTTTGTGAGGACAACAGTTTATTCATCACAAACACATTCTTCAAGCGACCAAAGAGGCAACTGCATACATGGATATGGCGATTCATGGACAGTTCAATCAGAAGTCTGATGATACAGAGGCCCCACTGTACAGAGAATCAGTACTGAAGTTGGTACAGACAACATCAGTGACCAGTCGGGTGAGCTCTCCTTCACCAGCTCATACCTGGGTGATGGATTCATGTTCCATCACCTATGCCATCTTGAGCCAGAGTCTCTCCATCTCTGACAGCAGAAGCAGATCGAACTCACTGTTCCTCGGGTTCTCCCATTCCACCATCCTGTACTTTGGACCAGTCAGATTCATCAAGTTCTGAGATGGACTTTTGTTAACACTAGCCTGAGGTTCTCTGCTTGGAACCCCCCAGAACTAACTTCCTCCTAAAAGCAATCCTGAGAGTCCTCTCTCAAGAGCACCTCCTAGAGGCCAAAAGCTGCCACCACCTGACAAAGTCTTTCACAAGCCCAAGGGGAGACTGGATAACCTGTGGAACTACTTGCCACTATGGAACTATTACCAACCCCCCTTCTCTATCCCAAAGAGAAGACTCAATGTAGCAATGACCAAGAGATAAGCACGTGTAGGCATAGGCTTATTAGGAAAATTAGAAAAGCTTATTTTATTTCAAGCAAGGTTTAATAGGTAAATAAATATATGAAGGCTTTTCCCTTCAGGCTCAAACTTAGAAAAGTTACAAGGATAGTAAGATGTTCAATACATTCAGCTAATGAAAACAAAAAGAGAATCCCTGACAGAACTAATACATTCCCTAGAACTCTACTCACAGCCATGAAAACTTCTGTTGGATTCAGAGGGAAGGCTAGAGCTAGTGTGAGTGTTCCAGGCTGGCTCAACAGCATCCGCCATTTTAAGTCCTTTGTCCTCTCATCTCTCCCTGGGACACAAGGTGCTTATCCCAAGGTACTTCTTTTGACTCTCTTACTTCATGGTCCACACAAAGCATTTATACCTGTTTTTGAAATTAGCAGTCTCAGAGACCTGATTGGTCATTATCTCTCTAGTGATCTGACGTCATCACTGATGTGACTCTGTGGAGGTGTTACCTTTCCTCCAGAGCTCCAATTAACTATTTACCTGATAGCTGAGCTTGTAGATACCTGGTCACTGAATTGCAGGATAATGGGAGATGGAGTCCTTGCAGAATGATGGGACTGCCATCATGACCATTTTTAGTCATCCTCAAATTCTCTGACAGGCCTGCCAGGAAATCTCCTCCTTTACATGTAGGAGAGAGTGATCCAGTATCCCCCATGGATGATGTGAAGTCCTTTGTGGACCAAATGTTATGAATGTCTAAAGCTCTCAATTTACAAGTGAAACAAGTGAAGCTGTTGTTGTCTGATCCCGTCTTTCATGGATCCAAAGCCAAGCACCTGCACCAGCTCCTATTCCTTTGTTGTCTATCTTCTTCAGGTGATTAGGAAGTTGTGGTCAACCCCATCATCTATCCCTTCAACTCTGAAGAAGAAAGAAGCTCTTTACAACATGGTGGAGTCAGGCTCTGAATGGCTTTTCAGCACCCAAAGCCTAATTTAATTATTGTGGATGCTGTGCAGTCAAGATCTTCACAGAGGTTTCATTCAACACTTTTGGACAGAGAGGGTAAGAAACTTGATATGATGGGGTGCAAGTTCTACTCTACCTCCACCCTCCTCTTCCTCATTTTTAATTATGTAGCCTGCATGGGGGCTTATTAGCAGTGTCTATGGGGCGAAATGACACCTAACCTTGAGAAGATGTCTCGTAAGGATCATAAAGTCACCTCGATTCTTTAGGCCAAGGCCTACAGATTGGCAGGGTAGCAGATTACTACTGCTCAGCACACTGCTGACTGTGAGGGGAAGGCCCTGGCTGGTGCAATAGTTTTCCGACAACATGCGTTGCTCCTTTTTTCTGGTCTCTCTCACCAGGCCAGAGCAACCATCAAGGATCTCCCCTTTGATGAGGAGAGTTGTTTAATGCAGAGACTGGTGATCTTGAGCACACCCACAAGATGTGCACTGCAGCTAAGAAATTTGGTCTCCATTCCCAGGCACAGTCAGTCAGTCCTCATTCCTCTTGGTCACATTATTCTACCACTCCTTGGTGTAAATCCAGCCCTTGAGGAGGGCATCAACAGAGGTCTGCTCCACTCCCGTATCCTTTTTCGAGGAAGGCCTCCTTGGGATGAAGGTATAGATCTCAACAGTTCAAGAAATGGCATTAAGATACAGTAGGACCCCCTTTCCATGGGGGGTTGGTTCTGGGCCCCACCATGGATAGTGAAATCTGCAGATAATAGTGAACACCACCACCACCAGACCCTGTCCCCCCGTGAAGAAGGGAGAACGGAGGTGAGCTTGCCTCCTCCCTCCCTCCCCACCAACCCCCGCCAACTCTGCCGCAATGCCAGAACCCTCCTGAGAGAAGGGAGGGAGGAGGCGAGCTCTCTTCCTCCCTCTCTCCCCTGCACACACACCCCAGCTCCGCTGTGTCCCTAGAACCCGTGCCACCAGAAACTTCCCAGGGAAGAGAGGGGGAGGCGAGCTCGCCTCCTCCCTCCCCCCCCCTGCCCAACCCCTGCCAGCTCTGCCACGCCACTGGAAACCCACCCCCCCACACACACACCTTTTTTAAGGGGGAAAGCTCCAGATTTTTAACCTCACCTGGACTTCTTCCCTAACTTGTGCATAGGGCTGGAAGTTTTACATGATAATTAAAAGCAGCCCATCAATAGAATTTGCTTTCAAGTATCACACACAGGATCTTGAATAGTAGCTGCAAGTGCAAGCTCTCCTCATCCCTCCCTTCCCGTCCCCCTGCCGTCACCATCCATGGATAATTGACTCAGCAGATGGCGAATCAGTGGATGCAGGGGTGCTACTGTACTATCAAGTGTCATCTTTGACTTCTGTCAGAATGACTGCCTTACTATCAATTGCCCTGGTGCCACCACTCCTGTTCTGATGTTCTATGACTGGCTTCACAAATACCATCATGTGTGGCCCTCCACACCTCAGGGGGTATGTGATTGAATTCTGGAAGATTCCCCCCTGCTGGTGGTTTTCACAGCACTCCTCCTTCAACCATGCTCAAGGAGGAGGTGAAATTCCTGCTCCTCAAAGGGGTGATAGAAACTGTCCCTATCTGTCATCTTCACTGGAGGATCTTCTGCTACTTCATTGTGTCCAAGAAGGAGAACTGCATCCCATCCTGAGGCATCAACTTTTTGAGGCATCAGCTTTTTGAGGTATCAACTTTTATGTAGAACTAAGATGTTTCAGAATGGTTAATTTCAGGTCCATCCTTCCCCTGATGCAGAAGGGTGATTGGACTGATATCCTGAACCTGAAGGGCATTTATTTTCATATCACAATCAGGTCATCCCACAGATATTTCCTCCACTTCACAGTGGGAAGATGAGTGTATTGTTTCCATACCCTTCAGACTTTGCACTGCCCCATGTGTGTTCACAAAGTACATAACTGTGGTGGCTACCTGGCTTCGTCAGCAAGGCATCATTCTTTTTCCATACATAGACGACTAGCTGTTGGCTGCTCACACTTCTGAGAAGCTTCTCAAAGACATTTGTCTCACTCTTCAGCTTTTGGACTCCTCGGGCCTTGTTGTGAACCACAAGAAATCCCACCTAGAACTATCTCAGCAGGTGTGATTTTTCAGGACCTTGCTAGATTCTTAAGCCCAGGTTGTCTTTCTTCCTATATGGGAGGAATTTCATCCTTTGTCCTTCAAAGGACCACCCTTTGGTGTCTTTGCAATCAAAGAATGCATGCCAGAGATGTTCAGGTCTTCCTAGGACTCATGGCTTCTATGACCCCAGTTACTCCCTTCACAAGACTCAGGGTAAGACCTCTGCTGGCTTGGTTCCTGTCATTCTTCTATCCCCTCACTGACTCTCCATGTAATAGACTGACAATTCCATTCAGTGTGTGCCATTCTCTGAAGATTGTGAGAGATGCACTGCACAGGCACAGATGACCCATTGGTGTGAGTGCACAGATGACCACTTGAAGAACTACAGTTACAAGTAAGCAAACTGTCCTTCCCCAATGCATTATGGGAACACTGGTGAGGGAATTGTAATGCACATTGGACTCTACCAATGCACTTTGGGTGCTCTCACCAGTCTCCCACATCTTTGCAATTTAGTAGCAGGGTTTTTAGCACCTCTGCTATGTAGTTAAATATGCATAATGTTACATTACATAGAGGGTGATATAGGATTCCAGCCAACATAAAAATACAATAGTGATGAGGCAGAAAGCGGACAGAGGTGTGGTGGCTATCTGTTTCCCTGCACAAAATTCAGTATGTATGATTATCTGCTGCTGGGCAGAAGTCATGTTTGGTGCAATGAGCTCCTGGCCCTCATAGAGTAGGTTCACCCCCTTAAAGCTAGCTGACCTGGAGAAGATGAGAGAAGCAGAGAGATTAGTGGAGGAGTTTTTGGGGATGCAGCAGTATAATCCCATTCCCAACATGGCAGCTCCTCTTTCCCACCCAATGTGAGAATAAGAAAGCAGGAAAGGTGGCTGTCACTCCAAGGAAATGAGAAATGATACCTTAGAACAGTCCCACCCCAAGGTGGACAGATAGCTATCTTCTTGCCTTGAGGATAGGTCTCTGGGTGTGTGGGTGGATTGTGGCAGTGGGTGATCAATTTGTTAGTAACAGAAATAGTGGGGTTTGTGATAGGCATGTAGACCACATGGCAAATTGCCTGCTTCTTGTAAAGGTTGCTAAGGTCACATATTGTCTAAATAGTGCTCAAGAGAACTGAGTTGTTGTGGTACATGTTGGCACCAATGGTTTAGGTCAATGCAGGCACGAGGTCTTAGAAGTCAAATCTAGGTTATTAGGAAGGAGCTGAAAGGTAGGACCTCCAAGATAGCTTTCTCTGAAATACTACCTGTTCCATGCACAGGGCTAGTTAAACAGGCAAAATTGAGGGTTACCAATTCATGGATGTGTAGAGAGGATGACTTTAAACTTGTTAGGCAATAGAGCAGTGATTCTCATTTTGTTTTTCCAGGATTTTGGACCATCTCCTAGATGCGGTAGAAATTAGTCATACGAATGCAAAGCAGCCTAAGTGGAAAATGCATGTGCCAGAGATGTGTGTGAACAGGCATTTCTATACTAATGCAAAAGTAGAAGCATTGGAGTGCTTGTTTTTAAGGGAAAACATAGATATAAAGGACAAATCAGAAACTTGGTAGAATAGAAAGATGTCTGGAATATAGTCAACTGTGGGCACAAACTCTATAGGAACTATTGAAAAGAATATATAGAATATGATGTTGCCTTGTATATTAGGACTAAAAATAAAGAATGCAGCAGACCATTGAATAAAAACAAAATTAAAGGTGTTTTGAAGGAAGACAAAGAGATTGTATGGGAAGCTGGATGAATTCTATTGTCGTCTTCATTGCTGAAGACATAGAGGAAATGCACATGCCTGAACCAATATTTCTGGGAGTAGGGTGAGTTGCTGAGCCACATAGTAGTTGGCAAGACTCCCTCCAGCCAAACTACCACCACCCTGCCCTTGGAGGGAGAGAATAACTAGCAGTATCTGCTGGATTTGATCCCTACCCCCACTGCCATTCCCTTTTCCTTATGTGTCATGTCTTATTTAGATTGTAAGCCTGAGGGCAGGGAACTGTTAAATTAACCATTTGTAAGCCGCTGTGATAGCCTCTGTGGCTGAAGAGTGGGGTATAAATAAATAAATAAATAAATAATTAAAAAGACCTCCCTTTTCTAATTTACAAGCAAACATATCAGTGAGTCCAGATGGTATCCACCCAAAGTAAATTGCTGTTCTTCTTGAGATGGTTTTAAAGGGAGGTTAGATAAATTCAGGAGATCAGCAGCTACTAGAAGATGCCACCTCCAGTTTCAAGGCATGATGAGTCTATACATCACTATATATATGATGGAGAGTACAGTTGACCTCATCTGCTGATAGTCATTCCAATAGACAACTGACTGGATACTGGTTGACATATTTTCTGTAGACAACACCAACATAATTGAATTATCTTCACAAATTCCAATCCATTAGCAGAAGTATAAACAAAGGCAATGGTTTCATGGCATACTGCATACAGTGGGCCCTTGGTATCCTCTGGGGTTTGGTTCCAGGACCCCCCATGGATACCAAAATCTATGGATGCTCGAGTCCCATTATATAGAATGACATAGTAAAATGGTGTCCCTTATATAAAATAGCAAAATCAAAATTTGATATTTTTGGATTTTTTTTTAATGTTTTCAAGCCATGGATCATTGAATCCATGGATATGGAATCCGTGGATGTGGAGAGACGACTGTACAAGAATCCCAGATATGCACATATATGAAAAGGAATCTTCTCAGAAAGAGTTTTGAACCAAGGGAAATTGACTTTTGGTAAGCATAGAATCATAGAGTTGGAAGAGACCACAAGGGCCATCTAGTCCAACCCCTGCCATGCAAGAATACCCAATCAAAGCATTCCCAACAGATGGCCATCCATTGATCCAACCAGATTTATTGCTTTCACATTTCAACATTAACTGCTCACTGTAAAGATCTGAAAGACCTGTATCATCTCACCCAGACCTTTGAAAATTTAGGGCATCTTTCTGGATCCTATTACATTCTATCCCACTCCCACAACTGGATAAATGTGATTTATACCTGAGGCCTTAATACCACATGGTACTGCATCCACAAAAGCTCATAGTAAAATAAAAACCAGCTAGTCTGAAAGGTGCTGCCACATTTCTTTTCATCTTCTTCCTCCCTTCCTCCTTTTTACCAGTGTAACCACAGCATTTGTGTCTGCCATATGGAGCAGCTCTTAACAATAACTACAAAGGAAAACAAAAAACCTGTCTAAACAACTCCAATAGCCAACATGGGGATATATTTTAGATTTATTCTCTCTTGCCAGTCAAGAACTCTTGAACATCTTCATACAAATCTGCCCACCTCCAGTAATTTGCCAATTGCAACTGCACTGTTTAATTTAAATATGTATGTTAACACAGTCTTCAGAGCTTCATACAGTCTTCAATTAAACATAAAGTATGTAGTTTTATCTTGTGCCCCTTCAAACTTTTTAAACTTCAGAGAGAGAGGAGACATAGTTTAACATGTTATTCCATTTTGTAATGACACAACTGGGTCAGGCTCCACTGGTTTACTGCATTAAAACAAACAATAAGTTAAGAAAAACAAATACAACTTACCTCCAAAACCTGGTCTCATTGCAAAATCATGGTCCTCTATACGGAGAAGTTGTTCAGATTTCATGGGCCTTACTTTAGTGCTGTCTAGTTTCCTCATCTTAATTTCTCGTTTGCTGTATTAAAAAGAGATAGTTAACTTTTACCATAAGCTCCACTACATATCACTAGAAGTATCTCAGGCTAACTTATATGAATTTTATTTTATTAAAACAAATAAAATTAAGAGCACTCACAGAGTATCACTACAGATAAGTAAGAAGGCACTCTGCTAAATCACACAACTGCATGAAGAGCCTCAGAATGGTAGGAGTCCATCTGTCTAAAATTACAATCTTTCTTACTTTCCAAATGCATCCTGGAATAAAATGTTTTAACTGATATTTAGAGGGAGCCAAGCTCATGTAACTGCTGAGGAAGTCTTATTCCACATCCTCCCCAAATGTCTCTTTAGACAAAGAAAGAAAATAAATCAGGGACTCCCAATAATCACAGAGTATGAGGAGGTAGGAGAAAGAAAAGCACAATCATATTGAGTTTTAAATATCAAAGTCAACATTTTGAATTTTTATTAAAAGTAAATTGGAAACAGATGCAATTTTTATAGAACCAGTGTAATTACAGCCAGAGCCCTGTATCTGTGGAACCAAATATCCACAGTTTCAGTTATCCACAGCACACAAAATAGGGACACATACCATAGAGTCTTACTTGAAAATGCCTAGAGAGGCATCCTCTCTAGGCATCTTCCAGTGCAACTCTATGGTATGTTTTTACCAGAAGGTCCTTATTTTAATAGGGTTTGCTATTATCCACTGTTTCTTGTATCTGCGGTAAGTCCAGGAACTGGACCCCCGTGGATACAGGTGTCCAGCCGTAACTGCTTTTGTCTGATAGTAAATGAGACAGCTGTGTTTAAGACAAAGTTTGTAAACAGCCTTCCCATATAGACCTATGTGCTATAGGCTATATTTCAGAGGAAGGAGTTGGCAAAACTACCTCTGAATATTCCTTGCCTAAGAAAATCTTATGAAATTCATGGGGTCGCCATAAGTCATCAGGTGGCTTGAAGGGACATACACACACAAAGAGAGAGTGTGTATGTTACAGAAATCCAGCCTGGAAGTCATCAAAGGTTGTATCATAATAGTCTTTCCATCAGTAACTAAAGATGCTGCTGAGGATCAAACTCAGGCCTGTATACAAAGCATTAGCTCTACTATATAGTTTTGAATGGGCAGGCTATGGCTATTCAGTTGTAAAGGATATGACATCTGTACACATTCTTTTTTAGTGCTAACCAGGTGCTCACATAAACATGTGGGGGCACTAGTCTCAGCTTCTCCATCACACTCTACAGGTGGAGGACAGTTTTCTGAAAAGGAGAACCTCCTTGGTCTGTAGAAAATTTAGGTTCCCAGTAAGTGTGGAAAGCCTCCATGGACATTAAATGTTTCAGGTAAAAGGTGATGGAACCAGCTGTAGAGGCAAACAGGGCTAGCACACTTCCTCTTCTCACACATCTGTTGAACACAGAATGCAAACACCTGAGGAGAACTTAAGAGATGATGAGACTGATGAGAGAAAGACAATGGGTGGGGAGGCCAACACTCATATTGATGTCCCCAGTGTTACAAAATGACTTTGTAAGGAGGAGGGGGAGGAGAAGAACCCCCAGAATCGGAACCAGAAACAATGACCACCCTTACCTAGGAGCAGTTAACTATAAACAGAATAACCCAGATCTGTCTAAGAGCAAGATGCAAATGGGAGCCTTAGAAAAAATAATCAGACAAGCAAACTCAGTGCAATTAATAGATGAGTAGCAAGCACACATGAGTGTTCATTTCCTCATTACTGCTAAAGATCCAGTGAGTGATCCCATTAGCATAGCTAATGAGGTCCACCAGACACAAAAAAACCTAGAAGACTGGATTCTGAATTGTACCTCTGAGCCGAAAAACTGTGCACTACTGAGGCTATAGTGCCAGAGCAAGGGAATGGGTTCAGGAACCCTTAAAACTAATGCAAGCTTCCATTATCATATAGTTTTAGAGATCCCTAAACCAATTCCCTTGCTTTGGCCCTGGGAATGCCAGAAGCTTCTCAGTCATATCCCTTGGTATGCAGTGAGCATCCTCTCTAACCAATGAGGGTACTTAGCACCCTCTGTGTGCCTTCTACACAAGCACTGGCAGAGTTTTCTTCCTAAGACATGTAGCATAGCAGGTGCTCTAGAATTTTTTTTATCCATGTGCCTGCTTAGATGCTTCTGCAGTTGAGCCAACCCTGAGGAAAACTTCTGGATTGCCCCTGCTAAATACAGTAAGTAACAGCAAAGTTTCACTGTATATCTGAAAAAGTGCCAAGAGTTTGATCAGCTCTTTTTAATTTATACCTCCATTTCCCAGCCACTTTCATGTTTTCCAGCTTCTGCATATGTAATCCATTCATTTCCCTGGCAGTTAGCCAGGGCCCTGGAATCATCCCTTGTGCACTATGCCCTTAGTGTGTATCAATCCAATCACTTGGATACTATATCCTAAATCTCTGGTCCTAGCTATGCCACATGAGAGCCTTCTAGCATCACCCACAAAAGGTCATTCCTGGTCACACGTAAGTGAAAGTTAATATAATGAGTATTTAGAAATTGATTTCTTTATTATGGCTCCAACTTATTCTGCAAATCCAGAGTGAAGTGGAGTGTTTGACTTATATAATCAGAACTGCTGTGGCTCTTTCAGAGCAAAATTATGAATGGACTGAATATTTGAGCAAGTTCAAGGAGATAGTAACTGGTCCATATTCCCATGGACAAGTCATAGTTGGCAGACTGTAGGATCCAGGGATGCCAAAGTATGATATCTACAGCCTTACTATAAATTTAAGTATTAAACTCACTCCACCATTTTAAATTAAAAATATTAAATAAGATATTTGATATAAA
This sequence comes from Gambelia wislizenii, assembly GCA_030847615.1. Taxonomy (NCBI): domain Eukaryota; kingdom Metazoa; phylum Chordata; class Lepidosauria; order Squamata; family Crotaphytidae; genus Gambelia; species Gambelia wislizenii. The sequence continues at coordinate 310,683,045 of JAUMIR010000003.1, read as the reverse complement.
CTGGCTTCTCTCATCTTATTATTAATTATCAGTAAAAGTCTAAAAGTTCTATAACATTAGCCACATTTGCATTTACCTGAAATCGGTAGAACTTCAGTGGCTGTTCACCATTTTATAAAAGGGATGCCATTTTACTATGTCATTGTATACAATGGGACTTGAGCAGCCACGGATTTTGGTATCCACAGGGTGTCATGGAACCAAACCACAACAGATACTGAGGCCCACTGTAGTTTATTATTTATTTATTTATTGGATTTATATCCCGCCTTTCTCCCAAGATGGGATGCAATGTGGCCTACAGTAATCTAAAAAATACAACTAAAAGTTACAAAAGTTACAAACATTAAAAAGAATTATGTTACTACCTGTGAAGAACTAGGTTTGATATCCTGCATGAGAGGGAGCCAACCCCAGTGCAGGAAGCTGTGATAGGAGGGGCCTCTGTGAGAATGAGATAAGAGAATATCAGTTGAGAACATCCGTTGAGAGAGGGAGCTGAGAGAAAACAGTGGATGAGTCAGGTGTGTGAGAGAGGTTGGGCGTGAACTGTTATGAGAGAAAGGTATGTGAAACAGTTGAGAGACTAAAGAGAGAAAGTGGATGTTTAAATATAAGTAGTAAGTAAATATCTGTCACTAAATGTCACTAAAAGGAGAAACTAAATGAGAAAACAATTTGTTATATACATAGTAATCATACAATTTTGAAGTTGTTACCTCATTGGTAAAATAAACCAAATAAGCTTGTTTGTTAACTGTTCCACTGACTCATCTTGTATTATTTCCCTCATAATAAAGGGGAAGGTCATGCAACTAAAAGAATACACGGTATTAGGTAAATTTAACCATGGAGAGGGGCACTTGGAGTCTCAGGACCCAGTCCAGAAAAGGAATATCTGAAGGGGGGGCCTGGAGTAGGGTGGTGGTGGCAGTGACAGGTAGTCAGTGCTGTGGAACTGAGGTCAGCCTGGTTGTCCATCCATCGCAGTACCATTATTAAAATATAACAGTTAAAAACACAGCATAGAGTAAAAACATAATATTGATAAAAATTACAAACATTAAGAGCAACACACCAATTAAATTTCACATTTCAAATGCCTGCCTAAATAAAAACATCTTTGTGTGCTGACGAAAAGAGAGCAAGAAGGGGGCTTTAGTGAAAGGTAGTTCCACAGTCTGGGAGCAACCACGGAGAAGGCTCTCCCCGAGTACTCACCAACTGTACCTGAGAAGGTGGTGGGACTGAGAGAAGGCCATCCCCTGCTGATCTTAACCCTCGGGCCAGCTTGTATAGGGAGATATGGTCCTTCAGATGGTCTGGAACCAAGCCATTTAGTACTTTAAAGGTCAAAACCAGCACTTTGAATTCTTCCCAGAAATGGACTAGTAGCCAATGCAGCTGTCTCAACAGGGAGGTCACATAATCCCTGTAGCCAACCCCAGTCAACAGCCTGGCTGCAGCATTTTGAACCCGTCAAAGTTTCTGAACAGTTTTAAAAGACAGCCCCACGTAGACCATGGACTTTATCAGATAATCAAAATACGGCCTCATAATGATGTCACATGACCACGAAAGGGCTCAAGGATCAGACATCACCCTTTTGAAGTTAAAAACAGCCCCAAACCCATACCTTTTAGTTGACAGCTTAAGCCATCAATAGATCTCCCTGCCGCTTTTGTGCCAGCATTGCCGGTGTGCAAAACCTCAGGCCATTTAACTCTCGTACTTACCCCAACAATGGCTGGTCCAGTGTGAACACTTCTGGATGAGATTGGAGTTTTTATATTGTAAGCCGCCCCAATTGCATTGCAGAGGGGCGGGATAGAAATAAAATTTTATTATTATTATATTTATAGTATATTTATAATATATATAGATTGGGACACCCAGGTAGGTTTTGCTCTTTTTATTACCCTCCCTGGGTTACTTGGATCTTTTAAAGTGTGTGTATATGCTTTTTAAAACTTTTTATGCTTTATTTTGTTTTTAATTTTGAATTTCCTGTGTGACAAAGTCTCACAGGATTTTGAGCAAGGAAGTGAATGGGACTCCATTCACTTCTTCTTTATTTCCAGAGCTGCCTTTGCCAGGAAGGGAGGTAAGTGTAGGGAGGGAGCGTTCTTTTGCCAGCATAAAAATTTGTTTTTTTATGCTGGCAAAAGAATGTTTAAAGGGCAGTGTCTGATAAAGTCCTGTGTTACAGTAGTCCAAACAGGATGTAATCAAGACATGTGTCACCATAGTTTGCATATGTGTAGAGATGAACATTGGGAAGAACTGTGCCCCAGATACTGTTGACCCAAATGTTTGTGACTTAACATTTGAGGGGCAAAAGACAAAATTTGGGGAGGAGCAGACTCTTGGGTTGGGGAAAACATTGGGGTCAAATTTTGTTCAGTTAGTAGCATTGTTCTTTTAAAAATGTGTTTTTCTTTCCCTAACTCATTCTTTCCCCAGAAGATGCTGAGTAGCTCCCTCCTGGTATCAGGTGCTAGCTCCCACCCAAGAAGCCCTGGTGGCATTTTTTCAGAGGACGCTGTGATGGTAGAGAATAAGACTTTGAATAATATTCAGAAAATTGTCAAAAAATGTTTTTCAGGTGTCAGGACAAGATGAGTCATACATGAGAAGAATTATGGACTGAGAAGAATCTTTGCAGTTTGGTACTTACTCTGCACAAAATTTGCATGTGGTTGACTTGCACCAAAAACAGCCTATTCTGCATAAGAAAAAGGCATTTCTGCACAGAAAATAATATTTATGCATAAAACACTGTTTTCTGTGCAGAAAATGCTGTTTCCTGCACACAAAAAAAGGTGTCTTCTGTACAAAACAACCCTGTGTTTGTCTCACACACATGGCTGTTTTGTACAAAAAACAGCCCTTTTCTTGAATTGTGAATGGGGAATGAAAACTGTGTGGTTTCTGAAGACTTTCTTGCAGTGGGGAAACATTGTTGAAATTACTCATTGCTTTCTTTGAGAAGAAAATTAATGAAGAATTATGTCCCTAGAAGAGAATGGTCACTAACAATATGTGGCTATTGAAACTAGTTCTATTGCAAAAAAATTAAAGGGAAAACTTTAAAAAATATGAAAAAGAGGAGGAAATCACTGCTGTTACTACCTCCAAACATTAAGCTCCCCAAAACGTTGGACAGCTTTCAGACCTTTCCAAACATTGAATTGCACTTGCTCAATCTCCAACTGCAAATGAGCTGCAATTTGTGGAGGGGGAAATTTGATTCACTGGTACTACTTTCAAAATGCAGTTCTATGAGTATATGCAGAGTTTTCAGAGACAGGTACAGAAATAATCATCAACTATGCACCTGCTCCAGGGCAGGTCACTTACCCAATTTACATACCTGGAACCAGCACTCTCTGGTGCCTCAACTTATTGGGATTCAGCTTCATTTCATTTGCCCAGCCCATTACAGACTCCAGGCACTATTCTAGCACCCTCAGAACCCGAGCTGACTCCAACAACCAGAAGTAGACTGAATGTCATCTGGATACTGATAGCACATAACCCCCAAATTTCAAATGACCTCAAACAGTGCCTTCAAATAGATATTAAATATCACGAGGGAATAGAATGCGGCCATGTGGCCCCCCACAGCTTAATAGCAGTGCTTGGGTTGAATTAAAGAGTAATTGGGATTGAATTTAAAAGTTAGATTGGGGCTAAACAGAAGTCACCCGATGCTGCTATCTGGAACTGGCCCTATACATAGCAGCAGAATGACTGTAACTTAGTGCATCCTCCTCCTATTCTGCAAAGCTAGTCCAAAAAGAAACCATGGCCAATACTATAAAAAAGCTGCTGAGAGATATAAGGGGCTCAATAGGACAGCACTCCTCCTATCTCTCACCTAGAGCAGGTCATCCAGCAACCAAGGCTCTTTTGGTACTAAATCCAGTCCTGAAACCAGACTGAAATAGATCTAGTTGAGGGCTTCTTAAACTTTTTCTTCTCGTGACCCCTTTTTGCCCAAGAAATTTTTACATGACCCTGGGTATATAGGTATATAAATTAGGTTTAGAAATAAAATTTACTGTTGCCACATTTTTCACAACCCCACATTCAGTTACGTGACCCCATATGGGGTTGCGTCCCACAGTTTAAGAAGCTTTGATCTAGACAATGTGTTTCCTCCAAGAATATTCAAAGCTACCCAGCCATGACACAGCTGAGCACATTTGTTATTATCAATGGTAAAGTCATTCTTACATACCTCTGAGTTTAGGAATGTCCTTTTCAGGAAAGGATGTACTATAGCCTCTTCCAAAATGCCAGGCACCTTCTCCTGATATAATGAAGCATTTACTACCCTCTGTACCCTCCTGGTCAATCCATCTCTACTAGATCTGATCTGCCAAGTAGGGCAAGAGTCAAGCTTACATGTGGTGGCATGGTCTCATTCAAGTGTTTTGTCCATATAATCAAGCTGCAATAACTGAAAACAATCCCAAGAAACCTGACCACATGTCTTGAGACACTGTGATAACCATGAGGTAAAGTTCTGAGTATGACTGATTTTCTCCTCAGTGAGCCTATTTTTCACACCACATCAGTGAACTTTCCAGTCTTGGTCTCTCTGAACCTGATCCCAAGTAAGTTTCTCAGTACTCTGAATAACTGCTGGGCAACAGGTCAATGATGATATAGTAGAAACAAAATATGACCTTTTTGCCAACCTCACTGTCATATGATAGGCACACCAAAGAGTCCTAATTAATTTTCATTTTTTGATCTACACCACTCTGCTCTAGTCACTGTCTGACTTGTTTCATCACCTGTAGGTCTTCTATAAAACCAAGACTCCATAGTGACAGAATGGGTGCCTGGGTACAATTGTATCAATAGGCCTTTTCATCTCACCCTCCAATAGAAAGACTGAGCTATCAGACCTCAGAGGTGGAAAGTCCTCAGAGCATTCAGGAATGCTACAAATTCTGTATGTCTTCACGGGCCACCTTAATCAATCCCCCATCCCTTAGCTCAGAGCTAAGTCCAGGAAAACACTCAAGCTGCAAGCCTGAGATTTCAGGATGAACGTAACCTCATCTAGCACAAAAAGAGTCTCTATTCCCTGATCTGCCTTTTGACTGACCAGGAGCACCTCTGTCTTGTCTGGATTAAGTTTCAATGTTTGCCCTCATCCAGGCCATTGCTGACAAAAGATATTAGTTCAATACTGAGACAGCTTCCTTGAAATCAGATGGAAAGGAGAGATAGAGTTGGGTGTCACTGTCATCAACATATTGGTGACACCAAACCCCATAACTCTGGATGGCCTATCCCAGAGGTTTCACGGAGATATTAAACAGCATGGGGAGGGGCAAATGAGCCTCGAGGGGATGCAATGGCCAACGACCAGTGTGCTGAACAGGAATCCACCAACACTACTTTCTCAGTTTGAGCCTCCTGGAAGGACAGTGCCCCCAAGACCCATCCCAGTGAGGTGGCCCAGAAGGATACCATGGTCGATGGTATCAAACGCAGCTGAGGCCACAGAAACAACAGGGACACACTCACCCTGTCCAGTTCCCTGTGTAGGCTGTCCACGAAGGTGACCAAAGCTGTCTCTGTACCATAACAGGGCCTGAAGCCAGATTGAAATGGTTCTAGATAGTACATCTCATCCGTTTCCTAGATATGCATGCATGTCTAGGAAATCTGAAAATGTGTACACCAATGTTTTGTTCTGCACTTTACGTATTTCCAATGGAAAAAAGACTGTTGTTTTACACAGCAATTGTAACACATTATTGCCCTAGGATAGTTCAGTTTGGGCAAAACAAATGTGTGTTTGTTACATTTATATCCTGACTTTTCTACACTGAGCAAAAGGAAGCATTCTTGACTTTCCTTCTCCCTATTTACTTTCACAACAACCCTTTGAGGTGGGTTAGGCTGAGAGAAAGTAACAGCCCCAACGTGAGTTCCTAGTGAGTTCTATGTCTCAATGGGGACTACAGTCTAGATCAGTGGTTCTTAACCTGTAGTCTAGAGAGCACCCCAGGGGTCCGTGATGTCCTCACAGGGGGTCCACAAAAGCTTGAGGCTGCTTGGCCCACCTCCTCCCTGCAGTGGAGTGGCCATGTAACAGGAGCCAAGGCAAAGCCTGGCTGGTTGGCTTGGCCTGCACATTGCCATTCAATCCGCTCCAGCCACAAACTTGCAGGAAGAAGCAGGAGATCAGTCATCTCTCTCCTTCCAGTGCCTCTGGGGGAAGGTTTAATGGATGGTGTAATTGTATTATCAGTATTAGTATTAGTAGTAGTAGTATTATTGCTGTTATTATTATTAGGCTTTTAAATCTTGAGTTAAGTTTTGGGGGTCCACACCAACAAAAGATAGTGAAAGGGGGTCCCTGGTAAAGAAAAGGTTAAGAGCCACTGATCTAGATCTCTGAAGTCCCAGTACAATGCTTGATCCATAACACCATAGTAGCGAAATCATACTTATGGCAAAAGATCAGAAAATGAAGTGTCTAGAAACAAACATGGTGATTTGGCCACTGAAGTCCTCCAAAAATTGTAAAGACAGGGTTAAACTTGGTTTATTTATTTATTTAGATATAAATAGACTGGTGCAGTTGCATATATCACACTTAAATAAACAATACTGCTGGGTGCTTATTTTATCACAGAAACTTATGTGTACTTAGAAATTCCACTGTGTTCACTGGGGCTTACTTGCTGTTTGCTTCTGCTGTTTACATTCTGCTCAGTTAAGTGCATAGCACTGTGGCCTTACAGTGAAATGCTATGCATGTTTACTCAGAAGTAAGTCCCACTTTGTATAATGGGATTTAAAGTGCAATCCATGCATATTTATCAGCCATGATTCTCATAAATTTACAATCCTGTATCAACTCACCTGGGAATAAACCTGATTTAATCTAATAACTCAGAATATTTATTTTACATAATACATTGCAGCACATGCACTTGACTTTTAAGACTGCGGCCCTATACCTCTGCACTTGGGAGTATCGGCAACATATGCCAAATACACAAACCAAAAATTTGTTTTGTAGAATAGGTTTTCTTAATGCCCCAAAACATAACCTATAAATGTCGCAGGCTAGGAGACCCCCTCTCTCCCTCCCCCCTCTCTCTTATACACACACACACACTTTGGTTAATGCCTTAAAATCTTCTTTGCAAGAGAATGTAGACAAACAGCTTTGAGAGATAGGAACTGGGCCACACTATTAATCCGATGGAAGTTGCATGTTCATAGCAAAATATGTACATGTTGTTGATCATTTAACTATCTGTTCCAGAATGCCTAACAATCCTGGTATCTGTTAAAAATGCTCCCCTTGCCCACCTTCTCCTATAATTAAAAGAAGAATGGAGAAAAGACAGATCTCTGTAAATACTCTCTCAGAGGTACACATAAGGAAATCAAACATGTTTAGCTGTCATAATCATAACTGCTTAGTAGCTGTTAGTATGTGCAGTGAAGTCATATGCTGGTACACACAGAGCAGACAGTTTCAGAATAATACAGAGAGAGAGAGATTATAATTTTATAATTGCTTTGGACCAGTTTATACCTTCATTATATCTGGCTTCAAAATAAAGCTTTTCTTCTTGGAGGATAAGCTGAAATCAGTTAGACAAAGTAGTCATGACTAACGTTACGTTCCACTGATTTCAGTAAGTCTATTTTAGCACGTCAAAGCCATGCAAACCATTGTTTAGGGACTATAGCAATGAAGTGGTCAAGCAAATACAAAATCCAGGGTATATAATTCGAATTTGTGCTAATTACCCACAGAGTTTGGAAACAATTTTTTTTTCTTTTTCTTTTTTGGATTGCCACTTCCAGAATCCTTCAGCCAGCTTGGTGCATGTGAGGATGTGTTAGGAGAAAAGGAGTACTTTTTTCCAAGTTCTGGCCATCAGCAAGAACACTACTTCAAAGAAATTATTGGGATTTCATAAAGGTCAATGATAACTTTGGCGGCATCTGCACTGCAGAAATAATGCAGTTTGACACCGCTTTAACTGCCATAGCTCAATGTTATGGAATTCTGGGATTTGTAGTTTTGTGAGATATTTAGGTTTTTCTGTCAGAGAGCTCTGGTGCCACAACAAACCATATATTCCAAGATTCCATACCATTGAGCCATGGCAGTTAAAGTGACATCAAACTGAATTATTTCTTCAGTGCAGATGCAGCCTTTGTAGAGGAAACTTGTGTCTGCCCTCTCCTTCATAAGAAAGATTTTATTTAACAGTAAATCCTGAGCCTCTTGCCAAATTCACAATATCTATTCGCCTTCTCTTTCACTTTTACTTTCCCTCAGCTCCTGTTGGATCTCGCCAAGGACAGACTTACCCAAACTCATAATTAACAGGATGCAATGGAAAACGCGTTCTTTTTCTTTTGAAATTATAGATCACTTCCTAATTGAAAAGTTTAAAGATATCAAGTGTAAATAAGCACACCAAATGGGAATTGGTCTGATTCATGCACTGATGCCTCCTTTTTCATATAGATGAACAGCTGCAGCATCAACACTGGAGACATAGCAATTGTTGCATAAAACTAGCAGAGGTATCAGTGGTCCCTTGGATCTTTCCTTTAACTTGCTTTATGTTCTACTTCATGCTTTGGTATTTTTGTCACTGCAGAAACTGCCTGTTGCCTTTTGTTTCTTATTTATCACATATGGAGCTTAATCCTGTGTATTATTATTCAGAAGTAAACAACACTGAACTGAATGGATTTATTTCCAAGTAAGACTATTTATAGAACTATAAATAGGAATTTCCTTTATTTTAAACATACTATCACCACTGTTATTCATTTTTTACTATAACTGAATACTGAGAAAGAGATGGCGACTGGCTTACATCTGTTCCAACTACTCTGATCAATTTAGTTTCAGAGGTAGTTAAAGGGAGAACAGTCAATGAATATTAGATTTATGGTCCTGAAAAAAATAAGATCTGTTCTTTGCGAAACAGAATGACAGGGAACAGTTGTGTACATATCTCTTACTGGCCCACAAACATCTCACTGTCTTTTAAATGTCATAATTTCTTCTCTGTCAATTCTAAGACACAGGGCGGGGGGGGGGGGTCATTTCACAAAATACAGTACATCAACTGGGAAAACAGCAGTAACCCCAAGGTTAGGAATGCCACTTGTAACCTCAGGAATCAGTAAGGCCACTGTGTCACATGCTTTCTCCAAGCATGTCTGTTATGTAAACTTTTCATGTGTTTAACAGAGGAATTTCTCAAATACTATGGCTCCAATCCAGGCAACAGCAAGGATGTCAACATATGTATATCTACTGAGTCAAATGCATATATTTTTTTCTCTGACAAAGAAATAACAAAGGAAGTGTTACCAGCACCACCCCAGCAAGTGGCACTTCAGAAGAAACATAGGAGCTGCCTAATAGAAATTCTGACTGTAGATATGTCTGCCTCAGTATTGTCAACACCATTCAGGGCTTCAGAGAGGAGTCTTTCCCAGCTCTACCTGGAGATGCTATAGCACTTCACTTTTAATCTGGCTTTTTAAAAGAAAGGCATGGAGGATGAGAAAGAGTGAAACAGCTATACATAGGAACCCACTTCTATAAGTAGATCTCCTCTCATTGGACAGTGGCTTATAAACACAATCTATAGGGAATATGTCCCCGTAAAACTCCAGATTATGATTGTGTACAGCTCCCTACCCCATGTTGGTAGAATGGTCTATTTCCAGGAGAAAGAGCATTAAAATCTGACTAAATTCATCAGCTGAACTAGAAACCAAATAGAACACATTAACTAGCTTATAGGATAGGATTTAGAGATGCTGATAAAATAATTCCATAAATTAAAGAACACTTAACTGGAAAACCTTCTGCAACATAAAAATCAGATTGGAGCCTGATAAAAATTAACTTAACTCAAATTATATTCACCTACTACTGGCATTTATGGTAAAGCAAAAATTATATCATTGACTTATAAATGAATATCTCATAGAGGAGAAATTAAACTTTATAACAGTTATTTTACCCTTTTAGGATTTTACTTTTTTATTCTTGGTTATCTTATTTGAACTGCATATATGTTTATTGTACATGAAGCATATGAATGGCTCCACAGCATAATAGAGAACATATACAGTCATGCACCCATCCACCCAACTATTTCACATGTAAAAAATATGGGAAAGTAAATTTTACTGGTTTACATTTTTTCACTAATTGTGTTGATTTGTGTGTGGTGTGTGTGAGAAAGAGAGCACTTGGTTTCCTTTCTCTACAAATGCTCTCTTGCTGGCATTGTTCTGTTTCTAGTATTGAACAAACACATAAAAGCAGCCCTTCAGTTCAAACTAGGAGTAAAACATTTTTAGGACAGTGACAGACACACAAGGGTATACATAAACACAACAGCAGCCATGATGCCCACACAGTGTCCATCTTGCTCACCTAGTATATCTTTTCATGAATGATCTTTGAGGATGATGATGGTGGTGGTGGTAATGATGATGGTGATGATCACTGTTATTGATTAAAACAGAAGTTGGCCAAATACAGGTGAACAGCAACAGTTTTATTGCAAGGTCCATGTCTTCCAATCACCAGAATAAAACAGGTTCAGTCAGCCCACATTAGTAACCTTTCATTCTGGTACTCCAGTTTTTCAGAAATATTGTATGATGAAGAGGATTTCGATCACATGAGGCACTGCAGACTGTAAGAGGCAAAAGCTTCCCAGTTTTCATTCTTCCTTGATGTTTTCCTTTATTCCTTCAGTTTTATAATTCCTTAGAATCCATTGTAAGATTGTGCTGTCCAGATGCTGTTGTTTTTACCTTCATAAATCTATAAAATAAAGCAGTATGTCTTATTCCCATTTTCATCCATTTTTTCCTTGCCTGTGGGTGCATTCATAGCCCAGTGCTTTAACACCCACTCAGTGTACTCTTTGAGGGAGCTCTTGCACAGACAAAAGAGTGATGTCAAACATTTAATCCCCTTAATCCCACACCACACCATGGTTGTTGGTGGTGTTTTTTTTAAACTTTCATTACCGTATGGAAATCTGTGATTGAGAAAAGGTCTGGAAATTAATCACACTTACTGCATATGAAGAAAATAATTTTTAACATCTCAATAAGATGCTTTAATTAGCTAAGCAAATAGTACAGTATTTTTACTTTACAGACCACGAAAATGATTCCCAGCTGCTTTATGGAGCAGCTAACTATACTCTTGAACGGAAAAGCTAGCTAGTGCCAATATGTTTGGCATTTCATCAGATATGTGGAAATACCAAGATTTCATTTTCTGAAAAGTATGTAAGGTAGAACTGATGGTGAGATCTAAGATTTCATTTTTTCCCCCCTGACTCTGAAAATGGTAATTCTGGTTTGCATCACATTAACACTCTCCTAAGGGAGGTAAGACATTTAGGAGACATTTTAGTGGAAAAACTGCTGTCCACAGTGATAATATACTTCTTTTTCTATTTTATTTTTATATTAACAATGTTTAATTAATACATTCTAGCGCTTGCAGTAAGCTACGTTACATCATTTATAAAACAAAGTAGAATTTGGGGGTTGCCGTAGTAGTAGTTGTTGTTAAGTGATGTCAAGTTGACTTCGACTTATGGTGACTCTGCAAATGAGAGACCTCCAAGTCACCCTATCATCAACAACGCTGCTCAGGTCTTGCAGACTCAGGGCCATGGCTTCCTTGACTGAGTCTCTCCATCTGTAATGCAGTCTTCCTCTTTTCCTACTGCCTTCTATTTTACCAAGCATTACTGTCTCTTCTAGTAAGTCATGTCTTCTCATGATATGTCCAAAGTACAACAGTCTCAGTTTAGTCATCTTGGCTTCTAGGAGAGTTAAGGCTTGATTTGCTCTAGAACCCATTGATTTGTCTTTTTAGCAGTCCACGGTGTCTGTAGAACTCTTCTCCAGCACCACATTTCAAATGAGTTGATTTTCTTCCTTTAAACAGAGGCTGGATGGCCATCTGTCAGGGATTCTTTGATCATGATTTCCCGCATGGCATGGGGTTGGACTGGATGGCCCTTGTGTTCTCTTCCAACTCTACAATTCTATGATTCTATGATTCAGTTTTCATCACTGTCCAGCTTTCACAACCATACAGAGAAGTGGGAAATATGATGGAATGGACAATCTTAACTTTAGTGTTCAGTGATATATCTATTGTTATGTTTTCTTGTCCTTGTCAATGACTGCATATGTTTGATGTTTCACCCTTCTCTTTACACTTCAGGATCTTGTCTAGTTCTTTCATAGCTGTCTTCCAAGTCCTACCTTCTTCTGATTTCTTGACTGTAGTCTCCATTCTGACTAATAATTGAGCAAATCTATGGAAATTATTTAACTATTTCAATTTCTTCATCATCTAATTTAAAGGTATGATAATCATCTGTGGTCTTTATTTTTGTTAATATTCAAATGTAAACATGGCTTTCCACTTCTTCCTTCATTTTCTTCAGTAATCGTTCCAAGTCTATGCTACTTTCTGCTAGTAGTATGATGTCATTTACATGGCTTAAATTGTTGATGTTCCTTCCTCCAAGTCTAATCCTGTATGGTATGTTCAGTATACAAGTTAAACAGATGGGGTGATAAAATACAGCCTTGCCCCTTGCCAGTTGGAAAACATCCAGTTTCTCCTTACTCTGTGCTGCTGGTAGCCTCTTGTCTTGAGAGTACGGATTATGCATCAGGACAACCAAATGTTGTGGCACACCCATTTCTTTAAGAGTGATCCATACTTTTTTTATGATCTACACAATAAAAGGCTTTGCTATAATGTATAAAACATAGGCTTATTTTCTTCTGAAATTCTTTGATGTGCTCAGTTATCCAATGCATGTTTACAATATGACCCTTATGCTTCTTCCTTTCCTGAATCCAGATTCAACATCTGACATTTCTCACTCCATGTATAATAAAAGTCTTGGTTGCAGAATTTTTAGCATCATTTTGCTTACATGGAAGAGTAATACAATGGTCCTGTCGCTACTGTAATCCCTGGTGTCCCCTTTCTTGGGGAAAAGAATATTGAGCATTTTCAATCTATGGGCCATTGTTTTGTTTTCTGCATTTGTTGACAGATTTTAATTAGAACTAGAGTAAATTCTGTCTGTAGTTTGAAATAGCTCTATTGGTATGCCATCTGTTCTTGGTGATTTATTTCTCCCAAGTAATCTGAGTACAGCATCCACTTCATTTTCTAAAATTGTAGGTTCATCTTCAAATGGGTCTTCTTTGAATGAACCTGTCATTTCTTTTATATAGTTCTTCAGTGTATTCTTTCCATCATCTTTTTATTTCTACTTGAGCAGGTAATTATTCCCCTGCTGGTCACAGAGCATCTCCATTCTTGGTTTTAATTTCCCTTTGATTTCTCAAATCTTGTGGAAGAAGTCTCTTGGTCTTCCTTTTTGGTTGTCACCTTCTATTTTTCTGCATTGATTATTATAGTAGTTCTTCTTGTCCCTGCATACAAGTCCCTGGACAGTTGCATTCAGGGTTCTGACTATTTCTAACATCTTTTACTTTGGCTTCTCGTCTGTCCTTAACTGCTTGAAGAGTTTCATCTATCATCCATTGAGGCTTCTTTTTCTTTTTGTCTCAAGATAGTGTCTATTTGCATTCCTCCCTGACAATATCTGTCAGGCTTCAATCCAGTCTAGTCTAGTCCTTCTGGCTCCTGGTCAATTAGGCTTAATTGTGCAAATCTATTTTTACATAATTTTACATTATTTTTACATTTAAATTCTACAGGGATGTTCTTCAGTTTGTATTTTGACACAATGGTTGGTTTAATGTTCTTCTTTAGTTTTATTCTAATTTTTTATATTAGTAGGTCATGGTCTGGGCTGCAATTTGCTCCTGGTCTTGTTTTTGCTGAGACAATGGAGCTTCTCCATCTTCTGCTTCCAACTATGTAGTCTTTTTGATTTTTATATTGGCCATTGCTGGAAGAATGTGTTTGCAATGAACAAACTGTTGGCCTCACAAAATACAGTCATCACTCTGCTTCATTTCTTGGTCTTAGGCCGAATTTTCCTATAATCTTCAATTCTGCTCTATTTCCTACTTTTATATTCCAATTACCTATGATTAACAAGAAGTCCTGTTTTGGTGTGTGATCTATTGCCTCCTGGACTCTATCATAGAATCTTTCAATTTCTTTTTCTTCTATCTCTGTATTTGGAGCATAAACTTGTATTATGGTTATATTGAATGGTTTTCCCTGAAGTCTTATTGACATAATTTGGTTAGACTTTGCATAATACGCTTTGACTGCTTTTGCAATATCTCCTCACTATTAATGCCACCCCATTTCTTCTTACATTTTCATTTCCTGAGTAAAAAATTGTGTAATCATCTGACTCAAAATGTCCCATTCTTGTCCACTTTAGCTTGCTCCCCCCAAGTATTGCAATGTTTATATGTTCCATTTTTTGCTTTACTATGTCTTACTTCTCCAGATTCATTCATCTCACATCCGTTTTCCTGTGATATGTGTTGTGCACTTTCAGACTTTCCATTTACCTCTGGGCATGTCAACAGCTTGAATGCTTGAGTCTACTTGTGTATTGGTCACAGTGCTACTCATAGTTGTCCTTTTGTTGCTGGGCTGCATCTTCCCTCACTATTGGCAATACTAGATACATTTGATGGGAACTGCAGTGCAACATCTAGAGTACCACACTTTCTCCATCCCAGCTCTAGTGCTGGGAAGTAAATTTGTCCCTCTGTCAATACTTGCCATGCAGCAATGAATTCTGTGAGTAGAGATTCTGAGAGTGTCACCAGGATTTAATAATGGTGCCCATTATATCATAATTACAAGTTCCTAGCCAGATAGGGAGTATTTCTTTCCAGAAAAAATGACTAAAACTACAGCAACACAGAAATTAGTACAAAGCACAGAAATAGTTATCTTCTACAGAATTAATTAAAACAAGAAGTTTTTGTTTTCTTACACTGCCTCAGTAATGTATCTCTGCTCCTGGAATTTAACATAGCTTGTATGCTAGTTTAAACTATAGTTCCTTATGTGAAGTTGAGGGCTTTCACGGCTGGCATTTGGCTTCCTTGGCACTATATAATCTGCACAAATCAAAGAAGAGTAATCAAATTATGAAAATACCATGATTCCAGGCCAAGAGGACTTGAAAACATGAGCAATTCTCTCTCTGTTTCTTTTTGTTGTTGGATGAAGGCTGCCACAAGAAACTAATATGACCAACAGATTCAGTTCAGAATGAAGGAACAAAAGCTCAGATAAGAGTGGACAGATGCTGGCATGGCTTGAGGGTAAGAGAGACCCTCTCACAGTCGCAGGAGTTTACCGCATACCATACAGCTGCGGACAAGTTTACATAGGGACCACTAAACGCAGTGTGCAAACACAAATCAAGAAACATGATACACACTGCAGACTGGGTCAGCCAGAAAAGTCAGCAGTAGCAGAACACATGATAAACCAACCTGGACACAAAATGTTATTTGAACACACCGAAATTCTGGACCAGGCCATGCCAACAACTTTCATGTCAAAATACACAGAGAAGCTACTGAAATCCACAAACACCTGGACAACTTCAACAGGAAAGAAGAAACCCTAAAAGTAAACAAAGTTTGTCTACCAGTCCTGGAAAACACCAAAATCAAAACTCAACACATGCAAATGACCTCCACTCAGGGACAGGGTGATTTCCAGCAGACAATGGGCCATTAGTTAAATAGACACTAATCCTTCTTGCATATCTCCCCCCAGGAACTAGCCATCCAAATACACAAAGGTACATATCTTCTCCAATAGGGACTCACAGTATATAAGCCTCACACACACCCTATGCCACCATTCTCTGAAGATGCCAGCCACAGATGCAGGCAAAACATCAGGGATAAACTCTTCCAGAACACGGCCTCACGACCCAGGAAAAAAAACACGAAAAACCTATAGTTCCTTATTTAATCTCAGTTCTATCAATTGTGCTCGTACTTCCACAGAGCTCAGAATCATCTTGCCCAGTGGTTCCCATCTTTTGGACTTTAGTCCTCAGCTTGGCCAATCATCAGGAATTCGGGAGCTGAAGTCCAAACTTCTGGAGGACCAAAGGTTTGGAACAACTGGTCTTGCCTATTAACAAACAAAAAGAAATTTAACTCTAATTTATGCAGAAACAGGGAAAATGCAGCATGACTCCCATATCCACAGAAGACTTAGTGTGGAAATGTGGAACCACAGATAACACAAATCCTATTCAATGAACTACTTCAAGCCCAAGCACATCATAGAGTCACACTGGAGGACCTAGAGATTCCTAGAGAGAACACCTCTCTAGGCATTTTCTAGATACTCCAACGTGATTTTATGGTCAACTTCCAATGGAAGCATACCATAGAATTGTGCTGGAGGACCTGGAAAATGCCTAGAGAGAGCATATTTTTTGGGACGTGGGTAAATGAACTTGCAGGTACCATTCCCATGGATACAGGGGTTGTACTATATTTCAAGAAAGATAAGCCTCCTGCATCTAAGTATATTTTAATTTTCCTAGGCATTATGATCACATGAGTGATTTTTACCTATACCTCAAGATGCCTATGGTTGCCATTTCACATGTTACATTCTTAGGTGAGAACTGATGTACAAAGAAAGCTGTAACTACCTTTGTGGAGAAAACAAAACAAAATTAGTGTGTAAACCAGCTCTCTACTTCAGTAATTCAGTAATTCTAGATGTATTGAATTAAACATATTTTTTGCAAAGATTCCAGTAGTAGCTATTAATCTTCAAGAGATGTTCAATTTTAATCAGTTAGGTAATCAAAAATGACCATAAGCAGGCTGAGTCTGTTATAATTTTATCTGCCCTTTTTTCTGAAGAGAAAATGGTACTGGAGTATTATGTGTCATTATAAACTGCCGTTAGAAGACAGGTTAATCTTTCTGCTATAATAATTCCTAAGTTTCCTGTGCCATCAAATAAAAGCAAGTTAATGGACAATGCTTATGATGAGTTGAGTCACTGATGTTTTATTCTCTTTCTAAATGCAAACAATTAAAACTGAACATCTGGCATTATACTGTCATTAAAATGTTTTCTTAACTTTATCCCTTTACATTTTGCCCATGCAAAGCTCATAATGCTTAGCTTTTAAAGATGACATAATAGACTGTGACAGACCAACAAATGGAAATAACAGACACAAACATCTGTAGTCCTACTTGGGGGTTAGGGATGGGACTGACAAAACTTAATTCAATGAAGAATTGCTTCTTAGTTTAATGTGTAGTTTCCCCCATACCTTGGATGTAGGATAGGTGAACAATTTAAAAGCAAAGACATAAAATAACCATTCAAAGCAATCTGAAATCTAGAGGTAAGCTAAAATACCACTGTCAGCTTGACTTTGAAACCCCAAAAGCTATTCCTGATAAAAACCATTTTGAGGTTACAGAATGACAAAAATATTGGATTCTACTTTGAATTGTTTTGGTAAAGTTTTATTAATTTATTCATTTGTACCTGAGTTACTAACCTGACACTGAACATCAAGGCCTCAGTCTAGTTGCTGGTCCCAGCACAGTAGACACCTTAAATCAATTAGATTTGCATAAGCGTTGACATATAGGAATTGATTTAATGGTCTACTCTAGTTAGAATGAACAATTGGATTTAGGCCCGAAAACTGTTTCCCAGATCTGTTTGAGTGTTTGCAATATTTGTTGTGGCTTCCATATCACCCAGAAACAAGTTATTTCCTGTGTCTTCATGACAAGTGGTCATAATCTGATGATATGTAGTTGGTAAGAAATGTGGGGAATCCAGTCTTTGTAGAGCCGGTGAAGTGCTTGTGACTACACAGAAGCCTGTATCATTTGTGGGAACCAAAGATGCCAATATCAGAGTTGAACTGGAAATCTTCCAACTGCAAAGCATGCGTGTCAGATACAGATACACCAAGGATTCAGAAATGGATCAGCATACTCATATCCAGCTAACAAGAAGATCCCTATACTGTTCACAATAACATTTTGGAGTATATCATGTGCCATAACATTAAGTACTGTTAAATTCTTTCTCCATATTTTTTGCTCACGGCCGATCTAATTTTGTAAGGCAAGTGGAAGCTATACATAGGAAGGTTGAAATTAGGGATGCTGGCAAAATCTACCACAGATTCTGCTACTACAGGATCTCCCCTATTCTGAAGTGGCAACATCCTTACAATGTTGTATTGCCTTGTCTCTGTGGAATCTGCAGCTAGGCAGGAAAGATCTAAAGCTCTCAAAATTTATGAAGATTTTTAAGTATATGCCTGTTGAAAATATTGTGTTACTTTTGAAAGTGAAGGATGTTGATGAAAGAGATGCAAATCAAAGAGAAGGGGAAAACAACATTTTTGTGTAGAATTGCACACATGGCTTTATTTTAGTACACCTTGTAGAAAATGTATACTGTATTACTTTGTTTGGGGAGCCAGTGTGGTGTAGTGGTGTGAGTGTTGGACTATGGACTTTATCAGACGCAGGGAAATGCGGCACAAAACTGTATCCCAAATCACATCATCAGGATGGGATGAAAATACAAAGGGTGATATTATCTGATGCCCACATCCTTAGCTGTTCCCAGGGCATAGTGCTGGCATGGACGAGACATCACTTTTTTATTGATGGGTTAAGCCATCAATAAAAAGTGATGCCTTATTCATGCCCACACTATGCCCCCAGAACAGCTAAAGGACAAAGTTGTCTGATAATTTTACCTATTTGTGTTCTCACCGCATTCCTCTGACACATTTTTTCGTGCTTCTGATAAAGTCCTATAACTCTGGAGAACAAGGTTCAAATCTCTGCCTAATCATAGAAACTCACTGGGTGACTTGAGCAAATCACACTCTGTCAGCCTCAGAGGAAGGCAAAGGCACACACATCCCGAACAAATCTGGCCAAGAAAACCCCATGATAGGTTCACCTTAGAGTTGGCATAAATCAGAAATAACTTGAAGACCACAACAGCAATAGCAACAATTATTTTATTATTTCCCACTCACAGTCTACTAGATTGGGGGAAAAAATGGAAGGAATACTCTGTGGAAGACATAGGATGAGAGCACCTGCTGAAAAACACATGGGACAGATTATGTTTGAATCTTACAAGTTGAAATAGTTTACAGAAACAAAAAGAAGTGGCTTGAATTCGTGATTTAATTCACTGACAGGCTAGCCTTGGATGCCTGCTAGTGATGTGAAATGATGCTCAGCAATTAGTGAATTGTGGGAAGATCACTGCCCTCATAGAGATCATTTCTCTTTGGTCTATGTACCAGACTTGGTTGCATGTGGCTTTTCAGATAAAGCAATTGCAGTGGTGAGTGGAGGTTTCCATGTCAGCACAGTTGTGAATCCACACCAGGTTTTAGTTTGAATTTTAAAGGAGCTATCCAAGGTGCTAAACATATTCTAGGAATGGGTTCAGCACCTTTGATTGTTCCATTAAAAGTTCAGACTGAAATCTAGAGCAGAGTCAGCACCCTTTTGATACAGGAACCACCAGCCACCATTGATCAATTGCACTTATTTATCACATATTTCAGACTCAGAATCATTACCACAATAGGCCACAATATCTATACACAATATATCAAGATATCAGAGATTCCTCTGAATTATTTTATTTGTTCATTGACTCACACAGCATCATTAATTTACATAGGATTTTTAGAAATAACAGGTTTGGCGCATCTCTACCACCAAGGAGTTTGCCAACTAAATAATAATAATAATAATAGGAAAATACCATATTTGGAGAGAGAGATTCATCTTGGTGCTCAGGATATCCTATATAATAATAGTAAACTTATTTTCTGAGCACAAATCCTTACGTATATAGGCAAAAGAGAACCACCCACAAAAGAAGGTACGGTATTATTAAGCATGAGAAAACTCAGGGTTCCACTAGACATTAAGGGAAAGTATATTTCCTGCAATTAATCTTTTTTCTCCTACAATAGGATTTTCTCAGAGTTACATGCCTCAGCCATCAGACTTGCAGATTAAGGCTTTGCTTACCTTCCAATGAGCAAGCGCATAATAAACCAACCTCAAAGGGTAGATATGCTATAGCAAACAGATGTATGCCACCATTTGAGGGAACACCTTTTTAAAAAATGTGCTAAATGTGTTATCTATTTTGATCCTCAGTTGCAAGGAATATTTAGTCATCAAGAAATGAAGGCTGACTGTTGAGTATGTGCACAGGGGGCAGGAGAGACAGAAGTGGTATGGTGTTAGAATGGAACATCCATTGGAACTCTTAACAGGAGCATTTGCACTTGTAGCCTTGTGTTGCATAATTAATAATGCTGCTGTACCACTCTCTCTCTCTCATTTAGTTTACCGTTTTCTTTGAAGTCATAGCAGCTGCATATTTTCAAATAATCAGATACAGTATTAGAACAGGAGAAGGAAAATCACTTGGGCTAAGCAGAGTGAGTATTTTGTGGAGCTATTTTGTCTCTAAATCCACAATGCTTCCTCATTCTCCAATAGCAAGTCCAATCATTTAGGGAAGAATTAATTTCATCCCTAAATCCCCTCGCTTATTTTTTGTATACTAGGCAGCATAACTAGTGGAGGAAGAGGGGAAAAAAAGATTCCGGCATCTACTGTTTTAAAAGAAAGTTCCTGTTGGAATGGGGTGGAGGCACTAATCTGGAGGTGGCGTGTGAAACTCTACAGAAAAGTACACTTCTTCTAGAGCTAAATCCTCAAGGCATATTTTATTACTGCTAAATAAAAATGAATGGATTAACATGAACTGTGATTGTGAAGAGTTAGTGCCAGATGCAGCTGAATATGGCAACATAATCTTGGCATGTTACTAGGGAAACATAAATATATCTATGTTCCAAATGTCCACCGCTCTGACAGCTAGCAAGGATTTTAGCTTCAAACACTTGTGAGAGAAAGCACTCACTGGGCATAGCAATGGGGGCATTGTCCCCAGGTTAAGTATTCTGTCCCCCACCCCAAAAATGAAATGTTCCTTCAGTCCTGAAATTTCTAGAATTAAAGAGAGTGAGCTATTGAAAATGATTCAAACCTAAAACTCTCATATTTGTTGGGCTCACTTTCCTTTGATAACTTTGTCTGCCCCTTTTCTTGTATGCCTAAACTGTATTTCTAAACACTCAAATGAAATTTTACATTACTACAATCCCAGAAATTTCAGAAGTGAAGGAACATTTCATTTGAGGTGGGAGCACAGAATTCTTATTTGGGCAGGGCAATATCTTCATTTTGCCTCTCCCCCCATAACTACAGCCCTGGTGCACATAAGACTTATCCTTTTATTCTGAGTTCATTAATATGAAATAATTACTCTTCCATATTCATATTCTATTCCCTATACATACAAGCACTTGGGCAGTGTCATCACCCGTCATACAAACAGGGGAAAAAAAGTGGTCTTCTTTCAGTTATCTTTTGAATAGCTTCGGTATTCCATCTATGAGGTGTTTTGAATTCAAAACACTTCCATTAAGCCACAACCACCAAATACATATCTGAACCTCTCACATGCCTGCTCTGTGCTTTGGTTTGCTGATTTGTTTGTAGAGACTCATGTAATTGAAGAATTTAAAATGAGAGTCGAAATGAACACTTGTTTTGTTACAGATTAGTTGTGTTCACGTGTTACACTGAACGTGTGTTCACATTCAAGTGGTTGTGAAAATCTAGCCCTATACAGCCATTTTGTAGTAAAGAAATAAGGAATGGGTAGCCCTTCCCTCTCCTTGTGCTGCTGTGTGACTTTCCTCACGTAGAGAGAGACTTTCTGAAGAAGAAAGTTTATTCTATGTAGGTATGGAGTTCTCTACACAACCCGGCCACATTATACATACTTTCTTATTCTTATTCTTCTTATTATTATTTTAATTGTTTATCCCTTCTCTTCAGCCACAAGGCTATCAGAGTGGCTTACAAATTGTTTTTTAAGCAATAGCTATTTACACATCTACACTGCATTAAACAGTTTCCAATGTGTATTAGCTAATTGCCCCCACAAGCTGGGTACTTTCATGTCTAGGTACTAGCATTCTATTTAATTCAGGGACACAAATCAAGTCTACATTGTACCTAGGCTGAATGAATGCACATATGTTTCTGAATTGGTGCATGCATGGTCACTCTTTATAACAATGTAAAGTCTACAGTGCCTGAAGCACAAGGGTGGGCTACTGTGGCAGAATTGGGGGGGGGGAATTCATGTTTTGGGAACTGCTGGAGGGCCACACCTTTAAGTTTTTAATTTTTTAATTTATTTTATTTTATTTCAGTCCATCCCTACATAACACAGCATTAAGTTTTTCAGTAATTTAACTAATTATCCCTGGTTGATTATTTTTACTTATTTCATTAAGAATAATAAAATATCATAAGTTTATACATTTCAATATGATGTTGTATTTTAATTGTCTCTCACAATGAATAGTTTCTCTCACTGAATTGCTAATTCCTTGACTCACTTGATTGCCTATTGAAGATAGTTACACTAGCTGGCAGCCCCTTGCAGATCTTGAACCCTAATGCTGTTTGTTGCTGGGTGGACAGCTACCCTGCAGCACAACTCTTCATGAGGAACTCTGTAAAACATTCTGAGGAGGGATTTATGAGGCAATTCTGAGTAAGAGGGGAAGGTTTGAGAGTGGGAAAGACTCAGAAAGCCACAGTGTTGTCGTGTCTTCCCACTTGGGCTCACACCACTGGAGCAGATTTTCCCCAAATACATCTCCAAGCCTGTATAATACCTGTTTTGGAAATTTGCCCTTTCCCTGGTACTTGAACAACACCAGTGCTTAGGTAGATTTGAAAATCTCAACCCCTCCCCTTTCCAGGTTCTTCTCTGCCTCTAAAAGTTCCCCAGCTATGGCATCAACTATGGTATTTGTAATTCCATTTCTGTCTGGTAATCTACTGCCTCCAAAACCCAAACTGTTCCCTCTTTTATCAGTTTGTCAATGACCTAAAGAGCCAGCATGGCATAGTGTTTGAGCACTAGACCAGGGTTCTTAATCCCCACTTGACCATGGACACCCACTGGGTGACCTTGGGTAAATCACAGTATCTCAGCCTCAGAGGAAGGCAAAGGCAACCCCCTCCCTCTGAAGAAATCTTGCCATGAAAATCCCATGATAGATTCACCTTAGGGTTGCCATAAATCAGAAATGATCTGAAGGCACACAACAACAGTCATGACCTAAACAGTTTGGCCAAGTAGTCAAGTTGCTAAACAAACAATATTCATGAAAAAAAATATGTAAAAATGAACAAATTGACTGAAAGCAAAGATTCATAAAATCTTATGGCTATTGCATTCTCTACATCATACCTTAGGTCTCAACAAATCTCTTCACACACACACACACACACACACTTGCCTTGTTTATATTCTAAAAGCTCCTAAAACTCAAAACTGCCTCCCTTGAAACTTACACAAACTGCCTCATTTTTCTACTATTTTTATCACATTCCTGCTTTCTCATAGCCAAGCAGCATCCACCACACTCCAATATTCTACTTCACTCTTCCCTGCAATACAAACATGTACAAATAGTTGAACAGTTGACAACAGAAATGCAACCCCCCCTTTCTATGCTAGTAATTCCAGCTTGACATTAGGGAATTTATCAGATGAACCTCCATGAACGTATCTTTCCCACCATATTTTTCTGTGTACTTGTCCCAACAAAATAACCCTTTCTATCAGACCTTACCATCAGTAGCATTAAAAAGCAGCCCCAGCATTGACAGAGCACCAACGGAGCTCTGCTTACTTCCACATTTGTGATCTCGGAGATTCTTGTGAAAAAATGTGAGCATGGTAAAATAAAAAAATACACCAAAATCAATACACAAAATGTACACACAAGCACAGAAACACACTTTAATACTTCCAACTAAACCAGGGAGGTTCATAAAAAGAGAGTCTCATACTTGGTTTTTGCGATCTCACCTGGAAGTGTTCTGCACATTGACGCTGTATTCTTGTGAGCACAATGTCACGAGGTTTCAAATGCAAGTAAAACCTCAAAAAAAGTGCCATGGCAGATCTATTAGTGGCTTGGGCCATCAATAAAAAGGAATGCCTTAGTCATGTCTTACAATCACCATAGCACGATGTTGTGCAGTATAGGTGTCCTTTCTCATGAATTAGGTGCCATTATGACACCATATTTGCTGCGTCTGATAAAGTCCTAGGTAGATCAGGGTCTCTGATTGTATTCTCCTTTGTATGACCATCAAAGTTAAGCAAAAGCAGAGAGCAGCCATGATTGCTGATACCTGCCAAAGCAATAATAATTTGAAGCAACCTTGAGAGCGCAGTACAATCAGAGGTACTGTAGCAGCTATGAAACTGATGGGAGCTGCCATTTCCAGCATAAAATGTATCCCTCTCTGCAGCATTTATGCAACATGAGTGATGACTTTATCAGACATGGAAAATACGGCATCATCACACCACATAACCGTGAAAGGGCATGCGGATCAGAGGACATCGCCCTTTCGTGGTTATGAAGAGCCCAAAGCCCATTGCTTTTAATTGACAGCTTAAGTCGTCAATAGATCTCCTTTGTCGCTTTTTTGCTGGCATTGCTGGTGTGTGAAGCTTAACTTTTGAACTTACCCTGACAATGGCCCAACTGATGCAAACACTTCCAGATCAGGTCAGGACATCGAGGTAAATGACAAACTATTTTTGACCCTCCCTGGATTACTTTGAAGTTTTTTAGTGTGTGTGTGCTTGGTGTTACTTTTTGACGTACATTTTTTATTTTTGAATTTCCTGCAAGATTTCAAAAGAGGAAGTGAACGGAGCTCCGTTCACTTCCTCTTTATTCAGGGAGGAGCCTTTACCGGGAAAGGAGGTAAGTGTGGGGGGGAATGTTCTTTTGCCAACATATTTTTTTTTTATGCTAGCGAAGGAACACATTATAAGGAGGATGTCTGATAAAGTCCTTAGCTTTGGTAGAGTGAATAAACCACTGTTTCACTGCTTGTATCAACTATAGTCAGATACTTTTACTGCATGAGATCATGAGAACCCTCCTTTAACACGTGTCTATGACAATCTGAACCTTTGTGAAGCAAATACCTTTCTACAGGGATTCAGGATCCAAGGACTGCTGTTTCACCCATAGACTCTGGGTTTGGCAAATGTAGCTGATATCTCAGTTCTTTCCCCACTGCTAATACAGTTAAGTGTGAATTAAACACACTTCTCCATGGGAAGATCATGGAGGACAGCACTGTAGCCAGTAAACTCACACATTTATTCAGAAGCAGTTTCATTAGCTGGAGTCAGAGAGTAACAGGCTGAAACCTATAGCTGTATTTCAGCCTACTGATTTGCAGCAGATGACAGTCCTAAACTGGCATCCTAAATGGATAACTAATTTATTAGGACTCGGTCCTTTCTGATTTTTTCTTTTGGTCTGAGACTTAAATTGTATAATTATTTGATTTTTTTCTATTATTTCTTTTCCTCTTTCTCTTTCTTGTCAGAAAATAGTGTTAACTTTTATTAGCATTTTAATTCCATTTTCAAAGATTCACAGCAGTGCTTTGGGTGGACAGATCAATTTAAGAATATCGAACTTGACTACCGTACTTATAGTTGCTTAGGCAAAACTAGCAACTTTTCCAGAGCACAGTCCTATGCAAACCCTACTGGATATACTAGACCTTATTTCTGTGTAGGGTAGCAGGAGTAAGTTCATGAGCACTTAAATAAATAAAAAAGAAGTAACCAATTTTTGAGCACTTAAATAAATAAAAAAGAAGTAACCAATTTTACACAAGCTGACCAAGATAGGCAACTGGTAAGAGAAACAGAGGAAGGAATAGAGAGTCAAAGAAAATGCTTAGAATGAGGGAAAACATACTGCTTTCTTGTGCTTTATTGTCACAGCTGTTCTTAAATAAGCTGAAATCTCTCAGAGCTGCCAGATGATGTTAAGAAACCTGGAGGCAAGCCAAACAGTTCTAATGGGAATTACAACAGGAACCAAAGGAAGTTTATATAGAACATGCTCTGGGTCATATCTGTCCTGTCTGCAGTGTTCCTATCAGAACCTGAGTAATGCCGCCAGCTCCTAGAATTCAAATGAATGGGCATAGCTGTGACTGACACACAGGCAATGCAGCAATATGATCGATCATATACTACATGTGTGCAAACCTCTCCTACAAAAGATGATAGCACTAAGAAGCTTAATGGAAAGAAGATTTTTTCCTGAACAATGCCAAAAACAAGTTAACAGCTGATTTCCCCTATGAAAAGGGGTGGAAAGACACATACAAGGAAACATGTAACAACAGATTACATATGTCCTTAGTCATTAATCCTCTCCTTTGTATGTACAGATATTGCATATAAAGAACAATTATTCCATGCATTTAAAAAGACTTTACAGGATACTCTTGTGAACAAAGTCAAGCAATGATCTACAGCTCGACTTTCTGTGCATGAAAACTTGGAAGTAATAAACAAGGCAGTGAGCATGCTGATGTATATACATGTTTCACACTGTCTTGAGTAACAACAACATAAAAAAACTAATTAGCAATGGGAATGAATTACTTTTAAAAAGTAACACTCCAAGATTTGTTCTCCCAATACTATTTGCTGTTCTTATTCCATCAGTAGACTCTTCTGGCAACAGCTTGAACTGGTCTGGGATCAAATTCTCTTGCAGTATCGGTGGAGCTTTTGTAAAAAGCCAGTGTCAATGGTAGAGCAAATAGACAGAAAGCATCTCCAGCTTTGAGTTAAAAGAAATCCTTATCTAATCCTTCTCTACCTGTAGAGTAAATGGAGAAAGAGGCTATATCACTGGCCTCTCTTCCAGCACATGCACTACTAAACCTCCCTGGTTGTGCCTTGAAGTTGTTTCTGACTTATGATGACCTTAAGGCCAACATATCATGAGTTTTTCTTGGCAAGATTTGTTCAGAAGGGGTTTGCTTTTGCCTTCTTCTGAGGCTGAGAGAGTGTGACTTGGCCAAGATCACCCAGCATGTTTCCATGGCTGAGTGGGGATTTGAACCCTGGTTTCCAGAGTCATAGTCCAATGCTCAAACGACTACACCACACTCGCTTTGAACCTCCCCTATCTAGGTACATTAATTCAGTAAAATATCTGTAAAAATGTGCACAGGTTGAATCTCCCTTATCTGAAATGCTTTGGACCAGAGGTATGTTGGGTTTTGGAATATTTTTGGATTTTGGAATACTTGCATATACATAATGAGATATCTTGGAGATGGGAACTGAGTCTAAACATGAAATTCCTTTACGTTTCATATACACCTAATATATATATATATATATATATATATATATATAGCTTGAAGGTAATTTTATGCACAATATTTTAAATAATTTTTTACATGAAACAAATGTGTGTACATTGAACCATCAGAAAGCAAAGGTATCACTATCTCAGCCACCCATATGGTTTCTTTTGGATTTTGGAATATTTCAGATTTTGGAATTCTGGATAAGGGAGACTCAAACTATATATGTAGCCATACAACCCTGACTAAATATATGTGTATATCAAGGTTGAGGCCCCAGTGACCGGGCTCTGTTCCCTTCCTTAATTATAGTTTACTTGATGTGTGAGGAAGATCTGATAAGGCTACAAGTAATAAAAAAATTGTTTAAATGAGTTAAAATATTACCTATTTATGAAATTCATTACTTTACTGAAAACCAATCATGTTTTCTGAAGCATTACATTTCTTAAGCCAAAGAAATAAGATAAACTCTGTGACATTTTGACTCAGATTTTCAACAGCACAGCATTAAATGATGGGAAACAGTACCTGTGGAACATATGTAATGCATAATATCTAATCCAGTACCTGATTTTTTTGTGTGTGCACCTTGACTTAATGGTCCCAAAGACAAAGTCACAGAATTTCTGTGTTCAGAAAGGTAGCAGTGTTTTCAGAATCAAAAAAGGGCTTCCTTGAAGTAGGAAAATATTCTGAGGAGAATTCTTTAATTATATGTGCAGTTGTGGTGAGATCTTGTATATTAATATGTGTAGTGTGTCTCTGTCTCTGGCTTTTCTTCGCAAACGAAGATTCAGGAAGGACTCATCCCGCGCTTTCTGCAAGCGCGCTGATGACTAAAAAGGCCAATCCGAGATAAACAAGTCCAGTTGCAAAAAGCACAGCAGAAGGTCTCCTTGGGTGATGTTTTTGGGTTGTGATTCTTTCTGCGTTGTCGTTTCTCTTCAAGACTTGTTCGTCGTGAGTTCTCAAATAAGTAGTGTGTAAGGATGTAACAATTGTGGAAAATTTGAAGTTACGGGGGAAATTGTTTCTTTTTTTCTGAAACAAAAATCTCAGAATGTTTCAGAAAAAAATTGTGGGGAAAGATAGTACAGTACTAACAGCCTTAACAGATTGTTACAGAGAGGCACATTGTTACTGTAAGAACAGAAAATGTGTTATGCATAACCTGGTTTGGAAAAAAAATATCATGCTTGATATATGTAAAGTACAGTTTATGCAGAAAAATTATTACAATTTTAATTTACTTTTTAAAAATGCTTTTTTATTTTCGTAAGGAACACCTGAATGGCCAGGAACCTCTTTGATTTTGGCAATTTATCAGAATCAAGCAACAGTAAGAAAATAAAATAAAATAAAATTAATAACATAAAAAAATTATTTTGTGTCCTCTAGTCTTCCATAGTGTGAAGAAAACATGAAGCAGTCATTCTCATTAAAAAAAAAAAAAAGGAAAGGAAACCAGGACCAGGAATTACAATGATACAAGTGCTTCTCAAGCTAACTGACCTGGGGAGAGCTGCTATTTTACTTATTGTTCCAGGGACGAATGCCATATTTGTGATTGTTGGTGACATCTGTTTCCTTCTTTTCTGGAAAATTGCCATTTATTTGCAACCAATGGCTTGCACAACAGAGCTAATCTATTAACCACCACTTTGAGTAGCCCTGCTGTACCTGTTCTTAAAAATCAACATACTATGTAGTTTTTAGAAATAATTTGGGCATATTAAATGCAGGTCGGCCTCTACATCTACAGATTCAGTATACAC
Organism: Gambelia wislizenii; assembly: GCA_030847615.1. NCBI lineage: Eukaryota > Metazoa > Chordata > Lepidosauria > Squamata > Crotaphytidae > Gambelia > Gambelia wislizenii. The sequence continues at coordinate 310,653,853 of JAUMIR010000003.1, read as the reverse complement.
GGTTTAACTTATCCACATCCAAAAAATAATGTCTAAGCATTTCTAGGTTCTCCAATGTGATTCTATGGTCAACTTCTGGCATTTATCTCGTTGAAAATAATTAGGTTCCCTATTATCCATGGTTTCAGGTATCCACAGGGGGGTGTCTTGGAATGTATACTCTGCGGATACAGGGGTCAGCCTGTATATCTTTGAACTTTTTATTTTTCACTCTAAAAAGAAAATATTCAATAATCCCTTCCCCCTGGTTTTTCTGAAAGAAAGGCTTTGGGGGACACAGCAAACATTTGGACATAGGTTCTCTGGTTTGATGAGACCAACCCTCAAGGTTTGTGCCTTTGTGCAAAACCTATGTGTGGCACAAATCCAAGAGTACTCATTGCTCAGAGAACACCATCTCCATGATGAGGCATGAATGGTGTCAGCATTATGTTGTGTGGATGCTTTTTTCTTGGGAGGGACTGGGAAACTCACACCTCCATATGACTGAGAATCTGTGACAAGACTTGAAAGTGGCTTTTGTCCAACAGTCACCATCCAATTTGACAGATCAATTCTGCCAAGATGAATGGGCAAAAACTGCAGGAACCAGATGCACAAAGTTGATACATACCCAAGAAGACTTGTAATTGCTGCCAAACATGTTTCTACCAAGTCCTGACTTGGGGTAGTGAGGTGGGGTGAATACTTACGCAAACAACAAATGCCACTTTGTTTTTGTTTACTTAATTTTTGTCACTATTAAAAAAATATATACCTTCACAGAGCTGAGTATCTTGTGTACATCAAGTAGTAATAATGCCAATTAAATCTATTTCAATTCCAGCTTGTAACACAAAAAATGCGGGAAAGTCTGTAAGTTACTATACTAATAGTAGACACAGTTCTCCCAAGAGTGTATCCTTATGTAGCCCAAATAACACCAGTCCACACACAAAAGGGAGGTGTCAGTCACTTGGGGGAACCCCAACATTTACAGAAATACAAAAAAACTTTTTGAGGGGTAGGACTTCAAACAATCCAAAGACAGATGAAAGTGCTCAGTGACTGACTACTGGAAGGGGGGATGGAAAACGGTGGGAGGATGGGATAGTGTATCCTGCCTAGAGGAGACTGGCTGGTTGGCATGGCTAAACAAGAGTACTCCATACTGTGCCATACTGTTAAAACAGCTAGTGTTTTGGACATGGCTGCAAATTTATGATGCATTATAGAATCCCAATTGTTAGGCAGAAATAATTTGGCTTCAGTTATGTTGACAGGTTTGCCCACCATTTAATACAGAAAGTTTCATGAAAAAATGGTACAACATTTCTGGACCACATTGTTACCCCAAAAAGTCTTGGAGATTCCAAGAAAATATCAAGTTTGTAATATGTTGGGGAAATTAGCAGCAACTTGACCTTGGCAATGCAAAAGGGGGCAACAGAGAGAGGGATCTTTACACCTTTATATACCCCGACTCTCTCTGAACATCCGCACACAAACACAAAATGAAGAATTAACAATGATATTTATTAAAGGCATAAAAATAATAACACCAAGCATGCACACATTCATACAAAAAGCATTCACACAAGACCACTAGGAATGGAAGAAGAAAGGTTGCCAGAGGGATAGATAGGGAGGTTTCTGGAGATATACGGCACCTGTCTTGTAGTCCTGAAGTCGATGAGCAAACCGGCAGAGTGCATGGATGAATCTGGAGTGGCTAACACAGAGTAACAGTCTCCCCTGGAAATGGAATCTATGCAGACTTTGGGGCCAATATTTATACAAAAAATATGCCCTGAGGTGAGCAAGTTTCCTGGGTTGGAACAATAGATTCCAGGAGCCTTCAATGATTGCATAGTGAGTTTCCTGGTCACAACAAGAGATGCTAATGTGTTGCAAACTGTCCTTAATGTTGGGTGACTGGATTCACAAACCTTGAGCTGCCTCTTTTAATGGCTGGGTGATTGAGGGAAGGGAAGTTGTATACTTGCAAACAAAGGAATACTCCATCTGCTTAATGGCATCATTGTCAGTTGGGTGTATGGTCCTTTTGACCTCATGTTTCCTCACAATTTTGGGATTTGTCAGTAGCTCTTCCTGGGGGGGTGGGTTGTACATGTCTCTTTGGGATCCATACCAGTGCCTTTAGCAAGTCCCTGACACTTCACTGCTCTTTCCAATGGAAGGGTGCATTAATAAGCCAAATTATTAATAAGCCAATTTTGGGGGTTTCTGAGGATGAGGCTCTATTAGGGGCACTAACAACATTCCATGTGCTCCATTTTTTTTGCACTCTACATATTTCTTTGTTTTCTCCACACACACAAACAAAGGAAGATTAGAAGGAGGAAACATTAACTGAAGTTAAATAGTTGAGATTATTGCCTTTGTATTAGCAGGTAGCTTGACTAAATGTTGTGACTGAGGGCAGGAAGGGAAGTTTCCCTGTCTCTGAGGAGTTGGGAGAGTGCTCATAAAAGACAAAGATTGTTACTAAGGGGTTACCACTGTCCACAGAGCATCAATTCTATGATTCTTGGGTTTTCATTTTCATACATCCCAAAGTTACGAGTCAACAACCATGGCTACTGTTCACATCAACAGAAAATATCACAGGGCTTTCTGAGTTGAGCTTGTTTCCACACTTCCTTTGGACACATTTTCAATATAGGTTTGACTCTACTTCCATATTCAGGAAATAATTTCTTTATTAATACCTTATAATACTCCAATATTAACAGAATTCTTCCTTGAGCAGATCCTTGTTATTTTCTTGCTAGAGGCTACACTGTTATCAGTCCAGTAGTAACAGCCCAGCATTTTCAGCAAATTAATATGAAAATACGAAAAAGTCCTTAGTCTCAAAGGTGCTACAAGATCCCCTTGCTTACTGTTAGGCCCAAGTAGAAATACAGACAGGTACAGATAGGAATATAAATCTTGAGAAGATCAGATGAAATAGGGCCTTGAGGAAAGCATCTAGTTTGATGGGAGCTGAGAGTGCTGAACGAGTTCAGGGAGAAATGTTACATTGTTTAATTGAGGTGTTACACAATGTTGTGTAAGGAACTATGTAAGCGTAAATGTTTAACTACCTGTTACACAATAAATCTTTACTATTATTATGTTCTACATCTCTGTCAGGATGTTTTCAATAAAGAATTGATAAAGTGGATTAGTCATACATTGCCAAACTGAACCCAACAATCAACACATCTGCTTGTCCACTGCATTACCTTGGGGACAGTTTCACCTCAGCTCCTGAGACCTGAAGCCTGCTGCTTAGAGACTGCAACATAATTTAAAGCGGCATATTTGGTTCTGGCATGTCTCTATACAATGTCTTTAAATATGTAATGAACTCATTCATTCTGTGGAAGGCTGGATTGTAATTTGATACACTTGCTCCTGGTCTCTCATTAACTTTAAAGCTAGCCATTTCAGCATTGGCTTCTGTTGATGCGCTTACATTCTCAGCCCAATCAGCCACGCCTGCTTGGTCACTGGCAACTTTAAAATAAGAAGCCCCACCGGGCATGCTTTTTGTAGATGGCAATGAGGAGCTGTAGCTCCACTCTTTGTGCCCAAATCTGCTTTTTCAAGATGGCGGCCAGAACTCACCTTTGGAGATTTTGTTGTGGCTGCGTTCTTCTCCAGACTAGGCAGATTAGGGGCCAGCATTTTATTCACTTTTAGTTCCTTTGGAAGCTTAGTTACCACTGCAGCTTGCTTCTCCGAGGTTTTGCCAACTCTTTTTTGTTTTGTTTTTTGCTTTAGCTGGCTTTCTGACCAGCTCTTTAGTTTTTGTTTTAAACTCATGTTATCCTCATCAGAACCTTTTATTTGTTCCACACACTTCACCTCATCCATTTCACTCTCACTGGATGTTTGAAATATTTTCTTTAGTTCTGTTCTCCTTTACTCTTCAGAATGGAATCGCTTTTCTTTCCCTCCAATTCCTACCTCCTCTCTCAGTTTAATGGAGGACTCCATGTTTCTCTGCCTATTTCCTTAGAGCTATTTATCTATGTTTAATATCCCCGTATTTCTACTTTAATTTGCTACCAATTTTATTTGTATTTGTCTAATCTATTCTATCCTGCTGGAGGAGGAAAAAAATAGGTCAGGTTGACAGGGCCAGAATTTAAAAACTGATGGAGGAGAGGAGGGGTCCAACAGATCTAACTGGGGAAAAAAATCTGGACTCAAGTCTTGTTGGGTTGGCATGTGGGGATTAACCCATTGATGGTGGATTGATCCTCCATGCCATCCTGAGAATTGATAAGGAGGATTGGTCATATGTTACCACACTTAACCCAACAATCAACACATCAGCTTGTCTATTGTGTTACCATGGGGCCAACATATCACCTTAGGTCCTGAGAGCCAGAACCAGGAGGGGTTTTAAGGATAAAGGAGCAGGGTGAGTAATAGGAGCCCAAGGACTGGAAGTGCAGGAGCAAGGTAGATGGGGGTTGACCGACCAAACCCAAAGTGTTCCTCATTTTGGAGGGGTAACTAGCAGGATGCCACAAGCTTCTGTTCTGGGCCCTGTGCTATTCAACATCTTTATTAATGACTTGGATGAGGGAACAGAGGCCATGCTTATGAAGTTTGCAGATGACACCAAATTAGGAGGGGTAGCTAATACCCCAGAGGACAGGATTAGAATTCAAAATGACCTTAACAGATTAGAAAGCTGGGCCAAAACTAACAAAATGAATTTCAACAGGGAGAAATGTAGGATACTACACTTGGGTAGTAAAAATGAAATGCAGATATAGGATGGGTGACACCTGGTTTGATGGCAGTACATGCGAAAGGGATCTAGGAATCTTAGTGGATCACAAGCAGAACATGAGCCAGCAGTGTGATGTGACAGCTAAAAAAGCCAATGCGATTCTAGGCTGCATCAATAGAAGTACAGTGTCTAGATCAGGGGAAGTAATCGTGCCACTCTATTCTACTTTGATCAGACCCCACCATGAATACTGTGTCCAGTTCTAGGCACCAAAATTCAAGAAGGATATTGAGATGCTGGAATGGGTCCAAAGGAGGGCGACCAAAATCGTGGGAGGTCTGGAAGCCATGCCCTATTAGGAACAGCTTAGGGAGCTGGGTATGTTTAGCCTGGAGAAGAAAAGGTTAAAAGATAACATGATAGCCATGTTTAAATATTTGAAGGGATGTCATACTGAAGATGGAGCAAGCTTGTTTTTTGTGGGTCCAGAGACTAGAACACAGCAATGGACTCAAACTACAGGAAAAGAGATTCCACCTAAACATTAGGAAGAACTTCCTGACAGTAAAAACTGTTTGGCAGTGGAAGGCACTGCCTTGGAGTGTGGTGGAGTCTACTTCTTTGGAGGTTTTAAAACAGAGGCTGGATGGCCATCTGTCGGGAGTGCTTTGTTTACTCCTGCATGGCAGGGGGTTGGACTAGAAGTCTCTTGTGGTCTCTTCCAACTCTATGATTCTATCACAAAAGCACTCTCCTATATCTTTCAAATAGGAAAAAATATCTCTTATGATGATTCAAGCAATGGCACATGGATAACATCATTAAAAAACAAAACAAAAAAAGAAGCAGGCTTCTTCCTTTAGAGCTATTGTTTTCACCCACTGGCATATATAATCCACAGAAGAATGAATTTAAAAAGATATACACAACCAAACTACTGAGACTTCCTTAATCACATAATAGAACTAGTTATAAAACTTTATTAAAAATGTTCATGGTCCTAAAATAAAGCCTTGCTCTGACCTTCTAAAAACAGGAAACGTAAGTTGATATGGCAATTTGCTCTAGCCTTTCATATTGAAGGCTGCAAGGAATTATGGCATATGTACAGAGCAGAACTATCTGATTGAAAAATAACTCTGACGGTCTGCACAGCAGTAATTGTAACTAAATACATTATTCAGAAAAACAGAGGTTGTCAATGAAGGATTAATTAGAAAAAAGGGGTAATTTGAAAGTCACTTCACACATTTTCTTTTGATAGTTGTTATTTACACAGCACCATCAATGGAATCGCCCCTATCCAACATAGACTTTGATCCAGAAGGCTGTACGACTGCATCCGTGCATACAGTGGGACTTGTGATTATCTCAGCAATGGTGCTCTACTAAAGTGATGTACAATTATTTCGGCACATACTCCTAGAACTGAACATTTAAATTACTACTTAAAATACAATCATTTGATTTTCAAATTTAATTGTATTTTAAGAAGGACAAAAGTTAAATTTAGACTATTTAATTCAAAGACATAGCCATATTAATCTGGAATATCAGTCAACAACAGGATCTTGTAGCACCTTTGAGACTGAGAGAAACTGTAGCATCTGAGGAAGTAGCCCAAGTCTACAAAAGCTTATGCTACAATTTCTTTCTCTCAGTTAAGTCTCAAAAGTCTACAAGATCCCCTTGCTTAGACTATTTTAGTTACAGAAATTTTCCAAACCCACAGGATCACTCAGGAATAGGATGTAATGAAATTTCTCTTTTCACCAAAGAATGTGATGTGCTCAATCCAATAGACTTGTAGGTTGGTTGCCTACTTGCAGTCATAGTGAAAAGACAGACACATATGTAAAACAACCACATCTTTTAATAGAAAGCAACAAACATGCAAATAGCAGGTATAGAAATTTATTTGAATCAATGTTTTTTCTATAAGGTAAGTTATATTAAACATTGATCCAAGCTCCCATGTTTGCAAGTTAAGGGAAAATATTGCACTTTTTATTTCCTAGCACCCCTCATACATGACAAAACATTTTAAAAATGTTTTGCTGATTTTACTTGCACTCTCGCAAGTCATGCACACATTCATTCAAAATCAAAATGTTAGGTTACCCCAAAAGCAAAACCTTAAAATTGCACTAAAGCTTTGTAAGGAAAAATATAATTCATGACGTATACAAATTCCATGACGCCTAGGTGATTTCAGAGAAGAGCCAATTACTCTTCATCTTCATTCTCGTTCTCTTGGCCAGACCCTTCAGACCTGTCACCTTCCAGCCGGTCTGCAAATTACAAAGAAAAATTTTAAAGAGCTTTTACATTAATTTTTAGATAATTTTAAAGCAGGTTTTTCTACTTTAGACCACAAAATAATAACACGTTTTGATCAACTGCAATCCAGTGCATACTGCCTGGTAATAGAGTTAGTAGAAATGCTTAGATTACATTGGACACACTTTCCTTAAAATTAATACAGTAGAAACATAACCACAAGAAAAATATGAACTGCATTACAAATTCCGAGCTGAAGTGTCAGGGGACAGCCTATAGCATCACTAAGGTTGGTGCCACCCCTCACCCTGACCATGTCACTTGGTGCGGTTCAGCCTCTCCACATACCCCGAGCGCTGCCACTGGGGACAGGAGTGGGTTAGCAGAATTTAACATAGAAGCAGAGGAAAATCAATTGAACAGCTGATTTGTTCTGATGGAAGAAAAGCTCATCAAGTGTTCTCTCTGCCATGTAACAGCATTCTTCATATCTGTATTTATACTGTTCTGACAAGAGAAAGTACAGTTGGCCCTCCACATTTGCCAGTTTCTCTTTTGCGGATTTAATTATTCACAAGTTTGTAGCTGCTGCTTAACTAACTTGACCTCCTCACCCCACTCTTCTTTCTCTCAACCCTCCTCCCAATTTCTTATCCTTCCAACAGTGCCAGCCCGTCACTCCCTTTCCAGCCTTGCCACCACAATGCTCCAGTCAGATTTTAAGCCCCTTCCCAGTCCATCCTCCTCCTTGTCCCACTCCTCTTCCTCCTACTCCCTGGGAAAGGAAATGACAGGTTGGTGCTTGTGGAAGGGGAAGAAGAGGAGTGGGGCAAGGAGGTCGGTGGGCTGAGAAAGGGTTTAAAATCTGGCTGAGACGCTGTGGTGGCAAGGAGGGAGAGGGAGTGATGGGCTGGCACTGTGAGCAGGAGTCTGTAGCATGCATGTTTGTAGGGGCTCATGATAGTCCCGGTTTTCTATTTTCATAGGGGTTCTGTGCCCCTAACCCTTGTGAATATGGAAGGCCAACTGTATTTTTTAAAAATGCTAGGAAAAATATATAGGTAAATATGAAGTATTTTGCATTAGAAATTCAGTCACAAGTGACACCAAAGTCTTCTTACCTGCTCTTATATGGTTCAAAGATGCCAACATCCTTAACATAAAAGAAGCTGGAACAGTGATTGTGTTTCTGGTTTCTTCCAGCATTAATTCATTTCGAGTTATAACCTAAAGGGGGGAAGAGAAGAGTTGTTAAAGAACAAGAGCAAAAATTTAATACAGATCACACACACCCCTGTAACCACAGAATCAATATCCATGGTTTCAGTTATCCACGGCTGAAAAAAAAATAGGGACACATGCTATAGAGTTGCACTGGAAAATGCCTAGAGAGGTGTCCTCTCTAGGAATCACAAGGTCCTCCAATGCAACTCTATAGTTGGTTTGTACCAGAAGTTCTTTATTTTAATATTATCTGTGATATCACTTATAAACAGTAAGTCCAGGAACATATCCCCCATGCATATGGGGGGGGGGAACCAGTACCAGCATTTCCCCTGTAAACAATCATTTGTCTATTTGTCCATTTCTCTATTTCCCCTGTAAACAATCAGTTGTCTATCCATATCCCTCTATTATATGAGTTATCTGACAAACACCTCTCCTTCCTGAGATATGTTTCTCTGGTACCATTAATCATGTCCAAGTGAAACACTGTTCCTTTCTAAAAGATCACTCACATTTAGTAGTACTTCAATACATCTCTTGTGTGCCTTACAATTTAAGTCCCAACAATAACTTTCACTTTATAAACTGGTCTTGCCATGGTAACGGATCCAAGAAGTTATTTCCTTCCAAGCTACATATGGGTATTAGTGGTGCAGACAAAACATTAACTTCCTTAAAGGAGTCTAAATGACCTCAAGATGTTTATCAGAAAAGAAACTTTAAGAAACATAGAATTATAGAGTTGGAAGAGACCACAAGGGCCATCTAGTCCAACCCCTTGCCCTGCAAGAATATACAATCAAAGCATTCCCAACAGATGGCCATCCAGCCTCTGTTTAAAAACCTCCAAAGAAGGAGACTCCACCACACTCCGAGGCAGTGCATTCCACTGCCAAACAGTTCTTCCTAAAGTTTAGATGGAAATCTCTTCTCCTGTAGTTAGAGGCCACTGCTCCATGTCTTAGTCTCTGGAGCAGCAGAAAACAAGCTTGCTCCATCCTCAGTATGACATCCCTTCAAATATTTTCAGTCTTTGGAACCTCCAGTTGAGCCTGGGGAGTACTCCTGTCTGAAACCTTCTCTGTGTATAGCAGGTGTGGATCAATGGCTTTTACAGTACAACTCCTGTATCCACATGGATATGTTACCTGATCTACCATGGATAACAAAAAATCATGGATAGTAGCAAACCCTATATTCCTCTTGAACAACTGTTTAAGCGTGGCTTTGCTTAATCATATCCTGGGCATGTTTGCTGGTGAATTTTCAAGACAATTTCTTAGGTCTTTGGGTGACCTTCACTTGAACTCATTTATAGCTGCCCTGGTCTAAAAGAGACCTCATGAACTGTACCATATTGTCAAATTATGAATGGTTGGAGGGAGGAGTGTAAGACCAGGTATCATCAAGAGCAATGACCATTTTTCCATTTGGCCACCATAAACTGAATTTACTGTGATTATGCAGTATTCTCTTTCTCTTGTGACTACTCTTAATTCAGCTAGGTGAAACCAATACTGACATTTATCTTTCTGCTGAGTCTCATGGAGCAGGCAGGTTTATATACTGTCCTCTAAGGGTAAAGAAAGGCTTCAAGCCTACAGATTTCACCATCTGAGTTTAGATAAAGGAAAGGTTAGGAAGAAAATGTTTGTACTGTTTGCCGTTTCATTAGCCTGCAATTTTCATATTAAGAGAAGTAAACAGTTTGCTGCTTTTAAAATTTTGTTTTAAACACAGGCTCTCTTCTTCCTCTGGTCATGATTTCTTAACCCTATGAAACCCCTTCAAACTGACTCTGGCTGTTCTGCTTCTTTATTTAAAGTATTTATACCCTGTTCTTCACCTGGAAAGAATTCTGCTGTTTGCAGATCAATAAAAACAAGCCTGGTCTCAGGTTAATAATCTATTAACTATCTATTAATGCGGTTGGATTCGATGGCCTATGGGGCCTCTTCCAACTGTTTGATTCTATAAAAAGGCATGATGCAAAAGGTGTGGTGTGGGAAAAGAAATTGAGGCACCAATTCTTTATATTAATAGGGCTGTGAAAATGACTTTAGTGGTTGTAATCTGAATGTTGTTCATTTTATCATATTCAATGGGATTTAGCAATTTCTTAAGGAATTACTGCTGGGTGACAGTTGTGAGTAGGCAAAGAACTTCGTTAATCCATAGGGCAGATGGTGGTCCTAACTTTCTTCTGTGCTCCATAACAAAATTAAACACTGATTTGTGAATATGCATAACTTATTTTCTCCAGGCGAGCTTTCTCTTATTTGTAATTCCATGGTAAACCAGGCTGAAGATCGTCTTTATGTGCAGCCTGATTCATAATTGGATTACATAGAGGAACGTGAATGTAAATTGGAGCATACACAGATAGCCATTTCCACAGTTGTGGTGACAGTGAAAAGTTGGTGCTGTGACTGTATAAATGGTTTCAGCCTGATTGTTTGCCTGAGATGCAGAGCACAACATGAGACACCTCTTGCTTGCTCATTGTGTGTCAGGGTGAACATGAGGAGAAGTGGAGGATCTCCTGCTGCTGATTATCTTTCTTCCCATGTCTTCCTGTTGTGCTGTAAAATTGAAGTAGACAGGTCTGTGATGACAGATTTTGACTGTCAGATCTTTTTTACTGCAGTTTGAGTCCTTTGGTAGAAGCTTAATATTTATGATTGCCTGGAAAAAACCAGTGGACTCAAACTGCAGGAAAAGAGACTTCACCTAAACATTACAAAGAACTTCCTGACAGTAAGAGCTGTTCAGAAGTTGAATGCACTGCCTCAGAGTGTGATGGAATCTCCTTCTTCGGAGGTTTTTAAACAAGGTGTATGGCCATCTCTCAGGGGTGCTTTGATTGTGTATTCCTGCATGGCAGAGGGTTGGACTAGATGGCCCTTGTGGTTTCTTCCAACTCTATGATTATATGATATGATACCATGCTCTCAACTGTGCCAGCATCAGGTCATGAGTGCTGTGACCCTAGCAAACAACTCTATTTGCTTCACTGATAGGGACTTTTAATAGTAGATACACCCACTGGTTCACCATCAGCTCTTGTTTTGCAGAAACATACTAGGTTGTAGTTGAAGAACAGTTAAAACATTAAGAAAACAGTTGGACACTGATACCTCATTAGCATCCTAGCCCAAATGCTAATTGGAAAAAAAATCTTTTGTCTTCCTCTCAAAAACTCATGTCAGTCTTTTATTTGGCTGAATATCTTGTTTGTATTCCATGTTTTATTCATTAAAAAAGTACTGTTTCTTACATATCTGACATTCTAGATGGAGAAATGGGAGGTAATCTGAATTGGCCATTATGTCTCCATTACACTTTACTGTAAACTAAAATCACTCTATGTTGCTGCGTCGTTGTTGTTGTGTGCCTTATGGCAACCCTAAGGTGAACCTTTCAGGGGGTTTTCTTGGCAAGATTTGTTCACAGGGGGTTTGTTTTTGCCTTCCTGTGAGGCTGAGAGAGTATGACTTGCCCAAGGTCACCCTTGGGTGACCAAGAAAACCCAGTGAATTTCCACAGCCAAGCAGGGACTTGAGCCATGGTCTCTAGAGTCATATAATCCAACATTACACATTGCAGGCTCTCTGCCATGCCATTATCTATCTCTATCTGTTTTAAAAACTTATCTCCCCAACCCCTGTTTTTGCATGTAAATCCACGATGGTTGAAATTTGTCTCTGGCAAGTACTCCTGTATTATCTAATGTGTTCCTCTAGCTGCAGCTTAAACAAGGCTTGTCGCTGCCTAAGGGGAAATGCAAGCAAAGACAAAAACATAATAGTGTACAAATCCTCACTGTATGTGTGGGAACTCTGGATGCTTTTTGTTTGTTTTTTTCCTTTGCATTCAAAGTTTGTGCTGTTTGGGAAGAAGCAGCAGGGAAAAAAATTCTTAACACATTTCTGTTGTTCAGAAGCCTGTGGCTCAGTTCATGCATTCAGGTGGAGGTAGCACTGGATAGCGTCATAGAAGAGTGGAATGAATCATTCTTTAACCACTTAAACCTTGACCTTCATAAGGGAAATCTCACAGTAGACCTCATCAAATGATACTCCTGCATGTTTGCCTTTTTTGATTTGTGTGTGGGAGTAATCATGTAAGCTAGGCTTCTGCTCAATCACATGAAAGAACTAGGTGATACTGGAAGCATGGTCACAAAAGGAACTGCAAAACTGACTCTTTGAGGAGTCTCATTTGGCAACCATATTAGGAACGTTGGAAACTGCCTTATGGCAATTAGAATAAGGGTCTATCTAGATCAGTGTTCTCTTTGCCAGGAATGGGCAAATTCTTGAGGTTGGAGGAATTTCTTTGGACCTTCTGTGCCCCACCAGAGATGCACCTTTTTGCTGCTGCCATGGCTGAAATTTGCAAGTAGCATTGAACTTGCAGCTGTTGCCCCGTGACTGAAATTCAATTGCAACTGTGATGGTTCTACGTGGTATAGGAAGAGAGTTTTAGAGCATCGTCCTACACCCCGGACTGCTTTGAGACTGCAGGGCATAAAAGTTCAGTTGTTTTCCTGCTGTGATAGAAGGGACAGAGTAGGGAGAACACTGCTGAAATTTTGATGGTGTTGTTGGCGAGAACAGCAGCTGCTGATTTGGCAGTAGCAGGATAGAGTACAGTGCACCCTTCGTATCAGTGGAACTGATACCTGCAGTTTTACTTACCTGCGTCCAAAAAATATGTCCTCACTAGGCATTTTCTATATCCTCCATCATGATTCTGCCAGAAGTTAACCATAGAATCAGCTGGAGGACCTCCAAATGCCTAGAGAACATCTCTGGGCATTTGGCAGTTTTGCAGTGCGATTCCAATGTCAACGTCTGCTGGAAATGTGCTAATTTCTCCTGGACACACCTGGCAGTGAGTCACACTCCAAAAACAGTGACCAGAATGCCTATTATCCCCACTCATCCAAGTAAATGTTTTTTCCTTCACACCTTTACTCATCCACAATACAGAGGAGGCCATAAACCCATCAGCCTTGATGTTCCAACTATTAGCAGCAAACAACAAAGCCAGAGTTTCTTTGTTTAACTGTGGGAAACTTACCAAAGCATTGTTTTACACTCAAAACACCAATTAAGAGTACAATATTGGGTATAAGTATTACCCTAAAATCATAGTCATGAGCACACATTTCCACACACTGTTAATCCACAAAAGATCAGTTTACCTCATCAGCAAGTTTCCGATTAAAAATCTTGGACTCTTCTAGTGGTGACCAAATTTTTATATCATAATCAATACCCGATGAGGCTAGAACTGAACAACAGATTTAAAGTATGTTAGAAAGGTGATGTAAAGATTAGATCTACAAATGCAATAACAGCTGATGAGTGGCATGCTTTGTTATATCCCCTCAATTTATGAAAAGAATTTTATTTTTTAATTTACTATCATATTCAGCTAAGGACTTTCAGCCACTGACCTAAATCCAATTGCTAGCTGCAGCTAGAACAGACCAATTTGAATAAATGGTTGAACAGTAAGCCAGCAGTAATGTAAATCCCATTGATTCAATAGATCTACTCCATTTGGGACTGGAAACAGGATTTAGGCCATAGTCTGCAATCAAATAAGTGACTGTTCAAATGTGTACATTTTGAAAAACTTATGCCATAATACAGAGAATGGAGACTGGAGTGCATGATGAGTTTTCTTCCCTTCAACTATCACTGGCTATACGTAGATTAAAGGCCTAAAACCTACTGGTAGTGCCAACTAGAGTTGAGTCAATAAATTGTTGAATGGTGAGCCAAAACTTACGGAAATTCTATTGATTCACTGTTATAGAGTATAGTATACAGTGTAGTATATATATGCAAAAAGAGAGAACGCATAATATATACAGTCCGTATTTGCTCATGATAGGGAATGGCTATATTCAGTTGAGGTAACACGTAATGCAACTGATTTTTTAAAAATGGCCTATTTCAAAGGTTTCCCTATAAGCTATTTACCAATATGTATATTACAAACAGAAACAATCTTACTTGGGTCAAATGGATGTGGCTGCAGACAGTTCACTACATGGTTATCTGCTTCCAGCAGCATCAGATGCTCAGCAGTATGCCGATCCCAGATGAAGATATGTCCACAATCAGAACCACTCATAACAAAATTGGAACCCCAGAAATTGGCTTCTTTTATCTAGAGGGAAAATAAATGGGGGAAAAATATCTCAAACACATTTTCATCCACAGTTAACAAACATGAAGCCTTCACATTCATTTTTTAAAAATAAAATGGACTACATTTGGTCATAATGCTAAGATATCATTTAGCACAGAGGTAGGTGAAGTATGATCCAGCAGGCAGCATATGGCTCCCCTCCAAATTCCTATACCCTGAAAAAAAATGCCCCTCCCAAAGTCAATTGCACCTTTGGGACAATGGTTCCCAACCTTTGGCCTTTCAGGTATTTGGACTTCCGTTGCCAGAATCTCTGACCACTGGCCATGCCAGATGGGCTATCTGTAAGTTGGAAATCTGGAGGTCTAAAGGTTGAGAATCACTGCTTGGTGATTCAGATTGGTGATTAAAAAAAAAAAATCTGTCCTTAGTCCCATGGGACTTCCTTCTTTTAATCAGGCCCCCAGAACTCTGTAAGCTGCCCACACTTGGGTAAACATTATACAGTATGAATGAACTTCTGGCTTCTCAGCTGCCCTCCCTTCCCCTCTTCTGTCTTCTACAGGAGGAAGAGGAGATTGGAAGTTCACACATCCATCTTTTACAAAATTTTCACATATTCATCTTCACATTTCTGAAAGGCTCTCACATGGAAGATGGAGCAAGTTTGCCTTCTGCTGCTCCAGACAGTTTAACCTACTCTAATATCAAACTACAAGAGAAGATATTTTAACTTAACATTTGGAAAAAAATCTCAACAGTAAGAACTTTGGCATTGGAATAGACTCAAAAGTTGATGACTCTCCTTCGTTTGAGTTTTGTAAACAGATGTTGAATGGCCAACTGTCAAGGATGCTTTAGTTATGGATTTTTGCACCCGCAAGGGTTGGAGCATGTGACCCTTGAGGTCTCTTCCAACTCTACAATTCTATGATTCCATTAATCAGTGTAGTATTATGTAACAAGCCAACTTCAAGTGGTGGTTTATACAGTTGTCTTACTTCAAGGAACTTAATTCAGATAACTCAGTTTAGCATTTGAACAGAATATGCTATACTTTGTTGATAAATGCCATGGAAGTATCAGTCATCTTCTAAACAAGTCAACCACATATCAGGTGCCTGAATGCATTTGATTTCTTTATTGCAGCAGAATTTCTACTGTGTTGATCTGAAGTTGGTGCTTCTCCAAAAACTGATGGTTAATTTGCAGAGATATGCCCTCAACCCCACCTGTGATGCATCAGTAGTGGATACCAATGGGTGGGTTTTCTTGCAGATCCACCAAGATAGGGTAGTCCTTATTGGACTTTTCTTTTTTGGAAAAGAAAAGCTGTCTCCCTTGTAGAAATAGAAGCCCTAATGAAATTTAGGATCCTTATTGGTTTGAGGACCAGTTTCTCAGAAATGGCTAGAAAGTTGAGGGAAATTAGGAGGCTTGAGGTTAGGTGGCTAGTGCAGTAGAGATGACTCTCAGAAACAGACTAGCAACCAGTCATCTAGATAGGGATACACTATACCACCCACAGGGGTAGAATTCAAAGATATGGCTGTGTTAGTTTTGTATATCAGTAAGCAAGAGGGGAATCTTGTAGCACCTATGAGACTAATTGAGAGAAAGAAGTTTGCAGGACTTGGTCTACTTCTTCCATGTATCTTTCCATTAGCTAATATACCACCCATAGTTCTAAACGGAGCTGCACCTATGGCTGGACACTTTGTAAAAAGCCCAGGGCAATCTAAGGGAACAGTGATGAGCCAGCTGAATAGTAATGTACAAATACATATCCTTCAAGTCCACTTTTTCAAAGCACTCCACTCAACTGGGCAAATGCAGAATCATACCCCGACTTACCATCCTGAAATTTAGGGGGCTTATGAAACTGTCCACATCCTTAAGATCAAATATAAGGGGGACTTCTGCATCCTTCTTCAGGACTGTGAAGTATCTTGAAAAGAATTCACAGTACATTTTAAAGGTGGATACTTCTGTATCATCTCTTTCTGCAGGTCAAAACTTCCTTGAGCATTGACAACGGGGAAAGTCCGAAAACCTCAACGATGAGTGAGGTATTGAATTTCATTGCATAGCCATAATGAATAACAGCTAGGATGGAGCAGTTTGTAATAATAGAGCAGGTGCAGTAGGGTCAACCTGTTGCCAAAAGGTAGGATCAAGATAGGATCAAAAAAGTACTGGTGAGACTGATAGGGTTGAAGGCACTATTGCAATGATTCTGTCTTTTGGCTACATTTGCTCGGATGTTATGTTCTTTTCAAAGAGGAAGCAGAAGAGACACACATCAAGAAAAACAGAAAATACAAGTCTGTGACTCTTGCTGTGAGGAACAGAAAGAGCTGAACTAAGACTTACTCAGGACAAAAGCTTGGATGGTGTGGGCATACCCATTTTCTTTGCTGACATCCTCATCGCTAGAGTGTGAACCAGCGTGTCATCTGTTTAAGCATAAAATAATTCTTGCTCACAAAAACCCTCCCCCACAGAAATTACTGGTAGGTTCTCATACAAACCAGATAGTTAGCAAACCATATGGAGAGGGTTGTTGATAAATAAAGTTTCTGATCTATCACATCCACCTATGATCTCATTTGGCCAAAGATGTCACACGAGACTTATTTTTGTTCTTGCCATGAGATGCTTCCACAGTGATCATTTTGTATATGGTACTTAAACAGGAAATGTGGTGTGGGTCTGATGTAAGTTTTTGATGTGCCAGATGTGGGTAAAATTGTGAATAGTGTTTTTCAAGACTGTCAGGTGACAAAAAGCGATGATGCCAGTGAAGGCTAGCCCCTTCAGGAGATGAAGACAATGTGGCAGATTCATAGTTTTTTGAATCCAGCTCCTCTGAGGACAAAAAGGTCTTTGGATGCCAAAGGTTGCTTTGGAATGGAATTATGGGACAGGAGGCATGGCTGTGGTGGTTGCAGGTGCTCTGGAAAGCCCAATGGTCTCAATTAAAAAGCACACAGGAGGACTACAAGATCTTACCATTAGGAAAAGTGGTGACCGGCTTGAACAGTGTCATAATAGGATTTGCATTCAATAGGTAATTGCTTTTACTAACAATCCTGATGCTCTTCATAGATGACCTCCTCTAATTATAATTCATGTGCAACTCTTCCAAGAATAAGAGATGGAGAATGAAATACGAAAGGCAAAGGAGGCCTGGTCCAGTTTGACACTACTATCTTCTACTGGCACTGAAGCAGATGGTAGCTAGTTTGACAGGCTTTGAGTTGGCATGGGAAACTAAGAAGAATTAGACAGATGAATCTGATGGCTAGGATGATCATATTTGCCCTTTTTCTTTGCCTTCCTTTTATCCACCTCAGGCTCATTTAGTGCGAACAAGGGAAAGGACCTTGGTGGCTGCTTCCAGTCTTTGGAACTTCCTCCCTAGGGAGGCAAGAATGCCCCTGCCGTTGCTCTCCATCCATCAGCAAGTTAAGACATTTTTAAGCCATCAGGCTTTTGGAAACTGACTGAGATGGCCTTTTAATGCGGTGTGGTGATATTTTAAGGTTTGTATGTTATCTTTTAATGAATTGTAACGTTTTTAATGATTAATGTTGCAATTTTATTAATTGCTCAATTGTTCTTGAATTTGTTATATTATATTGTTATTGAACCTTTTGTATAGTTTTAATCTGTATTGTTTTAAAATATATTGTTAGCCACTCTGAGTCTCATATCAGGAAAAATGGGACTTGTTCATTTTCTGAAATGATTTTTAGAAAACAAACATGCACTAGAGAACATATTCTTCCCCTTCATATGTAGAGAAGACTGGACCCTTACTATATACAAATTATATTCCAAATTCTCTTATTCTCCAAATATGCAGTATGCTCTGTTCTGAGGATGGGAGATGCTGGGAGTCTTGATCTAAAATGCCACAGCGTGCATGGCATGAGCAATCCATACGTAGTTGCTTTCAGCGTTTTCACAGACTTTGCAGAACTGATTTCAGATACACTTGCATGCCCCTTACCCACTGAACTCTCCATTTGCTCGTATTAGCAAGGTCAGAACTGTGCCCAGCAATATGAAATAGAAACACACACCCCCAACGATACCATCTATTCAAAATGGCACCATGATCTTGTACAGGAGAAAGCCAAATTATGCAAGTTTTTACCAATATGTTCAAAACATCCATTGTTTAATTAGAAAAGGTACTGTTACTCTTTTTTCTTTTCAATTACAAAGGCCTGAATCCAAGAGCTACTCCCAAATACAATAGACCCATTGAATCAACTGATGCATAGTCTCAGTCAACAGTTATATAGATCACTTTGACACAGTGGATTTGGACTAAGGTTAATATATACTGTAGAGTAGGCATATGGTGCTTCAAAATCAAAATCTTTCAAAAATTATAAAACAACATTACGTTGCATATGCAGCTTAAATTTTTATTGTAATGTTTCGCCTAAACAAGGTCAATGTAACACACGCATAGCATAAACTATAATAGAACCTTAGCAACAAATAATTTACCATTGTCCGGGAGTTCCGATGACCTTTATAAACCATTTTTATTAAAGGGCGTCTAATATTCAGTGTTTCCAGTTCTTCCATCTCTTTTCTTTCTTTTCTTCGCCTGAAAAGTTCCTGGATGCGAGCAACAGCAGATCGTCTATGGATTATGAACAGAAAGACCATAATTGTTAGACGGTTACCAATTATATGGTCTGCAAACCTGTGCACACTTTGCCTGCTTAAATCCCAATGAACTTAAATCTACTGAGATTTAAGTGGCCTGTGTGTAAAGTGTTAGAGACCCCCTGGCTGGCAAAGAAACAAGTGCCTTTCAGACATTATGAACCAGATGATTTTATGCTCTCATTTGAAAAGGGGAAGGGGCTGAAGGCACAGCTTGTGGAAGTTTCTTTAAGTCAGGGGTGGGCAACTGTGGCAGGTTTAGGGTTGTAATTTTCCAATGTGAGGACTTTTGGTGCTGCACAGATTGCCAAAAACAAAACAAAACAAAAAATTAGAAGTGCCTGGAACTCTACTGCTGGTTTGAAAAAAATGGTATTTTTTTATGTTAAAGGGTGAGGAGGCCTTACAACCTATTTCAAAGGTGAGCTGCTCCTCCTGAAAGCTTCTAGTAGAAATAAAAAGGATGGTTTGGGGAGTTTGTATTAGTCAAGGGCCACAAAACATCCTTAGGTGCCCCAATATGCCCACTCCTGCTTTAAATCTTACATAAGGTGCCAACAGCCTACTTCACCAGTAGCGAAATGTGAGATGTCCTGAGCTGCCTTCACAGCACAGTTCTCCTGTTAATTATCTAAAACTTTATAGTTGGCTTAGTGAAAATTATTTTGATGATGATGAATTTTATAGCACCATACACAGACATGCCACTTTACAAATAATGAGATATTCCTTCTTTAAATCAGGACTGAGCAAAAGGCAGACTAGGATATTCTAATAGCTCTCCAGATTTGAGGTACATCAGCAAGGACTTGATGATTTAACAATGGCAACAACAAAAGAACTCCTCCTCGCAAATTATACAACTGGAATTAAGAAAGCTGGGGGAGGGATGACAAGGAGTCAATTTGTTTTGATAATATCAATTATATGTACCATGAATTTGTTACAGTAGGATATTGGGACTAGGAGGTTGAGCCAAAGCCTTCATAGCAAAGGTAGGTTTTGGAGGAGAGATCTGAAGTAACATCAAACATCACTGTGTGAGGAAGTTCTAGGTAACCCACACAAGAGAGAAAATGCATAAGCATTTCAAGAAGCATATGACAGGTGAGAATGGTTGAGTTGGATAAGTGGAAGGTATCAGTAGGGATGCGATGGGATATAATAACAGGGGGATAAAGGAGGTCAAGTCCATTAAATGCTTTGAAAGTGATGATGAGAAATTGTGCAGGATCAAGAAGTGGACAAGATAGGAGTGAAGGGATTTAAGGAGTGGAAACATATGGTAAGAGTGAAGGGAGAGATAAATAATTGTTGCAGCAACTAAGAGGAAACAATGGAATCTCAGGAAGAAGAACACTGTAGTTGTCAAGAATACAGATGGCCTGGACATATACTAAATTCTTTTTTAAGCAGATAGAAATGAATGTCTTTCTTTAAAATGCTGTAAAGGGGAAACCAACATGTTCTAGTGATGATATGAATATGTGAGGACAAGAGAAAGGAACAGAAGTCAAAGAGAAAACCAAGGCTTCATGCCTTACCATAGGGTGATTGGTGGCACTGTCCATGGAACAGGAGAGTAAAATAGGACAAGGAGAGGAGAGCATGGGAGAAAAGATGAGAAACACAGTCTTGGACATATTCAACTTGAGAAGGCAATAAGCATCCAATTGGAAGTACTTGAGGCATTACATGGAGAAAAACAGTTCTGTGTTAAGAGAGACAGAGAGCTGGATGTCATCAGCATGTAGATGGCATTGAAAGCCAAAATGTGATGAATTACCCAGTGCATTGACAAACAATAAAAGAGGACCAAGAATTGAGTCCTCATGGACTCTGCTTCCACCTAAGCAAAAAGAGTTCTATTATGTCTATGCTGGGATGGTAGACTGTTTATATATAGAATAGAATCTGTACACTGAGGTGCTTTTGAAGATGCAATCCAAATGTAAAAACCAGTGATGTTTACTTTACTTGAGAAGCTTATATAATGTTCATTCCTGCACAAAAATAATTTCTCAAAAGAAATGATCCATTTCTTAGAGGATACATTTTCTTGCAGAAAAATCAGAGGCAGGATAGGTATTGCTGTTCACCTGGAATATGGATTACCTGTGTTATACATGAGCACTTAAATTATACATAAAACAGTTTTGGTAGAAAGCCACAAAATAACTTGATGCTCTTTGTCATATTTTCCATGCATTAAGGTGGCTAGTTAATATCAACTGACTGGGTGGGGGGGAGGACAGCAACATTGACCAATGTACATGGTATGTTATGGGGGTGTTGATTACAACCCACAGTAATAATAATAAAGATAGAAAGGAAGTATTTTTATTCTGGATTAGTTATTCATACCAAAAAAAAAAAAATGGTAAAGAAAGCATCACAAAATGATTCAAATGGATGCCAAAAAAAAAAAAAACACACACACACACACACACCCAACAAAATAAAATACAGAAAGAGCTTGTAAACATCCCTTTTCTAGAGAGGCAAAATGTCTAGAAACTTTCTTTCCCTGCCAGCAGCTCTTGCTGAAGCACCTGAAGTGGAGATTTTCATAATAACAAAACCTCAGTAAAAAACTATTTCAGATTGAAACATATCACTGAGGACGCTTAACTGTCTTTTAATTACACTATTTCATGTACCTACTTGAACTGTTTTCTGCTATGTTTGATAGGTAATGCTATTACTTTGTAGTTGTATATGAGCTGAAGATGTACTATCTATATTAAACAGTCGGCTCTATGATTTTTTTAAAAAAAGTTTACTTCCTGAATCAGCCAACATTTGCACAATTATATGATCTAGGCAGGAAGCACACTCATACATCTATGTAATCTAGGAAACATGCAAACCATTTGAAATATTCTAAATTTGTATAAATCAGTAGTACAAGTAAAGGTATATGGGGTACAATAATTAAGAGGAAACAGCTACCAATACCAACATTATATCCTCACAGGTTTCTCTTTAACAGTCCCTCACCCTAGTCAGATTTTGCCTCCCTTCATTCATATTCAAAATGTACTCCTCAGTGGCCTCCGCGTCAATGTAATTCAATTTATACTGCATCTTGAAACATCTGTGTGTGCCCCATGCTATTCAGATAAATAAGGCTGTCCTGTATTCCAAATACCTGTCAACAAAACAGGTGGAAGGTGGAAGATGTCAATTTGTGTCAGTGAAAACTTAGTCTTTCAAGTTCACATCTCTTCAGCACCCCAGGGAATTTTCAGTTTGCCTTTTCTCTCTCTCCTGTTTTGAATGGTCAATGATAATGCTATGTCAGCATTATTTCATACAGTGAGCCCTTGGTATCCACTGGGGTTTGGTTTCAGGACCCCCCATGGATACCAAAAGCCATGGATGCTCATGTCCCATTATATACAAAGGCATAGTAAAATGGTGTCCCTTATATAAAATGGCAAAATCAAGGTTTGTTTTTCGTGGGTTTTTTCCCGGGCTATGAGGCCGTGTTGTGGAAGAGTTTATTTCTGATGTTTCACCTGCATCTGTGGCTGGCATCTTCAGAGAATGGTCGGGTAGGAATGTGTGTGTGTGGTTTATATACTGTGAGCCCCTGTTGGAGAGGGTATGTAAATTTGTGTATCTGAATGTGTGTACTTGAAACAAACAAAATCTGGCTACCAGTCTTGAAAACATTAAAATCAAAACAGCACATGCAAATGAACTTCACCCAGGGACAGAATGATTTCCAGCAGACAATGGACCATTAGCCAAACAGACACTAATCCTCCTTGTATATCTCCACCCAGAAACTAGCCATTCAAATACACAAATTTAAATATCCTCTCCAACAGGGGCTCATAGTATATAACCTCTCTACACACACACACTCCTACCCAACCATTCTCTGAAGATGCCAGCCACAGATGCAGGTGAAATGTCAGAAATAAACTCTTCCAGAACACGGCCTCACAGCCAGGAAAAAAACCACGGAAAACCTATGGATGCCGGCCATGAAAGCCTTTGACTTCACAAAATCAAGGCCTGCTTTTTTATTTATTTATTTATTTTGGGGGGGGGGGTCCAAGCTGTGGATGGTAGAATCCATGGATGAAGAATCCATGGATATGGAGGGTCGACTGTACTTGCGACCTACTTATTAACACCACTATAATTTCTTTTAGATTAAATGGTGGGGGGAGGCAAGTGTGTGAATAGAATATAGCTACTTGGTTCCCAGCTTGTGGTTTTTGCATTTAAGGGTTATATTTACTTCTGTTAACTGATAGTGTTGAAATAGTTAGTTAATGGAAGTTTCCAAGCAATACAAATTAATTCAAAACTAGATATTCTATTAATCAGCAAACCATGTAAGCAGCAACACGTGCAAGATGAACCATGTGCTTTAATAAGAGACACAGAATAGCTAGATTTCAGTTTCACTGTACTTTCTATACACTCATCTTTAATGAACACGCTAAAGAGGTTATTAATGTTGTTAAACTTTACACAGCAATTTCTTCTCACTATTCTCAGACACCACATGCAGCTAAAAAACTGCTCTACAACTCTGTGTTTATAAAGTTTATTAGACTTAAAGCTTGTAATGTATCCAGTAGAAAAGGTGGTTAGATGTAATATAAGAAATCAGATGTAATTAATCAGAATTCCACATGGAATGGGAATTTTGAATTACCTCATTATTCTATCACCTAAAGTTGTTCCTCTGATATATCTAGTGAAAGGAACAATAGCTAATGTCAAACAAATTAAAAAAAAATCTTTATTTATACTGTTTTTAAAGAAACAGTACTTGTCTGGTATCTAATTTAACCATTTGATTTCAATATCTATCATTTTTTAAATACTTCTGAGGGAAAAGGTGTTTTAAACGATAATTTTCTGCATCACTTGTAGCATTTCCTGCATGCCAGGTATCAAATTCCCACTCAGGCTGCCAAGAGCAACAAATACATCTGTCAATTGCATGGATCATCACTAGTAGTTCAGTATTTGTAAATACACAAAATAATTATTAACACTAGGTCACCATTACATCAAATTTAAAAATCTAAAATTCTCCACATGCAAAAATATGAAATTCAAGAGACAAAGTACTACATATTCTAGGTCACAATTTCTAGAAGGAACCATTTTAATGCAGCAATCGTACTAATCTGAGTTTTCTTTAAATTAAAGGGCTGTTTACAAGAATTAGCATCAGCTGCCTATCCAGACTACCTTCTGCTCTTTCTGTTGTTCTTCACACTTCCCAAAGGGGAGGCCTAGAAAATGAGCTATGTATTCTGCTCACGGCCAGAATACATTCCCATTTCCAAATCCATATAATTCTAATACATATTATCAGTGTAATGGATATTAACTGTTTGAAGCAGCTTTGAGGAGCCAATCATGGCTATAAAACAAAGCTTAAATGCAGTAAAGATATAGAGAGCTACTTGACGGTGCAAACCTAAATAACCTGAAAAATGGATTTTTAAAAAATGCAAATCTAGCTCAGAAAAATAAAAGCAACCTTTAAACAAAGAAAATGCAAATATTCAGCTATAACTATAACACCAACAAAAATCTGTAGTGAAATGAAGGAAAGACAGACTGCCTACCTGTAACTGCGTTTCTGAGTGGTCATCTGTAAACTTATACACATGGGTCATTCTGCACCTATGTCACCACAGATCTTTGGAAGCTTCCAGAGCTGCACCCTCCCACCTCCCCCACAGGAAAATAAACCACGTGTTCCTGCTGAACACCCAGTTCTAAGTCCAGCATCAGGAGACCTGGAGACAGGATGGCATGAATTGGGAAGGAGGGCAGATTGTGTGAGATCATAGATGACAACTCAAAGAACCAGTTACAAGCAGGCAACCTTTCTTTCTTCTTTCTGGTCTCTGTGACTCACTCATATGGGAGAATAACAAGCTAAAGTCACGAAGGATGGTGGGTCATTCCAGGACTGACGACAGCACTACACTGATCATTTGTTTCTCTAGGACTTGCCCAGCGTAAGCAGAATGTCCCTAGTTTATTTGAGTCTTGGAAGAGGGCTTAGGAGACTCCTTTGGTGTTAGAACCCTGGAGACAACCCTGGAGGTCTGAAGAGGGCAGAAGGAGTCTGGCTCACCAAGTGCTATGGCTATTGCTCCATAGCTGAAAAAGGGTGGGACCAGATAGCCACTGAAGCCATATGAAGCTGCTTATTCTGGGCTGCAAGGGCTGCAGTCTGGAGGGCTCTTTCCCACTGGAGAACTTTAAGTTGGGAAGCTCTGTTACGCCTTGCTTGCCATGTAATGAAAAGACAAACTGATGAACTGAGAAAAGCCAAAACACCGAAACTTCCTAACGATCCTACTATGATGGCAGATGAAAAAGAACTGGGTTTTCAGTGGAAACACACAGATTATGTGTGTGCGGGCAAGGGGACAGGGTCACCACCAAAAGCATCTCTAGAAGCTTCCAAAGATTTCCATGCAAGTGCAGAATGACCCATGTGTGTCTCACAGAGACATGAAGAAGAATGATCTGTTATACCTGTAGTGAATGCTGGTTTCCAGCAAGGCACTTAGGATGCTTGAATGATCATACCTGCAAGGTTTTCAATATTCTTCTTAAATAAAATTGGTAACTGCTTGGAAGAAGGGGGAAATAACACCACAATACTAACCTATGTCCTACTCCTCCACGAAACCGTGCCCCAGGTATCAGGACAGGGTCATCATCACTATCATCAGTTTCTTGGAAAGCAGAACTTCTTGTAGATGATTCTTCATGAGAAGCAAGCCCTGAGGAATCTGGTTGGGACTGAGGTTCATTATTTGTATTACTTGGGTTGGCAGTGAACTCTGTACTTTGCTGACTCAAGCTTTCTTGCTCTTCCATATCTTTGCTTGACAAATCTTCCCCTGGAACCTGGCTGGTTAAGTCAAGATGAGGATAATTTCCTTCTTCAATACTACTTTCAGGTTGGTCAGACACATCAATATCTGATAAAAAAAATGATATTTAGTCAATCACTACACAACATTTTGTACATGTTTGAGGATGTTATCAAAACTTTATTTAAGTGTGTAGGTGCTATTCATGAAGAGATACAAACAAATATTCTGGGAAATGAGGCATAAAGTTTGCTACTGTCATGTTTGATTTCTACACAAATGTATACACTCATTTTCACAAATACATTCAACTCCAAGCAGTTCACAACCTGAAATACCACAACAGCCATAATGCAAACATTTAATGCAATGCAATAAAACATGTTTAATGATTAACACTTCATTTAAAACAAACTGAATGAGTATGTGGATAAAAACTGGATTTATATGAGGATAAAATCTAACACCAGTAGGACTGCTAACAATATTCAACACTAATAATAATTTAATATCCATATTAAGCCATATTCAGTTCACATTTAGACCTAAGCATTTACAGTTCTTGTGTTTCTTTGGAAATATATGTATACGTTATTATTTAGTGAGCCAGTATAGTATAGTGGCTTGAGTGTTGGACTAAGAGACCAGGATTCAAATCCCTGCTCAGCCTTGGAAATCCATTGGGTGACTTTGGGCAGATCACACTCTCTGAGCCTAAGAGGAAGTATTGGTAAACCTCCTCTGAATAAATCTGGCAAAGAAAACCCTAGGATTGGGTTGCCTTAAGTCAGAGTTGATTTGAAGGCACTTTAGCAACAATTATTTTACATACCAGAATGTGGTGTTGTGTTTTCATGTGCAGATGTCAATTCTTCAGAATTATCCTCTTGGGATTCGTCAGGGATTCCTAAAATTCAGAGTTTAAAAATTGTAGAAATACTGAACGTGGGCACCAGCTATGTTTAGAGTTTCCTAGCATGCAGCTCATCAGGCTTTAGAAAGCTCTCTAAGTCTGGTATATTTTACACATTGAGTAACAAACACTGCCAGAAAAAAATGCACTGCAGAAATGTTCAATCTATTAATGAGGGACAACTTGCATCTACTGTTGAAGATAGCAAAAGAAAGTTTCTTTATTCCAACTCCTTTTTAGTTGTAATTCCAACAATGTGTTGTGATTATATTTGCATAGCATGGTTTGTGAATGTATGTTATTTTAGTTCATTTGCCAAAATGGATATGAAATGGGACCTACTAAAACCAAACAGCCACAAAATTATTTACCTATCAGAAAGATGTTATATTGTTTTGAAATAATTATAACATAAATCTTGAGAACTTTAACTGTTTTTTTTTAAAGAGATTAATGTAAGATTTGTTTTTATAATTAAGTGCTAGCGTTTTATTCACAGTCTGGATTTACAACAGGATACTAAGGCCAACACACAAAGAATTCTCAAACCAGTTCTACTGTTGAACAACAATTCCCACATGACACCTACTTTTGAAACTAAGCATAATTTCAAAAGGAGTTTGTGTTATAAGAGAAGCAAAGTTAGCAATACCACTGGGTTAGCAGAAACCTCCTATGTAATCCTAAGTAGGTCTCTGTTTCCAACCTAAACATTTATGCTCATCTCCTGCACTGTGAGCTGAAAAAAGAAAGGATGGCATCTTATTGAGCGCAAAATGTTTATCTTGTACATGGTATGTGAACAAATGCTTTGGAGAGCAATGAGAACAGATATTCTATGATACAAAAAAGTAAGACATGGACCTAGCTACAATGGCAACACATGAACATCTTACTTGATTCTTCACTCTCTGGTGTTGGTGCCTCTGAACTCTGGGTTCTTAAGGATTCTTCCTGTCCTTCAGTTTTACTGTGATTTCCACTCCCTCTGGAACTTGAAGCTGTGCTGCTCCTGATACAAGAACATGCAACAGATATATGCTTTTAGCTTAGATAATTTAATCTTGCTGTTCCTAAATAAATGTACAAAGTATAGTTAAAAATCTAACTATACAACTTATAATAACACAAATACAGAAACAAAACTAAAATCAGCAGATAATAAAGTAGAATAAAAAATAAACAGGATTTAAATGGCACAATTAAAATGCCAGGGGGAACAACAAGGACATCACCCAGAGCTTAAATGTTGGAGTCAAGCAAGATTCCAGGAGACAGCATTCATAGATAAGTTCCACCACAAAAAATGCCCCTTCCTCGGTCTCCCCGCTCATCATATCACTGACAGAGAGGACAACTTTAGGAGGGTCTCTGGAAATTATCTCCGTAAAAAGGGCAGGTTCATGCGGAAACATGAAATTCTTAAGAGTGAAGATTTCCAAGATGTGAAGGGCTTTAACAGTAAACACAATGACTATGAATCCAGCCCATATCAGGGAACACATTTAGCTAGATGTACACCCACAGAACACAGTAGGTTTTACTTCTGAGTGGCATGCATAAAACTGCAGTAGGTGCTATACAGTAGGACCCCATATCCACTGATTCATTATCCACTTATTCAATTATCCATGGGACACAAAACAGCACACCTACCATAGTCTTCCTAGAAAATGTGTCCTCTCTAGCCATTTTCTAGCTCCTCTAAGGCAACTCTATGGTATTTTAAATCAGAAATCCCATTATTTTCAATGGTGTTCACTATTATCCACGGTCTTCAGTATCTACGCCCCCCAGAACCAACCCCCAGCGGATATGGGGGTCCTACTGTACTTACAAACCAACATGTTTGTAAATGATTACTAAGTCTATATAACCCAGCCATTATGTAATTTGTTGCTTGATAATGTTTTGCTATATTTTCTGTCTATACAATAATATTAATAAGTGTTTACTTTTGTGTCCTATGAAGGATTCAGAGCCATGTCACCAGTACGTATAAAGCAGTGCACTATGTGAAAGCTATGAAAATATAAAATCTAAAGTTGTTACAACTTAAGGCACAGTTTACATAGGGGATAAAAAAAGAGTTCATACCATTCATCAGTGAAGTCCAACTTTATTGTGCTTGTAGTTGTTCCTTCTGTACTGTAATGTAAACTTAGAACAGGTTCACCTGTTCCAGGCCGTGGACTTGCCTTTTCATCATCTGAAAACCAAGTGTTGTTGAACATGAACACATATCACATTATGCAGAGAGATAATCAATGAGAAAGGAATTACAGTATATTTATCTTAACAATAATTTAATTGAAATATATATCATTGAATACTAAAGTTAGGATTTAACATGCCATTGTATTTCCAATTTCTATATATGGTTGTGAAACCTGGACAGTGAAGAAAGGTGATAGGAAGAAAATAAGTTCATTTGAAAAGTGGTGCTGGAGAAGAGTTCTACAGATAACATGGACTGCTAAAAAGAGAAATCAATGGGTCCTAGAGCAAATCAAGCATTAACTCTGTCTAGAAGCCAACATGATTAAATTGAGACTATCATACTTTGGACATATCATCAGAAGACATGACACTAGAAAAGATAGTAATGTTTGCTAAAGTAGAAGGCAGTAGGAAAAGAGGAAGACCGCACTCCAGATAGATAGACTCAATCAGGAAGCCACAGCCCTGAGTCTGCAAGACCTGAGCATGGCTGTTGATGATAGGGTGACTTGGAGGTCTCTCATTCATAGGGTTGCCATAAGTTGAAGTTGACTTAGCAATAGCAATAGCACTTACATTTCTATACCACTTTATAGTGCTAAGCACTCTCTAAGCAGTTTACAGTGTGTTAGCTAATTGCTTGCAACAAGCTGGGTACTCATTTTACCGACCTACGGAGGGATGGAAGGCTGAGTGAACCTGGAACACTGCAGGATCTAACTCACAACGTTGTGGCAGCAGTACTGTCATTTAACCATTACACCACCAGGGTTCCTGACAGGAATTAACAATAACAATAGCTCTTGCACCAAAAGAAAGAACCTGTGCAAAGTTAAGTGCTTATATATTAGGTATAATCACTATGTATGTACCTCCTTGGGATCCAAACAGTATAGCAAAAAGAGAAAAGAGGGGAGGGAAAATGAAGCTTTAGAAATGCATATAACATTTCTACAGATTCAAATGGGCGCCATCTCTAAGACCTTGGTTTATATTCTTGTACCTCTAAAACCTATTAGTTGAATAGCACAAAACAGGAGTACTTGCAGTAAATGTATTTAATTTGTTTTTAAAGTGAGTCCTGAATATACAGTATTCTAAAGATCAAAGACCTCAGGTAGTACAATGTAAATATTTCTGAACTATTCACCTGCTTTGAGTACTTCTTGCATTTCACATAAAACAAAAAACAAAAAAACAACTGAATAAAATTACACTAAGTGTGGATACACTACTTTTGTAATAGGCTCCATGCAAGCAATCATCTAAAGCAATGTGTCTCAAGCCATCTAATGTGGGCGACTGGCAATTTTTTTCCCACTGTGCCAGGGATCCATACCATATTTATGTCCATTGTCTAAAATTGCTTTTTTCTTTCATGGAAGCTCACCAGGGGCCAGTAGCCAATGGCACAGGGACCAGTGTTGGTCCATGGACCACCACTTTGAATAGCACCGATACAGAGTACACAGTTTTTGCCAATCAACTCTGATCTCTGTGCAAGGTAATCGGCTCACAAAGATATACAAGTCTACAAGCTGCTAAACCTATTACGAACCAGACCAAAGCAACTAGCAACATGTAGTGGATAACAGGTTCTTATTTTCCAAGACTAGTCTTAGACCACATGGTTAAAGATCTTCTGTTCTAAGATCTCCTACCAGTTTCCATCATTCAACAAGCAGGCACAAGAAGCTTGTTCTACAACGCATCAGAATGTTATGCCTACATAAAAACTGCTAAGTAGCCAGTCTAGAAGAGAAGAAATGCACTTTCAAATATTTAATTACTCAGTAAATTAGAAGGACCTACACTTATCTCTCTGTCCATCAGAATCTTCTTTGGAATTCTATGAATGGAATTCCCAGAATTCTGAAGTTAGGCAAATGGCAACTGTGATAAGGACCCTTCCAGCTGTCATGATTCCACTCTAGGTGGGAGGCATTAGGCATAAACTCGCATTTTAATAAAAAGTCAAAAAATATCTTTTCATTTCTTAAGGTCATTAAAAAAATGATAGTTTCAGCTAGCTTCCTGGTGCTGTTTTGACTATGATTTTGCTTTTATTTTTTATTATTCATGCTGTTTTAGTGGATTCTTTAAATTACTAACTTAGTTGTACTTGCCACCCTGGGAGTTTTATTTAATGTAAGGATTATAAATTAGACGAACAGAAGGACCCCCATGCTATTAGACACCACTAAATTTTTGCACAGTTAAATTGGTTTTAAAATTACAGGTACTGGAAAAAATGCTTAATAGAATTAGGAAAATGGGAAAAGGAAGGGTTTCTTAATCAAAGAAGAAAGCAAATAAAGATAGAAATGGAGAATTACTGGACCCTGGTGCATACCATTCCCCACTCTCCCAAATCTGAGCCCATCCTCAGGTTAACTGTTGTGTAAGTCTTCAGCTCCTGCACCAGGCAACATGTTGCAGCTGGGTATCATCTTGAAAATCAGATCTTTTCTTAGGTTCTGTCTCACCATTCCTGTTCCCGGTCAAGCCAGAAGGACCTATCCTGCCTTCTCAATTCACAGTATTCATTCTCCCTTCTCCTGCTCACCCCTCTTTTGGCATCTTGGTTGCATTAGGACAAGTAGAAAGTTGTACATTAGAGCTAAAATTCAGCTCCATTATAATGTGTAACCAGAGACTCCTGTAGTACTCTGGTTGGCACAAAAAAGATGGCAAAGGATCTTGTTCGTATCTTTTTTTGATCAATTAAGACTTGTGAAGAAACAGCCCTGTTGTGCAGGGAAATGCTTCAAATGTTTATGTTTTATGAAAATGGACATAAAACACAAAAGAGCATCCAAAGGGGAAGTGGGGATGGGGGTGGACTTTTTACTGGAGGCTTGCTGGGAGAAGATTGCTTTTCTGTGGAGATTGCTTGACAGGTACACTGCTTAAGTGCTCATAAGAAGATATTATGAAGGCAGATTTCAGGTGTTTTTATAGTAATAACATGTAAATTGTGCAAGTTTTATTAGTGGGTTTTAAAGAATTCTATGGAAAGTGAATAGTACCAAATACTTAGCAAAGTGCAGTGATGGAATATTGGGCCTTTTGAACATGAGTAGTTGCTCATCTGGCAAAGGAGCCTGTCAGAGAATAAAGGGCAGAACCAGAGAGGAACATGCAGCTGGGGAGTTGTTAGATCAATCAACGGAAGAAGACAACTGATGACAGGATAATGCAGTTGGAAGTCAGAAATGAGACATAAGACACTGGGATCATCCAAGGCTTAACTGAGAACGGGATGTGAAAGAGGAAAATTCCTGTAACAGTTTTTGTAAGCAGCAAAAACTTGAGTTTGGACAGAACCACACTATACAAATAATCTAGTTTGAATCTGGATTATTTGCTATGGCTCCTTCCTATGGGATGCTGGGATTTGTAGGTCTTTATCCTTCTCTGCTAAAGAATGCTGGTGCCTCAACAAACTACAAATCCTGGGATTCCATAGGAAGGAGCCATAATCCAGTTTCAAACTGGATTATTTGTGTAGTGTTGTGCACCCTTTGTGTTGTGTAGTGTGGGTGCACACTTTGTGTCACTGATTGAAGTCTAAATAAGTGGTTGCCTCTTTCTGAGACAGAAAATTTCAGGAAGAAGTCAAGGAGTTGTGATGCTCCAGCCCACTGTAAATTCAGCCAGAGTACAAACAGACTGTCTACTTTTAGAGCATTGTCTGTGCCTTGACTGGGGTGGAACTGGGTAGACAAACTGGCCTATGGTAGTGAAGTAGGGAATGGAACTTGTTAATTGCTGTCAAGTCAGCTTCAACTTATGGTGATACTATAAGAAACTTTCAAGACAACCTGTTCTTAACAGCCCTGCAATGACTTTCACTTTACTAAGTATTATCATCTTTTTGAATGAGTCATGTCATCCTATGATAGGTCCAAAGTATGGCAGCCTCAGTTTAGTCATTTTGGCATCTATTGAGAGTTCTGGCATGATGTGCTCTCCGACCCATTCATTTGTCTTTTTGGCATCCTACTGTAGCCATAGAACTCTTCTTCAGCACATTTCTCTGACCCTCTTGTCTACTTGAAGACATTCTGTTTCTCCATATTAAGTTCTGACAGTGGCTTCTTAACTGCTGCATTAGGACAATCAAATACTGTGGAACTCCCATTTCTTTTAGAGTAATTCATAGATTTTCATCATCTAGGGAATGGAATTAGACTCTCTTAACTAACTCTTAAAAGACAGTTAAATTGGTATTGGTGTAAGTAAATGATATTTTAAGAGACAGGAATAACTTTATTTAATTTATCCTACAGTGGACCTTTAATCTGTTTGTCCCATATGTATGCCAGCTAACAAGGACAGAGAAATGGTAAGGTATGTAGTGGAAACAGGGTGAAAGAGAAGTATAGCTACTGTGGCAAGTAGTGGCTACTGAAAGATTAGGCCAAGTTGATTCCCCATTTAAATTAAAGGTAACTTTTCATAGCATGGTGATAGTGGTGAATCATTTAAAAGAGCAAGGACCTACACATGTTGGTCAGTGGTGTGGGATTTTATAAGAGAAGCCAAACAAAGTTAGGATGTATAACAAGAAGGAACTGCCTCTAGGCAAAAGGCTGACATCCAAAAACTCACACAGTCATACATGTGCATGCATATTTTTCTGGTTCTCACTGTGCAACACTCCATGGTGAACAGAGAGTCAAAGGATTCTCCAGAGCCACCTGTGATGTGATAAGAATACAGTTGTCCCTTCATATTCGCTGGGGTTTGGTTCCAGGACTCCCCCATGGATACCAAAATCCCTGAAGACTCAACCCCCATTATATGCAATGGCATACCATATGGTGTCCTTTATATAAAATGGCAAAATCAAGGTTTGCTTTTTGGATTATTATTTTTTAAAGAATATTTTCAAGCTGTGAATACTTAAATCCATGGACACCAAATCCGTGGATATGGAGGGACAGCTGTATAACTGAAAGGGTGGAAGGAAACGGATCCTCCTATGCATACAAGAAAATACTTTCCAACCATACTCAGGGTACTTTGGATCCCAGCCAAAATACCCTTAAAGCTTTGTTTTTTGATAGATGGGTTATATGCTGCCATTGTTTTAATCTTAGAACATTAATTTATTAATTTTTTACTTAGTGGAAAAGGACGATATAATCAGTGGTCTTCTGTTATCTAGGATAAAAATGCTGGCAGATAAACTGACACAATGGGCAAGCCATAAGAAGACTGAACAATAACTGGATCAAAATCTATATATATAATTCTCTTGGGTATGTTGCCCTTTCCAGTGTGCTGATTGGTCGCTTAGGAAACATACCCAACCACTCCCTCAACCAATCACCACCCACATGCAAATGGATATATTCCAATGTCATACTGGGAGCGATCAAACAATGTGCTACAGTGTTGGCTATAGTTACTAAGGCTGCAGGCCTTTTCAGTTCATAAATGTCTCAGGGCTGCACAATTCCCACTTATGATCTAAGTCTACACAGTAATATATCCATTCCCACTGCAATGGGAGCCAGGCAGTCAACTGGTAGCAGTAGCAGCAGGGCAACAGAGCGAGTTACCCTCGGCAATTCCAGGAAAAGCGTGGAACACTGAGAAGGGGGAGGAGGAATGGAATTCAAATCCACTGGCCTACCTTACAGGGTTGTTGTGAGGTTTATCAGGTGTGTTTTGGGGAGTTTCTTAATGGTGTATGGTATGCTGGGTCCAGCTAGTGTCATATAATACCTCATTTTCAGACTTGGTCTTCAAGCCTCAATAGTGTTTACAAGTGTTTAGCTACCATTGCCAAATGCTTACAAGTTACAGGCAGAGAAAGAAAAGTGAATGAATGTGTACTTCATTCAGTATACCAATTCTAGTCAGGAAAAAATTTATTGGCATATATAGTTTACATATTTAACTTGGACTGTCATGCTTTCTTTTTGGAACCCGGGTACCACACAGAAAAGTTCATATCCCACATTTCCACCAACCAAGCCTCCTTGGTAATTGGACATACAGCAAAGCCAATTGGGAAGATCTTAACTGACAGGCAGATTTATACGGAGAGAGCTGGTCTTTCCGTTATCCTGGCTCCAAGTTGTTTAGAGTCTGCCTAACATCCAGTTTATGTCACTATTTTTCTAGAGGATGGACTGGATGAGGACAGAAGGATGGTGAGACAATGGACTGTGAGTGGTGAAAAGGGAAATTTGTTTTAGGTACAAAACCAAGATCAAGCCAGAGCGAGACTGAGTGTGTACTTAATCTGTGGTGAGAGGGGTCCACTGAAAGAGCTACCAGCTCTAAGACCCTCTTGGTTGAGGTGACTGCCATGAGGTCCTGGTTATCAAAAATATCTTGGACTCACAGCATGGCCACTCCAGCAATAAGGGATACAATAGAAGATGTACAAATAAATAGGGCAGAAGCCTCATGGGTATATTTAAGGGAAGTGTTTACTCTTTTCTCATTAGAGACTTTAAGAGCTGAATCTCCTTCCAGGGGGGCTAAGGCGTTTGTCAGAAGTGCTAAGATTGGACCATCAATGAAAGCAGATTTAAGCTTTATAGTCTCTCGAGGAAGTGTCTGTAGTTTTTGTGCTACATTAATGCCCCTTACTTTGTGTGGAGATATTCCACTCTGATTTTACTACATCATCTAACTAAGATGTAAAAGGTGCAATTTGCAAGGAGGATTTGGGGTTTGGAAACATAGCTGACACACAGCTGGAGTGTTCAGTTCTTAGAGCTGTTGAGGAATCAGGTTGGGAGTCCTGTAAACCCAAAGCTGTTACAGCCTTAGATAAAAAGGAATAAAGTCCTCCTGCTCACCTGGATCTGACAAATCGCCTTCTTTGGTATCAGATAAGTCCCTGAGAGAAGTTGAGGGAAGGGAGGCTACAAAAACATCTCTAGAGGAAGACTGATGAGAAAGTAGGGTAGAAGCCCCTCATCCAAGGAATGTAAATTGGATTTATTTCTGAATTTGGTTGCATAGTTGCAATGCCTACCATGCTTCCTCAGAGGAACAGCGGGGGCGCAGGGACAGTAAGGAAGGCTGTGGGGGATGGAATTCTAGGTTGTTTGACTGTAGCATGGCCTCAGGCAGGAAGCTAGCTAAACCTCTTAAGCATATTAGCAACCATGAAGGACAGTTGCTTCAGCCACGAATCCTGATCAAAACATGGCATAGGCAAAGACACAGAAACTAAAGAAAAGAAAAGAAACATTTGGAACATTTGGTTTCCTTGCTCAAAATGTCTGGCTTCTACCTGGGAATCAAAATAGCAACTGTGTTGTGAGTGAGCATGTGGGCATGACTGCTGAGATGGCTGTTTAGGTATTGCACCCAACTGGATTGCCTGCTTAGGTTTTCCACCCGCCCGAGTTACTCTGCCTGAGAATCTTTCAGGAGAAGTAGTAAGCTCAGACTGCTGAGAAGTACCTGGGGAATTTAAAGCAGCCTCCTCCTCTACTTCCACAGCCCCCTCCAACTGTTCATCAGCACTAGCTGGTCAACAATGCCGTATGTTCTGGTGTATAAGACGACTTTTAAACCCAGGAAAATCTTCTCAAAAGTCTGGTCATCTTATACGCCAGGTACTCCTGTGTCTCCCCAACCCACGATGGGGCTAGCCAGCCCCATCGCGAGTTGGGGAAGCACGGAGGGTTGGCTGACTGGGTGGGGAGAGGCTTGCCAGCCACCTCCTGCGCCTCTCCAACCCACGATGGGGCTAGCCAGCCCCATCGTGAGTTGGGGAAGCATGAAGGGTTGGCTGGCTGGGTGGGGAAAGGCTTGCCAGCCACCTCCCGTACCTCTCCAACCCACGATGGGGCTAGCACGGCAGCTCCCGTGGGTTTATTGTCTTATCCTTCCTTTCAGCTTTAGAATGAATTAGGAAAAGTTTAATCCACTTGCACTGTTTTATGTTTATATGTTTGATGACAAACAGCCTTATGTTTATAAGTGACAGTTTTCCTGCTAAGCACCTGCATGTCATAAGCATTTGAATTAAAATTACCATATTGAAATCATATCCGATATTTTTAAAAAAAATTATTTGGTGTGCATTGGAAGAGGGGCACTCTTATATGGTGAGTATATCCCAGACTCTATATTTTAACTGGAAAGGTTGGGTGTCATTTTATATGCCCAGTCTTATATGCCGGAAAATACGGCAGGCTCTGCCAATTCGGACATTGAAGTGAGTTCAGTAGGCTCAGCTCAGAGGCAGAATTCAGCTCAGCTTCCAAGAAGCTACTATCCTTTTCTGCTAATTCAACCACCCAATCTATAGCAGTGGCTCTGGAGGAGACAGACATTGCAGTGGGGGTTGCAGGTGAGTGCACTTCTTTACAGCTCCTGTGGGAGGCGGTTAAGAGTGCTTGCACGTCCTAAACAATCCTGATGTACTTGGGGGCTGAGGGACTCTTAGGGGCCAAAGTGTCTTTAGTTTTTGCCTTAACTTTCCCCATACCCACCCCTGCTGGGGAAAAAACCCTGTGACTTAAAAAAAGAGGAAAGATTAAAAAATAGGAAAAATGCAAAGAGGAGGAAAGCAAAGAGTGGAGGTAATGAGGTGAGGCACTTATTTTTTAAGAGGCAGAGGGGGGAAAAAGGAAGCAATAGCCATGAGAAGGGTGGAGGAATGAAATATAATAGCCAAGAGAAAAACAGAGGAGCAAAGTATACAACCTCTCCTGGGCAAGGCAAGGAGAAAGAACTGAGAAGCCATGGATCCAATAGGAGATACTTTCTAAAACAGCACATGATGTGATCCCTTGCCTTGCCTGGGCAGCAACAGAAGTTAACCCATTCAGGGATGGCTCCTTCTCCACTGGCTGAGAATTATCTAGCTACCACATTTTATATTAACTGCAAAATACGATTTCTGAATAATTGTTTCTGGCAATTTCATGTACAGTTTATTGGTGTAGTCTAAGAGAGAAGTGATTAAGGCATGGCTCACTGTAACCAAATCTGTCTTCTTCAGAAGCAGCAAATTGGGATAGCAGTTAAACATAAGCAAAAGGACTCCTGATTATTGCAGGCACTTGGCCTTCCGAGGCAAAACCAGATTCTAACCCATCCCTCATATGTGAGCCTGATCCTTTAGAGGAAACACAACTCCATCAAGAACAGTATCTGTTGCTGGTATCAAGCAGATACCTTGATGATCTGGGTGCTTTTAAGAAGGCTGTTAAGAAGGATCTCTTCCGGCAGGCCTTCCCAGATTAGGTTGGATGCTTGGTTGCCACTTTATCACTTTGCTGTTCTTTACTTTGCTACCCTCTCTACTCCATTTTATGCCTTTCTCCATTTTAAGTTTATTTTAATATCTGTATTTTATATTTAGAATTTGAATTAATTTATTACTGTATAGTTGTTTTAATGATGTTGTTTGACTATTTGTGCTGGATTGTTGTTTAATGTTTTATATGACATTTGCTGCCCCGATCCTGATGGGAGAGGCGGGATATAAATTAATGTGTATTAAATAATAATAATAATCTGTTAATGCCAGATTAATTTATCTAGTGACCAACAGAACGTCAGCCATGTCTGGATTAACCCTTGACTTGTTAGTTCACATCCAGTCCATCACTGGATCTATTTTAGTGTTTGAGACTTTAACAGCTCTGTTGGCAATATGTTTTTTTTTTTTTTTTTTAGGAGATAGAGTTGGGTATCTTCACCATAGTGATGGACCCAATACCCAGTTGACATCTCATTGCCTTTATGTGCATGGATACAAAACACAGCTCTTATAAAAACCACAAGCCAAAGAAGTAAGTGGTGGTTCCCCAGTAACATGTTTTGCAAGCGTTCAGTTTGGTAGGGTTAAAAATACTGCAGAACAGTCCCCACAAATCATATACTAGCTAAATGTGCCATGGATGATAACATGGCTGATCATATTGCATGTTGCTGAGAGATCTACCAGAACCAACAAGAACACTTTAGTCCTGCTTCCCAGCAGAGATCATCTATGAAAGTGGTCAAACTTGTTTCTTTTCTAAAACTGGGACTGAACCCCAATAAGAAAAAGCCCAAATAATCAGGCTCATCCAAGAGGGTATAGAGCTCACGTCTCAGCCACTCATTCTAGGAGCACAATATTGGAAATTGGCTTAAAATGTGCTCTTTCAATCAATAAAATTTTCTTCAGCATTTTGCTCTCTTATTATTTTTCTCTGTACTTCAGTAACTTTGTCTTCTACTGCTCTTAACACTGCATCTCATTGACAGATTTTATCTGTATCTTTGATACCCTCTCCATGAAGCATTAAAACCAATACTAACACTAACACAATATTCTCATTCTGCTAATCATGGTTCCATTTTGTTACTCCTTATTGTTGGAGAATACAGGGTAGTATTCAGCTTTTTGGAAGCTATCTGATTTAACTCTCAATAGCTGATTAGGAATTTTTTTAAAAAAAATTGTTTTTGTAGCATCATCCTACACATATGCCCTGAAAAATAAGCTTCACAGGGTTTAGTAAGACTTATTCCCAGGTAAAGGGACTCCAGACATAAAAGTGTTAAAATAATCTTTACATAGGTCTTAGCAGGGAGGGTACTCCCTGTTTTCATTTTCCTAGGAGTGGACTGTTGATGTGTTAATTTCCATTTCCCCAAGGGGAAAAATATCTTTAAAGCACAATCAGAAAATTAGGCAATTTTTAAAATGGATTTTCAAAGTGCTTTCTCATACTGATCACACTATGCAAGTTAAACAAAAATGACTGATGCGGCAAAGAAATTCACAAAGCACAAAGGAACAAAAATAAACCTAGCTGAAGAAGCTGGGTTGGGATGCTGAGTTTACATTATGCCATAAAACAATATAACTAGCACAACCTACTTGTGATATATACACACAGCAGCCAAAAAGTTTAGTGATGTCACACACGCCGCATACACATTTTAACAAATGCTGCAAAGAAGTCTCACATCTTAGTGTAGCTTTTTATATGTTCCCCACTGTACGCCAGGAACACAGAACCCAAGTGTCGCTAATATAGCTATTCAAAGGCAATTTTCTAAGCTGAACTGTATCTTCATCCCAAGACTCACTTCTACTGCAACTGCACATAACTCTCACATAGTATCTTTTTTCCCCCACTGGTAGTGAACAACAGAAGTGCTTCCTCAGTGCTTTGCTTCTCTTTTTGCAAAAGAGAATGTTTAATGAGACCAAGAGTAATGAAGATGTGTAACTGATTCTGAGAAGTATTTTGTCTGACAGGGCTG
This sequence comes from Gambelia wislizenii, assembly GCA_030847615.1. Classification (NCBI taxonomy): domain Eukaryota; kingdom Metazoa; phylum Chordata; class Lepidosauria; order Squamata; family Crotaphytidae; genus Gambelia; species Gambelia wislizenii. The sequence goes on along the minus strand of JAUMIR010000003.1, from coordinate 310,613,496 downwards.
TACTGCAATGGTCCACTGAACAAGTTGTGTTGTTGTCTTGTCAGTCTGGACATGAGATGCACAAAGCCTGATCACCTGCAAGCTGTACTGATCAGGATTCAGTTACACAGAGAAAACTGACAACTGTGCTTCCATATCCAGAATCAGAGATACAATTATAAAATATTCTCATCAAATCAACCCCAAATGCATTGGCTTTTCTTCCCCAGTATGACATTAAGCATTAGACAATATAATTCACAAAAAAGAATACAATTCAATGGTATACAAATCTAATTTACATTCAGTTTTAAGATATACTGTTTAGTTTATATATTAAGTGCTGCTCAGCTATAAAGCTGAGTGAGGAAATGTCGAGTTTATGATCATATATGAACTAATAATTCAAAAAGACTCCAAAATACATTATTAAAGGCTGCAATCCTGAATTTACAAGAAAACAAGTCCCAAATAATGAGGCGTCTCAGTCAGTTTCTTCTGAGTACACAATTTAGAGTGAGTACATTTCACAGCTATTCACATATTATTCTAGTGTGCACAGTTGGATGTAGAGTAAACCTTGAGTGCACACACATCTCTGCTATCATGCATAAATCTTCAGCCTATAGACATACGAGCCCAAAAAGTTTGCCTAAAACCATCTGTCCATCCCTTTTCCATAGCATACAATTGAGAGCAAGTCCTATTTAGATACTTTTTCAAGCATTCAGCTTTTTAAGACAATGAAAGCAAGTAGGGAAGCATATAAAACCTACAACCTGTGGCAGAATATGAGCCAAATCTGCTTTTTGCTTCTGAGGGAAGTTTTATATAGATTTAGTAATATTTTCTTTTTCACAATCATTACAAATAAGCTATTATGCTTTGTCAATCCTTAGTATAGCTATTTAAAAGGGTTACTCACACCAGCTATTAAAAGTACAAACCATGAGGATAAGCACTGCCAAGCTTCCTTTTCTCATGCATCAGCATTTTTAACAAATCAAAGAAAATTTACTCAATACTGATTTATATAAAAATACAATTTAATTGACAGAAAGTTTGAGTTTGTGACTTTGATCAAGACTTCCATTCCCTCACAATGGAAATGCTTATGTTCTACAACAACATTACCTATTGTAAAGTGAGTTTTGTGCCAAAGTAAAAGATAACTGGAAGCCAAGATGTAGTCTACCCATGGAATGATTAAAAAAAAAAAAGATGGCAAAATATTTTCAGCTTTGAGTCATCTGAGTTTCAAAAAACAGAATTTCCTATCTGCAGCATTATCATAAAGGGGCCCAAAACATAGATGCCCAAGCCATACATGGTTCTACCAATGGAAGGGCCTCTTCCTTCTGAGGGATGTAGAAAGGCTGCTTAAAATGCCCCATTTCAGGCAAGGCAAGGCAGTTGACCTTCTCTAGCAAAATTGCTCATAGGGTTTGTGAGAAAGGCAAAGCATGAAAACCTCCATCACAGGAAATGACTTAAAACGCAGTAAAATACTGGGAATTGCTTAGTTAATTCTCATAGCACCAACAAGCTGGATAGAATAAATGCCCACACTTCTACAGCTGAGTATAAAAGGAGTAGTGGATTTGACTGGGTTTTATTCATTCATTAACTACACTTAAGGGGAAAAAAGTGTTAAGGAACTATGCAGCCAAGTATTAGTTACTCTGTAACAATGTGATGACAAACATCACCAGATACAAAGAACAGGCAAGCAGCAACTGCATTCACTCTTTTGTTCTTAAGGAGAAGCATCTCAGCAAACAATAGCAGCACAAACTATGTAACTACATCAGCTGCTTAATAAACCTTGACAAATGACAACCTGTAGGCTGAGGGTCCTGTGAGGAGCCCTTAGGGGAAGACTGATCAAAGCTGGAGGACTGTTGTGCTGAACCCTCAGCTAGCTCTCGCTGTCTCTGCTGTTCAGCCTTCTTAAGCCTCAGCCGCTGCAGACCCCTACGGAGTATAGCTAACTCAGGCGCCATTAATTCTGACAGATAGGAAAAAAAGGGTGTAAAAAGAAACAGACATAGAACATAGGATAAAAAGAACATAAAGACTAAAGTGTGAGGTAACAGATACCAAATAGAAGAATAAAAGCAGCAAATTTTCTTTTTTAAAAAAACAGATTACTAATATTCAACTGTATTTTTTTAATTTTAGGAATTATGAAGTTCAGTATTCAAGCTTCATAGCTCCACCTAATGCATAATTATTTAAACTATTAAGTGAATAAAAATGTAAAAAAAAAGCTATGATGGTATGAAACACAGACATATGATGATGATTCCTTGCAGATTCAATGGATGGCACCCTCTAATAAACTCTTTATTTGAATTGACAGAGCAGTGTGGTAACAGGGAGCAGACAGAACTGAAGCCTGACTAATGAAGTTCTTAAAATGATAACTGACATCCAAGTCTCAGTTTTTAATCCCAACTAAATAAACATTTTTACCAAAAAATAAAAAAAATGTAGATATACGCTCTTAACTTAATAATACAAAAATATGTAGCATAGAGAGAAGGAACATATGAAATATAATTGAAATAGGGAAGTAATTTTAAGAAAAGTGCTGAAATAGGAAACATTGACTCAGGAGTGTTAGGTGAAGGCTGCTTTCTTTTTCCCCAAAATGCAGAAAGAGAGAGGGAGGGAAAGAAAAGTGAGCGAAGCTTCTGCTAACACTTTCTGTCTATACTGTAACCCATAAAAGCATGTCAGTTCTTTTTCATTATGCAAAGCAGGTACTTAGGTTGGTCAACTGCTACATGGATAAGTGGCTCCACCTATGCACCTGCAGCAAAAATTCCCTACATCCACCATCCTGCACTTGTGAATATATTAAAATGTAGCCACATGAAGATTATCTCGATGGGCGGGGGGGGGGGGGCAGTAATGTAGGAAATGATTCAAAGGAAGGCAAATACTGCAGAAAACAGGTTAGACCCATTTAATTTCCTTTGTAGAAAGTGCTTTGGCTCATGCAACCTCGGGTACCAAATTTTTGCCAACCTTCCATATAAATATCTCTTAGTTTCAGCCCTTTGTGACACATCTCATTCTGTTTCAGAGGGTCTCCCAAATCACAGCAAAAATATTTCAGGGGGGATGGGGAACTTAAGTGGGTAGGGATAGAGATCACTAAAAACTAGGTGCACTGACTTGAACAAACAAAAGTACTGTTCATTTAAGACAAAGTAAAGTGATAAAAGTGATTGTATCACTTGATAAAATCAAATAAATATTTTTAACTAATAACCTATTTCTTGCTTTTAAAATAATACAGTACTATCAAGCAGTAGACCTTCTTAAAAAGCTATTATTATGCAGTTCACATCATAATACTATGATCTGCTTTGCCTGCAGGCAACACTTTTGGGGGTTTTGATAAACAGATCAAATACTACTTTTAAAAAGTATGGACTGAAAATGGCGGATAACAATATGAAGTAAACATTCACATGTAGAAATAGCAAGAACAAATACTTTGTTCAAGTTACTGATTTTTAAATATGCATTCAATGTTAGAGAAGATTGGTTGTTTGACTAACGTGGGCATGTATGTTTACAGCATATTTACTGTTATTTAATGAGATCGGTCTACACTGGAATTTTTTTGTTTTGTTATGTATCATAAATTCTAATAATCTGTTTGCCCAAAACCTGACTAAAATTGTAACTCATTTGAGTGTAATCAATGACAAGTTATTTTAAGCAAATCTTAAGCAAACATATTTTGAAGGGGAATTAAATTGGATCAAATATTTACCACCTTTTAAGGAAAAGCCTACATATTATTCAGAAAAGTTTGGCTGCAACAGCCACAACACAGTGAATTTAATAATTATTTGAAAGGAATAAATAAAGTAAAGAAGAAAGAGTAGGTGTTTATACAACACGCTTTTTCATGGGAAAGTACAATGTCTTACACAGGTTTGTCCCTCAGTCATGCATAGCCTGGGAAAGGAAACCGAGTAACACTTTTTCAGAAACAGTAACACATATCACCTGCAAGTGGAAGAAGCTAAACAGACATTGTATTCTGTCAGCTGCATTACATTAGGTGATTCAAACTTCAACTCTTATCAGAGAATAGCCTGCCTATAACATTAGTCCTCTAGAAGACAAAAGCTCTCACAAGGGTAAATAAAGGTGCCTTGAGTACATAGTGCTACTTTCTCAACAGGACATTATATAACTCAGTATAAACATTTCACATTTACAAATCTGATGTCCATCTGGAGCAACTCCACATTATAACTGAACAAGCTATAGTCAGAAAAGTCCGTCAGAAAGATGGCAATGACTGTGCATGCAAACTGATTTTAAAGAAAACTTTAAACATTTCAAGGGAGATTCAATTCTTTCTTAATCCATTTGGTGAAGCAGACTTAATAACCTCCATGTGTTGACTTTAAATATTTTTCCCTTTGAAAAAACTGGATAGACTTGAACTGGAGGGTTAAGATTCAAAGAACCCTTAATCAGTTCTGAGAGTACAAGGGGACTGAAACCTTTGGGGGAGGGTTCAGTAATGCTATATGGCATTCTGCTTTTCAGAGAGAAGGGAGCAGTTTTCAAAGAATTCGGGGTACAATTTTAGGAGGGGTTCATATGTGTAAAACAAAGGTTCCCAAAATTCATTGGGTTAGCACAAACTATTTACACTAACCACAGTAGTTCTTAGGCTCTTAGTTTGGGATAAACTATTTTTCAATCTAACCAAATAATGCCAGCACTAAGCCTGGGAGAAGCAACAAGAGGGAACTTGTAAGTTTACCAAAATGATGAGAAAACATATGCCATTTAACAGCCATGACTAGATTAACTATTAGGTCAAGCTTTATGATGGCTTTGGTTGCTGTCACGTTTAAGCCTTTCCCTCCCATTTTGAGTTAGCTGGATTTAAAATCAATAAAGAGAAAACTATAATGCTTACGAAAAATATGAATAAAAAAGAACAAGAAAAACTAGTCAAAATATCAGATCTTAGAATAGAAAAAAAAGACGAGATACTTGGGATTAACCATAACTAATAGAAATATTGATCTATACAAAAATAATTATGGTAAATTATGGAGAAAGATCAAGGAAGATTTGAAGAGATGGTCAAAATTAGACCTATCATTAATGGGTAGAATGGCTACTATAAGTATGAATGTATTACCAAGAGTAATGTATCTCTTTCAGAATCTTCCAATTCTAAGACATAGTTATTTAAAGAATGGAATAAAGACATAGATAAGTTTATTTGGGCAGTAAAGAGAGCTAGAATCAAGAAGACAATATTGGTTGAGTCTAAGGATAGACGTGGTTTTGGTATGCCGAACTTAGAGTTATATTATGATGCGGCAAGTTTGATATGGGTTCTAGATTGGATACATCTACAAAATACCAGATTATTATAATTGGAAGGATTTAATCTTAGATATGGATTCCATGTTTATATGTGGCATAAAAAAACAACAGTGCATAAAGAATTTGTCCATCATTTTGTTAGAAGAGCACTCTTGAGAACCTGGGAGAAATATAAGAAAAGGTTTTATTTGAGGAGGCCATTGTGGGTCTCAAACTATCAAGCCTTTTATCAAAGAAAGAGTTTTAAAAAAGGGAAATTGTTAACATATGAGATCTTGTTAAAAAAAGAAGGAAGAAACTATTGAATGAAAACCCAAGAATCATAGAACTGTAGAGTTGGAAGAGACCACAAGGGCCATGCAGTCCAACCCCCTGCCACACAGGAAATCACCATCAAAGCATCCCCGACAGATGGCCATCCAGCCTCTGTTTAAAGATCTCCAAGGAAGGAGATCCCACCACGCTCTGAGGGAGTGTGTTCCACAGCCAAACAGCTCTTACTGTCAAAAAGTCCCTCCTAATGTTGAGGTGGAATCTCTGTTCCTGGAGCTTGCATCCATTGCTCCGTGTTCCACTCTCTGGAGCATCAGAAAACAAGCTTGCTCCATCCTCAACGTGACACCCCTTCAAATACTTAAACAGGGCTATCATATCGCCTCTTAAACGTCTTTTTTCCAGGCTAAACATACCCAGCTCCCTAAGTCTCTCTTCATAAGGCATGGTTTCCAGACCTTTCACCATTTTAATCGCCCTTCTTTGGACACGCTCCAATTTGTCCATATCCTTTTTGAATTGTGGTGGCCAGAACTGGACACAGTATTCTAGGTGAGGTCTGACCAAGGCAGAATAGAGTGGCACTATTACTTCCCTTGATCTGGACACTATACTTCTATTGATGCAGCCCAAAATCGCATTGGCCTTTTTAGCTGCCACATCACACTGTTGACTCATAGAATCATAGAATTCTAGAGTTGGAAGAGACCACGAGGGCCATCCAGTCCAACCCCCTGCCACGCAGGAAATCTTGATCAAAGCATCCCCAACAGATGGCAATCCAGCCTCTGTTTAAAGACCTCCAAGGAAGGAGAGCCCACCACGCTCTGAAGGAGTGCGTTCCACTGCCGAACAGCTCTTACTGTCAAAAGGTTCCTCCTAATCTTGAGGTGGAATCTCTGTTCCTGGAGCTTGCATCCATTGCTCCGTGATCCAGTCTCTGGAGCAGCAGAAAACAAGCCCGCTCCATCCTCAGCGTGACACCCCTTCAAATACTTAAACAGAGCTATCATATCGCCTCTTAACCGTCTTTTTTCCAGGCTAAACATACCCAGCTCCCTAAGTCTCTCCTCATAAGGCATAATTTCCAGACCTTTCACCATTTTAGTTGCCCTCCTCCGGACACGCTCCAATTTGTCAATATCCTTTTTGAATTGTGGTGCCCAGAACTGGACACAGTATTCTAGGTGAGGCCTGACCAAGGCAAAATAGAGTGGCACTATTACTTCCCTTAATCTAGACACTATACTTCTATTGTTACAGCCCAAAATCACACTGGCCTTTCTAGCTGCCACATCACACTGTTGACTCATGTTCAATTTGTGGCCTACTAGGACTCCTAGATCCCTTTCACACGTAGTCTCGTTCAGCCAGGTCTCTCCCATGCTATATCTATGCATTTCATTTTTCCGCCCTAAGTGCAGTACTTTACATTTCTCCGTATTGAATTTCATTTTGTTAGCTTTGGCCCAGCTCTCCAGTCTATCCAGGTCATTCTGAATTTTGATCCTGTCCTCTAGGGTATTAGCTACTCCTCCTAATTTGGTGTCATCTGCAAATTTGATAAGTATGCCCCTAATTCCCTCATCCAAGTCATTGATAAAGATGCTGAATAGCACTGGGCCCAAGACAGAACTCTGTGGCACCCCACTGGTCACATCTTTCCAAGATGAAGAGGAGCCATTGCTGAGCACCCTTTGGGTTCGGCCAGTCAACCAATTACAAATCCATTGAACTGTTAACTTGTCTAGCCCACATTTTACAAGCTTGTTTGCAAGAATGTCATGGGGAACCTTGTCAAAGGCCTTACTGAAATCAAGGTATGCGATGTCCACAGCGTTCCCTTCATCTACCAAGCTGGTAATTTTATCAAAAAAAGAGATCAGATTAGTCTGGCATGACTTGTTTCTCTGAAATCTATGTTGACTTTTTGTGATTATGGCATTGCCTTCTAAATGTTCACAGACTCTCTGTTTAATGATCTGCTCTAGAATCTTCCCTGGTATTGATGTCAGACTAACTGGACGATAATTGTTGGGATCCTCTTTTTTCCCCTTTTTAAAGATGGGGACGTTTGCCCTCCTCCAGTCTGCTGGAACTTCTCCTGTTCTCCAGGAATTCTCAAAGATTATTGCCAATGGCTCTGAGATTATATTTGCCAGCTCTTTTAATACTCTTGGATGTAGTTCATCTGGTCCTGGAGATTTAAATTCATTTAGATTAAGAAGGTATTCCTGTACAACCTCGTTGCTTATTCTAAGCTGGATTTCCCCTATTGTGTCCTCTGTTCCATTCTTCTCAGGTTGGTCCCCCTTTTCCTTTTCTGAAAACACTGAGGCAAAGAAGGTGTTGAGTAATTCTACCTTCTCTCTGTCCCCTGTTAGCATTTTGCCATCTTCTCCACGTAGTGGCCCTATCATTTCTTTCTTTCTCCTTTTGCTGTGGACATACCCCAAAAAACCCTTTTTATTGTTCTTAACCTCCCTAGCAAGCCTGAGCTCATTCTGCGCTTTAGCTTTTCTGACTTTACTCCTACATGTGATCACTATCTGTTTGAATTCTTCTTTGGTGATTTCCCCCTTTTTCCATTTACTATACATGTTCCGTTTAAAACTTAGCTCCGTTGAAAGTTCTTTAGTCATCCATCCTGGTTTCTTGAGACACCTCCCATTTTTCTTCCTCAATGGTACTGGTTGAAATTGTGTCTTCAGTATCTCCCTTTTGAAAAAGTCCCATCCGTCTTGTGGTCTCTTCTCTTTTAGTATTCCTGACCATGGGATCACCCCCAGTATTTCCCTGAGTTTATTGAAATCAGCTCTCCTAAAGTCAAGAATGCGTGTCTGGTCTACTAGGACTCCTAGATCCCTCGCATGTAGTCTCATTCAGCCAGGTCTCCCCCATCCTATATTTATGCATTTCATTTTTTCACCCTAAGTGCAGTACCTTACATTTCTCTGTATTGAATTTCATTTTGTTAGCTTTGGCCCAGCTCTCCAGTCTATCCAGGTCATTTTGAATTTTGATCCTGTCCTCTAGGGTATTAGCAACTCCTAATTTAGGGTCATCTGCAAATTTTGTAAGTATGCCCCTAATTCCCTCATCCAAGTCATTGGTAAAGATGTTGAACAGCACTGGGCCCAGGACCGAACCCTGTGGCACCCCACTGGTCACATCTTTCCAAGACGAAGAAGAGCCACTGCTGAGCACCCTTTGGGTTCGGCCGGTCAACCAGTTACAAATCCATTGAACAGTTAACTTGTCTAGCCCACATTTTACAAGCTTGTTTGCAAGAATGTCATGGGGAACCTTGTCAAAGGCCTTACTGAAATCAAGGTATGCGATATCCACAGTGTTCCCTTCATCTACCAAGCTGGTAATTTTATCAAAAAAAGAGTTCAGATTAGTCTGATATGACTTGTTACTCTGAAACCCATGTTGACTTTTGTGATTATGGCATTGCCTTCTAAATGTTCACAGACTTTCTGTTTAATGATCTGCTCTAGAATCTTCCCTGGTATTGATGTCAGACTAACTGGACGATAATTGTTGGGATCCTCTTTTTCCCCCTTTTTGAAGATGGGGACAATGTTTGCCCTCCTCCAGTCTGCTGGGACTTCTCCTGTTCTCCAGGAGTTCTCAAAGATTATTGCCAATGGCTCTGATTTTATATTTGCCAGCTCTTTTAATACTCTTGGATGTAGTTCATCTGGTCCTGGAGATTTAAATTCATTTAGTTTAAGAAGGTATTCCTGTACTACCTCTTTGCTTATTTTGTGCTGGATTTCCCCTATTGTGTCCTCTGTTCCTTTATCCTCAGGTTGGTCCCCCTTTTGCTTTCCTGAAAACACTGAGGCAAAGAAGGTGTTGAGTAATCCTGCCTTTTCTCTGTCCCCTGTTAGCATTTTGCCATCTTCTCCGCGTAGTGGCCCTACCATTTCCTTCTTCCTCCTTTTGCTGCGGACATACCCCCCCAAAAAACCTTTTTATTCTTCTTAACCTCTCTAGCAAGCCTGAGCTCATTCTGCACTTTAGCTTTTCTGACTTTACTCCTACACCTGTTTGCTATCTGTTTGAATTCTTCTTCTGGTTTCTTGAGACACCTCCCATTTTCTTCCTCAATGGTACTGTTTGAAATTGTGCGTTCAGTATCTCCCTTTTCAGAAAGTCCCATCCGTCTTGAGGCCTCTTCTCTTTTAGTATTCCTGACCATGGGATCACCCCCAGTATTTCGCTGAGTTTATTGAAATCAGCTCTCCTAAAGTCAAGAATGCGTTTCTGACTATGCCTGGCTTCTCCTTTCCATTGTATAACAAACTCCAGGAGAACATGATCACTCTCACCTAAGGATCCCACCACTTGCACCCCATTAACCAGGTCATCCCTGTTGGTTGGGATCAGATCTAAAATAGCTGACCCCCTTGTTGCCTCTTCCACCTTTTGGACCATGAAATTGTCTTCCAGGCAAGTAAGGAATTTGCTAGACCTTGAAGTTTTGGTTGAGTTAAATTTCCAGCAAATATCAGGATAGTTGAAGTTACCCATCACTACTATATCTCTCCTTTCTGCGTGTGTGTTCATCTGTTCTAGAAAGGCATCATCCAATTCCTCCGTCTGACTTGGGGGTCTGTAGTAGAGTCCCACAATAACGTCCCTGTTGTTTCCTTCCCTTTTATCCAGATGCTCTCCACCTGGCTTCCAGTATAGATGTCATGGATCTCTTCACTGGTGTAAATATCCCTTACATATAATGCTATTCCTCCTCCTTTCCTGTTTGGCCTGTTTCTCTTATAAAGAAACAGGCCAAATAAACCCCTCTATTCCTACGTTCCAATCATGCGACTCATCCCACCAGGTTTCAGTAATGCCTATTATATCATACTTGCTTTGTAGTGCTAGGAGTTCAAGTTCATCTTGCTTATTTCCCATGCTCTGTGCAGTAGTGTAGAGACATCTAAGACCATGTGTTCCCTTTACTTGCTGCCTGTGCAAGTTTTTTTGCTTCCCACTGTTGGGTCCTTGCACTGTTTGCTTTGTTCCTCTATGACAGTTTGACTATTTTCTCCAGCCCTTTTGCCTTCCAGAATACTGTCTCCCTCCCCCATATGACTCAGTTTAAAGCCCTCCTGATCCAATTCTTGAGACTGTAGGCAAAAATGTTTCTGCCAACTGTTGTGAGATGCACCCCATCTCTTGCCAGAAGTCCCCCTTCATGGAAGAGCAGCCCATGATCCAAGAATCCAAATCGTTCTCGGCGACACCATCTACGGAGCCAGTTGTTTACGTCGGCTATTTTCCTCTCCCTTCTTGGACCACGCCCTTCAACTGGCAGAAGAGACGAAATGAGAACCTGTGCATCTATTTCTTAAGAGTTAAGAAAAGAAGGATTTGACTACCACTGGTTTCTCTACAGACAGTTAACTGAAAAATATAAAATGGATGAAAAAGTAGATGGGATAATAAAAGAAAAACTGGAATTTGACTCAGTAATTCAAGACAAGATGGGAAAATTAATATCAAAAATATACAAAATAATTTTGAAATTTAAATTAGAGCAGGAGGCAAGAAAGCCATATATGATAAAGTGGTCACAGTTTGTGGGGCAAGAGTTACAACTAGACTGGTGGGCATCAACTTGGAATAAAAATATAAAATTTATGAAAAGTATATCACTAAGAGAGAATTTTTATGAAGTTATGAACTTATGGTATATGACCCCAGAGAGATTAGGGAAAATATATACAAATCTTTCCAACAATTGTTGGAAATGCAAAAAAATCAAAAGGCATGTACTTCCATGTTTGGTGGAGTTGTGGAAAAATTAGGAGTTTTTGGAAGAAGATACATAGTATAATTACTAGAGTTTTAAAAATAGAATATGGGTTTGATCCAGAAATATATTTACTGAATATGCTCCACAATATAGATAGTCATAGCAAGAAAAAATATAAAAGAGTAATGCTATATGCAGTTACTGCTGCCAGAATGGTGTTAGCTAAAAAATGGCAGAGTGAAGAGATACCTACAATCCAGGACTGGGTTGATAAATTACAGGAAATGTATGAGATGGACAAACTATCAGTAATGATAGATGAGAGGAAAACTATGGGAGATATGCAGGTTTGGAAAGAAGTATCTCTATTATGGAAAGTGAATACTGGGGATGATAAAGGAGGTTTAGAGAAATATATTGAAAATTATTAACAACACAGAAGAATGAGAAGCAGAAGATGTAGAATGATGGAGGAAAGATGCTGTAAAGAGCAATGTAAATACAGTATCCAAAGGATAATAGGATGATGGAATTCATTACATATGTGTTTTTGTATAATGTTTAGTCATGGTTTAAATGTGTTTTGTTTGTCTATGTGGTTATGTATTTTATTGATGTGAGATATGTGATAAATAAAAATAAAACAAAGCCTTTCCCTCCCATTGTTCTGTGTTGAAGATGGTCACAATTTGATAGGATTTACAATCTAGATTTACTTAAAAGTTAAAGTGATACAGTGAAAAACAGTGTAAAACAAAATGTGATCTGTGAAGCAGCCTACTGAAATGTACAGAGCTGAACTATAATTCTTCTCTGTATATCCTGTGGGTTGTACCTTTTATCCTGAAGCTTTTACATTAGCTGAAGCCTCAGCTCTTTCCCATCCTCTATTATTGTACATTCCTAACCAATAAAAATACTTATGTTACCATCTACTCTTCCCATTTAAATCTCATGCCCTGATTCAACTGAAAAATTGTGAATATGGGTACTCTGATTATCCCTACTGAGAGGTTAAGAAAGGAGGCTAAGAATGTTTTGGAAGGACAGGTTCCCCATGTTTCAGCACCAATTCTCTTTCCAACACATACAGGGAAGGTTCCACATTCCATATACATGCCAGTCCAGTTCTAAAGGGAAATAGGTCTACTTTGAGTTTCGACTTTGAGTTTCGACTTTGAGTTTTGAGAATCTGTGGTCACTATTGCTAAAGTGCACTGAGAGCCAAGTACTAATAAGTTGACAAACATCTGCGGTTAGAAAAGCTTGGTACCTATAAGGCATGGAACAAAGAAGTAGCAGAGGTGCAGGGAAAAAATAGTGGTTTCCTTGATATATTGTGAATCCACTGAAGTTCATGAACATAGATGAAGAAATGCTACAAGGTTAAGGATATTATGATAACCAACATCTTTACTACTCTGTTTTGTTTAATACAGGATATAGTGTAATTAGGGTGGTAATAAAGGAGCAGTTGAAGAGATAAGAGCAGATTGCTTACCTGTAACTGTGGTTCTTCAAGTGGTCTTCTGTGAACTTGCACACATGGGATTTTCTGCACCTACACAGACCATCTCCAGAAATTTCTAGAGCTAGAACTCTTTAGCTGAGCCTCCCCACCCTCAAACCACACATTCTAAGTACAGTTCCCACTTAAACCTTCTCAGTTCCATGTCCGCCAGAGCGGCCAGCAACCTAGGAAGTCAAGCATAGCAATAGAGGGGAGGTGGGTAAATTATGTGAGTTCACAGTTGACCACTCGAATAACCACAGTTACAGGTAAGGGACCTCTTCTTCTTCATAGCCTCTGTGACTCACACAAATGGGAGATTAGCAAGATATGCACACCTTGATGAAGGGTAAAACTATGTTCATGATGACTGAAGCACAGACAAGCCAAAGAAAGGAGAGTCTCAGGCCTGAACATCAAGTCTATAGTGCTTTACAGAAAAAAGTGGCTGAATCCAGGTAGCTGCCTGATAGTCTGTATGGGCAAACCAGCCAAGAACACAGATGAAATGGAGATAGCCCTTGTGGAATGAGAACGGGTAGAGGAAGGCGCTGGCTTTCTGGCAGTCTGGTAGGCTAATTAGATGGTAGCAGCCATCCACTTGGAAATGTGCTGTGAGGAAGCTTGCCAACCTTGCTTATGAATTCTGTAACAGACAAAAAGTCTAGGGGATTTTCTGAAGTTTTTTGTCTGATCAACATAGAAGGCAAGGACATGTGTGACAACTAGCATGTGTCAAGCATGTTCATCATTTGTAGATAGGTTTGGGAAGGTCAGAAGTGAGACCTGCTGAGACAAATCAAAGGAGAGAACCAGTTTTGGAAGGAAAGTGACATGTGGAAACAAGACCATCTACTCTTTCCATTTAAATCATATGTCTTGATTCAACTGAAAAATGGTTCATATGGTTACTTGTCTTCATGGAATTGAAGTAACGGCAGGTCCACCCTCAAAGCAGCTAGTTCACTGGCCCTCCTGGCAGAGGTGATGGGTACAAGGAACACAGTTTTTCACATAAGGAGATGTAAATCACACAAGGCAAGGGGTTCAAAAGGACATCTCATTAACTGGGAGAATACCAGCCATAAGTCCCAGGCAGGAGCAATGGGAGTTTGAGAAAGAAAGGTGTTAACAAAACCTTTGAAGAAAAGCTTAACCAAAGGGTGCACAAATCAAGAGGGCAAGTCTTATGGTCAAATGAAGGCTGAGAGAGCAAGCACGTAAACTTTTAGGAAAGAGAAGGAGAGGCTCTGCAATGTCAAGGAAGACGGGAATCTAAGAATATGGTTAATGAAAACTAGGTACAAGTCCATACGAGAGTCACTGAAAAAAAGAAAGCACCTCCACTTATAGCAGTATGGCTTCCTGGTTGTTTGTCTACATGCAAAGCGAAAAATGGCTAATGCCTCTGGGGGAATATCCTCCAAGCTATGAGAGGAAGGGTGCGAAGATCCAGGTATTGAATCTGACCATTGGCTTGGGTAAAGATATACTGACAAAATGGGAGTCTGCAATGGTGGATCCTGGTTGGCCACATTCGGGTCCCGCAACTGATGTGATGGAGGAGGAGGAGGAGAAGAATCAAAGCTGGAGTATTCAGAGCCAGAGCTTGAAGAATGAGAAGAGAGAGAGTGCCTGCCCATCAATACATCAGAAGGAGGGAAAGTTGCAGAAGGAAGAGACTGCTGTGGGTCCTTCTTCTCAAAATTGACACTGATGAAACAGCCTGTGTTTGCGAAACGGGAGGGGGAGGAGGAGAAGCTGGAGGCCTCATACCCACCAATTAGGTGGAAGCTGGTTGATCTAGAAGAGGCAGCTGGCCAGATAGAGGCGATGGAGTTAGATGCAAAAGAGATACCGATGGTGGGGCTCTTGGGATCAGAGGGCCTTGAAATTCAGCGGATCCATAATCATAGATAGACCTTGGCAGTGATGGATATAGATAACAGGGCCTGCACCAGTCTCTATCATCATACAGGTGATAACTGTCCCAACCTGGTGGAGGAAGCACCCAATAGTCATTGTAGTACCACTCCACTGCTGGATGTGGAGGAGGAGGAGGAGGAAGATGAGGCTCCTGACCAGACGGCTCCTGTCGTGTGCTAGGTGAGCGCTGATGAGCTGGCAACCCAGATCAGTGCAAGATATTGGAGAGACAGTTAGGAATTGTAGATTGACTTCTCACTGAGATGCAGATGGAAGATTGATGGAAGTACCTCTCCCTCTGAATGCAACCCCAGACACTGGACATCCATCAGGTTCAATTCCAGGGGAAGAAAGTCTTCCAAGTGTTCTAGAACAGGAAGAGGAGAACCAGGTACAGACAAGGTCGAGCCCACATCATCATGGCTAACAGCAACTGGAAAAAACAGAACAGCCAGTACCATAAGACTGACAGTATAACACACCATTAGCACATCTGATTCCTTCAGACAAGCCAAAGCTCCATGATCATGCTTGGATCTCTTCTGATGAGATGATGGATGATCTGAAGGAACATCAGCAGACTTGGCTTTCTACTTACAAACTGAAGAATCATGAGAAGGCTTCTTTCGCTTCTTGGAAACAACAGAGACTTTGGAAAGAGCCTGCATGAATTCACATGGCGCCGATGACTTCAATTAGGGTCAGGCTAAATACAAAGTTGATGGTACCGAGGTTTCCTGATGAGTGAGGAAGTTTTGTTGGTAATAGAGTGATCCATTGGTGCAGGTGATGAAGCTGATGGTACCAAAGCACTCGAAGCAATGCCCGCAGAGGCCATGAAAAGAGTCCTGTTTGGGGTGGCAAGATCAACCATGTTAATAGCTGACTCCCAGAAAAGGGCTTTAAGACATGAAGCCCTGTTCTGACAGGCTTAGTGGGAAGAGGTTCTACAATGGGAGCACATCCACAATGTGGGCCTCCTCCAAGCATAGGGGGGCACACTGAATGGCCGTCCATCTGGGGGATCTTCTTTCCACAAGAGACACACCTCTTAAAGTATGCTGAAGATGCCATGAACTGGAAAAGTCAAGAAAAAACAAGCTGAAGAAGAGCGGCTAACGCACAAAGTGTCATATGATGTGGCCACAATGGTAGATGAAAGAGAACCGGGGAGGTCTGAGTGAGAACTGTACTGAACATGTGTGGTATAGGGAGGCAACCCTCAGCTGAGGAGAGCTAGCTCTAGAAATTTTGGAAGATGCAGAGAATCCTTTATGTGTGAGTCTCAGAGACAATGAAGAATCATTGTTGCATAGGTTACTTAACATAACAAAGCTAACTGCAACAGCCAAGACCCAAAGGACTGGAGAACTAGTTCTACCTGCCCAAAGAGTCTTTGTGCTCACATTTCTCAAACAGTTATGTCCCCATGCTACATATCAAGGACCTTTTGAAAATGAAGGGAATTTGAAAAGTTTTTGATATGCCATCAATGTCAAAACTAATTCCTCTGGGCATATATGAAGCAAAGATACTGCTTTGGATCCCACTCAACACTTCCATTGTATGGTACTACAGAGTTCACAATGTCAATTCTCACCAGTCTAAGTTATAAATGGAGTTACTTCAGATTTAACATATTAGCTATGCAAAAAAAAAATCAGCAAAAATTACCATGGTCAGGATGATTTCACTGGAAAACTGTCATTTGGAAAAAGCATAAAATTCAAGAATGGTTGCTCTAATATCTAAAACATGTTATAACGCTTTGGAAGAGTCCTAGCAATAGGAGAAAGAAAACTAGATATTTTGTCCACCGCCATTTGGGAGGCAGAACACAACAGATGACTGTGTTGTAACAAATTACAGCTAAACTCTGAGTTGCTTTTAAAATTGTAGTCTTTAAGACTACAAGGTAAGTAATATCACTTGAACTTCCCTTTTAGGGGGAACATGGATATCTTAACAGCCAAATACAAAAATCTGTTGAATACTGTATGTAATATATCCCCATTCCAGTAATAACAAATATTTGGCAAACCTACATATATATATATGTGTGTGTGTGTGTGTCTGTGTATGTATGTGTGTGTGTGTGTGTATATATATATATATATATATATACACACATAAAAATGATACTCAAGGTACACTAAAGGGAACACTTAATATTATAGCATACCAGACTGCTGGAGTGTAGGTGGTGCAGGGGTCTCCAAGGAAGGTCTTTGTTCATTATCAGGAGATGATAATAAGGAAGTAGAAGGGGGACTTTCTGTTGAGGAAGACGTTGAGGGAGCTTGAGCTGACACTGTAG
Organism: Gambelia wislizenii; assembly: GCA_030847615.1. Lineage (NCBI taxonomy): Eukaryota > Metazoa > Chordata > Lepidosauria > Squamata > Crotaphytidae > Gambelia > Gambelia wislizenii. Next base: position 310,596,342 of record JAUMIR010000003.1, on the reverse strand, counting down.
ATGATGATGATTGCAGCTGTTCAGGAACATCTACTTCCATCTGGGCCTCTGTTTCAGCACTTGTCAAGACAGTACTGGCAGCAGTGACATCTGATCTACTAGTCCCACCTTTTAACAAAAGCACAACTTAACTTTGTCAAAAAGGAAGACCATCATGGCATACCACTTATTTGACAGTGTCTTTAGCACAGCACATTAAAAGAATGTGACACATCTAGGCTTGTAGCCTTAAAAATATTATATTTCGTTATATAAAAATCCCCTTGTCAATTTTCTTTTGAAGGCTCTTAAAAGCATTCACCTCTAGAACGAGACCGTCCTCTTCCTCTGTTGCTCTGTGCAACTTCACTTGCTTCTTCAAACCATCTTGACAACATGTCAGACATCCTTTGCATTAATGAAACATTAGGGCTCTGTTCACCTATATACAAACAGAGAACTTAATGCTTTTATTGCAAAGCAGCACAGTACCTTTTTGGTTTTGCTATTTGAAATTTTATATACCTGTATTTATAACTCTGAAAAGCAACAAACAAACAAACAAACAAACAAATAAATAAATAAATATGACCCTAAACTGAAATGCAACTGGAACATCTGAAGTACAACTTCAGCAATGCTACTTATTTACATGTTTTGTAAAATACATAGTGATATCATATTATGTAATGCTTTATATTACATACTATCTCCCAAAGCAATTATAGCAGCATTGCATCACTTCTACCATCTTATTCCACTCCAGAAACAGAAAATAACCATGAATGGGTGGGGGAAGGGGACATAAGAAAAATGTGGTGAGGAAAAATAAGTAGACCGAAGTAATTAATACAACATCCATCATCTCATCAAAATAAAAGCTGCCATATCTCTTAAGGACCTACCACTTTTACCTCCTTTACATTTTTTCCCTAATAAAGGAGGGAGAAGAACTTTATGAAGCTTGGCCAACTGCCTAAATGCAGACAGTTTATAAAAACTATAGCATCACTGACATAATGTTAATAAAACTGGACAAATTGGCATGATGAGTATTTAATGGGTATTAGGAAACAAAAAAAGGAACACATTACCATCTCTCTCTCTCTCACTTTCAGGTCTTGCTCTTGGTCCAGTATCTGACCAGTCTCCTCTCAGTCGCAAACGTTTGACAGGTGGCTGCCGTAACTAGAGAAATAAGGACAAGCAGGGACATTTAAAATGCAAACATCATCATTGTCACCATCACTACATTAATCCATTCAGACTTAACCCCCTCCCTGGGTCTTAACACAGCTTACAAAAATTAAAACATAAAAGTTCACATCACAAAAAGACAAAAGTAAATATATAATTAAACTAGCAATTGAATCAAATTTAAAAGCTAACACTATTAAAAAGCAGCAAATATGGACAATATAGTGCATTATTAAACACCCTTTCCACATAAGCAGTCAGTTCTCAAATGTCAGACCAAGCCAACAAAATATACAGTATATATTTGCCTGCTTTCAGAAGAACACCACTGAAGAGGCCAGGCTAGACTCTATAAGAAGAGAGTGACAGAGGGTGGGAACAGCTACCAAGAAGGGCCTCCCATGTGTTCCCACCAGATGTATTTGTGAGGGGAAAACTCTGACACTCTTATGAGACAATAATGTATGGTCTCTCAGATAACCTGGACTTGAGACATAAATAGGGCTTTTATATCTCACAGTTAGCATTTTGAATTGTGCCTGGAAACATACCAGTAATCAGTAGAACTGTTGTAACAAGGGAATTGCATGCTCCCTATAATTAGCCCTGATCAGTACTGTAGTCTGGCTGTTGTTCTTTGGACCAGCTGGTGTTTCTTTAGCTTTCTTTAAAGGCAGTCCCACATCTAGCACATTACAGTAATGCAAATGAGATGCAAGCAAGGCATATGTCACCACAGCTGGATCAGACTTCTTCTGGGGTAGGCATAGCTAGAGCAAAGCCTTAACTATGCAAATGTACTCCTGGCCACCACAGAAACCTGAGGTGCCAGGTTCAGTGTTAAATGCAGGCGTACACCCAAGCAGCAAACATGTGTCTTCATGGGGAGTGTAACACCATCCACCACAGGCTGAATCCCCATTTCCTGATATATCAGAGCACCCCATCTTTTCTGGTTTACATTTTTATTTGCTCAAACTCATCCAGTCCATTACTAATGACAAGCAGTGATTTAGAACTGGAACAGTTCTGCTGGATTGAGGTGGAAAGGAATAATAAAAGTCATTTACCTACTGATGATACCAGACCCAAAAGTTCTAGACAATCTCTCTAAGGAGTTTCAAATAAATTAAATAGCACGGGGGACCAAACAGAACTCTGAGGAACACCACAGAAAATACAGGCAAGGTCTCCCATAACAGTGATGAATTTGGAATAATAGAAATAAATGATAAAGTAATAAAATTAAAATAGAATAGTATGTTGGTAAAAGGTATAGGTATAAGATATTAGTAATTTTATTAGAATATGGATATTATTCTTTGTTAAGGCAAGAAAACGCAGTGATACAGGAACTGTTCAAGATCAGAATTATAATACATACAATATAAACTAGAAACTGGATGGAAGGAAGTTAGATAAAAAAAAGAAATAAGATAGTAATAAATGAGTACTATAAGGTATTATTTAAAGCTAATACAAGTGATCTGAACGATGGTCTGAAAAAACTATCTGTAAATGGTTATGATCAGATTTATTAATCATGCTGTATATAATAGTCACAAACTACTGTATCAAATCTGTTTATTATTATTATGTTTTAATTAAAAAAAAAGGAGTCCACCAGCACCACCTTCTAGGTTCACCTCTCCAGGAAAGAACAGAACCTCCCCATAAAGCAGTGCCTCCAAGTCTCACTGAAGTTTCATCCCAGCAAGGCAACCAAAAAAGTTACCATGGTGGAATGGGGAACAACCACATTTGGGTTATTTCTAACAAAATAGGCTGACAAGGCATTACATATGATGGGGTGGGGAACCTTTTGCTCTCCAGGTATTATTTACTGCAATTTCCATAATCCTTACCATTGGTTATTTTGAATGGGGCTTCTGAGAGTTAAAAGTTAAAACATCTGGAGGACAGAAGATTATTTACCTCTCCTCTGAAATAAATCAAAGCTGAAATTCTTACACTTTCATTGAAGAAGGTATCTGTACAGTTCTCATCTAATCAGCTGAACTGGCAATCCATTTGCCTATTAATACTGCTTGGAAAAGAAACCAGAGAAAGCCAGTACACTCAAAATTGCCTTATTTGTAACTTATGGGCTACTTCAGGTACAATCAAGAAACTGAACACAGTAAATGGGATTCTGGCTTTTCACTCGAGTAACAGGCTTTCTAAACTATGCCATGTCACAAACTGCTTTTCATAGATTTTCCTTGAGTTTTTTTTCCAGGCTGTGAGACCGTGTTCTGGAATAGTTTCTTTCTGACATTTCGCCTGCATCTATGGCTGGCATCTTCAGAGAATGGCTGGGTAGGAGTGTATGTGGAGTTTATATGCTGTGAACCCCTGTTGGGAAGTATATGTAAATTTGTGTAATTGAATGGTCAGTTTCTGGGTATAGAAATGCAAGGCTCGTTAGTGTCTCTTCGGTTAATGGTTGGTTGATGGGCCATTATCTGCTGGAACTCCCCCTGTCCCTGGATGGAATTCCTTTGTAAGTGTTGAGTTTTGATTCTGTTGGTTCTTCAAAACTGGGAGCCAGATTTTGTTTACTTAAGGTTTCTTCTTTCCTGTTGAAGTTGTCCAGGTGTTTGTGGATTTCAATAGCTTCTCTGTGCATTCTGACATGATAGTTGTTGGCCTGGTCCAGAATTTCTGTGTTTTTAAATAGCATTTTGTGTCCAGGTTGATTTATAACATGTTCTGCTACTGCTGATTTTTCTGGCTGGCCCAGTCTGCAGTGTCTCTCATGTTCCTTGATTCATGTTTGCACACTGCATTTAGTGGTCTCTATGTAAACTTGTCCACAGCTGCATGGTATGCAGTAAACTCTTGCAGCTGTGAGAGGGTCTCTTTTGTCCTTCACTGAGCGTAGCATTTCTTGGATTTTCTTGGCTGGTCTGTAGATTGTTTGGAGGTTGTGTTTCCTCATCAGTTCCCTATTCTGTCTGTGACTCCTTTAATGTATGGTAAAAATACCTTCCCTTTGGGTGGCTGTTTTTCTTCTTCATTCCTGTGTTTTTTTCTGGGTCTGGCTGCTCTTGTGATGTCTGATCTGGAGTAACCATTAACCTGTAGGGCCCAGTTTAGGTGCCTCAGAATGGAAAAAGCACTGTTACGTGAGAGAATACACACCACCCTCAAAGACCTGGCCAACACAGACAAGAAGCTATTATCACTCCACCTCAACATCAGTCAAAAAATGAACACCCAAGACTGGGACAAAATTGACAACTTCACCTACAGAAAAATGGAAAACGATATGGTGATTTACACTGAAAGGCAGAAACAAAAATTTGACAAATGCCACAAACCCCAACAGAAACACCAGCTGGACCCATCATGGACTATTATCAACCTAACAGAATGGCAACTGTCAAAAGAAGAAACATCCATCCTGGCCAAAGGAGGCAATTTTGCAGTTACCACCATCAGAATCCCAGTTGACGACATCATCACCCATGTTGAATCTGCCCTCTACCGTCTCCTGGAGGAAGAGGCAGAAGAGGTAAGAGGAGAAACAGCTAGGATCCTGAGGAAAGCAAAACCACCACCCAGCAACATAACCATAAAAGAAAGAAAAGCCATCAAGGATCTCAGTGCAGATCCAGAAATCATTATTCTCCCAGCAGACAAAGGCAATGTCACAGTAATCATGGAAACAGAAAAATACAGACAAAAAATAAGGGAACTCTTGGGCTCTGCAACTTACAGAAAACTCAAGCAAGGCCCAACCAACAAAATCACCAGAAAAACAAATGCCTTGCTCAAGAACTCATCAATTTAGCCAATCATACACCAGAATCTATGCAGATCAGAGGCTCTCCCACCAAGACTATATGGACTTTCCAAGATCCACAAGGATTCCATTCCACTCCGACCCATAGTGAGTGCCACTGGATCCCCCATGACTTGGCCAGGTTTCTGGCCACACAATTACAAACCCACATAGGACAAACCCCTCACTACATCAAAGACTCAGCCTGGCCACACAATTACAAACCCACATAGGACAAACCCCTCACTACATCAAAGACTCAGCTCAATTCATAGAAAAAATCAACAACATCGAACTGAAACCTGGAGACAGACTGATCAGTTTTGATGTCGTCTCCTTATTCACCAAAGTCCCCATAATGGACACCATGGTACTCATACAACAAATATTTCCTGAGGATATCACAGCCTTGTTCAAACATTGCCTCACCATAAGCTACTTCCAGTGGGATAATGAATTCTACAAACAGATAGATGGGGTAGCCATGGGCAGCCCCCTGAGCCCAGTGATACCAAACTTTTACATGGAACATTTTGAAAAACAAGTCCTGAAAACAGCACCAAAAAAGCTCACAACATGGTTCCGATATGTGGATGACACTTTCACCATTTGGAACCATGGAGGAGAAGATACACTCATACTCAGCCATTCTATGAAGATGCCAGCCACAGATGCAGGCGAAACATCAGAAAGAAACTACGGTATTCCAGAATACGGCCTCACAGCCTGGGAAAAAACCCAAGGAAAATCTATGGATGCCAGCTGTGAAAGCCTTCGATTTCACAAACTGCTTTTCAATTTTCCTCAGTTCCTGAAAAGATTTGCCATTTAAGATTGGTGACTACCAGTTGCATACTTGGATGCCTGAAACAAGTAATGAAGCTGTTTAAAATAAAGCCATGATGAAGGCTAGGAGCAGGCTGAAGTTACACAAACTCCTTCCTTAGAGCATGCTCATTTTCTAGAGGAAATTATCCCTTGCATTTAACCTCCCACAAGTAGAATATCAGCACTGATGTTAACTATAATTAAAGTTAATCAGATTGCCTGAATAAGTCTTTGTGTGTCTTCAAAATTTAATAAGGAAGAAACTAATCAGACTTTTCTCTTTCCATGCAAGAATATCCCAATAATTAGAATTTTTAGCCTCAAAGGAATGGGTGAGTGGAGGGGAGGGGGGAACAATCTGTAGTATGTTCAATTTTTTAAAGGAAGTCTCTAAAAATCCCCAAAAGAAAAAATAAGTCCATAATTCTTTTGTGCTAATAGCTTACAGTGTCTAAACACTTTACCGTTGTCATTTAAACAGGTTAAGACATTGCAGTTCTGTTTTATCTGCAGTCATGTCAACCTCTACTTTCCTACTCATTGTTTTATGCCTCTGCTTTCATTCTGTTCTCATTTTATATCTTATTATTGAGCGTCTCTTTTATATTTTATTACTGAGTGTCCATTTTAATTCATGTTGTAAGCTGCCTTCAGGTTCTTTGGACTGAAAGACAAGATTAAAATATTCTAAATAAATGATAACCATATATCATATAATTCAATGAGCTAATACTTAAACTACACAGCCATCAAACTACTGTAGTTAAATGTTTAATTTTCATCTTTTGCTGTATATCATGATTCCGTTTATGACACTCCTACGTCAAATGAAATGATGTTGCCTGTGGAAAACATTAGTGCAATGCTATGCATGTCTATTCAGAAGGCAGCCACCATAAATTCAGCAAAAGAAAGCCAGGAAAGTGAGTACAGTACAAGGTTGTTTCCTTAACTCTGCTACTAAAATGTAGCAGTATGTGTCATCAGGTTTTTGGTACTTTCAGAACAGTTAAGCATGGACACATCTCTTTTTGCAAACTCAGACAATCTCTTTAGTTTCAGAAAACAGATATAAGAAAGTGAAAAACAACAACAACAATAATAAATTATTTATACCCCGTCCCTCTACAAAATGCAATTGGGGTGGCTTACAACATTATACATACATACATACATACATACATATATATATAAAACCCTCCATCCCACCCACCCACCCCCTTAAAATACAATTAAATAATTAAACATTTAAAAATACTTAATAAATACTAAAACACACATACACACAATAAAATAACTGGAATAGGGATCGGACCAATAACATTTTTTTTCTCCTGATGGCCGGGTAGCTATTCAGGAAAGGCCTTCCAGAAGAGATCCGTCTTAAGAGCTCTTTAAAAGCTATTTAAGGTGGTAATGTGACGGATCTCATCTGGCAGGCCGTTCCATAATCTGGGAGCACTAGCCAAAAAGGTCCTATGGGAGGTCGAGGAAAGCTTAGTTTTTAAAGGTTGCAGCAGATTCCCCCTAGAGGACCTGAGTGCACGGGGAGGATTATATGGAACAAGGCAGTATCAAATACTTAAACTTTAACAAATCTTTTCACCTACAATATCTCTTAGCTATAAAATTTTAAAGTACCTCTACCTTTAAAACAAAATATGTAATGTGGTACATGGGAGTATTTTTCAAAAATCTAATCCCTATGAGTTATGAAATGTGTGACTATTTGAATTTCAATCATTGACTCATTTGAATTTTGAGAGATAACATGGGGATGCAGAAGGAACACACAGTTCATATACTAAAAATGATAAAATACAGTATTTCCATACGAATGTGTGCGTGTGTACACATGCATGTGTGTGGGTATATGTATGAGTTTACATGCAGTCTGTTTCAAATCACAATCTCCCTTTTTGGTCATATGTATGGCAGAATACATTTGTGAGGGGATGTAGTAGTAAGGGATTTTTACAAATGGTGCCAGATGAATACTTCGTGTTGCTATTTCTGTCTTCAAGGAAACATTCTGTTATCAACACATGGCTGCTTCTATATCTAGAGTAGAATTTCATATTGCTGAACTGGTCTAGAAAGTTTCAGCGGAAAGTATCACGGAACAGACTGGCAGTCTTGGAGAGCCAGTTTACAAGTGAAGGTATTTAAAATACATCATAGTAATCTCAATCTTACTTGCAATTAGCTCTCAATTTAACAATCAAACAAGTAAGGATTTTCTTTCTTATCTAATTTAAATACTCCCCTAAGAAAAATAGTGATTTTTTTTTACTATGCTTTAAAATACAGAAAGCAGGCTAGTCACATCTTACTTGCTACTGATGAAAAAATGTGCACAGCAAGCAATGTTTGTACAAATGATTATGGTTATTGCCATTAATATATATCCACTGTAAGGGAAAAAAGAACACATATTCAAATATCTGCTACAGGTGTATTCTACAGGTTCCACTGTTGCTCAGATAACTGGACTTTTTATAACATTAAACTCCCAACATGCTATGTCTTTTGGATAAAAGATCTATACTACACATTATGCTTTCACATAACATCTCAAGCTATTCCTCTTTTCTTCCTTTCTCCTTCCTTTTCTGTTTGGTTGTTGTGAATGAGTCAATGAACAAAATTGTTGTATGGTGTAAACATTTTGTACAAGAGTTAGCACTACAGGTGCTTAAATAAATATTACTGCACAAATATAACATGCAGTTACCCTCTTGAACCAATCCTTCCTCGCTGAATTAACCATAGTTTGGCATTATTTGTAAACCAACAGGAAGTTAGCTAACATATGCCAGTAGACACAAATTAATTAATCTTTTTTAAAAATATACCATATATACTTGTGTATAAGGTGATCTCATGTATAAGTTGAGGGTAGGCTTTGGAGCCAAAATTATATTTTGATATGACCTGTGGATAAGTCGAGGGTCTTTCCACAGAGAGGGGAAACCACCAGGGCTGCCTCAGAGGACTAGTCACCCCTGGCTGCCACCACCATTATCCTGTCCAGGCATTCAAAAAGGCCTTTTGCCACTCTACTCAGAGAAGAGGATTTTTTTTTTTTAAAAGTAAGAGTTCATACTGTTTCTTAACTTTCATTTTTTTAAAAACCCATCCCCTTCTTGGGTAGAGTGGCAAAAGGTGAGAGCTTAATCTGTCCCAGGAGAACCTAAAAGAAACACCGACCCCTCTACTCTCTCGGTGCTCTTTTGAGAGGAAGCGCCAAAGAGCCACCGCCATTTTCCCACCCAGGCATTAAAAAGGGCCAGAAGCAGCACCACAATGGAGAGAGCAGGGGGGGGGTGTCAGTGCTTCTTTTAGGTTCCCCAGGGGCAAACTAAGCTCTTGCCTTTCGCCACTCTCCTCAGAGAAGGAGATGGTTCCTTTTTTAAAAAAATAAGAGTTAAGGTACAGTATTTACACTGACCCATGGATAAGCTGACCTAGATTTGGGGGATTGATTTTTTTGACTAAAATTTCTAGACATATTGAGTATATGCAGTAAATAGGGCTGGATCCACAAACTGTTTTCTGAGGATAGAAGGGCACCAATACAGCCCCCCATCCTGATGTACAGCATTTCAAGTGGCTGGAGGTGCTGCCATGAGGAGGAGGGATAGCAAAGTCTGCTTACATCTGCCAAATTGCAAATGTTTAGATCTGGATCTAGTCTAGCTTCAGGAAAACTTTACTTAAAAAAAAATCCTGTTCAATTCCAAACTCTTCTCAGTTGTTACTAAAATCATTTCCCATAATCACTGTAGTTAGTTGTTCTCACAGCAGATCTACTTACCCTAGCTAGATTGTGATAAGAATCTGCAAGAAATATGCCCCTCCCCACATCTGAAAAAGAAACATCTAAGGTATAAATCCCTATCTTTTAAGTTTTCTTACACTCTTGGAAAAAAGAGCATTAAAAAGACATGAAGAAATAGCAACTACCGTTTTAAAAACGAAAAGAAACTAAATACGTTAGATTTATTCTAGATTCAATAGATAGTATTTGTTGCCATCAAACACATTCCCACAAGTCATCACACAACACTCACTTCTTCTCTTCGCTCTTCTGAAGAAGGAACTTTAAGTTCTCTAGCTGTATCATCCTTGGGATCAAACAAGTATATGTAGTCTGAAGAATAGCTGACAAGAATTTCTTGTCCATCTTCACTGTAGCAGAGAGATGTTACCCTGCAGGATTTGTTGTTAAGATGCGAAGGAACAAACCGTGCCACCAATCCTGTAGTACCCCGGCCTGCATAATTACCTACACAAAAAAGGAAAAAAGTCATTTTCCATTACACATATAAATACAACCATATTTATACGACTCCTGTCTAATGATCGTACCAAAACCATAAATTGTCTAGCACCTATTTGCAACTGTACCCAACCAGCTAACTATGGGAAACCACAAGAAGGACATGAAGGCAATAGTCTCCTTTGGATAGTTCTCTCTCAAAGCAGCTGATATTCAGAGACATACTTTCTCTAATCAGGGGGGTAGCATGCTGCCATTATGACTAGTAGCTACTGACAGCCTTATTCTCCAAGAATTTGTGATCTCCTTTTAAAACCATTTAAGATGAGAAGAGCCATGATAACTTGAGCAGAACATTACATACATTAACTATGCAGTATATGAAGAAGTAGTTCCTTTTGTCTGGCCTGAATCACCCATCATTTACCTCATTGGATGATCTTTGGTTGAGAGAAAAGCATCTCTCTATTTACTTTGTTTACATCCAACATAATTTCGTAAACCCCAATCATAATCACTTCTTTTCCAAAATGAGAAGTCCCAAATATTACTCCCCCTAATGAATGAGGTGGGGCACTTGAACACATCCATTTTGTGCTAAAAATATTTGCTTGCGAACATGCAGTGCAGCACTACAGATCCTATTTCCACTCTTCACATCACTTAGATTCTTTCTGGGAATGCAATCAATACCTGCAGTTACAGTATTTTAACTAAAATGTAGTTCTTTAGATTCAAACTATTAATATCACAACAAGACAACAGAACTAGGCCTAAATACCCTAAAAGCACCAGATTGTGTCTGATCTTGGAAGCTAAGTAGGGGTCAGCCCTAGTTAGTATTTGGATGAGAAACTGTCAGGGAACACCAGGTGCTGAAGGCTGTTTCAGAGGAAGGCAAACCACCTCTGAGTATCCCTTGTCTAAGAAAACCCTACGAAATTCATGGGGTTGCCATAATTCAACATGCCACTTGAAGGCACGTGCATGGATACACAAACATACACACAACTACAGAATAATTCCACAGAACTTCTGTTAACTTAACTATCCCTATGGAAACATCCTGTACCATCTGCCTGCTTTTTACTTATTTCATGACAATTTCTAAGAAATTGTAAATGCTGTCTTCTTTTGAATATTATAGCTCTTGTTATGCTCTGAAAAACATTAATACTGAGATAATGTCATTTAAGAGAAAAGTAACCTTTTAAGGTATGATTTAGCTAGCATGTTTATTTGCCATGGCTGTAAATTGAAGGATTTTAACTAAGAATGGAAGGAAAAGTCCTAAACAAGGGGGAAACAAATCTGAATGTTGCCAGCATGATGTATGTTTCTAAATCATAGTCCACAGATTCTTTTAGGATATCAACATTTTCCAGTTCACATTATAAGAATATAGTTGGTCCAACTCTACAAGAGTTAAACTTAAAGCTTGGAAATTTGCTTTGAAAACACAGTAAGTTATAGCTCCAAGGCTACAAAATGTACTTAGTTTCACGTGCAGCAGTGATTTTTAAAAAACTAACTCTTAATTACTTTTAAAATTTCAGGTTTTTTTAAACCCATCTAAAAGCAGCAACAAAAGTCAGGACCTGAGCCATGTGATATTCCTCCACTGCCATTTAGTGAGGCCATATTCCCATTAACTATAAAAATAACAAACAAACAAGGAACGTCTATTCTTCTCCTCTCAGTTAAATTGTAATTGTCATGTAATATGGTTATGCCTCCATTACCAAGGAAAGGGACTGATTTCAAATAATTTGCTATTTGTAATTAATTATTTCAAGCTCTGTTTCAGTATTTAGGACTATTTCAAGAGTGAAACAAGTTCTTATGAATATAAAATGGTAACAATTGCAAGCCACTCTCTTCAAAAATATGTTTTGATAAAATACCTAATTAGAGGTTTACATCTTTAAATCCCAACTGCAGTAGTCAAAATAAGGCTGTTTTACTATATCATGCAAATATTCTCCTACCTGTTGCTCTTGTGCCAAGCATTCGCCGATCATATATTCTTACTGAACTATCAGAGCAACCAACTGCAAGATAATATGGTATTGGAGGGCAGATGGCTACAGAAGTGGCAGCCCTCCGACAGTTTATTAAAATGTCCTAGAACAAAAGAAAAATATTGCACTTGTTTAAGAAGTACATTGACACCTAAAATTAAATCCTACTCACTAATATAATACTAAGTATCTATATGCTCATGTTTTGGAAAGAGCTAATCTGGTTCCTATTAGAACAGATTTAACCACTGGGAGATGGAAATGGCTATTTTAGGAGGCCCAAGAGAACAAAGGCATGGTATAGAATCATAGAATTGTAGAGTTGGAAGAGACCACGAGGGCCATCTAGTCCAACCCCCTGCCACGCAGGAACGCAGGTAGAACACAAACTTGTTAATAAGCTACTTCCGCTGTCCACCCTCCATGTCATGAATTTCAACTGTCCCTTATTGCTATTTTGGAAAACCTGTCAACACTATGAGAACACGCATCGACATATTTTCAGACATTCTCTGTTCATTATTTCATGCTGTCAGGTCTGACCTATGTAATTCAATGTAGGACTTATATGTAAATGACAGAACAGCACATGGTGCATTCTAAGTACACAACAGACCAGATGGTATCCATACCAACTTTCCAACCTATTACTGGATTCCAAATACAGAACCAGAATAAAATCTAGAAATTGCTGCACACATGTCTAGTGACATGCCTTTTCTGGCTGGCAGACACACATGAACAGCAACCTAAAGAACAACTTCTATTTGTAAACACAATATTTATTCTGACAATGTTTAATTTTCTGCAGAAAGCAAAGCCAGTAAGTAGATGAGAGACAAGAAACAAAACAAGGATTGCCTAAGCTAGTTTAAAAGGATTGAGCTAACACATAATTGGATGTAAAGAGCAATTCAATGAGATTAAGAATCAAAAATAGCTACAATATATAAGTGGCACTAACATATAATCATGGGGGAAACAGAGTTGTAGAAGCATATTTGAAAGAAATTCCTTTAATTATTCACAATCAGAATTTTAAAAACAAGTATAATGGACTATACATATATAGAAATGTTGCAGGTTACTCTAATTCTAATATTCTTGTATCATCACTCAGATAATGCTCCATAACAAACTACTGTAGTATATATCATATAATTCATGCAATGTACAAATGTATTCAAACTTTTCAAACATTTAGTGGAAAATGCCTAATAATTCTTTAAATTATAATTAAGTCCACTATACAAGATACGTCAAAAATATTACATTATCTTTTTCATTTACATAGCTTTGTCTTCTCATATCTTGGTCACCTCACTAGAATCCTTAACAGTAGCACTCAAGGAGGACATGCTCTAAACACAATATAGCTCTTTATGCACAATTTTATAAAACTCTTACATCTTTACAGTCTTCTTTTGTGCAACTTGTCTTGATTCTAGTATCAAACCATCGTACAGTGCCATCTTCTCCACAAGACAAAAAAGTATAGGGATCATTTGGAACTGTCATGATCTGTGGTGTAAACAATTTGAACAATTACAGACAGCAACAGCTATAATAAACTTTAACAAGAAGGCCAGAATCCAAAGAACTACTATATAACAAGTTCTGTGTACCAAGAAAGGTTCAAGTTTGCTTTGTTCTTCACTAGCAACCTCAACACTCCTGTGCTTCATGGTAAGCTACTTCTGAAACTGGTACGTCAAAATCAGTTTCACTGCTGCACAAGAATCAGCTTGTTCAATATGGAAAAGCTAGAATATGTTCTTTGGAAAATGGTATAAGTGGGATGGATTCTTTCATAGTGACACTGAATGAATTATGGATGTGGAGAAAAATAATAACTTGAATGAAGCTGTTCAACAATGATTTAAAACTTGGTACCCTAAAGGTACCAGATCCTGTCTGATCTTGGAAGCTAAGCAGGGTCAGCCCTGGTTAGAACTTGATGTGAGACTACCAACTAATACCAGGTGCTGTATGCTATATTTCAGAGGAAGGAACTGGCAAAACCATCTCCAAGTTTTCCTTACCTAAGTAAACACTATGAAATTCATGGGGGTGTCACACGTCAACAGGTGACTTGAAGGCACAACACACACACAGAGAGAGGTTTCAATAAAGAAGTTGAGATATATGACTTCATTATAGCATACACACACGTACTTCTGTATACGCATATACATTAGCACCATTCTAACTACATTTTAAAGAGCTTCTGTACAATGTGTTGGACAATTTGTGGTGCTCCAGTTGTTGGACTACAACTGCCATCAGCCCTAGTCACCATAGCGAGGCATGTTAGGAACTGCAGATCAACAAATCTGCACAGTACTGCATTATAAAAACTAAAAGGTTGAGTAGAGATTGGGTTGGGGAACTTCTGAGTGGCTAAAATGCAATCTGCAGCTCCTGTCCATATGGCCTGCAGCCTGCCACCTCCCTCTTCAGTTCTCCATGAAGTAGTTAGGTTTGAAAAAGTCCTCCGATTATTATGTTCCTCCCAAAACATAGATTAGGACACTAGTGGAAGCACCCGGAGGGCTGATTAGGAGTGCACAACAAGAGAGAATAACCATGGATATGACAGGTAAAAATGGATGGCCTCACTCACTTTAACTATGACCCTGCATTTTTTTGGAAAAAGACCCATCTGCATCTGGAACAGAACCCTAGAAGTTTAATCTTATTCAGATATGGTCCCTCAAGCTGAAAAAGGTTTCCCTTCTATGGTATAAATAGATAATGAGGAAAACTCCTGAACAAATTGCTAACATTAAATTGCAATTGCCTTAAACTAAGAAGCTGAATGTAAATAGAGTAGGTGATCTATTTGGTTCCAATTTTACACCATGTAATTACAGAGTGAAAATGGTCATTAATCAGCACTTCTGTTTTTATAGTACAGTAATAAGAAATATATTGAATTGAAATACCTCATAAGTAGTTCCATAGTGGCATGTAAATTGGCACTGTCTGTTGGTTTCAGCATCTTGTTCAACATTAGTATAAAAAATGACACCATCTCCAGAACAGGACACAATCTGCTTATCACTGGTGCATGGTAAGAATTTTGCACTAAAAATATTTGCTCTGTGTCCTGAGCGAATGGTTGTTAAAACCTAAAAAATAAGGTTTAATAGATCAACATTTTACATTAGTTAATATAAGAAAGAACACATGTTTTTCCCCATCTTATTCTAAAAAGATCAGGAACATCATACTACTATCTTCTTAACCGTCTCTGAGATGGATTAGACAGAAAAGTAATTAATTACTTGTTCCAGTCCACACAGTTAACTTCATACCTGAAGCTGGATTTGAATTTTGCAATAATCTAGGATTATTACTAGAACATGGATGGGATAGGTGGAAAGACCAAAAGAGAAGAATTCATGCTATCAAGGTAATGCTGAAAACTCCTTTATGTGATACTGCTTCGTTTAATATATTTTTCAGCAACTCTCTTGTGTAGGGCTTTTTGAGTCCATAACTAGGAGATCCATGGATACATACATATCACAAAATAGAATAATGTATTTAAAAGTAACATATTGAATACTCAGAAGAATGGGTAAGGGAATGGGTAAGGGAAGAGCAATCATCTTACCTTTCTACTATATGGATTAGTAATTACAAGATTAGTATCATCGGATCCAGATAAAATATATTCTCCTGTATCATTCCAGCAAATTGTATTCACCTGTGCATACATACATTAAAAAATAAAATAAAATAAAGAGCAGAAAAAAAGGTTAAGCAACCACAGTACAAACCAACTATCTAATCTGATACACTAAACAGATTAAACACTCCAGATAAGGTGTCCTAACAGTTTTTTAAAAATTCCTACTATAACCACCCAAAAAACACAACACACAGCAAAAGAAACAAATGGAAAAATTCTTCTCTTGGCCATGATCCAGATCTGCATGTAAACAATCTATTCTCCTCATGCAAGTAGCTAGCATTAAAAAAAATCACCCCAAAAATAATACACTCTGTATGTGGAAAGACTGTTGAACATAGCTCTTGTCATTACTATTTGCCTTAGCTCCTCAAACTTCCTTCCTAAGAATACTGGTTCAGACACGGACATCTGTCCCTACATCTTGTAGAATAAAAATTAATGAAATAAATTTATTTTGCAAACTCCTTATCCTTCATTAGTATTCCTTTGACTCTATTGTTATCCAACACAGAACTGTCTTGCTAGCTAATTTGCTATTCCTGATGCATTTAAACAATTATTTATAGGTGGTCTTGATGCCATTAGCAGTATGTTTCTCCCTTTTTATATCCCTAATGGTCTGCTTGTAGTTCTTTTGTGCAAGTTGTTCCCATTTTGTTTTCCTTATTTGAGCAAGCCTTCCAGTTCTTAAAGGCAGTCCTTTTCTTCTCTAACAGCTTTCCTGACATTGCTTGTTAACCACGTTATTGTCATCTTAGACTTTGTACAACCTCTCTTGACCTGTAGTACAGATTTTAGCTAAGCCTCATTATTGTGGTTTTGCGTAACCCCCAAACATTTCAGACCTAACCTTCTTGACTTCTTTCTTTCAACTTCTTATTTAACAGTTCCCTCAATTTACAGAAGCATCCTATTTGAAGTAAAATATAACTAGATTGAAGTTATATTCTGAGAATACTAAATGTGCATGTACATTTTGCCTTGGAAAGTACACTTCAAAAATTTAACTTCTTTTTCAAGCACCATTTTTAAATATTACTTTTTAAAAAAGCAGTGAATAACTTACACAGCCATCATGCACATTCAGCGTTGCTTCAAGTTTTAATCTTTGGATAAATTCTCTTCTTCCTAGAAAATATGGTGGAAATAACAAAGAAGTTTTGTTACTGACACAGAAGAACTTAATTTTAAAAATTGTTTGTATTTCCCTCATATTTCTACAGCTGGTATCTCACTGCCTCTATTTAGAGCTAAGATGTCTATAGGAGAATGTCTGACTCCTTGAAGGTCACAGGATTTGCTGGGCAATGGACAAGTTTCTATTTTCTTCTGTCCACCTAAGAATACAGTGAAGTACTCAAATTAGGGTCCAGAAAGAACCATAGTGCACCATCACCCAAGCATTACAATATCAGAGGCAATACGTACCCGCCCCCAAACTGGAGCAGACTGCCCCACTGGCCTCAGCATTAAAATGTCCTGGCTTTCCCTGGTGTCCCTTTCTTGAGGAATAGCACATCCCACATGCCCCTGATCCCTCCTGTAGTTTCATCTGCAAGGAAAAGAATGAACACTGCCAGATGAGTGATTTTTTTCTGTTTCAATGAAAACATCAAATGTAATGGAGATTTGCTATGATACAGTGAGAACTCTAGATTTTAAAGTACTAGGTCAGCTGTGCTGTATCTACCTCTTGTAAGGAAGAGCATTAAGTTTTTCACTCTCCTACGTTAGTTTTTAATATGCCTAATTCAGCTATTCTGTGATATTTAGGAGGGGGGAAATCTTTCACCCCAACCCATAAACATATACATACTTAAACATATTGGATACTATCTTAGGCAAAGTAATCGATAAAGAAAAAGGGATACACACACAGTTTAGTGGATACAATCAGATGAAAGAGGTTCAAAAATGTCTAATCTACACAGACCATTCTGTATCAGATGTGAGAAATTTTATTATAGAAATTCATCATGGATTACAGGAATATCATAGATACATGTTTCCTATATAGACATACATGTATAATAGAAAACTGCAAATCACATTAAGTGTTAGAGATTGTTTCTTCACATTTTAAGGTCAGAATTAATTAAAACCTTATTTTTGGGCTTCAATTAATACAAAGCAACAACACAGTGTATCTTGGCTGCGTTACTGCCATAATAGATCAAAACCATTTGTTGCTGGATT
Organism: Gambelia wislizenii; assembly: GCA_030847615.1. NCBI lineage: Eukaryota > Metazoa > Chordata > Lepidosauria > Squamata > Crotaphytidae > Gambelia > Gambelia wislizenii. Next base: position 310,578,352 of record JAUMIR010000003.1, on the reverse strand, counting down.
GTCTCAGGGTATTTCCTTGCTAAAGGGAAGCATTAGATCTCTTGCGATCCAATCAAAACAAGCAGGAAATCTAACTGTTGTTGTGCAGGCCAGATGGCTAGCCCATATATGCTTTTACAAATCCTGCAGATAACCTGGACCGAGTCTGTTCCACACAATATATCACAGCAAGCACAATGGCTGAGCTGGAAAGTTCTCTTTAAATCTTCAGTAGCAGTTCATCAGAAAGTAATAATAATTTTATTGATTGAATATGTGCATGCTGTCCTTCTGGCCACCCTCACCTCCAAAATGTAGTGTAGATGTGGCTTCTTCTATTTCTTCATTATTGCTTTTAACAGGATCTTCTTGTCAACATTCATACAGCATCAATTTTATTTTCAAGAAAGTTAATTATTTAATCTGGCTTTTGAGTTAGATTTTTTCCAACTGTTCCATTTTTTCCTACAGTATCACTGTATCATTAGCAAATATTACATGGTAATCAGAAACAATTTATAAACATGCTAGCTTTTCCTTGAAGTTGACCATAATAGTTTGTTCTACAAGGCAAACATTCTAGTATGAATGCAAACTATTTCAGAGAAATTCTTCCGCCTTATCTCATTCTTTTGAGAACATAGGTACAATGTAGATCACTGGAAGATGTGATATCTGTAAAAATGTTTACTGATTTCTTCAGGTGTGTCAATATACATCTGCCCAACTCCAAAACATTCTGTGTATTAAAGGCAGCTATGTTCAACACAAGAATATTTCAAAGGAAATTCGGACTGTATTATATAAGCGATGCTGATAAGTGACAGTTCTGAAACCTTGAATAAGTTTCCTGAACATTATAATCATTGTAAGTATCAGTGGCTTAAAAATTATCTTTAGTGCCCAAAGATAAACTAACCTTAGCCTCACAATCCATTTTACTTTCAACAGTTGAAATTTATCTTGCTCTCATGTGCTCAATAAAGAACACACACACCAAATCCATTCCTATTTTCTAAGTAGAAAGAATTTTGTCTGTAGAAATCTTGATGTCTTTATTATGCTTTCAGACATACCATAGATCATAAATGACTGCGTAGCTAAATATAACCTTTCCTGTTCAGTCACTGATAATGTTACAAGCATTTGAGCATTCAGCTAAAATAAATTATGTTACAACATCAAATTTTTAAAAAGAGTAATTCACAAGAAACAATTTCATTTCCATTGTAAAGCCAATGCAATATACTATCCACATTCATAGTTTTAAATGGTTTTCAAAATGGGTTTTGGACAATTCATTTTGCCTAGAACCAATCTGCAGAAGTATGAGGGGCCCCATTAGCAGAAACGTAAGAGTTCACACTTTCTACAGCAGATTAATGATAGATCTAGGAACTTGAGACTAGTTCTCACTGTGTCTAGACCCATGGTTCTTAATCTTTTGGAGAACTGCAGACTCCTCTGGGAAGCTAATAAAAGTGATGGATCCCATCTCAGAAAAATGAACTTGAAGACAATTTTCAAGGTAAAGAGGAAGGAAACTGAAGGAAAAAAAACCTTTTTTCCACTCATGGTTCACAGGCCTCTTGAAGCCTATTCACGCCCCCCCCCCCAGAGATCCATGGATCCCAGGCTAAGAACCCTGGGTGTAGACAGCTGCATGCATGAGGCTCACATAATTGGATGTGCTTCTGTATTTTTGAAGAAAGGCCCCTCCACAGGGAACATTAGGGCTAAATTCATTTGTTAGTCCCAACTAAAAAAAACCTTATTGGATCAACAGAATCTGCATAACTACTGACTTAAGTTTCTATAGACTCTGTGTGTCTACTCTAGTTAGGATTAACAATTGGATTTAGTCCTTTGTGTCAGGAAGGTTTCTAGCCTAGTCTTCCCTCTAACATCTAGCTTTCTGCAAGTTTAGGGAAGGAGATTTGTTTCTATGGGAGAACATTCACTCACAGGAACCACTCCCACTTACAATAGTACCACATGTTTTCACTATCTTAGTGAACATTAGCCTGAGCAATTTTCCTTCTTCCCCTTGCTCAAGCATCAACCACCATATGTTTCCCTCAGCCCAAAGCTTCATTTCATTCCAGAAGGTTTGCATATGAATGCCAATAACAGTCTTTTATTCAGATATGTATGGAAAATACTGCATATTTAGTAGGACTTCTACGCCAACAGCATGCAGTCAGCAAAGCAACATACACAATTTGACATATATCAGATACATATATTTATATATAAAATCTCTCTCTCTATAATTCTCTTGGGTATGTTGCTATTCCCAGTGTGCTGATTGGCCACTTGGGAAAGATACCCAACCAATCATAGTGCTCTGTTGGCTGGCCAATCAGCAGCTTGATGGTGTTTTTCAGTACCACCTCCTTGGCCTACAGCCACATCTTTGCCTGTTGAGCTGCAGTAAGTAAATACTCAAGCCAACTCCCCTTGCTGTCTTAATATGTATGCATGGAGGGGGGGGGAAATGCTGCTTTCTATGTGTCCCCCACCCTCTTCTTTCCCCTCCTGTCCTACCTTTCTGTGCTGCCTGGGGCCTTTCTGTGCGGCTTGGGGGCTTTCTGTGCTGCCTGGGGTCTGGGGCCTTGGACCTTTCTGTGCTGCCTGGCCTCTTGGACCCTGGCGCTATCTGTAGCTGCGCCCTGGGCCTTCTGTGCTGTCTTTAGCAGTCCCTTCCTCTTGGGCCTTGGGGTGGAATATAAGGAATATTCTAATAACTTCTTCAAACCACTTTATTAACTCCTTTTAAAAATATCTACAAGTTGTGAGACAGCAGGAATATACTCTAGAAGTGCACCTATTCTAAATCCTAAGTGTGCTGAACAAATGGTTGTGTCATCCTACAGGAAATGCAATATTCAGCAAAGGCATCTCAGAAGACCTATAAACTTTTTCAAACTGCAGTAGAGAGCTATTTTCAATCTAATGCCATTATATTACTAATGAACTCTATGGCTTCCAGCCAATAATTCAACAAAAAGTTACAGCTCCATGGAAATAATTGCATGATTATGCTGTAAGGTAGGAAAGTCTGCAATCAGGTTTACACAATTATACTTTCAGTTACTGCTCCTTATGCTAAAAATACAGCTTATACTGTAATATTATACACAGTTCCCAAAACACTATACTATCAGCATAAATTAATCTGACTTTTCCCAATAAAATAACTTGTTACAAATTCTTACATTTAGTTTATTCTTCTTTACTTTTTGCAATCATGTCTCTATACTAGTTTAATTTACTATACATATCTAATCTAATATACACATCTATAGAAGAAATATATTTTAAAAATATAATATTTTAGCTATTGCAATTCTTAATTTTATTTAATGTCTTGTTATATATTTTTAGTAACAGAGAGTATATGGATGGCTACGCAAAATGGGTCTAACTCTGGTTGGGACTAGTAACTGGAACAGGCATTTATAATTTAGTTTAAGCAATAAAAATAGCATCAGAATTAAAATCACAGCACCAGAATTAAATGCAAAGAAAAATAATTAGAAGCCTAAGGAACTTAAAAGTCTTTATTTGTAATTCAAAAGGTGTCAGACCAACAACCAGATGAAACTTCAAAGAAGAGAATTCAATAGACAGGACACCACAGCGAGTCGACACACTTGGAAGATGGAAATAACCAAAGGAGGGTATGTCATAACAATCTCAGTCACTAATACACATACATACTAACTTAGTACATGGGAAAGTATGAATAAAGGCATTTAAAAAAAAAAAGATGCCCTACTCCCCATTTTAAAAAGTAATCATCAGTAATTTGAATTGTGCTAAAGAGTGGGCTAGCAATTAACTATGGTGTTAAAAATTTCTGAGATATGCCCAGTCAGAATCCCTGGAGATATATTTTGCACTAGCTTGTTTCCTAGCAATCTTTATAACAATGGGCTAAATCCAATATTAGTCCTACATAGAGCAGACTTAATGAAATCATAAGAGTTAAGTCACTTGTGACTAATTTATATTTTTAAAAAGTTTGTTTTGATTAAATAGTCTGCTATATTCCAGTGGATCTACTCTAGGCAGGACTAATGCTGAATTATCTTGTTATGAATATCATCCACCACTACAAATGCAGTTCTGTTGGGAAGTAAGGAAAATATTAATAAAATAGGTATTTTCAGACTAGAATGTTGATTGCTAATCTAATTCACAATTAGTTATTCTGAATACAGCAAATGTAGACATCAGTTTTCTTTCAAGTGCCAAATATCCTGTATCCTGCAAGCCACCTTTACCTGCAATTCCATACAATTTCCTCTGCAAATTTATGATAAACTTTAAAAGTGTGTTCATTTCAGATGATTTCTCCAAAAGTAAACTGTGGCTCATTCATCTGAATTTGTCAGAGATATGATACATCTTTGCTATCCATTTAAAGAAAAAGACTAACATTTAGGCTTTTCTTCTTGCAAAGAAAACAGCCAGTAAAGATAGGGAAAAGAGTTGTTGCTTTATTTTCTTCACAGATCAAACATTTTGGCTGAATACATCAATAAAAGTTTATGAAACTGCTCTAACCCTGTTAATGCTTATCTCTAGGATTTGATGTTCTCTGGGGGAAAGGTCAATCCCAACAATACACAAACAAGTCATTACATGGTAATGTATCTCTCAGCCACAAGTACTAAAGAATTTCAACAGACTTTACTGAATTAGCTCCATATTAATAAATGCTGATCTTTAGGAAGATCTTAGTTCATCCCATTATGTCATCAAAATGTCTTAAAATGTTACATTTGAATAGGGATAGTTTCAGTTGTATAAGCACCTGTTTAATGAAAATCAGTACCAAAACTAGCATAAGAATGTTGCTCAACTGCATAATTTACCGTTGCTCCAATGATACACAGTTACCAGACACAAACAGTTACCAAAAAAGAAAGAAAAATACTGTGAAATCTTATGCCTAAGAGATTTAATTAGCTCAAACATGTAAAACATTAATCTAATCTTAACCCCTGGCATATCCAAATACAACTAAAACCTTCAAATAAATCAAAGATGACAAGATGGCATGATCTCCCCCTCTAGCCAACGTGGTGTAATGGTTTAACTGTTGGACTACAACGCTAGAGATCAGAGCTCAAATCCCCTCTCAGCCATGGAAACCCATTGGGTGATCTTGGACAAGTCACACTCTCAGTCTCAGAGAAAGGCAAGAGCAAACCCTTTTTGACCAAACCTGACAAAGAAAACCCTGTGATAGGTTTGCAGTTGGGTCACTATAAGTTGAAAATGGCTCCAAGGCACACAATAACATGATTCCCCCATCTTTTTTTTTTAAATGGTCAACACATTTTGCTCCTACAATGAGCATTTCCTTTCCCTGCTGTGATGCTTTCTTTTGTTACCACTGTAATGAAGATAGTTTTCATAGCCATCTTTAGTCAGAGTTCTCAATCTCTATTGAGATGAACATACCTAGCCCCTAATGATGTCAGTGAGTTTAGACACACTTTTGTTTTCAGGATAAGGCTATAGAATCTGACAAGAAAAAAGAGTGGGGGGGAGCTATTTCATGACTTCTTTAAATCAGCTAATGTCTTCACATGGAAACTGGTTCCCAGAGTGATGAGTTAATAAGACTGTGGTTGTAGTAGATTTGCAAACAATGAATCCAGCTAAAGCTACTCCTTTTCACATTCAGTAAAATCATAAGAATCAGATGCTTGGATGACTTATTTGCGTAAGTCATGGATGCAAATCTCCCATAACAGTTGTGCTTGTTTTACTATTTAACATAGAAGTTTTTGTATAAAATTTAATCTATTTTCCAAAGTGAAATAATTTAGCATACTCCTAGCAACTCCTAAAGAATTATTTGATGCTCTTCCAGATTAGGTCTACATCCATAACAGGCAGATAAAACACAGCAATTTAGATTTGGGTATCAATTCTTATTAACATAAGACAATTCTGTATAAAACAAGATGTAAATATACTTTACTGTATTAGGAAAACAGTGGGAAATTACTGAAACAAAACATTCTTTTTTTTCATAATAGTAAGAGCAACCATTCAATTTTATACCACTTCCCAAGACATGTAATGGCCAGTTCAGATTGCCATGAATTATTAATATAAACTGTCTTATTACTAGCGAAAATTCTTAACCAAACCTTTCTGTCAATCATTTATTCTATATGATTTGTGCTACATTTCTCATCCAAGGGAACAAAAGAAAATTCAGAAGTCTAGGAGAGGGACATATCTTATGACGTCTGAGTTAAAACGCTTTCAAAAGTTCAGTAAACGCTGAACCTGTTTTGCTCATGACAATGGCAGGCAGAGACTCGAAGCCTTATTCTGATTTTTCCTTTTTTTTAATTAATTCTTAGGCAAGCCTCTTAGAAAAAAGCAAAGCAAGGCAAAAAAACACACAACTGCTGTTTGGCTCAATGGAACTGAGCAAGCCTCAAGCGCAACAATTTGCAAAGAAGAAGGAGGGGAGAAAAACAGAGACTGAGCATGTAAAATACAAAAAACAAAACCACAACACCTTGGACTCTTCCTAAGAGAGCAAAACCAGAAAAATGGAAGTGAAGAGATGAATGTATGTTACACATTCATCTGAACATCACTTGTTTTTATTTATTTATATGTTTGTTTGTTTAAAGGAAAAGGCTAACACTCCCTTCTTCTGGGAAAAAAATGTCGTGGAAATTGCTGTATGTGTTTGTAGGTGTGCAGTGTCTCTAAGGCAGGGTTTCTCAAGCTGGGTTCCCTGGAAGCATAGGGTTCCTTGAGTGCTCATTAGCAGTTCCTCAAGAAATCATTTTTTTTTTTTACTTTTTGAGCTATAGAGATATAATAATCTTTTGGCAGGGGTTCCCTGAGACCTCCAATTTTTATACAAGGCTTCTCTGAGACCTGAAAATTATTTTTTAAGAAAGGGTTCTTCCAGGGTTAAAAAAAAAAAAAGTTGAGAAATAAGACTTGGTGTGTAAGGCAGCCTTTCTCAAGCTTTTTTTACCCCGGTGGGACCCTTGAAACAATGTTCAGGTCTCAGGGAACCCCTGCCTAAAAATTAATGTATCTGCAGCTCAAAAAACAAAATGTTTATTTTTCCCCCAACCTCACTATGTCTTTTTTTTTAATTTTATGTTTTTATCATTTTCACAATTCCATCTTACATCTTATTCAAAACAATAATATTCTTCATTATGTCTGTTTCTTGTAATATTAACATTCCTTTTCCAGATTTGTTTCTTCCACTCTTATGATAATAATACATAAACTATCTCAACCAACCTCACTATCAATACCTCTTCAGGAAGATTGGTTGAGAGAGGCTGGAAGGGGGTCGTGGAATGGGGCTGCCTTTGGGAGGAGGGATTAGGAATTTGGGGGGATTAGTTATTTTTTTTTTTTTTATTGGAACAAGACCATTCTACTGAAAAATACACCTGACCACAAAAGGCCATAACAATAACACCAAAAATTGTTTTCCTCTTTTCTTACTAATACAAAAATAAAACTATCTATCCTAACACTGATAACAGAAAGCTGTTAATAACAGAAAACTAACAACAGAAAGCTGGGTTTTTTTCCCCAGCATCTTCTAGAATTCTATTCTGGAATCTCTTTAGCTTTCTGAATCTCTGGAATTAAATCTAGTTCAGCATCTTAATAGAGCGGTTAGGCATATGTCCCTGAGTTGGCTATCATATTATCCCTTCATATTATTCGCTGGGGTTTGGTTCCAGGACCCCCTGTGGATACCCAAATCTGTGAATACTCAAGTCCCATTATATGCAATGGCAGAGCAAAATTGTCTCCCTTATATAAGATGGCAAAATCAAGGTTTGCTTTTTGGATTATTATTTTTTAAAGAATATTTTCAAGCCGTGAATACTTAAATCCGTGGATACCAAATCCGTGCATACGGAGGGACAACTGTATAAAGGACACCATTTTGCCATGCCATTGCATATAATGGGACTTGAGCCATCTTATACAGCTGTCCCTTCATATTCGCTGGGGTTTGGTTCCAGGAAAAAAAACCCGCCCCGTGGATACCCAAATCCGTGAATACTCAAGTCCCATTCTATTCCATGGCAGAGCAAAATGGTTTCCTTTATATAATAAGATGGCAAAATCAAGCTTTGCTTTTTGGATTCTTAATTTTTTTAAAGAATAGTTTCAAGCCGTGAATACTTAAACCCGTGAATACCGAATCCGTGGATACGGAGGGACAACTCGTGCATTTTCCCTCTTAAACACACTATAATCACTCTCCCCCCCCTTATTTTCCAATGAATATTACAGTTACACATTACAATTATACACATTTGGAAAAGGAAAGATTAACAAAAGATAAAAGACCTGAGCGGGGCGGGAGGGCCCACAGGGAGTGCCCCGCCCTCCTCTCCCTCCCTCTCCCCCCTCAGCCCGCTGTCAGCGACGGGCCGCTCTTCGGAGCGCTGAGGAGAAGCGACACTGTCTCACACTCACACTCAGACACACACACACGCCCTCCCTCCCTCCCCTCCGCACCTCAGCGGCCGCCCTTTCTTTCTCCCCCCTCCCTCGCTCCCTCACCCACCTAGGTATCGCCTCCGCAGCAGGCCGGGCTCCTCCAGCCCCAAACTCCGCTTCCTCACATCCCACAGGAGGTGGGTGCAGCAGCCCCGGGACATGGCAACCCAGCGCTGGCCAGAACCAGGAGGATCACATCAGGCGCTGCCCAGGCCAAAGGCCGCCGCCCGCTCCCCCACCTTCACCATGGAGACCCGCGTGCCCGCTTCACTCCCTGGTGCGCATGCGCGCGCGGCACACACACTCCCTCCCTCCTTCCCAGCGCCGCTGAACAACAAGATCACCTCCCCAACCCAACAGGCAAGGAAGGGGCCACGGAGGCGATACGCCCCGCCCCCTCAACGGACGAACCAACGAACGAACGCTCCCTCGCTCCTCCCACAACCCTGGAGCGAGTCGCGAACCATCTCGCGAGAGTTCCAGCCGGCCCTACTCCTTCCACCCGTTAGGAAAATGGCGGCGACGGCGTCAGGTCCCCTTGCCATGGCCTTTTTTTTATGGGGGGGAACCAAAGCTGTCTTTGAAAATGGCAGTTTTTTTTTCCTTCTTCTCTCGCGACAAAAACACAGGCGAATTAAAGAGCAACGGTGGAGGCACAGCCAGGAGCCTTGGCTATCGTTTTAAAATGATTAGTATGGGCTTCGCCAGGACGAAGGGTAAACAAACGCCCTAGGCGGACATGTTTATTTCAAGAAACTTAAATCGTCATCGGCTGTCGCCCGCTCCTGTTACGTCATAAAAAGCGGACACGCAACTGACCGGCCTGCTGTCTGTCATGGACGCCGGGTGGTGGTTATAAGCAGGCAGTGGCTGCAGCAAGAGCTGTCCAATAGCGTGGCGGTGGGCTGTTGAAGCCCCGCCCCTGGTGCCTCCAGGAAGCCAATCAGCGAGAGGGAAAGCGGGCTCGTCCCACCGGCTGCCCATTGGCTCATTGAGGGAAGGGTTCTTCTGGCTCTGCCGAGACTGCGAGAGCAGCAGAAGGACGGCGACAGGCGGCGGAGGAGGACGTTGTCGCTGTCGCCGCCACTGGATCGGATCAGCCAAGCCCACCGCGCAGCAGGATGTCGGGCGCCGCCGTCGCGGGGTTCCGTGCCTCCTATCACCGGTTCTTGGACCGGATCGAGGTCATGCTGCCGCCCCGCCTGCGCCCTTTATACAACCACCCGGCTGGTATGACAGGGAGGGAAGGGGACGCTGGGCAAGGGGGGGGGTCTCTGGCTTCCTGGCTGGAGATAACCCGTGTCAGCGTTTGCGCGTGTGAACGTGTGACGAGGGAGAGACTGAAGACCCTCGGCATCGGCCACGGGGGCCTCTTTTTTAAATACCGCCCAGGAAGAAGGCATGAGGGCAAGAGCTTGTCCTGTCGCCTAATTGCAGCATCTCACCTCTGTTATGTTTGGGCATTTTTCCGCCATCCTGTGCTTGTGGGAAAAGGAGCTGATGTGAAGTAGCGGTCAGAGTGGGACCACTCACTTGACTCCTGTGCTGGAGATGGGTTTCAAATCCCCACTCAGTTGTAGGGCACCCTGTGTGACCTTGGGCCAGTCACCATCTCACTGGAATAAAATGGGGGGCGGGGGAAAGAACCATCTATTTGACCTCATATTCCTTGGCAAGATGATGGGCTATACAAATAGCCAAATAATTAATAAATATATTTCCAGTGCATCTGGGGGAAGACTTTGTGAAGGGTCTGGGTGGAATAAGAGGCACAGCGTCATGTATTTCATGGACTGAGGGGCAAGAGAGCCCGCTTAGAAGATGTCCCATAGTTCTTCTGTGCTCCTCCCTCTGCCCATAGTTTTATTGTTATTGTCAAAGAACTAACAAAGGTGTGTAAAAGCTACAGTTCTCTTCATCCTCTTCACTGACGTAGGTGCTTTTGCCAAAACAGAATTAGGAGGAGCTGAGAATTAGGGTAACTAGGCAGAAAGAGGATTGTTTTGGAAGCAATACCCATGCAGGAAAGAGAAAAGGATAAGTGGCACCTTTTGAAATTTGTTCTTCTGCGCTACTATTAAAAATACTGGCTGTCCACTTGCTGCTGCAGCTCTTCAGCTTAGATGGTTTAGGCCAAGCTTGCAACTGTTTTCTTTTTCTATTAATGTGTTTTTGTGAAGGAATGCTTTTTTTAGTGTACCACTTCTTTAGAAGGTCACTTGTCTAGAGCCCACCAAAAGTTAGAAGTGACCCACACACTTGACCCAGCAGTGTTCCTATTGTCCACTCTGGAAGAGAGAGACAATTTCTGCTTCTTCCTTTCATGATAAAAGAAAAACTATAAGCTGCAGGGAGCAACTTTTTTTCCACCCCAGCCCTTGTAACACTTTATCTAGGAGCATCTCTTATGAAATTGCTACTTGTTTTATGATCTGTTGTGGGGTATATTTTCAGTGGAGTGTTTTGTTGGTTGTTTTCTCAACAGTTCTAAAATCATTCTGATACTTAATGTCTATCAGCAATAAGACACCCGTGAAATATTGTGTCATGTATGTTACAAAATAGCCTAGATATTAAGGAGCTGGTGGGTTGGCTGGTACTTCTCATCTCTTAATGATGTCTCCTTTGGACCATCTTTTCAGAATGCTGAAAAGTTAAACAGAACTACAAGAACAGAACCTCAGGTGGAATGTATATTGCAAGTCAGAAAAAGCACCACCAGGTCCAACAGTGTAAAAGAAATTAATAGAGAAAAAGAAGACTTACCTATGGAAGGAGAATACAAAGAAACAGAGACTCACAAAAGTAACAGAAGGAAACAATTTTAAATGTAAAAAAAGTATATGCATTTTCAGAAGTGTAATAAAAACATCAAGACCAATAATAAACAAATTTGCAAAAAGATTAAATTCTATGTTAGACATTGGGAAAGCAACTTAAAATAAACCTAGTATTCTAATACCTTTATGCAACTCTATGATGTAAAAATGCTTGGAGTATTGTATACAGTCCCTGTAACTTAAAAAGGATATCTTAAAGTTAGAACCTGCCACCAAAATGGTGGAAGCAAATCTTCTATGAGAAACAGTTACATTTACGGTAGTCTGTTCAGCTTAAAGAAAGGGGGAGTTGAGGGAGGGATAAAGGTGTCTAAAATTATGCATAATGTGGAGAAAGTGGTAAACTGGATAAGAAGTCTTTTGCCTCTCATAACACTAATAGCTGGGTCATACAATAAAGCTGAATAAATAGTGTGAGATGCAGGACAGGTAAAAGAAAGGTCTTCTTTATCTAGTACATAGTTAACCATGTAGTTTACTACTACAAGATGAGATAGCCAGCAACTTGGATAGCTTTAAAAGCAGATTAAAACAAGTTCATGTAGGATAAGGCTATCATTGGTTACTAAACAGAATGGTTATATATTACCTCTAGTATCAGAGGTGATAATGCTACTGAATACCAGTTACTGAGAAACACAGGAAGGAAGGTGCTATTGCACTCATGCCCTGCTTATGGGGTTCCCATAGAGATCTGATTTTCCACTATGGGAACAGAATGCTAAGCTGAGAAAGCATTTCATACCATCTTGGATCTCCTTATGTTCTTGCTGCGTTGATTAACTGCAATATTCCTTTGCATTTACTCACTGCAGAAAAGGGAAAACAATAACTAATCTTCTGTCTTTAACTATAAGCCATTCTCAAACAAACTGCTTGTTATCTTTCTTCTTTTATCTGACACTAGCTTTCTTAGTTTTAGTATCTGTCCAGCATGCAGACTTTTGAGCCTTTTGACCTGGGCTACATAAAGAGAAGAATTAGAGTATTCATTCTCTGTGCAGTACACAATAACTTGTACTTGCCTTCTGCTGTTATGTTTTATTGGGAGGCTTATTACATTTAACACAATATTATGCCTGTTACACAGGAGAAATATCATGGAACAGAGAAAGTGATATAATTGAAACCCAAAGCCTGGTGTCAGAAATATTTGTGTGTGTGTGTGTGTGTGAAATGTTTGCAACCCCCTGCCCCAATATCAAACTAATGCCTTCTTGATATAATAACTGTCGGGACAGTGTGGATACAAACAGTGAAATATTTGACAACTGTTGTGTAACCTGTCATTTTTTAAAATGTAACTTGAAACCCTAATTTCAAGTTTGCATAACTGTGGACAACAATATCTAATGACAAAGAACAGAGTTGAACAGACTTCTGCTAAGTCACTGACTTGTTTGAGGGTGGACCTCACAGCTACTAGATCTATATAACTGCTGCCTCCATCTTTTGAGCTCAGTCTGAGAGCCAGCAGTGCTTGTGGCATGCACAGTCATATAAGTAAGAGTTGAACATAAGCTCTAACAGGTGGTTGCATGGGCATTTAGCAGGGGAAATTTGAGGGGGAGGCCTGCAGTTCTGTTGACTTGGGACTACTGAACATGGATGGTAAGTGACCTGCTGCAGTCACCTGCAACAGCTATGGTATGTTTGTGTTCTTGCCAGAGGATGTGTGTAGCTACACCTGCAGCAAATGCAAGTTGGTTGCCCTGTTGGAAGCGAAGGTCCAGTACCTTGAGTCCTGGATATTAGGAAGCATAAGGTGATCTTGGACAGAGCAGAACAGATTAATGAGGAACACACAGGAGAGGTCTCTGAGGAGACGGTCCATTCCCAAACACAGGAGGTAGACATTTGGAGCAATGTGATATATAGAAGTATAAGGATTGGGGATCATTCTATAAGTTTAGTGCTATAGAATTAATTCAAAGCTCTCTCCTTTATCAAGGATGACAAGGAACAGCAACAAGAGCAACAGTGTCAGTCCTCAGAGAACATGCAGGTGACCTTGGAAGATCCAGCACATATAATGGCCCTTGCCAATCCTCATAAGAGCCATGTGGTGGTGGTAGGGCACTCCTTGCTGAGAGGAACAGTAGCAGTGGTTTCTGGGCCTGACAAGATGTCTTGAGAGATGTGCTGTCTCCCTGGGACCAAATCTGTGGTGTAACAGAGAGGCCAATAAGACTTGTCAAGACCCACTGACGATAAACCCTTTCTTTTGGCACATGTGGGAGCCAATGACACTGCAAGGCATAGCCTACAGGATATCAGAAGGATTTATGGGGCTCTGGGTAGGAAGCTGAAGGCCCTTGATGCACAGGTTGTCATTTGTCTCTTCTCCCAGTTGAAGGACACAGCCCAGGAAGGGAGAAAAGAATAGTGAAGGTGAACAACTGGCTCCGCAGATGGTGCTGCCAGGAATTATTTGGCTTCTTGGACTATGGTCTGCAGTTTCATGAAGATGGATTTATAGCAAGGGATGGTTCCACCTCATGGCAGTTGGCAGGAACCTTTTTGCTAAGTTGCTCACAAACCTGATCAGGAGAGCTTTAAACTGAGTTGTTTTGGGGAGGGAGACAGTGTTCTTGTAGGTAACGTTCATCAAGTGCTGGAGATAATAGCCCAAATGTTACAGAGAGAACTGGACAAATAGTACAAGGATCCACTGTGGAAGGGAAAAAAAACTTAAATAAGGAATAGCCCATGGCCTTACATTTCTCTACACTAATGAACAGAGCATGGGAAATAAAGAAGATGAACTTGAACTCTTAACACAGCAAAGTAAATATGATATAATAGACATCACTGAAACCTGCTGGGATGAGTTTCATGATTGGAATGTAGTAATAGAAGGATATAGCCAATTTCAAAGAAATAGACCAAATGGGAAAGGAAGAAGAGTAGCATTATACATCAAGGATGTTTACACCTGTGAAGAGAGCAATGACTTAAATCTTGCCTCTTTTCTTTTTGATAGAGTTACAAGCTTGGTAGATTAAGAGGATGTTGTAGATGTAGCATATCTTGATTTTGGTAAGGCCTTTGACAAGGTCCTCCATAATATTCTTGCAAACAAGCTAGTAATATGTGGGCTAGACAATGCTACTGTTGGGTGAATAAGTAATTGGTTAACCATCCAAACCCAAAGGGTGTTCAGCAATGCTCCTCTTTATCCTGGAGAGAAGTGACTAGTGTGGTGCCACAGGGTTCTGTCCCGGGTCCAGTCCTGCTCAACATCTTTATCAATGACTTGGATAATGGAATAGAGTGCATACTTATTGGATTTGCAGATGACACCAAATTAGGAGGGGTAGCTAATACCACAGAGGACAGGATCGGAATTCAAAATGATCTTAACAGATTAGAGAGCTGGGCCAAACCTAACAAAATTAATTTCAACAGGGAAGAATGTAAGATTCTGCACTTAGGGAGGAAAAAAAATGAAATGCACTGCTATAGGATGGGAGACATTTGGCTTGACCTCAGTACATGTGAAAGGGATCTAGGAGTCTCAGTAAATCACAAATTTAATACGAACCAACAGTATGATGTGGCAGCTAAAAAAAACAATGTGATTCTAGGCTGCATCAAGAGGCGTATATACTGTTTAGATTGAGGGAAGTACTAGTATCACTCTATTCTGTTTTGGTCAGATCTCACCTGGAATACTGTGTCTAGTTCTGGGCACCACAATTCAAGAAGGATATGGACAAGCTGGAACGTGTCCAGAGGAGGGTGACCAAAATGGTGGGAGTTCTGGAAGCCATGACCTATGAGCAGCAGCTTAGGAAGCTGGGTATGTTTAGTCTGGTGAAGAGAAGGTTAAGAGTTGACATGATAGCATGTTTAAATATTTGAAGGGATGTCATACTGAGGATGGAGCCAGAGACTAGGACATGGAGCAATGGATTCATACTACAGGAAAAGAGATTCCACCTGAATATTAGGAAGACCTTCTTAACAGGAGGAGCTTTTTGAGGAATATGCTGGTGGAAGCATGCATTGCTTTTCATTTAGCGCCCAGCTAATAATAATAATGATGATAACAATAATAATAGTAATAATGAAAATAATAATATTACTATTATTTATTTATTACCCCCCTCTCCCTGTGGAACAAGAAAGCTGAAGGCACACATTGCTTTTCATTTCACGTCCAGCTAAATAATAATGATAATAATGATGATGATGACAGTAATGATGATGATGGTGGTAATGATTTTATTTTTATATATTTATTTATTTTTATTTGTAGTAGTTATACTCTGCTCTTCAGCCACAAAGGCTCTCAGGGCAGCTTACAAATTGTTAAGCATTTAATTATCTACACCACTTCTAGTGCGCTAGGCACTAGGTGGATTCCAGTGTGCGTTAGCTAATTGCCCCTACAAGCCAGATAATAATATAGTTGTCCCTTCATATTCGCTGGGGTTTGGTTCCAGGAACCCTCCATGGATACCAAAATCCGTGAATACTCAAGTCCCATTATATACAACGGCATAGCAAAATGGTGTCCCTTATATAAGATGGCAAAATCAAGGTTTGCTTTTTAGATTATTTTTTAAGAATATTTTCAAACCATGAATACTTAAATCCATGAGTACCAAATCAGTGGATATGGAGGGACAACTGTAGTAATATTATTTATTACCCACCTCTCCCTGTGGCTTGAGGCAGGGAACAACACATCAACATAATATTAGCTAAAAACATATCAGTTAAAAATTTATCATTTAAAAAAAAAAACAAGTAGGACTAAGACATTTTAAAACGATCAGTACACAGTTTTAAAATTCATAATTTAAAATCATCTGGATAGGCCTGCTAGAAGAATCAAGAATTTATTGAAAAGCCGATGGTGGTGGTGGTGTTATTGTGACCCTGCTGAGGTCAGGTTACAATTCTCTGCCAATTTATGGAGGAATTTATGGGGATTTGTTTCTGGGTTGCTTGCGCTATACAAATACAGTAATGCACATTTTTACCTTTCACACGTAGTCTTGTTCAGCCGGGTCTCCCCCAACCTATATCTATGCATTTTGTTTTTCCACCCTAAATGTAAGGTACTACACTTAGGATGGAAAAACGAAATGCATAGATATAGGTTGGGGGAGATCTGGCTGAACAAGACTATGTGCGAAAGGGATCTAGGAGTCTTAGTAGATCACAAGTTGAACATGAGTCAACAGTGTGATGCGGCAGCTAAAAAGGCCAATGTGATTTTGAGCTCCATCAACAGAAGTATAGTGTCTAGATCAAGGGAAGTAATAGTGCCACTATTCTGCCTTGGTCAGGCCTCACCTAGAATACTGTGTCCAGTTCTGGGTACCACAATTCAAAAAGGATATTGACAAATTGGAGCATGTCCAGAGGAGGGTGACTAAAATGGTGAAAGGTCTGGAAACCATGCTTTATGAGGAAAGACTTATGGAGCTGGGTATGTTTAGCCTGGAAAAAAGATGGTTAAGGGGTGATATGATAGCCCTGTTTAAGTATTTGAAGGGGTGTCGCATTGAGGATGGAGCAAGCTTGTTTTCTGCTTCTCCAGAGACTAGAACACGGAGCAATGGATGCAAGCTCCAGGAACAGAGATTCCACCTCAACATTAGGAGGAACTTTTTGACAGTAAGAGCTGTTCGGCAGTGGAACACACTCCCTCAGAGCGTGGTGGGATCTCCTTCCTTGGAGGTCTTTAAACAGAGGCTAGATGGTCATCTGTCAGGGATGCTTTGATTGTGATTTCCTGTGTGGCAGGAGGTTGGACTGGATGGCCCTCGTGGTCTCTTCCAACTCTACAATTCTATGAGTCTTCTTCTTTGGAAGTTTTTAAACAGATGCTGGATGGCCATCTGTTGGGAATGCTTGATTGTGTATTCCTGCATGACAGGGGGTTGGACTGGATGGCCCTTGTGGCCTCCTCAAACTGTATGATTCTACTTCATTGTGGTATAGTGCCTCATTCAAATCAGAAAATATTTCATTTGAGTCTAGTTACAAACTCTATAGGTCTTAGGCTGCATCTACACTGCAGAATAATCCAGTTTGACACCACTTTAACTGCCATGGGTCAATGCTGTGGGAGTCTGGAATCTGTAGCATTGTGAGAAATTTAGCTTTCTCTTTCAGACACCTCTCATGTCACAGCAAACTACAAATCCCAGGATTCCATAGCATTGAGCCATGGCAATTAAAGCGGTGTCAAACTGGATTATTTCTGCAGTACAGATGCAGCCTTAGAGAAGCTGTTTGATCTTGGCTTCAGATTGTCATGTTTTACTGTGGATTTTAATACTAACCTAACTTAACCAAACTTTCTGAGTATCATTGACATAATATACTGTATATGAAACACATTTGTGAAATACAACCACATATACTTTACATGCTATGTATTATTATGAAGATTGTGAAAGAAGTTTAGGCAGGCAATCTCTGAATTTCTGTTTCTCATGTAATCTTTATTTTTCTAGAAAAATGTATTCATGCAGTAATAGCTTGCTGTTCATATATCTGAGAATGTCTATTCTACAAAGCAGTGTTCTAAGAGTTGTTGGCAAGCATCACCTAGTGTGCAGAGGAAGGTTTTATGTTTTGAATTTGTTGAATTGAGCTTCCAGTCTTACATGCTGTTGGGGTTTATGCATATTTTCAGATCCCATGTCATAATACACACAAGTTCTGTCCTTCATACAGGTCATCTGATGGCCTAATTTGATAAGTGACTTTTGCTCTAGAACACAAACTCCAGTATCTGAGGCAAATTACTTTACTTCTGGTTTGTGAACCACTAACTGTAATAAGTTCAAATGTTCCAACAATTTCTTTCAGTCCTTGGGCTAAGTAAGCTCTGAAAAGTTGCCAGCTCCTTTATTTGTGACTTTTGTCATGTAGTGGAAATTTGGTGTTGGCAGCAGAAAGACATAACTTGGTGCTTTCTGTTTGTTCTTTCTGGAGCTCTGAGAAGAAAACTCTTTATAATTTCTCAAAGGCATCATGAATAACACTAGCCCCTGTCTTAAAAGAAATCTGTATACTTACAGGAAATATATTTGAGGAGCATTTTAATACAGTATGGAGAGTAAACCCTTAATGGTTGAAAGCAGCATGTACCTTTAGATGCACTAGGTGGACTGAAGGTAGATCAGGATCTGCTGGTAGATCTCTGGTTATCATAGAATCATAGAGTTGGAAGAGACCACAAGGGCCATCCAATCCAACTTCTTCTTACAAAAATGTTTAGAAGCCCACAATTCAACCAACTATTTTCTTAGCTTAGGGAATATCTAGTTAGCATGCGTTAGTTTTTATGATTTATTTTAACCCTATGACTGAATGTATTTCATGTAGCCTTAATCTGAGAACCTGGAGAGATTAGATTTCCCTCCATGCTAAGTACTTAAGTGCTTGGGACTAGAAATAAAGTTTCTCTTTCTTTTTTCTACAAACTTGCCTCATGTGCCTTTTCAGTCAGCTATCTTGAGTCTCTTTGGGCTGGGGGCAGGGCCGGTTTAAGGAATTTTGGGCCCCCCTGCAATGCTTTATTTTGGGGCCCCCATATGTTTATTTCAGGTCAATGTAACCTAACCTATTCACAGTACAGGATATTCAGATTACAGTAGGACCCCCGTATCCACGGATTCATTATCCATGGGACACAAAGCAGCACACCTACCATAGAGTCTTCCTAGAAAATGTGCCCTCCCTCGCCATTTTCTAGGCCCTCCAAGGCAACTCTATGGTATTTTAAACCAGAAGTCCCATTATTTTCAGTGGTGTTCACTATTATCCACAGTTTTCAGAATCCATGCCCGCACAGAACCAATCCCCAGTGGATAAGGGGGGGGGGCTACTGTATTACATAATTTGGCACCAATAATTTAGTTTAAAAACTATATTATAGGCACTAACAAAATATTTTTTGTTAATTAGCAATTAACGTAATGGTGTAGATTTCCTTAAAAAAAAAAAGTAGACTACAAGCTAAACATGAGTTAGCAGTGTGATGCAGCAGCAAAAAATGCCAATGCAATTCTAGGCTGCATTAATAGGAGTATAGTGTCTAGATCAAGGGAAGTAATAGTTCTGGGCACCACAATTCAGGAAGGGTATTGAGAAGCTGGAATGTGTCCAGAGGAGGGCAACCAAAATGGTGGGAGGTCTGGAAGCCATTATGCCCTATGAGGAGCAACTTAGGGAACTGGGTATGTTTAGCTGGAGAAGAGAAGGTTGAGAGATGACATGAGAGCCATGTTTAAATATTTGAAGGGATGTCATACTGAGGATGGAGCAAGCTTGTTTTCTGCTGCTCCAGAGACTAGGACACAGAGCAATGGACTCAAGCTACAGGTAAAGAGATTCCACCTAAACATTAGGAAGAAGTTCCTGATGGTAAGAGCTGTTTCTATAGTGGGATACGCTACCTGGTGGTGTGGTGGAGTCTCCTTCTTCGGAGGTTTTTAAGAGAGGCTGGATGGCCATCTGTCCTGAGGGCTTTGATTGTGTGTTCCTGCAGGGCAGAAGCTGATTGGATGGGGTGGCTGTTGGGGTCCCTTCCAGCCCTATGATTCTATGATTCTAGGCTGCATTCAGAGCCTGGGAAAGTTACTTTTGGATTACACCTCTCAGAATCCCCCTGCCAGCACCCTTCTCAAGGTTTGGTTGCATTGTTCCTTTTCCAGCACTCTCTAGCCCAGTGGTCTTTAAACAGAGGCTGGATGGCCATCTGTCAAGGATGCTTTGATCGTGATTTCCTGCATGGCAGAATGGGGTTGGACTGGATGGCCCTTGTGGTCTCTTCCAACTCTACAATTCTATGATTCTATGAAAGAACAGTTTTATATGATCTGTTTCATTTTAACTGTCCAACTTTTGTCATGTTGCATTATGGTCATGTCGTATGTTGACTTGTAGTAGTTCAGCATGGCTTTCTAGCTCCCAATGATTTAATCATAGTGACAAAAAAACCTTTTTTCATCCTAAATTAGGCTGCTAAAATAAAGAAAGCTTAATGTGGGGGCAGAGAACAGGAATAGATTTCTGTTGGAAAGGATTGTGCTGGCTCTAGTTTTGGAACCAAAAGCAAGTTTCTAAGCATGTGCTTGGGGTACAATTTTCCTCTTACCCCAACTTCATTCACACACATTGGGTATATTCACATGACATGACAAGGCAAGGATTTATAGGAACCCTGGCTTTTCATCAGCTTGCTGTAGGAGCTCAGTTTTTTCTTTGTTTCTTTCTCTGGCTTACTAAGAAGGAACAAACCCAAGAAGGAAAGCTGGGCATGCCAGATGGCACATTAAACCAGCCACAGAACAAAGCTCCTTGGCTTGTATAGCTGATCATTGTGCAATATCATGTTGTTCATTCAAGACAAGCCAGGGGATATATTGAGAACTTTATAATGACCAATAATTGGAAGGCCTTTGAGATTAACACTAGGGACATATTCCACTTTCTCTATGAGGCTTCTGATTCTTTTACCATGCATATGAGAATTATTTAAATCATAACTAGACTTTTGTAGTTTCCTCAAATCAAAACATTTTGGTGGAAAGGCCAGTGCCCAAGTATTTAGCTTTAGTTTACAAGATGTTTATCATAGGTATATACCAAGAATGTTATAAAATATTGCCTTTATTGAACTTAATTTAGGAGCTTATCACACAAAGGAAGGGAAGTGCAAGTAAAGCCTGAGAGTAGTGTTGTCTTATTGTGCAACATCGGTGTGGTCCAACCATTCTCCCATTAATGTCCCATGGGAGATGGTGGTAAAGGTGAGTCTGTTTTCTAATGGATTTTTCCAGTTAGCAAAAAGACTCATGTTTACCACCATCTCCCACAGGACCAGAACAGGAGAACAGCTGAAGCACACAGGTGTCATGCGATAAGGCTCTTAGAGAACAGAAAATCAGAGTTCCAAAAAATTGCACTGCTTAGATGAACTATGCATAAAAACTATGGATTGATGAAGACCCTGTCTTTGGCTTTTGAACAATCAAACACATCTGCTATAATAAAAATATATAAAGGTTCATGTTGGTGTATCTAATGTGTATTTCAGTTTTGGAAACCATTTTCTTTAGAGTGTTCTATAATCACTATTGCTACAGATCTTGATGTAGATTCCTAGCATTTCTATAGTCATCTTAGTAACTACATTCATGGCAACTGTTTATTCTGAAATGAGAAGGAGAGTGTACTACAGATAAATTATTAATGTTTATGGATTAAAATAGTTAAAGCAAAGCTTTGCTCCTTTTCTAATAAGCAGTGAATCTCAGGGTTTCTTCAGGACTATTGTGGTTTCTTCCCACACTGCAATGTCTCTCTAGAATGGGAAAGGGGGGTGATCAAGCTGGTAGTTGCAGCTGCAAAGAATATTTTGCAATTTATTTAGTAACTGGTGATCTTGGTACCTGTTTTACAGGTGTATCTGCCCCTTGTGAAATTCATCCAACCAATCTTCATTGGGATATTCTTTACTCAAAGGTCACACACATGTTGTGTATCTTTGAGTTTTGTAAGCAATATCCAGGTCTTACTTATACAGTTTAGAACCCTTGTACAACCTGACCACCAGAGATAGTCCATTGTATTACAAAATACTCTTCAATCCTTTGAATTAATTTTTGGCAAAGAGTCATTCATGAAAATGCAGAGTTCTGGTTGTATTATAAAATACAGATAGACACACACACACCCCATATCTGTAGGCAATATGTTTCTAGACTTACCGCGCATACCAGAAACCACAGCTAATAGTGGACACTATTAAAATGAATGACTTCAAGTCCAAGCGTACCATAGAGTATGCTGGAGGACCTAGAAGATGCTTAGAGAGGCCTTTTTTTGTACACAGGTAAGTGAATCAGAGAATACAGGGGTCTAGCTGTACTCTTCAGTCCTTTGAACTAATTTATGGAGAAGAGTAGTTCCTGAAAGTGCTTTTTAAATTGTTTTAAATTATTGCTTTGAATAGGATTGAATATTTATTTTTTTTTAAAAAAATTAGTACTATAAATTATTCTGTTAATTTTTTATTTTAACCTATGCTGTAATCAATCTTGGGTCCTATATTAGGAAAATGCAACCAAAATGACTTTAAAAAAATAAAATACTCCTGTTTTTTAATTTTTTTTTTTTTTTTAAGTCTGGCTATTATTACTATTTTCCAACCCTCTTACTGGAAAAACAATGACAGTTTGGATTTAAACATGTTAACTTTAACAGTTTATTGGCAGGTGTTCATTTTTAGACCTGTATCCAGTGTCAGTTTTAAAGCATTTTATTTTATAGTGCAAGAAATGCCATTCAGAAACAAATCCCTCAATTAACATAAGTTCAACCCAAAGAATGTGCTTTAAAAGAGCACTTTTTAAAGAACAATTATTATTTAATCTAGTGTCCATAACATCTGAATTACATTTTGTTACTTAATTTTCTGATTTAGACCTATATTAGTTTTAATGCAAAAAAAAAAAAAAAAGACCCGCACAAAAAACCCAACTGGTTTAAACCAAAAAAGGGGGGGTTGTGTTTTTTAAAAACTGGTGCCCCTCCCCCAACCCTGTTATCTCCTTCTACTTTGGGAAAGGTATTCTCTTTGTCATGAGCCCAATTCCAAGAGATTTAGCTGTATCTCATAAGTAGTAAGGTATTCTTACAGTCTCTGATATACACTCTTTTTTGTGTGTTTTTTAACAACTTGTATCTGGTTAGCTCATCAAGGCTACTTTCTCTTGTGATAACTTGAATAATAATTCAGTGGCTTTGTATGTTGTTGTATGGAAGATTGAACGGAGATGCCTAAATCAATTTGCTAGTCCCAACTAGAATAAATCCATTGAATCAAATTACTGATTGACAAATCAACAGTTATATATATCCAATTGCTTTAATGGGTTTCCTCTAATTAGGATTATTGATTGGATTTCAGCCAAAATAGTTTACACATACCTGGTTTTTTTTCCTGGCTGGCAGTTTTATTATGTGTAATTCTAGTTAATTTAGCAACTTCATGTATCTAACTGAAATCATCTCTTGCAGGTCCCAAAACAGTGTTCTTCTGGGCACCTATTATGAAATGGGTAAGTTGATTTGATGGGTTTGCAATGTCATGCATGTGACTCTAGATATTAATGTAGCCTAGTTATGAATCTTCACGATACTGAGCAACTAAAAATATTTGCTGTAATGAACTGCTTGAATGCTGTTTTCTCATAGACAATACAATACTGTATTACTATACATTAATGCAAGACTTTACCATTGTTTCATCCAAGTCTTGAAAGTGACAGCTTAAGAGAATCAGTATCTGTATCATTAATATCACCTACTATACCTCACTCAAAAAACAAAAAACAAAAACCAAGCACATGCATTAAGAACACCTCTTTTTAGTCAGTCTGTTGTAGTGACCATTTAAATTGTGAAGAGAGTAATAGTTTGTCCAATTTTATTGCATATTTTCTCTCCATTTCCCAGCAGAAAAGGGAGGAACATCCTCCAAATTGGGGTTGCTCCTCCCACTCTCTCCAGTTGGCAGGAAAAAGAAGGACCTTTTGGTATCTCCATGTGGTGGAACAATCCCTAGAATGTCAATCTTTTTCCTGCCTACTGCTCTGATCAGACATGTTTTTCTTCTGTTCTACTTTGTCTCTGCAGCCACTACAGTCCTCCACTTACTTTCTCTGCCTTTTCTCCCTAAAAGAAGAAGCAGCAGCTCTTTAAACTTTGAAAGTTCTGCTTCAGTTCAGACCCTCTGCTTTCTTTTCCACCCCCCTCTTCCCCCACTCTCTGGGAGCACAAAATGTTTGAGATGTCAAGATTGCAGAGAATAGGAGACAATCTCCAGCCTAGCCAGTGACTCTCCCCTGCCTCGAATCTGCTCTTGGAGGGCCCATAGACAGGGAAGGAAGTGCAGGAGCAGTCCAGTGAGGGAAAATCCCTCCATGTTGCTGCGTCCACATGCTGCCACCAACCAGTCCAAAACAGGCTAGGGGGCAAGGAGGTGAACAATACAGAAGAGGACAGGGAAGGGGTGAGAACGTCCCACTCTGAATGGCCAGGAAGGAACCATCCCCTGAACTAGCAGCCTGGCTTCAGGCAGTATTAGACCATGATAACAATGCCATCACCATAGTGGGTGTGCTCAGACTGCTGAAACAAGCAGATGCCACCAAGAGGGTGAATAGAGTCCGAACGTTTCAAGAAGTCCCAAATCTCTCAGAAACACCAACTCCTACAGGAAACCATCCAACTCCTGCTTCAAATTGGAGCAGTAGAGTACCACCCTCATAAAGGCACAGAGGCTGCTATTTCATCTTCTTTCTTGTGCCAAGAAGAATGGCACCCGCAGAGCCAACCTGAATCTTGCGGGGAGGGGGTGAATCGCTTCATCAGGAAGCAGCACTTTCACATGGAGATTCTAAAGCCACATTCTCAAGGTGCTTCAGCCACGGGACTTCCTGTTATCACTTGGACCTTACTGAAATTTACTTTCATGTCCCAATCCACCAGTTGCATTGTTTATGGGAGACACCACCGCAGCTGCCTGTACCTTGATAATTTGCTGATTCACCCTCCATTCAACAGGGCCTAAGCAATGTCGAACTGGTGCCCAATTCGCTGAGTCGACATGGGTTCCTGATGAATCTTGAAAATAGTCTCCTCACCCCATCTCAGAAGATTCAACTCTTTGGGGCCATAATCAACACCAGGTCAGGAGTAGTTTCTCTCCCCCAAGAAAGAATTCGGGCAACCAGAAGGACCATCTCTGTGGTTTGGAATGCATCTGTCTCAAGCCTGCCCCTGCTGACGCACCTTCAGGGGCTGATGGTGTCAACAATAGAGTGCCTCCCCTGGGCTCAGCTCCACACCAGGCCTCTTCAGTGGTTTCTGCTTTCCCACCGAAAGGCCATCAACCACCAGGAAGCAATATGCACTCAAGGTTCCTCATGGAGGAGGCCCAGAGGCTTCTGAGCTGGGGAAGAGGTTCACCAGCTGTCCATAGAAGCAGAACACCTGCAGGGCACCCAGAACTCACACAGATAGGTTGAGCAGGATGGATATCAGCCATGGAGAGTGGAGTACACCTAAAAGTGTTCTGCCTAATCACAAGAAAGTTCAGCTGACCAGACGTGGACCTCTTCCCCTCCCAAGCAAACTTCAAGGTGGAGAGGTGCATATCAAGGTACCAGACAGATGGAGCCTTGGCTGATGGGGCTTCTATACATCTTCCCACAAGTGGTGCTGTGCCCCAGGTTAATGAGGAAGATTCATAGGGAGAAGGCCTCTGTGATCTTGCTCACCTTTGCATGCCCCAGAAGGCCCTGGTTCTCCAAGACCATACACTTGACCTTGGACTCCATACCCCTCCCAACCTGCCCAGATCTGCTCATGCAGGGTCAGGTTTGCCACCCTGACCCAGACTGGCTACAGTTCCATGCTTGGAGATTGACTGGAGCATGCTGAACAACTTCGGCTCCAATTGGCTTTCAGACGGGCCTTTACCAACAAGATATATGAATACATCTTAAGAACCTTCCGCAGGTGGTGTAGGCCTCAGTCAATGTAGACTTAGTCCCTGCCTTATTGTAGTTCCTCCAGGAAGGCACTGACTGAAGCCTTAGACTGAATATAATCAAGAGGCAGGTCACACCATCACCTCGTTGCTGCCATGTGCACAGGGAACCAGGATTGCATCGCATCCCTATGTGCATAGGTTCCTCAAGGGCTGTCACATCTTACTCCTGTACAGTACACCACTTCCCATCCTGGGACCTTCACACCATCCTGAAGGCACTGATGATCCTGCCTTTTGAGCCTTTAAGGGGAGTCTCCCTGAAGCATCTGTCCTGGAAATTAGTCTTCCTCATCACTATCACCTCAGCATGCAGCTGTCTGAGCTGGGATCCCTGTCAGCATGCAAGGAGCTCTGTATCATCAGGCCTGACTCTGTGGTGCTTTGATTGGACCCAACATTCATGCCTAAGGTGAACTCTGACTTCCACAGGGCACAGGAGGTGATCCTCCCATCCTGCTGCCCTCATTCATCCAAGGAGCTAGAAAAGATATGGCACACCCTGAATGTATGCAAGGCCATCCACATCTACCTGAAAAGGATCATAGAATCATAGAATTGTAGAGTTGGAAGACACCACAAGGGCCATCCAGTCCAACCCCCTGCCACACAGGAAATCACGATCAAAGCATCCCTAACAGATGGCCATCCAGCCTCTGTTTAAAGATCTCCAAGGAAGGAGACCACACCACGCTCCGAGGGAGTGTGTTCCACTGCCGAACAGCTCTTTCTGTCAGAAAGTTCCTCCTAATGTTGAGGTGGAATCTCTGTTTCTGGAGCTTGCATCCATTGCTCCATGTTCTAGTCTCTGGAGAAGTAGAAAACAAGCTTGCTCCATCCTCAATGTGACACCCCTTCAAATGCTTAAACAGAGCTATCATATCGCCCCTTGACCATCTTTTTTCCAGGCTAAACAAACCCAGCTCCCTAAATCTTTGCTCATAAGGCATGGTTTCCAGACCTTTCACCATTTTAGTCACCCTCCTCTGGACACACTCCAATTTGTCAATATCCTTTTTGAATTGTGGTACCCAGAACTGGACACAGTATTCTAGGTGAGGCCTGACCAAGGCAGAATAGAGTGGCACTATTACTTCGCTTGATCTAGACACTATACTTCTACTGATGCAGCCCAAAATCGCTTTGGCCTTTTTAGCTGCCACATCACACTGTTGATTCATGTTCAACTTGTGGTCTACTAGGACTCCTAGATCCCTTTCGCACGTAGTCTGATTCAGCCAGGTTTCCCCCATCCTATATCTATGCATTTCATTTTTCCGCCCTAAGTGCAGTACTTTACATTTCTCCGTATTGAATTTCATTTTTGTTAGCTTTGGCCCAGCTCTCCAGTCTATCCAGGTCATTTTAAATTTTGATTCTGTCCTCTAGGGTATTAGTTACTCTTCCTAATTTGGTGTCATCTGCAAATTTGATAAGTATGCCCCTAATTCCATCATCCAAGGATCAGCAGCTTCCACTCCTCTGACGCTCTTTTAGTCTCCTTCCAGCCACGTTCCAAGGTCAGGAAGGTTTCCATCTCCATCCTGAGTAGATGGATCAGGTCCTGCGTCACAGCGTACTATAAATCCCTGGGGGTTCCACCTCCAGAAAATATAGTTGTGCACTCAGTCAGCAGCCCTGTTCACTAACACCCCCTCACAGAGATCTGCAGGGCAGCAATGTGGAAGTCACCCTCCACATTTGTTAGGCATTAAAAACTAGATAACCTTGAGTCAGCTGAAGCTGGCTTTAACAGAAGGGTATTCCAACAAATAGTTAAAAACCTACAGCATTGGGATACCAGCACCTCCCACCCTAATCAGAGAAGCTCTGGTATATCCCACTTTGGAGGATGTTCCTCCTTTCTCTTCTGGGAAAAAGGAACATTGGTCTTACCTGTGATACATTCATTTCTAGCAGATAGATAAGGGACAAACATCCTACCCTCCCTAGTGGGTGCTGGCAGGGGAGTGAAACCAACTGTACATAGTTCTTTCCTAGTAGGAGAGCAAGCTATATCACCAACTGTTGCCTTTCTTTTTCTAAACTGGTTTTGTATGTTCTACAAATAATAATAAAATTGTTAAGTTTTTTTTTTTCCTCTGGAGCATTTGTCTCTTTGGCTGTGTTAGTGACTGACTCTAGGGGTTGCTCCCATGTCTGGGGGCATTGGAAGGCCCTTCTTTTTCCTTGATTGGAGCAAGTGGGAGGAGCAACCCCAATTTGGAGGATGTTCATCCCTTATCCGTTGGAAATGTATGTATCACAGGTAAGCCCAATGTTCCTTTTCTTTGCATCTGTGCTTCAAGTAATGGTAGCAGCCATTTTAAATAATAAGTTAGGCAGCAGGACCGTTTGATGGTACCCGAGAATCAGACTTCTAGGTGCTATCATTCTCTAAATGCTGCTGTGTTAAGGGGGTGCTTTTTAAAGCTCTACAATAGCTTTGAAAAGGTCAATAAGTGTTTACAGTTTACAGTAATTAGGATAGTGATGGAACATGAGACAGGCACAGCCCTCAAATACTACTGTTACAGCTGTCGCTGTACTTTCGTTAAAAAGTTCATTTCATTGCATCTTGTCAATTAGTACTGGCAGAAGTCTGCCTTACAGCTACCTTGAAGCATGAAATACTGGAACAATTAACAAACTTTCTTTATATATCCAGTTTAAGCTGTTAGGCCAGTAACAAGGATCCCCAAACTCACAAAAAAAATCATGACTTAAATCCAGTTGTTAGTCTCAGCTAGAGTGGACACACTGAATCAGTGGAGTTTACAAAAGTGTTGAGTTACAAGTTCTTATTGATTCAGTGAGTCTGTTATAGTTGGATAGGTCCATATTTTTTTGTTTAGCAACTGTATCACAGGAAAAAGACAAATCATTATCCTTTGGTCACAGAGCATTTTGAAGGAAGCCTGAAAGTCATAAAATCTTGCTTTTTCAGCTGCAGTGGTATAAGCTACCTGAATAGCCTGTGACTATTTGTCTTCTCTACCAACCATTCCGCTAGAATACAATAAGTTCTACTATAATGCATGTTTTTACAATGCAGATTGGCAATAAAAATTAGTTAATAAAGGAATACTATTTGCAGAACACAAACTCTTAATTGTTTATAGTGCAATTCCATCTTGAGCCTTCAAAATTGGTGCCTCTCTGCATCTCAGATGTTAAGTGGTAACCCTGCTTCCCCTCATCTTAGCCGTTCAGTTCTTCAGCCATGTGGGTCTGAGAAGTGAGGAACTGAAGTTAGGTGGATGGAAGCGGGGAGCATTTGTAAGCCAGGGATGATATTTTAAGCCAGCACAGGAGTAGATAAGATTGATGGAAGTAGTGGTGGCAGTGTTGGTGAGGGATATTTTGGGCTGGGACAGGAGTGAGGGAGAGGGAATGAGTGGGAGGGAGCATTTCCACAACATTTGCTACAGCAAGCCAAGTTTTGTCTGTGCCAAGCATGGCAAACATTAGCTGTTTAAAGGTTTCTTTCCACTTTGGGAGGGGGGGAGGGACTCCAGAGGTGGAGGGTATTTTGCCTACTCCTGCCATAAATACTTAGCCTTACATTTTTCAATTGTAAGAGTCACCATTTTGCTTATAATTAAAATTTATTCATTAAAATGTGTGGCAGATTTAATAAATATCTTAGCTACCAGCAATATTTTTTGAGATCTGCATCTAGAATCATAGAGTTGGAAAAGACCATAAGGGTCATCCAGGTTAATGCCATGCAGATTACACAATTAAAGCACCCCTGACAGATGGCCCTCCATCCTCTGTTTAAAAACCTTCAAAGAAGGATACTCCACCACATTCTGAGGCAGCCTATTCCACTGTCAAACAGCCCTTTGTCACTAATATCTATTTTCCCCATAAGTCCTGTTATTTTTAGAGCACAGTTTTCTGTAACACGGACTTTTTAATTAACACAGCTATCGTGTTATAGCAGAAGTTACCGTACAGCCATAACTGTCTTTATAATTCTGTCAATGTGGATTATATGCATGGAATTACACAAATGCAAACTGAAGAGCAGGGTCACTGATTCCTGGCTTCTTACTCAAGTATGAAAACACTGTCCAAAATAATACTAAAGTAGGCTGCTACTTCCCTTCTGCAGGGTTTGGTATGTGCTGGAATGGCTGATATGACTAGACCAGCAGAAAAACTCAGTACGTCACAATCTGCTGTCTTAATGGCTACAGGTATGTATTAGCTCATTTTCTAGATAATTGTTTTGTGAAAACATTAAAATCCGGATTAAAAGAAAGAACTAAATTGGGAAATACAGTATTTCATTTTCTAAAAAACATTTCAAACCATGCACTTGGTGTTGTAAACATGCAGTGTTGGGAATCTTAAGTATAATCGCTAACTTTCCTGCTTCTGACAGGAACTGTTAAAATGGATTTGTCTGAATTGGTGAGACATAACTCTAGGAACTATACATTAGTTATACAAAAAGTCCAAATGAGAGTAACGTACAAAATAAAATCAGAACAATTTTAGTCAGAGTGCATAATACATGTTTTGTTGTAGTGTGGCTCATTGTATCAAGGTAGCATACCCAAACAGATCAGTAAGTCTGTAAATCAACTATAATATTTGTATAGTTGGCCCACATGTCTGGCTGTAGATGTTAGTTCCTTGCCAACATCTGTTCCCTTATGTTTGACCTTGTATTACTTGCAGTCTGAAGAAAGCCCCATGTTCTGATTAATTATATAGCTCTTCAAGAACATGGCATTTTCCCAGACCCCATTCAGACAACAGGCAAGCCTTGCCTGCATTCACAAGTCTAATCTAAAGCACTTGTGCAGACAAGTCTCAATCATTTTATTAGAACTTGTTTTCATTTGATGCATATCTTCCATTCTGTAAACTCAGCATAGGGAAAAAAATAAAATTATTAACAATTGGTTCATAAACACCTGAGATCATTCACTCAAATACAATGGCATAGGAATGCAATCTAATATGTCTAGATATAACATGTGGCTTTTAATATGAAAATCTGACACAACAATTGGTATAGTCCTATAAGTGTTAACCTTGTTTCTTAAGTGTTTCTTTCTTTATAATCCAACAGGCCTTATCTGGTCAAGATATTCTCTAGTTATTATTCCTAAAAACTGGGGCCTGTTTACTGTTAACTTCTTTGTTGGCTGTGCTGGTGGCTCTCAACTCTACCGTATATGGAGGTAGGTATTGCAAGTAGATAGGAAAGATTTAACTAATCCTAGTTTATTCTGGGATCCGTTCCTCAGACCGGCTGACCTCTGGTCTCCATTTCAGGGTTGCCAGCTTTTCCTGGCATGACTCATTGGTTTTAACATTACCTGAAACAAATTCAGAAGATTTTTTTTTATCATGTCAAAAATCTTAAAGGAAGAATTTGGCAACCTTCCTTTGTTGGATTACTAGGACCATAGTCCTAGCTTTCATATTTGATTGTCTGTTGTGTCTTTGGGTTGTCTATATGGCGAAAATACTCCTTATAGAATTCAAAGAGAATACCTTTTGTCCCAATGGGATCCCACATCATTTTATTGTATTCAGAAGGGGGAGCAGAACCTCCAAATACTTCATGGGAAAAGCTTTTGTGGCTTTTCACAACTTTTAAAAAAAACTCCAAAGGAAATGCGCATTCCTGCTCACTGGGACAACCGATTTGCTTTACTGCACTTTCCCGATAAGAATGAAAGTGTAAAGTTGATTGGTTGGACATGCACAGGGGTTAGAACTTGCCGGCAAGGCAGCACCCAGAACCGCCATGTTGGATTGTCGTAGCGATCATGCGCTGAGGTGACAAAACAGCCTCCCTCCCTTTTTCCCTCTGTTTATTTAATCAGAAGATTGCACTTCCACACCTTGGATTTGCTTTAAAAATCGCGTTCGGTGGCGGCAACTGGTGACAATAAAAATAAAATGCAAGTAATTCACTTGGGCTCACTATCTTCATTCATTGGAACAACAAAAGTATATGGCTTCACATGCCTATGGTCTTGAAAAAAACTGTGGAGACAAATGTAAGCTGTCAAATTGGCGTTACTGAACATCAATTCACATTTTATTGCCTTGTATAGACAAGCCTTTTGTTCAAGCTTATAAGATAGCAACTTCCATCAAAAATGCACTTCTGCAGTGGGAGACACAAGCTTTAGAAACCTTCCTGGCTATCTCTGCCTGACTCAGCAATGTTCTTTGTGCCACACATCCCTCCTGCACATGCCTGGCTAAAGAAAATGCATCCAACCCTTTCCTTTAGCTATTCTTGTGGTAAAGCGAATTTGGAGATTTGACTGTTTATGTACAAGAGACTTTTTGCATCTGCTGTGTAGGAGACATAGGAAGATGTAATGTAGGGACTGCCCTGCCTTTCTTGACGAAACACTGTTGTAATATAGCTGTGGAAGGTTGTTGAGGGTATGTGAGCATTTGCACTGTTCCTTTCATGTCTGAACCACGTGGTCATTGCTAATCAGCATCCCAGTAAAGTGGGGGAATCCCTATGAATAGAAAGCATTCAAAGGTGAACCAAAATGTCACAAAACCTATGGAAGTTTTGAGAACTATGGGTTTCTTATCAGGTGGATTTTTTAAAAAGCAGGCTTGGGGGTGGGAGGGAAAAAAACAATGTCAGGAATCCTGTTCATGGCTGTCACTGGTGTTACCACTTTTAGATCAGTGTACGGTAAATACTTTTAAAAGATATTACAGGAGGAAGTATCCTGCACATCTTTAACACAATGCTTTAGCCTTGGGTATGCAAGGGAAGCTGGTGACTCCCAAGCAGAATGCCTTTCCTGAGCTATTGATTGACTGTGGGTGCATGCCTAGACATTGTCCAGTTGTCCTTGGACACCTGGGAAAGAAGCAGCAGCTTCCAGGTGGTGATGGCCATTTCTTCACTAGGTAACCAGACACTTCCAGCCACCTTTGCCCACATCCAGAGATGCATCAGCCACACACACACAAACACACATCAGAGTAACTACGTTGGTGGAGAGCTATGCTCTGCCAGTGGTCAATGGCTGCATTATGTCCTAAATCAGAGAGGTATGCAGATATTCCATCAAGTCTGCAAGAAGTGATGTGATGGATATAGATTTCAACTGGAATCATACTTGGGGATGTTGGAAGAAAGGCAGAAACATTTGATTCTCCATTTTTTAAAAAATATAACATAGAATCATAGAGTTGGAAGAGACCACAAGGGCCAATGAGTCCAACCCCCTGCCATGTAGGGACAAACAAAGCATTTTGCCAGCCACAGATGCAGGTGAAACGTCAGAAATAAACTCTTCTCGAACACAGCCTCAAAGCCTGAAAAAAACCCAAGGAAAATCTATGGATGCCGGCCATGAAAGCCTTCGACTTCACAAATCAAAGCATTCCCAACAGATGGACATCCAGCCTCTGCTTAAAAACCTCCAAAGAAGACAACTCCACCATGCTGCAATGCAGTGCATTCCACTGCCAAACCGCTCTTACTGTCAGGAAGTTCTTCCTAATGTTTAATTGGAATCTCTTTTCCTGTAGTTTGAGTCCATTGCTCCGTGTGCTAGTCTCTGGAGCGGCAGAAAGCAAGCTTGCTCCATCCTCCACATGACATCCCTTCAAATATTTAATCATGGCTATCATATCACCTCTTAACCTTCTCTCTAAATTCAACTGAGTCTATCCTGGGCAGAGCACACATGTTATTTTATTGATATTCTTTAAATTAACAAGGCTGGAAAAGGTGTTTTTTTAAAAAAAAAAACTAAACTAGGTTTTTAAAAAGGTAGTGGAAGATAAATTGAATAGTTTTGCCAGATGTTTGGGGAAATGATCCCTCAGAGTATAACGTTGTAGTTTCAGATGCATTAAATCTTCTGCCAGTGTAGGATTTTCTTCTGTCCACTAAATTAGGTGTTTTCCAAGTCATACAAAAAAGCAAAAGTGACAATACTGGCAACAAGAAAAAAAAATTCTGTACAAGTATAAGTGCAATACTTTCTTTAGGCCAATTCAAAGGAAAAAAGTGTATACTGTTTGTAATCTCCTAATAATTTTTTCAGGTAAGTTAAATAAGGTAAAATGAGTTGTCACTGATCTGTGTATTTTAAACACATTTTTGGTACTACCATGGAATCAGGAATGGTTGCTGATGTAATAATAGAAAACACACACAAATTACTTTGTTTTCCATCCATGTTGCATATTTCATGTATGAGGAATATATATTAATCTGGAAAAAAAATAAATGTGACCAAATTTAAATTGAATTTGATGTTTAAATGTAGGTTCCTCAGCTGCTTGTTTTGGAATTAAGTCTTCATGTACAACTTGCTGAAATTTCTTAGCTCTCTAAAGGCTCTGCATATTGAAAAGATTGTCTTGTGTGCCTCTATCAGCTTCTAGATGACATCATTAAGACAGCAGGAGTTTCATTCATTTTGACTTGAGCAGAATACATGAGTAGATAGGATTTCATATACTGTAATTAAGTCAGCAGTTGGAGTATACTGTCATGACATTGGAAACCAGTGCAGATCAGCTGATGTTCACCAAAGATTAGCCACCCCACTCTTCTTTCAGTTTTATATAGAAGTCCTAAATGCTGAAGCAGACAAAAGATGTATCCAAATTTCTAGTTTTAATTCAAACTTGTGTATCTGCTGTACTATTTGTTGAAGGTTTTAATCCATTGTAGTTATTGACTGATAGTAATTGATTGTCTTTCTTTCTGACAGGTATAACCAACAGCTAAAAGCCCAGGAACTGGAGAAGCAGCAGTAGAAATTCTAGCTCATCTCTTTAAATCTCGGTTGCAAACATCTTCCCAAGGGACCTAGTCTTGAACTTGTTCTATTGTCTGGTGTGAATTTTTACTAAAATAAGTAGAACATGTTTTTCTAAATACCTAAAAAGCAGTCTCTTTACACTTATTAAAATGAAACCTTCGGTGAAACAAATACAGTAATTAAATTAAAAAAAATACAATAAAGTGTCTTTTTAAAAATATGCTACAGCCAGTATTTTGCAGTTATTCTTACAAATGCAAGTAAAGTGCAGTCTGATCCTACTCATGCAATTTAGTTGAGTCAGATGGCCTGAACCACAATCCAAGTTAAAAAGTTGTCCTTCCTACACAAGGTTTTACTTTTAAAAAAATCTACACACTTCTATGGCACAGGATAGAGTCATTTTTAAAACAATGCATATACATAGGAAGCTCTGTGGATTCCACTGTTTGGGAAACAAGTTTAACCGTAGCTTTAAAAAAATAACAGTCTCACATTATCAGAAACTGGTAAAGCTGATAGTTAAGTGTTTATTAAGAGATGTTACTGAGATAAAAGGAACTTGTGCTGCAGAGTGGCAGACCAAAATAACAGGGCTACTTTTAAGTTGTATGCTGCTGGTGGCATGCTAGATTATTAGCTCCTGATAATTTTCAGTGTGAAAAGTATATCCTTTCCCAGCAGACCACATATCTGCATTTTTGGTCAAAAACTGTTTCTCGCTTCCTGATAATTTTTAGGGGTTTTTTTTCCAATAGTAAGGTGACATTAGTGGTTGGGGTATTTTAAGGCATAAAATTGCTTCATGTGGTATCTTGAGTTGCTTGTGTGTTTCTTAAAAAATAGTGCATGCTCTGTTTTGAGGGGTCAGTTTCCTCACCCCTCAGTTCTACACCGCAGCCTGGATCCTAAGAATGGCGAGCGGCATGTGGGCCAAGGCTGGCCTGTCATTAGGTAGTGAAATGGCTGCTATGGAAAGATTTGGGGTGTTATGAAAGGGCAGCAAATTGCTAGTTGTTTAACTTACTATTGTATTTTTATCTCTACTAAAAGGTGCTTCGTGACATTTTACCTCAGGTACCAAAACAATTTAACTAGCCTTGATGTATGAGGGGAGAGGATGGCAGCATCGTTTGCTCTTATAAAGTTAAAACAGTTACAGATAAAAGTCCACATCAAAGCAAAGTTAATAGAAATAGACTTAAAATCAGTTTTTTAAAAAATGTATTGAGCTAGGCCTAATTCTTTATTTTGGCTTTCTACCAAACTACTGCTTAGGGAACTATCTGGTAGCATTTGGTTCACTGTTGGATGGTGCAGTAGTTGGGAATGAGGAATTGTGCAGGTGCTGTTGAATCCAAGCCACTGACTTAAGTTATTGGTATCACAACTCAGTCATGGCTAACTAAGAGATATCGGTTACTGTATTTGTAACATAAAGACAATTGCTACTCTAACTTTTCAAAGTTAAGAAGGGCCTAGTTCACATAAAGAATCACAGCTTACACAGTAGGTAAGAGTTAAAAAGTGTGGTGCCTGGCCAGTTGTGTAAACAGTGATACCTGTGCAATACAAGATTAACCATCAAGTTCTGGAAAAGTGCCATATGTTTTTGATCTGTGAAACTAACATGTTTGGCTTCTGTTGTGCTAAACTCCTTGGCCTAAATCCAATTGTCAATTCCAGCTTCAGTAAACTCATTGAATCAGTGGAGCTTGTGTAACTGCTGACCTACCATTCCACAAATGATTGAATTTGTCTACTCTAGGTGGGACTAATACCGTAATTGAGTTTGGACCCTTTAAGTGAGACAGTACTAACTGTTGAGTCTCAAAAGACTCAATTACCCTGTTGTAAACTTTGCTGTGCAACATGACCTTTCATGCAGTATTAATCATATATACTCATGTATAAGTCAAAATAATTATGTCAAAAAATCAACCCCCCCCACCAAACCTGGATTGATTTATACATGGGTCAGTGCAGTACTTCTGTCCATTGTGGTGACACTTCCGGCCTTTTGTAATTAAAAAAAAAATGGTGGCAGCTTCTTTGGTGCTTCCCTACCACAGCAGGGAGAGCAGAGGGGGTTGGTGAGTCTTTTACGGTTGGCTGTCTCTGGATGGAGTAAGCTCTTGCCTTAGCCTATCCCAGGAGAATCTTAAAAAGTGCTGACCCCTCCCACTCTACGCCCACACACCCCAGAGATCTGCACACCACCTCCCCCCCCCCCCCGCATCTTGCATCCCACCCCCGCAACAAGGGAATGTGTGTGCAGCCTTGGTAGCTCTGGGCTTAATAGGGACTGCAAGTCTTTTCCTTCTTATCTCTATGTGTTTGCGTGCACTCAGGGTGAAGGGCTTTTTTGGAGGCTCTTTTCAATTCATTTCTTCAGTGATCCTGAGTTCTGACATTATGAAAGTGTGGGCTGAGGAAAAAAAAAAGATAAAACTTTTTCCCACTTTCTACACACCATCCTTTTATTTGATAAACAATCACAATTACTCCCTTTGTACTTGCTACCCCATCTCCGTTTCAAAAGCCCACCAAACCGGCATTATTGGGGGGTGTTGATTCTGCCTCTTTTTTCACAGCTTTAAAATATTCCCTCCCCAGCTCTGTTCTCTTTTTAGGACAAGGAGGCGACTGTGGAAAAAGTGTTCACAGGGCTCCCAAATGGACCTGTGTAACCCCATTGCCTCCACTTCCTCTCAGGGCAGTTTCCCACACCCGAAGCCTCTCTCTGTGTCTCTCTTCTGGGTCTCCATCACTCATGGCTCAGTGTGTGTGTGTAGTTTCTCCCCTCCCTTGCACTGCAGCCCCTTCTTGCTGCCCTTGCTGTCACCCTGCCTACCCCTGCTCTCCTCCTCCCACTCTCTGCTCCCCTTTCTTCCCCTTCCCAAGTGAGAGAGCAAGGAAGTGTGTGCGTATCATAGAATCATAGAGATGGAAGAGAATACAAGGGCCACCCAGTCCAACCCCCTGTCATGCAGGCATACACAATCAAATCATTCTTGACAGCTGGCCATCCAGCCTCTGCATAAAAACCTCCAAAGAAGGAGACTCCACCACACTCTCTCTCTGGCTTTCCTTCGCAAACGAAGATTCAGGAAGGACTCATCCCACGCTTTCTGCAAGCGCGCTGATGACTAGAAAGGCCAATCCGAGATAAACAAGTCCGGTTGCAAAAAGCACAGCAGAAGGTCTCCTTGGGTGATGTTTTTGGGTTGTGATTCTTTCTGCGTTGTCGTTTCTCTTCAAGACTTGTTCGTCGTGAGTTCTCAAAAAATGCTGCAGCATTGTGGATAGTGCGTCTCCATGCCTCCCGATGTGAGGCCAGGGCAGACCACTGTTGGTGATCAATTTGGCCGAGCCTGAGATGTTGTTTCAGGGAGTCTTTGTATCGCTTTTTTGGAGCGCCCCTCTTGCAGTGTATTCCACTTCCGAACAGCGCTTAATGTCAGGAGGTTCTTCCTAATGTTTAGGTGGAATCTCTTTTCCTGTAGTTTGAACCCATTGCTCTGTGTCCTAGTCTCTGGAGTAGCAGAAAACAAGCTTTCTCCATCCTCAGGATGACATCCCTTCAAATATTTAAACATGGCTATCATGTCACCTCTTCTCTTCTCCAGACTAAACATGCCCAACTAAGCCACTCCTCATAGGGCATGGCTTCCAGACCTCCCACCATCCTGGTCGCCCTCCTCTGGACACAATCCAGCTTATCAATATCCTTCCTGAATTGTGGTGCCCCGAACTGGAGACAGTATTCCAGGTGAGGACTGACCAAAGCAGAATAGAGTGGCACTATTACTTCCCTTGATCTAGACACTATACTCCTATTAATGCAGTCTAGGATCACATTGGCTGCTGCATCACACTGCTGACTCATGTTCAGCTTGTGGTTCACTAAGACTCCTAGATCCCTTTTGCACGTACTGCCATCAAGCCAGTTAAGGTACAGTATTCATATCAAAAAGGAACCATTCCATATCTGAGTAGAGTGGTCAAAGGCCTTTTTGAATACCTGGGCAGAAAAAGATCTTTACTGCATTCTAAGTATATGTTTCTGCTACAGAAGAAAGGTCATCAGGTGTATATAGTAAGTTTGAATGAGATGAAAGATCTTTGGAACCGAGTTTCCAGCTTTTGCAGGAAAATATCCAACTGGACCACTAAGTAAAATAAAGAGCTATATGCTGGAAGGAACTGGCATAGATACCTCTGAATATTCCTTGCCTAAGAAAACTGTGTGAAATTCATGTGGTCACCATATGTTAACAGGCAACTTGAAAGTGTGCACACACACTCACATGCTTAGAGTGAGAAGCACAGGTTGGTTTTGTGATATAAGATCTCATATAGGTATGTGTTTGTGCTACTTTTTTTTTTTTTTTTTGCAGAACAGCAAAAATGTAGGGCACTGACATCGGTGATTGCTCAAAATATGAACAAGGCCATTACAGCAGAAAATTCTCTCTCAGCTATTTAAGAAATAGTAGGATGGAGGCATAACAGAGGCACTACTATGTATTCTACTTGCTGAGGTGAGGAAATGCCTCATGATAAATGTAATGAGTGTAGTGGGGTACTGCTTGGCGCTATTGTTCAGCTTCAGCTTACTGTATATATTTGAGTATAAGTCAACCTCATGTATATGTCAAGGACAGGTTTGGGGGCCAAAATTATGAATTTTGATATGACCCGTGGACAAGTCAAGGGTAAAACTTTGGGGCTCAGCATAGGGCTCCTTGGATCCATTCTGCAGGGGGGGGGAAGCACCAACCACCACTGCCATTTTTCAACAAAAATCCAGTTTTCAGTTGTCTTCTATAATTTATCTGCTTTAATCTAAAGCACAAGTGTGGACCTCCAGGTGATATTGGGAGTGTAATTCCCACCATTTGTCACTATTAGCTATGCTTGCTAGTCTAAGAGCATCTGGATGACCACAAGCTACCCACCCCTACTCTAGAGATAAATTCACACAATCGGGGAGTGGGGGCAGGGGGGTCCAAACCTAAATACACTTTAAGTAGATCTTTTGTGCTGTTTAGACAGCTACTTCTATAGCCTGAAGATTGATTTTAAAACTGTATCTTAAGAACTACTCATCCTTTAATACTGGATGGGACATTTAAGCAGCCTTGTTTGTAAGGGACTTTGGGTGAGTAATGATTGCTTATCATGGCTCCTTCTGCAACTACAGGTACATGGGAAAGCATGAGAATAGTCTAGAACTATCCTGCACTCTCCTCTGTTTCCATATTTGGTGTGTGAGAAAGACAAGGATATTTCAGTGTTTCTTTTGGCACTTAATAAATTGACACACAACAGACAATTAATGGAAAAAGTGTATTAAAATATTCACAAGAGTACAATAGAAAACATGTAAATATCTGATGGAATGTGTGTTCAACTTAGAAGTTAATACAAATCAAATATGACCACTAGTTCCTGATTTAATGTTAGCGACCACATAGAACAAACATTTTTTCCCCAAATTATACACCTATTTTATAGGTGTTTACCTCTTTCTCCCCCACCCCTCCAATTTAGCAGCATCATAGTGTGGTGCCCTTCATAGTGGTGCTCTCCAAGTAAGCCCACAGAGTCCTTTCTGCTCTATGCAGCAGTTGCTTTTGAAAAAGCGGGTGAAGGAAAGACAGTACAAGACAATTTCAATTCTGGTTTTTAAAAAGTGCAGAAACAAAGTAGAAAATGTGTCAATAGCTGCATTGTATTGAGCTGTATAGAGCAAAGGAATATCTTGAGAAGGTAGTCAAAGGTTTGGTGAGTTAAATTTCACAGCTGGGAGTCATTTATTAGATTTTTATCACCTTTCACAAAAAAGGGGCATTAAATACAGCACCATAGGAAAATTGCCCTTACCCATTATTGAGGTGTCTCCTGCATTTTAACTTGGAAACAAGTTTTCATAAAAGGGAGAAGTCCCACCTATCCAGTACAAATAGAACAATTGCAATTTTACAATGTTTCAGACAGGCACAAAAATATAAACAAGACTTGACAAACTTTAGGGCTCATCTGTCGATGACTGAACACCTGTTCACTTCACCAGGACTGGATGACACACAAAAGAAAGCATTTAAACTGCATATACAGAGCAAGTTGCAAGACAGAGGTCATCTACACTATATCAAAAAACTAAGACAAACAATTCCAGTTTTTTTCTATTCACACAGCACGTTGATACTGCAGATGCACAAAGTATTCTAGCAAGAGACAAAGCCTCATATACAAATGATATAAATTATGAAGCTCTCTCATACTTGGATTGCACGAAAACACTTCCCTTCATCCTAAAGGTGTTAATTGCTGCTTATGCTAGGACATCCTAATCTTCTCTCAACAATTCCTTAAATGACCATTGGTATGATCCTAACTTGCTGGTACTTCTATTTCCAGCCCCACCCTAGCATGTGTATAAGTACCTTGACTACTGAAGTGAAATTTCACGCATCTGATGAAGTGAATTTCAATCCATGAAAGGTTATAAAAAATATGTTAGTCTTTGAGGTGCCATAAGACATTATTGGTTTTGCTGCAACAGACAAACATGGCTACACTCCACTCTTGAAATGTTTGAAACTAGAAACATTAGCCTTCTAATTAGTTTGCCTAAAATAGGGGAAATTTCAGCAAAATGAATTTAAAACGGTTGACTACACTTCTAAATTAAGAGACTATTAAACAAAGGAGATCATAGGACACAAACTCTCACTTCAGACATTTGCATTAAAGGATGGTCAGGCCTGAGGTTCCACTACTTTTCTGGATGGAGACTATGGTTTGAAGTGTTAAGAAAAGCTACACTCAGTGGTGAAAACCCAACAGTGTACATCCACTGACTGAGGAAGCGCTGCTAGCAGAAACATTTCCCAGAATGTGTGGGGGAGGCTTGCATGGGGAGGGGGCTCACCCCCCCCTTTTGGATCCAGTGATGGGAGTGACTTCTGTCAGTGGATGCATACTTTCAGTCCTGGCCATTGCAATTCTTTTCTGGTCAAGCATCATTCAAACTCAGTGAATACTTCTTGTGCTTGTCAAATGGCTCCTTAATTTTGACAGTGGTAAAGAAATGAAGATGGGGGGACATTTTAAAATTTAAGTTTCTTCTGCACACTGAGCAGTATTTAAGCTCTACTGAAATGCTGAAGAACTGGAGTACATGCTGAAAATAAATGGTCAGTTTTGATGTTTTAAGGAATTTCCCAATGTACTACCATCAGACATCCCCAAATTATGGACCGTCATAGTGCCAACTCAAATTGCTGATGGCAATGTAATTAAAAAATGTCAAAGAAATGTCTATTGGATAAAGATTTTTAGAAAACAAGGGAAGTGCTGTATTTCCCTTGTAAAAATATGTTTCAAATAAAAGATTTTCTGAAATTTCAGATGTTATACGAAGCCTTGAATAAGAAGCTATTTTCTTCCTACAACTAACTCTACAGTTCATTTGGCTGCTGTGGTTAGCACTGAATTAAATTATGTACATTAATTAATAGCAGTTCAAATTTAAGAGCCTTCCTTATTAAATTGTTTGCATATATGAAACATCCACCCTTCTTGTTTCTGGTAGTGACAATCTATACATACCTTGCATTGGGGGACAGAGATATATATTTTTTCCCCTTCATACAGCCATGTATCTCTTACAAGAGGTAGCTCCAAAACAAGGATGGCCTATCTGGAGTGGTCTTCATTTTTATTTTTACTAGGAATCACAAGGATCTAGTTATGTGCTTTATATTTATGAAGCAAGACTGCTAATCAGTATCTCATAAAGTTAAGGCAAAGCTTATCGGTATTATGCGATTCTCTTAGTTAAGACTATGTGGTGTGCTCCTTCAGGCCAATTTTCATCCAATCCAGGATTCTTTGCAAG
Organism: Gambelia wislizenii; assembly: GCA_030847615.1. NCBI lineage: Eukaryota > Metazoa > Chordata > Lepidosauria > Squamata > Crotaphytidae > Gambelia > Gambelia wislizenii. The sequence goes on along the minus strand of JAUMIR010000003.1, from coordinate 310,535,713 downwards.
AATCCCAGCAACTCACCAAATATTAAGTGGTCTCCCAGAGGTTTGTCACTGGTCCATTAACAGACTGAAGTCTTCTACCCATCCGTGCTTTAAAGAGGACAAGCAAACTAGTAGTGACCAGTGTAGTGCACAAGAAGCTTTTAAAAGCACCTGAAGTTTTTTTAAATTTTGGTCAACTGAATAAAGAAAAGTGATGTAAGAGAAACGCAGTAAGCTGCATTTAGTAAAAGAATACCTTATAAATATTAAAAGTAGCATTATAAAACTAATAAGCTCTCAATTATGGGTGTATTAAGACTAGCATTACTGTAAAATTTAATTTATTTTTCTCGTTATCCTGGAATGAATCCACTTTCTTATTTGTGTACGCTCCTGCAATGTTAATGTTGGGAAGTGGGCTCTAGAATGATGGATTTGTTAAACTGCACTTCTGTTACTCCTATTAACGCTAATAAAATGTTATATACAATGCATACAAACTTGTAGGGTGGAGGATTGGTATAGGGAAGCTGTCAAAAACTCATCCAGTTCTGATAAAAGAAATTATGGCAAGCATATTCAAGGCCTCTATGATGAATGAGTGCATGTGTACAATTGCAAATATTCACCATTTCACAACAAAAAGACTCTTAACAATGGAAAATCAAGAGACTGGCCAGGAAAATGGACAGTGCAAGATTTCTCTCTAACCTAGTTAAATGATGAGATACAAAGTCTAAAACATACCCTAGGAAAGCTAAACCTGAGAAGATGAAATAGATGATGCAATACAAACTTTGCCATCTCTTTATTGTGATAGTCGCTAGCAGGCTGCATGAAACAAGACAACATAGATGAATCTTCAGAGTTGAAGATAAATGGTTCATTTGATATATTTTTCAGTAAGTCACTGCCCCGATAAGCAAATGTCGTAGTTTAAAGAGCTTAAAAAAGAGAGAAGGGAGTGTTGTCTCATATATACAACAGATGGCCACTGTCTGTAACCCATCTATACTACATGTTTGGATAAAGACAGTAACTATAGCTCTCAAACTATGGCAAATCTTGAAGAAGCCTTCACTTAACTTAAGCCAGAGGCAGCATTTCTTCTTTCAAGATAAAAAATCCACTCAGACATAGCATTTTCTTAAACCAAAGGAAGCTCCAGCTGACAGAAACAGTGCAACCCTATTCATATTTACTCAAAAGCAAGTCCCACTAGTGGAACTTATTCTCATAGTAAGTGGGCTGAGGATTGCAGCCCAATTATGTTACTGAGATGACAGGATGGAACACTAAAATGGCCACAGTATAGCATATGAGTCAATAATGATTTCTTTAATTATTCCATTTCTAAAGACCTGTTGAAAAACAAGACATTAAGGACGCATAGTAACTTACATCAAATTTAGCAGAGCCTCCCAGCATGCTCCACATTTGGGACAGATATAAAGCTTTCCCCTCTCAGCTCAGACAAATCTCAGTTTGGCTTTGCATAGCACTACCTAGCCAAACCTTAATTTAATCAAAAAGCAATCTCCGCCATTCAGAACATTTATGTGTTAAAGATGATATATTTTTAAAAAGATTACTGAGAAAATGCATAAGCAAAGAAACATGCAAGTTGCTTTAAAAAAAGAAGCAGCAGTAGACAATCTGCCTGAAACACTGGTGTGGAGAAAAGAGAGTAGAAAATAAAAGTGGGTTCTGAGGATTGTGTGTCATCATAAAACAAAGGCAGGGATGCAGAGTTCATCCCATAGCAAAGAAAACTACAAGCATTCTTGTTCTAAGGTAAATCTAGTCCAAGAACTAGTGTCAATAGGACCTTGACCCTATTCTCCAGAAATATTTAGTATTCCATCATACTTCGGGCTTGTCTATATGAGGCTATAAAATGTGGATTGATGCACACTAATGCCAATTCACAGCACCTTTCATTTATCTCCATGGTTTTTTTGCAAGATCACAGGCATGTGAAGCCATATGCATTTGTGTTCAAACAGGCATGCCTGCAAATCAAGATGGCAGGTGAGAGTGACTTAAACGCATTTTTATTGTCACCAGTTGCTGCCACCGAACAGTATGTGATCTTCCCCTTAAACAAACAGAAAAAAAGGCTGTTTCATCACCTCAGTGCACAATCGCTACAGAGAAAATCCAACATGGTGGTTCGGGGCACTTGCCTTGCCATCAAGCTCAGGCCCCTGCGCATGTCCAACCAATCAGATTCCCACCTCTGTTCTTATTGGGAATGCACATCAAAATGAATCAGTTGTCCCAACAAGTGGGGATGTGCATTTCTCTTGGAGTTTAATTTGGCAATTTTGCACTCCCCCTCCGAATACAGTGGATTGATTGGTATCCCATTTAGACAAATTGTATTCTCCTCAAATTCTTTGAGGAGCCTTTTCACCATATAGACAAGCCCTTCATGTCTTCCATGAAGTGCTCCCTTATGGCAGTGGAATGAAAAAGAGTAGTAAAAGATTACTGAGAATTTTAACCATTTTTCTTGCAACTGCAACATCTGATAGGTTTTTTTCTTTACCAGCAGCAGACAAATGCAAGAACTTTAAACAAGTCTTACTAAGATCAAGCTGAAGTTCCACCTAGCACTTCACTACCCTATTTTTTGTTCAAAAAGAAGGAATTTAATTTTTATTGCAGAAATCCTGCTGGACCCAGAAGAACTAGTCTTTAGAAATATAAAAGAGAAAGAGTAAAGTAAAAAAGGGACTTTTATTAATACTGTATTATTAAAATTGCCTACTGAAAATTTATAAAGTTAGAAACGCCATTTCATTTATGACTTTTCATTTAAACAAGACAAAGGTCAGTCAACGTCCTGAAGATAAAACTTTGACTTAAGCCAACAGAAAACCATGCTGGAAGTTGAAGGCAGGTAAAAGGTTTTCTGTCTGGTAAACAAGGATGTAGGAATGAGAGGTCAGGAGTGAAGTATGATCAAGTGAGTGTGGAAAGCACCAAATTAGTAAAAGGAATCATGCAGAAACAATTTTCATGTTCATTTCATCAAAAGGAAAAGAATCTGTAAAATTCAAAATATCAAATCCACTAGAATTTGATGGGTCCTGTACTGGGAGAAAGGCAGGATATAAATTAAATAAATAAATATAAATGAATAGAATATCCAGGAATTTTCCAGTTTTTCCACAGAACAACTAAGACACATTACCTAAAGGTGTTAAAATGTATATCTGCTTTCTTCCCCTTATCCTAAATACAAAAAAAAAATATTGGCAATTTATAAGCAGAATTCTTATAGTTCAACATGCAACATTGGTCTCATTTCTGTACGATTAAATAAGACTATTTACACACAATACATATATAATCTCTTTCTCTCTGTATACACATGCATTGGTCCTAGCCTAGGCGTCAAAGGCCACATGTGAGTTCTCTGGGTCAACTTTATTCAAGCGATTCCAGTTTGAATTTTTGTTTAGCTTTGGGTAGGCTGGGATCTTCTCAGTTCTTCCGAATATCAGCATAGACCACAGACTCTGACTTGATGATCTTGTCACTGTAATGCCCTCCGGAGTGATCTAATTGTGCATAAATTACTGGGCCCTAAAAACAGACAAAAGTACACAGTAAGCAAATAAGAAGATAGCATATTTCTATTACCACACTGCTGGGAGGCAGAATCTATATAAAACCTTAGTTATCCACAACTTAAGTAGCTAGATGAAACCTCAGAGCAGGCAAAACTCATCAGATGTATGAGAGGTTCTGCCACATTTTCTTTTAAAATGATCTACACAGAAAATATTCCAAGTTAGGTGGACTTTTGAAAAGTACCAGTCTGCTGAAAAAAAGCAGATGTAGAATTATTATTTTAAAATGTTGGCTCATGGAAGTCTGGCAGTTCATTCTTCAGGCAGATGCAGTAAAATGCAGTTTAAAAAAAACACAGCTGAGAATGGATTTCTATTTCAAGAGAGCATAGCAAGCATTACGAGTCCTGCTAAAACCAGTTCATTCAATAGGTTCCATTTGTCCCCCTGTGCTAAAACAGAAATCTGCAATGATGTTTCACTTCAAGATGTATTGGTACTTGTCTTTACAGTACTGAACAGAGATGTGTAGCTCCTCACACTGCAGTGCAACTTGATCATCTTCAGTTTCTGAATGCTACCAAGTTCTAGAAATTCTGTATCTCTCTCTCTCTGTCTGCAATATCCTCAAATGTGATGTAATAAGAAAAATCCTAGAGTAAAAATACCTGCCTAACAACATCTACACCACTAGATGGCAACAATATTTATGAAATATCAGAAGACAAGTCAGAAGAGCTGAAGAATAACGCATAACTATTTACATTTAATAAGATTATGTAACCCAAAAGAGATCAAGCCTAAAGAGGGATATTCTTAGAATCCTCTGACCCTAGAATTACAATGACCAATTTTCAGCTGGCCAGCCATTTGTTTGCTATATCTGCTAGACCAACTCCCTGGAGTCTGTGCAACGTGTTTATCAGAAGTAGCCCATACAGGATTACAAGATGGGTAGGAGATGAACCATAAAATGGTCTCTATTTAGGCAGAACACTGAAGTAGGTTTTTACTTAATGGATCAACCGTACATATAAGAAAGAAATTTAAAAGAGATGGTAGCTAAGACTAGACAGGTTATGAAAAGAGGGTTAAAACCAAAGAGAAAGACAGAGCAAGAAAAGAACATTGTTATTTTTAAACTGAAAAAAATACAAAGCATTAGATATCATCCACTAGCTACTTAGCTCACCAGTGACTTTCAAAACATTTCTAGACCTCAGAAAGTTTCTTGCAGAAGCCATATAATGAGTCATCCTCTGCACATTTATAATCCTTTTTGCTTTACAACTAAATTTGTTTTTCTTTTATACAGGTTGAGCATCCCTAATCCAAAAATCCAAAATGCCCCCAAATCCAAAACTTTCTGAGTGCTGACATGACACCATGAATGGAAAATTCCATACCTGACCTCGTGTGACAGGTCACGGTCAAAACACAGGTGCACAACAGTTTATTTAGCATCCCCGAGTGGGGGAAAAGACTCTCACATTCTCCCATTCAGCTGTGATACATACAGTGAGCCCACCATATGCACAGGCATTTGGTTCCAGGACCATGTGCGGAGACCCCAAAATGCAGATGCTTGAAGCTCCTTATTTATACAATGACATAGGGCAGCAGTGGAGGCAGCGGCAAGCCTTGGCCACCAGGCATGCATTCTTCTGGTTCCCCCATCTCCAGGGAACCTGCCAGCCAGCCACTTCTGCCTTCAAGGCAGTGGTGGAACTCCTACTCATTTGTTCACAAGGCAGAAGTGGGTGGCTGGTGGACTCCTCTGAGATCTCCAGTACAGTACTGTACTATTTTTCAAATATTAGGTCCATTATATTCTCAGTCTCTCTCCAGCCTTGAATGAGATCTATTCATAGATACGTGAGGTTCTATGAAATGGCAGGAGACAATATTCATGCCAAGCACCATGCTTGTATTCCCACCATTTCAGAGTTCCACTATGTTTAGGCAAATATTCCAAAATCTTAAAAAATCCGAAATCCAGAACACTTTTGGTCCCAAGCACTTTGGATAAGGGATACTCAACCTGTATAATGTTATAAATTTCTCCCTGACACTATTCCAGTCTTTCTACTCTATCAGACTATTAGCCTTTTAAAAAGTGTTTGCCTTGGACTTATCTTTTTGAGGCATTTCGCTACCTCCTACTGAATTACAGTATGAGGGGAAAATATATTCACATAAGGTGTATCTGTTTGTCCATAACATGAGAAAACCACCAATCTCATCCAGGAATTTAGAGCAGAGCTATTCAAAGTGGTTGTCATGATGGAGTTCCCATCATGCTGCCACGAGGTTGACTGCAACTCCCATTGTTCCGCCAGAGAACTACAATTCTCTTTATTTGCAAACAGCATTGTCTTGTCAACATGGCATCAGGTAAGGAAAGGATTAATGGAAGGGACGGTCTAAAACACCACCTCCACAGAAGCTAATGAGATGACATCATCAATGACATCACGTCACCAGACCAGAAATAGCCAATCACAGCTCTAGACCCGGGAACTCTAAGATATAACTGCTTTTGTGTGAAGCCATTTTGCCAGACTGAGACCACGTGGCCTTGAACAAAGACAAAAGGAGTCTCTCTATACTCCAGCCTGGGAGAGCCAAAGGCTGGACAATGGCTGGTAGAGCAAGCACCTGGCTTACCTCCCAGCTTTCCCTGATACCATCTGAAGAAACAGACTGCAAAGCAGTGAGTAGGATTTTTTAGGGCCTGTTTAGGTCGCATTAAGGAATTCTTTTAATTTCTCCAGCTTGGTTGGATGTAGCTAAATTTAGTGATTCAGTGTTAGAATAACTGAATGCTTTACCTGTAATATCTATTTCTGTAACTGTAAGATGCCTGGGGCATGGAAGAGCCTGCCTCATGGGAGATTGTCTAACTGAACTTGCTTGAATAGTTTTCTTAATCTTCCTATACACTGATGCTGCATGTGTCTATACCTCTTGGTTTCGCTACAATGCTCTGTCTCTCTGGGGATAGGAGGGAAGAGTTGGTTGGTTCACAGTGGTGGGTAGTTCCCCTGGGGTCCAGTCTCCTAATGGGCTGGCTATGAAGACTTCACTGGATGGTGGAAGCAAGTTTGGACTGTAGGGGGTGCCCTGAAGTGAGACTATTGGGGTTACCTCTACAAGCAAGCTAATCTGGGGGTTCCAAGGCCAGAGAGCCCCAGTTTTAGCTTATAACATGGTGGCAGTGGTGCAGTTGTCTGTCTGCAGCGAGACAGAACTAGCTGTAATCGACAAGTACAAATACCATGCTGGTCCCTGGCACACTGGAGGGAAAAGCCCTACCATTCCTCCACATCAATAAGTTAGGAAGCATTGATATAGAGCATTTGTGGATCCAATTGTAACTATGTTCGATCAGCATACATTGTATCTAGTTTAAAATCATTGAAAATTTTACTCTGGAAGTATCCCACTAAAGGCTACTGAGAACACATTACATTCAATTTTTAGATGTTCTGTTAACTTTCCAGGAACTGTGTACCCTTAATCTTAACAGCAGAGCAATAAGGAGGTTTTGGTGGATGTACTACATAAGAAAGAAAATGTGCAAATGTATCTGAATCATAGAAAGGAGATAGCATATATGTTTTGCCTTAAGAACTTATGAGCAGAATGTTTTACTGTCAATATTCTATCTGTTTATCAAACAAGAAGCCTGGCTTCAGCAGGCTTCAGCTCATCATTCAGACATGCTCTCTGGAATAGTACATAATTGGGACAAAGTTTTCAAATTTAGCTGTTAAGCATACAGAAAACCAGATAACCAGTCAGGTCCACACTAAACTGGAAAACACTCACAATTACTACAATCAAAATGAATAAATGCTATACAACCAGACAGACTGGAGAAAGGAATGATAACCACTGGAACATTTTATGTCAGGCAGACATGCATTGTTGTGAGACGCTGATGCCTCTAATGAATTTACTGATAAGGAGAAAAATGAAAGCAAGCTTGATGAGCAGTCAGCAAGCCTGATGACTGAGTTAATCCAATGAGATGTAGATTCCATGCATGCTGTTTGAAACACAACTTTGGGCAATAAACTTCCTACTTTCACAACTGGCAAAAGTAATTAAACATATAGAAAAGTAGTAGGATATTAGTAGACTGTGGTTAAGTAGTTTGCAAGTTGCTACTCTGCTTGTTTAAAAACAAAATATTCTACTGAAAAGTATTTAACTTTATCAGGTATTATCTCTCACTCTTCTTTGTTTTTAAAACTTCTATCATAATCTTAACAATATCAACATCCCAGAAAACTGTCACTGACATTCTAATTTCATTACATGGTTGCCTTAAAATCAGAGGATTACTATTAGATAGTGCCCTAATTCTAAAATACCCCACAAGACCATCATTTGACTGCACTTGGTGGGTTTTATTCATACAGCACCTAAAGGTTTTCCAGATGCAACAGTACAGAGGCTTCTTGAGAAATTCAATCTTCTCTGCCTAAGAAAGGGGCAGATAGCCTTACCCAGGAACAGAAACAACCTGGATCTCAAAGGAAGTTGCTTTTTCTGTTGCTAATGGAATTTAAGATTTTATTTCCTCAACCTTAACACTACTCTTTGTCTCCCACAGCCCACATGGCCAAAGAGAGGAGTGGCCTTTGCCTACACAGATATCCCTGCAGACCATCTTAACTGACAACAAAAACAAGATCTTGAGAAAATGTAGGCCTGTGACTCTAACATCTTAAATTTTTCTTATTTTCCGGTATGATTTTTAACATCTTTGCCTCACTGAAGAAGCCAGTGGAGCTTTGAAAGCTTGCATCATGTATTTTGCGCATTTTTTTGTTGGACCAATGAAAGTACCACTGTTTTTTGGATTTTGGACATTATTGTATTTTGCTGGTCAGTATGCTTGCAGAAAAGGGGTGGAGTGTTCTGTGTCCAGCATTGAAATGCTGTGGGCTACTGTAGGTGGGATGGAATTCTATCCCTCCTCTGCCCGCCTCCAGAAGGCTTAAGTTTCTTACTAGTTAATCTGGAGCATTATTTACAAGGGTGTAATAAGCAACTTTAACCAAGCAAAGAGTGCTACCAGGGATGAACTGTCTTGAAACCTAAGAGTACAGTTCCAAAGAACATTCCTTTACGAAGTGTACATGATAATTTGCATAATAATGCCAAGTTTCTATAAAAATAGATCTACAAAGCCATCTAGCTGCCTCCTCATTTTGAAGCACAACCTCATAAACATCTTATGAAAGGCCACTTTGCTAAGAGATTTTTCAAAAATCTTCCTTGCTTAAGCATCTCATCGTCGCCAAAGAGGTTCTCAATTTATGTAACCTTGGGGGGAGGAGATAACTTTACATTGATATATTTTAAATCTTTAATCTTACAAGAATAAGTTGCTTCTGTTACCTCACAATATCCCCCAACCAACATTTCACATCTCCGGCAATATTCTCTACCTCACTGAGGTTTCCATGAAACTCCACACATATCAGAAGTGGGCAACTGTTAGGGGTAGAGGGCTGCACTGGGTGCTCTCACACACTTTGGAGGGCTACACAGAAACAGCCATTTTTAAAATGTTTGCCCTTAAATGCCACCTGGGGGCATGAGGGGCAATTTTATCTTGGGGGGGTAGCTCCGGGCTGTTCTAGCCCAGGAGATGTTTTTTCTCCATCATTTCTTATTGGAAAAAGGCCTGTCCTGGACCACCAAAAAAAAGCAGGACACCCCCCCCCCAAAAAAAAAAAAAAATTGCAGCCCCAAACACACACACTTTCTCTCTAGAGAGGGCATTTGAGGTCAAACAGTTTTTTTATTTTTATTTTTTAAAGTATTGGGTTGCCTGGAAGCAACAAAAGTAGCCTTGAGGGCAACATGCAGCCTCCATTTTCTCCACGTGATGTATATCCATGTAATCTGCTAAAACAGCATCCACTTCTTGTTGGGCAATACTCTAAAACTGGTACCGGTATATCCAAACAGCAATTAGTACCCAGTGGTCTTTTAAGTGCTCGGCACTTGTGATGGGAAGGAAAGACAACAATGACATGCCAAAGATTAAAAATACTATTGGCTCTGGTAAAAGGTCATTGTAAGAGTGATTGATATGAAATAGTTAGGATAAATAAGATCACAGGATTACAGTTGTAGGAACTAAAGGGCACCAGCAAGCCTGTAGCACAAAGAAGGACAATCCTTTCACTTCTCTACAGATCAATCAACATTAGATAGATAACTCTCCAGGATCCAAAAGGTACATACAAGTAGGCTACTGTAGCATAATAAATGCTCTCACAGCAGCAACTCTACCTTTACCAAGACTAACTAGTGGCCCTATTCAAATCTTTTCAGTTTTCCTATAAGTATCAAAGCCAACAATTATATTTCTGGAATACTAGAGACCTAGTACTTCCCATTCATTCAACTGGGTAGCTTTCCTGTACAGATACTTGTCTGTTTGCAATGCTTTCCACTACAAAATCTCTTCCTCCCCTCAGCAAGAACATCACCTTTCCTGTCACCTACGTGGTCTCCAAGTTAGGTTCTCAAAGCAGCATGATGCCATTTACCTGGTGTGATCGGGTGGGCACGCTGTTTACCAGACCCTCTGTGTCGGAGGGGGACTTCCGTGGAGCCTGCTTAACTGGAGACACCAAGCTCTCAGAGGTACTGCAGCTGACGAAGTGGCAGAGCAGAGTTTGCAGGACAATGTTCAAGAGTAAACACAAAACAAAACAAAAACAAAGGCAAGTGATGGCAGGATGATATGGCATCTTATGCCAAAATAAAGGGTGATCTCAGTGAGTGACAGACAGCTCATACATCCTCTCTGTATTTCTGTTCAACACAGTCATCTCTTCTTTCCTCACAAGTGTATCCAATATAGCCTTAGGAGGGAAGATTTCACAAGAACTACATTCCCAGGAACTGCTAATCTCTATCACATGAGTGACCCTGCCAGGATCTATGGATATAGTTCCTTGCCATATGTGTCTAAGGCATCAGAATTCACTTCCATGTAACTACATAACTAAAGATTGTTTCCTTTCTAAACAGCCCTTTCTACTGGCTACAATTTATGTTGCAGGAGCCAGAACAGAACAGCTCCTCAACAAGATTTCACCTGAAACAGCTATGGCACAACTTTTAAGTACCAAATTAAATCATTTTTATTTTCTCAGATATTTTAAGGGCATGTCTTTTAAGTACTTGAAGAATGCTGTATTTAAGAAACATGAAATGAAGTTTTTAATAATGATTATTTGTCTTATATTTTATTATTGCAATTTGTTAAAATCAGTATTGGGAACAATCCTAGGATAAATATTATGAAAAATAGCATGTTAAATCAATGAATAAAATTTCATTACTGTGTTTTCATGGAGGATGCCTTATTCTGTGAAGTCTTAAATCCTTTAATAAATGGAACAGGAGTCTACTTTCATTTATCTAATACAGCTGCCCCTTCATATTCGCTGGGGTTTGGTTCCAGGACTGCCCGTGGATACCAAAATCTGTGAATACTCAAGTCCCATTATATGCAATGGCATAGCAAAATGGTATCCCTTATATAAAATGGCAAAATCAAGGTTTGATTTTTGGATTATTAATTTTTTAAGAATATTTTCAAGCTGTGAATACTTAAATCCATGGATACAGAGGGACAACTGTATATTGAGTTTCCTGTTGAAAAAAAGGCCACTGGGGTAAATATCTAGCTTTACCCTAGAATGGGTGGGGGGCTCACTCAGTTAACTCCCTTTGCTTAGATCAACCTTTCTCCAACACGTTACACTCCAGATGTTTTGGAATACCACTTGTAAACCTAATTGTCCACAAGGGTGGGAATTGTAATCCAAAATGTCTAGAGGTCACATCTTGAAGAAAGCTGCCCCTATTTTTTTCTCTCCTGCACAACACATGCATAGCATATACAAGCACACATGGATCATGACAGTATGACAATGACATTAAGCAGAATGCGGTTCCCCGCAAGCCACTGTTTTCTTTTATCCAACAGGAATATTTAAACATTTAAAAAGCAGACATATGAGATATGTAGCAGTACACAGGGAACTACAGTACTGAGAAAAAAAGATATGTCAATACCAGCAAATGGGCTTCCATTCTTACTGGGACTGAACACAAGGTCAGAAAGAAAATAAAATGCTTGGAGCTCTTTCTAAGATTTCGTGAAATTTTGTACAGATCTCAAACTATTCCTGAGAAAGATCTGTGCATACAGGAGTTTTAGTTATTTACTTAACACTATGTGATTCTTCTCCCCTCACAGTGTACAGAGTCCAAATCCCTGCCCCTGTTCATGCACATGAGTTTGCCGCCAAGCAATGGGGTACTAATTCAAAAGGGAATTAACACTGCTGCCACAACGGAAGAAATGAAACAACAAAACTGAAGCAAGTAGATGAGATGTGCTGCCCCTTCACCAACAGTCTACAGAACAGAATTCCAGCACAAGTGATGGAGTTATGTTAGATGGGTAGCCAGCAAGGGAGGCAGAAATGTGCACTTACACACACACACACACACACACACACAAAGTATCAAAGAGCAACTACCGATGTGATTAGTTACCATGATATATAGTGGGACTGGAAGAGGAGACCCAGCCCTGTTACATTCCCAATCTTGCGTCTATATCAGGATCTCTGTAAGTAGAGGAAGATAAGAGCAGGATTCGATCCCAGTACACCAGAGCAGAAAGGAAAAAACCAAAATGTCAGAGCAAGAACAGAAGTTGTGATATTGCCATGCAAGGGTTTCCACCACCACCCAAATCAGTCCATTTTAAACCAATAGTGTTAGTTTCGTTTAGCAATTAAAGTAAAAATTATAATTCTAGGACAGACACACCTTCTCACTTAGTAATCAGTGGAAATATGGAGCTGGTATAGTCAGTGAAAGCGCTATTATTAATGTTTACATTGCTGAGAAAACAATAACAGCAGTAGAATAATTTAGTGCAAAGATATTATTGTCCCAAACTCTTCAAGTGGCTTTCAGCAGTGACACACTGGACAGAGAGTTAATTAATCATATTAGGCTTTGGGATCCTAGTGTGCAGATCAGTGTAAACTGCCTTCAAGCTGTTATGGAAAGAGCGCATGCAGAAAGGAAACTAGGCTTTCCACACTGAACTCTTGGGTTTATGTAGCAGATTGCTGAACTCACTCAGTCTTACCACTGACCTCTGCTGCAAGCCCTCTCTATGATCTTCAGCTGAAAAGAAGGTATAGTAGGAAAAGTTGCCAATTAAAACACACCTATCAAGACCTGGATTTTTAAAGGCTTTACTGATACAATTCACTGGATCTACAAAGATCAGGAAAGAGTTGGGCAGTGAAATGACAAATCCCTCTAGAATAGACATGATTTCTGCTTTTTGTGCATAAAGGTACACTTCTGTTTGAGTTAAGTGATAAAGTAAAGGAAATAAAGACCCACCACCATGTCACAAAAGAAACCCATAAACAATTTTTTCCATGGCATTCAAAAAGCCCTGGATCAAATTTCTATAACTTGAAAGCTCTCAGCAATAAATGCTCCTCAAAATGAAATTAAGTGCAAGAAAAAAAGGAAGTCATGCAAATGGTGAAGCCAGTGAAGAAAGCAGAGGGATTGTTTTCCCAAAGCTGGAGTTGGAAACCTCTGGCAAGCAGACTGTTGTAAAGGAGTTGGCAGCCATACCTCAAACTCAGAAATCAAGTTGTGCAATCCAAGATGTAGAAAGCCTCCAGCAATTTACCTTTATCCTGGGAGCTTCAAAAGCCCCTTATTTTTGTAAGTGGGAGAGAGTAGGACTGCCTCTCCAGACAGCTTGTGCTATACTCTTTCCAGTCAATAAATACAAGAATATCTAGCAGGACCTGTATGCATGTAAAGGGGCAAAGTATATGCACAATAAAGTTAAATTTGCTTAGAGAGAGAGGTGTGTCCCAGACGTCATAATTTTAGTAATGAAAACAAAACAAACAAAAATACATTAATTGAGAACAGGACTAGGTCCTCCTGACTCTGGCCTTTAAAAAAAGAAATCTAAGCAACTAGTAGGAAAATATCTTACCCAGAGTAATGCTTTTTAGAATTCTTCTTTCTGTACACGACACACACAATAAGAATGATGAGTAAACTTAAGCCCAGAACTCCACCAATGCTTATCCCTGCCACAAGGGTAGGGGTAAATAAAGGCAAGTTTCCTGAGGGGAAAAGAAAAGTTTTGGTTCAGTTGGCTTTATTATTAAATTGTTCAACACATTGCACTAAAGTAAATGGTTAGCCTCTATTAGAGTAGACCCATTAACTAAACAGGACTTATGTAAGTATTGACTTAAGTCCATTGATTCAATGGGTCTACCTTAGTTGAAACTAACAAGTGGATTTAATCCCTTATTCTTTTTTTTTAATTCATTCATTAAATATGTGGTAGCCACTGTATGTCTGTGGCTCTTTTTATGTACAAGATCTGAAGTTCACAAACACAGTGGCATAAACACAAAAGATACAGAAAAATCCAATAATAATCCTGGTTAGATGCTAACGCCACAGGATCTGTAGCATGACTGAAGTCCCAAGATGGAGTCTTCGAATTTGAAAAATCAGATTGAGGTACACTGGTACCAGGTTTACCTTTAAGGATTTGGAAATAGCTGGCTATCTCCATCTCTTCAGACCAGGAATGCGCAAGTTCAGAAGATCTAAGGACCAGTTTTCAGACTGTAGGACCTTCTGCAGGGTGCACTAAGCCCCCCAAATGCCATTTCAATCAGAAAAAATTAAACTACAAGTGGATGCAAGTCCGCTTCTGCTTTCTTTCTTTCTTTTGCATTTTGAGGGTTTTTCAAGGCCCTCTGTCTGACCAAAATTGCTACTCCTGAACAACATGGAGACTTTTGTCCCCTCCTGCATTGTACAAAATGCTGCCAGTTACTCAATTTTCTCTCCCTAAACTTCAAATCTGAAGTGAAAATAATAAGCATACTCTAAAACGTTTGTTCCTCTCTTATACTAAGTTTCAATATTTTTTTCAGCATATAGAGAACTTTACAATTAATCCCTCATTCTCCTAATGGCAATCCTATGAGGAAGAAAATGAAAAAACAAAACAAAAACAGGTGGACTTGTGTAAGACCACCTACTGGAACCATTTCATGCTTCAACATTATGTACTCATTTATGCATATGACAATATAAAATATACATGCCTCCTGTAAAGTGTGAAGGGCATGTGTACATGCAAGACACTGTATGTTCTTTGAAATACTCAGTAGCATCTATCAGGAAACAATTAGGCCCTTCTATCCATATATTCTTATGAAGCATGTGGCACATTTTACACACATGTCCATTGTACTTCAAAGTTGGCATTTCATGAAAGAAGGTTAATCAGAAGGCAGGGCATTACATGGGGAATATAGGATATGATACATGAAGCTATTGGTATCCATATCAAAGATAAGTACACATATATGTACATTTATATGTACACAATAGGTAGATGATAGCATTAGAATATCTGTGGAACTATTTTGTCCTAGGGGACAGACTGCCTGTTGGAACACCCCCTGTGTTGAATAACATCCCTTCCCACTTGAAATCCCACCCCTTGCCCAAAGTCAGACACCGCTGCCTGACATTGCCAGTTTCCCACCAATATCTGGCATGATCAGTGCTGTTTTTCTTCATTGGTGTTTGGAGAAAAAAGCCTTTCTCCAAGATTCATAGAAGAATAAAAGGGAGTATGGGACACCTGAGAGAAATACATATTCACACTGTAGCTTCATAGGTAAGGGTGTTCTTTAAACATTTCTGTCTGGGCTTGGGTTTAGTGACTTAAGCCTTCAACTGATGATGAGGTTTTCTATTTTGTTCCACTTGTTCTTTAATTGACAGAAAAAAAACACTTTATTCCTAGGGCAAAATAATTTCAATACAAGGCATCACAACCACAACACTTAAGTGAAGTCTAACTAAACAAAAGCAATTTCAGTGAATAACTTATGACATAAAAAATTCTCTCAGCCATTGTTACACACACTCTTACCAGGGACTACTATACCTCTCTCCACAACTCTGACTTTAATTTCTCCTGGAGTGACAACTATATCTGGAGGGTTCTTGACATCACAGATGTAAGTTCCATTGTCCTGAAACTGCATGTTTGCTATATTGATAGATGCATCTTTCTTGTTCAGGTCTCCAGCCCAGCTGCTTCTGTCCTTAAATTGTGTACTTTGCCCAGGATATGCTCTCCCATTGGAGTAATAGAAGAACTGTTATCAAGAACACAAAAGTGTCAGAACCCTATTTTTAACAGTATGCAGTTAATTATATCACATTATCATGTCTGCTAAACTTCTCCAATACCCAAACTACAAAGCACATGTAACTTGAATTCCAAGGTCTGACCGGATCAAAGAAGGATACCAATTTTAATTTGTAAAGAAAGAGATCTGATGTGTGGCAAAATTTATATTATGTGCATCTGCTTGTGTTAAATATGGTGGGGGGGGGAACAGACTGTGATAAACAGCCACAGGAAGTAAGAGGCTCTTTAAACTGAAGCTTGTGTCTGACAGAGATACCCTGTTTATAGGTGAGTGACTGTTACTGTGCTTTGACTTCCTAAGTGAGTGGTTGTTCTGTTTTTATTTTATGTATTTAGAATGGAAGAAAATATCCAAACAGTACAAAGCTGATCAGGAAATTACAAACTTCCCATGTCAACTGACTAGTGTAGAATGTCCAGACAAAGATGTGGGGTGGGGGGCAGTTTACATCACTGATTGGGCGCTGGATTGGGGGCTGTCAGGATGCATAAAAAGCAGGACCAGGACCAAGCAAAGCTGGAGTTCAAGCAGGTGATAGCTGATGAAAATACCAGGCTGTGAGAAGAGCTCTGAAGAAAGTGATTTGGTCTGAGGAAAATAGGAAGCAGCAAGTGGTCAGCAACAGGACCCAAGCTGAAATCATACACAAGAATACATTTCTGACTAGGGTAAAGTTTGGAAGGGGAAATGACAGTAAGAATTAGAATCTTAGCTTATTCACTATTCAAGGTAACCGTTACAAACAGCATTGATAATTATTAACATTTATTAGTATATAAGAAACAAATGCAACTGAGTACATACATTTAAGTTAATATATTAATATTTGTTTAAATAAAGAAATATATCTTTATGTATTAAATCCACCTTCCTTTTTTTGTCCTGAACCTAAACCCAGCTGCTTAAGGCAGGGTTAGTGGCTATCTTATGGTGACAGCAGTAAAGTCTCTGGACCCAGTAGTGAAGTAAGTCTAGAACAGAGGTTGATATGCCACATCATTAGAGATAGGGAGAGCTGATTTCCCATCCCTTGAGAAGACCAAGAGTAACACAAGGGGAATTCTGAAAGTAGTTACAAGCAGCCAGGGTAAGATACACCCCATTCCATTCAACCCATGTCCCTGTTGTTCTCACAAGTGTCTTTTGGACCTATAACTTCCACCACAGCAAAGATTCTGTTCTCACAGTTTTTTAGTACTGCTTTAACCAGCTACGAAAACAGAATGTCAAACCCAGCACAAGTGGCACTGGTTCAAACAAACTCTCATCCAAACTCGTCTTTTGCCAGCAAAACATTTTGAAGTATACTGTCCTTGAGGACAAGCAGAATATGATGAACACTGTGATGTCATGCCAAAACAGCAGACAAAACACACATTCTTACTAGTAATGATAGAGAACAGGAACAAACAGGCACAAAATGCCAGGAAAATATGTAACTACTTGAAGCAACAAGCTCTTATGCAAATGTAGTCTTATTTCAGTCACCACCTCTTACCGACACAGAAGTTGTTGATCCCTCTGCTTGAAAGCTCCAAGTAACGGAAGCTGCACTGCTGATCACTTCTGATGATGCAAACGTACATGGAAGTTTTGCCTCTGTTCCATTTTCCACAGAGAGTTCTGCTGGTGTGTATACATCCACAGCTGAAACCTGGGCTATCAAGAATATTACAACCATCAGAAGGCAAGATCCTTATTAATCAGTACAGAATGATAAATTCAATTTACATTAGAGAGCTAGGCATATACGTGCATAACAAGTCCAATAATCTAAGAGAAGCATCCTATTAAATAGAGATGTAGACAAAATACCATACTTAGTCCATTCTGGAGACTCCAATTATACTTCCACTTTTGTTTGGTGTAGGGCATTATATAAATTTGGTCCTGAATATTGAGCATTGAACATTTTCCAAATAATTGAGAGTTGGTTAATAACACTTAGGAATGGTACCTACAAGTACTAGTAAACAATAGAAAATTAAATGTCTCCAATGACTGAAGAATGGTTATAAAGGACTAATCAAATAATTAAAAGAACAGTTGTCATTAGTAGAAAGGAAGCAAATCTCACAATTCTTTATTATTAAATCAGTGAAAGTTAGGAGAAGGATTAGAGAACAAGATTACCTCCAATCAGTAGCCCACTCTTTGGATTTTGTTACACTGCAGAACTTCATTCATTCATTCATTCATTCAATTTATATGCTGCCTTTCTCCCGGAGTGGGACCCAAGGTGGCTCCAAGAGACAGTAAATTAAAAACGTTTACAATAAAATTTTTAAAAAACAATTAAAATCACCACATAAAAACAGTATAAAATCATTTTAAATACTGCTTAAACAAAAAAAAAAAAAGTCTGCCTGCTGGCAAAAAGAAAGCAGAGAGGGGGCCAGCCTAGCTTCCTGATGAAGGGAGTTCCAGAGGATGGAAGCAGCCACTCAGAGGGCTCTCTCTTGTGTTCTCACCAAGGGAGCCTGTGATGGAGCTGGACTGAGAGAAAGCCTCTTTACATTGCCACTTTAATTAGTATGAGAGAACTACATACCACAGAGCTATCTATATAAAGTTGTCTGGAAATGAAATGGTTCCCTTGGAAAGGGAATGGATAATATTCATACAGTTTAATGCAGGGGTAGGTAAATCACAGCCTACTTGCTATGTGTGGCTCTCAAAACTGTTTTTGTGGTCCTCAGAAATCCCCACCAAAAATCGGGAGAAACTGCATCAAAATGCCTCCCACCGTCCCATAACCTCCAAAAGTTTCCCCTATCTAGAGTAAAGGGATCAGTGGGCCATGGCATTCAGTTGGAGTTAGCATCTTTTTACAATGGTGGGGCCTAGAACACCTCTGAAGACCACTCAACATTGGTCCCTTCAATTCCTAGCAAAGTGCACCCTATCTAACATCCCCATGTCTTTTCCAGTCATCTATGTGGTCAAGATCAGGAATCTAATAACAAAGTATACAGAGTGCTCTCTTGATAACAGCTTTCTGAAATAACCTGTCATCTGATTTGGATAGATTTCCTTCAAATTTATTACCACCAAATCCAGATCAGAAAACAAATAATAATAATAACAATAATAATAAAATTATTTCTATCCCACCCCTCTGCAACGCAATCGGGGCGGCTTACAATATAAAAACTCCATAGTCACAGTACCCTAGCCCATCCACCCCTTAAAATAATATTAAATTATAAAAGATTAAAAACATACAATAATTAAAAATATATAAAGTAGAAAGAAAAAAATTAAAACATACAATAGTTTAAAAAAAATCTGATTGCAGCTCAGAAAGGACAGCCGAGTCTTGGGCCGGGATAGTTATTCAGGAAAGGCCTGCTGGAAAAGATCCGTCTTGACAGCTTTTTTAAAGCTGTCTTAGGTGGTAATAAGACGGATCTCGTCCAGCAGGCCATTCCATAATCTGGGAGCGGCAGCAGAGAAGGCCCTCTGGGAGGATCGTACGGAAGGAGGCGGTCCCGGAGATAAGTTGGACCCAAGCCATGTGGGGCTTTAAAGGTTATAACCAACACCTTGTACTGTGCCCGGAAACTAATAGGCAGCCAGTGGAGAGCTTTTAGCATAGGTGTTATATGCTCTCTTCTGGAAACACCAGAAATCAACCTGGCTGCCATGTTCTGAACTAGTTGAAGTTTCCGAGTCAAGCACAAGGGTAGCCCCATGTTATTTTTCCTTAAGGAGGGGCCTTTTGGTCTTTTGTGAACCAATGGCTTTTCTGCATATACGTCACAAATATATGCTAATTTAAAACTGCAGAGATCATGATAGTGAGTATCAGATGGGAACCCATGTGTGCTGTTATGTTGATCTGTAGAATTTATCCCTTACAAATTAATTCAGAACCTTTTCCAGCAAATAGCCATCCAGCCTGTGTGAGTAAAAATTAGAGGGGGAAGAGTATGCAAGCTCACACCAAACTAAGCATAACTAGCAAATAAACAAATAAGACAGCAGTGGCTGAGGTAACGCAGTATAGGTCACCCACCGTATCCACTGCGAACCTCATAGAACCACGATGGAGGACCTAGTAAATGCCTGGAGAGACCATATTTTTTGGATGACAGGTAATTAAAACCGCAGATACCTGTCCTGCACATACAGGGGGCAACCTATAATACCAATTCAGGGGACATAATAATCTCACAGTGGCAATGTTATGTTTTACCTTAGCAAATCTACATTCGCTGCTCCACTCCATCTTCACAACCAATCTGCTACAGAATAATACTGAGGCAGGAAACACACACTGTTGCTCTGTGTGAACAGTGGCATCAGTCTCGACGCTATTTTATTAGCTTTTCTAGCTATCCATACACTCACAATTTAAATATTTAAGTATCTGTAGACAGCCCGTTATTGGTGTGATGAAAACTAATCAAAATGTATTAGCTGTAAGTAAACTGCCTTGGCACCAGAAGCCACTGAGCTGCCAAGAATTGAAGAGTAAAAACCCCTTAGATATTCTGCAGTAGCTAAATGGATCCTCTGCCCTGATCAGGCATAACATTAAAGCATGATTAGGCATTATACAAACAAGCAACAGCACACCTCGGGTTCATACACTCCTCTCATTTCCGTCATGACTGAAAGAAGACTCAAAGTATCTAATTACTAGTTTAAATTAACTGAATTTCTTACTACATCTACACTGAGAACTCGGATTAGTTTAAACTCGTAGAGATGAGAAACAGAATGTAGATCTGGGTCTACTGTAGGCTTCTGGCTGACCTGCAGCAGGTCAGCAGGTATTTCTAGTTCCCAGTTATTTACCAGGAGCAACAGCCCCAGTACGGTAATTATACCGATAAATTTGAAAAGCTTTAGGCTTTTGTATCAAAGTTCAGTTCAGTTTTGCCACTCAAATTCCTGTACTCAACATTCTTTAATTCTTTCTATATGCCTTTTGTACCTTGTTATGACTAGATTTCAGCATCCTATTTTTTTAAGGGGGGGGGGAATCCCACAAGCCTGAAGTCTGCTTGCTCCTGGTTTTACCATGATTTAATGAAACATGTCAGTATCATAAGATACAATTTGCTTCATCTTGTTTAACAAACCATGGTTTAAAAAACTAAACCAGTTTGTTATTTTGGGACATAATGAAAAAGCAGAATAAACCAGGAAGTAGGTGTTTCTAATCTCTCCTCATAGCCTTAAGAAAAGGTATGTAAACAATAGAACAGCCACAAAACAGCAATAAAAGAAACCAAAATGAGAAGATAGACAGACCAATTTAAAAGGCCCAGCGAAACTGAAATTTTTTGACCTAGTACCAATTACATACCAGAGCCAGAATGGTATAGTGGTTTGAGTGTTGGACTACAATTCTGGAGACAAGAGTTCAGATCCCCACTTGGCCATAGAAACCCACTGGGTGACCTTTGGCAGGTCACCTCTGCCAGCCTCAGAGGAAGGCAAAGACAAACCTCTCTGAACAAATCTTTACCCCATGATAGGCATGACTTAGGGTCGCTGTAAATGGGAAATGACTTGAAGGCACACAACAACAAACCAATTACATTTCCATGGGAAGAGTATTCCACAAACAGGGTCTCTCTTTCTCTCTCTCTGGCTTTTCTTCACAAACGAAGATTCAGGAAGGACTCATCCTGCGTTTTCTGCAAGCGTGCTGATGACTAAAAAGGCCAATCCGAGATAAACAAGTCTGGTTGCAGAAAGCACAGCAGAAGGTCTCCTTGGGTGAGGTTTCTGGGTTGTGATTCTTTCTGTATTGTCATTTCTCTTCAAGACTTGTTCGGCGTGAGTTCTCAAATAAGGCTGCAGCATTGTGGATAGTGCGTCTCCATGCCTCCCGATGTGAGGCCAGGGCGGACCATTGTTGGTGATCAATTTGGCCGAGCTAGATAAGGATGATATCCTAGCTGTTACACAGGTAGAAGACATCTGGAGAGGAGCTTCCCTTTCAGATCTTATGACCACAGGCATACAGGTATAGGCAGAGGTATGCTCAAGCCAAGAAGAGAACCATGTGCTACGTAAAATCCATTAGAGTGCAAAAGTGCTTTTATTAAGAACTTTGGCATATAATTTGGTCTACTGCTGAAGTGGTTCTAACTGAAGGAGTGCTAATATGTCTTTTATCATTGCTTGTGATCCATTTGTTTTTAAGTTATACTGTACATTTAATCAAAATTTTGCTCTTTATCTCTATTTTATTATTGTTAACTACCTTCAGCACTTTTTTGGTGGGAAGATGGGATACAAATTAAGTATAGTAATACATACAAATGTAAGTACAAATCAATATTCATGATGAATAACAAGTGGCAGAACTGTCATCCAGGATCTGATCCTGGATGAGCATGCCAATCTGGCTTGTATCATGGAGACTTGATTGGATAAGGCTCTCAGGCTGTGTGTGTCTCATGCAGCTTTGCCCACCAGGATTCTCTGTGTAGTGGTAGGTGAAACTTGAGAGGTGGGGAGGAAGAGATGCAGTGGCCCATCAAGATTTGATTCCTCTGACCAGATATCCTATCCCACAGTCTCCTCAGTTCATATATGTATATCTGAAGGTGTGTGGTTGGGATACATCAGGATTCTGTTGGTGTACTGCACACCCTGCTGCTCAGCAATCTCCTTTCCTGAGCTAGCCAAGGAGGATTCAAAACAGATGCTGGAGTCTCCTCAGTCTGTGGTTCTAGTGACTTCAACATCCATGCTGAGACAGGTGTGTATCACGATTTCACATCTTCTATGACAACCATGGGTTAGTTCCAAGTGCTACCTGGTCCCATTCATGCTGCTGGGCAAACTCTGGACTTTCTTTTCTGTGCTAGGTAGGGTGATGATGATCTAGGAGTACAGGAACTATCTACAGTTCCACTGTTAAGTACCAATCACTACACCTTGGGGTTTAGACTTGCTGGGACTCAAAACCTTTGTATGTGTGATGGGGGACTAATTAAGATTATCTACCCAGGAGGCTCAAGGATCTATATGGCTTCCAGGTGGCTCTTGGGAATTTCCAGGTGCCTCAGCAGGTGATTCTTTCAAAGTCTTGGTCACCTCTGGAATGAAGAAACAGCCAGGGTAGGGGAAAGGATTGCTCCTGAAATATCTTCTCATGTGGAACGATGCAAAACAGTCCTTTGTTTACCAGAGAGCTGGTGGCAATGAAACAACTGAGATGCCAACCAGAGAGATGTGTGGAAAACTTGAGGCAAACATGAGCTCAAGCTTATCTGAAGGCCAACTCTGTGGCAAACCAGGCAGTAAAGAAACTATCCTTTTCTACCACCACTGCATTTACAAAGAGCTGTTCAAAGGAGCTGTCTTGACTAGTTGGGGTCTTTTATACACTGCTCCACAAAAGAAGAATCTAGACCTGACAGCCTGCTATGAACAACCCGCCCAGCTCTTTGCAGACAAAATCACCCAGATCCACTCTGATTTGGATGTTATAGTTAATAGAGACCCAATAAATGTAACTTCAGCCCCCACGTGTCCAGTTTGATGGATACTTTTCCATTACATTGGGGGCTGGAGTACTTGGATGGGAGACCTCCAACAAATTCCAGGTGCTGTAGGGTATATTTCAGAGGAAGGAACTGGCAAAACCACCGCTGAGTATTCCTTGCCTAAGAAAACACTATGTAATTCATGAGGTCACCATAAATTGATAGGCAACATGAAAGCACAAACACACACAGCAGTAATAGTAACATTAAATCACACTTGTCCTCTAACCTTAATTAGCCAAAATATTATAGAAGGGGGGGGCAATTTCTATGTCTTAGCTACTATACGATTACTTACATTATAGTTACTTACAGTATAAAGTTACTAAAGTATACTGTATTGGCCATTTAGCTTTCTCACATATTTTCTGTCTTGGAAATCTGTTGTATTGATTAGCACAATGATGAAAGTATGGCTGTGTTTGGTTTATTGCTCATCATCACTAGATGGGCTAGAGATGTACCAACTCCAAGAAGCTGTGGGATCTCACAGTACAGTAAGTCCTCAAATTTCATGAGGATTAGGGGCGCAGCAGCCGCACAAAAATGGAAAAGTAGCAAATAGAGGCCTGCTTTTTTTTTTTTTAACCTGAGAGAACACACCTCTAGGCATTTGTAGGTCCTTTAGTACTGGAGGATCTGCAAATGCCTAAAGAGAACATATTAATCAAATCCACTAATGCTTAACCCGCAAATGTGGATAGACTGTAAATGCAATTTACTACAAGTATATCTAAAGACACAGTTAATTCCAAGAATTAAAAGGCTCTTTAGGCAGAAATGTGAATTTAATTTGAAGAGAGAAAACTTGGCTCTGAATGGTCTGCAGAGATGTTCAAGACCTGTCCAAGTTGGACATCCGCCAAAGATGACTGCAACAAAACATAGCTTCTCCATAAACACATTCTCAAGGAAACAGTTTTCAGTAATCTCTCTTCACCTAATGTTATGCTCATAAAACCAGAAGAACGCCACCATGTCCAGACAGACTTACTTCTAAGGTGATGGAAAAATGACATCCAGATGGTGGACACAGATCCTAAATGAATAATTGATATTTCATGTATAAACTTAGATTAAGCTCATTATTTTTAACATGCTAGAGCGATGTTCAAAGAAAGTGAATGTCTTCTTTCTACATCAACACTTACTGAAATACAGGCAGAAATGGATGCTGATACATGGGAGTGGGAATTCATATCCTCAAAATGAACACCCTACCATTTACATCTTCAAAGCCCTTTACTTCACAGTGTCCCCAAAATATTTCACATAAATAAACTGCTTGGAGAAATCCTATGGGTCTCAAGAGACAAAACCACACATGCTAAATGATGGCCAAGATCATAAATCAGACTACAATTCATTAATTTAGGATGATGGAGCTATGCCGCTGACAGGAGATGTAACCATGTTAGTGAACTGCAACAATGCCAGTGCAAGATGTTCTGTTGCACTTCAGGACACACTGCACAATGGCCACACTGCCAGCTATACTTGCACAATAGTCTCAATGCAGCATCTCCCCTCCCCTCCTAAGAATGTGAACATTGCATAGTGGCACAATTCAACTTTACACAGTTGTAAGTTGGTTTACAATGACACAACCTCCCAACAGGATGCCAGCCAAGAACTATCAAGACTACAACGCAGCTTAAAGCTTCCCAAACTATCATGCCTATCACAGCAGAAACATGATAACACATGTGAAACACTAGTAGTCAGAAGCAATACATGAAACTGCAGAGTAGGCCAAAATAAAAGTAGCCACCACAGCTAGGTTGCATACTACAACTCAACTGTAATTGTAATTGTGTACAACGGCTGTTCGTTAAAACACAATAAACGTGAACTACAACTCAACAGTGATGGCCACTAGATAGGCCTGGAGAGCAGTAATACACCAGCAGGGATTAGAGCCTTATAGACACAACAAGTTGAACAGCTAGGGAAATCCCCACATGCTTACTACCATAAGCCAATGATGTGAAGAAGAAAAAACAGGGTATAAAAGGATATAATCCACCTATCTCAGCTACTGAGAAACACAGTGTCTCTACTCTGGAGAACTTCAAGTGAATTTTCAATTCAAAAATATTTTGTACATTCAAGGTATTGACTATGTTGTGTACATCATGTAACTATGTCAATGAAAATCATCTGTTCAGGCATACCTCGGTTAACAAGGCCTCTGACAAAGATTTAGCTCTGTAAAGATTTTTACAAAATCTTTTTACAGGAGCCCAGACCACCTCTTCTCTTCTGTCTAGGTGGAAGGGTTTTTTGTGTTTTTTGCAACATTGGCACTGGGAGGATGGTGTAGAAGGTTTGGAGAAAGACAGACTTTCAGTGTTGAGCTGTAGCAACATGTTTGCAGTAAAAAAAAAAGTGTGATGTAGCAAAGCATGGAGTTCTACTTTAGGTGATCCTATTGTAGCTCTGCATGCTTATGTACAACAGGCAAGGTAAAGAGCTGCCTCCAGAATCACTTACTGAGCAAGTGTGAAGAGCAAAACAAAAATAAGAGGGGAAAGCAGGTTAGCTCCAGGTCTTTCTGGCATGTTGGAAAGCATGGGTCTATAAGTTTTGCTACCCAAATGGAAATCAGAAAAAGAATGGAGGCTGTTGAAAGAAAAGAAAAATCATCCCAGGATAATTCTGGAAGAAGCTTTCAAGCAGACTCTAGAAGGTTTAAATATTTTTATTCACTTATGCAAGGCTTACCTGACCTGGTTGTTTTATTTCACATGGATATATTGTTAGTTTTGGATAAAAAGTTTGCGGAAACATGTTGGAACTGACTTTTTTTGTGGTATAAGAACCTCTCTCTATTCTTACCATGTTATTTTTACCTCTGATACCAAAGTTCCTGTTAAATAAGTAATGCCCAAGAACATAACTAATTCCTTAACTGATTTATAGCTGCAACAACAAAATATGGAAAATTAAAAGGATGTGTGTGACTATTTCTGCAAAGCATTAAAATTGATATTGAAGCTATCAAGAATTTGAAAGAAATAATGAACCAACACTGTAGGCTACCTTACACTATATTGTATGTGTCTATGGCTGCATCAGTCCTGTTAACCTCTCCAACTAGACATTAAGCTAAAGCATCTATTTGTTCTTGTTAGCTGCCAATGGAACTCCTAATCACCATGTTTCTTTACCTTCCCAGTGGCTAGACTGGCATATTAGAAAATAGTGGGTACAAAAGAGAGGCAGTAGTAATCAATGATAAATCAGTGGAACACAAGATTTTACACAGAGATCCAGACCACAGACCCATCTATCTCAGTATTTCTTTTTCAGATTGGGAGAAGTTTTCCACAGTTTCAGATCAACTACACTTTCAATGCCACTATCCCAATGGTAGCAGGCACAGCTACACTGCCCTAATAGCTCTCCCTAACACAGTGCAAATGGTAGAATAACAACCTGCTTCTTTGGCACCTGTGCTGCTATGGATGTGGCATTCGAGTGCCACTTCTCAGTCAAACCAGATATACAGAAGATAGGGATAGTGGTTTGAAACTACGGTAGATCATAGGACTGTTGAGGAAGACCACTCTTGCTTGAAGCCTTTTCCCCAGCACCTTTCTATGCCAGTCATCTGGTGCTTAGAGGGATCCGTGTATCCACCACATAAGCACTTTGAAATTCTCACTCAGACAGCAAGCAAAACCCTGGAGAGACTTCAGTTGACTCCAAACAGAAGGGCTTTTAAAGTAAATATAAGAATGAATACTCAACTGCCTGAATAGTTCCTGTTGACTTTTATCCCTAGAACCCTAGGGACAGCATAAATAATCAGCATTTGTGTCTCAAATCAAACTATAAAAGCCATCTTCTAAATGTGATTATTGTTATAAAGCAAGCAGGAAGCCTGCTCCTAAGTGAAAAGAGGAACATGTCTATGTCAGGGTGGGGTTTTTGTTTTGTATTTTAAGCCAAAAGATTTTTCCTCAGCAGAAAGTTGCCGGGGACTGCATCAGGAACCTCCTTCTCTTGCTGTCACTTCTTCTGTCTTTTACACAGCTTTTTTGTCCCATCACATATTTTTCTTCAATTCAGATCTTGCCCCTTCACACATCTTCCATTCTGCATTTGTTTTGTATTGGATAGCAAAGAACAAACATGTAAATCCCAAAGTAAGAACACACTTTGTTTTGTGGGGAAAAACTGTGAATTATTTCAATATATTGACATTGATATATGTTTCGGTCCAGGGTTCCAATATTTTACAATCATGGCAATAAATGAAACTCAGAACATGATATACCTCTGTTCTCAGTCACATAAAAGATATACACCCACATCAGTCATTTTTCTCTTACGAGCACCCCCTCACTCACTGACACCCAAAACAGATACAGGCATCTCTCCCCATTTTCCCCACCTATACCCTCAGGTGGTCTCACTGGCCTCTCTAACCTCTCCATAGCCTGTTTCCCATGCCAAGCCTAGTCTTCCATTTCTCTTCCCACCCTTTGTTGCTTTGGCTCCAGCTACCACCGATTCCCTCTTCTAATAGAAAAGGAATTCCTCCTCACATTTTCTGAGGTGGTGGTGGTGGTGGCCAGGAGTAGTACAAAGTGAAGTGCTTAGTTTCAGCTGCCTATGTTTTTACTTCTATTTAGGTTCAATAGGCACCCCAAAATGTAATTAAAAGTTTTTTTTTTTTAAATTTTAAAAACTCATCAACTGGGTGCTTCAGAAGTACAAAAGAATGTGTCTATGGGCACGGTGACAATCTTGCACACTATGTTGCCTATCCCTAGTTTTATCGGTCTTACAAAAAGTCTAAATATAGGAAGTTGGGCAAGAAATGAATATGTTTCTTAGTAAATAATCTTTATAAACTATTACAATCGGCCCTCTGTATCCATGGATTTGGTATCTACAGATTCCACCATCCACTGCATGAAAGTGTTTTTTTAAAAATTTCTAGAAGCAAACCATGATTTTGCCATTTTATTTAATGGACACCATTTTACTATGCCATTGTATAGAACACGCCATGAGCAACCACGGATTTTGGTATTCACGGTGTGTGTACATGTGTGTGTCCTGGAACCAAACCCCAGTAGATACTGAGGGCCCATTGTAGAAATAGTTTTATTTATAAATCTCTCTCTGGTTCTTGGGGTAGTAGTAACAGTTTGAAGTTTTTTCCCCTAGGAAAAGTCACAATAGAAATCCTGGCTAACAGCTAGGAAAAATAGTCCATAGTGAAATAAAGTTGTCTTATTAAATATGTTAATAGTTTCCAAATACATGTATTTCTTCTTCATAAACTTCTTTTTCTAAAGAATCACATCCAAGTACGGTACCAAAAATTATTTACACTTACACTGAGGTCAAAACATTTGATTACATGAAGAGAATTTACTTCTGCTTAAATGGATGTTAATGAAATCAGCCACAAAAGAAGCGTAATTATTCACAGAATCATAGAGTTGGAAGAGACCACAAGGGCCATCCAGTCCAACCTCTTGTCATATAGGAATACACAATCAAATTATTCCCGACAAATGGCCATCCAAGCCTTTGCTTAAAAACCTCCAAAGAAGGAGACTCCACAACACTACGAGGCAGTGCATTCCACTTCCGAACAGCTCTTACTGTCAGGAAGTTCTACCTAATGTTTATGTGGAATCTCTTTTCCTATAGTTTGAACCCACTGCTCTGTGTCCTAGTCCCTGGAGCAGCAGAAAACAAGCTTGCTCCATCCTCAGTATGACATCCCTTCAAATATTTAAACATGGCTATCATGTCCCCTCTTAACCAGCATCAGGTTCTGGTCCCTAATAGTATAAACCAGGTTAGTTCTCAAATGATTACATTTAAGAACTAACCTGGTTTATACTATTAGGGACCAGGACCTGATGCTGTGTTGTAAAGATAATAAACAACAATGGAAAAACCTGTATTTTATGGATAGATCTTTAAGAAGTGTATGGTTCTTTAAGAAGTTAATCTTCCCACCCTCTGTTCTATTTTGCAATACAAGTATTCTTTATAAATAATGACAAATCACCATAAGGAGACCATAAAACTAGAGAAAGCAGTTGTTTCAGCACTCAGTGACTTTTCTGCAAGAGCCAGTATGAGTCAACATTTCAATATAGCCTTGGGTTTTGCAAACCCAGTCCTCTCTCATGTTGCCATCAATGTGATGTGTAAAATATATCAAGGCAGTGAATCTCAGGATCACAACATATATGATTTATGATAGACTTTATGTTCAAACTAGAACATAAAGACATGTCCTGTTTCATAAGGAGCATATATGTTCTGCATTAACTTCCAAATGCTCAGCAGGAGTACAGATGATCAAATCATGGAAGATTCCTCCTGCTCTGCTGCATGTTCCCATGCTGTCTTCCATTTGGCACTATTGGTGTCATAATTAACGTTCATATAGCAAAGTAAGAAACCTCATAGTTTCTTACCATGGGAGCAGACAGTAAAGAAGTGTATATGCAATTATAACCTATGTATGTATATATATGTGTATGTAATTAGTACCATAATTAGTTTCAGATCATAATCAGTAAATATGTCCAGATTACTTCTCTACCCACTTTTGTGCCTCACATGAGTATACCAAACCTCTACCATTGTATCATCCATGATGGTGACAGAAACTGACCATTCTACTGCACAAAATGTCTGCGTTCTTTCCTCAGAAGGCAGGAATAGACCCTTTTCTTACAAGGTTAACACCACTTCCAGACTGGTTCTATGAGCACTTGTTGCTGTGTGCCTTCAAGTCATTTATGATTTACAGCGACCCTAAAGCAACCTAGCATGGGGTTTTCTTGGCAAGATTTGTGCCTTCCTCTGAGGCTGAGAGAGTGTAACTTGCCCAAAGTCACCAAATGGGTTTCCATGGCTAAGCAGGGATTTGAACCCTAGTCTCCCAGTGTTCTAACACAACACTAAAACTATTATACCATGCTGGCTCTCTATGAGCACTCTTAGGCAGCAAATATGGTAATATGTTTTATGTGTTTTAAAATTGAAAAGAATGGGGAAAACTTAAATTTTGCTGCTCTTCAACCTCTGTTAGCAACAATTAGGTGTGTCACCCACCCACCTATCCCCACTAGATCCAGCAACTGGCAGGTTATGAGGGTAAAATCTGACCCCTAGAGCCACACAGGTTGTGCATCACTTAAAAAATAAAAAAACATTTCTTGAAATGTTTTTATTACACTAACAAGAATGATAAAGAGGTACAAAATATATAAAATTGCTGTTCATTCTAGGACACTCAAATCATTGTCTCCTATTAAAACACAAGTCCTCTTAAATATAGTAAACAAGAATAAAACACAATGTAGTATAAGTTTACAATTTGTAATTTATGAGCTTCTTCTGGCTGGAAGGAAAGCCAATGGATACCAAGGATAAGAAAAGGGAACAAGATAAACACAAAGTGCACATACAGATTGCAAGGGTTCATGTTATGGGGGGGAAAGCTATTTCTAAATTATGCAGAAAGGTTTTGTGTTGCTTTTACTTACAGAATCTTCAGTCTATTGCCAACACTGTTACTCTAAGGTTAGTTTAACCAGGTTTCATTCAGTTAACAAGAATACTTTCTAGAAAAAGGTGTTTTTTTAAAAAAAAAATTCAGGTAATCTATTCACTTTAAAAAATCTAATACGAACTACATTTAATTCATGGGCTACAACTAAGTTCACCCTAACCACAGTACAAATAATAGCACAGTGGGCCCTTGTTATCCACTATGATTTGGTTCCAGGACCCCCTGTGGATACCAAAATCCATGGTGTCCCACATGTAAAATGGCAAAATCAAGATTTGCTTTTTGGATTTTTATTTATTTTGTTTATTGGAATATTTTCAAGCCATGGGTGGTGGAATCTGTGGATGCAGGAATCCATGGATACGGAGGGCCGACCACACAAATTTAACAGGCAACAGTATGCAAAAATACACACACACACACACACACACACAAACAGTTTTAGAAAGTACAGTTTTAGAAAACATTATGGTGCAAATATGGTAATCAATCTGTAAGCTATTTATGCTGTATTTGCTAAATGCTGCCCAGTGGTCTTTGGGGCTTTTGTTGTAAAACTGTGGAAGATATTTCCATATTGCAACAGTCTAGTGCAGCATGGAAAATAACAAACAAGAACATGATCTTCATAGGGCAGTTGTACAAATGCAAAGATGACTGCAATTTGCAGCAAGAATGTGTTGACTTCTACACATATAGGTAAAGAGTCATTGTCAGAAGCCATTTTTCTCACAGTAAAACAGTGAACATAGTTCCTTCAAGCTATTTAAAAATCTTACTTGGTCTCAGAAGAACTTTTCCTGGACAAATATCAATTCATGTTTCACCAATATAGTCTTCCTTTTAATTGCCAACCTTTACAACTACGTTTGTAAGCCAGCTTTTTCACTGTGCTCTATTTAGGCTATAACCCATCTTTGCAGACTGTGCTGTAGGTATCAAGCACACTACTGACTTCCAGGTTGAGCAACAACAACATCACCAATCCTTTTAACATAATCCTAGCACTCACCACCTTCTGATAACGAATCATTCAGACAGACAGTTATCATCAGTGTTAGTCAGTTCATTTGATCATCTGTTCAGTTGTTCCACAACTTGAAGAATCAACAGAAGACTAAAGGACGTTTTCCTCGGCAATTCAAACGATATTATGCTTACATTAGCAGATATATAGAGATAAAGGTGTGTACATGTGCAAACATATATTCATGATTGCTTTGCGGGCAATGTCTCTTCTCCTGTCTCAACATGTGTAACAGCTACAGCTATAACTTATGTTTATAAGAAAAAAGGGACTGTTAGTTTACAAGTATGAAGCACGGTAAAACGGGAATCTACATTCATGGGTCGAAATGCTTTTTCTAGAAAGCACTGAACAAGGAACTGAATAATGCTACTCTTCATCCAAAGTGTAAAAAATCTTTCTGTGCTCTTTTCCCATTGATTGAAATTGGGTTCTTTGAAACTCAGTGAAATGGTTATTTAGCCTACTGGAGTTCTGTGACCATGCCATAATGGGTGACAGTAAACAGTTGAAGTTTCCCTTACCTTTATTCTGTTATACTGTATTCTAAAGATGCTCAGTGTAATGAGAGAAAAGTATAGCATCTTCGTATTTAGTTTGCTCAATAATGATAAAGTAGAGAGAGGACTGTCTATATTTAAAGAGGAAAAAATCTTGTCCATTTTGAAGAAATGATTTCCAGCTGTGGCCTGCAAAGTGCTTTTAGTTGCTCATTGATTAAAATGTACCACACAACCAGCAACATACAATTCCTTCCCCCCCCCCCCTTGGCACTCCAAGGCCCCAAATCCCACAGGTTCCAAATTCTGCTCCCATTTTTGGCACACATGATTAACTTCAGAATTGTCGCTGGTTTTCAATAGTGCCATTTCCCCTCCATAGAACAAATATGCAGAAATATAAAAATGGAACCTTGTTTTTTATGAAGCATGTCAAGTAGAACTGGAAGGGAGATAAAAAGTTGCACTTTTTAGCACTTAAACTATTCCTGGAAGTGATTTCCATGGATTCCACTTTGGCATACATGCCCTAGGTCCAAAAAGAACAGTTCATTCTTCTTCATAGACATTCCCTCCAGGCAGAAGATTACAATCAACCACAACCAAAACTGCTTTCACTTGCATTAACTACCACTCCCAAATAATCCCATAAGAGTTTCCATTGCCCATTCTTTGTCTCTTGTGATCTATATGCCAAAAATCTAAATTTTGAATAAATAAACAGATTAACAAGTCTCACAAAACTTGTGACTAGTAAGAAGTAGGATGTTTGCAACATGTAGTGGTTTTAAATTCTGAAATATCATTTTTCCATTATAAAACAGCACCATTAACTTTTATGCCGGGGGAGGAGAGAGTACAGGCATCCACAAGGCTCGTACATGAAGCTAGATAAAGTCAGCTGTAAAGTACTCTGTGTGTGCCCAGGAGTCTGCCTTCAAGTCGCCTGTTGACTTATGGCAACCCATGAATTTCATAGGGTTTTCTTAGGCAAGGAACACTCAGAGGTGCTACTTCTATGAAAAAAAAATCTGTAGGTCTTAAGGCGCAATATATATACACATCTGTTGCTTTTGCTGTAACATCCTGACAGTAAGGAAAAACAAAAAGCTTCAAACAATATTAGTTAAGGCTACAGAATGTACAGATCAAAAGCATAATCTTTTGTAGAAACAATACATATCTACTTCATAAAGGACTCCCCCACTATTTTAATGGATACAATGATCTTATATCAGCACTGCTTCAGAACAATAGGACTTAATATAGTAAGTAAGCACAGGCATAGCCATTTTGCTGTTAGTAAATTTTACACACACAATTTACTTTGCACAAGTGAAGAAAGAAATGGAGAAGACAGGAGCTGTAAGAGTAGAAGCAGCAGTTCATACAGACAAGGAAATGAAAGGTCCACAGCCTGTTGCTAGTCTCAAATAGAACAGACCCACTGAATCAACAATAACTCAATAAGTCACCACTTATGTAAGGGCCTTTGATCCAAAGGGTTTACTCTAGTTGGGACTAACAGCTGGATTCAGGCTATAAACATGGAAGGATACAATTATGAAGAGATCAACAAAGTGGCAACATTACTTATCACCATCATCATCATCAGGTAAACACAGCTCAAGATTGACCAGACTGACTGAAACACATTTGCATTGAAAAACAGATGCAAGTTGCACATACCAACTCCCAGAAGACATTTTCATGCCCACATTTCATGATGTAATATGGTATAAGCTGGGCAGTTTTGAGTTTCACGATGGCATGGCAAAAATTCCAAAGAGCACATTTGTGTTGGCTAATACACATTTTGGATTCATTAACTCACTGTAGCAAATCCATATTCAGGAGCCCCAAATCAGCCTGGACCAACTCATCATACCAGTCTGATTATTCTCATGAACAGGCTCCCCATCACAACCACAATTTGGGCACTGCTTAGAAGACAACCCTATAAATGAACACAGAATGTCGAAAGCAACAGCAGCAACATCCTTCCTACCCCTACCACCACTATTCAATGACCCTGCCACTTATCTGCTACTAGTTCAAGGAAATGAATGATCCTCCCTACCCAAGGTTGCCTTTCCTCTGTCAGCATGCATTCCCCTGTTATCTTTGCCAAGCTAACCATGGTCATCTCTAGGCTTCTTTGAGAGCAGGGGAACCAAAACTAAGAACGGGAGGGGAAAGAGGAATATAATCACAGAATCTTAAGAGTTGGAAAAGACCACAAAAGGGCCATCTAGTCCAACCCCCTACCCTGCAGGACCCTGTCCTCTAAATTTTCATTAGGCAATTTTGATAATGCAGTATTAATAAAACTCCCCTTTCATTTTACTCTTTCTCTTTTATATTTCTAAAGACTAATTCTTCTGGGTCCAGAGGGATTTCTGCAATAAAAATTACGGTAAATTTGAACAAAATAGGGTAGTGAAGTGCTTGGTGAAACTTCAGCTTGATCTTAGTAAGACTTATTTAAAGCTCTCGCATTTGTCTGCTGCTGGCAAACAAAACAAAACATTTTCAGATGTTGCAGTTGCAAGAAGCAATGGTTAGAATGCTCAGTAATCTCTTTCTACTCTAGAATCATAGAGTTGGAGGAGACCACAAGGACCATCCAGTCCAACCCTCTGCCATGCAGGATACCCAATCAAAGCACTCCCAACAGATGGCCATCCGGCCTCTATTTAAAAACCACAAAAGAAGGAGACTCCACCACACTCCGAACAGCTCTTACTGTCAGGATGTTCCTCCTAATGTTTAGGTGGAATCTCTTTTCCTGTAATTTGAGTCCATTTCTCCATGTCTTAGTCTCTGGAGCAGCAGAAAACAAGTTTGCTCCCTCCTCAATATGACATCCTTTCAAATATTTAAACATGGCGATCATGTCCCCTCTTAACCTTCTCTTCATTCAAATGATTACATTTAAGAACTAACCTGGTTTATACTATTAGGGACCAGGACCTGATGCTGTGTTGTAAAGATAATAAACAACAATGGGAAAACCTGTATTTTATGGATAGATCTCCCTTCAAATATTTAAACATGGCTATTATGTCCCCTCTCAACCTTCTCTTCTCCAGATTTAAACATACCCAGCTCCCTAAGCAACTCCTCATAGGGCATGGCTTCCAGACCCCCCACCATTTTGGTCCCCCTCCTCTAAGAGGGACACATTCCAGCTTGTCAATATCCTAGAGGAGGGTTTATCCACCACATTTCCCTGGGGTTCCACAAGAGGTTGCAAGGGTTTCCTCGAGATATTGTGATTGTGGGAGAGAAGTCACTTTTTTATATTTTATAATTTTTTTGCTGTAGATATAATAATTTTTAGGCAGGGGTTCCCTGAGACCTGAAAATTATTTCAAGGGCCCCTCCAAAGTGAAAAAGAAAAAAGGGTAGAGAAAGGCTGCTCTAGATCCTATCTTACTCTATTTAATTCCACTGCCATAAGGGCTGAGGGGGGCACTTGAGGGAAGGCATAGAGGAGGAGGAGAAGAGGAGACCACCTTCTTCCCCCTCTCTCTCTGTTTTTTTTTCTTTTTTTTTTTTTTTGTAAAAAGCGATTCACACGTACAGCCGCCGCAGCCACCATCATGGCACGTACGTTCACCACCCACACCCATCTTCTTTGATCTACATAGGAAAAAGGTAAAAGGGGGGGGGAAGCGCCTCAGGAGCATCACGGGGGGGGGTTCAGAGTGAGGATGTGGAGAGAGGGGGAGTGAGGAGGACCACC
Source organism: Gambelia wislizenii (assembly GCA_030847615.1). NCBI lineage: Eukaryota > Metazoa > Chordata > Lepidosauria > Squamata > Crotaphytidae > Gambelia > Gambelia wislizenii. Next base: position 310,499,453 of record JAUMIR010000003.1, on the reverse strand, counting down.
AACCCACCACCCCCGCCGTCCCTTCCCCAAACCCACCCCTCAAAGGACCCCTCCTCAAATTCTCGGGGGGGGCTCCCTAGGAAAAAAAACACCCCACCCACCTCGTTACCATGGGGCAGTGGCTTGTGAGGCAACACCCTGGCTCTGCCGACGAGGCTGGCTGAGGAGAAAAGGCTCCTTTCCCACCCTCCTCCCTTCCCCTTCCAGACACGCGTCGCCGCACTCACACAAGCACAAGGAGGAGGACGCCACCGCCGCCGCCACCACCACCAAGAGCGCCGACACGCGTTGCCTCGGGCCGCCTCCGCCTCCCCTCCATTCCTCCTCTGCCGCCGCCGCCGCCGTCGTCTTCGTCCTCGCTGCTGCCATTTTCCTGCCGCCTCCACCTCCTTTTCCTCCCATTGTTCCATCCCCGCCCATGGCTGAGGAGAAGGTGGTATGGATGGGCGGGGCGGTAAGAAGGGGGGGAAAAAGAAACCTCCTCCGCGGTGCTGATTGAACCGAGGAGCTGTCAATCACACACACCTCCTGAAATCCCTCTTCTCCTTTTCCAACCGAGTCCCGCCCTTCGCGTCCTGATTGGGTGCTGCGGGGATCATTCAGCCGAGATAGCCATTGGCAAAGGAGCGGCGCCCCTCCCGCCCGTTTTCTTGCCTGCTTGGGCGCGTGACGGGGCGCTGCTGCCTGTGGGCTTTTTGCAGAGTTGGTGCTGCAGAGCGGAGGGGTCGCGGGCCTGGAGTGGGGGTCCTCCCTGGATCTGTCTGGGGGTTGCTTGGGTGGGAGACCGGACTCTCCCCTCCCACCGCATCCTGGGCGTCATAATCACTTTACCTGCCCCGTAGCCTGACCGGGGCAAACCTGCCCAGCCCTTCACTACTGAATGACAACGGGTCAATGTGAAGTCGAAGGCTTTCACGGCTGGCATCCATAGGTTTTCCTTGGGTTTTTTTCCAGGCTATGTTCTGGAAGAGTTTCTTTCTGACGTTTCACCTGCATCTGTGGCTGGCATCTTCAGAGAATGGTTGGGTAGGAGTGTGTGTGGAGTTTATATGCTGTGAAACCCTGTTGGGGGGAATCTGTAAATTTGTGTAATTGAATGGTTAGTTTGTGGTTGAAGAAATGCAAGGCTCGTTAGTGTCTGTTTGGCTAATGGTTGGTTGATGGGCCATTATCTGCTGGAACTCCCCCTGTCCCTGGGTGGAATTCCTTTGCAAGTGTTGAGTTTTGGCTACTGTCTTCTCCTTTTCTAATCTGTGATCGATCTCTTTGTCAATCTTGGCATCTGAGGAGATGATGCTTCCCAGGTAAGTGAACTGCTGAATGGACTTAAGCACAGATTTGCCAACAGCAATGTGGGGATGATGGTGTCGTCCTGTGGTGCAGGCTGGTAGAGAACTTCCGTTTTCTTGACTTCCAGCCCAAACAGCTGTTCTCCTTTATGGGTCTGAAACATGGGACACCGATCACCACCACTTACGACTCCTCAAACGCTTTCATCAGCGCTGTTTACGCACAATCCTAAATATACACTAGACTGACTATGTGATGAATGTTGCTGTCCTTGAGCAAGCAGGGATCACCAGCATTGAGGCCATGATATTGAGAAAACAACTGCATTGGGAAGGGCACATTTCTAGGATGGAGGACCATCGCCTCCCAAAAATACTACTCTATGGTGAACTCGCCACCGGTCAGAGTAAGAGGGGCACTCCAAAAAACGATACAAGGACTCCCAGAAACAACATCTTGGGCTCAGCCAAATTGATCACCAACAATGGTCCGCCCTGGCCTCACATCGGGAGGCATGGAGATGCACTATCCACAATCCTGCAGCCTTATTTGAGAACTCACACCAAACAAGTCTTGAAGAGAAACAACAACGCAGAAAGAATCACAACCCAGAAACCTCATCCAAGGAGACCCTCTGCTGTGTTTTCTGCAACCAGACTTGTTTATCTCGGATTGGCCTTTTTAGTCATCAGCGCATTTGCAGAAAGCATGGGATGAGTCCTTCCTGAATCTTCGTTTGTGAAGAAAAGCCAGAGAGATCGAGAGAGAGAGAGAGTTGAGTTTTGATTCTATTGTTTTTCAAAACTGGAAGCCAGATTTTGTTTACTTTTAGGGTTTCTTCTTTCCTGTTGAAGTTGTCCAGGTGTTTGTGGATTTCACAATAGCTTCTCTGTGCATTCTGACAGAAGCTAACCATTCAAATATACAAATGTACATATCCTCCCCAACAGGGGTTCACAGTATATAAACTCCACACACACTCCTACCTAACCGTTCTCTGAAGATGGCAGTCACAAATCCAGGTGAAATGTCAGAAGTAAACTCTTCCAGAACATGGCCTCACAACCTGGAAAAAAAAGCCAAGGAAAATGGGTCAGCTTCCTTACCGTTAAAATTCTATGCAGCTTTGCAAGCCTATTTAACAGGCTGCTTTTCCCTAGTGTAATTATATATTTCATCACCTGTACTGATTATTTTTCTTTAGTATCATGATATTATATTTGATTACTTTTATTTTGTTTTATTTTTATTTTTATATTTTATTTTTATTTTTTATTTTTATATTTTTTATTTAGTTTTATATTTAAATTCTGCATGATGTGTATGGTTTTTTCTTTCTCTTCTATTGTATTTTAGTATTGTATTTAGTATTTTAGTAGTTTATATTATTGGAATAGTGATAATTGTTTTATTCTTTAACCTTTTTTGAAGCGCCATGTACGTCGATTGTGCTATATATATAAATAAATGAATCATCTATATATATAATTTTCTTGGGTATGTTGCCTTCCCAGTGTGTTGACTGGCTGCTCAGGAAACACACCCAACTGATCACCACCCACATGCAAATTCCCTCTCCAATCCACTCCTGCCATGCAATCTGTGGCCCAGATTAGGACCCAGGCAGTCAACTGGCAGTGGCCGTGGCCATGGCGGGACAACAGAGCGAGTTGTCCTCTGCAATCCCAAGAAAAGTGTGGAATGCTGAGAAGGGAGGAGGAATTTTAAAATCCACTGGCCTACCTTACAGGGTTGTCATGAGTCTACCAGGCGTTTGGGGGGAGTTTTTTAATGCCGTATGTTACACTAGTTACAGCTAGTAATAATAATAATAATAATAGTAATGGTAATAGTAATAGTAATGTTGATGGCTGACAGCAGGCACCACTTGCCCAGGCATTTGAAAAACATTTTCCTTTTTAAAAGGTAGGGGAAATGTATATGTTGATATCAAGGTGCCTTAGCTTTAGCGCAAACAAATTCAGTAACTCAGTGGCTCTTGACCTTTTCTTTACCAGGGCCCCCCTTTAAATATCTTTTGTTGCTATGGGCCCCTAAGACTTAACTCAATTATAACAAAAATTCCTGAGAATAATAATAATACAATTACACTCTCCATTAAACCTTTCCTCAGAGGCACTGGAGGGGGAGGGAAGACTTTTCTCCTGCTTCCTCCTGCAAGCTTGTGGCTGGAGTGGATTGAATGGCAATACGCAGGCCAAGCCAACCAGCCAGCCTTTGTCCTGGCTCCTGTCATGTGACTGCTCCACTGCAGGGAGGAGATGGGCCAAGCAACTTTCAAGCCTTTGCAGATCCTCTGTGAGGACATTGTGGATTCCTGGGGGTCCCCGTACCCCAGGTTAAGAACCACTAAGGTAGGGGAAATGTATATGCCAATATCAAGGTGCTTTGGCTTTAGCGCAAACACATACTGTAATTCAGTAACTCCCTCTGTTCTAGGCAAGCTATACAATCTGTATACCAAAGCAAGGCAGCTACTCTCTTATGGAACACATTTCCATGTCTTTCCTCTTAATAGTAGTTCCTTTATAAAAGTTAATTTTAGCCTGCTTTGGCCCAAAATTTGTGTGTGTGATTATTTTTAAACTGGCATATCATTCATCATATTTTCTTACATATTTTCACAGAAAGAATGGAAATCAGTTACCAGTCAATTATGTTCCAGATGGATAGACATGTTAAATCTGTTCCACTGTATGGTCTTGCCCTCTGAATTCCACTGCACTAGAAGTTCAATCTAGAGACGCACCTTTAAGATAAACATACATTGTGAGTCAGCCCATTTTGTCAACTCTAAAATGGTAATCTCAGCTCAGGCAGGTAATTTCAGTGATTGCATGCATAGGGTGATGTTTGAAGCATTTTTTACAAAACAAAAAGCCAAAAGACTAAGCAATGAAAGAGATTGTACTAGTATTAATGCAAGTCAAAATCAGAATCAGTGAAATGAGTAGATATAATCAGAATCAATGATAGGATGAATTGCAGAGCAAAATGGTGTACCTATGCATTTCCAAAGTGGGGAGCAAACATTTTGTCTTCAGCCCAGTAAACATTGTTATATGTCATTTATCACCTGCACATCTACCAGTAACACATTAGTCCTGCAATCTTCATATAATTTTAGCAGCAGACACCTTGCCTTAAAACATCTAGCCAAATTTTTGGACTCCCCTGTCTCCACCACATCCCCAGGCCAATGAAGAGTTCTAGAGTCTTAAATCTTGTACATCATGGTTGAACTTTGTTCCTAATACAGAAATTGCTCAGTTGTGGATTTTGTAACTTTGTAACTTTAATATAAACTTTGGACTTTGTAACCTACCGAAAGAGGGAAGATTTCTTGCCTGTGGTGAGTCAACCGCACCCTGTTCCAGTTATATCGAGATCTAAACATAAAGTTCAACTCAGGAATGTTACACTGTACTTTCTGTTTGCAAATTCTTTGTTGAAATAGTCTGTTACAGAATAACTAATAATAACATGCAGTTTCCCTCACTGGTTTTTGTTACTGTTTCTATTATCCTACCAATATGTGTCCATTCTCTTGTGTGTAAACACTCTGGTTTAGCTTACCTAAGTGCATAAATGGGATGAAATATAACACATTAGAAGTTGAGTTAGTGAATAAGCAAGCAGTTGATGGCCACCATTGACACTGTTAGGAAGAAGGATAGGGGTTCCAGAACATTCCAGGCCAGAAGGCAGACTACAAGAGCAAAATGAAAATAAAATAATTTTAATTTACAGCTGCAATGCAATAAATATTTCCTAGGGGTTGGCTAGACAATGAAAATACTCGGCATAGAACTGGAGGAGAATACCTTTTGTCCCAGTGAAATCTGACTGAGATTCACAGTTTTCGGAAGGAGGGGGGCCAAAAATTCCACTTACTGCATGGGAAAACCCTTCATGGCTTTTTCTGATGTTTTAAAAATAATCCATGGAAATATGCATTACCACTCATTTAGACAACTAATTCACATTGCAGTGCATTCTTGGTGAGGGCTGAGCAGAACAGGAAAGCTGATTGGTCGGATGTGCATGGGCCAGAAGCAATATTTTGGCATTTTGCATTATCGATCATTCACTTTTTTTGCAGAGCTAAGGTGACCAAACAGCTTTTTTAAACTGAAGGTCATGCTTGCACACCTTTGATTTGCAGTTTTTTAAAAAAATACCATGCAGCAGCAACAACTTCTGGAGAATGATAACGTGAGGGATTCACTCTTGGCCACCATCTTGATTCTCAGGTATGGCTGCGTGTGAACTTCAAACACAGATAGCTTCATATACCAGCAATTTTGCCAAAAGGCCATGAAGACAAATAAACTCTGCTGCGAATTTGCGTTAATATGCAGCAATCAGCATTATATCTTCTCACCTAGACAAGCCCCTAGAATTTCAGTCTGGAATATTATCATCCTGGCAACAGCTCTACATTTCTCCTTCTCTATTTCTTCCCTACAACAAACAAACAAAAACCCAGCTTCCTTGCTACTTTCTCTCCCACTGTTCCAAGGCAGCAACTACCAAGCCAACACAGGAACAGTTAGTTGGCTCCTTTGGTGATCCATTTAGAATAGGCATAAGCAGCTGTGCCCTACAAATACTTTTGTATCTACCATTTGCCCTAGCCAGAATAGCCAATCATGCTGGACAATGGCTGTTGTTGCTGTTAATTGCCATCATGTCCACTTCAACTTATGGCAACCCTATGAATGAGAGCTCTCCATGTCATTCAGTAATCAACAGCCCTGCTCAAGTCTTGTAAATTCAGGGCTGTGGCTTCCTCAACTATCCATCTATAATGCAATCTTCCTCTTCTTTCTACTGCCTTCTACCTTATCAAGCACTATTGTCTTTTCTACTGAGTCATGTCTTCTCGTGATATGTCCAAAGTACAATGGCCTCAAGTTTAGTCATTTTGGCTCCTAGGGAGAGTTCAGGCTACAGATTATGGTAGTTGCAATCAAAAAACATATAAAGACCATTTTGAGAACTTTTCCCTGAATACTGGTAGTACCTGGAGCAGATTGTCTGCACTGAATGGAACTAGTGTACCAGTTTTGTGAATGGACTGAACTACTTGTTCATAAGCAAGTCCTCCACATTTCAGATGTGCTGGACTACAACACCCATCATCCCATGGCCATGGGGAGTATTGTGTATCCATTCTCCCCACTAGTTGCCATATGGAAGGGCCCGAGCCACATGAGACTTGACATCTACGAGAAGCAGATAATAAAAAACATAATGATAGTGCACAACTGAAAACTATCTTTAAAAATATCTTTTAATATAAATAATATAAAATTGCCCTGTTTTTGAAGAATAGCCATGATGTTAGCTTTCATGTTCCATTTTCCTGTGCTTTTGCCCCTGGGAAAGATAAACATTACCCATTACAGTTTATTCACTCATGCAGTATTTGGGGAAGTAGCATCAAACACACAGACAGTGTTCTTTTCTCAGAACTTTCTTTAATTACCAGAAGTCTGCTAAAATTATTGGTGTCTTAACAAAACATAATGCAAATTTTTAAAAATGTGGACTTTTTCTGTAGCATGCAGTCAAAGGAAACAAGAGACTTGGTAGTGTAATATACTACTGAATTTTCTGGAATCTCAGTTATACTGATTAAAAAAGGGAGGTGTTTCAAAGTGGCTTTGCTTTTTAAACTATTTTATAATATTATTGCAGAAGGATAGAATTCCTGGTGTCTAATTCTTCATGTCTTTGTTCTGGCAGAAATCCAGTTCAACTGCATGGAATTTGTTAACATAGTATAGCTTGATTTCAAGACAGGATCATCTGCATTCTCTCATTGAAGGCAGTCAGTCATTTTCTCTGCATTCTCTCATTCACTTTTCTCCCCTTAACATTCTAATATTGATTCTGGATTTTGTGATTATCCTTCCTTTCATTGGTATTTATGGAATAGGCACAATATCTCTGGGCCAGGATTTTTTTTTCATGGTCTCTTAATTTTAATTCAGCCACAATGAAGTTTTGGTCTGGCATTCTTTCTCTGCATTATCGCACTACACTTTTATAGTAGTATTATTCCACTTTAACTGCTATGGCTGCCTCCTGTGGAATCCTGGAATTTGCAGTTTAGACATTTTAGGTATTCTCAGCCAGAGAGCTTTTAGGCTTCACTAAACTACAAACCCCAGAATTCCACAGGAGGCAGCCATAGCAGTTACAGTGGAATAATAGTGCTATAACAGCGTAGTGCACTAGAGCTATTACTAGGTGAAAGCCAAGTCCTTACAACACCATGGATATTTGCCTCATATAGTAAAATACAGTTAAAGAATGGATTGAAAGCTGCTAATATCAGCAGCAACTAGCAGGTGTTATAGAGGAAGCATTTTACTACAGGAATCACTGCAGGAAGACAATTTAAGAATCTTACTATTTCTTAGATATAAATCAATACCCTAAAGTGATTACCTTGATAAGTGCTTAGGACTTCCACATAATCTAAAATTGGAGGGAAAGAAGCATTTATACTGGCTTCACAGAAAGGCACTTGCCTCAGGAAAGCTAGAAGGCTAACAGAGTCAACAAAGTCCTGTTCAGGTACTGAAACAGTGTTATAAGAATATCCGTTGATGCTTCCTGTGTGAAGCCACACAGTATATAGAAAGTCTTTTTTAAACCTTAAAGTTTCAAAGATAGCTTCTGGTATGAAAATTAACATACACACACACATTGTCAAAACCTATGTAAGTGAACCATACAAAATCAATCTGGTATAGTCCAAATTTCTTATTGCATCAAAATTCTAGCTGCGGTGTCATAACTCACCCCCTGAATGGCAGATAACAAGGAGGAGGACATCAGTCCAGTCCAAGAGGAGGAAAAAGCAGAATGCCAGGAAGCCACAAGTCTTGATGCTAAGGAGGCTGAAGAGATAGCAGAGGCTGAAGACAACACTCCCCCACCCTTCAGTGAACCCAGAGGGAGAAGTGCCATGCTCAGCCTAGGTTAAATACTAAATGCCAAACTGATGAGGCACAGGCAACCTTGAAGGAACTGCCCATAAATATTCCAGCATTTTTCTCCCAGTATTAGTGTTGAGAGCTGCCTTATATGGTTATTTCTCATGTTCCTGTTTCATCTTGACTTTGGACTGATTACAGTTATGGACTACTCTTAATGCCTTATTGGCTCAAGTACCTGGACCTCTAACCTGCTGAAAAGGACTTCTGGGCCAGCAATTGACCTCCCTTGTGCTTCTCTTTTCATCTTGCCCTGAGAACCTGTAACTGACCAGACTGAACTGTTTACTTGATAGCTCCTGCACTTTAACCCTTTGCTCCCTTGGGCACTTGCTGACTGGTATTCAGGACATGGGGATTCAGAACCTTGTGGCAGCTAGTTAGATGTCATGAAGACAGCTTGCTAAACAGAGCAAATAGGGCAACACTATATTGTATGCTAAAAATCACTTTTGGTTTAGAAGCAAAAGTGCCTCCAGGTGTTTATGCACACCCCTGAAAAGATGACAATTGCTTCCAGCATCTCTTGGAGGCCGGAAAGGGCCTTTTAAAAGCACACAGATGGGAGAGCAGGTGCTATGGTGCTGGGGAGCCACATGGGGTGCTGCATGTAGTCTGTGAGCTACTCTATGCTCACCTATGTTCTATAGGGCATTGCTGCGTTTTCTCTATCAGAGATCTTATGTTCTGTAACAAATACAAATAACATTCTATCAAAGATAAGTTATATGAATTTACTCACCATACTCGAGAGGGAACCATTAGGATCTTGTCTCAGAACTAAGATATTAGTCTTTTGTTGCTGAAATCAATGGGATTTTTTTCTGAATAAACACAGGATCAGGCTGCTATTCTTAGACAAGAGTGGGCAGGGGTGCGTACCCACTCTCCCTTATGTGATTGGAATTGTGGTGGGGGCACCTGAATAGAATTAGCATGAGCTTTTATTCTGAGCATTTTGTGTGCAGATGGACCAGTAAAATTGGTATCAGGCTCAGAGATATATTTCATTATAGAGTATGTATGATCTGTTCTTTACCAGCCTGCACCACAGGACGAACACCACCATCCCCACATTGCCATCAGCAAATCTGTGCTTAAGTCCATTCAGCAGTTCATCTACATGGGAAGCATCATCTCCTCAGATGCCAAGATTGACAAAGAGATTGATCACAGATTAGCCAAGGCATATAGCACATTTGGAAGACTTTACAAAAGAGTATGGAGTAATAAACACCTGAGGCAAAGCACAAAAATCAGTGTGTATAGAGCCAGTGTACTGTCTATTCTTCTTTATGAGTCTGAAACATGGGTCACCTATCGCCACCACTTACGACTCCTTGAACGCTTTCCTATGCACAATCCTAATTATACACTGGACTGACTCTGTGACGAATGTTGCTGTCCTTGAGCAAGCAGGGATCACCAGCATTGAGGCCATGATATTGAGAACACAGTTGCGCTGGGCAGGGCACATTTCTAGGATGGAGGACAATTGCCTCCCCAAAATAGTACTCTGTGGTGAACTCGCCATGGGTCAGCATAAGAGAGGCTCTCCAAAAAAGCAATACAAGGACTCCCTGAAACAACATCTCAGGCTTGGCCAAATTGATCACCAACAATGGTCTGCCCTAGCCTCACATCGGGAGGCATGGAGACGCACTATCCATAATGCTGCAGCCTTATTTGAGAACTCACGCCGAACAAGTCTGGAAGAGAAACGACAATGCAGAAAGAATCACAACCCGGAAACATCACCCACGGAGACCTTCTGCTGTGCTTTTTGCAACTGAACTTGATTATCTCAGATTGGCCTTTTTAGTCATCAGCACGCTTGCAGAAAGTGTGGGATGAGTCCTTCCTGAATCTTCATTTGCGAAGAAAAGCCAGAGAGAGAGAGAGAGAGAGAGAGGTATGATCTAAGCAAGAGCGTAGATCTGTGGTAGGATAGCATTCAATTAAAGGCCTTAAAGAAGGTCAGACAAGAATTTTACTGATAATGAAGTATATTTTGATCATTGTTCCAAGTTAGTCTCATTCCTGGAAGGACTGGAAGGCCCCATATAAACAACATTTGTTTGATTTGTATCTGGCCCTTCCTCATAAGAACATCCAAGGAGATACACTTTACCATCTAATTTTGTCCCAAGTAAATTGATGGATTTTATGAGCTAAAATAATTATTTTAGTAATTTAAAACAGTAATTTCCAACAGTAATTTTCAGCAAGAGTATTCTAGGGACAGGCCTAAATACTCTAAAGGTACCAGATCCAGGGTCAGCCCTGGTTAGAACTTGGATGGGAGACCACCAACAATACCAGATGCTTCAGATGAAGGAACTGGCAAAACTACCTCTGAGTATTCCTTGCTTAAGAAAACCTTATGAAATTTATGGAGTCACCATAAGTCAACAGGTGACTTGAAGGCACGCGCGCACACACACACTCACACACACTAGTGCCTCAACAAGTTACAAACCCCAGGATTCAATAGGATGGAACCATGGCAGATAAACTGGAATAATAGCACTATAATTGTGTAGTATGGATGGGTCCCTAGTAATCATTTGATAAGAAATGTCTTATGGATTGGCAAGTACTGAAATGAAAGAAGAGGGTTGAATAAATGAGCAGCTTACTTGTGGAGGTGGGGAAAACATCAAGGTTCTTTGACTGTGTATACCTCATATAGGAACCTAAAATATAACTTGGTTATGAATGACATAGTTAAACATACCAGAGAGGTGATCAAAATTTGCACAAAACTCCAAACTTTTAAAAACCATCTCCTAAAGGATCTCACCAAAAAGGGTGATTAGACAACAAAGCAGCATGTAGAATACACACAGAAACAAAATCACCAAACAACATTTGGGTGCCGTTTACATGATGAAAATGTCCCGGGAAGAATTTGTGTCGATCCCTGGCAGTTTACACGTACATCGGGTTGGGTATGTGATTTTCAGAAGGGGGGGCCACCTTTTATCCCTCAACCTGCGGGACTTTCAGTCCTGCGGTTTGTGCCGGTTTTTTTAAAAGTCACTGGAGGATTCGGAAAATCGGAAATGTAAACAGCCTGGGACAAAATATCTCGGTACTAGGGGATGACCGGAAATGATGACTGGGGGCAGGCTTAGAGATCAGCGACCAGAAAAGGAGGGGTCAGTCACCCGTTCAAGAGATCCAGCCTCACCAGCCAAAAACAAAGGCATCCCTTCCAGCTGCACGAAGGTTGATGTGTGTGTGCATGCGCGCGTGTGTGTACTCAATCACCTTTTTAAATGGATTTCTACACTGCAAACCCTTCAGCTTTAACCTCTTCCTCAACTGCATGTTACAAAGAGATCATGGTGGGCAGAGGGTCGCCCATTCATTTCCCTGCCTTGATCACCTCCCTGGGTCTGAATGGGCACAGTAAAACATTCCAGCCTCTGAGCGAATGAACACCCTTTAATTCCCCCTCTCTGTGTCTGTGTCTTTCAAAATGCCTGTCTGTTGCTGGCTTGCTGTAAGGGTTAACATTTTAAAGAGGCAAGGGGAAACCCAACCCCTCCCACACCTCATTCGGCTTGATCTCCCTGCATCTGAGTGAAAGATCTCAGTCTGGGTCTTTCAAAATGCCTCTGCTTAAAGCGAAAGAAATTCAAAGCCTCTACTCAGCTTGATTTCAAAAGGAAAGGACATGGTTTAATTGTTCCTCCATCTGAGGTCTTTCAAAATGCTTTCTGCCTCTGCTGTAAGGGTTAATATTTTAAAGAGGCAAGGGGAAACCCAACCCCCCCACCTCACTCGGCTTGATCTCCCTGCGTCTGAGCGAAAGATCTCAGTCTGGGTCTTTCAAAATGCCTCTGCTTAAAGCGAAAGAAATTCCAAGCCTCTACTCAGCTTGATTTCAAAAGGAAAGGACATGGTTTAATTGTTCCTCTGTCTGAGGTCTTTCAAAATGCCTTCTGCCTCTGCTTAAAGGGTTAAAATTTTAAAGAGACAGGACAAACACAAGTCTCTGCCCCCTCTCTCTCCTCCCCCAGCCAGCCAATTGCATTGCTCGTGGGGCAGAACTCTAAAGGAAGTGTGTCACCGAGGTTGTGAAAACACAAGTAATCGCATCCTTGATTGACAGCCAAAAAAAAAAATCCCGGTAAGCTAAACATGTGTAAACAGCAAAAGCACAGGATATAACAGTGCGGGACCAATAAAGACTTTTGTCGTGTAAATATCAATCACGGGATCTTCCAGGATTTCCTAAAGAGTGACGAAAATCGTATAAACAGTGAGGGACAGATACGGGATCAGGAAATCACGATAAGCCCCGTGACAATTTTTGTCGTGTAACTGGCACCATGGTTTCTAATGAGATAAAAATAACAATCCAGACCTTTGCACATTACCTTATTCATGCTGTTTTGGCCATTAACCCAATTTCATTCAGATTGAAATTCAATACTAGTCTAATCTGATTCAAACAAGATACTGGTCTGGTTTGATTTCACATTGTGGTCTAAACTACAAAAGTAAATCTTCTCCATGGACATGTTAGTGATCTCCTCTTATTTGGTAAAATTTATCCAAGACCAAATTGGCTATTTCTATAGTATGAAACACATTATAAAACGGGTGTGACCATGTATTTGGATGAGCATGCTGATAGTGCTTCCATGATCAGGAACTTTGCCTTTTCAGAACTGTAGACCATGGGAATTCTGTAACCACCCTCAGCTGAACATAGCTACATTACAAACCCTCTTCAGACTTTCTCGCTCAACATGCAAAGGTCTGTGGCACTACGGGGTACATGGGGATGTCAGGCTTATTTGCATGTCAGTGTTCCCAACACTTATTTTCATACCTCCAAGCAAACACCTGAATTTATTGTTGTGTGCCTTCAAGACATTTCCAACTTATGGTGACCTAAGGTGACCCTGTCATGGGTTCTCTTGGCAAGATCTGTTCAGCTTTGATCACTCTCTCAGCCTCAGAGGAAGGCAATGGCAAGTCCCCTCTGAACAAATCTTACCAGGAAAATCCTGTGATAGTTCCACCTTAGGGTCACCATAACTCAGAAATTACTTGATTTCACAACAACAATCCTTGTATAGTCCGACCTATAATCTATTTCATGGGCCACATAAATACTGTATGTTAATTTATGTATTGTATATTTCTCTGTTGTTTATAGTATACACATGCTTTCTTAATGTTGTATACCCCTTTGAAAAATTTTATGTGGTTTTAAAATCCCCATAAACAAATGAACAAACAATTCTTCAGCATATCTTCACAGCATAAAAGTTAAAAACGTGTATGTGTGTATTTCCAAAAAAAAAAGGAAGAAAGAAAGAAAAGAAAAAGAAAAAAGAAAAAAGTATATTCTCAGGAAGCTGAGCTTTGCATCCAAAACCACATTCTGTGCTTCTCCGGAAGTGTACACACAATTCTGCTTCTCCATTTCATACATTTTTCTGTCTCATTAATTTTTTGGAAAAGCTATGGATCTCTTTTCCCAACCTCCTCCTTCACATAATTGTATAGAACCCAATTTTCCTGTGATATCCTCCATACACTGATTCATTCTTACAGTCCAAAACAATCTTAGCAGTGTGGCAAAATCATGATATACTGTATAGTTAATACAACATGACTGAGAATGCATTTTATTTTACTGTTGGCTTGTTCTTGATAGCCATTAGGTAATAAGTAGAGACAATATAATTAACCAAAAGAGGAACTTGGACTGTCAGCAGACAGCTACAGAAAGATGGTGGAAGGGCCTTAAGCTACTAGAAGAAATGTTTTCTGTCTACGTATTTCCCCATTTCTCAGATGGGAAAGCAAACACAATGTACTCAGCAACCAAACAGTGGGGAAAGTCCTATTCCTGTGCTTTAAGACACTTGGTCAGCAGAAGCACATGAACCTTGCCAGTGTTACTTAGTGTGTTTTCCTTGCATCATGAAAACCAAAATGCAGAGTCATCAATTTACATCACAATCCTATGTGAATTTACTGAGAGATAAGGGTCATTGTCTTCAATGCTGCTTACTTCCCTAGTTTGTTGCTACTTGCCATCAAGCCAACTTGGACTTATGGTTACCATACATACTTGTATTTATTTTGGTCAATGACCAGTAAAAAAAAAAGGAGGGGCACAAAATAGAATAGATAAAACACAATGCAATGGATTAAAATACAATATTAAATACAGAATTAAAAATATTACATATACATTATTTATATTTCAGTGATTTTTAAAAACTGGCATAAAATGTCAATACCTTTAATACTAAGATGGCATCCTCTGCCAACAAGCTATTGCTTCCACACAAAAACTAGTTACCTTAGCTGTAATCTCAGGAAACTTATCAGCCAAAAGGCAATCCATGTAAAGCACATCATATCTCCCTGGTAGACTTTGTAAAATTGGATTAATAGAGTAGTGTCAAAGGTCACAGTAGAAAGAACAATACAATAAAACATGCCCCACAGTTTCTACTTTCTCTGCCTCACAAAGACATAGGCATTCACAATATGGTATGCTATTATAGTTTCCCTTCAATACTGCAGGTGGACGCACATTGCATTTAACCAGAGTGAATACTTACCTATATTTTGAAATAGTTAGGTTGATCAGATAATCAGTAGGAAGAATGCTCTCTGTCATCAAAAGCTGGAAAAATGAAAGCTGTACTTACGTGATTTTGCAACTCTTTATCCCAGATACACAGACATATATTTTTCTTTAGCTTTTGTATAACTAGAATCATAGAATCATAGAATTGCAGAGTTGGAAGAGACCACGAGGGCCATCCAGTCCAACCCCCTGCCACGCAGGAAATCACGATCAAAGCATCCCCGACAAATGGCCATCCAGCCTCTGTTTAAAGACTTCCAAGGAAGGAGACCCCACCATGTTCACAGCATTTTTTAAAAAAAGTGCACTGGTTTTAGGGGGACTAATTCTCAAGAATGTATCAAATTTTACAACACTGAACCTCGATCTGCTTCATACTAACACAAGCTCTGAGGCAGACAGAACAAATTAGGAAGTAGGAACTGGCTCAAGTCTCACCTCTCCAACAAACCACTATCTCTCAGGTGCAGTTTCATTATTAGTAATACCTTTGGGAGGGAAACCCGGCTTATGTATCTTAGGAAGTGTATAAAAGACAGGTATTCTTGGATTCTCCTCCATTAAATATGCCCCTGTAGTCGGAATGATGCAGCCTAACATGATCCTTAGGTAGACCAATCTTATCAGGAACTCATAGCAAGAATGGCATTTTGTGAGCATTCTAGATTTAGAACTTTTTCATCAACTATATTTTTCCATCTTGATTGAAATGTATCACTAAGGATCAGGGGAGCCAGGCCTTTACATGTGAGTAACATTTTAAAACTAAAATTTTAACTTGCATACCCAGATCTGAGACTCAATAAGGATTAATATATAATGGATTGTTTTTTAGTTAAACATCTAACAGATGTGTAATATGTAATTCTATTCTGTTTTTACTTTGATTATAACTTTAAAATATTTTAAATGTTTTAAATGTTTGTATTTGCATTCATTGCTGGTTCTTATCGACTGGTCTTTGACCGTAATAAATATTTACTACTACTGAGACTCAGTAGAAATTTGACCAGTCTCTAACTGTAAAAGTACATTTGGTACACTGTTTCCAAGTAAAAATTAAAACCTTAGATTTGTCATAATTAATTGCCAACTGTTCAGTATTGCAATAGATATCCAGCATCTTAATAGCCATGTCAAACCTACACATGACAATTACAGATCTACTGCATCATCTGCATAGAGTAGAATAGATATGGATCTCCCCACCAATTTAGGTGGATGAGAATTTATTTCAAAAAGTATCTTGACCAAGGAATTAATATAAATATTGAACAGGGAGGAGCAAGAATACAGCCTTGTTTTACTCCAATATGTGTTGATATTAATCTAGTCAAATTGACTTCATGATTACATCTCACTTGCAGATACATTTTATCACAAAGACTGAGAATAAAAATCAGCAGAGTCCTGTCAATGTTGCTGGCCTCAAGTTTATGCCATAGTCTATCTCTTGGAATCATGTCAAATGCAGACTTAAAGTCTATAAAAGGTGTGTAAAGTGCCACCTCCCCCGGCAGGGGAAGATTTGTTTCTAATAAATGCTGTAATACTAATCCCTGATCAACTGACAAGTGCCCAGACCTAAAACCTGCTTGTTCTTCCTTCAGAAAATTTTCTCCCTACATCCAACTTAATAGTTTCTCTAGAAGATGACTAGTGTTCAACTCGCTGATAATATTTAAAAGACTAATTGGTCTGTAATTGGCAGGATCTGATCTTTTACCCTTTTTGTAGATTGAGATGATTGTTGCACATCCCCAATCAGATGGAATACATGCAGTCTAATCAATACATGTAAACAGAACAGCTAAAACTGGTGCCCACCACTCCAAATTTGGCAACAGCAGTTCAATGGGCATGTGATCATTTCCTGGGGCTTTGCTCAATTTAAATCCAGAATTGAACATCCCAGTTTCATATGATAAAATGGGGGGCCAATCAGGAAGACCTTCAAGGTCTTGTGGTGTTAATGAGTCTCCAGCTTGTCTGAGTCTGCCTACATACATAGTACTGAAAAATGATTCCTGGGTCTATGAAAATCTAATCTATGTAGATTGCTTTGCCATCCTCTAGACACTGTTCCAAAAAGTAGCTGTATCATGAGTCTCTTATGAGGCAATTAACTTCTGTCAATTCATTCTCAATGTCAATTTCTTTTTTTCCTTAATTACATTTTTATATTTCTTCTTTAGAAACAGCCATTCTACAGGTAAAGGTGTCATATCCAAATTCCTATATAATTTATATTGTTCAACAAGAGGTTTCTTTATATCTAAACACTCCTGGTCAAACCAAGGTTTAAAAGATGAAAGGATGGATATGTTGTCTGGGAAGGTTATTTCATAATAAACAATTTTGCAGATGTACAATTAGATTCTGATATGAGTGTCAAACCTCTTCTGGCTAACTTACAGATAGAAGGAGCAGCTTTATGAGCTTGAAGATTGATAGAGGCTGCTCTAATTTAACAGTCCATTTAACATGAGAAAATCTTTGTGCTTCTAGATTTAAGATGGCAATTAAAGGAAGATTATCACTTTCAGTACATACAACCACCTTGAAACTTGAGACCAGATTTAAGAAACTATGAGATACCATTAGGTAATCAATTGTTGATGCCCCAATGCCAGATGTGAATGTAAATTCACCACATTTATCTCCCTCAGCCCCTCCTTCAGTATCACTACATTTAAGTTATTTATCATTTGTAGAAGGGACAAATCAGAAAAATTGCATACCTTATTCTTGAATTGCATAACAGATATCAGATGTTCTGCTTCCACTTCAGGGGAATACTCACCAAAATGGTTATAACCCAGATGTGGTGACCAGCAGTTTCAGACTGTGGAATGACCTGCTGGAAGAGATTCAACAGCTAAACATGCTGTCTGAATTTCAAACAGTGTTAAAGACCTATCTCTTCCAGCAGGCCTACCCAGTTGATTTGAAACTATGGATTTTAAATTGGCATTTTAAGTTTATGGATGTTTTTAATGTAATTTTCTTTAATCCTATGTGTTTTAACCTATGTGTTTAAATGATTTTATGTTTTAGTTATATACTGTATTTTAATTCATCTTGTACCCCACTGCGAGCCTTGGGGAGAGGCAGGTAAGAAATTACATAGTAGTAGTAGTAGTCCAAAGGGCTATGGCAGAGCTTGAAGAAGATGACGGCATCTATATATGTTACCGTACTGATGGTAGCTTGTTTAACTTAAGCTGTCTGAGGGTTCACACTAAGACTCTAAACTGTCTAGTCGGTGAGCTGTTCTTCGCCGATGATGCTGCCTTTGTTGCCCACACAGAAGCAGCTCTGCAGCGCCTAATGTCCTGCTTTGCAACAGCTGCAGAGCTGTTTGGGCTAGAAGTCAACCTGAAGAAAACAGAAGTTCTTTACCAGCCTGCACCACAGGACGAACACCACCATCCCCACATTGCCGTCAGCAAATCTGTGCTCAAGTCCGTTCAGCAGTTCACCTACCTGGGAAGCATCATCTCCTCAGATGCCAAGATTGACAAAGAGATCGATCACAGATTAGCAAAGGCATATAGTGCATTTGGAAGACTTCACAAAAGAGTCTGGAGCAATAAACACCTGAGGCAAAGCACAAAAATCAGTGTGTACAGAGCCATCGTACTGTCTATCCTCCTTTATGGATCTGAAACATGGGTCACCTATCGCCACCACCTACTACTCCTCGAGCGCTTTCATCAGCGCTGTCTATGCACAATCCTAAATATACACTGGACTGACTCTGTGACGAATGTTGCTGTCCTTGAGCAAGCAGGGATCACCAGCATTGAGGCCATGATATTGAGAACGCAGCTGCGCTGGGCAGGGCACGTTTCTAGGATGGAGGACCATCACCTCCCAAAAATAGTACTCTACGGTGAACTCGCCATGGGTCAGCGTAAGAGGGGCGCTCCAAAAAAGCGATACAAAGACTCCCTGAAACAACATCTCAGGCTCGGCCAAATTGATCACCAACAGTGGGCCGCCCTGGCCTCACATCAGGAGGCATGGAGACGCACTATCCACAATGCTGCAGCCTTATTGGAGAACTCACGCTGAACAAGTCTTGAAGAGAAATGACAATGCAGAAAGAATCACAACCCAAAAACATCACCCAAGGAGACCTTCTGCTGTGCTTTTTGCAACCAGACTTGTTTATCTCGGATTGGCCTTTTTAGTCATCAGCACGCTTGCAGAAAGCGCGGGATGAGTCCTTCCTGAATCTTCGTTTGCGAAGAAAAGCCAGAGAGAGAGTAGTAGTAGTTGCTGTTGTTACTACTACTACTACTACTATTACTACTTTTATTACATATTTTTAAAAGAAATTTAAAGTGTAGCCAGCAAAGATCAATGGCAGAGCACAGGTTTTATATGTTGCAGTCAGGGACAACATTTTGCATCTGCACTTTCTAACAAGCCCATTCTTCTCTGAATTCCATCTTACTTTAATTGTATAATTAAAAAGGGGCAGGAAAGAAGATGGAGAATGGGTAGTGGTAAAAAGCAGAATGAGAAAGGAGGGGGTCAAGGGGGAAAGAAATGGGTGGTTTGAGCAAAACATTTCATTTTATATCCAGGAGCCTAGCATTGTGTGACTAAGGTGTTGCCTAGATGGTGAAAATACTTCTCATAGAATTCATAGGGAATACTTTCATCCCAGTGGATCCTATGGTGATTTGCCATATTTGGAAGGAGGGGGGCCCAAAACTCCAAAAACTACATGGGAAAAAGCCTTAATAGCTTTTCATGAACTTTTAAAACTAATGCATAGAAATTAGCATTAATGCCCATTTGGACATCTGATTTGAAACTCAGTGCATTCTTAGAGAGGAGCAGAAGTGGAAATCTGATTGGTTGGACTTGCGTAGAGGACGGGCTTGCTGGCTGGAAACACCATTTTGGAGTTTCACGGTAGTGTGCTTTTTCACTGAGGCGACCAAACCACTGTTTTAAGCAGGAGATTGTACTTGGGCACCCTTGATTTACAATTTAAAAAATACTGTATAGCAGCAGAAATTATGGAGAATAACGCGAGTAATTCACTTGCGGCCACCATCTTGATTCACAGGCATGGCTGTGTGTGGACTTCAAACATGGATAGCTTCACATACCAGCGATTTTGCAAAAAAAATATGTATGGAGACAAATGAATGCTACTGCAAATTTGCATTAATGTACAGCAATCCACATTATATTGTCTCATCTAGATCAACCACAACACTAAAGAACTGCAGCTCACTCAAAATAATATTATCTAATAACTGTAATTTATACAATAATATATCACAGAAATCAATCCAGAATATAATCAATAGAGAGAGAGAAGTTACTGATGGGAGCAATAATACATCCATGTCCTCCAGAAAGACTGCAAACACTTTTCTTCCGTGCAAGCCAATGGTGGAGGGAGGTTCTGAAATTACCCTGGCTGCTTGAAGGACTTGGTCTTCTGCTAAGAAAACAAATTACTCCCTCCACCACCATTCCATTCCATTCCATTCCCTCCCTCCTTCCCTCCTTCTTCCTTCCTTTCCTTTTGCATTCTTTTCCCCCACTCTCTGAAATGTAGCTGTTCTTCTGCCCAACAAACTTGGCTATCTGACATCAGCTCCAGAAAGTCCTCTCTCCCTCCTCTTCTCTCTTCCCAAAGAAATCACATAGATTAGACTGCCTAACAACAAAGCCATGTGACGTTTCCTCTGATTCTAGTATTTCTTCTTCCGAGGTAGCAG
Source organism: Gambelia wislizenii (assembly GCA_030847615.1). Classification (NCBI taxonomy): domain Eukaryota; kingdom Metazoa; phylum Chordata; class Lepidosauria; order Squamata; family Crotaphytidae; genus Gambelia; species Gambelia wislizenii. The sequence continues at coordinate 310,478,754 of JAUMIR010000003.1, read as the reverse complement.
GCCTCCCTGTTTTACTCAGTGTCGCAGAGGGAGAGGCGTTCACCCTAATAAATTATACTGAATTGTAATGACTTAATTCATGAAAGTGTATTTTAACTTCTGCATTAATTAGGGGATCTAGATAAATAGATGAAATCACTACAAAAATTTAGTGATTTAATTATTTAATCAGCAAGTTAATTCCAAGCTCTGAATCAATCCAATTCTGTTTTGGATTTGAGAATCATCTGAATCCAAAGCACATCCCTAGGACAGACTATTAAAAAGCTCAACAATGCATAAGACATTGGGTTTATGGTAAAATACACTCCCAGATCTACAGTACATCTCTACACTGAAAATGCAAAAGTTGAACATAGCTAATATGCATAATGATGGCTGAGGTCTCCAGCCCTTGGGTCATTATTATGTCTCAAGTTGTGGTCTTCTATTTAGCTTTTGTATTGATGCACATACTATGTCGGCTTAACAACCATGGCTTATTTTATGCTTGTTCATATGAAGTTACTATGGAAACCCCAACATGTTATTTTCAGAGGTGGAAGAAAACATTATTTTCTGTTAAGTGACAATGTTAGTGAAGCTTAGAATTGTGCATATTTTACTTTTGCTATTGATATCTTGGTTTGGTCTTTCCCGTATAAAGGCATGGTAAGTACATGGTGTTGACGGTCCAAACTAGACTGGGATAAGTGTCTGGCACCATGTTGCTTTAAGTGTCAAGTCTCTAAAAAGATGTGCATCCATCTTTCACCAGGTATGGTCAGTGAAACAGAAGATGGTACTGGAAATCAGAGTTCTAGAGAGGATGAAATAGAAAAAGCCAGGTAAGAAGGCAGAAAGTGCAGACAGAAAGCAAAGACAGAACAATGTTGACAGAAACAATACTAGCCCCAACTATATTTTAAGAATAAAGAGCAAAACATGGGATGTATTTTCATGCAGCGACTAAGCAGTGTATTCTGAGGGACAGAGAGTAGGGAAAGTACAAACAGTGGTGCACAGCTACAGTACAGTATGTAATTTGAGACCTAAACTTCTGATCTCTCCCTGTATTAGGAGACAATGTGTATTAATGTAGTTGGGAAGCACAACAAACCTTTCTTTTCTTCCCTACTATTTCAGCCTTTATCATTGTAGGAAGTTAAAGTATCAATGTTCAGCCAATGGGAATAAATAGCTACTGGTTTTTCCCCCATCCTTGTTTTTTGTAGATGCCTCTGTAGATCACTACACTTTTTAGTGTAGGCTTTGCTTCTGTCCTCCTTTCTCTGATGAGTTTCACCACAACCACCTCTTCCTCCTCCTCCTCCTCCCCAAGTGGAGAGAAGCCAGCTTCAGAGGAAGCCAGCTTTAGGGGTCCTTGAGTAGGAGAAGCCAGCTTTAGGGGGTCCTATTGTTGTCCCGGGCCAAATCTGAGTCCGTTGGCCCAGTGCATCTTATAATAATAATACTTAGTTGTTTATTACCCACCTGTCCCCTCAGGATCTGGGTGGGGTACAACATCACAATATACATCACAATATACAATACAGTGCAACACAATTCAATTGAATACAATTCAATACATACAATTCAAAGCAAATTGGATTCAAAGCAGTTCAATACATACAATTCAAAGCAACTTATGGGCTCCCTGTGCCCAATGAAAGAACACACCAGGATGGAGATCCAACAAAGCTTTATTCTACTGTGCAGTAAAAGATGCAAGGGGATAAGTTCCCAAAGTGAGTACCCTAAGTATTAATACGCTGTAGCATTTATACACAAGAGGTGAGGAAGGGGGAGGAAAGGGAACATAGACTGTCATCATTACATCACTACCTACAGATCATATGTCTTGCGCATGTGTATAAGCAGTGGTGGACCTAATATGTATGACACCTGGTGTGGATGATTTTTAAATACCCCCTTCTCTCAACAACAAAATTATTTTCACCAGTACTCACCACCGTTGTCCATCTGCCACCAGTAAAAGCTTTCCCTACCACCATCACACTTACTTCAGATGTGGGCACGAAGGCCCTCATATGCTTGCCTGCCAGGTCTCATTTGAAGTCTTGTGGAACTGAAAATCCTGTGAGACCTCACGCAAGATCAGGTGGGCAGGCAAAGTTGATGGGCATTGTTGGCCAAAGACTTCTGCTGGGTGCTGGCAGTTCCTTTCTCTCCCCTGGGCCAGAGGCGAGAAACGAACCACTGCTGTGTGGTGGTTTGCCTGCCAAGGAGGGGTGACCTCCCAGGTAAGTGGCACAGTGGGGAGGTATGCCGCAATGGTGGTGGTTCCTTTCTCTCCTCGACCCAGGTTTGTTTTTTGTTTTTTAATGAAGCCTAGCCTGCAGTCTCCTAATTTCAATGCTGATGTCCAAAATGGATGCACAGTGACAATTCTGGATGTAAAATAACTTGGGAAATTACTTTATCTTCATCCAAATGTGTATTTACGGGAAAAGATAAGGAATAACAGATTATGTCTGAGACTGAAGACAACCCAACATTTTTGCAGCTTTTTCTCCCAGTACTCCTAGAACAGATCTAAACTATGGGAATAGTTACACTGTTTCTTACATTATCTCAGTATATTTACAAGGAGGGTAAAGGAGGAGGTTTAGTACAGTCGTCCCCTGTTTATGTGGGATCGATGCCCGTGGTTTCACTTATTCAGCGATCAGGGGGACAAGGTCTCTCTAGGTATCTGGAGGACCATAGAGTCATGCTGAAGGTGGTCACTCCAGGCATTTTCTAGGTCCTCCAGCATGATTCTATGGTATTCTATGGCAGTTCGCTACTATGTGTGGTTTTACATATCTGTAATAAGTCCAGGAATGCATCCCCTGCAGATATGGAGGTCAACCTGTATTGTGAATGAAGGACACCATCAGTAAACTTATATAAGAACTAAACTCCAGTCTGAGAAAGTGTCTGACTGCTGTGTTAAGTATAAACCTGCAGTTTGTCAAACAAGAACAAACTGCAGTTTTTAATAGCATAGCTCTGTAATGTATTTCCATGAGTTTGAATGATTTCAGAGATTATTTCATGCTGTCAGGATGGGAGATTTAGCACAGATATTAACACAAGCCTTTACAACACCCATGATGTTATATATAATGTGCTTTGGGGAAAGGTCTTATATTTTATTAACTTAGGCTTCTTCAAGACTTTAAATTGTACATACCAGTGTATTCCTGAAATTTTCCTCTGGGTTTTTATTTTAAAGAAATTTGGGAAATCAATAGTTGTATGTGATTATCAGAATTTGGGCACATAGCACAGGGAGCTAGAATATATCCATGCATTTTTCTATGTGTGTGGGCATGCACACATGCTCAATATGTTGTTTAAAGTGTGAAAGGAGAACAGAAATATATTTCACTACTGGCACTTAACACCTTTTAAAATTTTCAGGTACTCTGATAGTTGAGAGTCTAAACAATGGGACATTCTTGCCACCCCATTCCAGTATCAATACAAACCAATTCAAAGCTATTTAAGTTAATAATTATATATTTTGGGTGTTGGATTAGTACCCTTGAGACCAGGATTTGAATCCCTGCTCAGGTATGGAAACCCACTGGGTGACCTTGGGCAAGTCACACTCTCTCAGCCTCAGAGGAAGGCAATGGCCACCCTCCCTGAACAATCTTTCATGAAAACCCCATTATAGGTTCCCCTTTGGGTCACCATAAGTTGGAAATGACTTGAAGGCACACAACAGCAACAAATGTGTGTGCACTTCTAATTCAAGTTTAGATAATCCAATGCATTCTGTTTAAAAGGAAGGTTTCTCAAATTACGTGTATGCGAGGGGTGGGTGTCTGAACGGGAAGATGTCCTCTCATAATCATTGCTGGCAAATGGAATGTGCCACTTTTGTTCATATTGTCCACCCACAAGTATTACTTAGCCATTTTAAGCTCTGTTTAATGAAAAGAGGTACAAAATGTACTTTCTGCAAGCATGTAATTACAATTATACTACAGGTATGTACGTAATTACATGTTTAGTACATACCAACTATCTTTTGGGTATTTAAATATAAGTAATTGCATTGATGGATTATTAAATTACGTATTATTTTAAAATATAATTTTATCACAGCTAATATAGTAGTCTACCTAATGGACTGTGCAATTTTTCAGGAAAGCACCAAAATTACATCATCTGTGGAGTACTACAAAGACCAAAATCCAACCATTATTCCCAACTAGAGCAGAAGCACTGAATCAATGGAATTTACATATATATAAATTACCAAAGGCCTATTCATTCATTATGTCTAATCTAGTTGAGTAGAATAATTGGATTCAGGGCAAAGCTATCACATTCTTACATATATGTCACATTACACATGTGGGTGAATATACAGCCATTTTAAAATACAGTGTTTCTGTTCAACATGGTATAATGCAGTGACTTACACATGAAATCAGATCTTGCAAATGCAGCTCACACAATCATTAAAAGAACCATGATAGCTTTGAACAACCATACAACTGTAATTGTAGAAATTGTGGGGGCCAGTAGTAAACCCAGGAGGGGTAGTTCTTGACACAGACTCCCAAGATGGTTACAGCTGTAGAGGTTTGGACCTACATGGATTCAGATCCAGACACTGGACAACCTGTCTGACAGTGGTCTCCGTTAACCCAGCCCACTTACTGTGACCAACCTGGAGTGACAGAAATGGGATACCCCTTGGGTGAATGCCACTCTGTAGATCCTCTGCTACCTGGGGATAAGCCTGGGACCCCTGACCCCAAGCAGGGCATGGCTCATGCTGCCTACACCCCAAGGTCCTGTAAGGGGATCCCCAATTGAGTATAATGTGCACACAGGCCCTGTCTCCCCCAAACTGGATCCAATCCCATGCAAACTGACTAAGTTGTGACAAGATAATAATTAGAATCAAAGAATCATAGTTGGAAGAGACCACAAGGACCATCCAGTCCAACCCCTACCATGCACAAATACACAATCAAAGCATTCTTGACAGATGGACATCCAACCTCTGTTTAAAAACTTCCAAAGAAGGAGACTCCAAGGCAGCATATTCCACTGTCAAACAGTTTTTACCATCTGAAAGTTCTTCCTAATGTTTAGGTGGAATCTCTTTTCCTATAATTTGAAACCATTGCTCCATGTCCTAGCAAGCCTGCTCCATCTTCAATATGATGTCCTTTCAAATATTTAAACATGGCTATCATGTCACCTCTTAACCTTCTATTCTTCGGCCTAAAGATATCAAGCTCCATAAGCTCCCTAACCTTTGGAAAGCTTGTATGAATGCCACATAGATTGAAGTGGGATGGGTAGGAAGAAGACTGAAACAGGAATGAGGCAGTGTGTCAACATGGAGTGTTTTTATACTCTCCAAATAGACCTATGTGAAATATATGGTTCTGCTTTGGAGAGTCCTCCATTGGCTAACCAGGATATCTTTTGATTGGCTGGATTTCCCCCCATATCAATAAGCCTGTGCAAACCACGTGGGCTTCTGGGGAAAAGATATCAGTGCCTCGAAGAAGACGGCACCCAGTCTTTGCGTTGCTTCTTCAACCTTGGACTGTAAGTCGCAGGTCTGGGGGTGCTTCTTTTAGGCACAATACAGATGCACATGTGCACCTATCTAAATAGCATGTCCTTGTTAGCCACATATAATAAATACTTCACAGGTTCATACATATCAAGCACAAGCATGGAGATGTTGTCTTTGATTCAACAAAGATCTGTGCCGAGCACATTACAGTTGTCCCTTCACATATATGTATTTCACATTCATGGTTTTGTGTATTCACGGTTTGTAGCTGCTGCTCAACTAGTTCAAACTCCAAGACCCCACCCTCCTCCTCTTCCTCTTCCGCCAACAGGTATCGGCAGTCCTGTTGGCGGGAGAGGAGTCTACAATACTGTAGTGTAGTACATATGTTGGGGGCAGGGCTGAATTTAGTCACTGTTTTTTCACTTTCATGGTGGTGCTTCACCTCTAACCCCAGCAAATGTGAAGGGACAACTGTATTTTAGCTTCCCAAATGCAATTGTTACAAAAGCACAGCACAAAATAACACATAGAAGACCTATTTGCAGCTGCAGCACTTTGACACTCTTCAGTGCAACCACAAGAGGGTAGCTTATTACAAGTCTGTTAAGCTTCAGGGTGTGTTGTCTCATATAGCCTTTACAGGATCTAGATGTACACCTAACATCTTAAAACTACATATTTTGTGTTACCCTAAGAGGTTGGTGGGTGCTTTAGAGTCCCACCCATGATGCCAAAATCTCCTTTACTATTTGGGGGAATTATTAGCTCAAAAGGAAGCCTGTGAGAGGAGGGTAACTTCGGAGATCTTTTCACCTATGCATACCAGTACTAACTGTAGACAGCACTCCGGTTAAAGTGAAATGAAGTAGTTTATTGGAATGACACAAAAGTGAACTAGCATACACAACACACGGGCTTAAAAATCATACAAGGCTAGAGCAGAGTAAGACAGAAAGATTAGACAGAGGGAGAGATTTGGGAATATAGGGTGATAGTTACCAGTCTTGAAGAGTTCCATGCTGCGAAGATACTCAGGCATCTGAGGGTAGCAAGAGAGGTTCCGATCTGGGGCATGCCAAGAAAGAGAGTGGATGGGTTTGTCCACTGTGGTACACTTTACTATTGTTAGGGGACTAATAATTACTACTTATTTCATATCCCAAAGGGGTACTCTAGTTATGACAAAGCCTGGATGGCTTTCCCACAGCAGAGACATAGGAAACTGAAACACAACTGATTGCTTTAAGGGCTGGGAAATAGAAATTGATGGGTTTGTGACAACCTCACAAAGTTGGACAGGAAGTGGTGTTAGTATGCCCTACTACCCCCTCCCTATAATATCTCATAACTGGAAATATTAGACACTTTGAAGGGGTCAAGTAGACCAGGATGATCCAAAAGGAGGTCAGGTTGAGGTCACAAGGACCTGGGAAGGTGTCTTAGAAATATTTTAGCAAGCAAGCCCATATTAGGATTGTGCAGAAGCCCTTTGGTAAACAAAGCCATTAAGGATGTATGTGCTAATTCCTTCTTGGGCACCTAGCAATGAGTCATCCAACCAAAGAATGAAGCAACCTTTCCCAACCCCACTCACCTCAGACCCCCTTCTGTCCTACATTGCAAGGTTGTCATAAACCCATCAATTCCTATCTCCCAGTCATAAAAGCAATCAGTTGAGTTTTAGCTTCATTTATCTAAGCAATTAGTTGAGTTTCATTCCCTTTGTCAATTTGGTGGGAAAGCCATCCAGGCTTTGCCATAGCCAGAGTACCTCTTCAGGATATGAAATAGGTTATCAACATCCCAGCCTAGACCCTAGTAAAGTGTGCCGCAGATGGACACCGATACTCTGCAGGATTCTCTCTGCCACCCTCAGACCTCAGTCTGAGTATCTTCACTACACAGAACTCTGCTCTTTAGGACTGGCAACTATAGCCCTCTCTTCCCAGACTTCTCTTTATCCAACCTTCCTGCCTTTATTTCCAATAGCCTTGTATGGTTGTTAGGAGCATGTGCTGCATTTGTGTGGATTCACTTTGTGTTATTTCCAATAGAAACACTTTATTTCACTTTAAGCTGGAATTCTCTGCATTTAGCACTGGTATACATAGGTAAAAAGTCCCCAAAGTTACCCACCTTTCGCAGCCTTCCATTTGAGCTAATAATAATTTCCCCAAATATTAATATAGTTTTGGCATCATGAGTGGGGCCCTAATGCAACCCCACCTCTTTGGGTAATAGGGACATAGTAAAGATTTATGTAGGAATAAATTAAGGAATGGTCACTTAATTGCTTGACTTAATCACGGCTGAAACGCCCAGGGCTGGAAGAAAGGATGAGCACATATCTCTTTAATGACTGTGTTTACTAAGGGGCTTCCCACATAATCCTAACTGGGTTTTGTTACCATTATATTTCTAGACACACCCCAGGTCACTGTGACCTACAACTGATCTTTGGTTTGCCTCAACCAACCTGACCCAAAAAGTGTCCAATATTTCCAGTTATGAGATACTATGGAGAGGGCGTAGTAGGGCATACTAACACTTTGCATAATTTTTTCCTTAAAAAAAACACAATTGAGCTTTGTTGCATAATACATTTCACAGGTCTTCTACAATCTAGCATTACAAAAGACCCACTTTTGAGTATAGTAGATTAGAATCTCTACTCAGGTTTTTAAAATCTTTTTCCTGCTTTTGGCTAGCAAATGTTTTGCAGGGAGAAGAAGCTCTTCCTAGTCTTCTGTACTTGTGTTCTCTCTTCACAAGTCTCAGTGTATTATGTCCGATTAATATGCACTCAATACAACAGGCACAAAACTCCTGACTATTAAAAAGGAAGGGCTTGGAGAATGAGCTGGGTCTCTTGCACACTACACAGTTCTGCCACTTTGCTACAACTTAAACTGCCATGTCTGCATCCTAGAGAATCCTGAGATATGTAGTTTCATTAGGTATTGATAAGTCTTTGTCTGAGAACTCTTGTGCCTCAGTAAACTGTAAATCCCAGGATTCTGTAGGATGCAGTCATGGCAGTTAAAGTGGTATAATTGTGTAGTATGACAAGAGGCCTGAATGTTTATGCTGCTCATGGCACATGGCTATAGTTATATAGCTATTGACTTACAACTCAAGAGACCATTGAGCAAAGATTTATCACTGACTGTAATCCCCAGCAGCATCCCACCCACACATCAACCCCCTCAAGTGCAGACATGGAAAAGATACACAGGAAAGCCATTGTTCAAACACCTAACACAGGCCACCAAGGTAACATGAGTGTTGCTGCAAACATAAAGGAGAGGGATATTGCTTCATTTCCTCAGGTGTTCCAAATTTCTCCTCCCTAGTCACCTTCAGCAAAAAGGGAGCTACTGAAAGAATATGTTGCTTTCTCAACAACCCTAAGTACCACAGTGGGCCCTCTTATCCCCTGGGGTTTGGTTCCAGGACCCACTGTGGATACCCAAATCCATAGATGCTCAAGTCCCATTATATACAATGGCATAGTAAAATGGTGTTCCTTATATAAAATGGCAACCAGCAAAGTTTGCTCCCCCCCCCGATATATTTGAGCCATGGTTGGCTGAATCCATGGGTGCAAAACCTATGGCTATGGAGGGCCGATTGTACTTACTACTACCCACAGTAGTAAAGCAGCCTTCCACAACCTGGGATCTCAGATGTGTTGGATTACAACTCTCACAATCCCAGCACGGCCGATCATGAAAGAGTGCTAGGTTTGTGAAATCTGTAGCAGAGAAACCCTCCTCTCTCTTCTTCACCTAGGGCTGGTTTACACGGCAGATTTATTGCGGCAACTTGCGCTTTAATTCTTTTCCGCATCTGTGCCAGTCAGGTTTTTTTTTTTTTTAATTATGCCGCTTTTTCATTCAGACTTGAAAAAGTGGGGGGGGGCATGGCCTCCCAAGCAGAGACAGGCTTTATGGGGAAGGGCATAGACCTTCCTTTGAAGCCCTGCATTTTCGAGCTAAAGAAAGACTCACAGACTGCCAAAATAGCAGGGGGGAAGATCAAAGAAGTGGCTCTCTCTCTCTCTCTCTCTCTCTCTAAATCTGCCTGTAAATGAACTCAGTCAGTCCCCGAAGCAGAGGGTCAGCAATCTCTCTGCTGAAAGACATTGCTGCCATGCCGAGGATCCTAAGGTGAACCTATCACAAGTTTTTTCAGCACGATTTGTTTAGTCAGGGTTCACAGACTTGCAAAATAGCAGAGGATTTTTGACTCTCCCTCCCTGGTCCCCCTCCCCCCTCTCTCTCTCCCTCTCTCTCTCCCTCCCCCAAGCAGAGCTGACAGATGGGAACTTTATGACTGAAAGGTCTTGGGAATCCTTTTTCTTGGCAGACTTGCAAAATAGCAGAGAGAATTTTTCAAAGTTTCCTGAATGCTACTGAACTCAGTACCCCTCTTTTAAGCCCGCCCATTGCATCAGAGCAACCAATCACAATGCAGATCTGCTGCAACCCTTAACGGAATGGTAGTTTACACTGCCAATAAAGTGCTACATTGCAAATATACCGGCAAAAGTAGCAACATCCCTTGCCACGCTATATTTGGGTGTTTTACCTTCCCCCCTTCTGAATGAGGCGATGCTGTGCTGCAATCCATGTGAACTATGAGCTATCTTAGCGGTATATTTAGAGGAATATTTGCCCGTGTAAACGACCCCCAAGATCACAGGCTTCTTGGAAGCTATTTCCTCAGGAGAATATTCAGTTCTGCAATGGAATCTTTTCCTGTGTATCCTATTTAAGTTTCTCTCCTCTACAATTCCAGATAAAAGAGTGCAGCCCAGTCCTGTCCCCCCACCCCCAACATACTATATTTCAAACTACAGGGAAGCTGTTACTTTTCATTTTCATTTTTATTGCAGATATTCTCCTTAACTCCCCATGACATTTTGTTAATACTAGCGATGGAAATCAACGCAAGTCTACTAATGCATTTTAAAACACAGTATCTAGTTTTATTCTTTTTACAGCATTTGATTGGGGAGCAATATTGCCTGGGTTTAAAGAACATATCAGCTATGAATTGAATCATTAAGGAAGGAAAGCTAGATGAACCCAATTAATTGAAGTATTTCTCCTCAAATTACTTTGTCAAGATTCACAACTTTTCAGTCCAACTTTTTCTTGCCAGGCCCTAGTCAGGAAAACCCAGAGCTCAAGTAGATCTGTTATTTGAGCAAAGTTCTACTGAGACAGGAAGCCCAAACTGGCTATTAGATCCTGCCAATAAGGATATATTACAAGTATAAAGGGAAGGTTCCACTAAGTCAGTATTACAACTGTATATGGGAGGTAATGAATATTGTGCTTCAATCACTGTCTTAATAAATATCCTAAAATAATAAATAAAGATAAACCACCTTCAGATTTGAATGTTATGTGTTGCTTATTTTTGAACTATCAGTGGTAAGTGCTATAACATTTCACAAACATACTATGCCATAATTTCTACAATACCTACATGCATATAAATGCTTTGCATCAACAATAAATATACACAAGATAATTATCTGCTGGTTACCAAAATCTGTGGCTGCTCAGGTCCCATTATATACAATTGCACAGTAAAATGTTATTCCCTATATAAAATGGCATAATCATGGTTTGCTTTTTCAAATACATTTTTGGGGAATATTTTCAAGCTGTGGAATCAGCAGATACAGAATCCGTGAATACTGAGGGCTGACTGTGTGTGTTTGTGTGTGTGTGTGTGTAAAAACAGTTACACCATTCTCAGACAGTATCTGCTCCACAGTGAAGAAATCCTCTAGCAGGAATATTGCAAAGCCTTCTTTAAAAACCAGGCTCAAGTTTTCAATGGAAGAATGGGTTTTGGTACATTATTTGATATTTTCATTGGGTAATATATTACTAATTACCAAGTTTACTAAAACATTCCAAAAAATTATTATCCCATTGAAATACCAAGTCAGTTCTCATTAAGTAAATTCCAGCAGAGGTATGGTTTCACTTGAAAAATCTTTGAGGTCAGAACACCTACTCCATACACTCACACAAAACTTAAAAGTCTCATATAGCAACTCACCCCACAAATCTTTTCCAATTCCCTATCACACTGTAATAACTATAACACCATTACTCCACTTAAATTGCTATGGCTCCATCCAGTGGAATGTTGGGCATTGTAGTTTGATGAGGCATCAGAGCTGAGATTTCTAAATAGCCCTGCCTAAACTGCAAATCCCAGGTTTACATAGGATGGAATAATGGCAATTAAAGTGGAATCACAGTACTATAACTGTGTAGTGTGATAGGGCCTGCCCCAGGAAAAGATAGCAGAAAACATTCTGATTACTGTTAAGAAGTGTTCTTTATTTTCAGAACAGATACTGTGGAAAAGATGATAAAATGTAGGAGAATGGAAATACAAGTGGCCAAAATGATACCCCATTAAGTGAAATACTTCCAGAGGTTGCGGTTTTGGTTATGGCAGTGGCAGTGGCACTTTCAGGGGTTGCTGACGCTGCTCTTCCTTGCTCCACTGGTGTTTCTGGCTCCAAAACGTGGACATTCACTTGCCCTGGCTCAGCAACTATGTCTGGAGGATTCTTGACATCACAGTAATAAGTGCCATTGTCTATAGGCTGCATGTTTTCTACTATGATGGATGCATCACTCATAGTAAAGTTTCCATCCCACCTGCTCCGGCCATTGAATTGTGTATTCTTCCCACTATATTCCTTCCCATCAGAATAATAGAAAAACTGTAATTACAAAGACAAATTCATTAAATTTGCACAAACATTTAATTTTTCCTCTTGCTTTAAAACACTGGCTAGGTTTTTCCAAAGTTTAGCTGACTGCGTACAACTTGGATTCTGCACAGAAGTTTGGGAAACTTTGCATGGTGGTCATATATTCTGGAGATTATCACACCAGGCTTCTAATGTGCAGCAAGAGCATTAGTGAAGCAAACGGTAACATACTGGTATTGAAGCAATCCTTATCGCACCTCCACTTCAGTACCAGTATGTTTCTGTTTGCTTCACTAATGCATTGCTGCATGTTGGAAAAATTCAGCATTCTCTCTTCCCCCATATTCTGTTGCCAATAGGGCAAGAGGGTAATAAGTTGGATAGGTTTTTTGAAATCTTTCTCTCTCTCTTAGTTTTCAACTAAGCAACAAGATCATATGACCTAGTGCCCTTTGCCCCTTCTCAGGTCCTGTAGTTTCCATGCTTCTCTCTCTTGCCTTCTTCAGCAGCTATATTATGTTCTCTCTACTCCTTGAGCTGGTGAGACAAGATGGACTCTATCTCTCTTTCACCCAAACCTATTCATTAGTTTAGTTAGGATTTAGGCTCTCAAAGCAAATGTAAATGCATAGCCATAAGCAAAGTTTTAAGTTGTTTAACTTGAAGCTGCCTGCCTCTTTTGGTTCTTGGAGTTTAGGGCAAAGTAATGTACTATTGAGTCATGCCTTCTCAAACTGCTCCTCTGTTAGAGGAAAGTTAACAGTTTTGACTTCACAGAGTTTCCAAAAATAAAGGGACACTCTAATTCCTCAACACTGCGCAATACTGGTACAAGGGTGGGAGGAGTAAAAGAGACAGATGGGGTGGGAGGGGGAATAGATCGGCAGGCAAGGGGGTAGGAAATAGTCAGATCGGGCAGGCGAGGGGGGGAGGGGAGAAAAGAGACAGCTGGGGGAATAGATCAGGCAGTCGAAGGGGGCAAAATAGTCAGTTTGGACAGGTAAGGGGGTGGGAGAAATAGTTATTTTGGGTGGCCTGGAGGGCAGGGAAACAAGGGGGAAGAGAAAATGAAAACACACCTACTCACCCCATATGACTGCCCCTTTGGAACTGAAGCAGAAGAGGATTTATTGTACGGAGGCAATAATGGAAAGGCATTAATGGAGGGCCTATTGACAGGTTTCTCTTGTTAATGAAAAGGTGCCCTCCAGCAACAGTTTGAATGCAGATTGGCAACAGCACAGACACAAGGTTGTGCAATGAGGAATAGTCACATACACTATTATCATGCTCTAGTACTGCTGGTAAAGCCTGGTGTGATAATCTCCTCTGAGAAGAGGATAACCTACCGGTAAATTGTTGCTAACCAAACCACCTGTCTTTCCTTTTGCTACAATTAGGAAGGCACACTCTGAGTTGCAACACTATGCATATTTACTGGGATGATGAGTCCCACAATGTTTCGGCTTGCTCTCAATATGTGCAGGATTGCAGCCCAAGGCTTTAATAAGTAAATTCCAGCATTTGTATGGTTCCACCTGAAAAATCCATGAAGTCAGAATGGCTACTCCATATACCCTTACAGAAACAGAAATTGGGGGAATCTAAGAAAAAAGATGTGATTTTTTTTTTAAAAAAAGTGAAAGATGTTTGTATAGCACAAGGCTAAGCTAGAATTCTTCATATGCATTCCTATAAAATTACAAAAAAGAAAGAGAAAGTTGGAGATCATCCTAAACTACAAGAGTTTGTAGGAAACATGGTAAGAAACAGTGTTTTCAAAAGGGACAAGAGGTCTCTCTCTCTCTCAGAAAGAAAACAGGGGAGCACAATAGGGAAAATTGGACAGTTAACTTTTAATCCCCAAAGAAATTTACCTAGGAGTGAGGCCTTGACTAAGAGATGCCTTGACTCAGAAGAGATATGACAGCTGAATACGCTGTCTGAATTTAAAGCAGCATTAAACACCAGTCTCTTCTGCCTTCTGGTGGGCCTATCCAGATGCTTTTAAATTGTGAATTTTAAATTGTGTATTGACTGTTTTAAAATGTCTTGGTTTTATTTGTTCTTTTAAATGGATATATGTTTTTAAATGTGTTTTTAACCAACATTATGTTTATTTTTTATTTGTTAATTTGTTGTTCCCCACCTCCATCCACAGAGAGAGGCGGGTAAGAAATAATAACAACAACAGTAGAATGGGTTTTTTAAAAAAATTGTATGAAACTCAGACTACTTTGGCCTGGAGTTGTGGCACATGAACTTGAGACTACTCTGAACCGGATTTAAGCACCACACCTACCAAAGCCCAAATCTGTATCTGGATTTTTACTTGGCTTCCATTCAAAGCAGTTACTCATGCTTGACTCTGAGCTCTGGGAAAAGCAAATCCTCAGCAGTAGCCACTCTCTCTGAAGCCAGAACAGGTGGCTAGCCTCGTGATGGTGGGGCTCACTGGGTGTTCTGACCTCAGAGAGACCAACTACCTCTGGGGCTCTGCCTTTGGAATGAGAAGTGGCACTGAGGAGTGGGCAATGGCAGTGCCCCAGGCAGCACTCATCCTTCCTCTCCTACCCAACCCCCACCCTACAATCCAGTGCAGAAGGATTGTTCATGTGGCAGCTTGCTCTGGAGTTTCAAGCAAACTCTGGAGGAAACTGTGAGTTTTCTAAAACCTGGTTTAAAGGGGCATTCCCTGAATCTGCTAAGAATAGGGCCGTACATTGTGTAACACTATTGTACCAGGTTTGAGGGAAAGGCCACCCATCATGTGGCATTATCAGGCCAGATTCAGAGAGGAGGGGGGATTCGGGGGTTTTCACAGCTGTAGACAAGCCCTAAGTTTCTCTGAACTTACTTCCAAATAACTTAACAGATCTGGATTGTGTTGTTGTTGTTGTTATTATTGTTATTATTAACTTATATCCTGCCCTATATCATAATATCTCTGGATGGCTTACAATAAAATCAATTTAATCAATTAAAAATTTGAAAGAACAAAAACAATTTAAATATTCTAAAATTATTAAACAACTTAATAATTTTAAAAGTTTAAATAGTCTAAAAACATATATGTATACAAATTTGGATACAATCATTAGGCCTAAAAGGCTTTAATAAAAATCCAAGTTTTAACTTGCTTGCTGCCAAAATAAAATCAATAGCACCAATCAGACTTTCAAGGGGAAGGCATTCCACAATGCAGGTGACACACTGGAGAAAGCCCTCTCCCATGTCTATACCACCATGTACTGATGGAACACAAAAGAAAGCCCTATCAGCAGACCTCAGTCTACATATATAGGGGGAAACATTCCTTCAAATATCAAGATTCTCAGCTGTTTGCAGCTTTAAACATCATTACTATTCCTTTGAATTCAGACTGGAAATGTATCTGCAGCCAGTGTAATTCCTTTAAAAGCCGTGTTATACCATTTCTATAAGCTGTTCTAGCCAGTGAACTATCTGGTACAGTGTTCACTGCCATCAGTTTCTGAGATACTTTCAAGATTAGCCCACTGTAGGCATTGCCATTGCAGTGGCATTGCAAGGTCAACCTCATGTAGGGTGAATTACATGAATTACTGTGTCCAGATTATCCCTATCCAGGCAAGGTCTCAGCTGGTGGACTAGTTAAAGTTGGTTCAGAGACAAAGAGTCCCATGGACCTCCAGTGACAGAATGATATAGAAGCACTCCCAAGCTACACATCTGCTCTCCCATGGGGAGGGCAACCCCATCAAGAACAGGTCACATATCCAACTCCAGGACCAGGGACCCACCAACTCACAGAGTCTCCATCTTATCAGCTTTCATTTACTGGCCCTCACCCAGTCCATTACTGCATCCAGCTGCTGGTGCAGCACCAGCACAGCACCACCTAACTATGGTGACAAAGTGAAGTAGAGTGAACATTATCAGCATCCTGACGGCATGCAATTACAAAACTCTTCATGACTTTAGCTGGTGGCTTCACATAAATATTAAACAGCATGGGGAATAGGGTGGAACTGTATGGCACCCCACATCCATGGGGCTTAACATAAATCCCCCAGTGCCACTCTCTAGAACCAGAACTGTAGATAGGAATGGAACCATTGTAAAACAGTGCCTCCTACTCCCATCCTGTAGAGCCAGTCCCGTAAGGTAACAAGTCTTATCTGACTATCACACTATGGTGCTATAGTGCTATCATTCCACTTTAACTGCTCTGGCTGCCTCCTGTGGCATCCTAGGATATGCAGTTTAGGGAGGGGGCATTTGGAATTGACAACCAGATAGCTCTTAGGCTTCCCTAAACTACAAATCCCAGGCTGCCACAGGAGGCAGCCAGAGCAGTTAAAGTGGAATGATAGCACTATAATAGCGTAGTGTGATACTTGGATTAGACTGAGTTTTAAAAAGGAAAAGAAAATTATTTAGCAGGCTACAGCAATATGCAAAAATGTGACAGTGAGAAAGAAAGGAAGGAGCAGAAGATAAATGTGAATGCAACAGCTCAAAGGCTCAGGGCCGGTTTAACCTGTCTGCCAAATCAGCATTGGCAGGGGGCCCCAAGGTCAAGAGGGGGCCCCGAGGTCAAGAGAGGGCCCCGTGTTGGCCTCCTTAATATGAAAATAATGGGATTTCTGGTTTAAAATACCATAGAGTTGCCTTGGAAGGCCTAGAAAAGGGCTAGGGAAGACACATTTTCTAGGAAGACTCTATGGTAGGTGTGCTGTTTTGTGTCCCATGGATAATGAATCCAGGGATACGGGGGTCCTACTATAATCTGAACATCCTGTACGGTGAATAGGTTAGGTTACATTGATCTGAGATAAACATATGGGGGCCCCAAAGTAAAGCATTGCAGGGGGCCCCAAAATTCCTTAAACCGGTCCTGCAAAGGCTACCTTTGTTTTGTTCTTTAATACACATGAGGACATGGAGGATACAGCCAGTATCAAGTATTCTCATTCCAGGGCAAGCAGCAGTTAATATTGGGAGAAAAACTTTTGGGAAGTTCTTTACAATATCAATTCTGCTACATTCATCAAAGTAAACCATATGTCTAGTGGTGACTTCGCCAATCTTTAAGTTCATTACTCTATATAGCCTTTGCTTCCAGGAGCATAGCTAATCATTAACAATAAGATGTTCATGCATTTGACAAATGTAAGGAGTACTTTAATCATCCACTTTAGCCACCAATTCATATTCACATCTAGCCTTACCTCAAATATCAGCTCTTACCGTCATAGGACGAGCAGTTGACCCCTCTCGTTGAAAGGTCCAAGTAACAGAGGTTGCAGCACTGATCTCTTCTGATGATACAAATGTGCATGGAAGCCTTGCATCTGTTCCAGCTTTCACAGTGAGTTCAGTTGGTGGGGGCACTTCCATGGTTAAAACATCATCTAATGAAGTACAAGATGCCATCTGTGTCCCTTTCCAAACAATAACATTACATAGTTATAAAAATGCAGTGGTAGACAAAGCTATGCAAAAAGCACCTTGTTTGTAAAATAATTTGGCATTTTGATATTTTAGGTCTACAATTGGGATAACAAAAGTTGTGGTTCTCAAAAGCTTGTTGGATCATGTTGCAATTCCTACAACTTGGCTATGCTGACTAAGGTGGATGGGAATTGCAGTAAAGTAATATCTGGAGGGCCACCAGTTTTGTGTTTCTAACTTACAAGGTCTAAGTAGCAGTGCCCAAGCTCTGAGACAGAAAACATTAATTAGCGAGGAGGAGAAATACAGCAGCTTGGTAACGGATAATGTGAGCAGGAACAAGGAAGTGCATTTTTATTTCTCAGCAATCATCTGGGATAAACAGATTGTTTCCCCTTCCCACTAAATTTCAACTCCCTGGCACCCACTAGTGAATCCTGGCCAAAGACTGATATTTAAAGACCCTGTACTACAACACCTCAAGCTGTTCTACCTTCCTATCTGCTCCATCCCAGGTCTACTTAGGAAGACCTTCCTATTAGTCATGACAGCTCAAATAGACCATTTCTAGAGGCAACATGTCTCCAAACAAACAGGTCTAAAAATGGGAAATCCTGTTGCCTTCATATCTTGCTACTTATTGTTGCAAACCCAATGCTGGATTAGATGAGAGAAAAACAGTTTGAGGGGAAAAACAGTTTTCATAGTCTGGTGAGTTTCTCCAAATTCTCTGCTGGAGAGTTCTTGTCCAGCTACCCAGAAAGATATCATCAGTGTTTCTAAGTGCCGTACTACAAGGGATTTTTTTTTAAAAAAGGCAACCCAAATGCCCAAGGGGCAGAAAGATAAAATCTCCTATCAGGAAAGATAACATTTGGGCATTTTAAGCAAGAGGAAACATGCCAGTGGTATATTAAATTATGCATGCAGGGTTGCCACACTTCCAAAATTTTATTGATTTCCCTGACCACCATTCTAAATTAAACCCAGCTTTAAAAATTAATAGGTAACACTGCATGAAAAAGGTTTTATTTAATGTAGTTTAAATCTAAACAAGTATTTGAAAGATTTATTTTTGTTAAGATAGGAACTTAAATGAGTTTCTTTGAACATTGATTATTAACTGATGAAACAGAGGCCAAATCCACACACCACAAATAATCCAATTTGAAACTGGATTGTTTGCAATGCCTCCTTTCTATGGAATCCTGGGGTTTGTAGTTTTGTGAGGCATTCTTTGGCAGAGAAAAATAAAGCCCTTGTAAAACTACAAATCCCAGGATTCAATAGGAAGGAGCCACGGCAAATAATCCAGTTTCAAACTGGACTGCTTGTGTATCGTGAGAATCTGGTTTGAAACTGCACTAAGGTTACACCAAAATTAAAAACTTCAGAGCACGTAATCTCTAAACAATGACAGAACCTTTGGTTATTGTTTAAAAGCTGTAGTTTCATTTTGAAGAGGTGAAAAA
Organism: Gambelia wislizenii; assembly: GCA_030847615.1. Classification (NCBI taxonomy): domain Eukaryota; kingdom Metazoa; phylum Chordata; class Lepidosauria; order Squamata; family Crotaphytidae; genus Gambelia; species Gambelia wislizenii. Next base: position 310,459,553 of record JAUMIR010000003.1, on the reverse strand, counting down.
GAAAGGTCTCTATTCTAAACTGTACAGTATAAGAAGTCTAAATTAATGTTTTACAAAAAAAAAACCAATAAAGAATATTTCTCAGCAATAATAGCTTTTCTTCAAAATATTTCCAGTTTGCTTGAACTCATACATTATCCGTTTAAAAGAAGTTGGTCATCTTTAATGTAATTATGCTTTTTTATACAGGATCATTTTATTCTGTTTTACTATTTATTTTCAAAATCATGTCTCTGTGTTATGTTTGTTAAATGCAAAACCAAATAAAATGATCCCCAATTCATATAACTGTTGAAACACAACGTTTTCAGGATCATATATTACAGAATGTGTGTGCGTCATTACTTTACACTTGTTTCCTCTCACTTCTTTGTTCCAGCTGCCACAAGGGCAGGCTATCTTGCACCAGCATCTTAAAAAATCCATTATGTAAGTATATCTTAATCATACTTTGGACTTTTTCGGACAAGTAAAATGCAGCGCAAGCAGCCTCGCCACACTGCAAGGCTGCAGCACTGCAGGGCGTCCCTTTCGGATGACGCCCGTCCCTGCCGGTACTGTTGCGGTACCGCAGGGACATTTGAGTGGAATATTTTGGCGATCTTTACTCACGATCAACATGGCGAGGCTGCTTGCGCTGCATTTTACTTGTCCGAAAATTTCTCTGACTTCTGGGCAATTCCCCTCACTAATCTTTATTTTCAAATCTTTTTTAAAAGTGGCAACTCTGGGTGTGGATATATGGAGATTTTGTTCTCTGCCCCTCTGCTGAAGACTACAATGTTGAGTCTTATTATTATTATTATTATTATTATTATTATTATTTGGGGATCTCCCTATGGATTAGGCTGAAAGGCAGACAGTTCAGTGGAGACAAAAGCTTAAATCAGAGATTTTTATGATCTGTCAACAGCAAGTGAAGGTGCAATGGAACAAATCATAAGAACTGGAAAGAACATCATAGGGAATCATAGGCAATCCAGTCCAAGAACATCATAGGCAATCCAGTCCAACCCCTCTCCAGTGCAGTAATCCACTGCTAAAGCACCCCTGTAAGATAGCCATCTAATCTCTGTTTAATCATTACTGGGGCTATCAGATTTCATATCCTGGGCCCTTTTCTCCAGTTCTCAGGGCAATAGGGATGAATTTCAGGGCAAGAGCACTGCCTTCGAAGTTGTATGCATATGCATTTTCCAGGTTTGATAGACAATTGCTGAGATCCCATATAGTTACAAAATTCATAATGGTTTTGCATGTGCAACTATGCTACATCTGTCCATTGAATGCTCGCAGGACTCACTGTTCAGCTACTTCCAACTAAACTTCCTCCATGGCCATTCTGTGGCTGGTAGACAGAGAAAGGTTGTAGAAGACTGGCAATGTACCCATAGCCAGACACAAAATGTCAGCATCTACTGAGATCTGCCAGAGTCCTCTGGACATGTCTGCAAATGATGTAATCATTCTGCTTCTGGCTATGGTGACAACCACATTTATCCAACCCTCCCTTGACAGTCCACTACCCATGGAATGGCTGCGGGGGTGGGGGGCTGTAACAGCTACATGGTAAATGAGAAGGGCTTTGTTGCAGAGGGTGGAGGAAAATATTAACCACTGCGATGACCCATATGAGACATTGTTGTTATGTGCCTTCAAGTAGTTTCTGATTTATGGCAACCCTAAGGAGAACCTATCACCGGGTTTCCTTGGCAAGATTTGTTCAGAGGGAGTTTGCCTTTGCCTTCCCCTGAGGCTAAAAGACTGTGACTTGTCCAAGGACACCCAGTGGGTTTCCATGGCAGTGTGGGGATTCAAATCCTGGTCTCGAGAGTCATATTCCAATGCTCAAACAATTACACCACATGGCTTTCATAACATGAGACATATGCAGATATATGGTGGACTAATGCCTGCATATACGACTAACTGGATGCCAGCCTCATTGTTTGTTTTTTTAAAATTGAATGTGTACAACTGTGTTTGATGCTTAATGGCACCACCAGGAGCTGCCCCTGGTAACACTGTCCTTGTAACAATACTAGGACTTGCTTCCTGTGACATCACAGGAGGTCATCCTTAGGTCCTAGGTTTTGACTCTAAAATTTCAGGACCTGCTAAATTCCTGCCGTGGTAGCCCTAATCATTAGTCCCAACTAGAACAGATCCACTGAATCAATAGGGACTGGGTAAATCAATGTTTAGTGGGTCTATTCTAGTTGGGCCTAACTATTGGATTTAGGTCAAAAGGAAGTACTTCATACAGCTATAGTATCCACTATCACAATGTATAGTGATTATCACCAGCCTGAGTGACTTTAAGAAGGGATTAGACAAATTCATGGACTACAGAGCTACGATTGGCTATTAGGCATGACTGCTATATATTACTCCAATAGAAGCTATATATTGTTGTATGGGTGTTTAGGGAAATATGAATAAGAGGGTCTTTTTGTGCTGCCCTTCTGCTTGTGTGTATTCCCATGGACATCTGGCTGGCTATAAAGGAAATAAAATTTTGTCTAGATGGACTTTGATCTGGATTTTTTTTTCATATGTTAGTTCCAGAAGAGACATTAAAGAATTGCCCAAGAGAATCTAAATGGCCAATAGCATTTCAGAGGGATAATTGGTGGTCTTAATTCCTTGTTGGCACCTGTGGTGCATCATACTCTAGTACTTTATAATTATGCAGTGTTTACTTCTAAGACTATTGGTGCTAGCTAAATCAGGAGCAGAATATATCCATATTATTAGAACAGTTCAGGATTACTCTGAGAAGTTTCAACTCTTGTACATTCCCCTTCCTGGAAACAGAGCTCTAACAGTGGAATTTGGAGCTGACAGTATACCCATTTTTCAAGTAAAAAACTGGGTGAATCTAGTATATACAGTTGTCCCTCCACATTCACAGATTTGGTATTCATGGTTTTAAGTATCCACGGCTTGAAAATATTCTTTAAAAAAATAACAATCCAAAAAGCAAACCTTGATTTTGCCATCTTATATAAGGGACACCATTTTGCTATGCCATTGCATATAATGGGACTTGAGTATTCACAGAATTGGGTATTCATGGGGGTGGGGGTATCCTGGAACAAACCCCAACAAATGTGAAGGGACAACTGTATTGCTTCACTGCTCCAGCTTAAGGAACACTGAAAGTAAAGGGATGTCAGGTATGGATTTCTAACTTCTAATTTCATTCACAACTATAGATTCAATAAGGAACTGGGGTTTAAAAACGACTGCACTTCAAAATAAACCTTGAAACTTCTTGTGCCAAATTATGTACAGATGCAGTAGCAGTCATGTTCAGGGACTTTCTTAGAACAGAGTACATGAAAACATTAAATCAGAAGTGAGGCCCAAACTAGGAAATGGTGCACTACATCCCTCAGAATCTTCCATTCAGCATGGGTCTTTTAAGAGATACAGTCCAAAAAAGCAACTTTAAAATATGAAGCATGTATTCCCCCCAAAAGTAACTTTTGTCCAGAAGCCATGATAGTCAATGGGGGGGGGGGGTTGACAGTTGCAGACCCCCAAAGTAACATTTCCAAGTTTATTTTTTATTTTTTAACATTTCCAAGTTCTGAGCAAAATCTTGCAGTTGTCAAAATAATACAGAAGTTCTTTCCTCTGTGGTATTTACAAAATCAGATGATCCGAAGAATACTGCGCCAGAAGTACATTTACTATCCATACTATACAAATAATCCAGTTTGAAACAGGATTATTTGCCATGGCTCCTTCCTACTGAATCCTGGAATTTGTAGTTTTACAAGGCCTTTAGCCTTCTCTGCCCAAGAGTGCTGGTGCCTCACCAAACTATAAATCCCAGGGTTCCATAGGAAGGAGCCATGGCAAATAATCCAATTTCAAACTGGATTATTTGTGTAGTGTGGATGTCCACCCACTGAATACAACGGAGCCAGGAAATCACAAGTCACCTGCACAGCATTGCTGCTTTCTTTGAGGAGTGTAGGACACACCAGGTCCAATGCCAAAGATCTACTAAGCTTCTCCCCAACTCCCTCAATCCTTATTTTGTCCCCCTGCCTCTCCCTTGAGTCCTTTACTGCTGTTCCCAAAGCCCTTGTCCCGCACTCATTCTCCGCTCCAATAATCCACTTGTTGGTGCACGCACACTACACCAATAATCCGATTTGAAACTGGATTATTTACCAGGGCTCCTTCCTATGGAATCCTGGGATTTGTAGTTTTGGTGAGGCACCAGCACTCTTGGGCAGAGAAAGCTAAAGACCTTGTAAAACTACAAATCCTGGGATTCAGTAGGAAGGAGCGATGGCAAATAATCCAGTTTCAAAGGGGATTACAGTTGTCCCTCTGTATCCATGGATTTGGTATACACAGATTTAAGCATGCAAGGCTTGAAAATATTCTTTAGAAAATAATAATCCAAAAAGCAAACCTTGATTTTGCCATCTTATATAAGGGACACCATTTTGCAATGCCGTTGCATGTAATGGGACTTGAGTATTCACGGATTTTGGTATCCACAGGGAGGTCCTGGAACCAAACCCCTGTGAATATGAAGGGACAACTGTACAGTTGTCCCTCCGTATCCACGGATTTGGTATCCACGGATTTAAGTATTCATGGTTTGAAAATATTCTTTAAAAAATAATACAGTTGTCCTTCAACATTCACAGATCTGGCATCCACAGTTTTAAGTACTCACGGCTTGAAAATATTCTTTAAAAAATAACAATCCAAAAAGCAAACCTTGATTTTGCCATCTTATATAAGGGACATCATTTTGCTCTGCCATTGCATATAATGGGACTTGAGTATTCAAGGATTTTGGTATGGGGGGGGCAGTCCTGGAACCAAACCTCAGCAAATATGAAGGGACAACTGTATTTGTGTAGTGTGGAAAAGGCCAAAAAAAGACCAAAGAATCCCCCCCCCCACGCCATCTCTCATCTAAACCTTGCTGCCTGGCAGACCCTGAGGTACAAGGAGGCAAAGAGGGAAGCGGGTCGGGAAGAGGCTTGCATTCCCACGTGCACCAAGCCAATGAGTGTGGAGAGCGAGGGAAGGAAGGACTCACACTGGCCAAGAGCCAAGGCCGCCAAGAGCCAGAGCGCGGGGGCGCAGGCGGGGGAGGAGGCCCCGCACATGGTTGGAGCGCCCCCTGCTGTGGCTGCCTCCCTTCTGAGCCGCGCAGCCATCTCTCTCTCGTCCTCTCTCTCTGAGGGGCGGCCTGCGGGGTGGACGGGCGGGCGAGAGGCGCGTTGTCCGCTTGCCTGGCTGCGCCCACCGGCCCCTCAGCCTCTGGCATTGTTACGTCCCCGCCCGCGCGTCCGCTTAGCCATTGTTGGAGGTCGGCGGAGGAGAATTCCCGCGCAGCAGCCTCAGGCGGGACGCTGTCGCCACAAGGCCTCAAAGCCAATACATTTGTGCAGTTAATTGGTTTGTCTCTCTCTCTCTCTCTCTCTCATTCTCTCTCTCCAGGCACCACATCACACACTTTTTAGAATTTAATATTCCGATTTTCCCACCAAAAGTGTCTCAAAGCGCTAAAAATATGAAAAATATCATCATCAATATTTGTTGGCTGGGACCCAAAGCGGCTCACAGCTGGGAAAAAAAAAAGCCCACAGAATTAAAATATACAAAAAATGCACATCAAAACAGAATTAAATCAGTTACATCACTAAAATAATAAAATATACTTAAAAATATAATAATGTAAAGAGAAATTTAAAAGAGGCTGGGATCCAAAGCAGCAACAACCACAGAATTAAAATATATTCCAATTTTCCCACCAAAAGTGTCTCAAAGCGCTAAAAATATGAAAAATATCATCATCAATATTTGTTGGCTGGGACTCAAAGCAGCTCACAGCTTAAAAAAAACCCCAACAACCACAGAATTAAAATATACAAAAAGTGCATATCAAAATAGAATTAAGTGAGTTACATCACTAAAAGAATAAAATATGCTTAAAAATATTATAATGTAAAGAGAAATTAAAAAGAGGCTGGGATCCAAAGCAGCTCACAGCTTAAAAACAACAACAACCCACAGAATTAAAATATACAAAAAGTGCACATCAGAACAGAATTAAATCAGTTACATCACTAAAAGAATAAAATATACTTTAAAATATAGTAATGTAAAGATAAATAAATTAAAAAGAGGCAGCCCCATTTGTTTAATTTGCTTTAGCCATTCCACTCTCTGCTTTCCCAAGAGAGCTTTTTTCCCCCAATACATTTTTATTAAAACAGCAATAACAAAAGGAGAAAAACATTATCTGTTCATTCATATAGACAATCATGAAAGCTTGTGAAATGCATAAAAATAATCATAACCATAATAATAAAATAAGTAAATAAAAATAAACATCATTCTATTAATCTGATTTCCTCTTATAAGGGTAAAAGCTGAGGACATTAAGTAAACTGATGAATTTTAAATGAATATGTAGAACACACTTAGAAGGAGATGTCAATGTTTGTTAAAGTAGATAAAATATGTAAGCTGTGCTGCTTGCTGAGGTTTTAACAAATGGAAGTTAGAAAAGAACAGAAGATTCAGTTAAATACCTTTAATAAGAAACTGTAATTATATAGGAGAGGCGGTGTTTTTTGTGTGTGTGTTTTTAAGTACATTTTAAAATACTCTGAAAAAGTTTGAATCCAGTGCACCCTTGCGTGACAGCACGTGAGATCATGCTGGGCCTTTCTTCGGAGTAAATGTGCTTAGGATCCCAGCTGTGTACAGTTGTCCCTTCATATTTGCTGGGGTTTGGTTCCAGGACCCCCCCCCCGTGGATACCAAAATCCATGAATACTCAAGTCTCATTATATACAATGGCATAGCAAATGGTGTCCCTTATATAAGATGGCAAAATCAAGGTTTGCTTTTTGGATTATTATTTTTTTTAAGAATATTTTCAAGCCATGAATACTTAAATCCGTGGATACCAAATCCATGGATACAGAGGGACAACTGTATCTTATATGTTAACCATACAAAACTCCTTGCTTAAGGAGCTGCCTGGTGTCTTTTACTGCCCAAGCAACCATGGTGTATTGTGGGTGGGGTTGAGTTCTCACATTCATCCAAGCGCATGGCTTGTCACAGAGCAGTTTTCACATTCACCCACATGCCTGGCCTATTAGAACAGGGACCAGAAGTATTTTATTGGAGCACAGAAGGAGGGTTGCTACAGTAGAAAACAGAGGACTCCTGTACCTTTAATGGATGTGTCCATCATCATCATCATCATTTCTATCTCGCCTTTCTCCCACCAATGGGACTCAAGGCGGCTCACATCATTATAAAAACAATACAAGCTAAAAACAGTACAAAAATTATAACATTTAAAAAAGAATTAAACAATTTACAAGCTAAAAATATTACAGTAAATATTAAAATATCTTTTTTTTAAAAAAAAACCTTAAAAATTTTTTAAACCACAACATACTTCATTACTTGTTGTTCTTTCCTCTTTATTCAGACCCCAGGCAAAGATTTTTGTCACTCCTTATTCAGTTATATATAGATGGCACACCCCAGAAAGTGGTAGTGGAACTGTTGGGTTGGCTATTTGTCACATTTTTAATAGCCCAATTTGCATTGGCAACTAAGAAATTACGTGCTCATTTCATTGAGGAACATATTCTAAGCATAAATATCAATCTTGTTCATTGGTTTTATAAAATGGCATAGTGGTTCGAGTATTGGACTAGGGCTCTGGAGATCAGGGTTTGAATCCCCCCTCAGCCATGGAAATCCACTGGGTGACCTTGGGCAAGTCACATACTCTCAGCCTCAATCCTATTATGTTTCCAAAATATAAAATGGATATTGAATAATCATGGTTGCTCTTCCATTCCTGACAAATGCTCACATTATGTACACAACTTGACCTTCTTCCAAGTTGATTAGAGTTTTTATGCTCTAGTCCCAGATGCTTGCGTATTCCTGCATGGCAGGGGGTTAGACTGGATGGCCCTTGAGGTCTCTTCCAACTCTATGATTCTATGATAGGTTTGCCTTAATGTTGCCATAAGTCAGAAACAACTTGAAAGCATAAAGCAATAACAAAAATGGTTTTAAAGTAACATCTAATATTTTTAATACTTTATTTCTGTTTTTATGTAATATTTCATATACTGTATTGTAAAGGCCTTTGCTACATATGTACAATAAAGTTTATGACAGATTGTGTAGAAGAGGGAATTTCAGCAGCTGTTACTTGTTACTTAGTTGTGTGACAAGCAACACCTACTGAAATTTCCCTCTTTTATACAACCATTGAAGGAACAGGAGCTTTCTGCAGTTCTCAGTTGGGCAACCATTCATGAAGGGAGTGCAGTCTAAAGCTCTGAAACATGGGCTTGCAGAGCCAGTATTTCAGCCAAAAGAGCTCTAGTGTGTCACAAAACTACAAATTCCAGGATTCCACTGAATTACATAATTGTGGTCAAAGTAGAATCACAATGTTATAATTGTGTAGTGTGCAAAGGTAACTTGCAACTCCCTAAAAAGGAAAATGGGGATTTTGTTGACTGCCTCTCACGACTCAGGTTATGCTTAAAATATTTTGCACACTTCTTCCTCAGAGTAAATTCAAGAACCTCTGGGCTGATCCTAAACAAGTTTACTCAGAAATAGGATTGCACAACCCTCTGCATGATGCTGAATTGCATCTTCCAGGATTCCTTGTCATTGTCTATGTGGGCTAAAGCAGGTGTGAGTCCAACAACATTGGGGGACACAATTGCAACACCTCTGGAGGATTTATTTCCAAGTCTGGTGCAACTAGGACTGTCATTTTAGTTGGATTTCTGAATACATAAGGATCAAGATGCTCATGCTGACCCTCCAGATGTTTTAGACTACCACAATCCCTTACCATTGGCCTTGCTGGTAAGGACTTCTAGGAGTTGATGTTCAAAACATCTGGAAGGTCACAGTTCCTCATCCCCTAATTTACAACTTTAGACAAAGAGAAAACAATAGGATTTTGAGGTATAGTACCGGTACTAATAAAGCAGCAAGTTCTCATTTGTAATGCATGCCTATTCAGAAATATGTCCTACTGAGATAAGAGGGGCTTACATCCAGGTAAGTAATTACAGCTCTGCATTCTTAAATATAGTATTAAAATCCATAGCCAAGAATGGAGTACACTGTACTGACCTTGTTCTAAGTCACCATCTTTTAGCCTAACCTACCTCACTGGCTTGCTGTGAGGATAAAAGCAGGGTAGAAATCATAGAATTGTAGAGTTGGAAGAAACCACAAGGGCCATTCAGTCCAACCCCCTGCCATGCAGGAAATCACAATCAAAGCATCCTGACAGATGGCCATCCAGCCTCTGTTTAAAGACCACCAAGGAAGGAGACCCCCCCACACTCTGAGGGAGTGTGTTCCACTGCCGAACAGCTCTTACTGTCAGAAAGTTCCTCCTAATGTTGAGGTGGAATCTCTGTTCCTGGAGCTTGCATCCATTGCTCCATGTTCTAGTCTCTGGAGCAGCAGAAAACAAGCTTGCTCCATCCTCAATGTGACACCCCTTCAAATACTTAAACAGGGCTATCATATCTCCCCTTAATCATCTTTTTTCCAGGCTAAACTTACCCAGCTCCCTAAGGAGATTTTCACACGGGCTATATATCCTGTGTCTGGAATGGAACAGGGTCGGGAAAAGTTTTCCCTTTTGGACAAGGTCAACCCTGTTCTGTTCCAACATTGTCCCTGTTCTGTTTTCTCCCCGTGATATAGTAATCACGGGGAGAAGTCATTAATAAGCACCCGGTTCCATTTCTGTTACGGAATCACGGGTGTGCGAATCGGATCCCATCCCTGTTCTGGAATGACAGGGATGGGGGAGGAGCTCCATGGCAGGCACTTCCTGCAATGATCTGGACAGCCAGGTAAGTGCCACCCTTCCCACCTCCCTTCCCAGGTTACTTGTATTTTTTAAAAAAGTTTTTTATTCTTTCTTTTGTCAGCTAGGGGGGGTTAATTTGAATTTCCCTCCCATTTGTTCTCTTGCGAGAACGAGCGGTAGTTCCCCCGGCCGGTCGTAAAAGCAGCTTTACTACAGCCGGGCAAGGAGGGAGGAGGACCATTCCTGTTCCGGAATGGAGGTAAGTGTGTGAACATTTACCTCCATTCCATTGCAGGAACGGGAGAGGAGGTGGTGGGACAGATTTGGGGCTTTTAGCCCCTGTGTGAAAATCTCCTAAGTCTTTCCTCATAAGGCAGGGTTTCCAGACCTTTCACCATTTTCATTGCCCTCCTCTGGACACACTCCAAATTGTCAATATCCTTTTTGAATTGTGGTGCCCAGAACTGGACAGAGTATTCTAGGTGAGGCCTGACCAAGGCAGAATAGAATGGCACTATTATTTCCCTTGATCTAGACACTATACTTCTATTGATCCAGCCCAAAATCACATTGGCCAAAATCGCATTGGGTAGGTGAACTATGTACATGGCCTTGAACTCCTTGGAAGAAAGGTAGGATATAAATATTAAAAAAATCAAATTTTATACAAGTATACCCCAGTTATTGAAATAGATGTGTTCCTGGGCTTACTTCTTTAACAGAAAATTTGATTTCAGAGGCAGAAATAACATGTAAAGAATAGGGATAGGTTCTTACACCACAAAAAAGAAGAGCAGTTCAACATGTTTCAGCAAACTTTTAAACCAAAACTAACAATAGGGACATGCAAAATGAAACCACCAGGGGCTTGTCTATACGAGCCTATAAAAAAGGGAGTCCCTCACAGTAATGGCATTTTGCAGCAGCTGCAACCTGTCCTAATGCTTTTATTTTGTCCCCATAAGCTTTGCATGCCCACTAGTAAACATGGCGCCCACGAGTGATTTACTTGTGTTTGCATAGACCTCAATTTGCTGATGATGACCTCATTTTTTCCCCAAAAAATTATGTCTAAGGTGCAATTGAGCAATTTTTCACTTGAACACAAAAGCAAAAAAACAAAACAAAACCACCAACACCCTGTTTTCTCGCCTTAGCACTTGCCTGCTAAGGCGAAAATCCAACATGGTGGCAGCAGGTGCCTCCCTTATTAGCAAGCCCCACCCCCTGCGCTTGTCCGTCCAATCAGATTTGCACTTCCTCTCATTTGGGCAAGCAAATCAAATTGTCCTAATGAGCAGAAATGTGCACCCCCTCGTTGTTGTTGTTGTTTTTTAAGACAGGAAAAGCCACAAAGGCTTTTGTGATGAGGATTTTGGCCTTTTTGCCCCCTCCTTCACAATATGGCGAAATCACACAGAATGCTATTAGGACAGGTAGGATTCTCCTCACATTTCGCAAGGAGTTCTTTTCACCGTTTGGACAACCCTCTGGTCAGGTAAGCCTTGCATAGGTTAAAAATATTTTTTAGCCTTCTAAAAACCACCTGAAAGCTTCTTCCAAAATGCATTCTTTTTCTTCCCCTTCACAAGACTCCAATGCTCTTACGATTTTCATTTTGGTAGCCTAATCTATGGCTTTTGTTGTTGTGTTTTTTAAAAAATGTTGGGGCAGCTGCCAAGAGAAACATTTACCCATTTCTTTTTTTTTCTTTTCATGCATCCTCCAGGGATTCTGGAGGCAGCAGCTGTTTACTTTGCCTGTTTGGAGGCAGGCACATACAGCTACAGGAGAACCAACTAGAGTAGAGCCCCATTCTTTCCCAGATTAAACTTTATTGCATTGTGAAGTTGAAGGCTTTCATGGCCGGCATCCATAGATTTTCCCTGTTTTTTTCCGGGCTGTGAGGCCGTGTTCTGGAAGCATTTACTTCTGACGTTTCACCTACATCTGTGGCTGGCATGCCAGCCATAGATGCAGGCGAAACATCAGAAGTAAACGCTTTTAATACCCAGCCTCACAGCCTGGAAAAAAAACAAGGAAAATCTTTATTGCATTGTTTACTGCAGAGGCACTGCTACAACCTGATGCTGAAAGCCTGTGTTTCTCCAGCCCTCCTGCACCATCACCCCAATGCCAATGCTCTTAAAAACGTTTCAGCTAGGCAGAGGACAAGGAGGAAAAGATGGGCTTGGTTGGCGGGGAAAAATACTTTATAAAAACAAGCTTCTTTGTCAGAGGTTTTATTAACTGAGATATGCTGGTCTATTACCACTAGTAGGTGGCATCTTTTGAGTTTTTCTACTGCAGGCAGCAAAACATCTGAGGTGCCTTTGGAGCTGTAATGCTCTGAAAAACCCCCATTTCCTACTAGTCCTAAAGCACCATCCAACCTATGCTGAAGGAAAACTAAAATGTTATTTTTCACATATTTATGCTCTAGTAAAGAATTCTGGAAAGCCTACATTTAGCTCTCACATTTTTCCTCAGGTAGTCAGGGTTTACTTCTGAGGATTCAAAAAAGGTTTTGAAATACTGTTCCCTGATCAGTTGTAAATATTCTGTGAGAACATGTCAAGAGCAGCTACAATTTAATAATTAAAAGCAACAACAACACAGGAGAACAGGGGATCGTTTGCGATAATAAAAGATGTGAGGTGTCACTGTATTTCGGCATCAAATTTAAGCAGGGATGAAGCCATATATGACATGTAGAGTAGTAAAAAAAATTTTTTTTGAAAAAAAAATCCCAGTTAGGTATTATTTTAGTAATCTCACGCTCCTTATTTTATTATGCATCATGAAGCAAAGACTAAACCAACAAATAGAGACGGATAACATACTGAACGTAAGACAGAAGCAAATTATTTTTAATATGCAGGTGCAAATTTTGTTTATGCAAATGCGATTACGTCATCAGTAAACCACCTTTGCAAGCGATCGCTCACTTTGCTGACTTTCTAAAGTCCCTGATGGGATTTTAATAACAGGGTGCGGGGGGGGGGGGGAAATAGTTGTTTAAATGTTCCTGGTCAAATGATGCCAGTATCTCGGATTTAAGATCAAGGAAGTTTCAAAGAAAAAAAAATCCACTTTTGTGGAGATTAAAAAAGAAAAAAAGAAAAAAGGAGCCAGGCTCCTCTAGAAGAATGAGAATAGTTCTCCACCAGCTGGCTCGTTGGTCTAGGGGTATGATTCTCGCTTAGGGTGCGAGAGGTCCCGGGTTCAAATCCCGGACGAGCCCATTTTTTTAAAAAAATAAAAATAAATGCCAGACTAAGGATAAAACTAAAATATCCCTTATAAATGCTTGTGTCCCCCCCCCCCCAAAGCATTTCGATAAATATTGTGGCAGGCGTAATTCGTATGAATGGTCTTGTACGATTTGTTGTGAAAATACAGCTCTGGCCATTCCTTGTTGCCCTTTGCAATAAATAATTCCAAGGAGGAGAATATTTTTTAATAAATTTATATTTAATAAATAAATATTAATAAAAATCAGTTTATTTTTGTTAACCATCCTCTTATTCTGCCTACGAACGAACACGAATTATACGCAACACATACAGTAGATCCAAAATGTGAAGCTCAGAGTAGAAGAAAATATAATAAAATAAATACAATTGCTTTGCAAATGAACATGGGGGAGGGTGGGGGGCAAGCTTTCTTTATCCTGTCTTAAATGACGCGCAATTCCTCATGGCCATAGCTTTCCTTTGTTTTTTTCCTTGGATATTTTTAGAGGTGTTTTCATTTCCTCCTTCTTTTCAGCCCTAGATAAGGAGAAGATTTAAGAGCACATGAATCTTCTCTACAGAAAGGCTGGGCTGCAATTTTGTGCTCTGTACTGTATTCAAGGCACTTGCCTCTCTCCACTACTCCTCCCTCTATATAACCCGATTAAGGATCCGAGGAATGAAGCATAAAATTAATAACCTGCCAAGGTCCCCCAAAATACGAAGGAGGTAAGCATATCACTCCCTTCATTTTTGGGCTCGTCCGGGATTTGAACCCGGGACCTCTCGCACCCGAAGCGAGAATCATACCCCTAGACCAACGAGCCGCTCTTAGCCTGTTCCTCCTCGGCTCACTTCTTCACATTTATCCCTCCCTATTGCACTGCGCAAGTATTGCAGTGGTTTGCAAAATTAGAACCTACCCATACACCCCTTCCGCTTTGGAAAAATGGTTCCGCCCACGGTCTTCTTGGCGATACCATTAAAAGCGCCTCCCGTCCGATCAAATAGTCTGACGCGGTCGTCCACCCTCCCTCCCTTCCTCTTCGAGGGAAAGGGAAGATACCACTTTGCAGGGGCCGAGGGGGGATTCTTCTCCGTTTGTAGATAGCCTCTTTGAGGAAAGACAAATTACAGCGTTCCGATCCTCCAGATTAATACATACACTCCTTTCTTATGGACGGCAGAGTTATAGGGCCGTTTTTTCCCTCTATGCAGAAATATGTCAAGCAACCCTTTTCCATCTCGGAGGGAAATCCCTTTTCATGCATGTTCTCTTCCTTCAAAGTCAATTTAGGAGAACTGGTAACAGTTTATCCTTTGCTTGCTAAATTCTGGAAATGGGTTATATCCCTGGATGTGGGAATGGAGGTTGTCAACTTCCCGCCTGTTCTCATTTGGGGTCATGTGCATACAACAGCTGCATGACTGACGGGGTCAGCAAAATAAATAAAACTTTTGCAAGTAGGGAAAATTAAGGAGAATATTTCAGGTGTCAGTTACTTTCTACGCATTAGGGAATAATTAAATACATGTAAGCTAATAATGTCCGTGTACAAAACGGTCATATAAAATGTGCTTCCACACAACCTGGATGACATGCAAGATGTGTTCTGTCACATACTGTCAGCTTCCATGCACTCTCCAACACTGAATACATACCATTTTTGTAACTTGTTTTGATGGCTGTACAATGCCATTGGGTACATTAACAGAAATTTAATTTATAAGTCATCTTTCTACTCAAAAATTAGAAATGTTTCACCCATAGCTATATATTGAAATCATAAGGATCTTATTAATGTATACTTGAAACATGGATGCTAGAGATCTGTCCATGGCAAATGCCTCCTGGCCCTTTAAGAAGACTAGTTAATAGAAGTGAGCTCTGTGAAGAGAACATTGCTCAGAAATCTATGATATGATGATGTCTATGCAAGGCAAAAACAAAAACAAAAAAACAACAACAAGAGTGCCTCGCAGTAATGGCATTTTGCAGCAGCTGCGACTTGTCTTAATGGTGTTTTTGCCCCTATAAGCTTTGCATGCAGGATGGTGGCCGCAAAGGATTTACTCACATTTGTACTTACCTCAATTTGACGCTGCTGAACTTAAAACAACAACAACAACAATGTCCAAGGTGCAATAGAGCAATGTTTCGATTTAATAGAAAAGCAAAAACCCAAACACCACCCCGTTTTCTTGCCTTAGCACTCGCTCACTAAGGTGAAAATGCAACATGGCGGCAGCAGGCACTTGCCTTGTTAGCAAACCCCACCCCCCGTGCTTGTCCAGTCAATCAGCTTTGCGCTTCCTCTCCTATGGGAAAGCGATTCATATTGAATCACTTGTCCCAATGAGCACGAATGTACGTTTCCCTTACTATTTTTTAAAAAAACTGGGGAAAGCTGGGAAAAGCTTTTCCTGCAGAGTTTTTGGTGTTTGGGGCCCCAGAATGCCATTAAGACAGGTAGGATTCACCTTGCATTTTATGAGGAGTATTTTCACCATTTAGACAACACCTCAATCTGATCAAAACATATACTGTATCAGACAAGGGCTATTTTAAATGCCTTGGTTCTTAGCTAGCTTGGACTAAAATACCTCAAGAACTATCTACTCCCTTATGAACGTAATCACATTTTAAGATTTTCATCAGAGGCCTTTCTGTGTGTAGGGGTGGCTGCCTTGTTGAATCAGGTGGGTGATGTCTGGAAAGAATCTTCTTAGTGGTCAAGTCAGTTGTGAAGCACTCTCACTGGGAACAGTTGACTAGCAACTGCTCATTGAACATTTATGAAAGGGGAGAGCAATATTTCTCGCCCAATTTCTTTACTAGAGGATTTTGCTGCATTATTATTATTCCTTGTGTTTTAAAGGTGTTTTGGTTTTGTTCATATTGATGGGCCTGTGGATGATGTATACTTGCTGATTCTGATTTTCATGATTCTTTGCATTGATTGTTGATTAATTCTTTTTAGGCTTCATCTACATGGACCAGAATATGTCCGCTTCCTGCGGGCACATTCTGGCCCCTGAGGAGACTTGTTGCTCCTGTTACCTGCATGAAACGGGATGGAGTTCATACTGGCACGCTGGCCTGTCTCTGCAGCCACTGACACTACCGTCCATGTCATACCCTCTGAATACAGGAAGGGGGACCTCTGCATGTGATCAAGGGCCCCTGCATGTAACCAGCCTTGATCACATGCTGCGGACTTGCTTCCTGGCTTCAGAGAGTACACCATGGATGGCATGCCAGTATGGACTCCTGCCATTCTGTGGGGCCCAATCCAGTTTTTCCAAAATGAGATGTTTCCCCCTGGGTATTTAATGAAACTGGTTAATGGGCTTTACCCTGTCTTCACCACATATTTGCCCCTGGGAGTTGTGAGGACTGCCTGGGGACAGAACAGGGCAAAAGCCCTGCATTGTTTGGACTGCAGGACTCTAAGACAGGGGCAAGACGAGGTAAATAGCTCATCTAGACAAGCCCTAAGAAAATCTTTTAAATCTGAAAGGTGAGTTTTAAAATTATTAATCATTGCAAAGTGGTTTCATAGAATCATAGAATTGTAGAGTTGGAAGAGACCACGAGGGCCATCCAGTCCAACCCCCTGCCACACAGGAAATCACAATCAAAGCATCCCTGACAGATGGCCATCCAGCCGGTCACTTCACAATTTTGTCATGTGAGCTTCCAGATAACCCATCTGCTGAGAATATTGCCATACATCAGGTGCAAATGTTGCATAGAATGTGTGGTAAAATGATCCACGGTATACTATGAGCTCTGAACTGTTCACCAACTTGCGTCCAGGAACAAAGAGAACTACTATAACAATCAATGCAAAGATATAGAAGATGACAAGAAAGAGTTAGAACAAGAGACCTCTTCCATAAGACCTGAGAAATCAAAGGAAAGTTAAACCAAGAGTGGGGGTGCTATATAACCAGCAAGGGAACACACTACATCCTCAAGAAGAGATAAAAAGGTAATGGAAGCAACATACTGAAGAACTATATAAAAGAGTTGAAAGGATAACAGATTCATTCAAGCAAGAACCATTTGAAAATGAACTCACAATTTTAGAAAGTGAAGTGGAAGTTGCATTCAGAGCCCTTGGGAAAAATACCAGGAATAGATGGCACACCAACAGAGTAGCTTGAAGCTACAGAGACAGAATCCACTCAAGTTCTAACTAAAATCTGTCAACAAATATGGAAAACAAATGACTGGCCCACAGACTGGAAATGCTCAATATAAATTCCAGTCCCCAAGAAAGGGAACGCCAGATATTGCAGTAACCACAGGACAATTACATTAACTTTCCATGCAAGCAGAGTGATTCTCGAAGTTTTGCAACAAATACTCCCTGCTTCATATATGGTGAAAATGCCAGATGTCCAAGCTGGGTTCAGGAAAGGAAGAGGCACTAGGGATCATAGTTCAAACATGTTAGATAATGGAGTGCACCAAAGAATTCCAGAGGAAAATCAGCCTATGCTTTATAGATTATAGCAAAACCTCTGATTGTATAGATCAGCCTCTCACGATCTCCCAGGGAACCCCTAGTGACCCTTCAGGGAACGCTTGTTGAGAAACACTGGTATAGATAATGAAAAATGAATTGTTCTTAAAGAAATGGGTGTGTCTCAACATTTGATTGTCCTGATCCACAACCTGTACTCAGGACAAGAAGCTACTATCAGGGCAGAATACAAAGAAACAGAATGGTTTCTAATGGGTAAGAGGGTCAGGCAAGGCTGTATTTTATTACCCTGTTTAACTTGTATGGTGAACATATACATAAAGCTGGATAGTCTCAGTGGAAGGAGGTGTGAATATTAGAGGAATTAACATCAACAATTTAAAATATGCAGATGACACCATATTAATAATACGGCAAAAAATAGCAAAGCTTTGGAACAAGAGTTGAAGAATGACAAGGAAGAAAGTGCAAAGTCAGGTTTACAGCTGAACATTAAGAAGAAAAAAAAATGACCACAGATGATTTATATAACTAGACTGCAGTCTCCATTCTGATTAATGATTGAGCCAAGGTATGGAAAATCTTTCAATGTTTTCATCACCTACAGTGGGCCCTTGGTATCAGCTGTGGTTTGGTTCCAGGACCCCCCATGGATTCCAAAATCGGTGGATGCTCAAGTTCCATTATATACAATGGTGTAGTAAATGATGTCCCTTTTTTAGAATGGCAAAATCAAGGTTTGCTTTGTGGGGAAATAATTTTTGAATATTTTCAAGCCATGGATGGTTGAATCCATGGATGCAGAATCTGTGGATACAGAGGGTCGACTGTACTTTAAAGGTTTTTCATACCTTGGCTCAGTCATTGATCAGAATGGAGACTGTAGCCAAGAAATCAGAAAAAGACTAGGCTGTTACCTAGATGGTAAAAAAAACCCAAAAAACAAAAAAATATCTTGGAATGCGCAGGGATTTGCCACATTCGAAAGGGGGGGGGCAAAAATTCCAAGTACCTTGCGATAACAGCCTTCACTGTTTCTCATGAAGTTTTTTTTTAAAAAACAAACAAACGCAGAAATGTGCATTCCAGCCCATTTGAACAACCAATTCAAATTGGGGCACATCCCAGAAGTCAAAATGTGATTGGTTAGATGTGCGCAGGGGTGGGCTTGCCAGTGACAAAGTGGCCAGAGCTGCTATTTTCGAGTGGCAGAGAAAAAAATATCAAGCAGAAGATTGCTCTTCCACCTCTCTGATTTAACAAGGGGGAGGGAGGGAAATGGAGGGAACGTTGGGTGAATAATAATGCACGTAATTCACTCATGGCCACCATCTTTATTCACAGGCGTGTGTGGAGACAAATGAATGCTGCTGTGATGGTGAGTTAATGCACTATTTTCCACAATGAGGCTGCCAGACTTACCTGGCGGCCGTTTTGCGGTCCCGATGGAGGGCTGCTGGACCCCGCCCCCAAATAGGCATGCGGCATCCTTCTTATTCCCGGCAGGCTGCATGCAGGTTTTGGAGAGGATGGGAGCATCAGCCAATCAAAGCAAAGCTGCTTTGCTCTGATTGGCCGGAGGGCTCAGTAGGCAGCCAATCAGAGGCAAATGTCAAGTTTGAATCTGATTGGCTGGGAAGTAAGAAGGAGGCCTGCTGCACTGACAGTTTTCCCTCTGGTTCCGTGGCCAGGAATATATTTCATATATCACATCAGACCTGCCAGTGGCTCTCCACGAGCCAACCGACCGATCCACCCTTTAGGCGAGGCTTATCATTTCATGAGTAAAAGATTTACTGTCACAACTTTGGGGGTGGATGACATGGGTTCCGGATCCAAGGTCATTGGTGTGTGTGTGTGGTGTCCATCAAGTTCAAGGACATCAGGTTCAAGGTCATGGAACCCCCCTGGGACGAAGGGGGAGGGGGATGGCCCGGGAGGTCATACCAGATCAAGGTATGCATTTTCTGGATGCCCCCCTTTTCTTTCTTGGTATGGGGGAGAGGATGAGGTTGGATGGCAGGCATCAGGGGCCTGCAAGGACTCCTCCCCCCTTTTCCTGGGTTGTCAGCAGGCAGGCCGAAAACAGGCTCATCAACCAGCAGGTGGGTTGGTCGATGTCTGGGTCTGGACCCATATGATGTGCCAACCAACTGCAGCTGTCATCAATAAAGTTGTAGCCATTTATTGCCAAATTTTTCGAACAAACTTGTGTCCGGTGTTCGCTTTATATGGGGTGGGGGTGGGGAGAAAAGGCAGCACCTTGAGTGGACACTCAGTTAATTCTCCAGTCTAGCTGAGCCCTAAGATTTGGAAAGGCAGCTATGGAAGAACTAGACAATATCCTCAAACACAAAGATATGTCATTGAATAATAAAGTCATGATTGTCTTGATGGCAGTTAACAACAGCAACATGGGGTGTTTGCCTGAACCTTACATTGCCATCTCATGCAGACACCATACACTTTAGGGACCAGTACATGGGATCTGAGACACTGAAATGTGTTACCAGTCACAATTGGAGCAAATGTTTGTTAGCTTCCAGATGGGAGAAACATCCCATTATAATGTATTCTGATCGACAAAACCTTTGTCCTAAGTTCACAATACTACCATTGTTTACTTAGCGCTTTATTCAGCTTGTTATTACTTACCCTGCTCTACTTCACTGGACACTTCATTGCTAACAATGCTTGTGTCATTTTACTAATGAAATCCTGATGTTGGACAAAGTCTTACTACAACATATGTAGGATTTTTTTTAAAAAAAATCTCTCTCTCCAACAAGCAGGACTCCATTTTCCAGCAAGTATGTCCAGTTCCTTTAACTTACTTTAAACAAAATAAACTAAAAGTAAAGGTAATTAAAACCCAGAAAAGCCAACTAATACAATCATAAGTGATTTTGGTATTGGCAGGGTTTTTTTATTCCGAAAGATTATTTTAAATAAATGTCTATGTATCTCATGAAGATTTACATTTAAGATTTACATTTTTGAACATGATTAATCAAAAAAATTGGAGAAAGTGGAGTCCTTCATACATAAATGGAAGAATGTACTCAGTAGTGGCATATTCTAAGTCTGACAGGTTTGGGGATGAGAAGCTTTGAGCTATATCATCATATATCCATGAGATCTGAAGTTCTGCTCTCAAAACAAATTGAATACCTTTGGCAAATTCTGCATGAAGTATTCAAGAAAGTGTATTTTACTTCAGTATCTTTCATACACCTAAAAATAAAGTAAAATTCAGAATATATTCTCTGCTATTTCAATTTAAGAGAAATATTTTCTATCAAAATAAATTGAGAACACACTAGATTTCTGTTTGGCTTTAAAGGAGAAATGCCACATTTGTCATCACTTTGCATTTTTACTGCTAGACTTCTTTTCTAAAATATGAATTTCTATGCATTTCATTTTATAAAATACACCGGATCAGAATTGCATCAACCTTCTGTGAACTATCTTTGAACATTAGTATTCTTCCACTATTCTTTGATGTTTTTGATAACTTCCTAAGTTTACCTTGCTTTCCATGTCATCTAAGGATTTAGGGGGGAGGGGAATATAGCAGAAGCTCTGTTGTACTAGTTTCTAGCTTATTGTCATTTGTATTATACAGTGTGTCAGGGGGGGGGAGTCCAGTAAAGCTGAAATACTGGAATCCTATGTCCAGTTCTGGGCACCACAATTCAGGAAAGATATTGACAACCTGGAATGTGTCCAGAGGAGGGGGACCAAAATGGTGGGAGGTCTGGAAGCCATGCCCTATGAGGAGCGGTTTAGGGAGGTGAGTATGTTAGCTTGTAAAAGAGAAGGTTTAGAGGTAACATAATAGCCATGTTTAAATATTTGAAGAGATGTCACACTGAGGATGGAGCAAGCTTGTTTTCTGCTGTTCCAGAGACTAGGACATGGAGCAATGGACTCAAACTACAGGAAAAGAGATTCTACCTAAACATTAGGAAGAACTTTCTGACAGTAAGAGCTGTTTGGAAGTAGAATACACTGCCTTGAAGTGTGTTGAATTCTCCTCCTTTGGAGATTTTGAAGCAGAGGCTGGATGGCCATCTGTCAGGAATGCTTGATTGGGTATTCCTGCATGGCAGGGGGTTGGAGTAGATCACCCTTGTGGTCTCTTCCAACTCTGTAATTCAATGATTGTATGATGTAACTAAATAATTGCCTGAATTGGTATTTTGCTGAGGGCTGCCAAATACATAAGCCAAAAACCTTTGGGTTTCTTCAAGTAACTTTTATTGTTGTTGGCTAGCACTGTAGAACTAGTTTAAAAAAGGGTGCATCCTTGCATTTAAAACCTCATTTGTTTTTGTTTTTACAAGAAGGTAAAATTGCTGTTTTTTCTGGTACATATTCCATGCTTTCAACATGGATATCCCAGTAGTACAAAATCAAGGAATCAGTGATTGATCAGTAATGTTCATGGATGGAGCCAGATGTCATTTGATATGTGCTATCAGTACACACACATTCAAAGGATGGAGGGACATTCATTTGGAAGAGCCATGGCTCAGTGGTACAGCACATACTTTATATGTGGAAGGTCCCCAACCTTGGTATCTCCAGTTAAAAGTTCTTAGATTGCAACACTCAAAAAGGTCTCTCTGTACCTGAAAACTTGGAGAGCTGCCAACACAGTGGAAGGAAAAAATATAAGCAGCCATATGACTGGCCAACATTCACAAACTGTTGATTTTCTCATGAATCCATATCAGAAAGCACACACAGCTTTTGAATATATACCTGACATATATACCTGACATATACTGTATACCTGACATAGTTGTTAAAACCCAGAACCTAGGAGAAAGATGGCCACAGGAAAATAAATGGTATGGTTTTTACATGGGCAACTTTTCTTCTGAGACGAATATAGGGAAAATTAAATTTAGAGCTCAGCCGTGTTTACGAATTACTCCAGAAACATTATTATTTAATAGGCCTGGACTCCATATCTGGAAGCAAAACAGTACTCCTATCAAGACCATCCACAGAGTACAGATAAAAGAACACTTCCCAGTAAAGGTTAGTTATGAAATAAGAGGAGAGAACAAAATAACAGCACATGTATTAACAGTGGCCATATGAGAATGGCTTATGGAGTTTAGCTGGTCAGTCCCTTTGCTTGCTGAATGTCTAAATGATGTCTTGGTGACAATATAACATGGTACACATAAACTGGCATGCATAACCCACTTGTAGGACTACAATTTCCACAATGCCCCAGGTTGTATTCCAAACAACTAACATTTTCAGACTATGAAGTGTTGTCAAGATCTTCTGGTTGACAAAGATCTTGACAAAGATTAAGGCTGTGGGAGTCCATCTTAATAATAAAAGTGTATTAAGGCCCCATTAGGTAGGAAGTTGGCATCCCTTCCAGCAAATGTTCTAACAGCTGGTTTTACTCTAGATTTGGCATGTGAGATCATGACTGGGACTGAAATGCTGGGCAAGTCTGGATCTCCATATCACTACTCTGGCTTTTGCAATAAAACAAGGAGAGGACATCTTGACTTTGAAACATGCTAGAGAAACATGCCAGGCAAACCAAAAGCCTTACTAAGACAGATGGTTGCCACAAAAAATACGTACTCTGTGCATTAGCGCTCTCTGACTTTGCCATGGGCATTGTCAGCAGTGCATCTATTTTGAGTAGTGCAACAAGAAAATATTATTTTCAGTTCAGTCAGTCTAGCCGCTGCTATAATATGCTAGAAGAGCCATAAATAAAACAATGGGTCATAACATGGAGAGAGAACAGATAGATAGAAATTATTTCTCTGTTTGCAAAAATCTGGGCCAGCAAGCAAAATATCCACTTTCAGGCAATTCATAATGGACATGGACTTCATTGCTGTATATTAGCATCTATTACTTAAATATTTACTTAAATCAATTACTTAAATATTTGTCTAATGTACATTAATCAAATATTATCCATTACAACAAAACCCACACACACACACCCCCCCGCTAAGAAGCAGTATTTTTTTAGTATTAGATTCTTCGGACAAACAATCAGGAATGATTATCTCTATCATGCCTTGCTTTAAAATTTACAGAACATCTAGCTGGCATACCCTCCTACATTTCACAGATGAAAAACCAGGACACATGTGAACAAGCAACATCAGCATTGATGTTTACACCAGTTTGCAGCAATGGAAGTAAGCTGAGGACAAAGGGGGGTGAGTGGGAGGACAGAGAGAAACCGGGATATTTTAAAAACAGCTGGAATAATGGAACACCAGAGGATTAATCAGAATTGTCCCCGCCAATTCAGGACAGTTGGAGGGTACAAGCTGGCCCCAACTGAAAGTGCTTGGCTAGAGGTTTTGCGTATTCTTATATACAGGTACTATGCAAATCCTTTCTAGCTTGGTACCTTTTTGCTATGTGTACCATGTCCTGTCCTTCTGTTTTATTTATGATTTCATTTAATGTTTGTTTGTTTATTTAATTTATATCCTGCTCTTCTCCTTCTACCAGATATTAGTCTAACATTCCAAATCAGAACTGTGTGATGTTTCTGCCTCTGCCTGAAGGAGCTTGTGGGAGGGATGATAAGCAGTTTGGTGTTCACAGGCATCCAATCAATGGGACAATATTATGTGTGATTGACAGGGATGATAATCTGCATAGGTATACTATCTGCTTTGAGATTTGCGCCACTCAGCATCAGAATGTTGAAGGTTTAGCAGCACCAACATGATTTTCAAGGGGTATCTACTCAATACCTGGCTTAGTATTTATAGTATTTATAGCTTTATGGAAGCAATGCAGACAGCCAAACAAGATGAGGGAGCTCCTTTAGTAAGTGTGCAGTCTCTCCAAAAGCCCAACTGTTTAGGAGCCCAAATCCCCCTACCACATTGCTGATGGCAGCAGTACAATCCTGTATACAAAATGCTGCCTGCTTTTCTAGGCTAGCCTCTTGGTATTCCAGCATTGATGTACACAGATAAACCATTTGTCCAGTACAATGTAAAAAAATCCCACTGTTTTGGCCCACTCTTGCCTTGTTTCTTTCCGGTGATGTTTGTAATGTGAGGCAACATCTGTCCATCCAAGCATGGTTTTAATACACATAGCAAAATATTGCTACTAGGTAAATGGGTACACAAGGAGAAGTTCATGAAGGTTAACAACTCTGAAGTGAAGAGCAGGTTTAAATATTTGCATGCTGTTACAGATAATTAATTTTCTCACCTGGGTTGTCATTTGATGTCAGCTATTACTTCCTATCATTATTACAGAGCTGGCATCCCTTTCAAACGTGTTTCCAACATAGGTCCATAGCTATGGACCACAGTAAGAGGCCATAGCTCAGTGGTGGAGCACATGATTTGCATGCAGAAGGTCCTAGCATCAACTCCTGGTACCTCCAGGCACAGCTGGGATTTTGTGAGAATGCCCTTGGCAAACTGCTGTTTGTGTAAACCAGCCTTCCCTAATCCAGTGCATGTTAGATGAGATGCACTAAACCTCCTATCATCCCCAGACAGCACAGTCACTGCTGGCTTGAGGAATGGTCAAAGTTGTAATCCAAAACTCCTGAGAATGGTATAGTCAATACTGGGCTATATGAACTGTTCATCTGATGTGGTATAAGCTTCCTGTGTAGTTAAGATATTAGTTTGTGTACTCAAGCACTTTTCAAATCTAGCCTCTTGAATTGGCAGCTGTTTTGCAAAATACAGGATACTCTCACACAGGAGGCTTAAAACAGCTCTTGTTTTAGCCAGGTTTGTAAAGAAAGCAAATTTTAAAACCTCCATTGGCCAAAAGGGTCATTCATGCTACATATGTCTCTGCTTATCTTTCTACTCCATGTGATCTACAATCAGATAATCACATACATATCATGCAAGGCTTAAAGTCAAGATAAAATTCTACTATGAAAACAGCCACAATGTCCCTTTTTGGTGCAGAGCAAACCCAGAACAGTTGAAGGATATGGATACTACTGTTATTCTAGCAAATTGATTTTTTTCCTTTACTACACATACAAATTATTCCATCATCAGTAACTAAACCAGAAGAGATTGTTTTGTGTGGTTCTGTGGGAGACCATGTAATTGATACGCATGCAGCATAGTTACAGCCAACAGGCCACAAGTGGTTTGGAAATGTCACCTTTAATCAAAAAAATATAACTAATACATGTTATAGTTCTGTCCACTTGAAAAATGTTGAAAAGTCCTCAACAACTGCTGAATTCCTAAAGTCAATGTGGAAGAACTTTCTGTGCCACCCTTCTTGGTTTGCCACCATCTTGGTGTGTCACAAGCTTAGATAGCCTGATACACAGAAGGCTATTTTCTGTTGAAGATGGCCATATTTTCTGCAAGTAAAGCCTAAGAACTGCCAAAGGAAAAAAGAGAACATTGGTATTCTTGGGACTTTCAGTTAAGGAAGAACTTTTGCTTATTCAGAAGCAAGCACTGCATTGGGCACTCAACGCTAACCTTCATTTCCCATTTCTGGCCTTGCAGTAATTACGCTGGCATGCCATCACATTCTGGAGCTTGTAGTAGTTTCTGTGTTTCCTCCTGGCACTGGAGTCCCAGTTTCTTGTGTGTCTGACACTTGCTGTGTGTCTTCATTCTCGCGTAATGTACCTTCCTTCTCTCTTTTATTTTCCTGGTCAGAAGTGTTATCATCTTCCCTATCCCCCAAAATGTTCTGCCACGACCTTCTCTTTGTATTTACTGCAGTGTCAAGAGTTGGATTCTTCTCTTTGTCTGCCTTGATTTCCTCAAGCTGTTTTTTCTTTGAAAGGTTCTGGTGTGGCTTGTCTTCTTTGGTGTCCTTGCATAATGTCACTACTTCCATTTCTCCTTCTTTCTCTCTGTGTTCTGTTCTACTGGACCCTAGATCTGAGGGGGAGGTTTTATCAGATGATACCTGGTTTTGTTTCTCATGGTAGTCTGTGCCATCTGCAGTGGGAGACAGTGGTTTTGTAGCCTTATTCTTGTCAGCAAATACACTTTCCTCCTCATTATCCTGCTTGGCACCATTTTCCTGATGTGAAGGTGCCACCCCTAAATCTAGGTCATCTCCATATTCTGACTGTGACTTTCGAAATCTTCTCGAGGGTGGTCTGCGTTTTATTGATCCTCGTGTCCGTACCTGAAAGTACATAATGCTGTAACTGAATCCACTTTGCAAAGTCAGCAAAGACAGCTAACATAAATGCATCCATTCCTCTCCTGTTATGCATACGTTAGTTCCCTTTCACATCATTTGTACTTGGCACCACTGTTTCTCTCATGAGAGAGGATAGACAGCTGTCACAAAAGCAGAGAACTGAACAGATTGGGGTTTGTGCATGTTTGAGAGGGAGAGACAGACAGACAGAGAAGGAGAAAGAATATACTGGCAGAAGGGACAATGTGGCTCCTAAGGGGAATATCCTATAACGAACTTAGCATGCAGCTCAGGTCTAATGTGTTCCTTCCTTCCTTTTTAAAAAGAGTTAAACCTAAAATACATCAGTCTTAGGAAAGATAATTAAATTATGATCCAGTACACATTGTTGGTCAGACTTTGACAATTACCTTTTTACAATTACATCTCAAAGTCCCATAAACGTATTTATTAACTGAACTGTCCTTTGATCCAAATTAATAGTTTTGAAAGCTATATATAACAGCATTGCTTTTCAACTTGAATTTGGTACTTTAGTGATGCTTGATTGTGACTTTTCCTCTCCTTAAAAAATATATTTCCCAGTGAACTTTTCCTATTTCTTTTCAGTTTTCTCCTGACAAGGAAGAGGACTTCTCCATTGGGTAAGCCAAGCGCATACCATACCTTGTTATAAAACTGTAGATGAGTGCCCTCTGGTGGCTGATCAAAGCTAGCTGGTATTTCATCTGGTTCGCTTGAATGAGATGGTGGGCTGACTGGAGTGGATGGTGGGCTATTGAATGGAGAAACCATTGCTTTTAGGCCTGGACTTTTGGGGCTGGCTCCTGGCAGCAGAGAAGCTGGAGTAAATGCTAGATTGGCCTACAATGAAAAAAAAATAGCCATCATTTGCCACATGCTTAAAATCTGAAAACTTTGCCTTCCTCTTACTGAAAATCTGGCCTCTATATTATAATCACACGTATCACCAAAGTTTGGGACATAGAGTGCATACATGTAAATAGATGGCCAAATATTTACTTAGAGGATTGCCAATGGAATCAAGTACTTAGTCAGTTCATTCCTCCGAGTATAAATAATGGCACCTATCCATACACAACAGGGAGATCTCAGCAGACTTGGGGAAACCAGAAGGTTTGCAGAAGATCAGGAGTACTTCTGTCCATGTGTGCACGTGCGTGTGTGTACGTGCCCATGCAGAATAATACTGGAGAGACAGCCCAATGAGTTTCTACCATTCCCAGTGGGCATGGAATGCTTACCAATTGGGTGAGAGAGACTACAGGAGTGGACAAATCAAATGGAGTACCCTGGAATATGGCATGGCTAAGTGGCTGGAACCCTGAGCAGGCAGATTCCACACTGTAAGGCCCCCACTTGATGCAGGACCTGTTTTAACCTGAATCAGGACACTCTTCATTATGATCTCTGGTCAGTCATTACTCATAGTTGGTCCCCTTGTGTACAAATGCCTCGTCTCCTTTTAACCCTTTCACATAAGATGGGGCAAGTGGGAATCATGTGGCCCTCCATATGTTTCTGAACTACAACTCCCAGCAGCCCTAGACAACACAGCCAAAGATAAAGAATGCTGGGATTTCTAGTCCAACAACATCTGGAAAGTCACACAGTTCCCCTCCCCCTCCCATGCAAGGGTTCTGAGATGACTTACAAGCCATTTGGGAATCTTTGGGGCTGTTTCCATGGTGAAATAAATCCTCTAAGAATTTGCAAAGAGTCCTAATAGTTCCTACATCTTTTGGATCAAAGTCGCCATATTCAGAAGGAGGGGGGCAAAAAACACTATAAGTCGCACAGTATCAGCTTTCACTATTTCCCCCGACTTTTTTGAAAAGTAGCGCAAGTTAGCGCACTATCGATTGTGTGAACTACCATTTCGCATACGGCTGTGGAAACTACCAGCAGTCTTCCTGAAACAGCCACAGCAGAGCTGAGCCCTGATTGGTTGGATCGACCAAGTAGGGGGTGGACTTGCAAGAGATGAGCCTCAAACGAAAAGATCCAGCCAGCCTGCTTGCTTTCTAGCATAATTACTGTTCCTTCCTCTCTCTCTCTCTCTCTCTCTCTCTCTCTCTCTCTCTGTGTGTGTGTGTGTGTGTGTGTGTATGAGAGAGAGAGAGTAGCGATCAGCTCCATTGGCTGATTGCTCCCTCGCCCTGCTGTGATCCTGTTCTTTTGTGTGTGTGTGTGTGTGTGTGTGTGCGAGAGAGAGAGAGAGAGAGAGAGAGAGAGAGAGAGAGAGAGAGAGAAGCAGTCTGCTCAGCTGCCAGGGATGCAGAGCGAAGAGAATCTAGCCTGCTTTCCTTCCCTCCTGTGTGTGTGTGTGTGTGTGTGTGTGTGTGTGAGAGAGAGAGAGAAGCAGTCTGCTCATCTGGCCCGTCACAGTGGGTGAGAGGAAGGGTGGCTTCAGGGAAGCTGTCTCATTTGTCATTATTCCTCTCCCCCCCTCCGGTCTCCCCTTTTTTTTGGTTGCTCTATCTCCTTTTCTCTGGTTAGAGCTGCTAACAGAGTGTCTTTTGGAGCCCTGTTTCCCTCTTGCTGCCCCTCCTCGCTCCTTCTCAACCTCCTGCCTGGCTTTCATGACAGACAGCCTGTGATCTGGAGGCCATGCCTCTGCACCTTTGTCTTTGCGAACTGCTAAGTTGACAACTCACCAGATCTTCCAATTTAGCAATAAATCATGTAAACTATGCAGCGCTGGTACAAAAGGATGGTAATCCAGAATTTCGCGCACTTTATTCTGCCATGTAACTGGCCTCTTTGTTGTTAACCATGAACACAGAGAGGCGCCCTTGCTCTTAAAGCATTTGGTTCACCAGCTGATGAATCCTATAACACTGTCAACAAATTATATGGGGAACAAAAAAGATGATGGAATAGGTGCTCTTCCCAGATAGCTGGATCTAAAGACTATTGTGTCAGCTAAAGCTTTATGGATTTTCCAGCATCGCAGCCAATGCAATATATCTACTGTGTTTTGGCATGGGAGACGTTGTGAACAAAGCCCTTTTAATATGAGATTCAAATCTCCTTGTCTGTCCTTGTCTAGAGACCACACCAAGCATCTAAGAGTTCTGAAATCTTCCTTACTTCATCCCATGTGACCACAGAAAAATACCACAGGAGAAAAGCATGTGGCTGTGAAGTTTCTCACATGTCTAAATCCCCAGATAATGCAGCTGTTAAGGAGATCAGTGTAGCTGAAAGCTCTGGGTGACATTAACAGGCGCTGATATGAGGGAGCTCATATTGCTGGGGTCTTAGGATGCTTTTGCAGAAGAATGCTAGGACTAAGTTCCCAATGCCAGGACAAAAACAGACATCCCTACCTTGAGCCACTATCCTAGCTAGCTAGCATAAACCAGGTGTTACTGAGAGAAGCAAATGCCATGCCCATTATAAATGTTTTAAAATGTAAGGTAGTGATACAACTCCAACAGTATCAGCCACATTAATTCTAAAAGCCTGCTTCTCTTGAAGTGTCATCTTGTTCATGCTTATTCAGAAGTAAAGCTCACTGTGTTAAGTGGAATATCCTCCCAGGTAAGTGAGTACAGGATGGCATCCTAAGAACTGCAGATTATGCCATTAGATCTTACCTGAAGTTTTTCAATCAGGGGAGAGCTTTTGACCTTTACCTTCAAAGGTTGAGAAGCATTTGGAGATGGCTTCTGTAGAAAACAAAATAAGATATGGTTGAATAGACAGTTACTACATAAAATAATATCCCACTGGGATCAAAAGGGATGGAAAGCAAACTCAGCTGGTGAGTGCTAACAGACCTAAGAAACAAGAGGAGCATGGCAGTCATCAGTGGTGGCCTGTGAATCCCATCTGACTTGTACTCCCTATGTTCAGAAGTCATCCAAGGCACTGAACTATTTCAAGGACAGAGTTCAGTACCCTGGATTATTCCTTTAAAGTCTGGACTAAAATCTGGAATGGGTTCACCACTCATTGACTTTAGGGCTCCCAACCATGACTAGTTAGTATGCTTGGGGGAATCCCAAGGTTTGCAGATATAATTTTTTTTAAAAAAAAAACTTGGTGGTGAAAATCTGACTTTACACTTTGGCAAATGTGGGAGCTTTGGAGCTGCAGCAGAGTCCATCATGCTGGACTGCTGCCACCAGTGTACCTGCTATATCTCAGCTTGGGGACAGGACTAGGAAGATAGCAGGCCTTTACAGAATGAGAATGCTGATTACTACCAGGGTTTGTAGCTCACCATGCACAGGTGCTCACTAACACTGTTATCTGAATGGTATTGGCACTGTTCCCCCCTTGGTATACACATTGGAGGTGATGCTGTATAATTCAGATGGTGGCACCAGTGAGTCCCAGCATACTACTTGGGCAGCTCCATTGAGCACCACTGCCATGGGGTAGGGGCAGGCACTGCTGGGAGGTTCACAGGTAATGTGGGATGGGGTGGGAATCTTGCAGCCAGCCAACCAGCCAGCCAGCCAACCACTCTGAAGCCTAAATTAAGGGTGAGAATTTTGCAGCTCTCCAGAGGTTGTTGAAACAGCAACCATCGTTCACCACTGGATATACAGGCAAAACTGATGCGAGCGTCAGTCCAACAATGACTGGAGAGCCCTGGCCTAAATCCAGTTGTTAATTCCAATGAGAGCTGATACCATTAAATCAAGTGGGGCTTGGTAAGTCAACACTTTTGCAGACCCTTTATCCTGTGGAGTGCCTCCACCATGTTAAAGTTAACATTGTTAACTTTAATTAAGTTAAAGTTTGATCACACTAATTTGGTGATTCCCTAAGGAATCCTGGGCTTGTTAGTGTCTCTCCTGGGGAGAGACTTAAAAATCTCTGCTAGAGAGCTCCAGTGGTGGAGTTCAAGGCAATGTGCAATAATTCTTATTTATTTATCTCTCATCAGAATTGAGGCAGGATACAACAACACAGGAATACAAATACAATATAACACAATGTAATACAGTTAATCACAGTATAATACAATTCAAAGCAATTACAGTCCAGAGCAAATACAGTAATAGATACAGAGCATCAAAGCAAATACAGATCAAACATAATAACCGATGACAATTGTACATGCAAATGCCAGTAGATGGCGAGTTAGCATGCAATGACTCTACAAGAGTACACTGCAGATTGCATATACACAAATAAACAGCAGCTGCTTTTTTGGAAACTGAATTAACAGTTTCCACAGCATACCGCCCCAGCTCTTTATTGCACTGGTCCTCATTTTACCAGCTTACAGAAGGCTGAGTTGACCTGGGGGACAGTGGGATCTAGATCTATCATGAGTTTTGGCTACATTAGCCTACTGCGCCACCACGGTCCCCTAAGCAATATCTGCATCCTTCACCAAACTGCAAATTCTAGGATTCCACAAGAGGGATCCACGACAGTTAAAGTGGGACCAAACTGCTATAATTGCTCAGGTTGTGAATACACCATAGGACTAGCAGTTTGATTTAAGCCTAAGAGAGTAACCTCCTTCCCCAGACATTCTCAGGTCACAATATGCTGAGTGTTGGGATGAGGGAATGGAAAGGAAGAAATGGCATGGATTATTCTGAAAGAGTTGGTGGCTGGCCAGAGCTATGAACAGAAGCACCCCACCATGTAACATTTTCATAGTTCCCATGTGATAGTTCTGTTTTCTAATGTTCTACACCAGTGGCTCTTAAACTTTTCCTTACAAGGGACCCCCTTTAAATAACTTTTGTTGCCAAAGATTTAACTCAACATTTAAAACCCAATACTACTACTACTAATAATAATAATACTTGATAATTATAATACCTGATAATAATAACAATACATGATAACAACACAACAACAATAATAATAATGCAATTACACCATTCATTAAACCTTCTCTCAGAGGCACTGGAAGGGGAAGGAAGACTTTTCTTCTGCTTCTTCCTGCAAGTTTCTGGCTGGAGCAGATTGAATGGCAATATGCAGGCCAAACAAGCCAGCCTTTGCCTTGGCTTCTGTCACGTGGCCACTCCACTACAGGGAGGAGGTGGGCCGAGCAGCTTTCAAACCTTCACGGACCCCCTGTGAGGACATTGGGGACCCCCCGTAGAACCACTGTTCTACATGAATTAGACAGCGTGAGTGAAATGTGGAATGCAACATGTGAGGAAGAAGATCCAAGGGCATACTGTACATTTCTCCACGACTACCTGTAGCCTTGCACGGGTTTGTGTTGTGATTAAGAGAAGAAGCTGTGAACCAGATAGTTCATACATTAAATCTTAGATCAGCTATGAGCTTTCCAGTTATTCTTAAAGGAAGCAATGTCTCAGTCTCCTGTATCTGGGAAACAATAACAATGTCCTACCTTATGCGGTTGCTGCAGGATTAAGCGAGGTGATGGATGTGACATTTTCTAAATGCTTGGAAGAGGCATTTTGTAGAAATACAATCATGTATTATTACTTATAGGAAAAAGTATATATCTGTCTTTCCCTACCAACCTATTGACACTAGCGAGTATGTAATGTTTACAATAGTACAGTATGTCCATAGCGATGACAATGATTCACTCTGTAGGTTTAGGCAATGGGAGCTACAATTAGCTTCTGTAGAGAACAAATTCCACATCCATAACCTTGAGAAAGATTTGTGTGAACATTTCCACCAGTTTGCTTGAAAATATAGGCTGAGATCCTGCATTGCCATTGTACTATGATGATGGACTTCTGTCATCATAGTTATGACTGACAGTGCCCCTCAATCTACCTTTGCAGCCTTTCAGCTCCTCAACCAAAGGGTTTCTGAAGCGCTAGAGATCAAAGTACTGGGAACTGACATCTGCAGTATGCTCCCAGTCATGAAGTGCCTTTGGAACAGGCAGCAGGAAAGACCCTTCAGGGTCTTGCCTCAGTTGCTTCTCCCAAGGCACCCAGTGACTGGGAACATGTTGCAGATGTCATATCCCAATACTCTGATCTCCAGTGCTTCAGAAACACGTTGGTTGGGGTGCTTGCCAGGATCTGAAGGAAGCTTTTTGGGGTGACTTCCAGTCATTTATGACTATAAATGTGAATCCTCAGCAGTGTTAGATATCATAAATCCAGCTTACAGTATCGTAACTGCTGAACAGAGTACCAGTCATAGTTTTCTCCTAAGTCTGGATATATTGCATCCATACTTTCCTTTCAAACCCAGGAGCCAGAACAAAGTGGGGAAAGAAAACCAAAGAGAGCGATTATTTCTACAGTCACATTTTGTCAGGAATGTGAACTAACAAATGATAGTTCTTCAAAAATAAAAACAAAACCCCAAACACATGAATACGGGATTTATATATCACTAGAAAATTTACCCAGCATTTGCTGGGATGATGTTGATGACTTTTCACTTACAACTTGAATGAAAAAAGAGTTTGAGTGATAGCACCAATATTCCTTAAAGTTTGTTTCACAGCAAGCGCCATGCCAAATGGACTAAATCCAACAATTTTCTGCAAAAACCTGGTTTGTCAATCAGTTCTGAATTTGCACAAAAATGTTCAGGGTGCAAATCTGGGTGTAAGTACCAACTTTGATCAACAATCAGTTCATTAAAATGCATTGCAGAGTAAAACATTTTCTTTCTTTCTTTTATTTATATCCTGCCTTTCTCCCACTATGGGACCCAAAGTGGCTAACTATATAAGTTAAACCAAAATAGTTGAACAATATATGGTACAAAAATTTAAACAACCAATCCAATTTAAAGACTAATTTAAAATAGTTAAAAACACATTCAAAGGAGTAAAATATATAGCACTCTCATTAAATATCCTTTGCCACAACCAGTTAAAAGCTGGAGTCCTCTTTAAATAAAAAGTTCCATAACCTAGGAGCAGCCACTGAGAAGGCTCTCTTCCGTGTTCTCACTAAATGGACCTATGAGAGTGGTGGAACTGAGAGAAAACCCTCCCCAGAAGATTCTAAGACTTGGGCAGGCTCATATGTGGAGATATTGACTTTCAAATAATCTGGACCTACGCCATATAAGGCTTTATTTTGAATTCTGTACAGAAATAGACCAGTTATATGCTTCCTATAACTAGCCCTAGTCTAGCTGCAGCATTTTCGACCTGCTGAGGTTTCTCAACAGTTTCCAAAGGGAGTCCTGTACATCGTACATTATAGTAATTCAACAGGATGTAATCAAGACATGTGTTACCATGGCCAGATCTGACATCTCAAGGAATGGGTGCAGCTGGTGCAATAGTTTTGTTAGTTTTAATAAGCTTTCAGGTGCAAATCTGGTGCTTTTTAGGGGGTACCTGAAGTAGTTCATAATTGGATTCAAAATCTCACTATAGATTTCCTTTTGGTCCCATTAGATAACAAACCAAGACTGGAGATTCTGTGGTCTATCATATAGATTTCTATAACATAACAGAGAGGCAGATATCACAATGGCTAGGTCTGATCTCATCAGAAATGAGTACAGTTGACACAACAGCTTTAGGTCCTTTCACATTAGGTCCTTTCTCCACAAAATGTTTATTCAGGAATTACCCAACACAGTTGATGGGCCACGTCCAAACCCTTAATGCTACTTGATAACCCACACTCCCAATTTTGGTAACTCTGTGAGTCAAACATGGATTTGTACAGTGTGACAGACAGACAGATACTTCAAATTATAGTACAGGTGTAGGGATGAGTTTTATGAAAGCAAAATACACATGGAGAAAGAATGGTTAAGTGGTCCTGTTCAGATAAGCAGCTTCTTCCACGGCTATAGAACCAATCTGGGAGTATGTTAAGTGGCCTGGGCAAAGGCATGCACCTTTTCCCAAGGAGGCCTTTACAGTGAGTTGTATGGAATGCATAGCCCATGCTGGTCCCTGTCAGCTGGAAGGACTGATTTAGCCCTTTATCTAACAAGTTGTGACACTATATATGGCTCCCATCCATGCCTCCTTAGTGCCCCTCCATTTAAGGAGCATATAGGACTGCCTTTGGAAACTGTTCAGAAACTTCAGGGGTCCAAAATGCTGCAGCCAGACTGCTGACTGGAGCTAATTATAAGCATTATATGACCCACCCACCCTCATTAAAATAATGTCACTGGCTGCCAGTCTGTTTCCAGGCACAATTCAAAGTGCTGGTTTTAACCATTAAAGCTTGGGTCCAGACTATCTGAAAGACTGTATTTCTCTATAGAAGCCAACTCAAGTTTTAAGATCTGCTGAGAGGGCTTTTTCTTGGTTCCACCACCCTCATAGACATGCTTGATGGGCACATGGAAGAGAGCTTTCTCTGTGGCTGCTCCCAGGTTGTGGAACTCTCTTCCACCGGAGGTCCATTTGGCCCCCTCCCTACTCTCTTTCCATCAGCCGGTGAACATCTTTTTATTCAGGCTGGACTTTGAGATTTAAATTATGTAGCAGTAGTGTATGTGAAAGGACCTAAATACCCTAAAGGAACCAGATCCTATCTGATCTTGGAAACTAAACAGGTTCAGTTCTGGTTAGTACTTGGATGGGAGGGAGACCATGAATGAATACCAGGTGCTATAGGCTATATTTCAGAGGAAGGAACTGGCAAAACCACATCTGGGTATTCCTTGCCTAAGAAAACCATATGAAATTCATGGAGTCCCCATAAGTCTACAGGTGACTTGAAGGCACACATCTTCTTCCTCACCCTTTTTTATCTTCCAAACTACCTCATGAATATACTAATTTCACATATTTTGAGTGTTAATGTGATGGTCATAGTTTGCATTTTTGCATTTCTCTGCCTATGTTCTCTGGTGATCTTTCAATGTAAAAATATAAATGGAAAGACAGCAGCTATTTCCAACACTTCTTGTACTGTACTGTGGTTTGTAAGTAGTACTTTATACTTTGGTACTTGAGTTTTGCCCAGATATTTGGGGAATTAGCCACTCTTTTTGGCTTAGGCTGTTGGCCACAGCAACATTGGTTTCACAAATTTACAGATCTAGTCCAGATACAATCCCCCCATTTCCTCCTGTAACCAATGCTTTTCCTAATTTTAGACAGATTGAGGCAACTTGTAGATTGTGGGGATTCCATTAAGTGCCAAGAAATATTAAGGTGCTGTTCTCAGTATCTATCTATAATATTATTATAACATATATAATGAATATATTATTACATATTTAGCACAAAAGGTATTACCGTATATTCCGGCGTATAAGATGACTGGGCGCAAAAGACGACCCCCCAATTTTTAAGTTAAAATATAGAGTTTGCCCCCCCCCCCCAGCCAGCCACCTGGCTGGAAAGCCTGTCCCCCACCAGCCAGCCAGCTCAGTGGCTATAGATGATGGAATAGTCTGTGAAATTAAAGGACTGAGAACAGCTAAAAAAGCATGGGATACTTTGAAAAATCTCTGTGGTGTTCAATCTTTGGAAAGTAAGGTTGCATTAATACTGTAAGTTGGTTAATATGAAGCTATCAAATCCCAAATTTTTGAATGAGCACATTAATGAATGAGCACATTAATGATTTTAGAGCCACAGTGGTAGACAAGAGAATTTCACCATAGACAAAACTTGATGCAGAATGATAAATCTGAATCCAGAAATTCTAATTTTAGGCTAACTTGTCCTGAAAAGAAACATTATTTTGACTCTCCTGAGCTAAATGGGGGGCCATTTAACTCTTCAAAGGCAAAGCAGTCATTCTCACAGCAGGAGGAAGGATCTGCTGGGAAAACTGCCCAGGCCATTTTACACTTCAATCATTCTCACAGCAGGGGAGTATGATTACTGGGGTATAAGACCACCACCCCACTTTTGAGGAGATTTTCAAGTGTTAAAAAGTAGTCTTGTATGCAGCAATATACGGTATTTGGATTGTCTTCCTTGGTATTTACTTATTTCGGACCATCTCTTCAAATAATTACCAGAAAACAATTGGAATGTCCACATTTTTTTTCTTTGTCCAACACAAACTCAGTCCATTTTACATTTAAGATTTTATGCAGGCATCTATTTAGACAAACCAAGGTCCTACACACTTTTTGCATTGCATAAGCAGGGCCATTGAGAGTAGAGTTGGGGCTGGTTAAAAAAAAATCAAGTCTCCACAATGAGTGCAGTCTGCCAGTGTTTGACAACAGGTTGACCAGCTGGCTAGTAAGTGCCCCTGAGCTGGGGGGTGGCTTTGGGCTAAACAGGAAAGGGGATCCCAGTTGTGCATGAAAGAACTGGAGGAAGTGGCTGCTCCCCTGCTACACTCCCTCCTGTCCTGACTTCCTGTGGGCTGGGAAGAGATTCTGGAGACCTGTTACTGAAAGGAATGGGCTCCTAGTGGCTGTATCTGCAATTTTCCCAGTAGCAAGGAGGGCAGGCAGGTACATGGGGGGAGGGAAAGAGAAGGGAAGAGTGAAATGGCTATTTGGTGTGTTGGGTGGGTGGGGGGAATGGAGAGAGGGTCTCTGATGCCTGGAGTTATCTGGGACCTCATTTGGCTAAAGGCAGGAGCACTTTCTTCTTTGGCTCTCACAGTAAAGCCACTTCACTTGGCAGCTGTAGAAGTGACTCCTGAGGAATCTGGTTTCCAGTAGCAGTGCTGAGCCCCTGGCGGGATTTACACAGGATTTGAAATTTTGTATGTCACTATTTTTTTTTTAAATTCACTGATGTTTGCAATGGATATGAAAAAATAAACAACATATAATGATATTACTAAGAAAGATAAATACATATGCAATACAAGCCAGCCCCCTCTGAACTGACAGACCCCAGTAACTTGTACCAATTTTTTGACACCATTGTCAGCCCTGAGTGCCAATATGCTGTTATGCTGGATCACATGGCTGCACAATCAATGGTGCCATGTTCTTGCGCTGACCTATATTCCACTTCAGCTGCCATGGCAGCATCAATGGGATCTGTAGTTTAGGGAGGGATATTTAGAATTCTCAGTTGCAGCGCTCTAGTGCCTCACCAAACTACAAATGCCAGGATGCCATCAGATGCAGCTAGAGCAGCTAGTGGAATCATAGTGCTATAATTGTATACTGTAAAAAAGACCCTGCTAATGTACTTTCTTATGTTGAATATCAGTGCTATTTGTATGTTTCCATTATGACTGGAAACAGTATGTTTGTCAAGAATGCCTTTTTTATAGTGCTACTTTAATAAAAAGTTTGTTTTTATAGTGCTATTTTAAAAATTTTAACATTAACCCTCTGGTTGCTTTTATAGTTTTTAATTAACACTTTTATATATTATATTATGCATGAATTTGGCCCAAGTGATAATATAGGAGACATCAGAATTTTCTAAGAAGCCAGTCAAATATCCATTTTGCTTTTATTTCATGCGGGTCTGTGAAATTAACATACTTGTAAAGGGTTTTATGTATTTCAAATAGTATGTTATGATTCTAAGTATGTCTGCCACGAATGTTTGTTTTTATAATGCTATTTTAACATGTTTTGATATCTATAGTGTTCCTAATGGTCCATTGACTGTAATAAAGACTGTTGTTGTTGTTGTTGTTCATTATGACTGGATACTCTCCTAATCTGACATGTTGAACTGCATCATGTGTTCAGGCATAGACTTTTATTCTGTTCCAACAGATGTGTAACATCTGGATTCTACCATCCTTCTGCATCTTCAGCCATATAAAATACCCTGTAGAGACTGAAGCTTATTCTGTTAGCAGCTGCACATGATCCAGCAGAAGTGATGTTTCCTAATGTCCAAGTGGGTAGAACTATTTATTTCTATGGCTACATTCTACCAGGTCCAGACTTACTGGGGCACAACTCCATGAGATGAGCAGGCAAGGATCTCACATCCATAAGTGAGGTATGTTTACACTTTATGCAATGACTTAAAATTACCAGTGGGTGGTGTGGATAGAATCATGAGATAGAAGAAGGCCGAACCTTTTCCTGCACAATATTTCTTTAACCTCCAAGACTGACACTGCACGCTGTAGCAGTATGTCACTGAAAAGGGTCATCGTTTGTTATGTGGCATAAGAAATACATGAATCTAAATCCAACCAAGCCACAGAGTACTTAAATTAACCTGCTCCTCTTGCCAGTCATCCCATCATTCTAACCATTGGACCATTCAGTCTTGGACGTGACTGTCACCTCTTATAAAAGAAAAAAAAACATTAACAATTTCCTCGAAACATTGATACTTACTAGCTCACCATTTTGGCCAAGTTCTGCCTTGTGCGTGTGGAGAGGAAGTGAACATGGTGGTTTTCTACGCGTTGGTTTAGTAGCTGGTATCTAAAAACAGAAAAACAAGTTATCAAGTGACAGAAAAGGAAGAAAATTCAATTAGAAAAATATAATATTTATGCAATAGCACGTACTAACAGCAGTGGTGCTTGGGAAAAGGTCTTGAGAAGTTACTTTCCAATGCTAGAAGCCCCTGCTTTATCCATATTTTGGGGTCTATTTCACTGTGCAGTGACCAAAGTGCACCTAGAGTAGATTCTACATTACATAGATATAGCCACTTGATACCATTTTAATTGCAATTCCTTCACCTTATGAAATCTTAGGATTTATAGTTTGGTGAGATACTTAAAATTCTCAGCCAGAGAGTGCTACTCCAGTTTCCTGAACTACAACACTAGAGCTATTTAGTAGAGACATCTAAATATTTCACCAAACAACAAACCCAAGGATTCTGTAGGATGGAACCAAAATGGTATTACATTGCTATAACTGTGTGGTAGAGATACAAATCTACATAGAAGCATTTCAGCAGCAAGTAACATAGCATGCTTATGTCACATG
Organism: Gambelia wislizenii; assembly: GCA_030847615.1. Classification (NCBI taxonomy): domain Eukaryota; kingdom Metazoa; phylum Chordata; class Lepidosauria; order Squamata; family Crotaphytidae; genus Gambelia; species Gambelia wislizenii. Next base: position 310,418,991 of record JAUMIR010000003.1, on the reverse strand, counting down.
CTGGGGGCCTTATCACATGCTGCGGCCCAGTTTCCTGGCTGCGGAGAGTGGGACACAGGCGGCTGCGGCTGTAATAACAGATTGGCATGGCAGTCTGGACTCCATTCCATTTCATGCCGGTAACAGGAGAGAAATGGGCCTGATCTGTGGGCCTGAATACACATATTCTGATCCGTGTAGATGAGCCCTAAGTCTCCAGTGAGTTCATTTAAAGGAGGTTAAACCTATGGGCAAGCACCCATGGATAAGCATTGTAACACTGACGATACTGAAATCTTACCATGTGAGAACGCAGGGATTTATTTAACAGTAAAGAAAGGAAGCAGAAGATGCATAGAAAGGTATGGTTGTGTGTGTGTGAAGAGAGAGAGAGGGAGCTTAGAAAAATTAGTTTTTTAGGCTACTACTCCTTAATCCCCCAGCCAGATAACCCTTGTGGCCCCTTTCCCATTTTAAAGTTGCACACACACATATGCATACACATACAACTAACTTGTCTAACTGCTTATGTGTGGTTTTTTTGTGTGTGTGTTTACTCTGCTGTTTTGTACTACCTTTGAAATGTACGTAAAATAAAATATTCCTTAATACATTTCCTTCTTCATCACTGGGGAAGGATAGGATAAAATGTACAGGCATTTTTAAAAAATGTTTATATGTAAAATGAGCATAGGAAGCTGCCCTTATGTAGAGTAGGAGCAGTAGTCCATATGGCTCAGAATGGTCTATGCTGACTGGTAACTGTTTGGGGGTTTTCAAGCATAAGTCATCTTCAGCCCCATCTCAAAATGACAAGGATTGAACTTAGGAACTTTCTGCACGCAAAGCATGTATTCTATCGCTGAGCCAAAACTCTTTCTCACAGAAAACAAAACATGCAAGCAAAGCAAAGCAAAGCAAAACAAAACAAACCTAAGGTTCATAAGGTTCAGAATGGCAAGATGGTGATGGTGATGATGATGAGGAGAGTGAGGATGATGATAGCCAGAATACTATACTGTATCTTCTCCTGGCCTGATCCCTGCCCCATAAACTTAACAGAAACATCACTCACCCATGCTCCAGACGTCAGAGTTGGGGGAGGAGTTACGATCATGGCAATATTATCAAAATCATAACTAAATAGCAATCATTCTACAAAACAGTTGTGGATAAGTAAATCTAGGTAACTGTTCTGTATTCATGATCTCTACTTAGTCACAATTTTGACATTATTGCTAAGATCGTAACTTCTCTCCAACCTATTTTACAGGCATCGGCTACATGAATGTCCTTTCTGCTGGCAATCAGAGCACAGATGAATGACATTTCTGTCAGGTTTGGGGAAGTCAGGCCAGGAGAAGTTACTTAATTAAGTATACCTTAACTAAGTAGCTGATACAGAATTCCAGCCAATAATAATACAGCAGTTCCACCATATACAGTCTCCCCTCCACATTCGTGAACTTGACATTCGCGGTTTTGATTATTCGCGGTTTTGGGAGGGCCCCCCCGCCCCCCCCCAAAAAACCGCGGGGCTGGGGAGACCTCCATGGGGCCTTCGGAGACCCTCCGGAGGCCCCGCGAAGGCCTTGGGAGGGAGAGGTGAAGGCTGGGGAGGCCTCCGTGTGGCCTTCGGAGACCCTCCAGAGGCCCCGCGAAGGCCTTGGGAAGGAGGGGGGAGGGCCGGGGAGGCCTTAACGGGGCCCCTGGAGATGCTCCGGAGGCCCCGTGAAGGCCCGTGAAGGGGGTGGGAAGGGCTGGGGAGGCGATCATGGGGCCTCCGGAGACACTCCGGAGGCCCCATGAAGGCCTGGGGAAGGGCTGGGGAGGCCTCCATGGGGCCTCCGGAGACGCTCCGGAGGCCCCCTGAAGGCCTGGGAGGGAGCGGGGAGGGCCGGGGAGGCCTCCATGGGGCCTCCAGAGATGCTCCAGAGGCCCCATGAAGGCCCAGGGAGGAGGTGGGGAGGGCCGGGGAGGCCTCCATGGGGCCTCCGGAGATGCTCTGGAGGCCCCACGAAGGCCCGGGGAGGGAGGGGGGAGGGCCAGGAGAGGCCTCCGCAGGGGCTTGCTAGGCCCCACAAAGGCCCGGGGAGGGAGGAGGGAGGGCCAGCAGAGGCCTCTGCGGGGCCTTGCTAGGCCCCACGAAGGCCCACGGAGGGAGGGGGGAGGGCTGGGAGAGGCCTCCGCGGGGCCGGGCTAGGCCCCACGAAGGCCCAGGGAGGGAGGGGGATGGGCTGGGAGAGGCCTCCGCGGGGCCGGGCTAGGCCCCACGAAGGCCCAGGGAGGGAGGGGGAGGGCCGGGAGAGGCCTCTGCGGGGCCTGGCTAGGCCCCACGAAGGCCCGGGGAGGGAGCAGTGAAGGCTGGGGAGGCCTCCATGGGGCCTCCGGAGACGCTCCGGAGGCCCCACGAAGGCCTGGGGAGGGGGTGGGGAGGGCTGGGGAGGCCTCCATGGGGCCTCCGGAGACGCTCTGGAGGCCCCATGAAGGCCTGGGGTAGGGCTGGGGAGGCCTCCATGGGGCCTCCGGAGACGCTCCGGAGGCCCCACGAAGGCCCGGGGAGGGAGGGGGGAGGGCTGGGAGAGGCCTCCGCGGGGCCTCACGAAGGCCTTGGGAGCGAGGGGGAGGGCTGGGGAGGCCTCCGCTGGTCCCCGCGAAGTCCTTGGGGGGAGTGGGGAGGGCCGGGGAGGCCTCCGCGGGGCCTCCGGAGACTCTCCGGAGGCCCCGTTGAGGGCTTGGGCGGGAGGGGGGAGGGCTGAGGAGGCATCCACGGGGCCTCGGGAGGGTCTCCGGAGGGCCCTGGAAGGCCTAGGAAGGGAGTGGGGAGGCTGGGAAAAGCGACTACGGGGCCTCCGGAGGCCCCATGGTCTCTATGGTGGGGGAGGGGGAGGGCAGTAGTTATTCACGGATTTTTCACATTCACGGGGGTCCGTGGAACGTAACCCCCGCGAATGTGAAGGGACGACTGTATAACCTTGACAGTTACAATTAGTCTACACAGCGAGTGTTGTAACAATGCATATGCTCTCTGGGAAAAATAACTAGAAGAATTTAAATAAATAATGCATGTTTATATTGAAACTAGCTGTACCTAGTTAGAGTAGATTATTGTAGATTTGAAAGGTTCACACGGTTCAGCTACACACTATTATTCTGGGGGGAAATACCACCAAAATCTATACAACCACTAAGCGACCGCCTAGCTGGCTGGCTCTCTTGCCCTGAACTCGCAGGCCTCTGTGTTGTGGCAGCTTCTCCTCTTACGCTCCCATAGCAAGGTGTATAGTGGAGGTGGAGGGGAGGTTCTGCTCCCGGAGTCCTTGCCATGGCTTCTGAGTTGGCCACCCTCGCCACTGCCCCCCCCCCCCGGTCAGGATCACTGCACACTCAGGGGAATGGCTGGCAACAGGGCCCTTGTGAGGCTGGGGGTGTAGCTGCAGATTGAGTGGCAGGAGTGAACTGTTAGGTGGAGAGGGAATTTGCACATGGGTGGTGATCGGCTGAAGGAGTAAGAGGAGGGAGGGGCAATGTTTCCTATCAGCACACCAATATTTTTATATATATAGATAAGTCAATGTTTCTTCCTTTTGTGCCTGAATTGTATCTAACCTCCTTTCCAGAGATTGATGATTGGTCTTGAAATTTTCCAGCGAGCTGTGCCACAGATGGACTTGCTGACTTTTCTGTCACCATATCGGTCTCTGATGACTTTTCCTGGGGGTGGGGGGAACAGAAACAAAACATTTATCAATGTATGAGAAATATGGAAAGCATAAGAAGGTTGTGAAGGTTAAAAGAATTTGTATAAAGAATACTGTATTATAAAAAGTAACAGAGAGTATCACACTGCTTTCTTGCTTATGAGTGTCAGCTACTTGGTTGAAAAAGAATCTATCTCTTACACTGTAAAACAGGGTGGTATTGATTGCTTCCTGATGGCTAGCTAAATTTGAATATTTTAGGAAATGATTGTATCATAGAAATGATTGTAGAATGTTGTGTGCACGCAGCCAGCATGAGGATTGGCTTAGGTGTCTTCCTTTGCTGGAATGAAATCACATAAGCATAAAAGTTTGTGCCAATTTTTTATTGCTTCTACTGGTGACAGCAGGGCTTCCTGTCAGTGTGGAAAGGCAGTAGGTCATCCTAACCTTGTTTCTGCAGTGTTTTGTTGTTTGCTTTCCAGGGGTTAGGAATCACTTAGACACCGAAAATCATTCACACCTAGAATTCCCTGCGTTCAGATTCCCTTGGTAACTTTGCCTACACCTTTTCTTTGGATGCTTAAACTCTATTTCTAAATGCTCAACTGAAGTTTTAATGCCAGAAATTTGGGGACTGAAGGAAAAATTTCATTGGGGCAGGCAGTGTTCTCATTTTGTAGCTACCGTACTCCCTGGATGGTGTTTTATGCTGCATTCATTTCCCAACCTGTTTTATTGTTAGCCACCAACGCAGGTGGTGTGCACAACCAAAAGGTCAAACTTAGAAATAACTAGGTAAATTGAGTGAACCATGTATTAATAAGTTACCACCTCTCACACCCCAACATGGCCTTAGTAGTTAATTTACTGATTAATTGCACTCCCAGAGTGCGCATGTGCGCACACACACACAAAACTGGTTAAATCTAACCAGTTATGTGCTGATTTATTTTTCTGTTCATCCCAATGAGATTTAACAAGTAAATTTTCTGGTTATCAGCATTCACTATTCCACTGGTGCAATTAATGAGAGGTTTTGCCTTCTTATTCATTGCAAGGGGTTCTCAAGGGGAGGTGAAGGACTGGAGAGCACTAGGGATGCTAGAAACTGGACATGAGAAGGACTGAATTTGCCCTTGAATGCAAAACATGTGCTGTACTACTGAATTTTGCAAACCACACTGCTTGATTTTAAGTGAAGGGGGAAGTGAAGGATGCCTTTATTTAAGTACAGAAAATGTTCTGCATTTTTTTTTTTTGCTCAGAGGCATTCAAAACATTTCTGGTAAAAAACATTCTCTGTGCATGATTTCACCAGCTGATCTTTGCAGTTAATTACTGCTGCTTCACTTCAGTATTGCAGTGGAATGGTATCCTCTCTAACACGAGCGTAGGGGGGGAAACTCCGTAGCCCTCCAAATATTGTTGAACTGTGGCACCTAGAATTCTTCAACATTAGCTAGGACGGATGAGCATTCCAGTTCAATAACATCCGGCCAGCCAAACAATTCGTATCCCCTTTTAAAATCCAGACAAACAATCCCCAGTGTTTGAATAGTGAGCAAACAGCATAGTATATGTTTCTGTAGATAGGTGTAGGTAGAAGGAAGAGAGGTACGGATCAGTGACAAAAACTTAATTGAACTAGTGTTTGGTCTCATGCTTTAGGACAGGCTACTCAAATTGACAGTTTCCAAATACATTTCACTAAAATACTACCGTGCCCAGCCATCAGGTTGTAGAATTTGTCGCCCAATATATCTGGAAAATAGGGAACTCAATTAAAAAATACAAAAAAGAGCTGTTTTGAAGCAGTCAATAACAAAATGTTCCACTGGGGGCAACAACAAACCAGCCGCTCTGTGTACACTCCATGGTTTCTTAAGTTATTTAATTAACAATAACACAATTAAATTCTACTTCTCTGAACATTAACAACAACAAATAAATACAAGGGCAAAAATGGTGATGCTTTGAATCTGAACCAGTGCTCAAATTGTTGGGTGGGCAAGGAGGCTCTCAGTTTAGTTCACAGGCACCACCCTAATATCCCTCAATCTTTCCAAAATCTTTAAAGCAAATAGTTTGGGAAGCTACCACAAAAGATAAGGGGAGCAGAGACATTCTCAATTTTCTGTAATTCAGCCATTGTTTTAAACTGACAGTGTACAGATGAGTTGTTTGCAAAGAGAACTTGCAGGCAGTGGTGCATTTAATATTCTGGATATTGTGGTCTTGTGTAGCCTCCTTCTTTCAATTGTCTTACGTTTTACTTCACTTTCTTCAAAATGTGATGAGTCAGCCCAGAAACATTTAGAAGCCCTGGCTGTCTGCCCCAAAGTCCTGTTCTGATGGTGCAACTGTTGCCACCACTCTCTCCTGCACTGGATGGGAACTATGCATTTCCCTTACAACACCTGTTTCCTCCCATATTGTTCTTGAAGTTCAGTCCTTCTATCTGCGGGAGGCAGCCAGAGTACTATTCTAAGATTAGACTAGAACAAATTATCCATGGGCTGTGGCCTGAAAGACTGGCAGCTAGAGAGGCCCAGATTATATCCTCTAATTTACTCTTTTTTTTTGGGGGGTGTGTGTATTTTAGATTACAGTTACCTTGCAGAATTACTTCTATCTTCCTGTTTTGTGTCAGGTAGATGGGGAGAGAATGGCAAAGAGATACAATAAATCTTTCAGTGCTCACAAATAACTGAGGCTGAGGCAGCTAAGGTACTGAGGTAAGAGTGTTTTTTAGCTCCTAAAAGAAGCAGTTAGAGCATATAAACTAACAGACCGTACTAAGCCAGCAAGTGTATTATTATGACTTCATTCTAACATTACAAAACTCTAGATGGCAGGGCTGGTTTAAGGAATTTTGGGGCCCCCTGCAACACTTTATTTTGGGGCCCCCATATGTTTATTTCAGGTCAATGTAACCTAACTCAACCTAAGCTATTCACAGTACAGGATATTCAGATTATTACTAATAATGCTTTTGCAGGAGAAGGGTTACAACTGGGGCCCCCACAATGACAGGGGCCCTGCGGCTGCAGGTGCTGCAGGGCCCTTCAACTGTCCCTGCTGTGAGGGGCATTTTCACCATGTGGCCATCCCCACCATCTCTTGAACAACCCCTAGCCACCTCTTTGGGGTAACCCTATGGTTCCAGGGACCCTGGGTTGGGAAGCCCTGCGGAGTCCACCGGTCAAGGGTGGTAGGGCTGGTTCAAGGACCCTGCAGCACCTGCAGCCACAGGGGGCCTCATCATTGTAGCCCCCCCTTGTAACCCTCCTCCTGCAAAAACATTATTAGTAATAAAGTAGGATCCCCATATCTCCTAGGGATTGGTTCTGGGGAGGCCCACAGATACCAAAAACCGTGGATAATACTGAACACCATTTAAAAAGATGGGACTTCCAGTTTAAAATACCCTCGAGTTGCCTTGGAGGACCTAGAAAATGGCTGGAGAGGACACATTTTCTAGGAAGACTCTATGGTAGGTATGCTGTTTTGTGTCCCATGGATAATTGAATTGGTGGATAATGAAACAGTGGATACAGGGGTCCTACCTTAATCTGAATATCCTGTACTGTGCTGTGCCGCTGGCTCCTCCTCCAGGCGCTCTTCCAGGGTGATCAGCTCCCACCAGAGCTCCTCCAGCTGCCCCCCAACTCGCCAGCGACAACACACACACACACACGGCCCAACCTGTGATCACCTGTGTGGTGTGTGGGGATGGCAGCAGGTGTGTGTTTGTGGGGGGGGGGGCTGGTGCTGCTGCCTGTGCCTTGGTGGGAGGCAGCCCGCACTGGCACTGAGCTGGAGCTGTGAGCGAAGCCTAGTAGAGGCCGCGACCCCCTTTGTGAGGCGAGCATGGAGCTGCCTGCCAGCCTCCCTGCCTGCCGCCTCCCTCCGGGCACTGGGGCAAGCTGGCCTCTCTGTGGTATTCTGGGAGGGAAGGAGCTCCTCTTCTCTGCAGCAGCGGGGAAAGGCGAGCAGCAAAGCGGCGGCGGGAAGCAGGGTTGGAGAGGAGCGCCAAGAGAGGAGAGACTCTTTGGGGCACGGAGTTTCTCATCCCTTCGCCTTGCTCCACAGCTGGCGCTCAGTACTGCTTCGGGGGCAGGCAGACCAGAGAAAGAGGAGAAAGAGAAAGAGGAGGCGAGGCCAGAACTGAGTAACTGCTCAAAATATGCCAGTATTTTAATATAATCAGTTTTATCTGATATGAGTGATTATCATAATTAAATGTGGGAAGCCGAATGATTCTATCAGACGAAGCCCTATGAAAGGACTTGGTGATAACTCTCGGAGGATATCCCCTATGTCTCAGCTTGTTGTCCAGTAGGTGTGCTTCTCTCCTAAATTCCTTACCTGTAGTACAATTTCTTTTTAGCTTCAGATATTGTGCATAGGGTAGACTGTCTTTAAGCTGATGTGGATGGCAACTATTGTAATGTAGAAAAGGAATTACAACCTGTAGGTTTATGCTAACTTTTAACTAATAGGTGACATCCACTTACATACACTATTACATCCAAAAAAGGAATTTCCTGAGTATTGTGGTGAGTAGTAAACTTTATGTGTTGATGGAGACTATTCATCCATTCAAATAATCCCTTAATCTGGGTCCTCTCCTTAATTATGAGAAATATATCATTTATGTATCTCCCATAGTATAAAAATCTTTAGCAAAAGGATTAACTGCTCAATTCAGAATGTGTGTGGCCTCTAGTGATGAGTGATGACATATATAGATTGGTGATAGTAGGAGCAACACAGTGATTCCTTTTACTTGTAAATAAAATGTAGTGTCAAATTTAAAGTAATTCTTGTCTAAAATAATATCCAAAATGTATAATACGAAATGAGTTGGTGGAAAAGGATTGTCATGTGAGTCAAAAGCATTTTCAATTACCTTTCTGGCTTCATTGTGTGGAATCACAGTATAGAATGATTTTACATCCATGGTAACTAAACCCATGGTGTTTGTGAATTCCAATTGTTCTATCTGCCCTGGAAAGGCTGGATCTGGCAGGCCAGCTGTTGACTCCAAACACTCGGAACAGTGGAATCTGCTTCGACTTCCAGTAACAAAGAATAATCTAGGATTTGGGGGCCACAACTCCCAGAATTCCCCACCCAGCACTGGCCATGTTGATTGGGAGATTCTGGGAGCTGTACTAAATTTACCCAAGCTCTGCTCAATAGGCATATTGACTTTCCATGGGACATATAAATATGTTCTCAGAGCACAAATCTTTTAATTAATTAGTGTTATCATAAATGCACTTCTTCAGTTTTAGCAGTAGACAGGAGGCAAGTCTTCTAAGAACTAAAGGGACAAATAAGTAAAAATAGCTGATGAAAAACTCGGGCACTGAGGCAGATAGTTCAGAATAAAGACAGCGAATTAGAAGAGGCTCTCTTCAGAATGTTAACTCTCTTCATTTTCCAAACCTAGCAGAGCAGAGGTTACTCAGGAAGTGGGCGTGTGATGCTTGCAAGTGTCTGTAGATTATTTCCCTAGAAGGAAATTCCACAATGGCTGTTCTGATTGGGAGCACAGGAGTAGGCTAGACCCTCTGTGCAAGAAAGAGCACATCTAAAGATTTGAATAAACACATTGCTGCAGTCCTAAGGACACTGACCTCCTTTCCCGAGTAAGCATCCTTTTTTACTGCATTCTGGCTCAGCTTTATTCTCCCCCACTCTCCCCATCATGACATTTGGCAATCTAGTAAACTTCTTCACAAGGAGGAAATTGTGAAATTTTCTCTGTATAGGAGGCCTTGCATCTGCTTCTATGGGTGATTATGAAGAAATTGCTGCAAACATCTGGAAGTTAAAATGACAGCGACCTTCCTGTAGATCAGAGACAGATTTGTTCAGCCCTCCAGATGTTGTTGGACTTCAAGTCTGAGCAGCCCTAAGCAGAATAGACAATGCTGGGGGGGGGGTTTGCTAAGAATTGCAGTTGAACCACAGCTAGAAAGTGTGTGGTTTCCATCCCTGCTCTAGGTCAGACCCATTGTCTGCAGAGTTTACTCCAGCAGGGACTCCGAGAAGCACTCTTCTGAAACCATCCACACAGAATTCCATCAAGATAGGGATAACTATTAGGGCATTCGGTTCCTGTATTTTGTAGAACTTTTAACATAAAGGTTTGGATTTTCATATCTCCATATTTTTATTGTTGTACAAAACATTTAATCCCAAAATTAGAATAGGTCTCAGATTTTAGGAGAGCAGGGAAACAGTATCTGCTTCAGGTTTAGGGGGCCCTTTGGGCAAAGTGTATACAGTTAACCCTCTCCTTCTCTTTTAAGTTATCTGCTTTGTTAAGCATGGCTTATACCCCACTTCCAGAGACTCCACTTCTAGAATTTTGGTTCATCAATGTGACCTTCCACAAAGGCAAAAGGACATTGGTCTCAAGAGAAGACAGCTGAATGCCATGCTTTGCCCTAGAAAGCCTAAAACTAAAAGCCAAAAAGGACACATTTCGCAGGAAATGGAGACAATGGATGAAATGAAACCTTTATATTTGCTGATTTTGAAACTTCCTTTCCTTAATCCCCAAACCTTAAGACCCTTGCTCAAGCTTTTCAAATCCAATCACTGGACATTAAGAAACACATTAGCATTTTCCACACCTTTTGTCAAGACCAGGAGACTCATTGTGCAATCCATGAAGGCTCAGGAAATCTATTGTTTCAACCCATGAAACATCAAATCCCCTCAGGTGTATTTGGAGGTATAAATGACCCCCCCCCAATATGCCCAAGTGCGCACAGTCAGTTATAGGGGAGACCCTGTCACTCTGTGTTAGCCACCCCAGGTTCCTCCATCCACTCTGCCGGGTTGACTACAGGACAGGTTGTATCACCCCAACAAATCCTCATGCTAGGCTCTAAGTTTTTCCCCACTGTTTTTCTATAGCCTTGTGTGAATGTTTTTTCTGTGTGAATGTGTGTGTGTCTTGTGTTACTTTTGAACTCTTTAATACAAACCATACTTAATTTCACATGTGTGTGTATTCCATCCAGACTAGTACTGGTAGACAAAGGTTTGCAAGATTCCCTTTTTACACCCTTTTGCATAGCTAAAGTCGAGTTGCTGCTAATTTCCCCAACATATTAGAAACTTGATATTCTTGGAATTTTCCAAGGGACATTTTGGGTAACAAAAACTTGCGTTTCTTCTGTCTTTGGTCCCAATATGACAGCTCTCAAAAGAAAAAAGTTAGACAAGTGAGCAAGCAGTAGCATCTTTTCCCTTGCCTCACTGTAACTGCTGGTGGTCTTCATCAGCTGGGTTATGTGGCCATAGCAAGAAGAAAAGCAACATAGTCATGGGTTGCAGTGATCTACTGGGAACTACCTACAGAAATGCAGGATCTAGCAGGTCTCCAATGACACTGACCTCCAATATAAACCCTGGTAGGGACTCTAAACATCTTTAAAAGTAGCAGCATCAGAAATATAGACTGAAGTGGAAGGGAGAGTCTTTAAAAGAAATTCTATAACAAAGGTGACTATTAATAGCAATTAAGCTGACAGCATGGAACAGTTTCCATGTGGAAAAGATTCTGAGCAAGGTTAAAAGCAGAATAAAGGGAAGGGGGACTTTCATTTAGGACACACACTTTAGCAAAGGAAAAGGTACCCTGTGTTTACGGTAGCCGAAATGTGATAGTCTAGTCTGATAATAATGTATGAGAAATGGGCTATGGTATTCAAGGTATTCAAAGTAGAAAGAACTACAGTACTTTAAATAAAATAAAGTAGACTGTGTATGTGGGGCGGGGAGCTACTGAGGAATATAGCCACTATCGTTTTTCAGGGTGGGCAGTACCCAATAGCAAATCCTACAGATTAAGACCAGGGATCAGTCAGTTCCTGGACCTCAGTTGGTCAGAGACAGGAGAAAGAGTCGGAAAACAGTGCCAAGGTTAAAAAATCCAGTTCTGCCACAGAGTTCTGCAAACTGAGTGAGGAGAACCTGATGCCAAAGCCAAATATCAATCCAAGATCTAATCCATCAAATTCCAAACAACAAACAAATAGAGCAATAGTCAAAATAAGGCTTCTGAATTCTCAGGTTAGCAGGCAGGGTTTATGTTGCTCAGCTGCTGGCATTCTGGCTTTCTCTAACCCCAAGGAAGTCTTTACTCATCTTTGCAGCCAAACACTTCCAGCCAAGCCCATGGCTTCAATAAGCGTTGTTTCTTGTGGACTCAGAGGAGATCCAGCCTCCTCTTTGGATTCTGGAGCTGAATGGTCCCGGATGCAGGGATGCAGCTTCCAGTAATTCTGAGAGTCCTGAGTTTTCAGAGGCAGTCAACAACTCTAGTTCTAGGAGCCCCAAATCCTACTTGCTGAGGAGTTTTCTGGCAGAACCACGAGAGCCCCATAATCTCCTGCCCATCATGTTAGCTCCACAATATTGCAAATGTAGCTTTAACTGGAGACAGTGGGTGGTTTAATTCACTTGGAATGAAACAAACAGTGGAACAACAGTGGTGAAGATTTTATTCCATAGTTACAGATGCAACAAATGCTTTGGGCTCAGTGGCAAACAGGGGGGCAAAAAATAAGGCACCCAGCCTGTCTAAATGTACAAAAGGAGGTAACAATAAAAAAGAGGGTAACCAAGGTATTTCTACTAAGGAATTAGGACACTTTTTGAGAAACCTTTTGAGGTGCATAAAGACTGGGCTATAGCTTTAACCCTTTTAGATGGAGAATTTTCTGCCTTGACTGCAAAAATCTGATGTTAGAATAGTCAGCTAATGAGATCTTAATTTTAAGTCCAATGGATGAAAAAAGATGGGTGAATTTGCAAGTTATGATAGATGATACTGAAAACAGTGATAAAATATAGAACATTTGACTGTGTGGGCTGATGCAGAAAGTGGAAAAAGTAATCCCATTGTAAAGGTGACATTATTTTGAATGGGTGTATAGAGATCTCAAAATAGAGGCTTAACAAGGGACATGATGATGAGATTTGGATGATATCACTGAAAACTGAGCTGCTCTGAGCATTGAACAACTTGAGTAGATTGCAGTGTAATAGACTAAAAGTCCCAGCATTCTGAGGTTTGCTGACAATGTACATAGAAGATTGATGAAACCATTCACAGAAAAACATAGAAAAGCTGGTAACAAATACAAGTGGGGGTTCCTCATCAAAATAATTATGTAATATGACAGGAAAGATCTTAATAACAATACCACAACTTGCTGATATCTGTGAAACCCTCAACATTTGGGGTCCCAGTTAAAACATGGAGCTCAGATAAAGCAGCCACAAAATTAGAAGTGAAAGCTCCTCCAACCAGAGCCAGTTGGAAAGCAGTAGCAGAAGAAGAAAAAAAGAAGGTACGTAGTATAAAAAGGAGAAAATTAGCTAATTGTATCATGAAAGTTTAATTGTGCCATTTTGTTTGTAATCCTCAAAAAGTCTTGGTTTAGTGGTATTTAGCTTCTGAAATCATGCTGCTACTACTTCTTGTTGCTACTGACTTTAATAACTAGGAATAGCAGACTATATTTTCAGAAATAGTCCAGAGTCCTATTGGTGCACTACGCTAGTATTTGCGTTTTTTTCTGGAGTTGTGCAACAGTGGCAAGAGACGGCAAGCAAAAGCTATCAGTTCCAAGCAATATATTTGTCCAGTGCATCATTTCATGGCTACAGTACCCACAGCATTTTCCCACCTGCTGCCACTGCCTATGACAGTGAAGTGAGCCACCAGTAGGATAAATCCACACTGTACAAATAATCCAGTTTGAAACTGGATTGTGTGCCATGGCTCCTTCCTACTGAATCTCAGGATTTGTGGTTTTACAAGGTCTTTAGCCTTCTCTGCCAAAGAGTGCTGGTGCCCCACCAAAGTACAAATCGCAGGATTCTATAGGAAGGAGCCATGGCAAATAATCATCTGAGCAAGGGCATAATTATTCCTTACAAGGCAACTTCTAAATCATCTATCACATTTAAAAATAATAAAGCTATTTGCCACTATTTTACTGTGGTGGGTGAAATTCAATACGGCGGCACTACTTGAGCAAAATTCAGTATTGCCCAGTATGATGAGGAGTTTCAGGATTTCCTCAAAACATCGCTCCTTCTCCTACAAGTAACTGAATGATTAATGATGTCTTTGGTAATGGCTACTAAGAATCATGGGAATAGTTAAGAATTATAATAAAATAATTGAACGACTACAGACAAATGTTCAAATATAGATATACCAGTGGTGATGCTTGTGTTTGAAAATAATTCGTAAAGTTGTGAAATATAAAATTTGCTCTAGAGGCAGTAGAAGCAAAACTTAGAACTGAGCTATTTTGCTTTTCCCAGGTGAATTAAAGGAAACATCTGTGAACAGCATGAAACTATGATGATGTAAATATTGCCAGCTTTTTTTTAAAAAAGGAATGGTCTATAGAGTTTTGAATAATCAACGGTATTTCTAATTTAGAAGAATCTTTCCTTCTCTCTCTTTGCTTTTGCAACCTCTTTGTCTGAGCAGTATAGCAGTACAGAATAGCATTGCATGGTGTCAAAATTCCCATGACAGCTACTAGTTCATAAATAGAACTTGGCCAGGGAGGCTGCCCACTCTTTCTTATTAATTTTTCTCATGAGGATAAATTTGAGTGAAGGCTAAATGTGGTTTGCTTTAGAAGGGGCAATTTGCTCAGTGCCTTCAGGACTGCTTAGCTGTGTAGCCCATGAATAAAATATACCAAAGCATTTATATATTTGAGAGAGAGGTGGTGGGGAGAGAGAAAAGGATAATGGGAATGTTATGCCATGCAGACTCATACCTCTGAAAGAGATCAGGCCAGGAAAAGCCTTATATAGCTTACTTTTGCAGTTACTTTGTAGGAGAGTTTTTTGGGGGTGGGGCCTGGTGTTTAGTTTTGTAGATTTAGATTTATAGTATGTTTTCATGCCTCTCTTCTGTTCATGGTATGCAAGGACAAGTGGCCTCTTTTTTCTCTAAATACCATCTGTAGGGATTAGTGAAGTTGGCAGAGTTTTTATGAATAATCTGAGATGGAAACATGCATGTTTTTCATTGGAAATATTACTCAGCAGTTATTATACTTTGTTTTTAATTTAATTTAATTTTAAAAAAATGATCTGTTGTGAATTGTCTTGAGCACCTTGTTTGGAGAAAAGTGGAAGAGACAGGGGGAAATGTTATGTAAACAGAGCAACTTCCTAGAGTAAAAGAGTGCAAGGCATGCTTCACTTTATAAATAGGAAATACAGTACTCAGTGTTTGGGGAGAAGGCGGGAATTAACTAACATAACATGAAATTCAACTTTGTGTTAGGATTAAAAACCCAAGCATACTTGGAAATAATCTGTTTAAACAGTAAATAAGATTTAGCTCTTAATAAACAAAGTTAGGATCCAACTGGGAACTTATATCCAGGTTCCAGTCTCATACACACTTACTTGGCAATAAGTCACATTTTCCTTAATAGAATTTAGTTCTGAATAGATGATGCACATGTTGCATCAGTTTGGTGGGGGGGGGGAAGTATTCTGCCAGAACAAAAGGCATCTCACTGATGCTTCCAAATCTTTTAGGGACTGCATTCTTCTTCCTGAGACTTTAGTTTAACTATTTTCCTTGTGGCATCTAGCCAAATTTTGACCATGCTTCTCCTCTGCCACTAATATTTCTTCTTACCACTTAGCCTGATTAAGAGTTCTGGAGAATATCAAAGCTTATACACCACTGTGGAATTATGTTGGTCCTGACAAAGGTACTGCCTGCCTGTGATTTTACATTTTGTTTGTTCTTATGGGTCAATAAGGCAACCCCCGCTTTCTGTATTCCCTTAGGTATCTCTCTAATCTCCTGTCATATGACATGGACATCAGAAGGCCAACTGTGGTTCATCAGTGGACAAGAAGTGTATTTCTCCTGAACATCTAGTGCCTGCAAGGGGGGGGGGCAGGATTTTGCAGCCTTCTATGTGATGTTGGGCTACAACTTCCAGCAGCCTAGCCAAGGGTAAGGAATGTTGGGAGTTGGATTTAACTATCAGGAGGGCTTTACAATTCCCACCCCATTGTAAAAAATTCTGGTTTTAATGGAACTTTGACTGATTCAGTACAGTTTTACTCTTTATCTACGGATTTGGTATCCATGGATTTAAGTATTCACAGTTTGAAAATATTCTTATAAAAATAATAATCCAAAAAGCAAACCTTAATTTTGCCATCTTATATAAGGGACACCATTTTGCTCTGCCATTGCATATAATGAGACTTGAGTATTCACAAATTTTGGTATCCATGGGGTGTCCTGGAACCAAACCCAGCGAATATGAAGGGACAACTGTACTTTAAAGCAAGCATGCACACTTATTATACTTTTATTCAGGATCAGTTATATTTCAACTTTGTGGAATTCCTGGGTATATTCCCTTCTATTCTTTCAATTTAAAATACACCAAGGACCATAGGGAAGCTAGCAACCCTCACTCCCCCAAAAAACAGATTACACTAGATCTCTAGAGGACTGTGGACTGACAACACTGAAACCATGCCAACATACAGCACATTGAATACAGCTGATATTGCATGAGAATTAAAGCTTTTTATCACACTGTATATATATTAAAGAGATTGTCCGTATAAGGATATATGTGTTACTACTCAACAACCCTTATTGACCAATCACTCCATTGATTGTATCCCTCCACACCATCCACTCAAGCATATGTATAATAATCTGCTAAACAAAATTAAAACCTGGGTTTTTGTTAAAGCCTTCAGGCCAAGGTAATTTTATCCAGGCTGCACAAGTTTTATGGTTTGTATTTTTCAAGATTGTTTTAAAAAGATTTCAATTGTCTTTTTTAAAATCAAGAAATTCCTCAATATATTTGTAATCCCTTTAACCTTTTATAATTATTTATTGTTTTAAGTTGATTTTATTGTAAGCGCCCTGAGGGTGGGATATGAATATTTTAATTAATAGATAGACAGACAAAGAAATAAATAATGAATTAATATCTCATGCATCCCATTTGAAGGGTTTTGCCAAAAAACAAAACAAAAACCCAGACCCACCCACATTGTAGTGATACTTTTATTTGGCCAACTAAAAGGTACAATACATCACACTATGTTGAAACCCACTGGCTTCAGGCAAAGATGGTATAAAAAATACACAAGGGAAGAAAAGTGGCAGTTTAGGGTCACAAGTTTGCATTTTGCTTGAAACGTTTGCTTAATATGATGTTTAAGGTGGTCAAGGGAGGGTTCGTTCAAACAGTTCGCACCCTTCTTGGTCATAAGAGTGCTGAGAGCAAGGTCAGTAAAAGAATGTAATAACATTTCCTTCTCCATTTCCAGCAACAAAGTTAACTTCCTTTGAGATATAGGAGATTTTCACATGGGGAAATTATTCCCCTGAGAGATCGGGAGAGAAATGGGGCTCTTCCGGGAGCAGAGCTCCGTTTCGCACGCCCCTTTCCTTCTCCCAATCTGACGTTGTCCTCACTCTGTGCTGCTTCCATTTCTCTGCCAGTATCTTTCGGCATTTTTTAATAACGAAGAACTTTCATTATTAAAAAATGACAGAAGATACTGGCAGAGAAATGGAAGCAGCACAGAGTGAGGACGATGTCAGATCGGGAGAAGGAAGGGGGCATGCGAAATGGAGCTCTGCTCCCGGAAGAGCCCCATTTCTCTCCCGATCTCTCAGGGGAATAATTTCCCCATGTGAAAATCTCCATAGGCCTGTCTTGTGTGATAAACTCAGTACAGGAATCCACTGCTAGTCTTCCTCAGATATATCAGATTAAGATAGTGACTGGTCCAGACACCAGGCGAGCTTCATTGCTGAGTGGAAATTTATACCTGGATTTCCCTACTCTTAAGTATGATGCTTTTGTTGCTTCTCCACATTCATTTGCTGATACAACTATACATTTTGTCTACATTTAAGGGCTCAATACATCTTGCAACAATTCCATCTTACCAAAATACTTGGCACTGAAGATGTCCCCTTTGATATGAGGAGCCAGTAACCTCCTCTATGTACAACCATGATGCATGTGGGATTTCAGTATAATTTTATGTTTTAGTTTTGAATGAATGTGGACAGCAAACAGTCATAAGAGTTTTACCCTAAATACTCGGGGGTCTTAAGGACCCTCAAAATATCAATATTAATTTGGGGAATGAATATACTCATCTTGGCTATGCGAGAGAGGGACACAGATAGCAGGATCTTTTAACCTATGTTTACCGGTACTAAGGAGACATTAAGCTAGATAGTACAATAATTGATCTATGTTAAGGAAACAATACTTACAATATTCACACACACATTCAGACTTCAAGCACTCATGCAAGGCTAGTGAATAAAGTAGGAAATATTGGGATAGAGGAATAGAGTGAGGAGAATTTTGGGGAGATATGACACCTGTCCTGTAAAGCAGAAATTCCTCCAGCAACGGGGTCTCAGAGTGAGCTCTGAGGGTCTGTCAGGAAACCAGCAGCATGGATGTAGGAGGAGGAGCTGATGACAAGTTTGGTGTTATTTGGGAGGGGTTTTTGGACTTTTTCGGATGGTGATTTGTAGCGCAAGAAGGCTCGTCCCTCTTGCGAGGCTGCTGCGCAATGGAGGGACGTTTCAGATGACGCCGTCCCCCCTGCCGATTCTGTTCCGGAAGAGCTGGGAGGCTGCAGCACCATATTTGGCCATTTTCTAATCACGGAAGCTGACTGTGTTTTTACTGTTGTTGTGTGCCTTCAAGTCAGATTATCATGGGGTTTTCTTGACAAGATTTGCATTTCTATGAGGCTGAGAGTGTGTGAATTGCCCAAGGTCACCCAGTGGCGATTGACATCTAAGGTTTTCCAGGTACACCCTACAAAGAAACTATACTTCTTTGAATAAATATATATAATTATGTTTATTGACTAGGGTTGTCGTAAATCCTGGAAAACTGGGAAAATCCCAGATTAGAGGGACTGAAAGTTGTCCTGCTTGGTTGGGCTGCTTCAAGCAGCAGATCCCGGAATCTGACTCCAGGCTTTCTGTCTGCAGCCTCTCTGCTCTGGGTCACATGGGGAGTGAGTGCAGAAGGCAGGAGAGTCAAGTCTAGGCTAGGCGGGAGAGTGCAGTGTGCAAAAGGCGGGAGTAAGAGTGTACAGAGCAGGCAGCAGTGGAGAGAGAGCAAAGCAAAATCAAGAGAGAGTAAAGAAGGCCAGAAATTTACTTGTGTGTATGTGGTGAATTTGGCCTCCAAGGTCACTGCCTGTGTAGAAGCTCCCGGGGGGGGGGGGCTAAGTACACCCCCCCCTTGGACAAGGAGCAAGTGTGCCTTTTGGCCATTGCCAGGAGGTGGGATGGCCCTGCGGGGCAGTGGGTCCTCTTCTCTGCTCACATGGTTGGCAACAGCAGCTAGAAACTCAGTTTTGCTTATTTAAATTACGCGAATCTGCTGCACACTCACGCCCCAAACTCCCCGCCCCATGACCCAGCAGTCCTCTTCCCCACTGGGCTGGCTCACGCAGTCAGCAGTGGCAGGTCAGAAAGGGGACCAGGCAGGATTGGGGGGCTGGGAGCAAAGTGGTGCACAGCTGTATACTTTTGTCCCAGTTTTGTGGCAGAGAATTATGGCAACCCTATTATTGACAGAGGAGATTTTCAGACAGGCAAAAATCGCCCCTTGCCGCGCGAGCAGCCTCCCGAAACTGCTGCGCGGCAAGGGTCTTTTTCGGACGACGCTGTGCCTCTAGCGAAGCCGTCCGTGTCACTTCCGTGAAGCTTGGGACGGCTCCGCGTCATATTTCAATCACGGGCAGCCTCCGTGCTTGAAATATGACGCGGAGCCGTCCCAAGCTTCACGGAAGTGACACGGACGGCTTCGCTAGAGGCACAGCGTCGTCCGAAAAAGACCCTTGCCGCGCAGCAGTTTCGGGAGGCTGCTCGCGCGGCAAGGGGCGATTTTTGCCTGTCTGAAAATCTCCAGAGATTGATATATGAATAGTTAAGTATGGGAAGAAAAAAAATAGTCTCTTCTGTTCTGGTCTAGGGCCAGGGAAGGGATACAGAGCTTAGATTTTAGGAAGGCAATCTGCCAAGTGACAGTAAAACTTACTTTGGGTTACCAAGGTGATGGTAGGTTCCTGTCTTTCAATATATGAGTATATGAGAAAGATAGGTTCCTATCTTTCAGTACATGAGTACAGGGATCCTAAAGAAGCTTGTTTATGATTGGTAATTTTGTGAACATTCCATTTAAATCTGTTGGTCTATTATTAGAGACCAATGAACCTATGGAATTCCATCAAAATGAGTTGATTGGCTGGTGGGTCTTGGTCAGAAGAAATATAAGGACAGGTTCAGCACTGATTGTGGGGAATTAGGCAGTCCTAAATGGGCTGGTGCCAAGTTGGGAAGACTGGCTAAGAGCAGGGATGGGGAAATTTTGCCCTTCTAGATATTTTAGATTTCAACTCTCAGAAGGCCTGTTTAACCTATCCAGTGATATGAGATTATGGAAACTGTAGTCCCAAATGTCTAGTGAAGCAAAGGTTCTCCAGTCCAGATTTAAAGGAACAGCTTCAATGGAGCCTAGGAGATGAACTGGGACTAAAAAAGCACAACAATGTAGTGGTTGGAGTCAGCTGAGGCAAGAGTTGGAAAGTCCCTTAAATGATGAGTGAGGAACTCCAGAGGCAGCTATAAGGAAGAAGCTGAGACCGTAGTGATGGCAAATTGCAGTGTACCTAAAGCAACTGTTATTATTGGACTGGATTGAAAGTTCTGCAGCCAAAGTGCTGGGAGAGGCAAGAAGGATAACTGAGGCCAAATCTTGAAACTGGATTATTTGCCATGGCTCCTTCCTATGGAATCCTGGGACTTGAAGTTTGGTGAGGCTCCAGCACACTTTGGCAGAGAAGGTTAAAGACCTTGTAAAACTACAAATCCCAGGATTCAATAGGAAGGAGTAGCCTCCTCCAACATACTGACGCTGCCTCCCAGCATTTTGCTGGCAGAGCCATTCTGCCTAAAGATAGAGATGGCCCTGAAAACTGGCTTAAGCTTTGGGATAGAGAGTGAAACTATAGCCGCTGCATAACCAATTTCTTAAAACACTATTATTATTTTTTATGAAATATCTACAGTTGTCTCTTCATATTCGCTGAGGTTGGATACCAGGACCCCCCATGGATATAAAAATCTGTGAATACTCAAGTCTCATTATATGCAATGGCATAGCAAAATTGGGTCCCTTATATAAGATGGCAAAATCAAGGTTTGCTTTTTGGATTATTATTTTGTAAATAATATTTTCAAGCTCTGAATACTTAAATCTGTGGATACCAAATCCATGGATACAGAGGGACAACTATATTTAAATGAACAGTAACTAATAGCAATATTGAGTTTTACGTACTGTGCAATGTACATTTACTGTACATTGAAGTTAACATAAATATACATCTCTGGTCTTTTTTGCCCACACCTGTACCCAGGTGTGGATGAGTACACAAGGATGAAGGATAATAGGGTGGGGGTGGTTGTATCTTATGTTGGCTACAGAAGTAGAAAAGGGGTAAACAAAATTCTATTTTGAAGGATAATTTTTAAAGGAAAGGTGTTGATATAATAAGTAGGACTGACTGAATCCTAAAACAGTGGGTATAGAATTGTAACCTCAGTGTACACTTGTTGGGGTATAAAAGCTTAAAAATTAAAAATTCATTAAAGATCCCAGGGTGCAAGCCCTTTGGGAAAGTTTTCTTCAAAGTTAAAATGGTCAGGAATTAATTTCTAGTATAGCAGAGTGGCAGAGACTGGAAGTACGACTCTCAATCAGTAAAGTACTCAGACTTCAAGCCGCTAAGAACAAAGAAAAACAAACAACTTCTTCTTGAAAGGAATACGTAAGCATTTACTAATGGCTTTTCAATCTACATATGCATAGGAAGCTACATCCTAACTAACTAATGGATTTAGGATAGAACTCAGCAATCTAGTGAGATTGGGAAAGATAGGGGAAAAGACATGCATCTCTATGCAGCCCGGAGCCCTTCCTAAGTGGGCTCCAGGGCTTCAAATCTTCTTCAGAGGTAGAACAAAGAGTAATAAAACTTTGAACCCACGAGGTCAGTAGACCTGGGTCACATGATGATACGGACTGACTGTGTCTCTACAAGCCAAGCCCATGAAGGATAGGTTGAGGAGAAGGGGGAGGAACTCTTTTAACATGCAGGAGGTCCCTAAAACTTCCCTGAAACTTGCTTGCTGTAATAGCCAGCAAGTGCAGGGGGTGCAGGAAGAATGCTGGATTTTGTTGCTACATTATGGTTTTACAAAATGCAAAGAAGGAAACTACATGTAAAGAAGAAGAAAAATGGATCTGGCTTAGACTGGCATGATCTGCAACTAGTGATAGATTTAATGACATGGATATGTTCACTACACACACACACACACACACACAGAGGGGCGGCATGGGCACATGAAAGCAAATTGGCCATAACAGTTCAAAATTTCAAAAACATTGTATACAGAATTTTTTTAAAAATATGCATGCATTAAACACATAATCTAAAGGTAACTTTATTTTAAGTGTTTTTAATAAGACATTTTGGCATTTGCTGAATTTTATACAATATATTTTACTTGAGTGAATGTTATGATGTTTTCTCCAAGCTTACAAACCACATATAATTTCTTATATGCAAGCAGGGATCACCACCATTGAGGCCATGATATTGAGAACACAGCTGCGCTGGGCAGGGCATGTGTCTAGGATGGAGGACCATCGCCTCCCCAAAATAGTACTCTACGGTGAACTCACCACGGGTCAGCGTAAGAGGGGCGCTCCAAAAAAGCGATACAAGGACTCCCTGAAACAACATCTCAGGCTTGGCCAAATTGATCACCAACAATGGTCCACCCTGGCCTCACATCGGGAGGCATGGAGACGCACTATCCACAATGCTGCAGCCTTATTTGAGAACTCATGCCGAACAAGTCTTGAAGAGAAATGGCAATGCAGAAAGAATCACAACCCGGTAACATCACCCGAGGAAACCTTCTGCTGTGCTTTCTGCAACAGGACTTGTCTATCTTGGATTGACCTTTTTAGTCATCAGCGCGCTTGCAGAAAGCGCGGGATGAGTCCTTCCTGAATCTTCGTTTGCGAAGAAAAGCCAGAGAGAAATAATTTCTTAAATTAACCATATGATATGGAAACAATCTGAGGATTGTAACCCAAAATGCAATGCATTTTAGTGTTCCAAAATGATTCCTGTACAGATAGTCAGAAGCTGCTATACAACCATTCCAAGTGGTCACTTGAAGTGGGCTATTTTTAGGGACAACATGCTGTGTACTACATTGTGATCATTTCGTCTTAGAGGAAGTAGTGGTAACTCTTCCTGAAAACAACACAATAGCAAGCAGTGGTATTGAAAGGGTATGCATTAATATGCAAAGTTAGACATACTTGAGCCTTGGGACTCAGTTTCTACTGCACAGGACAAATAGTGTCATTGCCTGCCTGCCTGCTTCCTTCCTTCCTTGCTTCCACAGCAAGGCAACAGCTGTTGTAAATATTGACCTCAGTTTGTCTTGATCATGGTATTCTCTACTCCCTGAGATATTTCCAATTCTGTTCTTCCTTGGAGGATGTTTAAAACTCACAGATAGATAAATTAACAAATTTGATAAAAAATAAGACAAATGAGAATTTTATGAAAAATTGGGAACCGCTAATAGAGTACTATAAAAAAAACTACGAAGATAATAACACTTTGGGGTTTAGAATGTGAATATTTGCAATGAATATAAGTTATATTATATATGAATATAATATGCAATGAATATAACAGTTATGTATTAATAAGTGATAAATAAGAGAAATGACTGAAACTAGTTAACTATTATTATATTTGGAAGATGTATATATTGAATTCTGATTAATAATAGATGATATAAATAAAATTTTAGGAATCAATGTTGAGAGGATATTAAGGAAAATTTTTCTTTAGAAAAGTAGCTAGAGAGATACGGGAAGTCTACTTTTAAATGGGGGAGGGGGTTGTTACTTGTGTTTGTATATGATTTGTTTGTTTGCTGTAAGTGTCTATATGTATGTCTAAATGTATGTTTGAAACTTTAATTGTAATTATTCCTGCACAGTAGAGGTTAGATTAGATGAGCCCTGAAGCCTTTTTCAGCTCTAAGATTCTATGAATAAATAGGCAAAACAGGGTAGCACACACTTGGCAAATCCAGTTAGTAGCACACACTTTCATCCTCCAAAGTTTAATTATATTTCTTCCTGTATTTGAAAAAACAAAAACAAAAACCAACCAAATCCAATTTCGTCACCATTGAACAGATTTGGCTAAACCTGGGATTTATCTTCTTGACTGGGAAAAGATAGCTTGGCAGCTGTCATACGGATAAACAGGTCTCACCTGCAGACTGGTTGGCAGTGTCCCACGTGATGAGGCACTAGGATGTAGAGAACAATGTTATATATATGATAGGTCTTTTCCAGTGGACTCTGCATGATGCCTATAATGCATTGGCAGGCAATGTGTGAGTTGCATGCACGTGCTCCCCCGAGGGGTTCCAGCATAGCTGGCTACCCTTCAAAAATGTGTGTCCTTTCTTTTAACTGAAAAGGGGTTCTTGTACCCTCTAGGACATTTAAGGGACAATTTTGCCAGGTGTACCCTGAGCTGTTTTAGGCCCAGGGGACTCCCTGTCCCTTGAAAAAAAGTAACAGTGGCCTACACAGTGTCATGTGTAGACCTCTGCTCAGTGTCTTTCCTTGCTGATAACTTGTATGTCAACTGTGAAGGCATGTCCCTCTTGACATGGGAAAAATAGATTGTGGTACGTTCCAGCTATTCCCAAAGAGCAATGTGCTCTGAATCATTTACAATAAGGTACTTCTACAAGCGATTGTTTTCATTCTTCTGCAGCAGCTTGTCTCCCATGATCTCAGCATACAGTATTTTTAAACGTCAATGTTCACCACTCCCTCCACCCCCTTGAGGCAAGTTAATGAGGTAAGTGGAAGCAGAATTGGCCCGTACAATAGAAAGCTTTGTTTTCTCTTCAAATAAGCAGGATTCTAAAACAAAATATTTTTCAAATTCCTATAGGGCCACTTTGCAGAGTACTTGCTCATATTTACATTTATGTATAAGCCCGCAAACATTTTGTGTGTGTAATGTAGCAATGATTGTTCAGGTGTCCCTTTGGAACTTAATTATCGGCTACAGTCCCTGGATCTATATTTTAATGTCAGTAGCATGCTGGACTTGCTGAATCCTGACTTCCAGGTTTAAAGAGTTTAATAGCTTCATAGACTGAAGACTGATAAATCAGTCTTCCTCAACCTGGAGCCTGCCAACTGTTTTGGGTTTATACTTTCCATAATCTCCACCTAAATAGCCAACGAAGAGAGACCCTGGGAGCTGAAAAAAAATGGTGGGTGCCAGATAGAGGAAGCCTGTTATAAACGTTGGTCAGTTTCTTATAATAAAAATTGCCTGTGCTTATTTACCAGTTGTGCTCCTGTTTGGTATCTACAAATTTAAAAATAACTGCCTGTATACTACATCGACATTTATAAGGTGCATCCTATATTAATTTATAACCTAATTACAGAAAGCATCTATATCAATCTTTACATTTATAAAATCTATCACCATTTTTTCTCATGATTTGGCATTTTAGTACCAAATGGAAGAATGTCTCCTCAAAACCAGTATGATGTGGCATGGAGAGGAATGGCATGCCACTATCATGTCTCAGTGCTATGCAGCCAGGGCGCCCACATTCATGCATCCCTGTTTGTCCTACAAAGGGGTGGAGGACTCCTATGGGCACAAAGTAAGAGTTTATTTGCATTCCCGAGACCCTTCACTGATAAGCTACTGATTTGCCAGACTTAGGACATTTTCAGATGATTCTTGCAGTGCAAGGATCAAGTGGGAGAGGTTCGTAGCAGCAGCGCGGCAGGGGGTTGATTTCGGACAACGCTGTCCCTACTGCGGAATCGTCTGTCTCTCTTCCGTTTAGGGTTGGAGCCTGCTGCGCTATATTTGGCCAGATTTTATTCACGGACAACCTCCGTGAATAAAATCTGGCCGAATATGGCGTGGCAGGCTCCAACCCTAAATGGACAACCTCCGTGAATAAAATCTGGCCTCATATGGCGCAGCAGGCTCCAACCCTAAATGGAAGAGAAATGGATGATTTCACAGCAGGGACGGCGTCATCTGAAATCGACCCCCTGCCGCGCTGCTGCTACAAACTTTTCCCTCTCGATCCTTGCGCTGCAAGGATTGTCTGAAAATGTCCTTAGTATTTTCCTCCCATTGCTTTGGATTTCAGTATTCTCAAAGGAGATTAGTTTCTCTAGTAGACTAGTATATTTATGATTGCTGCCTATAGGCTTTTGAATTTTTGTGCATCTGTGTACCTTACACCAAATGAATTACAGATTTCAAAACAACAATGCCAACCCTGTCATCATAAGACAAACCTGTGACTTGATGGATGGAATGCACCAACCACATATTATGCGGTGCCTGGGCTTCGAAAAACTTCCTTTTGGCAGGCTCAGGCAGTAAGCATAATCAGGAAATTTATGTATATATAGATACACATAGGACTTTGGAACCCAATGTTATCATAATAAAAATAATAATAAAATTTATTTATATCCCGCCCCTCTGCGAACAATCGGGGCGGCTTACAACAGTAAAATAATACATGATATAAAACAACTCAAAATCCCTTCCCCCCTTAAAACATTATTAAATCAATACAAATTAAAATCAACATATTATACAATTGTTATTAAAAACCCTTCCTAGCGAGCAGGAACAGTTAGGAGCTCCAGAATCAACTTCCAAAGGTGGTTCCTGAGGCCGGGATTAGCTATTCTGGAAAAGCCTGCCTGAAGAGATCCGTCTTGACAGCCTTTTTAAAGCTGTCCATTATTAATATCATTAATTAATGGGCATTTGCCCATTATTAATATCAGCACTTAAGCTTACTTAATGCCTTTGAAATAGTTACTGGATTTTAACAGAGCTCCGTGTTCCTCACTTAGAATCATAGAATTGTAGAGTTGGAAGAGACCACGAGGGCCATCCAGTCCAACCCCCTGCCACGCAGGAAATCACGATCAAAGCATCCCCGACAGATGGCCATCCAGTCTCTGTTTAAAGACCTCCAAGGAAGGAGACCCCACCACACTCCGAGGGAGTGTGTTCCACTGCCGAACAGCTCTTACTGTCAAAAAGTTCCTCCTAATGTTGAGGTGGAATCTCTGTTCCTGGAGCTTGCATCCATTGCTCCGTGTTCCAGTCTCTGGAGCAGCAGAGTTGATACCGATAACATCAACTAATTATTTACATGTGTGAATTGTCCATTACAGGCTAGACACAACAGAGAAAACATTCATTTCACTTCAATTTATTTGAAAGACAGTGGGGTGAAATTGATCACTGACTGTCTGTTTGTATTGATTTCAATCTATAATAATAAAAGAGAATGTGTGTTCATCTCTGTTGTCAGCTTGTCTCCCCGATAGCTCATTGACAGTGAAAGCATCTGAAACTTGTCATGGATGATACTAAGGTTTTTTGTCTCAAAATGGATTAATAAATCTCAGCTAATTAAAAGCTGCCTCTAGTCTGCAGTATCATCTGGAGCTACTAAGAGCCAGGCCTTTCCAATTCCAGGAAAGCCCAGGCCTGGAAGGTCTAAGAGATAGAGTTCTTCTCAGGGCCTCTAGGAAGCCCTGTCATGCTTCTCTATGCAGGGCTCCCAAGTTCTTGAAACAGTAGAAAAAGAAGGAATAGACAGAGCTGCAGAGGAGCAACGAGTACAGTATAGTCAGTAAAGGGAAAGGCTGAACAAGCATTGAGACCAGTGAGAATGAATTGGGTGGGGAGAGGAGAATCTGGAAGTTTGGAGGGGAAGAGAAGGACCACCAAGGAAGGGGCCTAAGGGGTTTTTCTAAGCCATGGAAGCTAGTGCTTCTGCTAGTAGGACCATGTTCAATCAATTTAGTTTAGAATGTAGACTCTGAAAGCAACCTTTTACTTTTAATGGAATCAGTTCACAATCTCAGCCCAATATCCTTCCAGCATGTTAAGGTTGAACTCCCTAGATATATGAAACATTCATATATAGCATTTGTCTCTTAATTACATTAAGGAACTGATTATCATCAAAGCATGTCTAATTTTGATTGCTGTTATTAATTTAGTTTTAGCAACAAAAGTTATGATGGTTTATTGAACCGATTTCTGCTCTAAGGTTTTTGACAAGTAGCAGTCATCTCTCTGAGGAAATAAGCATGTCTCTGAGTAAATATATTATATTAACATTCGTCTGAACTACACTCTTCTTCAGATCTGTACATGTTCAGATTATGGTATGTGGTTTTATTCCATAAACAATTACTATGGGAGAAGTCTGAACCAACATATTTTGCTTTTAGCTTTTGTGAGTTTGAATGTAATGAGTGGAACAGAGAAATATTTCTTTATTTATGTGCTTATTTGTGGTGGTTTCTTTATTCATAGCAAAGCTGTTAGCAAAACCTGACTTTATCACCTTTTGATTTCAGACATTTATTTTAGGATAAATGATTACCCCATTAATTAAAGGAGTATCCACTCCACAATAATTTCAATAACCCTATTTATGCCTGTTTTATATGTTATGATTCTGTCTGATGCGATTCCAGCTAATGACTGGGGTTCATTACAGTTGCCAAGCACAGAACTGTTTTAAAAATAGAGCTATCCTATAAAGCATAGAAGTAAAAAAAATTAAAGCAGTTCTATTCCAAGTGGTGGTCCATGGATTTATACTGATCCATGAACCATCAGCTGCTTGTCCCTGGAGAGTTTCCAGGAAAGAAAGAAAACATTGTAAACAATGGGCACAAATATGGTATTGGTCCCTGGCACTTTGGAAATATTTGCTAGTCTCCTATATTAGATAGCATAAGAAGTACTAGTTTAAAGAAAATTTTATCCTTTTGGACTGCCATTTCCTTTCCAGTACTGATTTTGTTTTGCTTTGTGTCCATCTTGGTTTGTTACAGAGCCTAAAATACATGATTAAATGGTATCTTATGCAGAGCCAGTTGGTATAGTGGTTTCAGTGTTGCACTGGGACTCCAGGAAACTAGGCTTTGAATCCTCATTCAGCCACAGAACCCGCTGTGTGACCATGGACATGCCATACTTTCTCAGCTTCAAATAAGGTAATGACAACCCTTCCCTGACTAAATCTTGCCCTCCCCAAAACAAAATTATGTGATAGTGTTGCCAGTACTCCTAGTCAGCACCATGCCCCCATCCACTTTACTCGAAGTACATCTTTATTGAATAAGTCTCCAGACCATTTCAAATAAAAATATAAAATAAAATAAAATAAAATAAAATAAAATAAAATAAAATAATGTATATATATACACACACACACACACACGATAAAAAGAAATACACACACACACACATCACACAGAGTTTAAAACTTACATAAAACTGTAAAACTTACAAATTATAAAATTTAATATACAGTTGCCCCTCCACATTCACGGCTTTCACACTTGCGGTTTTGATTATTCGTGGTTTAGCCCCGAGCCCCTTCGGGAAGGCTGGCGAGAGGCGGGGCAACCTCCTGGCTGTGCCTTCCCTGGCCTTCCAGAGGTGGCTCTGGGGCTTCAAAGCCCCATAGTCCACTCAGGAAGGCCGGGGGGGGCAGCCTCCCTCCCTCCCTCCTGCTGCCTTCCCCAGCCTTCCTGAGGGGACTCTGAGGCTTCTAAGACCTGGAGTCCCCTCAGAAAGGCCGGGGAGAGGCCGGGCAGCCTCCCGCCCACCCGCCCACTGCCTTCTCCGGCCTTCCTAAGCGGGCTCCAGGGCTTCAAAGCCCCGGAGTCCCCTCAGGAAGGTTGGGGAGAGGCAGGGCAGCCTCCTCCCCACCCACCCGCTGCCCTTCCCAGCCTTCCTAAGCAGGCTCCGGGGATTCTAAGGCCCAGAGTCCCCTCAGGAAGGCTTGCGGAGAGGCCGGCCAGGCTGGCCAGACACCTCCCTCCACCTCCCTCCCTCGGGGGGGGGGTTTGCAGGAGCAGCATTTTTTATTCGCGGTTTTTCCACATTTGCGGGGGTCGCAAGACCCTAACCCCTGTAAATGTGGAGGGACGACTGTATTTGGATTACACCCCTCTTGTAATTTGCACAACAGTCTATTTTAGGCCCTTTTCTACTTCTTGCTCCATAAAATAGCTGCTTTCACTGCAAACAAGGCAACCCTAAGAGTTATAAAAGGCTCTACTCCTTGCAATAGCAGACAGCTTGCTTTCATCATCCCTTTCCTTCAAATTTCTGAGGATGCAAGCTAGATATTGCTCTCTCATACCATTATATAATTAAGAATGCATCAGATAATGTGCAAAATCTTCAACATTAGGTGCCCCACATATACAGAGTCTATCAAGAAAAGGGATGCCCTGGTATCTCACTTTACTCAATTTCATTCCTCTTTCACCATTTCCCCCTCCCCACAGAGAATCAGCCTTTCATCATAGTCAGTCCTAACTGAGCTGTTCTTCCCCTTTCCTTGGGGTCAGTTACATGGGAGAATTAAGTGCGGAAAATGCCGGCTTACCTCCCTTTTGCTTCTGTGCCCATTTGTTTACACGATTTACCGGTAGTCTGAAATTGGTTGATGCGATAAGTTAGAATTTTTGCAGTTCACACAGTGGGGTGGGGGGATAGGGGGCATGGCCTGCCTACAGACTTGCTTGAGAGCGGAGCAGTGGGATGGGTACACGCCTTTTGGGTATTTAGGCCTTTTCAGTGGTCTCTATGGGGGGGGGAATCAAAGCCATGGTTTCTCCACTTGAGTGCGGCTGCAGAAAGAAGCCTGGGTCTACCAGGGTGAAAGGGGTGTGGGGGAGAGAAGTCGGTTAAGGGCGGGCTGGAGGAGAGCTAAGGTGAGGAAGTGAGGCCCCTGTCAAGCCCCATGCAGCTGCTCGGATCCAGTTGGTGTCTGGCTGGGTGAGGTGCCCTCCCGTGAACCGAAGCCGGTCTACTCGACAGCAGGAACCTGGGCTGGAGCTGAGTATGGGAACCTTCCTCTTCTCCCTCCCTCCCTCCCTCCCTCCCAACCAGCCTTATCAGCCGCAACCTCTCTCAGCTTCATCTGCCCATTCCATTCCGCCCTGCACCCTAGTCATTGGTGAGGGCTGCTGTGGCCTTGGCGTGACTATCGTCCCTACAGTGCATCTGTGTTGATGGTGGGGCCTTCGGGTGCACAGTCATGGATGGGCAGATGTGTCTGAGAGACAGGCCTCCATGACTGGCAGTCACGGAGGCCGATTTCCTCAGCCAAAGCAGCCCTCACCGATGACCAGCCAGGCATCAGCAGGAAAAGTGGGGCTGCTTGGGCAGCCAGAAGCAAGCCGGCCCAAAAGCAAGTCAGCAAGCTGGGAGGCAGACAGTCAGGCAATCAGGGACAGGGAGAGCGCTGGTATAACAACCATCGTGGATCCTGCATTGCAAGGCATCCCTTGCAAACCCGCCCCCACTGAAGTCCGACCAATTGCATCTCAGCTCTGCTGTGAGCCCCTGCTTCAAGATTGTTGCTGGTAATTCACACAACCAATAGTGCAAAACCTTATGCAACTTTCAAAAAAAGTCGGGGAAAATAGTGAAAGCTCTTATCGTGCTTTTCACGGGTATTTTTGCTCCCCTTCTTCTGAATAGGATGACTTAGGTCTGAAATGCATGTGAACCATTAGGAATCTGGGTGAGTTTGTTGAGGTTTTGTTGTTGTTGTTGTTTTGTTTTGCCGTGTAACCGACCCCCTTGGTGTTTTGCTTTTTTTTTTGTCCCCATTTTGGGGAGGGGGGTATTGGTAATTTTGCAGTCCTTGGGTTTCCACCAAGCCTGATGATACCTCCTTCTTCTGCATGGATGGGGCAGTTTGCGTGTGTGTGTGTGCGCGTGCGCATGTGTACACACCCACATCCACACATACACCTACTGTAGACTGCCAGTACTGTATTGTCATTCTCAGTATTGTTTACTCTTCCTGGCAGCAGTCCTCCAAAGTGTCAAACAGAATTCTTTTCTAGCATTACCACCAGGGCTGGTTTAAGGGCCCTGCAGCACCTGCAGTCGCAGGGGGGCCCATCATTGTTGGGGGGCCTATCGTAACCCTCCTTCTGAAGAAACATTATTAGTAATAATCTGAATATCCTGTTACCACATGAAATCCTTTTCAACTAGAGCTGCCAGAGATTAAACCTGGAACCAGCTGCATGCAAAGCATTTGTTCTCCCATATAGGCTGCTGACACACTGCAGAAATAATGCAGTTTGACACTGCTTTAACTATCATGGCTCCATCCTATGGAATCCTGGGATTTGTAGTTTGTTGTGGTACCAGTGCTCTCTGACAGAGAAGGCTAAATATCTCACAAAACTACAGAATTCCATATCATTGAGCCATGGCAGTTAAAGTGGTGTGAAACTGCATTATTTCTGCAATGTGTCAGCAGTCTACCTCATGGCCCCATTAATTTTATTGGACCTAGGGGAGTCACAAATTGTTGTGGCCACATCCATTTTATTGGACCCTGGGAGTCACCTGGAAAATGCATTTGTACATTTTAGATTTTAAAAATGCAATCAGAAAAAATTGGTGCAAAACAGGACTGGGCAAAACAGGCGATGGGGAGGTATGAATGATTCCCCGCCCTTACAGGAAATATGTAATACCCACATCTGATCTGTGTGCAGCTGCTGAGGAAAGTGCTTAGGTTATTCTTTTAAAGTACTGTACTAAACCTGGGAAAATTTAAATCGGGGTGTCAATAGGTGAAGCTTTAATAAATGTAGTTAAAACTACCCTTGGCAAGATGGTTTGCATAAAAAAGATCTTACCAACTCAATATGTGTAACAGTACACATCTTGATACATCAACAAACTTCCATTTGCCACTCCATGTGTGGCACACACAAGAGAACCACAGCCAACTTTGGATCTCTTATGAGTCTTATGAGTCTAATATCATGATAGAAGTTTTGAAAATGGAGAGCAAACAAAGGACTTTATAAAATGAGCCTCTAAAAACACAAAAATAAACAGATGAAACAAACACATAAGCACAGAAACACACTTAAAAACTTCTAAATAAATTGGAGAGGTTCATAAAAACAGTGCCCCGTTCTTAGTTTTTGCATTCTCTCCCAAAAGTGTTCCGGTAAGGACCACCCATTGATGCTAGAATCGCGCCTGTAGAATGGGGCGCAGTTTCACATGCTCACAATTCTGTCAAAAAAGGTATGGCTGATCTGTTGACAGCTTGGCCAGTCAATAAAAAAACGCCACATTGACAATACAAAATCATAAAAGCACGATGTATTGTGAAACAAGTATCCTTTCACATTGATTGGGTACCATTATGATGGGATATCTGCCAACCAAAGAAGTAACTCCAAAGAAGTCCAAAGAAATAAGCATTAAAAGCCACTTTTCATTATAGCCAAACACAAGCAGTCATGTGTCAACATAAATCTCTGTTGAGAGTGTTCTATCTTATCATTTCACTAAAGATATCAAGAATGAAGAGCACAGTACAATCAAGGCCAAACTAACCCTGAGAAAAGGAAGTGTGAAATCACAGAAGAGCTACAGAATTCTCCAAATTCTATGGCAATACAATGATACCTGGCGTCAGAGTCAATAGGTTCAAAAACTATGCATAGCAGATTGAATAGGGCTGTTGGATTTTATTTCTGACTACAGTTCAGAAAATGTTTTGTGTAGATGGATAGTTGTTAGAAATATAAGCCACAAACTTAATCCTTATCTCACCACATACCAAGTTAAATGAAGAGTATATAATTCCAACAGGCCTTCTGACCACTACGATGTCATCTCTCTGGCTTTTCTTCTCAAACGAAGATTCAGGAAGGACTCATCCCGCGCTTTCTGCAAACGCGCTGATGACTAAAAAGGCCAATCCGAGATAAACAAGTCCGACTGCAGAAAGCACAGCAGAAAGTCTCCTTGGGTGATCTTTCTGGGTTGTGATTCTTTCTGTGTTGTTGTTTCTCTTCAAGACTTGTTCGCCATGAGTTCTCAAATAAGGCTGTAGCACTGTGGATAGTGCATCTCCATGCCTCCCGATGTGAAGCCAGGGTGGACCATTGTTGGTGATCACTTTGGCCAAGCCTGAGATATTGTTTCAGGGAGTCCTTGTATCGCTTTTTTGGAGTGCTCATCTTACTCTGATCCATGGCGAGTTCACCGTAGAGTACTATTTTGGGGAAGTGATGGTCCTCCATCCTAGAAACGTGCCCTGCCCAGCATTTCCTACATTTCACAGGTGAAAACCTTGACACATATGGCCGAGCAACATCAGAGTATGGTCAAGATGGCATAGGGGACAAAACAGAACCTTGAGGGACCACACAGGCCAACACACAGGGGGCTGAACAGGAGTCTCCATGGCTCCACAAGGGGGGGGACTGACAGGGCTCTTGACTGGGGGCCCTGGCCCTGGGATTAGGAGGGGGGCCTGGTGTGATATTATTTTAAGTTTTTATTATGTAAATCCATTTAGTTTTTAAAAATAAATATAACTGTTACTCTGGTGTCATCATTTAAACTAACTTATTTTAATTTTTATCCTAAGCCCTGTAGAGCATCTCGCTGCCCTTAACCTTAGCAGTAGGTAGGGGGCCTGTCAAAGATCCTGGCTTGGGGGCCTGCTTCAGGATGGGGGGGCATGGGAGTCCACCAGCTCTACCTTCTGTGTTCACCCTTCCAGGAAAGAACAGAGCCACTGTAAAACAATGCCTCCAAGTCCCATCCCAGCAAGACAGTCCAGAAGGATACCATGGTCAATGGTATTGAAAGCTGCCGAGAGGTCCAGAAGCACCAACAGGGACACGTTCCCCCTGTCTAGTTCCTTGCATAGATCATCCATCAAGGTGACCAAAGCTGTCTCTATCCCACAGCCAGCCCTGAAACCAGATTGAAATGGAACTAGATAATCTGTTCCATCCAGAAACATCTGGAGTTGGTGTTGGGAGGCCACCACATGCTCCAAGACCTTGCCCAAAGATTGTATGTTGGCCACTGGGCAATAATTATCTGTTATACAGGGATTCAAGGATGGCTTTTTCAACAAAGGCCTCATAACTGCCTTCTTTAGGCAAGTTGGAATGTTACTGTGTTGTAGGGAGGCATTGATTACCCCCTTCACTTTCTTATCCAGTCCCCTTCTGGCCTGTTTAATGAGTCAGGAAGAGCAAGTACACATGTGGTGGCTCTCACCTCTCCAAGGATCCTGTCCACAACCTCAGGCTGCACAAATTCAGAAGCCTCAATCAACACTGGACAAACAGGAAGCAAGGTTACACCCACTGGAACTGTATCGACTACAGCATCAAAGTCAAAGTGGATCTGAGCAACTTTATCTGCAAAGTGCTGTGCAAATTCTTTGCAGTGGGTGTGCAGTGTTCTGCTCTAATCAATTATTGACAGTGGTTAATTTATAGATGCAATGGGGAGGTTAGCCCTTCAGTCTGACCTGCTATGCAAATTCTATTTTTTTAAAAAATCTAAATGGTATAAATGAGGCAAGACAACATCATCAAATAAATTGCTTCCATAAACCAATCCATATGAAGCATTCCAGCTCCATCTGCACATTATTTCTTCCTGCTGCCCTAATGTTGATTTTGGGAAACCTCTAAAATATGTGTAGGGTGTAACCATCTCTGATCAAGCCAAAAGAGCTTGGAGTTGCAGGAAAACTAATTAAAGTGGTTGTCACAAGGAGAAATGAAAGTTCTGTTTCCGTTGCCTTGTATGCCTTAAGCCTAGATCTGCAGAGAAAACTATTTTTATCATTGCACCTGGCAAGGTTATATAGGCCAACATTTTCTGGCCAGTTTCATCAGATGTAGCTCATGCCTGTTATTTGACGAGAACATCTTTTATCTTAAAGTCACATCACCACAAAATTCTTCTTCTAGATAAGAATCTGTACCCACCAACAGGACTACCTTTCCATGGTGGTGGGTCTGTATGCTCCTGTGAGGCAAGAGGCTATGCTGATGGCGGCAATGTTGTTGGTATGGTCTCCCATGTCAGATAGGCTTTGCTGAGGAGCCAGACTAAATGTGCCAAACAGCTACTGGGCAGCAGCAGTTGTACAATGCTCAATGTTCAAACCACTATACCACACTATACCACATGTATCTTTTATCTTTCTATAATAATTATACACTTGAGGAGAGGAATCTAAAGTGGAAGCTCCCAAGTTTATACTTCTGAAATTGACTTTTTCTATGGCTTAATTTAGGAAATTTCCTGCATTATTGACCAAGAAGTCAAATCCACTACTTTATCCTTGTCAGCTACAGAAGTCTAGAAATACTTTATTCATTAATGAGCTGAGATTCTTAAAAGATTTGTGCTATATTTTAAACTCTTTGCATTAAGGCTAAATTTTAATTTTAATCCCTGCCCAACAGATATACAGGTCTGGAAGGATTTCATATAGAGTTCACCCTCCCCTGTATCTCTGTATATATGTTCCTGGACTTATTACAGATACATGAAACTGCGTATCATAGTGAACCACCATAGAATACCATAGAATTGCACAAGAAAATGCCTACAGAGGATGCCTCTCTAGGCATCTGGCGTGACTCTATGGTCAACTTCTCGCAGAAGTTGACCATAGAGTTGCACTAGGGGACCTCTCGATACCTAGAGAGACTACCTCCAGCACCTACAGAGTCCTTTTCCTAGACAGACCTTCCCCTCTCCACTGCAGGTAAGTGAAACCACGGGTACCAATCACATAAACAGTAGATGATCTGTATGTTACACTACTACTGTTGGCAAATTGTAAGGCATGGAAAGAACATGAACACTAAATTATAGGAAACATCTGAAAGGAATTAATTTCTACTGGCAAAAACAAAAAAATGGATAAAAATAAAAATATTGTTACACTAAGGTAGGGCAGGCAAAGTGCAACCCTTCAGATGTTCTTGAATTGTACCTTATATCAGTTCCAGCCAGCAGAGCCAATGGTGAAGAATGTGGGAATTGCAGTCCAACAGTATCTGGAATGCCAATCTGCTGTAAACCCTCTGGTGACATCTTTTAAGATAATATTTGAATCTAAAATTATAGATCTAGAATGTGATGATTGCCCCAAACTAAGTATCTACTTTTACATCTCTACCCTTCTCTCTTTTCAGATAAGATCCCGCACAGTATAGGAAAAAGGCACTGTGAAAACAGCTTCTGTTTTGATGGCCTAGATGTGACCACCATTTGTTCTGGATATAAGCTTTGTTAGCTGATTTCTGCATGTGATTCTCTGCGCAGCAATTAATATCTTGTGATCCGATTTGCTGCTAGACCCAAAATAATTTAAAAAAAAGTTTTTGTCTTTAAAAATAGGACTTTACATTAAAAGAAAACAAAAAACCTTAGCTTATATACACACTCTCAGTCTGTTCTCCGGAAGAAAATCCGCAACTATATCTTTCAAGAGAGAGATTACAATGAAAGATAGGATGAAAAAGGCCAAATGCAATCAAACATCTGAGGCTTCTATATGCAATTTGATTTGCAACTGTTTTCTTCTCAAATAATAGTTGATTATGGATGTACAGTATTAATCTTGAACTTGATTCTTCTGGGAGTGATGTTTTGTTTGGCTGTTTGTCTTTGCTGGCTCAGTTGAGAACTTCCAGCCCTACCTTTATACCCCTTTCCCTAAGGACAAGGCTGGGAATCACAAATCCTTGATCCCTCCATGTTGGACTGTGATTCCCAGCAGCTGTAGTCAGCATAGCCATTGGTGAGGAATGCTGAAGAGTTGCCATCCAACAACATCTGGAGGGCTATATCATTCCCACCCTGCTTCAGGGTGTGATAGAACACTGATAGAGAGATAATAGAGGCCTTTCCAAATGATAAATCTATGTTCAGGTTTTCCTTTTGCAATTCCTTTTTCAAACATAGTAGCACAACATCTTGTCTGTGCAGTGCGCAGTGTAAACAGGGGTGGTGTTGGCATCGTAGCCTCCCTTTGTCTAGTACCTGCTTTTAAAAAACAAGCACACATGCTAGATTATAACTAGATGCCTTGAAACATTTCAGAACAATCCAAATAGAAAGGCTCACAACATGGCGGTATGCATAGTCTAGGAAGAGTAAAATGTTCATGACAGCCACATA
The DNA here is from genome assembly GCA_030847615.1 of Gambelia wislizenii. Taxonomy (NCBI): domain Eukaryota; kingdom Metazoa; phylum Chordata; class Lepidosauria; order Squamata; family Crotaphytidae; genus Gambelia; species Gambelia wislizenii. The sequence continues at coordinate 310,380,973 of JAUMIR010000003.1, read as the reverse complement.
ACAAAAGATCAAGCTAAATAAATGCTTTCATGCTAGAGTCATTGGGGAGGGAGGGAGATGTGCAAGCTGTAAATAATTAATCTGTTTTTAAACACCTTTTAAAAGAAAATGCAACATGGTACAACCACAAAAACAGAACTGGGCCTCTCTTCACCAAATGCATCACAACCCTCCCAAACCACATTCCATAGCAGTCAAAATAGAATGAATGCTTTACTTGAAGGATAAGCTACAAAATAGCTTGGTTTGTCATCTTTACCAAAAGAAAAAAAAGGGGGGGGGGAGTGCAACCGTCATTATGCAATAATTCAATAGTGCACCCTTTGTGTTGACTTAAATTATCAGAATTACAGTAGTTACCAAGCTAAGCTTGTACAGTGGGAATCTGGAAATAACAGAGAGTGACAATGGTCTATCGTATGAGCTGGTGATTGTTAGGCACAGAGAGCTCTTGTGTCTTCTTATAATATATAAACCTTTATCATGCTTATTTTTTCTTCTTTTTTTAAAGCACACATGAAAGACACATCTGTAAACCTAAACAAGACATTTGCATTTACCTGTGATTCAAACCATCAGGTCCTTTCAGTCTTTGAGATTCTGTACACAAATCTGTCTTCTCACACAGTATTCAACCACCTCCCTCTAAATAGCAATCTACAACATGCAGATTACTATCTAAGAGGAAGATAAGCCATATAGAAAAAGTTAAACTCATGTAAGTCCTGCTAATAAAACTTTAGTGCTCTAAACTTTCTTCAAAAGAAACACCTTAAAAATTAGAGCCGAGAATGAAATTTTTGTTCTTGAACTAATAATTATAGAGTTATCTACCTTATTTTTTTCCCCTGGCACCACTCCTATGCCTTTAAGCTCCATATGTCAGGCAGAAATCCAATAAATACCTGACTAGCTCTTTTTCATGACAGGCAATGTCTCACCTGTTGGATTTCCACATTTGTGAACAATACAAGACACAAAGAGCCATGTGAGGGGGAAGAAAACCCTATGTATGATCATGAGTGAGCAGTAAGAAGTTGAGCTCTGAACAACAATGGCTGTTTTAAGAATATGCAGCTATAACAGGCCAAACAGAAAAAAAGCTTAAACTTTAGCAGCAGCTTATCTGCACTTTATAAAATCTCTCAAAAAAGCAATTGTCTCCCTCTAAATAACAGTAGCCAATTAAGCATGCATTCTTTAGTGACAGGATCAAAAGTGAATGAACTTCAACAGTTTCTTGGGACAGTTTCAGGGGTCAAACGCATCCACTCAATACAAGGTTTTAAATTCTGTGAGGAAAGGGGCAAACATGCAAGCCTGGCATTTCACCCAAAAGCCAGATCAGAAATTGTAAACACGACAGCCCATGACCCAGAGAGCCACTGGCATGTGGAGATAGGGGGCTTAGCCAGTCATTTGAGTTGTTTTTAAGCTGATACACATTTACGTGAGTCAGAGAGAGAGAAAGAGAGAGAAAGAAAAGTTTTTTGGTTGTTTACCTCTCTGTTGTGCAGGTGTGGGATGTTCTTGGGAAATACTTGTTCCCCCATCCCTTCCTCTTTCTAGATGCCCTCTGTCTGTCCTGTCTGTCTGTACAACGCCTCTGACAGGCAGGGGAGAAAAAGAACACAAACTGCTGGAAAGTGTTTAATATCCAAGCCTCAGCTGGGCTTAAAAACAGAGAGGAGTCCTATGTGGCCTGCATGAGAGAACAAGGAAGGAGGGGAGAGTGGGGGAGAGGAAGGCAGGGTGGGTGGGGTGAGCGGACAGAGGAGGCAAAGCACTCATGGTTTAAATTTAGACACGAATCTAAACAGATACTGCCTTTCCCAGAAAGGAGGCACAAGAAAGATGCAGACACATAGGGAGCACAAACTGGTCTGTACCTTGCTTCCTCATTTCTTTCTATCCTTTATTTTCTCAATCTTCATCTTCCTCATCTTGCAATGTCATTTTCTGGTGAGAAAGTTTGCTCTGGTACTTTTCCGTATTTTCTAGACTCACTGCCTCTACTTGGGCTTTCAAAAAGGGCGAGTAGGAGGCTGTAGCTCAGAAGCAGAGCACATGCTTTGCGTGTACAAGGTCCTAGATTCAGTCCCTGGCACCTCCAGGTAGGCTAGGGACAATTCCTGTCTTAAACTTTAGACAGCCACTGCCAAACCATTTCCATGATACTGGGGTAGCGAGACTAATGGTCTGAACTCCGCATAAGGCAACTTTCTATGACAGTTGCTCTTAATCTTTTCTTTACCAGGGACCCTCTTTAAATATCTTTTGTTGCTATGGTCCCCCAAGATTTAACTCAAGATTTAAAACCATAATAATAAATACCTAATACCTAACAACAACAACAACAACTACTACAATTACACCATCCATTTCCTTAGAGGCACTGGAGAGGGAGGGAAGACTTTTCTCCTACTTTGCTTCTTCCTGCAAGTTTGTGGTTGGAGCAGATTGAAGGACAATGTGGAGGCCAAGCCAGCCAGCCTCTGCCTTGGCTCCTGTCATGTGGCCACTCCACTGTAGGGAAGGCCAAGCCACCTTCAAGCCTTCATGGACCCCCTTGTTAGGACATCGCAGACCCCTGGGGGTCCCTGGACCACAGGTTAAGAACCACTGTTCTATGACATTATCTTGATGGAAGTGGATACAGCAATGTCAAATGCACACCCCAGAGTCCAAAATTGAGAGGTGAGGTACAAGAACTTTAATTTCAACCTCTCCCTGGTTATGAAGCACATTTTACTAACATTTTATGGTTGGAGATCTCAGAATTTTGGGATGAAAATATTTATTGACTTGTAACCAGGGCTGGTATAAAGCACCAGCGGCGTCAGCATCCACAGGGGACCCCATCATTGTGGGGACCCCAGTAGTAACCCTCTTCCTGCAAAAACATTATTAGTAATAATCTGAATATCCTGTACTGTGAATAGCTTAGGTTGAGTTAGGTTACATTGACCTGAAATAAACATATCCCCCCCCCAATAAAGCATAGCAGGGGCCCCGGTTTAAGGTTCCTTAAACCGGTCCCACTTGTAACCTGCACTTTTTCCTACTACATGGAGCCCTGGTGGCACAGTGGTTAAATGCCAGTATTGCAAGTCACCACGTTGCAAGTTCGATTCCAGCGGGCTCCAAGGTTCACTCAGCCTTCCATCCTTTCGTAGGTCGGTAAAATGAGTACCCAGCTTGTGGGGGCAATTAGCTAGCACACATTGGAAGCTGCATATTGCAGTGTAGATGTGTAAACTGCTATTGCTTAGAAAAACAATTTGTAAGCTGCTTTAATAGCCTTCTGGCTAAGGAGCGGGGTATAAATAAATAAATAAATAATACTACAAGAATGTGGGTAATTTTTACATTAGGGTCACATTAAAGAGAGAAGAGAGATACCAAAGTTGTGCTTATTTTGATTGCACCTCTGCAAAATGCCACTACAACTGATGACATCACAGTGCTGAGTCAAAGAGGTTTCTTTTATCTATCCATTCCCAATTTTCTGTTTTCCATTGCAACAAAGAAATGGCACAACCTCTTCAGTTTTCCTTTTTCCTGACTCTGGCTTCAGAGTACCAGAAAAAATATTTCTTAATTTAGAAGATCAAAGATTTGTGATTTGGAGGAGTGTAGCATTAATCATAGGGATGCCTGAAGAAATTACTGGTAGCCTTTCTCAACTCAGGGGGTACCAAAGCACAGTTGGGGATTTGTAGTGTGAAACTAATCGTTTGTGTTTCAGACTGCAATCTATCCCTCATTATCGGAGAGTAAGCCCCATTACATTCAACGGGATTTATTTCAAAGCTGTACGTCTAAAATCGTGCTGTTAGTGGGGAAATATCTTCAGTGTCTTGCACTAAGACACTGGCACAGGTTTCTCTAGTATCTTACGAGTCTACTACAAACACAAAAACAGGGAAGCACTATGAAAAAAGGAACTATGCAGAAAAGGTTGTGCTTCTGAAGATCATAAAAACCCAGAATTCGTTAATGGGAATCTTCATTTGAAGCAAGCAGTATGAAATGAATAGTTGTCTCATAGGAACAAACTAGATATGCCATTCATGCAAAAAATGCAACTAATATGTCTGTGTGTACTGTATATATATTTTATAAAGGAAACAGCTGCTGTGTAGAGTTGGTGGAAGCACTGGCAAAATTGGACGGGGGTGGGAGGGATTACCCTCCCCATAATAGTTCTTTCAAATATACTCTCTATAGCAGAACAACAGCATTTTAGAATAAGTAATGGAAGGATCAAGACCATTATTAGATGGGGGACTCTCCAGATGAGGAAAATGTTGCTGGAGATTGCTGTATTTGTTGCTGTAGTCCTTGGTTTGTTTGTTTTTAAAATATTTTTTAAATGATGCTTCTGTTGTCCTAAACTATTTTATGGAAATTCCTGGTACCAGCTACAACATTTTATTTTCACTCTCAAGAGTGTTTCTTTTTAATTTCAAACACATTCCCTCTTCTGCTCCTTTTTCTCCTTTTAATATTTTTTTTTAGTTATAATGCTATAGTGCATCAGTGAAACAGCATTTTTGCATTATAATATTGTAATTTTCGGGGGGAGGGAGTTCAGACAGGACAACATTTTCCCTTCAGATCATAGAACCACCCTGACAATGATGCCCCATTAAAAAAAAAGCATTTGGAAGAGTCCAAATCACTATTAACAGCCACCAAAAGAATGAAACGAGTGTACAGCAAGGCAACAACAACCAGCAAAACTCAAGGACCTATAGTGTGAAAATTCATGCTTCTTTAGATCCACCTGAAAGAGACCTGAAATAACACCACTAGAATTTTAGGAAGACTTTGTTTTTAAGGATACCTTCTAATTGTACAGCTTCTGTGTGGAGAGAAAAGACAAAGTGACAATCAGTAAGCTGAAAGATGGTTTAATATTTTCAACAACTCTTACTGTAAAGCAGAGATTGGCATTTTGAGAAACACACTATGAAGAAGTACAGCAAAAGTATGCCTTAAAAAGGCAGGGAGATTCTCACCGTACTTCCCCTAACTCTCCATTATGCTTTCATACAAGAAATCAAAATCATTCTGATACTGTTACAGTACTTACAGGAACAAAAATTTCACAAAACTATTGCCAAACATCATATATCCCAGTATACACAAGTGCATATTTATTTACACTATTATGGATGGACACATGCACACACTTTATACAGAAAATTTAATTTGGGTGAATATATGAGATCCATTTCCTCCTCCCCACCCCACCCCACCCCACCCCTGAGTGCATACATTTTTATATACCAGTGAAAAGGCCAGGGCTTGATAAACGACTTGGTCTATTTCTAAAGTGATTTGTTTGGGGCTCAAAGAGTCATTAGACATGGAATTCATTCAATGGAATTACGCATGTGCGCATCAATGTATTTTTTGGCTGTTACTCTGCAAAACCTTTGCCAATAGAGAGATTACTACACAGCAGTTGTGTGATCAGTTTTCCATCTAGATGTTGAGCAGGGAGAGACACTGGCATCTGACCACTCAGACTGTTCCTACTTACAGTAAATCTTCTATTAAAGAGGGGAGAGTGCAGGAACGGAAAGGGATTTGCATTTTGTAGCTTAATAAACTCAAAAGCCAACATCCTGTTTTTGTATAGAGCGTGCGTCTTTAACCCTTCTCTAACAATACCAACAGGAAATGAATGTGAGCTGTTTTTAACGTGGGAATTTTGCTTTTGACCCAAAGACTGGCTAAGTATATCGTGAAAGATCTTTCTCTAGCCAAATGAACACTGCAAGTGTTGGGGGATTTATCTACAGGAAGTGAAATCAGTTGGAACTGTGTGTACTACCGAGAGCTTTGATGCCATTTTGCGGCTGCTTTTGAGGACATGTGAGCATAGTCACAACATAGCACAGCACAGACCACAGCACTGCAGAGACCTTTCAATTCCTGAAGGAGGACAGACTACTTTGAATAGAAACATAGTACTTAGGCTAAATTAGGTTGAATAGAAACATAGAACTTAGTCTTAGGTTCACTCACCCTGTTTTCACCTAATTTAGTTCTTAACCAGGTGGAGTCCCGTCCGCCTTCTGGTTCTGTTTTCTTAGCCCTGAAATAGAGGCTGAACTGGCCCATAACATGATTCAGGTGCAGCTGGAGGCTGCTGTTCAGCATAGCTAATTCGGCCACACCAATATTCGTGCTACAAAAAGCTTTTTAAACAGCAAAGAGCAAAAAGGATTTATGTTATACTGTATACATTTGAACAATACTGTAAATGAGAAGCCAGCTAAAGAGTTTGTGTGGAATTTCAGTACCATAATACTTTAAATGATGCAACTATCAAATTATGAAAGCAATACAAGGACTCCCTGAAACAACATCTCAGGCTCGGCCAAATTGATCACCAACAATGGTCCGCCCTGGCCTCACATCGGGAGGCATGGAGGCACACTATCCACAATGCTGCAGCCTTATTTGAGAACTCACGCCGAACAAGTCTTGAAGAGAAACGACAATGCAGAAAGAATCACAACCTGGAAACATCACCCAAGGAGACCTTCTGCTGTGCTTTCTGCAACCGGACTTGTTTATCTCGGATTGGCCTTTTTAGTCATCAGCGTGCTTGCAGAAAGCGCAGGATGAGTCCTTCCTGAATCTTCATTTGCAAAGAAAAGCCAGAGAGAGAGAGAGATCAAATTGTGACAGCATAGGAAAGTCTGTTGTTGCCAATATCAAACATATTAGCATTTTCATAGTACAGGAAAAGGCTACATTTGTGAACCCTTGATTTCTCCAGCTTTTAGACAAAGCTGTAATAGAGGTCAAAGGTATCCATAAAATACTGGCAAAAGAGACTTTAATCTTAGTGGTTGTCACTTACATACAGAAAGCTGGCTTAGCACACAATCTGACCATTGTCAGAAACTGCACAGGGATTAAATAGGCACAGAGGGGGGTCATATTCATGAAATGATTAACATTATCCAGACAGGGAAGTTGTCCTAACTCATGAGACTGCTGAAAAATGGCTCTTACTTCATAGAGAAACTTGGTGAGTTACACTCTGAGCTGAAAGGTTACTTTTAGGGACTATGACTCCCTGATCTCCCCAGCCAGTATGAACACTGGCCATTCTCACTGGGGGATTCTGGGATTTGTACTCTCAAAATAACTTTCCCAAGCTTTGGTTATACTAGACCAGAAGCAGAGACCGGTTGTGTTATCAACAAAGCAGAGACCAAAGCTCCAGAGAAAGATGGAGGAAATAGTCAGATAGCTGGCTCAGATGGACATCAAACAGATGCAGCGGTAATCTTCAGACTCTATTGTGTAATGCAGAAATAAGGCCAAGACAATAACAATGTTATCCTGAAAGAAGGCAGACCCAGCCCATGGTGGAATACTGTTATCTCGACACAGCTGGAGTGGCTCAACTCAGAAAGGAAACAGGCCGTCCAGAGAGAAGTTGGCTCTTCCCCTTAAAGGACTGCTATCTGGACAGAGGCAAGAGGTTATTCAGATAGAAATGACCTCTTTCAGACTGAGAACAGATTGAGGATGCAGGACTAGCCCAGTTTGGAGTATGTTGCTTCTAAATTATTTTATTTTGACCACTGAAAAGAGCAAGCAGCAACTGTCCTAGGCAACCCTGTGGCATATTGTGCAACAGCCTTGAAACATCTTGCAAAAGAGTGGTTACATGCTTCCGTCTTGGGGGCAAAATAAAATAAACTGTTGAACAGAAGATGGAGTATTTATTGTTATTTTATTAAAAACATTTTTACTCTGCTCTTCTGCCTTAAAAATATGCTCATGATGGCTAATAGCTGATAAAAACTGTAAAAATACAAAAGCATAATCAAATCAATCCAAACCAACATATATTGAAAATATATATTGAAAAATCGCAATGCACAACACAGTTGCAAGATGAGAAATAAGCCACACCAGTATGAAAACAGTCAGCCTGCATTTCCTTCTAAAACACTGGGCAGGAGGATGAGGACTTCAGGTTCTTTGGGGAGATCCCATACACTCTGAATAGGAAAATACGGAGGGGTTTGAGCTGTGCCTATTATTTACCCCAGTGGCTCTTAACCTTTTCTTTACCAGGGACCCCCTTTAAAAATCTTTTGTTGCCACAGGCCCCCAAGACTTAACTCAAGATTTAAACCCTAATAATAATAATACCCAATGATGATGATGATACTAATAATAATACAATTATACCATCCATTAAACCTTCCCACAGAGGCACTCAAGGGGAAGGGAAGACTTTTCTTCTGCTTCTTCCTGCAAGTTTGTGGCTAGAGTGGATTGAATGTCAATGTATAGGCCAAGCCAGACAGATAGCCTTTGCTGTGGCTCCTGTCATGTGGCAACTCTACTGCAGACAGGAGGTATGCCAAGCAGCCTTCAAGCCTTTGCGGACCCCCTGTGAGGACGTTGTGGCTTCCTGGAGGTTCCTGGACCACAGGTTAAGAACCACTGATCTACCCTGGTCTACTGTATTTCACTCATATCACTTGGCCTTTTTCAGAATCAGGTTTATCAGTACTGTACTTCTATTCTCGTTCCTTCAGTAATGGGAGAAAACATTGTCTGTGGGTTCTCATTGCCTGTGAGAAAACATTGACAGTGGGATGGGTGGGGGATCTTTGCAATATTTTATGAGTACCCGGCTTGTGGGGGCAATTAGCTAACACACATTGGAAACTGCTTAATGCAGTGTAGATGTGTAAATTGCTATTGCTTAAAACAAATTGTAAGCCATTCTGACAGCCTTTGTGGCTGAAGAGCAGGATATAAATACCTAATTAAAATTAAATTTATTTAAAACTCTTGGCTGATTTATTATTCAGTCAATATTCTTATGACGTTTTGAATACTTCCCTCCATGTCTCGGACACCACTGAGCACTGTTAAAGCTGTGTGTTCTACACTATATCAGCATATCCAGAAACTGTTTCTCAGACCTCCACCCCCAAAACAACAACAGCTGTGAAACTTGTCAGGCACAACAATTGACATCATTTCAGTAACTCCGGCAGTCATGGGAACTCTCTTAGGAACATTGTTACAAACCAAACAAGGAAATAGTGCCCCCTTGTGACCATTGAGTAAGTAATATTAAGCAAGGTCAGATTTTCTGTTGCAGTCAGCCTTGTGATCAAAACAGGGATATACACAAAGGAAATCTTGGAGCTGTTGGAAAGTCTGTGGATGATTTCCAGAGTGTATTTACCCTATACGGTTATAGGAAGGAAGCAAAAACTGGGGAGCACCCAATAAAATCCATGGAAGAATCTGGGGATGCGTCTCAAAGCACTCAATAAATGAATGATATATTGATAAAAAGACCAACATGTTTCAGCTTGTATATTGCCCCCAGGGGCTATATAAAATCATACAATGAGACGACACACAAATACAGAAAACAATGTATAATTTTACAATATATAAAATCATTATTACAATCATACACTACATAAAGCCTGTACGTACCTATTTGGATTTAACTGCAGAAATTTCTGGAGCTGAAACTCTCACACCATTTACTAGATAAAGAGAAATGTTGATTTGTAGAATTTATACCCCTCCTTTTCCTGAGATGGGATTCAAGGCAGCTGTGATTCAACATGCAAACTAAGGCTAAAGTTTTGGTTGTTGTTTTTCTTTATGTTAGCAGATAGATAGTCGGAGGGGAAAATCACTTCACCACTTGCAGTACTAGCTTGTTATCTATTCTATGCCACCCAATGCAAGTGCCTAAAGATTTATGAGGTGAAAATAACCAGATTCCTGGAGAAACAAATAGGAGAATACCCTTGTAACACAGGAAACAGTAAAACAGGTGCTCCTTTAGCCGACCTTAGATTTGGGACTATAGAAAAGGTGGACGCTAATGATGACAGATTTCTGACAAGAAAAGAGGTAGGTGGATTTTAAGATTAAAATTTTTGGTCCTCAGAGGCCTAAATGATGATCTCGAACTGCTCCCACTCTTATAAGTTTCCCCTGAGTTTTTCCACAGTCCCGTTTACTTCAGTCTAGTTGCCTCAAAGTGTCCTTGAATTTTATCTAACAAAGCTTTTTTCCCTGACCATCTGCTAATATATAAAGTTTAGCTGTTTGCCTGTTTCTTCTGTTTTGTCCAATAAATGGTGTGAGCATTTCAGCTCCAGAAATTTCTGAAGTTAAATTTCAAATAGGTGTGTAGAGGCCATAGGCAGTGTACACACATAATAATGATTTCATATATCATAAAATTAAGCATTGTTTTAATGATTTCATATATCATAAAATTAAGCATTGTTTCATTATGTATTTATGTGTTCCCTCTTGGTATAATTTTACAGAGTGGGTGTGCATCTACCGCCGGCAGAGTCACTGCTGAAGGGGGTGACACCAAAGGGGGGGGTTCATCCATTTGGGGGAGCCACTTTGGAAGAAGCACAGGGGCAAGACCTGTCCTGCTGTTTGGGAGAAGGCGGAAGGTTCTGTACTTGTTACCTGTGAGAAAGTCTGTGAGAGTTGAGCTTGTGTTTCAGGGTCACCATTGACTGTTTGTTTGCACTGTTTGGAGGCTTGTGTGTGTGTGTGTGTGTGTGTGTGTGTTTGGCTGTGTGCTCTCCTTGAGTACATGGTCTGGGTGTGAGGAAGAAATCAGTATTTTTGTGGGCATTTCGAGGAACTTTAAAGGAGAGGTCTAGACAGCTATGCCACTAAGTATATAGGATGATGAACAGGGATGGTGATGGAGTTGTTGCAGCGATCTGAAAAATCTGTGCTATATTTATTTTCTTGCCAGAGGACTTGCCAAGCTATATCTGCAGCAAATGCATGTTTGTTGCCCTGCTGGAGGAGAAGGTGCTGCAGATTGATGCTCTTGTATATACACTTCAGTTTATCAGGGAGAGTGAAGGGTTTTTTTTGTTGTTTTGTTAAAGTGGAGCAGACTCTTCTGGAAGGGCAAAAAATGGGGGATGCCTCTAGGAAGTACAACAATTCCAAAGCACAGGATTAAGATCCTTGGAGGAATGTGACACACAGAAGCAAAACTATCAAAAACCATGCTTCAGGCTTGGAGCTACACAATCAATTCCAAGCTCTCCCCCTAATAGGCAATTATGAAGCACAGGAACAAGGGCAAGAGACTCATATCTCTGAAGGCAGGGAGTCAACCTTAGAGGGTTCTATTGATGGAAGAGCTACTATCCATTCCCAGAAGAAGAAGAGGCTTGTGGTGGTAGTAGGTGATTCCCAGTTGTGAGGAGCAAAAGCAGTGGTGTGTGGGCCTGATAAAATATCTTGAGAGGTATGCTGTCTCCCAAGGTTGAAGATCCGGGATGCAACAGAGAGGCTGACAAGATTAATCAAGCTAACTGACCATTACCTCTTCCTTCTGATCCTGATTGGAAATAATGAAGGTGTTATTTCATTTCTCCTTGCTGTTGAAGAACAGAGCCTAGGAAGAGGGAGAAGAATACAGGAAAATGAACAACTGGCTCCACAAATGGTGCCATCAAGAAAAATGTGGCTTTTTGGGCCATGGTCTGCACTTTCATGAAGAGGGACTTCTGGCAAGAGATGCATTGCACCTTGCAACAGTTGGAAAGAATTTATTGTTAGGAGTCTATTGTTAGGACAGCTTTAAACTGAGTTACATGGGGAGGGAGATGGTATTCCAGAGAGCAGGGGGACACCAAATACTGGAGGAAATGGCTTTAATGATACAGGGGAACTGGTACAATAACCTAAGATTGGACAGAAGAAACCAACAAGGTATCAGCTGAGGAGAATGACCCAGGATCTTAGATGTCTCTACACTAATACATAGAGCATGGGAAATAAACAAGATGAATTTGAATTCCTAGCACAGGAAGGCAAATATGATTTGAGAGGCATCACTGGAATCTGGTGGGAAAAATCTCAGGATTAGAACACAGTAATGGAAGGGTATAACATTAAAAAAAAATGAAAGAGAAAAGGAGGAGCAGCAGCATTGTATGTCAGTGCTGAGAAGCTCCATTAATTACAGCATGAATAACAGGTTGAGAGCCTTTGGGTAAAAATTAAAGGGGAAAGAAACAACAGTGACCTCATTATGGATATCTAGTACAGATTCCCTGGCCAGACCGAAAATTTGGATGATGCCTTCCAGCAACATATTGCCCAATATTCAAATAGTCAAAAAGGAGAGATATAGTAGTCATGGGAAACTTCAGCCACCCTGATATTTGTTGGAAATCACACTCTGCCAGGAGTGTGAGGTCCAGCAAATTCCTCACTAGCCTTGCATTATAGAAAAGGTGGAGGGAGCAACAAGGGGATCAGCTGTTTTTTATTTGCTCCTAATTAACAAAGAAAGGCTGGTCAAGGGGTGGAAATCCTTGGGAGGGGTGACCATGTCCTCTTGGAACTTGTTATACAAAGAAAAGGGAAGCCAAACATAGACACACACTCTGGACATCAAGACTTCAGCAAATACAGTAGAGTTGTCCCTTCATATTTGCAGGGTGCCAGTTACACGACAGAAATTGTCGCGTTGCCTACCGTGACATAGTGATCACGAATCTGCCCCTCGCTGTTTATACGATTTATGTCTCTGATCTGGATATCCCGGGTGGTCCCGTGACTGATATTTACACATCCATAGTTCCGGTTTTGTTTAGGTTTTAAATTTTTTTTTTTTTTGGCTGTCAATCAAAGATGCGATTACTTGTGTTTTCACAACCTCGGTGACGCACTTCCTTTAGAGTTCCGCGCCACGAGCGATGCTATTGGCTGGCTGGGGGGGGAGAGAGGGGGGCAGAGGTTTGTTATTCCCCCTTGCTTCTTGAACATTTTAACCCTTTCAGAAGAGGCAGAAAGCATTTTGAAAGATCCAGGCAGATCTTTCGCTCAGACGCAGGGCTTTCCTTTGAAATCAAGCTGAGTGCTTTGAAAGCAAGCTGAGTGCTTTCCTTTTGAAATCAAGCGCTTGGTTTTCCTCTTGCCTCTTTAAAATATTAACCCCTACAGCTGGCTGCAAAGATGGCTATAGGCAGGCGTTTTGAAAGACACAAACACAGAGAGGGGGAATTAAAGGGTGCTAATTTGCTCAGAGGCTTGAATATTTTAATGTGCCAGGGAGGTGACCAAGCTACTACAATCTCTCTGTAACATGCAGTTGAGGAAAAGGTAAAGCTGAAGGGTTTGCAATGTAGAAATCCATTTAAAAAGGTGATTGAGTACACGCACGTGCGCACACACATCAACCTTCGTGCAGCTGGAAGGGATGCCTTTGTTTTCGGCTGGTGAGGCTGGATCTGTTGAACGGGTGACTGACACCTCCTTTTCTGGTCCCTGAGCTCTAAGCCCGCCCCCAGTCACCATTTCCGGTCATCCCAGTACCGAGACTTTTTGTCCCACGCTGTTTACATTTCCGATTTTCCGAATCCTCCCGTGACTTTTTTAAAAACTGGCACAAACCAGGGGACTGGAAGTCCCGCAGGTTGAGGAATAAAAGGTGGCCCCCCTTCCGAAAATCACGTACCCGACCCGATGTACGTGTAAACTGCCAGGGATTGACACGAATTCTTCCCAGGACATTTTCATCGTGTAAACGGCCCCCTGGGGTTTGGTTCCAGGACCCCAGTGGATACCAAAACCTGTGAATATTCAAGTCCCATTATATGAAATGGCATAGCAAAATGGTGTCCCTTATATAAGATGGCAAAATCAAGGTTTGCTTTTTGGATTATTATTTTTTAAAGAATATTTTCAATCTGTGAATACTCAGATCTGTGGATATGGAGGGACAACTGTAGCATGTATACCGGTCCCCTGCAATCCTCCTTGGTTTAATGAGACAACCCCAGCAATAACTTAAGACATATCTTTAAATATATATTCTATTATTATTATTATTATTATTGTTGTTGTATTATTATTTTTATTAATATTTTATCAATCTTTTCTTTTCCAAATATGTATAACTGTAATGGGTAAATATAAAATTCATTGGAAAACAAAACAAAAAAAACCCCACTGATTATAGTGTGTTTAGATTAAGAGGAAAAACGTGTTAGGATAGATAGTTTTATTTTTGTATTAGAAAAGAGGAAAACAATTTTTATTTTTATTTATTTATTTATTTATTTATTGCGTTATTGTTATGGCCTTTTGCGGTGGGGTGTATTTTTCAGTAGAATGGTTTTATTCCAATAAAAAAACTGCTAATTCCCCCCCCCCCAAAAAAAATTCCTGTAATCCTCCTTGAGGGGAATCTCACGGGTTTATCCCATTGGTAGAAGAGGCTACAATCCCCGCCCTGAAAGTGTCTCTTATCTCCGCCAGTCTTCCGCCACTACTTACTTCTCATTGGTGGATAGAGGAAACCCCAGCCGATTGCTTGTAGCCAATTGGGTGAAAATTATAAGCTCCTCCTCTAAGGGGAAGTTTCCCCCGCGCTGTTCCTTTCTCCTATACAGAAGCCAAGCAGAGCGAAGGGCGCCTATTGGTGGCGACACCGTCGTGTGGGCGGGTCTTCTGCCTCTGTTGGAAGCTTCCCAGGAGCGGGGCAGACAGTCGGCGGGATGTGGCCGGGAGTGGCGGTGGTGGTGTTGTGGGCGGCCGTGGCTGAGGCGGCGATTCCCCCTCACGAAGAGGCGGCGCGGGTGGCGCGGTTCGTGGCGCACTCGTGCGACTGGGGGGCGCTGGCCACGCTCTCGGCCCAAGAGCCGCCCATGCGGGGCCAGCCCTTCGCCAACGTCTTCTCCCTCAGCGACGGGCCGGCGGGGTCGCGGGGCAGCGGGGTGCCCTACCTCTACCTGACGGCCCTCGAGGTCTCCGTGCGGGACTTGCAGGTGGGTGAGAGGAAGGAGCGGGACTCCCCGGGGGCGGGAAGGGGGACCCTCAGCCTCCAAAAAGGAAAGATTGTTTTCAGCAGAGGGGCGGGGTATAATTTTTTTTTATTGTTGTTGTTGTTGTTGTTGTTGTTCTATTGTTGTTATAGGGGTATAAATAAATTTTGTTATTGTTGTTGTAGGGGTATAAATAAATTTTATTGTTATTATTATTATTGTTGTTATTATTGTTGTTGTTAGAAAAACCAGTCTCCAAGGGGCTGCCACATTCCCCCCTTCCCTCCCCCCTTCCTTTCTTTCCTTCTTTCACCCAGTTTTTTAGGGAATCAGTGGCAAAACGACGCCATTCCCACCACAGGTTTTCCTCAACACTAACTTTCACAGTCTCCAGTGAGATGATGATGATGATGATGATGATTATAGTTCTCCTTTCATCAGCACCGGTTTAAGAAATTTTTTTTGGGGGGGGTGCAATGCTTTGTTTTGGGGTGCCCATATGTTTATCTCAGGTCAATGTAACCTAACTCAACCTAAGCTATTTACAGTACAGGATATTCAGATTAATAATAATATAATAATATAATCAAATGTATTTATACCCAGCTCCTGTGTTAAAACAATCAGGGTGGTTTACAAAAAGTAAAATACAAATACAGATTAAAATCCGCAAAACACCACTCACCCCACCCTCCCCCATAAAAAGATATTAAATCAATATAAGTTAAAAACAATTAATCTAAAATCACATTAACAAAAATAATAAATAGCCAGCAGACTAAAAGAGGCCAGGAGCTCCTGAGGCCAGGATCTAATTAGGAAAGGCCTGCCGAAAGAGATCCATCTTTAGTGCTTTTTTAAAGGTACTCAGGCTTGTCATCTGACGGATCTCGTTCAGCAGGACATTCCACAATTTGGGGGCAATTACCGAGATTAATACTAATGATGTTTTTGCAGGAGGAGGGTTACTATGGGCCCCCCACAATGATGGGTTCTCCTGTGGATGCTGAAGCTGCTGGTGCTTTAAACCGGCCCTGCCCTTCATATTCGCTGGGGGTTTGGTTCCAGGACCCCCCCCCCCCGTGGATACCAGAATCCGTGAATACTCAAGTCCCATTCTATGCAATGGCAGAGCAAAATGGTGTCCCTTATATAAGATGGCAAAATCAAGGGTTGCTTTTTGGATTATTATTTTTTAAAAGAATATCCTCAAGCTGTGAATACTTAAATCCATGGATACCAAATCCGTGGATATGGAGGGACAACTGATACGTTTATTTGTATAGCGCCATAGGCTTCACATAGCGCTTTACAGAGGAGAAAAACAACAATCCCTGCCAACAGCGCACAATCTAAAACCACAAACAAGATTATAAAATTAACAGAATATTACTATAACAAGATTAAAACAATACTATACAATTACCTCCCTAGTAGATGAGTTCACAATTATAGACCCATTTCCTCCACCCCCCCCTTTAAATCAGTTATTTATCAGCAAGAAAATCAGTTATTAAATCAGCAAGAAAATCAGTTATTTCTAAGTGATCTCTAGGGCAATGGTTCTTCACCTTTTCTTTACCAGGAACCGCTTTAAATGTTTTTGCTCCCATGGTCCCCCAAGACTTAACTCAAGATTTAAAACCCTAATGATTATGATAACAACAATACCTGCTAATAATAATAATAATACAATTACCTCAGTGATTCTTCACCTTTTCTTTACCAGAAACCCCCTTTAAATATTTTTTGTTACCATAGTCCCCCAAGACTTAACTCAAGATTTAAAACCCTAATGATAATAATAACAACAACAACAACAATACCTGCTAATAATAATAATAATAATAATAATGTAATTACCCCAGTGGTTCTTCACCTTTTCTTTACCAGGAACCCCCTTTAAATACCTTTTCTTACCATGGTCCCCCAAGACTTAACTCAAGATTTAAAACCCTAATGATGATGATGATGATAACAACAATAATACCTGCTAATAATAATAACACAATTACACCAGTAATTCTTAATCTTTTCTTTACCAGGAACCCCCTTTAAATATCTTTTGTTACCATGGACCCCCAAGACTTAACTCAAGATTTAAAACCCTGACAACAATAATAATACCTAATAATAATAATAATACAATTACACCATCCAAGCAATTGTACTGTCTATTCTCCTTTACGGGTCTGAAACATGGGTCACCTATTGCCAACACTTATGACTCCTCAAACGCTTTCATCAGCGCTGTATATGCACAATACTAAATATACACTGGACTGACTATGTGACGAATGTTGCTGTCCTTGAGCAACCAGGGATCACCAGTATTGAGGCCATGATATTGAGAACACTGCTGCGCTGGGCAGGGCATGTCTCTAGGATGGAGGGCCATCACCTCCCAAAAATAGTACTCTACGGTGAACTCGCCACGGGTCAGCGTAAGAGGGGCGCTCCAAAAAAGCGATACAAGGACTCCCTGAAACAACATCTGAGGCTCAGCCAAATTGATCACCAACAGTGGTCTGCCATGGCCTCACATCAGGAGGCATGGAGACGCACTATCCATAATGCTGCAGCCTTATTTGAGAGTTCACACCGAACAAGTCTTGAAGAGAAACGACAACGCAGAAAGAATCACAACTGGAAACATCACCCAAGGAAACCTTCTGCTGTGCGTTCTGCAACCGGACATGTTTATTTCGGATTGGCCTTTTCAGTCATCAGCGCGCTTGCAGAAAGCGCGGGATGAGTCCTTCCTGAATCTTCATTTGCGAAGAAAACCAGAGAGAGAATCCTTCCCTTAGAGTCAGTGAAGGGGAGGGAAGACTTTTCTCTTGCTTCTTCCTGCAAATTTTTGGCTGGAGCAGATTGAATGGCAATGACAGGCCAAGCCAGCCAGCCTTTGCCTTGGCTTCTGTCATATGGGCCAAGCAGCCTTGCAGCCTTCAAGCCTTTGCAGACCCCTTATGAGGACATTGCACCCCCCTGGGGATCCCCAGACCACAAGTTAAGAACCACTGCTTTAGGGAAATTTTAATTCAAATTATCGTTATTGTAATGTTGACAATAATGACAGATTTTTAGGCCATCTTTTAATGCATGAGCCCAGTGTTTTCTCTGCTGAGGTGTTACATCCGCTTTTATTCTGCATTTTAAAAAATAGTTTATTCTGGCTGAGCTTTGATGCTGAGTTGTGGATCAGATTACATTCTGGAAGTATTAATTTTTGTTATTCTTTACAAAATACTTATAATTTTTTTGAATACATATGTGCAGTGGTATACGTGCAGATGAAATGCCTTCAAGGGAAACACCATAGATATATACAGCATCTATATGCTGATTTGCTTTACAATTAATATATCGAGCCAATGTGGTGTAATGATTTGAGTGTTGGACAGTGACTCTAAAGACCAGGGTTTGAATTCCTGCTTGGCTATGGAAACTTACTGGGTGATCTTGGGCAAGTCACATTTTCTCAGCTTCAGAGGAGGGCAAAGGCACCCCCCTCCCGAATAAATCTTGCCAAGAAAACCCCATGATAGATTTGCCTCAGGGTCACCATAAGTTGGAAACTACTTAGAAGGCACACAACAACAACACAATTGATTTGCAACCCACTGGAAGGTCCAAACTCCCTAGATCCCTCATACTTTCTCTCCAAACTTCTAAGGAACAAAAGCAACATTGTATATTCTTTATTCTTTTCAGATTCTTGAAAAGTTAAACCTTCCCCTCTCTTGAAAAGTTGGCTATGTCGTTAAATCCAGGGGAAGTCATTTTTAGTTTGATCATTTTGGTAGTTACTTTCCATCAGATGTCTTTTGAGGCAAGGTAGAGCTGACCTGAATCCATCCCTGCTTCTGAGGTTGTGGGCTGTGCCTTTGAGCTTGCCAGAATTCAGTTTTGGAGTCCAGGGACTGGAATCCAACAATTTAGTGGTCAGCAATTAAAGAAACATAAGTTGTAATGATTCACTAGCAAAAAACTGATGCTCATTAAAGCTAATTGGGTATGACAGTGAGGACAGTCTTGCATTCAGTTACAACTAGCTGGACCCGGCATACCATACACCATTAAAAAACTCTGCGCCCTACCACCCGCCTTTGCTTGTTCTGCCCCCCTGCCACCCCCTTCTGCTTGTTATGCCCCCCGGCCACCCCCTTCCGCTTGTTCTGCCCCCCGGCCACCCCCTCCGCTTGTTCTGCCCCTGCCACTCCCCCTCCGCTTGTTCGGCCCCCCCGGCCACCGCCTCCGCTTGTTCGGCCCCTGCCACCCCCCTCCGCTTGTTCGGCCCCTGCCACTCCCCCTCTGCTTGTTCTGCCCCTGCCACTCCCCCTCTGCTTTTTTACCCTCTGCCACCCCCTGCTTGTTCTGCACCCTGCCACCCCCTCCACTTGTTCTGCCCCCCTGCCACCCCCTCTGCTTGTTCTGCCCCCTGCCACCCCCCTCCGCTTGTTCTGCTCCCTGCCACCCCCTCCACTCGTTCTGCCCCCCTGCTTGTTCTGCCCCCTGCCACTCCCCCTCTGCTTGTTCTGCCCTCTGCTACTCCCTTCCTCTTGTTCTGCCCTCTGCCACCCCCTCTGCCTGTTCTGCCCCCCTGCCACCCACCCTCCACTTGTTCTGCCCCCTGCCCCCCTCCACTTGTTCAGCCTCCCTTCCGCTCATTCTGCCACCCTCCTCCACTCGTTCTGCCACCCCCTCCACTTGTTCTGCCCCCCTCCGCTTGTTCTGCCCCCCTCCGCTTGTTCTGCCCCCCCTCCGCTTGTTCTGCCCCTTGGTCCCCACCCCTTGCACTCCGGGACACACCACATCCACCCCCCCATGGTACTCCCTCTCCCTCTCCGGCGGCCATGTTTGGAATCTACATGGTCTCACCCCCAGTGTGCTGATTGGCTGCCCAACCAACCTGTGATTGGTTGGTCAGGTCCCTAAGCAGCCAATCAGCACACTGGAAATGGCAACATATCCAAGATAATTATATATATATATATATATATATATATATATATGAGTGACTCGTTGTTTCTGTTGTTGTGTGCCTTCAAGTTGTTTTTGACTTGTGCCGACCCTAATCTAAATTCTGCCAGTTTCCAAGTACAAAACACATTTGCAGGTATGATGTGCTTATTTGCAACTTCAGCCTTTGCCTTGAAAATGTCTCCATTGGATAGTAGGAAGGGATCTTCTTTCATATATGTTAATAGGTAAAAAAAACCTCTATGTATTTAGATTCCATTCAGAAACACGTATATAGTTGGTACCCAGAAAATTTATTTTTTAAGCACATAGAGAAATTGGACAGCTACACAGCAAAGTTCAGAGGCAAATCCTTCCTTGAAGCTATATTTGCCAGCTCCAGCAAAGCTGTCTTCTGTATCACTTTGCTTCCTGATTCCTTTCTGTAGGGAGTATGTGTGTATCCTGTAGAAAAACTATGTAGTCGTCTAAAACAAAGTTTTGTGCATTTTCATCTATTGTGACTTAATTTCAGCCAGTGTTGTGTTTTTGCTGAAATTATGCACACTCCATCAACAAGCAGCAGAATTAATTAATAGCAATTCATTCAAGGGAGAAAAAGCAAAGGTCTTAGAAACCCCCATAAACTCACCTTCTACTAAGGAGCCAGTCATTAATCTGTAGTTATATAATCAGAGATAACACTTGGTCATGGTTTGTTTTCCTTACACTTGAACATACAGCATTACTACAAAATGTGAAATAGTCCTACATTGTTAACATTTTTTAAAAATCCATTTTTCAAAACTTTCAATTTCCCCCTTTCAATTTTTGGAGGTCCATGAGCTCCCCACCTGGGACAGCAGATTGGTTCTAGATCTGGCAAAGTAGTTCACCCCTGTTGTACACCAGTTTTTTTTTTTTATAAAGGGACATTGGACACCAAAAGAGTTTGAATGCCAAGGCATCTCACAAAAGGATGAGTGTAACCGTCCACAGCCATATCTGGTATGTATTTTACCCAGTAATGACACCTTCTTGATGAGACCATATTCTGGATCAACATGGTTCTGGAAGCCTCACTTGAAGGAAAAATGCCCATAGTGCAGTGAGATAGTTTCCTGTCCCCAGAGGGACTTGCTACCTGGTCAGTAAATGACACAAATGGCTAACAGCACAATTCTGTGTATGTCTACGCAGAAGTATGTCTCACTGAGTTGAATGAGATTTACACACAGATAAGTGGATATAGGATTGCAACTTAAATGTGTTCTACAAACTTGGATAGCAAAAAGCAAACAAACAAAAAATTAGATTTACTCTATTCATCTTAGCCACCCATCTAAATGTATGCTACACCAAACTACCAAAAGAAGGTAAGTTCCAGTTGATGATGGAGGAAATTTCTTTAATGTAAAAGGAGAAATACAACCCACTACAGCCCCATAAAAAGATGTGCATGATATTAAACCCTTTTATTTATGCATTTTATTTTTACATTACTATTTATGTATTACATTTTTACTTAATTCTTTTATTTGTGCTCATGATCCCTTTACTTTTTAAACAGAGGACTATATGAAGGGGGAGGAAACAGGGACAGGAAGGGTGGGATTGGGCAAATGTTTGCTGGTTTCATTGTTTTGAAAAAGGGGGGGATCCAATGAATGGTTCATAACAAAAACAACAAACTAACCATGGTTAAGTGTTATGTTTTGGTATGGTTAATGGTTACAGTTGCCCCCTTTTGCTTTAACACTTCTGCAATGAGGTTTAACTTGATTGCTTCCTAATATATGCTTTCAGTCACTTGTATCCAATTAGCTACACAGGAAAATAGTGATCAAATGGCCATATGACATGATTTGATAGAAGATGTTATGGATTTCTAACCTCTTGTCCAGAATGTAATCAAGGTGCCGATTCCCTGCCCTTCTAAGGCATGCAGGAAGTTTATGACAGCCTTAATCTGTATGTTGCTAGACTTGTATTCAATTTGTGAAAGCCTTCCTACATATTGGGAAATAAGCTAATACCCACGTGGAGTGAAAAGACTGAAGAAGAAACACAGATATCGGGATATTCTGTAGTCTGAAATCCACATTAGTGTAATACCTTTATCAGGCCAGTCAAAAGGGCACAAAAATGTATTCAAGATTTTAAGATTTTAAGATTTCCAGATCTCTTAATCAGGCTAAACATTATCAAAACAGGTGGCTGGGGGTGGAGACTTCAACACCTGATCTTGAAGTCATGTTGTCTATGTTGTGTTTGACATCTTTCTTGATGATGGCATCTGATTCTGTAATAAAGGCCCTTGCATAGGTGCCTACTGGCATACATGCTTATTGTAAAAGAAAAGGAACAAGAAGTCAAAGCTTTTAGTATGTAATGCAGAGGATGTAGCATTTCAACAGAAAAATAGGTCCTGTCTGCCTTCGAAATAAGCAGGGGTATTTGATGCAATACAAATTGAGGTATTCCACTATTTGTTGAAAAGAGACTTCTGTCTTTTAAAATACAAACTGTATTCTAGTTGTCATTTTCTTTCATTTGGACACTTCATGGTTATCTGAAAATAGCATGTCATCAGGGTTCTCTCTAATCTGTGAAGCCAGTGTATTAAAGGAAAATACTAGGTTGATATGGCATAGTTTATGGTTGGGAGGTTATTAGTAAGAACTGTCCTGCTGGGGGTCAGAAAGTTGTTTCTTTAATATTGTCACTACAAAGGGATCTATGGTACAGTTAAGTTGATAGGATGCCAAACTGTCAATTGCCTTCTCTTTCTTTCTTTTTTTTTTAGAAGCAAAAACATAGAAACTCTATGTTGGCTGTTCCTTAGGCTTCTAGGACCATAAGGCTGTTTATGATTATTGTCTTACATAGACAATAATAATATGGTCTCAAGAAATATTTACTACTTCCTTGCCCACTGTTTTATGGCTTATTACTTGTGTTTTGTTTTGTGACAGCTTGCCTTTTGCAGCATTCTGTCCCATTGTCTATCAGCTTGTACAATCAGGGACTTTTTTGTCATGTTTAATTGAAATCCTCTTTCTTGGAATTTGAACCTGGTGGCTCAGCCTTTTCTCACAGGATTTATTTTAGTTTTAATTTGTTGTTGTATGCCTTCAGGTCATTTCTGACTCTTGTATGGCGACTGTAAGATGAACCTATCATTGGATTTTCTTGGCAAGGTATATTTAGAGGGTGTGTTCCCTTGCCTTCCTCTGAGGCTGAGAGAGTGTGACTTGCCCAGGGTCACCCAGTGGGTTTTCATGGCCAAGTGAGGATTTGAACCCTGGTCTCCAGAATCGTAATCCAATACTCAAATCACTACACCACGCTGTCTCTCTTAGTTTTGGTACTTGTTTACATTTCTGTAAACATCTGTAATTTAGTGTTTGGATGTCAGTTCCAGAATGGATTTTGCTCTTTGTGCTTTGCATAATGTACAACAACCTGAAGAAACCTTTCAATATAAGACGGAATCTAAAAGTTTGATATGGTTTCATTGATAATTTTGTTGTGCTTGTTCAGTCACTCATTTCTCTTGAGGAGGGGAAAGGAAGACCTCAAAAAGTGCTGTGGTCTCTTATCTGTTGCAATATGAGCACTATCTGTTGCAATTTGAGCAGACAGCTGTATGGTCCATCATCACATCAGAGTCCTGTGCTTGCAGATAACACACACCACATAACTGTGATTCAGCAGTTTCTTGATACTGAGTAATATGAATGTTTTCTGCTTTTGGGGCTATTTTCACTATTGTGCAAGGAAGAAATGCAAAATATTTGTTTCATACTGAAATCATGTGCTTCTGAAATTCATTTTTTTCTCCTTGTCAAGCTAATCTGAGATTTCCCCAAGAGGTCACTGAACACATAGCTGTGGGGCTATAAAGGGGAGAAAAGAGCCCGTTTCAACATCTAGTGGATTTTACAACCTTGTCATATGACCAAGACTTTTGAACAATAAAGAATATGAAAATATTCCAGGGACATACTGTATCTTCTGCTGATATGTAATACTGACAGTAGTATCCATGTGAATACGTTTTCATATTCTTGCAGTGGTTCTCTGACATTTATGACATCCATTTTCCACTTAATTTCAGATGAATGCGAATGCCTCCCTAACCATGTCCTTAGCACAGACTCCTTACTGCAAGAAAAAAGGCTATGATCCTCAGAGTCCTTTGTGTGCCCATGTGATCTTCTCTGGATTGGTTGAAAAGGTAGGAGATAACATTTGTCCTTATCACAAGAATGTTGTATACATAGCAGTAAATTAAAATTAGAGAAAGTTTCATATGTCGCATAGTGGTATCAGTGTTGGACTACAACTCTGGTGACCAGGGTTCAAATCCCCATTTGGCCATGAAAACCCACTGAGTTACCTTGGGCAAGTCACACACTCACTGCCTAGAAAACCCCATGATAGGTTTGCCTTAGGGTTGCCATAAGTTGGAAATGACTTCAAGGCAACAACAAGAAGTTTCATAGGAGTGGTACTCTAGATTTCTGAGCTATACTATGCTAGCTGAATATTCTTCTCCTTAATATTACATATTTTGCAGTGGGATAAATATATCTAAATGTTAGGAGACTGAAAAATGCAGTAGATGTAGAGTTCTTTTCTTAACTATGGTAAGGAGGCAGTGAAGGGGGTCTGTGTTTTAACCTCACAACAATCCTGTGATGTAGGTTAGTCTGAGACAGTGCCTGATCCAGTGTCACACACTCAGTTTTACATGGCTGAACAAGGATTTGAACCAGCCTTCTCCAACCTGGCACCTTCCAGAGGTGTTAGACTACAACTCTTATCATTCCAACAAGTATGGCCAAGTATTGTTCTTTGTTTTCATAGAAGTGAGCTACTGAAAGCAGTATGCAACTTTTCTGACACCAATTGACTCTTGCACAGAACCTTGGAACTTTAGTCTATTGCTTGGAAGTTCCAGTTCTATTACAAAAGCATGTTCTCCCTTGTGCTGTTAAGAAACAAAGATGAAAATAGTGACAACGTCTTCCAAAATAAGAATAACAAACAAATAAAAATATCCCCGATGTTTATTATGCTCCCAGACCTTTCTCTATGTTCACCACACAGTTAATGGTTTTGAACTCTTGGTTTGAAATTTCTACATTCTTGATCTCCCTAACTAGTTTTAGAGTTCAGAAGATGAGACAACTACTGTTAATGCTAATAAACACATTAAAATGGTATATTCTCCAACATTTCACAAAAGAAAACTAGGACATATGTGACCAAGCACCATCAGAGTGTGGTCAAGATGGCAAAAGTTATTAATGAGCAAAAACACACAAGCTAGGAGATGCTGCAGCAGTTTGCTTTTGCTTGAGTCTACTGGGAAGGGCAAAATTTTGCCCCTCTTCTCCTTTCTCCTCTGCTGAGTTAATTGAATATAAACTACTTTTGCACTTTGAACTCAGTTTGTAGTGCTGGAGTAAGCTGAGGACAAAGGGGGAAGTGAGAGGCGGAGAGAGAAACTGGGACATTTTTAAAGGAGCTGAACAAATGGGACAACAGAGGATTATTTGGGACTGTCCCTGCCAAATCCTGGGACAGTTGGAGGGTATGAAATGGATTTAACACAGGCAATACAGCCAGGAATTTAAGCATGATTTAACATTTCAATTGTACACAGACTAATGCAGGAATAAATTTCAGTGAGATGTACTTTTGAGTAGACATGTATAGGATTGGACTGCTAGGCCCAGAATCAAAGAGAGGAAGTTCCTGTGCAGGATCTACTTATATTCTTTGGGGACTGAAAAGTTAAAGAGCATTTTGTGGCAATACTTTATAGTAACATACTGTAACTTTGCATGAATAACAAACATCCCACGATTTTTGGCCCACAAATATGAAGTTATTTGATAGGATTCAAACAAAGTTAGTAATGCTGTACTTCCATTAAAATCAGTGGGTCAAATTAATTATGACTAAAGACAAAATTCAATCACTTTATAATTTAGTCTTTGCTGTTCCAGATAGCACACCTTCTTTGAATCCAGGCAGATAATTAAATTTAGATGAGGTGGAAGTGATTCATTGCTATAATGGTCCTTTAAAAAAGCTGAGTTTCCTTTTGACAATTATCTTTGTATACCTGTAAGGCAAGGATCTGACTCACACCAGTTTATATTACAATGATTGGTTTTTAAGGTGCCACAAAATGCTTTGTTTTCATTTTTCATTTAAGACATTGAAATTTGAACAACTAATCCAAGCATCCAAATAATTGGAGAGATGATGGTGTAAATTAGTGCCAGGATATTTAGATAATCGCATAAATTTTACTGTGTTCAGTGGGGTTTATTTCAGGTACACACATAGGATTGCAATGTAAATTACATCATTATAGATAAGGACAAGATTGTCATTAGCGTACCTGGCAAAAGGTATGGATCCAAAGTGTGGAGCTAGAACCATGAGGCTAAAGGCACTTTAGACTTCTGAAACAGCTGTTGTTTATCCCTGCCACATGCCAAACTGCATATTATACAAAGGAATTCATATATATATATATATATATATATATGGCAAAAATGGACAGTCAGTCCCACAATTCTCTTGATTGAGCTCAAGCAGTGGTTTGGATCCTGACTATGGCATAAGTCTGGTTGCCAGTCCCTACTAGAGGAGGCCCATTAATTCAGTGGAAGTTACATAATTGTTGACTTATTTGACACTTCATTCAGTGAGTGTATAGTTGGCCCTTTACATTTCTGGGTTAAGGGGTGCAGGACCCCAATGAAAGTGGAAAAATCACAAACATCTCTAGCCCCCCACCAACCATATTTAACACACAGAAAAAGTATGATCTGTGGATTCAGCCCACTACAGATGCCTTTGAGGTGGAGGGGTTCCTTTGCAAGGGAGAAGTGGGCACCTGGCAGGGTTTGCTGCCACCTCCACTGCTGCCCTACACCATTTTTAATAGGGACTTTAAAGCCGTGCCACATGTTTGCAATGCTTGCCATCCCTATTCAAAATGGCATAGGGCAGCAGCGGAGGTGGCAGTAAATAATCTGTGAATAATCAAATCTGCAAAAGTTAGACCTGTAAATGTGGAGGGCTGACTGTACTTTAGTTAGAACTAGCAGTGGCAAGTAAACCTTGGTCTCCTGTGCGTGTCATTGTCTTCCTGTTTTCCTTACCTTGAAAGAGCTTGCTGGTGAGTATAAAATAATGTTGTTAATTAAAATGCTGTGTATTTAGACTACATAGCAGTTAACTGTGCTTATTAGGTTCCGGATGGTACAGAAGCAGACTTTGCAAAGACAGCATTGTTCAGTAGACATCCTGAAATGGCTACCTGGCCACCAGATCATAACTGGTTCTTTGCAAAATTCAACATCACCTATGTCTGGGTCCTGGACTACTTCGGTGGAATCAAGACTGTGACCCCAGAAGAATATTTTAATGCTGTGCCCTAGTAAGTTGTAGTTTTGTTACATTACATTTGATTTTCTTTTGCTGATTTCATGACTCTATAATACTCTACTTAGGGAAAAGGCTTCCATGCTCTGGATATTAATCTCATCAGAACCACTTCTCAAGTAATTAGGCTGCATTCTTTAGTCACTTATGTGGGAACAGTCTCACAGAACTCAGGTGGACTGAGTAGATGCATTTAAAAACAGAACTCAGGGGGACTGAGTAGATGCATTTAGGTTTAAAAAACGTAGCATAATATTACTGTATAGCGTTTGAGCTCCAATAAAGTACTGCATGAATTATTATTTATAGTACTGTCAGTATGTTTTGCAGGTTTTTAATGTGTAAAAATAGTGTTTTTAAATGTAAAATAGTGTTTTTGTTATGTAAAACTGTGTAAAGAAAATGATTAGTGTGTTTTTACAGGGCAGGTTTCTACCCAGTGTGCTCACAATTGATTATTTCATAGGCAGATAGCAGAAAAGCAAATGAAGTAGGGGGCAGGAGCAATAAAGGGGAAATATGCATCATTTCCATTATATATAAGTAGGCTTGTTCCAGTATGGTAGAGGAGAACCTCAGGCTCACAACCCTAATTTGGCTATGTGAGATTCAGGCCTGGCCTTCCCATCCCCTCTACAAGGCCTGCTCCCTCCCAGCTGGCAAAGAGAGCCCCTGTTATCTTACGGACACCTAAGGTATGAAGGGACTCATGGAAGACCCTATTTATAAGAGTTCAACTTTGGCTGGATTATTCCCCTTGTCAAGCTATTTTTTTAAAATTTTGTCCAGTCTTGTCTCTTTTAATTATCTGACGCCATGGAGAGCTACTGTCAGTAGTCTTTTTCAGCTTTACAGTCAGTGATCCTTTTAATCCGAGATGCAGGAGACCAAACTGGGACGTTCTTCATGTAAAAAAGCCTGTGCCACTAAGTTATAATTTTTTGCTGGGCCTGTAAAAGTTTATTTTTTTGGATTACAACTCCCAGAATGCCGCAGCCAGCATGGACATTGTAGTTCCAAAAAGAAACTTCTCCAAACTCTGGGTCCTTCCTTCTACAGAGGCTTGCAGAAAGAGGAATCCAAAGCTTTAGGCTGTCATGTATAAATACCAGTTCTTTTTCTTTTTCCTTCTTTGTAGGAAATGAAGATTTTTTTTGAATGAAATTAAATATCTTCTCTTTCATTATTCACTTTTATAACATGAAAAAAAAGGAATACCGCTGGAATTGAGACAACATTGATGAAAACCAAGTGTGTATATTTCTTTGAAATCCTGATGGACTGCTTATGCTGAGCATACTTCATATAAAAATACCAGGAATCAGTACCAAGAAAATCGAATTCTGTACACCAAAGGGGTTTGGGTTTTTTTGGATGCAAATGTGCATTCTTTGCATAAGTGATTCTGCTTTTAGATTTTGAATTAGCATTAACTCTCTCAGCAAACTTCTACAGAGGAAAATATATTTTAGCATTCCTAAGATGGAGACAGGAAAAAAAAACAATCAGGAGGAGGAGAAGAAAAGCTGGGAACTCCAATACCAACTCTTAAACAATGTGAAGAAACATCCTGAGATCCTCATCAATGTTGTATGTCCTGGTCTTGATCTATAGATTTATGTGTACCATGCTCAAGCTGATCATGTTGACACACATGTGCCTTCAGCCATAGAATGGAAAAGATTACTTTTTTGAACTACAACTCCCAGAATCCAGTTGCTTGGCATGCTAGGAAAAGGGTGGTTTTTGTGAGGTATAGTAAAAAAAACTTAACTTTTCCAAGCTTGAGCCCTAATTGAGCTAGGCCGTCTGGACGTACACTGACCGCAAAACAAACATGGAGAAACTAATGCAAACTAACAGTTTGGTGAAACTGCTCCCACCTGTGTAGAAAACATTGGAACTATTGTATGCCCTTACCAGCTCATGAGTATGTGAGCGCTGAGCTCTCTTTCTGATTGATATCCTCTGAGTATCTCTGCCTGCATGATTTTTTTTTAGTACCAAAAACTTGGATGATGAGGAAAGTTTCTGGGGTGAAGGGTGATAGATAAGGATACAGACCTCAGCCATGTACCAATTTTCCTTTTCAGATTGGACCCTCTCCTCTGCCGCTTCCATTCTTAATTATTAAGAATATTTAAATACGCAGAACTGCTGCAATAATTTCTCCTTTGATTTTGATACAGTATGAGAGAACAACTGGCTTACCCATAAGACCTATGTGCCTTGTTTTCTCTTGTGTTTCAGACTCTCAAAACTGATCTTGAACTTCATGTCAATTCTATTTTGGATCATTATTTTTTAAAAACACTAAATTTTTTTTATTATATCCAAAGTCTGCAATCAGAAGTTGAAGTAGTATACGAACACTGTATTAGGAGGAATCCGGCTAATATTAACTGCAGTTATTGCCAGTACTTATGCAATTTTGCATTGTAATTAAAGCAGATCAGTGGGGAGTTGAATTTCTGAGGGAATATCTTAACAATGCATAACTGAGGTTTGGAGTTGTATACCATTCTAACTATAGCATTCCGCATCACACTGCTTAAAACAGCAGAGCAATGAATCTCCAATGATTATAATAATTTTGAAGTACGTTGAATATATATCATGGTCCCTTCTCATAAGATCTCATAGAAATAACCATAGATTGACATAAAAAACTTCTTAGTGCCACAAGGTTCCTCATGAACTATCATTGACTGTGAGAATGTTTTTGGAAAGTGCCACATAATCAATACTGAGTATTGATTATGAAACTCTAATGACTTACAGAGGGGATTGCTGGGAGCTGGAAAAGATTTTACAGTGCATGTCTGCCATGAAGTAAGCTTCATGTCTGTGGGACTAACTCCTAAGTAAGTGTATGTGAAGTTGCAGCCTTGGCTGGGTTTTGTGTAATCAGAACATGTAAAGGCAAGTTTCAACATTGATATGTATTACTTAAAGACAGTATTGTTTCCTAGTGACTACATTATTGAAGACTTAGGTGTTCTTATCTGATACTCTGAAATTATTCTCACAGAACCATTGGCAATGTGAATCCCATCAAGCTCTTGTCACTTAAATTCAGGAACTGGCTGTATTTGCACTCTGATAGTTCATCATTATTAATAGAAAAGAATTTTAAAAAATTAGTGCCTTTCAGGCTGTCGTTTTGTCACTTTGGCTAAACATGTTAAGTCTCAGACATAAACATGTTTTCTTGGTAGTAAGTGTTACAAATTTACAGAACCAGCTTTTCCTACCTCTGTAGATGACCAAAATGACTTATATATTTTTATCTTGATAAATTAGATAATTGTGTTTGCATATGGAAAATGTAGCTTCCATAATAAATACGTGTGTGTGTGTGTGTGTTTGCCTTTAAGTCGCCTGAACCCATGAATTTTTCACAAGGTTTTCTTAGGAAAGGAATACTCAGAAGTGGTATTGCCAGTTCCTTCCTCTGAAATATAGCCTATGGAAATAAACTATTCTTGAAATTAAGTGTCTCTTGTGTCTTACTATACATATTGTCTCTAATATCAACAGGTGGGAGAGAATAAAAGGATTGTAAAATCTCTGCTCTGTTGTCTGTTATACAAAGAAAGTCATGTTGATCATAGAGTCACCCAACTTGGTGTGTTTTCTGATGGGATGAAAAAGAAGACCAGATTAAGTTTTGGACAGGTCTGTCTGTAGCTCTTGAACAAACACTTCAGATTTCTGTACTTCTGCTCTAAACATTTATCAACTTTGTGTTTATAAACTTCCTTTGCACATAAGTTTTATGTAAGTTTGGCACCAGACAGCACACTTCACCTTTCTTCATAACATTGCTGGGTTTGGCCCATTCTGTATGGAGTTTAGGGCAAAGCAAATTTTCAGGACTGTAGATGTTTTTGTTGTACAGAAGGACCCTGTATCCACTGATTTAGTTATCCACAGGACACAAAACAGCACACCTACCATAGAGTCTTCCTAGAAAATATGTCCTCTCTAGCCATTTTCTACGTCCTCCAAGGCCACTCTATAGTATTTTAAACCTGAAGTACCATTATTTTCAATGGCGTTCACTATTATCCATGGTTTTCGGTATCCACAACCCTCCCAGAACCAATCCCCAGCAGATAAGAGGGTCCTACTGTATTCAGATCAGAAACAAAACCATTAATACCAACCTGGTCAATGTCAGGATATTCTCTAGTGTTTCTATGAAGTTAGTATTTCTAGTATACTTTCCAAATCTTTCTAATGCCAGACATTTTTTAAAAAAAATAAATACTTTCATATTTAATTGTGAGTGAAATTTGATGATAATTGCAATATTAAAAAGAATATGTCTGTAGGAGTGGAGTTTTCTCTAGTTACTGTGTGATCTGTTCCTGATGTTGCCCTGTCTCTTGTGCTAAGTAAGGAAGTTCTTTTATTTAAATCCTGATCAGGAGGATATACAGTAATGTTACTCTTTTCTATCCTAAAAGTAGATTCTTAGTTTCTTATTCTGCTAATTGAGATGGCTAACTGTGGTAGAGGGGATAGATCAGGAAAAGACAACCTCACAAACAGAATAAGCAGAGTTAATTTCCCCTATGAGGCCATAGTTAGAAGAGTTTTACTAGTTTCAAGCATTGGATTTGCTGATCTACTATGGTTAGTGAGTGCGGGTACTAAAAGCAGAGCTCATTGAAGAAATATGGGGCATCAATTCAATAAAATCAACAAATGAATGAAAGAATGAAAATTGGGTGAGTGGCTGCTTTCTCTGTTCCCTATTCAGGCAGGCTTTGTTAATAATCTTCCTTTCCTCTGTCCCTTCTCATGCCTTTAGAACTCCACTTATTTTGTCGGTTGGAACCATATTTCCTATTCTGGGGAAGATTATGCAACTGTATCACAACCTTAAGTCAATTAAAAAATGTATGGCGTTTGTTGATAATGTAAATATGCCTGCCAGTGCTTGTTAAGGGGAAGCAGAGTTGGAGGGTATGGGGAGATGGCAATATAGATTAACAAATAATGTGTCTTGAGACTCCCTGAAACAACATCTCAGGATCGGCCAAATTGATCACCAACAATGGTCCGCCCTGGCCTCACATTGGGAGGCATGGAGACACACTATCCACAATGCTGCAGCCTTATTTGAGAACTCACGCCAAACAAGTCTTGAAGAGAAACGACAACGCAGAAAGAATCACAACCTGGAAACATCACCCAAGGAGACCTTCTGCTGTGCTTTCTGCAACCGGACTTGTTTATCTTGGATTGGCCTTTTTAGTCATCAGCGTGCTTGCAGAAAGCAGGGATGAGTCCTTCCTGAATCTTCGTTTGTGAAGAAAAGCCAGAGAAATATGCCTGCCAGTGCTTGTTGAGGGGAAGCAGAGTTGGAGGGTATGGGGAGATGGCAATATAAATTTACAAATAATGTGTCTTGAGATGTGTAACTGTAATACCAGCTTTGACCAGAAGAGGGTGCCATGTACTATAGAATTTTTGTTGTGCAGAATGCCATTTTTAACCTTTCATTTAAACCTTGGCATATATTATAAAAGAACAGTAGGAATCTGAGGTTCTTGGGACCTAACACAGTAATGTTTGGATACTAAACTTGTATTGCTATTATTCTTTGTTTCAACTATTGAAAAAATCATCTTAATTTTACATTTCTGAGATGTAATGCTATGGAAATGAATGTATCTTTGTGCCCTTAGACTTTCCAAATCTCATAAAGGTGTCACATTTACACGGCAGATTTTTTTTTTTTAAGTATTCTGTGGTCATGGTCACATTATGGTTTGTTCATGAATAAATTTGGGCATGGCATTGTACTAACCTGGTACCTGCCAACCATGTAGGTCATTACAGTTTGTGGTTACCAGGTATTTAAAGAGGCCTGGCAAGGGGCTTTTAAAGCTGGGGAAATTCCCATTGAGGTGTCCAGATGATTTTGGATGGCAACATTTATAATGTTCCAGGAGCAAAGTAGGTTGGTCAGCTGTAAAACAGAGAAACAGCTGGACCTGAACTTATGCTTTTAACAGCAATATAATTTGGAGAAATCAGAGGGTGAAGCTTTTCACTACAAAGCACACCTGTGGGGCCTATAGAGAAGTTGGCACCTCTAGAGTAAAGTCTGCCCCCAAAGTGAACATAACAGGGTCTCTATTGTCCAAAAGGGAATACAGTTAGTACTCCACATTCACAAAAGTGGAAAAACCATGAATATCTCTAACCCCCCCCCCAAAAAAAACCTCCCATATGTAACACACACACAAAGTGCAGCCTGTGGATTCAATCTACCATGGATGCCCTTGAGGCAGTGGGGTTCTTTTGCAAGGCAGAAGTGGGGCTTACTGTTGCCCAATCCCATTTTTATTAGGGACTTACAAGCCTCGCTGTGGGTTCGCATTTTCTCTCAGTCTCACAAGGCTTGTTGTCTCTATTAAAAACGGGATAGGGTAGCAGCGGAGGCAGCAGCAAATAATTTGCAAATAATCAAATCCAAAATCAAAACGTTAAACCCACAATTCGGGACGGTTGACTGTAGAGACATTTAAGCTAATGGGTGTTGTTTGTCATTAACGAATCTGACAGCTCAATTAAAATACAGAGCATATATTTTATATATGTCACATAGAGGCTTTTTGTATCTTCTGAACTGTAATGTGAACCACAGGTTTGCCATAGTTACATTTTTGACTCCATCTATTACTATCCATTGTTTGAAATTTTAAGAAAAGCCTGACAATTCAGGAATTTTGTAATGTGGGCATTAGCCACTGGATACTCAGCCAGAGACTATGCATGTGGATTTGGTAGCACATTCCATAGAATCAGTGGAATTTTCCCTCTGGTAAGGGTGTGTGATACTGCATCTTGAGATAACAGTGATCTTCATAGAAATTGCATACTTGAACAACTTCTACCCTATTATTCAGGATCTAAGTGTGGTATAGTGGTTTGAGTGTTGGACTATGACTCTGGAGACCAGGGTTTGAATCCTCCCTCAGATATGGGAAACTCACTGGGTGAACTTGGGCAAATTACACTCTCTCAGTCTCCGAGGAAGGCAAAGGCACACACCCCTGTGAACAAATCTTGCCAAGAAAATCCCATGATAGGTTGCCTTAGGATGGTCATAAGTCAGAAACAACTTGAAAGCACACAACAACATGGTGAAATCCTCCTGTTTAGGATTCCAGCCACATTTCAACTCATAAGAAACTCTATTCCAGACACACCTGGTTTTCTGTGCCCCTCTGCACCAACAATTGCCATTCTGTCCATAATCAGCATGCTCTGTCCTGATAGGATTGCTTTAAAGTCCACTCCCTCACCTTAAAAGCTATTTGCTATAGATTTTGTGTAATTCTGCAAACCTTGAGGTTTATATAGATCTTCTGATACCTCCCTAGTCATGTTTTGTAGGTTACATAAGGAGTGGCACTGAGAGAACTGAGCTTTTTACTATTTACAAGTATTTTGTGTTTAACAAGGATAAGCTTTAGAAGCTACAGACTGCTGGCTGACAGCTGATCTGATTTGCAGCTTCCGGGGTGGAAGGCTAGGACTGCAGGCATGTACTGAATTTTAGCTTATACTCAAGTATGACATCTCTTGTGGGACGTTTGTTCTATTTTAAATCCATGGGGTTCCTTCAGGTGGTACCTTGAAAACAGTACCTTTCTTGTGTGTGAGAATTACCATTTTTGCTATACAGTTGGACCCCTGTATCCAATATCTACAGTTTTAGTTATCCATGGGACACAAAATAGGGACACATACCATAGAGCTGCGTCCTCTCTAGGCATCTTCCAGGTCCTCCAACACAACTCTGTGGAATGTTTTTACTTAAAGTCCTTTATTTTAATAGTATTTCATGTTATCCACGCTTTCCAGTATCCATGGTAAGTCTGGGAACCGAACCCCCTGCGGATATGGGGGTCTGACTGTACAACCATCTGCATTCGTTTCTGAATGTCAGAAACAGGATGCATGGTGACAGAATTTCAACAATAAACAGCCATAATATATTGATGTAAAACCCCAAATGAGACCATTGTAACAGCTTGGGAAAGTTATTTTTTATAGACTACAGTTGCCTGACTCCTATATGATTCAAGGAGTTGCAGGCCCAGAAGTAATTTTTAAAAGCTGTGCATATGAGTACTTGCTACCCTGTCCCAGGACTATTGTTATTATATTTAGATTGCTTTGCATTGGTGATGAAAAGGAGATTATTCCAAGTCCTGGCAGAGATGTCTTTCAGTGCTTCTGGAGCAAATCCCATGTTCCTGCTAGGCTGATAGTGGACTGTGACTGGCCACTTAGTAACTATTGATTTAATTACAGCTGCTGTAATGATTAACTAATTCTAAAGCTATTGTTTAGGTTTTCAGACTTAGCAAAATAGCAGAACTAACCAAGATTCTTAAACTAGAGCATATCTAATTTGAGCAGTTACTAGGGCCCTTGCATTGACCATCCTTATTATCACAAGCTACCTTTTGCCTGCATGAATTAAAACTGCCATCGCATTTGCTAAGGAGACATTCCCAGTGAACTCTGTGTAACTTAATTCTGAGTAGAAATGCATTGTTTTTGAGAGCTCATCCAAAGATGGATAAAGTGGTGGTACAGGAAAATGACAGCATTCAAGCATTCATATTTTAAATGACAGCAGTCAAGAGTATTAAAGGAACATGCAACGTTTATTTCAAAACCTATAGGCTGAAGGCAAGGGAAAAGGGAGGGGGGGAAAGGAGCCAAGCAACTTACAACCAATCAGCTTGATGTCAATACCAGGAAAGCTTCTAGTAAATCATTGGTAACTAGTCAGTCTGTAATAGGAGGCTGCAATTTAGGACTGCCCACCCAAATATCTCCCCACTGATCTTTTAGCTGCCACAGTGCCCAATCCTACAGGGCCATTTATTGGCCAGTAGAAGGGGGAAGGCAAAGAAGTGTCCAGCTTTGTTCCTGTAGCTGGACACACAGATATAATGTCACCTGTAGTGCTGTGGATAATAATGAAAGTTTGAAAGGTATTACAAGTGAATGATAAAATATTGATAAAAATAAAGATAATAAAGACAAAGTAGAATATTTAAGGAGAATATGGGAGGAAGATTTGAAACAAAAAATTGGAGATCATGAATGGGATAAGATTTGGAAACAAAGACAACTAAAAATATGTCAATATGGATAAAAGAAAATTACTATAAAATAATATGGAGATGGTATTTGACACCAGCAAGATTGCATAATATAGACAAGAATAACTCTAAATATTGTTGGAGAGGTTGTCAAGAAATAGGTACATATATGCATATGTGGTGGAATTGTAAATTTGTACAGCAGTTTTGGGAAATGGTCTTTATAGAGATAGAGAATATTTTGAATATAAATATAGAAAGAAAACTGAGCATAGTATAGCATTGTTATCAATTTATAATGGAGAGAATGGGAACCAAGCAGAAAAGGATTTAATAACAAATTTATTAATGGCAGCAAGATCAATTATAGCAAGACATTGGAAAATGCAAATAAATGTACAAGTGGAGGAGTGGTATAAAGAAGTTTGGAAAATGGCAATAAATGATAAGTTAACATGTAGAATTAAAGTAAGAAGAGGAATTTTGAAAGAAAGTGATTTTGATAAAATTTGGAAAGTATTTGTTAAAAAAAGTATTACAGACAAAAGATGGGAGGTTACCTCCAAGAGAAGAAATGAGATTCTGGAAAATTAGGTAAGGGACAATGGCTCCGGTGAAGGAGAGCACTGTGGTGAGAGGGGGGATAGGGGAATTAATATTCTTGAAAAGAATCATAGTAAAGAATTTACGTTAACTTTTGAAATTAGTTAATAGAGATATTGTGATGCTTATGGTAATATTATGTGTTTTACTAAATAAATATTGATTGGATATTATAATGTATGGTTATAATTTTAATTTAAAAAATTTAAAAATGAAAAAAAGGACACATACCAAAGAGTCATGCTGGAAAATGCCTAGAGAGGTGTCCTCTCTAGGAATTGCTAGGTCCTCCAATGCAACTCTACGGTTTGCTTATACTGGAAGTCCTTTATTTTAATAGGGTCTGCTATTATCTGCAGTTTCACTTATAAATGGTAAGCCCAGGAATGTATCCTCCACAGATATGGGGAGCGACCTGTACCTGTAAGAAAGATCCAGAAGTCTTAGTAGACCACAAGTTAAACACAAGTCAACAGTGTGATGCACATCAAACAAGAAAAGCCAATGAAATTCTAGACTGTATCAACAGAACTATAGTGTCTAGATCAAGGGAAGTAATACTACCATTCTGTTCTGCTTTAGTCAGATCTTACCTGAAGTACTATGTTTGGTTTTGGGTGCCATGGTTTAAGAAGAATATAGACAAACTGGAATGTGTCCAGAGGAGGGTGATCAAGAATCTGAAAATAAACTCCATGAGGAATGACTGAGGGAGTTAAGTGTGTCTAGCCTGGAGAAGGAAATACCAAGGAGGGTACAGTAGCCATCTCCAAATATCTGAAGGGCTGTCACATAAAAAATAATGTTCCAGAGAATGAACCCAAACCAATAGATTCAGTTTACAAGAAAGAAATTTTTTATGACACCAGGAATCCAACATGCTGCTGAGAGCATAAGACTTACTGTTCCTAACTAAATATGGGCTTTAAATTAGGATACTAGTTGTTTATGGGCCCCTTGTGGTAATAATAAAAACTGTAAATCTTAGCAACAAATGTAAACTAAGAATAGGTTGGTGAGAGCAGCTAAACTGAACATTCTTTACAATCCAGGTGGGATTGCTTGTCTGGCAATGGGAGGAAAAAGCAGATGAGCCAAAAGGGATTTGGTCTAAAGTAGTAGACTTGGCAGCGCTGGCTCTATTGTTACAGTGAGGCAGCTGCCTCAGGCAGCACATTTTGGGTATCATGAAATGGAAGCCAGTAGTTAATTATTTATTATTGTGTGTTTTTACTGGAAGGGAAAGGAAGAGTTGTTTGTGGGATTTTCTGCCTGATATGCCCAAATAACTAGGCTGGCTTTGGGTACACAATACCTCAACGTGGATTGGTAGGTAGGGGGTACCATTGCTGCTCTGCTCTGTCTTGGGCCAACTGTGAGATTTGGACTGTGCCACATGGTATTGTCCTGGTAGTCAGTGGCCATAGAGAGCATGATTCATTTTGCTGGACCCTGGTAACACTTTCCACCTGAACATCATCTTTGTCACCTCTCTGACCACTCTAAGCATCCATCCATTTTTCTTTCATTCAGCCATGCCTTCAATGCAATTTTCAGATTTCTTTCATGGTAGGCAGGTGGACAGGCTCATTTTGTGGCAAGAGAATAAAAAGAGGATAAATCTTTTAGAAAACACTGGATGATCCAAGGAGATGTTTGTGTGAGATGTTGTGTTTATTGATGGATTGATTTTCTCTATCAACAAAAATTAGGATGTGACCCTTGAGTTATCTCCTCACACCAGGTGCCTTCTAATCACCACCTTGGAAGGTGAGCTCTTTGGTTCTGTGGAACACGGTAGGTGCTTCTTAGCAACAGATCTCTGTATAATGCAATTTCAGCCCCTGCAACTTAAAATGGAGCCTGAGAGACCATTTTAAAATGACGGGGCCTGGCAACAATAAGTGTTAGTCTTAGAATGCTAGTATATGTATAATCCCTTCTTAAATTGTTAAGTGCCACTTGAACAGGAGTATAATGAACAGGTGACTAAACTAATAGTCTGTAGAGACACTGTGGTCTCCTTCTAGGGCATGTATGCTTGTAAGCACGTGTGTGTCTTCTTCACTTCTCTCACTGAATAGGCTATCACAAAATAACGAGGCAGGCGGCTATTAGGCACGCGGTGTGTCTCAAATAGCCACAGTTTGTTCACAAAATAGGAGCAAATGTAGCGTAGATGTATTTGCCGTCAGGAGAGATGGTGGTAAAATATACAGCCAAGGACTCCTGTTTTGTTTTATTTTATTTTTGCTCTCTGGGTCTTGGTCAATGTGCAGGGTGGGGGAGAGATAATCCCCTTGGAATGCAGCAATTAATATCTATTTGCTAGCAATTGGTGCATTTCCAGGAGATTAGCACAGTGGAACCCAATTATACCCAAGTGAAATTTCACTGTAAGAGGGAGACATACATTGTAGAACCGTAAAGCCATTTGATTCTCTTAAATTTTCTCAGTATAAATCATGGGTTTGTACACTGTGGATGCGGTTGTTCTCCTTTTCTGCACAACAAATCAGCTTTGTATCCCACTGAGGGTTACCAACTTGCTCACTGTATGGAGCAGCTTGCTGTTTAGTACCTATTATCTTTGTGTGAACATCTCTAAAAGCGGCTTTAAGTATTAGCTTTGATTTTCCTCCCTGGGACTAAAATATGATCATTTTTGACTAAGCATGAGCCAGGCTCTGCAGGAGACTTTCAGAGAGTGCATTCCCCCAAGTTTTACACATCTCCTCCTCCTGCTCACAGGTGACAAAGTTATTCATTTTGCCTGCCAGTCCTATTTGTATTAAGTGGTCTCAGGAGAGTCGCTGCATAGACAATCGGCTTGTTCTGAGCAGCAGTTTGTGAGCGATGATTATGGATAAGCTGTCTGCAGTAACAATACGCGAGTTATTTATAACGGCAACCTGTTTCTGATGTAGGTTTGTTTTTTAGGGTTAATTTATTTCCTGTTAAGACTTCAGACACTGTGGTTGCTGTAACTCTAGGCAAGCTTTCTACACAGAGGTGAAACATTAAATAGCTGCTTCTGAAGATGAGTTAGCTTCCTATGTTGTGAGAAACAATGTCAGGAGTACTTGTGTATATCCTCTGTACCTATTCATTACTGCTGCTGCTTTTTTCCCCCTTCACCCTTTGTACAGTGGGCCCTTGGTATCTGCTGGGGTTTGGTTCCAGGATACCCCGTGGATACCAAAATCCATGGATGCTCAAATCCCATTACTACAACGACATAGTAAAATAGTGTACCTTATATATGTGATGACTCCGCCAATCTTCACACGCTGAGACAATTGCCATTAAACAGAAATGGTTTATTGAGCAGGAATGGTAATGTTCAGGTACATGTCAAAGACAATTCTGAGGCAGAGTCCAAAACGTATGGAATAAAAGGACAGTTAGTTTTCAGTTACATGCACACCTGCATCACTAACAAGGGAGCATTCCGTTGCATTGCTTCCCTCAACCTTTCCCAAAACATAATTGCTTACATGACCTTGGACGTCTAGCAGTGATGGCACAACCTAAAACAGTTTCTACAGCATGACCAACCTTCCAGAGAGCTACATCTAATCCCAGCATGCCTCCTGCTCATGCCCTGGCATGCTGGCTAGGCCTAACAGACAATACACACTCAAGCTAACTGGCTATACAATACCCATGCCAGGATCCTGACAATATAAAATGGCAAATATCACAGTTTGCTTTTGGGGTGGGGAATTGGAATATTTTCAAGCTGTGGATGGTTGAATCTGGGGATATGGAGGGCCAACTGTATATCCATTACAGATGTGCATTAAATTTGTGCTTGGATTTTACAGGTCTATTGTACCTGTTTTGATCAGCACAATACAGCTGAAGGTGCAGCTTCCCTAGCAAGTGAACTTCTACAATGCCAAAATGTGAAAAATTGAAAGAAAGAAATTTAGGGTAGATAAAGACAAAGATTTTAAAATTGAAAATAAAGATTTCAAAATCTGACAGGCCTTAATATTTTGTTTAATTTATCAGAGCTTTGCTATACTTTATAGAGCTATGCCGTTTTGAAGCTAAGGGCATTGATGGAAACATAAGTACAGTCCTACTGAAATCAAAGGAAGTATTTTTGTGTAAACATGAGCTTACAGAATCAAATATTCATGCAGATTTGTTTGCCTTTTCTATATTCTATATGGCTTTTTTGGTCTTTGTATTCATAATAATATGGAATAGAATATTTTGTCACACTGTGGGTGAGTTCCTTTTGAAAAATTAATTTTAGAAACGTTATGAGTAATTTTAATCAAGTTTATGTCTTCAGCTGTGCCCTCTTCCATTCACCTCATGAGTAATCTCTTTGAATGCTTGTGTAAATTAAGTACTTTTTTCAAATTGCACAATTAACACCATTTAATGGATTTCTCACACTCATTCCTTCTGCCATAAAATTATGTACTTCCTTCAAATTACAGAGTTAACACAATGTGTAAGTAAATTAAGTATTTTCTGCAAATTGTCTCAGCGTGTTAAGTATTTTCTGCAAATAACACCATTTAATGGATTTCCCATATTCATTTCCTACTGCTATATCTTCAAGTAGTTCTGTACTGACACCTACTCATGGAAAATAAGAATTACAACTTCAGTATAATGTGAAAGAAAAATACCAATGCATTATCAAAAAGAAGAGGTGCATAAGATTAGAGTTTGAAGCTTATACAAGGTATGACCACAGAAAGAGGTATGCAAATTTTACCTCAGTGGTTGCTAGAAAAATAGCTTCAGGTGGTGAGTATGCTGTATGCCGTTTAAGGATACATTCTCAGTTCAGTGTATACTGA
The DNA here is from genome assembly GCA_030847615.1 of Gambelia wislizenii. Taxonomy (NCBI): domain Eukaryota; kingdom Metazoa; phylum Chordata; class Lepidosauria; order Squamata; family Crotaphytidae; genus Gambelia; species Gambelia wislizenii. The sequence goes on along the minus strand of JAUMIR010000003.1, from coordinate 310,339,114 downwards.
GCTAACATAGGCTGGGGAAGTCTTTGCCTCTCCAGATATGATGGCCTACAACTGCCATCAGTGCCACCCAGTATGGCTAGTGATTGGGGATTGTGGGAATTGTAGGTGAAAACATCTGAAGGCAAAATGTGTCTTATCTAGATCCCAGACGAAACATAAGGATTGCCTCAATTGCATCCTAAATGTACTGGCATACACATTTAGATTAATTCCAATACTGTGGTAAAACTTGAGTAACAAATCTGCAATAGGTAATGGGAACCTACACCAAACTGTTAATATGAATAGTTCTGAATGAAATATTTGTGGGAACATATTTTTCCTAGAGACCTAGAAGACTGTCTAATACAAAAGTAAGGGAATTGCTGGTCTGTGGGTGTAATTTGACCTACTTGGCTTCCGAATTCATTTCAGAGAGATTTGCACAATCTTCTTCTTAAAGCCCTGGAGGAAGACAAGGGAAAGGTGGGGAACATCCATGGTGGGATCTGACTTCACTCCTAGCTTTCTCTATGTGGTGGAAAAGGTCAGGCTCAGCTGGCTCTTGAAATACTAACTTCATTTCCTGCTTACTGTGCCAACATGGGCCTAATAGGCCTTCTTGATTATGTGTCTCCTAAGGAGCAAAAACTTCCCAAGAAAGTTGTTTCCTTCCTTCCATTAGGTCTATCAGTACTATTGCCAACTAAAAGCTTCACCACTGGAGCATAGGAGGAAATCTACTTCTCTACTTCTTCAGTTACTGGAAGACTAAATGAAGGGAGAGGTCCATGTTGAGCAGCAGTATCTTTGCTATTGCAGGGGAACCCAGACAAAAGTGTGGGAAGTTTCCTTCCTCTCCCCTGAAGAAACCACATCTTCTATCTAATTTTTGACTAATGGAACAGTCTGTAGTCTCACAGAACAATCTCATGTTCTTACAGCCTCCTCTGAAGTAGGGACAGTGAGGGATATGTTGGTATAATAGCTCTGGATTCCAGTGTGTGTCTCTTTATTTAACTGTCCAGTCTATGTACCCCCTTTCCCCTCACATCACTGATGGAGGACAGGATCCAAGGTTGAAAAGTCAGTTGAAAAGATTAATGCTAAGAGCGCAAAGAAAAGACAAATTTAGGACAGGAGCAAGCTCCGCATTCTACCCCATCACTGTGTGGAATGTTCTGCAGAAGATGCTTCCAAATGAAAACTACTTTGATTATAGCAAAAGTAGCTATTATGTGTGAATACATCCAGTGCAAGTACCTTATGGTATATCTGTCTGCAGAAGCTCAACCTGCATCAGTCAAATTAGCTCTCTTTTAGATGGGTTTCTGTCAACAACAAGTGCACCTTAGTTCCTCTTAATGTTGTTAAATTCCCCCTGTAAGCCAGATCAAACTCCGTTTAGCATTTGATAACCTACATCAGATCATTTCCTTTGGAATAGTTACATTGTAAATAGATGTCATCATTTGGTGTGGCAGAAAGGAAAATGTGAGGACATCTCGCTTCTATGCAGCAGAAGGATAGGTAGCTTTGCCAAATGGCCTTTATTTTCAGGGATGCCACTTATTTTGAATCATTTTTACCTTCTCCAGTCTCATTGAACATAGCTGACGTGCTTCGTTTCAAACACCACTGCAGATCAAGTCCTTGACATCTTGATCTGGTAGCTGATCTAATTTTTGGAGAAGCTGCACCTCATGAAATTTTCCTCTTCTACTCAGTTATCAAAGGTACAGGATGCTGTCCTGCCGTGAATTGTGCAGCCCTATTATTTCAACTTTTTTGAGTTGGAAATGAAGTTCTGTTCAGAATGGCAGATCAAGAAGACAATAAAAATTCTCTTTTAATCCTGCAGAGAGAGCCCGCTGTTCCCATCATGACCTTCCCAATAGCGGGAAAAACTATTGTCTCATATGAAACATGTACCTCCAGGAGCCAGCTACTAATAATTTGGCTCTTGTGGCCTAACACTTTTTATTACAACTATAAGTCAATGGAACTTGCTCCTAAACATGGACAGATCCAATATGAGATACAACCGCTGTGCCTTTAATATCTCAGGAAAGTGAGAATGTGGAATCAGACAATATTCTGTGTATTAGATTTTTTAAAGTACATATAGCAGGGCAGCTCACAAGCCAGTAATTGTGAAATGAATAATAAACTTTATAAACTCAAGCTCTAAATAAATACGTAATGTATAAAATATAAAACAGACACATTTTATGGATGATCCGTCCCCCCCCCCCGCCAGCTTTTAAGCCACATTTTAAAGTGTTTGTTACCCGTTTACCATTGTTACACTTTTCTCCTTTCTTACCAATGTGAAATCCCGCTTCTGGCCATCTTTACTCCTACCTTGATGCATGATGATCTTTAGTGCAATGCCTTAGACTTTAGCTGCTGATGCAATTAGTTCAGGTTCCTGTAACTGAACATCTTTCTCTGTATATTTCTTTGTCTCTATTGTTTACTGGCAGTGCAGTTAGACAATGTTAGAATCATAGAGTTGGAAGAGACCACAAGGACCATCCAGACCAGCAGGAGAGCTCTCCCAACAGAGCCTCAGAAATTAATTATCTTATTATGCTGTTGCTGCTGTTTAGGGGATAAAATGTTTAGGGCAATATGTATTATTGTTGCATTATTGTTGGGAGCTCTCCTCATTCTGCAGAGTGAGGCCCTATTCAATATCCTGCTTTTCTCCTGGCACAAGAACCAAGGTGGCTGACCACAAATTGGGTAACACAAACTGCACCTAAAATCTTTTTAAAGCAAAAAGTTAAAAACAATTAAAGAAACAATTCTGTTAAAAGCATACAGTACAAACAATTCAAACACATTTAAAACATAGCTTAAAAGATATTTAAATGTTTTTAAACAGTTTGAACTTTGTGCTCTTAACAGAATAAAAGAGATTTTTTTTTAAAGACTCAGCATGGCACTACCATTCTGTGGTTGGTGGGATTGCATGCCCCTGTGAGGCAAGAGGCTGTGCTGACAGTAACAGTGCCGCTGTTAAGGTTTCCCTTGTCAGACAGGCTTTTGCTGAGGAAAAAGACTAAATATGGCAAACAGCTACTGGGCAGCAGCAGTAGCGTGTGTGTGTGTGGGGGGGGGTAATACTGGTGGAGGATCTTTCAGAGACAGCAGCAGTGGCATCATAGCTTACACTCATTAGTACTGCGCAGAAGAAGCCAATGGTCAACCATAAGACAGTCCAAAATGAGGGTTGCCAGAAGCTGAAGTTGACTTGACAGCAGTTAACAACAACAATCAAAGCCCAGCACAACCCATTACATGACCCTTCTACATATGAGGTAAAAGCCAAAGGCCTGCCTAAATACAAAGGTCTTCGCCTGCTGGTGGAAAAAGAACAAAGGGGGGGGGGCAACAGAAACTCCTGTGAGAGGGAATTCCACTGCTTCTGGAGCTGCCACTGAGAAAGCTCTCTGCCCAAAGCCCTGTCCTGACAGTCTCACTGCCTTTTTGTCTTCTGTGTGGTGCTTTCCATGAGTCAAGTTTAAAGCTATACACTCTTTAGGGCAGGGCTCTGTTCTTTTTGTTGCAGTACAGCATGGCTGCACATGGATCAGAGCTCATTTTTTTTTAAAAAAAGAAAAATCATTCCTAATACTTCTAGCTGTGTGCTACACCTTCTGTTCTGATATCCCTAAGCTATTCTGCTGTCTTCAGCTGTGGCGGAGGATGTTTTTCCTTTACCAATCTTGAAGAGAAATTCAGCTAGTGTTAAAGCTGGCTTGTGACTGTGGAATGGGAAGCGGTACCTTCTTGTTCTTCATTTCAAGCTGCAAAATGTCCATAGAATGGAGCATACTGTGTGTATAGAAAGTGCTGTAGGTGCTCTCTGTTACATTACCCACTATATAATTTGCACTAGGGTCAATATGCCCCTATTTGTCACCTTAAGCTTTATTACTTTTCGTCATTTTTCTAGTGTAGCAGTTGATGCAGTTTTCAATATGCACAAGTTTTACAGATCGAGGGTATGGCTGCCTTGTCCAGCTAGCAGTCTATCTTGACATCTGTGTAAGCAGCTGGTACTTTGTACCACCTCAAGAAGCCAACATCCTTCATGGGATCTGTAAACCAGACAAGCTTGAACATGCAGTTCCTTAATTCAACATCCTGAATTTATGGTTTTGTGTGTAAAAGCAAACTCCAGAGAAAACTGCAAGTTTTCTAAAAACCCAGATTAAGTGGGTATTCCCCGAGTCTGGCATGAGTAGGGCCATACATTGTGTGTTACTATTGCACCAGATTTAGGGGAAAGGCCACATGTCATGTGGGATTATCAGGCATGCTTCGGGGGTGGTGGTGGTGGTTTTCCGCTGGTGTAGACAAGCCCATAGTGATAGTACTAAGGCTCACCTGTGATTATAAGCATGCACCCCACTTCATTATGGTGGGATGTTTAAGAGGTGCAACACTCACCCAGGATTCAGTTTCCTTTGAAGAAGGTCATTGGAGGTGTTTGATGTTTCTTGAATATAAAGTTTATTTACAAATATATACAGGCCAAGCATTTCATCACAACATCAACACTTCAGCAGATTCTCACTCTTTGTCAATTGTCCAGAGCAGGGCAGAGGTGGGAATTGTGCTTATTCTAAAGGGCCCTGAAGTCTTTTATCAAGCACTGTGAACCTCTGCCTAGAATTACCTCTGGGGAGGCTTTTAGATGTTGCCCTGTTTTTATTTCATCTGTGTCTCCAAGCTACCAAATGATTTAACTTTAAAATAACAAGTGTTCAAGTGATACATTAGGCAGAGCTTCCTCTCCCTTTCTCATTTCCACAAGAGGTGGTGACCTTACTTGTGATAATGCAACTCTGGTCCCTGAGCGCTCAGCTGGCCACATCCCACAATGGAGAGAAAGTTTTGTTTTTCTGTGAAAGAGCAGCATACAGCAAGCTTCACTGTTTAACAGCAGCTCTGTGATGGGAGAAGACGCAATCATGGGAATTCCTTGACACCTTGTATTCTCTAAGGACAGAGAATATTTTCAACTTCTCATTTACATGTAGAAGTTCATACTGGGCAGGTTTATGCTACATTGACTGCTTTTTCTGTGATGAGTAATGGTTGTTTTTCTCCTAGCTGTCCACTGATGTTTCACAAGGGACAGTTTAAAATGTACATATATTTGAATGAATTGCTGTGCAAATGAGCTGTGACAGATTTTTCCTCACCTCAAGAAGTGGCTATTCTATTTGCACCTGTCAATTGTCTTAAATGCATTCATGTTAAAAAAAAACAAAAAATATTAATGCATAGAACAGATGGTGAGCTCAAAAGTAAAGTAGAAGGAAGTGGAGCAGTTAATCAGGGCTGTTTAAATCAGTGCTGGCCTATGACATGGTGCTGCCTGAGAGTTCAAATGTTGCCTCTCCTCATTACTAAGAACAACACTTTAAAACAGGGGCAAGAAATGTATGTTCCTTAAGAAATTGCTTGGTAACAACTCCCATTACCTCTAGCCAGATAGAGGATGGCAAGGGATGATGGGAAGAGCTGTACCCTGCAACTTCTGAGCAGTAGTTCCAACCTCTGTGTTATCCGAATTACCGGTGGTTCATGGGAATCCCACTCACATCAGATATTAATATGGGGAATTTTAATTAACTCAATATGGCAGTGAGAGGCTGGGTAACTACGGGATATTTTGACCTATGTGTACTGATGCTAACTGAAGAGACTCACAACCAGGAAATAAAAATGGTTTTTATTGAAAGATAATCTCAGAAGCATTCACACCAACACTCAGACTTCAAGCAATCACACAAGGCTATTGAAGAAAGTAGGAAGTATTGGGATAGAGGAGTAGAGTTTGGGATGATGGGCTATACTATACCTGTCCAAAAAGCAGAGGTTTGTGCAGAGAAGTAGTACAGCTATGTGTGCCGGGTGACATAGCAAACCAGCAGAGTGACAGTCTCTGGGAAACTGAGCACACTTTGGTGGTATTTTGGAATGATATTTAACTCAATATCCCCCCTGAAGCAGTACTTCCAGGTACGTCCAGAGAATTAGCACATTTCCACCCAAGCTCACTGTCCGGGGGGGGGGGCATCATTACTACCTGGCATGTCTTTTGAGAATTTGGAAAGACCTCTTCATTAGGTTTTGAGCAAACCTTCACTCAGTCTGTTTCTGGGGGAGTCCAGGTCTACTGCTAACTTTGTGAAGCATCAATAAATAAGCAAATTTATGAAATATAGCCAATTGATGAATTATTGGAAGGGTGGAGGTATCAGGGCAGGTAACATCTGAGTTCCCAGGAGCTGTTTGATTACAGTTCCTAGAATGTCACATGATTGGCCATGCTGGCTGGGTCTTCTGGGAATGAAGTCCATCCACATATAGGACTCCAAGGCTAGGAACCATTGAGGCAGAGGGGGGCATCTGGTCCAAATATCTGCTTTAAAAAGTATGCACCCTATTCTTTCCTCTTCGTGGCAGACCTGGTTGAATTCATCTGGTTGAAAAATTCCTTCAAAATGCTCCCTCTACACAGTCTTTGACCACAACCTGACCTATGGTAAGGCATGCTAAATCCTTTGACATAATGTGGTTCAACCCTATTTCTGGGTTGAACTGTGCTTAACGATTCCCCTCCCACCACTATAAATATATTAAAAACAAAATGGTTGTTAAGTTTTGTACTGAGAAAAATCTTGTAGACAGAGAATGTTCCTCTTCGGACAACCAAAGATAGTTACTGCTTCCAGGCTGCTTTGAAGCTAGCCATCTTTCATTGCAGGTTCCCCCATGCCATTGGGATGTTCAAGGAGACCTACTGTAATGATTTCAAGTGAATTAGCATAACAATTGTTCAGTAGTATATAGCTTCCTCCACAAATGTTCCACAATTAACTGCTGGAGAAAGTGCACAGTCAGTGCTAATTTATCACAGCCCCATGCATAATAGGCTGATATTATTCAGTGTTTTAAGAGTATAAGCTATAGTCTGGAAGTCCATTGTTGAAATCCATTTTATTCCAGTCTCAGCTTCTTATCTGCAAGACAAAGCTAATAGTACTAGCTTCCTTTTGCTTTCATAAAGACTACTTGGATAATGCATGTGGAGTGATTTGACATGTGTGGCATAATTCTGAGTGTTATTAAGAGGGTTGCAATAAGGCTGTGATGTGACTTCAGAGAAGATCTGTAATGGTTGATCCATAAGTCTGTCAATTAAATAACGAGACTGAGTTTCTATCTTTCAGACAAATCAGGGAGAGCTGTGAATGCTTGAGTGGTGACCTTGAACATATCTGAACCTGAATGACAAACATCAACACTTTCGGCCATTCAGTTAATTGTCAGTCATTGTTTAAAGCAGCTGTGCTGTCTGTTGTGTGCTGGAAAAATACTAAGTTTAAAAGTCGAGCAATGTGTCAGTTTGAAATTTTTAATAAAATTGAACCAAACACCAACGGACTCTTTTTAAATGCTTACTGAGACTGCATGTCCTGTGTGTGTGTGTGTGCTTGAGTGGAACAAAAGATTCAGAGAAGGATGTGAGAATGTGGAAGACAAGGAACACCCTGGATGACCTTTCACTTGAAGAACTGAAGAAATTGTGGAAAAAAACAGCCAGATTGTTCGAGGAGACCGCCGACTCAGTGTCTGAATAATAGCTAAAGCCATGAACAAAGACACTGTGCGTAAAATTTTGCATGAGGATCTCATCATGAAGAAAGTTTGTGCCAAGATGGTCCCTAGGGTCCTCACACCTGAGCAAAAAGTGTGCTACAAGGAAATTTGTGCTGACATTCTGCAGCAACTTGAGGCAGACCCAAGCCTTTTTCAAAAACCCATCACTTCTGATGAAACCTGGATCTTCCAGTGTGATCCTGAGATAAAATGACAGTCAGTGCACTGGAAAACACCATCATCACCAAGAATGGGAAAAAAATCATGTCAAAGCAAGTCCACATTCAAAGCCATGTTCATTGTTGTCAGGGTTTTTTAACATCAAGGGTGTAATTTTGGCAGAATGGGTTCTAGAAGGCTGAACAGTGAACCAGCATTATTATAAGGAAGTTTTGGCAAAGCTGAGAGAGAGTCAGGGGAAAAAAAGGCCAGAACTGTGGGAAAATGGTTTCATTCTTCATCAAGACAACGTGCCTGCTCACACAGCACTTTCTGTGAAGCAGTTTTTGGCCGATAAACACATTACTACACTTGAACCTCCTTCATATTCACCAGATTTGGCACCATATGACTTTCTTCTTTTCCCTAAAGTGAATTTGGTGCTTAAAGGAACACATTTTGATGCAGTAAAGAAGAAAACAGCAGATATGTTAAAACAGCTGGCAGAAGCTGATCTGCTCCATGCCTTCAACTAGTGGAAAACAAGACTGCATCGGTGTGTGAGTGTGAATGGGGAGTATATTGAAGGGGACAAGCATTAGAATTGTAACACATATAAATAAAGATGGGTTATTGTATCAGTCTTGTTATTTAGTATACAGGTCTCGTATAGCTGAACTTCTTTACAAAAACCTCTTTCCTCCTATACAATATCTATTAGGTTTCTGTCCTAATACACTTACTAGTAAGTAAGGCCCACTGAATACAGTAGGACTTACTTGTAAGAAAACAGGCATAGGATTGCCCTGCAGAAGCATTACACAGGCCAGTGCTACTATTAAGCAGAGTGAGGCAAACCATTCAGGAGGCAGATGCTAGGGGACAATAGTGGAAGGCTCTCATCTGTTCCTCCTGAACACCCCTGTTCATTTCCTTCCTTTGGAGGACAGAGCTATGTGTGCCACATAACCTGTCCTCATCCCCTAAGCTATTTTAGTGCCCTGAAGAGTGCACGTGTGTGGGTGGATGCTATCCAGTTGCTAGTGTTGAAGTAAGCTTCAGCTGCCAGACTAGTTCACTTCTGTATGTGGAATGGCATGGGAGCCAGGCAGCAGGCTTTAGGCTCTGGCTGTTGGCATAGACTTAAATCAGATCAAGAGATAAGAAGCAGGAGGTAGGAGCAGGGAGGCAAGGGAAGCATAACACCCCCCCCAAGACTCAGTACTAGTGACCTCCCCTCAGCTTTGCAGAACCCTCTGCAGTTGTTGGGAAGTGGCAGAGATAGTAGTGTATCTCACATGCAGACTAGTTAGTAGTCACAAGCAGAAGGTGAGCAACAAGCAGTCCCACATCACCAACAGGCCACACACAGAACATAGTAGAGAAATAAAGCAGGCTTAGTCTTCCTTGTAAAAACATATGAAATAGGTTTACTTACAAATGCTAAAGTTGTCATAACATCTCATTGGGCCTGTCTAAACAGTGAAAATAATCCTCTTAGAATTCACTTAGAATCCTATCTCTCCTAATGGAACCCCGCATAATTCCACCATATTCAGAAGGGGTGTGTGTCCAAACCTACCATAAACCCTGAGGAAACAGCCTTCAGGGCTTTCCCTGATGTGTTTTTTTTAAACTCCATGGGGAATGCGCATGATCGATCATTAGGACAGGTGATCGAACTTATTCTCATAGCTCCAGAAAAGCAGAAGTAGAAAGCTGGTTGGCCAGATGTGAGCAGGGGCAGGGCTTGCAAAGAGGGCACATGCCCCGGAACTGCAATCTTGGATTTTTTGCCTTAGCAATAGTGTGCTGAGCAGTGAAACAGCCTTTTTCATTTATTTTTTACATTTATTTAGGTGGAATATCACTTTATTGCACTTTCACACCATCAATATTTCATTTTAAAAAATTATATCATTCGTGATAGCAACTGACGAAAATAAAAATGTGAGCCACAGCTGCCATCTTGAATTGCAGGCATGCCCGTTCAGACAGCAAAAGCAGATAGCTTCTCATGCGATTTTGCCAAACACCATTAGGACAAGTCAACCCTGCTTTGAATTTGCGTGGGTACGCTTCAATGACATTTCCCCCCATTTCTCCCTTTGTATAGATGGGCCCATAGTGAGAGGCTCTGTAACATGTGCTCTTCAAATATGGGTGGGGGGCAGACAGAACTGTAGGCTACAAAACTGAGAACAAATTCAGATGAACTGCAGACTGATGCAGAGAGATGGGGGAGGGAGGCTAAGACCAACAAACAAGAAATGACATGAATACATACTATGCCTAAACTCTTGGAGAGACATGAAAACTAGCAACTACTGAGTATAGGCAGTGGCAGCAGTAGGGGGTGTGGAGAGGTTGAACTGCACCAGGTGGGGGAGGGAGGGGTGACACCAGTCTTACGACACCACAGAATATAGGCAAACTAAGCTTGCTACTTCTACAGAAGTCCATATAAAACAGATGTTTTTTTCCTAAGGAGCTGCTAATAGCTGCATTTTTAAATCTCCACACTAAAATTAAAAAGGCAATCACCCTTTTTTGCCATTTCTCCCATCAATATCAACACAGAACCACAGCCTCCCCTCTATTGGCCCCTAAGTGCTGAAAGCTTACTGATTGTGGAGCAAAAAGGATGAGTGTGTGTTTCAATCACATTGCCAGCAGGTGGACTCTGAAAGATCTTATGGGCTTTGCACTTCCTGTGGAGGCAGTGAGAAGAACAAAGGCTGTGAAGGTGTCTTTTCTTTTCCTTGTCCCAGTAACTGCTAAATTGTAGCCTCCAGTCTCCCCCACTCCACCCCACCCCGTAACCTTGAAGGGAGTAAAATGAAGTGGAAAGGAATAGTTATTGCTGCCATCCTGCAGGCACGGGTCCCAATTACAGGTAAGGCTGCCTTTTCATGCTATATGAACTATTTAAAAACCCTCTTCTTCTTCTTCTTTCTGAAATGAAGGAAAGAAGATGTCTTTATTGAATACAACACTCTTGTGCTCCCAGGAGGGGAGTCTCTGTGTGAGCTGAGGTTTTTCCACATGTCATCTCCTAGTTAGAGCTGGTTATGCGTTAGTTCAAGCCCTTTAGCCACTGAAATGTCTTTTGCAAAGTGGTGATTGGTGTGCTGGTGGGGAACATAGCTGGCATGAAAGATTGTGAGTGAACCTTCTGTTGGCTGGTGCCATATCTTTGGCCTATAAGCAGGGCTTGCTCTACCATTAGGCAGCCACCTCCGGCAGCAGATTTGGGAGATTATGAAAGGAGAGCAAATTGTTAGTCATTGAATGTGTTAATTTTATTGCCAGGGAGGAAGGATTTTTGTGGGCTCTTGTGCTAAATAAGATGGCTGGCTTTAGGCACAATGCAGCTTGACTTCTGATGGTAGTTGAGTGCCATTTGCAGCTGTGCCTCAGGCTGCAAAATGTCTTGGGCCAACCCTACCTGTATGCCATGCTTTTAAGAAGGCTGGTGTGTTTCTGTAGGTGAGGTAAAAGAGTGTATCTGGAACCATTGTCCACCTGCTGATTCCTACACTTCCCTTGCAATCATGTGAAGATGTCCCACCCTTCAAGATGGCTGGGTTACCACTGGTCCAAATTATCTTCCTGGTGGGAAGAATTGCTGTTGCACTTCAGATCTCTACAGGGAAGAGCCATTCTGAGGTGTAAGGACTTCTTGCTCCCAGGATGGATATATTTTTCTCAAAAATATATCGCCAGTATTGAGTGCACAGCTGTTAATACATTTAACTCTTGAAGGGTAACAAGGAAGCAGAAAAAGTACATGTATTTCATTTCAGAATACTATAGGGACAGAAAAATAAAAGTTTATTCATACTAACATTGGAGTAAATCCCCTGGGACATAAAGACACTTATAACTGGGGTAAATAGCACAGAACCAGGCTGTATATTTACCTCTCTCCCAGTCAGATCTCAGCTTCAAAGTAAACAGGGATAGGATTGTGCTGTTGGTTTTCTAATAAAGATAAACCACAGAAAAGATAGTAGACATATTAACTAACTCTTAAAAATAAACCAATTAGTGTAGATTTGTTTTGAAGCACTGCTGGAGACAGGCTTTAGGCTTCTTAGAGTCTTAAACAGGACGGGTCCAAACCATTAAGTTTATATCAGTGATGCTTTTATTGTCTCATCATAGGGTTTTCATGGTAAAAGACATTACCAGCGCCTCCTTCTGCAGAGTACTAACAAGAGTTAGCTGAAGTGCTACTGCTGTGGTTAAAATTTTCTATATCTCAGCTCAGTTGTAAATCAAAATGGAGACTGTAGTCAAGAAATGAGAGGAAGGCTAGGAGTTAGAAGGCCATCTATAGGGGAACTAGATTAGATCCTCAAATTTAAAGGTATATCATTAGTAAATTCCAAAGCCAGAATCATCAGTGCCATAGTATTTCCAGTTTCTCTGGATGGCTGTGAAAGTGGAGCAGTGTAGAAAGTATAGGAGAGTTCTATAGATACCATGGATTGCCAAAAAGACAAATAAATGGGTCCAAGAGCAAATCAAGCCTGAACTTCCCCTAGAAGCCAAAATGTTTAAACTGGGGCTGTAGAAACTCACTGGGTGATCTTGGGCAAGTTATGCTCTCTCAGAATCAGAGGAAAGTAACAAATCTGAACAAATCTTGGAGAGAAAACCTTGTAATGGGGTCACCTTAGGATCTCCATAAACCAGAAGTGGCTTGAAGGCACACAATAACCAAATATAAAGTAAATTAGCAATAATAAAAATACTATTTAGTTAGCACTGAAAAGTATGGGTGGATTTCATAATAAGATAAACAAGCAGGCAACCTTTTAATTCTGCTTGATGGTAATACCACCAGTGTCCAGTGTGCTTACAAAATATTCTTTTAACAGCTATATGCTATTGGGAGATGTATACAGGGGTAGGACTTGGTACCTGCTAACCTTTTATTTTATTTTCTCTGGCTTTTCTTCGCAAACGAAGATTCAGGAAGGACTCATCCTGCACTTTCTGCAAGCGCGCTGATGACTAAAAAGGCCAATCCGAGATAAGTCCGGTTGCAGAAAGTACAGCAGAAGGTCTCTGGGTGATGTTTCAGGGTTGTGATTCTTTCTGCATTGTTGTTTCTCTTCAAGACTTGTTCGGCGTGAGTTCTCAAATAAGGCTGCAACATTGTGGATAGTGTGTCTCCATGCCTCCCGATGTGAAGCCAGGGCGGACCATTGTTGGTGATCAATTTGGCCGAGCCTGAGATGTTGTTTCAGGGAGTCCTTGTATCGCTTTTTTGGAGCGCCCCTCTTATTCTGATCTGTGGCGAGTTCACCGCAGAGTAGTATTTTTGGGAGGCGATGGTCCTCCATCCTAGAAACGTGCCCTGCCCAGCGCAGCTGTGTTCTCAATATTTAATATTTGCCTAAATGTACCTAATTACATTTGCATCAGAGCTATCTGAGGTGGGCAACTGTGATGAGTCTGTTGGCCAATTGTGTGGCTGATGGCTGTGCTGACTACCCAAAATGTTCAATAGAATGAAAGAGAAAGCTGCAAAGCATCTCAAACACTGTTTTACTAAGTCATCAGCTAATAAGGAACATGGAACATATAAAGTAGATTCCAGATAGGTGGTGTTAATAAATTATGAAAACATTAATCTGGTTTAATCTGTAAATATATTTGTCATAATGTGATCTGACAATAGTGGAACTATTTTTACAATGCCGTGCTATAGCTCTTCCTGATGTGGACATTGAAGGATCCCCAAAGGGTTTAATGGGAGCCTATTTCTTCCTTTCCTTCAGTGTGTGCACAGAGAGAACTTATTTGCCAGGGCCATGTGGAGAAATAGGAAGCCTGTGATCTCCAGCATTTCCAGTTAAACACACACACATACACACACACACACTTTGTCAAGTTAGAGAAGAGAAGATACCCAAGTAACTTGATCAAGTATGACAGGAGCAGAAACACAAATGTGCATTTACTGAAGCACGTGCCCTGTGAGGAGCTTACTTCATGTGGTTCTGTATCTGAATGCAGAAAGATAATATTCATCCTATGTAAGATGTAAACTGGCAACAAATATGCCTAATACAACCTCTTCTTTCCTTAGTCTTCGCATTTTTATAGTTTTATTTAAATATAAAAAAGGCTGTGTGATATAGCCACAGGTAAAATAGAAATATTGTTATAAAACTAATTATAAACGCAAAGAGAATGTGTTTTTCTGAATCTACATTCCTATCACTAACATCCAGTTAGTCCAGCTTCAAGTCTGTTAGTCCATAGGTGAAGAAAGTAAGAAAAACTCAACAAAAGCAACAGTGATGAGCAGCTTCTTAGGTAAACAACACAAAATGAATTATATTTTACAAGCTCAGTATTTCGGAGGTTGTTGTCATCTAGGTTAAGTAAGCAAAGGAAGTTATGACTTCCACAAACCCTTCGGTTTTTAAAAAAATCCAATGGTTCTAGTCTTTGGTTAGTTAATTTCTTAATTAAATGGAGAGAAGATCATTGTTTGGTGGCTGCTGCAGATTTGATCACCATCCACAGAGGGGTAATCAGATATCTTTGGCTGGCTGGTCATTGAAGCAATTTGTTAGTATCTCTTTTGCATCTTCTGGAAGATAACATACAGCTTTTATTTTAAAGATGTCTTTCAGAAGAAATCTCATGAGTTATAGTGGAGAAAGTGGTTAACAGAAAGCTAGAGAGAGAAATGTACAACAATGTAGTAAAACCAGGCTTTAAACTTTGTGTAAATGGTATAACTGATGTATAAATATCTCTTAGCTTTAGTAGGTCTAATAGATGGTTTTACAATTGACTTTCTCAGACCAAGAGGCTAGAATTTGTTTTCTTAGTAGGCAAAGTTCTACATGTGAAACAGATGAGATAGTTATAGTAATAGTAATGGCCCAACCCTACCATTAGGCAGAGTGAGGCAGCTACCTCAGGCAGCTGGTTTAGGATATAATGAAAAGATAGCAGATTATTGCAGGTTTTATTTTTTTAAAGTTTGTTTTTATTGCCAGAAATGGAGAGAGGCCTTTGTGAGAGTTTCCTTCCCAGGTGACCAGAATAATTTCATCTGCTTTGTGTTTACAGTATACATTCTCTGTATTTGGGATGGTGGCGTATACTGTTCCACTACAAACAGAATGTCTTCCATCTGCCCAGGGGTTTACCTGTGGAGGGAGGGAGGGTGAGACGCAATGAGGGCATTGCCCTCCCAAGAAAGAATTCTGCCCTCCCAATGAAATTTTTCTTCAGTCCTCAAATTTCTAGCATTGCAAAGAGTATGACATTGAAAATAGTTCACTCGTCCTTCTCCTCTTCCTCCTCCTTTTTCTTTTTAACTTTATATCCTGCGCGTTCCCCAAGATTAGGACTCAAATCCTCTTACATATTGAAAAGATTAGCGTTAAAGACATACAAAAAGTCAGCATTAAAGCCAAACCAAACTATTCACCATATTAAACATACACTCTAAAAAATATTTTTAAAAGCTAAACAATACAATTTAAAAACAATACTGCACTTACAGCCCTTTTGTTAAAAGCCTTCAATTCTAAAAATCCACCTGAATAAAAGAAAGCCTTATCATGTCAATGGGGAGACAGCAAGGAGGGGGCCAGTCTAGTTTCCGTCAGGAGGGAGCCTAGTGGCAGCCACTGAGAAGGCCTTCTCTCATTTTCCCGCCAACTGAACCTGTGAAGGTGGTGGGACCAAGAGAAGGGCCTCTCCTGCGGATCTCAGGGGCTGGGTGGGTTCATATAGGGAAATATGGTCTGTCAGATAGATTAGACCTAAGCTGTATAGGGATTTATAGGTATAACCAGCACTTTGAATTGTGTCCATAATCAGATTGGCAAACATACAACTCTTATATTTGGTATGTTTGCATTCCCGCAGCAACTTTGCCTGCCCTTTTTCTTTGGAAGCCTAAAATGTGTTTCTAAATGCTGAGGGTTTTAAATTAGCCTTTGAGGTCAAAGCTCTCTCCCTCTACTGCACACAAGCTACCTGGGCACCCATCAGAAGGTACGTGTGTAGGTGCTAGCCTTTGGCAAGCAGGAAACTAAAAGTCACATGACACACAGCTTCTGGTAAGCGCCCACTGAAATTAATGGCCCCACCAACTGCAAATCCCTCCAGTGACAAAGCTGGACCACCCCTATACCAACCCCAAAGCTGTACTCCTGGCCAGTGCTTGACAACAGTGTTTTAACAAGTTTTCTTAAAATTCCCATGTTAACCCTGCCATCTATGCTTTATGTTGGCAAGTCCAAAACTAATGAATAACACCATGCCCATAATTGTTACTGCCAGCATCATTACAACTTGTACCCCACTGGAGAGAAGTTACTGCATTTGTGTGCCTGTCTCTGCCACCTTTGTTTAATGCTATTATACGAGAAAAACTAACTGCAGACAGACGCAACTCACAATCAGCTTTGAACTTTTTTTTAAAGATTGCACTGAATCAAATGCATCAAAGTTCTGAGTGTTCTGAAATATTTTGTTTTAAAAAGCCATCCAGTTATAGTGTTTGAAAAGATGTATTTGGGTGTATGTAAACAAGAATCTGAAAGCTTGAGCACTAAGTAGTAAAAATAGAAAAATGATCTGCTGTTGGTTTTTGTGTGATCTGATTCCTTTACTTGAAAATTTATTAGATCTTACGGAAGTAGATCTGTTCATGTTCTTGATTAATGTGCAGTGGGACCAAATGATAAGCCAGTCCTGGTGATATATTGTAAGCTTTTAAAAACCACTCTTTGATTTCATCTCAGGTGGGTATGGACTGGAGGGAAAAATACAAAATACTTGTGAAGGGTCCCCCTTGCTAAGGCAACTGGGTCAACACTGATTACCTTGCCAACAGAGCATTGTTGCTTCAGTTGGGGATGATTGTTCTATTCCCAAAGTAAAGAAAAAGGAGTATAGCTTGGTTTCCTAACCAGAAGGGTAACTCCCCCACCACTGTTTAGAACATAAGCCAAGTTGTATTTTCACCATGGCCAAATCCACACTACACAAATAATCCAGTTTGAAACCACATTATTTCCTATGGAATCCTGGGATTTGTCATTTGGTGAGGCACCAGCACTCTTGGGCAGAGACAACTTTGTAAAACTACAAATTCCAGGATTCCATAGGAAGGAGTCATGGGAAATAATCCATTTTGAAACTGGATTATTTGTGTGGTGTGGATTTGGCCACCATCAGGAAAACAAATCTGTCTGACAAGTTAGGTTCATGTAGGGAATGTGAAAGTCCTAAGGAAAAAGAAACCGCTCAGGATATTTCAGGGATTATTGTGATCCACACACTCCCATGAGCCACCTCATCACTTTGAAATATGTTTGTACATGAAAATTAATCACAGTCTTAGATCAAATTAATCATCTTTTTTATTTTAAAAACTCTTATGTACCAGAATAATAATAAAAGCTTTGTATTTTGTGAGTTGTTGGGTATTTTCTGACCCCAGTGAAAATGCCACTGAATTTAGGGCTAAGGTGGAATTGTGGTTAGAGTTTAAAATAGTGAGAATTCCAGAATCCCTCCAATGGAAGAAATTTGGCTTTCCCCCAAATGGTGCCAGTTTACGAGGGGCGCTCCAAAAAAGCGATACAAAGACTCCCTGAAACAACATCTCAGGCTCGGCCAAATTGACCACCAACAGTGGTCCGCCCTGGCCTCACATCGGGAGGCATGGAGACGCACTATCCACAATGCTGCAGCCTTATTTGAGAACTCACGACGAACAAGTCTTGAAGAGAAACGACAACGCAGAAAGAATCACAACCCAAAAACATCACCCAAGGAGACCTTCTGCTGTGCTTTTTGCAACCGGACTTGTTTATCTCGGATTGGCCTTTTTAGTCATCAGCGCGCTTGCAGAAAGCACGGGATGAGTCCTTCCTGAATCTTCGTTTGCGAAGAAAAGCCAGAGAGAGAGAGAGAGACTGATAAGCAAAGCACATCACTTTTGCTTAGCTGCATCAGAGCTCAGTGAAAAACAGCAAAGAACCATGCGATTCCATGTTACATTGGGGGACAAAAAGAAAATATTCCAGTGGCCAAAATGTGTTGGGACATTTTTTTTGTCTTAGCTTTTTGTTATTGTTGTTGTTTTTAAAAAAACTGCATGGCATGTGGATTCAATTTGAGGCAATCATTTACAATTGTGCAGGGGACAATGACACAGAATTACATTGCTAGTCTGTTTCCTGTGGGACTAAAATGTCACATTCTGTTGGATGAGGGTTAATTGTGTGATACTGGTTTCATTCCATTTTTAAACTGTTTTTAAAACAAACTAGAAAGCTTTTAAAGAATATTCTACATTTATTATCAAAAACCTACTGAACAAGAAACTAGTAGGTTCTATTTCTATATGTGTGAACGAGACTACATGCGAAAGGGATCTAAGAGTCCTAGTAGACCACAAGTTGAACATGAGTCAACAGTGTGATGCGGCAGCTAAAAAGGCCAATGCGATTTTGGGCTGCATCAATAGAAGTATAGTGTCTAGCTCAAGGGAAGTAATAGTGCCACTCTATTCTGCCTTGGAAAGGCCTCACCTAGAATACTGTGTCCAGTTCTGGGCACCACAATTCAAAAAGGATTTTGACAAATTGGAGCGTGTCCAGAGAAGGGCGACTAAAGTGGTGAAAGGTCTGGAAACCATGCCTTATGAGGAGAGACTTAGGGAGCTGCGTATGTTTAGCCTGGAAAAAAGATGATTAAGGGGTGATATGATAGCCCTGTTTAAGTATTTGAAGGGGTGTCACGTTGAGGATGGAGCAGACTTGTTTTCTGCTGCTCCAGAGACTAGAACACAGAACAATGGATGCAAGCTCCAGGAACAGAGATTCCACCTCAACATTAGGAGGAACTTTTTGACAGTAAGAGCTGTTCGGCAGTGGAACACACTCCCTCGGAGTGTGGTGGGGTCTCCTTCCTTGGAAGTCTAAATAGAGGCTGGATGGCCATCTGTCAGGGATGCTTTGATTGTGATTTCCTGCGTGGCAGGGGGTTGGACTGGATGGCCCTCGTGGTCTCTTCCAACTCTACAATTCTATGATTCTATGTGTGTGTAGAGTTGCTGTGTCATACTTGACCATAAGTTGGGCAGGCAGAAATATTTGAGGTTTTCTGAAAAAATCCTGATGAACTTAAAACTGAGGGTAAAAAGAAAGTGATTCAAAGTAGATTGGTAATTATTTTGACTTCCAGTTTTTATCAATAGCAGCAACAAAATGGCTCTCTTCGATTCTGAACTACTGTATACTGCTAGACTGAATAAAGCTGTGTACTACCATAACAAGTATGGTTGGAATAATGTGAGAGAGGGCCTTCTTGGTGGTTGCCCCCCAAGCTCTGAAACTCCCTTCCAAGAGAGGCTAGAATGGCCCCCTTCTTACATTCCTTCTGTCAGCAGACAAATACTTTTTTATTCTGACAGTATTTTAGAACTGAAGGTTTTTAACAAAAGGGCCTTTAAGAGGTGCTGATTTGTTTTAAATTGTACTGCTTTTTATCCTTTCAAAGTGTGTGTTTTAATTTTTTTTAATTGTTAATAGTTTAATTCTGTTTTAATGTGGACCATTTGTGTACTTTTAACTAAAATGTAATAAATTTCCTCAGTTTTAAGAGAAAGATGGGGCATAAATAATGTTAATAGCAAATGTAACAACAACAACTGGAGGTATTTTATTTTATTTTATTTTATTTTACTGTGAATAGGCAATGAGCTCTGGGCACAGTAATCTAAGTGAATGTCTATCTCTCATTCTTTCTCTCTCTCTTTTTAAAACTGATTTAAGTTTAACTGATTTAATTTTTATTTTGTTAAAATAAAAATAGTTACACACCAACACAGAAAGAAAAAAACATCCAATTACTACATTATACACGCACGCATGCATATATTAGTTAACACACTAATGAACAACTAACAGTAAACCCAATAAAAGACTTCCAACTTTCTTCTGCAACCGTTGTAAACTTAACCCTCCACATTTCCTCTTATCACATATGGCTAGGCAATTAAAAAAGTCTGCCTTAACTTTTCTTATTCACAACCTGTAATCTTAGCTTTAAACTAACACACAATTCTTAACTTCATCTACTTCAACATCAGTTACTAAAACCTAATACCATTGTACCCCCTTCCTCTGTTGTATATATTGTATAAATAATTTCTATTTTTTCACAAACTTTTTATATATTTTTTCTCAGATGTGTCAGCTTCTCCATCTCCACAATTTCCATCTTTTTTTCCACCATTCATTAATATTTGGAATTTTGGGACTTTTTCTCTATTTTACATAAACTAATCTAGCTGCCAATACTATAAGCCTAACAATCTTTCCATGTTATTTTTCAATGTTTGCGTTTTTTGTCAAAAATTCCTAACAAAAAGAGTTCTGGCTTCTCTGACAATTTTAACTTCAGTATTTTCTGCATTTGTGATTTAATACAGACACTCCCCCCCCCCGTTTTGTTCCTTTTTTACACTTCCACCATATATGGAAGAAAGAGTCTACTTCTTTTTTCTTTTAAATTCAGCTTATTTTGACTCAGGTGCTTGTGTTGCTGGTGTCTCAGGAACAAAAGTCGATTTAAATTGTAGAAGCAATATCTGACCATATAAGATGCAGTCTAATAAAAAGTTACACCTGCTTAGTGCATTGTGGCAACACCTGTTTAAGTGCATTGTGGCTATTATTAATTCTGTGTTGCTCCTATTCTCCTTTGTTAACATATGAAGCCAACCTGACATGGTTGTACTATTTGGTTACATAACTCACCATAAGCAATTTGTTCCATATGACGGTGCTTCATGTTAGCCCTTAGAAAGGTTGAAGCTGGAGGATGAAAGCTTTATAGCAAGGTGAGGGAATTTTGAGCCTTTCAAAGGTCAATGCTGCTCCTATCATATTGGCTAGGAAGGCTAGAAACGGTGGAAACTGGAATTCAACAACCTGGAAGGCTGCAGTCTTGTTTTTCTGTATTAGCAGAGTAGAAGCAGCCATGCCTCATCATTAAATCAGTGAACAATTGGAAATATAGTCAGTTGGGAAAGAGCAACCTTGTTTGAAGAAAAACAAAGGGATGTGCTATAAATACAGTGCAGAGGGAAAAGATATACTGTACAGTTTGATCATGTTTATGGACCAGCATGAACAAAAATCTTGCATTGAATAAATTGCAGGATATTTTCTGATCCTAATAAGACTTCCAGTGTATTGAGGGATAACAGTAGGGTTAACATTATGGCTGAATTCAAGGCCTGTATGTTTCTAATTCCAATCCCCACTCCAAATCGAGTCAACCTGGTGGCTAACAAGGTCCAGGAATATTTTTTTAGCATGTGATATTTTTGACCCTATATATTACATTAGTTGGGGCAAAAAAAAAAAAAAAGTATTACAATGGTGGAAAACAATAGATCTTTTGGCTGTTTTTCTAAAAACTCAGCTGTGATAAATGGCTGAAATTTGGGTGTGCTGTTTACAACTCTTCAGGCAACAATGTTGTAGAATGCCTATATTTTGGTTCTGGTTTTGTGTGGATTCTGCTACCCCCCCCCAAAAAAAAAACCCCTCTGCGCAGGTCTCCTCCTCATGCAGGAGGATTACAACAGATATAGGTCTTGTCTATACTAGGGGTGAAAATATGAACATATCCAAAAAAGAAGGCATTCACAATAATGTGACCTGTCTTCACAGTCAAAAGAGTCCCCCTAAATTCCACATAATCTCTAGCCAGGACAGCAGCCCCAAGTGATTTACTCATGATTTTAAATCTGCCACCGCAATTTTTTTTTAAAAAAAGTTTCCCATGGTGCGCACAAGCGATAAGTTATATTTACCAAAAAAGAAAGAAAAAGAGTATAAGATCGCCCTGTTATCGACTTACCGGACCCTCGCTTAGCTGAAAATTCAACATGGCAGCCGCAGGTGCTTTCCCTGTTTGCTAGCCCTGCCCCATACTCATCCAGCCAATCAGATTAAGCTGCCTGTTGGTATCTGTACAAATGTGAGTGTTCAAACGATTTCACATTCGTATGTCATATAGAGCTTTTTTAAAAATCCAGACAAAGCCCCAGACACGACACACACGGACTTTGCAGTGGATTTGGCTGTCCCCCTTCTGAATGACACGTATTATGTGCATGTCTTTATGAACGGATCGCTGTACGGTCACATCCCATTCGTATTATTTTAACCGTATAGACAAGACCATAAATACCGGGAGAGATACAAATATAAAGGCATGTAGATTTCCCTGCTATTTCCAGCATGAAGCTATTAATCAGGGATGAGCCCATAAACCTCCCGGACAATTGGTCAGTAAGCATCATATGGTTGTTTTTTAAACTTCTGGTGTAAGATGTGCTGTGCCCAATGTCTGCCTTGAAGGCTTGCCCTTTTCTGTTGTTATTATTGTTTATTTACAGTATATAGTACCATCTGTGTACATGACTCTTTACAGTAGATAGTTTCTGGTAACCTTAGATATGCAAAGTTAGTCTTGGTTATGCAATAGAAGTTTATTCTGTATATACTCAAATATGTTATCTTTAACTGTTCTGGATAAGAGATTCTAGATGCTATAGTCCAAAAAGTAACTTCTCCAGGCTCTGGTATTATTGGCCACTTGAAAATTTGAGGCAGGTGCTCCCAATATAGCAGAATGCCCTGGCATTGAATGGAAGCATCAGAAGGTTGCAAAAACTATTTATTATTTAATACATCTATTACCCTTATATTCTGTGGGCTCCTGATAGCATCCTTGGCTCTTCTTCCCCCCCCATTTGATCTTCACAACAACCTTGTAAGGCTAATAGTGACTGGTCCTAGGTCATCCATTGCACTTTATGGGCTAGCATCATCCCAGTTCAAGTTTGACACTACCACCACTGCTACTACTGTTATCACGATCACCGTTACTACTGTTACTACACAGCAAGAAGTGTTTTTAATCCAACTCCTCAGCTAAGAAGATTTCCACAGTGGCTTAGGTATAACCAGTGAAAGCAGGCTTACACTTGCAAATGATGCATCATAAAAGGAAAAAGGGATGGGGAAGAAAGGTGGTGGGAGAAGAAGTTATCTTTTAGAAGTTTCTAGAATAGGCCTGATTCCTATCTTATCTCCCTCTGCTGCAGCTTGGTCACCATTAAATGGGAAGCATGGCAGAGGTATCTTCCAACATCATAATAGTTCTCTGTAAGATTTATCGTAGGGTCAGGTCAGTCTCAGTTTGGCAGATATTAAGTTTACCTTTGTTCAAATGAAATGAATGAGTGTATGGTGGCCTCTTTCCTTAGCAGAAATGGCAACTAGCTTTCCTCCTTACATCAGTCCAAAGAATCAAAGAGAATGTAATAGCATTGCCTTCATTATGCATATCATCATACAGTGATATTAGACACACTAACTGGCGAGTTCACAGTTTAATCAGTGATAGCAAACCACAAACAGAGGTAGCCGTGGGCCCTGCCCTTCTCAAAATAATTAATAAAATTTTATTATTTTTATTATTATTATTGTATTTATTGTTTTAAATGTGATTTTAGATCAGTTGGTTTTAATTTATAATTCTTTAATATTTTTTTATGGGGGAGGGTGGGGGTCGGGGGTGTTTGGGGATTTTATCTGTATGGTATTTTAATTTTTGTAAGCCGCCCCGATTGTTTTAACAGAGGGGCGGGGTATAAATTATAATAATAATAATAATAATAATAAAAGGGATATTGCTTGAGTTTTTCATGTCACTTTGGAGATACAGTGGGAAACAGTTGTATTATCACAGGAATTGGGTATGCAACAGAGGGCCAGTAACACCCAAACTGTCTCCTAGCTCAAATAGCCTAGATAGCTTTGGTGACAGTCCCCCTGGGTTCATAGAATCATAGAATTGCAGAGTTGGAAGAGACTACGAGGGCCATCCAGTCCAACCCCCCTGCCACGCAGGAATACACAATCAAAGCATCCCCAACAGATGGCCATCCAGCCTCTGTTTAAAGACCTCCAAGGAAGGAGACCCCACCACGCTCCGAGGGAGTGTGTTCCACTGCCGAACAGCTCTGACTGTCAAAAAGTTCCTCCTCATGTTGAGGTGGAATCTCTGTTCCTGGAGCTTGCACCCATTGCTCCGTGTTCCAGTCTCTGGAGCAGCAGAAAACAAGCCTGCTCCATCCTCAGCGTGACATCCCTTCAAATACTTAAACAGGGCTATCATATCGCCTCTTAACCGTCTTTTTTCCAGGCTAAACATACCCAGCTCCCTAAGTCTCTCCTCATAAGGCATTGTTTCCAGACCTTTCACCATTTTAGTTGCCCTTCTCTGGACACGCTCCAATTTGTCAATATCCTTTCTGAATTGTGGTGCCCAGAACTGGACACAGTATTCTAAGTGAGGTCTGACCAAGGCAGAATAGAGTGGCACTATTACTTCCCTTGATCTAGACACTATACTTCTATTGATACAGCCCAAAATTGCATTGGCCTTTTTAGCTGCCGCATCACACTGTTGGCTCATGTTCAACTTGTGGTCTACTAGGACTCCTAGATCCCTTTCGCACGTAGTCTCATTCAGCCAGGTCTCTCCCATCCTATATTTATGCATTTCATTTTTCCGCCCTAAATGCAGTACTTTACATTTCTCCGTATTGAATTTCATTTTGTTAGCTTTGGCCCAGCTCTCCAGTCTATCCAGGTCATTCTGAATTTTGATCCTGTCCTCTAGGGTATTAGCTACTCCTCCCAATTTGGTGTCATCTGCAAATTTGATAAGTATGCCCCTAATTCCCTCATCCAAGTCATTGATAAAGATGTTGAATAGCACTGGGCCCAGGACAGAACCCTGTGGCACCCCACTGGTCACATCTTTCCAAGACGAAGAGGAGCCACTGCTGAGCACCCTTTGGGTTCGGCCGGTCAACCAATTACAAATCCATTGAACAGTTAACTTGTCTAGCCCACATTCTACAAGCTTGTTTGCAAGAATGTCATGGGGAACCTTGTCAAAGGCCTTACTGAAATCAAGGTATGCAATGTCCACAGCATTCCCTTCATCTACCAAGCTGGTAACTTTATCAAAAAAAGAGATCAGATTAGTCTGGCATGACTTGTTTCTCTGAAACCCATGTTGACTTTTTGTGATTATGGCATTGCCTTCTAAATGTTCACAGACTCTCTGTTTAATGATCTGTTCTAGAATCTTCCCTGGTATTGATGTCAGACTAACTGGACGATAATTGTTGGGATCCTCTTTTTTCCCCTTTTTGAAGATGGGAACAATGTTTGCCCTCCTCCAGTCTGCTGGGACTTCTCCTGTTCTCCAGGAGTTCTCAAAGATTATTGCCAATGGCTCTGAGATTATATTTGCCAGCTCTTTTAATACTCTTGGATGTAGTTCATCTGGTCCTGGAGATTTAAATTCATTTAGATTAAGAAGGTATTCCTGTACTACCTCTTTACTTATTTTGAGCTGGATTTCCCCTATTGTGTCCTCTGTTCCATTATCCTCAGGTTGGTCCTCCTTTTCCTTTTCTGAAAACACTGAGGCAAAGAAGGTGTTGAGTAATTCTGCCTTTTCTCTGTCCCCTGTTAGCATTTTGCCATCTTCTCCACGTAGCAGCCCTATCATTTCCTTCTTCCTCCTTTTGCTGCGGACATACCCAAAAAAACCCTTTTTATTGTTCTTAACCTCCCTAGCAAGCCTGAGCTCATTCTGCGCTTTAGCTTTTCTGACTTTACTCCTACACGTGTTTGCTATCCGTTTGAATTCTTCTTTGGTGATTTCCCCCCTTTTCCATTTCCTATACATGTTCCGTTTAAAACTTAGCTCTGTTGATATTTCTTTAGTCATCCATCCTGGTTTCTTGAGACACCTCCCATTTTTCTTCCTCAATGGTACTGTTTGAAATTGTGCCTTCAGTATCTCCCTTTTGAGAAAGTCCCATCCGTCTTGAGGTCTCTTCTCTTTTAGTATTCCTGACCATGGGATCATCCCAAGTATTTCCCTGAGTTTACTGAAATCAGCTCTCCTAAAGTCAAGAATACGTGTCTGACTATGCCTGGCTTCTCCTTTCCATTGTATAACAAACTCCAGGAGAACATGATCACTCTCACCTAAGGATCCCACCACTTGCACCCCATTAACCAGGTCGTCTCTGTTGGTTAGGATCAGATCTAAAATAGCTGACCCCCTTGTTGCCTCTTCCACCTTTTGGACCATGAAATTGTCTTCCAGGCATGTAAGGAATTTGCTAGACCTTGTAGTTTTGGCTGAGTTAGATTGCCAGCAAATATCAGGATAGTTGAAGTCCCCCATCACTACTACATCTCTCCTTTCTGCATGTATGTTCATCTGTTCTAGAAAGGCAACATCCAATTCCTCCGTCTGATTTGGGGGTCTGTAGTAGAGTCCCACAATAACATCTGTGTTGTTTCCCTCCCCTTTAATTTTTATCCAGATGCTCTCCACCTGGCTTCCAGTATTGATGTCGTGGATCACTTCACTGGTGTAAATATCCCTGACATATAATGCTATTCCTCCTCCTTTCCTGTTTGGCCTGTTTCTCCTATAAAGGTTATACCCCTCTATTCCTACATTCCAATCATGAGACTCGTCCCACCAGGTTTCAGTAATGCCTATTATATCATATTTGTTTTGTAGTGCAAGGAGTTCAAGTTCATCTTGCTTATTTCCCATGCTCTGTGCATTAGTGTAGAGACATCTGAGACCATGTGTTCCCTTTACTTGCTCCCTGTGCAAGTTTTTTTGCCTCCCACTGTTGGGTCCTTGCGCTGTTTGCCTTGTTCCCTCTATGACAGTTTGACTATTTTCTCGAGCCCTTTTGCCTTCCAGAATACTGTCTCCCTCCCCCATTTGACTCAGTTTAAAGCCCTCCTGATCAAATTCTTGAGACTGTTCGCAAAAATGTTTCTTCCAACTGTTGTAAGATGCACCCCATCTCTTGCCAGAAGTCCCCCCGCATGGAAGCGCAGTCCATGATCCAAGAATCCAATTTGTTCTCGGCGACACCATCTATGGAGCCAGTTGTTTACGTCGGCTATTTTCCTCTCCCTTCTTGGACCATGCCCTTCAACTGGCAGAAGAGACGAGATGACCACCTGTGCGTTCATTTCTTTCAGCTTCCTCCCCAGGGCCTCATAATCTCTTCTGATCTTGGGAAAGCTGTGCCTTGCAGTATCATTGGTTCCCACATGGACCAAAAGGAAGGGGTAATGATCCGTAGGCTTGATGAATCTTGTCAGCCTCTCGGTCACATCACAGATCTTTGCCCCAGGGAGACAACACACCTCCCGAGTCATCTTGTCAGGCCCACATACCACTGCTTCTGTACCCCTCAGCAAGGAGTCCCCCACTACCACCACACGCCTCCGCTGAGGCTTCGCAGCTGCTGTTCCTTGCGGTGGTCCTCTCAAGGTCCCCTGCTCTACCCCTGAAGTCTGTCCATGCTGTTCTTCCTCATTGTCCTTGATAAGGGAAAGGGCTTCGAATCGATTCTGTAGCTGCAAGCTGCTGGAAGAATCCCTGGATTTTCTTATTCTGCGTGTGACATTCCTCCAGCTGTCTACTTCCTGTGTCCGTGAAGTGACCCTCTCCTCCACAGCCACTTCCTCTGTGCGGTCCCCATCCAAGACTGTTTGTTCTGTTCTGTCCAGGAAAACCTCTTGCTCACGAATCTGTTGAAGTGTAGCTACCCGTGTCTCCAGCTGCTGTACTTTCTCCTCCAAGAGGGCTACCAGCTTGCATTTGGTGCATGTGAAGTTCTCCACGTCTGTAGACAAGAATACAAACATCGCACAAGTGTTGCAAGTGACTGCTGCAGTCCCCTCAGTGTCCATGATGAGAGCTTTTAGGTAATCTAAGAACTCTTAGTTAACACTGAGAATGCTAAGCTGTACTTTTAGGTCTGCTGTATTTTTGTTTGGTTACTGAAATTCGCGCGCCGTTAGGCTTGCGCCTCTGTCTCTTGAGGGTAAAAGGGTTGAAAATGCTGCTGTTGAATGTTGGTGAATGGGAAAATGTGTCATTCAGGATTTGATCTTGGATGACCACACTGACCTGGATTGTATCATGGAGACCTGGTTGGAGGAGGCAGGGGGTAGGTTGGTGGAGGATAGTCTCTCTCAGCTTTGCCCACCAGTTTTTTTGTGCAGCAGCAGGCAAGACCTAGAGGGCAGGGAGGTGGAGCTAGTATGGTTCCACCCCCCTGATCAAGTGCCCTCTCCTACAGTCTGCAGGTTTTGAGTGAGTATGCCTAACCCTACTTATGCTGCTTGTTTTCTGTGTTGGATGAAGTGATGGTGATCTTGATTTGGAGTTCATTGTCATGGAAAGATCAGTACCTGGTCAGGTTTAGACTCAGTGGATCTCAGAACCTCTGCAGGGGTGGAGGACCAATTAGGATGGTCTGCCCCCGAAGGCTGATGGATCTGGACAGATTTCTGATGGTTCATGAGGATTTTCCTGTCACTTTGCCAGGCAATTCTGTTGATGCTTTGACTGGCCTTTGGAAGGAGGAAATGTGCAGGGCAGTGGACACAATCTCTCCTGAGCATTCCCTCTTACAAAGTGGAGCCAAACCAGCCCCCTGGTTTTCCAAGGCTCTGGCAGCAATGAAACAAGTGAGACAGAGGGCTCAGCTAGATGGGATAATTAATTGCAGAAAATAGCACATTACCTCGCTTTTGCAGCAGCTTTGATTTCCCCCCATGATTTATTTGCAAGATTGCTGGCATGGAAAATCATCCGACTTTGCAGTTCACACAGAGCATGCCCGTAAGAAAAGATGGTGGCCGCGAGTGAATTACCTGCCTTATTATCTCCCCAAAAGCTCCCTCCATCCCCACCTTTTTTGCCATTAAATGAAAGATGTGGAAGAGCAATCTTCTGCTTAAAAACTTTTTTTTTTTTTTTGCTCTGCCACTTGAAAATAGCACTGGATTGTGTGCTCAATCATGTCCCTGAAAACAACAATGGCGGCTCTGTTCGCTTCCTTGCCAGCAAGCCTGCCCTTGCACACATCCCACCAATCAAGTTTTGACTTCCTGGATGTGCCCTGATTCGAATTGGTTGTTCAGCCAGCCTGTTATACACATTTTTGCGTACTTAAAAAAATCACGAGAAACAGCAAAAGCTGTTATCGCGAACTACTTGGGGTTTTCAACCCCCCTCCTTCCCAATATGTGAATCCCAGCAGGAGGTCATCTGGACAAAATGTATTCTGCCCACATTCTTTGAGGGTTTTTTTTGGGGGGGGGGTCAATCTGAATAAATTTGGGATAGAGTGTATTCGAAGGCCTATGCAGTGGCAGAAATTATTCTTTGCTCCCACCATTACATCGGCAAGGAGATGTTCAGTGGAGCTGTTTAAAGTGGTCAGACATTTATTATACACTGGTCCACAAGAAGAAAATAGACAACTTGACAGCTCAATGTGGAGAATTTGCACAGCATTTTGCAGATACAATCGCTCAGATCCACTCCAACTTGGATGTTGCAGTTGATACAGTTTCAGTAGGTGTAACCTTGGCTCCTGCTCTTGCTGTGTTACTGGATACCTTTCAGTTTGTGCAGCCTGAGGTTGTGGACAGGATCCTTGGAGAGATTAGAGCCACCACGTGTGTACTTGCCCTTCCTGGCTCATTAAACAGGCCAGAGGGGGACTGGCTAAATGGATGAGGAGGGTAGTCAATGCCTCCTTGCTACAAGGCAGAGTTCCAACTTGCCTAAAGGAGGCAGTTGTGAGGCCTTTGCTGAAAAAGCCATACCTGAATCCCTCTATATTAGATAATTATTGGCCAGTGTCTGACATACTTTTTGGGGGGCAAGGTATTGGTGCATGTGGTATCCTCCTAGCTCCAGGCGTTCCTGGATGAAACAGATTATCTAGATCCATTTCAATCTGGTTTCAGGCCTGATAATGGAATAGAGACAGCTTTGGTCACCTTGCTGGATAACCTATGCTGGTAACCGGACAGGGGGAGTGTGTCCCTGTTGGTTCTGCTGGACCTCTCAGTGGCTTTTGGTACCATTGACCATGGTATCCTTCCAGGTCACCTCACTGGGATGGGACTTGGAGGCCCTATTTTACAGTGGCTCCATTCCTTCCTGGAGTGGCAAACCCAGAAGGTGGTGCTGGGGAACTCCTTGATCATAGGCCTGTGAGCTCCCTCAGGGTACTGTTTTGTTCCCTATACTATTTCACATATACATGAATCAGTTGGGAGAAGCCTATGGAAGGCAGTAGGAAGAGTGGAAGACTGCAATACAGGTAGGTAGTCCCAATCAAGGAAGCCACCACCCAAAGTAGACAAGAACTGAGCAGTGCTGTTGATAACAGGGTATCTTGGAGGTTTCTCATTCATTTGTTGTTGTGTGCATTCAAGTCATTTCTGCCTAGCGGCGACCCTAAAGCAAACCTATCACAGGGTTTTCTTGGCAAGATTTGTTCAGAGGAGATGTTTTTGCCTTCCTCTAAAGCTGAGAGACTGTGACTTGCCCAAGATCACCCAGTGGGCTTCCATGGCTGAGCAGGGATTTGAACCCTGGTCTCCACAGTCATAGTCCAATGCTCAAACCACTACACCATGCTGGCTTTCATTCATAGGGTTGCCATAAGTCAAAGGGGCCTTGAGGGCAATTAGCAACAACAAACAGCAATGAACTATTAGCTCACAGGAGTCACAGACAGAATAGGGAAACAGATGAGGAAACACAACCTCCAAACAATCTACAGACCAACCAAGAAAATCCAAGAAATGCTACGCTCAGCAAAGGTCAAAAGAGACCCTCTCACAGCTGCAAGAGTTTGCCGCATACCATGCAGCTGTGGACAAGTTTACATAGGGACCACTAAACGCAGTGTACAAACATGAATTAAGGAACATGAGAGGCACCACAGACTGGGTGAGCCAGAAAAATCAGCAGTAGCAGAACATGTGATAAACCAACCTGGACACAAAATGTTATTTAAAAACACAGAAATTCTGGACCAGGCCAACAACTATCATGTCAGAATGCCCAGAGAAGCTATTGAAACCCACAAACACCTGGACAACTTCAAGAGGAAAGAAGAAACTTTAAAAGTAAACAAAATCTGGCTCCCAGTTTTGAAATACAATAGAATCAAAACTCAACACTTACAAAAGATTCCACCCAGGGACAAGGGGATTTCCAGCAGATAACAGCCCATCAACCGACCATTAGCCAAACAGACACTAACGAGCCTTGCATTTCTATACCCAGAAACTAACCATTCAATTACACAAATTTACATATACTCCCCAACAGGGGTTCACAGCATATAAACTCCACACACACTCCTACCCAACCATTCTGTAAAGATGCCAGCCACAGATGCAGGTGAAATGTCAGAAAGAAACTATTCCAGAACACGACCTCACAGCCCGGAAAAACCCCAAGGAAGATCTATGGATGCCAGCCGTGAAAGTCTTTGACTTCACATTGAACTATTAGCCGTTTACTCTTCTTCTAAGGTGTTACATCTTCAAGACTGATGATGTATAGGTTCTTGGTAGTCATGAAAGCAGTGCAGAACAGACTGGAATACCACCAAAAATAGAACTTGGAAGAGTTATTTTTCAACTACAACTCCTTAAATCTGGCTGTGCTGGATGGGGATGCTAGGAGTTGTAGACAAAATATCCTTTCCAAACAAAACATTAGCAAAACATTATGCAGTTCCAGACAACATATTTCACCTAGTATCACATGTTGCCCAATACCTGTACATTATCATAGGAGGACTGGTGCTGGCAAAATGAGCAGTGAAAGGTTTTTTGTGTTTTTTTTCTGGTCTGTGAGGCTGTGTTCTAGAAGAGTTTATTCCTGATGTTTTGCTGGCATCTGTGGCTGGCATCTTCAAAGAATGGTGGCATGTGAGTGTGTGGGGTTTATATACTGTGAGTCCCTGTTGAAGAGGATTAGCATGTAAATTTGTGTATTCAGTTGTAGGATGTCCGGTTCTTAGATTGGGAGGATATGCGAGGGGGATTAGTGTCTGTTTAGCTCATGGTCCATTGTCTGCTGGGACATCCCCTGTCCCTGGGTGAAGTTCATGTGCATGTGTTGAGTTTTTATTTTGGTGTTTTTCAGGACTGGTAGTCAAACTTTGTTTACTTTTAGGATTTCCTCTTTCCTGACACATGCAACACATTTTTTCAACACAGCCCGGAAAACCCCCACAAAAAACCTATGGATGCCAGCCGTGAAAGCTTTTGACTTCACATTGAGCAGTGAAAAGTAATTATAGGTGTATACTTATTTAGTTGTTTATTTAATATTCTGCCTTTCCTCTCAGAACTGGGACAAAAGGCAGCTTACAGAGGTTTTCTGTGGTTTTTTTCCGGGCTGGGAGGCTGTGTTCTGGAAGAGAAACAAACTCTTCCAGAACATGGCCTCACAGCCCAGAAAAAATACATGGAAAACCTATGGATGCCGGCTGTGAAAGTCTTCAACTTCATGGAGCTTACAGAGTTAAAACAAATATAGTATAGATGAAAGCAAACAAAATATTGTTTTAAGAATGTAATTAAACTTTTTATACCATTAAAAATAACTAAATCATCCATTAAAAGCAACAAGGAAGATATAAAGTAGTTAAAAAGCAGCACAGCACACTTTAAGAAGCAGCCTGTTCCAGAAAGCCTATCAGAATAAAAACACCTTTGCTTCCTAGCAAAAGGACAACCAGGAGGAACCAATTTAGCCTTCCTAAGAGGGGAGTTCTAGAGCCCAGCAAGAGACACTGAGGAGACCATTGCTCACATTCCCACCAGACACAAGTACCTGAGAAGGTGGTGGGACTGAGAGAAGGGCTTTTCCTGAAGATCTCAAAACCCAGGTAGGCTCTTTTGGAAGTTAATCTGTATTTTCACTGTGGAATTTGTACAGATGCTGAAAGTGGAATTGTTTATGATGTGTTCCTCTGCATGCTTGTCCTGGATGAAGCCAGGTTAAATATCTATCTGTTCTTGCCTACTTTCAATGCTGGATAAACATGCAAACAATTGGCACTACCATATCCATTTTCCTTGAAAAGATAAACATGCAATACACTTTGAGATGAGTCCAGACTAGCAGCCTGAGTTCAATAGGACGGGTAAACATACCCTCCAACTGTCCTGATTTTGCAGGAACAGTCCCAATTAATCCTCTATGGTCCCACTTTTTCAGTAGTTTCAAAATGTCCCAGTTTCTCTCGCCTCGCCTCCCCATGTGTTCAAAGTGCAAAAGTAGTCTGCACTCAGTTAACTCAGCAGTAAGGAGAGGAGAGGAGGCAGAGTCTTGCCCTTCCCAGTAGGCTCAGGCAAAAGCAAACTGCTGCAGGCTCTTTCATTTTGTGGATTCTTCATCATAAATAACTTTTGTTATCTTGACCACACTCTGGTGTTGCTTGGCCACATGTGTCCTGGTTTTCATTTGTGAACTGTTGAAGAATATGTGTAAATAAGTACGCGAGATTACCACCTAAGTAGTTGAGGTTAAGTTCTACTCAAACAAAATTTAGCTAGCTGTTACTGTAGCCCTATGTATGTTTACACTATAGAAAAGGTGTTTAGGATTGCAGCTTTAAGTTGAATCTATCCTTAGTTACAACAATATTGGGGTACATCCATCTATTAACCCCTATATTTCTAGAACATTTTTGCTAATGGATTCTTGTTAACCAGTGTCTTCTTAAATATTTGGATACAGTTGTTACTATTTACTTGCCGGAACAGATTAAAATATAAATATTTTCTGTCCCTGTTTTTTTTTCTTGTTCATCTTTTTTAAAATTCAGTCTTTTCACTTTCTTAAAAAAAAAAAAACACCTCTTGCTCTATCTGGTTGCTTGTATTCTTTGCCTACCATATTTACAAATGAGCTGTGCATGTAACATAACGTTCCTGACTGAGGTGTGGTGGGAGAGTGAAAGCTCCAAAGACTTTCAGTGCCAGCCTGTGTGAATTTTGTCCATGAGATGGGACAACATCTTGTCTGCCTCAGGCAGGAAATGTCTGGCTGCCCCTGCTTCAGTGACATTAAAGCAGAGATGGAAATCATGAGGCCTTCCAGATGATGCTGGACTGCAGCTCTCAGCATTTGGCACTATTGGCTCTGCTGGCTAAGGCTGCTGGGAGTTGCAGTCCAATAGCATCTAGAGCAGTGGCCCCCAACCTTTTTGGCACAAGGGACCAGTTTTGTGAAAGACAGTTTTCCACGGACCTGGTGGTGTTGAGGAAATGAATGTATGTTTCCCAAGAGGGAACATTGCTCATGTCCCAGTCCCTAACAGACCACAGACCGGTCCTGGTCCGGGAACCATGTGTTGGGGACCCCTGATCTATAGGGCTGCATGTTTCCCACCTTTGCATTAATACCTGTAGAATAGATCCAGGCAAGCTTCAGGCAAGATTTTCTGTTTGATTTCAGAAATTTCAGGAACTAAGAGACATAATAGAGTTTCATGGTGATACTGGTGAGAGAAGAAATTAAGGCCTTTGGAACAATTAGGTCAAGACTCAGAAAACATACAGAAATAACAGGGTTTAACAGGCTTCTATTTTCCCCTGAGCTGTTAAAATGGGGCCAGGCCAGTAGGGCTAGATTTAAAGTCAAACTATACAAATTGCATGCCATTAGAAAAGGTACTCTTTGTTTGTTATTGGTCATCAAGAGGTAAGCATGATGTTTTTTGCTCATTGGATTGCTCAGACGTGAAGCTCTGCTGAAATTTCTCTGGATCACTGATGTGATGTCAACTTCCAGTCATACTCTATCACTAAGTCTAAGATGTGTAGAGGTGCTAAGGTAGTTCAAATTTAGGAGGCTCCCAATAGCATTTCTTCCCAAAACATGTGTTCTAACAGTGATTTTAAACCTTAACATTAATTATCCAAAAAGCATCCTTTTGGATCGCCTGAGAGGGTTAGGAATCGGAGGCACTGCGCTCCAGTGGTTCCGGTCCTTCCTCGGGCAGGTCCCAGAGGGTGTTGCTCGGGGACAGTTGCTCCAGCAGAAAGGAGCTTACTTGTGGTGTTCCGCAGGGCGCCATCCTGTCCCCGATGCTGTTTAACATCTATATGAAGCCTATATGAATGGGTGAGATTATTCGGAGTTATGGGGTTGGGTGTTATCAGTACGCTGATGACACCCAGATCTATTTCTCCTTGTCCCGATCGTCGGCCTCGAATTCCGATGGTGTCTCTCCTCTTAATGACTGTCTTAAAGCAGTAATGGGCTGGATGAGGAAAAACAGATTGAGATTAAATCCAGACAAAACGGAGGTGCTCACGGTAGCGGCCCCGAAACCAGGAGTTGGGTTGCAACCTCCAGTCCTGGATGGGGTCACGCTCTCCGTTAAGGACTGTGTTCGCAGTCTGGGGGTGCTCCTTGATTCATCGCTTCAGATGACGAGTCAGGTGAATGCGACAGTCAGGAGCACCTGTTATCAGCTTCGGCTGATACGCCAGCTGTGCCATTTCCTGGAAGTAAAGGACCTCGAGACTGTGGTGCACACGCTGGTAACCTCTCGTCTAGATTTCTGCAATGCGCTCTACATGGGGCTGCCCTCATGCTTGGTCCAGAAACTTCAGTTGGTACAAAATATGGCAGCCAGAGTGGTCTCGGGAACATCTCGGAGAGACCATATAACTCCAGTGTTAAGATCTCTCCACTGGCTGCCTATCAGTTTCCGGGCCCAGTATAAGGTGTTGGTTATTACCTTTAAAGCCCTAAATGGCTTGGGTCCAACTTATCTCCGGAACCGCCTCCTCCCATACAATCCTCCCCGTGCACTCCGGTCCTCTGGGAGGAATTTGCTTCAGCCACAAAAATCTAGGCTGTCTGCAACCTCCCAGAGGGCCTTTTCGGTAATCGCCCCCAAATTGTGGAATGACCTGCCAAACGAGATCCGTCAGATAACAACCCTGAGTAGCTTTTAAAAAGCACTAAAGACGGATCTCTTTCGGCAGGCCTTTCCTAATTAGATCCCGGCCTCAGGGGATCCTGGCTTCTTTTAGTCCGCTGGCCATTTATAGTATTTTATTGTATTTATTGTTTTTAATTGTGATTTTAGATTAGTTGGTTTTAATTTATAATTGTTTAATATTTTTTTATGGGGGAGGGTGCGGTGGGGGTGTTTGGGGATTTTATCTGTATTGTATTTTAATTTTTGTAAGCCGCCCCGATTGTTTTAACAGAGGGGCGGGGTATAAATAAATATTATTATTATTAAAAAATCATTTAGAGGTCCTTCATAATCTGAGTCCCTGTGTGGTAGTCTGTTCAGCTTGGTGCTTAAATCCAGCACTACAGTTCAGGCTGAAGCTATCTATGAACAACCTAGGGATGAGATCCGTCCTCCCTTGAGACCATTGCCACCATTGCCTGATGATGTTCCTCTGCCACCGCCGCATCGTACGGCCTCTTTACACCATAGGGACTGAAGTCGATCCAGGTCACAATCCTCGTCTTCCTCGTATTCGTCTGATCGATCTTCGTCACCGTACACCCAGTCAAGACTGTGATTCCTCTGCCTCCTTTGGGCCAGGACTAAGAAGAGGAAAAAGAAGACCAAACACTCTTCTCTGAGACCAACAGTGTGCCCCTTGTCCACTGTGGTGGCTACTTTGGCGCAGGAGCCCGAGGAGCAACAACAGCCTATGTGTGTAGGTGAAGTGGGCAACAGTTGAAAGAAATTACCTACTAGATGCTCCTTGTTAAGCTATCAGGTTGAAGGCCAGATAGGGTTATGTGCAACAATATCCTTCCCCCACTGGACTTGACACTGTTGACCTACTGGTACTCCCTGTAGCCTCTGGCATGTCCCCAGCTCTATACCAGATGGTTGGAAAATCATCAGGAACAGATCTGCAGTGTAGGAGGGTTGCTAAGGAAAGAGAGAAAGGAAACTCCTGCTGTGCAAGCAGGCCTGCTTACATAAGATTGGATTTTATCCATGATCCTTTAAGTCAGGTAGAGAAACCTATGGCCTTCCAGAACTCACATCATGCTTTGCCATTGGCCAGGCTGGTAGGAGCTGCTGAGAGCTGAAGATCAACAACATCTGGAGGGCTGTAGGTTCTCCATTAACCAAAAGAGTGGCTCAGTCCTGAGGATATGGGCAGATCACTCTGTGCATCTTTACAACCCCCTCCCCACAGTGCAGGGACATTTGGGGAGTGGTAGCACTGTTTCCTCATCAAGTGTACATACGAAGCTTGTCTCCCCCATGATAATCTCATGAGCTATGCCTATTCAGCAGAGTATTAAAAATAAGATTCCACTGTAGACTGCAAAACCCAGTGTGGGCATGGAAACAGTGAGCTGGAGTCACTGAGTGTTGATTAAAATTAATTATGGCCCTGTGTGTTGTGATATTTTCATAGTGCACCACTGAAGGGTATGATCGCAAGAAACTATGAAGTGTCCCCAGTGTTAATAACAGTTCTAGGAACAGGTGTGGGCAGCTCTGCCTTGCTATGGTTTTTGACTTTCATTTTAGTTTCTTACTATTTTTAGTCCTGGCAACCTTAGAATTGGTTATGTTTATGAGAAAGAACAAAGGAATTCTTTGAAAATAAAGTGTGGAAGGAAAATAGGGACAACTGCTTCTTCACACAAGAGTACATACAGTAATAATAATAATAATAATAATAATAAAATTTATTTATACCCCGCCCCTCTGTTAAAACAATCGGGGCAGCTTCTAGCTAAGTTGTATAGCAGTTCTCCGGTTTCCCCTTGTGCAAGTCTTTAAGAACATAAGAAGAACTGAGCTGCATTAGACCAAAGACCTCTCTCAGAAGTGGGCAGTCTGTGAACCTCGAGATGTTGCTAGACTGCAACTATCAGCATTCCTCACCATTGCCTATGCTGGCTAGAGCTGCTGGGAGTTGCAATTCAGCAACATCTGAGCAATTGCACAGTTTCCTCCTACTCAGAGCTAGTCCAGCATTCTGTTCCTAAAATGGCCAAAGATGCCTATGGGAAGGAATATGTGAGTGCTCTCCTGCTCTTCTTCTTCAGCAGTTGATGGATAGGTGTATTGCTTTGGATGCTGGAGATAAGGCTAGTCATGCTGGCTATAGGTTACTGTCCATGACTTTATCTAATCTTCTTTCAAAAGTATGCAGCTTGGCAGTCCTTCTTACATCTTATAATCATAGAATCATTGTTGGAGAGCCCACAAGGGCCATCTAGTCCAACCCCCTGCGATGCATAATATAGACCCTTTGATAATAACACCAGGTGGCTTACATGTAAGGGGTGGTGGTGAATGCATTCTAGGTTTTAGTGCAAATTTTAAAGAAGCTAGCCAAAGTGTTGATTTCAGGATTTTGCATGGCTTCTCATCCACAAAACCATTAGCAGGCTTAATTACAGAACAGGAAAAAGAGGAAATTATCTTAGAAGTAGAGATAAAGGTAATGTATACATACGTGGTGGAAATGTTGTAAAGTGCAGAATTTTGGGCAAGAAATAATGAAATAAATAAATGGTGTAATAGGGAAAACTTTGGAATTAAATAAAGAAAGTTGTATGACTCTAAGGACTTTTTCAGACACCCCTTACCATGCAAGAAGCCTCCGGAACAGTTACGACACTGTCGTACAGCAGGGGGTCTGAAGTGAAGGAGTGGGAGGGATGGAAGGGCTATAATGGAAGAAATATTAATATTTGGGTTATTGGGATAATCCACTTGATAGATATCTATTAGTGCTATCTGTTAACACTAATGGTTTTGTGTTAGGTTTGGGGTATATCATATGTATGTATGTAAAAATAATGTTTGTTAACAATCCCAAAAATTTAATAAAATTTTAATTTTTTTAAAAAAATAGAATGCATCTGACCCTTTTGAATAGTTTGTGCAAAGTGGAAATGATGGCATTGCTAAAGCTTGGGATGCCAGCAAATGCCCAACTGTGCCACCTTCTGGAGCCAGAGCTTATTAGGACCAAAGATGCACGTCTTCTGGAATATAGAATACCTGAAAAATTAAGTACTACAGTAATAGTCAGGCACATTCCTCTATCTCCTTAAATATAAATAGCACCCAAAATTTGCACCAGAACATCATGACTGTAAGGGTAGCAAAGGAGGTACTGGTAAAACATTAGAAAATACATTAAATACCAATTGAGCTATGGTGTTGTATGTTGCTAATTTTTAAAAAAGTGTTTTAGAAAATAGGGACGTCGTTGTTATGGAAACCCTTAAATCATCAGAGTTTTGAATAGCCCTGCAAATATCTCAGATACTTTTCTTTACGTGGTTATGACACTTATACCTATTTATGTTTAAACAAACGGAGCTACTGTGAGGAAGAATAAATGGTGCAGAAGGTAATGTAACTAGTGAAGGAAGACTGTTTATTGTGTATTACTTGAATCATTTTCTGAATTATGGATGATACCAATAAATTGTTTATCATGAAATTAAACAGTGCGACTAGATGCATGCCTATTCAGAAGTGTGGGTTCAGTCGGGCTTACTCTAATGTCATCATTTTACCTTAATATATTTACTAAAATATAATTTACTGCATATTGCTTGTTTGATGTTTCTGTTAGTGCACCTTTATCTAGTTTGTGGCAAGTAAGCTGAAAATAATTGTGGAAAAAATGACCCATGGGCACCTGCATCATATGTTGTGCCTCAGGAGAAAAGGAGTTTAGCCAAAAACGAGACAATTCATTGTTATTCACTTAGTGTACCTTGTTTACGAAGACTTCTACCCAAATCTCAGCTACTTTCCCCAAGACTCAGCAGAAAGTGTTAGTGTCAGTAATCTCTGTGACATCAAATGAGTGACAAACTGCATTGTCATTTCAACTGAAGCCACCCACACTTATCTGGTTAATCCAGGGTGAACTTGTTTATTATTATATGGCAGTTTCACACCCAGGGAAGCTTGTTTTCTTAATCTCATATAATAACTGAGGTAGAGTGAAGGTGGGACTGAGCACCTGCTGGTAGAAATGACAGCTTCATTTGGACAGCTGGAAAATCTATTGGAAAAGATTGGTGGCCCTGGTGGAAAAGAACAAGTGGAGACAAAGATGCTTGGAAGGCAACTATCAGGCTTCAGTGGTTTGGTAGAATTAAAGGTTTCATTGAATAGCTGGCACTTCAGTGACTGCCCCCACACCCCACTCTGTATATGCCGGGCTCTGCCTCATTGTTGTTGTTGTGTGCCTTCAAGTCGTTTCCAACTTCCTAAAACAAACCTATCATGGGGTTTTCTAGGCAAGAGTTGTCCAGAGGTCTTTGCCTTTGCCTTCCTCTGAGGCTGAGAGAGTGTTGCTTGCCCAAGATCATCTATTGGGTTTCCATGGCTGAGCAAGTGATTTGAACCCCGGTTTCCAGGATCGTAGTCCAATTCTGAAACCACTACACTATGCTGGCTCTGTCCCATTACCCTTTTCTTAACACATTATTCTGCTTCTCTACCCATGTTGAATGAAATAATGAATGTATTGAAACTATTTCAAGCAAATGTAAAAAGAGTCAATAGTATAAATATGGAGGGAAAGAATTCAGAAAAAAACCAGATATGCAAAACTAACAGTTGATAAATCTGATTCTGCATAACATAAAAGTGCATCAGACTGATTAAAAGGACCAGAATGTTCCAGATTTTGTTCCTGTTCTTTCTGTTTTTCTGAACACTGCAAATATGGGTTCTGGGTGTGAATAGTTTTCAGTGCCTCACTCTCTGCAGTGCTGAAGTGAAATTTCATGGAGAGGGCAGAACATTATTTGGGACTGTAGGAGTAATGAGTCTAAAAAATAAAATTGTATTAAAAATTCCAGGATCTAGTCCTTTTAAAAAGCAACAAGCATTGTCTTCTTTAAAAAAGAGTTTAAAAAATCATTCATTTACTTTTAACTTCATGCAGAGTGCAAACTTAAGAATGCTGACTTAAGGTCAATTAACATTTAAAAAGTGTATTCCGAGGTCTGAGATCACTCAGTTAAATTAGACTCATTACAAAACAAAGGAGTCAGTTTAAAATGCAAATCAAAGTTTACTGAAGGTATATCAATCTCAATCTACATACTGAAACAAACTTTAAAAAGAGGTTCCTAACTGACTAAGAGTATTTAGGGTAAGAAAACTCACCCAGCCTACAGGCTGCATGGTAAACATCATTGGATGGTTACAGGAAAGAAGGTTAAAGATGTCTAAAGATGGCTACAGCCTCATGGAGACTCAAACTTAAAAGAGAACTTACACAGAGCAATAAAATTTAAATTAGGTCATGTGTTGAATGACCCAGCACTCCAGTTGGCTGGAAGTGCCCAGTGAAATAAGAGAAAGGGAATTTTGGGAGAACAAAAGGCATGCAGGGAAAAACCCTAGACTTATTTTAGGATGTGAATGAGGTACACAAGATTGCTTTTACATTACAATGATTATTTCCCCACATACTACAGGGACA
Source organism: Gambelia wislizenii (assembly GCA_030847615.1). NCBI lineage: Eukaryota > Metazoa > Chordata > Lepidosauria > Squamata > Crotaphytidae > Gambelia > Gambelia wislizenii. The sequence continues at coordinate 310,297,781 of JAUMIR010000003.1, read as the reverse complement.
GCAGTACCCTCATTTCACACACGTAACTATGCCCCTGCTGACCAATCAGGTGTGTGGGTTTTTGTTTTTTGCAAAGCCTAAAAGCAGGATTTGAAGGAGCAAATAGTCAGCGTCTATTGTCTGTGAACATAATTCAAAGCAAATAGTCCTTGATAGCATGCTTGCATTATGAAATGTGGGATGTTGGGGGCCCTTGATGAAATTTTGAAGCTCAGCCTCCTGGCTTCCTATCCCTTCCCCAGGGGTTGTCTAAATGGCAAAAATACTCCTCATGGAATGCGGGGAGAATCCTACCTGTCTTAATGGCATTCCATATCATTTCACCATATTGGGAAGGAGGGGGGCCCAAAACATCAAAAACTCTGCAGGAAAAGCCTTTACGGCTTTTCCCAGAGTTAAAAAAAAAACCAGCAAGGGGAAAAAAACCAGCAAGGGGAAAAAAACCAGCAAGGGGAAGTGATTCGATATGAATCGTTTTTCCATAGGAGAGGAAGCACAAAGCTGATTGGCTGGGTAAGCATGGGGGGAAGGGCTTGCTAACAAAGCCAGCACCCACTGCAGCCATATTGGATTTAGGCCTTAGCGAACAAGCGCTAAGGTGAGAAAACAGGGTGGTGTTGTGGGGTTTTTTGTTTTTTTTTGCTTTTCTGTTAAAGTGGAAAATCGCTCTATCGCACCTTAGACATAAGTTTTTTTTAAAGTTCAGCAGCAGCAAATTGAGGAAAGTACAATTGTGAGTAAATCACTTACAGCTGCCATCTTGCTTGCAAAGCTTATGGGGGCAAAAACACCATAAAGAAAAGTCGCAGCTGCTGCCAAATGCCATTACTGCCAGGCACTCCTGGGTTTTCCCCCTTGTATAGACAAGTTGAAACATTGTATTGATAGAGTTATCCTTCATGAATTTTAAAGTGATCTAAGTAAGCTGCTAGCTATCACCATGTCTTGTGATGGCAAATTCCATAAGTTATGTGCTGGGTGTAAAAATTCTGCCTTTTATCTGTCTTGAATGTACTGCTGATCAGCTTTTTCAGATGACCCTGAGTTCTAGTGTGAATGATGAAGGGTGTGGGGGAAATGAATCTCTATCCATTTTCTTTAAGCCATGCATACTGTTATATTTCTATGTTCAGCCACTGTCTTGTATCTGCATTATGGAGGTAATAATAACTGCCCTAACAGTCACCTGAAGTATTATTGAGATAATGTGCATGTCTGAAGCATTTTTAACACTTGGAATGTACTGTATAAATCCTAAGTATTATTATACCTGTATAGAAACTTTTAAAAGAGATATTTTAACAATCCCATCCTCTGCATGCTTATCTGCGAACAAGTCTCATTGAACACTTATCTCTGAGTATGCATACAGAGAATTGTGCTGTAAAAGTCCAGAGAAACTAAATAAAATAAAATAAAATAAAATAAAATAAAATAAATGCCAGCATCTACCATTTGTTTTCATTCTCTGTGCATTTTGTCTTGCTCCGCCAATCCTTACAAAAGCTCTTTGTACAAATCCCTGCCATTATTTCACTGCTTCAAAGTAATACATTTCTGTATGTGTCTTCTTTGTCATGCCACAGTATTCCTGCTAATTTGTTCTACTGGATATTTCAAAGAGACCTGTGTTATATATCTAATGCTGCTATGTACCCATATGTGACTTGAAGATGCTATTGTTCACTCTCAGTATCCACATTAATAGGCCTTAATAGCCTGAAGGCATTAGAACAGGTCTGATCTTGGAAGCTAAGCAGGGTCAGGCCAGGTTAGTACTTGGATGGGAGACTGCCAAGGAATGCCAGGTGCTGTAGGCTACATTTCAGAGGAAGGCAATGGCAAATCACTTTTGTGTATTCCTTGCCTAAGAAAATCCTGTCAAATTCAGGGAGTTGCCACAAGCTGGAAGGCAGAGAGAGAGAGAGAGAGAGAGAGAGAGAGACTTGTATACTGACTGGCATCCTGCTAGTGACATACACATGCATAGGTTTCTCTTACACCTGCAGGTGTCCTTTTTGAAGCACTGCAGAAATTCTTCCCTCTATAATGCTCAAGCCCCACGGGACTTACCATGGAGCCTCTGAACCCCCTACCCCTGCATGGCTATCATGTGCCTGGTGAGAGTGGAAAGGGCCAAGAAAGGGTTTAGCTATGTCCTCATAGCTAGATGAGAAATTATTACATCAATGCTGAGATCCCCTGGGGTCCTCTGCAGGTCTCAGTGTTGGTATAATCGCTTTGCGTCTTGCTAGGAGGACATAGGCAGACACTTCCTTGACCCTGCTTGCTCCCTTCAAGGAATGGAATGGCTTTACAGGGGGCACCTTCAGCAGCTGTATGATAAGTCGTGTGTATGTCATGCTATGCTACACTGAGCCATACAGGATTGCCTCCTGTTTGTGTTGTCATATACAGAGATTCTTTTAAACTGAACTATGACCTTGGGCTTGTCTAGATGAGAGGATATAATGCCGATTCTTGCACATTAATGCAAAATTTCAGCAGTGTTCTTTTATCTCCATGGGTCTTGGGCAAAATTGCTGGTATGCAAGCTAAATCATCATCATCATCATCATCATATTATTATTATTATTATTAATAATATATATATATATATATATACCCCGCCCCTCTGTTAAAACAATCGGGGCGGCTTACAAAAATTAAAATACAATACAAATAAAAATCCCTAAACACCACCCACCCCCACCCTCCCCCATAAAAATATATTTAACAAATATAAATTAAAAAGCAACTAATCTAAAATCACATTTAAAAATATGTTGTTTGAAGTTCACATGCAGCCATGCCTGTGAATCAAGGAGGGGGCCAGGAGTGAATTGCTCATGTAACTATTCTTCACAAGTTATGGCCACTGCAGAGTTTTGTTTTTTTAATGTAAATTAAGGTGTGCAAATGTGACCTTCCACTTAAAAAAGGTGTTGTCATCTCAGCACAGCAAAAAAAGTGCACGGTCACTAATGTAAAACTCTGCTTCATTGCTAGCAAGCCCTCCCCCCACATATCTGACCAATCAGCTTTCCACTTTTACCATGTACAGCAATGCAAATCAGTTGTTCAAATGAGCGATAACACACTTTTCCGTGTATTTAAAAAAAAACTTTGGGAATAGCTGCAAAGACTTTTCCCGCATAGCTTTTGGAGTTTTTGGCCCTCCTCCTTTGAAATATGGTGAATCACCATGGGATCTTGTTGGGACAAAGGTATTCTCCTCAAATTCTATGAGGAGTTTTTTCACTGTTTAGACAACCCCCTTCATTTAGACATAGGCAGTTTTCATGTACTCTGGGGTTATAGGTCTGGGATGGCACATCTAAGGGGCTGTGATGCAGTTCAAATTCTATAAGCAACATCAAAAATAATTTGGTTACTTTGAAAGAAATTCTATTTATATAAAGTTATACTTGAAATCACACAAATGACAGGAGGCCAATAAAAGTGGATAAAAAGGAATTTCAGACAGTAGAAGTCTGAGTTATGCTTTTTACCCAAATAGATAGCAAGTATGAATACAGTAACACCCCCGTATCCACTGATTCACCAACCATGGATTCAATTATCCACAGTTGACGATGGCAGGGGAAAGGGAGGGGGAGAAGGGATCTTACTTCACCCATCCCTCCCCCTGGGAGGGCTCCTGTCACTGTGGTGGGGCCATGGTGGGGGGGAAGGGACAGAGGAGTGAACTGGCCTCATCTCCATCCCCCTTTGCCCCCGCAATTGCAGAAGTGGTGGGGCCATGGCCGGGGTGAAGGGCGAAGGGGGTAGAGGAGGAGGAGCGAACTGGCCTCGTCCCCTTCCCCCTTTGCTCCCATGATTGCAGCAGCAGTGGGGCCATGGCAGGGGCGACCCACCCTCCCTTTGCCCCCAGGATGCCCCCCAGGATGACGTTCGCTAGTATTGGTGGAATTTGCCATCTGAGGGTACCCCTGGAACCAATCTCCTGTGGATGCGAGGGTGCTACTATATTTATCAGTTTTCCCCTTCCAACTTATCAATGCAAATTTGTCAATAATTTAACCTGTCCATCTGGTATTGTGTGGACATTTTTCAGTTATTCTTTATGCAGACAGTAGTGGAGCTAGAATCACTGTGATATATTCCATCCCATGCATTACATCAGGATGGGAACATGTGGCACTACAGTTTCCATCACCCCCTAGCCAGGAAGCCCGTAGTGAGAGATTATGCCAGTTGAAGTCCAACATCTGCAAGGCCACATGGCCTCCTGTCTTGACCTATATGCTTTACTTGGAGAGTATGGAAAAAGCCCTATGCCTTTAAATGTATTCATGGAGGGCTCTCCTCATACATTTGATCATCCTCTGTGTCTCCAATTGCTGTAAGGAACACAGGTAATCAAGGGTGGAGAACATGCTGTGCAATGCTTCCCTTCCCTCAGCATGTTCATTGATTGTGCAGAAAATAGAAGAAAGCATGTTATAAAAAAACTGTTCAGTTAAGCCATTCTAAAGAAATGAGGAAAAAAGACAGACAAATTCTGGCTGCCTTTTTAAAAGGGTAAATAATCCCTTAACATTACCTATATTTGCAAAAATTTGCAGTGAGACACTACACAAATTTAATTATGGTTACAGAATTATGGGGCCGAATAGCATAATGGAATTAATGATAGCCTTACATAATTATTTACCACAGTCATACAAACTACACAGAATGGCAGCACAATAGCCAAGAAAGAGAGGAATTATTTAAATAGATCTCTTTCCCTGACTGCTGGGAACAAATTGCTGCAATTCATTTGTGAGGAATAAACACCTTTCCTGCAGTTTCTTTTGAGCTGAAAAAATACACTTGTAGGTGAAACATAAGACTTACAATGGTGTTGTGATGGTGTAAATAGGGTCCTGTGGTATATATGGGGTAAATCATGAAGTGGTAGTACATGTTGCTTGTTCAGTTCTTTTAAAACTAAATGTGGACATGATGTGACTGATTCCTAACCATGGTTGAGGAGCCAGAGCAGGCTGACAGATTGTGCACTTCCTCCCTTTCATACAGGCCCTGCACAAGGCCTTAACCATGGGCTAAGATTTATGTTACTACCAAGATTATCCATGGTTACAGCTAACCAAGGTTTGCTCTTCAGCCAGAATTTGATATGGGGTCTTGGAACTCACTAAAACTGAAAAGACTGAAGAACCTGGCCCTTATAAGATCAGCTACAAGGGCACCGGTTGCCCTTGTCAGGTAGCCAAGTTCAAAAGAGGGTGAGGTTTCTGTATTTTTAATAGTTGTACAGAGAATGAATTTTTCAGTAGATGTAGCTTTTCTCACCCTTGCGTAATAAACTGCACTAGATTAGGTCCAAATTCTCTCTTCTTCTGTAGAATTACATGAGGTAATTGTGTGTGTGTGGGGTCCTCTTTGCGTCTCTAGAAGAGCTACAACATGTGAGTATTTAATGCTGCACTTAGGCCATGATATTGAGAACACAGCTGCGCTGGGCAGGGCACGTTTCTAGGATGGAGGACCATCGCCTCCCAAAAATACTACTCTACGGTGAACTCGCCACGGGTCAGCGTAAGAGGGGCTCTCCAAAAAAGCGATACAAAGACTCCCTGAAACAACATCTCAGGCTCGGCCAAATTGATCACCAACGGTGGTCCGCCCTGGCCTCACATCAGGAAGCATGGAGACGCACTACCCACAATGCTGCAGCCTTATTTGAGAACTCACGACGAACAAGTCTTGAAGAGAAACGACAACGCAGAAAGAATCACAACCCAAAAACATCACCCAAGGAGACCTTCTGCTGTGCTTTTTGCAACCGGACTTGTTTATCTCGGATTTGCCTTTTTAGTCATCAGCGCGCTTGCAGAAAGCGCGGGATGAGTCCTTCCTGAATCTTCGTTTGCGAAGAAAAGCCAGAGAGAGAGAGAGAGAGAGAGTAATACAGTTCTAATCAAATGTGTGTACACACCCTTCCCCACTGTATACATGCTCAGCACTTTCATCCAGCAGCCACACATTTGTTAGTAATGAGAGAGGGACCATGCATAGCAATGTTTCACCAGTAATGTTGTATAGTTGGCTTCTAGTGGTTTGTGAGAAGCAGACACATTAGTGTGGATTGCAATAGAGAATTCTGGCCTAATTTTCCAAGTTCCATCACCTCTGTGAAATACAGGGTTCCAGTTTTGCTTTCAGAGTCTCTCCTTGTATAGATGTCTGCATGTGGGCTCCAATCAGTCCTTCCCATGATTGTGTGGAGATCAGGGGTGGAGACAGCACATGTAGTCCCCCTTCCTATCCCTACACAGGTTTCCTGTACATGCTGTCTCACATGAACAAGGCTTATATTGTATGTACAGTCTGGGAATTGGTCATCTGATTCAGTTCTTGGTGCACTGAACTGAAATTCATGCATGTAGACACTAAGAACTTTATCATACAAAGCTAAAATCACACAATTATGACAGGATAGTAGCACAAATGTGTTCCTGTTATTGCACAACGTCATTGTCTTTCCATGGTCCTGTGTGCTCCACCTGTTAATTACGTGTAACTTTTCATTGACAGACAAAACCCATGAATAGCCCTCAGTATTATGCTTTTCATAGTATTGACGAGTATGCGAAATCACGTCCCGCTGTAATCACACAATTACATGGTGATTGGGCAGTCCTCTTTCCCCCTCCCCTTTCCCAATGAGAACACATAATTAAATGTCCAGGTGAGAACATGAAGACAATGAATAGAACACTCTTTCGATCAATTGTCGCCTTTACTTGGTACGGTTTTAAGTTTGTTTAAGTGTTTATTTTTGAAGTTCTTTCATTGTGTATTTGTTTTTGGTGTTTTTATCTGAAGTCATGAGAATAGCCAAAATCTTGCCCATGTAAAATCACATGGAAATTTTTTCTTAAAGGCACAAGCATGGGCCAGCACAAAGTGTTAATACTCTGTCTTTAGAAGGCAATGCAAAGAGAAGTGTTACTATAGTGCTAGCTAAGCAACTAGTGGTGGTTGTGCAATAATTCCTTGGTGGTAGTATTGCACAATTACAGCAACGTCTGATAATTACTGTGATCATGCCACTATGTTTCTGCTTTCCTCAACAGTGGAATTACAGCGTTTTTAGATGCTCATTTGATAAAGTCCTAACACTATGCATACTTTTTGTCCAATCTTGGATGTTTGGGAGGAAAGGAACACCTTGTGGGTGGGATGGGGAAATGTGACCTCATCTCTGCACTGCATGCAGAAAAGACTGGGAAGAAGATAATCTAAACAAGGGAAATAATAGTAATAAGCATTCCTTTTGACCTAGTACTAATGCTGTTGTTTTCTTTTCTTAAATCATGTGTAGCTTATCATATCTGTGGACTTTTCCAGGCTAGCCAAAAGCCTTAGAATTTGTCTGTACTTACTTAGAATTTATCTGTACTTACCAGGATTTTAAAAAGTTTCCATACAATGTACCTCTTCTCCCAGTATATTTATTTTAAATTTCTTGGATTAGCCACAGCTTTTTAAACCCAGGTCAGATGTGTGTTGTTTTCTTGCTCTAGGAATTTCTGATACAGGCAGGTGTAAATTCCCATATCTGTATCTATTGTCTGAGTTCATCCTGAACTTCTAAGAGTTCCCAATGATTATATGTTGAATGGGAGTGTAACGTGCTCTTATGAGCTTCCTTCCTTTGTTTCATTTCCAGTTACCAGACCAAATGTTTTATTTTCTTTCCTCTTTCTTTTACATTTTACTGAAGTGGTATTGCACTTTAGAACTATGACTATAATCAAAATTGTAGAGGTTTTAATGTGTGAGACAGGGAACATGGATAGTGGAGAAGGAGCATAGGGGTGGAGGTGTTGAATTCATGGAAGGGATGATAGGGAGAGAAAGAACCCTTGCCCACACCACAGCTAGCCACACCTCGGACATGAAAAAAGAGTGGACAAAACCTTGGTATATTTAGGGTGGAAGTAGGAACAATCGTTACAATGCATGAAATCCAGGAACAGTTGTCTGACATTTACTGAAATGGACCATCTGGAGGAATCCTATGTTAAGAATGTGCTCTCTCTTTTCTCTTTCTGTGAGAAAACAGGTTCTCACAGGCCATGGGGGCATGGTGGAGGGGTCATCTTGGCCTTCCTTAGTTCTGATGTGACTAGGAGAAGGGAAGAGAGGAGGAGATTTATAGCAAAACCTCCTTGCTGGTGCATGTGTTTTCATTAATTTCTGTTCACTCTGTCAAGCAGCATGAAAGTTATGAGTGAACTTCAGTAGTGTGATGGTTTTGGGGAAAAATATAACCCCCAGCTGTGTGTTTCAGGTGCTGCCATGTAGACAGAAGGGAGACATGATAATGTTACCTTCTAGATCAGCTTCCTCCAAGCCCAGGCATGCCTGTTTCTGGTTTCATAACAGCCCTCTGGCTCTCTTAGCAACTCTAGGAACCAGACGTTCTAACGATTCCATCACTGATGTCCCATTTTCAGTTGGATGCAATTTATGCTGATCAAAGAGAGAAAATGGGGAAACCTCTCTGTACTCTTTATTTTTAAGATGAAAAAGAAACAGAGAGGAGAAGAATGTGAAAAGGAGGAAAAAAATCATGAATAAAGGTTGGCTGGAGAATTCAATTAAGCTATGAAAGGTTAGACTACTTGCAGAGGCTGACAGAATAGAACAAAAAGAAGAGAGAGAGAGAAGAAAGCCCAGTTAGTGGATCAGAAGAAAAGCAGCAAAGGCTTAGATTAAGGGGGAGAATCATAGAAAAGGCAGCGAGGTAGGATACCTTCATGTCCTTCCCTTAATGTTAGATACAATCCTTGGAAGTCAAGTTTTCAGTTGCGAAAAAAGTACAAGTTGGGCATGGCTTTAATTTGAGCACTGCCTCAAATGACATGATTAGTCTTGCTGGATCTTCTTTGCAAAATACACTTTGGTATTTATCAATTACTATTAAATGCTGCTGCTCTGGGAGAGCTTTTTTCATTCAGGGTTTTGTGTGTGTGTAAGAGAAAAGTATTGATGTATTTTTGAGGTAGTGAAAACTGGAGAAACCATTTTCCTTCATTTTCATTGTTGGCACTAAGACTATAATTGATCTTGGCATGGTAGTTGCAGACCCACCAATCTATTTGATTTTTGTTCTCTGTAACAGGTTCTTATACTTTTTGTATTCATAGCTGGAAGGACAGCTATGAAGGAACTAGACAAGATCCTGATGTGTCAAGATATATCATTGAATACTAAGGTTAGGATTGTCTGTATCATCACATATCCAATTGCTATGTATAGTTGTGAAAGCTGATGGTGAAGCAAGCTGATAGCTCATTTGAAATGTGGTGCTGGAGGAAAGTTCTACCATGGACTGCTAAAAAGACAAATAAATTGTCCTAGAGCAAATTCAGCCTTAATTCTCCCAAGAAGCCAAGATGACTCAGTGAGACTGTTGTACTTTGGACATATCATGAAAAGATGTGACTCACTAGAAAAGAAATTAATGCTTGGAAAGGTAGAAGACAGTAGGGAAGGAGAAAAACCTCATTCCAGATGGATCAAGGAAGCTATGGCCCTGAGTCTGCAGGACCTGAGCAGGGCAGTTGAGGATAGGTGACTTGAAGGTCTGTCATTCATGGGGTCGCCATAAGTGGAAGTCGACTTGATGGCAGTTAACAAGAGCAGCACAACTCTCTCATAAGAGTGATTTCAGAGAGTGTGTGACGTTGCTCCTACTGAGCTACAGCTTCAGTGTGTCTTCTTCCGTCTGTGGTAGAAGTGGGGGAGGTGATAGGTTGTCTTGGTGGTTTCTGTATCAAGAAAGGAGGGTGATATATTGACTTTTGCTTGCTCTTTCCACTTTGTCTCATATGCAAACTGCCTAGAAACCCAGGGTAGTTACCTTTTGTCCTGTCTCCCAGCCTGACTCCCCAAACCCACCCTAACAGCTAGCAGCTGCTTTGAGCATCAGAGGTTTGTTCTGCGGGAAATTGGGACACAGCAGGATGTTGTTTCCAAACTACTCCCACCAGTGATCTGCAGCATGACACTCAGAAGCAGACTCCTTGTTGCACTAAGATTGCTGTTGGGAGGGGGGCTGGAAATGTCATCCTGCTGTGTCCCAATCTCCAGCAGAGTGGTGGAGTTGCAATTGTAGTAATAGCGCCATGATTGTGAATACAGAGCATTGCTTATACAGAGCAGTTACGGATCTGTAACTCTAGGTTGCAAATCTAGAGTTGCAAATCTAGGTTGCAAATCTAAAACTCTAACATAGGATGCCAACCAGTATTTTATATATAAACAAATTGTTCAACAACCTGATTGTTATCGCTTTATAGCAACCATTCTCTATATAGGAATATCTATTCTCCTTTATGGGTCTGAAACATGGGTCACCTATCGCCACCACTTACAACTCCTCAAATGCTTTCATCAGCGCTGTATACGCACAATTCTAAATATACACTGGACTGACTATGTGATGAATGTTGCTGTCCTTGAGCAAGCAGGGATCACCAGCATTGAGGCCACAATATTGAGAACACTGCTGCGCTGGGCAGGGCATGTTTCTAGGATGGAGGACCATCACCTCCCCAAAATAGTACTCTACGGTGAACTCGTCACAGGTCAGTGTAAGAGGGGCACTCCAAAAAAGCGATACAAGGACTCCCTGAAACAACGTCTCAGGCTCAGCCAAATTGATCACCAACAATGGTCCGCCCTGGCCTCACATCAGGAGGCATGGAGATGCACTATCCACAATGCTGCAGCCTTATTTGAGAACTCACGCCGAACATGTCTTGAAGAGAAATGACAACGCAGAAAGAATCACAACCCGGAAACATCACCCAAGGAGACCTTCTGCTGTGCTTTCTGCAACCGGACTTGTTTATCTCGGATTGGCCTTTTTAGTCATCAGCGCGCTTGCAGAAAGCATGGGATGAGTCCTTCCTGAATCTTCGTTTGCGAAGAAAAGCCAGAGAGATGACATCGTAGTGGTCAGAAGGCCTGTTGGAGTTATATGCTCTTCATTTAACTTGGTAAATAAATATGCCTGCCAGTGCTTGTTAAGGGGAAGCAGAGTTGGAGGGTATGGGGAGATGGCAATATAGATTAACAAATAATGTGTCTTGAGACTCCCTGAAACAACATCTCAGGATCGGCCAAATTGATCACCAACAATGGTCCGCCCTGGCCTCACATTGGGAGGCATGGAGACACACTATCCACAATGCTGCAGCCTTATTTGAGAACTCACGCCGAACATGTCTTGAAGAGAAATGACAACGCAGAAAGAATCACAACCCGGAAACATCACCCAAGGAGACCTTCTGCTGTGCTTTCTGCAACCGGACTTGTTTATCTCGGATTGGCCTTTTTAGTCATCAGCGCGCTTGCAGAAAGCATGGGATGAGTCCTTCCTGAATCTTCGTTTGCGAAGAAAAGCCAGAGATAGTAACCATTCTCTATATAGGAATATACAGGTCCCCTCAGCATCCATGAGACACAAAACAGCAAAGAAATAATGGTTGAACTATAACTATAACAGTTGAACTATAACAGTATTTTATAATAGTATTATAACAGTGTCATAACATACAGTGGGCCCTCAGTATGCACTGGGGTTTGGTTCCAGGACCCCCCATGGATACCAAAATCCATGGATGCTAATCTCCCATTATATACAATGGCATAGTAAAATGGCCTCCCTTATATAAGATGGCAAACAGGAAGGTTTGCTTTTGGGATTCCCCCCCCCCCAAAAAAATATTTTTGAGCTGTGGTTGGTTGAATCTGTGGATGAAGAACCCATGGATTCAGAGGGCCGACTGTATCTGTCTTCCAATCTCTTGGATCTAATGCTCAGGCTATCCTTTGAAGAAGGTAACATCTTCTTTCCTTCACGGGTTCTGCAGATAGTTAAATCAGGCCTGTAAATCAGCAAGCCATGCAAGACCTCTCTACTCCTCAGCTGCTCCCTTCCTGGGCCAGGCTAAATTGCTGAAATTTTCTGTGAGCAAAGGTAGCCATGCTGATTGTAAGAAAAATTCCAAAATCACTCCTAGTGTAATATATTAGACTAACAATAACTGCACAGAAATGAGTGCTAGGCTTTGAGGTTTCCAGGTCTCTTCTTCATGCAGGAATGAACAGAATTTAGGCCTACATACCTTAAGGGTACCAAATCCCATCGGATGTTGGGATCTAAGCAGGGCAAGCCCTGGTTGGTACTTGGATGGGAAGTCACTAAGGAATATCAGGTGCTGCAGGTTATATTTTAGAGGAGAGAATTGACAAACCCTCTAAATATTTGTTGCCTTAAAAAAAACCCTCTGAAATTCATGGGGTCTCCATAAGTCAACAGGTGATTTGAAGGCACGTACACACAGAGATTGGTTTGATGGGGGAAACAGACTTGTTGAAGTTGAGATCAGCCCAGTTACCTGGAAATGTTGCACACTGAGAATGCTTTAGCCAGAGAAGGAGGAAAATAACGGCCATTCTCTAGTTAACAGAAACACACTCAATTTCTCTTAATTGCTGCAAATAATACACACTTTCATGGCATCATAGATTACCCTTAATAAAAGCTTCTGTGTGATGTTGTCTAATTGCATTTGCACACTATTAGTGACAGATGTTTAGAAGCAAAAGGCTTCTATAGGGCAGCTGCACATAATCCACGGCAAGGTACAAACTTTTACAAAAGGATGGAAATGTTATTAGATGCAGACTGCCTTGTGGCCAGGGCTACTTAGATTTTGCTTGGGCCCTGGTGAACATTTTTTTTCAGGTGGGACACACAGCTGTTCACCAGCAGCAGTCCTACATGATGGGCAGGAGGTGCTGGTGGTTATTATTGTCTGTCCACCCAGGTAAGCACTTCTGGGTGGGTAGGTGGGGTGGCTTTGGGCCAAGCATGTGAAGTGGACGGATCTGAGCAAGGGGCTCTTCTCCTGCTCCCTTCCCTTCCTTCCTGACTTCCTGTAGGTTTGGAAGAGTCTCCAGAGACTTGTTGCTTAGAGGTCTTCTAATGAGTGCATCAAAGAAGTGGGGCGGGGGAGGAACAGAGTGGCAAGGGGGAAAGCAAGGTGGTTTGCATTGAATTAACTCAGCAAGGGGGAGAGGAGAGGAGGGGCAGAATCTTGCCCTTCCTAGTAGGCTCAGGCAAAAGCAAACTGCTGCAACCTCTCCTAACTTGTATGCTCTTCCTCATTAAAAACGTTTGCCATCTTGACCACACTCAGCCCCAGTCGGCCTTGCTTGCATCAGTAATGTCACACAGTTGTGGCTGCTTAGATGTCAGTGTGTGTTCCTGAAGGCACTTCATACTGGATCTGTGTGTATGTTTAATCTGTATAAGACAGGTCTCTGTGTGTGTGCTTGGATCATGCCTTCTGGTTTCACTCTTGACTTCCATGTAGTCTAGGCCCTGTATGTGTTATGAATGTACAGCTCAACGCACATAGGTATAATATATGATTATGCTACAACATGTGTGAACGGCTATTGGTGGCGTCAGCAGGAGTTTTTGTGATAAAATTGCTGTAGTGTTATAGGCAAAAAACTTTGCAGAGCATGGTGATCCCTTTAGATACCCTGAATGAGCGAAGGCATTGTAGTATTTTAATCTATAATGATGAAAAAACCCGTATAACGTCATATGACCTTTGAGCTTTCATATTCATCCCCCCACCAATGTTCTCAAAAGGAGTATGAATTCTTTAAAAATCCAGGTTTTCCAAAATGACATGCCTACTATTTAGGACAATATGTTTTTCAAAATGTGGTTGCTACATTTTCTGCTATTTTGTATAGTACAGTATTTGTTTATTATTATGTGGTCATAGACCTTTTGAAGTTATTTTGTATCTTTCATGTGTATTCCCTTTCTACCAAATACAGTATGTTAAAATGCATTTGTTGGAGAAGGTGGAGTCTAGATAAATATCTCTTGCGGAAACCGAGGTGGTTGGTGTGTGTGTGTGTGTGTGTGTGCACGTGCACGCTCATGTATGTACTGTAAGTGGGAAGATAAGATAAGAAGATGGTTTGGATATCCTGAATTCACACACAATGCTGATCATGCAGTACTAGAATTTCAAGTGGTGTTTTTACATGTATGAAACAGCCGTCACAGATTAAATACTGTATACAAACAGAATTTGTTTATCATCTGAATGTACCTCAGATATACTTGCATATCCTCCAACTGTCCTGATTTGACAGGGACAGTCCCGATTAATCCTCTGTTGTCCTAGCATGAATTAAACCAACAAACAAATATAGCTAAAAAATCATATGTTATAACTGAACAGATTATAATATCAAACAGCATCTAAAATTAAAACAGCTTCTTCCTCATCTGCCAGTCTGTTGACAGAAGTCTTCCTGAATAAAAAGGTTTCTACCTCATGATGGAAGAGCGACAGGAGTGGGGCCAACCTTGCCTTCTGTGGAAGGAAATGCCACAACTTGGGAGTGACAATAAGGCCAGTAAGGCCTTATCTTATGTTCCTCACCAAAGGTGCCTATGAAGCTGACAGGAGCAAGAGAAAGGCTTTCACATAGATCTTTAAAACTGGGAAGTCTTGTATAAGTAAAAGTGGTCTTTCAGATATCTGAACCCAAGTCATATAGAGTTTGATAGAGCAGTATTTTGAATTGTGCCCAGAGATGGACCTGGAGCTAGTGAAGCTGCTAGAAGAAAGAGCTTATATGCTCCCTATAACTGTGAATTCTCTATAATTAATTTTGTTTGCATGTCAAAATAAGCCATGGTGTGGCTTCTTCAAATCTGGCTTGCAATAAAGTGTGAATGTGTGAATGGTTTGTTAACCAGGCACAAGCCACAGTATGAACCCATAGTTTTTTTGCTTGCTTACAACATATGTGGAGGTGTAAGAAGCTGTGGGGAGGAGAAAATTGGCTTGTTTAAAACATGGATTGTAACCACATGGATTCAAACCCACAGGAGAGGTGTGCCTCTGACTAGTTTTCCCCACTACCCCTCCTAAACAGGAGTTGTTCGATCATTTGTTGTACTGTTTGTGACTTAATGAATAAACTATAGTTAATACAAGCCATGGCTTATTGGGATGTTGTGACAAAATGGCTGTATGAGCTGGCTCTTTTGGGTGAAGTGTAGCTTGATAGCTGGTTGCCAGGCAATGGAAAACACAGGAGGAACAAAACCCAGCCCAGATATATATGCAATGGGAGGGGCCTCAGAGAGTCTTGGGGAGTTGGTTCTAGTCAAAGAGGGAGGAAGAAAGAGTTGTGAGAGTTGATTCCCAAAATGGGTGGTACTGTCTCCCTGGGGGTGATGGAAAGCTCCAGGGGGGCAGTGAGGGAAAAGGGGGCCAGCAGAGGATGGTGAGGATGAGGGTTGCATGGAACTTTTCAGGGTCCCTCAAAACTGCTGCACAGCCTTGCTGATCACTTCATGTGGTGGTGTCTCCTGGGGCTGGTTTACACGGCAGGTTTTATTGCATTAAGTTGCGCTTTAGTGCTTTCCCGCATCAGTGGTGGGTAGTTTACACAGTATATGTTTACACAGCTATATTTTGTGGCTCTTTGATTTTTTCCGCTTTGAGGTTCACACAGCCAAATGTGCTGGGGGCATGGCCAAGCATTGTGAGGAGACAAAGGGATGCCATAGGAATGTCTGCCCTGGCCCAAACTCCATGCTTAACAGCTTAGAGGCAGTCACTCTTCCCCCCCCCAGCTCCCTGGCCACAAATCAAACGGAAGGTCTGTGTGCTTAACAGCTTAGAGGCAGTCATTCCCCCCCCCCCCGCAGCTCCCTGGCCACAAATCAAATGGAAGGTTTTCCTCCTTGCTTACCAGAGAGAGAGAGAGAGAGAGAGAGAGAGAAACAAACTATCAAAATAGCAGTGCAGCTCTGCTGCAGCCCTTCGTGAAATGGTTTCTCCCCCTCCCCCATGCACAGGATCACTGCTGACGAACGGAGCTTTTACATACTTGCAAAACAGCAGAGAGGATGAGAAGGAATGCTCCCTGACTGAAAATTGATAGGAATCCTTTCTGTTTGCAAACTGGCTTGCAAAATAGCAAAGAGGATTTTTAAAAGTTTCCTCTAATTGCTACTGTCTCTCCCTCCCTCCCTCCCCCTCTTTTGAGCCCACCCCTGCATCATCACCCCTGCATCAACCAATCACAGTGCAGCTCTGCTGTAGCCCTTAGCGGAATGGTTGTTTACACTGTCAATAATGCGCTACATTGCGAATATACTGGCAAAAGTAGTGACATCCCTTGCCATGCTATATTTGGGTGTTTCACCTTCCCTCCTTCTGAATGAGGCGATGCTGTGCCTCGACCGGTGTGAACTATGAGCTATCTTAGTGGTATATTTAGAGGAATATTTGCCCGTGTAAACCCCCTGCTCTTCACACCAGGCACTTCATTTGCTTGCCTGTGCATGCTCACTCCTTTAGCCACATTTCACTAGTAATGGCAGCGGCAGTTAGGAAACTCTTGTAAGTCTCGGATGCACAGTGTCACTTCTGCAGATTAAATTGGCATCATTTGGGATCCTGAATCATTTTGCTGTATTCAGAAGGGGGGGCAAAACTTCCAAATACTCTGTGGGAAATGCCTCCTCCCTCCCTCTCCTGCCCACCAGCTCTGTCATGCCAGAATCCTCCTCCCACCCCCGGCCACCTGCCCACCATGCTGGAACCCACCCACCCCAGAGAAAGGAATGCCATGCCAGAACCCACCCCCTGCGAGTTCATCTCCTCCCTCCCTCACCTGCGTACCCACTGTGCTGAAACCTCCCCCCTCCCATGGAGAAGGGAGGAGGAAGTCAAGCTCACCTCCCTCCCTCCACTGCCCACCTGTCCGCCACGCTGGAACACCCCCAAGAACTCGTCCCTCCGTCCCTCGCCCGCCCACCCACCAGCTTCGTTGTGCCGTAACCCTCCTCCCACCCACTGGCTGCATGCCTGTCATGACAGAATCACCCCCCCCTGGAGCTCGCCTCCTCCTTCCCTGCCCTGCCGTTGCCCTCCATGGATAATTGAATCCGTGGATGGCGGATCTGCGGATGTGGAGGTGCTACTGTAATCAAGATAAGCATTTTGACAGTGTAAAAAATGCCTTTCCTTAGGGACCACAGGGTTCCAAGAGAGCGACAGGCAGATGAGTAAAATAGTTTGTCTCAATTGGCACCTGCCCCCTCTTTCCTCCTGCAATATTTATTTATGTAAAGCAGGGATGGGCAGAGTGCAGCCCAAGGGAAAGTCAGGCTGGCTTCACCCTTGCAGAGTTCCTAGTCGAAACTGTATTATTTCATATGGACAAACTAGTTGTTGCTATTTTTTTAATGGCTTGTATTGTATAATTGTTTTGAGTTGTTTTAATATCTTGTATTGTATGTGCTTTGTGTCCCCTGGTGGGCAGAAAAGTGATTAACCTTTTTCAGTCAGGAGTGTGCCACTATGGTGGATCTGAGGGCCTATCTACTACTCCTTGGATCTTTCAGAAGCCACAGAGACTGCCAAAGATGCAAAATAACAACAGCAGCCCTAACTTGAAATGACTTTTCAGAAATAGCTCTAGTTCTGAAAATTGGTATTTCTTTATGTTAAACTGTGCAGGGTGTCTCTGCAAACTGTTTAAAAAGTGATTTGCAATTCCTGGGGATCATTCAAACTAGACAATTATAGCATTATGGTTCCACTTTCATTGCCATGGCGATATCCTATGGAATCCTAGGAATGGCAATTTAGGGAGGGGTATTTAGAATTCTCATTGACAGAACTCAAAGCCTCACAAAACTGCAAACCGCCAGATTCCATAGGATGTTACCATGGCAGTTGAAGTGGAATATAGCACAATATTTGTGTAGTGTAAAAGGGCCCCTGGGAGCTTTAAGGAAAAGTGATTCATTCTTAAATTGGGAATTTTGGAAAAAGCTAACCACAACGATATTCGCTCTGGCTTTTCTTCGCAAACGAAGATTCAAAAAGGACTCATCCTGTGCTTTCTGCAAGTGCACTGATGATTAAAAAGGCCAATCCGAGATAAACAAGTCTGGTTGCAGAAAGCACAGCAGAAGGTCTCCTTGGGTGATGTTTCCGGGTTGTGATTCTTTCTGCGTTGTCGTTTCTCTTCAAGACTTGTTCAGTGTGAGTTCTCAAATAACGCTGCAGCATTGTGGATAGTGCGTCTTCATGCCTCCTGATGTGAGGCCAGGGAGGACCATTGTTGGTGATCAATTTGGCCAAGCCTGAGATGTTGTTTCAAGGAATCCTTGTATTGCCTTTTTGGAGCGCCCCTCTTACGCTGACCTGTGGTGAGTTCACCGTAGAGTACTGTTTTTGGGAGGCGATGGTCTTCCATCCTAGAAACGTGCCCTGCCCAGTGCAGCTGTGTTCTCAATATCATGGCCTCAATGCTGGTGATCCCTGCTTGCTCAAGGACAGCAACATTCATTGCATAGTCAGTGATATTAAAGATAATGATATTAAAGACACGTACATTCAGTAGCACCTAGTAGCCCCATTAATACCACTTCCCTTCATCCTTAAGACCTGTTGACCTGTGAGTTGTAACTGTCATTAAGAAGTCATATCAAATCTTTGAAAGTCTGAGAGGACACAGCTCATATAACAACTAGAAAAAGGTGGGAGCTTAGAACACATTTCTCCATTACTAAAGTGTGTTGTCCGGAAGACCAATATTTTCCTCCTTTTTGAAAGTGTACATAACAATTGACCCCCCTGCCCCCCAAAAAAAGGCCAGTCTGGGAGGCTGGAGGGTTCAAAGGCCATTTAAAAAAATCTCGGGGCCACAAACAAGGTGCTGCTACTGAGGAAGCCCTGTCTTGTGTGACTATCACCCTGTCTTCTTGGATGTATAGATATGAGCAAAGATTCCACAGATATGACCACTTTCATAGAAGAATGCACCTCTTTTAGTGATTGGAACACCTATCAGGGGTCCTTTTACACTAATTATAACACTAAGATTTCACTTTAACTGCCATGGTTCCATCCTGTGGAATCCTGGGATTTGTAGTTTAATGAGGTGCTAGTGCTCTCTGGCTGAGAATTCAAAGTGTCCCTCCCTAAACTACAAATCCCAGGATTCCATAGGATGGAACCATGACAGTTAAAGTAGAATCATAGTGCTAACATTGTGTAATATGAAAGGGCTCCAAGTAACTATAGATCTCTACGGCACTAAGGAGCTCTTATGAGAAATAAACTGAACCATATCTAAGGAGCTGGAAATGGTGTTCTGTGCATGTCCATTTGACCACATTCAAATTCACCAAAGCAGTAGAAGGCCATGCAGAGATTGGAAAATGGGATGAACACATCTGAGGTCACATAAAAAAATGTTTATACAATAGGTCATGCAGTATATCTTCCATTTATTCATCTGGTACTTCGACTATAAATTCTAGAGAATACTAGCAGCCCCTCAGTGAGGAATATTATTGGTATTGTTTGCCAACTTGCCCCAGTGCTGCAGGTCAGAAGTTGAAAAGCCAATCCAAAAGTCAGTATACCTATTCTTAAATGAAAAACACGGTACCGTAGTTTAGAAGAAACATGAAACCCTCCGATAGCGTTCTGTGACCATCACTGTTCCCATCCTTATTTCACTGAAAGTTTATGAGCCGTATGAGCTCTAGGAAACCACAATGAAATCTATCCATCTTTTTATGGGGCAGTCTTCAGATTTTACACTATTTTTCAGCTGCTGAGGAGTACTTGAATGCCAGGCATCTGATGCATTTTTTTTTAGGATGGGGGACATACCCTCAGATATGATTTTTGTAATTGCTTTCATCATAGTGGGTGATGCTTTAACAGCTAAAATGTTTCCCACTATGCTGAAAGCAATTACTGTGATCACATTCGAATTTTAAAATTTAACTAGGATACTGCATCACATTTTGAAAAGATTGTTAAATAGAAGCTTCCATGAATGTGCTCAGCTAGTGAAGGGATTCATTTTTGTAGTCCTTTTAAAGGCCATCTTTTGTAGCAGGCCTGCCTCTAAAAATAGTTAAATTTATCTTTGTGGATGCAGATCAAATTGTTGGGTTGATGCTGAGACCAGAGTGTAGGGAAAGCTACTTTGGTACTCTCTCTCTCTGCCTATATTGTGGCTGCACATATTCCGGCCACATTATAACTCCCTGCATGAGAGCAGAACAAAAATAGTACAATGATACAAACCACCCTTCATTTAGTAGGCCAGCAGTATGGGAGAAAATATAACGTGTGCATGGAAAAAGGGGGGATTTGCACATATATTATTTGCTGCTGCTGCTGCTGCTGTTGCTGACAACAACAATAACAACAACATTAAGATTTGTTTCTTACCTGCCTCTCCCTATGGATTGAGGCAGGGAAAAACAAATTAATGTATAAACATAATGTTGGTTAAAAAAAACACATATCAGTTAAAAACATATATCAATTCAAAAGAGCAAGTGAGACCAAGACATTTCAAAACAATCAATACACAATTTAAAATCATCTAGCTAGGCCTGCAGGAAGAGACTGATATTTAATGCTGCTTTATCTTTAGACAGCATATTCAGCTGTCATATGTCCTCCTCCTCCTCCTTCTATTCATATTACAGTGTATTGTTATTTTATATCCCACCTTTCTCCTAGTCTGGCCAGGGCCGGTTTAAGGAATTTGGGGAGGGGCTTCAATGCTTTATTTTGGGGGCCCCATATGTTCATCTCAGGTCAATGTAACCTAGCCTATTCACAGTACAGGATGTTCAGATTATAGTAGGACCCCCGTATCCATGGATTCATTATCCATGGGATACAAAACAGCACACCTATCATAGAGTCTTCCTAGAAAATGTGTCCTCTCTAGCCATTTTCTAGGCCTTCCAAGGCAACTCTATGGTATTTTAAACCAGAAGTCCCATTATTTTCAATGGCATTCACTATTATCCACAGTTTTCAGAATCCATGCCTGCACAGAACCAATCCCCAGTGGATAAGAGGGGCCTACTGTATTACATAATTTGCCACCAATAATTTAGTTTAAAAACTATATTATAGGTACTAACATAATATTTTTTGTTAATTAGCAATTAAAGTAATGGTGTAGATTTCCTCAAAAAAATAGAAGAAGAAGAAGGAGGAGGAGGAGGAGAAGGAAGAGGAGGAGGAGGAGGAGGAGTGGACTACAAGCTAAACATGAGTTAGCAGTGTGATGCAGCAGCAAAAAATGCCAATGCAATTCTAGTCTGCATTAATAGGAGTATAGTGTCTAGATCAAGGGAAGTAATAGTACCACTTCAATCTGCTTTGGTCAGACCTCACCTGGAATACTGTTCCAGTTCTGGGCACAACAGTTCAAGAAAGGTACTGAGAAGGATGGTGGGAAGTCTGGAAGCCATTACACCCTGTGAGGAGTGGCTTAGGGAGCTGGGTATGTTTAGCCTGAGGAAGAGAAGGTTGAGAGGTGACATGATAGCCATATTTAAATATTTGAAGGGATGTCATCCTGAGGATGGAGCAAGCTTGTTTTCTGCTCCTCCAGAGACTAGGACACGTAGCAATTGGTTCAAATTCCAGGAAAAGAGATTCCACCTAAACATTAGGAAGAACTTCTTGACAGTAAGAAGTGTTTGGCAGTGGAATGCACTGCCTGGGAGTGTGGTGGAGTCTCCTTCTTTGGAAGTTTTTAAACAGAGGCTGGATGGCCAACTGTCGTGAGGGCTTTGATTGTGTGTTCCTGCAGGGCAGAAGCCAATTGGATGGGGTGGCTGTTGGGGTCCCTTCCAGCCCTATGATTCTAGGCTGCATTCAGAGCCTGGGAAAGTTAATTTTGGATTACACCTCCCAGAATCCCCATGCCAGCACCCTTCTCAAGGTCTGGTTGCATTGTTCCTTTTCCAGCATTCTCTAGCCTAGTAGTTCTTAACCTAGGGTCTGTGATGTCCTTACAGGGGGTCCACAAAGGCTTGAGGGCTGCTTGGCCCACCTCCTCCCTGTAGTGGAGCAGCCATGTGACAGGAACGAAGGCAAAGGCTGGCTGGCTTGGCCTGCACATTGCCATTCAATCCACTCCAGCCACAAACATGCAGGAAGAAGCAAGAGTGCCTTTAAGGGAAAGTTTAATGGATGGTGTAATTGTATTGTTTTTGTTGTTAGCTATTATTATTAGGGTTTTAAATCTTGAGTTAAGTCTTGGGGCAACGAAAGATATTTATTTATTTATTTATTTATTTATTGTTGATCACTTTATTAAATATTAAACAATAACAACAAATATACAACATTTACAAAAACAAAACAAAACTAAGTACATACCAAAACAAAACAAAAACACAAATGATCGTACAATTCATATCCTCATTATAAAAAACAAACTATTAATTTAACCATCTAACATACAAGACATGACATACACCCAAATTTAAAAGACTTCCCACTTACTCTTTTTTGGCTCGACAGTCCAATTCAAAGTTCACGTCCTATAAATTACATTATCACTTAACTTTATATCTAATCATCCTTATATCCCATATTCAACATTGCTTTCATTCTTATCTAGCTTTGTTCATTGCATATAATTCCAAAATACATAGTCTCTCCAGTTAACATATTTTTAGGATTATGAATTTACCAATAAGCAATGAACATCTTTATCTATATAAAAATTTATTATTCTGTTTGTTATTTAACTGTAAAAACCAATTATACTTGTTTCCCCATTTTTTTGTTTAAGATAAATAATATATGGTTCCCATATCTTTATATAATCTTTCATAGTTTTCCTTCTTATCCAATTCGTAAGTTTATCTAATTGTGCCAATTCTGTAGCCTCTATCCATTCCAATTTCGTCGGGATCTCTTCCTTTCTCCATTTTCTTGCCAACACCAATCTCGCTGCAGTAATCAAGTAATATAGTAGATATCTATGTGCCTTTTCCTGTTGATTTTGAGTATCTATCATATTTAATAAATATAAATCCAGCTGTATACCCAATTCGAGACCTATTATTTTTTCTATTTCTCTATTTATTTTAAGCCAAAATTTTCTAACCTTATTACACTCTCACCACATATGATAAAAGGATCCTATTCGCTCTTTACATCTCCAGCATTGTGAGGAGCATTTCTTATTCATTTTCACTAACTTATATGGGGTCATGTACCACCTATAAAAATTTTCTCTTAAATTATAACAGCATGTGAACTTCAATTCCTTTTTCCCATCGTTCTAGATTAATACTATGTCCAATATCTTTGGCTCACTTGACCATACAATGTTTTACAGTTTCATCTTCTGTATTCCATTTTAGTAGCATTTTATATAACTCACCAATTAAATGATTATCTGATCTTAACAACTTTTCAAAGTCCGAGATTTCTCCTTCATACTGCCTTTCTTTTAGGTCCTCCTTAATTCTAGATCTTATCTAGTAATAGGTTAGCCAATGTACTTGAATTCCCTCCGATTTCAATTCTTGCCATTCCTTGATTCTCCATGAGTCTCCTTTTTTCATCATTAGCTCTCAATAAATTAACCAATTATAATCCCTCAATTCATTTTTGCAGAAAGCCTCCTGTGGGGACAACCATCCTGGAATTTTTGGACACAGTCTATGTTTATATTTTTCCCAAATTCTAAGTAACCTCTCCTCACTACATGATTTTTGAAATCTTTATTAACTCTGATTTTGTCATAGTTTAAGTAACCGTGCCAGCCAAATTTCAACCCAAATCCCTCTAATTCTAGGTCTCTTTTATTCTCCAATGCCACCCATTGTTTTACCCATGACAGACACACTGCTTCAAAATATAATCTCAGGTCTGGTAGTCCCATTCCTCCTCTTTCTTTACAATCTGACAATAATTTCCATTTAATTCTAGGTTTCCTCCCAGCCCAAATGAATTTACTTAAGTCTGCTTGCCAAATCTTAAAAAATTTGTTTGAAATAATTATGGGTATAGTTTGAAAAAGAAACATTAATTTCGGTAGCACGTTCATTTTAATTGTAGATATTTTCCCTAAAAGTGATAAACTTAGGCCCTGCCATCTATTTAGGTCTGTTTTAATGTCCGTCCACATTTTGTCATAATTATTCTTAAAGTTGTTGATTATTAGTTGATAAATTAATTCCCAAATATCTTATTTTTTTAAACAATCTCACATCCTGACCTTTCCTCTAATTCTTTTTTATCTTTCGCGTCCAATTTTTTTGTTAATATTTTTGTTTTTTCCTTGTTAATTTTAAATCCCGCTAATTTGCCAAATTTTTCTATTCTTTCCATTAACTGATCTACTCCTTTTAGTGGGTCTTCTAAGATAATAACCAAATCATATGCATATGGTCTCACCTTATGGTCTTCTTTTTTTACTCTAAGCCTATTAATTTCTTTATCTTTCCTAATTTCATTAATTAAAATTTCTAATATTAAGATAAAGAATAGGGGGGATAGTGGACAGCCTTGTCTGGTACCTTTTTCAATTTTTAATTCTTTCGTTAAATTCCCATTTATAATTAGTCTTGCTTTTTGTTCTCTATATATCATTTGGATCCAATTACAAAAATTTTTACCAATTTCCATGTCTAATGCTCTTATCATAAAAGGCCAATTTAAATTGTCAAACACTTTTTCTGCATCTAAAAAATAAAGCACTTTTTACTTCATTGTGATAGTGTAAGTATTCTAACACATTAATTATTGCTCTAATGTTATCCTTTATTTGTCTTTTAGGCAGAAAACCATTTTGATCACTTTGTATATATTCTGTTAGAAATTTTTTAAGTCTATTGGCCAATATTGCAGCAAAAATTTTATAGTCCTCGTTCAGTAAGGAAATGGGTCTATAATTCTTTATTTGTAGTTGATCTCGTCCCTCTTTTGGAATTAAGACGATGCTTGCATCTCTCCAACTATCTGGGATCTGATTTTTTTCTGAGATATCTTATTACTCTTAAAAAAGGACCAATTAATTCTGCTTGAAATGTTTTGTAGTAATCCGCTGGAAGTCCAACTGATCCCAGAGACTTTTTGACTTCATTTTTCCTATTATTTCTGCAATTTCATCAATTGTTATATCCTTGTTTAATTCTTTTCTTTGTAATTCTGTCAATTTAGGAATTTTACATTTTTTAATATATTCTTCCATCTGGGCTATGGGGATTTCCTTCTTTTGATATATAGAGCTGAAATAATTATGAAATATTTTCTGAATTTGGGTTTCGTCTGTTATCTCCTTATCACCCGCTTTTATTTTTACTATTAATCTTTTGGCCCGTTCTTTTCTTAATCTATAAGCTAACCATCTCCCCGGTTTGTTGCCAAATTCAAAATTTTTTTGTTTTATAAAATCCATGCTTTTCTTCATTTCATCTGTCATTGTCATATTTAATTGTTCTTGTAGTAATTTAACTTGTGTTCTAATTGCCTTATTGTTTGGGGCTTTTAATAAATCTTGTTCCTTTTGCTTTATTTCGTTTAATATTTTTTTCTTCTTTCTTGCCTTTTTCTACTTATTATTACATTCCATTTTAAAAAAATGCCTCGCATCATGGCTTTTCCTGCATCCCATATCACCTTATTGCTTGTCTCTTTATTCAAATTTAAATCAAAGTATTCTTTTAGTTTTTTCTTCCCGTCTTCTATAACCTCTTCTTTAGTTAACAATGATTCGTTTAACCTCCAACTCGTTACTTTCTTCCTAGTTTTAATCTTTACCAAGACTGGGTTATGGTCCGACAGCGGTTTTGGTAGTATATCTATTTTTGTAATATTATTAGCCAATTTGTTACTAATCCAGAACATATCAATCCTTGAGAACAAATTATGCACATCTGAGTAAAAGGTAAAATCCTTGGCATTTCCCTCTTTAAATCTCCATATGTCAACCAATTGCAATTCTTCCGTTATATCGAAAAATTCTTTGGGTAATTTCCCTTGATGTTTCTTAATTATTTTTTCAGAACTCTTTTTTCCTGAATATCTGTCCAGTTTGGGATCTACAACACCATTAAAATCACCTAATATACACCAATTATTTTAATCCATTTGTCCAATTACTTCTTTTAGTTCTCTAAAAAAATTAGATTTTTCTTCTATAGGAACATAGATACCTACTATTAATATTTTAATTTCTTCTAACAATATCTCCACCATTATTATATATCTCCCTTTTTCATCCACTTTAATCAGAATCGGTTTTAGTTGCGGTTTGACATATAGAAGAAGACTCTGCAGGACTGTGAGGAAGCCTCCTTCCCTATTACACCGGGGTAAGGGCAGCTGAGCAGGGAGTTGGGGTGTGGCCAGGAGTGGTTGGCCTTAAAAGTCACTCCACCACCCCCACCCCAGGAACACCTACCAGGGGCCAGGAATGATCTGGGAGCGGGAATTGAGGTTGTGTGGGGGAAGGGAAGGTATGGCGGCAACAGAGTGAAAAATTGTTACAAAAGAAGGCAGGATCGATGTTTAATATCTATCCCGCCTTCAGTTCAGTCTGTTTCCCAGAATAAATTGGAGAGCACACCAACCATTTCACAGACCCGTACTCTGCTCCTTTGCAATGCCAGGTCGGTTAAAAACAAGACACATATTATCCATGACCTTTTATTGGATGAGGCTGCTGACCTGGCATGCTTTACGGAGACCTGGCTGGGAGAGGCCAGTGCTGCAACTTGGGTGCAGGCACTCCCGGCCGGGTACTCAGTTAGTGAGCAGGTAAGGAAAAGTGGGGGGGGGTGGAGTGGCTCTGGTTCATAAAAACAATCTAACCTTGACCAGGAAGCCTATCTGGAACACAGTCCACATTGAGTGTATGCACCTAAGCCTGAGGTCCAGGGATAGCTTAGGGATTCTGTTAGTGTACCGGCCACCCCGTTGTCTAACAGACTCCCTAACCGAGCTAACACAGCTGGTCTCAGAGTTGCTGCTGGAGTCACCCAGACTTTTAGTTCTTGGTGACTTCAACATCCCACTCGAGATCAGCTTGCTAAATCTAACTGGCACAGCTCGGGAGTTCATGGAATCCATGACAAACATGGGCCTATCCCAATTGGTTGTCGGGCCTACTCACTGTGCAGGTCATACCCTCGATGCGGCCTTTAGTACGGAACAGGAATATCCATGGGCGGAGGTTATTAAAACCTCTGCATTGTCATGGACGGATCATTTCCTGGTCAAGATGGAGCTAAGAGCCACTGTGTGCCCCACCGGGGGTGGTGGACCTATTAGAATGGTCCACCCTCGAAGGCTAATGGAACCAATTGGATTCCAGAAAGCCTTGGAGGGTTTAATGGTTGGTAACGCCGGTGATTCTGTTGAAGCTTTGGTTAATATTTGGAACACCGACGTCACCAAGGCTATTGACACAATCGTTCCCAAACGTCCTTTCCAGCCTGCTCCTAACTGTAAGCCCTGGTATTCAGAGGAGCTTTGGAAGATGAAGCGGGCTGGACAACGACTAGAGCGCACCTGGCGGAAGACTCGACTCTTATCTGACAAGACTCGTCATAGGAATTTCCTTGATTCTTATCAAGAGGCGATACGTGCAGTGCAGAAGTCTTTCTCCTCTGCACGTATTGCGTCTGCAGAGTCCCATCCAGCAGAACTGTTTAGGGTGGTGGGAGAGCTGATGCAGATTCCACCTGCGCAGAACTCCTTACTCAACCCAACAACGGCCTGCTGTGATGCGTTTAACATCCAATTTGCAGATAAAATCTCTCGGATAAGAGCCAACTTAGATGCCAGTGTTATGACAGAATCTATAGACAAGGTGTCCAGCAACTCCGTTGATGAAATTTTATTGGATCAGCTTCAATCTGTGAGTACCGATGATGTGGACAAGCTCCTTGGTAGAGTGAGGAAGATGACCTGTCCCCTCGATCCCTGTCCATCTTGGCTGGCCACCCAAGGGGGCGACACATCAAGAGTATTCCTTAGGGATATTATCAATGCATCCTTCAGGGAGGGGTCCGTTCCACCCTGTCTGAAGGAAGCGGCGGTTAAGCTGCTCCTGAAAAAGCCTTCCCTGGACCCCTTGGACAGGAACAACTATAGGCCAGTCTCCTTGCTGCCTTTTCTAAGCAAGGTGATTGAGAGGGTGGTCGCTTCCCAACTCCAAGCTGTCTTGGATGAAACCGATTATCTAGATCCATTTCAAACTGGCTTTAGGACGGGATATGGAGTGGAGACTGCCATGGTTACTCTGGCTGACGACCTCCGCTTGGGTATCGACAGGGGTAGTGTGACCCTGTTGGTGCTCTTGGACCTCTCAGCGGCCTTTGATACAATAGATCATTCCATCCTCCTGGATCGCCTGAGGGGGTTAGGAATTGGAGGCACTGCTTTGCAGTGGTTCCGTTCCTTCCTCTCGGGCAGATCCCAGAGGGTGAGGCTCGGGGACAGTTGCTCTACCAGAATAGAGCTTAACTGTGGCGTGCCATCCTGTCCCTGATGCTATTTAACATCTATATGAAGCCGCTGGGAGAGATCATTCAGAGGCATGGAGTGTGGTGTCATCAGTATGCTGATGACACCCAGATATACTTCTCCATGTCTCGGTCATCAGCTTCAACTTCAGATGGCTTCTCTCCCCTCAAAGATTGTCTTAAAGCAGTAATGGACTGGATGAGGAAAAACAAATTGAGACTGAATCCAGACAAAACGGAGGTACTAACAGTTACAGGCCCAAAACCAGGTCTGGAAATACAACTTCCAATCCTGGATGGAACTACACTCTCCTCCAAGGACTGTGTTCGCAGTCTGGGGGTGCTCCTGGACCCGATGCTCCAGATGTCTAATCAGGTAAATGCGACGGTCAGGAGTGCCTGTTATCAACTTCGGCTGATACGCCAGCTGCACCCTTTCCTGGAAACCAGGGACCTTGAAACTGTGGTACATGCACTGGTAACCTCCTGTCTGGATTTCTGTAATGCGCTCTACATGGGGCTACCCTTGTGCTTGACTCGGAAACTTCAACTAGTTCAGAACATGGCAGCCAGGTTGATTTCTGGTGTTTTCAGAAGAGAGCACATAACACCTATGCTAAAAGCTCTCCACTGGCTGCCTATTAGTTTCCGGGCACAGTACAAGGTGTTGGTTATAACCTTTAAAGCCCTACATGGCTTGGGTCCAATTTATCTCCGGGACTGCCTCCTTCCGTGTGACCCTCCCCGTGCACTTCGGTCCTCTGGGAGGAATCTGTTACAGCCTATGAAAACAAGGCTGTCGGTGACCTCCCAGAGGGCCTTCTCTGCTGCCGCTCCCAGATTATGGAATGGCCTGCCTGACGAGATCCTTCTTATTACTACCTTAGACAGCTTTAAGAAAAGCTGTCAAGATGGATCTTTTCTGGCAGGCCTTTCCTGAATAACTATCCCGGCCCAAGACTCGGCTGTCCTTTCTGAGCTGCAATCAGATTTTTTTTTAACCATTGTATGTTTTAATTTTTTTCTTTCTAATTTATATATTTTCAATTATTGTATGTTTTTAATCTTTTATAATTTAAGAAATAAAATTTTATTATATTATTATTATTATTATTATTATTGGACCACACCTTTTTTTCTTTTTCGTATCTGACGACACAAATATATCTCCTAATTTTTTCTGTATTAATACATATTCATGGGATTTGTTAACTGTAGTTTCTTGTAAACAAATAACATCTACTTCAATTTTCTTAAGGTAATGGAGTACTAATTTTCTCCCCCCCCGCATTTAACCCTTTCACGTTCCAAGTCAGAAACTTAGTCCCTGCCATTAATTTCTAGTGAAACAAAAATGTAAAGTAAAAATGATTAAATTTTATTTATACAAATATTTTATGTTATTTTCTATAAATATCAGTATTTTATACAAATAGCAAGTTATATCTCTACACTCTACTTCCCTTGAGCAAATTGTACTTTAAATGTTCATAGGTCCAGCAAACTATCATCATCCTCTTTTTTTTCTTCATCTTTTCTGCGCCTTATTCGTTGCTTATTTTATCCTCTTCACTAGGCGTTTTTTGTTCTTGCTCAGGGTCTGGGTCCATTTCATTTTTACTATCATTTTGTTCATCTCGTTTCCTCCTCTGTAGTCCAAAATCTTTTTTTATTCTTTTGGATAAATTCTTGAGCTTTTTCAACTGTATTGATTGTAAGTCTCTCTTTCTTATATGTGAACAAAACGCCTTCTAGTTTATCCCAACTGAAGGGAATTTTCTCCTTTTTCAGTAACTCCCCCAAGAAATAATAATCTTTTCATTTCCTCAATATTCTTGTTGGGATTTCCTTCATCAAAATAAGTAACTTCTCTTCATAGTAAATACCGTATTAAAATGGACTTCCATAATATAGTCTTTCACCACTCTTCTTGTACATTGAATTATAATGTCTTTTGGGGGATTTCTTTTGGTAGCAAATGCTGATTTCAATCTATAGACCCGGTCCAATTCTCTACTCACTTGTTCCTCAGTCCAGTTCAAGTTTTGTACAAGCAGTTCTGTGATCGTTTTTTTGATATCCTCATTTGGTTGCTCCTTTAGGCCCCTAAGTCTAATCCATGTCTCTTTTTCTCTAGCTTCTGCTAAAGCTAATTGGTCACGAGTTATCTGCCTCTCGTTGGGGCAACGAAAGATATTTAAAGGGGTTCCCTGGTAAAGAAAAAGTTAAGAATCACTGCTTAGCCCAATGGCTCTCGCATAACACTAATGGGCTACTGGTGTTTTAGTGACAACAATAAAACCATTGTTCCGAATATATTACTCCAAATTTTTATTTATATCTTTTTGTTAAAAGAGTCAGAGTGTTGTAGAAGTACGGAACAGGAATATTTGTGGGTGGAGGTGACTAAAACCACCGCATTGTCATGGACGGATCACTTCCTGATCAAGGCTGAACTCAGAGCCACTGTCCATCCTGTTGGGGGTGGAGGACCTATTAGAATGGTCCGCCCTCGAAGGCTAATGGAACCAATTGGATTCCAGAAAGCCTTAGAGGGTTTATTGGTTTGTAACACCAGTGATTCTGTAGAAGCCTTGGTCAATACTGGAATACCGACTTTACCAAGGCTACTGACACGATTGCTCACAAGTGTCCTCTCCAACTTGCTTCAAATCGCCATCCATAGTATACTGAAGAACTTAGGAAGTTGAAGCAGGTTGGACAATGACTAGAGTGCATCTGGCGAAAAACTCGGCTGACAAGACTCGTCATAGGAAATTTCTTCATTCCTATAGAGAGGCAATACATGCAGCGAGGAAATCCTCTTCTTCACGTATTGTGTCTGCAGAGCCTCACCCAGCAGAGCTGTTTAGGGTGGTGAGGGAACTGACATAGGTTCTACCTGTGCAGAACTCATTACTAAACCTGACAACGGCCTGCTGTGATGCATTTAACAACTTCTTTGCAGATAAAATCTCTCAGATAAGAGCCAATTTGGATGCCGGGGTTGTTGCAGATTCAATTGATGAGGTATCCAGTAACTCCATTGATGAGGTTATACTGGATCAGTTTCAATCTGTAAGTACCGATGATGTGGACAAGCTCCTTGATAGAGTGAGGAGACTACCTGCCCTCTTGACCCTTGCCCTTCGTGGCTGGCCATCCGGGGGGGTGATGCCTTGAGGATGTTCCTCAGGGACATCATCAATGCATCCCTTAGGGAAGGTCACGTTCCATCTTGCTTGAAGGAAGTGGTGGTTAGACTGCTCCTAAAAAGACCTTCCCTTGATCCTCTGGATATGAAGAACTACAGGCCAGTCTCTTTATTACCTTTTTTGAGCAAGGTGATCAAGAGGGAGGTTGCTCATCAACTCCAAGCTGTCTTGGAAGAAACCGATTATCTAGATCCAAGTTCTGTTCTTAAACAATCCTTACTGCAAGAGCTGCTTTTTCTGCCTTTCAATGGCTATGTTTTATTAATATATCATAATGTGTCTACTCTATAAGTTCTACCTCTGCTCTTTGAGTGGTATTTTGTTTCAAGCAAGCAATAATTGAATGGGGAAATTAACCAATTTTGCAGGATTATTCAGAAAACAATGCTTTGTTTCAACCTTTGCCACTTCGGCTAAAGCCAGTTTGCCTTTAATTTCTGAAAGCTCTTACCTTGTTCATTTATAAAACAGAAAAGAAAAAAGGGAAAAGAAAAACTGCAAATAATTGTATGCTTTAGAAGAGAAAGATGCTCTGGATTCACCCCACCCACTTCTCACCACACAGAGCTCCATACATGTAGCCCTATCTGCTCTGCTTCTGCCAGGTCGGATTAGTCTTTCATTACAAAGTAAATTCCATTACATTAAACAGTTGCTACCATAATTTTGAACATTGTTAGTATAGAAACTGGGTTGGATCCAAATGTATTATTTAGGGTCTTATCACATGAGGGAAGGAAGCAGCAGTGCACCCTGATAATAGTTCTGCCTGCCTTGCCTTATCACATAATGTTGGCATGTTTCAGCTGTTCTCCTGTTCCAGTCCCATGGAAGATGGTGGTAAATGCAAATCTTTTTGCTAACTAGAAAAACCAATTAGCAAAAAGACCTGCCTTTCCCATCATCTCCCACGGGACTGGAATGGGAGAACAACTGAAACATGCTGACGTTGTGAGATAAGGCCAAGTGGGACGTGCTACTCTCAGCTTCTCTTCCACTTCCCTTTCCTTGAGTGTTAAGCCTCTTAGAAGTATACTCAATGAAACTAGTTGTACTTAAGGAACAACTCTTTCCCCTGTTGGAATCAGTGACATTTGTTCTGTTGTCCCAAGTGGCATCCGTATTTGCCATATTTTTATCCTGTTCCTCATATTGTTGTGGCTTAGTTTTGGTTCACAGGTGTTGCACCATCTCTTTAATCTGTCTTCTTATCAGAAGCATTCCTAATTTCACCTATCCTTGTTTTTATTTTCAGTGTATACAGGCACTGCAGTTCTGTTGTAGATTCAATCACATTTGTCTCATGTCTACCTGAACTACTACTATAGCTTTGCTAGGGTGAAGCTACTTATTGGGCTGTCAAATAATGTATGCAAGTAGAAAGAAATATGTTTAGTGAGATGCATTTTGGCACAATGATAAAATGTTTGCCCAGCATTTTAGATTAGTAAATAGCTCTCTTAAAATGCTTTTAGCAGTTTTTAAAAAATCTGCCTAATTGTTGTGTTGTGTTCTTATGGTTAATTTAAAAATATTCTTTTTATAAGCTAGTGTAAATAGATTTGCTCATATTCATACATACTGTCCTGGAAATAGGGATAAATATTTAAAATAAATAAGATCAAAGCATAGGGAAAGAGCCATGATTAGACTTAACACAGCACTGAATTGGACTTCTCTACCTCTGTATAATACTTGACGCTCTCTGAGAGTCTTCCTTTTGTGTAGAGCACCAACTCTCATTTCCTATCATTCTGAAACTTCATCAAGTAACTTTGGAAAAGCCCTCTTCTCTGACTTCTTGCACTACCAAGAATTGAAACAACTCTTTCTCCCTCCCTCCCTCTGTTTTCTTGAGTGTGACTGAGTGCTTTTGATGCAGCTGTAATCCCTCTCAGGATGTGAAGAAGTTATGAATCGCTGCTATGGCATACGAGTAGATTTCAGTGTTCACCTCTTCACCTAGACTTTCAAGAAGGCTCTCGCTCTTGTTCATCTGTAAGCACTCAGGTGACTGGGAAGAAGCCTCCTTGCTTGCTTCTGTTGCATGTCCAGGCCGGATATGACCCCTCTCACCCACTCCCCAATATGTTCGAAGGAATATATTGGATAACATAAGGAATATAAGAAGATATATTGGCAATGAAGGCCACAACTTTATTGATGACAGCTGCAGTTGGTTGGCTCAACACATGGGTTTGGATCCAGACATCGACCAGCCCGCTTGCTGGTCGATGAGACTGTTGTCAGCCCTCATGCAATCACCAGTCAGGAAGGGGGAGGAATCTGGGCAGGCCCCTGGCATGCCTGCCTATTCCTCGCCCTCCCCATCCTGCCACCAGATACCCCAAAAGGGGGGGGTATTCTGTACCCACATGGCCTAAGCTGGCATGTTCCTCATTCTCCCCCCTCTAGGGCCCCTGTGACCTTGACCTTGATCTTGATGGAGAACCTGCTACCGATGACGTTGGATCAGAACCCATGCCAACCGCCCAAATGTTGTGACAGTTAGTAAATATATGCATGCAATAATAAACCATGAAATACATAAAAGAGGGTGGGTGGGTTGACTCCCAAAGAGCCACTGCCTCCTCAGATGCGGCGGTCGGTAATACATATCTGACTGCCGGACCGGAGTGAAAACTGCTGCAAAAGGCAGCAAGGTCCCACCTCCCAACCAATCAGACAGTGAGGCCTGCGGCCAGCCTCTGACTGCCTGGGAGTAAGTTCAAACCGGCCAATCAGGACAGAGCTGGCTGTGCCTGGATTGGCCAGCACTCCGTCTTCCTCCTGGCCCACTAGGCAGGCTAGGAAGAAGACATTGGAACATGGCAGCACCCATGCCGCCCATTCCCAGCACATGGAAGGGGAGAATACTGGGCCAGCCGGGACCCGCAAACAAGCCGCCGGTGGCAAGGTGAGTCCAGCAGCTCCATGTGTGTCCAGGCCAGATATGTCCCCTCTCACCCACTCCCCAAAGAAAGACAGACACAATATATGTTTGAAGGAATATACTGGATGACATAAGGGATATAAGAAGATATATTGGCAATGAAGGCCACAACTTTATTGATGACAGCTGCAGTTGATTGGCTCAACACATGGGTTTGGATCCAGACATCTACCAACCCGCTTACTGGTTGATGAGACTGTTGTCAGCCCTCATGCCAACAATCACCAGTCAGGAAGGGGGAGGAGTCTGGGCAGGCCCTTGGCATGCCTGCCTATTCCTCCCCCTCCCCCTCCTGCCACCAGATACCCCAAAAGGGGGGGTATTCCATACCCACATGCCCCAAGCTGGCATGTTCCTCATTCTTTCCCCCCGGGGCCTCCTTGAACTTGAACTTGGACTTGACCATGAACTTGATGGAGACTCCCTACCGATGACCTTGGATCAGAACCCATGTCAACCACCAACAAAGGTGGGCTGCCTGCGACCCACCTTTCGTCAACCCCCAGCAGCTGCCCCAAACAATTCTGCACGGACTTTGCCCTGAGTGAAGGGAGATCATGGTCCCTGACCTAAATATTGAGGATTGTTAAGTCTGGCCTGATGTAACCCGCAAAGGCCCCGGAACACCATCTGCCCAGGCACTTGATCATCTCTGTCAGCAGGACCCCTGCCGCCGCTGTGGTGGCTGCACCAATCTGGAAGGAATGGCCACCGAACTCGTCCACTAGCAAGCCGAGTCGCTTCAAAACAGTCCTCAGCACACTGGCAAACTGGTACCACAACAGTGGAGACATGTCCCTGTGAATAAAAAGGGTGCCTGGCCCTGCACAACACTTTGCCAAGAACCTATGTATGGTGTCCACAGGGCAGGGAGATGAGTTTACCAAGCTCTGCAAATGTCCGGAGGCCCCTTTTCCAAGTTGATCACACTTGGAGCGCCATATCATAGAATCATAGAACTGTAGAGTTGGAAGAGACCACAAGGGCCATTCAGTCCAACCCCCGGCCATGCAGGAAATCACGATCAAAGCATCCCCGACAGATCCAGCCTCTGTTTAAAGACATCCAAGGAAGAAGACCCCACCACGCTCCGAGGGAGTGTGTTCCACTGCCGAACAGTTCTTACTGTCAAAAAGTTACTCCTAATGTTGAGGTGGAATCTCTGTTCCTGGAGCTTGCATCCATTGCTCCATGTTCTAGTCTCTGGAGCTACAGAAAACAAGCTTGCTCCATCCTCAATGTGACACCCCTTCAAATACTTAAACAGGGCTATCATATCGCCCCTTAACCATCTTTTTTTTCCAGGCTAAACATACACAGCTCCCTAAGTCTCTCCTCATAAGGCATGGTTTCCAGACCTTTCACCATTTTAGTTGCCCTCCTCTGGACATGCTCCAATTTGTCAATATCCTTTTTGAATTGTGGTGCTCAGAACTGAACACAGTATTCTAGGTGAGGCCTGACCAAGGCAGAATAGAGTGGCACTATTACTTCCCTTGATCTAGACACTATATTTCTATTGATGCAGCCCAAAATCGCTGACACACAGCTCCTCTGCAACAAAGGACACATCCCTCAATTGCAGCGCCCTGCCAGAAAAGTCCGTCTTTGACTTACACACCAACTCACCAATCCTCAGGGCAGCAAAGAAAGCCGTCGTGAAGTTTGTGCCAAGAAAAGCGCTTCATACTGGGACCATCAGAGCCCACCTAGACTAGCCACCAGCTTACCTAGGATACTGAAAGAAATTGGCCTGTGGGTATCTGTGTTCTGATGGCTCATCTTTCGCCAACCTTCCACAGCCCTCCAGATGAGGAAGGTGGCACAGGGGTCACCATAGCCTGCTGCCTTGCTGAAGAATGGTATACCTGCCAAATGCAGGGACAGTGAATGAGGACCCAAGCCTTGGTCTTTCAAAGCACTTAAATAGTGTAATACCCCCCCCCCCCGTTCCAAAGTAGGCCAAGAACTCCTGTATCTGGTCTTCCAGTGGAAGTCGAAGAATTGGCTCACAACCCTCCTGTAGCTCCTCTGTGTTAACAGCATCAAAGAGCTGAGGACTCCTTGAATCATGGTTCCTTCCCAAGGTGCCATAGTTTGTCTGGAAAGGTCACTGGTTTGGGGTCTGTGTCTGGGGCAAATGTGCAAAATTGGGTGTCCTGGAATCAAGACAATGCATCCACAATCT
Source organism: Gambelia wislizenii (assembly GCA_030847615.1). Taxonomy (NCBI): domain Eukaryota; kingdom Metazoa; phylum Chordata; class Lepidosauria; order Squamata; family Crotaphytidae; genus Gambelia; species Gambelia wislizenii. The sequence continues at coordinate 310,260,990 of JAUMIR010000003.1, read as the reverse complement.
CATTATCTACACCGGGAATGTGGTGGGTGGAGAAGCTGATATTCGCCAGCAAGCATATTAGCACAAATTTCCGCACAAGCTTCATAACTCTCTCCAACCATGAAGGTTGCCTGTTGATAATCCGCACCACCACCTGATTATTTCATCAGAAGCAAACCTTCTTGCCTCTGAACTCTTCCCTCCAGATAACAACCGCCACTAGAATTGGGAAGACCCCAAGCATTGGGCGGCCAATGCTGGGCACACCAATGCCAAACCCCTGGCTCCCCACTGCATCAGAATGAACCTGCAGCCTCCTCCCAGTGCCTTCTGTTCCTACCACAATGTGATGCCATTGTAACCTTCCAGGAATTGCATCTATACCTTGAGGTCCTCCCTCATGCCCTTGGTGAGTCGAATACAGTGATGAGGTGACTTGATGCCCTTCATGGTCACAGCCAATCTGGCACAAAACACCCTCCCCAGCACCACAATCATGCAGGCAAAATTGAGGTGACCCAGAAGGGACTGCACCTCTTTTACAGTGGTCTTACTGCGGACTAAGAGGTCCCGCAACTACTCCCTGATCCCAGCCAGCTTGTCAGATGGTTGGCAAGATACCCCTTCCACAGAGTCCAACAATATCCCCAGGTAAACTAGCAATGTGGAAGGTCCAACTGTCTTCTCAGGTGCCAAGGGGACACCAACCCCCTGTGCTAAAACCTGGAAGGAGTGAAGCAAAGAGCCACCCACTGGCCCAATCATGAGAAAGTAATCTAAATAGTGAGTGACAAATGGAGACCTTGTCCTGTGCTGCAAAGCCCATTCTCGGAATGTTCTGAAAGTCTCAAATGCAGCACAACTTATAGAGCAACCCATGGGTAAGGCCATGTTGTAGTACCATTGCCCCTGGAATTTTAATCCCAGCAAGTAGTGGTCATCAGGATGAACCGGGAGCAGCCAGAATGACGATTGTATGTCACATTTGGCCATGTGGGCCCCATGACCACCTGACCGAATCAATTTTATGGCATGATCGAGAGACGCATATTTGACAGAACGAAGTTCTGGTGGAATGGCATTGTTGACAAAAGACCCTTTGGGATAAGACAGGTGATGTATGAGCCTGTATTCCCCTGGGGTCTTCTTAGGTACCACGCCCAAGGGGGAAACTCTTAGGTTGTCTAGGGGTGGTTCCGAAAAGGGGCCCTCAACCCTCCCCGCTTCACATTCCTTGGCAATTTTCCTTGCTAACACCTCAGGCAGCTCGGCTGCCGACTTGAGGTTGCCTGAATCAGAAGCTGTCCTAGTGCCTACAACTGGGATCCTGAAACCCTTAGAAAAACCATCAGCTAAAAAGGCAGCCACCTTTTCGTTGGGGTAAATGGAGCCATCTGGGACCCGCAAACGAGCCACCAGTGGTGAGGTGCGTCCAGCAGCTCCATTTCCATGCTATTAGACAGCTGGTTTTTGTTGTTTCTTCCCTTCTTTGTTCTTGGAAGACTTCTTTTCCCATTCTCAGCAAGCTGTAGAGATATTTTTACAAGAGGAGGAGGGCAAGCTGGCCCATCCAACTAGGCTTTCCCTCTTCTGCCCCTTGCATGCCTAAGAGGTCACATTCAGATAGGTCTGGCACTATCATTAGGCAAAGTGGAGTAACTGTCACAGGCCTTTGAGGCTGGAAGGCAGCAGTGGTAGTTTCCTGCTGCTATTCCTGAGCCCCCTGGCAAATTCTTCTCTTTGGGAAGACAGAGCTGTGTTTGCCATGTGCCTATGCTATTTCCCTAAACTGGTCTGTTGCCTTCTGACATGGTGGGAAATGCCATTCCTTTGCCACTATTCAAATGACTGTTCAGTCAGCTTCTGCACAGGGAGTGGGTGAGGGCCCACCATCTTGTCTTTTGCCTCAGACAGTAACATGTCTTGGGAGAACCCTGTATTCAACCTGTCTGTTCTTAATCTTGTGACTATCATGATTTTGGGAACTTTTGTGAAAAAATATTTTCTGCAGAGACTGGTTTCCCTTGTGTTGTCATAAAATGGAGTCCTGATACTGAAACTCAGGGCAGTTGGGGAACTGTGCAGGGAGGAAGCACAGCTGCCAGCACTGAATGGAGGGGGCTGAAAACATTGAGAGTAACCACACCAACTACCGCAAATGCTTGAGGGAACTCTTTGCACTGATGTCAGGTGCTGAACTCGATTTTATCTGTACTGCACAGGCTTCCTCTCTTTCACAACAATGTCTGAAGTCTTATTCCAGCCCCCCAACTATTTTGTTCACATTAAACTGCAGTAGGCTATATCCAGTGGGAAAGTGTAGTTGCAGGGGTTTTGTTACATCTTAACATGTGCTACCTTCCCCCCACCACCACCACTCCGCCAGTGTTTATGTGTGTTCATCTTGCCTATTGACTTGTGGCAACTCAATGAATTTCATAGGGTTTTCTTTTTTCTTTTTTTAAAAATATATTTATTTATAACGCATATACATACAATTGCCCTAGTATTCACTATACAGTCCTTTTCCAACATACATACATACAAAATTCGCACACTTTCACAATTCTAACTTAACATAACATACCAATACCTCTTTCTCTCCCATTCCTATTATCCATCTATCCTTCTATTTTCTAGTCTTTATTTCTTTCTTTATCCTTCTTACATTCCCTTCTTCCCCTCTTCTTACAATCCCTTCTTTCTCTTTACACAATCTTTTTTCTACTTTCTCTCACCCTCTCGCATACTTTCCCTTCTTAATCATTCTTACATCCTTCCACCCTTCCGACTTCCCTTGTTCCACTTCCCGTTTGAGTTGTTTAAAGTATCCCGCTAATTGTCTCCTCTGTTAATAATTTCATACTCTATATCCATTAACCAAATTTTCCTTTCTTTATCAGTTATCTTGAAGAAATGTAAAGATCCTTCAATAATTATTGCGTCCATGCCTCAGTGCTACCAAAAGTGTGTCTTTTGTCCACTATATGAATATATTTTCTTCCACTGTCCTTCAGTTCTAGTCTATAATTCTCCTTTTATATTCCATCTTTTTCCCCAGTATTGACGGATCGGGAAACGTTCTTCATTTTGTAAATGTTTTCCTTATTTATAATATATGTTAGTCTAGAATTTCATAGGGTTTTCTTAGGCAAGGAATATTAGACATGGTTTGCTGCTGTCACTGCTGCCTCCTCCTTCTCTCCCTCCTCTTCTTGAATAAACAAACAAATAGCTATAACGCCTGGTATTCCCTGGTGATTCCCCTTCTAAGTATTTATTTATTTATTATTCCTTTCTTGTCCGCCTTTCTCCCAATAATGGAACTCAAGACAGCTTACAGCATATTTTAAAACAACACAGATTAAAAAACCATACAAAAACTTCAATAAAAGTACAAATAGAAAAGTTGTTTAAAAGATAATTAAACAATTTATGAAGTTAAAAGGATTAAAATGCTTTAAAAGAGTATATACAAAACATAAAACAGCACAGCACACCATTAAAAGCCCATCCTAATAAATTTCTACAGGCCTGACCACATAAGAATGTTTTCACTTTAAGTACTAAAGTTTGGAGGTTTTTAAGCAGAGGCTGTTTAGAATGCTTTGATTGGGTATCCCTGCATGGCAGGGGGTTGGACTAGATGGCTCTTGCGGTCTCTTCCAACTCTATGGGGTTCTCCACACAGTGAAAATACCCCTCACAGAATTCACTCAGAAAATGAGCTGTCTTAATGGGCTCCCGCATCGTCTCATCATTAACAGTGAACTGTTGAACAGAAAGATGATGCCTCATTCTAACCCTCAGTCAATAAAATACCTCATGAACTTTGCCCATCTGATCTTGGAAGCTAAGCAGGTCAGGCCTAGTTAGTACAGAATCATGGGGCTTACCTACATGAAGGAAAAAAAAATGGACTGCTCCACAGTAATAGCAAGTCGCAGCAGCTGCAACCTGTCTTAATAGTTTTATAGCCCCCCTAAACTTCACATGCCTGTAGCTGAGACGGCACCCGCAAGTGGATTACTCATGTTTTTAAATCTGCTGCCACTGAACTTCTTTTTAAAAAACACTATTTCTATGGTGCACACAAGTGATATTCCACATTTCCCGCCCCCCCCCAAAAAAAAGAGAGAGAGAAGATAGCACAAACCTCCATTCCAGAGAAGTCCTTCGAGGTTCTTGTGATAGCAGGGATCAAACCTGGGGATTTTGCATAAACATCATGCACACTACCATTCAGCTACAGTCCTTCTCCAAATGGATTGTGTCTAGTGCAGTTCAAAGAGTTTTTCTAACCTCTGCCCCCCAAAAAGATTAGGACTCCAATGTTGCTTGACAGAAATGTTTAATTAAACCTGTACCAGGTCAGCTGGTCATCATACATTAACAGCTTACTGTTTTTGTTTTGATTATCATGATGCTAGCCATTTAATTGTGTCAACTGCTAAAATAGGCCAAAAGATTTGCTTTTGACTGAAGGATAGGCCTTCAGATTTCAGAGGGAGGGCTAGATATTCAGAGGGGAAATTCTTATATAAACAAGACTAATTGAAAAAGAAGAGCCAGCATGATGTAGTGGTTGGAGCATTGGATTATGACACTGGGGACTAGGGTTTGAATCTCTGCTCAGCCGTGGAAACAGACGGGGTGACCTTGGGAAAGTCACTCTCTCAGCCTCAGAGGAAGGCAAAGGCAAACCCCCTTTGAAGAAATCTTGCCAAGAAAACCTTTGATAGGTTTGCCATAAGTCAGAAGTGATTTGAAGGTTCATTCTATTGAAAAAGACTTTCTGGTCTCTCCCTCTGTCAGCACAGAGGGCTCACTACCTTCAGATGCAGAGGTCCACCCTCATGACTTGTCTATACAAGGCTATAAAATGTGAATTGATGTGCATCAACACCAATTTGCAGCATCTTTCATTTGCCTCCATGTCCCCCCCCCAAAAAAAGATTGCAGGCATGTGAAGCCATATGCATTTGTTGTTCAAATGGGCATGCCTGCAAATCAAGATGGTGGACACGAGTGAATTACTTGTGTCTGTATTGTCACCAGTCATTGCCACCGAACAGTATTTTTTGAAAAAGCAAATCTAAGGTGTGGAAGTGCAATGTGCTGCTTAAATAAATAGAAAAGAAAGAAAGAAAGAAAGAAAGAAAGAAAGAAAGAAAGAAAGGGCTGATTCATCACCTCAGCACACAATCACTACAACAAAAATTCAACATGGTGGTTCTGGGTTCTTGCCTTGCCAGCAAGCTCTGCCCCCTTCATGCATCCAACCAATCAGATTTCTTATCAGGAATGTGCATCAAAGCGAATCAGTTGTCACAAAGAGTGGGAATGGACATTTCCTTTGGAGTTTTTAAAAAAATATGGGAAAAGCCATATCACATAGCCCTGGAGCTGTGTAACCATTTCCCCATTGCTGTTAATGGAACATAGTGTTTTAATAAAGAAAATCCTATGATGAAACACAAACACCTCTTTTCTGCCCTGCTGGGCCCATGCTGGCAGAGGTGTGGGTGTCTTTCGTTCTCCAATTTTGGGGCTCTCTGAAACAGCAGGTAGGATTGCTCTGTTAGCAGCAATTAATTTTTGAGCCATTACTTTCACTGGGGTTTTAGTGTGGCAAGCTTTGCTTCAGTTTGGACTCCTGGGTGTTGACTCTTCTTCTACAACTTTCTTTAAAACATCTCCCCACACACGCACACACACACTTAAAGATGGCATTTGAACCTCTGGATTTATATCTGAAATGAAAACTCCAAATCAGTCCTCTTCAAATCTGTGGAAAGGGGAGATTCATCATTGCATTTCTCTGATCTGTTTTCATAAGTCTACCTCTTATTTCCTTTCCAGCTAACTGCAGCCCATACTTAGCAATAACCATGAAAGCATGTTACTACTGCAATTCCACAATAAATGACAAAATTGGAAGGCACCCAAGGATCATCACCCAAGGCCATGCTGCCTGGGAAAGATGGGAGTTAGTATCCCAACACATCTGGAGGGCACCTGACTGGGGAAGGCTGATTGTAGACCATTATTGCTCTGGATAGAGCAGTGACCTGACTTGGTACAAGATAGTGTGCTATATAATTAACACATGGTGTTTTTATACAGATGCTGAATCACTAGGATTGACAGATCCAAGACTATGTTACATTCTGGATGGGATCCTCTTAATTTATGCTATAGTCATCACAGCCTGTTTTGTAAAAACAAAGGTAAGTCATAGTAGAGCTTGGGAAAGTTACTTTGGGGGTTTTCAATTCCCAGAATTCCCTGCTGGGAGATTTTAGAGCCAGTGCAGTGTAGTAGTTTGAATGCTACAATAGGAGCAGGGTTCAAATCCTCACTTAGCCATAGAAACCCACTGGGAAATCTTAGAAAAGTCACATACTCTCAGCCTCAAAAGAAGGGCATGACATACCAAACCCCGTGATAGATTTGCCTTAGGGTCACCATAAGAAATGACTTGAAGGCACACAACAACATCCCTTAAAATAACAATTCCAAACTTTGTGTATTGGATATCTTCAGAATCACGAGTAACTTGTTTTGTGACTTAGCTAGAACTGTGAAACAATTTTTGAAAAAAAATTCTGTGTGCCTTCAGCTCCTTTCTTAACTGATATTTAGCTGTCTTTCCTTCAGTTTTTTTTTTGAACAGGAGAAGGCAGAAAGAAGACTGAACCTGGTGGGTGGGACCAAAACTTCAAGGTCTAGCAAATTCCTTACTTGCCTGGAAGACAATTTCATGGTCCAAAAGGTGGAAGAGGCAACAAGGGGGTCAGCTATTTTAGATCTGATCCTAACCAACAGAGATGACCTGGTTAATGGGGTGCAAGTGGTGGGATCCTTAGGTGAGAGTGATCATGTTCTCCTGGAGTTTGTTATACAATGGAAAGGAGAAGCCAGGCTTAGTCAGACACGCATTCTTGACTTTAGGAGAGCTGATTTCAATAAACTCAGGGAAATACTGGGGCTGATCCCATGGTCAGGAATACTAAAAGAGAAGAGACCTCAAGACGGATGGGACTTTCTCAAAAGGGAGATACTGAAGGCACAATTTCAAACAGTACCATTGAGGAAGAAAAATGGGAGGTGTCTCAAGAAACCAGGATGGATGACTAAAGAACTTTCAACGGAGCTACGTTTTAAACAGAACATGTATAGGAAATGGAAAAAGGGGGAGATTACCAAAGAAGAATTCAAACAGATAGCGAACACGTGTAGGAGTAAAGTCAGAAAAGCTAAAGCGCAGAATGAGCTCAGGCTTGCTAGGGAGGTTAGGAACAATAAAAAGGGGTTTTGGGGTATGTCCGCAGCAAAAGGAGGAAGAAGGAAATGGTAGGGCCACTACACAGAGAAGATGGCAAAATGCTAACGGGACAGAGAGAAGGCAGAATTATTCAACACCTTCTTTGCCTCAGTGTTTTCAGAAAAGGAAAAGGGGGACTAACCTGAGGATAAAGGAACAGAGGACACAATAGGGGAAATCCAGCTCAGAATAAGCAAAGAGGTAGTACAGGAATACCTTCTTAATTTAAATCTCCAGGACCAGATGAACTTACATCCAAGAGTATTAAAAGAGCTGGCAAATGTAATCTCAGAGCCATTGTCCCCATCTTCAAAAAAGGGGAAGGAGAGGATCCCAACAATTATCGTCCAGTTAGTCTGACATCAATACCAGGGAAGATTCTAGAGCAGATCATTAAACAGAGAGTCTGTGAACATTTAGAAGGCAATGCCATAATCACAAAAAGTCAACATGGGTTTCAGAGAAACAAGTCATGCCAGACTAATCTGATCTCTTTTTTTGATAAAGTTACCAGCTTGGTAGATGAAGGGAACACTGTGGATATTGCATACCTTGATTTCAGTAAGGCCTTTGACAAGGTTCCCCATGACATTCTTGCAAACAAGCTTGTAAAATGTGGGCTAGACAAGTTAACTGTTCAATGGATTTGTAATTGGTTGACTGTCCAAACCCAAAGGGTGCTCAGCAGTGGCTCCTCTTCATCTTGGAAAGATGTGACCAGTGGGGTGCCACAGGGTTCTGTCCTGGGCCCAGTGCTATTCAACATCTTTATCAATGACTTGGATGAAGGAATTAGGGGCATACTTATCAAATTTGCAGATGACACCAAATTAGGAGGAGTAGCTAATACCCTAGAGGACAGGATCAAAATTCAGAATGACCTGGATAGACTGGAGAGCTGGGCCAAAGCTAACAAAATGAAATTCAATACGGAGAAATGTAAAGTACTGCACTTAGGGCGGAAAAATGAAATGCATAGATATAGGATGGGAGAGACCTGGCTGAACGAGACTATGTGCGAAAGGGATCTAGGAGTCCTAGTAGACCACAAGTTGAACATGAGTCAACAGTGTGATGCGGCAACTAAAAAGGCCAATGCGATTTTGGGCTGTATCAATAGTAGTGTCCACATCAAGGGAAGTAATAGTGCCGCTCTATTCTGCCTTGGTCAGACCTCACCTGGAATACTGTGTCCAGTTCTGGGCACCACAATTCAAAAAAGATATTGACAAATTGGAGCATATCCAGAGAAGGGCAACTAAAATGGTGAAAGGTCTGGAAACCATGCCTTATGAGGAGAGACTTAGGGAGCTGGGTATGTTTAGCCTGGAAAAAAGATGGTTAAGAGACGATATGATAGCCCTGATTAAGTATTTGAAGGGGTGTCACGTTGAGGATGGAGCAGGCTTGTTTTCTGCTGCTCCAGAGATTGGAACACGGAGCAATGGATGCAAGCTCCAGGAACAGAGACTCCACCTCAACATGAGGAGGAACTTTTTGACAGTAAGAGCTGTTTGGCAGTGGAACACACTCCGTCGGAGCGTGGTGGGGTCTCCTTCCTTGGAGGTCTTTAAACAGAGGCTGGATGGCCATCTGTCGGGGATGCTTTGATTGTGATTTCCTGCATGGCAGGGGGTTGGACTGGATGGCCCTCGTGGTCTCTTCCAACTCTACAATTCTATGATTCGAGATAATGTTTCCAACGCCTCCAAACAGTTAATGATTGGCAGAAACCTGAACGTTTAGATGCAACACAGCTCCCCACAGATCACCGATTGTTTTCAAGTTGCCAGATACTATGCTGGCATGTATGTCTCTCCGAGGGATTCATGAAGATTTTGTTCATTTAAAAGATTTCTATACCACTCTTCAGCAGATCTGTACACGCACACACAAAAACATAAACATGGCTTGCATCCTGTTAGTGATGTACTGTATGTTGTCAGCATAAAAGTGGCATACAGGTTTTTTTAATCATTGCAGCGGGAGAAATTTAATACCTCACTTTCACAACAACCCTCAACTTCCTTAAAACTCAACTTACTCCTCCAGGAGTCCACTCCATGGCTGTTTAGTAGCTGGTGCAGAGATGGGGGCAGTGGAGAAACATTCACCTAAGGTATCCCCAAGGAGCTCCTGGGGGTCCTCCAGAGGTCCTGGAGGTTGACGTCATTATTCTGTGTCCACCTATAGGCACATAGTTGGATGCTCCTCCAGTGACTCCTGCTCTCTTCTGATCATTATATGGTCATGAAGGGTGTGTCCCTGCAGCAGCAGGGAAAATCCTGGTGAAATGGGCCATAGTTCTGCCTGGATGCAATTATGTACTACATCTCCTCATCCAGGATCTTGGCCCATATTTTTTAAAATATTGAGACTGCAGTCCTGTATAGATGGTTATGTAGGAATAAGTCCCATTGATCATAGTAAAGCTCACTTCTGAATAAGCATGTATAGGATTGTTCTGTAAAATGTATGAAAAAGTCTGGAAGAATGAAAAAAAATTGCTTGGTGCAAAAAAAAATTAAAAATACTGTAGGATCCCTGTATCCACGGGGGATTGGTTCCAAGCCCCTTCCCGGACAGTGAAATCCGTGGATAATAGTGAATGCCCTTGCCGCTGCCACCACCACCACCCGTGAAGAAGGGAGAAAGGAGGTGAGCTCACCTCCTCCCTCCCTCCCCCTTGCACCCACCTGCCAGCTTCGTGTGCCGCCGGACCCCGTGCCACCGGAACTGTCTTGGGGAAGGGTGGGGGAAGGCAAGCTTGCCTCCTCCCTCCCTTCCCTTCCACCCCTCACTGTCACCATCTGCAGCTAATTGAATCTGCGGATGGCGAATCAGCAGATCCATGGGTGCTACTGTACAGTGTTGATGCCACCTGAGAAATAGGATGCCACCACAGAGAAGGTATTCACCGGCTTTACTTCAAATGGCAGGTGAATCTGGAGGAGATGTGGATGATCTAAACACATGGGCAGATTGGTTTGAGGACAGGTGCTCTCCCAGGTTGCTGTGTCCTAAATCACATAAGGCTTTAAAAGAGAATGCAAGTTCTTTAAATTGTGCTCAGAAATGGAATGGAAGGTAGTGGGCTTTGACCTGAATCGTATTGTCAGTCCCAACTAGAACAGATCAATTGAATCAAGGGGATTTACAAAAGTGTTAACCTACCATTCAACCATTGATACATTGGGTCTCTTCTTTTTGGAACAACCAACAGAATTCACCCTTATGTTTGCATCAATTAAGTCCCCATCAGCATTCCTAGTGGTTTGATTTTTTTTTTAAAAAAGATCTTTTTATTAAGACAAACAATCCAAATCAAAAACAAAAAAAAAACCCAACCAAGAATCAAATACTAACATTAAATGACAATAATAATAATTAAAAAACCAATGGGACATAAATAACATTACTAAACAAAAACAATTAACAAAAAAAAAACCAGGAACAAAATAAAAAATATATAACAATCAAACAATCCTACATCTAACATTCTAATTTCATATAATTTCATACAATTTAAAACATATATAGATTAAATTGGCTTCCTAATTACTGCCTGAAATGTATAGTTGTCAATTTAATTTCCCTTTCATCTATTATTTATTTTTCATGTGTCTCTACTTTATCTACTGGTTTGATTTTGACTTAATTTCAGGCCAGCCTTCAAAGGCAACCCCATGTAGGACATTTAACAATAAGCAGTCCTAAATACACCTAGACGTGGATGAATTGTGGGATAATTGTAGCCAGGCTATCTTTGCCAGGCTATCTTTATTCAGGAGAAGTCACAGCTGAGGAACCAGTCCAGGCTGATGAAACACACTCCTTACAGGGCATCTGAGCTTGTAGCGAAGAAGCCAGATTTGAGAGCTTCAGATTACATGCTTGATACTTTGCAGCAGGACTGGGCAATGTCCAGGAGAAGGGGTGGTTATTTACCTGCTGAACCCACTGGAGGCTGAACTCTTTCCATGTCCCCTAAATTTGCTGTCGCACTTCTGGCAAAAGGGGCAACGTTAACCTTTAAAACAAAGGATCACATTCTTCTGGTGGCATATGGGCACCGTACGTCTCTTTTTGGATAGGGCACGCAGAACTGTTCTCTAGTCCTTTGTGCTCTTGCCAACCCTCCCTCCTGCCACAACTGTCAAGCCCTAGGAAGACTGCTGCTGCTCACCAGTGGAGGGAGGAGGCAATTCAAACAATGAAGATGTAGCTGCTCTGGGCTCCCAATGGAAGGAAAAGAAAAATGCACTCATTTTTGTGAGCACACCTTTGTTTCTTCCCTCCTCTGGGTGGAGACCAGCTGCTTCTTCATTGTCTGAATCACCTCCCTTCATCTTCACCTCACCACAGATAAGTAGAATCAAGAGGAGTGTCATGAAAGCTACCAGGAAGAGGGAAGAGGGCATAGAACTGCACTTGCAGAGAGTTATGCTCTGCCTGCTTGATGTAGGATCTCAGCCAAGGTGTGGATGAAGTGTGCAACGTTGTTTCCAAGCTAAATCAGGAACTTGAAAGCAGAACAGGTTTTCATGCTAGGCCTCTTGTTCTAAGTGTAAATTGTAGCTGTGATGGCAAATTCAGCACTGTTGAGGATACTAAAATGGATGGGAGGACTTCTAAAATGTCAGGACAAAGTTATAGTGTATCAGCTCTCACCCAGCCCATTACTGATTCCAGACTAATAAGAACCTTATCCTAATTGCCAGTGCTAAGAAGCTTTGTTAATCTCTTAAGAGAAAACAAAGCTTCCCTTGATTTTTCAATGCACTTTTTAGCAAGTTGAAGAAAGGAAAGCAGCTTTCCACACTTTGGGAAATGGTTGGTGAGATGCATGGGGCATGTAAACTCACAATGTATGCAAAACATAGCACATGATGACCTACACACAACTTTCATAGTTTCTGTGTACAGATACTCCTGGTAGGACACAGTATCTCATGGCAGAAATGTGGCACATTTTCTCCCTGATATTGTGGACAGGGAGTGGCTGTGATTGACTTTGTAATTCCAGCCTGCTGCAGCTGTATACCACTAGCCTTGAAGTGGGAATCTTTGTGAACTTGCTTGAGGCAAGCAAGTTTATGCTCACTTTCTTGTGTATCTTTCTAAGAAGGCCATAGTCTCTTGTCCACTGCCAAGTCAAGAAGGTGACCATTGGAGAAAACATGGCAAAACCCTAGTGAGGCTTTCAGTTTTTTATGCTGAGATTCTGCATAAAGTGAGCAGAATTGAGAGTGAGCAAATTGACAGTGATCTGCCAGCTTCCAATCTCAAATGCCTGTCTATTGGTTGAGTGAAAAATCAAAGGACATCCCTGAAGATCTGAGGGCTAGTTTAAATGGTAGTAGAAACCATTCTTGGTCTACATCTTTCAGTTTGAAGGCTAACTAGATACCATTCCAATTCAGTGTTTACCTCTGTCTGAATATTAATAAAACATGTATGCAGACAAGTGACAGTTCTCTTTTAGAGGTAGAGAAGGCAGATTCATTCCTGTTGTCAGTTTTTAATGTAAAGGTGCTCTATTTGGCCATTTAACATTTTCTCTCTCTTGTTACTACAGAAGAGCTACAATGAAAAGTGCCCATTGAGGAATTTACTCCTGAATCTTTTTCTGTTTATGAAGGAGTAAATCACCTCCTACATTAGGAAAACATTGCAAACAGCTTCTCAGAATCTGAACAATATTCTAAGCAGAACCTTTATCCTTTTTGATGGGTTGGGTACAGAGCCCAATAACCATTTAGTTCCTGAAAAGCTGGGGAAGGCTGGGGAAGTCTCTAGAAATTCTATGGATCAATTGTAATTTTTTTTTAACAGACTATTTTCATGAATTTATTTAATGAGCATCTGCTCATCTTTGTAAATTGTGGGGCTGGGTATGTGTGGCATAGTGGTTTGAGGCTTGGACTATGACTCTGGATACCAGGGTTTGAATCCCTGCTCAGCCATGAAAACCCACTGGGTGACCTTGGGCAAGTCACATACTCTCAGCCTCAGAAAACCCTGTGACAGATTCACCTTAGGGTCTCCATAAGCCGGAAATGACTTGAAGACACACAACAATGTGAGAATATTTCAGTTTTTTTCAGCCCTTTGATTTTAGAAAAAAGTGACATAGGATGCAAGAGAATATTGGAATCTTCAAGAAATACATGTATTGTGCTGGCTGAAAACCTAACCATGCATCTTCACCAGCTTATTAACCACTGTCAGAAATGTGCTTCATTTAAAGGCAACCCATGGGTTAGAAATTTGCTGTTAAGCATATAAGAACATGCATACCTGGCCCAGCATTCTGTTTCAGTTGTTGCCAGCTAGTTGCACATGAGTGCAGTAGCACTCTGCTGTCACCACTCTCGCTCCCTAGCAACTGATCTACAAAGGCAAATTTCCTGTTGTACTAGAAGGAATATGTATCCATCATGATAGATCCATTCTCCATGAACTTGTCCAGTGCACTTTTAAAGGCATCCAGGTTATGATTCATCACTGCATCTTGTGGCAATTTAACTATGTGTTGTATAAAGAAGTACTGCTATCTGTCCCCAATCTCCCACCTTTCTGCTTCATTGGATGAACTTTAGATTATGAAAGAGGAAAGAAAGCATTTCCCTATTCACTTGTTCTACAAAATGCATGATTTTATAAACCTGAATAAAAGCTCTTTTACTTGCACACTTAAGTGACAATCTTTGTTTGTATTTTCCAGCTAAGCAAAGGCCATCCTGAACACACATCTTCTCAAAACACAGACACCTTATATAACGTAAGTGGCAAACCTGCTTATATCTCTTAACCTACACCATCAATGAAGATTACTTAAATGTGGGGATTTGGACAGTAGATTTCCTCAGTCTATACAAACTGTGCTTTTCCCACTGCCATTGTCTAAACTAACCAAAGGGGAGTACTTCTGGCATTGGAGGTGTTAGTGGTGGGCTGCAGGACTTATCTTTCATTATGAAATGGTATAATACTTGCTTTATTCAATGAGTCAGAAATCCTTACCATACAAGTATATTAGAACTCAAGAACATAAGAATAGACACACTAGATCAGACCTAAGGCCTGTCTAGTCCAGCAATCTGATCACACAGTGGCCATTTAGTTTCCTATGGGAGGCTCTCTGACAGCACACGAGGGCAGCTGCACCCTCCATCTTACACTTTCTAGCAAGACATAGTGCTTCTGATACTGGAAGTGATATACTTTATTCCTGCATGGCAGAGGGTTGGACTAGATGGCCCTTGTCGCCCCTTCCACTGCTGTGATTCAATATAGCCATCCTGACTAGGAGCTATCAATGACCCCCCCCCCCGTGCTATTCTTCAAACCGATTATTTAGTGGGGTTATTTAAATGTTAAGCAAAATTCAGCAGGCAGCCTTTTCTGTTTTTTTTAGCCTTAAACTAGTATCATTTTAAGCTCAGAAGAAGTGAGAGAGGGAGAAAGAAACATGATTCCTCTATAGCACTGTCATGTATAGGAAAAACAAACAAACCAGGGTCCATTTTGCCATGTAGAATTATAGGCAAGAGTTAAGTCTTGGTAGAAGGAAGAATTAACTTTCTATGCAGCTCACACAGTGTAGCTGCCATGAAAACTAAGCATGTGGTTGACTCTATTTCCTTTCTTAGTAAAAGTCAGCTGCTTTAATGCTTAGAGAAAGATGCAGAATGTGGCCTGCTGAAAAATTTTGATTATGCTGTTAATGTGGCTCCATTCCCACTGCCGCTGTTAGCCTCACAGAAAACACACACACAAAATGACCACAACATGTCAGACTATTGCTGTAGATATGACCGGAAGGACAGTGGAATGGGAGAGAGGGGGAGAGAAGTGAGAGAGACTATTTGTTTGTTTGTTTATTTATTTTATTCATTTATAGCCCACCTTTCTCCTGATAAAGGGACCCAAGGTGGCTAACAACATATTTAAAACAATACAAATAAAAAACAATATAAAAGTCAGACTAAACACTAAAGTGTTCTTTGAAAGTGAATGCTACCACAGTAGAGATGTACAGGAGTACAGAAATAATAGTCAATACATTTCACACTTACAAATATCTTGTATTGGGGTGGCTTTACTTAGCAAGTGTGGTTTTGCGTGACACTAATCATGCTACATATGGTGCTTATGACATTCATGAAGTCATTCATGTTCAACATAGCATTCACAGCAGTAATGAATGCATTATATGGGGAAATATTAATATATGTAAAGAGAGACAGTATGACATAGCGGTGACAGGACAGGACAGGACAGGACAGGAGAGATGTAGATTTAAATCCCATTCGTCCATCAAAAAGATATTGGGAGTCTTAAGCAAGGGTATCACTACCTCTTAGGCCCTAATTTAGTGCAACTGATTTAATAAGATTGATATGAGGGTAAAATGGGGGAATAATAGGAGAAGGCCTGAATACCCTAAAGGCACCAGATCCCATCTGATCTTGGCAGCTAAGCAGGATCAGCCCTGGTTAGTACTTGGATGGGAGACCTCCAACAACTACCAGGTTCTGTAGGCTATATTTCAGAGGAAGTAACAGCCAAAACCACCTCTGAGTATTCCTTGTCTACAAAAATCCTATGAAATTCACCATACACAGTAGGACAGAACCATGTGTGTGACACATTATACATTTTCCATATGTAAAATATGATAACTAAAAAATGTAACTCTTCTGTATTGGATAAGATAAGGACTGAAAAGGAATTAGAGTGTACAAACCTCTGGTTCAGGGTTCTCATTCTGCACAGCAGCCTGGCTATCAGGGTGTGAGACAGAAATGCATTTCTTTCAATAAATTTGGATCCTTGATTCATCAACATGGCCTTCTGATTTTTCCTGGTGTTACTGGGGAAAAAAATCATCTTCAAAACTTGAGCTGTTATCCACAAAGTCTAGCTTTAAGTGGGCCTACAGGACCTTTCTATATATGTACTATCAGTTATTGACATGCAATGTCCCCTGTATCCTGCATAAATTTATCCTGGCTTAAGTTTTAAAGCCACTGAGGGAATGAGTCCCTTGTCAGTGAGAGGACTAAAGTAACAATTAACTGCTTAGGACTAGGCCCTGGTTTTCACAGGATGGTTTTAGAATACCAGGATGTGGTTTATTGACTTACTTGTGCTGAAGTCTCTGTGCTGGTCAGACCACAAGGTGCTCAAAAGTTCTTTGTACTACATTGCTGCCATTCTAGTATGTCGACGTTATTCATTTATTCATTTATTTATTTTTATTTTTTATTTCAGAAATTGTCTCCTGGACGCAGAGATGAATATGATTCACTGGGGGTCAAAAAGACAGATGATGACATTGAAATGGGAGGGAAAAAACAGGTACATCTGTCAACTCCTTTTTGTCAATTCCATTTTTGCAGCATCTTTGTGCATGATGGGTCAGTATGATTCAGGTAGCCATTTTGACACAGTCGTCTATGCTTTGATGAATGCTACTGGCATAGTATTGTTGAGTCCTCCTAAATGGTATGCTATGCCTGTGCAAGACTGAATGGTTTCACATACAAAAAACCAGTAATTTTGTGATCACTGTGAGACGAGTATCTTCATAAAAATTCCCAGAATGCACAACATACTCCCTCAAAATTTGAATTTGTTCCCAAAAGTGGTTGAGAGAACATCTTTTTCCTTTTCCTTTTCAGCACAGAAGAAATAAATCTCAGGACAGAGTTTACACTGTAAGTGCTTTGTTGGTGTTTGTGTGTGTGTGTGTGGGGGCTCATTTGCTGATTTTCTATAATAACCATTCAGCTATTGAACAATTTACCCACGTTTCCCTTAAAAGAGCTTTCGTAAATAGATCCACCACATTGCATGTATGTACCATACTAGTTGTTTGTTTGAGACACATAGGAATGGACATCCAAAGGCATTGACAATGTGTTTATTTTGACCACTGCTTGTGTCCCTGTGAGGCTCATGTTCCTCTCACATATGTTGTTCTGGCTGGTTTTCACATTGAGGTTAATGAACCACCAGTCAGAACCTGACCTGGATTACAAGGAGGGATAACTCCTTTGTCTTTGGGCCTTGTCACCCATCTGCTTCTTTAACAAAATGTTTATTGCACCTGCATGCAACTGCTTTGTGTGTAGATGCATGCCACTTCCTTCTACATCCTCAACAGTACAAAACAACCAGTTTTGTGATCTCTGCTGCAGGAGCAAACAGTTGGCACAAAGCCAATTTATTCCTCTCTTGACTGATAGGAGTGCAAGTGACATCTTAAGACAAACATTTTCCATTTTCTTTAAGCGTTAATGTCAATTTCCTACTTCCATCTACTTCTGCGTTGGGGAACCGGTGGCCCATAGGCTGCATTTGGCCCCTTGGATCATTTTTGTGGGCCACAGGTTTAAAAAATGTTTACGTTTTCCTCCAATTTTTTTTTTTTTTTGGCCCTCAAACACCCTGTGGGGGTGTGGGGGCAATTTCACTGTGGTTTGCTCCTGTAAGCTAATTTAGGCAGAGGAAAGGCCTTTTTTGGAACCAGAAGTGATTTCTAGGTCCCTTCTGCTCTTAAAAAAAAAAAAAAGCCTCTCTTGGGCATAAAATGGCACAGAAGTCCACCAAAATGGCAAAATGGCCTCCTCAGCCACCAGAGGGTGTTAGGGGGAATTTTAATTTTTGTGTGTGAGGGAGCACAGTGTGTGTGTGTGTGTGTGGGGCTCTACGATCTACTGGGGGGGCAAAGTGACCCCCCCTCACCTGCAATGCTTGCCCACCCCAATCTAGCTGCTCTATCTCCTTCAACATTTTCCCCCTCTTTTAATTTGCAAGCAAGCAGAGACCTTTTTTTTCAGGCAGGCCTTTGGCTCATAATGCAACTTTTAATGGGCTGTTTCTATCATGTTTTAAATTACCTTTAAAATATTTTAACTTTGTATTTTACTAGATTGCTTGTTTAACTGTTTTTTTTTAAATGTGCTAATCGTTTCTTAGCTGTGCCTTCTCTTAAAAGTGGATGTGAGCCAACTTGGGTCTTTGCAAAGAAAAAGGCAGGATATAAATTAAATACATAAATATAAAATCACTATAATTGGCCTCTTTGTCTCCTCTGCCCTCAGATGGTACAAACCAGTGCCCATGGCAGTTTGGCTAGGATCCTCTTGGTGACTCACACTGACCTAACACTCCCTTATGCCAGTGCAAGGCATTTTTGAAGTGGTGTGGAGTGGTGATGGGGTCTGCAATGATGCCAGAGGAAGTTGTCCTGATAACTGCAGAGCAGCTTGTGGGTTGGCAGGACAGCTTCTTCTCTACCCCACACACTGACCACAGCCATGTTACTTCTGCTGCTGTGCTACTGCCTATACAGCTGACACTAGGATTGCAGCCCAGTACAGTTGTCCCTCCATATCCACAGATTTGGTATCCATGGATTTAAGTATTCACGACTTGAAAATATTCTTTAAAAAATAATAATCCAAAAAGCAAACCTTGGTTTTGCCATCTTATATAAGGAATACCATTTTGCTATGCCATAGCGTATAACTGGACTTGAGTATTTACCGATTTTGGTATCCATGGGGGGTCCTGGAACCAAACCCCAGCAAATATGAAGGGAGAACTGTACTTCTTTTACAGCTCAAATAAAACTATCAGTTGGATCTGCAAGTGAGTTCATTGAATTTTGAGTATGACAAATATGATGTATTGGCTCAAAGGCATCACTTAAAAACAAGTAGCGAATTGCCTGTCATTGTGAAGTATGCTTTCATGTGTAGAGGTATCCACTTAAATTAATGCAATGCATTGTAGATGAGGCTAGTTATACAGTAAAGCCTTCTCAAAAAAATATATATATATTTAAAAAGTGGCATCAATATTAAAAGAACTTCCCTGGTTTGTTTCCAAATGCTATTCAAAGTGCTATTTCTTTCCTTTAAAGCCCTATGCTGTCTGGGTGGTTTAAGCATCTATGCTCGTGTATAATAAACCCATCTCATCTAAGACCTTGATTGGAGGCCTTGCTGCAGGGGCCACTGCTGTCCAAAATGAGATGTGTGGTTGCAAGAGACAGAGACTTTGGGGGCTTGAAGCAGTGGCAGCTTCTCTTGTGAAGAAAACAGTAGCATTGCTGGTGAAGTGGTTGGAAGAGTTTAATTAATATTGTTGTAGGGGAAGAGGACTACCCCTTCCAGTGCTGCTGCTGTAGTCCTGGTCCTGACTGGCATCGGGCAGCAGTTGGTAGCTTACATGTCATTGGGGCAGTGATTCTGTTCTACCTTTTAATCTGAAATTTAACACAAGATGAACCTGTTTATCAGAGATTTAACAGAGATTTCCCACCCACCCACCCCCCCACACACAAAAAGGAGATAGGGTTTAGCACTTTGAACACTTGCTTCAAAGTTCAGGCTAAAGCCTGCAGCAGATTTGCTGCTCGACTGATATGGAAGTCATCAATTGCTGTGGCCAGCACCCCATCGATAGCTGTGTGTTTTTTTAAAAAAATCCCAAGTATATTAAATGCATTCATGCATTTCAGATATTGCCTCTTTTTGGCCTTTGGTCAAAAGACATTGAACACTATTGACAAGATTAACTTCAACCAAATGCTCCTCCTATCCCTACATTTGACAGGAACACTAGGGTGCCATTTACATGAAAATGTAGTGAGATGAATTCGAGTCGATCTCTGGTTGTTTACACATACAGCATGATGGTCTTGAGCTTTTCGGAAGGGGAGGGCACTTTTTATCCCTCAACCAGTGGGACTTTCTGTCCCGCGGTTTGTCCCGTTTTTTTAAAAAAAAGTCACAGGAGGATTCGGAAAATTGGAAATGTGAACAGCCCAGGACAAGATATCACAGGACTAGCTGATGGCCAGAAATTGAGGTGGGCAGGGGCAGGCACAGAGTTCAGAGAAGGAGGGCTCAGTCACCCATTCAATAGATTCAGCCTCACCAGGTGAAAGCAAAGGCTTCCCTTCCAGCTGCATGTAGGTTTGTGTGTGTGTGTGTGTGTGCCATAAGTCACCCTGTTCAATGGATTTTTACACTGCAAACCCCTCAGCTCTAACCCATCCCTCCCCTGCATGGTGAGTTTACTTTCTAAAGGGATAGTCACACTGCAAGCCTCTGGGCTCACGATCGCTCATGCATTCCCTCCTCAGCATCCTCTGCTTAGAGGGTTAACTTTTTAAAGGGAGAGCCACACTGCAAGCCTCTGGGCTCACGATTGACTCATTCAATTCCTCCCTGCACTCGGCTTCCTGGCTGAAGGCAAAGCAGACGCGGGGCATGTGTGTGTGTGCGTGCACCCGGGGCTCCAGTCAGCTCTGCTTTTGACTTCTCTCACCGTCCCCACACCAACTGAGGCTTGTCTTTTAAAATGCCTTGTGTGTCTGTACCAGCATTCTCCTTTTAAATGGATTTTAACATTTTCTGGGCATTCACCTATGTGGCAAGCCCACCAGGTTTTTTTTTTAAATGAAATTGTGCAGAGGGGGTTGCCTTTGCCCTCCTTCTCTGACCAATGCAGAAGCTTGAACAAACATTTGTGCCAGCCAATAGCATCACTCGTGGCAGGAAACTCTAAAGGAAGTACGTCACCAAGGTTGTGAAAAAACGAGTAATTGCATCCTTGATTAACAGCAAAAAAACCCCCAAACCCCGGTATCTTAAAGGTGTATAAACAAACAAAAAAATGGGATACTTTACCATGGGAGACAAAACATATACTGGGACGTGATGCAGTGTAAACAATGATCTCAGGATATCCAAGTAAGAGTTAAAAATCGTTTAAACAACAAGGGACGAATTTGGGATCAAGAAATACCGGGACGCCCCATGACAATAAATAGCATCCAACTGGCATCTAGGGGTATTTTGGACAAACAGGGCAAACAAATTAAATGTGTCTTTGAATCTACTCTGCACAATTTGAAAAATGAAAATTGCAGCTTCAGGGAGTTGGGTGAAGAGTTCATTGATAAGGCCAGCTCCCCTCCAAACACCTCAGTTTACATCGGCTCCTGGAGAAAAGGCATGCCCAATAAACAGGTGGAGTAAAAGCTTTAAGTTCCCTTCTGTACATCTCAAATAGATAAGTCTCTAGCAATGTGGGCTAAGAAGAGCAGGGACACACTGGATATCAAGTTAAGTGGAAGAGTGTAAAGGAAAACAGGATGCCTTACTTTTCCTTATGCTGAGACTACTTTCTGATTTTTTTTCTCCCATGCCCATAGTCTCTACAGAGGGATAAGATGGGTGAAGCATACAGTGAAATTGGAAAGAAAGGAGAGGTAAGTGATATTTCTTGCCATTCTGGATACACATGGGGCCTTGGCAGCCCCAGGCCAGTGATTTTTGCAACATTTACCATAGAAATAGAAATATAAAGCAGAGCTTCCATCCCAGGATGATGAGATTCTTGGTGCTGTAATCCAAAAATATTACTTTTCCAGGCTCCAACATAAAACTGCATGATCAAGCCACACAAAAGCAGAATTCCATGTGTTCCTCATCGCTATATCATTATTACTGTTTCTATGGCACTCCTGTGCTTTTATTATTCTTATTTTCTGATCCTTCCGCAGTCAGGTCAGGTTGTGCTGCAACTACTTAAGAGAGCAAGGAGGCAATCAAGTGAAAGTTTTCTTTAGCTGAATGAGCCATGGGTGGGTGGCTATAAGCACTGAATAAACAGACTCTTGTGAGACAGCTTGTCTATTAATCCTGGGCTTCTCTTTTTTCCAGAGGCGTCGTGGCAAAGGCAATGATACAGTTTATCAGGTAAGGTTCAGACAGCAGTTACCTGTTTCCCTGTAAAGTCCTTGACACTAATCCAGTGGAAGTAATCAGCACAAAGAAGGTGGCTTTGCATCAACTGCACATAGGAAGGGTTGCTTGTCTATTGGTGCACACTACTTGTGCTGGCCACCTGTCTACACTTGGAAGAAAAGTATACAGATGCCTCTTCCCTCATTCTGAGCTATCTAAGAAGAGATTGGTCTGACCAGAGCTGTAAATCAGTTCTGCCACACATCTTCTAGCCCGTAGTGGGCAACCTGTGGCCCTTCCAGATGTTGTTGGACTGCAACACTCATCAGTCTTGGACCAAGGGATAATGGGAGTTTAACACCAGCAGCAGGTGAAGGCTTACGCCCAGTCATCAGACTGAAAAAAAGGAGCCAGAGCGTACCTCTTTTGGCCACCAGTAATCTGTAGCACTGTCAACAGAGGAGGGAATAGCTTGCCCTCTAGTGGCTGTATGTAGCTCCCAATCCTGTCCCAGTTAACACAAACAATAGGCAGGCAGCAATAATATTTTCCCCATTTTTCCATACATGGGACTTGTGTTTAGTTAGGGATGTCAATATCACATCGTAAATATCCTGGGTATGAGTGGAGTCATTGGATGCTGTACCCATGATTAATGGCTCAGCTCAAATGGCTCCCAGACAAAAGGATAAAATGGTTTATGTAGATATTTTCTATTCACACCATCTTCTTTTTAATCAGGGTCTCAGCGCAGCCACAAAGGACACCTATGATGTCCTTCAAATGCAACCAGTGCAGACTCCTTATTAGCTACAACTGAATGAAAAAAGGCAAAGAAGTGGAATCCGGATCACCACTCAAGATGATGGTTCATGTATGCAGGAAGCACAAAAATGAAAGCTCCCTTTTCCTGCCAACTTTCACTATACAGCTTTTAAAAATGTACCTATCTGCCCAATGTAGCTCAGTTTTAAGAGCAGAAGTTAACATTGCAGCTTCCCTTACCTAGGAAGAGTTATTTGAAGCTAAATATACAAAAGCAAAAACCCATTCCTCGTGAACCATGTGTTTAGTTCTTTAACATCAGGCATTTAGAGCACCAACTACAACCCTTTCTTTTTGCTGTAGATTTGGCATCATTTTTGTAGGATGTTTTCATTTGTAAGAAGCTGTGGTGGGTTTGGGGCTGGGTGTATACAGTGTATTACAGCAAGGCATCATTATTGCCTTTGACCAGATTCCACGGACAAGCCAAGAAATAAGTGTCTCAGCAGGGTGCCCTTCAGATATTTTGGCCTACAGTGCATACAGGTTGCACTGGAATCAGAGTTCATTAATCAGCTTCAAATCCTGATTAAGACAGAATCCTGAATAGCACTGAACAAACTGAATTTTCAGAGCTAATGTGGTGGTTAACAAGCATTTCATGCCAACCATTTAATCCTACTCATATTTATACAGAATTAAGTTTCCATGTGTCCAATGGAGCTTATGCCCTAGTAAATTTATTTGGGATCATAGTGTGAGAGACTGGGAAGACTATATCAGCAAAAACTATCAATGTCAATCTTATTATGCTTAGTGTAAACTCCTATTGTGAGAATTATATTCTGTGTATACTTTTTTGGGTGTGTGTGTGTTAATCTATTGCCTTTACATATGAATTGTTATACCCTCAGTGCAGGGTATATTTCTGTCCTTCTGTCTGTGTGTGTCAGGCTAATTGATCCAAAAAAAGGTTCTTACACTTCATGATGCATCATTAACATATACACAGAGAAAAAGAGCAAGAGAGAGAGGTAAGCTACTATTACCAGAGAAAGCAAAAACCAACCTTAAAACTCCCTTGTGAAGAACTCTCTTAATCATGATGGTGCTTCCTGTTTCTGTTTGTTAGGGGATCAGCTTCTTGCAGGGCTAGGTGGGTACTGTATATATACTGAACCAGCTATGGCTGGAACTAGCAAGATAGAAATAAAGTTGTTTTTCTGTCTTGATGCTTAAACTAAATCCAATCTTTCAAAAGTGCACTTTTGAATCTCTAAACCTGCAATGACTATGATTTTAGTTAAACATGCATTTCTGTTTCTGTTGAAATAATGGAAACCTCAATATTCTATATTAAATAAAAATTTTATTAAGCATATCCTCCTTTTTTTCCTCATCGCCATATTCTAGATATACTTGAATTGGTTTCCAGTTCATACTGGGAAGTAAAAGTTTAAATCAATTTTTTTTGTAGAATGGCATTAAATCCAATTGCTAGTTCCAACTAGAGTAGAATCAATTGCTGAATAAAATTAAATGGGTCTATCCCAGTTGGAACTAGCAATTGGGTTTAAACCTTATAAGTCCTGCAAAATCTCAAAATTTTACACAGAAGAAGTGTATACAACACTTCCCTCCACGACTTCAGGTAGGACATTATTTATGAAACCAGTTATTTGGTAATGTGGATTATGCATGTATTTGTGGTAGTGAATACTATATTTCTGAAAAACACAAAATGTAGAGACCACCAAAGAAATGTAAATTAAATTGTCAAAAACCCCTCAGTGTAATATAGTGCATTTAAGATCCCCTAACATAACTCAATGCATTGTTCACTTATATAATTATAGGCTGTCCATGTATGTGTGAAGTGTGCTCTACTGAGCAGCATTGTTGCATTCTTTACATCACTGTTCTCAAGCAGAGTTAGTATAGTATTGGTACACCTCAGTTAATGAAGTATCCATCATGTGTTCCTGGCTAGGACTTTTTTAACAGAAAATTTGTTACCAGAGGAAGAAATATCAGGGAAAGAATAGGGACCGGTTCCTACACCATAAGAAAAGAAGAGCACTTCACAACATGTTTTACTATATATATATATATATATATATATATATATATTGAAAACTAACAATATGCAGATATGAAATGAAACCACTAGGTCAGGTAAGCCTTGCATGAGTAGACAAAACCATTTTGAACCTTCTAGAAACCAACTGCAAGCTTTCTTTCAAAATGCAACCAGGGGTGCCTTTTTCTTACATCAGCCCCCACTTTCGTTATGATTTTCATTTTGGTAGCAAAATGCATAGATGTACACTTTTCCACAATGTTGGGAGTATCTGGTCAGGCAGCTTTATCTGCTTCCCCCTTTTCTCTTTTTTTTGCTGTTCATGGAAGGTCAGTATGGGATTGTGGAGGGAGCTGCTCTTTATCTTGCCTATTGCTGGCAGGCACACACAGCTACAGTATGATTGGCCAGAACAGAATCTCATTCTTTACTGCAGACATGCTCCTGCAACCTGGCACTGAAAGTCTGTACTGCCAATACTGCTTTAAAAAGTCCACGAGAAGAAAAAGCTCCACAGGCATAAAAAATCTTCTTAAAAAGTAGCTTCACTGTCAGAAGCTTTGTTAACTAAGGTATGCCTGCATATTAAAAAGAAGAAAAAACCCTGAAAGCCATTTCATTTCCAAAGAAGTACTACTACTCTTTACATTATAGAACAGTAAGCTGGAAAATGTGCAGAAAGAAGCAATGAAAACTGTCACGGGACTGGAGTTATTCTTCTATAAAAGGTTATGTTTGGCTACTGCAAAGATGTTAAAATAGCAACCAACCTGGATGGCTTTCTAGAGGATTAGACAAATTCATGGAGGAAAAGCTATCGATGGCTAGTAGTCACATGGGCTATATTTTATTTCCAGTATCAGAAGCAGAAGCCCTATACATGTCCATTGCTTAGGGACACACACAGGTAGGAGGTACTTATGGACTGCATCTTCCACCCTTCCTTACTGTTGACAATGCCTGGCTAACAACTTCAGGGCTACAATTTGCTGGGATAGGCTGGGGAGGGGGATTCAGCATGGCTTTTTTTATGATCTTAAGAAACATTTGTCATTGTAACAGCAACCTCTGCTAATGATCTGTATTAACTCCAGAACTTGCACTAGAATATGGGATAGCAATAAAGTAGCAATATAGACTTGTCTTACCAACAATCTGCTGTTATTGCAGTTTTCAAATTTGAGTTAAGCTTGGCTGTTCTATGGAAGGAGGGATGTACAAGACACTTGAAGGGATGACAAAACAGCCCACACAGGGAAGGATCCTGAAACTGACCAAGCCAGACTCTTCTCTAAGCAGCAGAGAGTACAGACATCAAGATTGTTATGTTAATCAGACTGTGCTCTTTGTCTCCAACTAGTTATAGGCTGGCATTCTGTATCGCCGGATCCATAAACTGGCGTTACAAATCCATAACTGCTCTGTATTCACCTAAGCTACATATTCACAATCATGGCACTGTTGCCAGTCGTAAATATCCTTCAGAACCCACCTTAAAACTCAAGGTAGCCACTTTGTGCATTGGAGGTTTGTAGTGCAGGCAAATGGGTGAATGATGTGGCTAGCCTCCTCTCGTCCGTGAGCCATGATGCAGGGAACAGGAGACTCATCCCATCATAGTCTGGTGGTGGGAGGGAGCTAGTGGCATCATTCTGAAGTACCCCACTCACCCATGCTGCAGACCTGCATTGCATGGAGTGACTCTGTTGAGTTTAAGGTGGGTTCCAGGGCCAATTCCTTAGGATATTCATAATTACATAAACAATATAGGTTCTTGGCTATAATCAAAGAGGTTGGGAACATACAGGAGTATCTGGTCACAGCAGCCCCTTGTTCTTGTGTGCCTTTTCCCTTGTTCTTGTGTACCTTCAAGTCAATTCCAACTTATGGTGACCCTAACATGGGATTTTCTTGGCAAGATTTGTTCAGAGGGAGTTTGCTTTTGCCTTCCTCAGAGGCTGTGAGAGTGTGACTTGCCCAAGGTTACCCAGTGGGTTTCCATGACTGAGCAGGAATTCAGACCCTGGTCTCCAGGGTTGTATTCCAACATTCAAACCACTACACCATGCGGGCTCTCCACAGCAGCTCCTGTTGTACAAGTATCCTGATCCACACATACCCAGCCAACAGGCTGCACACTGGGATTTTGTGTATTTACTTGCCATAGAAATGAGTATTGGTGGGTTGTAGTGCTTGGCAATAAGAGTGATGTTTAGCCAAGGGTACAGAGTGCAAAAAAATAAAAATAAAAATGGAGAGATTATGTGTTACTGAACCAGTCCAAGCTTCTTTGCAGATAAGGAGATGATTGCACTGAATTCAAATCTCTAAATGCAGCATATGTCTCTCTCCAAATTACTGTTTTTATTTTAATGAAGTTCTCATTCAATTTGACTTGTAGAATGTAAACATGGGGGGGGGAGGGCTGAGGTTCATAAAAAGATTTTCCTTTATAAGACAGCATGAAAGATTTAGACACAATGAGACAACAAATCAGAAGGACAGCAGCAGAACACATTGCTTACTTGTCACTGTGGTTTTTCAAGAGGTAATCAATGTAATCACACATGATTTTTGCCTTGCACAGAGTGTTTCTTTTGATGTTCTACAGCTGAAAATTTTGGTGGGAGCCCCACTCTCTTGCGCATGCAAATGAGGCCCCCATTATAGACCATCACAGTAGTAGCAAGAAAAATCAAAAAGTCCAACAAAAAATGAGTGGCAACAAGCGATGAGGAAAGTGGTTAATGTGAGTGCACAGTTTACTACTCGATGAATGTTACAGGTAAGAAACCTGTCCATTATCATAGTCTCCGTGCATGACACACACAGAGATGAGTAGCAAGCAAGGAAGTGAGTAAGCACATCATTCCAGGATGGAGGAAAGGACCACTTGTTGAAACAGTGCACTGAGCATTGAATGTACATCTAAATGGACATGCTGTGCAAAGGTGGAGGGCTGCAAGGAGGTAGCTTGCAATAGGGCAGCCGATATAGGAATGGCCACTGGTGTCAGCATCCAAATGTACTGCTTGAAACACCATGTCATCAATAAGCAGTGTGTTTAGTTTTTAACAATTCAGCTACACAGACTGCCTGTTTGGTTTAGGGCCGAATGCAGTGGGCATAATGGAATCTGGTTTCCAGTGAGGACATTGAAAGGTAAAGTAGAACCACCGCCAAGGATTCAGAACAGGACACAGGGCTTAGCTACAACGGCCGAGGTAACCCAAGGACAGCCCAGAGTATTCTGACCCTGGAGCTGCCCAAGATTACCCCCATTACTGGATAACTTGGTGCTGAGAATGGGCAGCTGTCCTCACATGCATCCTGCTGTATCAACTGGTGCTGCCACCACAGTTGGCATGTGTTCATTCCCTGCGGCCTGAAGCGAGGCACCCAGCATTGATCACATGCTGGGGCCTTGTTGCGACCTCAGTGGATGCGATGTGCAGCTGCCCATTCTTGGTGTGGAGTGTTCTGGATTTTTCTGTAAGAGCTGGAGTAAATTGGGAGTTTTCAAAAAGTGTTTTAAAGGGGGTTTAAAACCATTTTGGGGACTTAACACTGTGAGGACAGTTCAGTCCAGATTTTGGGTTTTGGCTCATCATCGTCTGGACAGATCACCCCTAGGATGGTCCCAAAATGTTTTATTAGGCTTGTGTAGACAAGCCCATAGATGTATATATATATATTTCTGGATCTGACTCTAGGGATTTGCTGGAGGTTTCTGAGAGCTGTAGTGGAGCCAGATTCCTTGGATATAGCAAATGGCATCTCTGAGTCAGACAGCAGGCAAATTAGGCGGGACCAAAAAAAACAAGGCAGAGGTAAATAACAATAAGACAGGTATCCACAAGGTGACATTCAGTACGGATGAAATGGTCCAAGGTTCTCTTAGTATCAAGAAGATGCTTTGGTTTGATACTGAGAAGGTAGTGCAACATGCTGTTACACTGAAGACTGGCAGTGCAATAGCACGGGTGCCAACTCATGACTTCAAAAATGTTTAGAACTGACAGAAGGGCCAGTGATACACATCCAATTAGAAAGATGTTGAGACAAGATGCAATGGCAAATAGAATGCTAGGTAACAAGCTTCATCTAAGAGCAGAGCTATTAAAAGCCTGGGAGACAAATCCACTGGCCTTGAGACTGTGAAAATAGTGCACTGAAGATGCTCTTGTCCAGATTAAGCTATGTGGCTATAACAACAACTAGGAGTCTTCTCCCAGTATATGATACATCTAGGACTGTAACATCAAACATCAATTCCTACAGTATGATGATCCTTAGTGATGCTCAGCCCTGACAAGAGGGAGAGCACTGCTACCAATGACAATCCCAACATATGATTTTCCAAATGTGGCATGGACAATAGCCATAGCCAAGCTCTGTTGATAAGCAAAGATTATGTAGGAAACATCTCAGACATACTGGGATTACAGATTCAGCATCCATATTCATGAAAAAGAATAAGCTCAAGCTGCAAGCTGAAGAGAACAGCACAAGATCTATGGAGAAAAATGCTCATGCAACTGCCCCTCTGAAGTCAACTCAATGAACTGCACATTACCTGACTGCAGGTAGAACAACTGCCCCACCTTATTTAAGACAGGTATGGGCAATGCCAGAAGGGGCACTAGAGCTGATAAAGACCATGAAGATGTAATTTGTATGAAGGATACTATCAGTACAGAAACTTACCAGGAGACTGGCCACACCAGGCTAAGAAAACAGGTAGAATCCAATGGCTGGCATGACTTGGTTTTCCTATGGATACAGACTTTTTAAAATTTCTTCTTTATAGATGGTCAGCACCATCAACTTTCTTAGTGCCAAGGGAGTAGATCTCCAAAGAGGCCAGGCTTAGTGGTCATTAGGAAAGTAATATTGCTGCTTCAACTCTGTCTGCCTTTACATAGTCCTGAAGCAGCTAGATCCAAACAGTACATGTTGGAAGATGTGGGCAGAAGTGTCCCAGAGTTGTCCTAGAATAATAGCTATCATGCTAGGGCCAGAACTGAACAGAGACTTGACAGAGGCAGAACCATCAGCTTGCAATGCTTTCTCCCACAGAAGGGACCTTTAAAGGGTCAAAAGACCGGATCTTCCAGACCTGCTTGGTAATATCCTGACAGTAGCAACGTCAGCTGACCAAATAAGCCTCCATGAGAAGCAACGGGTGACTCTCTGTGTGTTTGTGTGTACGTACAATTTTAACGAACAACTAGTTTTGAAAGAAAGCCTGTGAGGCTAGGACAAACCAAGGGGCACAAATGAAGGAAAAATTACTAAGGAGAAGGCACAAAAGAGGAGAAATGAGAGGAAAAGCACAATGAAGTCATGTTGGTGATCTACCAAACTGAACAATAAGAATGCTCTTTTAATGCTCTTGTGGTCAAAATGAGACTGAGCAAGAATAGAGGAAACTGTACAGAGGAGACTTCACAGGAAACTGTATACTTTGAGCATGTGTATACTGGAAGACAGTGCTCCTGCCAAAACTTGCAGCTCTAACTTTCTAAATGAAGGTCTCAAAATGTGGGAAATCCTTGTGTGTGATGCCTAGAGATGACAATGAATTCTGAATACAGAATTCAGGACAAAAAAATGGACACCAGGAATGCTTTATTCTGATGTGTGCATGCATGTACATGCATAGTTATAAAATCAAATGCATTTTCAGACATTCACTATGTGCCTCTACACAGCCTTGTCCCAACCTAGCACCATCCAGATGTGTGGGGCCAGAGCTTCTAGTTATCAGGATGGGGTAAGCTTAGGGAAGGCTGCTTTTAAGAAACAAAATATGTATGTGAACATATGTATGCGTGATGGTAGCTTTACAGTATTTGTTTTCTGAAAGTAAACTGAGTGCAGTGTAACAGTACAAAGAGGCTTACCTGTTTCTGATGTTCGATTATGTAGGAATCCCTGATTTGGATGATAGTGTAACTTGAAATTGACAGAAAATAAGGAGGAACAGCTTTCTGCCCCAGATTATTAGGTTTCAAGTAGCAAAAATACAAGACTGCCACTTCCTTTCAGCAATGACTAGTATTTGTTTAAAAATCACCAAGAAGCACATGCATGTTAAAACACTTGGAAAAATGGTTTAATGATGTTTACAACAGAAATGAACTGTACAGTTACAGTAAGTTTTATATATATAAAAATTACAGCAGACAAATGCATCTACACAAAAGCTACTATTTTCATCCTGATTCACTGTAATCTACACAGTCTCGATGCCCACAGCCACCTGCAGGCGGCCATAAGGGGTAAGGGGAGGGGAGATAGAAAGTATCTTTTAAAGAGAAAGCATCCTTTTGATCTTCTTTTTGGAGATGTATCAGTTTTCAAAATAGGGCTTTGCAGTTCTCAAATTCAAAATTAGGTAGGAATGCACCTATCTGTACCACAATTACAAAATGTCAAGGTGAATTAAGTTGTACAAATGATTACACAAAAACGATCTGAGCAGGAAGGAAACTAACTTGATGATCAATGAAAAGCCCTACAAATCAATATCCAGATTGCAAATTAATTTTTTTTTTTTTTTTGGCAAGGGCAAAGGAATGTGATTTTCAAAATCACCACTTTGCTAGCAAGATGCCTCTCTTAAAAACAAAGAGCACAAATTCAAAGTTTAAGACCAGACTTGTTTTTATTCAGTAAATTTGTTTCGTTTCTTGCTTCACCTTTGGAGGTAAGAGAGCAATTTCTGGGAAGCGGCAGAGTATAATTCCCCCTTTACAAGCATGCTGCCTCTTTAAAAAAAGGATCAAGGTCTCCCCATTGGGAATGGCAATCAGAGAAAACGAAATCTAAATTGACAATCTGGTGGAAATTACAGATTATGTACATTTTTCTTCAATTATGAACACCTAGGCAGTGAAAATTGTTGTGTTAATACATACATAGACACACCCAAAACATACAAAAATACTATTATTTCAAACTACTAAGAATAAGACAATTCAGTTATCTCCATGCTATGACTTTAAGAGCATTACACTGAAACAAACAAGAATTTAAACGACATTTTTTTTAATATCCCAGAAATATACCAAAATATACATCTAAGCTTTGGAATTACTGAGGTTAGACTAATGCAAGTGCTGGGTAATTGTACTTAATACACAAGTCTAAGGTTCTGCAGGAAAGAAATTATCTTTGGTATCTGCATCAGGCTAATATTATTAACATTTGGATTTTGCTTTGGGATAGAGCTTGTATGACCCTAGAACCAAACACCCCCTAATCAACTGAGATTTAAAAGATACATGTAAAAAGTTCCTTCATTGGCAACCCCCCTCCCCCAAAGTTTAAAAAGTCATAGGCATCTACCTAGCACAAAAGGTTGAGAAATACAATGCATAGTTGCACAGTGGTGCTGCAAAAATAATTAATGAACCAAAAAAAAAAAAAAAAAAGAAGAAGAAGAAGAAGAAGAGAAGAAACAAAACTTTTTTTCAGAGATTTTCCATAACAGGACAGCTTTTTCCAAGCAGTGGCGCGGGGGGGGGGAGCTCAGAAGTGCACCTCAGCATGTATTAATCAATATCACCCAGCTCCCAAAAGGTTAAAAAGGACCCATCAGAGCAGCCAATCATGCACCAATGTCTTCAGCTTCACAATCAATCTGCAGAAAGTGTCCCACCTCTTTGCTCCTCCCAATGGCTGTGTGTCCTTTGGATTTGAGGAACTCAAACAGAACTTGGTGTTCCCCCAAAAAGTTAGCACAGTATGGGATGAATGTTACTTCACTGAATCTAAATCAACACAGTTGTGGAACAAGCCATACAGGACTGGGAGGTAGCAACCGAACTGGGAGTTACCTCTTTCACAACCACAAGGGCCGGTTTTCCAGATATGATTGGTGCTGAAGACGCCCCTTTGTCTTTGGTTTGTTTGTTTGTTTGTTTTGAGTTTATACAATCATTAGGAAATCTTTGGTTTTGGCTGGAAATTTTTAAAAGAACAAAACAAAACAAAGAAACCGCCCCCCTCGGCATATAGCAGTGCACCGTGACCTGGCAAAGCTTCTCTTTCCGAAGGGGTGGGAAACTACATTCAAAGTAAAAATGGTTGAAGGAACAGGGATGCAGCTTCTGGTTAGCCTAGAGGAGGAGGAGGAGGAGGAGGAGGAGGAAGAGAAGGAACAAGATTGTCAAATAATAAAAGGAAGAAAACACAAGAGGAGCAAGACAAAAAAAATGTAGTGAGCAAAGGCATAGAGCACTTGGCTGAGAGGAGCCCTCAGGGTCCTGCCTTGGCCCTGGGATACATTATAGCCCTGACATCTCACCAGGGGGAGGGAGAAGGCAGCATATACATTTCATGCACAGATAAGGGATGGGGGTGGATATTCACAGACTACATGAGGACCCCTGGTAACCAAAAGAAATAAAAAGATTGCAATTTGCCCTCAGTTTGCAGTAGCTTTTAAGCAGCGACATTCAGAGGCTTTAGGGGGGGTATCTCCCCAGGTTGCAGGTCACGGGATGCTATAGGCCAGAGTTCAACGTTAATCAAGGGAGGGAGGGCAGACTTGGCAACTCTGTAGGGTTTGGAGAAAGTTAAAGCAAGTTACTCAGTTAAGAGTTAGAAATGAGGTATACAACAGCTCCCGTACCTGTGGTGGATAAACAACTACTCACACCTAGCCTTAGCTACTATCATAGAAGAAGGAAATGGAACAGCAGTATGGTGGAAACAGGAGAGTAGCAGCAGTCTATGATGTTCTAAAGTGTATTCTGCACCAGACCTCTTACTTCCAGAATTTTAGAGGAAGGCCCAAATCTTCCTTCAAGGAGCTCTTAATTACCAGAACTGACCTATGAGTCAGTACATAGATTATGTACTGTGAACAGAATTCTATTCAGTTCATATAGAGAAACCACAGAAAACAGACTATACATAGAATAAAGAAGATATACCAGCACTTACTTTCATATGCCAACATGGGACAATTGTTACATTTTTCACCACCAAAATATCTTTTCCAAGGCCACTGACAAGTTTTGTTTGCTTAACGAAAATCTTAATTTGATGCAATTTGTATTCCACAAATTTTAGCAGGTTTCCTATAGTATTTGTCCCAGCACCCTTTATCACATACAGTGAAAGCCTTCTGGTAGGTTATATGTATTTATGCTAGGAATTGTTCAGGAAGGCTCTTGTTTTGGTGGATTCTACATAGTAAAAGGCTGGTAGAATTTTTGATAGGAAAGAAGGCATGAGGCAAATCAGAATGTTTGAGGAACAGCCCATAACAGACTGTTAGACTGATATTTTGGCCTGAGGGAAGAGGAGAGATAAGGCAGAAGCGGGGAGACATTCCAGCTCACCTCAAAGCACAGCACTTTTTTTCATGATCCCATTTACCAAGTGGTTGTTTCATTTCCTTCCTCAAATTTGTTCTCTTTAAAAAGCACACCTTGTTTTCCACATCTTTTGTTCCAAGTGCTCTTATCTTTGAGAATTCATTTTCCATTTCCCTATCACTTATCTATAAATCTATCTAGCGCTTAGAAAAGTCACACAATATTAATACCACCTTACATAATGTCAGAACAACAAGTCTATTAGTAAAGCTTTCAGTGAAGTTCTGCAACCCAGCTGGTATCCAGAGGAAGAGTAGCTGGACAACTAATATCTATACTGACTCTCTCCCTTTTTTTTTTTTTTTACACATGTGAGCATGTTGGACTTGACCAATGGAATTCATCGAGACAACAACGTTATGTGACAATGCTCAATGATATTCCAGGGAGTAAATAAAGGTTTCCCACCATGAGAACAGAAAGACATCTCAAAAGGGCATTTGACCTGATTCAAAACAGAGGGCATTTCTGTTTTATTTTTAAGCAGTAATCTGTGTCCTTAGGTGGTGTTCTGAACAGTACTTGCCTCCAAAATGTCCCCGGTTAAAAAAAGTATGCAAATCAGCCCTGTCCATAAAGAAGGCAGGAAAACCAACATGAGACAAGATCGTCAGATTAAAGAGCCACCAGTCCAAAGCTCTATGACACCCAGCTTTTCCTCTTAAGACATTCTGAAAACAGCAGAGCTGACAATGACTTATCAGTGCCTTTAGTTCCCATCAAAGCCACTGGCAATCTTCCCTTCCAGTTGAAGCTTTGATTCCCACCCACTCCCCCAAATATAACCCTGAAGCATGCCCACACCCATCTTCCTTCACAGACTCTGTAAGGATGCTTTAGAGTCAGGATGGAAAGAGACGGAACTCTCACAGGAATTCTGTCGCAAATCCAAATAATGCGCTGTGAGGGGGGCGGGGAGACCCAACCTCCCACTCAATTAAAATTACAAACCACCCAACAAGATATCCTCCTGAAGACTGTCTCACTGGATCTTCATCTCTGTTCAGGTACATTATATTCAGGTGCTAGGAGCAGATTAGCATTCAGTTTGGGTTTTTTTCTGCAATTTTTGGTCTAGACAGTATAAGCATTGCTAGTACAAAAAAGGAAGTATTTTAAAAAAGATTTCCCACCTATTTTTGAGCACTACATTCAGTAACAAGACAAGTAGGAATAAAAGGAACCATTTCACGTTGTTCTCCCAGTTCAATGAAGATGCAAACCATAATTAGTCTGCTTCAAAATTAAATGCCTTGGCTCAACAACAGCCGTAGTGCATGAAATGGGTTGCTAATTTACATCCTTGTATGAACACCTCCAACCACACAAGGACTGCTCAGTATTTACATCTTTCCCAAGACCCTTATTTGCCAACAGCACATAGGGAGGCAGAGTTTATGCACACTCAAAGAACCCAGAATCAATACAGCAACTCAAATTTGTAACCTGCACTCTATGTAGTATGCTGACAATGAATGACAACCAAAGTATTCCAGATGCAGGACTAATAGGTTGTTTCCTTTGGTAAGACAAAGTAAAAATGAAGTTGTGAGCACTATTTGCCTTATAGTACAGTCAACTCTCTCTACTTCCCATTCCCCAACCCACCCTATAAAGTTGCAACCTAA
Organism: Gambelia wislizenii; assembly: GCA_030847615.1. Taxonomy (NCBI): domain Eukaryota; kingdom Metazoa; phylum Chordata; class Lepidosauria; order Squamata; family Crotaphytidae; genus Gambelia; species Gambelia wislizenii. The sequence goes on along the minus strand of JAUMIR010000003.1, from coordinate 310,225,045 downwards.
ACACAGAATTGCAAATACATATAATCAGGGCTGAGGACAGTTCCTCTAAACTCTACAACTAGAATTTACCTCCACTATGTATAAAGTTCCTCTCTCCTGATTTTCCATTCTGCAAACAATACTAAAGCTATGCTGAGGTATTTATTTATTTTTTTTTAAAAAAGGTGCCACAAAGCCAGTTGCTACCAAAAGGCATTGTTCCTATAACTCTGTAGCACTCTTGCTTATAGACATCCAGATGAGAAGGGATGAAATGGGACTCCAAAATTATTTCAGTGGAGAAGCCCCAATTTTGCTCCATATGGTCAAAAACTATGGAAAGTGTGATACCAACATTCACCCTAACGTGTATTCCACATGTTTGGATGAAGGTCAGAACGTATCAGGAACAGCAATGGCAGGCAGTTTGAATAGGGCCTTTCTTTCTCTAAAGAACAAAGCTGTTTTATTTCCAGTGTGAATTAAGGGTCATTTCAACCACTGCAATGTCTCTGTGCATTCTGTAAGAGTGCAGTCTGTGCCACCAAATAAACAAATGCACGTAAGGAATTGTTTCCAAAATGGGAGATGATTCCATGTAGGAAAACTGTAATATATGAAACAGCCCTCATTTCTCCCTGCATACAGTTTCAACAGGGATAAAAACCTAGTACTGATCTGTGGAGAATGAAGCTACAATAAATATATTGCAACCTATTCAAAACTGATATGGGTATAGACTGGAAACTAACCAATGCTAGCTAGGTTGAATGCAGCTCAAGTTCTCTTTACCTGTTTAGATGTCCTTCTGTAAGCGTAAGCAAAACACTCTTTCAGCATCACATTGTAAATCTTTGGAAAGCTCTCTATGCAAGCTAAAAACAGAATGCAGATTTCATGCTTTCACTTATCTTTGGATCCCAAAGGTCTTATGATTAAATATGTGTAATGTTGGACATGTAGAAAAAAAGTGTAGAAGAGATTTTTTAAAAAGATGTTTAAAAATTAGATAGTAAGCCATTCTGCAATCCACAATACAGTAGGATGAGTACAGGGTAAAGTTGTGAATTTACACAACTGCATTTAAACAACTGCTAACACAGATAATGGGCTTCAGCATCCAGTCAAGATGGTCAGGGTGCTGATCCAATTTTCATTACTTTAACCAACAAAGTGTTCTATAGACAAGTTGGATTTGGCTCACTCACTGCATGGGGTAGAAACTATGCAGGTGAATGCTTCGGAAGTGTGTATTGCTTTAAAAAACTTTAGAAATGTAATTTGCAAAAAAATTGGCCAAAAAGTCCTGAGAAGTTTGGTTAAGGATGGATAACCACCATCAGTCAGCTGGATTTCTCCTTTGGTAGTGTTTTGTCTACAACTGTTCACATGTACACACATTCATGAACCTCTAGAATACTTTTAGAATTCATAGTCTAAAAAGTGCTCATACCTTTTAGAAGTAGGCACATACAGACTGAGCATAAACATACTCTTAATGTACAAGATAAAAAGATCAGCTGTTCAAGAGGAAAAAAAGTGTTACCACGCCTATGTGGGATGTTCTTTCTTAGTAAAAGACCACTGACAATATGGATTTGATAGATTATGAATCTTCCTAAATATGCACTGCCATTGTATCACAAAAACAAGCACTTTTGATGTTACTGAAAAATATAGTCACTACCAGAGATTGTTAATCATTTTAATAGCAAAATACGTATTCAACTGCATCATCTATGAATTAATTTATACAGTAAATTCGTATAGGTGCTACTATTATGGCTCCAAACGCAACAGGGGCAGATCAAATGTGTTCATTGTACTAAATGCTTTCACAGGGTTATCTGTACTGCTACACAGAGGCACCATCACTATAGTATGTTTAAACTAGGAGAAGTGTTTCTAAAACAAAGCTTCAGTTCATTTTCCTGGAGCTCATTGCTTGCAAGCAAAATGACTCTATGCTGCTCGGTGCTCACACTCAGTTCCTTTCTATGTAGTATTTCATTGTTAACAGGTTCATTTTTAATATGGACACACGAACCCAGTAAGTAAAGTACTGAAGTTCTACTGGCTCCTCTCATTAAGTTCTCACGCAAAAGCCACGTGACTTCTCATGCCAAGTCAAATACTGCACCAGAGCCTTTTTTACCTTAGGCTGGTGTTCAGCACAAGATATACTCACCGAACGAAGACTACAAACTACAACTCTGGATTTGGACTGAAAATCAGAAAAAAATTCTAATGTGAATATAAGATGTGTATTTTTTTTAAAAAAAAATTAAGTGTAGTAGTGAATGAAATATAGGCTGTATCTTATTACTGGCAGCCCACATTCCTCTTATTTTTAGAGTATCAATGAGAAATAAAGAAACTACTAAACCTCAGTTAATGACTTATATTATTCTATCAACTAACCTTTTCTCACATAATAAACAAGTAGAGCAGGGAAGGATAAGGCATTGATGGGCTCATTAAGCCTGGCTTGTGGCACTGCAAATTCATTAATGTGTTCCCTTCCCTTCTTCCTTACAACTTCAGTCAAGAGATACCAACTTTGGTTGAACTGTGCACTAAAAGTACCTTAGATGATGCTCAAAATAACATTTAACTTCATTGTAATGAAACTATCTATTCTGGCCACAAGTGTCTTTTCCTTGGCAACTGAAGCACAAAATAAGATCAGATTCAATGTTTAGGACTGCCTCATGTATTAATAGAAGAGATATGAGCCTTTTTATGTGCACTGCAGGTGATCTGAACAACCCACATTTATAGAATCAAAGTCTGTGTTTTTTCCACAAGTATGTTATCCTGTCAGAGTCATGCATGAAGATTTTGATAAACCACATAATTACCATGGCAATATAAAGGAGTTGGGCAAGGTCTTTGGGTTGATACAGATGTAATGCTCCCAAGCCCTTGAACAAGGTGAAGAGACTGGGAACATGCTATGAAACCATGGAACTATTAAACAGTCCCTGCCTTCCCTGGCAGATACTCTCCTTGTGAGTCTTAAACATTCTTAAGGTGTACACTAAAAACTTCATTGAAACCTCTCTAGCCATGAAAGGAAATGCCTCATGAAAGAGAACTAAGAAAATGTATGAAATGAGTAGGATAACTGAATAACCAGTGCATGAAAATGCTAACAATGGTAAAAAAAAAAAAAACTTAATTCAACGTTTTACAGAATGCTGAGATAATAGATAATAATTTGTTCAACTATAAAATTAAGGAGATGTGGACAATCCTGAACATTAGATACACATGCCATACAGTGTTTCGGATTAGAGAAATTGCACTTTGTAACGACTACAAGAAAACTGCTGTTACTTATAGGAAATTCGTGACCTGCTGTTAACTTTATGATAACAGAAACGTATTATGACTATCAGATTCTTAGACAGATTCCCCAACAATCCAGATCTGATATTCTACTGAAGTTATAATTATAACTAAATTATTATATTATTATAACAGAAGCTGATTATCCATCCCTCTAGAACGTGCAGTTTATGTGCTGATTTTTGTGTGTGCATATTGACATCTACAGCTAAATATATGGCCATGGTTAACAAGAAATAACAATAGCCTTTAAGACCCTGATATCTCTGTGATGCAGGCAGAAAGCTACAGTCAGTCTAATGATAGGGTATCAAATGTGCTAAGTCTGAAACATAAAAGAGATATGTAATATAAATACAATTCAACCAAAACATTCTAGTTGTGCAGGGTGTGTGGGTGTGTGTTTGAGTTTCCACTTTCATGACTGCAAAGACATGTAGTCATCTTTGGACATGGTCATAAAGTGGGGGGATAAAGGGGCTCACAAGAACATATGAAATTGCATTGCTGCAACAGAATAGTTTTATAGATGTCCATCTGAGATACATTAGTGTCCATATATCACACCCTTCAACCACAAACAGTGAAGAAGAGAAACTCTAGCCAGCCAACTGTAAACCCAACTTCTCTGAAATCTGGAGAGATGTTTTATGATTTAAAGGGCCATGTTCTTTCTATCTCTCTGTGTACATAAACATAAAGGGCCTCCTTGATATTTGAAAACCACAGATAAACAAACACCATGGTTCAGAAATAACTACCATCTCCTTTCTTAAAGTGTGTGTATGTGTGTGTGTGTGCATGACACATAAAATAGTATCTTGTTTCAGTGGAACAACACAAAAATACATGGGACTGATATTTCCTTTGGTAGAAACTAGTCAACACTATGGTCTCTAGACCAATGTAGCAGGTACTGTCTCTTCTCTGTCATCCTTTCACACATCTGACTATTCCAAGTTGTTTCCATGGGCCACTTAAAATCTTAACACAAAGATTATTCACAGCCCTACAAGTGTATGCTGAGACTGAAATCATGGAGACAGTCACACCACAGTATTTAGGTTGAGCTAAACTGCTAAGGAAGATGTAGGATCATCTGGATTAGTAACCATCTGCCATTGCCATTCTATTTACACACCAAACCATGGAGATTAGATAATAATCAAGTTAAGAGTTTGTCTGCCCCAAAGGATATACAAAAGACCATCCCACTCCCTCCACCAAAAAGATTAAAACAAGCAGCAATTTTAATATAAAATAAAAAAAATGAAAAGAAATTGTCAGTAGCATCTATCACCTCTCTGCATCTGAACTGCACTTATACAAACTAGTTCATTAGTACAGCAGCTTGCTAGAAATTGACTTTGGTTCAAGCTTAGTTTAAAAAAATAAAACATAAAAAAATTAAACACACATTAAAGACGGTGGACGGACATTTGCTCATTTCCCTGCTTGCAGCTCACAAGTTTTTAAAGTTTTAGAAAGCATTCATTATTTTTAAATAGCTTGTGAAACAGGAAGTTGGAGATTCAGAGATGAACAGAGAGCAAACAGCATGATGACATGTGGAGAGGAGACAAAGATTTCTGCCAGCTTACAATTAATACTGGGTCTGTGAACTGCTGTCGCCAATTGGAGAAGACATTGAGAATAAAGTTGCTGCCTTTTTGATACCAGGGTGGCTTTGATAGGAAACAGATTACAAATATATGAGCTTTGGAATGCTCTTCTCCCTAGCCTTACTGAAAAGAAGCATGGGGAGGGGGTAGCTCTTCCTCTCTGAACATATTTTCCAATTCACTTCAAAAGGGCAGGAGACTTCCAAGTACAATGATGTGATCCAACCTCTTCTTGGACGAAAAGATTCAGGTTAAGACCACTGTAACATTTAAGATATTTCTTCCATCCTTCTCATATCCATTGTCAGCAGCTGTTTGCACATTCCATTTGTTATGTCTCTTGGAAACAGTTTCCCGCCTCTATAGTAGAAGTGTTTACTGTCATAAATGATTTAGTTAGCAGTAGAAGTCATCAACATTGCCAGAGATAGCATGAAATGCTGCAAGATACATGCAGTATGCAGTTCACCATTTTCCACAGCAGGCTGGCCAGTTTTCTGATCATTTCTTACTTTCCCCACCCCCAGATCAGCGAACAGTGTTAAAGAACACTACAGCTGTTTATAGAGTGGAGCAAGAATGCAAGGCTGCTTTCTCTTATGGCTGTGTTGGCATAAAACAGTACTTCTTGTTCACATGACTTGGTTAGATTCCTGAACACAAATGCTTTAAATTGAAAACATTTTCAATACAATCATATTGGAAACACCAGGGAAAAAATTGTCTTGGAGATGAGCCAATGCAGCTTTTAGAAATTCTATGCCAAACAGCCAGTAGGAAGGGTCAACAGGTGCATATGAGTTATTACCAATACAGCCAGCCTCCTGAGAAAGTAAATAACAGAAATATTCCCCAAGTTGTAAAGTGGCAATTTCCATGCAGTTATGAGACAGGAGAGCCACCAGCACAAGTGCTGAGGACAAACTCTACAGGCCAAATCCTTCCTCTTTTGGCATCAACAGGAGCCAAAGACGTGCAAATGAGAGCTAGATATGGCCCAAATATGCTGAGAAAATTACTGTCCAAACTCCTACCTCACCAGCATGGACTATCTTTGCACATTACCCTCTACATGTTCATTAGCCACCAACACCTCTAGAGACCCCCCCCCAAAAACAAACTGCCAAGGAAAAGGAAATGGTAAAGAACATTTGCAATTCATTTGCTCCTCTCTTTCTCTTTTTACTCTGTGTGGCGTGGGAGCTCACTGAAACTGTTCCAGGAGCAGACAAATGTGTCCAAACTATATATATACACATACATACATATATATATATATATATACACACACATATTATATATATATATATATATGTAAAAATAATAATAATAATAATCACAAAGAGATACATCAGTAATACAGGCCTGCCTAAATTGTACCAGTTAAGAAAGGAACCCCAACACGATTGATAAGATTATAAACACCTTGTATGACATTATGGCCTGTACAACAGACCCATAAATGATAATTAAAAAAAAGACATTTCAATCAAAAAGAAAGAAGAAATCCCATTCCTATGTTTGAGTTGATAACCCACCTTAACTTGTCATTGAGACTGCTGGAAATGATAAGTAGTCCTTTTTTGTTTTTTACATTTTTGGTTAGAAAGTTCTCCAATCAATGAAGCAATCCTGAAAACAGTGTTTATTATAAAATTAGGCAAATGCTTGTCCCAGTTTTAAATCCTTCTTCTTGTCGTTTCCCCCCGCTTTCTCCCCTATTTTTCCTTCTCCCCGTATCCACAGCAACATGGTGAGAAGAAGCCAATCACATTTTGTAGTTTCTAAACCCAGCTGGTAGCCAATCTCACTGAAGAGTGAAATAAGCCATGGGTAGCACAGCTCAGCCCAACTCACTGTGCCTTGGAGGCAGTAGTGGTGGTGGAGGCAGCCCCGCTGGCTGAGGCCACTGTGAAAAGAGAGTTCTGGATAGACTCTGCTGAGGTGGAGGTGGCATGAAGGCTGGCAACTGGTCCAGAGGCCCCTGCGGAGGCTGCAGCTGCAGAGACCAAGCTAACAGGGTTGCTGGTGAGCAGTGAAAGGTTCTGAGGGTTCAGGAACAGTGGGGCAGTTACAATGTTGGGTGTACCTCCAGCATTGGCAAATACCAAGTTCCCAGTTGCATCCAGTGATGTTATTGGAAGAGAGCCACCAGATGCAAGAGCTAAAAGAGGGAAGGAAAAAAAGCTTAGTATTTATAGCTCAAGCATGACAGTGTTTTGCTAGTTTTTCTTTGTACTGACAATTGATATCAATGCCCACTTCCTCATCAATCCTAAAAGAACCCCCCTCAACTTCATCGGAAGCTGGACAGGATTTAAGATCATGGATGTATTTTTCATGCAGCACCCAGGGCCTGAGGCAAGAACAACAAACGTCCCCTTTCCCAAGCAAAGCTGCTGCCATCATCTTGTCTGTTCGAGGCAGGGACTAGGAATGGGATAGGAAGTGACAGGAGGCCTCCACTGGTTGAAGGTCCAAGGGCAATGCCCCTCCTAGTTCACATAAACAATGGAAGTTCTTTATTGTGAATATTAATTTAAAAAGAGGTGTTGGCATACCCAAACATTATCATCACCACCACCACCATCATTTATTTCTTATCTGCCTCTCCCTATGGACTGAGGCGGTTAACAAAAAATTAACATATATACATAATGTTGGTTAAAGACACATATCAGTGTCCCAGCTGACTGGAGGAAATGTCCCCCTGAGGACCTAAGTGTATATGGCGGATTTTATGGGAGAAGGTGATCCCATAGGTAACCTGTACCCAAACCATGCAGGGCTTTTGTATTTGTAGTGGGTCACTGTCAGAAAATCATCACTGCCTCAAGACAGGATGTGCTTAGTCACTGGGAGGAATTTACAAAGATTATTTTGTTTCATAATTCACAACAATCTGTCCAAAACTAAATCATTTGGCTGAAATAAAGCCAAAAAAGCCAGAAAGCTCTACCAGTATCCTTACACACAAATTAGAGATGAACCCAATCTGGTGGTAGAAGGGGCCGTTTGGGTGGTAGTTACTCAGTACCTCCCACAGCCAATCAGTGGCTGCCCTAGTAGTGTGTGTCTGTGTCTGTAGGGCGGGAAGAGGTTAGAACTGTGCCTCAGTTCCAACCAGCATGTAAGCTGGCCCACTATGCTGCAGGTGAATAGGGAAGTGATTATGTTAAAGGCGTACGGGAAACCTCCTTACATAAGTTTGTATAAAGTGCAATCAAAAGCAAAATGCCCCAAGAGGGCCCTGACTTTCTATTTACTCCTATATTAAATAAGATACAGCATAACCCCCATATCCATGGGGGTTATGTTCCCAGACTTACTGTGGATACTGTAAACCATGGGTAATAGCGAACTCTATAACAGGTTGAGCCCCATATCCACAGATTCGGTATCCGTGGTTTCACTCACCATGTCTGAAAAAAATATGTTCTCTCTGGGCATTTCTTTGTCAGGATACTGGGACATCCAGTAGTTAGATTTATTCTGTGAAGAAGCTGTGATGTAGCAAACAGATCTGCAGAGCTAGCTGGCAGTTTACAAATATATCCATTTTGTTTAGCTCACAGCCCTGGAGCTGAGTTTGTGCAGAGCTCACTGGGCGAAGGTGCTAGGAACTCTGCACAGCTGGGTGTTTAGTTTGCCCTAAGAAGTTGAACTGAGCAGTTCTGTTTTAAATCTTAAGTATGAAGATGGTTTTTCTTCTGTGGATGCTGTAATATATTGTTAATAGTCTTTATCATGTTCAAGTAAGGAACAAGAAGATTTTAGATATAAGCCTGTGGCTTTGCCTTTAATCTGATGCCTGAAGGAACATTTACTCTGCTACCATGTATTGCTGCCTGGACCTTTTGAAGAGGTTCCCAGTGTCACCTCTGAGCTCACCTTCCCCCTCTCTTCCCCTGGGAGGGTTCTGGTGGTGCGGCGGAGCTGCTAGGGGGTGGGAGGGAGCTCGACTCCTTTCTCCCTTCTCCAGGTGTGTGTGTATTCCAGCGGCGCAGTGGAGCTGGTAGGGGAGCTTGCCTCCTTTCTCCCTTCTCTGGGGTGGTGGCGGTGGTCTGGTGGTACTGCGGAGCTGGCAGGGGATGGGCAGGAAAGGGAGGGAGGAGGGAGCTCGCCTCTTTTCTCCCTTCTCCACGGGGGGTGGTGGTATCCAGTGGCGGCGGTGACGAGGGTGTTTGCTATTATCCACAGATTTCACTATATGTGGTGGAGCCCAGAACCAATCCCCTGCAGATGCAGGGATGCTACTGTATATCATTTCCCCCCCAGGTGTTCTCTTTCGTCATTCCTTCTACTCAATGCATATGATGTGCAGGACAAGATTGTACAGAGGTATATCACACTCTTCAGGCAGCCAAAAAGACAACTGTACACATAACCATCACCAGTCGGCCAATAAAGAAATCAGATAAGACTAGGTAACTGGAAGCAGAAGATGGAGAAGCTCAATTTTCTCAGCAATGAAGAAACTAGATGAGATCTTCCAGCGTAAAGATACATAATTTATAATTTTATCGGTGATAAAAGCAATGTTTAAGATTTTACAACAGAGACTTTTACCATATATGAGCCAGAAATGTTAGCCATCCAAGCTGGATTCAGGAAAAGAAAAGGAATTAGAGATTATATTGCAAACATACATTGGCCAATGGAACGCATCAAATAATTGGAGAAGAAAAATCTACCTGTGCTTTATAGATTACTGAAAAGCCTTTGACTGTGTAGATCATGAAAAACTATGGCTTGCTCTAAAGGACATGAGAGCGCCACAACATTTGATTGTCCTGATGTCCCACTGTCAGGTCACAATATGGAGAAACAGGGTGGCTTCCAATTGGTAAGGGGTTCAGATAAAGGTGTATTTTGTCACCCTATTGTTTATATGTAGAATGGATCATGGGGAAAGCAGGATTAGACTTGGAAGAAGGGTGTGTGAAAATTAGAGGAACATAAATCAGTAATTCAAGATATGCAGATGACGTCATATTACTAGCAATAAATAGCAGAGACTTGGAAACTATTGATGAAAGTTAAGGAAGTAAGTACAAAAGCAGGGTTTCAGGTGAATATTAAGAAAACAAGATTTATTTAACCTAAAAATGGATGATGAAGACATCAACATTGTTAAAGCTTTTGTGTACCTCAGCTCAGTCATTAATCAAGATGGAGACTGTAGTCACAAAATCAGAAGAAGATTAAGACTAGAGGTTCAGCAACGCAGAAGCTAGATAAGATCCTCAAGTGTAAAGATACATAACTGAATACAATGTTAGGTTCATGACATAGTATTTCCAATTACTATACAGTATATGGATGTGAAAGCTGGACAGTGAAGAAAGCTGATAGGGAAAAAAATTCAACTCATATGAAATGTGATGTTGGAGGAGAGTTCTACAGATACCATAAAGCACCAAAAAGACAAATAAATAGGTTTGAGAGCAAAACAAACCCGAACTCTCACTAGAAGCCAAAATGACTAAACTGAGTCTGCTGTACTTTGGACTTATGAGATGTTATGACACACTGGGAAAGATAATAATGCTCAGCAAAGTTGAAGGCAGCAGAAAAAGAGGAATACAGCAGCATCCCCATATCCGCTGATTCAATTCAGTTATCTGCGGTTGGTGACAGCAGGGGGGGTGGATGTGGGGAGGAGGGAGGAGGAGAGCTTGTCTCATTTCTCTCTTTCCCATGGGGGGTTCCAGTGGTGCAGTGGAGCTAACGGGGGTGGGGGGATTGGACAGGGAAAGGAGGGAAGAGGAGAGTCCACCTCCTTTTCCCCTTCCCTTCGGGGATGGTGGTGGTGTTCTGGTGGCATGGCGGAGCTGGTGGGGGTGGGGGAAGTTTGGCATTCGCTATTATCTGTGGATTTCAGTATCTGTGGAGGGGCCAATCCCCATGGATACAGGGGTGCTACTGTACCACACTCCTGATTTATTGGCTGAATAAAGAAAGCCATGCCTCTGAGTTTGCAAGACTTGAACAAGGCTATTAATAAAGGATGTAGGTCCTTAATTCACAGGGTTACCAAAAGTCAAAGCTGACATGACAACACACAGTAATGACAACCATATCACTTCTATGTAAGACTCTACACATTCTGGTTTCTCCTTTTCATGTAATCTTGGTCTTGCATTCTTGGTATGTATTAAGCTTCTGTCACTTGATAGCAATGGACACATATGAGTCAAATGAAGATGAATCCAATCAAAACTCAAATATGTTGGCTGGCAAAAACACACAATTTGGTTTGGGTGCCTCTTGCTGAAGGGGTTCAGCTTCCCTTGGTCATTAAGCCCACAGTTGTGAAGTGCTATATTCACCCGTATGCTCAGATTCTGGACTAAGGTAATATGCTTCAACTCATGTGTTATAGCAAGGAGGATGGCAGAAAGAAGTTTATCAGTGATTGCTCATGCCATGTAATATGGCATCTCAGCTTGCTCCAAAAATCCAAACAGAGAGAATATTATGGATGAGCTGTAAAACTACTATCTGAACTAGTGTTTGGAAGACAAGCTAAAATGACAGAGTATTCATGTACTTTAGTGTTTGAACTTTTGCTACAGTACTTTCACGATATCCATTTTTAAAAATTATTTGTTTTTTTGCCATTAGGATTGGATGAGATAGATAAACTAAATGTTTACTTTGTAGTTCCCCATTTGATAGTTAATGGGACTATTTTCCAAGTTAAGTGTGAAAGTGCAGGTATAGTCTTCTGGATTTTTTGCAACCCCCCGTCCCCAGAAGCACAAATATTAAGAGTGAAGGGACATGATCTACTGACCTTGAATAGTTGCCAGTGTACTGTTACTCATCAGCGCTGGGCTGAGAGCACCGCCAAGTGTCCCTGGATTGAGACTGAGTAAGGCACCTCTGTAATTGCAAAACAGAAAACAAAATCAAGTTGAAGAATACTAATTGTTCAGGTAGATTGTTCTACACAGAAAGAATGCAGGGGCTGGGTAGAAATTTTCCATATAGGAGAAGGTTTGATCCTGTTAACTTTATAATATTCTTGTTTTTTTTTAAAAAAAAAAACACCATTGCACAGGGCAGAATAACATCTTTAAAAAGAAAAAGTCTTGAAGACATGTACTCGCAAGTTTACAGTCTACAAGAGCTGTAAAAACTGTATTATTGATTCATTCATTTGTTCAATTTATATCCTGCCTTTCTCCTGAGAAAATGGGACTCAAGAAGAAAATTAAATACAACAAATACGATTAAAACATAAAGTGAATATAAGAATGAAATATTTAAAACACAATGTAAAATGTTTCAAATATTTCTTAATGTTCACAGACGTCTTTAAAATAGAAAGCACTTACCCAGCTGCAAACTGTGAGGATGCCATCAAGTTTGGACTCAGCCCTGCTGCAGCTGCCATGGCTGCAAGACTTGCATTTGCAGGCAACTGTGCAGCTCCTTGCAGTGCCGCTGCCGCTGCAGTTTGCAACCCAGAAGCAGTTACCATCACCTGACTGGTCCCAATTGCTGAGGACAGGGGAGTGGAAGTTGTCTGTGTTGTGCTGGTCTCACTGGCACTGGATGCCTCAGAAGTGGAAGCGGAAGCAGAAGGAGAGGGACTCAGGGAAGGTGAAGTTACTGCTGAGGATGCTGGAGGTGCTGTAGAAATCACAGTTGCTGTATTGTTGGGGATGGTTTCTGTGGTGCCTGAAATTATGATTTTAATTAAGACAAATACTTGACTTGCCTGGAAGAAGCCTGTGTGCACACTGAAAGCAGACCACAAGAGGAAGGGGTATTATTCAAATGGAATGATGGGGTATAGTACATATGTTCAAAAAGGGTGAGTTGACTGAATCAGAATGGATCTTAGTTAAAAGGGCCTGACAGAAAAAGACTTCATGTTCAGAGTGAGAAAACAGGAGTCTTAGTAGTAGATTAACATTCCAACAGAAAGATTAGCCAACCACAACCAAAACTTTATCAAGAAGTCTGCTACTTGATAGCCTTTCTGTATTGGGAGCTGATATGCAACTTGGTCTAGGATGGGTTGTACCCCCCCCTAAAACATCAGCATTCTCTTGGATTCCATGCTGCTTTTAGAGGCACAGGCAATACTAGTCAGACCAAAGACTTCTGGGAGTCTCAGTGATGAGTGGTGGAATTACCAGGCTGAGTTGGCTCGTCAAGTACACCCAAGTTCACGTGCTTGTTACCACCAGATGTAGTTGCTGTAACATATTCTATGTGAGAAAGCTTTTGAAACATTAACAGCCGGAGAACGCTCTAAGCACATAATGGCCTAGATGACCTGTTTCCAGCCTCAGTTTAAGACCAGACTGGATCTAACCTTTTAAATGACTCACAAAGTGGGGCATGAATATTTAAGAGACTACCTTCTCTCATATGTGGTACCACATTATTTTTTTTATTATTTATTTAGTTATTTATACCCCGCTCTTCAGCCACAAGGCTATCAGAGCGGCTTACAAATTGTTTTTAAGCAATAGCTATTTACACATCTACACTGCATTAAACAGTTTCCAATGTGTGTTAGCTAATTGCCCCCCACAAGCTGGGTACTCAATTTACCGACCTACGAAAGGATGGAAGGCTGAGTGAACCTTGGAGCCCGCTGGAATCGAACTTGCAATGTGGTGGCTTGCAGTACTGGCATTTAACCACTGCGCCACCAGGGCTCCCTGGTAACAATTCTCACTGTTTACTCATGTTTACTCAACATGAAGAGCACCTCTGTCACATAAAGATTCAACAGATATCTACTAAGAGCAGGGCATTTTCAGCTGAGACACCAAAGTTAGAGAAAGCTCTTCTCAGAGAGGCTTCACTGGACTCAATAGGGACAGATTTCATTTTTCAAACCCTTTCATCCTGAAATATAGCTGTGCTATTTTAAACTGCTTTTACTTGTAATGTTTTGTTTTCAACCTATGTACTGCACACTGTAATTTAATGTTTTATTTTCAAACTGCCCTAAAGAATTTTTTATGAAGAGGTATGCCATCCATTCTTAAAATGCACAAACAAAATGGCTACCAATAGTTTTGGAGGGATGTTTTCTGCTGCATTTAGTTATTTTTGATTTGTTGTTCCACTATCCTAAGTATTTTATCTTAAGAGGCATTGCTCTAGGTGCGATCTGTCTAATTATATAAAGGGAATCAATAATATGAACATACAAATAACACATGGCCCAATGAATATAAATATATCAAGTCAGCACAGTATAAGAGAAAGGTCTTATTACATAGCTGAACATTTTTTAGTTTCATGGCAGCCATGTTTCCGCAGTGAAATCCAGGGTATTCTTTCACACCACGTTTGTCCATTCCTGATTGGTAGTACTTATTACCTAGCATGAAGGAAGACAGACAAAGCCTAATCAATCTTAGGCTTTGATTGGCCTATGAATAACACTTGAGATCCATTGGGTGGAAGGGACTTCATATGTCATCTAGTCCAAGCCCTTATTGGTGGAGCATATCTATTATTCCAGCATATTTAAATAGTGACCATGAAACCTTCATTTCAAATCCTCTAAAATGAGATGGGGAAAGGTTTTTGTGGCCCCCAGCCAATTTTTTGGGGATGGGGGGAGTTTTTTTTTTAAATGCTTTCAATGCTCCCTAGGGGATGTAGAAGGTACATTTCCTGGGCTGTTTTAGGAGAAATTGACCTTCCTGCCACTTCTTGGCTCTCCAGCTTTTATTTCAAGACTAGAAGGACAAAACATGGCAAGGCCAGAAGGGAAAAACAGTTGCCCACCAAGTTGCTGGTGGGCATGAGAAATCATTTTAGTGATTTTTTTAAAAAAAATATATTTTGGAGAGGGTTGGTGGAGGCAGTGAAGCCTGCAAGGGCCCTGAGGAGGGGGCAATGAATACTGGTCCAATGAGGTATACAGCAGCTTCCTATGTGCCTTAGCTTAAAAGAAACCCATAGTCGAGATAATCAAGGCATGAAACAAAATTCAAAGACATAGCTGTGTTAGTCTGGATCAGTATGCAAAGCTATCTTGTAGCACCTTTGAGACTAACTGAGAGAAAGATGTTTGTAGCATAAGCTTTCATAGATTAAGTCTACTTCACCAGATGTAGCTTACGCTACCAACTTCTTTCTCTCAGTTGTCTCAAAGGTGCTACAAGATCCCTTTGCAAGGCATGAGAAACGGTGAATGTAGCTCCCCTGCTGTTGTACAATACATGTTTAAACATATGGGCATTCTAAACCAAGGTGATATCTTTTTACGGTTTGGAGCACTGTAAGTAAGCCTATAACGTTGATTACATATAGAGTTGGAAGGGGCCCCATGGGCAATTTGCTCCAACCTCCTGGCTCAATGTGGGATCTCCAGCTAGAGTATCCCTAGCAGGTAGCTGTCCAGCCTCTTTTTGAAGACATCCAGAGAAGGGGACCCCACCACCTCTCTAGGCAATTGGTTCCATTGCTGAATTTCTCTTACTGTCAAGAAGTTCTTTGCAATGTTCACTTGAAATCTATCCTCCTGCAACTTAAAACTATTAGACCTGGTTCTACCCTCTGGGGCAGCAGAGAACAGACCTGCACACACCTCTCTGTGACAGCCTTTGAGGTATTTAAAGAGTACAATCATGGCATCCCTCAGTTTTCTCTTCACCAAGCTGAATGTGCCCAGCTTTGTGCCCTTCAACCTTTCCTCACATGTTTGTTCTCCATTCCTGGTATCATCCTTGTTGTCCTTCTCTGAACCTACTCCAACTTATCTATATCCTTCTTAAAATGAGGTGCCCAGAACTGAAGGCAGTACTCCAGATGAGGCCTGACTAGTGAGACTATTACTTCTCTTGTCTTGGAAACTACGGTTCTATTAATGTAGGCTAAAATATTATTTGCCTTCTTTACTGTAGCATCACAATGCTGACTCGTATTCAGTTGATGATCAACAATAATCCCAAGGTCCTTTTCACATGTAGTATTGCAAAGCCAAGTATCCCCCCATCCTATATCTGGTCATTTGGTTTTTCTGGCCTAAATGTAGAATTTTGCATTTGTATCTATTGAACTTCGTTTTATTAATTTCTACCCAATTTTCTAGTTTATCTAGATCCTTTTGAATTCTGGTCCTTTCTTCCAATGTGTTAGCTACCCCTCCCAGTTTTGTATCATTTGCAAACTTGATAAGGATTCCATCCACCCCATCATCTAAGTCATTAATAAAAATATTGAAGGGCAATAGTCCGAAGGTAGAACCCTGGGGCATTCCTCACCAGATCTCCTTCCAGTTTGAAGTGCAGCCACTGATGATGACTGCTTGAGCACGGTTTTCCAACCAATTTTGGAACCATCTGACTGTGTTCCAATCTACTTCATTTTTAATCAGTTTGCTAATCAAAATATTATAGGTGACCTTAACAAATGCTTTTATGAAATCCAGATAAATGTCATCCATAGCATTCCCACCATCTACTAAACTAGTGATCTGCTCAAAGAAAGATATAAGGTTTGGTGGGCAGGATTTGTTCTTGATAAACCCATGCTGGCTCCTACTAATCACTACTAGTCATACGGGTATGGACCTATCAGTCTCAGATTACACTTATTTTAGTTAATTTTTTCTGCCAGATTTTTCATTTTTGCCCTATCTTCCCATCAGCAATTGCTTTCCATTCTCCTTAACAGTATAGATGTTGAAGCCTTTAGCTGTCGATTTCCAGCAGGATGTTGGACTACATGAAATGTGTGGTCCCTTCCAAGTCTATTATTCTTTAATTCTAAGTCTCCTCAGTTGAATGCATGTGAAGAGATTATGAACAGCATGACCATGTACCACACACCAATGCATTATATTGTGAAGAAAGGAAGAGTGGGAGGAATGTGAAACATCATGTGCACTTTATTGCTTGTGTTTATAGTGAGAGCACACGCCACAAGCCATAGAAATGTGCTGTAACTTTAGAAGTATGAGATCATACCACCACTTCAAATTAAGTCTGGCAAACACTTATATGGTTGCACAGGTAGGGATAATTTAAAATGAAAAATACTGAATGTTTATTACAGCTGGGTAAGTGTGTATAGTTGACATATCACTCTGCCATCAAAGGAGAGGACATGCTCAGATTTCTCAGCTACAAATCCCTTCCTTCTGCCCCTAAAGTTGAAGGTGGGGAAAGAAGTTGCAAAACAGGTTCTATAGCTCTGAAGTCACTCTCACTGAAGTCACTCTCACTCTCACTAGAGTATTAAACAAGAGATGTAATACTGCTAGAGAACACACAACCCAATGCCACATTGAAACAAATCTTGAAGTGGTGGGCAAGGAATCATTAAGAGTGGTCTGGAAAAATACAGAATACTGAGGGAGAAATAGGATTAAGACAACACATTGCAGAGTAAATTTTAAACTGTGTCGGTGAGACAGATATTGTAGGACCAAGAAGAACATTTTAGTGTGCATTGGGTCCCAGGATACTCTATTCCATTCCCCTGCTCCTGCTTTTCTGTTTCTCCCTCAGCTTGTAAGCATCAGTCTTCATTCTGCGTCAATGAGCGTAATCAATCTTCACTGAGTTATTTTTTTCTTTATTTAGCACCTGACTTTTGTTTCTTCAATATTTTCTATAAGCCAAGCCTGCTTATGATTTTCCCTTGTGCACTGGTGGTGCTGTGGGCCAGCACTTACCTTTGAACTTTTGGGAAAAAAGGAAAGATAATTTATATTTTGTGTAACTTTTAAAAGCTCAAAGCACTTCACACATGAAATAAACCAATGGCTCAGATTCTGCCTTCTGTGAATTGAACAAATCTTCTATTCATGGAAGAACATTTAATCCAGTGGGCGCCCTCCTGATGGAAGCGGGGGGGAAAGGAATTTCTATCAATTCCCTCTCCCCCATACAACCTCTGATGCTACTTCTTATACTGTTTCAGAGGGTCTACCTGTGCTCTAGAGCAGCCATTCTGGGTGCACAAGGGTCTGCAGGGGAAATGGCAGAAGTACCCCCCACACCCCCAATTTGTTAAAAAAAAATCTCCAGTAAACAAAACTCTGCTTGTGGGATCTCTGGATTTAAGCCAGCATTATCTCCCCACTACCCCATCAGAAATGGGGAGATTGATGTGGGACTCCTGTAAGGCTACCTTATGTGGGCATGTGACTTCCATAAGGTCATCTGCTGAGCTTGTGGCAAAAGCAAGATTTAAATCAGGGTTTCTAATTCATAATTACGTTTTATGCCATTATATTGCACCAGTTCCCACAGCTGCAACTGCATCTGTAGACTTTATGATTGACATCATTATTAGTACTGTTGTTAAAAAAAATCCCACTATTTTTCATCACAGCTGCACACACAAGAAGATTCTGTCATCCCTACTTTATGACAATATTTTACTGGTTGTGTACTCATACCAATACACTAGAAAAAGACTTTCCTTCACTACACACATTTGCCTGCTTATCTATGCTTGTACGAAAGTCCTGTCTCCTACCTTTGACTTTTAACTTTTCTTTATGAACACCTTTAAATCTATATGTATCACCACACCAATATGTTTGGCATTCCCATTACATTTCTCCCTCCCTCTCCCTCTCCCTGTCCACTCCATGCATCTGATACAGCGGACTACAGTCAATGAAAGCTTTTTACTAGTCAGTCTCAAAAGTGCTACTGGAATCCTTTATGTCTTTTTATGAAACAGACTAACATGGCTTTTTGCTTTGAATACTATTACTATTTTTAAAACACATCTCATGTGGAAGACAGAAATATGTATCATTTGGGCCAATATTCAATCTCAATACTCAAAGATTATTAAAGCTGAGCCAGTGTCAGAACAATTAATATAAAAAGAACAACGTATTCCAAAATGGAATGATTATCACCATTTTACAGATGAGAAAATAAGGCTCAGATACGGTGCCTACTTAATACTGCTTATTGAGTTTATGGCTGAGCTCTGTCCAGAGGAAGTGGAATATGTACATGCTGAAGTCCCGATCATAAGAATTAAATTTTCTAAAGCTCTTCCAACAAGGACCTTTTGACACAGATTTTAACATCCATGGAATCACAAAAAGGCACTGTATTTCTGCTCAGCAGATTATAAACGTACCTGTACAAGCAATGTAACCCATATGGCAGTTTACCGCAAGCATTCTGAGCTTCAATACAATATAGAAATCTTTCTGCCTTTGGATCTGAGTGTATTAAAACTTGGAGTCCTTCAAAAAAACATAATTCTAGATACAACGGACCCACTGAGTTTACAGCTAAATGTTTCTGTTTTTGTTTAGTCTTCATAACAATGACAGCAAGAACTTTTCTGCTGAAGCATGAATAATCATAAAGCTTAAACAGATTCCTACCTGTGACTGCCAAACTAGTTACAGCTGCACTGGTTAGAGGGAGCACAGGGTTGACAGTCAGGGCAGTAGCTGCACTGCTTGTCACAAGGCTTGGTGTGGTTGCCACCTAGAGGTCAGAAGGGAACAACAGGGCTCGTTAGAAAAATATAATGTCACCTTTTTTCCCTAGATAATAAGAGATATAGAAGGTGCCAAAAACAGAGCTTTACAGCTTTGGAGATTCACTAGATGAAGCTTGGGACTGGGTTATCGCTGATTCTGTCAAGAACACTATTAAACCCATCTTGCATGAAAGCTACACTAAGGCAAACAGGCATCAGAGATAAGGATAAATAAGTAAGGCATGAACTGTTGCTTGAACATGGCAGAAACTTTCAGTGGTGAGCATTGTTTGTTTGTCATGAACAAAGTAGTAGCAATAAGTATTGCACTGAAGACGGACAGGTTGCTTACCTGTAACTGTAGTTCTTCGAGTGGTCATCTGTGAATTCACACATTAAGGGTTAAACCTGCGCCTGCTCAGAGCACTTCGGATAGTTGTTAGGCTTTAAACTGAGTTTTGGCGGTAGCTCCACCCACCCTCCCTCAGCCTATATAAGGCCCCTCCCTGCCTCCTCAGTTCCAAATAGTCGCTAGGAGCAGCATGTGTGTTATAAATTTGAGGTCAGGCAGAAGTGGGGAGGATGGGCGGGATTGTGTGAATTCACAGATGACCACTCGAAGAACGACAATTACAGGTAAGCAACCTGTCCTTCTTCTTCGTGGTCTCTGTGAATACACACATTAAGGGTAGATTAGCAAGCTCATTATAGGAGGAGGGTGCCCTGACCGAAAAACTGCATTTTGATGTTTTGTCAAGGATTATGTAAGACATTTTAAAATTAGCAAAACCCAAAACTTTATTGAACACTAGGTTTTGGTCGTCTGGTCACGGAGGACAAGAGAACTGCTCTGCCCAAAGCGACATCTCTTCGCGACATGATGTCCAACTTGTAAGCTTTCACAAAAGTGAGAGGGGTAGACCATGTAGCTGCTCTGCAAATATCTTGTATGGGGACTCCACTCAGAAAGGCAGTTGACGTGGAGGTTGCCCTCGTTGAATGGCTTCGAATCATGGCTGGGATGTGTTTCCCTGAGAGTTGGTATGCCAGTCTAATTGCAGAGGCTACCCACTTTGAAAAACATTGAGATGACACCGCTTCACCTTTACGGTGACCTCCGTAACAAACAAACAGTCTTGTAGATTTGCGGAAGGGTGCTGATCTGTCGATATAGAATGCTAGTGAGTGCCTGACATCCAGGGTATGCAGGTGTCGTTCCAGGGGCGACGTTGGCTCTCTAAACAGTGCTGGGAGAACTATATCCTGATTAAGGTGGAATGAAGAGACCACTTTGGGAAGGAACGTCACGTTCGGTCTTAGTACCACCTTATCTTGGTGAAAGCGGATGTATGGTGGGTCCGCTCTGAGGGCGCATAGCTCGCTCGCTCGGCGGGCCGTTATCGCCACAAGAAATGCTGTTTTGATAGCAAACAAGTGGAGGTTGCAGGTTGCCACTGGCTCAAAGGGTGAGCCCGCAAGACGATTAAGGACTACTTCTAAACTCCAAGCTGGCACTGGGCCCTTGACAGGAGGGTTCAAGTTCTTGTAATCCTTAAGAAAATCCTGGACTAGAGGGTCCTTGAAGCAGGATGGTTTACCTTCCCTTTGGAAATACCATGAGATGGCTGCTACATAGCCTCGGATTGATGAGGGAGAGAGCCCTCTCAAGGATGGGAAAGCTAGAAAATTTAGTAAGTCTGGGATACCTGGTGAGTTATCCCTGGGAGGATGGTCTTTCAGGAAGGATAGGAATTTCATCCATCTGTATTTGTATGCCTAAATGTATTAGGGCGCTGGGCTGCCCGAATTATCGCCTTTACTGCCTGGGGTAGCGTGGTTATGGTATTATTAGCCAAGCTGTTAGTTGTATGGAGGGCAGGTCCGGGTGATTCACAAGTCCGTTGTGTAGTGTTATGAGATCCTTCCGTGTCGGGAGCCTGATGAACCATCGCTGCGACATGAGAAGGAGCGGTGCAAACCACACTTGTCTTGGCCACCAGGGTGTGATGAGTATGCACCAACTCCTGTCTGCCTGAAGCTTGGAGATCACTCTCAGTATGAGCGGGAACGGTGGGAACGCATACAGGAGCGGGCCTCCCCAGTGGAAGAGGAAGGCGTCCCCTAGGCTCCCCTGTACAGGTCTTCCCCTTGAGCAGTACAACCGGCATTTGGTGTTCTCTTTCGTGGCAAATAAGTCTATCGAAGGGGTACACCATCTCTCGAAGAGGCTGTTGGCAATCAACTGGTTCAGAGCCCACTTGTGGACCGATGTTTGAGTTCTGCTCAGAGCATCTGCAACTGAGTTCTGTTCTCCCGGCAGATGTATGGCAGTTAAGTGGATATTCCTTTGAACGCACCAGTCCCAAACTTGTAGAGTTAGGTTCAGAAGCGTGGGGGACCTGGTTCCACCTTGTTTGCTGACATAGAATACTACTGTTGTGTTGTCCGATACAATCTGTACTAGGTGGCCCACTACAACTGGTTCGAAGGCCTTTAGTACTTTGAAAACTGCTATGAGCTCGAGTTCGTTTATATGTTTCTCCTTTTCTGCAGTCGACCATTGGCATGATCTGCATGTCATGGAGATGTGCTCCCCATCCCATCAGTGAAGTGTCTGTGGTTATTGATCTCGTTGGCCTCGCTTGATAGAAGGGCATCCCCACTTGTACCGTCTGCAGCGATAGCCACCACTTGAGAGTTTTGCGGACCGGTCGTGGGATGGTCAACATCCTTCTGGGGCCGTGCCTGAATGGGTCGTAGTGGGCGATGAACCAAGACTGTAGGGGTGCATCCTCAGTCTGGCAAGCGGAGTCACGGACGTGGTGGAAGCCATGTATCCTAGTGTGCGCTGAATGATGTGGACGGATGCTCGGCGATAGTGCATGCATCGAGTGACCATGTTACACAGAGTCCGGAACCTGTCATCAGGAAGATAGGCCGCGCCGTCGCGTGAGTCTATTGTCGCTCCAATAAAGCGTACCACTCGTGTGGGTTCGAGATGGGATTTTTCTTTGTTTATGGTGAATCCGAGGGAGCTCAACAGCATAAGTGTAAGACTGAGATCTTTCCTTAACTTTCTGGATGTGGTGGCCGTGAAGAGCCAGTCGTCTAGGTATGGGAACACCGTAACCCCTCTTTGGCAGAGCCATGCAACCACGACAGCGACACATTTTGTAAAGACCCTCGGGGCTGTACAGAGTCCGAAAGGTAGAACTTTGAACTGGAAGGCACAGTGATCGACCGCAAATGCCAAGAAGTGCCTGTGAGCTGGTGCGATGGGGATATGGAAATACGCGTCTTTCAGGTCTAGCGTGGCGAACCAGTACCCTTTCCTGAGGAATGGGAGAATATTGAAGAGTGATACCATTCTGAACTTTCTTGGTTGGATGTATGTGTTTATATCTCTGAGGTCTAGTATGGGACGTTGTCCTCCGTCCTTTTTGTCCACCAAAAAATAACGGGAGAAAAAAGCTGTCCTGAGCAGGTGAGGTCTTATGGGCTCTATGGCCCCTTTCATTAGAAGTGTATTTACCTCTTCCGCTAGAGGTGTTGATGTTGGTGTATTTTGGTACAGTCCCCGGGGTGGAGGCTGGTCGAACTCTATAAATTAACCTTTTTGAACAACGCTGAGGACCCAGTGGTCTGAAGTGATTTTGCACCAACAGAGAAGGGAGGCGGTTAGATGGTTGGCTGGTGAGGCAGGGGTCATGACCAAAGAGTTGTAGTCAAACCCGCTGCTTCGTATGATCCGTCTTCTTCTTTCCGTACTGGGTCTTGGGACGGAAACCTGTTGGGAATTTCTTCTGTGCCTGATAATTAAATGTTGGTGCATGGGATTGTGAGGCAGGTGGGCTAAACCTCTTTCTATAGGAAGATGGGAAACACCTTGGATTGAATCTTGGGCGAAGTGACTGGTATACTCTGGGGAGGCCGAACTTCCTGGCCGTCGTGTGCATTTTTTTGAGTATGTTCCAATTTGGAATCAGTATCCGCATGGAATAAGCCAAGTTCGTCAAATGGCAAGTCTTCAATCAGCGTTCTTGCTGTGTGAGAAAGGCCGGATGAGTGTAGCCAAGCATGGCGGCGGATGGTGATGGAGCTCGCTACAATCTTGCCTGTACAATCTGCTAGGTGTTTGGCTGCCTGACATTGCTATCCTACTAAGGACAATCCTTCCTCCCTGAATGAATGGATGATTCGTTGGTCCTGCTCTGAAAGCTTGGCGAGGTGTGGTGCCAATGCTTCCCATGGAAACCTCTGCTACGCACCCATACATGCCGTATAGGCTGCAATCTTGGTGAGCAGTCATGCTGAAGAATAAAACTTGCGGCAAATGGCATCAAGCTTCTTGCCCTTTTTATCCAAAGGAGTGGTTAGCAGTCTCTGGGAGGTTCTCGTTTGAGCTGCATCCACCACTATAGAATTGGGTTTAGGGTGGTAGGTGAGCCAAGGGGCTGAGTGCGTAGACACCCTATATAGGTGGTCTAACTTCCTTGAGGTTGGTGGTATGGAAGATGGAGTGGACCAGGAAGCCTTGAGTGTTTGCAGTAGGTATGGAGAAATCGCCATTGAGGGTATCGCAGGTGACCTTCTTTGAACATCCTCAAAGATAGGGTCATCTACATGGCTGTCATCTTGGTTCACCTGGATGCCTAATGCTCCTGCCATTCTCAACATCATGTCCGCAAAAGCCTTCATGTCATCTGTCGGTGATGGTGGGTCTGAGTTAGCTCCTCTTGGCGTCGATGAGACCTTTGGAGAGGGGGATTTAGTACGTGTAGAGGCGTCAGTGGTTGAAGAAGAGGCTGAACTTGATCTTCTCACTGTAACACGGCCCCTCGGTACCAGATGATGCGGTACCTCTTTTACGCGGTCCCTCGGTGTTTTAGGTTGTTTTGGGGTGGGGAGGCTCCCTTTGATGGGGACTGTCCTGAATGTTGCGAGTCCGATGGTGACATTGGTCTTTTCCGTGGGGGCCTGATGTCTTCCTGAGCCTTTGGTGCTGAAACCAGCGAGGTATGATGTATAGATATGAGAGACCTCGGTACCAACGGTGATCGACGTGTGGTGTCGTCCCTCATCGTGACTTCCGACGTCCCATGCGGAGATACTTGAGCCGTGTCAGGTGAGTACTCCTGCCTGTGCTTGGACTTTGGTTCCTCATGACGGTACTGATCCCGGCCTCGTTTCTTGTTGCATCTGTCGTCTCGGTACCGACGTTGTTTGAATGGGATTAGATACGGATCCGTTTGATAGCGGTATCGTGGATCCCTCTCCCATCGGTCCCGTTGATCTGTATTCCAACGGTCCCGTCGGTACCGTGGATCTCTCCGGTAGCCATGGTGTGGACGGTAGGGTACGTCGTAGCCCCAGTACCATTCGTAATCGTCTGGGATGGAGTCCTCTGAGGAGTAGAAGGTGTAGTCAGAAACCAGTGATCTGAAGTATTGAGTAGACTGGGATGAGTGGGAGTGGCGTCTCGATGTAGACCTCTGGCGTGATCTCGATCTCTGCTAAGACCTGTGTCGAGACCATGGCATGCCACGGTCGAGACGTTGTTGAGAGGTGGAATGGGACCGTCTATCCGAGGGTCATAAAGGTGTCCTGAATCAGGACCGTCTGCCTGTGGGTTGCGGTGGCATCTTGGATTGGGACCTTGACCGAGAAGATGTAGGCTGTCTATGCGTTGGTGGTGTCAACGATTGTGATGTGCTATCTTTCGGTAGATCCGCTGGTACCGGGGACCTCGAGGCCGAGCGAGGCTGATGCATGAGTTTCTTAGGAGAGATGCGAATAATCTGTATCTCCGGGGAGGATTCTCTGACTTCGCCTTCAGAAAGAGAAGCGGTACCGTACACCGTGGACCGAGTCAA
This sequence comes from Gambelia wislizenii, assembly GCA_030847615.1. Classification (NCBI taxonomy): domain Eukaryota; kingdom Metazoa; phylum Chordata; class Lepidosauria; order Squamata; family Crotaphytidae; genus Gambelia; species Gambelia wislizenii. The sequence continues at coordinate 310,199,769 of JAUMIR010000003.1, read as the reverse complement.
CAGAAGGTCGTCTCCGGAGTCACTCGATCTCCTTGTCAGTATCTTGAGCCGCAGATGGGATACCACTTGTTTTTCGGTGGTCATCCCCTTCGGCCGAGTGTCCTGTCTTTCAACGGTACCAGAAGGAGGGGAACAGTCCCGTGGTGTGCCCTTTTTCTTTTTGTGCTGGATATCCTTCAAGGCCAAGGTCGTGCTCTGCAATGAGTCTGATGGAGAGGTAAGGCGTACCGTCTCTTGCTTTTCCTTGGATGGTCCCTTAGCCGCCCTTGGTGAGGTCGAAGATGTGCCTGGGTCTCGGTGCTTCTCTGTCCGAGTCGAGTCCTTCCTTGGCTCAGTACCAGGCGTCACCTTAGGGACGGTCTCCTTGGACTTTTTCGTCTTGGATCCAAGGGCGGTATGTCCTTGGGTAGACCCTGATCCCGATGGTCTCAGTACCGTCTCCAACGGTTTCTGTCCTTTCGACACCTGGGACGATACCGTCAGGGCGTGTTCGTACAGGAGGGCTTTTAGACATTTGTCCCGGTTTTGTCGGGTTTGATGAGTAAATGCCTTACAATGTCCACCCCGATGGGTGTCATGCGCCGCTCCTAAGCACAGTAAGCATTTTGAGTGCCCGTCTGACTCTGGCATTTTAGCCGAGCAAATTACACATTGTTTGAAGAAACCTGTAGAAGAGGACGAAGCCATCTTCTTGAGAAATAAGGGGCACGATATTGTACGACAAGGGGAATCCAAGTCCAGTCTGAGTCGTTACCAAGTTGTCCTGTAGAAAGTCGTCAAGTCCAAATCGTAATCCGTTGAAATCGCAGTTCAGAATTAGTTCAAAAACAGTCAAAATCAGTCCAAACTCAGTCAAATCACCTAACGAAGTTCCTCAGTGCTGCTCTCACAGCGGAAAAAAAGGAACTGAGGAGGCCGGCAGGGAGGGGCCTTATATAGGCTATGGGAGGGTGGGCAGAGCTACCGCCAAAACTCAGTTTAAACCCTAACGACTATCCGAAGTGCTCTGTGCAGGCGCAGGTTTAACCCTTAATGTGTGTATTCACAGAGACCACGAAGAAGAAATCCCTAAGCACTGAGGTTAAACTTCAGAGCTGGCATTCCATTCAGTATTTATACCATAAACTGGATTTACAATGTGGTAGTTTTAATTCACATTTACATTTGTTGCACCAGCACAAAGTCTAAGAATGCCCCCCAAATCCACCTTAGAAGCCAGGCAGCACCACCAACATAGCATTTTCAAAGGCATTCAGGAGAGAGAGGGTTTATGAATGAAGAAGAGTCCACCCCTCTCCCTGCAGAGAGACGTTCTGACAAGCAGTTGCAAAAGGACCCCACAGGAGTCCCTGTGGCTGCCTGTCAAAAAGCACCTTGCTGGCAGGAGAGGGGTGGACACTGCTCCACTCCTCAGTGCCTTGGTAATCCCTGTTAGTGGTGTTACTTGGCTTCTAAGATGGTTTTTTTGGGAGGGGGTGTTGCATCAGGAGAGGTAGCTACGACAACAAAGCTCTGTTGTAGCTATGTCTCCTGATGCAGCATCTCAGCCAGATTTGGAAATTTGTAGAAATAAAACCAAGGTCAAATTCATTATCAAGATGACATGAATGACTACTTTTTCCTCTCTCAGTCTGGTACACTGCAAGTGGTTTCTAATTCTTACCAATGAAGTTGGACAAGGGAACATTGCTTTGATGGGTGAGCTGCTGGTTCCACCACTGCTGGGTGGGTTGATCCTTTTTTCCTTCTGGCGTCGGTTACAGAACCAAACACGGATCACCTCTTTCTCCATGTTTAGCTGGTCAGCTATCATAGTGATCTCTTCCGAGGTAGGCTTTTGGTTCTGATGAGAAATCATTTAAAGAGTGTTAATCTTTTATTTGTTACTCAGGAAAAATAAATATAGGACATTCAAGTGATTCATATATTAAATCAAATGCACTGTATCAACCAAGTACTACTAGATGAGCAGCTATGAGGTAACTAGATAATATCATCAAGTATAAAGAATTCAGGCAAATCAAGTATGAACTCTCCCTAGAAGCCAAATGAGTAAACTTGGGTTATTGTTCTTTGGACACATCATGACACATGGCTCATTCGAAAAGACGATAATGCTTGGTGACATGGAAGGCAGTGCGGGGGGGGGGGGCACATTACAGATGGATCGACTCAATAAAGGAAGCCATGTCCCTGAGCCTCCAAGACATGAGCAGGGCTGCTGATGACAAGGACTCTTGGAGATCTGTCATTCATATGGTCTCCATAAAGTAAGCTGACTTTGTGGAAAATAACAAATAAAAACAAAGAGCTACAATACATTCCTTATCATTTTATCTCATTTTCTCATATTGCGCTGTTCTAATACAACACAATTAAAGCAAAGCACTCTGTTGCACATTGCAACAGATCTACTGACCTCCAGGAAACTCTTCTCTAAGGCCACACGTATGTTGGTCTCTATGCTGGTGCGTTTCTTCCTCCTGCGGTTCACGCCCTCGATCCCCTGCCCTGGGGAATTTAGGGCACTTGGGCTGGAGAGAGCTGAATCAGATGAGAGGTTTTCTGAAAAGGAGTTATTGTAAACAGGGGTAACTAAAGCACGCTGTATAAATAGAAGCTTATATAGGGACTATTTAACCACATTTGCCCAGACTACTGCAAATACATTCAAAAATTCTACAGCCTGGATTCTGAATTCCTACCAGCAGAATTCCATTCACTGTGGTAAAAGTGCATGTGAGGGATAATTTTTTCCTCTGCTTGATCAAAAGCCTTTCTGCAAACAGAAAGGACACCCAGGACCCATATGTATATGCCCTGTCTAGTAGAAGCACTGCTGTTAATGGTAATTATTTAAAAAAATGCTATAGATTTCCTGCTTAGATTTGTAAAAAGTAAGAGCTGTGGCAAATTGAGTTTGATTAAACCTAACTGCATGTGAACATATTTAGTAGAAACCACTAACTTTTGATGTGTGCCAGCCAGTACTTTCAACTCCTATATATATATTTCAGCACTGCACTGTCTTAAGAATATAAGGTGTCAGAGTCAGAGAGTGCTTCTGAATATCGGGCTTTGAACAAGAAACAGAACTATTTTAAAATGTGCTCTACGGTGTGCCAGCGATGTACAAGATTCTTTTGAAAAACTTATCATGTTGATAGTCATAAATCTTTGCCTTGTGTATTTGTCTTGCGTTATGGACTGAAGAGACTGAAAATCTTTGTAGTAATTCTTGCAAAGCCTAACCCCACCTCCAAAGAGAATGAAAACACAGGTCTTTGAGAGATCTGCTATGACATATTTGGACAAAATCCAGATAATTTACTCACCTGCATCATTAAGCCACTTTTCCAGAAGTGGTTTTAACTTGCACATGTTCTTAAAGCTGAGGTTCAAGGCTTCAAAGCGAGAGATAGTAGTTTGACTGAAGTCATTTCCATAGAGTTTACCCATAGCGAGCCCAACATCACCCTACATGGATTGAAAAGGAATACATTTTAAATAATACATGCGTTTACAGAACTACTGTTTTTTTATTTATAAATAAAATTAATCCCATTATGAAATTATCAATAAATACAACTGAGATATGTCCAAATTTCTTCCATCTTGGTGCTTCTACTGCTACCTCTCAGTTGAATTAAATTAATCCTATGAATAATATATTTCTAAGGGGGATTTTAAAAACTGAATATGACAGGCCACCTTACAGCACAGTTAGCAAAAGCTGAATAGAAATGTTAGCTACAGGCCACATGATGCCCCAAATTCTGCACCTTCAAAGACCCTTTACCTAATTATTAGTAGGCCTCTCAATTTTTAAGTCACCATTCAATCAAAGGACCTGATCTTCTCTTGCTCTGGCGAGATGAGATTGACTGAAATGTTATGTATAAAAGGATTTCAAAAGAGGATTCCAGAATCCTCCGGTCTCATAGGTATAGGTGAAAATAAACATAGTTTTGAAATACTAAATGATCTCAGCTGATTGACTGCGTACTTCTGCAAGTAGCTGAACACAGGTCCCAAACAAAGTTGTGCTATAATGTATGATAAATCAAAATGATACAAACTCCTGATATTTTTACGACATAAAAAGGGGTGTAATATATAAAACAGATCCCATGATGTAGGGCAACCAGCATCTCTGTGCACAATACAAAACAATCTAATAATAATATCACTGAAACTACGAATTGCTTTCAGAGACATTTATTTTGAACTGTAAAGCCCCATTTTTAACAAAGAAATTATTCCTTGAAAATTGAAATGTAATAAGCAATTAGTGTTCTATGTAAACTAAGACCTAGTAATTATTTCCAAGACAAAACAATAAATCTGCAAGAGCCTGAAAGTAACCTACTGTGCCACTGTGCCTCTCTCTCTCTCTCTCTCACACACACACACACTCATTATGATAATTTAATCTTTATTACTTAGCTTGTCTAATTACTACCCTCTTACATAATTAAGCAATCACTATCATTAAAAACTAATTATGTATATAGCTTGTACAACAGAATGGTTAAGTAAATACTATGAGTTTGGCATCCTATTGGTGAAATATTTTATTATAGAACAGACAAGTACTAGAAGATAACCTTCACCTTGGGTGACTTTCTATCCATAAGTGACATTTTTACCTTATCTCAGCTGAGGAATGATTATGTTGTAAAATAGGACACTCATTCAAAAATATTTCAGGTTTCCCCCCACAAGTGTATACAATGAAAAAATTGCAGCAGAGTAAGTCAGCAATAAACTCAGCATTAATAAGCTGATTCCCAATGAAGTCAGCTCAAATTATTTTTCTTAGGAAAATTATATAGACTCTGTTTTGTGACAGATTACTGGTATCTATAGAGTCAAAGGCTTTCATGGCCGACATCCATAGATTTTGTTTTTTTCCCAGGCTTTGAGGCTGTGTTCTGGAAGAGTTTATTTCTGACATTTTGCCTGCATCTGTGGCTGGCATCTTCAGAGAATTGTTGGGTTGGAATGTGTGTGGAGTTTATATACTGTGAACCCCTGTTGGGGAGGATATGTAAATTTGTCTATTTGAATGGCTAGTTTCTGGGTGAAGATATGCAAAAAGGATTAGTGTCTGTTTGGCTAATCATTGGTTAATGGTCCATTATCTGCTGGAAATCCCCCTGTCTGTGGGTGGAGTTCATTTGCAAGTGTTGGGTTTTGATTTTAGTGCTTTTCAGGACTGGCAATCAGATTTTGTTTACTTTTAGGATTTCTTCTTTCCTGTTGAAGTTGTCCAGGTGTTTGTGGATTTCAATAGCTTCGCAGTGCATTCTGACATGATAGTTGTTGGCATGGTCCAAATTTCTGTGTTTTTAAATACGTAACATTTTGTGTCCAGGTTGGTTTATCACATGTTTTGCTACTGCTGATTTTTCTGGCTGGCCCAGTCTGCAGTGTCTCTCATGTTCCCTGATTCGTGTTTGCACCCTGTGTTAAGTGGTCCCTATGTAAACTTGTCCACAGCTGCATGGTATGTGTTAAACTCCTGCAGCTGTGAGAGGGTCTCTTTTGTCCTTTGCTGAGCATAGCATTTCTTGGATTTTCTTGGTTGGTCTGTAGATCGTTTGGAGGTTGTGTTTCTTCATCAGTTTCCCTATTCTGTCTGTGACGCCTTTGATGTATGGTAAGAATAGCTTCCTTTTGGGTGGCTGTTTTTCTTCTTCATTCCTGTGTTTTTTTCTGGGTCTGGCTGCTCTTGTGATGTCTGATCTGGAGTAACCATTAGCCTGTAGGGCCCAGTTTAGGTGCTTCAGTTCGTCCTCCAGGTAGTGGGGTTTGCAGATCCTTTTGCATGGTCTACCAATGTTTTTATTGTGCTTCTTTTTTGTCCTGGGTGATGGCTGGAGTTCTTTTGTAGGTATCTGTCCGTGTGTGTGGGTTTTCTGTATACCTTTTGGCCTAACCGTTGGTTTGGCTTACGGATGACTAGGACATCCAAGAATAGCAGTGTTCCTTCCTTTTCTTTTTCCATTGTGAACTGGATATTTGGGTGGATGCTGTTCAGGTGGTTCAGAAATGAGACCAAATCTTCTTCGTGGCTCCAAATGGTGAAAGTGTCATCCACATATCGGAACCATGTTGTGGGCTTTTTTGGTGCTGTCTCCAGGGCTTGCTTTTCAAAATGTTCCATGTAAAAGTCTGCTATCACGGAGCTCAGAGGGCTGCCCATGGCTACCCCATCTATCTGTTCGTAGAATTTGTTATCCCACTGGAAGTAGCTTGTGGTGAGGCAATGTTTGAACAAGGCTGTGATGTCCTCTGGAAGTATTTGTTAAATGAGTGCTATGGTGTCCATTATGGGGACTTCGGTGAACAAAGAGGCAACATCAAAGCTGATCAGTCTGTCTCCAGGTTTCAGTTCAATGTTGTTGATTTTTTCTATGAAGTGAGCTGAGTCTTTGATGTAGTGGGGGGTTTGTCCTATGTGGGTTTGTAATTGTGTGGCCAGAAACTTGGCCAAGTCATGCGTGGGGGATCCAGTGGCGCTCACTATGGGTCGGAGTGGAATTGAATCCTTGTGGATCTTGGGAAGTCCATATAGTCTTGGCGGGAGAGCCTCTGATTTGCATAGATTCTGGTATATGATTGGGTGAACTGATGAGTTCTTGACCCATTCTGAAGATGCCAGCCACAGATGCAGGCAAACGTCAGAAATAAACTCTTCCAGAACACAGCCTCAAAGCCCAGAAAAAAACCCAAGGAAAATCTAAAGATATCTATAGATTCACACAAACACATTAAATGCCCATCATAATCCTGAAGTGTTAGGTCATTAATTGAGGTGGTCCAATCCTCAGCCAGCAGCTGTCATGTTTCAGAAAGTGAGAGAAACTTTTAAAAAGCATCCCCGGATGACTTCAAGGAAAGGGCAATTTGAATAACAGTAGGCAGCCTTTGAGAAAACGTGTAGAAGTCCTTTCTGGACAGAGTTAAAATCAAGACTTTTGACTTTAGTCTTGAAGTACAGGAAATAACAGGAAGATATTTTAAAACTGATGAGATATGTTCCCTGTAAGGCACTGTAGTCAGCATTCTATTTGCCTGGACCAACAAGTTTTATAAATGTTTCCAAATACAGTCTTATGCAGTGGTCCATTTTAACTATTCCTTTCCTGACTCAAATAATAAGCAGAAAAAGACATGCTATCAGCACAGTAATAACATATCTTTACAAATCATTGCTTGGCTTTGTCCCATGGCTTGCAGACAGCTATCAAAAAGCACAGTAGGAACATAATATAGCTCTGACAAACCCCCAGCATAAACCCCATGGTGTGGAGCTATTGACCCAGAGTACCATCATCTGGAACTTTCTTGATAGGTAGGAAGGGAACCACTCAAGGGTTTTATCACTCACTCCCAAACTAGATAGTAAAAAGGCTGAGGGTATTAAAGCATCCTAGATATCCAGGAGAAAAAACAAGATGGAAAGTCACCTTGTTTGCCTCACAGCAAAGCGCAGCCACTTGGATGACTGAAGCAGTTATACTACCCAGCACAGATAATTCAAATAGATTCAGATAAAACTGTTATCCAAGGAAACTTGTAGATGCCTGGCCACTCAAGCATCTTGCCCACAAAAGATATCAGAGATATCTACTGTTTAGGAGTATTTCTTTATCTGGGACTACTAGGAAGAAGGAATGGGCAAGACAAAAAAAGGTTTTGAACAAGATCCCTGAAGGGTCAACATCTCCCATTTGATCCTGGCCCAATTTTGAGGTCAGTGGTAAGTTCTCTTGCATGTTCCATTATGATTTGGAGTTGTAGGGTCTACATTCTTTGCATACAGAAAGTTCCAGGTTCAATACCAGGCATCTTCAGATAGGGCTGGAGAGAACTCCTGCCTGAAAGTCTGGAGAAATGCTAGACAGACCAATAGCTGGACTTTTAAAAACAAGCTTCCTGTATGGTTGGTAACATTGGAAATAAATGAATTATTCACATGAGCATATGAGCTGTGGAACTACTTGCTTCAGAAGAGCTGTCTAGATGCTTCTTCATTGGCCTTTCACCATCAACCACCATATTTTTCTGAGTCTGACTTGATTTCTGCTCCTTCCTATGCAGGATTTTATTTGGATTCCTTACCATTGTCCTTGTGCTTTGTAGTATGAAAAATCAAAAGTATTTTATATTGAAATGATTGTTTTTAACCTATAAAATTATCCACCATGAGAATTTTATTTTGAATGAAAAACAGGTGAGAAATCTTTAAAATTAATGCTGGTTACAATGATAATCATCCTTTGGATCCAGATAAGGGGCTCATCTATACAAGGCAAAAGGAAGCAGCTTGTCTGAATGTTTTTTTGTGTGTGTTTTTTTAGGTAGATTGCAGGCATGCAAAATTATCCCTGTTTGCTGTGCAAACGGGCATGTGAAACCTTCCTTGCCCCAGCAGAAGCTGAGCAGAAGAGGTGAAGTCCCCGCCCCCCACTCTGTTGCTTCTTTGGGTAGTTTGCAAGATAGCTCCTTCTAACACGGAAGGAGCTGCATTGCAAACTGGCCAGAGAAGCCACAAGATGGGAGAAACTTTCCTCCCTTCACTGATCCTGGCAGTGGCACGGGGGGGGGGTGATCTGTGGGGAGGAGGAAGAGGAGGAGAGAGCTGTCCTCCCTTCCCTGAGTCCTCCTCTTTCTACTCCCCGTGGCTGCCCTACAAGCTGCTGCCAGGTCCCTTCTGTCAAAAAAAAAAAAAAAAAAAAGGAAACACGCGATCACGCCTGTGCACCCTGACCAATAGGAAGGTCTGTTCTGCTCCTGCAGACCACGCAACCATTCACGTGGTTATCTTAAAGGTTGAGGGTGCACATTTCCCTTGGAGTTTTTAAAAAACTCTGCGGAAATCCTCGAAGTCTCCTATTGTGTTGTTTTTGTGTTTTTTGGCACCCCTCCTTCTGAATACCATGATTCAACGTGGCATCTCATTTGGACAGAGGGAATTCCCCACGAATTCCCTGAGGATTATTTTCACTGTTTAGACAAACCCAAGACTTCTTTAGGAGCAGCATAGTCACCTCTTTCTCTTAATGAAGCACTAATAATCTCTAAAAGATGTGATTAACTAAGAAAGACACAGCTGATGTAATACAGATAAGGAGGTGAAGGATGAAGAGAGGAAAGGGGTGTGCACAATGAAAACTTTCCACTTAATTATTCAGGTGACTAGCACAGTATAAGCAAGAATAAGCACACTGAAGAATTATAAAGGGTCTCAATGAAATTTACTTCTGAGTAAGCACAGAGCAGGTGTGGTTTAGTTAAACAAATGGTGGACAACTGTATGGGGCCAATTTTTATCCCATGCCTCCTTACAGGCTGCACTGGTTTGATGTGGCACACTGAAAGTGACATTCCATTATTTCCAGCTGCCATTTTCAGTTAAGTTTTGGCAGTTTCATTGGGGGAGGGGACTTGTGATAGATACGAGAGGTAAATAGCTGTAATTGTAGGTGGCTTTGATGCATTCTGGGCTGTTTTCAGGGGGAAGGTTTCCTGAAAATTGGCTCTTTTTAAAAAATTAGGTTGCTCAAGAAGCTTTGCAGGTGTCCATGGGGTTGTGGGTGCTCCAGAAGTGGAGTTCAGGGCTGTATGTTTTCGATCCATGAGCTAAACAATTTTTTTGGCTCCAAACTTACCAAATCCTTCAAAGTATGTGACCCATTGAAGCAGGATGTGGATAGAAAGCAGAATGGAAGAGAGCGGAAAAGAGGAGGAAATATGATGAAATGGGGGTGAAGAAAGTATTTCATTTAATTACCATTGGCCCACCATATCCATGGATTCTTTATCCACAGATTCAACCATCTTGTCACCCAAAGAGGTGGGCATGCTGTAGAGACCTACCCATGATGCCAAAATCTCTGTTATTATTTGGGGGAATTATTAGCTCAAAGGGAAGGCTGCAAGAGGTGGACAACTTCAGGATATTTTCATCTATGTATTCCAATACTAACTGCAGAAGACACTCCAGCTTAAAGTGAAATAAAGTATTTTTATTGGACATAACACACACTGAACACACACACACGCAACATTTTCCTAAGAACCATACAAGACCATAGAGGAGTAAGGCAGAAAGACTGGATGGAGGGAGAGATTCGGGAAGACGGGGTAAAGCTTCCAGTCTTAAAGAGAAGAGTTCCTTGCAGTGATGATGCTTAGACTGGCGTTGAGGGTGGCACAGAGAATCCAGCAGAGTGTCAGTGTCCATCTGTGGGACACTTTGCTATAGTGGGGGCTGTAGTACTTATAACCTATTTCATGCCTTGAAGGTGTGTTCTGGCTTTAACAATGGCTAGATGGCTCTTCCAAGGGAAAGACAAAGGAAAATTAAATCCAACTGATTGCTTTTACTTGCTGGGAGATAGGAATCGATGGATTTATGACAACCTCGCAATGCTGGACAGTAGTGGGGGGTCTGAGGTGAGATTTCCTTAGGAGTAGATTTGGCAATGGTCACTTAATTGTTTGGTTGAATTAGTCATTGCTGAGGTGCCCAAGAAGGGATTAGCACATACCTCCTTAACAACTTTGTTTACTAAGGGGCTTCTGCACAATCCTAATATGGGTTTTCTTGCCAAAATATTTCTAAAACACATCCCAGGTCATTGTGACCCCCACCTGACCTTTTTTTTTTTTTTTGCCTCAGCCACCTTGTCCCCCAAAAGTGTTCAATATTTCCAATTATATCATAGGGAGGGATAGTAGGGCATGGCTTGAAAATATTTTTTAAAATTCCAAAAAGCAAACCTTGCTGTTCGTCATTTTATATGAGTCCATCCCCCTGGCCAGGTGCCCCATCCCACTGTCTACAGAGTTTGAGTGTATATATTTAAAGCTCGGTGGCCCAGGCAGATTAGGGATTCTGTTGGTGTACTGCCCACCCCACTGCTCAACAGTCTTTTGTTAAAAAGGCATTCCATGTATCTTACTTTATGGGATACTTATCAGCCAGTTTCCAATACCACATTTTTGGGCAAGGTGCTGGACAGTGTGGTGTCCTCCCAGCTCCAGGGGTTTCTGGATGAAACTGATTATCTAAATCCATTTCAGTCTAACTTCAGACCTGATTATAAGATGGAGACAGCTTTGGTCACCTCGGCAGATGATCTATGCCAGTAACTAGACAGGAGCCATGTATCCCTATTGGTTCTGTTGGACCTCTCAGCAGCATTTGATACCATCAACCATAGTATCCTTCTGAGCTGCCTCACTGGGATGGGATTTGGAGTCACTGTTTTGCAGTGGCTCTGTTCCTTCCTGGAGAGATGAATCTAGAAGAGGATGCTGGGAGATTCCTGTTTCACTCCTTGACTGTTAGCCTGTGGGGTTCCAAAGGGTTCTGTTTTGTCGCCCATGCTATTTAACATATACATGAAGCTGCTGGGAGAGGTTATCTGGCATATTGAGGGTCAGGTGTCACCAGTATGCTGATGATACCCAGCTCTATTACTCTTTTCCATCTAATTCCAAAGAAACAGTTTCTGTACTAAACCAGTGCATGGCAGCTGTAATACACTGGATGGGGGCTTAATCCAGAAAAGATAGAAGTGTTCCTGGTCAGTCACAAGGCAAATAAGGGAATAGAGATTCAGCCTGTATTGGATGGGGTCTGCAGCTTCGGTGTATGCTTGAATTCAGCCCTGACCCTGGATGCTCAGATTTCTGTGGTGGCCAGGAATGTATTTGCACAGTTAAAGTCAGTGTGCCAGCTGCACCCCTTCCCTGGGATGTCTGACCTGGCTGTGGTGACACATTCCTTAGTTACATCCTGACTGGATTACTGTAATGCACTCTATGTGGGACTGCCTTTGAAGACAGTTCTAAAACTTCAACTGGTCCAAAGAGCTGCAGCCAGATTACTAATGGTTGCTGGGTACAGGGAGGGCACAACTTCCTTGTTTCAACAGCTCCACTGGCTGCCAGGTCATTTCTGGACATAATTCAAACTGCTGGTTTTGACCTATAAATCCCTATATGGCTCATGCTCAGAGTATTTGAAGGACCATGTCTTCCCAAGCCAAGGCACTTCTCTCTATCCCACTGCCTTCACAAGCATGGCTGGTACAAACACAGGAAAAGGTCTTCTTTATAGCCACTCCCACACTCTGGAAATCCCTCCCTAGGGAAGTTAGGATGACTCCTTTTTTCTTCCTTTCAGCAACAGGTTAAGACTTTTCTTTTCCAGAAAGTTTTGGGAAACTGATTTTAACAAAAATGACTTTTATAATGTTGTACTGTTTTTAATCTGTTTTAAGGTAAGATTTTAATTGGGTTTAATTCTGCTGTTATTTAATACTGTTTTAATTTTGATTTTGTATGTTTTTAACTAGATGTGTTTTATTGTACAGTTAGCCTTCCACATTCATTGGGGTTAGGGGTGCAGGACCCCCAAGAAAGTGGAAAAACCACAAATATCCCCCTCCCTATTTAACACACACAAAAAGTATGGTCTGCAGATTCAACGCACCGTTGATGCATTTGAGGCAGCAAGGCAGAAGCGGACAGCTGGTGGGGCCTTACCACCACTTTTGCTGCTGCCATACACCATTTTTAATAGGGACTTCAAGCCTCATTGCATATTTGCAGTCTTTCTGTCTCACATGGCTTGCGGTCCTTATTAAAAATGGCATACAGCAGCAGTGGAGGCAGCAGCAAATAATCCACTAATCATCAAATCTGCAAATGTGGAGGGCTGATTACATTTTTTTGGTAAGCCAACTCAAGTCCCAGCATGGGAGAAAGGCAGGATATAAATAAAGTGATAGATGGTGAGGACATGAGAGACAGCACTCTCAGTGGTTGCTTCCAGGTTAAGTAACTCCCTTCCAAGGAAGGATAGTCTACTCCCTCCCTCAGTGTAGAACAGCTTTCTATCCAGGCAGGCCTTCTGCAACTGCCTGCCCACTATGGTCAGAAGCTTAAATGGATTTGCTGGACTTTCAATATTTTAATTCCTATTTATTATTAGGGTACTGATCTTATTTCGTTTGTGTTTTAATAATAATTATTTTAAATTGTATGTTAATATATATCATTTATTGTGTTTTTAGTGGAATGTCATTTTTTTTAGGACCGAAACTTGTATCCCACTTCTGGGTAAAAGGTGGGATATAAACCAAATAAACAAACATAAATAAATAAATAATCCAGCATGACCTCTGCTGGTACTTTAGCAAATGCACATATAATTTCACTATTCCTTTTTACAAAAAAGGAAGATTACTGATGAAGTAAGCTCATATTGTTTGAGATTATATGTTTATTTTATTGATTCAAAATTAGGGATGGAGTAGAATATGGACTCATCCATTATAGACAGACAGATAAGCGTGTCTCTGTGTGTATGTTTATTTTATCAATTCCATCTCAGACTTCACGGGTAAGTTGCACACATTCTGAAAGCTACAGTGCTTTTAACAAGGATGGGTATCTTTGCCCCCACTGCTTCAGCAAGCAGCACAAAAGGGAAGAGGAAGTTACAAAAGTCCATGGCCGCCAGAATGATGCTAAATCTACACAAACCTCTGACATTGCTGCTGGTACATGGAACACATATTATTATTTATACCTTTTTTTTTGGTCAAATACTGTCTTCCAAAGCACCTTACATCAATTAACAGAAGGGAGAGACAGATCCTATCTTCAAGCTTACAATGTAAAAAGACAAGACACACAGAGGAAGGGAGTGAATAGAAAATGTAGAGGACGGGTATCAGTTTGACAATGCTTCAATACAATGTCAGTTATACATAGGTACTTGTATCTGGTTGCAATCAACCTGGGCTTCCCTTGTTGGTGTTCTTACTTAAATAGTGATATTGCATTTAACAGCCCTTGTTCTTCTGATGGGTGGCAAGGGTCAGAGTGTGTGTCCTCTCACTTTGCCATTTCAGAGCAATTTGGAGTTGAAATCAAGTTCATTTTTCCCTGGTAGAGAGTGGATCAGCTTCTTTCTCATCCTCTGGACAAGCCAGGCTTGTCTTACTATTGCTATGAGGTACTTCCTGGAAGATGGCGGGGGAGGTGTGCATTCCCACAGCGGTCCTCAGTCCCCTGGCCAGTGGTGGAACCAGAGGGGTTTTTCCTTCTGCTCTGCAATCACAGGGTAACTGGCAGTCAGATGTGAGTATTAAGAAGGTAGGTACAACCCACTATGAAGCTACTGCTTCTCTGGCCGTTGGGTAGGATCAGGTTGGTGTTTCTCTAGCTACAGTGGCCCTAGGTCCACTGGCTGGTGGCTGAGGTTGGAGTGTGCTTCGCTTCTGGGCCTCAGAGCCAGGGTACATCTAGAGAACTTGAGTATTATCATAAGAACTTCATCACAAGGAACACAATGGGGCTCAGACTCCTCTTCCATGGCCATTCAAAATGTTTTGTTTAAAAAAAAATTAATTTTGAGCAACCAAACATTGAGCATCAATTTGAGCATCAATTTTTAGAGAATGCATACAAATTGGATGGGTGTGTATGTGTCTGCCTGATACTTAATAAAATATATTATACATGGAAATTCAATTCAAAACAGACATTCATAACAGCCTGTGCAAGAAATAATTCCTAAATGTGAAAAATGACAGAGCCCCTTTTCTCCCAGATGTGAACACTTGTCACTCTATCTCTTGAAGAGAAATCTTATGTCTTTGGTCTTACCTGAGTGAATCCAAGTTTGATCCGTCTTTGTTTGAATGTCTTGGCAAATTGCTCAAGCTCCTCAAGATCACTGGGCTCTTCCAAGCTTGGAGTATCAATTCGCTTTGGTGTTGACTGGTTCTGTGGAAGTGGCTGAATAGGGGTCGCTGCTATTGTGCGTGTTGGGGTTGCTGGCTGCTAAGAAATATGAGAAAGCAAACAAGGAGTAAGATGACAAATATTAAGCATGGCTTTACTATATCAAAATAATAAAACTACAAAGTTTTTAGGTATAAAGGATTTGCAGAGTATAAAATGGACATTCTAATTAAAGACCAATAATGAATACTAAGCATACTTCCTTGTGTAAGTAATATATTTTATTTACAATCATTCATTTCTAAAGTAGGCATCAACAACCTAGAGTATTCTGAAAAGGAATTTTAAACTCAACAGTGCAATTCCAAAGCAATACATTCTGCAACAGCTTCTTAGCCCTTCAGGTTTTTCTTTTTGAAATATACTGTCTCCCTTTTCCCCAAGATCCATTTCTTTCACTGAATCAAGGAATTCCATGCTTATACAAACATGGGATCTGACAGTGCAGGTGCTCATTTTTACTTTTGGTGAAGGCCCATGGGAGGAGGTATGTGAGACCAAGGGATGATAGGGGAGAAGAAAAAATCCAAACAAACACAGGAGAGAGATTATGACAAAGCATTTCAGCACATTACCATGATGTGTTAGATGTGTTCTGAAAAGACAGATTTGGGACTGATTTAGAGCTGCAGCTAAGTTCTCTGAATATGAACAGCCTTCTACTGAAAAGCAAATGTTGGAGACAATGTAAAAAGTTTGGCCTAATGGCTGTTTTACACATGCAAATCATACAGCCATGAACATGTGCCTGTAAAGATGCTAGTTAATTTCAATAGTATCTGAGACTTCTGTTACTCACTTTCTATGTGAATGTTAATAAATTTTCCAACTATTTAATGATTAATAGAAAATGCAGTTTGGCATACCGATGAACTGTACACAACATGACAAGGCCAAAGTACAAGTTTATTTAGAAACTGTGAGTGACCTTTTCAAGAGAGATATGGCTACCCATTTATTATACAGAAGAATGATCTCAAAAACTTTGTCATGCACCATGGCATAAATATTTCCATCTTGCCACATCAAATAAAAACAAGAAGCTTCAGAAAAAAGACTGACCTGAGAGGTGAAAGTGATGCTTGGCTGAGACTGCAGGAGGTTGGCTTGGCTTTGCTGAGGTAGTTGCGTTAAGAGATTCTGCGCTTGCAGGAGACCTAAAAGAAAGAAGATGCTAATAAGCGAATTTATATAAGTGCTATTGATCTGCATAATTTACTGCAGCATGGCATCATGGGGGGGGGCACAGAATGTACACGTCTTTAGGTAGACTGTACTTATAACTCTGCCTATTGATGAAGAAAGTCTATTTCAAGCATGTCATTCTCCCCCCACCCCCAAAAAAGCGAATTGGAGCACGAAAGGGAATATTAACAACTATGGGACATCATAATGCTTTCAAAGAAGGAAACAATGCCCCCAAAAATCATATGACCAAAGTATTCATCTAGGAGCATGCACCAATACCGATAAGAAGCATTACATTCATGACAAATGAAACAGTCTAGAAAGCAGAAACGCAGCAAGACAGGACTAGTGGAGAAAGGGTGTCACGTCTTCCTTGTTGCTAAAATACTCCCAAAAAGTAACATGCTATAGAAGGGATCAGAATTCTACGGGGAGGGGGGGATGACTAAGTGGATTATAAGATACCATAATCTTACATCAACTATTTGGCTGTGCCTTACAAACCTTGGGCCTTTGCAGACATAAAACTAAACTACCGTTTAATGTTCATTTGTGTGAACATAATGTTATAAGCTATGTTATATTTTGTAAATGACCTTGCATGAGCCCCTGGGTCAGTCATATGCTTGCTCCTCTTCCTCTGGCCCATGCCAGAGGGAAACTTTCACTTCTACTTTTAGTATAATTACCCATATCATGAGGAAACTCTGATTAGTTGAAACAAAGCTAGATCACACAATGATTTAGCACCATGGCTTCTTGGCTAACTACCATACAAGCTAACGCTAGTTCTCCAAGTTTTTGATGTACCGGTAACAGTGAACTGCAGTTTATTTTCAAAAGCTACCAATCCTCTTACCAGTCACACTAGAGGAAGCAAGAGAAAGGGGAAACATGCAAACCCAATTCATTCACACAATACTAAACTGTAGCGTATCATTATATCTGAACTGGTTCTTAATGTTTCCTTGGATTAATACAGGTCTATGTAAGTGCTGATGAGAAAAGTAGACATATTCCCCTTCCTCTATACAGGTTATGGCAAGCTTAAAAGTGTAGAATTTGCTGGGGAAATGTCCACTCAGACAACTAGGTGTATCTGTTAATGACCGATCCTAAAGCAAGTGATACTGCTGAAGGAATGCTGACAACTGCAAAGGCATGTATATTTTGTGTTGGATGTAAGGAAAAAACAAAGCTAACATATACAAATATAGGAATGGTTTTCATAAGATTTCCAACCCTCTTTCTTAAATAGTAGGACTTCTTGAATAGGATAGCCATATGCACCATATGGTCCCATCAAAATGCTCCTTCTAAAATGTATAGGCTGGAATACCAAAAATCCCTGTATGGTGATTTGCCTGCAACAAAGTATTTTTAAAGGACTTCTTCAAAACAGAAAACATAAATGCAAACCTCTCCACTACATTCTTTCAGATATGTATTGCTCACCCTGCTGCCCCTGCGGCGTTTGTGAGATGATGAACTGTGCTGGTTGCAAGTTAGTTGTAGGATGCACCAGCACAAACTGTTGCAAGTTGAGATTCTGTTGTTGGAGCTGCTGCAGGTGCTGCAAATCCTTCCAGAAGAAAAAGTATAAAGAGATAACCAACCAATACTCATTCCCTCCCCTTCAAAAACACAACAAAATCCCTTTTAAAAGGAAGACTCCTCCAATACAACTTATATATGACCTTAAGGGCAAATACGGCAATAAACAAAACTAAGTAAATGGTCTAAAAATGTTATTAACAATTATAAAAAGGAAAATATTTATATACAATTCTGGGGCTCATTATCAGTACATCTGTGGTTAAACTATTGCAGGTTTCATCTATATTATCGTATTCACTAAGAGAAATAAATTCTCAGCATTAGGCAAAAGCTGATGTTTTAGGCAAGTACAGAACTCTGCTTGCATCCTTCTGCCTCTGTACCTGGCCTCTTGTGCTGCTGGGAGAGGCAAAAGGAAAGAGTAACTGCTACTGCTGTTACCAGCGCACAGGCTCATGAACAGACACACTTGCTAGGTTTTTTTTGTCAGCTGCATCATACAAGTGGAGGGATTTAATGAATTCTGCCTCTGCTTCCTCATACGCTTGTCTCCAGGCAAGCAAATAAATGAAGATGGGGTGGCAGGGAGTGAGGAGGTAAACAGTCTCCTCTCTGCTCTACTCCACTTCCTATTTATGCCGGGACTTATTTAAAATATAGGGCAGAGGTGAGAGAACTATATCAAACAAAATGCTCTTTGGGCATTATCTTTCATTATGACCATGTTTATCAGTTTTAGACATCATAGAACTAACCTCAGGAGTCATACTGGGGGACTGACAATGGCCCATGCAGGCTGGAAAGGGAGATTCCAAATGCAACAAAACTAGCTCACTACAGCTACTAAAAGAAAAAGTAAAGCACTAAGAGTTGAAGTGACACAAGCAGGCTATGAAAAATGAACCCCCTTCCAAATATTAAGACATCCTTTGCGCATTATCTCTTTCTGACTTTATATGTACAATCACGTCTGTACATAGAATCGTAGCTGAAACAGAGATCTACAATAATACAATATAGAGTTTCAAAAGCTATAAGCAACTATTCATCAGTGTCACTATTTTATCTCTGTTCTCATATTGCAATTTTTATTGATGACTGCAGTTTGTGTAAGTCATGTATTAAAAATCAGTTAATTAAAATATAGTGATGCCTCTGATGCAGAGACTGGCCCAGTAAAATCAATTATTCAAGAATAATCCTATTAAAAACAAACAGTTATTTGGGTAATGTGTTTACAATAGCAATTCAAATAAGCAAAGCAAGGCTCTATTCAAAGAGCAAGTCCATCATATGCATAATCTTTAATTTGCCATGGAAAAGAATGCAGAGCTTTTAAAATTAGACATTATATGTCTTTTTAAAATTAAAACTCACCTCCCCTTTCAGGGCACCATAGATATTTTCCTGCTCATTTTTATCAATAACTCTCTGAGGTCAGTATCATATTGGTACAAAGTTGACCAACAAGCAGAAAACAACCCAGGTCTTCCTGGTTGAATCCGACACTACGCCAGCTTAAATGGCTCCTTGTGAGCATAATCTACTAGAAGAGTAAGTCTTGTTCAGATTTAACAACCAAATGTTGGCATTGTGAACAGACTTCTTGCTTGCATTCTTCCTTTCCATTTGCATACTTTAATCTCCTTATACAATTCTTGGCTTGCATGGACCATAGCTTGTCAAAATCAGAAACTGACTTTAAACCATCTTTTCCAGATCTGTTTCGAAGCATAGATATCACAATGAAATATAATTTGCACAAATTAGGAAGCAAGGAAATGAAGTGGAATATAGAGTGGAGAAGGGAGAGCATAAACACAAAGTTCATACATACATGAATATTTTGACTGATTCTTGTGGCTATTTTGAGAAAGGAAAGGTAGAATTTTCCATAATAGGGATGTGCAATCTTTGGAAATTCAAGGACGAAGTAGACTGTAAGGCATGGTACTTAAATACAGTGACCTGTAGACCCTCATTAAGTTGTTCCCTGGACAGAGACAAAGAAAACATGTTTGGTCCGGCCAAACCCCTTAACCCATTAGAAGCTCACCTGTGCAATTTGTATGGGCTGAGATAGAGGGATCTGTGTCATGGGCGTTGCAGCAGAAGCTGAGATGGTGGCGCCTGCAGCATTGTGCTGCTGACTGGCTGAATGCTGCACTGCAGCGGCCAGCAACTGTGCCTGTGCCTGTTGTAGCAATAATTGCTGTTGGGCTGGTGTTAACGTGAGCTAGAAACAAGTTTTAGGACAGTAGTTAGTAACACAAACAGTAACTGCTTTTGCAAACATAATCATTTACTCCTGAGCATTTTCCATGAAAGAAGCCACCCTCTATATAGAGCAGCAGTTTGCTCCAGGTAAGATAGAAATCAACCTAGATAGCTAATTTCACATAATGGAAATGGTACTGGCACAACCATTATACTACTGCGACTACTGGGATTACAGAAGCATCTCTATGGTTTTGCTTCAAGATTAATGCAAAAAAAGTAATTAGCAAGCAAGCAATGGAAAGAAACAGCATTGACAGGAAATAGCAAGCAAAAAGAACAAGCCATCACTGACAGGCTTTGAAAGGAAATTTACACCCACAAGAAGCACAAGCGATTAGCCAGATGAATGAGAAATAGCAATACTGGCTATGGTTACCAAACAAACTGATAATACTCCAGCTGCTTCACATTAGCATGAATCCCTGCCATGTTCCATCATCTCCATTATGCCTTAAGATATAGCCGAAGAACATGTGCACCATTTGTTCTCATCCAAGTCTCCCCTCCTTCAACTGCCTTTTTGTTTTGATAGTATTGAGCTGGTAGGTTGACATCTCTGCCAGTTTCCAAACACACATTATCTCTATGAAACAGGTGGTGTCAGAGTCCCTCCAACACATGAATATTCTTCCCAGTTTCCATTTTAACAGAGCCCCTAGCTTCAAAGACCTCAGTGTAGAAAATTCATGTTTGGTAAAATTATATAGGACTCTGCGATTCTATGATTCTATGTTTGGACAGATTTTAAGAATTTTCTCTGCATGTGTACCCACATGCAGGAATATACACACACATACACAAAACTCATAGACATGCGCACCCATGCATCATTGTCCCAAGTACAAAGAATGAAACTCAGACTACTGTATACAGTAGTAAAATCAAACACAAGACAACAGTCATTTATATAATTTTGACATGAAATATTAGCTCGTGACCGACATTCATTGCTAGTCAACACAGACAACACTAAACTAGATAGACCATTGCTCTGATTTAGGTATAAGACAAGTTCCTATAAAAAGTACTAAATTCAACACTATTTTCAGAGCTCAAACATATGGGAAGCAAAGACTGATCTCTCCTTCAAGTCTCATTCAAGAAGCAATCATCACTTTTTACTCTCCAAGTTTTCTAGCACAGATTGTTTTGCAACTGAAATAAACATTTACAGCTTACACAGAGAGCTTGCCATTCCTTTTATAAAGCAGATTTAAAATTATTTTGTGTACGGAAAAGAGAATTTGAACAAATCAGAAAATCTGATGGCATAAAAAATTGCATTCTGGTAAAAATACTTAAACAGTTGATCTCCTATTGATAGATATAACCAAGGCTTTATTCTCATATCATAGACACTAACATACATTCCCTATGTAAGTCACAGTACTGTCTCTGTGACATCAATGACTTCAGCAAGAATGTGTCAGCACTGAAACCAACATATTACAGATCAAATAAAATATGGAACAAAGACTTGACTTTCATAGAGACTAATATGTAAAAATAAATGTGCCACGATTTACTGACAGCTGGGTTGATATGCTCTAGTAAAACTTTCTACATCTTGGCAAAACAAAGAATCATCACCTACCATGATGGTGTTATTTATTTAACAATGTATGTACCACAATTAAGAGATACAGTTTTAAC
This sequence comes from Gambelia wislizenii, assembly GCA_030847615.1. Classification (NCBI taxonomy): domain Eukaryota; kingdom Metazoa; phylum Chordata; class Lepidosauria; order Squamata; family Crotaphytidae; genus Gambelia; species Gambelia wislizenii. The sequence goes on along the minus strand of JAUMIR010000003.1, from coordinate 310,178,256 downwards.
TATAGGGTTTTTCCCCTGACTTCTTAAAAAAAAATCCCAGCTGTGTCAGTAGTGTCTAGGAAAACTAACAGATCCTCCTTAGAAAGAGAGTTCCATGATTCTGGCTCTATCTCGGGATTCTGGCTCTATCTCATGCAGAGGAGACAAAATGGGAGAAGTTCTCCCACAATTGGAATGGCAACTTACACAGGAACAGGAGTTTCTTCAGATAGGGTGGAATCAGGCAATATAGTATTTTAAATCAGACGATATAGTATTTTGAAAAGTCAAAATTAGTACTCTGAACTGGATACACCAGCCAAAATACTATATAAAAGTACATCCTGAACCACACTAAAAAGTGACACTCATAGCTCTAGAAAAAAGAAACAGGGATAATCCATTCATGGATCTTTCTCTGAACACAGAATACCCATCAGGGCAGCTAAGGCAGGTATTACTCTATGACTACCAGAGACTGAAAGGTATAAATCAAGGATATTAAGTTTCTTCCAGATTTTCCTTGGGTTTTTTTCCTGGCTGTGAGGCCATGTTCTGGAAGATTTTACTTCTGATGTTTCACCTGCGTCTGTGGCTGGCATCTTCAGAGAATGGTTGGGTAGGAGTGTATCTGGGGTTTATATGCTGTGAACCCCTGTAGGGGAGTATATATAAATTTGTGTAATTGAATGGTTAGTTTCTGGGTATAGAAATGCAAGGCTCATTAGTGTCTGTTTGACTGATGGTTGGTTAATGGGCCATTATCTGCTGGGAATCCCCATGTCCCTGGGTGGAATTCCTGTGTAAGTGCTGAGTTTTAATTCTATTGTATTTCAAAACTGGGAGCCAGATTTTGTTTACTTTTAAGGTTTCTTCTTTCCTGTTGAAGTTGGACTCCTGGACAATTTCAACAGGAAAGAAGAAACCTTAAAAGTAAACAAAATCTGGCTCCCAGTTTTGAAATACAATAGAATTAAAACTCAACACTTACAAAGGAATTCCACCCAGGGACATGGGAATTCCCAGCAGATAATGGCCTATCAAACAACCATCAGCCAAACAGACACTAACGAGCCTTGCATTTCTATACCCAGAAACTAACCATTCAATTACACAAATTTACATATACTCCCCTACAGGGGTTCACAGCATATAAACCCCAGACACAGTCCTACTCAACCATTCTCTAAAGATGCCAGCCACAGATACAGTCGAAACGTCAGAAATAAACTATTCCAGAACACGGCCTCATAGCCCGGAAAAAACCCAAGGAAAATCTATGGATGCCAGCCATGAAAGCCTTCGACTTCACATTCTTCAGGTTTGTCTGGAATTATAATCCAAGAATCCACTTCATTGCCTTGTAAGTGCTTGGCGGCTAATGGAACAACATGAGATGGTAACTCATCAGGTTATTCACTCAGGTTCATCTTACCCCAGTGATCTGTCCTCCGGCTAGCATGAGCTGGGTCTGGGGTATGGCTGCCTGAACTGAGGGCTGCTGGGAAGGCTGGGTTGGCTGTTGACTGTCCCCAGATTCTTCATTAGATTTAGACTAGGAAAGAAACGTGCACACCTTTGTAGAGATATATATTGACACAGAGATAATGTGGACTCAGCCATTTTCATATTGTATTTGAAATATCTTGCTCTACTCTTAACAAGCTTTTTGATTAATGTAAATCACTAAGATCTACCCCACCCCCAACCCGTTTCTTGTTGTTGTTATATGTAATTTTAGATAATGGAAAGAAATTTCATTTGCTACTATATATATTAAACCATTACCAATGGTGGAGAAGACAACCTTTTAAAATTATTCTCCCTACCCAAGCCACTTCTGGCCTATGATACACACAATGCTACAGGCAGAGCTGTATCACATCTGTACGGACTGTGTGCAGCTGTCCAACACTGTTATTAATAGGAAAACTTCTTGTTACTAGGAACATTGATGATTTGGACCAGAGAGATGCATTGTTCTTGTACACTTCTAGTCAATGTAAGATTTCAACCTAAATAGGGACCAGCCTCAAAAAGTGTACACATGGAACGGTGTAAAAGTGGGGTGGCCGGTGGTGGTGGGAACACAAACACTCACTTTACACATCTTGTCTCTAAGTAGCAGAAATTTGGTATTTATACAGGCAAACACATTTCATTTATTCAAAACTATTTAAAAGGAGAAATTAGTGTAGCCATGAGGGAGAAAATACAAGCGAGAAAGCACATGAAAAGAAAAAAAAACCAAGAAGAGGGGGTTTATGCTAATTAAAACTGCTTATGCAGAACATTAAAATTCTGCATAGATTTGCATATTTTCCACCACCTGTTTTGGGGACTGCAGAGCAGGCTAATTAACATAGAGGGTCTGATTAATTCTGCCAGTCATTGAGAGATAATTACAGCACAGGACTGTAAACATTCTGCACTGGAGATATAGCCTGTTTGCCAACATCTCTCTCAGGGACTGAAAGTTTACCATGGCAACCAAGGCAATTTTCAGCCTCTCTCTTTTAAAGAGGAAGGTCACTATCTCTCTTCTTTCAAAATTATCATATGTAACTAGGTGCATGTTCTAGGGGGTTTCAAGAATGCTCTATCCTAGTTCTTCAGCACTCATACAGAATGGAGCCACTTCACAATAATACTATATTCCTTTCTCCTTTTGATGCACTCTGAATGTTTTAATAACAAAAGTAACCAGTGGTTTGTAGTGCTATAGGGCATCAGGTAGCTCACAAAGCTTAAGCAGTTAGGCAGTCAGCTGTGTCTTCAGGAACAGTGAACAGCTATTTTAGATTTTAACTATGACTATTCAATAGAGATGTAAATCTTCATGCATTTCATTCTCTCATCCTAGAATGAATAATTCCAGAAGTGTTCTCCCTGTAGTGTGAGACATCACATATTGGGGAATGCTTGTAAAAAAATAAAAAAAAAAAGCAAAAATTTTTTGTGCAAAACCTATCATCATCATCATGATCATCATCATCATCACCGCTGTTGTCATTATATCCCGCTTTCCCCCAATAATGGGACTTAAGGTAGCTTGCAACTTTAAAAATATTACAGATTAAAAACTATACAAAAATATCAATAAAAGTATAAATATAAAAGTTACTTAAAAGACAATTAAACAATAGCATTTTCCTGCATAATACCTTATTTTCTGTGCAAAAATACTTGTTTTTGAACAAACCTCATATTTTTGTCTAAACAAGTTCCTCCCCCCCCCCAAAAAAAACATCCCCAAGAGCAAACAATTTGCAAGAATTGTTTATAATTTTACTATTTGGTAGTTAAGAACAGAAGGGAAACATTACAGCAATGCAGACAATTTTATATTAGCACCAGTTTTATGCAACACTGAAAGTGTCACTCAACAGTACCTGGTTCTGTATTAAAACATGAGAAGTACTTGCATAAATCAACAGTATTAATGTACTGAACAATAATTCTTAATGGCTTCTGAATTGTGCTAATGCTATTTCAAATATTTGAATACATGCAAATGTGAGAGACACAATAATGCTTACCTGTATATTTAGGGATTGGGCTGCAGCCTGTAAACTTGATCCAGGGAGCTGAACCTATAAAAATGATTATGTCAATTTTTATGGTGTAGTGGTTTGGATGTTGGACTATGACTCTGAAGCCCAATGTTTGAATCCCTGTTTGGCCATGGAAACCCACTGGGTGATTTTAGGCAAGTCACAATCTCTCAGCTCAGAGGAGGGCAAAGGCAAACCCCCTCTGAACATATCTTGCCAAGAAAACCCCATAACAGGCTCACCTCAGGGTCACTTTAAGTAGGAAATTACTTGAAGGCACACACCACCACCAACAACACAACATTTCTTCTAGTTTTCTAAATATATAAATTAATTGAGAGGTAATGAAATTTTTATAAAAGAAAGTGGTTGATTCAGACCTAATACCAAACTAAAGCTTCCACTAACCACAGTTTACACTTTGAAGCATGTTCAAAGTGTCAGAAATATAGGCAAACCATTGTTTGTGAACTCTCCTTATTTTCTTGATTACCTGAGAAATTCCAGTTGTTATTCAAAGCAGTGGCTTCTGAGAGCAAAGCAACATCCCAAACTACCGTACAACTTTCCAGTACAGCTGTCCCTTCATATTCGCTGGGGTTTGGTTCCAGGACCCCCCATGGATACCAAAATACGTGAATACGCAAGTCCCATTATATGCAATGGCATAGCAAAATGGTGTCCCTTTTATAAAATGGCAAAATCAAGGTTTGCTTTTTGGATTATTATTTTTTTAAGAATATTTTCAAGCCATGAATACTTAAATCCGTGGATACCAAATCCATGGATACGGAGGGACAACTGTACAAGTAAACAAGTGGTAGGCAATCTGATTTCATTCAGATGTTTTGGATAACTCCAATAATAACTAACTATTGGCCATGCTGACTGGGGCATATGCATATTGTTGTCCAAAATTTCAGGAGGGCATCACATTGCTTGCTCCAGTAAGCTGGGCTTTGTAGACTAGCTTCTAAATGTTGTATTAGATATTGGTTTAGTGGCTACTCAGAAACCATGGTTTGTCAGTTGTTGGTGATAATGATGGTCTGGGCACCATGGTTTGATGCTGAGTAAGAACCATTTTATTCTGTAGAAGACCTCCAAGTGGTATCCTAACCTTGTTTAAATATGGAACATTTGGGTTTTTTATTCATACAAATCATTTACCGTAGTTTAAGGAGCAATCTCTGGATATCCAGGCTAACAAGAACAGTGGCATGGAGACAGAATGTCTACTATTTTGTTTGCTTTACACAATGGAAATGCCACAGAACAACAGAATAAACACAGTCACATGCTTTTTCCACATGTAAATCTCAGATTACATGTAGCTTTTTCTAATTAAAATGGTAAGGTTGGTGGCTATGGTTCGCCCAGGATATTCAATAATTAAAACTTATATCTATTGACAACAAAAGCTGTTTTTTAAATAGAAAGATTATTTTCTATGCAGCTGGTTTCCCAATACCTGGGGAAAGTAGTTACAACAGATCATCAGTCCACTATTTATAATTTACAAGATAACAAACTTTTTCAGCACCACTGATTATATACAGCCTAATTTGTGTTTGAAGAATAACCTGTGAAGTGGCCCTAACAGCTACACTTCCACAAACATTAAGGATGATTAAAAAACTGAAACAATGTAATACATTTTACTTTAAGAGTAAGTAAGCCAAAGTAGTAGCAAATCTTTAGAACACTTACTTAAGATCTAACAATTAAGATTACAACCAGAAAGGTAGCTCTAGATCTATATCCCATTATTAATTTCAACCAGAGTTGACCTACTGAACAGCGACTTAGTAAGTCAACACTTAGGAAAATTCCACTGATTTGGTGGGTTTACTCTACTTAGGACTAAAAATAGGATTCAGGCCATGATAGTTTTAAAACAACATAAAACATAAAATTCTTTCATACTTTTATATACCCACTTATAAAGAATTTGGAAATAGCAGATCCTTATTTAAAACCAGGTAATAGATTATAGCCATGTAAAGTATGACAAGATAACGTCTTTTATGAAAAGATGTTCCAGAACAGATATGACATATAATGCACACAAGCTGCAGAATAGTGCAGGGAATTCAACAAACAAGTATATTCCACAAACAAGCACTAGCCTTACTATACAAGGAAATGTTCTGTTGCCTCTTCAAAATTTTTTGACATTTCTGGGTTGGATCCTACAAGATTACAAACATGCCATCTGTTACCAAGCAGACAATTTGTCTCCAAAAAGCACCCATCTCCAGTGCCAACATCCAGTTTAATCTTCCTGCCCAGTAGTATACTGAGATAGCAGCCATATTAATTATAGAAAGGCTTCCAAGACAGCATCATGCACAGCTGTCTTAGAGACTTGGCTAAGTTAATAAACTGCCATTTTTGGCTATTTCAGCTCTTTTTCTTTCTTTCTTTCTTTCTTTTTTTTGGTGGGGTAGCATGAGCTTATGAACAAAATCTCTTAGGTATAGCTTGCAAAGGCATGAAAGCCCATTTAACCAAGGCCTGAGCAAAATGTGCTCCAAAGCAGAAACTTTCTGATAAGAGAGTTTAAACAGTGCCTTGTAGAATTAATCAGGAGGGGAAAAAATACTGTACATGCATGGCACAATAAGGTGGCTCTAGTTCTTGTTACTATTAAGAACTGCAAATTTAAGCAAAGCAGATACAACAATAGTTGTTTTTGTTGTGTGCCTTCAAATAATTTCTGATATGGAAATCTATCACTGGGTTTTCTTGGCAAGGTTTATTCCAAGAAGGTTGCCACTGCCTTTCTCTGTGGGTTAGAAGTGTGATTTGCCCAAGGTCACCCAATGCTTTTTCATGGCTGAGTGGGAATTTGAACCTTGGTGTCCCAAAGTCCTACTCCAACACTCAAATCACTATAGAGTGCTGGCTCTCTAGAAGCCACTTCAAAGGTTTGATTCAATATCAAAGCACAGAATTGTTAGATTTGCAAAGAAAACAAATCTTTTGTCAATCCATAGATTTTCCTTGGCTTTTTTCCGGGCAGTGAGGCTGTGTTCTAGAAGAGTTTATTTCTGACTTTTCGCCTGCATCTGTGGCTGGCATCTTCAGAGAATGGTTGGGTAGGAGTCCGTGTGGGGTTTATATACTGTGAACCCCTGTTGGAAAGGATATGTAAATTTGTGTATTTGAATGGTTAGTTTCTGGGTGGAGATAAGAAAGGAGGATTCGTGTCTGTTTGGCTAATGGTCCATTGTCTGCTGGAAATTCCCCAGTCCCTGGGTGGAGTTTATTTGCATGTGTTGAGTTTTGATTTCAGGACTGGCAGCCAGATTTTGTTTACTTTTAGGGTTTCTTCTTTCCTGTTGAAGTTGTCCAGGTGTTTGTGGATTTCAATATCTTCTCTGTGCATTCTGACATGATAGTTGTTGGCCTGGTCCAGAACATGTTATAAACCAACCTGGACACAGAATGTTATTTAAACACACCGAAATTCTGGACCAGGCCAACAACTATCATGTCAGAATGCACAGTACATAAACCCCACACTTACTCCTACCCAACCATTCTCTGAAGATGCCAGACACAGATGCAGGCAAAACATCAGAAATAAACTCTTCCAGAACACGGCCTCACAGCCCAGAAAAAAACCAAGGAAAATCTATGGATGCCAGCCATGAAAGCCTTCGACTTCACATTTTGTCAATCCATTTTCCAGTCAGATGAAACTGACAACAATTTGAAGAAAATTTAGGCTGCTGTCTCTGCAAACTCAAGGTTCAGCTGAAATGAATCCTCTATGTTTATTGATTCACCTGTTGTGGTACTACAGAAGGCTAGTGAAATGCTACTTCAGGAAGTGGGCCACTTGTGCTCCTTCAGATGTTGGTGGACTGTAATGTATTATTTGTATTATTTGTGCCAGCTAAGGAAGTTGCAGTCCAACATCTAGATGATCATAAGTAGCCCAACCCTTTCTTAAATTGTTTCAACACCTATCAACGTACAAGGCTTAGGGTCAGACGGATACTGTGAACAGTTAGCCTGAAGTTGTTCAATACAGAGGGAGTAGGAAGGAGCGTTAAACTGTTAGACTATCTTTATGGGTGAAAACAACAAGTTGTTTCAGTGTCCCATATATTCTCTTTCAACATCACCTTTCACCACATTGCTTAGTGCCATCTTCTCTCTCTATCCACATACATACATCCAATATTCCCTCCCACTCAAGTATTGCTGAGCATTATAGCTCCCAAAATATGAAAGGCAGCTAGCTGAAAGATAAAAATTAGCTAACACACATTGGAAACTGTTTAATGCAGTGTAGATGTGTAAACAGCTATTGCTTAAAACAATTTGTAAGCCGCTCTGATAGCCTTGAGGCTGAAGAGCGGGGTATAACTAACTAACTAACTAAAAAAATAATAATAATAAAGGCCATGCAAATATATATTTGGTCTACTAAAATATTTTTAATCTGTCACATGTCTTCAGAAACCTTTAAGGCTACTAACAGCAGTATCAATAAAAACTGTGATGAAACATTCACTGTATGTAACATCAACAAAGCTAATGTAGTAGTGTTTTTTCATCAGCAACTCTGATAAGACAGACCCAAATCTTTAGATTCAAAGAATTCAAGAACCTCTATAGCACAATTTGTACTATTTATTTCAGCCTTTCTCAATCTTTTTACTCTGGAGAAACCCTTGAAATAATTTTCAGGTCTCAAGGAACCCTTGCATAAAATTATTACATACACAGCTCAAAATAAATAAATAAAATAGCCACAGTCACTTGCAAAACCCCAACAACCTTTCACAAGGCCCTGGGGTTCCAGTGAACCCTGGTTAAGAAATCATGATTTATTTGTTTTGTTTGTAACTAGACTTTCTGAAAAATGGGACTCAGTGTGGCTAATAAAGTAAACATAACAGATTTAAAATATAAGCCAATCTTTAAAAAGCAATGAAAAACAAATCTATAAGAAAAAAAGTACATCTGCTCAGATTAAAATCCCTCAGATTAAAAGAGCCACCTTAATTGCCCGAGGCCTGCATGAATAAAAAGAACTTTGCTTGTCAAAGGAAGGCAAAGCAGAGGCCATTTAAGTTAACATTATATAGCGCTGTTGCATCGGGAGGCATGGAGACGCACTACCCACAATGCTGCAGCCTTATTTGAGAACTCATGCTGAACAAGTCTTGAAGAGAAACGACAACACAGAAAGAATCATAACCCAGAAACATCAGCCAAGGAGACCTTCTGCTGTGCTTTCTGCAACCGGACTTGTTTATCTCGGATTGGCCTTTTCAGTCATCAGCGCGCTTGCAGAAAGCATGGGATGAGTCCTTCCTGAATCTTTGTTTCTGAAGAAAAGCCAGAGATATAGTGCTGTATAGCCCAAGAAAGCCTTCCTTTTTGTCCTCTTTGTGGGCAGTAGAATCAAGAAAAAGGTTGCACCCACAGATCTCAGAACTCAGGCAGGCTTGTATGGGAGAATACAATCCTCTGGTAGGTTTTTGACCCAAGTAATGTAAGTTATAACCAGCACTTTGAACTCTGCCCAATAACAGAATGATAGCCAGTGAAGTTCTTGTAAAAATGGTGACCCTGGTCAACACTTTCAGAGCATCCTAAGAATAGAAAGGGATGTCACAGGTCATCTAGTTCCAACCCAATCTGTGCAAGAATCTACAGCTAAAGCATGTGAATGGTGGCCATCCAAACTCTATTTAGAGCAGCTGAGGTTTCTGAAGACTTTTAAAGGTCAACCATATAGAGGGTATTCCAACAACCCAAACATGACCTCACTAAGGTATGAATCACCACAACAGTACTGGCCACTCCTGAAACCTATACATCCAGATTCAGGGCTGAATCTAGGAGTACACTGAAACTGCGATCACAAGACTTCAAGGGCAGTGTGATTGCCTTCAGGAGAGCCTGAAGTCTTCTTCCCTAATCTGCCCTTTGAGCAACCAAAAGGACCATTATGTGGTCTAGATTGGAACATTGGACTTACTGTGAAGGTTCCTCTTCAGCAGTAGTGGGGAAGTAATCCTTGACTCTGGGTTTGTTCTTCCCAAACTGCTTGACTGGCAGGGCCAATTAATCAATTAAATAATACCACCCACCACCACCAGGAGAAGAGCAGCTCAACCCCCCCAATGATAGAAAAGAGAACTTCAGCCAAATAAATAAATAAATAAATAAATATCAAACAATAAAACAAAACTTAACAACTGAAGTGGGGGAGGATTCCCTCCCCACTACTGCTGAAAAGGAACCTTCACGGTAAGTCCAATGTTCCATTTTCCAGCAGAGTAAGGAGAGATTCCTTGACTCTGGGACCTACAGAAGCAGTCTCCAGAAAAGATGGGAAGACCAAATAGTGTTTTACCACCTGCTGAAGAACCCTCCATCTGAAGGACGCCTCAGCAGAGGCAAACTGATCAATCCTGTAGTGTCTCAGAAAAGAAGACTCCGAAGCCCAAGTGGTTGCACAGCAGATGTCCAAAAGGGACGCTGATGTGGAAGCTGAAGTGGCCACACTCCTGGTAGAATAAGCCAAAATCCCTTCAGGTACAGGTAAAGCTCTATGCGTGTATGACAACAGAATACACAGACGAAGCCATCAAGAAAGAGTAGAAGAGGAAGCCTTATGTCCCTTGGAAGCCTCCGAGAAGGACACAAACTGTCTGACTTTCGGAAATCCTTAGTCTGTTCCAAATAAAACTTCAGTTCATGGCACACATCTAAACTATGCCACGGAGAAGTTGGCTGAGGACAAAACGATGGCAAGAGCAACTCCTGTGTCCAACAGAACAAAGAGATCACCTTGGGAACAAAGGAGAGATCCAATTTAAGAGTTACAGAGTTCTTGTGGAATATGCAAAGTTCTTTCCTAACTGATAAAGCCCCTAATTCTGAGACCCTCCAAGCTGAAGTAATGGCAATCAAGAAAAGAGCCTTAAAAGTAAGGCATTTTAAATCAACTGACCTCAAAGATTCAAACAAGGCCGAACAAGTGCCCTCAAGACAATATTGAGGTCCCACGAGGGGAACCGATGCAACACTGGAGGCTTCAACTGAGAAACCCCTTTAAGAAAACTTCACACATATGGATGGGATGACAAAGCGCCCTTAACCGTACTTTTAAGCATGGATCCCAATGCAGACATGTGTCTCCTCAACATATTGCTGACCAAACCTTTGTTGAGACGCACTTGCAAGAAACCTAACACTGAAACTACCAAGGCCCTCTGTGGTCAAACCCTTTTATTCTGACACCATCGACAGAATGCCCGCCAAGTGGACTCATACAACCTAATCGTAGAAGAATGCTGTGCAGCCAGAATAGTCTGCACAACCTCCTCCCTATATCCCTTTACTAACAGTCTCCCTTGCTCAACCTCCAGGCAAGTAGTTGTAACCAGACAGGGTCTGGAGGCAACACTCCATTTTGACGAAGAAGATCCGTCCAGTGAGGAAGAACCCAAGCCTCGCCCACCTGCAGATTGACTATGTCGGGGAACGATGGTCTGCAGGGCCACCTTGGAGCTACAAGAATTACCTCCGCCCTTTCCAACCTGATCTTGTGAAATAACCTGGAAAGGAGTACCAAGAAGGAAAAGTGTAGCACAACACCCTCGGTCAAGTTATTGCAAGAACATCGTAAGCCAATGCAGCCAGTGTCCAAAACCTGGACACAAACCGAGGAAGCTTGTGATTCTCCTGAGATGCGAACAGGTCCAGCCAAGGCTGGCCGAACGGTTGCACTATCATGTGAAACACAAGGAAGTTCAAACCCCACTTGCCCTGATCCAGTCTGTCTGCTCAGCAAATCGGCCTGAGTGTTCAGGGAACCCTGCACATACTCTGCCTGTATCAATAACAGGTGTAACTCCACCCCCTCAAGAAAGAAGCCGCATCGTCTCCAACAAGAGCAACTGGGACCGGGTCCCTCCATCTGTTTATGTGGACCTTCACTGAGATGTTGTCTGTCTGGACCAGGACATGATGACCCTGTACCAGACAATGAAATTGAAGGACAGCCCACCAAACCGCTCACAACTCCAATCAATTGATACTGTGAGTGGTCCTGTCCAAGGACCACAAGCCCTGGGCCAACTGATACCCGCAATGAGCTCCACACCCCTTAAACTGGCATCTGTGGTAACCAAGATCCTCCTGGGAACCTGAATGGGCAACCCCTCCGTAACAACCCCATCAGCCACCTAGAAAGAGGCTGCCTCACTCTTGGGGAAACCTTCAGGCGAACCCTGGATTTCACAGCAATCTGATCCTGAAAGAGGAGAAGGAACCACTGTAACACCCAAAGGTGAAAGCTGGCCCAGGGTACCGAATCAGTGCAGGCCACGATAAGACCCAACAGTCTGGCCAACCTCAACAGAGGAGAGAACTTCTGAGCTAAGATCTGGCAAACCAGTTCGTGGAGTTTCCTCCTCCTGTCCTCTGGGAGAAAAAGTCTGTAAAGTTAAGTATTTATTAGGGCTCCCAGGTGCACCGGTTCCAACTGGCTCTTTTCCATGTTGATCATGAAGCCGATAACAAATGGTGGATTGGATATGTTGACAAGCTATCTGAGGGGAGGGAGCTCTGATCAAAAGATCATCCAGATAGGGATGGACCTGAACCCCCCTCTGACAAAGGTGAGCCACAAAAACTACAAGAATCTTTGTGAATATGCAAGATGATGCCGAAAGACCAAAGGGGAGGGCCCTGTATTGATAATGATTCTCCTGGAAGGCAAACCGAAGGAAACACTGATGGACTGGATGAACAGGAGTATGGAGATAGGTTTTCTGCAAACCCAGAGAAGCTATGAAGTCCCCCTCCCGAATGCATTCTAGGATAGACTGCAGTGTTTCCATGCAGAACTTCTTCTTTGCTACCCAAAGGTTGACTCCCCTGAAATTGAGAATAGCCCTACAACTGTCGTTCCTTTTGTGGACTAGAAAGAGATGAGAGTAAAACTTCTGGAACCTCTGTTCTGTTGGTACAGACTCCACTGCTTGTATCTGGAGTAAGTGTGTGATAGCTTCCAGAAGAAGCTGATGCTGCTGGATTGCGTGGGAAGTACACAACTGATGGAACAAAGGTGAGGGTCTTCTGATGAACCCCCGAGATACTGTTCTGAGCACCCAGATGTCAGAGGAGACAGTCCTCCACTGATGGACAAATAGAAGTAGTCGTGCTCCCACTGGACAGGTCGTCCAGTCAAAGGGGATGATTAGGCTTGGACCCCTGGCTTGTTATTCTTGTGAAAACCTGTAGACTGGGTTTCCACAGCTGCCTAGAAGTGCCCCAAGTGGGATGAAAAGGAAGGATGTCCCGCTGTTTATACTGGGGTCTGAAACTGCGTAATTGCTGGGAACCAGGATGGAAGCCCTTTTTGTCCTCCTCCTTAGGTAAGGAAGGAAGAGCTTTCTTTTTATCCCTGGTCTCCATCAAGACTTCCTCCAAGGAGTCACCAAACAATTCGGAACCCCTTGACGGGACAGACAAATTAGCTTTCAATTTAATGTCCATGTTTCCAACTCTTCAGCCACAAGTGACACCTGGCAGCAACCTTGTCCATAAGAGACCTGGAAGAGAACTGCATTGAATCCAGGCTGGCATCTGCCATAAAAGATGCTGCTTTAGTGATCTTATTGAGACCCTGGTGAGGGAGGACATCCAATAAATCCTTGGACCACCTAATGGTGGCCCTGGCAAAGAGAGAATTAACTGCTGAAGTCGTAATGGCCAGAGCAGAAGCCTCATGAACTCATTTTTAAAAATTATCTACAGTACATTTTTGTTTTCAATATTCTTTAAATTGTCATTGCCACCCTGAGGAAACAGTGATCCTGAAATCAATCCGGACACAGGAGCATCAATGGGAGGTCCCGCACATGGCCCGACAGGACCAGCTGGATGCCCTGCTCCAAGCCCTCATCAGAGGAAAACTCGGAGCTATGAACACTGGCCTCTTCTAGGCCAGCCACCTGTCTGAAAAAGCTGAGCAGAGCTTCGCTGGAGCCAAAAGCTCTGACCAATCGTCAGCAAGGAAGGGCAGAACTGGGGAGGCTGGGCCGCTCTTCTCTTGGTGGTGGTGGGTATATTATTTAATTGGTTAATTGGCCCTACCTGTCAAGCAGCTTGGGAGGAGCCAACCCAGAGTCAAAGAGTCCCTCCCCACTCTGCTGGAAAATAAACTTCAGTTTGTTCACTTTCAGTTCATTACTGAAATCAGACACTGACTTGGAACAAGAACAGTTTCCTTGGAAACAGATGAAAAGAAGAGAGATTGCTGTCATCAGCCTATCCACAGGACCAAACTTTAAAACAGCAAACTCTTCACAGTGACTTTTGTGTATGTTAAATAGAATGGGAGGCAAGACAAAACTTGATGAACCCCACAGGTTAACAGCTGTGGTTTTGAACAGAGGTTCCCAGCACCATTTTCTGAACTATTGTCTCTAGGAAAGAAAGGCACTATAAAGCAGTGCCTTCCTTCAGACAACTCTAAGGTTATGATGGATGGGGCAACAGGATATTTCACAGTTGTTGTTGTTCTGTGCTTTCAAGTTGTTTTCGACTTATGGCGACCCTAAGGTGAACCTATTGCAGGGTTTTCTTGGCAACATTTGTGTAGAGTGGGGTTGCCTTTGCCTTCCTCTGAGGCTGAGAGAGTGTGACTTGCCCAAGGCCACCCAGTGAGTTTCCATGGCTGTGTGGGGATTCCAACCATGGTCTCCAGAGTCATAGTCCAATGCTCAAACCATCACACCATGCTGGCAATCTGATGTTTCCCACTATCTCTGTAAAAACAGGAAACAGATTCAAGACAAAGGCGACACAGAGCATAACTTTTGCAGCCATCTGTTTCAAATACAGCTTCTAGGTTGGCTGAAAGTGATAACATTTTGTTATCTGCTTCTCAGGACTTTGAGTCTGAGTCTGAGAAACAGGTGAAAACCTAACCTGCCTTTGCCCTTTGATATATCAATAGCTGCTATGCTAGACAGGAGAGTGGTGAACAGCTGGGGAAAGGAATGGAAGGCTTCCATCTCAACCTTAATAATAGACACTCTGTAAATATCTAAGAATGGAAATATATCAGTTTTAGACCCTTCAGAACATTTTTTAAAATTAGAGACTAGTTAATGAGTCTGTGTATGAACAAACTTTTGCAAGATTTAAAGGTAAAAGCTATGGTAAATTGAAGTTGCTTTCATGTTTTATTGACTATTTTTTCATTTTCTTTTTTAAACCACATTGGTATTTCAGCAAAGAGTCATACAAATCTTCTTGATGTATGCAATCAATCACTTTATGGTGTCATCTGTTCAACAGAGAAAACATTTATGCAGATACATATGTGTGCATAAATGTAGCTCTCTTCATATGCCCATACGAGGCACTGCACAAAATGAACCTACTCACAGGGTCATAACTCACCCTCCTTATGTTTACGGACAGAAGACTCTTGCTGTTCTTTTCATAGCTTTGACAGCTTCTATTTCTTCCCCACACTGAGCTATGTAGGATTATAAAAATGATTATCTCAAGAGTTTGGTACATTTTATTTTGCTACTGGAACAAGACATCAAAGTTACACTACTCCATCTGTTCATGGACTTTCCTTCCTATTAGGCAGAGAAAGTTTACTTCCATGACTCTTTCTTAGATTCAGATTAATAGGAAACACACATGTACCTGATGAAGGTGTCCAAGGAAGGCCTGGGCTGTAGAGATTGCTCCTGCGGCAGGCACAGTCTGTTTCTGAAAGTCCAGGCCATTTGTCTGTGTGCCTGGAAAAACAAGAATAGTTACAGCCATTAAAATACCCTCAAAAGCTACTTTTGAAAAATCTACAGATTCTTAATTTTGTTGCTGATTCACTGAAATACTAGTGTATCCAGAGGAGGGCAACCCAAATGGTGAAAGGTCTGGAAGCCATGCCCTATGAGGAGTTGCTTAGGAGCTGGGTATGTTTAGCCTGGGGAAGAGAAGGTTAAGAGGTGACATGATAACCATGTTTAAATATTTGAAGGTATGCCATATTGAGGATGGAGCAAGCTTGCTGTTTTGGAGTGTGGTGGAAGTTTTTAATCAGAGGCTGGATGGCCATCTGTTGGGTGTGTTTTGACTGTGTGTTCCTGCATGGCAGGGGGTTGGACTGGATGGCCCTTGTGGTCTCTTCCAACTCTATGATACTAACATTTCAGGCCCTACAAACTTAAAGAAGCACCTGTTTACTTTGGATTGTATGTGATTAACTGAGAGTATCCTCTGAACACTATCCATACTTAATATAATAAATTTAACAATATTAACAATATCAAAACCATCATACTTAATATCCCAGGTAGTCAGAAATTCTGAGAAATTTGTTCTGCCCTTCTCTTAAACCAAGGTGCAATTAAAAACTAAATGTATCTTTGGGTTTGGCTTAGGCTATAAAATGAAACAAATGTTGTGTAACAGTCAAAGTAGCAAGAGTAAAACGTAAGGATGCGTTCGGCATTATTTGTTCTTATATCTGCTATCCCCTATGATGTGGTGTATGTGAAATCGGTTTTAGAGGGTCCCTGGTGGGATGCCCCAGAAATTAACCCAAATAAAGCTGGGCAATTTTACTAATATAACAATAAATCTTAGCCTCTCCCCAACAATTTAGCATAAAAGCACAGTTACACAAATACGTATCAACACAACATAATGTAATGAAAAGTGTGGAAACTGAAAACAATCTGAAACTAAAACCACCATCACGGTTAAAAAAAAAAAAAGAGTTCTTTTAAAAACACAGCATAAGTCTAGTCTAGTTTCAGCAGCATGGCTGATGTGCAAGCTTGCCCAGGAGGACTACCCTAGAATTTTCTCTCTCTCTCTCTCTCTCTCTGTATGTGTGTGTGTGTGTGTGTGTGTGTAACCACTCAAAAGTCCCTGGCTTTCAAGGCCATCCCAAGAACAGGTTCAGCTGCTGAAGAAGTAGGTGGTTATTGGAAAAAGCATTTTGTCACCAAGGTACCGAGCCACATACTGTAGGTCACACCTGGCACACAGCATTCATAACAGAAACTAGAGGATGGGGGTGAGAAGATGTAGTGTTGAGAATACAATGCAATAATCAAGGCACATGTTTAAAAGAGAAAGGGGTTAAGAACATTTTTTTAAAGAGCTAATTTTAGAAGTAACAGAAAGATGGTTTATCTTAATTACAAATCTGTGGGGAAAGGACTACAAACAGCACCATCAAGGTTAAGAAAAAAGAGGGAAAGGGGCTAGGAAAAGGGGCGGCGCAAACTAAAAATTAGAGCTTACAAATGTTTTTTTTTTTTTTTTTAAGAAACTAGACTAAAAGAACTGGAAAGTAGCTATTACAACTCCCTGAAAATTCTAGTACTACTGATTCTAATGTCAAGCTGGCTGGCTCATTCAAAATGTGATAGGGAAATAAAATAACAGTGATACTGCTTTTCTGATGACACAGAAGGAATATATCATAGAAGGAGATAAAGAGCATTGAATGCTGTCACCTTAGAAATGATAAGAATAAGCACAAATGCAAATTGACAAGTCTGATGAAAACATGAAGGCCTCAGTAAACCTTAAAAGATGACAAAAGAAGAGACAATTTAGGCATATCTGAATGTTTAATTTAAACTGCTCTAACATTCTTTACTGGATATATTCTTATAATGTATAATGACAGAGTTTGTTTTGCCAAGAATTTGTCTCAATAAATAGGCAAGTTTCAAAAGCTGCTTAATAACTTTAAGATTGAAAAAGGGTAGATAAAAACTAAACTCTGAAACTTTAGAACATCTTTCTGGAAAAGAGAGCTAGGAGCAGCATTTCCTGTGATATTATTATATACAAGTGTTCTACCTTGGCTTCACATCGGGAGGCGTGGAGATGCACTATCCACAATGCTGCAGCTTTATTTGAGAACTCACACCAAACAAGTCTTGAAGAAAAACGACAACGCAGAAAGAATCACAACCCAGAAACATCACCCAAGGAGACCCTCTGCTGTGCTTTCTGCAACCGGACTTGTTTATCTCGGATTGGCCTTTTTAGTCATCAGCACACTTGCAGAAAGCGTGGGATAAGTCCTTCCTGAATCTTCGTTTGCGAAGAAAAGCCAGAGAGAGAGAGAGACAAGGTGAAAAGATACTGAATACTTGAATGGACCTGGACTGTTTGGACAGAAATGTTGAAGTTTAGAGGTCAAACTGTTGCTTATCTGAATGAGCCTGCTTCCTCCTCTGGCATGCTCCAGAATGAAGACATTGATAGCTGCTACTTCCTGGTTTGCCATTATATCTGACAATGATAAATTTAGTTAGTTAAGAAAAAGCTGTGATTTCTGATCTTAGTTTGTTCTGAAAAGTTTAATATAACCATAGTTTATCATATGAATATAACAACATACTGAAGTTAGGTTAAACCATGAAATGAATGCTTCCATCCATTGGGAAGCATCCATGTAACAGACTCATTCATGCAGCTCAACTCTTAACTGATTTACAACTATGTACCAATTGGGCCAGTGGCAAATTCTATTATTTCTTATGCCTTCAGAGGGAATCATTAAGAACAACTTTTGTTTCCAAATCTAACCACGACTTTGGTATTAACTTATCAGATGCTACCATGGGATAGTGCATTCCCCACAAACTGTTAAATCTATTGGCAAATTTGAATAATGTATCTTGAAACAAATCCCATACTATTTCCAAAACATGAGTTAGGTTATGCCTTAACAAACTAAAAAAGTATGCAAAATATCTCCCAAGTTTTTTTTAATTGAATTGTACAGTATATATATAATGGCTGCCAGACCCCCGCAAATGCGAAAAAAACCATGAATAACAACCGCCCCTCTCCTGGGCCTTTGCTTCCTCAACAAAGGGAGCGAAGGTCCAGCAGAGGGGCGAATTAACAGACTTTGCCTTACCTCCCCGCACTTCCCAGGGTCTTTGCACCCTTTGCGAAGGGAAGCGAAGAACCAGGAGAGGGGAGGTGGGTGGGGCAAACCTGCTCAAATAGCCCCTCTGCTGGGGTTTCGCTTCCCTTCCCAAGGGAGCTAAGGCCCAGCAGAGGGGCGATTTAAGAGGCTTTGCCTCACCCCCTGCGCTTGCCTGGGTCTTCGTTCCCTTTGCAAAGGGAAGCGAAGACCCAGGAGAGGGGTGGCGGGTGAGGCAAACCCACTCAAATCACCCCTCTGCTGGGCTTTCGCTTCCCCCTCAAAGAGAGCAAAGGCCCAGCAGAAGGGCGATTTAAGAGGCTTTGCCTCACTCCCCGCACTTGCCTGGGTCTTCATTCCCTCTGCGAAGGGAAGCGAAGACCCAGGAGAGGGGCGGCGGGTGAGGGAAAACCGTGAATAATCAAAACCACGAATGTGAAGGGACAACTGTATTACAGTGAGGCATTGGTATCTGCTGAGGTTTGGTTCCAAGACCCCCTGTGGATACCAAAATCTGTGGATGTTTAGGTCCCAATATATATATATATATATATATATATATATATATACACACACACACACACACACACACACACAATGGTATAGTAAAATGGCGTCCCTGATTTGAAGTTAGAGATTTTTGGTAATCATTACTATTTTCTTCTTTGTTTATTTTAAATCCAGCATATTTCCCAAATTCTTGTAATATTTCTGATAGAGGTACAATACTTTGCAGAGGAATTTCTAATGTTATAACCAAATCACTGGTAAAAGCACAAATTTTATATATTTGTTTTTTCAATTTTGCACCTTGAACTCTGCTATCTTTTCAGATATTTCTGTTCAAAATTTCCAATATAAGAATGAAGAGTAAAGGAGATAACAGAGAGCCTTGTTGGGTTCCCTTACTTATTTTAATTGTTTTTGGGTTTGGTTTTTTTTTGTTTTGTTTTTTTTGTCGTTCACTAAGTCTTGAGCTCTTTGATTATTATATATCGTGTGAATCCAATAAACAAATTTATCTCCAAATTGCATATCTTTCTAGATTTCAATCATAAACTTTCAATATAAGTTGTCAAAAGTTTTTCAGCATCTAATAGAATCAGAGCAAAGGTTCTTTCATTATGTTTCTCAAAATAGTTTATTAGATTAATTATACATCTAATATTATCTTTTAAATGTCTTTTTGGGAGAAACCCCATTTGATCTTCTGTTATCCAGTTATTTAAAAAGTTTTTCAGTCTTTTAGCTAAGATCTGGGCAAAAATTTTATAGTCCACATTTAAAAGAGATATTGGTCTATAATTCTGGGGTAATGTAATGTCTTTACCTTCCTTTGGAATCAGTATCATATCTGCAGCTTCCCATGTTTCTGGTTTATTTTCTATGAAAATATTGTTCATCACTTCACACAGTGGATCTAATAGTTCTCTTGTAAATTCTTGTAGTATAGAAGCATAAAGCCATCTGGCCCTGGTGTCTTTCCTGGTTTACTTAATGTTATTGCTTCAATAATTTCATTCTTAGTTATTGGTTTATTTAATTCTTGTCTTTGTTCTTCTGTTAAATAGGTAAATTTTGATCTTTAATATATTTGTGCATGTTTTCTTCTTTTTCTTATCTTTTATTTTGTTCTTCAAATAATGATGTATAATATTCTTGAAACATATTTAATATTTTCTTTTGTTCAATTATTGTTTCATGGCCTTTCTAAATCCCCGTTATTGTATTTCTTTCTCTTTGTTTTCTCAGTTTGTAGGAAAGCCATTTACCAATTTTGTTCACATATTCAAAATGCCTTTGTTTAGCATAAATTGGGAATACAATCTAATGAAGGCTGTCCAGTGCCCAAAGGGTGGTGCAGCCCCCCTGTTACTGCTATGACTCTCATTTTAAATCAAAGTATCATGGCAGCAGTTGCACAACTTTCCAGGCAGGGTTCTTAGGGTTTTTGCAAGCCATGTTAATAAACACTAAGCAGAAAAGAGAAAGGAGGGTGAATTACAAGTAACATTGTCAATCCAACTCTATAAGCATTACATGATGCTCCTAGGATTTGTAACAGCAAGTAGGGATAACACCATGGTTTCTCATATGAAATTCTCTTTCATCTTTTTTTACCACTTCTCATTAACCCAGTCTGTATAAACCAAGGATGCATGACTACTGCCTCTTAAAATAGTAATGGTGGTAGAGAAAAAGAACATGACCCCAAATTCTTCTCTCTGGTAAGTAATCTCAATGGTGGTGATGCTTCCAGGCACCAGAGATGCTGCTGATCTGTAACTATATTTTTTTCTCATAGTCATCCATGCAGTCAGCCCTACAGGAACTGTTCCTGAGCAGAGGCAGCATTCTGGAAACTTCTCAAATTCAGAAGAGCCTGCAGCCCCTGAAACTAACCAGTGGAACCTGATGCCCCTATTAAGACCAAGACCAAGGCCCTCCCCTCAGCTACTCTTAATCCAACACAACTATAAGTCAAATGCTAAACCTGCAGTGAAGAGGGAGGTACAGGTTGTGACTGCACAGACTCAAAAACCTATAGTTCCTGATAAACCCTTTCACCAGGGTTTACCATGAAAACAACCAGTTCACCTCTTCATGGTCTCTGTACAGTCATGTACAGGAGAGTATACACGCTGATCACTTGAATTAGAAACCAGCACATTACTCTAACGGTCTATGACCAACGTCATAGCCATGAGATTATCCTCTCATACTGCCTGAATATAGCACAAAGTTGTGAAGGCACATGGAGTCACTAATGTACAACCAAAACACAACCAGTCCCTTAAAGTGCTATTGCAAAGTGTGAGCATGAGGTTCCAGAGAGTGTGGAGCAGTCGAGTGGTAACAAAGCAGTATAATAAGAGCCAACGGGTTAATAAGAGACAACCAACAACAACTAGAGAGATGCATCTATCCAAGCAAATTATCAATATGCATATATGATGGCCAGATATGTAAGAGACCATGTAAGAGCCTATAGTCCCTGACAACTAAAGCCAAAGTTATCTACAGCAACACTACATAATGACGGTATAACTTACTGCAATTCGTAAGACTGCTTGTACTGAACAGATAACTATCAGCTGAATTTCTAAGAACTTCTTCAGAGTAAGATGCCCAGAATAATTACAAAATGGCATAGGGATTGCAGCTGCCGAAATGTATTTAGAACCACTATGCAACACCTTACTGAGCAAAACTGATTCCATGCCCAAATGAAGCTGGTGTAATGATAATACAAAGGCCTATGCTTTCTATTAATTGGTGTTAATATGATACTGGCATTGATAGTCTTAAACATCTGGTGGGTACCAAACTGGGGGAAGACTGATATTGTGTGTACCTCTTACAAGCAACAAGTAGATCCAGTATGTAGAGAACTGAGAGTAGGGTGCCAAGAAAAGAGGTATAACCTTCGCAATGTACACACAATCTCCTGAGATGTTGAGGAATGGGAAATATTAAATCAATGCTTCTTTAATAACATGAAGCTAAGCTAGTAGAAATCAAAGCATTCTTTGAGCTGACATAGAAGGCATACAACATCATGCTTGGATAGATGAGGAGAGAAAGAAAGAAAGAAAGAAAGAAAGAAAGAAAGAAAGAAAGAAAGAAAGAACCAAAAATCAGAACCAATGCAGGACAAAACTATGTCAGCACTGAGGGACACAGAATAGGGTAGGAAAATTAATGCCGAGCTACACTAGAAGTGGCAGGCATCCAGAAATTATGTGGGGTCCAAGGTTTTGAAGTGAATGTGAGTGATTGGTATCAGATGCTGATTAGATTCCACAACTATGAGTAGTGAGGAAAAATGCTAGGCACTCCACACTCAAATAGAAAAATAAACTGAAATACAAGAAATGATAAGTACGGAGTCTCCAGCTGAGTGCCAACACTTGTCAGCACAGAAAAACATTAAATATTACTACCAAAGGGTCTCCTTCTTTGGAGGTTTTTAAGCAGAGGCTGGATGGCTATCTGTCGGGAATGATTTGATTGTGTATTCCTGAATGGCAGGGGGTTGGTCTAGCTGGCCCTTGTGGTCTCTTCCAACTCTATGATTCTATGATACCAAAGAGTTACTACCAAAGAGTGCTGTGTACTAAAGTAAGGTTAGAACTGTCAGCACTGAGAAATAATAAGTACTGTATTCAGCATTGAGAAACAGTAAGTGCTAAGGATAGAGCTAGAAATATTTCTGCTATTCAAACTGAGGACCAACCCAAGGTTTTTTGATGTTTTGAAACCCTCCCACTGGGAAACTGTCAGTATCAACTATCCTGAAGGTCTATAGATGCAAATCAATTCCCCTCCCAAAGGAATAGTACGATGGAGTGTAGCATCACCATCTTGAACTTTCATGGTTTTATGTAACAGTTGACACCACAAAGGTTTAAGACTGGGCACAAGCCACCGTCCCTCTTTGGAACCATGAGGTACTGGGAGAAGTAACTATCTCTTCTGCAACAAAGAAGCAGTATCCTATAGAACAATGCTTTTCCACAGCATTCTTCTGTAGCAAAGCAGTAATCTCTTCTAGCAGGGCTCTGGATGGAGGGGTACAATGAAACATGCCAACGGATGGAAAACGTAAGAATTCTAAGGCATAGCTTAGACCAGTGTTTCTCAACCAGGGTTCCCTAGGAATCCTACGGTTCCCCCAGAGATCACCAGGGGTTTCATGAGAAAATAGTAATAAATTAATAAATCACGGAGAAGTGGTGAGCTGAAACAGCTTATTTCTCCCCTCCAAAACAGAGAAACCCAGGGAGGAATGAGTATGTGTGAATGAGTTTTCACACCAATGCATCCAAAGGGCCTCTTATGGGTGGGAGGGGGAAGGAAGTTAAGTGCCAAATACCTTGCTCTCCCTCCCAGCTTTACTCTCCCTTAAATGTGCTAATCAAGGGAGAGGAGGGAGGAATCAGTGTGTGTGTGGAAATGAGTTCTCACACTAAATGAGCACGCCTCCTACAAGCAGTCAGTTTGCCACGGACCTTTACTGGTTGCAGAACTGAAGCCAGAAGAGGACGCTGGTTTTCATAAAACTGATTTAAAGGTACAAATGCAAACTGAGTTTTTTAAAATTCAGAACAATGGAAAGAGAATTGCAATACTGTACATCACTTACCTAGGTGGGAGAAACTGACCAAGTAATCCTGTGGCCTACCCAGCTACCAGCTGTGGATGGGAGAACTCTGATAAAAGTGACTTAGGGCTTTTGCTTTTGGAACCAGATTTGGAGAGGGCAGGGCCATTACAGTAAAGAATTCATTAGAGAAAACCTCTCCATTGACGCCCCCTTGTCGTGGGAGAGAGGCTTGTGTACCCTAATGATGTTTTGAGCTATGCTGGTGGTGGCATATTAGCCACCGGTAGGATCTTCCATGCCAGGCAGGTCAAAACCGAAGGGTCTGACAAAGAGCGTCAAAGGGCAGGATGGGCTCTCTAGCCTTGTGGCAACTGTCCTTGGAGAAGGAAAACTCTAATCCCAAACCTGGGCAGATGGTGCTCGTCCAACCCTGTAAGGTCAACCATCTAAGAGAAGGAAACTCTAATCAAACCTACGACCCGAGGACCTCGCTGCTACCGTCCATGCTTGCAAGGCCAGCAGATGAAACTTTGGTTTAAAAGGTGAGGCCAGTTCTGTGCACGCTGCACGTCACCAGAAAAATCCATTGCATAAGCTCTAAGGACAAATCCCATTCCAAAAAAGCCCTGTAGCAATAGGCGAGGGATGAAACGGCAGGTGTAAAGATGCACTGGAAGCCGCAGCCCCAACCCTGCATGCAGGCGGTTCAGGACTTTGGTTGCTTGAGGCTGACCCGGGAGATGACAGTCTTGTTCAGCAGCATCCGGAATGACCAAGTAGCCTTTTTTAAGGAGAGCACTGCTTGCTCCATATGGAGAGGGTCCTAGAAAAGGTGGCCTAACGAAAGCTCATCCCCAACTACCTGGTTGGCTAGCCGCAGCCAACGGACATCTTCTGATGCGGTCAAACCAAGGCAAAGAAACAAAGGCACACACCGGCCTCCAAAGGTGTAAATAAACTGACGCTTGCATGCTGGAACATCAGAACCATGCGAGACTCTGCAGATAGTGGATGGCCTGAGCATCATTCTGCTCTAATAGCCCATGAACTATCACGACTTAATATTGACATCACTGCTCTTAATGAAGTTCGTCTCCATGAGGAAGGAAGCCTTAAAGAACATGACGCTGGCTACACACTTTACAGGTCTGGCAAACCCAAAACATCTTTCAGGAGCAGGCTTCATGATTAAAAACTCCATTGCCTCCAAACTCAAAACCTTGCCAACAGGACACTCTGATCGCATTATTTCCTTACGCCTCCCACATGTTGTTCTCTTTAGTATATATGCCCCAACTATGCAAGCCGACCCTGTAGAGAAAGGCAAATTCTACACAGACCTACGCCAACTCATACAAAAAGTCCCTGTAGAAGATAAAATTATTATCCTTGGTGACTTCAATCTCAGAGTAGGAAAGAACTCCGAAGCCTGGAAAGGTGTCTCAGGCAAGCATGGTGTTGGAAATTGCAATGATGACAGACGCCTCTTGCTAGAGTTCTGTGCAGAACAACAGCTGACCATTACAAACATTATCTTTCAGCAGAAAGATAGCTTGAAGACAACCTGGATGCATCCCCGATCCAAACATTGGCACCTCATTGACTATGTTCTAGTCCGCCAGAGAAACATTCACGATGTCCGTCATACTCGAGTGATGCCCAGTGCAGAATGCCAGACAGATCATCGCCTCGTAAGATGTAAACTAAACCTTCATCTTAAGTTGAAACCTAAGAGGGGTGGCATCCTAAAGAAGAGACTCCAAAGCCAACAATCTTCAACAAGCTACCATGAGAGACAAATTCCAGGCAAACCTGCAAACAAAACTTGAAGACCCTTCTATAGATTCTTCTCCTACAGCGCTCTGGCAACATATCAAAAACAGTATCCTCCAGTCTGCGGAAGAATCCCTCGGGTTCTCCCACAAGAAAAATCAAGACTGGTTTGATGAAAACAACCAAGAGATCCAGGAGCTGTTGGCAAAGAAGAGAACTGCTCACCAGGCATACCTCGCCCAGCCAACTTGCCACGTAAGAAAAGCAGCTTTCCGTCTCACATGTAGCAAACTACAACAAAAACTCTAAGACATGCAGAACAAGTGGTGGATCAATATAGCAGAAAAGACACAACACTGTGCAGATCTGAGTGATTCTAGAGGATTTTATGAGGCTCTTAAGGCAGTGTTTGGACCTACTTATCAGGTCCAAAGCTCCTTATACAGTACAGATGGTCAAACATTAATTACTGATAAAGCCTCCATCCTGAATCGATGGGCTGAACACTTTCAAAGTCTCTTTAATGCCATCCGAGTAGTCCAAGGCTCAGCTATCCAACATATTATACAAAAACCGATGAAAAATGAATTGGACATAGCTCCCACTCTGGAAGAGACCCTTAAGGCCATACAGCAGATGAAAAACGGCAAGGCAGCTGGGATTGATGGAATCCCACCTGAAGTTTGGAATCACTAAATTCCACGAACTCCTTGTGAATTGCTGGGAAAAGGGGGAACTGCCATCAGATCTCCGAGATGCAGTCATCATCAACCTGTACAAGAAAAAAGGAGCAAAATCCTATTGCTCAAACTATCGTTGGCAAATCTGTGCTTAAGTCCGTTCAGCAGTTCACCTACCTGGGAAGCATCATCTCCTCAGATGCCAAGACTGACAAAGAGATCGATCACAGATTAGCAAAGGCACATAGTGCATTTGGAAGACTTTACAAAAAAGTCTGGAGTAATAAACACCTGAGGCGAAACACAAAAATCAGTGTGCATAGAGCCATTGTACTGTCTATTCTCCTTTATGGATCGGAAACATGGGTCACCTATAACCAACACTCACGACTCCTCGAATGCTTCCATCAGCGCTGTTTATGCACAATCCTAAATATACACTGGACTGACTATGTGACGAATGTTGCTGTCCTTGAGGAAGCAGGGATCACAAGCATTGAGGTCATTATATTGAGAACACAGCTGTGCTGGGCAGGGCACATTTCTAGGATGGAGGAACATCGCCTCCCAAAAATAGTACTCTATGGTGAACTCGCCACGGGTCAGCGTAAGAGGTGTGCTCCAAAAAAAGCAATACAAGGACTCCCTGAAACAACATCTCAGGCTCGGCCAAATTGATCACCAACAATGGTCCGCCCTGGCCTCAAATCAGGAGGCATGGAGACACACTATCCACAATGCTGCAGCCTTATTTGAGAATTCACGCCGAACAAGTCTTGAAGAGAAATGACAACGCAGAAAGAATCACAACCCGGAAACATCACCC
The DNA here is from genome assembly GCA_030847615.1 of Gambelia wislizenii. Taxonomy (NCBI): domain Eukaryota; kingdom Metazoa; phylum Chordata; class Lepidosauria; order Squamata; family Crotaphytidae; genus Gambelia; species Gambelia wislizenii. Next base: position 310,151,372 of record JAUMIR010000003.1, on the reverse strand, counting down.
AAGGAAACCTGCTGTGCTTTCTGCAACCGGACTTGTCTATCTCGGATTGGCCTTTTTAGTCATCAGTGCACTTGCAGAAAATGCGGGATGAGTCCTTCCTGAATCTTCGTTCACGAAGAAAAGCCGGAGAGAGAGAGAGAGAGAGAGAGAGAGAGAGAGAGGGAAAAGGTTCTTAAACGGTGGGTCTGGTAACTGAATGTGGGGGTCATGAATAGACTGACCAACTCCCATATTATTGAAAAAAGCCTTCCTATTTACCATGATGCTGCCTTGGCATGAAGCTACAGCCTCCCTCTCATCCTGAGCCTGTCTGCTTAGTTGCTGCTTTTTGCAAGCTCTGTTAGCTCAGAGCTCCGTCCTTGGGTCAGAGTCAGTGATGTAGCCATGTTTAAAGGGATGCCATACTGAGGATGGAGCCAGCTTGTTTTCTGCTGCTCCAGAGACTAGGACAAGGAGCAATGGGTTCAAACTAGAGGACATTTTTCAGGTTTTAATAATGGTTCATGATAAATATATTTGTTTTTCATTTAATTTGTTTTTATTAGAGATTAACTTTTTGGCATTTTCATAGGATATTTTGTCAGTATTTTAATGTACACTATAAATACTTCTCTGCCAGTATGCTCTTTCAGGCCTGTTACTTTCAAGTATTAAATTAGCTAACACACATTGGAAGCGGCTTAATCCAGTGTAGATGTGTAAATTGCTATTGCTTAAAACAATTTGTAAGTTGCTCTGATAGCCTTGTGGCTGAAGAGCAGGGTATAAATAACTAATATAAATAAATAAATATATAAATATGTATTGCTAGCAATGTGGACTATAATAAGCATCTATTTTTTCCCTGTAATTAAAAAAAAGGGAGGGGAGCTGTAGGTATAATTTTTACATAGGGGTTCCCTGAGACCTAAAAATTATTTCAAGGGTTCCTCCAGGGTAAAAAGGTTGCCAAAGGCTGGCTTAGACTGACAATGGTTGGAACCCTTGAATCAGTGGTGATGATCCACCATGTGGCATAGTGACTCTATAGTCTGGGAGCCCAAAGTGGTAATGGGCTTGATGTATGGAATATTGGCTGTGGTGATGTCCTGATAAAACAAATGCAAGACTTTGAGGAAGTTGAAGATTTCTTCGAGATGGACGACTGAAATCTTTCCTGCTTGTACTAGTGCCTTTACTGAGAAGAAGAGTGCTGTGAAGGTGTGTGCAGGACCTGTAATGGGGACTTGAACCTTTAGAATGAAGAAGACTGGCACCTCCATGAGGATCTGAATGGATGCTGTTGCTGGCGCTGTATACTGAAGCCCATCTTTGTTGTCAATCTGGCCTTACATAGATGGTCCACTTTTAGTGTTGGACAGGCTTTCTCTGTCGAAAAGCAGATCTTCACTCTTATGTCTGGTATCATCTGTGAGTCCAGCAGAATGTAGTCAAGCATAACAGCGAAGGGGAACTGCACCTGACATTACCTTGGCAGTACAGTTGACGAGAATGGCACTAACTGGATTTGGTGCATTGCCAACTAATGGTCTTCCTGCTGACAAAGCAGAGCTGCATTCTGGTGTTCCTCTGGGAGATGAGGGGTGAAAACCAGCATTTTATCCCCCAAAAATCTTTGATAGACAGAAATGCAGGCCTTCATGCTGGCCACCTGCACTGCCAAGGCTAAAGATGAGTAAAAGCGGCATCCAAAAAAAATCTTACCTCCTACCCTCTTTATCGGCTGACATCAAGTGTGTTTTCCTACCACTCCGTGACTCTACCACAATTGAATGTTGAGCAGGATGATTAAAGAGAAAAAACTCTCCTTCATGCTGTGTCCAATAAAGGGGCTCCAGATGCCTGGAAGCTGGTGACAAGGATACTAGTTTGAGCCAGGACTGTCTGATGAGCTCCTGCAAGGAAAGTACTAGAAAAATCATGGCTGGGGCTGAAGCTTATGAATCAGCCATTTGGAATACCAGATCAGCAACTGGGGCAAGTGGTGGTGTAACATATCCAAAAGACTTAGCCATATGGAGAATAATATCCACAAATAGTTTAATGTCCTCTGGAGGCACAGATGGAGTGGTATTTTCCATAGCACCAGAGGAGAAGAGTTAAGTGGAGAAAGAGAGGCAAGAGAGGAGGAATCTGAGTCACAAACATCCAAAGACCCAGGAGAAAGCTGTTGCTGAGGCTCAAAAGACAGCTGTAGATGTGGCTGGTGTTGTCAAGGCTAGTATTGCAGTGGTGGATGAGACTGGAACCAAAGTAGCTGGAGCAGCAATGAGGTAGGCAAACAGAGGAAAATCCTGAGAAGTAGGGCAGAGGAGACCAATGAGGTCTTGTTGGGGTCTACTTCCCTCTTTAAACTGAGACTGTTGGAAGCACCAGAACTGGAGAAGAAGGTGGTCTGGACAACATCGTAGATTTCCTAAGAGGAAGTGATAAAGGCCAGTGTCGAGGTGATGGTGGCACTGTTGGACAAGGTGATCTACACCAAGGAGAGTCTGGAGGCAGCCATGAAGGCAGAGATCTTGATGGCTCCAGTATTAGTGGTAGGGAGAGCAATGGTATGGGCTGTATCATCATCATCATCATCATCATCATCATCATCACCGTCCTGCCTTTCTCCCGATAATGGGACTCAAGGCAGCTGACAACATATTTAAAACAATACAAGTTAAAAACAATACAAACAATATATTATAAATATAAATATAAAATTAAAAAGAAATTGTAAATTAAAATATTAAACACTGAAAATTAAAATGCATAAAAAAAACCTCTATACAGACCCTCAAAAATTTTTAAAACATCACTGCACAGTCCTAGAAGCCTAGCCCTTGTCAGTTTGTAAAAATCGAGCAGCGCAAAAATGTTTTAACTGCCGCCAAAAGGAAAGCAAGGATGGGGCCATCCTGTACTCTCTGGGGAGGGAGTTCCATAGTCTGGGAGCAGCCACCGAGAAGGCCCTCTTTCCCACCAAACGAGAATGTGATGGGACAGAGAGAAGGGCTTCTCCAGATGATCTTAAGAGCTCTACTGGGCTCACGTACTCATGGTGATGGTACTGGTCCCAATACAATGGAGAGTACAAATCACAGGACCTCAGAAACTCTCTCCTGAAGTGCTCATGATGGTACTGATCAATGTATGAGATGGAAGTGTATGATGAGTCTTCTCAGTACCGATAGTCCCAATACAACAGACACAATGAAGCACAGGAACACTCATTGTTGAACTGAGACTTCTCCCATCTTGGCAATGGCCTACACTTAAGTGACTCATGAGTGACATCAGTATGGGACTCAGGCACGTTATATTCCAGGGATGGCTCCACTCTACAGATAAGGAGATGCAGGAACAGCCATTGGTACTGAGAAAACCACTGATACTGACGGTGCTTCAGGAGGAGGAGCAGCAGTTGATACTGAAGGCATCAATTCCTATGAAGGTAGAGCAGTTGGTACCGAGAAGTGGCTGAAGCTGGGGTTAGTTTAAAACAGCTTGGTCCGCAACCTGGAGCAATTTCTCCCAACAGTGGAGTTTCTTTCTGGAGGCCCAATTCTTCAGGGCTTGTGTGGTGAAACCATCACAGACTGAGCACTTCTCCACTATGTGCCCGTCCCTGAAGCAAAAGAGACACTCAGAATGCCTGCTGGAAACAGAAACCTTCCAACCACAGTTTAAAGAGGGAAGTAGACCCCAAAGTGTGTGTGTGTGTGTGTGTGTGTGTGTGTGTGTGTATATATATATATATATATAGAGAGAGAGAGAGAGAGAGAGAGAGCGAGTGGAAGAGGAATGAACTAGAGAGTCAAAAGATAAGGGGGAAATGGAGGGGGGGGGAAAGGAGCAGAACTATTCAGGCAAGAGAACACCTTAAAGGAAGCTACTCTACCGACAGATGGAGAGAAACTGAGGAGACAGTAGCCTGGTGGGCTACGACATGTACAGTAGGCAGGAGGAGAGGGGTTCCTGTCAAGGTTCTCGGCTCTAGGACATTCCAAATGGGGTCTCTGCACAGGCATGAAACCCATTTATGTGAGGCCCACAGACCATGAAGAATTCTAGGTGCTGAGGCTATGGACTATCTGAGCATGCAACATAACAGCACATGGAATACAAGCAGTTATGTAGAAACAACAGCTATCAGTGTCAGCCCCATTTCCTTCAGCTGCCACTGAATGAGACATAGTAGACATTGACATAAAAGTTGGCCACTTTCGAACCTGGCATAGCTTGATCCTTGGGCCAGATGGCATATAAATTCAAGTTGAAACTGATCTTAAAACAATTGGGAGAAATGATAGGTATTGACACATCACAGACTATTATCAATCTAACAGAACGGCAACTGTCAAAAGAAGAAACATCCATCCAGGCCAAAGGAGGCAATTTTGCAGTTACCACCACCAGAATCCCAGTTGAAGACATCATCGCCCATGTTGAATCTGCCCTCTACCGTCTCCTGGAGGAAGAGGCAGAAGAGATAAGAGGAGAAACATCTAGGATCCTGAGGAAGGCAAAACCACCACCCAGCAACATAACCATAAAAGAAAGAAAAGCCATCAAAGATCCCAATGCAGACCCCAGAAATAATTATTCTCCCAGCAGACAAAGGCAATGCCACAGTAATCAAGGAAACAGAAAAATACAGACAAAAAATAAGGGAACTCTTAGGCCCTGCAATATACAGAAAACTCAAGCAAGACCTGACCAACAAAATCACCAGAAAAACAAATGCCTTGATCAAGAACTCATCTATTCAGCCAATCATACACCAGAATCTATGCAGATCAGAGGCTCTCCCCGCCAAGACTATATGGACTTCCCAAGATCCACAAGGATTCCATTCCACTCTGACCCATAGTGAGTGCCATTGGATCCCCCACGCATGACTTGGCCAAGTTTCTGGCCACACAATTACAAACCCACATAGGACAAACCCCTCACTACATCAAAAACTCAGCTCACTTCATAGAAAAAATCAACATCGAACTGAAACCTGGAGACAGACTGATCAGCTTTGATGTTGTCTCCTTGTTCACCAAAGTTTCCATAATGGAAACCATGGTACTCATACAACAAATATTTCCTGAGGACATCACAGCCTTGTTCAAACATTGCCTCACCACAAGCTACTTCCAGTGGGATAACAAATTCTATGAACAGATAAATGAGGGTAGCCATGGGCAGCCCCTTGTTTTACATGGAACATTTTGAAAAGCAAGCCCTGGAAACAGCACCAAAAAAGCCCACAACATGGTTCCAATATGTGGATGACACTTTCACCATTTGGAACCACAGAGAAGAAGATTTATTCTCATTCCTGAACCACCCAAACAGCATCCACCCAAATATCCAAGTCACAATGGAAAAAGAGAAGGAAGGAACGCTGCCATTCTTGGATGTCCTAGTCATCCGCAAACCAAACCAACGATTAGGCCACAAGGTATACAGGAAACCCCCACACACGGACAGATACCTACACAAGAACTCCAATCATCACCCAGGACAAAAAAGAAGTACAATAAAAACATTGGTAGACCATGCAAAAGGATCTGCAAACCCCACTACCTGGAGGATGAACTGAGGCACCTAAACTGGACCCTACAGGCTAATGGTTACTCCAGATCAGACATCACAAGAGCAGCCAGACCCAGAAAAAACCACAGGAATGAAGAAGAAAAACAGCAACCCAAAGGGAAGGTAATTTTCCCATACATCAACGGAGTCACAGACAGAATAGGGAAACTGATGAGGAAACACAACCTCCAAATAATCTACAGACCACCCAAGAAAATCCAAGAAATGCTACGCTCAGCAAAGGACAAAAGAGACCCTCTCACAGCTGCAGGAGTTTACCGCATACCATGCAGCTGCGCACAAGTTTACATGGGACCACTAAATGCAGGGTGCAAACACGAATCAAGGAACATGAGAGACACTGCAGACTGGGCCAGCCAGAAAAATCAGCAGTAGCAGAACATGTAATAAACCAACCTGGACACAAAATGTTACGTATTTAAAAACACAGAAATTCTGGACCATGCCAACAACTATCATGTCAGAATGCACTGAGAAGCTATTGAAATCCACAAACACCTGGACAACTTCAGCAGGAAAGAAGAAACCTTAAAAGTAAACAAAATCTGGCTCCCAGTTTTGAAGAACAATAGAATCAAAACTCAGCACTTACAAAGGAATTCCACCCAGGGACAAGGGGATTTCCAGGAGATAATGGCCCATCAACCAACCATTCGCCAAACAGACACTAACAATTCTTGCATTTCTGTACCCACAAACTAAACATTCAATTACACAAATTTACATATCCTCCCCAACAGGGGTTCACAGCATATAAACTCCACATACACTCCAACTCAACCATTCTCTGAAGATGTCAGCCACAGATGCAGACAAAACGTCAGAAAGAAACTATTCCAGAACATGGCCTCACAGCCCGGAAAAAAACCCAAGGAAAATCGATAGGTATTGATACTGAAATCAGGAATCAAACAACAATTGCAACAGGCAGGGAGAGTATACACTTTGTATTCCACCAGAACAGCACTCTTAGAAGTGCTAACAACTTTGAACAAGACATACTTGAACACAAGGTGTGTGCTCAATTTGTGTCTTGCTTCAAAGACAAATCAGTGCCATGAAAATTTAGTGGTACAAGGGTATCAATGAAAACAGCTGCTGTTTGCCTTTAAAGCAAGGCAGGAGGGGAACAGATATCTTGCTGTAAACTGCCACACCACTGATAAGAGGCACTGCCTCTGCAGGGCAGTATGTGCCCCTGACACTCATACAAGTTGCCCACAGCTATACCAGCTCCTGGGTTATACAGATATGTTGAGTCATACTATCATAGGCCATTCAGAATTTGTCACCTATTGAAAATGTCACCTATTGAAACTAATTTGTTTCTGTTATTCATTACAGGGTTTGAAGAGTAAAATGTTGCCATTAATCACTGCATCTTGAAAAGAATTGATTACTCCTAGTGCTGCTTTTGGTACATTTATACCCCATTCCATTATTTTTTTGAGAAAAAAAGTTAGGATTGATAAGAGGATGGCAAACAACTTGCAAATTCCTGTCAAAATCCCTCTAAAATCCCCTTTAAAAGTAACATTTGTAGGTAACATGAAACTATTACCGGTACTCATTAGATCAATAATTTTGCTTTTGTGTGTTATGGCATTTTTAAAATATGACAGTGTTATAATCTTCTTACCCAAAAAGTAAGTAGTTGCAGTTTACGATGTTACTTTTTACCCACTACAGCCATATTTTACATTAGTACCAAGGTTCCTTTTCTTCCCCTTCCCTGTTTTGATGATGACATTGAGAAATGAAAGAGATGAAATCAGTGAAAAAAAATATTTTGCCATGAGGATAAGAATTTCTTAAATTCTAAAGAATTTCCTAAAAAGCTGTTTAGCAGCAATTGAAAAGTAACAGAGGAGAAAGCTGTGGGCTCTACTTCTGACCCAAGCAGGTAACAGGTTTTCCTGGAGTAGCAAGCCCAGGCTTTTATGAGCTCTTTAAGTTTCTGTAATACTATTCTGCTATGTGGGACTGCACACATTGTTAAGAACTGATTAACTGACACTGACAAATCTAGTAGCCATGTATCATATCAGATATTTCAAAAGTAGCACATGAATTATACACAGTCTGTAGTGCGAAACGGAACATTGGTACTTACCGTGAAGGTTCTTTTTCAGCAGAAGAGGGGAGGGAGTCCTTCAGACTGGGTATTGGCTCCGCCTCCAGGCTTAACAGACAGGGCGAATCTACAAATCAGAAACAGCAGACGCCCAGGTAGCAGCCCTACAAATCTCCACGATAAGACTGCGAGACACCTAGCGCTGCCGAAGTAGAAGCACTTCTAGTCGAGTGAGCCTGAATGCCCTCCGGCACCGGCTCTCCACAGGCAATGTACGCCTGCTCTATGCAATTCCTGATCCATCTAGCTATGGTGGAAGAAGAAACTTTCTGACCTCTTCCTCTACCCGCAAAAGCTACAAACAGAGCGTCAGATCTACGAAACTCCTCCGTCCTTCTCACATACAACTTCAATGCTCTACGAACGTCCAACATGTGCCACAACCGTTCCAACTCTGAACCCGGATTTGGACAGAAGGAAGGTAAAATCAACTCCTGAGCTCGGTGAAAAGCTGAATTCACCTTAGGCACAAACGAAGGGTCTAACCTCAGTGTCACGGAGTCCCTCTTAAAAATACATAACTCCTGACGAATGGATAAGGCTCCCAATTCTGAAACACGCCGAGCCGACGTGATCGCCACCAGAAAAGCCACCTTAAAAGACAAGAACCCCAGATCTATTGAAGTCAACGGCTCAAAGGGAGCCCTCGTAAGCGCCTTAAGGACCACATTCAGTCTCCACGACGGAAACCTGTGCACTACTGGCGGCCGCAACGCCGCTACTCCCTTCAGGAAACTCCTGACATGTGGATGAGACGCCAATGTCCTCCTACCATCTCCCTTCAAGATGGAACCTAGTACTGCCACATGTCTACTTAAGGTGCTAGTAGACAAGCCTTTCTTCAAACCCAACTGAAGGAAGGCCAACACTGTGCCTACCGAAGCTCTGGTAGGCCGCACCCCTTTCGTCTTACACCACCTGCAAAAAGCTCTCCAAGTGACTTCATACAGTCTTATGGTGGATGGTCTTCTGGCCGCAATCATAGTCTCAACCACACCTGGTTCATAACCCTTCTTCAGAAGCCTTTTCCGCTCAACCTCCAGGCGTGTAACTGTAACCAACTTGGGTCTGGATGAAGCATCCCGCACTGCATCAACAGGTCTGGCCATGGCGGCAGTGGCCAAGGCTCCTGAACCTGAAGCAGAACAAGGTCTGGGAACCATGGTCTTCTTGGCCAACGGGGAGCTATGAGGATTACCTCGGCCCTCTCCTGTCTGATCTTCCTCAAGACCCGACCCAACAGAACCACTGGTGGAAATGCGTAACACAATACCAGGGGCCAGACAGTCGTGAGCGCATCGTAAGCCAACGCCCCCTTTGTCCAAAACCTGGATATGAATCTCGGAAGTTTGTGATTCTCTTCCGATGCAAAGAGGTCTACCCACGGCTCTCCGAATCGAAAAACTATCATCTGAAAAATTAAGTTGTTCAACTCCCACTCGCTGTGAGCCAGAGTGTGTCTGCTCAATCAATCTGCCTGAGAGTTCAGTTTCCCTTGTAGGTATTCTGCTCTGATCGACAACAAATGGGCTTCCGCCCATTGAAACAACAGCAGAGACTCCTCCATCAGGGACGCTAAACGCGTCCCCCCCTGTCTGTTTATGTGGGCCCTTGTGGATATGTTGTCCGTCCGGATCAACACATGCTTGTCCTGTACTACTTCCCGAAACTCCAACAGGGCTAGCCTCACTGCCCTGAGTTCCAGAATGTTGATGCTGAAGCTCTGTTCGGCTTTTGACCAAAGACCCTGAGCTATCTGTTCTCCACAGTGCGCCCCCCAACCCGTCAAGGACGCATCCGTGGTCACCACTACTCTTCGTGGTTCCTGAATCTCCTTCCCCGTGTGCAGACAATCCGAAGGCCACCACTGAAGTGACGCCTTCAGCTCCGGGGGAATCCGCAAAAACTTGCACACCTTCCTTGCTATCAGGTCCTGATAGGGAAGTAAGAACCATTGTAGTCTCCTTAGGTGAACCCTGGCCCAGGGGACTGCGTCTAAACAAGCTACCATCAACCCTAGTATCCTGGCCAAGGCCATCAGAGGCATTTTCTCCTGACATAAGGCAAGCTGCACCAGATCCAGCAGCTTCTGCTTCCTCTCCTCTGTAAGAAACACCTTGTACAAATTCGTATCCAGCATGTTTCCCAAGTGCTGAATCCTCTGTACTGGGAATAGCTGGCTCTTTTCCTTGTTGATCAGAAACCCATGAGTCTCCAGACACCTGATCGTCCGATCCACGTCCCTGATCGCCCTCTCCAGCGTCGGAGCACGAATCAGGATGTCGTCCAGGTATGGGTAGAGATATACCCCCTGGGCTCTCAAATGCGCAATCAGTACCACCAAAATCTTGGTGAAGACCCTTGGAGATGACGATAGACCGAACGGTAACGCCCTGTATTGGAAGTGCTCCTCCCTGAAGGCGAACCTCAGGTAACGTCTGTGAGCCAGGTGGATCAGAATGTGCAGGTAGGCATCCTGTAGATCCAGAGACGCCAGAAAGGCCCCTTTTTGGACACCTTCCAGGATAGACTTCAGCGTTTCCATCCTGAATTTGCGCATTGCCACCCAATGGTTGACACCTCGCAGATTCAGAATCGCCCTCCAAGACTTGTTCTTCTTGGGAACCAGAAAGAATAGAGAGTAAGTTCCCCGGAACCTCTCTGACTGGGAACCCGCTCTATGGCGTTGATGTCTAACAGATTCCTGATAGCTGTCTCCATCAGCTTCTGCTTTTCCAAATCCTGTGATCGGCACGATTGCACAAACCTGGGGGGAGGTTTTGCAATTAGGTCTATGGTGTAACCTCGACTGACCGTCCGAATTGCCCAAGCATCTGAGGATGTACTTGCCCACATCGATGCAAAGGCGGCCAGCCTGCCCCCCACTGGAAGCCCGGCATAGTCAAAGAGACTGCCTAGGCTTTGGTCCCTCCTTGGACGACTGAGGCACCGCTGCTTTAGGGGAGGGTCCTGGTTTGGGCTTATTGAACTGTTTGTACGAACCCCAATTTCCTTTTTGCTGCCAAGGGCGCTTCTGGTATCCAGACTTGAAGCCCTTGAACCCCTGACCAGTAGGTCGAAAGGGCTTGCGCTCCTCCTTTCTGGGAAAGGAAGGCAGCGCCTTCTTTTTGTCTTTGGTTTCCACCAAGACCTCCTCTAAAGTCTCACCAAACAACTTGCCACCTTTGAAGGCACATACTGACAAGTTAGCCTTCGCCTTGTTATCTGCATGCCAGTTTCGCAACCACAGCTGATGCCTCGCCGCCACATTAGCACCTACCGCCCTGGATGAGAAACGTATCGCGTCCAAACTCGCATCAGCCACAAAGGCCGAGGCCTTGGCCAACTTGATAATCATTTGTCTGAATTTAATCTCATCATCAGCCACTAGCTCCAGGAGATCCTTAGTCCACCTGATGGTGGCCCTGGCAAAAATAGAGGCAGCAGAAGCTGCTCTGATGGCCAGTGCTGAAGCCTCATGAGATCTGCGTAGAAAGGACTCAATACGCTTCTCCTCAGGGGACTTGAAATTCTCGTCACCATCACGAGGGAAGAGCGAACCGGAAACAAGACCCGCCACCGGCGCATCAATGGCGGGGAGTTTAAACAATTCCATAACCTCAGAAGCAAATGCATACATAGACTTGGTTGCGATCTCGCCGACCCAGGCTGCGCCCATTCATTCATAACCACATCTCTAAACAATTCAGGAAAAGGAAGCACATTTTGAGCCCCTTTTGCCATCGCTCTTAATTCCGGCACCCCCTGGGAACCACCCTCCACCAGGGCCCCCGGTGCCTCCAAACCCAAAGCCCGGAGGGCTTTCCTGAGCAGCACTGCAAACAAGGGCGCCTCAAAAAGCCTGGGTGAAGACTGCTCCTCGCCCAGCTCCTCCTCCCCCTCCGACGAGAGCTCTCCCTCCTCCCTGTGGGAACAGCCCTCGTCCCCATCGTCCACCTCCTTCTCCCAAACTGGGGCCTGGAGGTTGCCTTCCTTGCGAGGCTTCTTGCGAAGGGGGGGCACCCATGCTGCCCATCGACGTGCTGGGTGTGGGGCTACGGCTCTGCAATCTCCCCCCTGGGGTCGCCTGTAGTCCCCTCTTCGCTATGGCCTTCCTGCCCCTCGCGTCCTCCCGAACGGGCGCTGTGGGCTTCAGTGCACCCCTTTTGGGGGAATCCATCTCCCCGCCCCCTGCCCCTTGGGAGCTGCTTGCCGCCACAGCTTTCCTCGCGATCAATGCGATCCAGGAGGCAAGCTGTGGCGGAAGCTCCTTACCAGACAGAACAAGCGGCGGGAGATCATCTGGGTCCTCGGTCGCCTCCTCCGTCCCATTGGGGCGCTTGGCCGAGTCCCCTCCATCCCCAACCGGGAGAGACCCAGCACCGTCCGCGTGGTCCGTCTCACTGTCGGAGGCCCCATCACGCTGCCGGTTGGAGGCGTCCTCCGACACCAAGCTCAACATGCGGCCCTTTAAGGGGGCACGGAGCTCCCCATCTCCCATCTGGGAGCGCTTAGCAGCCTCCTGGCTGAAGTCCTCTGCCTCCGCGCACGTGGGCGAATCTGGCGGTCGCCATGATGGATTCTTTGTTCTCCGCCAAACGGTTGGAGCAACAAAAGCTCTGACCTGCTTCTCCAACAGGCAGAACAGAACTGGGGATGAGTGGGTGGCTCCTCCTCCGAGGGGTTGTGTTGCTTGTTTCTGATTTGTAGATTTGCCCTGCCTGTTAAGCCTGGAGGCGGAGCCAATACCCAGTCTGAAGGACTGCCTCCCCTCTCTGCTGGAAAAATGCTTCAGATATCCTGCAACTGCCATCATTACCTTGGATAATCACTAGGTATCCACCTGCAACAAGAACATGCTCTCATAATACCACAATCATTCCTTATAGTATTTAGGCAATGAAAAATGAAGGACTGTGCTTTCATAAACACTAATGTAGTATTTTGCCTACAATTACAAGATGATTCCTAACATACGATACTAAGCATTTTTCACATTAGTTTATCAATGAAATCACTCCTAATTGTTATATATACAGTACAACTTCTCTTGTTCTCAAGTCGTAACTCGTATTTTGTGCATCTGTACATTACTTTGTGCATTTCCCCATACTTGGTCACTGTCATTAGCTGATAGTGGAGGAAATGCACAATGTAATGGCATTAGGGTAAGAAGCAAATTGCACTATACCTTAATCAGGGTCAGGAGTCACAACTGCCTCATGGCCTTATGCCAATTATTCTAAAAGAATTTACTCTATCCTGTCACTAGCATATGAATCCGAATAGCTCTAAACTAGATAATAAATATTTGCACAATTCAGCTATAGGATTGTCCATGTCTACATAGGCAGCATCTATTTAAAAACTATTTTTTAAAAAATTGTCACTATGACATTTTAACCTCTGGCCAGGTCTTCTTCCTGGTGTATGTACCTAGTTGTACCTCACCATTCACCATATAGTGGGACTGTGTGCTCCTGTGAGGCAAGAGGCTATGCTGCTGGTAGAAGCGCTGCTGGTAGGGTCTCTCATGTCAGGCAGCCTTTTGTTGAGGAGCCAGACTAAACATGCCAAGCAGCGAATAGGCAGTGGGTAGTGACGCTGGTGGAAGATCTCTCAGAGACAACAGCAGTGACACCATAGCTAACACTTGTTAGTACTGCATAGAAAGAGGCACAGTAAACCCCTTTTGAATGTCTTTTACCATGAAAACCCTATGATGAAGCAATCCAAAGTGAAACAAGAGATAGTACCAGAAGGTGAAAATCAAAAGTTGTATGGCACCCAGTGAGCTACTAGGATAGAGCTAATGATGCAACTGGACTCAAGCCGAAAGGACATTCAGCTGTTTATGTGCTCAGAGGCAAAAGGAAAGTCTGAAGCTGCACAACACATATTACATGAACATGGGATGTGAGACACATGAATCAGGGGAAGCTAGACATAGTAAAACAAGAAATGGAAACATATAGACATTGTGATACTTAGAGTGAGCGAGCTAAAGTGGACAGGAATGGGGCATTTTGGGTCTGATAAGTACATAGAGTTTTACTCAAGAAATGAAAATCTAAGAAGAAACAGAGTGGCATTAATAGTGAGGACAGATGTATTCATAGCAAAAGCAGTTCAAGTGCAAAATCTGACCAACTCATATCAATAAGACTTCAGGGAAAACCCATCAATATAACCATAATCCATGTCAATGCTCAAACAATAGAGGCAGAAGAAGAAATTCAAAGATTCTGTGTTGGAGTCCAGGAGGAAACTGATCATACACCAAAACAGGACTTGTTAATCAAAGGTGTTTGGGATGCAAGAGTAGGAAACCGCAGAATAAAAGTTTATAGGACAATTTGGCCTAGGATCAAGAAATGAATGACTAAATTTTGCAATGCCAACAGTCTGTTCATCGCAAAACATTCAAGCAACCACACTTGATCTTAGCCAAAAGGCTGAGAAGTTATATCCTTCAAGCAACTAAAGAGGTGACTATATAAATGGACATCACCTGGCAGTCAATGTACAAATCAAATACGACTACACAATTGAAAGCAGAAGATGGATAAGCTTAATTTTCTCTGCAAAAACAAGCCTGGGAGCAGATTGTGGCACAGATCAAGAACTCCGAATATCAAAAATTAGAGAAAAGCCAAAAAAAACCCCAAAAAACAAAAAACAAAAAAAAACCCAACCCAACAACAACAACAACCAACCACCATGTCAAAATACAACCTGAAGAACATCCCCGTAGAATTGAAAGATAATGTAAACAACAGATTTGCACTATTAAGCCTAATTGACCAGGAGCCAGAAGAACTCTGGACTGAAGTAAGGGACATTGTCAGTGAGGAATGCAAAAAGACACTATCTGCAGTTGGAAAGAAAGAAAAATTTCAATGGGTGACAGATGAAACTCTTTAAACACTTAAGGACAGACAAGAAGCAAAAGTAAAAGTTGACAAAAATAGGGACAGTACTCTGAATGCAACTTGTTCAGCAACTTATGCGCAGGGGCAAAGAGAACTACTATAATAATCAATGCAGAGAAATAGAAGATGACAACCAAAAAGGAAGAACAAGCAACCTCTTCCACAAGAGCCAAGAAATCAAAGAAAAATTTAAACCAAGAGTGAGGATCCTATATTACCAGCAGGGTAACACATTCACATGAGCAAGTACAAATAAAACAACAATGGAAACAATATAACAAAGATCTATATAAAAGATTTAAAGGGTGACAGATTCATTCAAGGAAGAAGCATTTGAAGATGAACCTACAATTTTAGAAAGTGACGTGGGAGCTGCACTGAGAGCACTTGAGAGAAATAAATCACCAGGAACAGATGGTATACTAATAGAGTTTTTTCAAGTGACAGAGACAGAATCTACTCCAGTTCTAACTGAAACCCTCAACAAATCCTGCGTGGCAGGGGGTTGGACTGCATGGCCCTCGTGGTCTCTTCCAACTCTTCAATTCTATGATTCTATGAAATATTCTAGGAAAATAAAAGAATGGCCCACAGACTGGAAATGCTGAATGTACATTCCAATCCCCAAGAAAGGGGATACTAGAGATTGCAGTAGCCACAAGCCCACTGCATTAATTCCCATGCAAGCAAAGTGATGTCCAAAATTCTACAACAAAGACTTTTACCACATATGGAATGAGAAATGCCAGATGTCCAAGTTGTGTTCAGGAAAGAAAAAGGTACTAGGGATCATATTGCAAACGTATGTTGGATGATGGAATTTTCAAAGAAATCAGCCTGTACTTTATAAATTATAGCAACGTCTCTGACTTTGTAGATCGTGAAAAAATATGGATCGCTCTGAAAGAAATGGGTATGCCACAACATTTGATTGTCCTGATATGTAACCTGTACTCAGGATAAGAGTCTACCATCAGGACAGAATACAGAGAAGCAAAATGGTTTCCAATTGGCAAGGGGATCAGGCAAGGCCACATTTTATCACCCTATCTGTTTAGCTTGTACACGGAACATATCGTATGTAAAACAAGATTAGACTCAGAAGGCAGCAGCATGAAAACTGGAGGAAGGAACATCAACAATTTAAGATATGCAGATGACACTGTACTACTAGCAGAAAATAGCAAAAACTTGGAACGATTCCTGGAGAAAGTCAAGGAAGAAAGTGCAAAGGCAAGTTTACAGCTGAATATTAAGAAAACAAAACTAATGACCACAGATAATTTACATTACTTTAAAGACAACAATGAAGATATTGAAATAGTTCAAGATTTTCCATACCTTAGCTCAGTCATTCATTAGAATGGAGACTGCAGTCAAGAAATCTAAAGAAGACTAGGACTTGGAAGAGCAGCTATAAAAGGAACTAGATAAGATCTCAATGTATAAAAAGATATAACTGACGTAAGGATTGCCTATGCCATCATACTGTATTTCTAATTTCTCTGTATGGTTGTGAAAGCTGGAAAGTGAAGAAAACTGATAGGAAGAAAGCTGACTCATTTGAAATGTGGTGCTGGAAAAGAGTTCTGTGGATACTGTGTACTGTTAAAAAGACAAATCAGTGGGACCTACAGCAAATCAGGCCTGAACTCTCCCTAGAAGCTAAGACTAAACTGAGACTGTTGTACTTTGGACATATCATGAGAAGGTATGCCTCATTAGAAAACACAATAATGCTTGCTAAGGTAGAAAGCAGCAGGAAAAGAGAAAGACTACATTACAGATGGATAGACTCAATCAAGGAAGCCTCAATCCTGAGCCTCCAAGACCTGAGCAGGGCTGTTGATGATAGGGTGACTTGGAGGCCTCTTATTCTTAGGCTCACCATAAGTTGAGGTCAACTTGACAGCAGTTAACAACAACAATGTAGTTTTACAAATAGACCCAGAGTAGTGTAGTGATTTGTGTGTTGGACTAGGACTCTAGGAAACCAGCTTTCAGATCCCCACCTGACCTTGGAAATCCACTGAGATTGGGTGAATCACACTCTCTCAACCTCAGATGGACGTAATGGCAAACCCCCTCCAAAAAAAATCAAGAAAACCCTGTAATAGGTTCACCTTAGGTCTCCGTAAATCAGAAAAGACCTTAAGGCACACAACAACAGCAGCAGTAGCAGCAACAAGAACAAACAATACCTACATGTACAAAGGAAGAAAACTTTCTTCACTCCTAACCAATTCTAAATCAGTTTGGATGCAGCTGAAGGTATCATTACATTATTCTTGAAACAATATAATAATAATAATAATAATAATAATAATAATTTATTTCTATCCTGCCCCTCTGCAACGCAATCGGGGCAGCTTACAATATAAAAACTCCATAATTACAATACCCTAGCCCACCTACCCTTTTTTATTATTTATAATTGATTATTATTATTTATTATTTTTAACATTTTATACATCTATTCTGAGTAGTGAGAAAGTTAGTTTTGCATGTTGAAGTAGTAATCTCCCCCTGTAAAAAAAGTTGTTTTTTTTTAAAAAAGTCTGAGATGACAGAAGTAGGGGGATGGCAGAGAAAGAGCACATTTGACCTGCCTTGGACCAGACAGAATATTGCTTGATTATTACTCCCATAATCCCTGATCAATGGCAATTCTGGCTGATGGGAGCATTAGAAGACCCACATGTTTAAAATTACAATTCTCTGAAATTTAAAATAATTACAAGGAGAATTATACTCAAATTGCCTCACAGGGGAAGAAAGGGAGAACAAAGAGAGAAGACAGGAAACTCAAAGAAATCAGTTCCAAACATTTTTATACCACCTTTCCAGTTAAGAGCATTCCATGAAAATTTAACCCCCTGCCATCCCTCTGTTAAAGCTGCAATCCTAATGAAAATCAAGAATTAAGTGGAGTAAGCAGGTTGTAATTAGGTTGTAAGCTTCCTTTCGTTGAAACCTGGTCCAATGTTCATTTTATTTGCATTGTGAATTTTTTAAAAAACAGGGTATTTATGAAAATGGATGAAGGACTAACACAATTGGTAATTTCAGTCAAAATAATCAAGAAGTTACTTACAAAAAGAAAGAATGTTCTCAAGGAACAGCCAACTGTAAAGCTTACTTTCTACTGTTATCATAGTGACATTACCCATCTCTTTCTCTCTCTCACTCCTTGTCATCTAATTTATATTAGTACATAAAAAGATAAACATTAAAAAATACAGAAAGTCATCTTGGTAAGGTATTGATGTCAAATGAGAAAATGGCTGTCATCAGGGGGGATGGAATTCTATATGCTCACTGGAAACGGGGGAAAGGGGAAATAGCTACAGTTTGGAAAAAATGGGAAAATTGGAAGGACTCAGAAGAACAGATGGCTGCACAAAATCAATAAAAGTAGCAGATGTATATGCAAAATCAGTGTACCACCTAAATGCATGAAAGTTAGTAGATTCTTCCTGTTAATAACTCACACTGCCAAACACCTTATCAGTTTTTGTAAGACTTATGTTTTAAAGTGCACTGGTAGCTAGGAATGACTTCCAGAAGACTCTTATATCAATTGAAAAGCAATAGTGTAGGGAGCTCACTAGTAGCCACAGAACATCATGCAACCACACTGAAAGAACTGAGGCTCAAAAGGCAAGATACAAACTGAAACTATGTATTATCTTGCCTATGAAACTGGGTGTGACTGACTACTGTACTATTTTATCAAAGAAAGGAAGAAGGAATATAAGGAAGGAAGGTGCTCTGGCACTCCATGGATGCTACAATACTAGTGGTGGGGCTAGGAGAAAAGAAATGGGGGGGGGAAGAACTTGGCCCGTACAATTACACCACACCACTGTTTCCATGGCCCTTGGCTCTATGTGTAGATGTCATATTGAACATGAACACCAACATCAAGGAAACAGGAAGCACTAAGCACACATAACTAACACCTCATCCTTCCAAAGAAGATAGCTCTTATAGCCCTGGACCAATTAAGATGGTGTGCGGGGGGTGGGGATGTTTCTTCCAAATCAATGGGGAAATCTGATTAGAACATTTTCCCACTCTTACCTGTGTCCCCATCCCCACTCTCCATTTTTACAGGTTTATTGGTTTCTGACGGAGTGTTCATTCTTGAGTCTGCAACAGAACCAAAAGAAAGGTGTTCATCAGGGCAGAGCATCCTTCTGACACTATTTTTTTACAACAGTGTATATGAGATATCATGTTTGCAATATACTATGCACCTTTATTCAACCCAAACCAATTATTGGGTGTGGAGGCACCCAAGAAATATGAAAAAGAATCTAAGAAACAGAAATCCATACACCATGAACAACACTATATAATTCAGAATCAGAGCGGAAAAGCCACCCATGAAGGTGCTTACAGACTGATTGTCTGCAGTGAAATAAAAATAATGTATTGAAATGATATACAATTGGCATTTCCTATTGAATCTTTGTCCTTGATTTAAGATCTGTTTAACTTCTGTTTCTTAACTTCTCTTCTCCCAGAGCTACCTGCCTTTTTGATGCTTCTACTGGGGCTGCTAGCTCCTCTTCTGAACACTTCCCCAGTTACCACAGCATCTAGATGCAACCACTGTGTGATTACATCACTGTGCTAAGTTGAACATGGTGGTATATGATAATGTTTAGGTGATGTCATTGTGCAATGACAATAGAAGAATACCATATAACAGCAGTACAGTGGGCCCTTGGTATCCACTGGGGGTTGGTTCCAGGACCCCCATAGATACCAAAATCCATGGATGCTCAAGTCTCACTATATACAATGGCATAGTAAAATGGTGTCCCTTATATAAAATGGCAAAATCACCGTTTGCTTTTTGGATTTTTTTTTTGGGGGGGGGATATTTTTACGCAGTGGATGGTGGAATCCGTGGATATAGAATCCATGGATATGGAGGACCTGCTGTAATACTGTTTACAAACTGGCAGAAAAGGAGGTACAACATATCTGTAAAGGATTAAAAGAGTGATATAATGATAATAAGTGGCAAAAAAATGATCCAAACCACTGAAAACAATTTTGACACAAGCCTTTTATTGTATCATGTATCCATGCTCTAGATCTTTACTGAACTAAAATTCAATTTTTTTTTGTTCACTTCAGACTCCTTTCTGCAACTGAACTGATGTTTGTTAGTATGGTACTGAAGAATGCCATTGCTACTCCCAACAGATTTATTCTCATTACAAAATACCACCCATTCTTTGTCTTCTCCAACTGTGATAAGTCTCTTGGGAGCTTTTAATTACTGCAACCCATGTAGATTCTTTAAAAAAAAAGTCATTTTATTAAAATTCTACATACCCTAAAAATTGAATATATCAGACAAAGAAAAAATACACATAGCAAACTATATTACATGAAAGAAAAACAAACATAAATATAAACTACACTACAACAATATGTACGACTTCCACCTACCTTTTCTGCAGTTATATAATTCCTAACCTTCTACCTCCTGCTTTTTAGCCATAAATGTTACACTTCATCTATAAATTTGACTATTAATAATCAAAATCAGTAATCATTTTATCATCTTCATTCTTTCTCAAAAAGTCAACTAAGGGTTTCCAATCTTTCAAAAAAGTTACCAATAATTATTCTCTAATCAAAATAGACAATTTACCCATCTCTGCTAACTCACTAGTTTTTAACTATTCTTCTTTAGTAGATAATACATTACTCTTCTATTTCTGAGTACAGTATTTAGACACATGTAAGTTCCTCTTGAATAACATGTAAAATAAGGCAGACAAAATGCTTAACATTCTTCCTCCCTGGTACCATCGTAATGAATTTCTATGAGGTTTAATTTTTGCTGGAAAAGTTGCCTGAGATTGGCAGCATCAAAAATATGCCTGCAAAAAGCTTTGCCTTCCATGCTTTTGCCTGTCCTTTAAACACCTGTTCACATCCACAGGTCCCATGAGGTGGAAGATAGTGAAGAGAATAAGGAAAGTAGGCTAGTTGCAAAAGCAGAACTGTACAGGCAATACTTCTTCACACTGTGATATGAATCCCACTGAAAGCAATGTAATGCTTTCAAAGGGAACATTTTTATGTTTACATGGACAGTTACTATACTTAAGTGCATTTTTTCTTATTGTGGATTTTTACTAGGGTGATGTTTTTTCAGATGTGGCCCATTAGTTAATATACCGTAAGTATTAAAGGGCTGGCAAATCTCACAACATACTCTACTAGTAATTTTAATATTCTATCAGGCTTCTCTAAAAGGCTACTGAGGGAAATTAGAAAAAAAATAAACATTGAGTTATAGAAAAAGTACAGGAAATGTTGTTTCTGTACTTTTGATGGGGAGAACGGACACCCTCAGAAATATGGCTAAGTCAGGCAGACCCCAATGTACAAATGCAACGAAAGAGATAAATACACATATTGCCCTAGATAGGCAACATATCCCAGAAAACCATAATTAATATACAGTGTGAAGTCAGGGTGAAGGGTAAAAGGAAAAATTAAGGTGGAGAAGAAAAGCAAACAGAGAGGAACTAAAGCAAATCTTTGGAAACCTGACTAAATTACTTTCAATATAGCTGAGACATTTCTCTCTCATCCCCTCACCCGCATATATACTACAGACATAATCTGGTCAGAAAAATATGCTAAGATTTTTCCAGTTCTGCTCATAGATAACAACAAGGAGTCTTGGAACTCACTTCTACCTGGAACTCTCTTTTGAAGGCACTTTCTAATTTCACATAAGTCAGTTTTTTCCCTGCTAAAACCTATTGTTCTTTACAAACAGAATATTTAAAAAATAAAATAAGAATGCATGAGTATATTCTTTGTAATCAAGCTAGAAAAAGAGTTATTTCTGAAAATCATTTCTACCACTTCAGCTTTTGAACTTTTAGGAGAAACTACTTCAGCAACTACTGCTCCACCGACAATGCAGAAGCTGTTCTTGTTGCATCATGCATGCAGTTATCTGCATAGTTATATCATCAGGTGACCCAATGTATACAATTCACCAAAATGGCAAGGTATTGCTCATTTTGTGAGCTATAAAAAATCATATTATTGATGATTACACATCTGAAGATGTATATATGGTTTTTCCAATATGCATATATGCATGTCATCCACTCTTACTGAAAATACTTACATAATAAATAGTAAGGCTGAGACCTAATCAGTATTACAGCACACCAAGTATGTTCTATTTTCAGATGTTTATCTGGCATACTGTGAATTATGCTTTCTTTCATAGCTTCTAAGGATTAGTACATTTGTTCCTAATGATAGTATTCTATGCCTAATCTAAAAGAAAAACAAACAAACTGGCTTTACAGGCCTACACCAAAGCCTTTACTATTTAGTAAACGTTGGATGTGTTACGTATATGCGGAAGCTGAAACAAACAGTAAAACTATGCCTATCAATGGCTTCACCTTCAGAAGCAATATTAATATGATGCATCCTCTACTATCACAAGGAACAACTGGGAATCAGTGCTTCAAACCAAAAAGACAAAGTTAGTTATTTACATTACCTAATCCTTGTTAGAGTACCTTATGCAATATGACAGACTAACATAGTGGTATTTACAACTACAAGACCTAATTGTTGCCATTATCAACTGCTACTAGCCACAATACACAAATGGAACCTCCATGTACAGACACAGTATACCTCTGAATACAGTGTAGTGGGGAGAGGTTATTAGCCTCACGAGCTGTTTGTGAACACCCAAGAGTATCTGACTAACCACTATCAGGAATAAAATCCAAAAATAATTGGAATTTGATCACATCCAGCAAGATAACTTCTATAATCTAGACCTCACTTAAAATACTTGTGAATGCTTTCTACTGACACAGACAAAATATGTCTTTAAAATTGTAAGTGGTAACTACCAGGCATATAATTTGGATAATAGATGTTAAAATAAATTCTCTCTTTCACGTAAGATGTGGTTGTCCCTCCCACCCTTTCTCCCTCCTTCCTTCTTTCACAAGCAATGTAATTTGCAATGACGACACTAAAACACTGTCATACCCTCAAGTACACATACTGAAATAAAGCAAAGACCGAAAACACCAGGTGCAATACTGTTCACATTCTGATGAGCTTCTAGGTTCATTCTTGTGTTTTAAACAGATCTCCAGGGACAGCCACCCACAGAATCATCAGCATTTCAAAATATATATGAATTGGCAAGGGGAACATGGATCTGTTATAGCTGATAAACCTATAAATCAAAGTAGTGTACCTAATAATGTAAGATGAAGATGTGTCATTAATTAATTAGATGCATTAAAATTGCTAAAACACAATAAGATTATTTTGTACACCATTGTAAAATAACTACTGCAAACACCCTATTGAAAAGTTCATCCAAATATGCTAAACATGTCAGAAAAAGCACTTTTGAAAGAGGCTGATTTGCATCAGCTTCATTTAAAGGTAACTATAAATCCTTTCATTATCAGCTGTAAAATTTAAAAAATTTAAAAATGAAGTAAAAGGCTATAGCTTGAAAAATAAGTCAAATAAAAAAAAACACACACACAAGTTGTTCTTAATGGTCCAACAAGATTAAAAACACTAGTAGCCATAGAAAGCGTTACTTGAACTGTTATCAAATACAGTGACGGCTAGCAGTGCTTTTTTGCCATTAGATACTGAAAAGTGTGGCTTTGTATCAGCTACATCCCCATATAAATATACAAGATATAGTATTCTAGAAGAACTGGTCAAGCTATGGTAGATGGGTTTTCCCCCTAACTACCCTTCCCCAGTGTAATTCATATAAAAGCACACAGGAAAGCAAATTTGCACCAGTCAAACGCTTTTATGATTAAATCCTACACGCTTCCACATTAAACATCATTGAAGATGAAGAGCATCTCCATTCCTTTTAAAGCTTTACATCAAGATACTCCTGAACACACAAAAAATGGAGGAGGCACTTGCTACTGAATCAATCCCAGATAGCCCTCAGCCTTTCAGATACATCCCTCAGTCCTGCATATGTGATAAAGACTCTATGCATAGTCAATCTTAACAACTACTATTTCCATATTAAATGCTTGCAAGAGTCAGTTGAACTGGTACCCACCTAGAACGTAGTCGCTGCAGTCCAGCATTGCTGTGCAATCCGCTGCAGATTGAGATAGTCCAAGGAAAGGGGTGGGGAGGCTTCCTAAAATGAAAACCTACACTACTACTCTTAACAGAACAAGAAAAGGAGGGATGGGGATTGGAGAAAAATATAACTTCAGTTACACCATAGCAATCTTTAACAGAACAGAGAAACTTCAGTTGCTCTGTGGAGTTTTAGTCTCTCCTACTAGCTGTGTCTGACATTGTCAAGGCGACTGAAGCATGAAAAGTTCCCCTTTTTTTTAATAAAATAGAAACAAAGATTGCAGCTGGCAGTTTCCATAATGAAGCTTAATCAGTATGCGCCTGATTAGGGCCTTATGCAAATCTCCCCTCGTTAGCACAGCAGCCAGCACTTTGAAGTCCATGAACAATTCATTTGCAGAGTACACTGAAAGCGCTCCCTGCATAATTTAAATCATGATATAAATATTTATCAGCTCATTTGCATATTAATTGGCAGTGCATGAAGGGAAAAATTATCTCCCAAGTGCCAGCATAATAATTAGGGAACAAAATGAAATTTCTTCCAATGGCTTTGCTTCTCAGACCTAACTTGAGCACCGTACCATGGGGAAGTAGGGAGGGGAAAGTGGCAAGACAAAATTCTGTTAAAATGCCACTGAAATGACACATACAAATTAGAAACAACTCTACAGACTTAAGCACCTTTAATCTTATTCCTGCTGGCAACAATGACTTTAGTAATAAAAGAGATTTGGAAAAGCTTTCGACACAATCCAAATAATCCCAAGAAAACAATTAGCAAGGTAGAAGCTGAACACAGACCTGTCTAACTACTATGTGCACATTTAGGTGAGATTTTCCAAATGTGTTATGTGACAATTTAAACATTCCACCAAGAGAGAAATAGAATGAGAATTTCATCCAGAAAGAAGTAATACAACTTTAGGTAGCCTAAAGCAGGCAGTTCACATTAGTTGCTTTGCAGTGCATTTCAGCACTGGTAAACATAGCGAATACTATTTGGTCATTCTTGTTCCCCTTAGTGTTTCAAAGAAAGATGTTGTTACCTAGAAGTGTCAACATTTCTTTTGTATGCATCTGCACACATGCAAAAAGTATTTATTTTAAAATAAATTCATGGGTTCTGCAGTCCTTGGTCTGGATTACAGTCCTTGGATTACAACTGCAGTCCTTGGTCTACCAGGGCTCTTTAGAAGCTCTTACGCAATGACTGTATAATAGAGTAATATGAGACCAAGTTAAAAAAACACCCTGAAGATCACATGAGGACTTCTCTTACACAAAAGGGGTTTATAAAAGGATAAAATGCACACCCCTATAAATAGACATTTGCTGAACAATTTTAAAATATTACCCCAAACAACCACCTACAATGTGATGCTAAACTATACCCTACATTATGTGAATACATTTGTGCTTATGCAACAGGACTTCCCCTTGATCTCCTCACTTGAACTCTCCATCTGCACCAGAAAGTCCTCCTACCCACTCTTTTAACTGGACTTATCCAACTCCACAATCAATCTACCCTTCAGAAATCAATAGAGTTGGTTGCTGTTAGACTGACAACCTAGTGATGTGAAGGAAAGTTACATTTTCCAAACAAATTAATTTAGGCTTCCTCGAATCGAGAATTTTTACATTTTTAATGTTTGTTATACTTGCAACTTAGCTTTTCATCTAAAATTTAAGTTGCTTCTGCCACTTGCTAAATCCATTTTAACTAAAAGTCTGAAATCAAAGAACTGTTTTGTAATTCTAATGAATGGGAATCATGCATGCATGTTCACATGCACACAGAGAGAGAGAGAGTTCATACTACCTCTTTCAACAGTTGTTAACTCAGAATACTGGAAGGCTAGCAAATGCCAAGATTAGCATAATTCCATAACTTATAGGATATACAACAGCCTTGTCAAAATCTAGCCTCAAAATCTTCCTTGACTCCCTAACTCACCATCCCTAGGCCTAAAACTTACCTTATTTTGTTAGCAGTGCTACATTCAGTTTTATCAATTAAAAGATGGAGGGGGTCACCTTTCAAATTGATTTCAAGGTTTTCAATTTAAAAAAGCACTCACCCACCACTACAATTTTTTAACACAACTACTTACAGAGGCCATAGAATGTACCTGCTTAGGGATTTGATCATGGACAAATGCACAAACATACCCTATCAGCACATATTATCAACCATACTGTGTTTCCCTATAAATATTTTATAAAAGTAAGTACAGTATATGAAGATGCCTGAAGTATCCCTTCTCTAACTCTCATCTCTCCTTAAATATCCCTTCTGTAACTTTCACATTTCCGTAAACTGATTTTTGGCAGAAATCCACTTCACAGCTAACCACCTTCCCACAGATATCTTCCCCCAATTGTCAGTAATTATTTCCCCCCCCCCCTGTAAACTCTGGATCTTCTCAATCAAAAATCCTTATTCAAAAGGTACAGAATTTACCACCTCTGGAAATAATTACTAATTTAGCATAATATCTGAAACAAGTGGGGACATGGGTAATCAGATACTTGAGTTTTTCCTGTTCAAAATAGATGTATCTAGCAATTATATTACAGGTAAAATGTCTATCACAAAACAGTGGGAAACCATGGATCTCTACAGCTGATGAAGCATAGCTGAAACTTATGGTTACTTTGTTCTAGTTCTCAGCCACAATGCTGGAGCCATTAATTTATTTATTTCCCATACGAACTACAAGAGTAACTGTACAGTGCTTTACAAAGCTTTGCTGTATAAACAATAAGCAATGCCAACAATCATAGGCTATTGTTTTTACTGCATTTTAAAAAACCACCAACTTCCTCAAAGGATTATCTGTTGTATGCTTCATTTCCTACTTGCTTCCTTCCACATCTTCATTTACTGTCTTTATTTTGTTTTAGGCAGGCTCTTCAGCAATAAGGGCAATGTTGGGGAAGAGTGCTGTGAAGTGCATACACACACACTTACAAATGCTTTAACCTTGTCCTGACCATGTCCATGGTTCTGTGCAAGATCACTGCGGTGAAAGGAAAGCTGCTTTGGGGGTGCTGAGGGAGAAGGAAGCTAAAGCCCCGCCACACACTCTGAATCCTGATTGCTGCTGCTGTGCTGCTGTTTATATTGCCTCTAGTGATGCTGGCTGCTTTGGGGTCATTTGGGGGGAAAGGATGCCTTAGTAGAATAGAAGCAGAGACCTAATCAGTGGCAGCAATGGAAAGATGAAAGCCAGAGGGGGAAAGGAGGAGGGTGTCATTTGTTTTTCTGAAGCCTTTTGGGAAAATTGAAAATTGGGGGAGAAAGGATTTTGAAATATTTTCCTTTAGAATATTGGGTAAAACATTTTAAAAGAAGGTTCTGTTATATTTACTCCCCAAAAATTATTTCTAAAAACAATGAAACAGAAAGACTTGTATGTGAGACAGTGAACAATATCTGATCAATGCAACTCCTGATCTTTGTATCCTTTTTAAAGTTATCTTTAAGAGAATAAATGCTTTATGTTTGCTTGACACTATAGAAGACAAGAAGAAACAAAGTAATTTTCACCATTTTACTAAAGTTGATGGTTTCCTTGGTTTCTATTGTTTTTTGCCTGCACCTACTTGAAATGAAAGAGGTTCCTTACAGTTCAGGACCTTGTAGCTCCATTAACAACAACACTTTTAAAAGGGAATTCACTTTGTAACTATTGTATGACTGAATTGTACTTTTACTATATCAAACATCATTTTATGCCAAACAAAATTGTATAATTGTATCATTATTATGTATATAATGCATGTTATGTTCTTGAAGTAACAAAGTAATTTGCAATCTGTGATGTGGGGCAGGGGGGTTAATACCACCCCCCATTTTTATTTATCCAGAACCCCCCCTCCCCAAAAATGGTTTCGTCTCCAAGACTTCAAAACTTCTGGAAATGTTTACATCTATAGGCAGCAGCTGCAGAGTAGGTAGAGAGGACTGCACAGCATACCTCTCAGGCCATATGTGGTGGCCCTTGGATCTGTAATCCTGTTTTCAGCCCTACCTGGCACTCATGTTGAAAGTCTTAAGCTACTTAGGTAAAGATTTTAACCATCCAAGGATGAGATATCTTCATCTTCCTATTACAATACATGACACCACCTCCTTTTCTGCCTCAGTTGTTACAACAACTTTGTTCCACTCTCAAATCTCACTGCCAGCCAGGACCTCAACACACATCCTTCAGTGGGGACAAGACTCAAAAACATTTATCACCTGGCATAACAACAAAGGTTGGGTCCTCCTCAGGTGAGTGTTTTAATACATTCTGTGCTTAACAGTATTTTACTTTTTTAAATATATATTTTCTCTTCACCCTTCATACAGGTTGCATTTTAGTTTATTCTGAATCTTATTAATACAGAATGAAATATTAATCCAAACAAAAAGTATTATTATTTGTTGTTGTCATGTGCCTTCAAGTCATTTCTGACTTATGGAGATCCTAAGGCAAACATATCAACTTTGCCAGAATTTGTTCAGAGGGAGCATGGCCCTTGCCTTCCTCTGAGGCTGAGAGAGTGTGACTTGCCCAAGGTCACCCACTAGGTTTCCATGACTGAGAGGGGATTTGAACCCTCGTCTCCCAATGTCCTAGTCCAACACTAAATGTCCCTACCTGCCCCAAAACATTAGGGACTCTTGGTGTATACATAGTACAAATGAGAGCAAAAAATCCTCTCCCAGAAGACACTCTGGTTTTCAGACAAGGCATTTAAAGCTTTCTAGATATGCTGTCTATCACTTTATTGATACCCTCCTCTCTTTCCCAAGACTGGGATTCAAGGCAACTTACAAGATAAAAAGAAATATAAATCAACCCTATGCAAATAAAACACAAGAAGTTAAGACTGAAATTTATCCCCCACAGATACGGGGGTCATACTGTAGCCATTGCATTGAGACATTTATCACTCTTAGGAGCATAGGAAGCTGTTGTCTTATGATCAGGCAGATGAATGGTCCACCTAGATGACTACTGCCTAGACTGAGTTGTGGCAGCAGCTCTCCAGGAGCACAATTTTCCCCCAGCTTTAGTACTGAGCTACTGTTCTGTAGCCTTCTGGCAAAATGTTGGTTTGTCTAAAGGTTCCTGACTACACAGACTATACGCACACCTTTTTTGTATGACGTGACTTTGTTGTCTATTGAAATAAACATGACTTGTGCATTAAGAAAATAAATTTTAGGATAAGCAGAGAATCCAGATCTGGTTCATATGCTCATAATGCTAGTATGGGAGGTTAACTAAGTTGCAATTCTCATTCTTGTAAATTCCCCACCCATCACAAAACAAAACAAAACACCCTTACTGGGAGCCATGTGAAGACAGTTAAACCATTGTTGGTAAAGAATGGGTCAGGATGAAGTTACTGTACATAGTGTACATATGGAACATCATAACCGTAAAAAAATTAATAGCTGTTTTTTAAAATAATTAAGTAAAATTGGGCGAACAAGAAATGAGGGA
This sequence comes from Gambelia wislizenii, assembly GCA_030847615.1. Lineage (NCBI taxonomy): Eukaryota > Metazoa > Chordata > Lepidosauria > Squamata > Crotaphytidae > Gambelia > Gambelia wislizenii. Next base: position 310,122,042 of record JAUMIR010000003.1, on the reverse strand, counting down.
AGATCTTGGCATAAGCTGTGGTATTTGTACTATCTCAGTATGCTTCCAGTCACTATCTCTAAAGTATGAGACACAAAATAGAAGTTAAAACAATAGTTTGTGAGATGCTATGCAGAGAGATTACTCAACAGTGTTTAACCCCAGAAAGTCTGTGAGGAGGAGTAAAGATAATACCAAAATCAGAAAATTGGTCACTCCTTTAAACAGAGGGTGGATTGCCATCTGTCGGGGATGCTTTGATCAAGATTTCCTGCATGGCAGGGGGGTTGGACTGGATGGCCCTCGTGGTCTCTTCCAACTCTGCAATTCTATGATTCTATGATTCTATAAACACGAGGATTATATTGATTTTCAAGCTTTCCTTTTGTTAAAGGCTCCTTTGGAACAGAAGCTTCTTGATCTTTCATCCCTGTCAGATTCAGCAGCTTCTGGGTCAAATACCAGACTTCAACCCAAAGGCTTGAGGAAAGTTTAGTACCTGGTGGTTGTGGATGTAGGGTTTGCTAGTTGTTCACTCATAGCTTGCTGGCAACAATATGACCCACCACCTTCTATCACCTAGTTAAAAGGGCATTACTGGTAAAAGCCATTGTTGACCAACACTATAAGCTAAGGGGGAAATGAGCATGTTAAGCGCTTTCAAGCTTCCTGCCCACTTATGGTGACCTCAAATTTCATAGTATTTTCTTAGGCAAAGAATGGTTTGCATTGCCTTCCTTTGAAAAACATCCTATAGTACCTGGTATTCCTTGGAGGCCTCCCATCCAAGTATTAACCAGGACTGACCCTGCTCAGTTTCCAAGATCAGACCAGGATCCCATGCCTTATTTTCCTCCAATAAAAGGGAAGAATTTTTATAGGTGATACTTGAAATTCAGCTTTAATATTAATATGAAGGGAGGGGAAACTTCAGAATCAGGAAGCTCTGGCTTTGTATCACTGAAGTAGTCACTAGGGCAAAGCAAAATCTCATTTTCTAGGCACTGCTCTGCCCTTGGGGAGAAGCAACAGGACTGAAGAAAAACAATCCCTTTCACTCCTGACAGTACAAATGGCCAGGTAAGAAGACTTACACTGCAGCTTCCCTTGTTGCCTCTAAAAATTTACAAAAGCAGAGAAGAAGTACCAGATGGGAATTATGCAAACTAGGCATGCTAATTTAGCACACCTTATTTGCATGATTAACACAGCTGTTTTGCATAATATGCAAATTCTTCTGGCTTTGGGGTAGTTGGGATGTGACAGCCATATCCTCACAGCAGCAGGGGAAAAACATTCAGATTAAAGAGTTTTGTTGATTCCTCTTGAAATAGTAGTGAAAAATAGCACTCAATTACCTGTGACCAGTTAGTCAGAAAACTAGTCTGAAATATTCTAACCAGCTGTATGTAAAACATGAAGTTTACATGCACAAGTCATTCTGGCTTCTTAATTTCATTTGTCAACCTGTTTGAAAAATGACAATTTAGACTTTGAACCCAGGTTGGCTGGTTTAAACCAAATGATTTTAAAATACACATGGTCCTTTTAAAAACTATTCATTTTTTTTATAAAAAGTCTGGCTATTACTGCTATTTTCCAGCCCTCTTAGTGGAACAATGACTGTTTGAATTTCAACATTTGAACTTTAACAGTGTATTGGCAGGTGTTCATTGTTAGACCTATATCCAATGTCAGTTGCTTCTTTTTAATCACTTTATTTTATAGTGCAAGAAATGCCATTCAGAAACATATCATTCAATTAATGTAAGTGCAACCAAAACAACTTGCTTTAAAAGAACACTTTTTAAAGATTAATTATTATTTAAACTAGTGACTGTACTGCATTTTGCTATTTAATCTTCTGATTCAGTCCTACATTAGTTTTAATGAAAAAAGTGGTTTAAAAAAAAAGTTTAAACCCCCAAACCTGTTTTTTAAAAAAAAAACACACACACACACAAAAAACTGGTTTTCCCCCAAGCCTGCTCAGAACATAATCATAACCAAACTAGCCAACACCAAAGCCTAACCGCCAAAATGGAAGTCCAATAGAATTTTGCTGAAACTGTTACCTGAATGTGAAAAGCAGAGGGTACTTGCTGCCCTCCCAATAACTACTTAAGCACTTGGGCACAAAGTAACCATTCTTCCTCTTCTGTGATTTTTCAAACAATGTAGTAAAGGAGAAGACTAAACCACTAAGGTATGGGTGGGGAAAATGCAGCCTGCATATACCACCTGTCGCAGTGCAGACCTCCAATTCTCCCTACAATGTTTGCAATTTTTAAAAAATGGCTGGAAAGCCCCCATATGCCCTTGAAACCATGGGGGCAATTCTGCCACATATTGAGACCTCTATGGCCTGTTTTAGGCCAAGGGGAAACATTATCCCCCAAACTGAAAGTGTTTCCATGTTAAGAAAACAGGCCAAAGATGAGTCAAAATGTGTTGGTTTCATCCTGGCCACTAGAGGGTACAGGAACTTTTCTAGACATTTTTTTAATTGAAAATATATATATATATATATATATATATATATAAATGAAAAGTAGGGTAATGTGGTATGTGTCCCTAAGATTAAGAGTAGCTGCCCACCCATGCACTAATATACGATACTTTGATTATGTCCCTTTATCTTTAAAAAGCATTTACCATGAGCATGTGGGGAATTTGGGGGAAATTTTCTCCCATCCTGTATGGTCCCACGCCACCTTCCATGCTGTTTCAAAGAGCTCCCAACCCAGCTGGAACAGATTCTGGGAGTGTGGGAGATTTCAAGGGGAGGAACAAATGCTTCCCACCCACCCCCATCCCACTGATGGAATCAATTGGATTCCACCCAATAATATTTTTGAAGTTAATACTAGCATTCAAAGTATGAGATGAATGAAATGTGAAAGACTTTACAGCTTCTATAAATCAGGTATATTAGAAAAAATATTAGATGGAGCTTGATTTAATAATGATCTACAAGAATAGCATAAAACCTATTCTTTTGCTTCAAGGCAGGGATAGGTATACCTGTAGATATCACTAGTGTGAATACCTTCCAGAGAACTGTAAATGTCAAAAGTTTCACTGATCTCAGTTTAAAAAAAAAAAAAAACTACAATAGATGCAGTTCAATGAGAGTGGACAGCTGCAAGAATGCCACATTGGTTACTTACCGTGAAGGTGCATTCTAGAGGGAACGGGCTGATACGGGTCCTTCATCTCTGGCTTTCGTCAGTCACCGCCCAGGTGTAGCAGGAAGTTACATCAAGCCTCTTGATATTCAAATCTCTTTGTCTTTATCTCCTCTATCTTGGAGCCATGAGGCCAGTTCACTGACTAGCAAAGCCCTGTAAGGACTAAGGAAATCGAGTAAAAATTGGAACAGACAATCCTATGCATTAAAACCACTCCATTGAAAGAAAACGTGCGCAGTCACTGGGTGGGGGAAGGACCCATATCACCCCGTTCCCTCAAGAATGCACCTTCACGGTAAGTAACCAATGTGGCATTCTCTGAGGGAGGGGTGATACGGGTCCTTCATCTCTGGGACGTGCCCAAGCTAACTCACTAGGGTGGGAGTGAGTGCAAAGGTGATGGCATCAGTCCTTGAGGACCTCCTGGAGCACTCTCCAACCGAAGGTTGCCTCGGTGGAGCGAAACTTATCCACTTTATAGTGTCTGATAAAGGTGGATGGTGTGCTCCAGGTTGCTGCCCGGCAGATTTCTGCTAGGGAGGCGTTAGTTGAGAAGACGGCGGATGTCACTGCTGACCTAGTTGAATGAGCTGTGACCCCCAAAGGTCTGGGGAGTCTCGCTGAGTCGTAGGCCGCAAAAATGCAGGCCTTGATCCAGGTGGCAATGGTTTTCTGTGACACTCTGGTCCCTAGGGATGCCTGAGAGAAGGAAACAAACAAGGCATCGCAACGTCTGATAGAGGCCGTGCGACTTATGTAGGGCCTCCTGACATCCAGCTTGTGCCAGAGCTTTTCCTCTGGATGCGAAGGGTTGGGACGGAAGGAGGGCAGAATCATAGGTTGCGAAATGTGGAAATCAGATATGACCTTCGGTCTGAAAGAAGGATCTGGGTGAAGAGTTACCACGTCCTCACTGAAGGAGCAAAGGTGTTCCCTTATTGACAAAGAGGCTAGCTCAGACACTCTTTGCGCTGAGGTGATGGCGACTAGAAAGGCGACCTTGATGGTGAGAGTCCTGAGTGGGATTTTACATAAGGGCTCAAATGGGTGCTTCATCAGTTGTCTGAGGACTAGGAAGAGGTTCCATGAGGGGAACCTATGACACACCGGGGGTGATAAAATGGAGGCACCCCTCAGGAAACGTTTGATGTGTGGATGCGAGGACAGGTGACTCCCGTCCTGTGCCGTGAGTAAGGCTAATAGTGCGGCCACCTGCCTCTTCAACGTGTTTGGCCTCAGGCCCGCCTCAAGGCCTTTTCGTAGGAAGGCGAGTATGTGTTTCACTGAGGCATCCTCAGCGGCCAGATGCCTGAAGGCGCACCATCTTTGGAAGGCTCTCCATGTGGCTTCGTAGATTCTCCTGGTAGACACGCGTCTTGATGAGAGAAGGGTACTGATAACTGACTCGTCATAGCCATGTTCTCTCAGGGCTTGCTGCTCAATCTCCATGCTGTCAACTGAAGCCAGCTTGGGTCTGGGTGGAGGATTGGCCCCTGATGCAGTAGATCGGACCTCTGAGGCAGACGCCACGGGTCCTGGACCCTCATGTCCAGGGCCCAGCGTCGTCTTGGCCAGTGAGGCGCTACCAATACCACTCGTGCCTTCTCCTGGTGAATCTTACGGCAGACCTTCCCTATGAGGGGAAGTGGAGGGAATAGGTATAGGAGGCCCGCTGGCCACGGAGATCGCAGAGTGTCTGTCCCCTCGGCATTGTAATGGTGAAACCTGGCGAAGAACCTGTCCAGTTTGGAGTTTGACCTTGTTGCGAACAAGTCCACATCCATTCGGCCGAACCTGGCTTGGACTTGATGGAATACCTTGTCGTTGAGTTCCCATTCCCCCGGGAGGACTGAATACCTGCTCAGGTAGTCCGCTTGTTGATTGAGATCCCCCTGCAGGTATTGGGCGGTGAGAGACAGTACTGTCCTTTCTGCCCAGAGGAATATGAGATCCGCTTCCTGCTGTAAGGACCTGGATCTCAACCCTCCTTGTTTGGCTATGTACGAGTGGGCGGTGGTGTTGTCCGTCATCACCATGACATGTTGTCCCTTCAGGACAGGGATGAAGTGTTGGAGGGCCAGTTGTGCTGCCCATAGTTCCAGCCAGTTGATGCTGTTTGCTCTTTCCTGTGGGCTCCAAAGCCCTTGTGTTACTTGTCCCTGGCAACGCGCTCCCCATCCCCGCAAGCTCGTGTCTGAGGTAACTAGGATCGGCTGTGATATCATGAGTGGGGAGCCCCTGCTCGTTGAGCTTGTCTGTGACCACCAGACCAAGGAGTCCTTCACGTGCTGTGGAAGGAGAAGTAGAGACTTCCTCATCGCAATCTCCTTCTGATAGGGCATTAGGAAGTTCTGTAGAGGTCTGGAGTGGAATAGTGCCCAGGGCACTACTCCAAACGCCGAGATCATGAGGCCTAGAAGCCTGGCCAGCAAGGACAGTGGGACCTTCCTTAACGATCGAACTGTTCGTGCCTCCCACCGAAGGTCCTCCTGTCGTTCCTGCGAAAGGGTGACCCTGGAGTGCAGTGTGTCTATTTCCACACCCAGGTGGACGATGGAACGGGCAGGAAACAAGCTGCTCTTCTTGAAGTTCACCAGGAAGCTGTGAGCCTGTAGGTAGCGAATTGTGGCCTGCAGGTCTTTCTCTGCCTTCTCCAAGGAGGAGGCCCTGAGGAGGATATCGTCCAGATAAGGGTATAGGTGTATCCCCTGCAATCTCAGGTTGGCAACCAAGATGACCAGCACCTTGGTGAACACCCTCGGTGCTGAGGCCAGGCCAAAGGGAAGGGCTCTGAATTGGAAGTGTTGATCTCCAAAGGCAAAGCAAAGATATTGTCTGCTGCTCTCGTGAATCATGATGTGCATATATGCATCTGAGAGGTCGAGCAAGGATAGGAAGTCTTTTGGTTGTAGAGCCTCCCTTATGGATGTAAGCGTCTCCATCCGGAACCTTTTGTAGGTGACGTGTCTGTTGGTATATTTCAGGTCCAGGACAGATCTTAGGTTGCCGTCCTTCTTTGGCACTGTGAAGAAGAAGGAGTACACGCCTGAGAAGCGTTGAGAAGCCAGGACTTCTTCTATGGCGGAAATGTCCCTTAAGTGAGCTATGGCTTCTGTGAGGTCCCTTGCTTTCTTTGGTCCTTGGGAACGGGGCTGGAAGAAATCTGCCCTTTGGTCTTGTGTCGAACTCGATTTTGTACCCATGGGCGATCGTTGAGACAACCCACCTGTCCGTCGTCGAGTTCGACCAAGGCTCGAAGAACAGACTGAGTCGGCTGCCCACTGCGGGCGACCCCAAGTCAGGATTGCTGGCGGGAACCCCCTCGTTGCTGGTGGTCAGTTCCCCTTCTGTTGCTGTTATGTTGTGGTCCTACGGCTTGTCTGATGACATAGTCTGGCTTGACCCAGGCTGGACGAAAGGAGTTGTATTTCTGCTGTTTCCCGAATCCCTTGAAAGAATGAAAGGAACGAGAGGTTTGAAAAGGATGCCTGCTGCTCTTTCTGTCTGATTTTTTGAGGGTGGAAGGCACTGCCAACTTTTTTATCTTTGGTCTCGACAAGGATGCCCTTCAGTGCCTCTTCCCCGGAGAGTTTAAGGCTCTTGAATGCAGAGGATGCCAGTGCCGCTCTGTTGGGAGCATCCACCTGCCAGTACTTTAGCCACACAGATCGCCTGGCGAGCGTCAGGGCTCCAATCGCGCGGGCGGAGATCATGGTGTCCTGTGCTGCATCCGCTATGAAGAAGAGGGTACGCAGTAACCTCAAAAGAGTTTTATGCAGCACGTTCGGGTCAAGCTCCTGGATCTCCATGAGTTCCTGGAGCCAAACGATAGCCGTTCGGGAGAATAGCGATATGGCCAAGGTGGACCTGACTCCGCATGCCGCGGAATTGTGGGCCTTCTTAATGGCCGCGTCAGTTCTTTTTTCGTCTGCGTCTCAGAGGGAGCCCTCTCCCTCTTTGGGAGCTAGACAATTAGAGACAAGGGAGGCAACCGGATTGTCGACCACTGGGTGCTTCAGCAGGTCTATAAAAAGCTGGTTGGTGTTGTAGTATTTCTGGGCCACTGTGGTGCCCCGTCTCCCCATGGAAGGTTTTTCCCATTCATCGGTTACCAGGGACCAGAATGCCTCTGGGAAAGGCAGCTCTGGTTTCTTCAGACACAAGGTGTGCATCACTGCCGCTACCTTCTCGTTGGATGACTATGTTGAGGGAGATTGCTCCGGGTCCGAAGATGCAATTTCCAGGGTTGACATCATCTTGGTGAGAAGAGAAACATACCACTCCCCTTGGAACAGGCAATCCGAGTACTCCTGGTCTGCCACCTCGGAATCAGTGATTTCGTCGCCTTCTTTGTCACTGAGGTTCCCATCGTCATGTGATCAGGAACCCCCGACTGCTTCTATAAGGGCGCGTTCCTCATCTGAGGCTGATAGGGACTCTTCAGAGGAGTGGTTGGAGGGAGGATCCTTCCTCTTCTTAGCTAGTGCGTCTGCCCTCGGTGAGACGGTCTTGGTGCCCTTGTTTGCAGACTTGGCTTTCGCCTTTCCCTGTCCTTTGGTTTGACATGGTTGCACGCTGCTCACCTGGTCCTTGGGGGGGATACCCGAGGCCGAGACACTAGTGCTAGGCTCCTCAGACGAATCCTCATCTGAAAGTAATGCCTTAGAGAGGAGTTGTAGAGCTGCCTTGATGGCACCCTTGCGTTTTAGTGCTAAGGCAGTAAAAAGGAGAGAAAAAGAGATAGAAAAAGCAGATTTAAAACACAAGATAGACAGAGGAGATTTCCCTACTACCAGCTGGGTGAAGCAGGAAGTTAGAACTGGCCTCATGGCTCCAAGATGGAGGAGATAAAGACAAAGAGATTTGAATATAAAGAAGCTTGATGTAACTTCCTGCTACACCTGGACGGTGACTGACGAAAGCCAGAGATGAAGGACCCATATCACCCCTACCTCATAGAATGTGCTGTTGAATTTCCGAGGAGCAGTCCCAAAGAGCCCTATGGCTAACTACAGAGAGACTTCTCAGACACTGTGCAGAAACAGGTTTGCCACTGAACATGTGGTTTCCGGGAGCTGCAGCTGATCACAAATCCCCGACACCAGCATGTTATGTGTGTCAGTGCCACATTCATGTGTTATATTTTTAACAAACATACATATGCCTAAAAATATAATGTGCAAAGTAGCACAAGTAACAATCAAGGAAGCCAGAGCCCTGAGTTTGCAGGAGCTAAGCAGGGCTATAGATGACAGGATGTCTTGGAAATCTCACAGGAGCTGAGCAGAGTGATGGGGGTGTCTTGGAAAACCCTCAATCATAGGCCACCATAAGTTGAAGCCAACTTGAAAGCAATTAACAACAGCAAAAGTAATCACTAAATTTGGTGGATTCAGGTGAAATTTGCTTATATATGAAATTATTCCTTTTTATGGAAATAGCTGCACTGCAGCAAGAACCCCCCCCCCTGCACTATATTCTAATTATGAATACCTCATTCAGTGATGAAGCTACCATTTCCTGCTGTGGTAAGTGGTATTTGTATTATATTTTTGCTCTAAGTGACCTTGGGAACCTTTTACTATGTAGAACAGGACAGGAGTGCAATAAATAATTTGGAAAATTTGATTCTGAAGGCTAGCATTCCCAGTCGTGACAACCTCTACAGACAACTGTTGTTATTGTTGCGCCCAACCCCCAAACTCCTAATGACTCTCCTAATGGATTCATATAGATATTGAACAGCATGGGTGACAAGATGAAGCACTCCACAGCACAATGGCCATGGGACTGAACAGAAGTCTCCAGTGCGACTCTCTGAAACTGTCCCCACAAACAGGAGCAGAACCACCATAATGCAGTGCTTCCCATCTGATGGAACCAGTCCAGTAAGATACTATGATCAATGGTATTTAAAAACCACTGGGAGACCCGGGAAGATCAACAAGCTCTCTCTGTCTTTTCTCCAGAAATCCAGGTCATCTTTTCTCCAAGTCATCAGATAGAGCAACTAAGTCTGTCTCGGTACCTGGCCTGAAAACAGATTGATAAGGGTCCAGATGGGTCTCTGTTTCCTCCAAGAAAATGTGAAGCTGCCTAGCCACCACACATGCATGCAACTTGCCCAAATAAAGGATATTGATGATATGACAGTAGTTCTTATATACCTCTGGGTCCAGGGAGGTACTCTCAGGATAGGGTGCACCACAGCAAGACAGCAGGCATTTCCTTTTGACATAGTGAGGCACTTACCACTCCTCAGACCCGCCAAATCAGTCCATGTCTGCAAGATCTTAACAACCAAGATGGGCAAGGGTCAAAGTTACATGTGATGGGACAGACCAATTCAAGTATCTGTTGCCCATGTGGCTGGTCTACAAATTGCATCACCTGAAGCACAACTCCAACCCCTCCTTCACAAAGCGCCTCAGGGAAATGTGACATAATATCCTTCAGGGATTCTGTGCTCAATGTTTGGTAAACTAGAAGGATAAGCTAGCTTAATTATCTAGAGCACACTTTACTAACAGTGACCTGAGGCAAATCTTTACTTAAGCATTCTTCTTACTTGCAAACATTATGTTCTACCTAAACAGAATTTCAAACATGTGCCTTCATAAACTCTGTGTTATTTCCTTTTTTGGAGTGGAGAAGATTACAACAGAAAGATCTGAGACTAGCTAAAAACTGTATTCAGGTACAAAAGCAGGGTTGACAGTATCTGGCAATAGTAGAAAGTGCACAAATTCACTGAGAGGATGCCCAGCTTGGGAAAACCTATTGCAATATATTGATGATCAAGATATTCTTCTACTAATCTCCAGCCCTTATTTAAAAGAAATGGTTAGTAAAGATTTGGAAGCTAGTTGACATTTCCAAAGTCTCTGAGTGTACAGATCTGCAAATGGCAAACAAACCACAGATTCATGGTAGTAAAATTTCTCCTTTATTTGATTTTTATTTCTAACAACATTACAGCTCTTTTGTACATTTTTTCTATATTTTTAATAAAAAAAACAGGCACACTCATTCTAATTTAACACTATAAAGTGGTGATAGCTCGTTAACATTTTAATTAAATGTCTCATCTTAATACAAATTTAAACTCCAACACTTTCATAATTAAAGAGCAATTGTCTTCAAATATATAATCCCTCCTCCAAGTTTCATATGTATCTAAATTGCTTTTTCTGAACCAGAATAAATGCATCTTTAGTAAGAGAAAAGGAAAGGTCTGGCAATTTAATCAGATCATTGCTACTTGAGTAGATATGATGTGTTCTTTCATGAGGTGGTGAGAGACAAAAGAACTTAGCATGACTAACATAGGCTCCACAAAGTGTTCAGAGCAGCAGTTGCATCCTCATACTGTTTGATACATCAGGCTAGTGGTCTTTTATTGATAATTGAGCAGTGATGTCTAACAGCAGCCTATGCTTTGTAAAGCTGTAGATACCCTGCTGTACCATACTACCAGGTTTGGTTTTCTTCATACTATCACAGAGCATTTATTTTCTCATTATTTGAATATCTGTGTGCCAGTATTCCACTTCCTTTCCCATTCTCTAAATCACAAATGTGTCCAAGAATAAGTCTAAATATAGATATGCCAAGTATACACAGGCACAAATTGTGGTTGTACAAAAAGTAGACTTCCAAGTGGTCACAGGTCTGAACTCTTCATGAACAACCACTGGAACAAATTAAAAATAGGTCTCAGGTAGCTGAAATTTTAAAAACCCTTTCCCGCCCCCATATTTAGAGAGCTCAGAGGACCCAGAACTAGGATATATGTATTTATTCAGTGGAGAAATTTATTAATGTAGGATAGCCACAAATATGCACCTTGAATATTGTAAATATTAGAGAAGAAAACTTCAGCACACATTAAAACATCACATGGAAGAAATGGCTTGTTAATGTGATTCACTAATTGGGTCAACTGGATAATTAAGTATTGAAGCAGTAGCTGTTTTTAATACCGTCACTGAGAGTATGTGATGCTACTAAAGTTATTTCCACCAGGGAAGAGGGCCTCCCAATTATTTTTGCAAAGAAACTGTTCTCCCCATTCTCTAGATGTAACCATCTTACTGATACTTCCTTCTCAGTGCAATATATTTATGACTGAATACAAGAGGGATGATGTTGCTAAATGTTAACCCAAACTCTTGCTGTTCGCTGTCACTACTGAAAATAAGGACAGGTTGCTTACCTGTAACTGTAGTTCTTCGAGTGGTCATCTGTGAATTCACACAATTTGGGTAATTCCTGCGCAGAGCACTTCGGAACCTTCTAGAAACCTTCACATAAGCTTTTTGGCAGTAGCTCCACCCACCATCCCCATGACCTATATAAAAGAGCTCCCTGCCCAAATGCCTCAGTTCCATAAATGCCACCGTAGCAGCATTCACAGAGATCAGAGATCAGGCAGGGCACAAGAGAGAAGGATGGGCAGGTTTCTGTGAATTCACAGCAGACCACTCAAAGAACAACAGTTACAGGTAAGCAACCTGTCCTCTTTCTTCGTGGTCTCTGTGAATCCACACAATTGGGAGACTAGCAAGCTACAGCAAGGAGGAAGCTATGCACTGCCATCAAAGAAGGGGAGGCAAACAGCCATGTAAAAAAGACACTGCACATAAGACTGGTGACAAACCACAAGGAATGTATTAAGAGGCATGACTGTAATAAAAGGCATAGTTGAAAACATCAGAAAAGCACTAACGACCAAGGAGGCATCGCAGGCCTCATATGCAGGTAAGGCGATCAAAATGTCAGAAGACATGACACAGTAAGCCCGAAACATTGTCAGGCAACAGAGAACAACACAGCTCTAGCAAAGGATGTACAAGCTTGTGCAGCATTGTCCACTTTGTAGTGAGTGACAAATGTCAATGGGGACAGCCATGTTGCAGCCCTACAGACATCCTCCAACGGCACTCCCCTCATGAATGCAGTAGACGGAACAACCACACTAGTGGAGTGACTGCACACAACAGCAGGACAGGCCGATCCACCCGTCTGGTAGGCAAGACAGATAGTAGATGAGACCCACTTAAGAGAACCTCTGAGCAGATACAGGAAAACTCTTCTTTAGGGCCAGCATAACAGACAAAGAGTCACAAAGAAGTATGAAAGGAGCAAGTTCTGTCAATGTAGAAGGAGAGTGCTCTTTGCACATCCAGCATATGGAGAGAGTGCTCCAAGTCTGAGGAAGGAGACCAGAAATAGGTAGGTAAGATGACATCCTGGTAGAGATGGAACAATGGGATGACCTTGGGCAGGAAAGTGACGTCCGGTCTTAAAACAACCCTATTTGCATGGAAACAAGTGTAGGGAAGGTCAGCCCTCAATGCACAGAGCTCACTAGCCCTCCAGGCTGATGTAATAGCCACAAAGCTATTGTATGACAGAAGACGTAAATCACAGATGACAAGCGGCTCAAAGGGAGGCTTCAATACGGCAGACACAACCAAGTCCAGGCTCCAAGCTGCCGCCAGGGGCAGAATCGGCAGATGAAGGATCTGACACCCCATGTCATGGTCAGCCAGGACTCTGAGGACTCAGAAGGCAAAGAGGCTGAGCCAGTTGCAGAAGAGCTGGCGGAGCCTGAGTCTAGCCCTGAAGAACCCAGGGCTCAGCAGCCTAGCCCTCCCCCAGCACAGGGTCCAAGCCTTGGGAGACATAGTGGAGCAAAAGCAAGAGGTAGAAGAGCAGGTACCTACCTTTAGCCAAAGAAGAGCAGAGAGGGTGTGGCTTCGTCGTTCCCGGAGATTAAGAGAGAGACGCTCATCAATCACCCAGCAGCTGTGAGTGGGAGCTGGGCCAGCATAAGCAGCTGGGGGACGCTGAATTCCTTGTCTCAGGCTGTCTACGTTTCCTGGAGGAAGCCTCTGGCTTTGACTCTCCTGGCTCTTGGAACCTTGCTATCTTGAAACTTCGGATGTCTTGACCTTGGACTGTCTTCGTTGACCCACCTGCCGGAACCCTTTTGACCTCGGACTGCCTCTTCGTTCTTCGCTCTCTCTGGACTCCTTACCCTCTAGGACTGCTACTGACAACACCAGGTACTTTGCTTTGCAACTGAGTTGTTGCCGAGCCAGGCCGTCTTATCAGCTATTTGATTTGGCTTCCTGACACCCCTGAATAAAACCCTTCACAAAGAGATTGAAAAAAAAGAAGGGTTTCCCCTGTTGCCTGAAGCACCAGGATATCACAACGATGTAGCAGCAGATGGAGGACAATGAGAGGTGCTGGCCAGCCAGGGACGCAAGGAAGTCCAAGACTAGAGGTAGCAATGCGTCATAGGCTGTGACACCCTTGGCTGCCAGAAAGGTGGTAAACTGTCGCCATTTATAGGTGAAACAACGGCGAGTAGAGGGGAGCTGATCAGGCAAAGAATCTAGGGCTGTATACTCCACACAGTCAGTTTTATGGTCCGGAGGTCCAGGTGACAAACCATGCTGTTCTGAATGGTGAGGAGGCCCAGGTGAAGGCGGAATCTGTGGAAGCATCTACCGGAGAGATGGAGGAGATCGGCGAACCAATGCTGTCTGGACCACCATGGGGTGACCAAGATGCAGGAGGCCTTGTCTTACAGGATCTTCGCCAGGACCCGAGTGATAAGCAGGAATGGCAGGAAGGCATAGATGAGCTGGCTTGTCCACATGAATAGGAAGGCATCGCCAAGGGCTCCCTGGAGCAAAACCTCTGGCATTGCTCGTTCTCGGATGAAGCAAACAGGTCGATTAATGGCCAACCCCATCTACAGAAAAGGAACTGAAGATCCTTCCTGCATGATAACTCCAATCTGCTCAAGGCATCTGCCTGCACATTTTGGTCGCCTGGGAAATAAATGGCAGACAGCTGGATCTGCCTCTGAAGTCACCAATGCCACATGCGGAGCGTGAGAGCCAGCAATGTACATGATCACACTCCCCCCACTTGTTCAGGTAAAAGACCACTGTGGTGTTGTCGGAGATTACCTGAACTACTTGACCAAGCAGGGAGGTCTCGAACGCCTGAAGGGCCTTGTAGGCCGCAAGTAGTTCTAGGGCATTTATGTGGAGTGTCTTCTCATCCACAGACCATTTGCCTTTTATGGAGAGCTTGTTCAGATGAGCACATCAGCTGTCAAGAGACATGTTGGAAGCGATGGCTACCAATGGCTGGGGAAGAAAGAACAGAAGCCCAAGTTGAACCGAGCCTAGGTGCAGCCATCAATGCAGCGTCTTGAGGACCAGTCTTGGTATGGTGAAGAACCGGTGCGGGTGATCGGTCACTGGATCAAAGCTACGAATGAACCAGTTCTGCAGAGGGCACATGCAAAGCCAGGCAAAGGGCGTGACAAAGGTGGTGGATGCCATGTAGCCCAGTGTCTTCTGAACGTGTTGCATATGCACCCTCTGAAGACGGAGGCAAGTAGCCACAGCAGAACAAAGAGCAGTGAACCTGTTGTCCAACAGGAAAGCCTTCCCTGCGATAGAGTGCAGGATTGCTCCAATAAACCGGATGGACTGGGCAGGCTGAAGGCGGGACTTGTTGAAATTGATGATAAAACCGAGGTTATTGAGGAGAGACAAAGTTAAGTGAATGTTGTCCAGAAGAAGGCTCTTTAAGGCAGCAACCAGCAGCCAATGGTCGAGATACAGGTAGATGACCACTCCTCGCAGTCAAAGCCAGGCAACAACGATGGCCACACACTTGGTAAATACCCAAGGCACCATGCAGTCCAAACAGCAGAACCTTGAAGCGGAAGGCATGTGGTCTCCTCCAACTCTATGATTCTAGAGTAGAAAGAGACTACTGAGAATTCTAACCATTGCTTCTTGCAACTGCAACATCTGAAAATGTTTTGTTTTGTTTACCAGCAGCAGACAAACGCAAGAGCTTTAAACAAGTCTTACTAAGATCAAGCTGAAGTTTCACCAAACACTTCACTACCCTATTTTTGTTCAAATTTAATTTCTATTGCAGAAATCCCTCTGGACCCAGAAGAATTAGTCTTTAGAAATATAAAAGAGAAAGAGTAAAATGAAAGGGGACTTTTATTAATATTACATTCTAAATTGCCTAATGAAAATTTAGAGGACAGGGTCCTGCAGGGCAGGGGGTTGGACTAGATGGCCCTTGTGGTCTCTTCCAACTCTTAAGATTCTGTGATTCTGTGGTCCGATGGCAAAAAAGAGGAATCACCTGTGTTTTTTTAATATGTGAAGCGGGTTGTGCGCACGTAGTGATTGACGCTGCAGAGGTCTAAGATGGGTCTGAGACCACCGTTGCGCGTGCCCACAAGGAAATAGTGGGAGAAGTATACCCGATCCAGCTTGTAGGGTGTAACCAGCTCTATTGCCTCTTTTCTGAGAACACAACTCCTCAAGTAGAGGGGAAGAGGGTTGAGTGATGTGGTAAGTGCCAGAGGGCGGAAGCCGGTGAAACTCTATGGCATAGCCCTGTTTTACGATGGACAACACCCAAGTGTTGGAGGTGATAACACCAAACAGCCTGTCCACGAAAGATGGAAAGATTGGCCAAGCTTCAGCAGCAAGGGGGAGGTCGTCTATCCAACAGTAAACATTCTGCTTTGATGTGTTGGTAGCCTTATTTTTGTACTGTCCCTTGTAGCAGCCATCAGCAGGGAACTTCCTGGATGAGGTGGAGAAACCAACTGAACGCTGGGCCTTAGCTGGTGAGGAGGTGTAGCATCTACAGAAGGCAGAGGAAGAAGAATGGTAGTATGTCTTCCCCCCAAAGCGTCGAGGCAGGGGTTGAGAGGAAGGGAGAACAAGCTTCCTGGTGCTGGAACACATCTTCTGCGTGTGCTCCAGGCAAGAGTCTGTCTCAGAGTGGAAAAGACTGAGCTCGTTGAATGGCAAGTCCTCTACAACTGCCCGAGACAACACAGAGAACCCTGACAAGCGTAACCAAGCATGGCTACATAAGGCAACAGAGCTAGCCACCAACTTGCTGGTAGAGTCAGCCAGGTGCTTGGAGGTCTGCAGCTGACGGCCCACCAGACTGTTTCCTTCCTCTTTTAGAACCCGTAGGACTAGTTTATCCTGCTCCTGCAGCTTCTCAAAGTACAGTGAAGCTTTATCCCAAAGGAAACGCTGGTATACAGCCATGTAAGCTGTGTAGTTGGTCATCTTAGTAAGAATGCAAGCAGACATGTAGATCTTTCAGCCAAAGGCATCCAGCTTCTTACCCTCTTTGTCAGCCGGGGTGGAGTGGAGCTTATATAAGAATCAAGACTGCGCAGCGTCGACAATGACTGAACTGGGCTTGGGATGAGTAGTAAGCCAGGGGGCAGCCTCCTCACCCACCCTGTACAAATTATCCAACCTTCTGGAACCAACAGGAATGGACGAAGGGATTGACCACGAGCTCTTAAGGACCTGCATCAGGTACGGCAACAACTGCAAGGTAGGCAGTGAGGGTACCTGGCCATTTATGTCCCCAAAGACGGGATCCTCAACCAAGGGTGCAATGTGGAACACCTGGATGCCTAGGAGACAGATCCAAGAGAAGCCTCCCTTGATACCTGAACAATGTCCAAGTCAGGGGAGTGTCTCACCCTCAGACGCCGGCTCCAAAAAATGGACGTCAGGTGCAGCTCAGGAGATGTCTATCCAGACCAAAAACTCCAGCGGGACTATGGCAGGTTGTTTTGCTAGAGACAACACGGACTTGAGTAGTGGGGCTGCAGTTCATTCTACTGGAACCAGAGAGGTGGCCTGGGGGCGAGGAGAGTGCTCCCTGACATGCTTTTTCTTCCTCTTACGCTTCTCAGCTATACTGAGGGCTAAGGTGGGACCGAAGTCGCCCGGTACCGGCAGTGGTATGGTGTCCCTTACCATCTGGATAAGGCTTTGTCCCCGAAGTCTTTGAGGAACCAGCCTTCGCCACCATAGGGGCAGACCAAGTGGAGCAGGGGCTAGTGGACATGACCTGCTCGTACAGAAGGGCCTTAAGCCAAGCCTCCCAATTTCTGCGGGCTTGGTGAGTAAAGGGCTTGCAGAAGTTACATGTTTTAATGTTGTGTTCCTCTCCAAGACAACGGAGACACTTTGAGCGCCCATCAGATTTGGGCATTTTGGTCTTACATGCCAAATAGGCATTGAAGAAACCCAAAGACGCCATGATGGGATGAAATAGGCCAGAAGACTACCTCAGCCGAGGCGAAAAAACTGAGTATGACCAAGCCAAGGGGAAAAACCAGAGAGAATCCAAATTCACTCCAACCAGTCCAAAACCAGCCATGAAGACAATTGAGGAGCAGAGAGTAGTAAAAAAACAGTCCGAGGTCAAACACAGAAAATAGCTAGAATAAGTAAGGGCTCAGAAAACGTTCCTAATGCTACTGAAAGCAGTAGAAAAAAAGGAACTGAGGCATTTGGGCGGGGAGCTCCTTTATATAGGTCATGGGGATGATGGGCGGAGCTACTGTCAAAAAGCTTATTTAAGGGTTTCTAGAAGATTCTGAAGTTTTCTGCACAGCTGCAGGAATTACCCAATTGTGTGGATTCACAGAGACCACAAAGAACAATTATTTTCCCATCTCATTCTCTACAACTTGAGGTAGATGGTAATTTTCCTTTATATCCCAAAGGCTGAAAACATCTACTATTTCATAATCTCCAAGATTTTTTTATTTTTTTTTTTGGTCTTCTGTACCTATTGCTAAAACATCTTCTACCTTTTGGTATGCTCTTGTCTAGGTTATTGTAAGTACTTTTTGCTCACTTTTGCTCCTATGCTCTACAAAATGTAATAAACAAAGATGCTTTCCTTCCTCATAACAAGGCTTCTCTTATCTATTCCCCCTCCAAGAGCTCCACATTTTTGGTTGGGATTTATGGACACTCACTAGGTGGATAAATCTATTCTTCTTCTTCTTCTAAGTCCTGTGTTACATGCAGAGGACTGATGGATGGGATCAGACTCACATCATGCTGGACATTATAGATACTTAAGCAACAAAATTCTCTTTTGCCTCTTCAGGTGTTTGTAATGCCTAGTTGCAAAGTGAAAACTTGACTTCCTATACACATGCCCCTGTGTATGCTATAGGAGTGGAGGAAAGGGGCAGAGTCTGTTGTTTTACCTAACACAAAGAGAGAGAGAGAACTCAGTTTTCTGCAGTGCATACAAAATGGGAAGCTGGCTTTAAGTAATTCAGATGACCACCAAGAAAAGATCTTAATGACCACAAATGCAAACTGACAATCAAATTTGCGGAATCTTGCCATTCTCCTTATGCCTTACTCTGCTGCAACATCCTATTTTCAGCCTTTGCTCTTAAAAGTTCACCATGCTATCCTGACTGAATTTCTTCATATTTACTTGCTTTTTATCCTCTCCTCAATCTGCTATCATTCTATTAATTGTCTTGTAATGTTCATTTTTATGTATTATCTTCCTAATTACTAGAACAATAGAGTCAGATACTTTGACCATATTTATCATCTGTCATCATCACAACTCAATCTTATATTTATGACCTGGTATAGTTAAGTGCCTGTATGGTATAGTGGTGTAAGGGCTAGGACTCTAGGAGATCAGGATTGAAATCCCTGCTCAGCCATGGAAACCCACTGAGTGACCTTGGGCAAGCCATACTCTATCAGCTCCAGAGGAAGGCAAGGCAAACCTCCTCTGAACAAATCTTGCCAAGAAAATCTTGTGATAAATTCACTTTAGGGTCACTGTAAGTCACAAATTACTTGAAGGCACACAACAGAATTAAGATTAGTTACCAAGACTACTATAACTTCATTCTTAATCATACATGGGGATTCACACAGAATGTCACACACTCTCTTTGGTTAGTTTACCTTTAATAGCCTATGCATAAGTTGTAAATACCATGCACTTAAGGGGCAAAGATATGTGCTTTCTACTCTCTCAGTACCAGGAGAATGACTTGGACAATAAGAGGTAGGGGATATTAAAGCCTATTGATTCTCCTGAATTTCTCTGTAACTTTTTATATCTCCCAAGTTTTTTGGCTGGTGAGCACATGCAACATTCTGAGAAAGTACCATGGACACGCTAATAAAATGGGTGTCACAGAAGGCTTGCCCAACTGGAAAATGTCTGCCATGATGGATGCAGCCAGTGCCAAAACACCCAATCTCCACTCAAACAAAATAAAACACCACCCTCACTCTTCTGTCATCTCTAGCTTTTTAGGATGACACATCCAACTCCCTGCACTATACGATGATCCCCCAGCATACCTTTTTCTTCCTGTGCAACTGGGCAAAATTAAAAGTTTCGCTTACACGGCTGCAACTGTCGGTCATTTTTATTTTCTAAGAATAACTCTGGTACACTGAAATTAAAGATGCTACTGGAGATGGTTTATCATTTTATAGCATGCTAGCCTTCCAGCATTTTTTAAATTAAAATAAATATCAAAAGTTCTCAAAATTCATGAGGGCAAAAGAACTGGTGAGCACCAAAGGAAGAATCCATGGCATCATGGGACCTCATCAACCATAGTAGCTTCTTGGAATGACTCTGTGAAATAAGAGCTGTGGGCACATATATAAGTTCTACACTTTCCTAAAATGACATTTCTGGAAAGTAGCGTTGTGGGAAGTCTGCATGTCCCTGCCATGCTTAATTGCAGGATGCCACAGAAAGTCAGGGAAGAAAGTGCAAAGGCAGATTTACAGTTGAACATTATGAAAACAAAAAAATAATAACCACAGATTATTTCTATAACTTTAAAGTACATGATTAAGACAATGAAATAGTTCAAGATTTTCCATAACTTGGCTCAGTTATTCATCAGAATGGAGACTGCAGTAAAGAAATCAGAAGAAGACTAAGACTTGAAAGAGCAGCTATGAAGGAACTAGACAAGATTCTGAAGTCTAAAGATACATCATTGAATACTAAAGTTAGGATTGTCCATTTTTTACAATTTCTCTGTATGGTTGTGAAAGCTAGACAGTGAATAAAGCAGATAGGAAGAAAACCAACTCATTTGAAATGTGACGCTTGAGAGGAATTTTGCAGATACTTTGGACTGCTAAAAAGACAAATCAATGGGTCCTAGAGCAAATCAAGCCTCTCTAGAAGCCAAGATGACTAAACTGAGACTGTAGAACTTTGGCCAAATCATGAAAAGACATGACTCACAAGAAAAGACAATGCTTGGTAAGGCAGAAGGAAAAGAGGAAAACTGCATTCCAGATGGATGGACTCCTCAATCAAGGAAGCCACAGCCCTGCGTCTGCAAGACTTGAGCAGAGCTGTTGATGATGGTGTGATTTGGCGTTCTCTCATTTATAAGGTCACCATAAGTCAAAGTCAACCTGACAGAATCTATCTTTTTTCTCATGTTCTCTAACATCTATATGAAGCTGCTGGGTGGGGAAGAGACATTCAGTCATTTGACATGAAGTGCCTTTAACAAGTAGATGACATCTGTCTCTCTCTTTCTGTTACATGTGTATCAGATGAGGCAGTACAGGATCTGGACAAGGCAGAAATAGACAAGTGAGGGCCAATAAAATGAAACCCATTTCAGACAACGTGCTAAAGTGCTAACATCCGTGAAAGAGGAGACGTGACTATACTGTACTTGTAAAACACTATTTCACTTTTTCAAATGATGAAAAGTATACAAACTTAATAAATCAACCAAACTTGAAAGTGATATAAACCTACTTGTGTTGGGAGCCTTAATGAAAATGGATAAGTTACTTCTAGTTCTAGATCCAGTTCTGGTCACCAAAATTCAAAAAAGATATTGACAAGCTGGAATGTGCCCAGAAGACGGCAACCAAAATGGTAAAAGGTCTGGAAGCCATGCCCTATGAGGAGCGGCTTAGGGAGCTGGGCATGTTTAGCTTGGAGAAGAGAAGGTTAAGACATGGCTTGGTGCCATGATAGCCATGTTTAAATATTTGATGGGATTTCATATTGAGGATGGAGCAAGCTTGTTTTCTGCGGCTCCAGAGACAAGGACACAGAGTAATGGACTCAAACTACAGGAAAAGAGCTTCCACCTAAACATTAGGAAGAACTTCCTGACAGTAAGAGCTGTTCGACAGTGGAATGTGCTGCCTCGGAGGGTGGTGGAGTCTCCTTCTTTGGAGGTTTTTAAACAGAGGTTGGATAGCCATCTTTTGGTAGTGCTTTGATTGTGTAGTCCTGCACATCAGGGGGTTGGACTAGATGGGCCTTGTGGTCTCTTCCAACTCTACGTTCTAGGATTCTGTTGCTTTTTTCTTTATACATCATTTTGACCCTTACCATCAGTGTGCAGGCCAGGACTTATGAGATTTGGCTGAAAGTGCTGTGTACTTTTTCAATGTTAAAATGAAAAAAGTTAAGGTACTGCACCCTTGAACAAGTTTTTTTAAAAAAACACAAAATTATGTTAGGACAGATTGTCCTACTGTATCTAGAATGTATACTGTTTTCTAAATTATTATTTGAGGACATGGAAGAAAACGGAAGTTCTTTACCAGCCTGCACCACAGGATGAACACCACCATCCCCACATTGCCGTCGGCAAATCTGTGCTTAAGTCTGTTTAGCAGTTCACCTACCTGGGAAGCATCATCTTCTCAGATGCTAAGATTGACAAAGAGATCGATCACAGATTAGCAAAGGCATATACCACATTTGGAAGACTTTACAAAAGAGTCTGGAGTAACAAACACCTGAGGCGAAGCACAAAAATCAGTGTGTATAGAGCCATTGTACTGTCTATTCTCCTTTATGGATCTGAAACATGGGTCACCTGTCGCCACCACTTACAACTCCTCGAACGCTTTAATCAGCACTGTGTATCAGCACAATCCTAAATATACACTGGACTGACTATGTGACGAATGTTGCTGCCCTTAAGCAAGCAGGGATCACCAGCACTGAGGCCATGATATTGAGAACACAGCTACGCTGGGCAGGGCACGTTTCTAGGATGGAGGACCATCGCCTCCCAAAAATACTACTCTACGGTGAACTCGTCACAGGTCAGCGTAAGAGGGGTGCTCAAAAAAAAGTGAAAAAAGGACTCCCTGAAACAACATCTCAGGCTTGGTCAAATTGATCACCAACAATGGTCCGCCCTGGCCTCACATCGGGAGGCATGCAGACGCACTATCCACAATGCTGCAGCCTTATTTGAGAACTCATGCCGAAAAGTCTTGAATAGAAATGACAACACAGAAAGAATCACAACCCAGAAACATTACCCAAGGAGACCTTCTGCTGTGCTTTCTGCAATCGGACTTATCTCGGATTGGCCTTTTTAGTCACCAGCGCACTTGCAGAAAGCACAGGATGAGTCCTTCCTGAATCTTTGTTTGCAAAGAAAAGCCAGAGAGAGAGATCTGAGGACAAATATGTCAGGTGTTTATCTTACAGTTCTAAAAAAAAAACCAAACCTAAAACTAGAAAATAATATTAAAAACCAAACAGCCAAAATAATAATACATGAAATCTGCTGTATAACCTTATCAGCAGGGAGAAAAAAACCAACTAGACTTTCAGCCTTGCTAAAAGGAAAAGTCTTGACAATTACCTAAATCAATATTTCTCTTGAAGACCTAAAATTGGACTGATCTGAGAAGCCCTTTGCATGAAAGAAGGAACCAGTCAGGTAAAAGGACACTGCATTGCCCTTTTCTAGGTTGCCATCAGTATGCTGGAGGAGCAGATGTAGAACACCTGCTGAAAATTATACAGGTTAAATGCTAATATCATGCACTGTATTTGCATAGTAAGGACATAAGCTATGCATAATATAAAATTAAGCTACCTAAATTTGGGAGCGCTGGATATGGCAACCCTAACTATGGATCTCTGCAATGGTTTTGAAATATTTCCTCTTAATTTTAGTAGCTAGTCCAGAAGAACATGGCGATAGGTTAAAGAACTCAGAAAACATTAGACATAGCTAAGTTTCTGTGTACTCGATACATGAACAATATAGGATGGACACTATTTTGCTGTCCTCCTGCTGCCATTGTACATAAAGTATTTGGATGATCATAGGTTGTAATATACAAAGGTTTTTGCTTGTGGAAGCCACAATTAAACTAGGAAAACTCCAATTAACTGCAGTTTCCCATTTTATCCAAACCAGCCAGTATCTCAAACTAAGATCTGAACTTAGTTTAAGATCCTGATCTATTCTAAAACTGGAAACTCAAGTTAACTGGAGACTTCCCAGTATCAATATGGTTTACGCAAAACGGAGAAAGCAAATTAGTTGCATGTGTGAGCAGAAGGCATATTGTTGTTGTGTGCCTTTGAAGGGGTTTCAGGTTATGGTGACTGTAAGGTGAACCTACCATGGGGTCTTGGCAAGATTTGTTCAGAAGGTGTTTGTCACTGCATTCCTCTAAGGTTGAGAGTGTATAACTTACCCAAGATCACCCAGTAGGTTTCCACAGCCAAGTGGGGATCTGAACCCTGACCTCCTAGAGTCCTAGCCCAGCACTCAAACCACTATACTATGCTGGCTCTTCTAGAAGGCACATATGTATCTCAATTCAGTAAGACAAGACAGGAGAATCTAAACTGGGCTATTCTTTTGTAATCTTCCTACTGTTATCATTCATAAGGGGTAAAAATGAAAATTCTCACTATTTTGTCAATCTTCACTTAACACAAGATGAAATTTCTCAAGAACAAAAATCTATGCAGCATGTTTACTCTGTAGTACCTCACCTCTAATCAGGCAATGTATTATAGATGCAGTACTGTATAATGAAATTTGCCGGACTGAGGTAACAGAGCCAGCAATGCAGGAGAATGTGAAGCAGTGTCTAAATTGAACCAACATCCCACCTCTGAAATATCTACAAAATTCCAAACGATGTGTGGGTCTGCCAAGAAGTCTGATGAATAAGAAAACAGTTTTTTGTCATCCAAACTGGCAGCCTCAAAATGACAAGCCTTTTCTGGCTGCCCACTGACTAATCTAAGCTCCCCTTTTCTTCTTTAGAAATTTCTTCAACTTAAATTGAATGCAAATAAGCCAGGTGTGGTCCTTAGAACAGTAATCAGCAGCTAGTCCCTACTGAGTTCCCATAGCAACATACACAGCTGGCAATGAAGCAGAGGTTTATTTGCCTCAGATTGGTTAGAAAGTTTAAACACTTAGTGAATGAAATGCCAATTATGGCATCTCGCAGGAATTTTTTTTTTAAAATGTACTTCCTTCATCAATATAGAAAATAAAGGAAGGGACATGACATTAGACCTGCTGTAGTTCACAGTCTGACAATGACAAGCAATGATATGCTATTTACAGAAAATGGAACAACGGTCTGCCAGCTAGAGAACATATACTACTTTTCACAAAAATGCAGAGATAAAAGATTCAGGTTTTGTTTCATGCAACAACTCAATGCCAAGATCCCAAAGAAGAAATCAATAAGCATTAAAAACTTTGGCCAACCCTACTTATTCCTGACCTTCCCTCATAACCTCAACATGTTATATATAGTTTATTTTTTACTTTTGAATTATTATGCAATATATCAGTCTTCGTGGTAAAAAAAAACAGTTAAATATTCATATACCAATGTATCTGAATTAAGAAAAAGAGGCTAATTAAGATGTTTTCACAATGCTTAAACTGATTTTGGTCACATAATAAAGACCTACTTTAGCTAGAATGTACATTCTAGTTTCATATAGTCCTCTGCTGCTTTCTTTTCTATATTAACATCTGTGAGTGACAGATCTAAGTCTGAAAAAGGTATTCTTAAGAGTTGTGGAAATGCTTTCAGTTACACTTCTACTCTTTATTACATTGTGACTGTACACAGACCACCAGCAGCGTTTTAACTAGATTCGGAAATGCATACTTTAAAAGGTTTCTCAATGTCACAAAGTAGATAGTTTTCTTTTAGAGGAACAACTCTCTTTTTTATCAGACAGCAACCCCCACAAAAGCACAATGAATCAACTGTCGACATGCACAAACTACCTCAAAACACCATTCATGTCAACATTTATTTTCAAGGATGGACTGGTTTAAATTGAAGCAATGTAAAACTTTTAAGAAAACATTATTTATTTAAGTCACGTTTCCAATTTTATAATTAATATATTTTCTAAATCATGCACTCTATATCACAGCAAAACAATAGTTTGTAAATGAGTTTGTAACTGTAAATTGTAAATAAGTACAATCTATTTTATCTATTTAAAGCAGACTCCCATACCTCTAGTCATGCACCCTCTTCCCTTCTGCAATGCAGATTAATATATTCTGAGAGAGTTGGGGTACAATCCTATTTTTGAGAGAAATTGCTAAGCAAAAAGTAATGCAATGCTCTTGCACAGCTCTTATTCATTTTAGCAGAACATAAACAAGAGAATTCCTGGAAGATTGTGCCCAAAAAAGAGGGCAATTGTCAAACTACTAGGTTTCTGTTTGACTTTTGGTATACACATGCAATAGTATCAAACAAGATCATTTACTTGAAGAAACCAAGCTTTCAGAAATTTCTGGAATCAAGGGATGATAGCTACTGCCCAAAAGAATGCTTCTTTATGAGGAAAAAAATCCATACTGTTTGCTTAACAGAAATATGTACAATTTACCACAGTAATATTCAATGGGTTGGATCCAAATTTAGCTACACTTATAGTAGACCCATAAAAACCCACAGGACTTAAGTCATAACCAACTCATACTCAATTTATTTTAATAGGTCTATTCTACGTATGTTTCTATTTAGTTTAGGTCCCACGTTAATACAATTGGGTTACTCTCCATAGTACTGAAATAAACCATCTAAAACTGGTGTCTGAACTTGGTAATGGGCTGTATGAAGGCCAAGACAATTGAAATGAATCCTAACAAACAGAGGAACTGTGGGTGGTTAGCTCTTATGTCCAGGGAAATGGGGTCCACCTTGCTTTGGACAGTATTGGCTGCCCCTGAAAGAGGTTTGAAGTTCAGGCTTTGTTAAATAGAGCTTTGTTAGTACTAAAAGTATAAACAGCCTCCCAGGAGTACTTTTTGCCAACTTTGAACAGTCTGCCAATTTCAGCCGGCTTTAGTGAAATCATGAACTGATGGAGGGGATAATTATAGGTTAGTAGCTATTTTATTAGCTAGTTAAATTTTTCAGTCTGGTTGTATGAAGGTGCAGCTGCTGCCATTCCAAAGTGGGGCCTAGGGTCAGAGAGTCCTATCTTTTCTCTTTCCCACCTATGTAACCAGCAACTTCTAGTGAAGTGGGAGCCCTAAGAGCCAGACACTAACAAAGCAAGAAACCTTGCTTCTAAAGATGCTCGGGTTGAAAAATGGCAGTGGCTAGCAGAAGAGATGTGGCAGTATCAATGGCAAGTACAACACAAATTCCGCTCCCCCAAACTGGATGAAGCAGCAATCCTTCTGGTCCTGTTATGCAGTTTTATACGAGTCTGCATGTGCTGTACAATCCGCCATATTAGACTTTGAAATCAATTATCTCAACTTTAATATTAACAGATTAATACAACCACTAAACTGATGTTGTACTGCCATTTAGTAAGATTTCTTTCAAAGCAGGTGCTGCTGCTTGAAGCTACAACATCAAGTGATGCTTGCATGCCCAGTGCCTTTTCTCCTCATTAGCCACCACCCAAAATATGACTGCAACTTTCAATCAAGACCTACTTGGAACAGACCAGGTGGAAGAAGAAAAAGCCAAATGGAACAAAGATCAGGTGGACCTGAAAGGACAATAAAGTACTGGGCCAGGGCCTTGAGGCGTAATACATGTGGAAGTCAGCCAGCAGATAATTAAACAGGGAACTTGCTAACCGAGAACTGAACAGCAGATGGCCAGGGACTTTGGGCTCAAAGCCAGGAATGGTTGGTACACTCAAGACCAGACCTGCTATGGATGATAAGCAGCATATGACCAACTGGGGAAGGGTAGCAAAGCCAAGAATGTAAACTAACGGCTAAATTTAAAAAAAAAAAATGTAACATCACAACTGGAATACAGTTGGATACAGTTCTTTCAATTTTGATTTTTTTCTAATCTTTCTTATTCACATATAGGATATACGTTCTGAAGCCAAATACTGTCATGGGGCAAAGACTGCAGCATTTGATCTTTATACCATAGCAATTCCCATAATGTTGAGTCCTTTGAGTAGATGTAAGGTAAAACATTTCAAAACCTTCAAATCACTCACTCTTCAGATTACTGACATTAGTTTTCTGATCTTCCTTAGCTGCTGGCATTCAAAGCGTTTGTAGCATGGAGATCTGTAGTACAAGTTCTTATCATTTTCAATTTCTAACAAGATGCTCTTAAATTCTCAATGGGCGTGACGCAAACCTGTGCTATTACGAATAAGACTTTTTATGTTCCCTACATTCAGTCATGTGTTACAACATTGCTTATATTGGAGAATGTATAGAAATGGAGCCAGTCTCTTCTGGATAATTTGTATCCACACTATGATATTTTTATACTTCTACCAAGATAATTATTGGTATAGAATTTTAAAAGCTCTCTACCTTTGTAACATTATCTCATCCTCAAACCATTCAGTTGGAACTTAACAGACTGCTGAATTATCTAATTGTTGTTTAAATTGATAGCTATGTCATCTGAATGGTTCTCTATTCATTTATTTTATTTGTACCCTAACTTTCCATCAAAAAAGGCACTTGGGTTCTGTCTTTTTCTCCCTTATGTCTTTGGCCCTTGTTCTTTTTCTTAAAGATGGGCACAATATTTTTGAAAATCTTTCTTCTTCCAAACACACCTACATTGGTCAATGTAGGCTCTGCCACATGTAATCTCTCTCTGGATGTTGAACAGCAAGTGTCATCATGTCTATCTGCTATTTTGGATTGGATGCTCCGTTGGTGCCTTAAGCTCAATATGGACAATACGGACAAGACTGAGCTACCTGTCTTCCCGCTGAATAATCTTCATTATTCATTTTCAATCACAGTGGCACTAATATTCAACCTGTAAAGGAAGCGCGTAGTCTTGGTTTCATTTTCGATTCTTCCCTTTCGTTCATTCCTCAAATTCAGGCCAAGGCAAAGTCATGTCATTTCTTTCTTTATAATCTAGTGAGAATCAGGCCTTTTCTTTCAGTTTTTGCTAAGACTTTGGTTCATGCATTGGTCATTTCTCACATGGATTACTGTAATTCTTTGCTGACTGGGCTTCCTCTTTCCCATCTTGCCCCCTTGATTTCGGTACAATACTCTGCTGCTAGGATAATTTTTTTTCTGCCTGCCATTATGATCATGTCACCCTATTGTTGTTGTCCCTTCACTGGCTTCCGATTCCATTTACAATTTGTTATAAGCTATGGTATTATTAACTTTCAAAGCTCTTCATGGCTTGGCCCCCATCTATTTGTCAGCACTTGTTTCCCCCTATTTTCCTGTTCATGGCTCTAGTGATTCAGGGCTGCTGATGCAGCCACGGATTTCCTCTGCCCCTACTCGGATACGTCCTTTCTCCCATGCTGCCCCTATTTTTGGAATCTCCTTCCCACGAATTTGCGGACCATACCTCTCTAGACTACTTTAAGTCTAAATTAAAGACTATTCTATTTAGGGAAGCCTTCCAACTTTCATTTTGATTTTATGTCTGTATTATTTGTATTAATTTGCACTTTTATAGTATTGTTTTAATCTTGTTATAGTAATATTTTATTAATTTTATAATTTTGTTTGTGGTTTTAGATTGTGCGCCGTAGGCAGGTTTTTGTGTTTATTGTGGATTGTTGTTTTTTTCTTTTTTGTAAAGTGCTCTGTAAAGCTTATGGCACTATATAAATAAACTTAATCATCATCATCGTGCTCATCCAGATTTCTTTATGAAAAGTCCAAAGAATTGTCTCACAGAATGTTGTATGCATATTGGAATCATTAATCCTTTTCCTATGTTACAACGGCCAGTGTCCAATATTAATATCTGAAAATCCAATTCAAATATGGAGGTAGAATAATAGCCTACCAAAATTTTAAGGCACTCAGATTGTATATTATCAGTGTCACAAAGAACTATTTACTGTAGCTACTGCAGCATGAAGGCACAAGTTGGGACAGATGGCAGGCTCTGCAAAGACTCCAAAAGTGAGGAGGAAGCCAGAATGAATTGAGAGAACAAAAGCAAAATTCTGAACAGGTAGGAGACTCATAAATAAAAGCCATACTGTGAGGGCAAGAGGACCTAGGACAGGTGTGGAACTGCAAGAACAGGTTGTTTACCTGTAACTGTGATTGACTGGTCATCTGTGAATTCACACAAATGCATCATCTGCACCTGTACACTGCATCTCTCAAAACTTTTAATGGTATGAAATTTGTGTTTTGGCAGTAGCCCTTCCCATCCCCTATACGCATGACCAGTGCACTTCCTGCATAAACCCTCAATTCCCTCCACAAGAGGTACAACTTTTAAAGGATGCTAAGGAGGCAATAAGCCCCTGAATGCTCATGCAGTCAGCCACAGCTCAACCAACACCAGAGTCAAAGTGAAACCAGAGAAGTTGAGGTAAGTCTAAGCCAAGTCATACATGATGAGACAATCTGATCCATGAACCAAGACAAAATACAGAAAGAGGGAGAAACCAATCCGTACCATATCCAAGCCAAATAAGTCAGAATAAATGTTCAAAAACAGTTCCCAATGATGTTGCTCCTGCAGCAAATGAAAAGGAGCTGAGGGTGTAAGCAGGAAGCATGCTGATCATGTGCATGGGGGATGGGAGGTGCTCATGCCAAAATGCATATTTCATAGCTGTATAAGTTTCCGAGAGAAGTACTGCGCAAGCGCAGATGACCTACCTGTATTTGTGTGAGTCACAGAGACCACAAAAAGAATTAATATTTCCACAATGACATTTTTAAAAAGTTAATCTACACATTTCAAAGTAGATACTTCATTTTAAGATACACATATACTAGAAAAACAGCAGCTACGCTATGGTAAGTATCTGCAAAAAGATGATTATCTTTAACATCCATAATTCAGGCTGGCTTTCAGTGGCCATAAGGTGAGGGAGCAATTCTAACATATGGACTACGACTTAGAAAGCAATGTTATGGGGTCTAAGAGTTTGGGCAACACCCAGTATGTTGAACTCCCTTTCTTCCTACTTCGGCCCTACCCAATTTTCTCAGGTTTAAAAGTGTTGCCCAAAACATTAACCATTTTTTTATACCTCTTACCTTGTGTCCCTTAAATGAAAGATAAATAGAACTGCCCTCCTCTCATATTTCTTTTCCATCCTATAATATACTGGACATTTATTTCACAGCAGCTGACCTTCAGTTTGAAGGGCAGGCCAACATTTCTGAAATCCAGCTTATTAGCTTCCACAAATACAGTGTCAATCAAGGTCAGCACAATGCAAAAGAAGTTCTACGCCTCAGAAAAAAGAACAAATGGTAGAAAGACTTAACACATTGGTTAAAATAAGATGTACTAGGAGGGTGCAATTCAAAGATATCTACTTATACAACAGAGAAGGAAAAGCAGAGGAAGACTGTGTTCAAAGCCTATTGGACACCGTGGCAGACACTGTTCCCTTTCTGCACAGAAAACCAATTTTATTACGTTGGGAGGGAAAGCTTGCTGTTAAGGCCGGACTTCCCACTACAAAAGAACAATGCACTGTTCAGGATGATAAAACTGTCATCTCAACGGGACATTTTAAAAATTATTCTAGACAGGACTGTGTGCTTGTCTTTTCAGAGGAAACTGTAAAGGACGGTATCTCCCATTCCTACACACTACTTTTACAGCTACAGAGGCTTATCAGTTTGTGACAAGAAGGAAGATGAAATAAATATTCTAGCAACAATATTCAAGAAGGATGAGATATTGAAACAACACAGAAATCATGACCTATAGAAAACAAGATGCTGTTTTGATGGATCTTGTTTTGAACAAGAACGTAAGATCTTGCATATGCATTTTAATGGATTTTACCATTACCTTGGATAAACAACTATATGATACTAAAACTCTAACAGGTATGGCTTGGCTGTGCTTTACTTAGATTTCTTTAGGCTTTAAGTCACTTTAATACAAAAAGTCACAGAAAGTCAACATGGATTTCTCAAAAACAAGTCGTGCCAGACTAATCTCATCTCTTTTTTTGATAGAGTTACAAACTTGATAGATGAAGGGAACGAAGTAGATGTAGTGTATCTTGATTTCAGTAAGGCTTTTGACAAGGTCCCCCATGATAGTCTTGAAAAAAAGTTAGTTACCTGTGGGCTAGACAATGCAATGCACATCAGGAGGCATGGAGATGCACTATCCATAATGCTGCAGCCTTATTTGAGAATTCACGCCGAACAAGTCTTGAAGAGAAACGACACCCATCACCCAACATCACCCAAGGAGACCTTCCACTGTGCTTTCTGCAACTGGACTTGTTTATCTCAGATTGGCCTTTTTAGACATCAGCGCGCTTGCAGAAAGTGCGGGATGAGTCCTTCCTGAACCTTTTTTACAAAGAAAAGCCAGGGAGAGAGACAATACAACTGTTAGGTGGATTTGTAACTGTTGACTGACCGAACCCAAAGGTAGTCACCAATGGCTCCTCTTCGTCCTGGAAAGAAGTGGGGTGCCACAGTCTTTATCAATGACTTGGATGAGGGAATAGAGGGTATGCTTATCAAGTCTGCAGATGACACCAAATTAGGAGAGGTAGCTAATATCTCAGAAGACAGGATAAGAATCCAAAATGACCTCTCTTAACAGATTAGAAAGCTGGGCCAATATTAACAAAATGAATTTCTTCAACAGGGAGAAATGGAGGGTATTACACTAGGGCAGTAAAAATGAAATGCACAGATATTGGATAGATGCCACCTGGCTTGATGGCAGTACATGCGAAAAGGATCTAGGAGTCTTAGTGGACCACAAGCTGAACACAAGTCAGCAGTGTGATGCAGCAGCTAAAAAAGCAAATGTGATTCTAGGCTGCATTAATATGAGTATAGTGTCTAGATAAAGGAAAGGAATAGTGCCACTCTATTCTGCTTTGGTCAGACATCCCCTGGAATACTGTGTCCAGTTCTGGGCACCACAATTCAGGAAGGATATTGAGAAGCTGGAACGTGCCCAGAGGAGGATGACCAGGATGGTGGGTGGTCTGGAAGCCATGCCCTATGAGGAGAGGCTTAGGGATCTGGGCATGTTTAGTCTGGAGAAGAGAAGGTTGAAAGGTGACATGATAGCCATGTTTAAATATTTGAAGGGATGTCATACTGACAGGGCCGGTTTCAGGAATTTGGGGGGGCCCTGCAATGCTTTATTTTTGGGGCCCCATATGTTTATCTCAGGTCAATGTAACCTAACCTATTCAATGTACAGGATGTTCAGATCATAGTAGGACCCCCCGTATCCATGGATTCATTATCCATGGGACACAAAACAGCACACCTACCATAGCGTCTTCCTAGAAAATGTGTCCTCCCTAGCCCTTTTCTAGGCCCTCCAAGGCAACTCTATGGTATTTATTTTAAACCAGAAGTCCCATTATATTCAATGGCGTTCACTATTATTCATGGTTTTCAGAATCCACGCCCCCCCCCCGAACCAATCCCCAGTGGATAAGAGGGGCCTGCTGTATTACATAATTTGCCACCAATAATTTAGTTTAAAAACTATTTTTTGTTTATTAGCAATTAATGTAATGGTGTAGATTTCCTCAAAGAAAAGAAAGAGTGGACTACAAGCTAAACATGACTTAGCAGTGTGATGCAGCAGCAAAAAATGCCAATGCGATTCTAGGCTGCATTAATAGTGTCTAGATCAAGGGAAGTAATAGTATCACTCCATTCTGCTTTGGTCAGACCTCACCTGGAATACCATTTCCAATTCTGGGCACAACAATTCAAGAAAGATACTGAGAAGGATGTTGGGAGGTCTGGAAGCCATTACGCCCTATGAGGAAAGGCTTAGGGAGCTGGGTATGCTTAGCCTGGAGAAGAGAAGGTTGAGAGGTGACACGATAGCCATATTTAAATATTTGAAGGGATGTCATACTGAGGAAGGAGCAAGCTTGTTTTCTGCTGCTCCAGAGACTAGGAC
Source organism: Gambelia wislizenii (assembly GCA_030847615.1). NCBI lineage: Eukaryota > Metazoa > Chordata > Lepidosauria > Squamata > Crotaphytidae > Gambelia > Gambelia wislizenii. The sequence continues at coordinate 310,088,810 of JAUMIR010000003.1, read as the reverse complement.
ACGGAGCCATGGATTCAAACTACAGGAAAAGAGATTCCCCCTAAACATTAGGAAGAAGTTCCTGACAGTAAGAGCTGTTTGGAAGTGGAATACTGTACACTACCTTGGAGTGTGGTGGAATCTCCTTCTTTGGGGATTTTTAAACATAGGTTGGATGGCCATCTGTTAGGAATGCTTGGATTGTGTGTTGCTGCAGGCAGAAGCTGATCGGATGGGATGGCTGTTGGGGTCCCTTCCAGCCCTATGATTCTAGGCTGCATTCAGAGCCTGAAAAAGTTACTCTTAGATTGCACCTCCCAGAATCCCCCTGCCAACACTTCTCAAGGTCTGGTTGCATTGTTCCTTTTCCAGCATTCTCTAGCCCAGTGGTTCTTCACTTGGGATCCTCAACGTCCTCACAGGGGGTCCACAAAGGCTTGAAGGCTGCTTGGCCCACCTCCTCCCTGTAGTGGAGTAGCCACGTGACAGGAACCAAGGCAAAGGCTGGCTGGCTTGGCCTGCACATTGCCATTCAATCCACTCCAGCCACAAACTTACAGGAAGAAGCAAGAGTGCCTCTGAGGGAAAGTTTAATGGATGGTGTAATTGTATTGTTTTTGTTGTTAGCTTTTATTATTAGGGTTTTAAATCTTGAGTTAAGTCTTGGGGCAACAAAAGATATTTAAAGGGGGTCCCTGGTAAAGAAAAGGTTAAGAACCACTGCTCTAGGCCAATGCCTCTCACATAAAACTAATGGGATACTGGTGTTTTAGTGACAACAATAAAACCATTGTTCCCAGTAATATTACTCCAAATTTTAATTTATATTCTTTATATTCTTCTGTTAAAAGAGTTAGAGTGCTGTAAAAGTTTCAGCATTGCACTATGACTACGGAGACCAGGGTTGAATTACTCAGCCATGAATACCCACTGGCTGACCTTGGGCAAGTCACACTCTTTCAGCCTCAAAGGAAGTCAAAGGCAGACCCCCTTTGAACAAACCTTGCCTAGAAAACCCCATGGTAGGTTTGCCTTAGTCAGAAATGACTTGAAGACACATAGGCAAACACACACAAATTTCTTTTGCAGGCTGAACTCATTTGCCAGCAAGGGGAGGAAGCTGAAGAAGACTGAGGGGGAAAGGGAGGGGAGAGGAACCAAGACAGGAAGGGAAGGGAAGGGAAGGGAAGGGAAGGGAAGGGAAGAAAGAAGCCCTTTCTGAGGGAAAGAGACAACGTTCAAATTCCCTGTCTCTTTCATACACACACACTCACCCTCTCCGCCGTAGCAGCAAACTCCCTCCAGCTTCTGCCACGGAGGGCTGCTGTTTCTTTCGCTTTCTCTTTAGTTTGGGAGATTCTGTTTTTTTTAAAAAGCCAGCAGGTTTTTGGAGGAGGAGGGGGCTCCTACTGGCTGTCTCCTGGCTGTCTCCTTCTTCAGATTAAGGCTAGCACAGGGCCCTCTCTTGACCTTCGGGACCCCCCGCCAATGCTGATTTGGCAGACAGGTTAAACCACCCCTGCATACAGAAGATGGGGCAAGCTTGTTTTCTGTTGCTCCAGAGACTAGGGAGATTTTCACACTACACTGTTATAGTGTTACTATTCCACTTTAACTGCACTGGCTTCCTCCTGTGGAATTGTGGGGTTTGTAGTTTAGTGAGGCCAAACTGAGCTCTCTGGCTGAAGTTGTAAATGCCCCTCCCTAAACTGCAAATCCCAGGATTCAACAGGAGGCAGCCATAGCAAATCAAGTGGAATAGTAACACTGTAACAGTGTTGTTTGAAAATCTCCTAGGACACAAAGCAATGGGTTCAAATTACAGGAAAAGAGATTCCAACTAAACATTAGGAAGAACTTCCTGGCAGTAAGAGCTGTTCGGAAGTGGAATGACTGCCTCGTAGTGTGGTGGAGTTTCCTTCTTTGGAGGTTTTTAAGCAGAGGCTGGATGGCAATCTGTCGGGAATGATTTGATTGTGTATTCCTGCAAGGCAGGGGGATTGGACTGGATGGCCCTTGTGGTCTCTTCCAACTCTATGATTCTGTGTGAACACAAAGACTTTTTAATACTTCTGCAAATCTCAGGGTTCTGCAAGCACCCTGATACCTTCCTCTTGTTTCTCAGGGGGGGGGAAAGTAGAAATGTAGATTAATCCATATCGTGAAATTCAATGGAGATTACCTATTGGGATCCCAAAGAATCATTTTTCTTCAGGGAATATAGAATTTGAACTATTTATAACCACAACAAAGAAACCATATAAAATTCTAGAACAAAACATGTAGCTACTACAAATAAATTTGTGCTGTAACTGTGCAGTTTCTTGTTTGAAATATACCATCCACGCACTAGGAATAAAGAATACAGGTCACCCGCCGTATCCATGGGGAATACATTCCTGGGCTTACCGTTTATAAGTGAGAAGGCAGATAATAGCAAACCACCACAGAATACCATAGAAATGCACTGGAGGACCTAAGCATCTGGAGATCCTCCAGCATGACTCTATGTTCAACTTCAAGCAGAATTTGACCATACTGGAGGACCTCCAGATGCCTAGTGACCTCCACCCAACCATTGTTAAATGAAACTATGGTTACCAATACCGTGGATATGGAGGTACCAATAGGAGTACTACAGATATGGCATTTGCCCTTAGACAACTGCAAGAAAAATGTAGGGAACAGAACAAGGGTCTCTATGTAACATTTGTCGACTTCACCAATGCCTTCGACACTGTGAGTAGAAAAGGTCTGTGGTAGATCCTGGAAAGACTAGCATGTCCCCCCAAATTCCTTAAAATGATTATCTTGCTACACGAGGGCCAGCGCGCTCAAGTCAGATATGGTGATGCTCTTTCAGAGCCCTTTCTAATAACTAATGGAGTGAAGCAAGGTTGTGTTCTTGCGCCAACTTTATTTACAATCTTCTTCAGCATGATGCTCCAAAGGGCTACGGCAGAGCTCGAAGAAGATGACGGCATCTATATACGTTACCGTACTGATGGTAGCTTGTTTAACTTAAGCCGTCTGAGGGCTCGCACTAAGACTCTAAACTATCTAGTCCGTGAGCTGCTCTTTGCTGATGATGCTGCCCTTGTTGCCCACACAGAAGCAGCTCTGCAGCGCCTAACATCCTGCTTCGCAACAGCTGCAGAGCTGTTTGGGCTGGAAGTCAACCTGAAGAAAACGGAAGTTCTTTATCAGCCTGCACCACAGGACGAACACCACCATCCCCAAATGGCCGTCGGCAAATCTGTGCTCAAGTCCGTTCAGCAGTTCACCTACCTGGGAAGCATCATCTCCTCAGATGCCAAGATTGGCAAAGAGATCGATCACAGATTAGCAAAGGCATATAGTGCATTTGGAAGACTTCACAAAAGAGTCTAGAGTAATAAACACGTGAGGCGAAGCACAAAAATCAATGTGTATAGAGCCATTGTATTGTCTACTCTCCTTTATGGATCTGAAACATGGGTCACCTATCGCCACCACCTACAACTCCTTGAATGCTTTCATCAGCGCTGTATACGCACAATCATAAGTATACACTGGACTGACTATGTGACGAATGTTGCTGCCCTTGAGCAAGCAGGGATCACCAGCATTGAGGCCATGATATTGAGAACACAGCTGCGCTGGGCAGGGCACGTTTCTAGGATGGAGGACCACTGCCTCCCCAAAATAGTACTCTACGGTGAACTCGTCACAGGTCAGCGTAAGAGGGGCGCTCCAAAAAAGCAATACAAGGACTCCCTGAAACAACATCTCAGGCTCGGCCAAATTGATCACCAACAGTGGTCCACACTGGCCTCACATCGGGAGGCATGGAGACGCACTATCCACAATGCTGCAGCCTTATCTGACAACTCACGCCGAACAAGTCTTGAAGAGAAACGACAACGCAGAAAGAATCACAACCCAGAAACATCACCCAAGGAGACCTTCTGCTGTGCTTTCTGCAACCGGACTTGTTTATCTCGGATTGGCCTTTTTAGTCATCAGCGCGTTTGCAGAAAGCGCAGGATCAGTCCTTCCTGAATCTTCGTTTGCGAAGAAAAGCCAGAGGATATGGAGGGCAACCGATATTAGAGAAGGCAACTGACAAAGACAGCCACCTTTACACTCTCTTCAAGAAGCAAACTATTAATATGAAAACATCTCAGAGAGTTAATTCACTTCAGCAGCTTGATGAAAACAGCCACTGTTCAGCAATCTGTGCTTTGCTGCAAGGAAATTTTTCTTGCAGACATATGCCCCCCAGAGGAACAAAATATGAAGAACAATTCTGTCTGTACCTGACTAGAGGCAGAGCAAAGAAAGATTAGGAACAGCAAACATCCTTGCTCTCTGCACTGCCTCTCCCATCTGCCTAACCTATAATCCTTAGCCTTTCTCCACTGGTTATAAAATGCATACAGCATAAGTAATATGAAAGAAGTCTTTTTTTTGCTGTATGAAAAACCTTTCAGTGTTGACTAAAGAAAACAAGCTCTTAAAGAGAGGGGCAAATTCGGACCTCAGTGTACAATCATTCAGTGTCTCTACAAGATAGTGGAGTTAATAAATAAGCAGAAGAATATACAAATTTACCTATTGGCTTAGTAAAGAATAAGAGAAATCTAGGTTGAGATCACTGCCTCAACATGGAGACTGCAATTTCTTATGAACAAAGAGGATTTGAACAATGCTCAAATCTCCATTCATAAGACACCAAACACAGTATTTTATGTTAATATTTCAAAATTTCTTTGGTTCCTGTTCAGAGTTTACAGAAAATCTTTATTCTAAAAGCTGGTGAAGTATAGAACTCTATATACGTAACATACGCACAGAAGTGATCTCATCAAGCATCAAGGATATTAATGTGACTAAGGGGAAGGGAAGGGGGGTTGCAGTAATCTATCATGATTCTATCCCACACTAACCAGCTGCCCCATCCCACAATATGTTGTGTGTAAGTGTATCTGAAGGTGGATACCCTGTTCAGAATAGGAGTTTTGGTGCCCACCCTGCTGCTCAACAGTCTCTCTTCCTGAGCTAGCTAAGCTGATCTTGGGTGTAATGCTGGAGTTCGCTTGGTTTGTTGTGTTGACGGATTTCAATCTGCATGCTGAGACTGACTTGTCAGGAGTGGCTCAGGACGATGTCCTCTACAAACCAGTGATCTATCACAAGAGGTATCTTCCCAACACATGCTGCAGAACATACTCTGGACAAGGTCTTCTGTGCTGCATGGGATATGATGATCCAGTTATGGAAGAACTCTCTTCAGTTTCATTGTCATGGACAGATCACAGCTTATTGGGGTTTAGGCTCAATGGGCCTCAGAGTATCTTCAGGAACAGGTGACTAAATAAAACAGCTCACCCAAGATGAAGACGATTTTCTGATGGCTCTTGGGGAGTTTCTATTGCCCAATTCTCTTGAAGCTCTGGCTGACCCTGGAATATGGAAATGACCAGGATGCTTCTGAGTGTCAGGAGGGAAAATTCTGTTACTACGGAATTGTAAATGATTTAAAAACTGGTGGTGACTAAAGCAATGATGAGTGAGTCTGGAAGAACATAGACTAGAGTACATAGGAAAGCCTTCTTTATGGCAGTACTGGCAGAAAACAAAGCAAATTCCCCCCAGCTAGCATTACATCTGCTTACAGCTGTCTAATAGAACTGTATTCGGTGGTCAAAGACCTAGTACATTCTGGCTCATGAGAGGAAAATACAGACCACTCAACAGCTCGCTGTGAACAAGCTACATAACACTTTGCAGATAAAACTGCTTAAATCAGTTCTGACTTGGATGTTGTAATCTATATAGTTTCAAAGGATGTAACTTTGACTCCTGTGGACTTTACTGTCCAATAATAATGAATATCTTTCCATTTGTGCAGTGCAAGTATATGGACAGAATCTTTAGAGTGGTGAGGCCTACAACATGTGTAGTGGATCCACGGCTGTCCTAGCTTATAAAACTGAGTGGGGGGAACTGGCTGATTGTGTTAAGGATATGATGAATGCTTGTCTACAAGAAAAAATGCACTGCGCCTAAAAGAGGCAATTATTGAATCATGGTTTTTAAAAATCCCTCTGATTCCTATCATACTCAATAATTAGCAGTTAGTCTTCAATGTCCCATTTCTGGGCAAGATCCTGGCCCATATGGTAGCCCCTTCCTTGTTAGGTGGAAGTGCTTTCCTTGAGCAGTCGAAAGGCACTAAGCACTATTAGAGAGTTTCCTTTGCCTTATGAACAGCTCACTATATTGAGATACTGCATTCCTTGACTAATAAAGATCATATTGTTTCTGTTTGTGTTTTCTTAACCTATAAACAGCAGGTGAGCAAAACAGAACAGAGGCCATTTTGATTGAGATAACAACTAAACAAGTGTTCCTTTCTGGCTGAACAGAAGCTTTAACAGTACTGAAGGGAAGACAAATGCTGTAGACAGGAAAACTTGCACAAAATACAGAAATGTTGTTTACCTGGATAGCTTTCAGCCCCCTGAATTCATTTTCTGCTCTTTACAATATGACTGTCTTAAACTCAGCTAACGTCTATAAACATCCCTCATTGAGTATAGAAAATCATCTTGTTGACCAGGATTGATTGAGCAGACCACGCAGAGGCCAAATACATAGCAAAATTGCACCAGGGCCCTTAGGTGCAGGACTAAAACAGTTCTCCAAAAGATGTCAACTTAGTTTGGGAGTGTGGGGCCAATATGGTATTCAAAAACAGTCTTGAAGGGGTCTCATGCTGTCAGCCCACTTTCAGACCTATACAGAATTGCACTTCAAACTTCTTCAGTTCTCAAGTTTGTACTTTTCTTTGTTAACATGTAGGTGACCTTAGGCAAGTCACATCCTCTCAGCCTCAGAGGAAGGCAAAGACAACCCCCCTCTGAACAAATCTTGCCAAGGAAATCCCGTGACAGGTTCGCCTTGGGGCTGCCATAAGTCAGAAATGACTTTAAGGTACACAACAACTACTATAAAGCTACAGAAAACTGTAACCTCCACATTCCTTACATTCAATAGATGTGCCAGTGAAAATAATAATTTAAACCACAGTCCCTGATTAAAATGGATTCTTCAGTCCCCTCAGATGTTGGTTTGTTGGCCAAGGTTTGTTATAGCATTGGCTTTCAGGGACTACAGCCCTATTTCTTAAATATATGGAATAGAGGTAGGCTCCATTATATATACAGTGAACATGGCTGGGACGGGATGTTGACACTAAAATCTTTGCAAATTTAGTTGGAGAAAGTAGTGAGTGACAATCATTAACAATGTTCATTCACAAAGAACTGATGATAACACAAACATCCTGGCAGTAATGAAGGAAGTTCACAAATACAAGGTCTGTCTATTAAATAACAAGACTGTGTTTCTACCTTTCAGACAATCAGGGAGAACTGATTGTGAACGCTTGAGTGGTGACCTTGAACATGTCTGAACCTTCATGACAAACATCAACACTCTCGGCCATTCAGTTAATTGTCAGTCGTCATTTAAAACAGACGTGCTGTCTGTTGTGTGCTGGAAAAATACTAAGTTTAAAAGTCGAGCAATGTGCCAATTTGAAATTTTTAGTAAAATTGAACAAAACACCAATGGAATCTTTTCAAATGCTTACTGAGGCCTATGGGGAAGATTGCATGTCTCGTGCAAATGTTTCAGTGGCACAAAAGATTCAGAGTATGTGAGAATGTGGAAGACGAACACCCTGGAGGACCTTCCACTTCAAGAACCGAATAAATTGTGGAAAAAAATCAGCCAGATTGTTCAAGGAGACCGCTGACTCAGTGTCAAAATGATAGCTGAAGCCATGAACATTGACAAAGACATGGCGTGGAAAATTTTGCATGAGCATCTCAACATGAAGAAAGTTTGTGCCAAGATGGTCCCTAGGGTTCTCACATCAGAGCAAAAGAGTGCCACAAGGAAATTTGCATTGACGTTCTGCAGCAACTTGAGACAGACCCAAACCTTTTTCAAAAAATCATCACTTGTGATGAAACTTGGGATCTTCCAGTATGATCCTGAGACAAAACAACAGTCAATGCACTGGAAAACACCATCATCACCAAGAACGGAACATTGGTACTTACCGTGAAGATTCCTTTTCAGCAGCCATGGGGAGGGAATCCTTGAGTGGGTATTGGCTCCGCCTCCGACCAATCATAGGCAGGACACCTAAAACAAAGAGATTGAGACCACCCCTGCCAGGAGGAGGAGCCAACCCCATCCTCCCCAGAGAAGTTAGAACAGCTCCAGAAACAACATAAGCAACATAAACAACAATTGAAACACAACTAAACAATCCTCTCATAATTTTTTTTGGGGGGGTGGGTAAGGATTCCCTCCCCATGGCTGCTGAAAAGGAACCTTCACGGTAAGTACCAATGTTCCATTTTCCAGCAGCCTGGGGAGGGACTCCTTGAGTGGGACCTAACACAGCGGTCCGAAAAGCAGAGGGGGGGAAAAGGATTCTAAAAACTAGATTAATGTATAATCTGCTGCAGCACCCCACAACCGAAGGCCGCGTCTGCAGACGCATATTCATCAATCCGATAGTGTCTTGTGAAGGTAGATGCTGAAGCCCAGGTAGCTGACCTGCAGATCTCCAAAATAGAGTGTGCTTTCCCTAAAGCCGCCAATGTCGCAGCACTGCGAGTCGAATGGGCTAGGATACCTTGAGGAACCTGCAAACCACTGGCTACATAGGCCTGCTCAATACACTTGCGTAACCAACTCGCTATCGTGGAAGAAGACACTTTCTTACCCTTCGTAGACCCTGTGTAAGCTACAAACAAAGCATCCGACTTGCGAAAAACCTGAGTTCTCTTGAGATACATCTTTAAACCCCTTCTAACGTCTAACTTATGCCAGAGTTTTTCCAGTTCCGCTACGGGATGAGGACAAAAAGACGGCAATACTATCTCCTGTGACCTGTGAAACATGGAATTGACCTTGGGCACAAAGGAGGGATCTAGTCTGAGGGTTACTGAGTCCTTTTGAAAGACACACAACTCCTCCCTCACTGACAGCGCGCTCAACTCCGATACTCTTCTGGCTGAGGTGATGGCTACAAGGAAGGCCACCTTCCAAGTAAAGAAACTCAGATCCACCAAACTGATGGGTTCGAAAGGCTCCTTTACTAACGCTTTTAGGACCACATTCAGTTTCCATGATGGGAACCTATGCACTACAGGTGGACGCAACTGAGAAACTCCCTTTAAAAATCTGCGAATATGTGGGTGGGAGGCTAAAATCCCCCCCGGAGTCAACCTCAAAATGGAACCCAAGGCTGCCACATGCCTCTTCAGAGTGCTGGGAGCTAGACCTTTCTTCAACCCTGATTGTAGGAAAGAGAGCACCACCGAAACGGAGGCCTGTAAGGGGTTGGTCCCCCTGGTCCGACACCACCTGCAGAAAGCTCTCCACGTAACCTCGTATAGTCTGATGGTGGAAGGCCTACGTGAAGCCAACATGGTGCTGACTACTTCCGCCTCATATCCCTGTTTTAACAGTCTCTGCTGCTCAACCTCCAAGCGTGCAGTTGTAACCAGCCTGGATCCGGATGCAGACAGCCGTCCTGAACCAGAATGTCTGGCCATGGAGGTAGTGGCCATGGCTCTTGAACCTGCATCTGTATCAAGTCTGGATACCATGGCCTCCTCGGCCAGTTTGGGGCAATCAAAATGACCTCTGCCCTCTCTTGCTTGATCTTCCTTAACACCCGACCCAGGAGCGCTGTTGGGGGGAAAGCATAACATAATGTCTGAGGCCATAGAATCGTTAGGGCATCGAAGGCTAGTGCCCCCGGAGTCCGAAACCCTGACACATACTGAAGTAACTTGTGATTTTCCGTCGAAGCAAAGAGATCTATCAGAGGATCCCTGAATTGAAACACAATCATCTGGAACACGAGATTGTTGAGACTCCACTCGCCCTGGCTCAAGGAGTGTCGGCTCAACCAATCGGCCTGTACGTTCATCTTCCCTTTTAGGTATTCTGCCCTGATCGACAGCAGGTGCCTTTCTGCCCATAGGAACAACAACTCGGACTCCTCCATGAGGGCCCGGGAGCGCGTCCCCCCTTGTTTGTTTATGTGACACCTGGTCGAGATGTTGTCTGTGCGAACTAGAACATGACATCCCCTCACCAAATTGACAAACTCCACCAATGCCAGTCTGACTGCTCGAAGCTCCAACAGGTTGATGCTGCAGCCACGCTCCTGAGCCATCGACCCTGAGCCATCTGGTCCTCGCAGTGGGCACTCCAGCCCTTCAGAGACGCATCCGTCATCATTACTACTCTCCTGGGGTCCACTATTGGTACACCCAATGATAGGTTTTCCGATAGCCACCACCTCAAGGACTCCTTCACTCCCGCTGGAACTTTTAGAAATCTGGTCGCCTTGATAGCGATGAGATCCTGATAAGGGAGTAAAAACCACTGTAGCTTCCTGAGGTGAAATCTGGCCCAAGCTACTGAGTCTATACAAGCGATCATCAACCCCAAGAGCCCTGTCAAGAACATCAGGAGCGATTTGGCCCGGTCTAATACCGTCGTAACGGCCTCCTGAATCTTCAACCTCTTCTCCTCCGGGAGGAATACACGGTACGCTCTGGTGTCCAGAATGTTGCCTAAATGCTGAAGTCTCTGAACTGGCTCCAGGCGGCTTTTTTTCCTGTTCACCATGAATCCATGGGCCTCCAGAACCTGCAGAGTCCTGAACACACTTCTCGTCGCCTCGCTCTCGGACGCGGCCCTGATCAGTAGGTCGTCCAGATAAGGGAAGACATGAATCCCCTGAGATCTTAGGTGTGACACTAGTGCAACCAGGACTTTGGTGAACACCCTTGGTGAAGAAGATAGACCGAAGGGTAGTGCCCTGTACTGAAAGTGTTCCTCCTTGAAGGCAAACCTGAGAAAACGTCTGTGCGCGGGATGAATCATTATGTGCAGGTAAGCTTCCTGTAAATCCAGGGATGCCAGGAAGTCCCCTTCCTGAATCCCCTCCAGGATCGAACGTAGAGTTTCCATCCGAAATTTGCGTCGTGCCACGAAAAGATTGACCCCCTGTAGGTTCAAAATGGCCCTCCAGTCCTTGTTCTTCTTGGGCACCAGGAAAAGCAGAGAGTAAGTCCCCTTGAATCTCTCCTCCTGCGGTACTGCTTCTATTGCTCGAACCTGAAGTAGATGATCGATGGCCTCCGCCATCAACCTCTGTTTGTCCTCGCCCATTGACGTGCAAGACTGAATGAAGGTGGGGGGCGGTCTTGCAATAAGGTCTATTGTGTATCCTTGACTGACCGTCCAGTTGACCCAAGCATCGGATGATGTAGTCTGCCAAACTGCTGCGAAGACGGTCAGTCTGCCCCCCACTGGAGACGCTTGACAGTCATGCAGATTGTCCACTCTTGCCTCCCTGCTTGGAGGGCTGGCTGGTGGAAGCCTTGGGGAACTGTTGGGGCTTTGGTCTTGGAAACTGCTTGGGGGGGTCCCAGTTACCCCTCTGTTGTCTGAAGCCACTGAATCTTGCTCCACGAAAATTCTGAAAGTTGGGGCGAAAAAATCTGCGCTCCTCCTTCTTTGGTAGGGACGGAAGCATTTTCTTCTTGTCCTTGGTCTCCACCAAGACCTCCTCCAGCGTCTCCCCAAAAAACTTCTTACCGTTGAATGCGCATCCTGCCAAATTGGACTTGGCCTTGCTGTCCGCGTTCCAGTTTCTTAACCAAAGATGACGTCTGGCAGCCACATTTGCCGCTACGGCCCTGGATGTGAACCGAAGGGCGTCCAGGCTAGTGTCTGCCACATAGGCGGATGCCTTCGATATCTTGTTCATGCCCTGGCGAAACCTGATTTCGTCCTCAGGAATATTAGTCATGGGGTCCTTGGCCCACCTGATGGTGGCCCTGGAAAAAATTGACGACGACGCTGCTGCCCTGATGGCTAGGGCCGCTGCCTCATGTGACCTGCGCAGAAAGGTTTCAATGCGCTTGTCATCTGGCGTTTTGAGATGTTCGTCTCCATCTCTAGGAAAGAGCGAACCAGAAACCAGGCCTACCACAGGCGCATCAATGGCCGGGAGTTTTAATAACTCCATCACGTCCCCAGGGAAAGAATACAGCTGTTTGACAAAGGCAGACTGCGTTCTGGGGGCACCTGGCTGTGTCCACTCCCCCACCAGAGCATCCCTTAGCACATCTGGGAATGGAAGGATATTCCCTGAAGACTTGTTGGAAGCTCTGAGTTCAGGGACCCCTTGTTTGGAGCCCCCCTCCTTGGGGTTCGTTGGCTCCAATTCCAAGGCCCTTAAGGCCTTCTTAAGAAGGAGTGAGAAGGCAGCACTTTCAAACAGCCGGGGTGAGTCAAACTCGCCCCCTCCCCGTTTTCCCCCTCCGAGGAGAGCTCCCCCTCCTCCCTGGGCTCCTGAGCCACCTCCTCCTCATCCAGGTCCCCCTGCCTGACGGGGACCTCCAGGTGTTTTTCCTTCCTTTGTCTTTTGCATGGAGGGAGGATCCCCCCCTCGAGCGGTACAGGCGCCCGGATCCCCGCCACGCCTGCCGCGCTCCTCTTGGCGGCACAGCCGCTTTCCTGCTCAGCCCCCAGGGGTGGGAAAACGGGGCCCAAGTCCTTCCCCCTCCCCTTCGCGCTCGCCCCTGATGAACCTGCCACGGAAGCGCCCGCCGCCAGAACTTGCCTGGCCACCAGGGCGAACCAGGTGGTCAGTTCTGGCGGCAGGGCCTTACCTCCTACCAGGAGCAGTGGAAGGTCCTCCGTGGCCGCGGTGTCCTCTGCGGGGGTCCGGGGCCTAGGGGGGGTCCGCCGCTGGCCAGGCTGCCCCCTCCGCGCAATCCGTCTCTGAATCGGAGACCCCATCGCGCTCCGCCTTCCCTTGGGCGGTTGAGCTCAACGTGTGTCCCATCAAGGGACCACGGAGCACCTCATCTGGGGACTGTAAACCATCCCCCGGCAGGCCCAGAAAGGAATCCTCCTCTTCGGAGGAGAGATCCTCTCCCTGCATGTGCCTGTGCCTGGGCGCCGCCATCTTGGAATTCCTTTGTTCAAGGAAGCTCTGGAGCAACTGTAAAATCCTGCCTATTCTCGCACGAGGCAGAACAGAACTGGGGAGGATGGGGTTGGCTCCTCCTCCTGGCAGGGGTGGTCTCAATCTCTTTGTTTTAGGTGTCCTGCCTATGATTGGTCGGAGGCGGAGCCAATACCCACTCAAGGAGTCCCTCCCCAGGCTGCTGGAACATGAAAAAAGCACATCAAAGCAAGTCCACATTCAAAACCATGCTCATTGGGGTTTCTTACATCAAGGGCGTAATTTTGGCAGAATGGGTTCCAGAAGGCAGAAGAGTGAACCAGCATTATTATAAAGAAGTTTTGACAAAGCTAAGAGGAAGAGTCAGAAAAAAAGGCCAGAACAGTGGAAAAAATTGTTTCATTCCTCATCAAGACAATGCGCGTGCTCACACAGCACTTTCTGTGAAGCAGTTTTTGGCCAATAAATGCATTACTACACTTGAACATCCTACGTATTCACCAGATTTAGCACTGTGCGACTTTTTTCTTTTCCCTAAAGTGAAATTGGTGCTTAAAGGAACATGGTTTGACTCAACTGATGCAATAAAGAAGAAAATAGCAGATGTGTTGAAACAGCTGGCAGAAACTAATCTGTTCCATGCCTTTGACCAGTGAAAAACAAGACTGCATTGGTGTGTGAGTGTGAATGGGGAGTATATTGAAGGGGACAGACATTAGAATTGTAATACATATAAATAAAGATGGGTTACTGCATCAGTCTTGTTATTTAATAGACAGACTTCATACATCTACATATCTAAATGTGTGCATCTTAGGAAATGGGCTACAGCCCCAAACAGATCATGCTATAAGAGATGTCTCACTCTTAAAAGTCATAAGGGACCCTGTAGTTTTAGCTACAATGCACTAATACTGCTACTCCAAGCAAGGCAACCTTAGCTTGTCGCTGACCAGGGAAGTCATACATGCAAATCTATTTTATTGTCTATCTACCATATAAAACTGTAGTGGAAAAATGTATATTGCTATTTTTTTCTTCTTACTGATCTATTAATTAAAGATGCTTATTATATATATGGCTAGTGCAGATCTAAGATAGATGGGATGTGTAGTTATTCTTTCCAGCAATAAGCCTCCTTCACCACAAACAACTCCCATCATCCCTAACCAACACCCAAACTGGCTATGGCTGTTGGAGGCTGGAGTCCAACATTTTCTGGGGCAAAACAGGTGTCCTCATTGAGGGTTTAGAACATATGAAATCTAGGGTAAGATAGCTTGTGGCCTTGGCAGACTGTGAAAAACAGGTAGAAAAACCTTGCCTTGCATTTGCCTTAACTCCCACTGGTGAAATACCAGCTGAAAATAATATGCAGGCCAGATATGCTAATATAGCAAGTTTCTTAAATAATTACCTCCTCCAATTTGCATAATATGTAAATTAGGCCACCTACATTTGGGCATTATGCATATAACACACCTCTCAGCAAGCAAAGGAGAGGGGAAAATACAAGCTTCAAAGCTGGTACTGGATTTTTAACACTTAAGTTTAAAGAAGCTTATGTCATAACACACAAATACATACACCTGGTGAAATATTATTATTATTATCATTTATTTATATGGTGTCATCAATGTACATGGCACTTTATAAGTAAAACAACAAAAAACAGCGAGTACTGCCAAAGGCATACGGCCTAAAATATATGGAGAGAGAGGGAGGGAGGGAGGAAGGAATAAATATATAAAAATATACATTACAACTATTAAAAAAATTATCCAATACAGGTCTCCCCCGTATCCATGGACTTACTATTTTTAAGTAATACCCTATATAACAGCAAATTGTATTAAAATAAAGCACTTCCAGTCCAAACATACCATAGAGTTGCATTGGAGGACCTAGCAATTCCTAGAAAGGACCCTCTCTAGGCATTTTCCAGCATGACTCTATGTTATGTGTCCCAATTTTTTTTTCAGCCATGGATAACTGAAACTGCAGAAATTGGTTCTGCAGACACGGGGGTGGGGGGTGGGGCTGTATAATGATGTATCTGAAATATGATACCTATGCACCCAAAACCTGAAATATTCTGCAGTTAATACTGAACAGGTTCAGACTCACTGGAACCTGGAACCTCTGTAGGGGTGAGGGACTCATTAACACAGTCCATCCAAGGAGGCTTACGGATCCTGATTAATGGCTCCTAGGGGGTTTCTTGCAGCTATTGCAGTTGTTCCTGTCAAAGCCCTGGTTGCTCTCTTGAACAGAGAAATGGCTAAGGCAATGGACACAATTGCCCCTGAGTGTCCCTTCCACAGAGTGGAGTGAAGCAAGTTTCTTAGGCAGCTGGCATTAATGAAATAAGTGGCACAGAGATTTAAGAATTTATGGTGAAATACTCAGAATGAGTCTGACCCAAAGATCAACTCCATGATAATGGTGGCAGTGAAGACATTTTACTTCTCTGCCATCATTGCATCTGCACAGTGTTGTCCAACAAAGCTGTCTAGAGTGGTGAGCAACCTTTTATACTTTGTTCCACAGCTTGCTGTGAAAAATTTGCACAACATTTACAGATAAGATCACTCAGCTGATCCAGGTCCAGTTGATGTAATTTTGCCTTCTGCTTGTCCCATGCTATTGAATCCATTTCAGTTTGTTTACCCTGAAAATGTGGATAGGATCCTTGGAGAGACAAAAACTATTGCATCTGTTGGACATATGCCTCTCTTGGTTTATAAAAACAGCCAGGGACTGATTAGGTGGATAGAGGGAGTGTTGAATGCCTTGTTGCAGCAAGGTAGCAGTCCCTCCTGCATAAAAAAAAGTAAGTAGTGAGGCTGTTATATAAACCCTTCCTGAACCTCACCACCCTAGGTAATTACTCCCCAGTCTCCAATATCCCTTTTTTGGAGGCAAACATCTGGACAGTACAGGGGCCTCCTACCTATAGCAGTTACTGGATGAAATGGATTATCTTGATCCATTTCAGTCTCATTTCAGGCCTGGCTATGGGAAAAATAAAACTTTGGTTGTCTTCATAGATGAGTTACACCAGGAACTGCACGGGGTTATGTGTCCCTCTTGTTGTTTGCTGGACCTTTCAACAGTTTTCAATACCAATGACGATGGTATCCTCCTGGGCCACCTCTCTGGGATGGGATTTTGAGACACTGTTCTGCAATGGTTCTTATCTGTTCTGAAGAGATAAAAGAAGATGGTACTAGGGGATACCTGTTTGACATCCTGACCATTATCCTGTAGCATGCCTTAACATTCTGTTTTATCCACCACGATGTTTAATATATACATGAAAGTATTGGGAGAAGCTGTCTGGTGTTTTGGAACTTGGTGTCACTAGTATGCTGATGACACTCAAATCTCTCCTTTCCATCCCATTTCTAGGAAGCTATTTCAAGTATTAAACCACTGTCTGATGTCAGTAATGGTTGAGATGATGAAAGTGAACCTTAATCCAGACAAGCAAGAGATGCTCTTGGTCAGCTGAAAGGTGTATCAGGGAACAGGGATTCAAACTCTGTTGGATATGGTTACATTCCCTCTGAAATCTCTGGTTTGCAGCTTGGGCATACTCCTGGGACCTGGCCTTGGTCCTGGAAGTCCAAGTTTCACTGGTGGCCAAGATGTGTTTGTGCAGATAAATCTAGTGCACCAGCTATGTCCATTACTGCATATGTCGGATCTGACCAGAGAAACATGCTTTGATTACATCCTGTTTGGATTAATGTAATACAGTGGTTCTTAACCTTTTCTTTACCAGGATCCCCTTTAAATATCTTTTGTTGCCGCAGACCCCAAGACTTAAAACAAGATTTAAAACAAGAACTACAATAATAATACAATTACACCATCCATGAAACCTTCCCTCAGAAACACTGGACGGGGAGGGAAGACTTTTCTCTTATTTCTTCCGACATGTTTGTGGCTGGAGCAGATTGAATGGCAATGTGCAGGCCAAGCCTGCCAGCCAGCCTTTGCCTTGGCTCCTGTCATGTGACCACTCCACTCCCTAGGGGTCTCTGGACCCCAGGTTAAGAACCATTGCTGTAATATACTCTATTGTGATGGCTGCCTTTGGAAACCATCAGAAACTTCTATGAGTCTAATGCCCTGTAGCCAGTCTTCTGACTGGAAAAGGTTGCAGGAAAATTGAAACAATTTCACTGTCTACTAGTCCATTTCCAGGCAGCATTCACTTATCCGTGTTTGAAAAAATATGTTTTCTCTAGGCATTTCTAGGTCCTCCAATATGATTATATGGTCAACTTCCGGCATTTGTCTCTTTGAAAACAACAGGGTTCCCTGTTATCCATGGTTTCAGGTATGCACAGGATGTCTTGGAATGTATCCCTTGTGGATACGGGGGTCAACCTGTATTCAAAATCTGTATTAACAGAACTTTACACACACATACACACACACACACACACACACACAGAGAGAGAGAGAGAGAGAGAGAGAGGAGGAAAAATAAAACAACTAAGAGATAATACTATACAAACAGTAGTAGAAACTATGCAGAAACAGTCTAGGTTTTATTCAAAAGAAAAATGAGCATAGCTGCTAAGTGAGAGTGGTGGAGTCTTTGTTCATAAAGTGTGGCTTACTTTCTTCCACGGTTTGAACCACCTGACCTTCATAGATTGGGGGGCGGGGGAGAAAACAAAGAGAAAAAAACAGAGAACCTTGCTTTGAAAATTCAGTTGTGCTACATGTTCTGCCAGTTCCTAGTGATAGCAAAAACAGGCTCAGAACCTACTTGATTGCACACAGTGTGGGATTACGTTAATTGTTCTGGTTTAATTAGGGGATCAGAGATCAAACCAAATGACACACCAGCTTGAGAAATGTCTTCTTCTGGTTCCTTTTTGTTTACATTTGTTTACATCTATTACCCCATCCCCATTAAATATGTATTTTAATACTGCCAGGAAAACATCTGGCTTCTACTATTGCCTTTTAACCCATGCATTTTAGGCACACTATGTTAGATTCAAACTTGAAGTAGAGCCACTGAAATAAGTGGGATAAGTTAGTCTTAAATACAATTAAGTCTGAAGCCAATCCATTTCCTCTGATTAAACTAAAAGAATATTCTCAATTGAACAGAAACTGGAAAATAAAGAAAAATATAGTGCCATCTGGAGGACAAACACACAACATTTTATGAGAAATTTGAAAGATTTAACTAAGATTAACAACATTCTATGACCTTCTATAGAACCTTCTATGACTCTGGAAACCAGCGTTCAAATCCCCACTCAGCCATGAAAACTACTGGGTGACTTTGGGCAAGTCACATTCTCTCAGCCTCAGAGGAAGGCAAAGACAACCCCCTCTGAACAAATCTTGCCAAGAAAATCCTGTAATATGGTAACTCTAAGCTGAAAACAACTTGAAAGCACACAGCAACAATAGCATAGTTAAAATATTTGACAAAGATGAATTTTTTGTTTATTTCAAACAAACACAACTTGTAAAAACTAGTTATTGGATTACAGCTCCCAGCCAAGTATCACATCATCAGGTATTGTCACCCCACAGCCTGTTAACTTTGAAAACAGGTACTATACATGTTTCTGACATATATTTGTTTACCATAGCTGCATTTTTGAACAGCTGAACAGTCTGTATACAGATTAAAACAATTCAGATAAGAAACTACTGTTAGTTGCAGGAATAGCGGTAGTGGAATGGCCATATCTTGAACAAGTTTACAGTCCCTGTTAAGACCCAGGTTTGCAACTTTAAAGTATTGCACTGCTTTCAGATGCTCAGGTAGCAGAAGTAGGCATGCCTTTTACCAGCCTTGACTTATACTACCAGATTCATCCTTTCCCTGAAGATAGAAAACATGATAGGGATTCATGTGTGACTTAGATACCACAAGAATGAATGTGAAACTACCACTAAAAAATGTCTGAAACATGAATTGGTGCAAACCACTCCCAACAGACTGTCAGCTTGAGTGGAAATCTCAGAATATATTATCCCAGTGCTATCTTTATTGGTTACCTGCCAGATTCAATTAACAGTGTCACCTTTAAGAGCTGGAAAAATTTGAGCCTAGGGTACATAAACTTCAGTTAAGCTGGGGTCCTTCCTCCCACACACACCCATTTTACAGATCATTATGAATCTAAGCACTTCTCACCTGGTAGACAACTATTCAAGGACAACAATTTGGGACTGCTTGTCAGAGCTTATATGTTAGTGCTTTCTTTTCTTTTCTTTTATTTTATTTTATTTTCTTTTCTTTTATAGGGAGAGATACACTGGGTTGAGGAAATCATTTTAATAAGGCATTTTGGTCAAGTCTCTATTAAAAATAGGATGAATCTGACATTGAAGAACTGGCTGCTTACCTGTAACTGTAGATCTTCAAGTGGTCATCTGTGAATTCACACAATTGGGTTATCTGTGCCTGCGCAGAGCACTGTTCAAAACCTTCTGGGAAATTATGTAAGTGTTTTGGCTGTAGCCCCACCCACTCTTCCTCTGCCCTATATAAGGGCCCTTCCTGCCCAAACGCCTCAGTTCCATGAATGCCGCTCTAGCAGCATCCAACAGAACTAAAGCAGGCAGGACAAGAGGGGGGATGGGCGAGTTTGTGTGAATTCACAGATGACCACTCGAAGAACTACAGTTACAAGTAAGTATCTTGTTCTTGTTCTTCGTGGTCTCTGTGAATCCACACAATTGGGAGACTAGCAAGCTACCTCAAAAGGGAGGAGGAGGTCCTGTGTACCTGAAACAGACCAGTGCCCCACCGGTACCAGTGAAATGAGTCCAGATGACATAGAGTGTACTGTAAACAGGTTAAAGCTCAAAATGCAGGTAAGCAAGGCTGAAATAATCACAAGGCAGAAGACAGAACTGCCCTTCCAGCACTGAAACACCAATTTTATTCCTAGAGTTAACCCTATAATGAGATATGAAAGTAGACCAGGTTGCCGCTTGACAGATGTCCTGTAATGGCACACCTTTCAGGAAAACCATGGAGGCAGCCGTAGCCCTGGTAGAATGGCTGCACACCGGTCCCAGCAGGCAGAGTCCAAGAAGGTCATAGGCAGAGGAGATGGCTAGCGCCACAACTTTGAAAACCTCCGCGGGGGAACAAGAAGGTCCTTTACAAGCGCCTTATTAACAGACAAACAATCTAACAGACTGCCTAAATGAGGAAGTCCTGTCCAGGTAAAACCTGAGTGTCCTGCGAACATCAAGCAGGTGCAAGGAACATTCTAGTGGAGAAGAGGGATTCTGGAAGAATGCCGACAGGATAACATCTTGATTAAGGTGGAAGGCTGACACCACCTTGAGCAAGAAGAAAGGAACGTTGGTCTTACCTGTGATACGTTCTTTTCCAGTGGTGAGGCGAAGAGCATCCGTCTCCTTTATGCATCTTCAGACCAGACTCAGTAGTACTGCGCCTTAGGCCACACTTCAAGCCAAAGATCAATTCGGCATTCCACAGAGTGCAGGAGGTGATATTGCCATCCTTCTGTCCAAACCCAACAAGGGAATTGGAGAAGATATGGCACACACTGAACGTGCGCAGGGCCCTGCGCATCTACATCAAAAGAACCAGACCATTCAGGATATCAGAGGCCATGTTCGTTTCTCCATATGCCAAATACCTGGGGCGGAAGGTGACACCATCATCTTTGGGCCGCTGGATATGTAGCTGCATCGTAGCGTGCTACCAGTCCCTACACCTGGAAGTGCCCGAGGGGATTCTGCCGCATTCGACACGGAGTGCGGCGACCTCAGCGGCCTGGGAGAGAGACGCGCCACTGGAGGAGATATGCAGAGCGGCAACCTGGAAAATGGCTTCCACCTTTGTACGACATTACAGACTGGACAGGATGCAATCTGCCGAGGCAGCATTTGGCAGAAGGGTCCTGCAGCAGGGGGCACAAGTCTAGAAGAGTCTCCATCTGCCAAGCCCACCCTGGGAGGAAGCTTCTGTAAATCCCAAAGCAGACGGAGGCTCTGGAGCCCTCCCCATTGGGAAAAGGAACGTTGGTCTTACCTGTGATACGTTCTTTTCCAGTGGTGAGGCAAAGAGCATCCGGACCCACCCACTGGCGAATGTAGGATGAGGAGATGGGTGGTAGGCCCCAGACAGCAGCCCACCAGGAAGCGGGCATGGGGGCCGGAAAGGAAGAGGCGCCTGCAGAAGAGCAAGCAGAGATACCCTGAAGACAGAAAATTTGATCATTGTGAGACAAAGGCGCAAGAAGACGCGCGAGGCTTTTTCAACAGACTGGCCAGCCGGGGGTCGTCCCTACTGGATGACCTCACCGGGGGCAGTCCCAAAAGTTTGTTTCCTGCCTACCGGGAGAAATAAATATTATATAAATAATTTATATAAATATAAATAAATAAATAAAAATATATAAGTACCGATCTGGAGCTATATGACTGTCGAGACGGAGACCTCAGCCTATCCAGGATCAGTGTAAGGGACCGGACCAGGCAATCCAAAGGGGCATCAGCCGTGTCAGGCTCCAGTAGAGGAGCGTGGTCTGCAGGAACAAGCTCCTCTGCAGTGTGGACGACTCATCCCCAGAGACCGGTATCAGTTCCTCTAGTTCAACGGGGGATGATGGGTGGTCACCTGGTGCACAAGGGAAACTCAAGTGGCAGCTTGACAGGCCCGATATGTAGGGCTCAACTTCAATCCATCACATCCCCCCTCGAGCTGGAAGCTGGGGCTGGTGTCGACGGGACCAAAGCAGGTTTGGGGGAATGCTCCCAAACACGCTTCTTCTTATGCTTCTTATGTGCTGGGTCCACTTGAGGCTCCTTATCAAAGGACAGCCTCACAGGAGTGACAGAGGTCAAGGCTCCTGACTTCAAACCCAAGGCAGTCAACCTCAAGCCTGAGGTGGTTGGCACCAAGGGTTTTGGGCCCACACCCAAAGGCTTCGAGGTCGAAAGCTTCAGGGTCGAGACAGAAGCAGCTAACTTCGAAGGACACAGAGTTGAGTGTGAAGAGGTCTTCGAGACAGATGAAGCCCTGGGTGTCAATGTTGGGCCTGGACGTGACTTGACACCGTTGGTCGAGGATGGTCTCACAGCTGTCAATATCGATGGTACCAGTACAGATGGGAGCGAAGAGGAGTGTACCAATTTGGTGGAAAGCGTACAATCTGTTCCCTCCTTCGATGATGACGCCAAGGCATGCTCATACAGCAGGGCCTTAAGGTGGACCTCAAGATTGTGTGTTGCCTGCAGCGTAAAAGCCTTACAAAAGCACCAGGACTGGATGTTGTGACCCTCACCCAAACAAAGCAGGCACAAATCATGACTGTCAGTGTCTGGAATTTTACTGTTACACTGCAAACACTTGAAGAAAGTAGTGGAAACCATCTTCAGAAGCCAGTCCGAGTCAAAACCAGATAAACAGCCAAGCAAACAATCCAAATCATTAAGAAAGAACAGAGTCAAGGCAATGCAAGGTTTAAAAAATCCATTAAGTTTGCCAAAACGCAAGCCAAAAGAGTGGAGAAAGTTCCTCAGTGCTGCTACAGCAGCAGAAAAAAAGGAACTGAGGCGTTTGGGTGGGAAGGGCCCTTATATAGGGCAGGGGAAGAGCAAGCGGGGCTACCTCCGAAACACTTAGACAACTTTCCCGAAGGTTCCGAACAGTGCTCTGAGCAGGCACAGATAACCCAATTGTGTGGATTCACAGAGACCACGAAGAAGAACCTAATTTATTTTTATTTGTTATTAAAGTCTATTATTTGTAGCGTAAGTGGTAAATCTGAAAGCAGTAGGGGAAATGGGAAGACCACACTGTGGGTGGATAGACTCTGGCAGGCCACAGCCCTGAGTTCAGAAGACCTTAGCATAGCTCTTAAAAATGGTGTCTTAGAGGTTTTGCATTCATAGGGTTGCTATAAGTCAAAGCCTACTTGACAGCAAACCACAACAGATATACATTATACAAGGATAGTACCCATGACCAAAAAAGGCCACAATGTTAGTAAACACATTACACATCAAAGGTACCATAGGTCAAAGGGACTTCATATTCCAAGAAAATGTGGGAATGGTAGTTCAAAATATTGCAACAAAAATATTAAAACATTTACTGTATGCCCTGTTGGTAAATCATCATTTAAATTAGTTATCCATTACATTCACAACTCCTTTTGATTATCTGTCTCTTGAAGATATTACTCTACAGATCTTCCTAAACCACCATCAATCTGCCTACTTTGATCACATAGTTATTTTTCTAACCTTTGCTCAGATTCTATTCTCCATGAGATGTCATCACCCTGACCTTTCTTTTGGTTACATGTTCTTGAGACATGACCTCCTTAGGATTAAAAAAGATAATCACTGGATGACTAACACTTCCTTTTCTCAAATGCAGCATCAACATAATATAGCTGTTGCATTAAGTGCAAGTCCACTGATTTTTATTTTTCACTATATATTTGGGGTCATTTAGATCATTCTTCTTCAACCTCCAGGTCAGAATCCAAATGATATGGACTCTCAGTATTTTGTTATTCAGCACTTCTCCCCTGTCATCATTCAAAACTGCTATCTCAATACAGCTTTCTTTATGTGAAGATTTTTCCAAATGGGTATCAAGATCAGACGCTTCAACAATTGCCCTTAAGTGGCATTTTCAAATAATTTTGTAAAAGATTATTTGAAGAGAGGCAGAATAAACTGGAACACTACAGGCTCAATAATTCCCTTATTGTAACAAATACATAGAATAGGAAGTGGCTCCTACTAGGGAAGAATATTTTATATATTTCTATATTTTAAATTAGTTACAGCACGTTTAACAATAAAATACAATGTAGATATTGAACATACACTGCTAGTGATTTCTTCCTTGACTTTCTCCCCATTTTAAAATGCTTTAGAATTAGAAGACATATGACCTCATCTCTTTCAGGATGCTGTTACATACAGGACCGGACATAAACAAAACATCAAATTATCTTTTAGCTCAGGATGAGATCACCTGCATGAGACACTAAGCCTTCAGTCTAGCATTTACTTAGATGGTTCTGGCAATTGCTCTTTAACATCAGGCAAAAAGTATGTGTATGCATGCACACTGACACACATCATGGGAGATTGTATTTGGCCTATACACTGTGCTTCTGGATTAACAATAATGGCTTAGGTACTTGGAAATCTGATCATCTGGTGATCATTACAAGGCATAGTCTCAAAGAGATGGACTTTCCTAGAATTCAGAGTATGATAAGAACGATCTCTCAAGGCAGGTTCAGACTTTTTTCTCTTTTGATAGATGGAAACTGTGTAAAAGGGAGTGGGGAAATTTTGTTTGGACCAAGGGCCAAACTGGCTCTACATAGAGCATGAGGCTTGCAACAAAAGTGAGCAGAGCAACTGCTGGTATGTTCTCCCATATAGTCATTATTTAGTTTATTTATTATTTTATTTATATCCCACCTTTCTCCCAATATAGGGACTCAAGGCAGCTAACAATGAGTTTAAAACAGTCCAAGTTAAAAACAATACAAATTAGTAAAAGTATAAATATCAAGTTTAAAAACAAATCAAACAATTTACACAGTTAAAATCACAAACATTAAAATACTGAAATATATACCACTTTAAAACCAAATCAAACAGCATTTAAAAGTCTTGCCCACATCAGAGTGCAAATGCCTTCTGACACAGAATGCCACATTGGTTACTTACCGTGAAGGTGCATTCTTGAGGGAATGGGGTGATACGGGTCCTTCAGGTCTGGGTTTCGTCAGCCACCGCCCAGGTGTAGCAGGAAGTTACATCAAGCCTCTTGATATTCAAATTTCTTTGTCTTCATCTCCTCCATCCTGGAGCCATGAAGCCAGTTCACTGACTAGCAAAGCCCTGTAAGGACTAAGGAATTCGATCAAGTAAAATAGTATTAAACAGAACTAGGTATTAAGGGCGCCGCCATGTGAGAAAAACGTGCGCAGTCACTGGGCGGGGGAAGGACCCATATCACCTGATTCCCTCAAGAATGCACCTTCAGGGTAAATAACCAATGTGGCATTCTCTGAGGGAGGGGTGATACGGGTCCTTCAGGTCTGGGACGTGCCCAAGCTAACTCACTAGGGTGGGAGTGACTGCGGAGGTGGCGGCATCAGTCTTTTAGTACCTCCTGGAGCACCCTCCGACCGAAGTTCACCTCGGCAGAGCTGAACTTATCCACCTAGTAGTGCCTAATGAAGGTGGACGGTGTGCTCCAGGTTGCTGCCCTGCAGATTTCTACTAGGGAAGCGTTAGTCGAGAAGACAGCGGATGTCACTGCTGACCTAGTCGAATGTGCCGTGACCCCTGAAGGTCTGGGAAGCCTGGCTGAGTCATAGGCCTCGAAGATGCAGGCCTTGATCCAGGTAGCGATGGTCTTCTGTGAAGCTCTGGTCTCTATAGATAGTGTTGTCTGTCATCACCATGACGTGTTGTCCCTTCAGAGTCGGGGTGAAGTGTTGTAGGGCCAACCGAGCTGCCTGAAGTTCCAGCTAGTTGATGCTATGCGTCTTTTCCTGTGAGCTCCAAATCCCCTGCGTCACCTATCCCTGACAGTGCGCTCCCCAGCCCCGCAGGCTCGTGTCCAAGGTAACTAGGATCGCCTGGGGTACTGTGAATGGGGAACCCCTGCTCATTGATTTTGCCTGAGACCACCAGGCCAGCGAGTCCTTCACGCGCTGTGGAAGGAGAAGGACCGGGGACTTCCTCGTTGCAATCTCCTCTTGGTAAGGCAGGAGGAAGTTCTGCAGAGGTCTGGAGTGGAATCGTGCCCAGGGCACAACCCCAAAGGCCGAGATCATAAGGCCGAGGAGTCTGGCCAGTAAAGACAGTGGGACCTTCCTTAGCGAATGAACTGAGCGTACTTCCCGTCAGAGGACCTCCTGTTGCTCCTTGGACAGAGTGATCTTGGATCGTAGTGTGTCTATTTCCACACCCAGGTGGATGATGGTGCGGGCAGGAGACAGGCTGCTCTTTCTGAAGTTCACCAGGAAGCCGTGGGCCTGCAGGTAGCGGATTGTGGCCTGCAGGTCTCTTTCCGCCTGGTCCAAGGAGGAAGCTCCAAGAAGGATATCATTCAGATATGGGTATAGGTGAATTCCCTGTGCCCTCAGGTTGGCTATTAGGATGACCAGGACCTTGGTGAAGACCCTTGGTGCTGAGGCCAGACCAAAGGGGAGGGCCCTTGATTGGAAGTGTTGATCCCCAAAGGCGAAGCGGAGGTACTGTCTGCTGTCTTCGTGGATCATGATGTGCATGTACGCATTTGAGAGGTCAAGGGAGGCTAGAAAGTCTCCTGGTTGTAGCACCTCCCTTATGGATGTAAGCGTTTCCATCTGGAATCTTCTGTACGTGACGTGTCTGTTGGTGTATTTTAGGTCCAGGATAGACCTCTGGCTACTGTCCTTTTTTGGTACTGTGAAGAAGAAGGAGCACACCCCTAAGAAGCGTTGAGAGGCTGGTACTTCCTCTATGGCAGCTATGTCCCTTAAGTGAGTTATGGCTACTTTCAGGTCTTTTGCCTTCTTTGGGTCTTTGGGGATTGGGGCTGGGAGAAATCTGCCCCTTGGCCTTGAGTCAAACTCGATTTTGTACCCGTGGGTGATCGTTGAGATGACCCACCTGTCCGTCGTCGAGTTCAACCAAGGCTCGAGGAACCGACTGAGTCGGCTGCCCACTGGGGGAGACCCCGAGTCAGGATTGTTGTCGGGAGCCTCCCCTTCTATTGCCGCTGGGCTGTGATCCAGTGTTCTGTCTGATGATGAAGTTTGGCTTAACCCAGGATGGACAAAAGGAGTTGTAGTTTCGCTGCTTCCCAAATCCCTTAAAGGAACGAAAGGGATGAGGAGTTTGAAAGACTCTTCTTGTCAGAGCTGAATCCAGGAGTACTCCCAAACTGCAAACCTGTGTTTTCAGGGGGACTGTAATCCCATTTAACACAGGCTGAATCTCTCTTCCCAGATCTGTCTTATGACTGACCAGGAGCACCTCTGTCTTGTCTAGATTAAGCTTCAATTTCTTTGCCCTCATCCAGTCCATTACAGCTGCCAGGGAAGGTAACACAGGGACAGCTTCCTTGGAGTTAGATGGAAAGGAGTAATACAGCTGGGTATCACCAACATATTGGTGACCCCTAATTCCTAAACTCTGGACAACCTCTCCCAGTAGTTTCATGTAGATATTAAATAGCATAGGGGACAAGACTGAACCCTGAGGGACTCTACAGGCCAATGGTCAGCAAGTCAAACAGCCCCTAGCACGACCCTCTGAGAGCACCCCTCCAGGAAAGAACAGAGAAACTGTAGAACAGTACCGTACTTCCAAGCCACATTCCAGAGAGGCGACTCAGAAGGATACCATTGTCAATGGTATCGAAAGCTGCTGGGAGGTTCATCAGAATCAACAGGGACAATCCCCCTGTCCAGTTCCCTGCGTAGGTCATCCACCAAGGTGACAAAAGCTGTCTTGGTCCCATAGCAAGGTCTGAAACCAGACTGCAATGGATTTAGATAATCTATCTCATCCAGGAACCCCTGGAGTTGAGAAGCCACCACACACTCCAATACCTTGCCCAGAAATGGCAGGTTGGAGACTGCCCTATAGTTATCTAATGTTGTAGGATTCAGAGAAGATTTTTTTCAAAAGAAGTCTTACCACAACCTCCTTCAAGTGTGTTGGGACCTTGCCTTGTTGCAAAGAGGCATTAATCACTTCCCTTACCCACTCAGCCAGTCCTTCTCTGGCCTGTTTAATTACCCAGGAAGGGAAAGGGTCTAGTACACACATGGCAGCTCTTACCTCTCCAAGAATCCTGTTTATTACAGTATAAGAGCATAATTTCAGAAGGGAAAACTGAAATTTTATATTGAATGGCAGGATTAAAAATGTGAATATTCATGTGAAATATTAAATCAAAATTAAAATAAAATATCTAAAATATTAATGTTTTGTGATCATACAGAAAATGATTGAGCTCAAGATGGTCTCACAACACTTCAACGAGGAAAACATTTCTAGAAACTCCATTAGATACATTAATGTATTGAATCCCACTCACAGAGTTGGTACTCCTCACCCTGAGTGGCCTAAATACCCTAAAGGCACCAGATCCTATCTGATCTTGGAAGCTAAGCAGGGTCAGCCCTGGTTATTACTTGGATGAGAGATCACCAACGAATACCAGGTGCTATAGACTGTTTCAGAGGAACGAACTGACAAAACTACCTTCGAGTATTCCTTGACTAAGTAAACCCTTACTGGCAGGCAAAAATAAAATATGACTCATATTACTCATACACTGAATTAAATGGGTGGTTGTGTTAGGTAGAACAATTTTTAATTTGCAATTACAGTATATTATACAAATGCTGTGAAGTAGATCTCACACTAGGGAAACATTACATTTCATACACAAAAGGTAATTTGGTTTAGTGAAAGCCTTCCTTTTAAAATAAAATAACAGAAAGAAAGTGAATACCTTGTGGTCAGTTTTGAAAGAATGGAATATATATAACATCTTGAACATGCCTATTAAGATTTTTTTTAACTTTTTCCTCTCTAACATCAGGCCCACATTGGACTAATGCTTTATCATAAATTGTGTTTGGAAATTCCCACAGTTTTGAAAGAAATCTGCTACGTTCCTGCTCAAGAAGCAGAAGTAAAGCCTAGTGCACAAGCCTAGCTCTGTGGTTCCTTGGGCTCCAACCTGTACTTCTCAAGTTTGTGATCCTGATCCAGCTGTAGATCCCTGTAAAAAAAGATTCATATTCACCTTCCTCCTGGAAATTGGAATTAAGGCAGCTCCACACAAAATTTAAAAACAGATGCAAATAAAAACAAAGCAACACCAACCACATCAATTAAAATGATAAATTGTATAGTAATTAAACGTTAAAAGACCTATCCTTAGGAGCCAGTCTGTTGTTGAAAGCCTGCCTGAAAAAAATGGACTTCGCCTGCTAGCAGGACAGCAAGAAGAGCAAATCTAGCTTCCCACAGCCTGTGAACAGCCAACAAGAAAGCCCTCTAAGGCTCACGAATCAAGAAAATGCCCTCTTCAGAGATTTCAAAGCCCAGACAGGCGTGTACGAGAGAACCTGGTCTTTCAGCCAGCCTGGACACACATCATGTAGGTCTTTATAGGCTGTAACCATCCAAAAATGAAGCAGAAGCCACTGAAGCTGTTCCAACAAGAGAGTTGCCTGCTTCCTGTAAGTGGCCCTGGTCAACAGTCTGCTGCAGCATTTTGGATCAGCTGAAGCTTCAAAAATAGTTCCCTGTAAAGAGCATTACAGTAATTTAAATGGGTATATCTTTGGCATATATCACCATGGCCAGATAAGACATCTTCAGGAATGAAAACAGCTAGGCTGGTCCAAACTTGAGAAGGACTAGACCCATTGAAGATTATGTTTCTGTCTCAGAGATGCAACCCAGAAGAATACAATGGTTAATAATACAAAAGCCCCAAGAGGTCTTGAAAAACTAACAGGAGTCCATTACTCTTGTCCAGTTTCCTGCCCAGATCATCCACTGAAACCCATTATCATCGCATAACCAATTCTGAAGCCTTTGAATGGTCCAAGAATGGTCAGGGAGATTTGCAACGTAATTAATACAGTAGCACCCCCGCATCTGCTGATTCGCCAACCGCAAATTCAATTATCATGGTTGGTGATGGCGGGGGAAGGGAGGGGGGGAGAAATCTCACCTCTCCCATCCCTTCCCCTGGGAGGGCTCCTGGTTGCCGCAGCAGCGATTGCAAGGGAGAAGAGGGAAGGGAGGAGTGATCTAGCCTCATCCCCTTCCCCCTTCATCCCTCCAATCACCACTGCGGCAGGGCCATGGCGGGGGTGAAGGGGGGAGCGATCTAGCCCCTTTCCCCTTCGCCCCTGTGACCACCACTGCAATGGGGCCATGGCAGGGAGAAGGAGAGAGTGATTTAGCCCCTTTCCCCTTTGCCCCTGTGACCACTACTGCGACGGGGCCATGGCGGGGGTGAAGGGAGAGCGACTTAGCAATCGCTGCTGAGGTGGGGCTATGGCAGGTGGAAGGGGAGAGCTATCTAGCCCTTTCTCCCTTCACCCCCATGATTGCCGCTGCGGCAGGGCCACGACGGGGGTGAAGGGAGGGGGGAGGAGTGATCTCACCCCCCCCTTCCCTCGGGACGGCTCCTGTTGCCACAGCGGGGCCATGGCAGGGGTGAAGGGGAGGAGGCGAGATGGCCCCTTGGATAGCATTCACTATTATCTGAGGAATTCGCCATCCGCAGGGGCCCCTGGAACCAATCCCCCACGGATATGGGGGTGCTACTGTAAAATGAAAACAGGAAAGACACCTGGCCCAGATGGTTTGCCGCCTCTTTATTATAAGTGCTATGAAGATACTATTGCCTTTTCAACAAATAATGAATACTGCTCCTGATAGCTGGAAAGAGGTAAATAAAGCATTAATGCCTAAAGATAATCAGGATATGACATTACCAAAAATATAGACCAACATCATTATTGAACAATGATTATAAATTTTGTACAATGGTTATAGCTGAAAGATTGAAAATAATTTTACAGGACTTCATTCTTGGAAATCAATGTGGATTTCTACCCAAAAGACTACTAAGAGATAACATTAGAAATGTGCTGGTCATTTTGGAATACCCACAACAACATAATCAGAAACAAGCTGCACTGACTGTCTTAGATGCAGAAAAGGCTTTTGACAATTTGGACTTTCCTGTTTAGAGTTCTGGAGTTTGAAGATAATGTTATTGCATGGGTCAAATCGATTTATATTTCACAGAAAGCTTAGATAGTTGTTAATGCAGAATTAACAAAATTCTTCAAGATTAAAAAAAGGAACAAGACAAGGATGTCCTCTTTTTCCACTTTTGTTTATTTTGGTTCTTGAAGACATAGATGAGACAAAACATAAGATGAGACGATTTAAGATTTAAAAAGAAATTCATAAGTTATGGCATCAGCTGATGATTTAGTGATAACTTAGGAAAACCCTTTGGATAGCACAGATTTTTCTGGCTGGCCCAATCTGCTGTGTCTCTCGTGTTCCTTGATTCGTGACCACTAAACACAGTGTGCAAACACGAATCAAGGAACACAAGAGACACTACAGACTAGGCCAGCCAGAAAACTCAGCAGTAGCAGAACACGTTATAAACCAACTTGGACACAAAATGTTATTTAAAAACACTGAAATTCTAGACCAGGCCAACAACTATCATGTCAGAATGCACAGAGAAGCTATTGAAATCCACAAACATCTGGACAACTTCAACAGGAAAGAAGAACCCCTTAAAGTAAACAAAGTTTGGTTACCAGTCCTGAAAAACACCAAAACTCAACACATACAAATGAACTCCACCCAGGGACAGGGGGATTTCCAGCAGATAATGGGTCATTAGCCAAACAGACACTAATCCTCCTTGCATATCTTCCCCCAGGAACTACCCATTCAAATACACATTTCCAACAGCAGCTCACAGTATATAAACCCCCCCACACACACACACACACACTCCTACCCAACCATTCTCTGAAGATGCCAGCCACAGATGCAGGTGAAACATCAGGAATAATCACTTCCAGAAAACGGCCTCACAGCCCAGAACAAACCCACAGAAAACCTATAGATGCCGGTCGTGAAAGCCTTTGACTTCACATTAGCAAGAATGGACAAACTGTCTTCCTTGATTAGAGAAAGGTCATTAGTGACATTTCTCAAAGACTGGGAAGCCCCTTTTGCCAAAAAAAAAAAAGGAGAAAAAAAGGAGAAAAAAAGAAAAAAAACCAGAAAAAGAAAAAAGAAATTGACTTGGTAACTTTTGGTTTTGATGGTTAGAAAAAAATTACTATGGAAAGAAGTTGTGTAAATCCTAAAGAGTGGGGTATGAACAATTTCTTTATTTTTTCTATATCTTTCAGTGTAATGTTAAAATCTTTAATAAATAAAATATTTTTGAAAAAAACTATTCTGAAGCCAGACTGAAATAAACCTAGATCAGTGGCTCTTAACCTTTTATTTACCAGGGACCCCCTTTAAATATCTTTTGTTGGCACAGACCCCCAAGACTTAACTCAGATTTAAAACCTTAATAATACCAATACTCTCTCTCTCTCTCTCTCTCTCTCTCTCTCTCTCTGGCTTTTCTTCGCAAACGAAGATTCAGGAAGGACTCATCCCACGCTTTCTGCAAGCACGCTGATGACTAAAAAGGCCAATCCAAGATAAACAAGTCCAGTTGCAGAAATCACAGCAGAAGGTCTCCTTAGGTGATGTTTCCGGGTTGTGATTCTTTCTGCATTGTCATTTCTCTTCAAGACTTGTTCGGCATGAGTTCTCATATAAGGCTGCAGAATTGTGGATAGTCCGTCTCCATGTCCCCCTTTAAATATCTTTTGTTGGCACAGACCCCCAGACTTAACTCAGATTTAAAACCTTAATAATACGAATAGTATGAACTAATAATAATAATACAATTACACCATCCATTAAACCTTCCCTCTTCCCTCAGAGGCACTGGAGGGGGAAGGAAAGCTTTTCTCTTGCTTCTTCCCGCAAATTTGCGGCTGGAGTGGATTGAATGGTCACCCTTTGCCTTGGCTCCTGTCATGTGGCCACTCCACTGCAAGGAAGGAAGTAGGTTGAGCAGCCTTCAAGCCTTTATGGACCTCTTGTGAGGACATCGAGGCCCCCTGGGGGTCCATGGACCACAAGTTAAGAACCACTGATCTAGATAATCCATTTTAGGAATTCTGGAGCTGAGCACCCATGACACACTCCAGCATCTTGCCCTAGAATGTAATATGGGAGTCTGGCCAGTAGTTCTCCAATGTGCCCCTTGAATTTTGCTGAGGGAAGGCTTTTTCAGCAAAAGCTCTGTAAGGCATATTGGAACTCTTTTGTTGCACAGAAGTATTCACCACTACTTCATATGCTTGGGCAGCCCCTGCCATATCACTTTTCAGAGCCAGGAAGGTCCAGTACAGAAGTGATTAGTCTTACCATGCCAAAAATCCTATCTATGCTCTTTAACTATAAAAACTGGGAAGTCCTCATCATGGTTAAATAAGAAGAGGACAAGGTTATATCCACTGGGACTATATCTACTACACATCCAAGTCACAAGCAAATTTAATCACAAGTTGCTGCACAAGTTGGCTACAGGAAGCCAGTGATGGATCTACATTCTTTTTCATGGTGTTATATGTGTGCCTTCTTGGTGCCTGTCAACATATGGTGACCTCATTAATTTCATACAGTTTTCTTAGGTGAATAACACTCAGAGGTGGTTTTGCTAGTTTCTTCTTCTGAAATATAGCCTACTGCTCCTGGTATTAGTTGGCTGTCTCCCAACCATGTACTAACCAGGGCTGACCCTGCTTAGCTCCCAAGATCAGACAGGATCTGCCTGTCTGTGTTTAGGGTATTTGGGCTGGGTTTTTTTTCACAGGCTAGAGTCTAATAAAGCTTTGGCCACTCAACGTCTGTTACATGGCTGTGTAGACACAATGATGGCAGAGAGGTCCCGGAAAGTCTAAAGACGATCTGTTAGAGATCAGTACCTGACAATGGACTACGTTGTTCCTCCATCCTGAGATCATCATTGTCCAACCCATCACACAAAACCCAGGGTAGCCTGCCAAATGAGTGGAGTCATATGTCACTTGAGATAAACCCATAAAAGCCTGAAGTCCTGAACCACTCCTGATGAGGCAATCTCAACATTGATACTTCAGTCGTCCAGCACAAAAAGTTGAAGGATCTCCCAACATTACCCCAAGACCAGCTCAAGAAGAAAGACTGTTAGGCACTAGGACAAGTAGTATAAATAGAAACTCTATTCTCTCTTGGGCACATGTGCTCTGGTTTGCATTAAATTGTTTTAACTGGTTATTTTAAGTGATAAATGATTTAATGTAATATACTTTTCATCTTTTAAATTATTGTCTTTGTTTTAAATTGAGTTTACAGTATGCTGCCCTAAGGTCCTCAGATATAGGGCATGATATAAATATTTTTGTGGGATGGGACAGTGGTGAAAGTGATAGGTATGCTGTACTTTTATTCTTGTTATATTTTGAATGCTTTTTTTAAGTTAGTAGACTTGTAGACTTTTAGAAGGATACTCTAATTATTTCTCTAACTTTGTTTTTATTTATGCTGTAATTTATGTTGTATGTTCTGTGTTAAAAGAAAGATGAGATACAAATAAAACACACACACATCCCCACCTCTTCCTTCTCAGGGTGCCTAACAATGTATTTAAAACAATACAAATTAAAAATTAATGCAAATTAAAAACTATACAAAAGCATTAATAAAAGTATAAATATAACTTTTAGAAAGCAATTAAATACTTCATGAAGTTAAATAATTAGACTTTAAAAATAATTAAATTAATTAAAAGACTATATACAATCCTTAAAAACAGCATCAAATAGCATTTAAAGCCCAACCCTAGTCAGTTTGTAAAAACCTGACAGCATAAAAATGTTTTGATTTGCTGACGTAAAAGGGAAGAGAGAGTTCGCCACACGCCCCCTTTAGTGTTCCAAAAGCAGGATCTACCCACCCCCCCATGCAACCATGACTACCACTCTGTCCCCACAAGTCTTCCTTGCAGGAGGGAAAAAGAGACCCTCCATAACCAGGACTGAAACCAGAGTGAAATGGGTCTAGATACTCCACCTCATCCAGGAACCCCTGGAACTGAGAAGCCACCACATGCGCTAGTACCTTACCCAGAAACAGAATGCTATAGTTATCCAGTATGGTAAAATCCAGGGAAGGTTGTTTCAGAAGAGGTCTTCCAACAATCCCTTTCAGGTGTGTTAGGTGTGTCACCCTTCAGGTGAGGTTACCCACTCAACCAGTCCTCCTCTGGCCTGTTTAATTAGCTAGGAAGGACAAGGATATAGTACACATGTGATGGCTCTCATCCTGTCCACATCCTTGGACTGAACAATTTGAAAAGTATCCATCAACACTGGACAAGCAGGGTCCAAGGTTCCACCGGAACTGTATCAACTCTGGTGCCTGTCAGAGCAAATCCCTACTCCATGTGGGCATCTGCTCTCTATGATTTTATACTAGCTACTCCCTGGTTCTCATCACTACCTTCACTCTTTTAAAAGCCCATCCATCTGGCAGAAGCTTCAGTTATGACAGCTCTGACAATAAGACAAAATCAGACAGGGAAATGAACAGCAAAATAATCCAGTCTCCTTCTGATATATGAACTGGTCCTTGCCTATGTCTTGTTCCTGAATTGGAAGTGGTGACATCCTTGGTACTACCACTTTTACCAGTGATTGCTCCAGCACAACTCAAAGAGTCCTCACAGCTCGAGTCCCAAGACGAAACAGCAGGCACCCACTTTTCCCCTGAGAGTTGCTATCCCTTCTCCTACAGCATCCAAGTCATAATGGGGTGTACAATATATGTGGCTACTTACACCAGAAATTTTGTGGGATGCACTAACACAAACATCCTTGACAAACAATACAGCACAGACAACCAGAATCCACATTCAGCTATTCAATGCAAAGTACATTAGATGAATAACCAATTACTCCCTTGAGTTCCTCATGTGAAAGTTGTATGTCTGAATTTTTCCTTAGGTCAAGGTGGAGAACCTGTGTCTCTCAATATTACTAAACTCCCATAAGCCATTATCATTGTCTGTGTCGCATGGGGCTGATGGGATATGGAATACAAAGGCAACTCGAAGGCCACAGGTTTCTCACGTCTGTCTTAGATGGACTGAAGAATAAGAATTCAGTTTCTGCAAATAAAATGGAATAGACTCTAGCTGTTCTACTTACAGATTCCATGAAACAATGAAATAAAAGTAATTGGCGCTGAAATAAGTAATCAGCTCCAATTTGATGCAATACAAGGCTAATATCTTCTTTCAATTTCTAAAATGCTACATGAGACACAGGGCACTATCGTCCATTTACTTTTAGTTTATGTCTGATTACATTTTTAATGTAAAAAGTTGTTACTTCCTAAAAATTACCGTTGTAAACAAACTTGTATTAATAATTTTAAAATTGTAACATCACAAAATACTCTGACGTATAAATAAGTTTCATCTACTGCTTAACAAGTAGAGCTTATTTGCTTTACCACACACATTTCTGGGGAAGACACCTGGGAAGACATTGTTTAGTAAACCACATCTAAGTTCATTCAAGACAAAGCTACAGCCCTCTATTCATATTTGTCCTTACCTGTTCACATTTTCTTTCTCACTGGAAATGTCAACAGAAGTAGTAAAGAGGATGTTCTAACAAGTTTTAAACTGTTAGACTGCAAGCAGTACACAAAAAGCAAACAGATCCGTTACCTGCTACTCTCCAAATATTTTTCAAATACTCTACAAGCTTTCACAGGCAAGTCCTACAATACATGAATCGCTGTCATCTGGAAGAAAGGAGTTTTGCATATTCTAGGTTTACATGGGCACTTGGTAAAAGCTATTGCTCTGTTACGCCTTTATCCTTTATTCCCAATCTGTTTTAATCAACTCTTTAAATCAAACATAGATTACTATGCTTGCCTGAGTTTCAGATAACAAATCTGGTACAAACCACTATCTTTTAATTTATATGGAGAATATGATAGTGTAATAAATTGCTATGTTAATTCAGTTTAAAGGATGCCTTTGTTGTTGTTGTGTGCCTTCAAGTCATTTCTGACTTATCGCAAATGTTCTGAGGCTGAGAGTGTGTGACTTGCCTAAGATCACCCAGTGGGTTTTTATGGTTAAGCAGGGATTCAGTGTTATCTTATTCAAAAGTATGCCTTTTATCTATTTATTATATATGTCACCTTTCTCTCAGTATGGATTTATTCTCATGTAAAAGTGCGTAAGACAACAGCTACAAAGTACTGTACTCTTAATGCCTATCATTTCACTCATTTAGGCCTAAATCCTATTGTTATTCCTGGCAAGAGCAGACCTACTGAATCAACTGGATTTACCTATGTATTGACTCACCCATTCAACAAGTGATTCAGTGGGTCTACTCTAGCTGCAACATGATTCCAATTCATATGTGTTAGAAGTTTCCACAATTCTGCTTTGTGCCCTTATAGGGTCCACCACTTTACAAATACACTCTTCAAATCCAGTATCTGAAGCAAATGTGTAATTTCAGTTACAATTTATTATTAGAAACATGTCCAAACTAGTTTTAAAGCTAGAACCATCGTTAGGAATCAAAGGCAAAATCTTCTAAAAGATCATTTTCAAAGCTTGGGTATTTCAACACAATGGAAAGGTATGCAAATGTTCCATTTCTTACATAGAAATGTGTAAAATGGCGCATTTCAGATTCGGAGCAAACAACATTGTCCTTTCGTGTAAAAATTCCCCTAAATATCAGAATATTTCATTCCCGGTTGTCTTCAACATTTATTTCATACAGTGCTCCAGATGTTGCCAGACTGCTACTCCCAACATTCCTCATCATTAGCTATGCTGGGTAGGGCTGATAGCACTTGCACTCCAACAATACAATTCCACTGTGTTTTTGCTAGGACTGAAACCTCCATCTATCCCATTCTTCATTGGGTAGATATAAACAGAAGCAATGGGTGTTTGTGTTAAAAATTGACTAAAAACTAACTTACCACTGATTCAGTGGGTCTACTCTAAAGGGGACTAACAATAGTATTCAGGCCAAAATGCATGCCTTCCAATCAAACCTCAATGTACCTGATAACTCTATAACTTAAAAACACGAAAGTACCTAATGTATTTTTATTACTTTAATAAACATACAATATATTATATACAACAGGAATAGGAACCATGTGGCCTGTGAGCCACATACAGCCATATAGACTGGTTTTGTGAGCCCACCCCCGCCGGACAAAAATGCTCATTGAATTTTAAAGACCTCCCTGAAGAATAATGTCTCTCAGCATCATGTATTTGCAAATAAATAAATAATAGTTTTTGATACAACAAGTGAGTTCTAGTCATTTCCTATTTCATCTGGAGGGGCTGGTATGGTCCGAGAGGGAGTGTCCCAGGTTTGGAAAAATCAAGGGAGGTTTTAAAACCAGTGATATAGCTCTGGGTTCTACCTCCAAATGTAAAACAAGAAGGGGGGAAAACACTGGGCCCCTTCCTAACCTCAGCATGAACTTGATCACTAGCCAAACAACTCCCACATAACACAACCTCTTCCCACCTTTTTATACCATTACAATCTTCACTAGCTGATGTGTCTGCTGAAAAACAAGTGAAGCGAACAAGAATGTGCTATAATTAAGCGGTATGTTTTTTAAATGCAGCTTTTGAGATCCTGACCAGTACACAAACTTAGTGCTATTGTACAAGAAGAAAATTAATTAAATTTTAAAGAAAAGTGTTTAAAAATAAGCATCCATGAGAAATTGACAATTACTTTCACTATTTAGTGAAACTTTACAAAACAGAACCATCTTGCATTTTGTTATTTTAAGTTATAGAAGTTATAAAAGATTATACAAAGATACCAAACAAGATTTAATAAACAAACTAGACAAAATAAAATTACAAGTTGCATCCTATAAATCATCAGCTAAGAAACAAACTAGACATTAAGGATATCTGTGTATTACCTACAATTAAACCATTGTCCCTCCAATAGGATTTCATCAGAGTTTTCCTCAGCAATCAGACTCACAAATTAAATCCATGTTTACTTTCCAAGGACCAATCACAATACAAAGAACACTAAATGCAAGGCTTTCTTAAAACAGGTGAGGAAAATTACAAGCTATGACAGACTCACTTGGAGAGCACCTCTGGAAAAAAACGCAATAAAGTCTCATCTAGTTTGATGTTTGGATACAAAAAAAAACCAAAACAAACCCCAATAGATATTTACATGGGTTTGGATCACTGCTTGATTTTATGATATTTTATTATATATCATAAACAAACACAATAAGGATTCAAACCTGTGCACCACTTAGCTGACAACATCTCCACTGATCACTCCACCCCAAATTAGTTATCTCATTCCAGATCTTCATGTGTCTTCACACAAATCTGTTTTGTCCACATATAAGAGGTCCTAAAATAAATGACTGTAGAACCATAAGAAGCTGAACTGACATAAGGTATGTACAAACTAATTTTAGTGGCCACATACTAAAGTGGTCCAAAAAGGAAGCGATCAATTCAGCCAGAGGAACAGGATTTGATGTGACAAGAATGCCATGAGGAAATGGTTTGGTGAGTATACTAGACATACAAAAAGGGATAGAGAAAGGCACAGGAACTTAATGCAAGAATGGTCACAGAACAGAAGTCTGCACAGGAAAGTTACTGTTCCCACAGTGAAGTTCAGTGAGATGGGTGGAAAACACCATCAATTGATTTTCATTGCACTCTTTTATGAAATAGCCACGGGATAATTCTATGCTATTTCACACTGGTCACTGTCAGTCTTCTATGGAAGACTGTTACTCCATTCTGTACTTTTGTCATTTTATCTTCTGTACTTTGATCATTTTGTCACTGTATTCTAGACACTATTCTGATGTCATTTGAACAACAGACATCATCATCTTACTGATTTCTCTTTCTAGGCATGCTGTTTGTTCAGCTAACTAGTGGCTGTCATTTTATTCACCATGCTATTATTTCGTTGCTACTCTCTCCTGTATGCTACTGACATTCCACAAAGGCAACAACTGTTCCACTTTGAATATTACGGCCAAGTTTGGGCCTGGTGTCTCTCTCATTTATTCTTTCATATGTTTCTGCCTTCTACCTTTCCCCTTTCTGGTCTCAGCATGAACTCCACCTCTAACAAAGTTATATCTACATCACATAACCTCTTCATATCTCTTACGTTTTATACCACTGCTATTTTTCACTACCTGCAGTGCTTGCAGAAAATGAAGCAAGAGGAACAAGAGTTTGATATAATTGACAGAAGTGTTTCTTTAAGTGGCATAAAAGTGGACACTCTCATGAGTGAATTCCAATTCTTCTCTTCTTGCGTTACTTCTGAGATGGGTGACTTCAGACCTTTGCAGGCTACACAATTATAGTGCTATGATTCCACTTCAGCTACCACCACTGCATCCCATGGAATCCTGAGGTCTGTGGTCTAGGGAAATAAATGTAGAAATCTTAGCTGGAGAGTTCTATTGTCTGACCAAACTACAAATCCCAGGTTTCCAAAGGATGGAATCATGGCAATTAAAGTGGAAATCATAGTGCTATAATTGTGCAGTGCAAATGAGCCCTTAGTCAGCATTAGGAACTACATCAGGAAGGTTAGATGACCTTGAGGATAAAAGCAATTTGTTTACTTAATTTTATACAGTATTATTTTCATAAACACTGCTATTACTAAATTGCTACTGGTTGCACACATTTACTCTTCTAATCCCTAATATAAAAAGCATTCACCACCAGTTCAATACAATGGAGATTTTACTTGGTTTCCTATTAGACACACTAATATTCTTGCCATATTTCTGAAGTTGTATGTTTCAAGTGCTGAGGGCTAGAAATGTAAACACAACATTTCTAAAATATTAAAGGCTGGTCACAAATTCAAGGGCCCCATTATACTAAAGAATAAAGCTGGATAGTCAACAATTGGGTTAAAGGAAGGCACCAGTGCATTTACTGTTTTTAAAGAAATTATTACATTTATTATTAATAAAGTATTATTATTTTTTGGAGTAACAGAATCTTTCTATTATATAAACTGTTTGATAACATTTGTTCAAAGTTCTACTTAAAGTGCAAACAGGGTCAAATAAGAATGAGGTGACATTCTTCATGAACCCAGTCAACTCAGTATATATGAATAATCAACTTAGTGACATGCTATTTACATGGTACATATTATTGCAAACCCCAATATATCCTAAATGGCTGCTAAGAATCCAGACCAGCACCACACTGCACTACTGCTCAAGAGTCCTAAGTACATCAGACAAAAAGTATCAAAAAGAGTTTATGTCTTTCTTTAGTGTACTTGGATGCACATGGAGACATTTTTAGTGCAAGCTTAAACATGCCCATTTAAAACAAGCCTATAAAGTTCAATGAGGCTTTCTCTCAATAAATGGGTCTAGGATTACAAACTGTTCCAAAAACTAGGCAAAATGTTTTCACTAAGCACCATATAGATTCCTATTTTGATTTTTTTTTCTTTGAAAGGTTAACAAAATGCTAGATTACAAAAACACACCAAAAAAAAAAAAAAAAAAAGCTTCATAAACTGATCATAATATCAAATCCAGGCATCTTTATCAGCTGCAGGAGTTACTGAAGTACATCAGCATTGAATAAAATGATACAGTTTTTATTGCTACTACATTAGTATTTATTTTTAAAAAACTGAATTTGGACCACGGGAGGACGCTACTGCATGCCTCTGATATGTGCCTGTTGCAAAGAAAGAGATTCTCAGCTTACCCTGACCACTGCAAATCTGTACTGCATTGCTTTTTGTATACTGCATGGATTTTAGTGTAGCAAATGCCCCAACCACATGTCCAGATACACATACTCTCAGGTGAACTTTAGATTACCACAGAAACTTTCTACAGTAGCTTAAAAATGCTCTAAATAAAGTTCTGTATGGCAATGTACAGAGTTATTTTGAACATCAGGATAAACTGGACCATACTAGTAAGAGCTGTTTGGCAGTGGAATCCACTGCCACAGAGTATGGTGGAGTCTCCTTCTTTGGAGGTTTTTAAACAGAGGATGGATGGCCATCTGTCGGGAGTGCTTTGATTAGGTATTTCTGCACAGTAGGGGGTTGGACTAGATGACCCTTGTGGTCTCTTCCAACTCTATGATTCTATGATACTAACTTTCATGTTCTCCTATACAGCATGTTAGGCTACACCCAACGTCATATGATGTGAATGCACACCCACACTTGCTATATAAGACCTCCCCTTCCTCTGCACTCCCATCCATGCCTGCTTGTATTTACTCCACAGGGTCCACCAATCATCCAAGACAGGTAAGAGAGAATCAGTTCCACCCAGGGTAACTCTAACAGAGTCTGTTACTCAGGTAACTACTTCATTTAATGTGAGAGCACAGTAGAGCTATCACAATCCAAGTGCAGTCTGTTTTATTCATATGTTTTTTAAACAAGCCATCTCTATAACTGTTGTATTAGTTTTACTCTACACAAGTAGCTTATCTCCAAGATGCCACGCATAAGACTAAAGACAACTAGTTCTTTTAAAATTAATTAAAAACTCTAACCAGAGTTTATAAGGAAATCAGGTTTCAGATAGATAGTACTTAGATGGGAGACCACCAATAAATACCAGGTGCTATAGGCTACATTCCAGAGGAAGGAACCTCTGAATAGTCCTTGCATAAGAAAACCCCATGAAATCCATGGAGTCGCCATAAGTCGACAGGTGACTTAAAGGCATATACAAAGCATATACGTACACACACTGCAGATGTCTTGAAGCCAATGGTATTTAGTTTATCTGATGTTGTATACAAATAGTGCAAACCCTATCAAGAGTTCTACCAATGTCAGAACAGTTACTAAGCATTAGTAATGTAAATGAACAAAATTTCTGATATATTTTGAGTTAAAGACCAGTAGAAACAGCAGTACTAAAAACATTCTTCCGGTTTCTTTCAAACACCCTAGGGGCCAAGAGGGAGGACAGAATAATAAAAATACCACTCTGGACAGAGGCAGATATGCTGGTAAAATGAAGCCTTGGTCTACAATCCATTCCAGATAAGTTATGGTAATAGGCCTCAACATGCTAAAAGCATTAGGTATAAAGTTAAAAATTATAGACACAAAATTTTCAGAGTTGGTTTGAAGAAAGACTGCTTCCTTAACAGACCTCCAAAAATTAGCAACCCATGTTTTAAAAATTTGTCAGCTATAATGGTATTTTGTTTGCATGATATACATTTTATCATCCAGGATAAAATATCTACAGCCTCAGCAGTGGTTAAATTGCAGCTATAAAGGAAATTGTCGTCAGATAAATCGTTTCCCTATGAGAAGGTTTCACCACTACACCTAACAGGTCAATAAATCAAATTAACTGCATCTTGTCCTGTGGCTAGTGACATCATCAGTTTGACCATGTCTTTAAAAGTGGGTGCAAGAACATATGCTTTTAAGGGATAAAATTGTATTACATTTTTGTCAGCCAACCTCATGCTGCTGCCCTATGAAAGGGGTAACTGAATTGTCTTGGTTGCAGCTTGTACAGATCCCTCTTGTAATGTTCTAGCCCTCTATTTTCCAAGGCCAGAGAACAACATAAGGCCAATTACTATAAAAGCAAACTATCTTTATAAAAAGTAGAAAAAGACCAGTAGAAAAAGACCGATTGTTCCTTTATATGCCATTCTCGGCCATACTTCAAGGACTGTTTAATATTAATCGGATAGAGAGTGCAAAATATCTTGCTGTCAGGTTATTTGAAGAGACCCGTCACTAATGAGAACTACATAAATCTGTCAAGCATGCTAACATTATACTAGAACTCCCACCTTTAAAGTAATTAAAAAGAGAGCCAGTGTTGACTAGTTTGTGGAGCTGTGGCCTTTAAAATATCATTTGTTCTTTCAAAAACCATAGACGTTTCTAATGTCATCAATTAAGTCAACCTGAAGTTTCATCATTCTCCTATTCACTGGATTTTTCACAATTTTTGATCATTTTTAGTTCTGACAATATCAACAATGAACTATAAAAAAATGCTGATCGCATCACTCAAACCTTAACAGCAAAATGAATGGGGGTTTTGATACTACCTCTGATTACTGCATGAAATGTGTAGTCTGGATTTAAACTGTCACATATTCTGTGCATTCTGTATTTCTCATATTAAAATTTAAAGGTGCTGCAGATTTCACTGCCTGCAGAACTGTGAGAAACTGCCTTTTCTCTATTAAAAACCAGAAGTCAATCAGGACAAAGGGAGAAGAAAGGCCACACACACACTGATCTGGAAGGAGCCGCTTTAGAAAGTCCTGTTGTTGCCTATAAATTAAAAATAAGTCCCTTATTTGAGGCATATGGGGGGGGGGGGGCGGACGAAGCTGTGAGCAGATCTGATGCTACTCATGCCCCAGGAGGGTTTTGTTTTTGCTGTCGGGGCTGCGAGGGGGGCATTTTGGTTATTAGTAAATAAATCAAGCAGCA
Source organism: Gambelia wislizenii (assembly GCA_030847615.1). Taxonomy (NCBI): domain Eukaryota; kingdom Metazoa; phylum Chordata; class Lepidosauria; order Squamata; family Crotaphytidae; genus Gambelia; species Gambelia wislizenii. The sequence continues at coordinate 310,044,518 of JAUMIR010000003.1, read as the reverse complement.
GAGAGGGAGGCCTAAGCGGCTGCCAAAGGAGTCTGGGCCTAGCTTCCCTCCCTTCCCTCCATACAGCCTGGGTTTGATCTAAGGGCCCTGCTGGTTGCCAAGAAAATGTAAAAAAGGCAAGAGAGCGAGAAAGAAGAATCATATTGAACCACAAAAGCACATGGGGCGAATGTAAAATATAAACACGGCATTGGGCTCTGAGTGGCTGTTATTAAAGGCCTGAATTACTAAACATGAGAGGCGGGGAAAGCCGGGCGGCCATTTCAATAATATAAACCTCCCCGAATTAGACATTATTCAAATGAGAGAAAGAGAGACGAGGGGGGGGAGAGATTGAGGGAGAAGAGAATTAGAAAACAGCCTTTCTGCCTTCGAGGCTGGCTGGCTGGCCCAGGGACCCGGACCCCGCCGCCCTCTAAGATATGAGGCTGGGGAACAAGGCATCGTCCAACGCCCTCTGCCCCCCTCCATCCTTCCTCCACCGCCCCCCAAAACCCGCAATGACCCAAACCACTGAAAGAAACCCTTAAGAAGTCTCCCCCCTACCCCACCCCACGTCCATCTCTCAGAGGGAAAGATTTGGCAGGGCTGCCCATGAGCTCTCCAACCCGCCCCATCCCATTTGCCATAGGATACCCCCATCCCCAGTCTCGGAAGAAGGGGTTTAAAAGCACCCCCACCCCTCTTCTGGGGGCAAATCCCTCTCGGAAGAAGGGGTTTAAAAGCACACCCCCACCCACCCCCGCCCCTCTTCTGAGGGCAACCCCCTTCGGAGCCCTTTCCCTTAGGCCAGGCATACAGCCCCAGCCTGGGCGCAACCTTAACCGCCCCCTTGGCCTCCTCCCCGGCCTCTGGGGAAATCAGGGTGCCTGGGGGAGATATTTGGGGGGGGGCGGTTGCAGGGAGGGCGCAGAGACCCCTAAAAACAGGCACTGCCCCCCACCCCTCCCCGCCTTCCAATGCGACACCAGAGGGGGAAGGAATACGGGGGGCTGAGGGGAGGTCGTCCCCCTCACCCAAACCGCCCCCCAAGTCGTTCCTCCGACGCCCCTCCTTTTCCCAGATATATATATAAATATCCCTTATCATATGAATATGTAAACGAGCTCCATGGTGGCGGCGGCGCTCGGCCTAGCTGGGCTTGGAGAGCGAGTATGTGGGGGGAGAGAGACCCCGTTGCCCCCCGTGTGTGGGGCGAGTGTGTGTATGTCCGTATCCGTGTGTGTGCCTCTGGCTTCTCCCCCGCACGGCGGCTACCCCCCAGCTCCCTCCTGTGCCGTTAATTATAATAATCCTGAGTACTAATAAATTATGCTAAGCGAGGAAGGCGGGCGGGCGGCGGGGGGGCCGCGTGTGCGAGTATGAATATGAATATGTAAAATGCAGTAATGATTACCTGCCGCCGCCGCCACCGCCGCCGCCGAACTCTCATCTTGACTCGCTGCTCCTCCGTCCGCCATTTTGAATATTTTAATCAAAATCGGCCGCCCGATAAACCCTCCCTTGCTGGCTGGCTGGCTCGCGACTCCTCGGATGCCCCCCTCCCCTCCCCACTCGCATGGCTTCGGTGCGCAGGCGCCAACTCGACCGCTCGCTCTCTTCCCTCCCTCCCTCCCCGCACCGCTCCTTTATAGCTTGAAGCGGCCGGTGCGCATGAGCGGCGCCTCTTTCCTCGGCCGCTGGTGGTGGTGGTGGTGCCGTTGGTGGCTGCGGCTCTGAGAGAAACGCTAGGCGAGGGTGGGGCGCCTTGGGTGCCAGAGACACTTTAGGCCGCGGCAGAGGCAGGGCCGGTTTAAGGAATTTGAGGGGGCCCTGCAACGCTTTGGTTTTTTGGGGGGGGGGCATATGTTTATCTCAGGTGATTCTAACCTAACCTAACCTATTCACAGTATTGGATATTCAGATTATTACTACTAAGTTGTCCCTTCATATTCGCTGGGGTTTGGTTCCAGGACCACCACCACCCCCGTGGATACCAAAATCCGTGAATACTCAAGTCCCATTATATGCAATGGCATAGCAAAACGGTGTCCCTTATACAGTTGTCCCTCCGTATCCACGGATTTAACGATTCATGGCTTGAAAATATTCTTAAACAATAATAATCCAAAAAGCAAACCTTGACTTTGCCATCTTATACAAGGGACGCCATTTTGCTATGCCGTTGCATACAATGGCTCTTGCATATTCATGGGTTTGGTATCCTTGGGGTGGGGCTGGAACCAAACTCCAGCAAATATGAAGGGACAACTGTATAAGATGGCTCAAGTCCCATTATATGCAATGGCATAGCAAAATGGTATCCCTTACACAGTTGTCCCTCTGTATCCACGGATTTAGTATCCATGGATTTAAGTATTCACGGCTTGAAAATTTTTTTTAAAAAAATAATAATCCAAAAACATTACTGTAATAATGTTTTTGCAGGAGGAAGGTTACTATGGGCCCCCCTGCGGCTGCAGGTGCTGCAGGTCCCTTAAACCTGGGCAGAGGCACCTTCCTCATTCTTTTTTACTGCCTGCTGCACAGCTTAGAAACAAGGGGTTGTCCAAATGGTGAAAAAAACCTCACAGAATGCAAGAGAATCCTACCTGTCTTAATGGCGTTCCACATCATTTTGCCATATTGTGAAGGGGGGGAACCACCAAACACCTCACCAGAAAAGCCTTTGCAGCTTTCCCCGTCCTTTCTAAAAAAAAAATAACGCAAGGGTGCACATTTCCGCTCCTTAGGACAAGCAAATCGATCTGATTGGCTGGAAGAGCACCATGGGCAGGGCTGGGTTACGGGACAAGCACCTGCTGCCGCCATGTTGGGATTTTCACCTTGGTGAGTGATGCTACGTATGTGAGGTTTATGGGGGCTGTAAAACCATTAAGACAGGTCGCAGGTGCTTCAGCTTGCTAATACTTTGGAGCAATCTGATTTTTTTCCTTCCATGTAGACAAGCCCAATGCTTAAAGGGGTTGCCCAGTTGAAATTTGCGCACAGACTTGTATTACATAGCATCACACACTGGCTAGTCTGCACTGGCTTTACTCTCCTTTACGTCCTTTACTCTACTCTGGCTTTACATCCCTCCACGTACCCATTCCTTAAAAACTGAACCCCCAACTGTCACTAAATCAAATCTACACTACACAAATAATCCAGTTTGAAACTGGATTGTTTGCCATGGCTCCTACCTACTAAATAATGGGATTTGTAGTTTTACAAGGTCTTTAGCCCCCTCTGCCAAACTACAAATCCCAGGATTCCATAGGAAGGAGCCATAGCAAATAATCCAGTTTCAAACTGGATTATTTGTGTAGTGTGGATTTAGCCGAGGATTTTTTTTAAAAATCCCACTTCTCTCTTCCTGTGAATGGAAAAGAAACACTTTAGGACATTCTTTAGTGCCCCCCCCGACACCTTTATGTATTTATATGCTGCCTTTCTCCCAGAGTGGGACCCAAGGCAGCTCACAAAGAGACTCAGCTAAAAGCAATAAATTTTAAACACAATTTCAATAATCAGATTAAAACAATAGATTATAAACAGTATAAAATCATTTTAAAGCATAGGAAAGTTAAAACATACCCATGCCATTCATCCCCTATGTAATTTTTTTAATTTATTTTTTTAACATAATCTCTGTATGTAGTTTATTCAGGAGTAAGTTCAATTATATTGAACAAATCTTTCTCCAGAATAAAAACAAGTGTGTGTGTTTGATACTAAGCTTTAAATATACGTTGTTACAAGATTTTATATATCTGTTTCTAATGCATTTTACAAATAAAATGAAAATAAATCAAACAATCAAATATGCTTGTCTTCCACCCCAGAGTGGTTCACAAAGCTGTTAACATCATATAAATAGCTGTAAAATAGGGGAAGGCATTGATATCTTAATGACACAAGAACAACATGACCCAACAGCATTATGCAACATAGAATAATAATCTCAATCACTCTCTGCAAAAGCAGGGACACCTAATGGAATAGCATTCCATGATCTTGGTGCAATTATTGCAGGGGTAGGCAATACCCCGCAAAAAGTGAAACCCTTTGGAATTTTTTGGCCCACCACTCCCATTAGTGATCACTAGGGTGGAGGAGAGCTTGGAGCTGTGATCCCAAAAATCTGGTGATGGTGGCTTTCATGTTATTGGGGTAGTGAATCCACTCCAGTTTCACAGAACTTCAGAGGAGCTATCTGGGGTGCTGAACCCTACCACACAAATAGTCAGCACCTTGGATAACTCCTGTACAATTAACTCGAAAACCTGGACCAGATTCATGGTCTCAATGACATCAGAGCCATGAGCTGCCACTGACATGCTCAAAGATACACAGTCTGCACACCCCTCCATTATCTGGGGTCAATCTCCACTTTAGATAAGAAAGAGATGATTTTAAGGATGCTTTGAACATAGTACAGTAGTACTGTAAATCTATCTTGGAGAAAGTGGTCCTTCACAACTTCACCCTCCAAGTTTGAAAAATGGGGATAATACTCTTGGTTTAAGGTGTAAGGTTGCTCAGCCACCATTTGATATATGGAAGTAATAAAACAAGATCAGTATAAGGTACTGTCTCTCATCTTCAGTCCCCCACTCTACCATTCATTCTCCTGTGGAGGGTACGGTGCTAAATACCCTAAAGGCATCAGATCCTGTCTGATCTTGGAAGCTAAGCAGGTCAACCCTGGTTAGTACTTGGATGTGAGACTGCCAAAAAATACAGTTTTTCCTCCTTATCCACAGATTTAACTAACCACAGCTTGAATATATATATATATATATATATATATATGTATTATTCCAAAAAGTAAACCTTGCTGTTCACATTTTATTTAAAGGACGCCATTTTACTATGCCACATTTCTAGGATGGAGGACCATCGCCTCCCAAAAATAGTACTCTACGGTGAACTCGCCATGGGTCAGCGTAAGAAGGATGCTCCAAAAAAGCGATACAAGGACTCCCTGAAACAACATCTCAGGCTCGGTCAAATTGATCACCAACAATGGTCTGCCCTGGCCTCACATCGGGAGGCATGGAGACGCACTATCTACAATGATGCAGCCTTATTTGAGAACTCACGCCAAACAAGTCTTGAAGAGAAATGACAACGCAGAAAGAATCACAACCTGGAAACATCACCCAAGGAGACCTTCTGCTGTGCTTTCTGCAACCGGACTTGTTTATCTCAGATTGGCCTTTTTAGTCATCAGTGCACTTGCAGAAAGCGTGGAATGAGTCCTTCCTGAATCTTCGTTTGCGAAGAAAAGCCAGAGAGAGAGAGAGTATATAATGGGCCTTTGGGCATCCATGGATTTTGGTATCCACAGGGGATCCTGGAACCAAACCCCTGCTGTACCAGGTGGTGTTAGCTATATTTCAGAGGAAGGAACTGGCAAAACCTCCTCTTACCCTATGAAATTTATGGGGTCATTATAAGTCCCCAGGGGACTTGAAGGCAAATACATATAATAGGGTCCTTGCAAGCCATTATCATTCTCAACCTGCCTCCTTCCATCCCTCACCTACAATATGGAAATGAACGGGTGTTGCAAGCCACTACTTTTTTAGCCTTATCTTCTAAAACATGGAGCTAGCTCATACAGGTTGTGAATTCCATCAGCTTTCAGCTGACACACACATACTTTTCTTCCCCTTCTGAATGAAGCAGTAAGTGTTTGTTGGGGAGTTTTAAGGAAACAGTAAAATATAGTGATTGTGTTTGTGTATGTATGTATTTTCTCCTGTGGGAGGACTTGGGTTAGAAATGAATTAACGTCTGCTTATATCTTTGTTAAGGAAATCAGTGGATGATGATATCAGGCTACTACAGTGGTGAAACACTGTATTGCCTCCTGTGCACAGCTGTCACCCTTGCCACTATAGTAAGAAGATACCCAAGGCTCAAAAAAAAAAAAAAAAAAAAGACCCTGAAAGTTGGATCTGGAAAACAAAGGCACTCTTCTCCACCTGGTTTTCCTCTTGAGGGGAACACATGTAGAGACTTGGTAAAGAGAAAGATTCAAGATCACAGCTGCTGTTATCTCTACCTTTCAAAGTTGAAATACCCTTCCTGTTTTCCACAGACACACATACTTAGTGGGCAGAGGTTTCTTGAGAAGTAATAGAACAAGTTCTGGTCTTGTAGTGGAGGGATATCTAATCAGGACCCACCAAGAAATCCCAGTTTTGAGGAAAAGTTTGGATTCATTATCCTCTGATTCAATTATCCATGGGACACAAAACAGCACACCTACCATAGAGTCTTCTTAGAAAATGTGTCCTCTCTAGCCATTTTTAAGTACTCCAAGGCAACTCTATGGTATTTTAAACCAGAAGTCCCATTATTTTCAATGGCATTCAGTATTATCCACAGTTTTCGGTATCCACAGCCCCCACAGAACCAATCTCCAGTGGATACGGGAGTCCTACTGTAAATAAGGATGATAAATCCGTAGAAGTAGAAGTACACATCATTGCTATCGCCATCATCCATGGAATTTGCTGCTGCATAACACAGGGATGGTCACTACCAGAAATGATTTTCAAAAGGAATTTAATCAAGGATGGCAAACCTGTGGTCTTCCAGATGTTCCTGGAATAGAATTCCCATCATCCCCACAATTGCTCTAGTGGCTAGGGTTTATGGGCGTCAGAGTCTTAACAAAATCTTGAGGTTCACATGTTCTCCGGCTATTAATTAAAGAATTCTACTGAAGGAATAGATCTCTCAGCAGCTATTAGCCATAATAGATAAACAGCACCCTTTATTCAGCGGGGGAGGGAGTATGTCTTTGAATATCAGTTGTTGGGGGGAAAATAAGGGGAATACTGCTCTTATGTTCTGTCTGTGGACATCTCCAAAGTATGGAGATAATAAATTAGATGGTGCTTTCATATGATGCAATGGGGCTCTTCTTCACCCAGCCAAAATTTAGGGCAGTATTCTTCTTCAAAGAGTCCGTGCTCTCTTGGATTAAAGCCAAATTTAGTAATACTTAAGAGAAATTCCATGGAAATCAGCAGGACTTGTTGGCTGATTTTAGTCTGATTTAAGTCTTGACTCCACTTACTACTTCCAGTGCCAGAATGTAAGAGGAAAGTATTAGCATGCTTATGGGAAGCCCAGAGTTTCCTGCAGTAGAACAAGCAGTAGAAATGAAACCCTAAATTAAAGGGGAAGAAACTCAAGAACACCTAGTGCCAGGTTGAGCATATGCAGTAGCTACTGTACATTAGATATCTGTTGAGGTGAAAAGCTGGAAACTTGGTGAGGGCAGGAGCAGAACGGAGTACCCTGGAAAGGAGTATGGTTCCTAGGCTGGTACCCTAAATAGGAGCTTTGCATGCTGCAACATTTTGTTGCAGACTCTATTGCTTATAACGAGGTCAGAGCAGCATTTTAGCACAACAACACTGGACGAGATCCTGGATGAGGAGTTGGAGTGTAAAGTTCTGCCCAGGTGGAACTCCACACTGTTTCCCCTCCCGTTTCTCTTCCTGCAGGACCCATCTGATTCCCAGTGGCATGTGTGCAACATGGCCATTTAGTGGCTGGTGGAGAGCAGGAGGCAATAGAAAAGTATCCAGCCATGTTCCTAGAGCTGGACACACAACACCAGTGTATGCTGCTAACAGGGTGCCAGCCAGTGACTTGGCCACAGCCATTAAAGGATGTCTGTAACTCTGAAAAGATTGGAACAAGGGCTTCCAATATCTAGATCTGCTACTATAGTGACTGTGCTAAAATGTTTATAAATGCCTGTTTATATATATCTTCATAAAGAGTATTAAAATGCATTTTTAAATATGATTGTCGACCAAAAATAGCTCTTCCGAAAGCAGCATGTGATAATGCTGGCCTGTACAAAAATACAAACCATAACAATGCATGCAAGACATGTACAGTACTCCCTGAGTACAATGTGAAATTAATCCCCTATGAATATAAAAGGAATAGAGAAGAGAAATAATAGAACATTCAACACCATATGGAGGCGATAGCATGAATGGTGGCCTATTATATCTTTAGAGAAAAACTCTTACAGGAAATAAATTGTCTCTTCTCTAAAGATACTCATCACAGTATATCAACACTCTTGGACAGTACAAAGCTCTAGGGATGCTTGCATCAAATAGATATTCTCTGCTCCTGTACTGCAAGTTAAACTCCACTGACATAAAATAAAAAAAGCAAGGAATTAGAAGGCTATCCTACTTCATAAATCTATAAGACTGATGCACACTTCAACTGAATTTTCTGGGTTTGACTTTTAAATCCAGTCCTTGGCTTTCATTGAACAGTTAGTTAAGCTATTCCCATTAACAATATTAACCAAATGCTGTTTTAACCAAAAAGTATCCACACTCAACAAATGATAGTACACTTCCAATAGAATTCACTACCAAAGAATGCATTTAAATGAACTCTCCACGGGTCAGCGTAAGAGGGGCGCTCCAAAAAAGCGATACAAGAACTCCCTGAAACAACATCTCAGGTTTGGCCAAACTGATCACCAACAGTGGTCCGCCCTGGCCTCACATCGGGAGGCATGGAGATGCACTATCCACAATGCTGCAGCCTTATTTCAGAACTCATGCCGAACAAGTCTTGAAGAGAAACGACAATGCAGAAAAAATCACAACCTGGAAACATCACCCAAGGAAACCTTCTGCTGTGCTTTCTGCAACCAGACCTGTCTATCTCGGATTGGTCTTTTTAGTCATCAGCGCGCTTGCAGAAAGCGTGGGATGTGTCCTTCCTGAATCTTCGTTTGCGAAGAGAAGTCAGAGAGAGAGAGAGAGATTTAAATTTGGGTGCCAGAAATATATATATATATGAAAATCTTGTTCTGTTAAAAAGTTGAATCAGTGCCTAAATACAACTGGAGCAAATCAGGTCGTAGCGTATTACTTGCCACTGGAAATACAATATATACATTTTAGTAAGCAGTCCTATATTCCATTTATACTGAAGGGAAGTTATGCTGTCACCAGATCTGTTCTATACAAACAGGTCTTCAGTTTTTTAACTGGTTGGGGTAGTGCAATCAGTAGGTTTTAATGTGATTTTAATTGTTTTAAACTAGTGTTTTAAAGTGGTTTGTATTTCACATTTTTTTAAAAAAAATGTATTTCAGAATGTTTTTAGCTGTGTTGTTTTAACAGGGTATGAGCTGCTTTGGGTCCCTTTTTGGGAGAAAAGCAGGATATAAAAAAATAAAAAAATAATAAAAAATAATAAAAATTAGTGACACCTATATGCTATGTCCTAGGTCTCTTTTACACTGCACAGTTATAGCACTTTCACTGTCAGAGCTGCAGCCTACAGGTTTGGTGAGAATTCTGTGGCAGAGAATTCTGAATATGTTGCAAAACTGGATTCCCTAGGCAGTTAAAGTGGAATCAAAGTGCCTTAATTGTGCAGTATGAAGGGGAAATATCACTCATACCCCCCAAATAGTGCAAAAACAGCAGCCATGGAAACAACAGCAACACACTACAGCAGCCATGGAAACACCACTAGGCCTTCCCGTCAGGGGCGCTGTGACAATGATGTCCACAACCTGTTCAAACAAGGAGCCAATGGATTTGTGTAAATGGGGGCATGCACACACACACACACACACACACACGCAGCAACCTCCCTGCATCACCAAGTGCATGACACATAGAACAATATCACAGCAACCCACCCACCCCACCGTACCCCATCAGCCCCAGTGGCACATTTATCAACAGCCCCCAACCATGTCTCCAGGCAGGTGAAGTCAAAGGCTTTCATGGCCGGCTGCCATAGATTTTCCTTGGGTTTTTCCCAGGCTGTGAGGCCATGTTCTGGAATAGTTTCTTTATGACATTTCGCCTGCATCTGTGGCTGGCATCCTCAGAGAATGGTTGGGTAGGTGTGTGTGTGGAGTTTGTTTGCTGTGAACCCCTGTTGGGGAGTATATGTAAATTTGTGTAATTGAATGGTTAGTTTCTGGGTATAGAAATGCAAGGTTCATTAGTGTCTGTTTGGCTAATGGTTGGTTGATGGGCCGTTATCTGCTGGGAATCTCCCTGTCCAGGCAGGGTTTGAATTCCCTTAGGCTCCTCATGAGCATGGCATGCCAAAGGAGGGAAGGTGCATCCATCCAAACACAGGTAACAGACAGGAAAATGATATACAGCCTTGCTTAGAACAAGGCATCACGACCTACCAAAAGAGAAAAGTATCCTTTTACCAAGCAACCAAGGGGAAGGGGACAGGAAGCCAAACAACAAGGGAAAGCCACACACAGAGACAGCAGCAATGTTCTTAACAAGGCAATGAGAAGTTGAAGATGTGTCTTCATTCCCCAGTGGAAAGAAGGTGGTTCTTTCACCCTGCTCACACTTTGAAGGCCCAGCAAAGAAGAAGGGAGGAGGAAGGGGGAGGAATAACAATAACTGTCAGGGATAAAAGAACGGGAGCTCCTTGGTCTTAGTCATACACCATAGGGCATTTATTCCCCCCCCCCCGCAACTCACCTCGCTGCCTCATTTCCAGTCTCAAGACCCAATTATACTGTATGTTCCAGGAGCACAGGGACCAAACCAACAAAATGAAGTTCAACAGGGAGAAATGTATGATACTACACTTGGTCAGTAAAAATGAAATGCACAGATATATGATGGGTGACACCTGACTTGATGGCAGTACCTGCGAAAGGAATCTAAGAGTCATAGTGGACCACAAACTGAACATGAGTCAGCAGTGTGATGCACCAGCTAAAAAAGCAAATGCAATTCCAGGCTGCATCAATAGGAGTATAGTGTCTAGATCGAGGGAAGTAATAGTGCCACTCTATTCTACTTTGGTCAGACCGCATCTGGAATATTGTGTCCAGTTCTGCACCACAACTCAAGAAGGACATTTACAAGCTGGAACATGCCCAAAAGAGGGCAACCAAAAAGGTAAATGGTCTGGAAGCCATGCCCTGTGAGAAATGGCTTAGAGATGGGTATGTTTAGCCTGGAGAACAGGTTAAGAGGTGACATGATAGCCATGTTTAAATATTTTAAAGGATGTCACACCGAGGATGGAGCAAGCTTGTTTTCTGCTGCTCCAGAGACAAGGACACAGAGCAATGGACTCAAACTACAGGAAAAAGAGATTCCACCTAAACATTAGGAAGAACTTCCTGACAGAGCTGTTTGGCAGTGGAATGCACTGCCTCCTAGTGGAGTCTCCTTCTTTGGAGGATTTTAAACAGAGGCTGGATGGCCATATGTCAGGCGTGCTTGAGTGTGTGTTCCTGCATGGCAGGGGGTTGGATTGGGTGGCCCTTGTGGTCTCTTCCAACTCTATGATTCTGTAACTAGAGGAGAAGCCCCAACCTGGTGAAACCAGCTCATCTTTCTCACACTGGGATCCTATATTTGAATCTCGTGTATGAACTGACACGGGTAAGTATGGGGGGTGGGGCGGGGAAGATGTGAGGTTTCAAACACTGGCTATGCTGGCAAAAAATGGCAGGGAGGATCAATTGTTGGCTTAAACCATCAATTAAAAAGTACAGGTTTTGGCAGGGACATAACAGCGAAAGGGTGACGTCATCTGATATGCACACCGTTTTGTAGTTATGTGGTGTCATTATGATGTCATATTTGATGCATTTGATAAAGTCCTTAGTGATGTTTTTAACATGGTATGTTATTTAACTACTCATAACTATCTTATAATCACTCTTTTTAGGGGGGTTTGTTTGTTTTAGCTTATGCCATGAGCTGCCTTGGGAGAAAGACGGGATAGAAATAAAATAAAATTAAAACAAATATGCATATTATTCCCAGGGAAGAGAGCAGCAGAAGAAACTGTATAGTGGGTCCTTGTTATCCACTAGGGTTTGGTTCCAGGAGCCGCTGTGGCGTAGATACCAAACTCTGTGGATGCTCAAGTCCTATTATATATAATGGTATAGTAAAAAATGTCCATTATATAAAATGGTAAAATAAAGATTTGATTTTGGGGAATTGTGTGTGTAGGGAGATATTTTCAAGCCATGGATGGTTGAATCTGTGGATATAGAATCCGTGGATACAGAGGGCCAACTGTATTACATTTCTACTAGCTGGACCCGGCGTACCATACACCATTAAAAAACTCCCCTCCAAATGCCCAGGAGACCTCATGACAACCCTTTGAGGTAGGCTGGTGGGTTTAACTCACCCACCCACCACTCCTTCTGCCCCCTGCCGCCCCCACCGCTTGTTCTGACCCTTGCCACCCCCACCCCTTGTTCTGTCCCTCCCACCCCACCCCCTGCACTCCAGAATACACACACACACACCACCCTCACCCCCATGTTACTCACTCTCCAGCTCCAGCCCTCATGTTTGAGATCTACATGGTCCTGCCCCCAGTGTGCTGATTGGCTGCCCAACAGATCTGTGATTGGTTGGTCAGTTCCCTAAGCAGCCAATCAGCACACTGGAAACGGCAACATACCCAAAAGAATTTTATATAGATAGATAGTCATTATAGTGCTATCATTTCTATAGTTGTGATAGTGCTATGGATAGTGTCATTTGTTAATTACATTTATATTCCAACTTTCAGTTGAGCTCAAGATGGTACTTGTTAATCACCTGCTCCCCAGCTTATTGTCAAAATAACCCTGAATCGTGGGTCATGAGGAGACAGTGAGTGGTTGACCCATAGTCACTCAGTAAGTTTCATGGAATTTGAGCCTGGATTTCCCAAGTCCAATACTCTAACCACTACAATGCACTGGTTTCCATTTAAGTGAGTTTAAAAAGAAAAACTGCACATGCACAGAGTATTTATTTTTTTAACCCAGACTGGAAAACACAGTTGTTGTTATTTGGTACTACCATCTCAGGAATATAGAAACAGTGGTTTAAAATGGAATGGCAGTATGTATGTATGTGGGGGAATAAATGTTAATTGTGTGCTTCACAGCTGATGTGGTTATGCACGTGGTTATGCTAATGGAACATGAGCTTGTAAGACTGTTACATCTGGGATCTAAAATTACACAACTACATCACTGTTCATAGCCAACACTAGTGTGCACACTATAGTGCAAATGAATGGGACAATAGAAAGGTTGTGAGATTTCTTTTCTTTTCTTTCTTTCTTTAATGTATATCCTGCCTTACTCCAAACTTAGGATCCAAGGTCACGTACAACCTTTTAAAAAACAATATACAACTAAAAAGCTCTCAATACAAAAGTTAAAAACACAATTAAACTAAACTTCTGTTTTAAAAGACAAATTAAAAATACAAGGTAAAAGAAGTTTTAAAAAACACATACAAAATATGATAAAAATAGAAACAACCCTTCCCTTCCCCGCCCCCATTAAAAGCTCCACCTGTCACAACATATTGCAAGCCAAATGCCTCTTTACCTGCTGGCAAAAAGACCGGAGGAAGGGGACGAGAATTAGACTTCCCAAGGAAAGGAATTCAAGAACTTGGGAGCAGCTGCTGAGAAGGCTCTCTCCCATGTCCTCCCAGGGTTGCCTGGGATGGTGGTGAGATATGCTTGATAAGCTGTAGAAGTATTTTCAGTACCCAACCCAAAACAAAAAGTATAAAGAGGTTTTCTTGTCTTTTTGCTGCCAAGAGGATTTGCAGTCTGATTGGTCCAGAAAATACAGATGTGTCCCACAGTGCTGTTTGTGATTCCTAAACCTTATCTACTATTATTTCCGCAAATGGTTAACCATCACTATGTGACTGATTATCCTTAGAAGAATCAGCCAGTAATATCTACTGTATTGATGTAGTTAAAGGATAAATTAAGGCCTGAGCATTTTGGGGGGCGGTGGGAGGGGGGGGCTGATGATGAACAATTATAGTTTACCAGTTCCTGGACTTTTTCAGTTTAGTTTTATATCATATTTATTTCACATTTCCTCTTTTCTCCATAACATTTCTTCTCTCTGTGTATTATCACACTTCCTACAGTCTTCACATTTGGTCTCCCCAATTGGCAGCTCCCCCTGACTGTCATGGAATCCTAGGGTTCTGACATTTTGTTCTTGTCATGCTAATAGGGTATAATTAACATTCTGCCTTTAACAATAGCAGAAAATAGGGTGCACTTTCTCTATACTTCTGGGGAAGACTGATTTCAATAAATGTAAATCAAGATTCAATGGATGTGGAAATCACATATTCTATATGTAGTCCACATCTATATGTAGTCCAAATCAATTGTTTGTATAACATGCAGTAACTTATTTCGAAACCTTTGCTTGTACAGCAACACATATGATTATCTGGTTAGAATAAAAGGGTGAGAGGACAATTGTAAAATCAACAGACTTATTTGAGTCTCTGTGCAAACATGCAAGGAACTTACTTGAAGGCTAAAAACTGCCCAGAATTAGCTGGTAAAAGATTAGTACTGTACTTACAAGATATTAATTCCACGCACACATACACAGTCACCATTTCTGGAAGTACTTTTTCTAGTACTTCGAGTTTCTAGAAATGCATTGACCTGATCTTCATCTGTAAACCAAATTATTTTAAGCTGGTGAAAGACACAAACATCACTTTTATGAGATGAGAATCAATTGCGAACCAAATCACAGCTGGATTTGGAGTGCCTTTCAAAACATTGCCTTTATTCTCTTTCTCCTCTTTTTATTCCAGTTCAGGTTCTTTGCTTCTCTGGCACACAGCCTAGCCTGGGTGGAGATTAAGGATTCTCTTTGCCCCTTCATCCTTGAATATTTCTTTTTAATTTCACAGTCTAGATTCCAATTGGGTAATTACATTCTTCCTATCTCAGATTCCTCTGTAATTTCAATTGGATACGGTATCCTTCACCCTTTAGCCTCAACTCCTGGAGTGGCACTGGGTATTGTTCAAAGCCAGCTATGTTCCATTCCGGTCCCATTTCATGTCTCTTTAAAAGAAGTTGGGCACAAAAGCCATTGCTTGTCACAGAGCTGGAGATGAGTTGCTTTTGAGCTATGAGACCACCTTATCCTTTTGTTTCAAAATGCCTTACTTTTGTCATGTCCGTTCCTGTATACCTCTTTGGAAGGATGCTTCTGCTATGGACCTTTCTCTTCCCTCTTTCTAAGTGTGCACACACTTGTTGTGTCAAGGAAAGCTACACGGGAGTGAAGGCTAAAAACCGAAACACATTGGACCTAGTGAGACTTACAGCTGAGTAAAACATGCACAGAATGGCACAGTAAGAGGCTCTGTTTCAGACAGTGTGCTTGTAGTGTAAAAGAAGAAGAAAAAAATCAAGAAAACTAAGCAAGTTTTACAACAGGAATATATGTTTAAAGGAAGTACATATTTATTCATTTTATGACTGATATGATTTAGGTTACAATCCTGTAGTCATTTGTCTGGGAGAAAGTCCTGTTGAATACAACAAAGCTTATTTTTCAGGACACATGCACAGGATTGTATTATTATTGTTATGGAAATACATGTCTTTTTTTTCTTTTTCTTTTTCATAATTATTGTTTATTGATTTCTTAGTAATCCATAAAGCGTTCACATCTTAATGTTCTCTACATTTCGTTTTTGTGAATAACAAAGAGCTTGTTCGTATACAATGAAAAACATAGAACATCAAGACAGATACTCGTACATCTCCTGTGCCTTCGTTATATAATTATATATAATTAAATAAATCATTCTATTGCTTTTTAATACTCTGTAGTTTGAACGTTCACATGTAGCATCTTACCACCAATAAAAAAGAAACTTCCTTTATCGAGTCGTGAGTCATGTTATTCTCTATTTAATCACCATTTTTCCCTTGTTCCCCATTACTTGCCTCTTCCAAATCTAAATTGTAATGTTTCCTTTTCACACATTTATATTTATTTAGACATACATATACTTGTCTATTTGAAATTTTTATGTTATACAGATTCCCCATATGTTTCTTTATAAATTTTACCGTTTAACTAATAAGACCTTTCTTCATTAAACAAATCCTATTCCTTGACCAGTCCTTGGTACTTACAGGCCTTTGCCATCACTTAATAGCTCTGTATTTGCATTCAATCATTTCCCAAATCTCTAAAACCCTTGTATACGTATTTTGTTTCTTCCCAGTGTTTTATTAGGTTCACCCACTTTTCCCTTGTCTTACCATATGTTTTATTTCTTATCCTGTATGTCAATTCGTCCATCATCATCATATCTAACAATTTATCTTTCCATTCATTTATAGTTGGTACCTCTTTTTGCTTCCATTTCTTTGCTATTACTATTCTGGCAGCAGTTATCATGTACAGAATTGTTCTCCAATGAATTTTTTCCTTCTCCTTATTCATCCCTTTTATCATATTTAATAGATACATCTCTGGTAATAATTCAGTTTCAATCTGTAGTGCTGATTTAATATTTTCATGAATACTGTGCCAGAATTTCCTTAATTTGTTGCATTTCCACCACATATGAAATAGGGAGCCTTGAAATTTACCACACTTCCAACACATTCCATTCTCTATGCACCCCATTTTATTTAATCTCAATATTCAAATTATGTCTTTGAATAATGTACTGTATCCATGTATGCAAGAAGCTGAGGCAGCACTGATAAAGCAGAGATGGAGGAAATAACAAATTGGAATTAAGCAGAAGATGATCTTGAGAGGAGAGGAAATATTCATTAAAGGAGAGGAAGAGAGAAAATGAAGGTCCAACCCTGACCTATACTTTTTGACATTTCACAGATGAAAACTGGGACACATGTGACAAACAACATCAGAGTGTGATCAAGATGGTAAAGGTTATTAATTAGGACGAACACATAAGCTAGAAGAGGTTACAGCAGTTTGCTTTTGCCTGAGCCTAGAGGGAAGGGCAAGATTGTGCCCCTCCTTTACTCTTTCCCCTGCTGAGTTAACTGTATACAAACTACTTTTGCACTTTCAACTCAGTTTACAGCATTGAAGTAAGGTGAAAACAAAGGGGGAAAGTGAGAGGAAGAGAATGAAACTGGGGCATTTCAAATGCAGCTGGGGAAAAAATGACTGTCCCTGACAAATCAGGACAGCTGGAGGATACGCTGTCCTCCCTCTGTTTAGTATACCACCTAGCAGAAACACACTTTGTGAATATTAAGAGGAGATTGAGGGGAAGTAAGCCAGACATTTTAATTTACCAGAAGGAAGACTAACAGGAGTCAGTGAGACATGGTAGAAGTTTGCAAAACTGATAACCACCCAGAAATATTAAACTAGAGGTAGAGAAAGTATGGCCTATGAGCTGCATGTGGGTCCCCCATTACAGCTCTCGAAGTCCCCCACGAATCTCCTGCAAGCTCTCAGACCCACATTTTTTGGGCTGCCTTTTGACCCAAAAATAAATTTAAAACCCTCCAACCCACCACAAAATATGCTGGTTCGGCTTTCCCACCCTCCCAGATGAATAACCTCTCCTAAAATAGATGGAAATTGCCCCCAAGTGGTTGAAAACAAAAACAGAAGTGATGTGATGTCATGCTCCTTACAGATTCATTTTTGCATATGGGTACACCCTGCCAGGGGAACCAGTGGGTGAAAATTGGTTCCTGCTACCATTCTATTTGCCCATACGTGGATTAATAAAGTATCATTTGTCATAACATTAGGCCTCAGGGTGATCCATTTCATCCAGCTGGTGGCCAAATAAAAGCACAAACAGGACTTCTTCATGTGATGAACCACCCATTTATGGAATTCATTTTCACAAATTGTTATTGGTACCTCTAGTGTTGGTGGCTTTTAAAACCGATTTGACACAAACTCAACCATGAGTCTTTGGATCAGCCCAAATGCCTATTAATCCAATATTCACGTCACACCGTGGCCAAACAGTTGCCCATGGGAAGCCCATGAGAAGGTCATTACCACAATAATGCCCTCCATGTCATGCTTCCCAACAGCTGGCATTCTGTGTCACACCACAACCAACACTGGAAGTAATAGATATCTATCCTGCTTAGTAACCAATGATAGCCTTATCCCCCATGACAAATTCTTCAGAGAATGCAGGAGTTTCATCATTCAGAAGCCAAGGATCTCTGATGAATAAATGTTTAGAAAAACAACCCATTACCAATTTACTAGCAGTCCATGCTTCCTATTTTCCTGAGCCTATCTTACTGCCCGGGAGACACATGCTGGACTTTGATAAGCATCCAGTGAGGAAAGTACTTCTTACATTCTTTTGCAAAACTTGAAGAGAAGCTTGAATTTATTTTGTGAAAACATCCCACCAGCACACTCTTACATTCTTGCAGTTTTCCCAGTCTTTTAAATTTCTGTCCTTCCCCCACCCCCTCAGCCAGCTTGATTACGTAGGTTTCCCAGTTACCACACCATTTCCCTCACCCTCTGAAACAAAGTTTTAAGAATGTGGATTTAAAATTCTGTTTAAGTTCAGCTGGAGCTAGTAAGTTCCAGCTGAAGTTCCACCCAGGGCAAAAGGATGTGTAAGGAATTGTGAGGATTACTAATAAGACTTTCAGCTGGAATCTGATTTTAAAGTGCCCTTCATGGTATAAGCTCTTTCTCCACTACTCTGAGCTTCATCTGTTTGAAGGCCAGCCATAGGGGCACAGTCTAAGCAGATTAGCGAAACAGTGGATGTTTCTAGTCCTAACAGCAAGACCCTGTTCTTCAGCATCAAAATGAGGAATGTTTCTGGAAAAGAAACATCTTTTGATTGGTTCACAGTTTTGTCTATTATTTTTTAAAAATGTTTTACTCATAAAACCTTTAAAAAATGGGTGGAAATAGGAAAAAAAAAAGAGGGGGTAACCAACCCTGTTTGCTCTCAAGTTTGCCATTAGAGTCAGCAAGTGGTATCATTAAGAAAATGAGACTTTTGAGTGTACAAATGCCAGCAGGAGGGGAAGTCACTGTTGCTTATTGTCTGTTTTGGTGCCACATGGAAAGTTCAACTAATCCTCTTAGTTACAGAGAGGAAAGATTGTTATCTCAAGCAATTTGCTGGCTCTGCTCCTTTTATTCCCTTCAGTTTTCTTGTCACCTAATTGAACACCATTTTCCCTCCCCTGGATTGGGTTTTAATAATCCTGAGGCCACATCAGGGAAACAATTCAGAAAAATAAATTAGGATGGTGTTTCTTAAACTGTAAATATGCTTTTTAGGTAACCAGCAAGACCACAACATAAACAATTGGCAAAACTGCCAATATCTTTTCCACAGCAAACATTAATGCTCTCCAAATTAATCTCTGCTCCTTGTGTTCTCCACTGCACCTGTACTGAACCCACGATTTGGGGGTATGCCCTGTGTCACTGATGCATTTTTTAGGCAGGTTAGATTCATGCACTGTAGCTGCCACATCTCAGTGACCTGAATAATGGGCAAATATGGCAAGGCATGTTTGTTATCTTGCAATATTTCTTATTTCCCTTCAGTCTGCAGGTCAGTTCTTTGGAACAGAGTAGACAGTACAGCTGTGCTGGTCTGCAGAACTTTCTAATCCAGCAAAGAGCAAGAAAACAAGGACTGTGGTCCTTAGTACAAGTAGCTTTGAGAATCAGTTCAAATGGAAAATATGCTTGTAAGCCAGCGTATGCTCTCTCACACCTCAGTCCTTAACATTTTACATGGAAGTAGGTTGGGCCTCTCTTTGCATGCATTTTAAAGTGAAATCTGGTGAAAAATTCATGCATCTGCCTTCACACTTGACAGGCAGCACAACTATCCACAGCCGAGTACAAAGAATCTCAGGAGAATTGATCCTGTATAATTTAGTGATTGCAATGTATTATGATTACAGACCAGCCACCCAAAATCTGCCAGTTTGACAATGTAGAATAAGAAATGAGGAATACATCTATAATGTGTTGTTTTCACTTTAATGGTTTGACCGAACTTGAAGTCATTCAATTTCAAAGGGAGAAACAGAGGCACATTTTGAACTGCAAAGAGGAACTGAAAGGGAAATTAAATTTCAATTATTTTTTGTCACCCATCTCTGACTTTCTGGGGTATTTTTTAAAAATGTTATATGATGTTTAAATTATAATCTCATTGCCCCAGAAGCCTTTTAATAGTTACTGTGGTATGGGCTCATATTTTATTATTACCATATATCCTGCCTTTTTGATGTTACACAAGCTTATTTTAATTAAAACCTAGTCCTAACCAATAACATTAGCTATTAGCTTAACTTAGTTCTCATCTGGTCTAACCTTATTTTATGTAAAAAATATGCTGCTACCACCATAAACTGTGAATCCAGCATCAGAGTGTTTTGCCTTTTTCTGAACCAATATTTACACAATTTGAAAGCAATGAGCTATAGGTAATGTAGCTACCTGTAACTAGTTGCTTTGGTGGGCAATGAGAGCATAATGAAGTTACATTTCATCAGTTAACAGGATGTGTAAGAGTGAAATTCTTTTATTAGGGTAAGAAGTAATAGTTTCTAGTTACGTTCAAATGCTACTTTTAAAGAGCATGTTAGAGACTTTTTTGGCAGGAGTGTTTTAGGTTTTATACCATTTTCTTATAAACTCAAAATTATTTTTCCTTCCAAAAAAAGAGAGAGAAAAAGAGGGAGGGAGGGAGAGATAGAACAAAAATAATAGAAAGGCAGTGAACAGCATGAGAGGTAAAGCAACAAATTACTTTTCCAACATAATAATACGTAAGAGTAGTGGGTTACTTTTCAAAAGCTGCAACATGTGACAGAAATGATTTTTAAAGTGTAACTTTCTAAGCTCTGGATATTTTCAACAGACTGCATGCTGGCAAACCACCGCATTCAGACCACTTTAAGTGAGTGATATAGGAGTGTCCCTAATATACTGTGCAAAATACCATACCCAGTGGAGTTAGCATTTTGACCATCTGTAACATTGCAGCTATGAAACAGGATTATTCACACCCGTCTTTGTCCTGCAGATAGAGACATGATAATTGAATGTTGTGTGTACAGTGCTACAATTCCAAATTCTGGGTGGTCTCTCTGGTGTTTTCATGCCAGAATGCGAGCAGAATGTGTATGGCCTGAGTAACAACAGTGTTGTCCTGATCCCTGGCCCTAAGAATGTATAACTTCTGCTGCATCACACCAAAGGCCAACACAATCCATCATTCTGTTTCCACAGTGGCCAGCCAGCTATCAATGGGAAATCCGCAAGCAAGATGTCAGAGCACCCTCCTATATGTGCTTCCTAGCAAATGAAATGTAGAGGCAAGGCACATCTAAATCAGGATGTTATAGCCATCATGACTAGTAGGTGCTGATAGCTTTTCTCTTGGGTGCCGTTTACACGATGAAAATGTCCTGGGAAGAATTTGTGTCGATCCCTGGCAGTTTACATGTACATTGGGTCGGGTACGTGATTTTCAGAAGGAGGGGCATCTTTTATCCCTCAACCTGCGGGACTTTGCAGGTTGTGCTCGTTTTTTAAAAAGTCACTGGAGGATTCGGAAAATTGGAAATGTAAACAGCCTGGGACAAAATATCTCGGTACCAGGGGATGGCCAGAAATGGTGACTGGGGGTGGGCTTAGAGATCAGCGACCAGAAAAGGAGGGGTCAGTCACCCGTTCAACAGATCCAGCCTCACCAGCTGAAAATAAAGGCATCCCTTCCAGCTGCACGTAGGTTGGTGTGTGTGCACGTGTGTACTCAATCACCTTTTAAAATGGATTTCTACACTGCAAACCCTTCAGCTTTAACCTCTTCCTCAACTGCATGTTACAAAGAGATTGTGGTGGGCAGAGGGTCGCCCATTCATCCCCTGCCTTTATCACCTCCCTGGGTCTGAACGGGCACAGTAAAATATTCCAGCGTCTGAGTGAATGAACACACTTTTATCCCCCCCCCCGTCACAATGCATAGTAAAAAAAAAAGCCAGCATCTGTGTCTTTCAAAATGCCTGTCTGTCGCTGGCTTGAAATCTTCTGCAGCTAAAACTCTGCTTTAACGGTTAACATTTTAAAGAGGCAAGGGGAATACCAAACCTCTGCCCCCTCTCTCCCCCCCCCCCGCAGCCAGCCAATAGCATCGCTCATGACACGGAACTCTAAAGGAAGTGCGTCACCGAGGTTGTGAAAACACGACTAATCGCATTCTTGATTGACAGCCAAAAAAAAAAAAAAATCCCGGTAAGCTAAACATGTGTAAACAGCAAAAGCACGGGATATAAGAGTGCGGGACCAATAAAAAGTTTTGTCGTGTAAATATCAATCACGGGATCATCCAGGATTTCCTAAAGAGTGACAAAAATCGTATAAACAGCAAGGGACGGATACGGGATCAGGAAGTCACGATAAGCCCCGTGACAAAACTTGTCGTGTAACTGGCACCTTGGCTTCTGGTGTAAAGAATGTTCTTTGTCAGGATCTGTTGAAACTTGTCATCTTGCAACCAATCCATGAGACAAATTTGTGCTTGTGTGACTAGAGAGACACTGATGTCATTTGTTTTTTGTAAATTCAATTCAGGTTTCCTTAGCAATTATTCCTTTAACTTTTCAGTGCAGTCACACTGAACACAAGGCTGTCGCTAAGCATAAGATCTTTAGTGTTCCCAGCCTCTTTTGTTTTCTGATGGGAGTTGCAATCCAGTATCATCTTGAGGGCTGCTCCAAGCAGAACAACTTTCCTTTTCAATAGGTTTCAGAGCCCTTTTGCAGTGTGTAGTATAAAAAAATACCCATTTTTACAAAACCTGAAATGGATTTCTAGCTGTTTCCCATTCTGATACTTGGACCGTATTGTACTATATTACATTACATCGCATTTTTTGTTACCCATACAATCACCAGAGTCTCCCAGGGGCCAAACATTGGCTCCATGACTTGCTGAAATTTGCCAGTCCCTGCTTTAAGTTTGGGTATCAGCACCTTGATTTGGGCTTAAAAGCAAATAGATATCCTATGCGGCTTTCCCTCCCAACATTAGATTAATGTGACTTCACCTGGCTGAATCATTTAGAATTATGGCAGCCCAGGTCTGCATCAATAGAAGATTCTGGGTTGTCTTGATAGGCAGCTTCATATATAATTCATTACAATCATTCAGCAAGGAGAATGATCCTGAATATGGATCATTATTGGCAGGCTGTCTCTAAAAATGGATGTACATGACAAAACAGCCAAAGCTGGTAAAAGGAACTTCATGGCACTTGGGCCTCATGACACTCCTGGCCAAGCACTCCTGAAACTTGGGGCCCGTCTAAATGGTGAAAATACCCCTCATGGAATTTGCTGGGAGTCCTACCTGTCTAAATGAGATCCAGCGCCAATCCACACTATTTGGAAGGAGGGGGGCCCAAAGCAGAAGAAACAATGTAGTAAAAGCCTTTGCAGACTTCCCTGTACTTTTTCAAAAACCACAAGGGGGTGCTCGT
This sequence comes from Gambelia wislizenii, assembly GCA_030847615.1. Lineage (NCBI taxonomy): Eukaryota > Metazoa > Chordata > Lepidosauria > Squamata > Crotaphytidae > Gambelia > Gambelia wislizenii. Next base: position 310,021,155 of record JAUMIR010000003.1, on the reverse strand, counting down.
TTGACTATTAAACAACAGGAAATTCGAAGAGAAGCACAAAGCTGATTGGCTGGGCAAAAGCGGGGGCGAGGTTTGCTAGCAGGGCAAGCACCTGTTACCACCATGTTGGATTTTCGCCTTAGAGATGGCTCACTAAAGCAATAAAACAGGCTGAATATTTTCTGATTTGCTTTCCTATAAAATTGGAAAATTGTTCTATTGCACCAGCGCCCCTTGCACAATTAAAAAAAAAAAAACAGCAGTGGTGAAGAACTAACATGAGTAAATGACTCATGGTTGCCATCAGGAATGTGAGACTTATGGGGGCTTCTAAGGCCAGAAAAACTGTTTATAGACATGTTGCTGCTGCTGTGAAATACCAATACTATGAGATACTTTGGATTTTTTCCCCTTGTATAGATGGGCCCTTAATAGCTGCTCTTTTGTGAGCAGTGAAAACACATCCAGGACAAAGTGAACACTAATTTTCTGGATTCAGGGACCACTAATCCACAGAGTTTCCATCTTATCAAGGTTAAATTTCAGTGTATTGGCTTTTATCCAGCCTATTCCCAAACCCAGACATTAATTTAGGACCTGGACAGATTCATTTGACTCAGATGGAAGAGAAAAATAACTCTGATTGTGTATACTTATGGTTCCTCACTCCTAAATGACTATTTACTTCACCCAGTGGTTTCATGCAGATGTCAAAGAGCACAAAGGACAAGATCTTAAAGAGCATGAGGGATAAAAACTACCATGGGGTCATATAGAAGCATTCTGCTTTCTAAAACTGCCCCCAAAGTATGAACAGAATGACTATATCACTGTGTTTGTTCTATGTGCCAGAAAAATCTAGTAATACATTGCAAGCAGTGACGTATTCAGGTCTTTTATTCCAATCCACACTACACAAATAATCCAGTTTGAAACTGGATTATTTGCAATGGCTCCTTCCTATGGAATCACGGGAGTTTGTAGTTTGGTGAGGCACCAGCACTATTTGGCAGAGAAGGCTAAAGACCTTGTAAAACTACAAATACCAGGATCCCTTAGGAAGGAGCCATGGCAAATAATCCAGTTTCAAGCTGGATTATTTGTGCAAATCAAGTCTCAAGTCTCTACCCTCAAGTCGAGTCTCAAATCCTTGCAAGATACTTTCAAGTTGAGTCTCAAGTCTGGGAGCCAACTTTAACAGAAAAAAAAGGTGTTTGGGGTGGTTGGGAAAGTCTACTGTGTCATTCACTTTGAGCAACAGGGAAAACAGAGCCCTGAGTGCACAGCATGAGCTCTGCACTTTGGGGGTGAGTCTTGCCTGCTGCTTCTAAGAAAAGCTTTAGAAGGATTCTTCCACCTCAGGCCTGCTGCCTAATGCATTTGCTTTTCCCCTCTGAGAAACCCTGTGCTCTGGGGGCAAGTCTTGCCTGCTGCTTGAAGTGAATGACACTGTGGACTTTCCTAACATATGCCTAGATTAGGAAGTTGAGAGGGTGTTGTCGTGGCCCAGAGAGCATTTTATAATTGTAACTGAAGCTTTTTTGCAGCCATGAAATGTGGAATCCAGTATTTTTTTTTAAAGCTTGTAAATGCAAAAATGCATTTGCAAGTTAAAAAAAGAACAACCCAGGATCCCACTTTTCAATTGATTCCATTTTCTGTCAGGACCCTGGTCCCTAACCTAAGCAGGGGCTTCTTGTATGGCAAATATAAAGTACTGCCTCCATTATGTGACTGGTAGGCAAAAAGCAGTGAGATGGAAGCATCAGTCAAAGGAAGAAAACCGTTTTCCGTTCCATAACATTTCTGGATGAATGTATTATGTTACTGAACCAAGGCCTGCAAGATGGTCACTAAACATATACAAGTCACGAGTCAAGTCAAATCAGTGCATCATTTATCGCAGAGTCAAGTCCAAGATGAGTCATTGAAATGACTTGAGTCCCACTTGAGTCTGAGTCAATCGGCTTGAGTCTACTTCACTGATTGCAAGTGGTATCAAATGCCATTAGAGGTCAAGGAGAACCAACATGGTTGAACTCCACTGTCTCTTTTCAGACAGATGGCACCCATCAAGCCAATCAAGTCTATTCAAGTGCGAAACCTAGAACTGAACCTGGATTGAAATGGATCAAGAGTTTGTCTAAAAATATCTGGAGAGAGACTATCACCATCTGCTTGAGTACCTTGTCCAAGAAAGGAACATTTGCAATTGGGCATTAGTTATTACAATCTTCTGGATCCATTTTTAAAAAACAGAGGTCATACAATAATCCCTTTTGAGGGATCACCACCTATCACAAAAATATATTAATTACTAAGATGGACAAACCTAAACTTGACCAGGAAGCAGTATAACATGACAAAGAGGTTACAAAGACCTTACTCTTCCATCATTCCAAACCAACATCCTCCTGCTTAGTCAAGAATATCAGATCAAGAATGTAACCTGAAGAAAGTGTTGAACACATAACTTGTTGAGATAGTGTCACGGGTATCACAGCATTCATGACAGCCTGCCTGAGCAAGCCCCTTCAAGGCACTCACTACAGGTACAGTTGTCCCTTCATATTCACTGGGGTTTGCTTCCAGGACCCCAGGTGGATACCAAAATCCATGAATGCTCAAGACCTGTTATATGCAATGGCATAGCAAAATGGCATCCCTTATATAAGATGGCAAAATCAAGGTTTGCTTTTTGGATTATTATTTTTTAAAGAATATTTTCAAGTCATGAATACTTAAATCCATGGATACAGAAGGACAACTGTATATCAAAATCCTTCAGGAAAAGCATCCTGAAGTTTTTCAAAACCACACCTGAGAGGAGGTCAGACAGGGAGTTAGATAGCCAGCATGGTGTCCATACAATAGTGGAATCTTCTCTCTGTTTTTGGTCTTTTTCACATAAAGCTTTATAATGGAATGATGGTTTGACAGCATTGTCAAGTAGGGGTGAGAGCTATTTGCATGATGTTTTTTCTGGTGTGAAAGGCACCCTTTTCCATGTATCCCAATGGAGGGGTCAGATGGGTCCAGGTGGGTGTATTCTGGGTGTACAGCAAATGTGGTTCTCCAGGGAGAGCACAGCCATCCATTCTTACATTATTCTTAGTTCAGGAGGTGGAAAGTGAAATCATACTGGAGTCATCATGGTTGTTACTGATTTTCCCATTTTTTCCTCATACCAAGATATATTGCCCCAACTTGTACTCTATGGTACTTGCAACACAGCAGCAAGCAAGTCTGTTTGGGGACCTTTTCCATTGCTGGTGGGGCTATTTCAGCCCTCCTCAGACTGTACTGTATCTTCTTCTTCTGTTCTTTTATTGGTTTGTTTTCTTCTTTGATGGGGGAGTGGAATTTATTTATGATTGGGGTGGGACCCCAGCCGTGGGAGTAGGAATATTCCATGTATAGTACTACAAGGAAGAGGAAGGAACAGAGGGAGACAGAGAAATCCAAGGGGAAAGGAAAGAGGCAGATTGTCAGATGGGGTAAGGAAAAGAGAGGGAGATTGTCAGATTGGAGAAGGAGAGAAAGAGATTGCTGTATTGGAGGGGGAAAGAGGGAGGCAGATCTTTGATGCAGATTGCACAATTTCAATCATGTCATTAAAAAAACTGCCTGGAAATGTGGGGCAAAGAAAGGTGAAGACAACTTCCAAGGCTACTGCCATATGAGAGGCAAGGAAATGTACAGGGGAGGTATTAGCAAAGTACAAGGTGGGCATCCCAAACAGCTCCCAGTATGGGAAATCTGAAGCAAATGATCAGTATAACCATGGGACTTCAACCTAAGTGTGAAATGCAACATTATAATCCCAATAGTATAACAACTGTATAAACCCCACTTCTCCAGCAGGACAAGGGGCCAGTGTGGAAAAGATCTGTCAGACTTTGGCCCAATGATTATTATAGATGTCAAAACCCAGCTGTTGAGCAGGAAAGGTTACTGGTGAGGGGAATGGATTTCTTGTATGACAGCACCCTGTTCCTCTGTTCTAAGGCTGAGCAACATGTGGCCATGTCATGGTTGTTGGAACTACAACTCCCATCAATCTTTGCTGCCATAGTTAATGGCAAGGGATGATAAGGTTTGAAGTCCAATATCTGGAAGGCCACATGTTGCCCACCCCTGCTGGAGACTGTGTCGGTGCTGTACTGTGTACTTATGTGGACAAAGCTAGGATAGATCAGGTTTCGCCAGCAGGCAAAGACATTTTGATTTAGAAAGGCCTTTGGCTATTAAGTGATAGTTGCAGAAAGTTCTTTTAAAGGGAGATACGTAGGACTTTATCAGACACATAAAATATAGTGTCATAATGATCCCACATAACTGTGAAAGGATGTGCAGATCAGACAACGTCGCCCTTTCACAGTTATATTCTGCCCCAAACCCATAATTTTTAATTGACGGCTTAAGCCATCAATTGACCCCCCCCCCATGGTACTTTTGTGCTGGCATTGCCGGCATGTGAAACCTCAGGCCTTTTAACTCATGTGAATGCAGCGTCAATGGCCAGTCCAGTGCAAACACTTCTGGGTGAGATCGGGATATCCATGTAAGCTTCACCCTTTTATGACCCTCCCCGGGTTACTTGGGATGTTTAAAGTGTGTTTAGGTGCTTGGCGTAACTTTTTATGCTTTATTTTTTGTTTTATTTTTAAATTTCCTACACAATGAAGTCTTGCAGGATTTCAAACGAGGAAGTGAATGGGGCTTCATTCACTTCCTTTTCATTGCCAAGGAAGCCTTCTGCTGGGAGAGAAATAAGTGCAGTGATGTCAGGTTCCAGGGCGTGGGTAGCAGGGTCTAGGAGCAGAGACACCAGGGCTGGGTCAGGAACACAAGAGACAGAGTCCAAAGTCCAGGCAAGGTCAAAGATAAGCAAAAGTCCAAAAACAGTCCAGGGTCAGAGTGTGTACTTAGGAGTCCAGAGGGCCAGAGGCAAGGTGAGGTCCAGGAAGGGAGTGCCGGGTCAGGAGTGCAAGAATCAGAGGTCAAGCAAGCCAAAATCAGTCCAAGATCAGTGCACATAACAGATATCCAGGGGCCAGAGGCAAGTCCAAGAAGCAAGCGAAGGTCCAAACATGAGCAACAGGTCAAGGCAAGGCATCAAGGTCCAAGAGCAAGGAGCAGATACAAACAGCACAGAAGACCATATTGTTGCAACAAAGACTGAGGGCCGAATGCCGCTCTTAAATAGCAGTTCCCCTGGGTGCTTCAGGTGTGCTGTGTGATTGCAGCCAGCTGCATCTGATAGCTTGGCCCTGGTTCTTCCAAGACTCCATCAGCCAGGGCCTGAGTCTGCAAAGAGGCTGTGCTGGGTTGCTGCAGCCAGGGGCCTAGTCCTGCGAGGAGAGGCAGATCCTGACAAGTGAGGGGCCTTCCTTTGCCGGCATAAAAAGGGATTTTTTAAAATGCAGGCAAAGTTTAAAGGGGCTAGTCTGATAAAGTGCCTAGTCTTCTTTGTGGCCCAATAGGAAGTTGAACAGACTTCCTTTGCCTGATCTGGTGGCTGGCTCTTAAGGTGGGCTGGAACATTCAGATCAGGAATGTTATTTAGTTATGTAGATATAACAAAGTAGTCAATCCAGGATTTGGGTTATTTTTGTTTTGTTTTGTTTTTTTAATCTATGTTGGGCACTGCCTTGGGTTCCACATTAGGAAAAATGAGGAATATAACTAAACTAAAATAAAATAAATCCTTGGCTGACATGAAAATTCTGAGCTTTCCTTATTGATATACTGCTGCTCCTAATCCTATCATGTTGACATTTGTGTGCAATATGTACAGAAGCTTCCAATCAGCAAGTTTTAAGACAGGTGCAGTTGTCAGCACTTTTTTTATGATTGCAAATGCTTCCTGATGTTCATCCATCCATTGTTCTCCTAATTCTCAAGAATGCCTTCCAAGGTCACAGTACCCTTTTCTTTCCTTGTGTTTTCCCCAGCAAAAATGATGTCAAAAGTTTATAAATAATGGAGTTCCTTTCTACAAATCATCTATCGTTATCTTGAAAATCAGGAATAATTTTCCAGGGTCAAATCCTATAACTTCTGTGAAATTAAATGACTTGCACTTGGAAACTTTCATAGAATCAGAATAGACCACAAGGGCCATCCAGTCCAACCCCCTGCCATGCAGGAATACACAATTAAAGCATTCCCAACAAATGGCCATCCAGCCTCTGTTTTAAAACCTATAAAGAAGGGGGTCAGTTACATAGCAGAATAAAGTGCGCAAAAGTCCGGCTTACCATCCTTTCACACCAGTGCTGCTTAGTTTACATGATTTAGTGCGAAATTGGTTGATCAGGTGAGTTTTTGGCTTTGTAGTTCACACAGAAAAGTTGGGGGTGTGGCCTCCAGAGCACAGGGCAGTTGTCTGACTGTCATTAAAGGTCATCTCTCTGCTGCCCTGCACTCGCCCAGTCCCCGATCGCTAGCTGCAACGGGGGGGGGGGGGAAGGCTCCATTACCGTTCACCTGAGCTCTGGCCAGAAAACAGCAGAGAGAAGAAGAAGAAGGCGGAGGAGAAGAAGGCGAAGCTCAAGGGAGAGAGAGTGAGGGGGGGGACCCACTACCAGAGCTGGCTGGCCAATCATTCTTCCCTCCCTCCTTCCCTCCGTCCAGCCATCCCTCCATCCAGGCACAGCTCCGAACCATTGATGACCCCCAGAAAGGAGGCGTGACTGGCTTCTGCTTCTTCTTCCTTCTCCCGCAATCCTAAGCTTTTTAGTGGAGAGAGCGGGAGGGAGGGAACAGCAGGGCCACCCCAACTGCTGGCTGGATCTTTTAGTTTGAGGTTCCTCTCATCTCTTCCAAGTCCTCCCCCTCTGTAGTCGGTCCAACCAATCATGTCTCAGCTCTGCTGTGGCTGTTTTGGAAGATTGCTGATAGTTCCCACAGCCTTTTGCGCATCAATAGTTCACACAACCGATTGTGCACATTTTCACGAACTTTATCAAAAAAGTCAGGGGAAATAGTGAATGTTGATACCGCACAGCTTATGGGTTTTTTTGCCCCCCTCCTTCTAAATACAGTGACTTTGATCCAAAAGACATGGGACCTATTAGGACTCTTTGCGAAGTCTTTGCAGATTTATTTTGCTGTGTAATTGACCCCAAAAAGACTCCACCACATTCCGAGGCAGCTTATTCCACTGTTGAACAGCTCTTACCATCACAAATTTCTTTCTAATGTTTAGGTGGAATCTTTTTTCCTGTAGTTTGAATCCATTGTTCTTTGTCCTAGCCTCTGGAGCAGCAGGAAAAAAAATCCTTCAATATTACATCCCTTCAAATATTTAAATATGGCTATTAGGTCACCTCTTAACCTTCTCTTCTCTAGGCTAGCCATACCCAGCTCCCTAAGCCATTTCTCATAGGGCATGATTTCTAGATATTTTACCATTTTGGTATCCCTCCTCTGGACACATTCTAGCTTGTCCACATCCTTCTGGAATTGTGGTGCCCAGAAATGGACACAGTATTCCAGGAGATGTCCGACCAAAGCAGAATACGGTGGCTTCCCTTGATCTAGGTGCTATACTCCTATTGATGCAGCCTAGAATCACATTGGCTTTTCAAATTGCCGCATCATACTGTTGAGTCATGTTTGACTTATGGTCTATTAAGACTCTTAGATTTTTTTCACATGTATTGTTTTCAAGCCAAGTGTCACCCATCCTATATCTTGAAATTTCTTTTTTTTTCTACCTAAATGTAATACTTGACATTTCTCTCTGATGAAATTCATTTGGTTAGTTTTGGGCCAGTCTCTAATCTGTTAAGGTCATTTTGAATTCTGATCCTGTCCTCTAGGGTATTAGCTATTCCCTCCTAATTTGGTGTCATTTGCAAATTTGATAATCATGCCCTCTATTCCATCATCCAAGTCATTGATAAAGATGTTGAATAGCACTGGGCCCAGGACAGAACCCTGTGGCACCCCGCCAGTCACTTCTCTCCAGGATGAAGAGGAGCCATTGGTGAGCACTCTTTAGGATTGGCCGGTCAACCAACTATAATACACCTAACAGTTGCATTGTCTGCCCCACATTTTACTATCTTGTTTGCAAGACGATCATGAGGAACATGGTTAAAATTATGCTACACTAAACACTGGAAACCATGGTCCTCTGACAGTGTTTGATCTTTCAAGATGGTGGTATTGATATTCTAATATTAATATTTCATCCTCTGTTGGATGGTTTTTGGAGTGTTTGTCAATACTGAGTGGCATTATACAGTATACAGCTGACAATTAATTGCTGGGGTGAGAAATACTGTTGTAGGACTGCCTTCCTTCTCTACTGCTGTGTGTTAAGTTCACTCTTCAGATCAAGGGCATTGAACCACTTGGATCCAGCAAGCAATGACAAAGCTCCTTTAATTCAGGAGAAAGAGTTAACATCCTTCCTGTTGATACACCTCTAGTCCACTATCTTCCTCACGGTGTGTATCCATCACCTTGTCTTCTGCAATCACTCACTTTTGGGCCAATATAATTTCACAAGAGCTCACATTCTGCAGCTGTACAGTGTTTGTGTCACAGAATGCAGCTGTTAGCATGACAAACTGAATTTTTACTACAAGACCCTACTGGTTTTTGGAACCTTCTTATATCTGCTGTTTCTCTCCTGACAATCTACTTACAGTTTTAGTAACATCTCTTACCCCATCTCAGCTGACCGGAAGCAGCATGCTTGCTTAATTTTCTCCATTTGTACAATTCTTTTATAAGGTCCCTCTTGCAACCATTTCTGCGTCCTGTAGGCTCACCTACATGAGTCACCTTACATAAAGCAAAAGTGGGCAACCTGTGACTGGTGGACCACATACTATCTATGACCTTTCCTAGTACAATCTTAGTGAAGCCTCCAGTATTTCCCACTATGGGCTGCCTACCACTTAGCACCCGTATGTAAGCATAGATCTTCTTGGAGCTAACAAAAATGGAAGGTAGATAGATGGCAATATTGTATTTCAGAATCTTTAATGTTTGATTTTATATGAGAGAGAAGAATGAGGTATATGGGTCTATTGAAAGGAGGGGATTGGCTAAGGAAATGGAATAAATTAATAGAAATAATTTTAAAAGAGGAGGGGTACAAAATTATAAAAGATACAATTAATACAATTCTCCACATCAAAGGAAAGGGATTTTGAATAAATAATAGCTTGTTTCCTATGGGGGTGGGGGTGGGAGGGAGGGAAAGGTTATAGTAGAAGGAATATCAATATATGGTTTATTGGAATAACTAATGTGATATTTATATGTTAGTACTACTGGTTTTGTATTAGCTTTTGGGGTATATCAGGTGTGTGTGTGTGTGTGTGTGTGTGTGTGTGTAGGAAAGAGCTGCATCAAGAGCAGGGACAATCTACACCCTGCATTACTCTAGCAGGCTGCAGGGTGATATTTTTGCCAGACCAGAAATGACATGAGGTCATTTTTGGTTTCTATTTCATTCAATTTTTGGCCAGTTTTGGGGACTGTTTGGGATCATTCACCTGGGCAAATGAATTCAGCCATGACATCCTGTTTCTTCCTTCCCTTCCTCCCAATACCTTCCCTTGTATTTCCTTTAAACTGTAATCCTGAAGATGTGGATTGACTACTGTATTTTGTAAGCTGCTCTGGGTGTACTTTTTTTGGTTGAAAGGCAGGGTAAATTTATTTATTGAGGAAAAATATGTGCAATGCATTAATGCTTCAGTTATGTAAGCCATTTGGGAGTACAGTTGTTCCTTCATATTCGCTGGGGTCTGATTCCAGGATCCCCTGTGGATACCAAAATCCGTGTATACTCAAGTCCCATCCTATGCAATGGCATAGCAAAATGGTGGTCCCTTATATAAGATGGCAAAATCAAAGTTTGCTTTTTGGATTATTATTTTTTAAAGAGTATTTTCAAGTCGTGAATACTTAAATCCGTGAATACCAAATCTGTGGATATGGAGGGACAACTGTATTTAGATAACTGGTGCCCTCTGTGAAGACTGTGGTACAAGATTAATCTTCTACTAATGCACCCAGTACCTGAATTCTAGAAAATTCACTCCATGAGTGTTACGTCCAGTTGTTTTCAGATAGTTTGGTGGTTTTTTTGTAATGATCACAGGTTTGTTCTAGATATCAACCTTCTTTGCACTCCATCTACCTTTTGTAGCTCATTACCTTCAATACAAGAATGACCTTCCTTATTAAGTTTACTTATGGTTGGAATGAATCCTTCAACCATCAGAGTTGCCTGCGAGTCTTGCTATCTAGGAAGATGCTGGACTCTCTTAGGAGAAAAGGTATCTGTTCATTTAGCAATCATAACAATCATTTCAATTTGAGCCAAAATGGGGTTTCCTCTCATTTGTCTTTATTTCTTTCACTAGAATAACCACCAATTTCCTGCTTCTATAAAATGAAATTAATGGTTGGCTCTGTACTGTGGCTTTCCAAATGACTTAATTCTTTTCCTCATTTTGTCAAACTTTATAGAGCAGGTGTGTGAATATGATGTCCCAGAAACAGAATTGCTTGTGAGTAGTCCATAGATGTAGCTCAGCCTCCTCAGAAACAAAAACAAAAGTGTTTCATCAGTTGTATATCAGAATCTTCTGTCATTCAAACTTTGTTTTCTATCACCTTTCTCCATCAACTGGCTAATCTCAAATTCTCAGTGGGGCTTCCTATGGACCCTTGGAATGTCTGTAGAAATTGCACTTATTGTTCATCAACACCAGAAGCAGAGCCATGTGCCTTCTTTAGTTCTGACAAATAGTCTACTGCAATAACATTTCCTTGCACTGAAGGCTACATTCAAAGCTGGAGGGGAAAGGCTTTCTATTAATTTTCTTTTTCTTCTTATTGATGGCAATTCTGAATCCTCCAGTAGCTGTTGTATTTGCAGCTTCTAAGTTTCAAAATCCACCTCACTACTGGGAATTAAAGAATGACATGAAAAACCATTCCATCTGAAGGATGTGTGATGGTAAGTGGCAGTTTTCTCATTAGATTTTACCACACGTTCTGCTAGTGCCTTTTGCGTCCTTCGAGGATAGGAGAAAAAGCTGTCTAGTATATGTGGTGTTCAGGGAAGACAAAAAGTGTGCCAGCCCAATAGAATACTTGGTACAGCCTTATTAGTCTGTGGCTCTGAGTTATCGTCCAAAATGTCAGCAAACATATTTCCAACTTCAGTAGGGACACCTTCCATTTACTGTATTATTCTATACAACTTTCATTATTGTGTCGGCCAAGATCCTATGCAGGGATTTAGTGTAGAGTAAATCATTGCATGCAGAGTTGTGCATTAATTGTGTTTCACAATCCTTGCACAACTGAAGAAACATACCACATGTGCAACTGAATGAACAACCAAATCAATATGTGCATGTGTACGTAATGCACAATGCTCCTGTGCATACAAAATGTGCAATACGCACCAGGCATGCCTGCACACATAATGGCATTGTATGTACAATTCCACTTCCAGAACATTGAACTAAATGTGGATATTCTGCATCACACAAGGGTTAACAGTTTACCATTTAATATATTCACAGATGACAACACCTTCTTAGTAGCCTCTACTCTTAAATTCCATCACAGCAGTGGGCAGGTGTTGGTGGACTGAAACTCCCATTAGCCCTAAGCAGTGCAACCAATATGGAGAGATATTGAGAGTTATAGATGAACATCTGAAAGATTACCTCATCCAATCACAAATCCTGTTTCAACTTCAAAGTGCATTTCAGATTCCCATTACCTGAAAGGACATCCCCACTCAATCTAGTTTAGTGAACCTCCATTATATGATTGTGATATATGAAAGGGAGAGAACAAATCATTGAATCATAGAGTTTGAAGAGACCACAAGGGCCATCCAGTCCAACCCCCTGCCCTGCAGGAATACCCAATCAAAGCATTCCCGACAGATGGCCATCCAGCCTCTGTTTAAAAACCTCCAAAGAAGGAGACTGCACCACACTCCAAGGCAGTGTATTCCACTGTTGAACAGCTCTCTCTGCTGAATCAGTGCAAATCAAATGGCAGTTAGGTCCTGCAGGTTGGTGAGGCTGTCTTACTGCTTTCTGCAAATGATTAGATTCACCAGTTCTTCAAGGGTAAGAAGAAGGAAGTTATCTTCTTTGCTGAAGTCCCACTTTTCCTTTTACATATGGTAATTCTGTATTATTATATGGAATGCCTAGCCACCTAGTGGAGAAACATTATTCTCTGGCTAAGGCTGCAATCCTACAGTATATACACTTTCCTAAGAGTATTCACCACTGAATTCAGTGTGACTTCTGAGTAGACATGTAAAGGATCACACTGCAACTTGCAGCTTGTTTTGAAAGGCCATTGAATCAGCCAAGACACAAACACAAAAAATACTGCTGTAGTTCTTGTAATGCATGTCAGTCCTTTATCCTGCAGATTTATAGGACTGAAGCATAAATGCTTTACAATAAATAGTTTTTTTTAAAAAAAAATCCAGTTCCCTAGTTAATTATACATAGGTTTTCAATTTAACCATTCTGACCAGAAATAATCAGGAAAGGGGAAAAAACTATTATTATGAAAATAAACTGGAATAGCTATATCAAAATAGATTTTAGAAATATCCTTATGGAGCATAGAGATGCCACAATTTAGCTAAATAACCCCACTTCCCATCAGTCATAGAGCAATGTGTGGAAATGACTGGGAAAACAGATTGGACAAGATGGTTCAGTACAATGAACAAAGAATCTCTTATTTGGTAGCAGTTCCTTGTCTTGCCGTAATGTTTCTCACATACACAAATAACAGCTGTTTGTCATGGAATGAGAATCCAGGAATATTGCCTCCTTTCCCATCCTCCCAGCTCATGAAAATCAAATCAAAGGTACAGAAAAAGGTCAGTGAAAGGGAACATGAAGATCCCTCCCCTTCTGATGGGAAAGGGTAATTTATTGATAGCAGAGCCCCATTGTCACATATCTATATATACATATAGATATAGACACACACACACACACACACACACATACTCACTCTCTCTCCCCCCTCTCTCTCACACACACTTCTTTATGCATTTTTTTAAAAAGAAGGGGGCATCGACAGATGCTAGAAATAAGAACAGATTTCCCAAGAGGACATGAAAGAATCCTGAAGGAAATCAGGATGAAAAATTCTACCAAACAATTCTGCAAGGAAAAACAGCTTTGGGGAGGAAGCATCAAAAGATGAACAGCTTAAAAGCCTAAATGTGAATAAAAAGAAAAGCCAATAAATGAGGTAGGTGCTATCTTCATACCAGCCTTAGGAAAGGATTACAACCCTATTGGTTATTCCCAATTGGTTAGTCCCAATGAGAGCAGACCTATTGAATCAATTATTGAATGATGAGTCATCATATATCTTAATGATTCAATAGGTCGGTGCTAGTTAGGACTAACTATAAGAAATAGGTACCTTATCTTTTAGCAGTTTAACTGTATGCATGTCTACCCAAAAAATAAGCTTCATTGTATTCAATAAGTCTTAGCCCCAAGTAAGCATGCCTTTAATTACAACCTAAGTCTTCAGAGACCTGCAAGAAAGGTAGCACAGTTGTTTGCATTAGTTTTAGCGCAGAGGAAATGCTTCATTCAGAAAATTAAGATGATCAATGCTGAAAAATGGGATCTGTTTTTTAAAGGGAAGAAACTGTTGCAACATGAGATTAGCCATCCAGATTTCTTTCTAGAGCAGTGGTACATCAACTATGGACTCCATAATTTTAGCATCTGAGTGCCTCAGAATCATTCTTGTATTCACTTTGATGCCAAGGTATCTGAAAGTAAGAAGCTCAAAAATGGCAGAATTATCCAGCCACTTGTCTACACTACCAAATTAAACTGATTTTATCCTCAGCCCCTTTTCACAGGAATAGAAGTGACTAGAGCTCTCAAACAGAGTTTTAAGAATGGCACCAAACTGCAAATCACAGGAATCCATACAACATCCCTGTAATTCTCTGTCATCCCACTCTTTCCAGATGCTTTTAAAATGTCCCACTTTCCCACTTTTGACCTCTGCTTACTTTAATTGCTGCAAACTGAGTTCAAAGTACAAAAGCAGTTTGCACTCAATTAACTCAGTAGGGCAGAGGAGAGGAAGGGGTAGGATTTTGTCCTTCCCATTAGGCCCATGCAAAAGCAAACTGCTGCAGCCTCTCCTAGTTTATGCCATCCTGACCATACTCTGATGTTGCTTGGCCACATACATCCTGATTTTCAGGATGTATGTGAAAAGTTTGAGGGTATGATAGGATGGTTTTAGAACCACCGTCTTGTAGCGGTTTGAGTGCTGGAGTAGGACAATAGGAGACCAGGGTTTGAATCCCCACTTGGCCATGGAAACCCATTGGGTGACCTTGGGCAAATCATCTTCTATCAGTCTTGGAGGAAGTCAAAGACAAAACCCTCTGCTAAGAAAACCCCATGATAGGTTCACTTGAGGGTTGCCATAAGTCAGAATAATAGAATCATAGAGTTGGAAGGTGCCCCGTTGGCCATCGCACCCAACCTTCTGCTCAATGCAGGCTCTCTAGCTAGAGCATCCCCTATAGGTATCTGTCCAGCCTCTTTTTGAAGACATCCAGAGAAGACTTTAACACCTGTCTAGGCAATTGGTTCCATTGACAAACCACTCTTACTGTCAATAAGTTCTTTCTAATGTTCAATTGAAATCGACTCACCTGTAATTTAAAACCATTAGACCTAGTTCTACTCTCTGAGGCAGCAGAGAACAAGTCTGTGCCCTCTTCTTTGTGAACAAATTATGTGAAGAAAACTCTGTGATAGGTTCATTATAAACCAGAATCATAGACTAATAGGAGATATCAGATGAGAACAAAAAATGTGTTCCCGTCCCACAATTTCCTTTCCTGCCCCTCTCCCATCCCTGTCCCAGCACAAGAACAAAAAATTTCACACCTACCTTATTTCAACTTCCATGGCAGCCCAGGAGTGAATGGAGCGCTAACGTAGCTCCATTCACTTCCCAGAATGAAATCCCGCCAGTTCTAGCAAGAAGACGAGAGCATGGGAAATTAAAAAATAAAAACCCTAGTAAAAAAGAAAAGGTGACAGCAAGCACAAAAACACACTTAAAACTTTACAAGTAACCTGGGAAGGGTACCAAAAAGTGTGTCACTTTCCTGGATGTCCCAATCTCACCAGGTAATGTTCTGGCATTGACCTCCCATTGATGCTGGGATTGCGCCAGCAAAATGGGCACCTTTTCAATCGCAGGCCATTCCATGACAGAAATGGAACAGGGGATCCATTGACCACTTAGCTTGTCAAAAAGCAGTGCCGGTGTAGTGAGAGCTGTCTCACGATGTCTCATGACGTCATATGAAAGGGAAGCCCTTTAGTGATCTCCTGGCATTGTGATAATGCCATATTTAGAGCATCTGATAATCTCCATAGAATTATAGGATCATAGAGTTGTGGAAGGGGCCCTATGTGTTATCAGATGCAACCTGCTGCTCGATACAGGATCTCCAGCTAGATCATCCCCAGGAGGCAGCTGTCCAGCCTCTTTTTGAAGACATCCAGAGAAGGATGTTTGTGGCAACCCTTGAGGTATTTAAAAATTGTGATCATGTCACTGTTCAGTCTTCTCTTCACCACGCTGAACATGCCCAGTTCCTTTGACCTTTCATATGTTTTGTTCTCCATACCCCTTATCACTCTTGTTGCCTTTCTATAAACTTGCTCTAATTTGTCTATATCCTTCTATGCTTCTATTAATGTAGGCTAAAGTAACATTTGATTTCTTTGCTGCAGCATCACACTGATGGCTCATGTTCAATTTATGATCAGCAATAATCCCAAGGTCCTTTTCATAGGTAGTACTGATGAGTCAAGTATCTCCCATATCATACCTGTGCATTTGGTTTTTGTGGTCTAAATGTAGAATTTTGCATTTGTCTCTGTTGAATTTCATTTTACTGTAATTTCTGCCCAGTTTTCTAATTTGTCAATATTGTTTTGAATTCTGTTCCTGTCTTCCAATGTATTACCTACCCCTTCCAGTTTTGTATTATCTGCAAATTTGATAAGGATTCCCTCCACTCCATCATTTAAAGTATTGATAAAAATATTGAAGAGCATCAGCCCCAGGAAAGAAACCTGCATCACTCCACTTGAGACCTCCTTCCAGTCTGAAGCACAGCCACTGATGACACTCTTTGAGTATGGTTTTCCAGCCAATTATGGATCCATCTGATGGTGTTCCCATCTATTCCATATTTAGTGAGTTTGCTAATCAAAATATCATGGGGGACTTTATAAAAGGCTTTGCTGAAATCCAGAAAAATAACATCCACAGCATTCCCACCATCTACTAAACTAGTGACCCAATAAAAAAAGAATATAAGGTTAGTTTGGCAGGATTTGTTTTTGACAAATCTTACTAATCACTGCATTGTCATCTAGATACTTGCAAACAGACTCCTGTTTAATCTGTTCTAATATTTTTCCTGGTACTGAGGTCAGGATGACTCGCCTGTAGTTTCCAGGATCTTCTTTTTGCCTTTTTTTTTCTTTTGAAGAGAGGGACAATATTTGCTCACCTCCTCTGGCACCTCACCTAAAAAATGATGGCAAGTGGTTCTGTGAGTATGTCAGCAAGTTCCTTCAATACTCTGGGATGCAGTTCATCTGGTCCTGCAGATTTGAACTCATTTAGGCTAACTAGGTGATTCCTAACTCCTTATCAATCTTGATTTGCAACCTGTATTCCTTGCCAGGAAAGGGACACAACAACAACTGCAACAAATGATAGGATGGAGCATGGCAGTTAAAATGGCAGTAAACTGCTGTAACTGTTTGATGAAGACACACTCTAGATGACAACCACCTTAAATCATATTAAATCATACAATCCTCCAGATGTTGCTGCACTGCAACTTCCAGAAGCCCTAGCCAGCATAACCAGTGGAGAGGGATGCTGTAAGCTACAGTTCAACAACATTTGGAGGGTCACATATTCCCTGCCCCTCAGTTAAAGAATTTTTTCACAGCATTAGAGTGCAGTTTTGCAGAAATCTACTCAGAAGTAAGTCTCTTTGCATTAACTGAGTCTATGCTTAGATCAGAGATGAAAAAGTCATTTTTTTAAAAGTCAGCAATTTTAAAAATTGCATATTTATCTTATACAGTGGAAACAGCTTGACACGGACAAAGAAAACTGTCCTTTATGGAATGAATCCGACTCCTTGTCAAGTAGGGACACTGTGAATTGTGTAGGTCCAGTTTTCTGATCATCTTGGTCCTTCCACATTCTAGCGTTTTAAGATTGCATCAAAGTTTACAATATCTGCCTGGGAATTAAATGCATGTGTATCTTTGTGTCTGAAATGTAGCATAGGAATGGACTTTCCTGAAACTATGCTGCTGTATTCATTCTTTTTTTTTTAAAAAAAATAGTGATTTTAATATGAAGATATCTTTAAATTGCATTTTAATTTTCATTGTCAAGCTTTAAGCTAATCTTGTTTTTTGCCTTTGTAAGATCCCTTGGGTCCCATTCTGTGAGAAAGGTTGCATAAATGTATAAAATAAACGAATGGATAAAATAAATAATATTCATTATAAAAAGGACTGTAACAATTGTCATAACTGAACTATAAGGGCCATCAACCAATTACACAAAGCATAGCTGATTAATCATTTTTTTAAAAAATATTTATCTTTCTATTCTGCCTTCCTTCCAAAGAGTTCAAGGTAGTCTACATAGTAACCCTGTTTTTCCCTTTACTTTTACAATAACTTTGTGAGGTACATAACGCTAAGACATTCTATGCAAAATGTTTGTGGGTTTTTTAAAAACACACATTCAAACATTTTGTTTGAATGCTATGGCATCTTAGAAATGAAATATTTTCCATACAAGATTGGTGTTTCATGAGAACTTTCTGGGAAAACTGCTGTTTTTCTGCCATGAGCAGCTGCATTGAAGACCTTGAATTTAGCTAATTTTTTTCTGGTGAGTGTTATCAGACCATCTTCAAGCTGTTTTCTCAAATGCTTTAAAACAGGTTAAACAGCTGGAGAAAATCATAGAATGCTATGAAGGCATGGCTGTTTTCTCTGTAAGCCTGTGGGGCAGTACTTTCCTAAGACTACTTTTAAACCAATTTATGATTGCTTTCTGTTGTATAGCGTAAATGGAGTAATGTTATTGTATTTATTTAGTGGCTTTGATCCAGCTGATATTGACACATACTTTCAATAGGAATTCCTGGTGGCACAGTGGTTAAATGCCAGTACTGCAGCCACAATGTTGTAAGTTGTATCCCAAGGGCTCCAGGGTTCACTCAGCCTTCCATCCTTTCGTAGATCGGTAAAATAAGTACCCAGCTTATGGGGGCAATTAGTTTGCACACATTGGAAACCACTTAATGCGATATAAACGTGTAAAGTGCTATTGCTTAACAATTTGTAAGCCACTCTGAGAGCCTTGTGGCTGAAGAGCAGGGTATAAAATCCAAAACAATAAATAAATAAATAAATAAATAAATACTCCTTGCTTTCCAAGCAGTGCTGAAAAGGCACCCCTGCATCATAAGGAAGGTGTAGAGCAGGGATGGGAATCACACAGCCTTCCAATTGTTCTTGGACTGCAAGCCCCAGCAGCCTGAAACCCATACCTTTCAATATTTCATACATGGAAACCAAGACACATGGCACCAAGCAACATTACAGTGTGGTTAAGACAGCAGTGTGGTCAAATGATTAAGGAGGAAGAACTGACAAGCTAGGAGAGGCTGCACCAGTTTGCTTTTGACTAAGCCTCTTGGGAAGGGAAAGAGTCTCCTCTCCTCTTTGCTGAGTTAATTGAGTGCAAACTACTTTTGCACTTTGAGCTCTGTTTGCAGCAACTGAAATACGCTGAAGACAAAGAGAGAGGAGGAGAGAGAAACTGGGACATTTTAAAAGTAGCTGAAAAAGGTGAGAGAACAAAGGATTAATTTGGATGTCCCTGCCAAATCGGAACAGTTGCAGGGTATGTGGCAATTGTGCACCCCTGAGCTAACGATTTTGTTTGTCCTAAATTGTATAGTTTTTAAATGTGGTGATTATGCATAGGCTGATTGAGTAGAGTCTGCTAAGGCTGTACTTGTGGTACTTGTTACCACTAATTTATATTTTAGGAGTATTGTATTGTAATAATTGTGCAACTGTTATGTTATATGTGTGTTATTTTTGCAATAAATGTTTTCTGCTTTAAACTGTGAGGTCAGTTTGGCTGCATATATTGCTCATATAGTTTTTTTGTACTTTTTACACTGTGGGGTATTAGTGATCTCAGTGACTTATGTACAATATTGTATTACTGCGAAATGGAAGGGATCAATAAAGACATGGGTTTGGTTGTTTTTTTTTTTACTTAAAAACATCTTTCAGATATTTTGTTTTGTATGTTCTTTATTTGTATAGGGTTTTTCTTCAAGTACACTTGGCTTTGATACTGGATTGGTAAGGATATTTTTTCTACTCACAAAGGGTTCGAGGCTTAGACCAGCACTTGAGTAAATTATAGTATTTGTTCAGTTAAATGTTTACAAACCTGCTTTTCCAGATTAAGTTACAGTGGCAAGATTTTATCTCCATTATCATACCATTTTACAGCTATAAGAATTAACATGCCATTCACATATGTCCATAAATTAGAAAGCAAAAATACTTCTCTTGAACATATCCATGTAGGTTTTTTTTTTAAGAGATTGGTGGATAATAGTTTCTTGAGAGAGAGAGAGACTATACTTGCACTCAGCTGAAAATTTAGTTGGTAACTGGAGACATAGCTACCCATTAAAAATGTGACTCAGTCGGTTGTGTTAACATTTGATTGGCAGGAACACATTCCAAGCCATTCGCCATCACAGAAATTCTGGCTCTAGCTGGTCCAGTGAAACTTAGTTTATAGGAGCAGTATTCAAAGCAAGACTACAGTATCTGTTAATTAATCAAAGTTATGATAAATCCAGGGGCAGATGCTATCAAAGGCCTTGGGAAACATAATTGGGAAACTGTTCCTTCTTATATTCCATCAACACCAGCCTTATTTTCTGTCAGGGCTCTTTCACACCATACAATTCCATCCTATGGGATCCTGGTGTTTGTAGTTTGGGAAACACCAGAACTCTGTTGCTGAGAATTCCAGATACCCCTCCCTGAACTCCAAACCAGCATCCTGTAGGATGCAGCCATGGCAGTTTAAAGGGGAATCATAAAGCTATAATCGTACACTGTGAAAGGGCCCTTATTGACTCCATTTGCTCACTCTATTTCCACTGAAAATCCAGACTGCTACATATGCCAAAGTTCCCATTGCAAATGCCATATTTTTCCTGTTGCCTTCCTATTTCAGGTGATTATTTATTGTGACTATTAACGTTTCCACTGCTATTGCAATACAACCAATGTAGGTATGACCAGACTGCAAAGGCGTTGACTCACTTCTGAAGTGGAAGAGTGTGACATGTATGGTGACTATGTTTAATCCCACATTTTCAGGTCCTGGGCTGGGAATGTTAGGTTTAATTCTTTGCTATTTAGAAATGAAGAAATACATGTCTTTTTGTAAATGCTGGAAGGGTGGATTTTAATTTGTTCTATTACTGCTAATTAATTAATTTAATTATTTCTTTTAAAAAAGAAAACTTGGGATTTGCAAAGAAAGCCATGTGTGGTTATCACTGTTGACCTCTAGTGGGATATTTTGTTTTTGGCTTCCTCAAAAATGCTCTTTCTGAAGCTGTTAAATTGTCTTCTTCAACCAGATATACCAGACTACAGATCCTATACTCTGATTAATGACTGGGCATGGTGGGATTTGTGGTGCAATATATCTGAAAGTGAAGTGGAAGGTGCACTCAGAGAAATAAATCACCAGGAACAGATGGCATACCAACAGAGCTGTTTCAAGCTACAGGCACAGAATCTTCTTTAGTTCTAACTAAAATCTGTCAACAAATATGGCAAACAAAACAATGGCCAACAGATTGGATATACACTCCAACCCCAAGAAAGAGGATACCAGGGATTGAAGCAACCACAGGACCATTGTATTAAAATCCCATGCAAGCAAAGTGATGCTCAAAATTCCACAACGAAGATTTTTACCATATATGAAGTGAGAAATGTCAGATGTCCAGGCTGTGCTCAGGAAAGGAAGAGGCACTAGGGATCATATTACAAACATACATTTCAGAAGAAAATCAGCCTTCGATAACATAGCCTTTGATTGTGTAGATAATTAAAAACTATGGATTGCTCTTAAAGGAATTTATTGTCCTGATGTCCGGGAGAACAGCCAGTTGCCAGCAAAAGTATCAGCAAACAGCTTAGAAGTTGATAAAGCAATGTCTGGGAAAGTGGCCAACTCTTAATAATAGCAAAGCAGTTGAAACAAAGCCCTGATAAGAGTCGGCAGAAGCAAACAGGGAGATGCAAAGAATAGTCCAGTAAACAGTCCAACAAGTCAGAGGCTTACAGAAGTCAGAGTAGGTCCAGAAGCAAGTCTGTATGTCAACAGGATCAGGCAACACCATAGTCAGGATCAGTCCAAGGTCTAAACAGGAATCATGGCAGCAGGAACACGAAGTCAAAGATAACCAACACAAAGCCTTCACAAGGATGATCTCTGACAAAGACTCCATTGCTCCCCCAAGGCATATATATAGCAATAAGGGCTATCCCAGGTGCTCCTTAATGAGCCGGTGTTTCATATACATTCTCATTGATCTCCTCCGGGCTTCCTTTTGGGATCTCTGCTGGCTGAAGGATGGTATGGGTAAGTCTGTTTCCTCTTCCTCATCCTTATCTGAGTTGGCAGGGCTTGCTGCTGGGACTGGTGCCAACCCACTAGGACCAGGCTCTTCCACTGCTTGGGAATCTACATTGGCAGAGTTCCCTGCTGGCACAGGTGTAGATAAACCTGTGCCAGGGTCCCTAGGGCCATCCTCTGCCATGTCCTCTTCCTCAGACTCCATACCCTCATTAGGTTCATGGGACATGACAATTCAGGACAGAATATGAAGAAACGGATTGGTTTCCACTTGGCAAGGGGGTCAGACAAGGCTGTATTTATCACCCTATCTCTTTAACTTGCATTTAGTGGTCCTTATGTAAACTTGTCCAAACATGAATCAAGGAACATGAGAGACACTGCAGACTGGGCTAGCCAGAAAAATCAGCAGTTGCAGAACATGCTATAAACCAACCTGGACACAAAATGTTATTTAAAAACAAAGGCATTCTGGACCAGGCCAACAACTATCATGTCAGAATGCACAGAGAAGCTATTGAAATCCACAAACACCTACCTGGACAACTTCAACAAGAAAGTAGAAACCCTAAAAGTAAACAAAATCTGGCTCCCAGTTTTGAAAAACAATAGAATCAAAACCCAACACTTACAAAGGAATCCACCCAGGGACAAGGAGATATCCAGGAGATAATGGCCCATCAACCAACCATTAGCCAAGCAGACACTAACAATTCTTGCATTTCTGTATCCAGAAACTAACCATTCAATTACACAAATTTACATATCCTCCCCAACAGGGGTTCACAGCATATAAACTCCACATACACTTCTACCCAACCATTCTCTGAAGATACCAGCCACAGATGCAGGCAAAATGTCAGAAAGAAACTTCCAGAAAATGGCCTCACAGCCCGGAAAAAAACAAGAAAAATCTATGGATGCTGGCCATGAAAGCCTTCAACTTCACATCAACAATTTAAGATACACAGATGACACCCATACTATTACAGAAGAAAGTCGAGGAAGAAAGTGCAAAGACAGGTTTATAGGTGAACATTAAGAAAACAAAAATAATGACCACAGGTGATGTACAGCTTTAAAGAAGACAAAGAAGGCATTGAAATAGTTCAAGATTTTCCATACCTTGGCTCAGTCATTAATCAGAATGGAGACTGCAGTCAAGAAATAATAAGGCTAGGACTTGGAAGGGTAGCTATGAAGGAACTAGACAAGATCTTAAAGTGTCAAGGTATATCATTGAAAAGTAAAGTTAGGATTGTCCATGCCATCATATTTCCAGTTTCTATGTGTGGTTGTGAAAGCTGGACAGTGAAAAAAGCTAATAGGAAAATCAACTCATTAGAAATGTGGTGCTGAACAAGAGTTCTATGGATACCTCGTACTGCTAACAAGACCAATAAATCAGACCAAGGAGATTATCAGACGAAGGAGATTATAATACAGTACTCTCCAAACTGGGACTGTCCTGCTACCCCTCCCCCCCGTTACACTCCCACCCCACTCCCATCCCTGTAATGATAGGGAAAAAATGTTCAGACACTTACCTTGCTGCGTGATCTGGAGTGTTCCACTTCCCCTCAGCAGTCCGGGCATGAATGGAGCTGTTGCAAAGCTCCTTTCATGTCCCAGAAAGCAAATCCTGCACGTTCTCACGAGAGAACGATCGCACAGGTGTTTTAAAAAGAAAAGGAAAAGAAAAAAAAGGGACAGGAAGCACAAAAACACACTGTACACTTTCAAAGCAACCTGGGGAGAGGGGAAAAGGATGACACTTACCTGGCTGTCCCGATCATACCCGGAAGTCTTCAGCATGGACTTCCCGGTGACGTCATATGCCGCTGGCATCGCGCTAGCACAACAGGTCATCTGTTCATTCACCCGTCATTCCATTATTATAATAGAACAGGCTTCATATTCACGGTTTAAGCCATGAATAAGAGGAAGCGGGGGAGAAACAGAAGCAGAACGGAAACATCACAGGACAGGGACGATGTCATGTGAAGATGGAACCTAATAGCGATCTCCTGTCATCCCTGTTCTGGGATGTTTTTAACATGTGATAATCTCCCAAATCAAGCCTGACTTCTGCCTGGAAGCCAAGGTGACTAAACTGAGACTGTCCTACTCTGGGCATAGCATGAGAAGACATGACTCACTAGAAAAGACAGTAAGTAATGCTTGGTAAGGTAGAAGTCAGTAGGAAAAGAGGAAGACGACATTCCAGATGGATACTCATTCAAGGAAGCCATGGCACTGTGGCTGCAAGACCTGAGCAGGGCTGTTGAGGATAGGGTGCCTTAGAGGTCTCTCATTCATAGGGTCACCATAAGTCAAAGTTGACTTGACAGCAGTTAACTAAAACAACATCATCTGAAAACTGCCAGGTTAAGGAAGTCTATTCTAAAGCATGGGATCTAACAATCTATTCAGTTATCACTGCTCTGCAATTGCTTTTCTTTCCACCTCTACTCACTAACTCCATCACTATGAGTGCTCTTACTCTAGAATCATTCTAGAGTGATCTAGAATCCCCCTAGATTGGGAACGGTGTTTTTTCCAAAAAAGACATTGATACAGTGCAGTATCAAAAATATCAGTTTGGAAACCAAGAGCTGCAATCCTGTATGGCTCATTGGATTGCAGTAGTTCTGCATGTGGACCCACATTAGGCTGAGCCATATACTCCTGCCACCAATGACTTATTGAACAGCTCTTGAAGCGCGCGCACACACACACACACAGATGGCTATTCCTATGCCTTGTGGGGAGTAGGTAGGTTTGGAGAAGCACCTGGCTATGTCTACATAGCCAGGTGCAAAATGATTAATGCTGAGATCTGCCATGGTCCTCTGGAGGTCTCAGTGCTGCTGTAATCATTTTGCATCTGGCTGTGGGGACATAGCCCAACACATCTCTGATCCTGCCTCCTCCCACAAAGCTTGGAAGAGACATGAAGGGGAGGGCTTCAGAGGCTGTACAGTAAGCATTGTGTGTGTGGGGGGGGGGAGGCATTGGGTGCTGCAGAGGGAGGGAGTGAATACCAACCTCCACAGTACCCAAAAAGGACATATGCAGGCATAAGGGAAATTGATGCGTGTGTATGCCACTGACAGGATGCTAGTCATAGGTTGATAATTCATAAACCCATGAAGATCATTTAATAACTGCATCCTGTGTCACACCACTCAGAATCATGAAATGTGATGTTGTGCACAAAGATATATGCTAGAGCAGATGTTCAATCCCAGTTTCTAACAACTCCAGCCATCCTCCTCCTCCTCTTCAGACCTTCCCCTCCCCCTTGAATGACCATGTAAAACCTTGCATTCAGTGAACCGGAAGAACCATGAGTGCTATTAGCTAGGAAACTTACTTGTAAATACTCATTTGAAGAAGGGAAAAATGAGTTCATACGTAACTAGTTAAATTTAACTAGTTGTTTCCAAAGATCCGATAGTGAGTGTTGTTAACCATCAAATTAATTCATTCATCCTTGCTGAGAGAAGGGCACAACTATTACCTAACTATAAAGCTTCAGCAATGCTTTTAAAAATAGCATTGTACAACGCACAACAGATGTGCACACACTTCTAAAAAGCCCATCCCTTCTAGAAGAAGTGCATTTGTCACACAGCTCCCTACTTTGCAAGTAGCATCTTGATAAGCACCTTGCTTTCCTCAACAACGAAAAACAGTGATTGTCTTAGAGGCAGAAGGTGCTCCCTGATAAAAGGCTTTGTGTGCTATCAGTCAAAAAGTATTGTTCATATATTCCTCCTTTTCCTATCTTACAGATTTTTGCTGGTAAGAAAAAAGATGGAGGAAACAATAGAAAACACAGGATGGATACAAACTGAAGACAACATCTGGAACCCATGTTACCATGCACATAACACAGTGATGGGCAACCTTTTGAGCTTGGTGTGTCAAACTCCACCAAAAAACTGAGCATAACTTGGGTGGTGTGTCACTTTCAGGAAAAAACATTATTTTGCGATATTTATCATTTAAATAACATAAATGTATAATTGTTTTATATATAATTGTATTTAATAAACCAAAAACTAATTATTTAACTTACCTGCTTAGTGACTTCTTTGTTCATCCATCAGTCGGGTTTTTTTTTGTTGGTCTTGATATTATTTAGCTTGTGTGGAGTGCCGTGAACTGAGATAAGTGAGGGGGAGGGGGAATTCTTTAACTAACCTACAGGACTCCGGCACAGAGTGTCTAATAGGGGAGGATGAAACATTTGCGACTAGAATCTTAGGACATTTTCAGACACAAAAAAGTCATCCTGAGGGCTCAGGAGAGGTATGCGGCTGTTCTGAGGCAGGGAGCCAGTTTCTGATGACGCCCTCCCTCTCATGTTACCCTCCGTGTTCCTTCCATGTCACATGGAAGGAAAAGGCGCCACTTTTTACTAACAGAAATCCTTTGTGAATAAAAAGTGGCGCCTTTTCCTTCCATGCGACACAGAAGGAACACGGAGGGTAATGTGAGAGGGACGGCGTCATCAGAAACTGGCCCTCTGCCACGGAACAGCCGCATACCTCTCCCGAGCCCTCAGGACAACTTTTTTGTGTCTGAAAATATCCTTAGAGTTAGACTCTAACTCCAAGACTCTAGTCGCAAATGTTTCATCCTCAGGAGCAGTAAATGTTTCATCCTCGGCTGCACTTGGCCATGCAGGGGCCGAGGATGAAACATCCTTCTCGGCATGCAGCTGCCTCAGCAGCCACATGTCATCAAAAATGGCTACGTGTGTCAGTGCTGACATGCGTGTCATAGGTTCGCCATCAGTGGCATAACACTTCTTCTGACAGCAGGGTTTGAACGGGGAAAAATGCATCCACCTTAAAAATACATTTTCTAGGGCAATAAAAAAGCTAAGGCAAACATTAAAGTCAACAATTTGGTTGGAGTAATAGCATTTTTGGTTTTGCTCAGCACTCAGTTGCTTTTTGGAGTAGTGCTTCCAGAGTTCCTCAGCCGTCTTGCCTCTGGACAAGCTGTTTGGAGGGATTCTGAAGTGGAAGTCAATCCTGTGCCCGTCTCTGGTTTTGCATTTCTAAGCAATGGAAAAGTTTGAACAATGTGTATATGAAGGGGATGGGGGAATCCCTGGCATAGCTGCATTACCTTTAATCATATTCTGTGTGACATGTAGTATAAAATATTGTGTTTACTGTAGAAGTGCTGAAACGGGGAAAAATATTACCAAGTTTTTATTCACCTTTTCTTTGTATGCTATACTGTATTTCTCTAACCGTTGCAATAATCTGCAACAAGAGGGAAGGAGAACCTTGGGAATGATAATCATATATCTATGAATGAGAGTAAGAAGATGTTTAAGACACACATTTTTCTAAATTTTGATTTGTCAAAGTTTGTTGTTGTTATATTTATGTATATCCCACTTTCCTCCCAATATAGGGACTTAAAAGTTAAGCTTCTTTTGGTTTAATTATTGCATTGTAATTTGATGGCTGAGACAAATAACTGGCCTTTCAGCAAGAGCAGGCTCAAAATTGTTCTTCCTGTCTGAAATGGGAAAATTGGATGAGTTTATTGCTATACAGTTCTAGCAATGTAGATGCAGAAAATGCTAATGGTCTCTAATTTGAAGAAGGGTTATGTTTTGCCATACATCTGGAAATAAGTTAATACTCTGAAAACAAATGAAATTTCCTGGTCTCTACGCCCACACAAATAGATTTCTAAATGCAGGGTACGATAGAAATTATATATATACTGTATATATAAAATTCATATATTCATATATATATGAATGAAATTATATGTATATGTATGTATATATATATATATATATATATATATGACATTTTATATACACACACACTGGACTGACTATGTGACGAATGTTGCTGTCCTTAAGCAAGCAGGGATCACCAGCATTGAGGCCATGATATTGAGAACACAGCTGCACTGGGCAGGGCACATTTCTAGGGTGAATGACCATCACCTCCCCAAAATAGTGCTCTACGGTGAACTCGCCACGGGTCAGCGTAAGAGGGGCGCTCCAAAAAAGCGATACAAAGACTCCCTGAAACAACATCTCAGGCTTGGCCAAATTGATCACCAACAGTGGTCCGCCCTGGCCTCACATCGGGAGGCATGGAGACACACTATCCACAATGCTGCAGCCTTACTTGAGAGCTCACGCCGAACAAGTCTTGAAGAAAAATGACAATGCGGAAAGAATCACAACCCAGAAACATCACCCAAGGAGACCTTCTGCTGTGCTTTCTGCAACCGGACTTGTTTATCTCAGATTGGCCTTTTCAGTCATCAGTGCGCTTGCAGAAAGCGCGGGATGAGTCCTTCCTGAATCTTTGTTTGCGAAGAAAAGCCAGATATATATAGATATATAGATATAGATATATCATATATAGATATGAAATGTACTCCAATAACAAACAAACAAAATGCAAGCTCCTGTCTTACATTGTGTTCTGTGCTAATCTTGATACCCAGCTTGTATGCTGGAGCCTTGTCACCTGCCCTAAAGGCACCATGCATACCATGCATATGCTTTCCTGGTGGTAACCAGCCCCCAAATTCAGCATCCATTTTTATTATTATGAGGCATAAGCTTAGAAACACAAGAAAAAACTGTCCTGGGGAGTCTATAGCAAGGAGTTAATAGCAAGAAAAAGAGATTAAAGATACTACATTTGTGTGTGTATGTGCCTTCAAGTCACCTGTTGACTTATGGCAACCCCATGAATTTCATAGGGTTTCTTAGGCAAGGAATACTCAGAGGTGGTTTTGCCCATTCCTTCCTCTGAGAGTCCACAGCACTTACTATTCATTGGCCATCGCTCATCCAAGTACTAACCATGGCTGACCCTGCTTAACTTCCAGGATCAAATGGGATCTGGTGCTTTTAGGGTATTTTACATGAGGATAAATGGATCTATATAGAAAGTGATGACTCATATAGAGAGCCAGTGTGATGAAATAGTTTGAATGTTGGACTAACTCCATGGAAACTCATGGGCAAATCAGACTCTCTTGGCCTCAGAGAAAGGCAATGACAAACTTCCTCTAAATAAATCTTGCCCAGAAAACATCCCCCTCACCTTAGGATAGGCTCACCATAAATCAGAGTTGACTTGAAGGGACATAACAACAAAGGAGATTTTCAGACAACACTGTTATAGTGTTACTATTCCACTTTATTTGCTATGGCTGCCTCCTCTTGAATTCTGGGATTTGCAGTTTAGGGAGGGGTATTTAGCATTCTCAGCCAGAGAGCTCTTAGGCCTCACTAAACTACAAACTCCAGAATTCCACAGGAGGCAGCCAGAGCAGTTAAAGTGGAATACTAACACTATAACAGTGTAGTCTGAAAATCTCAGAAGTCTCCTATATAGAAGAGTATACCCATTGGGTGACCTTGGGCAAATTAGACTGTCTTGGCTTTAGAGAAAGGCAATGGAAAACTTCCTCTAAATAAACTTTGCCCAAAAAACATCCCCCTCAATTTAGGATAGGACCACCGTAAGTCGGAGTTGACTTGAACAACAAGGTTTCCTGTATAGAAAAGTATGCCTTTCTTTTGAACTGTATAAACATACTGCAGAATTCTTCCTGGCCTTGCTTCCTGCAATGCAAGGAGCCCTTATCTGTAACATGGGGGAGGGGGACGGAGATACTCCAGGCAGGAGAATTGCAGGCCCTTCTCCTATAATGTTCACATAAATAAAACCTAAATAAAACATACTCATTTAATTCTTGTATTATGTACAATGCAAGAGTTTCAACAATGGGAAGTGCTTCAAGTTTGGTGTTGTTTTAAAAAAGTAACTATTTATGTGGATAGCCAAAGATTTGGTGGGCCTGGTCTATTAGTATATGTTTCCTCAGGGAAAAGGTTTTAGTTTTGTTTTTTTTTAAAATGTGGTGCATATAATGGATATAGAAATGCATTTATCAGATTAGCAAGCTGCATGAAATAAATAGCAGTTTGAAAGGGGATAGGTGGATAGACTTGAAACCAAGTGAAGGGTGACTGGTTTTCTCAACTTTTGAGAACTCCTCTAGTGCAAACATATTAGACAATATCTAATAGTGCTGTTCTGGGGGTATAATAGCAGGATCCAGTGGAATTAGGACGGGGAAAATTCCCCTCCCCTTTGCAAGCCCCTGTACACACACACACACACACAACACAGATTTGTTAAAAGCTGGGAAACACTGTGCAACTGGGTTTGGGGTACCACAGACAGCTGTAGGTAGGAAGGGAGGAGCAGAACATCTTGCTGCTAATGCTTTGCCGGAGGTTCATGAATTGTAGGATGGTTACATCTAAGAAAATAGAAAACCAAAGTTTAAGTGCAAAAGCACTTTCTTCTATGTAAACAAGTGTGGCAGTTCTCTAGATGAGACCTAATTCTTAAACATGAGGAGGTAAAGCTATAGTTGAAGCAGATTCCCAGCTGCCTTGGATCCTGTGGTGGAAGAATAGCAGAATATAAATTAAATACCTAAAAATTAAATAAATATAATACCTTTTCAGTGACAGTTTCAAATGCTGCAGTAATTCCCTGAACAATGAAAACTCGGTATCAAGTAGAAGGGATTTAACCTAAATTTCTCCTTGATCTTTATTAGTAGGAAGAACATTCCAGCACCATGAGCCTCTGCCTTCTTTTTTTGGGGTGATACAGTTGAGACACTGATTTTAACATTTCATCTGCTATTTGTGAAAACTATGTAGGCTTTGGTCTTAGCAAGCAAGCAGAACTTTCCACATACTCATCTTGGTTTGAGGAGTGGTTATTACTTCAAAAAGATAAAGCTTTCCCCCACAGTATGAGAGGTTCTTTATTTAAACAAAGAAAACAAGAAGTTCAGGATTACTACAATTTAATTATTCAAAAATAGTTATTTGAATGATACAACTGTCAGAGAAAATAACATTCTCCTTGGCTCTGAAAGTGTTGCACAAGACAATATAATCCCCCAAGTGTTGAAGGATGTCTGTCATAGCACAGATTGTTCTTACTACATATTTTGGACTTAGAATGCTTTGTTTTGTGATTATAAAGTAAACATGGACTTAATTTGCAAGTCTCATAGTTGCAGCAAATATTTCTGAGGAAACGTCATTTAGAGGGAAACTAGGTTAATTAAAGGGAATACACTTTTCCTTGAAGTCTAGTTTGACTGTTAGATATAAGGGGGGGGGGCTTTTCCATAAAACCCGTATATTAGTTAAAAAAAAAAAACCTCTCTGTCTTGCTGTCAGTCTTAGTTCCTCAGATGCAAAGGTACTAATTTTTTTAAAGCCTGCCTTGTGCGTGAAAGCTTTCCTGCTCCACTAGACAGAAGTGCTCCAGGTTGACAAAATACAATTCTTGCCCTTTCTCAGAGATCCTCCACAATAAGAAGGTTTTGGATTTCACCACCACATCCCTATACCTGGTTTTATTCCCTCTTCCCCAGGAAGCTAAGAACCTAGCAAAATGAATCATTTAAGACTTCTCTTTCAGCAATTAACTCCAGACCAGTACAAGAATATATGCAGCACCAAGCCTCCTTTGATAATGTCAAAATTGGGCCATGATCACTCCTGTTCCTGCAAAGATTTATCTTTCAGAAAAAACCATTAGAGGAGCAGGCCATTTACCATGGTCACTCAGAAAGAAATGTCATTTCTGGACAATATCTCAGGTAACTGGTTGCCACAAAGTCTGCTCACTTTTATTTTGTGCATCTGGTTTGTTGCCAGATTAGTATGGTAGAACAGTTTCAAATTTGTCTTTGGTATGGTGTTGAGGAACCTTTCCCCCCGCTAAGTATCTTTTCCTAGGTAGATACCTCCCCGCTGCACCCCTTGAGAACAGTCCTGAAAATGTGCAAACTAAACCATTTTACCTATCTACTTCCAATCCTCCTTCATATTTGAGGAAGCAATAGAGAGGAGAGCCTGGTCAAGATGATGCGAGGAACAAACCTCAGAAGACAGCTTTCAGATGCAGCTACATTAACAGAAGAAGAATTCTTCAAAGGGTTGAACTCTTTCTGCCCCTCTCGCAGGATGGGGTCTCATGGGAGGAAGAGAAAACAGCTTTCCTTTTAACGAGTCATGGTATTTATGGCCCTTTCATGAGTTTTGTTTGAAAATATGAAAGTAGATGGACTTAAACCTGTTTTCCAAAGAGAGAAGAGGAAGCTGGGAACATGTGAAGGGCAGAAGGAGGCTGAAACATCTTTACCATTTTAAAAAGATCTAAATGCCCTTTTGCCTTAAAAAAAAAACCCTCTCCTTTCAAAAACTGATGGAATGCTGTAATTATATGTATATATCAATTTCAGTCCAAAGCAACAGGCAATCTCAAAAATGGGAAGGAGGGGCAGGAAAAAACCAAAAATCACTTGCATTTGGGAAGAGTAACAGTGATTTAGATGTGGATTTCAGGACTGGTCTACACCTGAAGCAGAATGATGCCATAGAATCCTGAGCCAGAAGAATGGACTGTTGCAGGCAGGGCTGGCTTAACCATACCGCCAAATCAGCATCTGCGGGGGGGGGGGGCACACCGGCAGGGGGCCCCATCTGGACCTAACCCTCCTCCTGGAAAACCCCCCTGCTGGCTTTAAAAAACAAGGAGCGCCTCCCAAACTAGAAAGCCAAAGCAAAAGCGAAAGAGAAAAACGGAGCTTTCTTTGGGTGGCTGATCCTGGAGGGAGTTTGTTGTTCCCTCCCCCCTCCTCCCAGGATCATCGTCAAAGGCAAGTTGGAGAGGTGTGTGTGTGTGTGTGTGTGTGAGAGAGAGAGAGAGAGAGAGAGAGAGAGAGAGAGAGAGGTGGGGGAGGGGGGTCATCTCTTGTTCTCCCCTGCTCTATCTTCAGAAAAGGCTTCTTTCTTTCTTTCTTTCTTTCTTTCTTTATTTCTTTCTTTCTTTCTTTCTTTCTTTTTATCCACCCTCTCTTTCTGTCTTGCCTTTCCTAACTTCGATATAAATCGCCTCCAGTCTTTCCAGCTGCTCTTAACCTGCCATTCTCTACCCTTCCTCCCTCCCTTTCCCCCTTGGTCTTTTTCAGCTTCCTCTCCTTGCTGCCAACTGAGTTCAACCTGCAAAAGGAAATTGTGTGTTTGCCTATGCACCTTCAAGTCATTTCTGGCTAAGGCAAACTTATCATGGGGTTTTCTAGGCAAGGTTTGTTCAAAGGGGGTCTGCCTTTGACTTCCTTTGAGGCTGAGAGAGTGTGACTTGCCCAAGGTCAGCCAGTGGGTATTCATGGCTGAGTAAGGATTCAAACCCTGGTCTCCACAGTCATAGGGCAATGCTGAAACTTCTACAACACTCTGGTTCTTTTAACAGAAGAATATAAAGAATATAAATAAAAAATTGGAGTAATATTACTGGGAACAATGGTTTTATTGTTGTCACTAAAACACCAGTATCCCATTAGTGCTATGTGAGAGCCATTGGGCTAAGCAGTGGTTCTTAACTTTTTCTTTACCAGGGACCTCCTTTAAATATCTTTTGTTGCCCCAAGACTTAATTCAAGATTTAAAACCCTAATAATAATAGCTAACAACAACAATATAATTACACCATCCATTCAGCTTTCCCTCAGAGGCACTCTTGCTTCTTCCTGCATGTTTGTGGCTGGAGTGGATTGAATGGCAATATACAGGCCAAGCCAGCCAGCCTTTGCCTTGGTTCCTGTCACATGGCTGTTCCACTACAGGGAGGAGGTGGGCCTGTCCTACACTCACTCTTTGAAGCTGGACTATACTTTAGGTTACAGGTGGGGTGTGAGGGCAATTTCTTATTACTCCCCCATGTGTCAAACCTCCTGCAAATAAACATGTTTACCACATCACAGAAAAATGTTGATTATATCACATGTTCTAAATGTCCTGATTAATCCTCTGTTGTCCCACCTTTTCATCTGCTCTAAAATGTTCCAGTCCCCCTCTCCTTTTCCCAGTTTCTCCCTTTTCCTCCCCACTTCAGCTTACTTCAGTTGCTGCAAACTGAATTCAAAGTGCAAATGGAGTATGCACGCAACTCAGCAGGTGAGAGAGAAGAGAGGAGAGGGTAGAATCTTGCCCTTGAGTAACTACAGCAGAGACTGGAAAGCACCAGGTGAATCTAAGGCAGGGGGTGGCTGCAAATGGTGTTGCTTTGCTGGTGAGACCAAAGAAAATGGTCTGATCTTGAAGCTCTTATAGGGGGTTGCCTTCCAGGAGACTTTCTTGCAAGTTGTCCATGGCAAACAAAACAGATATGTGGAGAATTCTTTGACTAGAATGCTGCCGCAATGTTGTTCTATTTTCTATACTGTGCTTTTATTTCCTATATACTAGAATGTAGCCTGGATACACTTTCATTTAAAAGTGATATACACTGTTATAGCATATGCTTTATAAGGTTAGGCATGCAGTCCTGTTCCAAAGGTAAATTTTATCTCTGTTATTGTTTCCTTTATATAGTAAACAAAATAAAAATTCTTAAACAAAGTCTCCCCATGTGACTGATGATTGATATTTTGCTCAGTTACAAGTTGTCATGGGAACAAACATTATATTTATTCCCTCAGTAGTTTCCTCTATATTGATGCACACAGGAGATGGAAAAGGCTCTATGATATAGAAGCAATGGAATATTAAAAGTTCAGTTATAGTTTCCACATGGGAATGGGGCATATATGCTATAAGCACAGCTACATTTTCAAACTGCCAGTAAAGCCTGTTTATTGTTCCAGCATTAATCACGGTGGAATTAAAAGAAAATAATAAAGTAATTCTGATTATTTTAGAAAACATAATAAATTATCTATTTTCAAACAAATTATTTGAGCCTCTGACATTTGCTTTGACTTATTGTCAAATACTTGTACTAAATACATTTTCTCAGAGCACTTGAAAATTTCTATGCACAAAGAACTGAATATTACTGATATGCGCAGGGAAGGACACTATTACTTTCTCACAGGCTGAGAATGAAGAATAAGAAGATATATGCAGGACTAAAAAGTGCTCTGTTAACTGATAATGATGATGGATAATATAATGGAAAGTGATTAAAATGAGATATTTGAGACCTTTTTCCAGAGGCCTTTCTTCAACTGGGTAAATACAGAGCAGGTATAACTTCGCTTTCCATTACTCCTCCCTCTTTCGCCGAAGCTTTGCCTTCGTTTCTTCCTGTCGATTTCTCCAGGCAGCAATGATGGCATCATCATCCATTTCTTCCTCTTCTTTGCGAGTGCTTTGCCTGTTTCTAAATGAACGTCTTGATGCAAAACACTCTTCCCTTTCTTCTTCCCTCCCCTCTTTTTCTCCATTCTCAGACTTTGCAAAGCTCTGGGTGAACTTTCTTTTGGCTCCAAACTCAGCCACATCTGAACTGGATTCCTCCTCATATTCTTCCAAATGACGCGATCTGATCCTGCTCTGTGTGGATGGTTCTGAGGATTCTGAGCTGTAGGAGGATTCAGGGGTTCTCGTGTAAAAATATGGCTCTGGGCTTTCTTCTCTGGAACTTGACTCACTCAGTTTTGACCGTGTAAATCCATATGCCTCCTTGCCTTCTTTTACAGAGGAAGAGGAAAATTGTGACGAGGCTGTCTGCAAGTCATCTTTACAATGATATGTTGAGAATCTACCCATTTCTTCTCTTTGGGATCTGGAAATCCTGTAGGTAGAAGATTCAGTGTCCAGCTCTCTAAATGTGGAGGATCTCTCGTATTTTTGTTCATCAGTGTCTGAGCAGTCCTGGTATGAGGACTTTTCTTCTGCCTTCAAACCTTTAAGCCACTTGTTTACATTGCTCTCCACTTCTGACTTGATAGCACCACCAAGACTGGTGAACTGGCCTGAAAGAGTGGAAGCTGTGTCACTGTGGTCAATATCTGTTTGCAAAGGGAGCTTAAGTCCACTGATTGTGTTCCGTATATCATTTCCTGTCTTCTCATCCTCCTCATCATTCTTGATCTTCTTCTTCTTAAATAAAGTGCTGCGTTTATTGTCAGTGATAAGCTTCTCAGTCTGGTAATCTGACATTTTCTCTCTCATTTCCAGCTGCATCTTCTTTTCCTTTCTGCTAAGATTCTTCAGGTCAACCTCATCAGCAAAGAGACTGAAAAGAGGCTTGCTTGTTTGTGTCACTCTCCTGCTTGAACTGGATTCTCCCATCTTTCCACTTGTTGACGTGTTGCAAGACAGGATGGACTGAGTGTCAGCATACTGCGTGTCTTGCTGGTGAAGCAAGGAATTAGTTAGAGAAAAGCCACTCTGTGCACTAAGCAGAGATGTCTTGTCATCATCCAGGTATCTGCCTGCATCACCCGACTTAACACTAGAAGCCAGTACAGATGATGGCCGTGACAACATCAGGATTTCATTTTGTTTCTGAGCAATAGTTTCACTAACTACATTGGCAATCCAATTTTGAATACTGGCTACTGATATCGTGTTGTCTGGGCCAAGGGGGAGGTTGGGCACACTTGCTCCTACTGCATGACCTGACATGGCCCCACAACTGCTTCTGGCCTGAGAGAAAGATGAGCGGTTGGTCTGCATGCTTAGTGCTGAAGCAGAATCCTCGGAGCCATGTACAGAAGCTGCTGATGGCCAAAAGGCTGACAATGGGATGCTGCCACTCATTGTGCTGTCTGCTTCCCAGCTGCAGAGAGACTGGCTTTCCTCCAAAACTTTCTTTGAGTGCTCAAGTAGCTCCATTCGTCTCTGCTTTCTTCTGGCAGAAGCCGAATCTTCCCCTTTGGCAAGTTCCACAATCTCATCCTTATTCTCGTTGCCCACCTTCTTCTGGTGTTTAGCCTTCCAGGCTTGGTAGGCTGTTAGGCTGACATCTGACATGTCCTTCTCTTCTTCTGTACCCTCTTTACATTGTTGGCTGTCATCTTCAACTTTGGATTGCTCAGAGCCTTCCAAATCTTTTTTGTGAAAACCAAACTGGATTCTTTTGATCTTCCATCTTTCCAAAGCAGTTAGTTTGTCTTTGTTCTTTTGACAGAAATTATAAAAGGAATTAGTATCAGATAATATACTTTCCTCGTCCACATCTCTTCCCTTTGTTCTGTTTTCTGGCCTACCACATTTAGTTCTGGAACAATATCTCTGAGCAGCTTCCTTCTCTATCTCCATCATCCTCTCATTCCACATATCCCAACTACTTTCTGTAGACATAGAATCTGTGCGCCCTCTCCTCATTCTGTTGATGCCACTTGCTTCTAGTTGTTGTTTCAGGATCCTGATCTCTTGGCTACTCACACTTTCAGTATCACTTATATCATTTACAGAATATAGTTTTTCTCCCATGCTAGAATCTCCATCCTCCTCCTTGGGAAACAAGTAGCTTTCCATTTGGCACTTTTCATTTTTGCGTTGCCATTCTTGGATCAACTGATCTGTGTCCTCCTCAGATTTCTCCTGTACTGGAAATGTAAGTTCAGAAGGTTTGTTCTCTCTGTCCTTGTCTGGAAGTTCCCTGGCAGGCAAGCCCTGCTTTTTCCTCCATTCTTCATAGAGTTCCTCCTCTTCCTCTTCACTGATTAGAGTAGGCTGTTTAGAAGCCAAGCTTGATTTTCCCATTGAAGAAGCACTCATTACACTTCCTAGGAGGCTTGTTGAATCATCTTCCTCAACTGTGATAGAGTGGACTTTGGCTCCCATAATACTTCCAGAATCCTCTCTACCAGACAGCAAGGAACAGCTTCCAGCTCTAACCACAGAACTTTGGCTACTTGCGTCATCAGTATCTTCAGCATCTTCTTCTTGTCGTTCCTCCAAAAGCTTTTCATTGAGCTCTCTTAGCTGTTTCAGGAAGCCATCATTGGGATAAATGGCCCGCTTCTTACGTATAGTCATCAAGGCTTCCAAGATTGTCATGTGGTGGAAGATCATCAGGTAAGCAGCTACCAGCACTGCTGAGCGACTGATTCCCATTTCACTGCTGACCAAAACTTTTCCTAGAAGTAAAATGATACAGGTGATTAACCACTCTCAAGTGTATACTAGGGTATTTTAAAATTAGTTTCTGAAATCAAATAAGAGTGCTTAATTTCTGCCATTGTTAGTCTTAGTGATTAAAAATAAATAAATGCCGGCAGCTAGGAATTTTAAAACGGATCCTCCGTTTTTAGAAAATCACAAACTTTTTAGTCAACTCATATTAGGGCAAAAAAGAAAACTCTAGAAAGCAAATTTTGCATAACATCTCCTTAAAACATTATCTTCAAATTCAGGATGGGAACAGGGATGTGTCCTCAGATTTTGGAAAAGCAAAATTATCCCTAGTTTGTTTTCCCTGGAATCAACAAATCACTCACATGAAGTTCTGTCCAAATCCCATGAATGGTGCTAAAAAATCTGGTGGGTCAGAGTGAGAAGGAATTTGTTCCTCCTCCTTGATATTAAACATTTTTGAGTTTCAGATGTTTCCTATTATTATGTGGAGACAAATGTATAAATATGCTGGTTTTTTTGTTTTCCTAATTTCATCATAGCCATCTTTTCAAAGGACAATCAAAGCATTAAAAAATACTGTCTGAAGGACAGAACAATATTATTTGTGTCTATAAGAACTGTAATAGTTTACAAATGATAATGAAACAAATAACAGTTTGGCTTATTTACCTCTATAGGTTAGTAATGCTTCATCAAGGAACTCTGCAGCCTGGCGAAAATGTTTAGAGATGTCCATATCTGGGAAATCATCCACCTCTATGCCCAGGTATTGGATATCCATGCCATTATAGAAGTCTGGTCCTGTATACACACCAGTGCCATGAGCAGCGTTAAGGATATGTGTAATTCCTATTCTCTTTAGGCGACCTTTGTTCACTGCAACACTCCTTCAAGGCAAAGGAAGAGAGATGGGATACTGGCTTATATCTTGAGTTTTAAAAGCTAGCCTTATACCCAGAGTGTTGAAAACAGAAAATTGGTTGACGAGATTCTAATGAAGAATCAGTACAGACCCAGGAAAATTTTATAACCTGCACCATGTGTGATCTATTTTTCAGATGGTCAAATCAGGATAAGAAATGCGAAGAACAAAACAGGTTCACATATGTAAAATATCTAATGCAGCACAAAATGTTATGATGTGTCTTATCTCTTCAAGTTCCTCACAGGCATTTTATTTTGGTTAAGCAGATTTATATCTTGCCCTTCTATTGTAATCATACTACTCAGAGTGACCAGCATCAAAATTTAAAACAACAATTACAAAATCCATTCATACAAGCATTACAATAGAACAAAAGAACCAAGAGACAAAAGTAGGGTATACAAACAAGTCTAAATTAAGGGGTCAGTCTGCTAAAAAGTACATTAATGTGCTATTGGAATAAAAATGTCCTAGCTGGGCAGGGATGTTTAGGAGGGAGGGGAGCAAATGGATCTCCTGAGGCAAGAATTGAAGACCACAGGAAAGGTTCTCTTCCCTTCTCCAACCTGTGATGGGATGCTCATACCGTGGACAGTATAGGAAGATCCTCCCCAGTGATCTTACAAGCAGGCAGCCTCAAATAGGAGGAGGTGGTCCTCTGAATTCCAGGAGGAAGAATTAAGGGCTCCTCTAGACAGCCAATAATCTTGGTGAATCTAGGGCTATTCTGCTTCTCCCCTGCATACAGTTTATTCATTTCTGGAGTTTGGCCCTTTTTCCCCCCTCTCCCCCACTTTTCTTTTTTGCTTGATGTGCAAAAACTGGGAACTGTCACGAGGGAGGAAGGCCTCTGTGGCAACAACCTCCCCCCTCCATTCCCAGTGTCATCAGTGTAGCCATCCCGGAATACAGAAGGAACCAAGACAACAGAGACAGATGCGAGTGTTGACCCCTGTCTGTATTGGAAAGTTCTGGGCAGAAAAAAACCCACCTTCAGTTAAAATGTCTCAGCTAGACCCAGGAATCTCTCTCTCTCTCTCTCTCTCTCTCTCTCTCTCGATATAGATATAGATAATTCTCTTGGGTATGTTGCCATTTCCGATGTGCTGATTGGCTGCTTACGGAACTGACCAATCAATCAAAGCTATGTTCAGCAGACAATCAGCACACTGGGGCCAGGACCATGTGGAAGTTTCACTCCTTTCTAAACATGGTGGAGGCAGAGGGGGTGTGAGTAGCAATGGGGGGGATGTGGCATGGTGTGTGTGTGTGTGTGTGTGTGTGTGTAGCAGGACGTGTGCCTGAGTGCAGGGGGGTGCAAGCCTGGTGGGGGGAGGGTGTGTGATCCTAACAGTGAGGGGGCGTGACCCTGGTGGTGGGCGGGGTGTGATCCTGGTGGTGAGGGGGTGCGCTCCTGGTAGGGGAGGGGGGCCCAAGCCTGGCGGGGGGAGGGGGCATGATCCTGGTGGCGGGGGGTTGTGATCCTGGTGAGGGGAGGGGCCCAAACCTGGTGGGGGGAGGGGGTGTGATCCTGGTGGTGAGGGGGTGCGCTCCTGGTGTGGGGAGGGCCCAAGCCTGGTGGGGGAGGGAGTGCGATCCTGGTGGGGAGAGGGGCCCAAGCCTGGTGGGGGGAGGGGCACAAACCTGGCAGGGGGAGGGGGCGTGATCCTGGCAGTATGGGGGCACAATCCTGGTGGCAGGTGAGGTGGCGCGATCCTGACACAGGGAGAGGGCATGATCCTGGTGGTGGGGGAGTGGGCATGATCTTGGTGAGGGGAGGGGGTGCAATCCTGGCGGCGAGGGAGGGGTGCAATCCTGGCGGTGGGGCTGTGTGATCCTGGCAGCAGGGGAGGGGATGCGGTCCTGGAGGGAGGGGCCCTGAGCCTGGCAGGAGGGTCCACGGGGTGGGGGGGAGTTTGAAGATGTATGTTACACCAGGTATAGCTAGCTCATAGGAAATAAAAAAGAACAGGAAATGCATAATTTGGATATTAAAAACAACAACAACAACCCTGGCATGTACTAGTGCAACTTTTGATGCTTTTCACCAGTCTGGATAAGCCCTAAATTTGAGTGTTCAGAAGGTTGATGCACTTCATTATTCCACAAGAGTAGCTCTCTGGTAAAATGCTTATTAGTGTTGCACTGGGCTCTATGAGATACATGGGGAATAAATTGCCTACAGGATATGTAAGTCTCCCAGTCCACCTTCCTCAAGGATAATATCTTCATTCTAGTATATGTTGGGATGTTCAACATATCCTTCTTTGTATTTGATTTTTTAAAGTAACCTTTGCATTTGCATTGGCTCCTTACCATATTGGGCATATTGTGAAGATCTGAAAGATTTTAATTGTTAGTCCTTTTAGACAACAAAACTTGAGAAACTTGAATCTAGCGATTTTATTCAAAAAGTAGGTCACCCTACTTACTTTTCTGCTATAAAGATATTTGGCCAGACTTCATCAATAGCATCCCTTGGGGACTCAAGACGGTCTTTCACGAGTGCCCTCTGCAAGTCCATGACACAAGGTGTGTTGAATAAACTGGTATCATCTATCTTTTCCTTAACACGGTTGTACAGGTCTTCCACCAGTAGCTGCTCTGCAGATTCCAGCATTCCTGGACATGTAGCATCTACCTTCACTTCCTTTGTCTTCAGTTCTGAAATTAATGAAGACTTTAATTTTCATAACTGCAAAGAATGTTCTGGAAATCTTTACTGTTGACATGCTTCTTAAAGACACGTTTAGAATAGCATCCATCCCTCTGCTTTGAACTACAATCACACTGATGCTCAAACTACAGTGTTAATGA
Source organism: Gambelia wislizenii (assembly GCA_030847615.1). Lineage (NCBI taxonomy): Eukaryota > Metazoa > Chordata > Lepidosauria > Squamata > Crotaphytidae > Gambelia > Gambelia wislizenii. The sequence continues at coordinate 309,979,618 of JAUMIR010000003.1, read as the reverse complement.
ACTCATAAACCTTATCATTCAATAATATTAGGACACTCTTCTGTATTTCAATATACTGTTAAGTGGAACTACATTCCAGTACTGAACGGATGGAGAAAAATAGTTTGTCTAGCCTTTAGGTGAGCCACTTAAGTAATGCTTGCACTGCATTCCAAGTTCCACACCCTGAATACAAACAAGAGACTGCTGCCTACAGTAATTTGAAATAATGTGTGTTTCTTTCTCATAGTCCTGAGACTGTGAAACCAAGACTTCGGAAACTTGCACAGGTCTTCCACCTTGAAGGTATGCAGCTCAGGAGTGTTTTGTTTCAAATACAAATTAATTGACTTTAAACGGTCAAAATCTGTCTGCAGGGGGTAGCACCAACTTGTGTAACTAGGTGACACTGAGGCAGGAGGCCACCAGGTGGCAGTCACCAGACTCCTCAGGAGTAAAAGGACTCCTTAAGCAAAAGAAGTCTTGGCATGTGTTCCAAAAGTTTGCAGTTGGTATCAAGTGGAGTATATTGTTAACTACAAAAAGCTTCATTTTTGTTCTTTCTGCAGCTAGAACAATATACCGGTATCTACTGCTGTACAAAAGTAATGCCTGGTGAACCTCTCCTGTTTTTTTTTTTTTACTCCTATGTATGTTTGTATATATATGTAGTTATAATACATTATATATTTTATTGTATATATTATATATGTTGTTATATATATAAAACAATGTTTTATATTATATTATATAAAATTTATACACACACACACATATATATATATATATATACACATTCCAAATAAGAATTCCTGCTGCTCGTACATGCTGCGTATTTTTTCTTCCTTGGCTGAATGGCAACTTTTTGAATTATATCTGCTTTGAGAAAGGGAAGTTGGTGAGTGGGGAATCATAGATTCATAGAGTTGGAAGAGACCACAAAGGCCATCCAATCCAACCTCCTGCCATGCAGGAATACACAATCAAATCATTCCTGACAGATAGCCATCCAGCCTCTATTTAAAAACCTCCAAAGAAGGAGACTCCACCACACTACGAGGCAGTGTATTCCACTTCCGAACAACTCTTATGGTCAGGAAGTTCTTTCTAATGTTTAGGTGGAATCTCTTTTCCTGTAATTTGAACCCACTCCTCCATGTCCTTGTCTCTGGAGCAGCAGAAAACAAGCTTGCCCCATCCTCAATATGACATCCCTTCAAATATTTAAACATGGCTATCATGTCACCATTTAACCTTCTCTTCTCCGGACTAAACATGCCCAGGTCCCTAAGCTGCTCCTCATAGGACATGGCTTCCAGACCTCCCACCATTTTGGTCACCTCCTCTGGACACGTTCCAGCTTCTCATTATCCTTCCTAAATTGTGGTGCCCAGAACTGGACACAGTAGAGATTTTCAGATGGGGGAAATAACTCCCACGGAGGTCAGGAGAGAAGCTTCCAGCACTGCGTTTCACACACACCTGTCTTCCTCCCAATCTCCATTTGTTCTCCCTCCATCCTGCTTTCATTTTCCTTCCACTATTTTCCGCTATTTTTTACTAATGGAAACTTCCATTAGTAAAAAATAGTGGAAGGAAAACAAAAGCAGGACGGAGGGAGAACAAATGGAGATTGGGAGAAGGACGTGTGAAATGCAGCGCTGGCAGTGGAACAGCCCTGTTTCTCTCCCAATCTCCATGGGAGTTATTTCTCCCGTCTGAAAATCTCCACTATTCCAGGCAAGGTCTGACCAAAGCAGAATAGAGTGGCACTATTACTTCCCTTGATCTAGACATTATACTCCTATTAATGTAGCCTAGAATTGCATTGGCTTTTTTAGATGCTGCATCACACTGCAGACTCATGTTCAGCTTGTGGTCCACTAAGACGCCTAGATCCCTTTTGCCTAGATCCCTTTTACTACAATCAAGTCAGGTGTCACCCATTCTATATCTGTGCATTTCATTTTTACTGCCCAAGTGTAGATTCCTACATTTCTCCCTGTTGAAATTCATTTTGTTAATTTTAGCCCAGCTTTCTAATCTGTTACGGTCATTTGATTTCTGATCCTGTCCTCTGGGGTATTAGCTACCCTTCCAAATTTGGTGTCATCTGCAAACTTGATAAGCATACCCTCTATTCCCTCATCCAAGTCATTGATAAAGATGTTGAATAGTACTAGCTCCAGGACAGAACCCTGTGGCATCCCACTAGACACTTTTCTCCAGGATGAAGAGGAGCCATTGGTGACTACCTTTTGGGTTTGGTCAGTCGACCAGTTACATAGCCATCTAACAGTTGTATTTTCTAGCCTACAGGTTACTAACTTTTTTGCAAGAATATCATAGGGGACCTTGTTAAAAGCCTTACTGAAATCAAGATGCACTACATCCACAGCATTCCCTTTATCTATCAAGTTTGTAACTCTATCAAAAAAAAAAGAGAGATAAGATTAGTCTGGCATGACTTGTTTTTGAGAAATCCATGTTGACTTTTAGTGATCACAACATTCCTTTCTAAGTGCTTACACACTGTCTGTTTAATGATCTGCTCTAGAATCTTTCCTAGTATTGTTGTCAGGCTTACTGGGCAGTAATTATTTGGGTTTTCTTTCCCCCCCTTTTTAAAGATGGGGACAACATTTGCCCTCTTCCAGTCTGCTAGGGCCTCTCCTGTTCTCCAGGAATTCTCAAAGATTATTGACAGTGGTTCTGAGATTACTTCTGCCAGTTCTTTTAATTGGATGAAGTTCATCTGGCCCTGGAGACCTGAACTCATTTATACTGGCCAGGTATTCCTGAACTACCGCTTTACTAATTCTGTGCTGTATTTCCGCTACTGTAACATCTGCTCCAATTTCACCAAGTTGAGCACTGTTCCCTCTTTGAGAGAAGACTGAAGCAAAGGAGGTGTTAAGTCGTCCTGCCTTTTCAGTGTCCCCTGTTAGTCTTTCACAATCTTCACCATGCAGCAGCCCTACCATTTCCGTGTACTTCCTTTTGCTATGGACATAACAAAACAAAACAAAACAAAACACCTTTTTATTGTTTTAAACCTCTCTAGCAAGCCTGAGCTCCATCTGTGATTTAGCTTTTCTGACTTTCCCCCTACATGAGCTGGCTATTTGTTTGAATTCTTCTTTGGTGATTTCTCCCTTTTTCCATTTCTTGTACATGTCCTTTTTAATTTTTAGCTCAATTGAGAGTTCTTTAGACATCCAGCCTGGTTTCTTCAGACACCTGCCATTTTTCCTCCTCATTGGAACTATTTGAAGTTTCACCTTCAATATCTCACTTTTAAGAAACTCCCATCCCTCATGAACTCCCTTCTCTTTTAGTATTCCTGACTGTGGGATCACCCCCAGTAATTCCCTAAGTTTTCTGAAATCAGCTTTCTTAAAGTCCAGAAAGCATGTCTGACTATGCTTGGCTTCCCCTTTCCACTGTATCACAAACTCCAGGAGAACATGATCATTCCCCCCTAAGGATCCTGCCACTTCCACTCCATTAACTAGGTCATCCCCATTGGTTAGGCTCAGATCTAAAATAGCTGATCTCCTTGTTGCCTCTTCCACCTTTTGAACAATGAAACTGTCTACAAGCCAAGTGAGGAATTTGTTGGACCTTACATTCTTGGCAGAGTTGGACTTCCAGCAAATATCAGGATAGTTGAAATCCCCCATTACACCTCTCCTTTCTGAATGTGTGGTCATCTATTTCAGGAAGGCATCATCCAAGTCCTCAGTATGGCTTGGAGGTCTGTAGTAGACTCCCACAATGACATCCCTGCTATTTCTCTCCTCCTTAATTTTTACCCAGATGCTCTCAACCTGGCTTCCAGGATTTATGTCATGGATCTGTTCACAGATGTACACAACCTTAATGTATAATGCTATTCCACCACATTCTTGTTTGGTCTATTTTTTTGAAATAGGTTATACCCCTCTATTACTAAATTCCAATCATGAGACTCATCCCACCAGGTTTCAGTAATGCCTATTATATCATATTTGTTTTGCTGTGCTATGAGTTCAAGTTCATTCTGTTTATTTCCCATGCTCTATGCATTCGTATAGAGACATATAAGACCATGGGCCATTTCCCCTATCTGCCTTTTAAAGGGTTTATTCCTCCCATTGTTGGGATGTTGCCTTGTTCTCTCTATAACATTCGGGCTATTATCTCTAGCACTCGATGAACTCCTGCCTTCAAGAGTATTGTCTCCCTCCCCCATACAACTCAGTTTAAAGCCCTCCTGATAAGATCTTTCAGACTCTTAGCAAAAACATTCCTACCAACCGCTGTGAGGTGCAGCCCATCTCTTGCCAGAAGTCCACTTCCCTGAAACCGCACCCCATGGTCCAGGAAGCCAAATTGTTCCCGGAGGCACCATCTGCATAGTCAGTTGTTCACCTCCACTATTCTTCTCTCCCTTCCTGGGCCATGCCCTTCCACTGTAAGGACAGACAAATAGCTATCTGTGCATCCAGGTTCTTCAGCTTCCTACCCAAAGCCTCATAATCCCTTGAGATCTTCTGGAGGCTATGCCTTGCAGTATCATTGGTTCCCACGTGGACGAAAAGGAAGGGATAATGGTCAGAAGGCTTGATGATTCTTGTCAGCTTCTATGTTACATCTTGAATTTTTGCCCCAGGGAGACAACATACCTCTGAGACATTTTGTCAGGCCTGCAGACTACTGCTTTTGTTTCTCGCTGCAGGGAATCCCCTACCACCACCACCCTCCTCTTTCGAGTCTTGGCAGATGCCACTTCATGTGCTGGATCTACTAAGGTTTCCTGTGTGTTCCCTAAGGCCTGGCACTGCAGCTATTCCTCTTCTCTGGAAAGAGAGAGAGCTTCAAATTGATTCTGTAGCTTCGAGCTGGCCGAATGAGCCCTGGCCCTTCTACTTCTCTGTGTCACATTCATCCAAGTGTTCATTTCCTGTGTAGAGGAGATGGCCCCCTCCACAGACACCTCACTGGTGTGTTCCACATCCAGGATAGTCTTCCCCACTCTGTCCAAGAGGACCTTTCACTCCCTAACATTCAGAAGAATAGATACCCTGTCCTTAAGATGCTTGACCTTCTCTTCCAGCAGGACCACCAACTTGCACTTGCTGCAGATATAGCTCCCCACGTCCTCTGGCAGAAAGAAAAACATTCCACAGGTACTGCAAGTAACTGCAGCAGCTTCCTTACTCTGCATATTCAGTCTTCTTAAGTAGTCACTGAAAGAGAACTTTTGGTTTCCCTGTCCAAACTCTTCTGGTATCCCCCCTCTCCCCAATGCCTGTTGGCTTTCTTTCTAAGAAGAGCTCCTATTCCGCTGTTATGTTAGAACTGCGTGCACTGCTGCTTTTCCAAGATTAACCTGGAAAGGCTGTAGCAGCAGTTATAAAGAGCTAGTGGCTGCTAACTCGCCCCGCCGGCAGTTTCAGTTGCTCAGCAGAAGGCTCTTTTAGTCTAAGTGTGAAATTAGATGCCCTGCCCCCTCAGACCATGTGCTCAGGGAGAGCAGATGGCCAAAACCCAACTCTTTTAGTCTCTGCCTTCCTCTGTGCCTTTAAAAAGACAGTGGAAAAAGGCAGGCTGACCCCTCACACACCACTCACTTTCTGCTGCTTTTCCAAGTAGCAGAGGAGAGAAGGAGGAGTTAAAGCTCCCTTTGCCTTTCAGGCTACAATCTATTTATATCCACTTATCCAGGAGAAAGTCCCACTGAACTCAGTGGTATTTGCGGTTCGCAGTGAAACTCAGTGGTAACATGTACAAAATTGCATTGTAAACCATCTTCTTAGGAGATTATCAGACACGTAAAATATCCCAGGACAGGGATGAGGGGAGATCGCTATCTCTCTCCCTTTTCAGATGATGTCCCTGTCCTGGGATGCTCCCGTCCTGCTCCTGCCCCCTCCCCCCTGCTTATTCATGGCTTAAGCCATGAATAAGAAGCCTGTTCTGTTATCATAACAGAATCACGGGCAATGGAGAAGGTGCCATGTTGTGCTGGTGCAATGCCAGCGGCACGTGACGTCACCAGGAGGTCCGTGCCAAAGACTTCCTGGTTCGATTGGGACAGTCAGGTAAGTGTCACCCTCCCCGGGTTACTTGGGGTTTGTACTGTGTGTTTTGGGGCTTGCTTTTCTGTTTTGATGTTTTGTTTTGTTTTTGTTTTCAAATTTCCTGTGTGATCATTCTCTCACGAGAACGAGCAGGATTTGGCTTCACTGCAATAAAAGCAGCTTTATGACAGCTGCCTTTACTGCAGTGAAGCTGAGGGGAGGGGGAGCAGTTCCTATAACGGAATAAGGTAAGTGTCTGATTTTTTTTTCATTCTGTTACAGGGATGGGAGTGGGGTGGGTTGAGGGGTAGCGGGACAGAAACAATTTCCAGGGACACATGTGATAATCTCCATAAAATGAAAGTAACCTTGGCTTCAGTTACACGACAGTTTTTATTGCGGTAATTTGCGTTTTATCGCTGTTTCGCAGCTGTACTGCATCGTTCAGATGATATATGGCTTAATTGGTCTATTGGTTTATTTTTCAGCTGTTCTCCGCTTTGATATTCACACACAGACTGAGACGGGGGCGTGGCCTCCCAAGCACATCCTCTGATTACCACAGGAATGCCTGAGACGAACATTCACACACACACAAGAGAGACTGGAAAAGGCTTGCTTAATTCTTCAGATCGCAGCAGCTGGGCACAAGATAGCATGGAGGGAGGGAGAGAAGGAAAGACACACACACACAAGGCTAGTACTCCAGTCTTTTTCGTGGCTAAGCACAAGACAGGGAGAAGGGAAGGGATGCGATCTCAGGAGGAGAGACAACGATCATTCACACACAGAGAGACTGAAAGTAGCAAGGTAGGAGGGAGAGAAGGAAACACACACACACACACACAAGGCTAGCACTCACAGTCTTTTTCGTGGCTGGAAACAACATGGATCTTTCCTCCATCCCCTTCTTGTCCAAACCCCTCCCTGGTGAGTTCAACCAATCATGGCAAAGCTCTGCTGTGAATGTATCGAAAGATTGCTGGTAATTCACACAGCACGTAGTGTAATAGGCTACTTTTCAAAAAAGTCGGGAAAAGTCCCGAAATCCTTTCTTACGTTACTAATGGGTTTTTGTGCCCCCCTCCTTTTGAAAGAGGCGACTTTGTGGCGCAATGCATGTAAACAATTAGGAATCTTGCTGAATTCTTCACGTTTTTTTTCCACCGTGTAACCAAGCCCCTTGTCTCACAGGCAGGAAGGCTTCCATACATGTTGAGAGAGAATTAGTACTCAGGTCCCTATTTGAAAACAAAGCCCACTTACATTTTCAAAGGAAAGGTACTCAGGAGATGGATTATTGAATTGTTACTTGTATTATATAGAATCAGTGCTAAAAACACTTGGCAGTTTAAACTTTTTTTGAGGGTGGGTTGGCCCTAATGTTTTCTACACTAGCCTGGGAAAGCAGGATCCTGACTAATTCCAGCTATAAATGGGATGGCAGCTGCTGTCTATGTGTATGGTGGTCAACTTTCCATGACTGACCAAATGATTTTCATAAGAGCAAATATTTTGCATAATCTGCAAATATGATATCTAGATTTGGGAAACTAGAACATGTCAACCTAAAGAGAAAAAATCTTGGTGTCTGGTAAAGGTGTAAAAGAGAGTTAGGGGATGGATATCAAAAAAGATGAAGAGTGTGGGACTGACAACTGTGGGGGTAAGGACTGATGGCAAATCGACATTCCTGTGTGATCTCTGTTGCACAGAAAGCTTAGGTAGCAAAGTAGGCAGCTAAGAGGCAAGTTACAGCTGGCAAAAGCTCTCTCCAATCCCACAGACAGAGTGCTTGATTATTTTTCTGCCCTGTTTGTTCAGGTAGTACACCACAGGAATGTTGATGGAGACTACATGAACAAGCTTGTCATGCAGGAAAAATCAAAAGGCCTGAAATGCCGACATCTCAAGGGCATTGATGTGAAGAACACCTTCTTCTGGTGTCCAGTGCGCCCTCATGGAGAAGCCTTCCATGTGAGCTCCCCATCCATCCACGGAAATGACTGTGGTGACTGCTATAGTGGGCTGCAGTAGAAGAAAGGGCATGCCCACATGTACATTCCCGGGATTGATCCACCATGCCAATGAGTGATGAATACTCTTCGGGATGGTGAGATATAGGTATGGAGAATCGATGAGGGGACTTAGGGAGGACAGGAACCAGGACAACAGTGGACACATTCAGAGCCTTATGAGCGGTGTCACTGATGTCGTGGAGGCAATGAAACCATGAGGCACCTAAATGTTTTTGGTGCATACCCTGCAATTGTGCTGGCATCTGAGAGTGGCTCTCAAAAGAGTGTTGCACCTCTCATCTGGCAGGTAGGCTGCAGAGAAGCGAGAATCCAAAATAGTGCCAATGAACTTCACCATCTTGGACAGTTCCAGATGACATTTCTCAAGATTAACAATCAGGCCCAATGAGTCAAGAAGGCGGAGCATGACATCAATGTTGTTGAGGAGGAGGGCTCAAGAATGGGCAACAAGGAGCCAGTTGTCTATGTGGGGGAACACAACAACCCCTTGTTGTCTGAGCCAAGCTGCCATCACCGCCACGCATTTCGTAAAGACTCTCTGAATGGTCAACAGTCTGAATAGAAGGACACAAAAATGATACGTTTTTCTTCCCACAGCAAAACAATGTAACTCTGTGTGATGGTTGGATATAAAAATACACGTCTTTCAAATCCAGCATTGCAAGCCAACAGGGGATGGATGGATCTGAGAGTGACCATCCTGAATCATCTGGGCTGTATGTAAAAAGTTTACATCCTGAAGGTTCAAGATTGGGTGAAAGCCTCTGTCCTTCTTGGGCACAATGAAAATTTTTATAGAAGAGAAACAACAGGTAAAGAAAGATGGCTAATGTATGAAGACTTAAATTTAATAAGGGGAATATAAAATTAAATCAAGAGAGCAGTTAGTAGTAGAGGGATACTGTTTTCAATGGTTTTCTTACTTACAGTTACCAGAAAGGTTTAAAATGCATAAAAAAGATCTATGGTTTTGAACAAAATAAGTTAGAATTTGAAATGCAACTATGTATAGATGATGAACATGTAATTGCTAAAATGTATAAGCTTTTGTTGAAATTTGAAATGGAAGCAGAACAAGTTAAAGACTGTATGATAAAATTGGCTAAGATTTTGGTTATAACATACATATGGATCAATGGGAAAATATGTGATCAATGGGGTTGAAATTTACATTATGGTTTGATTTTAAAGGTAATTTTTATAAAGTGATGTTTCATTAGTATATGACACCAAATAAATTGTCCAGAACACTGGCTCTTAACCTTTTCTTTACCAGGGACCCCCTTTTAACATCTTTTGTTGCCGTGGACTCTGAAGACTTAACTCAAGATTTAAAACCCTAATCATCCTAATCATCATCATCATAGAATCATAGAGTTGGAAGAGACCACATGATCATCATCATCCCTGATAATAATAATAATAATAATACAATTGCACTATCCATTAGTGATTAAACCTTCCCTCAGAGGCACTGGAGGGTGAAGGAAGAGTTTTCTCCTGCCTCTTCCTGCAAATTCGTGGCTGAAGCAAATTGAATGGCAATGCACAGGCCAAATCAGCCAGCCAGCCAGCTTTCACCTTGGCTCCTGTCACTTCCACTGCAGAGAGGAGGTGGCCGAGCAGAGAAAAGTCATTTGTGGAATTTCTCAAGGACTGGAAACCTCTTATTGACTTTTTGGGGGGGAAAAAAAAAAGAAAGAAAGAGAGAAAGAAAATGACTTGGCAATGTTTGGTTTGATCATTAGAAAGAATAGGCTATTGAAAGAAAGGAATATGTTGTGATTTTGGAGAGAGAGCTATGAATATCTATTGTACATATATATATATATATAAACACTGAAAGGAAAATTGGGAGTCACTCCCCCCCCCCCGCTTTTTCTTTTCTTTTCTTTTCTTCTCTTTTTCTTCTTTTATTTTTGTTCTGCATTTTAAAATTTTTATTTAATTGTATTTTGGTTTTCCAATTTTTTCTTTTGTTAATGTTTCCAGTTCTTAATGTATTTTTTTAAAAAAATCTTAATAAAAAATATTTTTTATAAAGATGAAGAGTGCAAGAGAAAAGAAATAGCATTGCTTTGAGGCAGACATAGGTTTTGAAACCCAGGCAGAGCTGGTATAGGCTGAATGGGTTTCAGGCTGGACAGAGAAACCAGCATAAGATTTTAAAAAGGGCTGTGTAGATTCACAGAGATCATGAAGAAGAAGTTATATTTCTTTCATATTAGCCCCCATCAAAGATACTGTGACATTTTTTCTACCCCATCTACTGGAAGTAGAATTTAGATGACATATCCATGAGGTACTTAATATAGGATATTTTATTTAGCAATGTCACTTTCTGTGGCCAAAGATGCTTTTATAGTGTTTAACTCATAGATAATCCCTGGTATCCCTTGGTATCAGCTTTACCAAGAAACTTTCACCTTGCAGTTTTTGCCCTCAGTTGCTTTGTGTTCAGCAGCATTGCAAATAAACTGCCTCTTGGTTGTACTTTAATTAGCCAACACCTATAGACAATGGAGGAAGGCAGCGGCTGCAGCTCTGTTGGGCACCAGGCTAGCGTACAATTTGTTGCACAAGTAACTGTTCTTTCTTAGATGCTGAGTAAGTACAGTCCCATACTGCAGCCAGTTGTTTTGGAGTCTTTCACAGTTTTGAGTTGATGGGTGAGGAACTCATCAACTGTTGTGCAATAGGTAAATTCCAGGCCTTGGCATGTATTAAACATTTAGCTATGCAACAGTGGGATCCAGCATAACACATATTTACACTCTGCTAAACATAAGGAATATTTTGGCCTTTACTGTTTCCTTCTCATAGTACTATTTTGAATATTTTTAAAATGAGAGGAAACCACTTGTTACACCCCCCCCCAGTTAACAAGAACTGATTAGCAGGAAGGTATAGTTCAGAGGCAATTCATCAGTAATTCTGCTGCCATGAGAAACAGGAAGCAATTGGAGAGAATGCTACCAAGGAAATGCACAGTAGCCATAGAATACATCAATAGCATCTTAGCAGTTACACTGATCAGGCTGAGATTTCAATTGTTTTAAATTTTAAAAAAATTAGTACAAAGGAGGTCTGGAAATAAGACAGAAGGAGGGAAACTATAACACTTGAATGCATTGACATTACATCAGTTCTACATTTTAAAAAGTGAGTTGAGAAAGGATAGCTGTTCCAGACCATGCTGCTAGTATGGAGTCAAGCAAGAAAAATGAGGTTCTATAAATGCTGCCCAAGCATTTCAGAAGGGAATGGGGTTCCTTTACCCTAAAGTGGAGCCATCTATTCACCAACCTCTTCTGCCTTGTAAGGCCACTATTGTCTTTGTTACCTTTCCCCTCTGTTCCCTACCTTCCTTGATGATCTGTTTTGCAGCCACAGCAGATGACAGATGGATGGGTTCCATGAAGATGCTCTCAGTGTCTGTGTCTGATATCACTGAATATCTGTTGATCAATGACAACTCTATCAGGTAGGCTTTGGCAAGTCTTTTGGCACTCACTGCTCACATTGCAGCTTTTCTTTTTTCTTTTTTAATTATTATGTTACATTTCCAAACCAACTCAGATATTTCAGAGATCCTCTTATATCATATGTAACTTTTATATCCAATTCCTTAAAAGAAATTAACCATCAAAAGAATCTGTTATAACAATACATAAGTATAAGATAAATAAATGAACAAATTTATATAAATATATCTATACATATATATCTATACAAACAAATATCCGCTTATTTTGGTTACTTCACTATAAGTATTATCAACTTCCTTCTTGGTTTGCTTGGAGTTTGCTGTATCTATTAGTACTTTATTTCCTTTCGTTATGAAATTTTTCTCTAGATTCTTCTAATCTCATCAAATCTATATGTCAAATTTGACCACAAATAAATTATAATGAGAAAAAAACTAGCATAATTGAACGAATAGCTTTTGAAACTTTACACACTGCAGCTTTTCACAACTGTTTCAAAATAAGACAGCTGAAGGGAAAGTATCTGGACAAGCTTTCTAATAAGTGAAGATTTATTTTGGTGAATTGCACACAGATGCCATTTTTAAAGAAAAAAAGTCTCTGCAATTCTTCTATAGTCACTTATCATTCATATGCCCTCACACAAATTAACAACATGAAGGTAGTACAACATAATATTAATTTAGAGAGTATTAATGTTCCATTTCTCATTGTTTTATATTGATTTTATCCTGTGGACACATAAATAATAATGGGCAAAAAAAACAACAAAACCATGGAAACGTTTCATAGAAATTCCCCTGACAGGGGGAAATTTGTGTAAACCACTGTCTCCCAGTCCCATTTCTCCTTTGTATAAAGGGAACAGTGATGCTCACATAGTTATAACAGCTACAGTGATGCACAGATGTCATAAAACATTGCCTGTAAAACTCTTTGATGTGCAGTAATGAAAAAAAGTTGTGGAATATTGGAGTAGAAGGTGTTCAGAACCAGAGTTAAGGAAAATTCACAGGGCAGCTGTGAGGCAAATGATGCCTCGCTATCTCCCTAGAGGTCTAGGGTTATCAGTCCAACATCCATCCCCTGAAAGTAGAGTGGAACACTGAACAAGATAAAATAATCAAAAAGGTTGAAAACTCCTCACCCTCTATTCACAAATTTCCACCACTGTGTTAAGGAACTGAACATGTTTTTTCTCTCCCTCCCTCTCTCTCTCCAAGAAGGGAAGATGTTTCTTTTTTCATCCACTAGAGGGTCCAGATGTCTCTGCATGCTATAAATGCAAGCCTCCCTGACAGCTGAATTAATCAAAATTGGTCTCCATAGCAACTAGTCATGAAACGTTATATGGACATTCAGCTTCCTAAGCCAGTGGCAACTGAGAAGGCCAGGACAAGCAAGAAGCCTATACTCGGTTTGGAGAGCACAAAGCACCAGAGAGCTCCACTTGGGGACTAATGCATATTAAAAAACAGAAATGTTCTTTTTCTGTACCCCGACCCTTCTGAAGTCAAGGCTGCCATTTTGCTGAGAAGTCCCGGGATTTTTAAAACTGATGTTCTAATTGCACTACTCAGAATCTGGGTACTAAGCCATTGCCCTGGTTCCCCTGTGCCGCTGTAGAACTAATCTGAGAGGAAAGAATTTTTCTCTTGAGGTATCCTCTAGACCCAGTGTAGGGGACCTGCAGTTCAGCAACAGTATATGGTACTCTGTCTGATTTCAGTCTGGTCTCTTAACAATGTCATGCTCTCTGGATGTTGCAGTTCTAGTCTTGTTCTAGGGAATTTATCACACAAGGGCAGTACGGTACTATTTCTATTGCATAATTACATCTTTGGGTGATACCTATCACATGATGCTGTGTCTATCAAGTAGCTGCTTCACTCTCCCTGCATTGCTGGAGCACTCATTTTCATTGATGGGTGCTACCTGTCAATGACTCCCATTCATGCTCCTTTTCCATTGTTGATTTTTGTGTGATAAGTCTGCAGAACTGCAGTTCCAGTTCCCTGGCAGTCACATGGTGTGGGTGGGCACTATTCTGTTCCTCTACCCCTCTCAGCCCCTCTCCCTTCCAAGCAGGCTGTTTTTATTTATTTTTTGTATTTAAATGTATTGCCGTAATTTTGCAATTGTGTTCTAAAAACAATTTTTTTTTTAATTGAAAGGCACACATGCGTATGTTAGAGCATGCTGGGATCAGAAGGTGTGGTTATAGAGATGGTGTAGAAAATACATTGCGGGATTATCAATCACCAAAGCACCACTAAAGCACTAGTTGGGAGAATAGTGTGATAAGAAAGAGTACAAAACCTGTATGTTTCCATTATTAAACTAACAAGATTGTGATGGGATAGCAGGCTGGTGTGAGAAAGTCCTTAGTCAGTGGCAACTGATAGCTGTGATTTAATCCAAACTTTAACCACCACTGCTCTGAGGACTATCCCTCAGGAATTTGTTTACTGCCCTATCCTGTTATCGTAGAACAGATAAAACACAGGGTGTGCACACAGAAGGAGAAAGCTACACCATCCACAGTGCTGTAAATCCCACCTAGCTTGGGCTGTAGTCCCATTTAAAATATGGCTCCACTCAACATGATCTCTGGCTCTACTTAACATCGGCTCTGGCCCACAACTAACTTTTCTAATGGGTCAACAGTTCTCACTAGGGAAGAAATCCCCCACCTTTATTGTATGTATACCCTGCAACTTTTAAATTTGCTCCTTCCTTTGCAGAAACTGAAGAGCCTAAAATCAAGGAATTCCAATGTGCTTTTCTGCCACCTACAATCAAACTAAGAGATAAACAGGGTTCGCTATTTTGATAGATTCCCTTGCCGCCTTTAACATGCTAGTTATTCAAAGCCATAATAATGTATTCTGGAATCCTGTAGCACCTTTGAGACTAACTGTGAAAAAGAATTTTTTAGCACCTGATGAAGTGGACTGGAGTCCATGGAAGCTTATGCTAGAAAACACTTTTTTCTCAGTTAGTCACAAAGGTGCTATAGGATTTCTTTATATCTTTTTATGCTAGAACTAAGATATACATACTGTTTCCCCCCCACTCATACCTGCCAAACTACCAATTTGATTTTCAGTAGTAGCGCTCTCTCCCAATGTGGTGTCCTTTGGGCTGAAGATGATGAGAGTTGTAATCCAACATATCTGGAGAGCACCAAGTTGGGAAAGGCTGCCCTAAAGGACCTGGGATCCAAATACTTGAAGGTGCACTTCTTCCTATATTAAGGTCCATGTGCATTAACAACAAAAAGAGAATCTTCACCTGCAGTGATGCCATGGTTTTGGAATTTCCTCCCAAGAGAAGCCTATCTAGTGCTTCAATTATGATCTTTTTATTTTAAGAATCTTATCTATGTTTTATTGTTTCTATTACACTGTGATAACTAGTTGCTCACCACCTTGAAATCCAAAGAGAAAGGCATTATATACCGTAAATGTTTGAAATAAACTAAATAAACACAATGATCTTGATTCAGCATGAAAGATAACAAAACAGTGTATGTGTAACATGTAACATCAATGCACATACCACCGACAAACGAAAGTGCCACCAATATTTTTCAGTGAGTCTGTGGTTACAGAATGGGATGTGCTATGAAAAAGAATTATTGAACGACCATCACAATATTTTATGAGGTGGGGCATAAACCTCATACCTAATACTCTGATATCCCTTATATTTAGTTGGAAGTAAATTCCATTCCATTAGATGGAATTTTATCCTATATAAGAATGCATAGAACTACAGCTTAGGAACTACACAATTTTGCCACCTCCAGAAACATACAACTATGACTGTGGCAAACACATGTATCATCCAGATATACTAACTGGGAAACCATTATTCGCTGCAGCTTTTTGTCAAGTGTAAAACTTGGCAGCAAAAGCAGACATGCTTCTTACAAAATGAATGAATTTTATCATGGAGCTCAGCATTCCTAAATGAGGCCATTAGCTGTTTCAGAAGAGGACATGTTGCTGTTTCTTCCCATGTATATAGCACTGAATAAGGTGTTGTCCTGGACTGGGATAAAGTGAGTAACTGCCCAGGAAACTTTACTTGTCTTCCCTTCAACCAACCAGTTCTTCAATATAAACATGCAGGTAGAAAAGAAGCAAGTAGGAACCTATAGAAGAGGGATGAATGGGGGGTGGGGGTGGATAATGTATATGTAGATGCATGTTCACATACAAAAGAAAATGGAGTAAGTGGGGCACGTGACATAATAAAAAGGTCAGGCTTCTCTCAGATTTCTCTCACAACCAATGAAGTAAAATTGTAGATTTAGAAAAGATAAAAGGAAATATTTCTTCACACAATCTGAAAACCATACCCTATGAGGAGCAGCATGGGGATCTGTTGTATGTTTTGCCTGGAGAAGAGACAGTTAAGAGGTGACATGATAGCCATGTTTAAATATCTGAAAAGATGAAGCAAGCTTGTTTTCTGCTGCTCCAGAGACTAGGGACATTTTCAGACGATCCTTGCTGTGCAAGGATTGTCCGGGACATTTTCATCGCAGCAGCGTGGCAGAGGGTCGTTTTCAGACACCACCGTCGCTGCTGCGAGATTGTCGTTCCCTCTCGCGCGAAGGCTTGGAGCCTGCTGCACTATATTCGCCAAGATTTTATTCATGGACAACCTCCGTGAATAAAATCTTGGTGAATATAGTGCGGCAGGCTCCAAGCCTTCACGCAAGAGGGAACGACAATCTCGCAGCAGCGACGGCGGCATCCGAAAATGACCCCCTGCCGCGCTGCTGCGATGAAACTGTCCCGGACGATCCTTGTGCGGCAAGGATCGTCTGAAAATGTCCTAGGGCTGCATCTGCACTGGAGAAATAATGCAGTTTGACACCACTTTAACTACCATTGCTCAATGCTATGGAATTCTGGAATTTGTAGTTTTGTGAGATATTTAGCCTTCTCTGTCAGAGAGCTCTGGTGCCAAAACAACTGCAAATCACAGGATTCCATAACATTGAGCCATGGCAGTTAAAGCAGTGTCAAATTGCATTATTTCTGCAGTATAAATGCACCCTAGGGCATGGAACTATGGATTCAAACTACAGGAAAATAGATTCCATCTAAACATTAGGAAGAAATTCCTGATGGTAAGAGCTGTTCAACAGTGGAATACACTGCCTCACAGTGGAGTGGAGCCTTCTTCTTTGGATGTTTTTACACAGAGGCCAGATGGCCATCTGTCAGGAGTGCTTTGATTGTGTATTCCTGCATGGCAGGGAGTCAGACTGTATGGCCCTCGTGGTCTCTTCCAACTCTCTATATAATTCTATGATTCTCTGATTATACAATACATACCAGTGCATAGTTAATATATGGAATTAGGTATACAAGGAATAGTGATAGTGGGCAGCTTTAAAAGGAAATTAGATAAATTCACGTGTGATAAAGATATCAATGACTTCTAGCTATGATGGTTTCATAGCTAAATTCATATTATGAAATTCTTACTCCTTTAACAGACACTGTGCCTCTGAATACCAATTGTTGGGAAATGCAAGAGGATATTCTCATGCTCAGATTTCCAAAGGGTATCACAAGCAGCTTCTTAATGCCCCCCATACATCCACATTTACACACAGTAACCCTAGCCCACTAAAAGGCAGAGCAGTTTTAAAGCTACCTCCAAGCATTGTTCACATCTATCTGACAGTGACCATGTCTCCAAGTGTTATAAGCTAGCCTCTCTCAGCCTCTCTCTATTCAGAGACCCTCCCCAAGCCCCATTTTTACAACTGCGTAAAAATGTCCACACCTCAAAGGAATGGGGGTGTCATACACTCTGACCTTCTTGATGTGGGAAAAAGGGCCTCTTCCAGAGGTTTGGTGAAGAGAAATCAGAAGACCATGACAGTCTTCCAACTACCTTCTCTCCATTTTAAAGGTTGTGGATTAGTGCCCCCATAACATCTAGAGTCCCGTACAGTGCTAACAAATATATTTTTAGTATTCCAAACCATTTTAAAAAAGCAACTGCATGTGTGTTTAGGGTTTCTTAACAATGTCTATGCAAATGAGCCATATATATGTAAAAGGGAAAAAAAACATGAACTTGGCCAAGTGCAGCTAAGCTGTGGCAAAGACAGATGGCTTGGCTAGCCATGTTCATTCTCATCTCAAGTCATGGGAAGAGGGAAAGAGATAAAAGGGAAAAATGGATCAGAGCTACAAAGCTTTATTTATCCTTTTATCTCTCTTAGGACTGGACCTACGAACACTCCAGAGAATAGAAGTCCCTTTCACATGTGCAGCCAGCGCACAAGGACAGAGGGAACTGCATTCATTGTTGCCAGTTCAGTTCTCCACACTGTTATCTGACAGTCTGACTACAGTCTTCATATTTCCAGCTGTAACTGCCCATAGTAGCATTGGTTGTATTTACAGTTCCAGCTGAACAGGTGGAGGCTGGATGGGGGCAGTAGGAAATACCTGGCTCCCACCCACCTGTCAACATGTTATCATCATACTGTGTGAACAGTTGTGTAGGTATGGGTATTAGAATAAGTGTTCATACCATCTTAGCACAGGTTTTACTGACAACTACTCCTACTTAACAACTGACTGAGTGTTTATTTAAGAACAATAAAACAAAGTCACAGCAAACTAAAATATGGGGTGAATAGGATTAAAACTAGTAATCCATGGGTGGGAACCAACAACCTGAGGGCTGGAGGCTGCTCGTTGCACCTTCCTTGTTTGTACCTAGACTCAGTTTACTCTCCTGAATTATCACCTTCACGATCATGCAATAGGGAAACATTTTCTGCATAGATATGAATGGGGAAAGAGGGTGAAGTGTATGGATGTGTGTGGATGGTGGGCACTTTTGTGTGTGTGTAGATGTGTTGAATGGAATGTGGATGGGTGGATGGAAGAAAATGTAAAAATAAGATATCTATCTATCTATCTATCTATGGCTTTGATTGAACCCACTTTTAGCTCTGCTCTCTCCCAGTACTGGCATGTGGCCCCTGAAAGCTATACATGAGGGAATGGATCCCTCTGGCCTGAAAAAGATTCCCCACCCATGTAGTAATCTTCTGACCTAAGTCCATTTCTACACATCTAGTCCCACCTCTCCCTTCTAAGCATTAGCTGACAACATCCTCCCCCTCCAGTGTCACTTCATGTTCTTTTCAATGCCCCCTCTTCCTTACCCCTCTTGGAGTATTGTGTACTCCAAAGCAATCTCTCTCACCTAAAACACAAACTCCAGACATGGTACATTAGGCTGTGAAAAGAGCTAAGGCATAGTGTTGATTCTGAGCAATAACAAGCAGTAGGGCAGGAGACAATGTGTTTACTCAGTAGGTTGAGTCTATCAGTGTTCTGCTTCTTAGCTCTAGCAATAAAAACTGGATAGAGACTTACATTTTCCTTGATAACTTTCTGCTTGAAGAATCACTGCCCTAATGGCCAAATGTTACCGTGAATGAAAACTCAAAACACATTTCCTCATTATAGAGATAGGGAAGTTGTTCTCCATTAACAAGTCTTAACAAAACTGAACCAACAACCATTTAAAATCATGGGCCCTTTCATGTTGCTTGGTTATAGCTCTTTAACTGTCATGGCTGCATCCTAGGGAATCCTTGGATTTGTAGTTTGGGGAGACACTAGAGTTCTCTGGCAGAGAATTCTAAATACCTCATGAAACTGCAAATCTCAGGATTCCATAGGATGGAACTATCACATTTAAAATAGACGACCCATATGTGAAAACTGAGCATCTATAACATACATATTCAGATACACATTTATTTCTGACATTAAAGAAGTAATGGAAATATAATTTAATCATATTTATTTATTTTTATATGAGACAGATATACATTAAAAAGTATGCACCACTGAGTTCCATAAGGCATATTCCCCAAGTGGGTATACATAAGATATCAGCTTTAGACATTTGTGGATTTTTTTTCAAAGCAAAGAGTAACTACAGAGATAAAGAGAGATGGAAATGCATCGTCTGAGAGATACTAAGGGACACTGGGGAAGGCTGCCTCTAGCTGGCTAAAACAAACTGAGCAATTTAAACCTCAAAAATAACATGCCACACTGCTGGATGCAACCTCAAAGCCAAATCCCGGTGGAAGGGGGAGGTTGTATTGGGCTCTGTACAAGACCCAGCAGTCCTGCTGCCCACAGACCCCAAATCTGTACAACCAAGTGAGTCACAACATTTGAATCCAAACTTATCAGAGCTGTATAAGGACTGGTGTAAAGAGCAGCAGCTTGGGAGGGCTCTGCTTCTTCTGTCCTGCCTCACCAAACTCTGATAATGCTTTCCTAAGATTTTTGTACAAAATCTCTGTTGAACCAATTAGATTAGCTAAATAATGCATGACCTCTCCATCCTGATTTTTGGAAGGAGTAATAATAATAAAAAAGCTTTCATCTGTCTTCTTTGTCAAGGTTTGGATAACGTGCCAGGCTAAGTTTTAAAAAGGTAAGTGGGGGTGGGGAAGAGAAAATGGCTGCAGTTTGTTTCCTTTGGCCAGAAAGTTATAGAGGCCTATTTGGCAAAAAGACAAAACTCCAGACCAAAAGCAAAAACCACTCACCGGCTGGGAGAGGGGCTTCGAAGATAGTGCGCTTGCACTGCTTTCACATCAGGCCCTTCTTCATCTGGCACCACCTGTTCACCATCTGAATCCATATTACTTGCCGTAGCTGCTGTGGGAACCAGCTGGAATTGGGGAAAGGGTAGAATTAGGGGGATCAGAATACACTAAGTCGCAGAGTCCCACGATGGGGCCCATCTGCTAAGTTGCACAAAGCTGAACAGTGTGTTTTAGAAAGTACGGGGGGGGGTGAGTATGTGAGGTACAAGAGGGTTTACTTTCCATATAATAAACTGCTTGAAGTAATTAAGATTCTTTGTGCTTTGGTTCCAGAGAATTTAAACTCCATAGTCCTTTGACATGAGTTGATACCACCAATTCAAGAGAGGGCAAGACAAGAAAGAAGCTGAAAGAGTTATTCATGTTGGACAATAACATCTGCACTCCCACAGCCAGTATAGCACAGAACAAATATATTTCTGAGCAACTCATTAGCTCTGCACACTTGAGTATTAATATAAACAGTTATGGAAGAGTGAATCTTTACATTATGTTTCCACATTAGAATCACACTGTTTTACACCCCCAATCTGAAGTGGCGCATTTGGATCATCTTCTTGTTTGGGGTAAATAGATAGAAGCAACAGTTGCTTCTTAAGCTTCCTCTTTGTGATTCTATCACCTTCTTTATAGAAATAGTGTCTCTTCTACTTCAGCTCGCAAGACTTCTGACATCTCTTTCCTTACACAGTCCCCATTCCCAACCCCCACTTGCAGCTGGTCTCAAATGTCAGAAAAGCAGCCATGCCTCCACAAATGAGGGGCAAGTTGTTACCACCACACAATGACCCAGCAAGATCAAATTAGGAAGTTGTGAGATCTCAACAATAACTTACCGTCTGTGGTAGGGGAGTCTGTGTCTCCTCTTGACAGTACATTTTTCCTTGTTGGGAACAGAAGCACTGAGCCAAAAGGGGGAATTGTCAGGAGCACAGCTAGGATAAGCTCAGTGGGCCTCCTGCCCTCTCTCTGATTTCATCTCAAAGGGGCAGGACAACTGTCAGCTTCAAATTTTATCATCATTCTAAATATAGCATTTCTAGGCACAAGCTGTTGAGTAGCAGGGGAAGCAATGCACAGCCTCATCATTGTCCCTTTGGGCTTTTAACTTTGTTTACATTAACCAAGGAACCTCCCTTAGCCTATTTGTTTGTATCCTTCACACTTTTTCTCCTATACTATTGTTTATTATTATTATTATTATTATTATTATTATTATTTGAGGGCAGTCACTTATTACTGTTATCATGATTCAATTAACTGTTACTTGTTAAAAGCCCCTTAAAATATTTTTTTGAAATTATACATTGTCTGTGGAAGCCAAGTAAAGGGTTTCAAGTAGAGGATGAGAATCAAACTGTATACTGTATTTGTCACCATTGTTTTCTAATTGCTGTTACAACAAAGGGTGAATGATGTGTGTTTGTCAAAGCACATGCTTTCCTCACCTCTGTATTTTGCATTTGACAACTTTGTTTTGTGATTGATCATTGGAAGCTAAACATAGGCTTAATTTGCAAGATGGATTGCTGACACACATATCTTTGAGCAAATTCCATTGTGAGAAGAAAAACAGGTTATTCATAGGGAACGGGCAATCCCCTTTAATGTCTAGTTTGACCCTCAGGCATAAATATAGGGGAATAAAACAGATATACAGGGGAATAAAACAGATGACTATGGCCAGGTCTGGCCTGTCTGAGTTTAGATGACTAAGTAGTGTTTCTACTTCTGTGCACTGGGCATGGGATCCTAATCCAATTACACCATTCAAGGCGTATTCTTGATGGCCATCCAGAGCTCTAAAGGAAAAAAGTCCTACGCCAAGGCACTCTCACTACTAGTAATGTGGCCCTCAGCAGAGAAAAAAGTTCTTCCTTACTGATATATTCAGTGATAACAGTGACTCTCAAAAGTCTATATGAGAGAATATGACCCTTCATACTACCTGTTTCAGGCACCTACATGTACTGGTTTTAGGAAATTAAAGAGAAGCAAGAGCATCAGAGGCGTAACAACAATTTTCTAAGCAGTAATTATAAATGCAACTAAAGCGCAACAGAGTGGAGGAGAGACTGGAACAGCTTGCAATGTAACAAGGGTGCTTAATAAACTAACTAACTAAACACACAATTACAATGGGCTTTAATCTGTCTTTGTCACATGTTGAATTGTTTAACATGTCTTTAGTATTATGAAAGCATTTTTAAAGTTTACACTGTCTTAAATTAGTGAGGTTAGTTTTAATATATGCCCCCCTTGAAACTTTTAGCTAGAGGATGGAATAGAAATACTGTATTAATAAACAAACAAACAAACAAACAGAAGAAGGCAGCAGAATTCAGGTTGAGTGAGATTAGATTAGAGGCCCTTTCACACCGCATAGTTATAGCACTATCATTCTGCTTTAACTGCCATGGTTCCATCCTTTGGAATCCTGGGATTTGCAGTTTAAGGAGGGGCATTTAGAATTCTCAGCTAGATAGCCCCAGTGCCCCACCAAACTACAATCTCCAAGATTCCATAGGGTGCAGCCACGGCATTTAAAGTGGAATCAAAGTCCTATAGATGTGTAATGTGAAAGGGCTCAAGGATCAGGATGCCTTAGATAATGCCCAATATTTAGAAAAGTCTTCTGACATCTTAATGGCTGCAAGTACAGGGCACTCTTTTAACTATCACATTAAAAAAAACACCAACAACAATGTAGTGCCTGGAGCAGCCCCAGTGTTATCGCACTATAACATTCCTTTCATCATGTGTGTAGTAACATGTCTATTTGAACATTTGGGAAACTCAGTTCTTCTTTTACAGTATACAGTAAGTCCCTCTCAGACAGAATCAGGAAGAATGACTTGTTTGCTTAGGTGAGGGTAGGGCAAACTGAAAAGGCAGAGTCATTTTCTTCAGTTAGCGAGGGAAAAATAAGGATACAAACTTAGTGGTGACACAGCTTGTCAATCTAGTTAGAGGAGGTGGGAAGGTGAACAAGGGTGAAAAGGTAAAGGGAGTGGAAAAAAGCAAGTGCAGGCCGGAAGTGGGGATATAGTTCAAAGCTGCAACCTAAGAGGCAGCTTGTCCAGTCTCAAACACCTGGTACGAAAACATCACTTAAAAACTGGATATTTGGCAACCATACAAAAGGTTTGAGAGAGGCAAAGGAGACACCATGAGGACACACAAGGAGGTTAAATTATTTGTGCTCAGTGCAGGTGAGTACTACTACTATCCTATCAATAGTTTGTGTGTTAGCAGGAGGTAGGGAGGAAAGTTACTCTTTCAGTGGAAATATAATTTTGTGCCTGTGGTTTTTTATGCTAGCCCTTGCCATCAACAAACTGAGTTGTTAGTTTGTTACTGATTTTGTGTGTGTGTGTGTGTGTGTGTGTGTGTAGGGCCAGAGTTTAGAAAAGTAAAATTTTTGGACTATAGTTCTCAAAATCCTGAAAACAACATGCTGGCTGGAAGATTCTGTAAGCAGTAGCTTTCCGATGACTGGCTCGTTACACCACCATTTAGATGGCACTTTTTTTTTCCTCTACTTTTTCTCTCCAAATCATGTCTTCAGTATTATGGGTTACAACAGAGAGCAACAGCAGTATTGTTCATTGAGGGAGGGCAATTAAAATAATAACAAAAATTCAAAAGCAGATCCAACAGTTTTTTTTCCTAGCAAGGAACAGTGGGAAATCAGCAGGACTATGATTTGGCAGGGAAAGTCCCAATTAAGCCTCTGTCACCCCACCTTTTTAGCTGCTTTTAAAATGTCCCCCATTTTACCACCATCCCTTTCCTCTTTAATTCTAGCTTACTTTATTTCTGCAAACTGAGTTCAAAGTGCAAAAGTAGTTTGCATTCAGTTAATTCAGTGGAGGAAGAGGATAGGGTATGGCAATCTTGCCCTTCTCTGTAGGCTTAAACAAAAACAAACTGCTATAGCCTCTCTACCTTGTCTGTTCTTTCTCTTTAATAACGTTTGCCATCTTGGCCACGTTCTGATGCTGCTTGGTCATATGGTCCTAGTTTTCATCTGTGAAATGTTGGTGCATATTCAAATGGAAAACACAATGTCTGGACCTCCAGTAAATGCCCATAAACAAAGAAAAGTAATTACTGTACACCATAAAAGGGGTCTGGAAACACCCCAGGGTATTCCTCTTAGGACTTTTTCGGACGACAGTTTAGAACGCTAGCAGCCTCGTCCCCGTTGCGAGGCTGCAGCACTGCAGAGCGTCCCTTTCGGATGACGCTCTGCCCTGCTGTCCCTCTTGCAGTACTGTTGCGTAACCGCGGGGACGCAGCAGCGTTATATTTGGCATTTTTCTACTCACGATCAACTTTCGTGAGTAGAAAAATGCCAAATATAACGCTGCTGCGTCCCCGCGGTTACGCAACAGTACCGCAAGAGGGACAGCAGGGCAGAGCGTCATCCGAAAGGGACACTCTGCAGCGCTGCAGCCTCGCAACGGGGACGAGGCTGCTAGGGTTCTAAACTGTCGTCCGAAAAAGTCCTTAGTGGAAAAGATGTTTACTGTCTAGGGACCTCAATCGCAACAGTCTCACAGTTCGCAGCAATCGTGTTATTATAAGAATCGGAAACATACTGGTTGTAAAACGTTTATAATCACATCTCTCTTCATTTATGCTCCTCTGGCACCCCCCTGGTGTGATAAGACCTTTTGCTTCAGTTCCAGGATGACTGCAGTCACGTGGCCTGAGGGGGCCTGATTCTCCCCCTCTCTATTCTGCTTGCTTTGGAATAGCAAGTGGGAGTGAGGAGAGAGGAGGAGAATCAGACCCCTCATGCCACATGACTGCAGTCATCCCGGAGCAGAAGCGAAGGGTCTTATTGTGCCGGGGCAGCAGCAGAACAATAGCGATATTGGTAGGTGTTGACGGGGTTTTCCCATCAATTGAAAGGGGCACAACAGTAATGACTAGAATAAGAAGCACCAACAGGATAGCCATGACATCATCTGATAAGTTCATTACTATCCTGCTGAAATGCCACTTTAGGAACCTTGTGTGATAAAGTGCTATGTAAACCACAAAACTTTGCTTTTGCCATTGGGAAAGTGCTGTTTCTCCTCCTATACATTGAAGTTGAAAGTGATGTATGGCATGTGGATGTCTCAATGTCACAGGCACATATCCTACTTTTCCAATTTCAAAGCAGCACAATACTGCCTCAGAGCCATGCTCATTTTATGAATATTTACTGTTTCTTTTTATTTTAAATTGTCTTAAATATTAGAGGCACCCAGAGAGTGCAACAGCAATACTATTCATCTAGACAGCTTGATTAAAATAATAAAATTTAAAAGTGGCAAGACCTCCCTGCCATACTGCTGTGCTAAGATTTTATTCATCCCAGTTTATTTTAAGTGTAAGGACATGGGGAAAGGAACATCAAGTGAAATCTAAAAGCATAGGACCCTAAGATGGTGTATGCGTGTGTGCGCACACACATGTGTAGGGGGTACCAGGATAAGAAAAACGTGATTGCATACGTATGAGTGTGAATAGACTTACCCAGACCTCCGAAATCAGATGCGATGAGACAAGCACACCCAATTTTTAAAAGCCTGAGTTATTGGGTAGGGTGGGGTAGGAATTGCAAAAACAAAGTGAGGGGGCTTACACCTTGTTTTAAATATGAATCACACCCTGGGCCCTTTTTACATTATAGCACTATGATTCCATGATAAATGCCCTGGTTCCATCCTATGGAATCCTGAGATTTGCAGTTTAGAATGGGGTATTTAGAGTCAATGTGGTATAGTGGTTTCAACATTGGGCTACAACTCTGGATACCGGAGTCTGAATCCCTGTTCAGCCATGAAAAAACACTGGGTAATCTTGAGCAAGTCACACTCTCTCAGCCTCAGAAGAAGGCAAGGAACAAATCTTGTGAAGAAAACCCCATGATAGATTCTCCTTAGGGTTGCTGTAAGTCAGCAGCGACTTGAAGACACACATCAACAACATTTATAATTCTCAGCCAGAGAGCTCTAGTGCTTCGCCAAACTACAAACGGAATCATAGTGCTAGAATTGTGCAGTGTAAAAGCTCCCCTCCCCCAAACCAGGTGCACTTCTCTCTTTTTTTTAAAACCAATATGGGGGGAGGGCAATATGGGGTTCTGGGGAGCACCAACATCAGGCCTGGAGGGTCATGTGCAGTCTGTGGGCCATGGTATTCTTGCTTTTATTATTTATTTATTTATTTATTTATTTATACCCTGCTCTTCAGCCACAAGGCTATCAGAGCAGCTTACAAATTGTTCTAAGCAACAGCTATTTACACATCTACACTGCGCTAATTGCTGTTGGTACAGAGGGTGACAGTTCCTTCCAGTTTGCAGTTCTGGGCCCACCTACTGCCAGAACATAAGATAATGTGCATGGCTGTCATTATGTAGCTCAATGTGCATTTGCATACTACTCTCTGAACATTAATAATGTATAACCACATGTGCAACAGTTCTTCATGTGGAACTCCATATCTGGCAGGCATAGTACATGTTATGGTTGTGTATTTCACTAACAGGATGCTGGTCACTATCTCCTGGGATCTTTTATCACATTCTTTTTCTCATCCTTCCCCTATTGAAAAATATGTACTATACTTCATCCTTACACATACTGTATGAATATGAAAACCCAAATATTTGTCCTGGAAGAATGGGTGACAAAGTACAGATGATATGAATTATGAAAAGTGGCACCTAAAATGTAGTTAACTGCACTGAATTCTGTCCACCATCAGTAAAGGATGGTCAATCAATGTCTAGCTCATCCAAAAGGGGAAGAGCTCTGCTGATCAGGTCAAATACCTACCTAGTTCACTACTCTGCTCCCACAATACCAACCAGATGCCTATGGAAAGCCCACCAGGAGAATATGAGAGCAATAGCCCCTTTCCACTATGATCCCCAGCAATGTAGTATGCAAAAGCATGCTGTCTCTGAAACTAGAGGTAGGACATTATCAGATGGGGCCAAAATGACCCATTACTGCCCCGCCACCTCCTATCCCGTTCCTGCTGCAGAATGGAGGTAAATGTTTGCACACTTACCTCCATTCTGCTGCAGGAATGGTCTCCCTTCCTCCTTGCCTGCCAGCTGTAAATGCAGCCGTCATAAGGTTGCCTTTAAGACCGGCTGGCTGAAATCCTACTCGTTCTTGTGAGAGAACGAGTGGAAGGGAAATTCAAAAATACCCCCCCCAGCTGTCAAAGAAAGAAATAAAATGCAAAAATATTTTTTTTAAAAAAAAAACACAAGTAACCCGGAGGGGGGGGGAAGGGTGCCACTTACTTTGATGTCCCGTTCATGGCTAGAAGTGCTGGGCATGGACCTCCTCCCCCGTGCCTGTCATCTCGGAACAGGAACAGGGCTCCTTTTCCCACGTCCCTGATTCCATGACAGACATGGAAGAACATGGAAAAGGTATACTAGTCACGATGTTTCATCATGAATAGAATACCCCGGGAGCAGCATGGGGGCAAGACAGGAGTAGGACGGAGGGGGTCAACATCATCCAAAAGCAAGCCCCTTTCTCGTCCCTGTTCTGTTTCTGCCCCGGAATATTTGCCCCATCTGATAATCTCCGTAATGTAGTACAATCAGAGCAAACAGCCATTGATAACTTTATTTTCTGTGGCTGAAACAGTATTAAAACATTCAAGGTGAAAACCCTTACCTTGAGGAAGGGGACCACAATAGAGAGGGGCACTCTCATTGATGGCCACTATCAGTGATGCATCATTTCGTACTGGGGATCTAGAATGGAAAAGGTAGCCAGCATGGCCCTGAGATCATCCACCTACCTCCTTGCCTTCCCTGTTTCTCAGGAAAATTACTACCACCAGCAACTTATGTTAAAGAAGTGGTGATGAGGGCATTGAGGCTACTAAAAGCATAGAATTTCATTGTTGCAACAGCTCCACTGGCTGCTAGTCTGTTTCAGGACATAATTCATAGTGCTTATTAGGACCTATAAAGCCCTATAAGGCTCAGGTTCAGGTTAGCTGAAGGACCATATTCTCCTATATGAGCCTGCCTGTGTTTTGAGATCTCCTGGGAAGGCCTTTCTCTCCGGAGATTATCAGACATGTAAAAAATGGTGTTACAGCAACACCAGAAGATTGCAAAAGGGCTTCCTTACCCACACAATGTCATCACCCATCATTATGCATCAGTTCTGCTCCCATTCTGCCAGCGCTGCTTTTTATGAGGGGAGAAGCAATCAATAGATCCTCCTGTTCCATTTCTGTCACAGATTTGACAGTGTGTGACAAGATGCCCCATTTCGCTGGCAAGATCCCAGTGTCAATGGGAGGTCCCTGACACAACACTTCTGAGTGAGATCGGGACATCCAGGTAATCGATACACTTTTTATGACCCTCCCCAGGTTACTTGTTAATTTTAAAGTGTGTTTTTGTGCTTACTGCCACTTTTTTTGGTTATTTTTATTTTTATTTTTGAATTTCCCACATTCATGTCTTCTCACGAGAATCCACGGGATTTCAATCCAGGAAGTGAATGGAGCTCAGTTAGAACTCTGTTCACTCCTGGGCTACCAGAACAATGTTAGAGAAGGTAAGTGCGGTGGGGAGGGTGATTGTGGAGGGTCAGGGATGGGATGGAGGCAGAAGTGGAGATTGTGGGACAGGAACGCTTTTTGCGTTCCTGTCTGATAATGTCCTCTGTCTCACCATCTTCATAGGTACATAGAGTATAAAAATGGAAGAGGGTTTTTTGGTGGCTGCTCCCAGGCTCTGGGACTCCCTTCCCTGGAGAGATTAGACTGCACCCTCCTTGTTATCTTTCAAAAGGCAGGTAGACTTTGTTTCAGCAGGTCTCATGTGCTGTGTTGTTTATGTTGTTTCTCTTTTTAATGGTCATGTTTTAAATTGCTTTTAATTCTATTGATAATTTACTTATAGCTGGAATCTATACGACTTGTGACATTATGTAACTTTAGTATACCTAGTTATGTAGTAGAGCTGCCTTACTGAATTGTGAAGAGTTGCAGCTAGACACTGTCAAGGGAGTCCCATGCGTATTGTTGTCCGATGAACATCAGGACCGATGTGATGAGTATCAGCACTAATATGATGTGCATCTTGTTGTGCATCAGTCCCATTGTGTATCATTCCCATTGTGCATTGGTCACTTTGCTGCATCTGCTATGTTGTAATGTACATAACAGCAGCCCTCTACTGGATATAGATATTACAGAAGTGCCCAGTTCTAATTCCTGCAGATATAAGTCCCACTTATGAAGATGTAAGTCCCCAGCAGGATTCCAGACTTTATATATATATATATTTAACTTTTGTATGGCATGAATTTTTTGGCAGTGCCTGTTTTAATTTTAGTAAGCCATCTTGCATCCAAGCCTAGGAAACAGGTAGGCCATACATAAAAATACTGATGACGTTGTACTCCCAGTGATACCCAAAGCATTGTTTTCCATTGAAAACCTAGCACTTGACATATTTATAGGATACCCAGTGAAAAGATTCCCCAATTGTGATAGGAAGGCATTTACTTTGGAACATGAAGTCAAGTCTCAGGTTAGAGGTCTTTGGGAAAAGATGCTTTATGACACAGATCACTCTCCTCTTCCAAGGCATCTGGGACTTGCCAACTCTTATAGCCATCCTCATCAATGAACTCCAGGAAAAGCTGCTCCCATTGAATTTCTGCCTGCCAGATACCTACTGAAGCCATAAAGCCTTTGTTTAAAAAGCTGGGGTGGTATTCTTGTTGTTGTTAACTGTCATCAAGTTGACTTCAACTTATTGTTACCCTGTGAAGACAGACCTCCAAGTCACCCTGGTATCAACAGCCCTGCTCAGGTCTTGCAGACTTAGGGCCCTGGCTTCTTTAATGGAGAATGAATCCACACCTCCAAAATAATTAAGCTCCAGTGCACAATACCCTGCCCTGGCTGGATCCTGTTAATGCCACACTCAGCTGTTTTAATCTGAACTCAAATTGGTTTTGGAAGCCACACAGTTCCCTCACCCTGAAGTCACTTCAGTACAAAAGGCATTTCTATATGTCCATGTGTTGAATGAATTGGATTATTTTAGGTTAGAACAGACTTCAACAACTTTTTGCACTCCAAATACACTGAAATACTGTCTTGATCACCCACAGCTAGCATAGGGATGCTAGATGTTGCAAGCCCCAAACAGCTAAAGGGTACCAAATTGTGGAAGGGTTACAGTATTGAATTAACACTGAGGAGACCTAGGTTAAAATCCCTGATTCAACCATGATGATAACTGGATGATCTTGTGACCAGTGACACAGTCTCAGCCTGACCTACCTCCTAGGGTTGTTGCAAAGACACAATGGAAGACAGGAAATAATATTGGCTGCTCTGAGCTTGGAGGAAGGGCAGGGTAAAAGTGTCACAAACAAAAGCTGATTCTTAAAAGACAGCACTGTGGGTGTCTTTTCATACTGTCAGAAATTGTGTACAATTTAATTTATGGAACTGAAAAGATTTTAGCAGTAACAATTTGTTTTAAAAATTCCTTCATGACCAGGGATCCTGTCTTTTGTAGGATATATGAAAAAAGCATGCAGATTCTGTACACAGAGAGCACCTGAATACCTGTAATTCAGGAACAGAAACAGCAGGCATGAACCTGCTCTTCTCACTGCATTCCTTGCACATGGTTTCTGCTCATGATGATGGATTTCCTTCCAGTGTTATAGATAAATATTTAAACTAAAGCACACTTTCTATTTAATGTTCTTTTAAATACATCAGTTTTGTGATGTTGTGATCTTTATTCTCTCCCCTAATATTCTACGCACTACCACATGTACCACCCTGCTGACCCTTACTCTAATTAAAAACAGCAAAGAAGATAACAACACATTATGTGGAAATGGGTATTCACAGAGCACTGATGGCATTCTTTTCTTTTCTTTTTTTGGTCCCTTTAAAAGAAAAACAGTGTTGGGAGGAGATGATTTTGAGCAGAATTGCATGACAGGAAGGGAAGTACAGGTTACTTGTCTGTATCTGTAGTTCTTTGAGTGGTCATCTGTGAAATCACACAATTGGGTATTCTGCACCTGTGCAGGGCAGCCTTTGGAGCATTCTAGAACAGTTTGTAAGATCATTTTGGTGGTAAAGCTGGCCATCTCTGAACAGTATATTATAGCCCTCCCACCAAAATCACCTCAGTTCCTTGTCCTCTGCCTAACAGCAGTGATGGAACCAAGGGATGGCAGGACACAAGAGGGGAGGATGGGTGGGTTTGTGTGATTTCACAGATGACCACTCAACAAACTACAGTTACATGTAAGTAACCTGTCCTTCTTCACCGTGGTCTCCATGAAACACACCATTGGGAGTGCAGCAAGCTACGCTATGCAGAAGGTGGGAGTGTCAGGCAGATACACATACCAGACACAAAGAAATAAAGACAGCAAGACAGTATGCTGTTATAAACAACCAACATCTGTATCGAAGAGGCATACTCAGTACTGAGAAATGAGAATGAGAGTTTGCAATAAAGCAATACGAGCATCCAGAGCATCTAGGAAGCAATCATATAAAATATCAAAGTACAAGACATACTGTAAAACAAGTCATAGATAAACAATTATCATCAATAACAAGAACAGTGAAAACTGAGAACTCAGGCCCTGATACCTGAAAAACAAGATGAAAGCACAGCTCTACCAAAGGCAGCATCAGCTCTAGAATGAGTATCAAGACAATAATGAGAGACAAAAGTCATAGGCTGCGACCAACGGCTGCCCTGCAAACATCTGATAGAGGAATATCTGCCAAAATGCCTGGTAGAATATCCACAAACCTGAGCAGGGCATTCTCATAGAATCATAGAATTGTAGGGTTGGAAGAGACCACGAGGGCCATCCAGTCCAACCCCCTGCCATGCAGGAAATCACAATCAAAGCATCCCCGACAGATGGCAATCCAGCCTCTATTTAAAGACCTCCAAGGAAGGTCTTTTGTAAGAGTCAGTTTATAAGCCAAATAGATTGTGGAAACTACACACTTTGAAAGTCTATGTGCTAAGCTTTGGAAAGAAATTAAACAAGATTTAAACAAATGGTCCAAAAATAAACTCTCCCTTTTAGGTAGAATCGCTATAATCAAAATGAGCATTCTGCCAAGATTTATGTATTTATTCCAAAACCTACCTATTATCCATGATAATAAGTGTTTCAAAAGTTGGCAAAAAGAAATATACGAGTTTTTGTGGTTGGGAAGAAACACTGAATCAGTATGAAATTATTAAAAGACAAAAAATAAAGAGGTGGATGTGCATTTCTGGACCTACAGATATACTTCCAGGCTTGCGTGCTATCATGGATTGAGGGATGGATTATTCAAAACAACACAAAACTATTAGCTTTAGAGGTAAACGCTCTGAGATACGGATGGCATGCATACCTATGGTATCATAAAAGGAGAGACAATAAAGATTTTGATAATCACTGCATTAGAAGAGCACTTTTAAACATCTGGGTTAATGTAAAGAGAAATTTCTATAAGAAAATACTGATGTGGGTCTCAACAGAAGAAGCCTTTTTTGGCAGAGTCAAAAATGTGGGAGAAACTTGGATAAAATATAAAGATATTATCTATAAAGATGAACAAGGTAAAATACAGATCAGGATGAGGGAACAATTAGGAAAAAAAAGGTTTCAAATTAAAATGGTTTTTATATAAACAAATCTATGAAAGATTCAAGATGGACCACAAAATTGAAGATTTCAAATTAGAGGATAATAGGTTAGATGGAATAATTTTTGACCACAAGAAACAGCATATAGCAAAGTACTATATACTTCTGGGAAGAGAGCTAGAATCTGAAACTATCAAAGAGCAAATGATAAGATGGGCACAAGATATAGGGCGAAACATAGATTTAGAAAGATGGGAGAAAGCATGGAGGAATACCCACAAATTCACGCTATCCCAGAATCTAAAGGAATTTTTTTTTAAAAAAACTCTTTGGTAGGTGGTATTTGACCCCAGTGAGATTGGATAAAATGTTTAAGATTGGAAAAAAACAGCTGCTGGAAATGCGAACAAGCTAAGGGCACTCTATTCCACATATGGTGGAGTTGTCAGTATGCACAAGATTACTGGAGGAGAATTCATAATGTCATAACTAAAATTTTAGAAGTAAGATATCTGTTGGAGCCAGAAACTTATCTATTAAACATGATAGAAAAGATGGGAAAAAAAAGATCAACCAAGTTTTGGAGAGTAATATTATATATGATCTCTGCAGCAAGAATATTATATGCTTCTAAAAGGAAGGAAAAGGAGTATCCAACAGTGGATGAGTGGCTTATAAAACTAAAGGATATGATGAATATGGATAGACTTATGGCTCTGTTAAAAGATAAATTAACTAATCAAATAGAGGAGGTGTGGTCTCCAGTTAAAAATTATTGGAAGAAAAGATGGAAGAGTCTGGATGAATTTGACTTGTGAAGAGGAATTCAAAAATAGTATTAGTTATAAATATCATAAATGGGGTGGAATTTGACTTTTAGACTGGAAAAAATAGGAGTAATCAAGAAAATTTGAAATTTACTGGAAATCGAGTAGATTAGGTGTAAGTATGACCTGGGTCTTCAGGGTAATGGATGGAAGTTGTTTATTTTGAAAAAAATAACAAATTAACAAAGGTGAGATGTGAGTTTCTTTAATAAAGCTTTATTTGTG
This sequence comes from Gambelia wislizenii, assembly GCA_030847615.1. Classification (NCBI taxonomy): domain Eukaryota; kingdom Metazoa; phylum Chordata; class Lepidosauria; order Squamata; family Crotaphytidae; genus Gambelia; species Gambelia wislizenii. The sequence continues at coordinate 309,945,621 of JAUMIR010000003.1, read as the reverse complement.
TAATTAGACCAATCGTATATAATTTCTCGTATGTTTTGTCTATGTATTTTATAAAAACTATATATAATAGTTATATCAGGTTATAGAACCTGACGAATATGAACTTACAGTAATATGTATATATGTGATGTAATTGAATAAAAGTATATATTAAATATATATATATATATATATATATATGTATATTTAAAGAAAGTGTGCTAAAACTGGCAGTCCAAGTTTCACAGGTAAGTAGCAGACAAACAGTTTGTTTGACCACCGAAAAGTTCTATTAACATAAAAGGCTAGGGAATCATTGAGAGCATGAAGCTTCCTTTCAAAGTGATTTGGAGGGTGAAGTTGAAGGCTTTCACGGCCGGCATCCATAGATTTTCCTTGTTTTTTCCCCCGGGCTGTGAGGCCATGTTCTGGAATAGTTTCTTTCTGACATTTCGCCTGCATCTGTGGCTGGCATCTTCGGAGAATGAAGATGCCAGCCACAGATGCAGGTGAAACGTCAGAAAGAAACTATTTTAGAACATGGCCTCAAAGCCTGGAAAAAAACAAACAAGGAAAATCTATGATTTGGAGGGTTTTGCATGAAGCTGGAAGAACAATGTCTTGATTGAGGCAGAAAGATGAAATCACTTTAAGAATGATAGAAACGTCTGGCCCGAGGACCACTATGTCCTTATGGAAATGTTGATAAGGTTCATCTGCACAAAGAGCACACAGCTCACTAGCTCATCTGGCAGCTTCATTGATTGCAACTAAGAATGCAGTTTTCCAGCACAAAAGCATAGATCACATGATGCCCTTGTGTATCAATGAAGCTGTGACAGATGAGTTGTAGGTTCCAGGCAAGTGTAGGGCCTGAGACTGGAGGGTGTAGGTTACTATAGCCCTTCAGAAATTTCTTGATGAGATGATCTTGGAAGCAATATGGTTGGCCAGCTAATAGGAAATGGTTCAAGATGGAAACTAAGCAAACTTTGATTGATGAAAGAGACATACCAGCATCAGACAAGGTAAATAAGAATTTGAGAATGTCCTGAATTTGAGTTTGGGATAGAGACAAGTCCCTGGCTGACAGGAAGGCTAGAAATTTTTGCCAGTGATATGTGTCAGATTTGATAGTATAGAGTTTATGGGATACTCTGATGATATCTTTGACTCGCTGATGTAAGTCATTCAGAAGAATAACCTCCATGCCATTATACTGAGTGTCTTGAGATCTGGGTGATGGATTTGACCATTGCTCATTGTGAGGTGATCCAGTCTGTATTGAAACTGTAGGTGGGTGTGGTTCAACAGGAGACAAAGAGTTGAGAACCATGCTTGATGAGGCCATCAGGGTGTGACAAGGATGTATGGGGCTTTGTTGACACAAAGCTTTACAAGGGCCCTAATGTCAGTGAAAACGGAGAAAAAATGTACAACAGTGGGCCTCCTCAATGATACAGGAAGGCACCTCCTAGTGACCTTGGATGGGGAATCCTGGAACAAAATGCTTGACACTGAGCATTCCGTACTGACACAAAGAGGTCGACTGTCAGGGTGCCCCAAGCATGGAGGATCTTGGATAGAGCTTTGGGATGGAGAGACCACTCGTGACTGGACTGGTGAGAATGGCTGAGTGCATCTATGATGTTTTTGTTGCCCAGAAGGTGAATTGCCAAGAATGAGATGTTCCTGGCTAGACACTAGTCTCAGATCCAAATGGCCAAGTGAAGCAGGTTTCAAGATTTTTGTGCCACCTTGCTTGTTTATGTAATACCTGACAGATGAGTTGTCCGTGGTGACTAGGGCAATTCATTCATGAAGAACTGTCTCAAGTACTTGAAATGCCTTTTTGACCACCAGAATCTCTAGTACATTCATGTGAAGAAGTTGCTCCATCGAAGATCATCTGCCCTTGAATGATAATCCTTGCCCATGAACTCCTCAACCACTCTGAGATGAATCTGTCCTCAGTGTCAGTTCTGGTGCTGGGGGCAGGAAGAGCATCCCAATGGTATTCGGGAGGAGGGGGGAGGAAATGTGTGAGGGCTGGAGTTGTTTTTGTACATTTTGTAAACACGGGGTTCAGGGACTACATGTGGCCTGCACTCTGCACTTTTCCCACCCTGAGCTATAGTATCATACTTTTCCTGCCCCTATTTTGATAAGATTTGACAAACTTCTACCTATTGCTATTTCTTTATCTTAAAATGATTCAGTCAGCCTACCGCATTTCCAAACATATCCAGTTTCAGATGTATAAACTATTTTAACTTGCTTGCTTAGCTGAGGGTAACCAAAACCATCAAGGTTTAATGATGTGCTGCGTATTACAGGAAGAAAGAATTACAATAGACATAGAAGAAGGCATGCAGGGATATAACAAAACAGAGAGTTGTCAGGCCAGTGAAAAATGCAGCAAAGACATTTTGTTCTCAAGGATCTTTGGACCTTAAAATAAGATTATAAGCAAATCACACATTGTCAGTGGAAAAGATGAGATAAAAACAAAGGTGCTTAAGAAATTAACCCATATCTTGCCTTCTGCCAAGCAAACTGAATGCTGTTAACAGAGTAATTAACAAATAATACAAGCCAGATCAGAGCTTCTGAAACATCCTCACAATAGCTGCTACTGATACAAACCCACTTTCTTCCCTGGATGCACCTAACACCTTACTTCATTAAAGGCTGTCAGCTCCATTTTCTGCCACTCTTGACTGATGAGTCTTTCTGGCATCAACTGCTGGGAGAAAATAGAAAAAGAATAGAGAAAATGATGTTTTACTAAGATACATAGTACTCCCCCATTTTGTTGTTATATATAAATGTAGTTTTCCTCATACTCTCTGTATGTATAAGTGAGAGGAGAGATTCCAAGGCACCAAAATCACTGCGGCATTTATAATTTTAAAAAGCAACTCCTTATGTCTCATTTCTTGTAATTAAGAAGTTACTTTCGTCATCTCCTGTTAAGTTACCATTGCAATATAATACAGTGATACTTTCTTTGGGGGCAAATCATAGAATCATAGAATTGTAGCGTTGGAAGAGATCACAAGGGCCATACTGTCCATCCTCTTGCCATGCAGGAAATCACGATCAAAGCATCCCTGACAGATGGCCATCCAGCCTCTGTTTAAAGACCTCTAAGGAAGGAGACCCTACCACTCGCCGAGGGAGTGTGTTCCATTGCCGAACAGCTCTTACTGTCAGAAATGAAGTATTCCTTGCCTAAGAAGACCCTATGAAATTTATGGGGTCACCTTAAGTTGACAGGCAACTTGAAGCCCCTCCCCCACAAATTTCTTTCCAACTAATCACTTCCAAGCTCAGGTGTATGCACACATACAAATGCCACGTGTGAATTCAATGTTGAGAACTCATCTTGCTAATACAGGACTTGTCATGATCTTAATCCAGGGGCTGGTTTACACAGCAGATTTATTGCGGCAACTTGCGTTTTAATTCTTTTCCACAGCTGTGACAGTCAGGTTTTTTTCTAATTATGCTGCTTTTACGTTCAGACTTGAATAAGTGTGGGGGGCATGGCCTCCCAAGCAGACAAAGGCTGTATGGGGAAGGGCATAGACAAAGTAGTGGCTCTGTCTCTGTAAATCTGCCTGTAAATGAACTCACTCCGTGAAGCAGAGGGACAGTAATCTCTCTGCTAAAAGACCTTGCTGCCATGCCGTGGATCCTAAGGTGAACCTATCACAAGTTTCTCCAGCCTCCCCCCTCCCTCCCCCCCTCTCTCTCCCTCCCTCCCTCCCTCCCTCCCCCAAGCAGAGCTGGGAACTTTATGACTGAAAGGTCTTGGGAATCCTTTTTCTTGGCAGACCTTCTGCAAAATAGCAGAGAGGATTTTTCAAAGTTTCCTGATCGCTACTGAACACAGCCCCTCTCTTTTAAGCCCACCCCTTACATCATAGCAACCAATCACAATGCAGATCTGATGCAGCCCTTAGTTTACACTGCCAATAAAGCGCTACATTGCAAATATACCAGCAAAAGTAGCGATATCCCTTGGCACGCTATATTTGGGTGTTTTACCTTCCCCCCTTCTGAATGAGGCGATGCTGTGCTGCGATCCGTGAGAACTATGAGCTATCTTAGCGGTATATTTAGAGGAATATTTGCCCGTGTAAACGACCCCCAGGCTTAATGCCCTCAACCTGAAAATGGGCAGACCTAAGTAGATCAGAGTGCAAAGGGGTGAGAGCAGACACAAAAAGTCTAGCCTTCATGTCTAGTGGGAGACTTTGAAAACTATTACCAAATGAGATCATTTGCTCATGATCTCTGTGGTCCAACAGTCAAGGTCTCAAGCTGAGATCTTGGAAGCATCAGGGATTGACCTAGTGCCTGGAAATCTTGTCCTGTGCCACTTCATGTGGAAGAAACTGCTAGAGAGGATACAGCAGCAAGGCTGACTTGCCTTTGAAGTTGAGCTATTTCTCTCCCCCCCCCCGCCCCTTCCCAAGGCAGGTCTTATGACCTGATTGTGAACTGAAGCCTGGAGGAACCAGTTTCTCTGGCACAATTCAGCCACTTCACAACAAATAATGTACATAGCAAAACACACAAAACAAAAGCAAAAACCTTGCTTGCTGGCTTCCTGCTGATTAGGAACTGATAAAATTAAGCCCTGTGGATTGGCAGCCAGTTAGCACCCCCCCCCCAATCTAATTATTGACCACACAGAAAGTTGGATATAGGGGGGCCTCAGAGAGAAAAATATGCCAGCTTGGTTATCATTGTTATCCAGAATCCTCATGCATTCATGTGCATGATTGGAAAAAATGGCTTTTTTTATCTTGAAGGAGGAAATTTCCTAGTTATGCTGATAAGCAATAAGGAGGAGTTAAAAGCTGAATTTGGGGCTAAGGGGCAAACAAGCAAACAAACAAACCACCGCCCGATCATCACTCAGCTGAATGAGTGAGTTCTGTTTAGAAGCAATGTGTGAATAATGAACTAGGAATATGGAAACAATTTCAGCCTCATAGTTACATCCTCCAACAGATAGGTTTCTAGCTTCTGCTTGAAGTTCTTCAGAGTGGGCAGGCTGCCCCACCCTAGGTAACTGTTTTCATTGATGAAGTGCTGTTAAAGTCAAGAGATGACGGTTGGAACCAGCCATATAAAATATATGAGTGTATATATAGGTGGTAGTTGGGTGTGGTGTGCTAATAAAAATATAAGACAAAGAGGACCTTGTCCCTTCATAGTAACTTCCTTTTTCACCCCAGCACACACACACTTTATTGTGATGAGTCAATGAACTCAAACAAGCAGGAAAAAGGGAATAAGCAATCTGAGAAAGATGAATGCAAGTCACAGGATGAAACTGAATTCTGTCCAGGTCTTTTCTTACTCTGTGCTGTCTTTTTAGTCTATAATTTCATGTGATCTTAAGGCAAGACAAGAATTCCTGATCTAGAATGGGGGAACTCTAAGATTGTACCACTTTTAAAATAAACATACCATACCTCTGCCTGACTTTCGAGGGCGAGTCCCTGAATATCTATCGCAACAACAAGGACCTGGAAAATACTGGAACATAGATCTGTTAGTGCTGGCACAGTTATTTTCCTTGTCATCCTGTGAATGCATGTGACCGCGCGCCCCCCCCCAAAAAACACCTGTCGATATACAGGCATACCACCTCAATTAACAAAGCCTCTGACAAAAAAGCTCCTTTTTACAAAATCTTTTTATTCCTGTCCAGCCCTCCTTTTGTTCCTTATCCTCTGTCAAGGTGTGTGTTTGTTTTAGCAGCATCAGCATTGGGAGGCTAGCGAAGGAAGGCTGGACTTTCAGTGCCAGGTTTCAGCAGTGTCTCTGAAGTAAACAATGCCAGCCACAGATGCAGGCGAAACGTCAGAAATAACCTCTTCTAGAACATGGCCTCACAGCCCAGAAAAAACCCAAGGAAAATCTATGGATGCTGGCTATGAAAGCTTTCGACTTCACAGTGCAATAAAAGCTTAAGCTGGAACTAATGGAATTCTACTCAGCTGCACCCCAGCATGTTAAAGAAGCATAGATCTATATGTTTGGTCACCAAAATGTGAATCATATGAAAAGTGAAGGCTGGTAAATGAAAAACAAAAAACAGAACCCCTGGATGCATTTTGCAAGCTTTCAAGTATCTCTAGAAGGTTCAAAATGCTTTTGTTTGCTTATGCAGGGCTTACCTGACCTGGTTTCATTTCACATTTGCATAGTGTTAGTTTTAGGATAAAACAGTTGCTTAAACATGCTGAATCACTCTTCTTTTTTTGTGGTACAGGAACCTGTCCCTATTCTTTCCATGTTATTCCTGCCTCTGGTAACAAATTTTCTGTTAAAAACTTAAGGACCAGGAATGCATCAATGAGTACCTGGTTAGCTGTAGTTTTAAAGTAGCACAGAGCCCCATTCATGTAAGTTTTAAGATTTGCTATGGCCATGTCATGTGATCTTAGGCAAGTAGGAAGTATTTTATTAATGGGGAAAGGCCATAGTGACTTATTTGCAGAGCACATGCTTTCATGCAGGATGTTTCTTGTTCCTTTTTAGCTTTTCTATTTAAAAAGATCAAGTTGATCTGACAGACTTCTGTTTAAGAACTTTGGGAAGAGCTGCCCATTAGAGGGTATAATACTGGGTAAGAAGATGGACCAAAAGCTTGGAAATGTTGTTTATTTGGATTACAGCTCCCAGAATATGTCAGCCACCATGGCCATGGCCATTCTGAATGGACAAATTTGGGTGTTTTAGTAACAAAGTATACTTTTCAAGTATAAGGCAGTTTCTTATCTGAACATTCATGTCAAAACTGCTGAAGTGCTATATAAGACGAAGAAAAATATTTCATTTGAATTTGAATTTTGCTTTTATTATCAATCTGCTAGCCTTCTGCTGTGCTTTCTGCAACTAGACTTGTTTGTTTTGGATTGGCCTTTTTAGTCATCAGCATGCTTGCAGAAAGTGTGGGATGAGTCCTTCCTGAATCTTCGTTTGTGAAGAAAGGCCAGAGAGAGGTGGCTAGAAAATAAAAGAAGACCTCCTGCCACCTCAGTTTCCCACCTGCAATATTGGGAAGATAGTAAAACTGCCCTGTTGAGGGGACTGAGACATGAGAATGCTGCAGCACTGTTTCTTGTGTGAATTATACCAAGACAAAACAGCTACAATGGATAAAACATCCCCAGATAACAAATACTGCAGGTTCTTCCCTTTGAAGAAAAAAAAAATAGAGTAAAAGAGGGCCTACTAGTAGAGAAGGAAGCCAAGATTTATGAGATGAAAAGAAGGGACTATCTATGCCAGCTTTCCCCAATCCAATACTTTTCAGATGTGTGGGATTACAGCTCTCATCATTCCCAGCCAGCATGGCAAATGGCCTAGAAGCAGAAAAGGAGAGCCACATCATTTTGAAGACTCTAATATCCATGCTAGCTGTGGGTGAAGAAACTTGCAGAGTGTTTCCAGATGGAGTATTCCTCCCAAGCAACCGAAAGGCACCGTGCAGCTATTTTGTCTTTTTCTTCTTAAGAGCCTTTGGGTGAAATTCTGTTAGTTAGTCCCAACTAGAAGAGACCAACTATTGCATGGTGAGTCAACACATAGATTCAATGGATCTGCTTTAGTTAGAATAGGATTTAGGCATATGTGTGGTAAGTAAAAAAGATGGAAGCAGCAATGAAAAAATAAGGCAGAATTATGAGTGAAGGATGACAGGGTCTGAATTCAGTGAATGAGGCAGAGTGATGGCCTCACTCCAACACATCTGGAAAGTGCCAAGTTGGGGAAGGCTGGTCTAGGCAGATAGGGAACAAAGAGGAAGCATTTCCCAAATGCCGTAGCTCTCTTTGGTTGCTGCTAGGTGACAGAGATCAAGAAAGTGATGTTCAAATGTTATCAGACATGCAAGAATCCTTATTAATGGCCTGGGAGGAGGCAAAAAATGTACAAAACAACACAAAAAGTAATTTTTCAGCCATCTTACACAGTTATATGATAATTTAGGCCTTCCTATGCAACATGAAACCTCATGTTCCCAAATCATAGTGATAATTGCCCAGTCATCTTGAATTGGCCCAAGAACAGATACATTCAACATACTCATCAATCTTTCTCATGTATGAACAAGAAAGTGAGGATGTTGCAGCTGTAGAGATACACCACAGACAACCCTGTTAACCTTTGTAGAGTATCCAGCCTTATTTACTTCAGTGCTTGTATGGTTTTCTAACCAGGGTGACAGAGATCAATATGGACTTTCTTGCCTTCTGTCTCTCTCTCTCTAGTTGTGGCAGCTGTTCATGCCCTCACAGTGGAAACACCTCAGCCAAAAGTAGAAGCGACAAGAGGAAACAATGCCACTCTACAGTGCCTCTTCCGTAGCACTGTCAGTCAAAAAGCTGGAGACTTTGTTTCCTGGAAAAGAATACATGAAAAGGTGAGCAGTTATGCTATATAGTTGTTGTGTATGGTGTAAGAATATGCATGAGTATTTTTTGGGGGAAACAGATTGAAGAAAAAGGTGTGTCAATGAAAGAGAGTTTCTTTGATCTCTGCTAAAAACAGATCAGACAAGATCGGTTCTTGGTAGCAACCAGAAGAAAGCAGACAGTTGCCTAAAACCTACATCCTTTGTCCCAGAAGCTCAGTTTTGTATCACATAATGTAGGACAGCCACTTTGGCCCCAGTCTTGTTTAACAACTGTTGCCTGCAGATAAGGATAATACCACTATAAATAGAAGATGCATCTGTATTATGATGTGCATGCAGTTACTCAAAAGCAAGTTGTTCTCTCTTCAAGAAGAACTGCTGCCAAACAAGCGCACATGTTGTTGCAGGCATGTAGCTCAAATCAATCCATAATGACATAGAAGTAAGCTTACTTGACAAAAATTATGCTAACTGAACACTGTGCACTGGAGACATTGCCTCTTAATACTTCAGAGACCCAGAGGAAAAGGAGGGTGCTTGTTAATTGAAGGCAACGCATCAGTTGCAACACATCACTTTGATTTTAGAAATCAGTGTGTCCTTTCCTTTCTTTTCCCTTTAATAAATATCTTTGTGGGATTTATGAACTTCTCATTGTCCAAGGGAAATTCAATGTTGAGCACCATTCTTACAGTAACCCAGAGAAAAACTTAGGAAGGAAGGCACAGGAAAGGGAATGCCAAAACTGTCATGCAAGCTTTTTGGATGAAAATGGATTAAAATTTATTCTGCAGCCTTTGAAAACTAACCCATGAGTTACTTGAAAGTAAAGATGCATGTGAGAGTCAGCATGGCATAGTGGCTTGAATGTTGGACTATGACTCTGGAGACCAGGGTTCGAATCCTCATTTGGCCATTGGGTCACCTTGCGCAAGCCACACTCTCTCTGCCTCAAAGGAAGGCAAAGGCAACCTCCCTCTGAACAAATCTTGGTGAAAAACTCCCATTAAAGGTTCACTTTGGGGTTACCATAAGTCACAAATGACTTGAAACTGTAAGTACACAACAACAAAACTGCAAAAATTTTTGCACATATCCATCCACAGGAAGAAAGATCTTCAGAGCACCTTAAATGGCATGTGTGACACTCCAAAGCATGAAAATTAAGTGATGGTGACTGAACCCAAAGGGTAGTCACCAATGGCTCCTTTTTATCCTGGAGAGAAATGGCCAGCGGGCTGCTACAGGGTCCTGTCCTGGGCCCAGTGCTATTCAACATCTTTATCAATGACTTGGATGAGGGAATAGAGGGTATGCTTATCAACTTTGCAGATGACACCAAATTAGGAGGGGTAGCTAATACCCCAGAGGACAGGATCAGAATCCAAAATGACCTTAACAGATTAGAAAGCTGGGCCCAAACTAACAAAATGAATTTCAACAGGGAGAAATGTAGGAATCTACACTTGGGCAGTAAAAATGAAATGCACAGATATAGGATGGGTGACACCTGGCTTGAGGGCAGTACATGCAAAAGGGATCTAGGAGTCTTAGGAGATTTTCAGATGCCTCTTGCCGCGCAAGCAGCCTCCGGATCAGTAACAAGGCTGCTGCACGGCAAGGAGTCCATTTTGGATGATGCCGTTTCTCTCTCGGCATCATTCGTGACTGTTGTGGCTAGCATTGGAGGCAGCCGCGCTGTTTTTCACTCACGGAAGTTGTCCGTGAGTGAAAAACAACGCGGCCGCCTCCAATGCTAGCTGCAACAGTCACAGACGATGCCGAGAAAGAAAAACGGCGTCATCCAAAATGGACCCCTTGCCACGCAGCAGCCTCGTTACTGCTCTGGAGGCTGCTTGCGCGGCAAGAGGCATCTGAACATCTCCTAGTGGACCACAGGCTGAATATGAGTCAGCAGTGTGAGGCGACAGCTAAAGAAGCCAATGTGATTCTAGGCTGCATTAATAGTGTAGTGTCTAGATCAAGGGAAATAATAGTGCCACTCTATTCTGCTTTGGTCAGACCTCACCTGGAATACTGCGTCCAGTTTTGGGCACCACAATTCAGGAAGGATATTGAGAAGCTGGAATGTGTCCAGAGGAGGCCGACCAGGATGGTGGGAGGTCTGAAAGCCATGCCCTATGAGGAGTGGCTTAGGGAGCTGGGTATGTTTAGTCTGGAGAAGAGAAGGTTGAGAGGTGACATGATAGCAATGTTTAAATATTTGAAGGGGTATCATATTGAGGATGGGGCAAACTTGTTTTCTGTTGCTCCAGAGACTACGGAGATTATGACACGGGTCCCTGGAAACTATGTCTGTCCCACTACCCCCCCACCTGCCCCACTCACGTCCCTGTAACACTAAAAAAAAAAAACCCCTTTTCAAACACCTACCTTTTATCAGATGCAAAATGGCTCCCCCTCCCCTTGGCTTCATTGCAGTAAATGCAGCTGTCGTAAAGCTGCTTTTACTGCAATGAAGCCAAATCCTGCTCATTCTTGCAAGAGAATGATTGTGTGGGAAATTTAAAAATAAAAACCCAACCAAATGTCAAAAAAATTTAAACAAAGCCCCAAAACAGAAAAAGAAAAGCCCAAGTAACCAGCGGGGGGGGGGGAAGGGTGTCACTTTTAATGGAAGACCCAGAAGTCTTCGGCACGGACCTTCCACTGACGTCATGTCACAATGTCATCTCACCATCATAACGGGTCCTCTGTTCACTATTATAATGGAACGAGCTTCTTATTCATGCTGTGAATAAGAGGAAGCGGGGGAGGAACAAGAGCAGAACAAGAGCATCACAGCAGAGGGACGACATCGTCTAAAAGGTAAGCCTTTTAGTGACCTCCTGTTGTCCCTGTCCTGGGATGTTTTCAGTGTGTGATAATCTCCTAGGACATGGAGCAATGGGTTCAAACTATAGGAAAAGAGATTCCATCTAAACATTAGGAAGAACTTCCTGACAGTAAGAGCTTTTTGGAAGTGGAATACACTGCCTCGTCGTGTGGTGGAGTCTCCTTTTTTGAAGGTTTTTAAACAGAGGCTGGATGGCCATCTGTCAGGATTGATTTGATCATGTATTCCTGCATGGCAGGGGGTTGAACTGGATGGCCCTTGTGATCTCTTCCAACTCTATGATTCTATGATTCTATAAATGTGTTAACTTGCACTAAAATTAACAATATCCACCATTGTCCTATTATTTATACGTAACAATATTACCTGGAATATGATGGAATTTACTTTTATGTGAATAGTGTTCATGTTTACAGCTCTTGGCTAACAGCATAACATTCATTTTTTTAAAAAGTGAAAAAGAAAGAGGTAATATTTAAAGTGTTGCTGAATTTCCCCCATTCTAGTATATCACACCAAATAGACAGATTGACCGACAGACAGTGGAGCTTAAAAATAAAGCATTCAGTACACGTGCAACCAAGCAACAAGGTTCTTTGTGGATCTAGATTGAAAATCCCGTATGAAAAAGTGCTGTTTCCTTGTCCTTTTTAAAAAAATGCATCAGCTTGGGTAAAAATGCATATTATTCACCTTGGCTAGGTGCAGATATTTAAAGAATGCAGTACATGAACTGTGCCTGTATAATGTTCAAGTAATGGAAATCCTCTTATTCATGTGAACAACCAGGAACCTTAAAAGATCCAGTACAGCTTTCCCCACTATTTCAAGCTTTAAAATAGTGGTGCATTAAAGAACACATGGTGAATATCTTCTTCTTGTTGTTTAAAAAACAAGTCTCCTTAATTCCTTGGAGTAGTATTTATTACTGTAGCTCTTTAATAAAATAAGCTGCTCTAAGCACAATCTGCCTAGTCTATAAAAACATATCTCTCATCCCACTGCCCTGCTTGGATAGTCAGCTACTACTACGCATGGCAGAGAAGAAGCAAGTGATGGGAGATGCAGTCATTTTTATTTTCCAAAAGTGCAGTAAACAAAATGGCAGCTGGTGGCCCATTGGAAGCCTTCAAATAAAAATTTCTTCCACAAGAGATAATGGGGTGTGCGGGGAGAAGACTCAGAGGACACCACCTGAGGTAATAGATTTTTTTTTTTAAATTTGCCATTGTAAATTTGAGCCAGTGTTGGCAAAAGTCTCTGTGGAATGAGAGGTTGTAGAAAGGAGCCCAAGGTGGAGCTATGCAGAGTGGTAAACAGACATCAAGGCTGCTGCTTGGATTCTGCTGGAACTGGAAAGGAACACTGGAGCCTCATGGAAGGTTTCAACCTTTACAGATTTCAACAGTGAGGCAGAATACCTATTTAGAATAATGAGGAAATTGGGTTCGATGAGTCAAAGATTGGTGCCATAAAATTAAGTTTAACATTAAATAAGTTTTAAAATATTTTAAACTCATATCCTTCTCTCTTACCTAGCAAGAATTTGCTTCCAAGGACCTTGGTAGTGGCAGTGAACATAAAGAAGGCAATTACAAAAATCGTTTGACTTTCTCTGGCAATGTAAACAACGGCAATGCCAGCATCACCCTCAGTCAGGTGACCATGGATGACCATGGAATTTATGAATGTTCTGTCCGTCTTTCTGAAGATCTCCCCATGACAAGTGTAGAGATGGAACTTTTTGTCCTTGGTAAGGCAAATTCAATGGACTGTATCACTACCAGCCATATCTTAATTCACAAGCACATTACAGCAAGCAGGAAATTGTGCCTCTGATGATCAGGAAGTAATCTGCTCCCTAAAAATGTACTAGTTCAATCTTCTGTTGCAACATGAAAGAGCAATACATAGTTGTGTTGGATCAGATATGGGAATTTGCAGTCTTTATCAGGCTGAGGAGAAGCAGTCTCATATAACCCTTAGCGCTGCCCTCCCTAACACATGGTCTCCCAATATTTTTTTCAGCCAAAAAATTCCTATTTTTGGCCAGAAAACACCTCTGGGATGATGATGATGATGATGATGATGATTTTGCTTTGTGGGGGCATTCTGGTCACTTTTTTCATTATCTCTTTGTTTTTGGGGTCTGATGCAGCCCTTGAACATTAAAAATAGAGAGTGGAATGTCCCTTCTATTTTTAGTGTGTGGCTTGTACAGGGTCAGGATGAGCTCCCCCCTCCTCCCATGGCACTTGACCACCCCTGTTCTTGATTATATTATGTAGTGCCTGCACCACAGATCAGTGGTTGTCAGCCTTTGGTCCTCCAAATGTTTGGAGCTTCTGTTCTCATCAGCTTGGTCATTGGCCATCATGGCTAGGGCAAGGGATCTCAGAACTGTTTTTAAGGTGGAGACAGCTCAGCATTGGTAGGCAGGTTGTTATTAATTGTGCGTATTTGCAGGGGGAGGACAAACTGCTTTTCTCATCTATTAACATTAAAAAATCCTTAAATATGAAGATTCTTACAAACACAGTGAGCCCACAGAAGTACCCTTCATGCATCCAGTGTAGCCTACTTCCAAGTAAGTGTGCATAGGATAGATTGTAGGCCTTTATTACTCATGAGAGGGCTCAACAACAATCATTGTCTTAATATTTCTTAATGCTTGATCATTTACAACACTTCTGATTGATAATGCCTGAGGAGGCTCAACTACATAGGGTTATTGGTGGTCAATTTTTCCAGATCATATTACAGAGGGCCCATTCCCCTCCCTCAGTCTAGTCTTGAGGAAAAGGGCTTCAGACCCCTGCCCCCACTGTTCCAGAGTCCATGGCTGTGGCTACTGGGAGCTGAAGTCCAAAAGTATCCAGAGGACCAAAAGACTAAAAATCTTTGCTGTACCTGAGTTTACAGTGTCCTTATGATTAAAGGAGGCATGCTAAGGTTAGCCAAGTATTTTAGCCCATTTTCTATCAGGTGGTATACTAGAAGTTGAGGAAGGTAGGAAAACTGCCCTATGCTAGGTAAAAAGCCCAGTATTGACTACTTGGATTGGCAATATCTGTCCATAGTCTCAGACAGGTCTCACCCATCACATTGCTACCTAAACTCAAAGATGGGAATTATGTGGGCCTCCAGATGTTGTTGGACTGCAACTCCCAGCATTCCTTATCATTGGCTATGCTAACTAGAGCTGCTGGGAGTTGCAGTTCAACAATATCTGGAGGAGTGCAAACTTCTCATCCCTTTTTTACCTGAAGGTACTGGTAAACAAACCTTCAGCCCTCTCCATGTGAAACAATTTCAGTGTCAGTGAATTATGCTCTTACCCTATTATTATTATAATATGCACAAGGTCATAAGCAAAGTTGTGACAATATATTGGAAATTTTAACAGAAAATCATTATGGGCCACTGTTTTTTATGAAGAGCAACATGATGTGACCTAATAGGATGCCAGGAACCAAAACTGCTTCCATTGTTAACGTTACTGAATCTGCTCTGCTTTTTCCTACCTCTCATCCCATAGTGCTTCCATCCAAGCCTATATGCACAATAATAGGGAAAGCAGAATATGGACAAAATATTAACCTGACCTGCAATTCTGCGGAAGGATTTCCCCAACCCAAATATAGCTGGCAAAGTTACGATGCACAAAATCAGCCTCGGCAACTTGGGGGAACACAATTGCCAGGTATGCAAAATTCAACTAGATGGTAGTATTCTGTGGAAAGAAACAGTTTCCCCCCAGATTTAAAATGCATTGACATATTGCTAAACTCTATCACATATAAAGGGAATGAAAAATCATCATTTGAATTTCTTTCTAAAAGAAAATTTTTCAGTCCTCTTGGGGGAAAAGTGGGTTAGTGTGTTTTATACACTCATATTCAACACAGAACAGAGCTACTCAGAATTTGTGCTTAATGAATCTCCCTCTCAAGCCATTTTTCTGAAGCAGTGTCTACAGTAGGGGTGGAGAATTTGGCTCCCCCTTGCATTGGTGGCTTGGGCTCCCAATGGTGAATCCACCCCAGAGCTTAGTCCAAACTTTAAAGGAGATATTTAAGGTGCTGAATCCTATCCTCAAATTAGCTCACGTGCTTAGATAGCTCCTTTAAAGTTCAGATTAAAACACACAGTACATTCTGTGGTACACTGACACACAAGCCACCAGCTGCCATAGCTCTCCAGATGTTGTTCAACACAGTTACCACTGACCATTGGTTGTGCTGGCTGGGGCTTTGTCATAAGTCACCCTGTGGAATCTGAGGAATCCAATGCAGAAGAGTTAGACCTTGAAAGTGTCAAGGAAAATGGACATTGTACTGTTATTATGTCCATGGGCCTTGATGAATTTTCAAGCTGTCCAGCTTCAAATGATGGCCCTCTCCCCAAATTTGAGCAGCTAGTGGCAGACTTAGCTGAAAATGGGCTCTCACATCTATGAGATTTGTGGGGTACTGAGAAAGCACCCCTACTCATTACTGCACATTGAAAAGAATGGGAGCAACAGTAAAAGAGGCAATGGGATTTAGAAACTGTCCAAACAATAGAGTTCTGCCATGTGGGGTAGGCTGCTAAGGTGGCCTTGTATTCAAGGGTCATGGAATCCAGTGGGCAAGTGGTTACCTGCCACAAACTCTCTCATATTTGTCCCTCTGAGTTATTAAAAGAGAAACCTTTAAACAATGCACATAGCAATAACGAAAGTGCATGTTTGTGGGACTGAAAGTAGCAGTAATTGTGTTTTGATTAGTAGTGTTGCACAACAAATATGCACATGTGTCTTCTACAAGAATGCTCTTAATACATGAAAAAATGCATTTTGCCAGAAACGTGCAACCAACAGGACTACAGCCTAGAGATGTCTGCCTTTGTTGTGCCTTCAAGTCAACTCTGACTTATGCCAGCCATATCATAAGGTTTTCTTGGCAATATTTATTCAGAGGAGGTTTGCCATTGCCTTCCTCTAAGGCTGAGAGAGTGTGATTTGCCCAAGGCCAACCAGTCAGTTTCCTTGGGCTGAGTGGGGGTTTGAACCCTGGTTTCCTAGAGTCCTAGTCCAACACTCAAACAAATACGTATACAGTACCATGTTGTCTTGATGCCTACATACATAACCAACAACCAAATGGTCAAAAGCATCCCTTGATTTTCCACCACTATGAATAGTTTGCACAAGCCCATAGATTGCTCAGAAATGCAGTGTTTCTGGCTACCACTGTTCCAATTAAATCCTTAAAAAATCTCAAATGGCAATGTGTTCTTGACTTTTTTCATGGTCCCTTTATGTCCTCATGTAATGCATTCTTAGAGCACATCTTTCTCTGTTTGGCCAGCTCTTCTGTTTCATCTCTCAGCTTTGTGGCTGTGGTTTCCAATCTTTTGACTTTTTATGAATAAATCATTGAGACACAAGTGGGTCTTCCAATGTCCTTTAATGAGTTCTTTTCTTTCCAATAGGATTCAGACTCATGATTCCACTCATAAATAGTACTACTACATGCAACAGTAATAAATCCAGAATAATTATCATGCACTGCTTCTTTTTCTCATAATAACTGAAACCACCACACAAAGGCTATTTCAAAAATGCATCTTAATGAATATATAGGTGAGCCAATGTGGTATAGTGGTTTGAATGCTGGGCTACAGCTCTGGAGACCAGGGTTTAAATTCCCAATCAGCCATGGAAACCCACCAGGTGACCTTGCACAAGTCACATTCTCTCAGCCTCAGAAGAAGGCACAGGCAAATCCCCTGTGAAAAAATATTGCCAAGAAAACCTTGTGATAGGTTCACTATAAATCAGAAATGTCTTGAAAGTACACAACAGTAGCAAATATAGGTGACCACGTACCAGCATGCAGTTACTTTCCACAAGCTGCATGTAATCATTTGGTAATCTAGTTGTCTGTACCATCCTTCCAAGAAATGGGGACAGAATCACTCTGTTTCCCCAATTATTGCTCTGCACATTCAAGATTTAAATTTCACTTCTATATGAAGTGCAATTTAAATTAAATGAACAATGTATGGCGATGAACAAATCCAGAAATTTTCAGCCTACATGTTGCATCCTGGGTAGTTGAAAGGGAACAGACTACACTAGTCTGTGATAGGATAGGTATTTTCTTTAAAAGATGTGATACCACACACACTGTGAATCTTGCTGCTCTCTTTGAACATGAAACCACTAATGGTGAAATCCCCCCAGGTGAAATTAAGGTTTTGCAATTTGTTTTTAGTGGAACTACACAGTTATCACAGGTTCCTGTTAGAAGAGACAATGCAAGTTTCCCCTTTCATGACTGATGATATACGTGTGTGATAAGTTGCCCATATCTTAAAAGAAAAAAAACCTAAAGAATTTTGGTACTCTCTCAACTCTGATTCACAGCACCAGCTCTTCATTTGGGGAATATTTATGCTAATGCTTTCATCCTTGCCTCATTACTTGGAATTCTTTTGCTAGTCTTTGCAAGTGCAAATTAGACACTTGCAACAAGCTTAACCAGAATGTTCTTACAGACAAGGGCAGGTAGCTTATTTTTTCTCCTCCCACTAAAGAAGCCTGTTGTGCAAACATTTCCCCAAATTTGTCTGGAAGACCACTTCCTCTTGATTGTCTAAAAAAGTTCTCAAAATAGCTCAAGACAGCTGCAAATAAAATCTACAATATGTGCTTGTTGTTCTCCAGCTTGACCTACAGGTGGTGGCAGTGCACCAGAAAAATATATCCCCTTCCAGTTCACTGCTAAGTACAGTACTCACACTAGGTCTATTCTTGATGAGAGCTATTCATTGCCATGTGTTTTTCTTTTTTAAAAGGAAGGATTTGTTAATATGTTAACATTTATATATTACTATATGTATATATTAAATTTTTAGGGAAAATGTACTGAGAAATTGGAACTTATAAAATATAGCTATGTTACAACAATAACTGGTACATGCAGTGGTAGTCAGGAGAAATGTGGCTTCATTTTTCTCTCTGTATGTGTCGATCTATATCAGTCTTTCCTAAATTGGTGCCTTCTAGATGTATTGGCCTATAAGTAGAGCTTGAAAAAATTACTTTTCCAATATTCTATCATGCTGTTCTAGGATTGTGGGCACTGTAGTCCAAAATAATTTTTTTCAAAGTTCCAGGCAGATTTTTTTTATTTCATTTTTTTTTTCTTCAAATTTCTGCCCACAACTTCCAGGACCCCAGCCAACACATTTGGAGAGCACGAGACTGAAGAAGGCTGACTGATGTTGAGATCAGAACTTGGAAAAGTAACCTTTTTTGGACTACACCTACCACAAGCCTCTCCATTGATGCCCCCTTGTCGTGGAGAGAGGCTTACGTACCCTAATGATGTTTTGAGCTATGCTGGCGGTGGTATAATAGCCACTGGTAGGGTCTCCCATGCCAGACAGGTCAAAACCTTAAGGGTCTGACAAAGAGTGTCAAAGGACAGGATGGACTCTCTAGCCTTATGGCAACCATCCTAGCAGAAGGAAAACTCTAATCCCAAACCCAGGCAGATGGTGCTCGTCCAACCCTGTAAGGTCAACCATCTAAGAAAAGGAAACTCTAATCAAACCTACAACCCGAGGACCTCGCTGCTACCATCCATGCTTGCAAGGCCACAGCAGATGAACCTTTGGTTTAAAGGGTGAGGCCAGTTCTGTGCACGCTGCGCTCCACCAGAAAAATCCATTGCACAGGCTCAAAGGACAAATCCAATTCCGAAAAAGCCCTGTAGCAATAGGCGAGGGATGAAATGGCAGGTGTAAAGATGCACTGGAAGCCACAGACCCAATCCTGCATGCAGGTGGTTCAGGACTTTGGTCGCTCGAGGCTGACCCAGGAGATGACAGTCTTGTTCGGCAGCATCCTGAATGACCAAGCAGCCTGTTTAAAAGAGAGCACTGCTTTCTCCATATGGAGAGGGGCCTAGAAAAGGTGGCCTAACGAAAGCTCATCCCCAACTACCTGGTTGGCTAGCCGTGGCCAACGGGAATCTTCTGATGTGGTCAAACCAAGGCAAAGAAACAAAGGCACACACCGGCCTCCAAAGGTGTAAATAAACTGACGCTTGCATGCTGGAACATCAGAACCATGCGAGACTCTGCAGATAGTGGACGGCCTGAACGTCATTCTGCTCTAATAGCCCATGAACTATCACGACTTAATATTGACATTGCTGCTCTTAGTGAAGTTCGTCTCCATGAGGAAGGCAGCCTTAAAAAACATGGCACCGGCTACATACTTTACTGGTCTGGCAAACCCAAAACCAAAAAACATCTTTCAGGAGTAGGCTTTATGATTAAAAACTCCAGTGCCTCGAAACTCGAAACCTTGCCAACAGGACACTCTGATCGCATTATTTCCTTACGCCTCCCACATGTTGTTCTCTTCAGTATATATGACCCAACTATGCAAGCCGACCCTGTAGAGAAAGACAAATTCTACACATTCTATGGCACCTCATACAAAAAGTCCCTATAGAAGAAAAAATTATTATCCTTGGTGACTTCAATGCCAGAGTAGGAAAGAACGCCGAAGCCTGGAAAGGTGTCTTAGGCAAGCATGGTGTTGGAAATTGCAATGATAACGGACGCCTCCTGCTAGAGTTCTGTGCAGAACAACAACTGACTATTACAAACACTATCTTTCAGCAGAAAGATAGCTTGAAGACAACCTGGATGCATCCCCGATCCAAACATTGGCACCTCATTGACTATGTTCTGGTCCGCCAGAGAAATATTCACGATGTCCGTCATACTTGAGTGATGCCCAGTGCAGAATGCCAGACAGATCACCACCTCGTCCGATGTAAACGAGATCTTTAACTTAAGTTCAAATGTAAGAGGGGTGGCATCTTAAAGAAGAGACTCCAAGTCAACAATCTTCAACAAGCTACCATGAGAGACAACTTCCACGCAAACCTGCAAACAAAACTTGAAGACCATCCTTCAGATCCTTCTCCTACAGTGCTTTGGCAACATATCAAAAACAGTATCCTCCAGTCTGTGGAAGAATCCCTCGGGTTCTCCTACAAGAAAAATCAAGACTGGTTTGATGAAAACAACCAAGCGATCCAGGAGCTGTTGGCAAAGAAGAGAACTGCTCACCAGGCATACCTCGCCCAGACAACTTGCTATGTAAGAAAAGCAGCTTTCCATCTCACATGTACTAAACTTTGACAAAAACTCCGAGACATGCAGAACAAGTGGTGGATCAATATAGCAGAAAAGACACAACACTGTGCAGATCTGGGTGATCTTAGAGGATTTTATGAAACTCTTAAAGCAGTGTCAGGTCTACTTATCAGATCCAAAGCTCCTTATACAGTACAGATGGTCAAACATTAATTACTGATAAAGCCTCCATCCTGAATCGATAGGTTGAACACTTTCAAAGTCCCTTTAGTGCCAACCGAGTCGTCCAAGGCTCAGCTATCCAACATATGATACAAAAACAGATGAAAAATGAATTGGACATAGCTCCCACTTTGGAAGAGACCCTTAAGGCCATACAGCAGATGAAAAACGGCAAGGCAGCTGGAATCGATGGAATCCCACCTGAAGTTTGGACACATGGAGGTCATGTACTCCACGGTAAATTCCACAAACTCCTTGTGAATTGCTGGGAAAAAGGGGAACTGCCATCAGATCTCCGAGATGCAGTCATCATCACCCTGTACAAGAAAAAAGGAGCAAAACCCGATTGCTCAAACTATCGAGGCATAACACTGCTTTCTATTGCTGGAAAAATCCTTGCAAGGATACTCCTGAACAGATGCTATTGCAGAAGAACTTCTTCCTGAAAGCCAGTGTGGCTTCAGAGCCAATAGGAGTACTACAGATATGGTATTTGCCCTTAGACAACTGCAAGAGAAATGTAGAGAGCAGAACAAGGGTCTCTATATAACATTTGTCGATCTCACCAAAGCCTTCAACACTGTGAGTAGAAAAGGTCTGTGGCAGATCCTGGAAAGACTAGGATGTCCCCCCAAATTCCTTAAAATGATTATCTTGCTACATGAGGGCCAGCACGATCAAGTCAGATATGGCGATGCTCTTTCAGAGCCCTTTCTAATAACTAATGGAGTGAAGCAAGGTTGTGTTCTTGCTCCAACTTTATTTACAATCTTCTTCAGCATGATGCTTCAAAGGGCTACGGCAGGGCTTGAAGAAGAAGACGGCATCTATATACATTACCGTACTTATGGTAGCTTGTTTAACTTAAGCCGTCTGAGCGCTCTCACTAAGACTCTAAACTATCTAGTCCATGAGCTGCTCTTCGCTGATGATGCTGCCCTTGTTGACCACACAGAAGCAGCTCTGAGCGCCTAACATCCTGCTTTGCAACAGCTGCAGAGCTGTTTGGGCTGGAAGTCAACCTTAAGAAAACAGAAGTTCTCTACCAGCTTGCACCACAGGATGAACACCACCATTCCCACATTGCCATTGGCAAATCTGTGCTTAAGTCCATTCAGCAGTTCACCTACCTGGGAAGCATCATCTCCTCAGATGCCAAGATTGACCAAGAGATCGATCATAAATTAGCAAAGGCATATAGCGCATTTGGAAGTCTCTACAAAAGAGTCTGGAGTAATAAACACCTGAGGCAAAGCACAAAAATCAGTGTGTATAGAGCTATTGTACTGTCTATTTTCCTTTATGGGTCTGAAACATGGGTCACCTATAGCCACCACTTATGACTCCTCAAACACTTCCATCAGCGCTGTATATGCACAATCCTAATTATACACTGGACTGACTATGTGACGAATGTTGCTGTCCTTGAGCAAGCAGGGATCACCAGCATTGAGGCCATGATTTTGAGAACACAGCTGCACTGGGTAGGGCACATTTCTAGGATGGAGGACCATCGCATTCCCAAAATAGTACTCTACGGTGAACTTGCCACAGGTCAGTGTAAGAGGGGTGTTCCAAAAAAAGCGATACAAGGATTCCCTGAAACAACATCTCAGGCTTGGCCAAATTGATCACCAACAATGGTCTGCCCTGGCCTCACATCGGGAGGCATGGAGACGCACTATCCACAATGCTGCAGCCTTATTTGAGAACTCACGCCGAACTAGAAACAACAACATAGAAAGAATCACAACCCGGAAACATCACCCAAGGAAACCTTCTGCTGTGCTTTCTGCAACCGGACTTGTTTATCTCGGATTGGCTTTTTTAGTCATCAGCACACTTGCAGCCAGGGAGAACCACACGTTCCCAGTTCAAATAAACATAATGTTTCCAGGTTGTGGCTGAGATTAATGCAAGTTATGTATGCAATTTCAGGCCCTCTGGGTGTTGTTGGACTGCAACTCCCATCGGTTCTAGGCAGCATAGCCAGTGGGAATTGCTATTAGGTCAATATGCCTGTTCTCTAATTAGTGTAAAAGCTCACAGTGGTCTGCAGATTTTAGCAGTCCACGTCCTTGTCTTTCAGTCACCAGCAAATTTCCAGGAAATAAACTTTTGTAGCCAATGGGCACAACTTTGTACGGGTTCCTGACACATTAGGAGAAAGCCCTGCTGGTCTATGACATCAGATAGCTTAAGAAGTACTGGAATAAAGTATGGATTCATCCAAGACATTATTTTCATGCCCAGTATGCTTTTCCCCTCAAGTAAAGCATTTCTTGATTATGCTGTATACTGATAAACTTATACAGTAGGATACGGCTGTGCCGGCTCACTTTGGTCTATGTGTGTTCTCCCTTTAATTCTTGGTTTTCACAATGTGCCATTCTGTAAATACAGTACCAAGATATCCTAAAGTTCACGTGGGTGCCATCTGTGTGGCTAGCACCATTTTCAAGAGCTCATGCTGCAAAATACACTCCCCACATTCCCCCAGTCTGTGTTTTCATAGATTGAAAAATGTAACCATCAATGGGTCATATAAAATACTGAGATGGATGAGAATATGTCATTCATTTGTGTCTGCTGTATTAACACAACCTTTTTCATTTCTTCTTTTGCAACAGAAGGAATACTTATGCTGAAGAATGTTTCTGCAGACACCACTGGATACTATATCTGCCTCTCCCAAAATTCAGTTGGACAAGATAAATGCAACATCAGTCTTGCTGTGGTGCCCCGTAAGAGCTTCTGCTGATCGGGAAGGGGTAGGATGGTTCAGTGACCTGACAGAACATGAAAGCCATCCAACACAGTGGACCCTCAGTATCCGCTGGGTTTGGTTCCAGGACTCCCAGTGAATACCCAAATCCATGGATGTTCAAGTCCCATTATATACGATAGCATTGCAAAATGGTGTCCCTTATAGAAAATGGCGAACTGAAAAAAAAAAAGCTTTTAAAAAACATAATTGCCATGACTTTTTTTTAACCTAACTGCAAATGTTATGTCTTTCAAGAGGCTTGGCTTTGATACCGCAGTGCTGAATTGGCTGGATTAATCCAGTGTCATAAATCTGCCCTGGCAAACCTTTACCATTAACTTTCAGTTAGCCATGTATTTTAAAACAATATTTTATTTGTGCTTTCCAATTTACAGTAGATGCATATTAAATTATTAAAATTATTGAAGTATTTGTGGAGTAGAACTTAGACTTGAATTTGTGAAGTTTGTGAAGAAAAGCCAGAGAGAGAGAACTTAGATTAAAAATATTTTCATATCAGTTTTTAAAAACTACTTGTCCAGTCCATTTCACTTTATGTTTGAGTGGAGTGGGGTATTCTTGCTGGTTGGGGGATTCTGGGAGTTGTAGTCTAAAAAAAAGTAACATTACCAAGCTCTGTTTTTAATATTAATTGTATAATTATACAATGGTATTGAAATTAAATAAAACTTGGGGACCATTTTTAAAAAAAATTAATTGATTGACAAAGGTAACAGTCAGGTTACTTTTCTGAGAACAAGATGAATACACAGAAAGCTCTATATACTTCCACCAAGCATGGACTATCAGTTCTAGCCATCATTTTATTTATACTCCATCTCTTTCCTGCCAACAAAACTGGGACTGCATATAGTTTACAGCAAAAGACTAATTATTTGGTGATGGGTAGGCGCTGCCAGTCTGTTAGCAAACCATATCAACAATGGGGCAATATACCAAGAGAATTAATATTACATAGAATCATCATGTTATTCCATCCTGCACTGTGTTCCCCTCTTACTCGTGACTGGTTGAAGAAAAACCCCAAAAGTTGCTAATTTGTTTGTCTTTTTCATTCAAAGAGATAATCGTGTAAGACTGTTTTAGCATAACATAAAGAAATTCAGTGTAGAGCCAGTGATCTTGGGTAAATCACACTCTCTCAGCCTTAAAGAAAAGGAAATCTTAGCAAGAAAATCCAATGATAGGTTCACCTTGGGGTCGCCTTAAGTCAGCAACGACTTGAAGGCATACAACAACAACACAAAGGAGTCCAGTTAGCACCTTTGAAACCAACTGGGAAGAAGACATTTGTAGCACAAGTTTTTGTGGACTTTCAGTGAAGTAAACTGAGTCCACAAAAGCTTACACTAAAAGTATCTTCTTCCCAGTTAGTCTCAAAGGTGCTATTGGATTCCTTTATGTTCTCTCCCCTCCCCCCCCCCATTGTTTGCTGCAGGCAATTCTAAGATAAGAGGTTAGAAGGAGAAATAACTTGGTCTAAAGGCTGCCCTTCTTCACCCAAGGGAAACTGATCTGGTTTATCAACTGTGAGGAAACTAAATGCAATTCTCCTCCTCCACAGCATCTATGAATTTTGCCCTCTATGGTGGCATTATTGGTGGAGTTGTTGCTGCAGTCATTATCATCGCCATTGTGGCTTACTTTTGTTGCTGTAGGAAATCCAAGGATAAAGACTATGAACTAACGTGAGTACCTTTCATCTGAAAGTGTTGATGGGATAAGAGCAGCAGAATGCCTGCTTTTCAGATGTATAAGAGATTCCACACAAGGGAGATTCTTATGCCCTTGTGGCATTGAACTAATTCAATCTCAATGGAATCAGTATGGTTTAAGCAGACCATTTGGAGAGCAGGCAAAGCAGATTTCCCTTTGCTTTTCAAACAAAATGTGCCAAGTGTTTTCCTTACTGTGCCCATTATCAACCAGTAGATCTGTTACTGCCAGGCCAGTCAATCTACTCTTGGCTTTATAACCTCCCTTTCTGTAGCTTCTCAGAGTTGTACAGGAGCTTTCTTGGTGCTGAGTCTCTGTTGGGAATAGGGCCCAGCACTCGATGGCTCTCGTATAACCCAGGACAACTGAGAGAAATGACCATAAAATGAAGAATGGATTCTCTGCCTGAGGTAACAGATCCATCAGCTACCCCCACTTAAGAGAGATGCTATTTCTGTTATCCAGCAGTTTAGATGGCATCTTCTTCTGCCATATTGAACTATATTTAAGCAACTATTTCTGAGGTAACTTGTTAAAAGCCAATCCCCACAGTTCTTTGTGTTGTTACAAGAATTGGTCCTTCTTCAGCTACATACATTGGGGTATGGGGAAACATAATATGGAAGTGGTAGCACACAGATCTCCTAGAGCAGACCCAGGAAACCTGGAAGTTTCCTCTGTTTACAGGGAAAGAGTGCATCTCCTGCTGTACTGAACTATATGTAGGCAACTGTTTCTGAAGTAACTTGTTAAAAGCCAGCATAGTACTTTCTTTGTGTTTGTACAATAATTAATCCTGCTTCTACTGCATACTGGCGGGGGGAGGGGGGAGTAGGGGGAAAGATAATACAGGTTGAGTATACCTTACCCAAAACGCTTGGGCCCAGAAGTGTTTCATTCTATTTTTATTTATTTTTTAAGATTCTGGAATACCTGTATTTGCATACACATACACACCTTCCATTTAATAGATCCTAGTTTTTTTCTCCAGCCTTACATCTCATTCGTCTGCTACTTGTGTTATCTATGAGACATGAGGCTGGAGAGAGACTCTGTGAAATAGCAGGAATCTGAGCATAGTGCTACCACACCTCCCACCATTTTACAGATCCTCATATCTCTCTCCAACATTGAGTCCCATTTGTTCACTACTTGTGTTGTGTATGAGACCCAAGGCTGGAGGGAGACTAAAGATCTGAGAGACAAACAGCAGGAATGCTACAGGTGAAGCTGCCACTTTCAGAAGCAGGTAGCTGCCAGCAAAAAGTTTTGTTTTTTGGAGGCTTTTGGATTTCCAGATTGGGGATGCTCAACTTGCATGAAAGTGGCAGTACACAGATCTTCTCACATAGACCCATGAAACCTCAAAGTCATTTTGGAAGATTTAGATTTCACAAATCTGTTCATATGTGAGATAGTAGTATTTCTACTCAAGCCTGCAGATGGAAGCATAATGTTAATAGATTCACTAAAGATTGTAGAAAAAGTTTCCATAGCATAAAGAAACCACATAAAATTTACCTGCTTCTTCCCTATGCTCATCCCCCATTTTCTGATAAATCCAAACTGCATTTTGTGTACCCCTTAAACAAACAGAACCCACAAAACAAAAAAAAGTATGTACCTTGACAACCAAGAGATTTATTGTAGCACAAGATTTCATAGATCACAGCCCACTTCATGATGCTGTGGTTCCAGAACACCTATGCTACAATAGATTTGTTCATCTTTAAATTGCCACAAGACTCTTTCTAGATTTTCTTGTAACAGACTAACATGACTACCCCCTCTGGACATTTTTAGAAAGGCCATGATGGATCAAGAACTAGTGGAAATTGTGGAATGTATAAGCAATATGACCAAATCTAATTTTAATAAATCAAAATAAAATTTAGAAAGTGAGATATGTAGTGTGTGTCATTGAACTACAAAAACCTATTTCATAACTGATATGTACTTTAGCTATGGTTCATTTACTTTTATTGGATTTTAATGTCATTTAATTTTATAGGATTTTAATGTTCAGCTTTTAGTTAAAATAATTATCCCAGAGCAAAATGCTTGCTGTATATCTTGACTACAGAGCCCCATTTTGACAGAGGAAGTGGGGAAAATAATGGCTTTTTGTTATGACTTTTACAGCTCAAGATTTGATTCAGACTGCAAGAAAACTGAAATAGTGATTGGCAGTTCCAGTTCTGCAGCACTGAATCACTGCTTATAACTATATTTAAAACAAAAATCATTTTTATGTTAACTAAAATCCATGTCCTTCTGTGTCAAATATTTAGCGAGACAGAAAATCACTACCAGCCACCACGTGTATCTGTACAAATCCGAGGACCAGCTGAAGAAGAGATTCAGGAGGCAGAGGAGGGGGAGGATGAGGACCACACTCCACAAACGCAACCAGCCCTCAGACCATCTGCAGAGTCTTCTGAGGCAGTGGCCTAGAAACAAGCATTTCCAACAGGGAGAAAGAAAAAAATATGGCATACATAGAATATTCCTCTCTCACTTCTCTAGTGTGACTTTCCAGGACATTATGCACAGCAGATCTGAGGTTTGGGTAGGGCGAAGGATCTATTATGAAATCCATTAAAGCACAAGAAAAACAGTCAATTTAAAGGGAAAACGAGGCCCCTGGTTTCCTTCTTAATTTTGCCCAGAAAAGGAAGGGTAAGAAAATTACATTATAACCATTGTATGGCCCATTGCCACATGACAGACCGCTTGTAAGTTTGTGTGTGTGTGGTTGTGAATTGTTGCGAATTGACACTGTCTACTGCAGAAAAGGTGATGGAAATTTTTTAGCCCAAGGGATTCATTGACTCCAGGAAAGCACAACAGGGTGGTGTACCAGCAGTGGGCAAGGTTATTGTACAGAGTAACTGGTGCCTCCCTACCATTGGCATGCACCCCCATGCTTGCCTGGAGACATACACACACACACTCACAGACATAGTGGAAATGGCTCTAGTGTGTTCCACAGCTTGGCAGAACTGCTGCCTCATGGTGTGAGTTCCCAATGAGCTGGCATTCCTTGGCTCTTGCCTTACCCAGTGGGAAGACCAGGCGCTGAGTAAAGCCCTGGTGAAATGTTGCCATCACAAAGTTCCCTTTGAAGCAATGGCACCCTAGTCAGCTGTCTTTCTTCACCTACTGGGAGTGGCTTTCAACCACCCACTTTCCACAAGAAAAGATGAGGGATGAGCAGAGTTGACAGAGAAGTGCTAGACAACCTCAGGAGCTGGGTTCTCCTGGCTGTCAACCTTCACATTAAGATGATGGCTGAGCAGAGGCTTAGAACCTGCTCCCCTCTCTCAAAGTGGTAGGGAAGTTGCCCTTTGCAGAGGTCTTCAGTGATTTCAGAAACACAAATATTCAAATACACATATAGAAACATAGAGCTAGTTCAGAGATACCTTCCACTTCCATTTTCATTAAAGTACCAATGGAATATCAGAAAAATACATGAAACATAGGGCCTTTTTTGATTACATTTAGAATGTGACAATTGCTTTACTTATTACTTATTTGCTTGGTAGGTTCTAGATACCATCCATCACAACTATGCCTCAGTTATGAACATATGGTATTTTTCCAGGATTCAAACACTGAAATCAATTGTTAGACTTTATTTCCCCTGCCAATGCATCTATTGTGTTTGCTGTTTGGAATGAGATTATGTCAGTGTCACAAATATTCGTTGGATAGTCCATTTAACTTGTGCCACCCTTGACTGCATCGTTTTGTTCAGATTTATTTTTTATACTCTTGGTATACTAGTACAAACAGCCATCCAGCACTTGTTTTAGAAGGTTAATCAGTAATGAAAGTAACAGACCCCCCCCCATTTGAGAAATGTGTAATTTTTTTGCAGTTAGGCATTGCAGCTGGCTACAGAGCCTTAAGTGTATGGATTGTTAATGATTCCTTTTCTGTGGACTTTGCTACATTTATTTTGGAACTTGGCAATTTTTTAAAAAAATTAAAGACATATTTCAATACTATTCTAAGCATTGTCAGACACAATTGAGCTCAAACTGTACAGTAGCAGTAAATAGATTATATATCCAATATCAAAGGAAAACTAAACATTATAACTAGTTGCCCTTGAAAAGGCTACACTGCAATGGTAGCTGGTGGCTTTCATATCACTGGAATGGTGAATCCACCCCAGGATTTAATACAAAATTTAAACAAGCTGAATGTGAAGAGCCTATTTGGGGGATAGGCTTCAGCACTGTGGATAGCTCCTCTAAAGTTTAGAATAGAACTCAGAGTGGATTCTTACATACACCTCCAGCATGGAAGACACCAGCTGCCACTGCTATATTTTCTATAAATATGACAACCTAACTATAGTTACATCAGGAAATGTCAAACCTAGCTAGCTTTTACAATTCTGAGAACAATTTCTTACACTTAAAATCTCTCTCTCTCTCTCTCTCTGGCTTTTCTTCGCAAACGAAGATTCAGGAAGGACTCATCCTGCGCTTTCTGCAAGCGCGCTGATGACTAAAAAGGCCAATCCGAGATAAACAAGTCTGGTTGCAAAAAGCACAGCAGAAGGTCTCCTTGGGTGATGTTTTTGGGTTGTGATTCTTTCTGCGTTGTCGTTTCTCTTCAAGACTTGTTCGTCGTGAGTTCTCAAATAAGGCTGCAGCATTGTGGATTGTGCGTCTCCATGCCTCCCGATGTGAGGCCAGGGCAGACCACTGTTGGTGATCAATTTGGCCGAGCCTGAGATGTTGTTTCAGGGAGTCTTTGTATCGCTTTTTTGGAGCGCCCCTCTTACGCTGACCCGTGGCGAGTTCACCGTAGAGTAGTATTTTTGGGAGGCGATGGTCCTCCATCCTAGAAATGTGCCCTGCCCAGCGCAGCTGTGTTCTCAATATCATGGCCTCAATGCTGGTGATCCCTGCTTGCTCAAGGACAGCAACATTCGTCACATAGTCAGTCCAGTGTATATTTAGGATTGTGCGTAGACAGCGCTGATGAAAGCGCTCGAGGAGTCGTAGGTGGTGGCGATAGGTGACCCATGTTTCAGATCCATAAAGGAGGATAGACAGTACGATGGCTCTATACACACTGATTTTTGTGCTTTGCCTCAGGTGTTTATTGCTCCAGACTCTTTTGTGAAGTCTTCCAAATGCACTATAATTCAGTGGCAAATGGTTATTGCAGCTCAGAAAATAAAGTGGTATCATCAATTTATTATTTGGTTGCAGACCCATTAGAAAGTGTTTGAGCACTGTTTCAAAATGACACATTCATACACTGAAGTAAGTCATTTTCAGAAGTCTCCCCTCCTTTTAATACAAGCCAGACATGGTATAGGAAGTCTCCTACTATGAACAATTCAGACTACATCTACGGTGCTGTCTCTAAAATCTCCAGGCCAGGAGTTGCATGCAAGTTGCAGTGTGCAAACTGTAGGTGCCGTATGATATCACTGCATTATCTGATCAACAGCTTGCATGTCTGTACACCAGAACAGGCATGTTAAGTCAAGGCTGGAATGCTGGTAGAGATCAATCACTTTTATTTATACCCCATCTTTTCTGCAAGACTGGGACTCAAAGTGGTGCACACCATATAGAAATGTTTTCATTCAGCAAAGCAGCCCCTGCTCTGCTTTGCTCATATGCTGATCGTTTCCCAAAGAATTTCCCCTTGGTGCATCTTCATTATTACTCTCCGTTGACTCAAAATACCAAGATTTTTGGGGGGAGTGGGGTGGGGAGGTGAATTTGTGCTCTTTTCCTAAATGCTAATTAAAAGAAGACCAACAAAGGACTCTTGGCAACTTGGTAGAAAGATTGATGGAAATATTGACCCAGTGTGCAGCTGTTAAAAAAAGAAAAGAAAAGAGAGAAATGCCATGTTGGGCTTAGTTCAAAATGAAAATAAAACAGTGTATATAACATTGCCCTTATACAAATCAATGAAGCAACTACATCTGGATTACTATGGACAGTTTTGGCCACTAGACCTAAAAAACTATTCCAGAGCCATAAAAAGCCAACCAAAAACATTCAAGGGACTGGAACAACTGCCCTATGTAGAAAGATTACATTCCAAACTACTTTGATTAGAAAAAGGGCAAGATGGATGGGTATAAAAATATGTCTGGTGAAGTACGTAGTTCTCTTTCAGAATATTAGAACCCATGGGAGACTGAGGACAGATAAAAGGATGTATTTCACACAGCACATAGTTAAATTTAAGCTCATAGCCACTTTGGGTCCCATATGGGAGAGAAGTGGGATATAAATTAAACAAACCAACTTTAGAATTCATTGCTATGTGTTTATGGCTACCACTAGATGGTTTTAAAAGATGACTGCATACATTCATGGAAGAGGGGGCCATCAGTGGCTATTACTCATGTCTGTAACACTTCCAGTATCAGAGGCAGTATGCCTCTGTATATTGGTATTTCAGAACACAAGATGGAGGGTGTAAGTCATGCCCTGCTGGTGGGTTTCCCACAGAGAACCAATTGGCCACTTTGAGGCAGGATTGCTGGACTAAGTAGGACTTTGGTCTGATCTAATACAGATCTTATGTTCTCACCACTGAGTCATTAAGTTCTTCCCATAAAGGATACTTAGGTGCTGCTATTCCTTGGGGGTTGTAAGTTCTGTCATCCATTAGAGTCAATGTAGACATTCAGGGAAATGTGCATTCCCTGTAATTAACTTGTTTGCTATCTCATTTCTCAGAGATACATGCTTAATCGGATTTGCAAATTAGGCCTCTATTTACATTGACCAGTGACCAATTGCAAAGCATGCTAAATGCAATATACAGATAATGAAACTCATGGGTTGTAACAAACAGACATCTTACAATTTAGGGGAGCACCTCTGTAAAAGATATGATGAATGTATAATCTAATTTCACCAGTTTCACCCTCTTCTATGTGCTATTCAGAACACAGGCCTGATGTTCTTCCTATTTCATACAGAAAGATAAACAACAGGCCAGTCATCAATTGCTATATTCTCTTTCACACTGCACAGTTATAACACTTTGATACTTTTTAAACTGCTCTCCATCCAACAGAATCTTAGGATTTTTAGTTTTGTGAGACATTATGAAGTCTCTGTCAGAGCTCTAGTGCCTACCAAACTCCAAATCCCAGGATTGCAGCCATGTTACTTGAATGGATATCAAAGTGCATATAATTGTGGAGTAAGAAAGATGCCTAAATCTTACTCTCCTCAATCCCCCCCTCTTTTTCCTTACTTCCTTCACCATCCCTACTCCATTTCCAATGCCCCTCTCTTAACCTTCATTCATTTCTCTTGTTTTCTTTCTCTTCATGCTCATTTCCTCTCTGTGTTCAATTAAATGGAATTCTGATTTTGTACTCCAAGTGTAGTTTCTTTTTTTAAAATGCTGATGTGTCCTCACAGAACCCTTAGGAATTCATGTGAGCAGCTTTTTATTAATAGCAACAGCAAATGTTTGAAAAAGAACAAAGTTAACAGAAGAATCAACAACTTCAGAAGCAGCTGAAGAAGGGCCAGGTTGTACATAGAAAAGACTGCTGTTTGAACAAAAGGGTGAACAGGAAGAACTCGAAAGGAATTATTCAAGTCTTTAGGAGAACTGGTATCAGGACATCTGGCAATACATTATTCACATAGGTCATAAAGTGCTCATTCAGTAAAATGCTGTAGAGGTTTCCCCTGTTGACTATGTTAGAGCTGATTGGGTACTTGGAACATCAAGGGACAGAGTTATCAGAAGTAACAGAATTCAAGTAGTTTCTTCAAAATTTAACTCAAATTACCATGTAACTCAAATAACATATCTGTATATTCTGGTCAAGCTTCTATTTTTCCACATGGTATCTCAGCTTCAGAAGTTGGGATGAGATAAGATTGCTTTGCTCCATGTCAATCTGGCTTCAGGCCTAGTTACAGGACAAAGATTCCTTTGGGTGCCTTGTGGATAACATATGCTGGAAACTGGGAGACTGTTACCCTAAAAGATGAGCGGGATGTTGGAGTCCCACCTGCAATGCTGGTGCCTCCTTGAAATTTGGGGAAATTATAGCTCAAAAGGAGGCCTGTGAGAAGAAGGTAACTTTGGGGATCTTTTCACCTATGTATACCTGTACTATCTGTAGAAAGCACTCCAGTTAAAGTAAAAGTATTTTATTTGAATTAACACAGGGGATACATACAAGAACAGACACTCTTAAGAAACATACAAGCCTATTGAAAAGTAAGGTGGGAAGGGTTGGATAGAGTGCTCAGGGGTGAAAGGGTGACAGTTACCAGTCTCAGAGAAAGAGGTCTGAGCAGTGGAGGGACTCAGACAGCATCTGAGGTTGGCACGATGGAATGCAGTCCACCGAGAAAGAGAATAGCAGTGCCTGGCTGTGACACACCCAGCTAGGTTCAGAGCGAGGATATTAGACCCTATGTACCCTGGAGGGGTGCACTAATTATGACAAAGTGTGAATGGCTTTCTCACAGAACAGACAAAAGGGTTCAAAATGGGCTGATTGCTTTAACTCCAGAGTGACAAAACATTGATAGGATTTGCAACAACCTCTTAATGGTCACTTCCAGGCTGTGGAGTTAGGCTGCCTCACTCTGTTGTCTTTCTACAAGCAGGCAAAAACCTTTTTATTCAAGTGGGACTTTGGCAGTCAAGCTGGGATGTCATAAAAATAGCTTTCAATCTGGGACGGTGCTGTCTTTTCTTTAAAAATAAATAAATCTAAAAGTACTTTTTTTTAAAAAAACAAAACCTTTTTACAAAAGGTTCTTTAATCATTCTTACCTTTTGTTGGACTTGTTTGATCCATTTCATCATTAACAGTCTTGAGACATATTTTCTTTATAGTTCTGCAGTCCTGGAAATGCAGGACATACATAAACAAATGGAATTTAGCTGCACAACCCAAGGTAGAATATAATTTTTAATCCTAAGAACTCTGCGTATAGAGCTTTCATCATGTGTGCCCTCAGGCAATGTCCAAAGGGCCACTTGATGACCAGTAGTATTTCTAGGATGATTCAAGAACCGGATGATTAGCCATATCTTTCTTCACCTCACTACCTAAGGGAAGAGTGAATGTAGTACAGTAGCAATCCTGTATCCATGGGGGATTGCTTCCAGGGCCCCCTGGAATTCCACAGATAATAGTGAACGCCATCCCAGTGGAAAGTGGGGAGGTGAGATCACTTTCACCTCCCCCCACCATGGCCCCACTGCAGTGGCAATTGTGGAGGCAAAGGGGGAAAGGGAGGAGGTGAGATCACTCCTTTGCCCCCTTCCTCCTGCCATGGCCCCATCGCAGCAGCAATCATGAGGGGAAGGAGAGGAGGCAAGATCACTCTCCTCTTCCCCCGTGATTGCCATAGTGGCGGCAGGAGCCCTCCCAGGGGAAGGGACAGGTGAGGTGAGATTCCTTCTCCCCCTCCCCGTCATCGCTAACTGCAGATAATTGAATACGCGGTTGGTAAATCAATGGATATGGGGGTGCTACTGTATTCACAAACCAGGTCTGAAAACTATGCAGAGAACTAAGAAATCTGATGAAGAAAAGGCATCTGTTGGGAGTGCTAATGCTATGAGCCCTTGTACTTTCAGCCTGTACTTGTATGTAAGTTTTATAGCATAGAAACACCATTGAGTTTTTAGTGACCCCCTTCTAAGAAAGAATAGGTTGCTTACCTGTAACTTTGGTTCTTTGAATTATCTGTGAACTCACATGTATGAGTCAGAGACCACAAAGAAACTAATTTTGGGGTAAACATTAAAGCTCCTACTAGTTTTCATTACACAGAAGTAGAATACTGTAAAAAAATTCATGCCCATATGCTCCGTTCCTATGCTTGCAGTCTTTAATCACACCTCAAAATGCCAATCTACTTCTAAACTGTAAACCTGTAGTGGAGAATAGATTCCATTCAGTGTGGATTTCAATTATCCTTTTGTATTTTGAATGTTTATGGACAAAGAAGTATGCAATTCTTTTCCTGACAAGCACAGTAGTTTTAACTGTCTATTGTGTGTGACATAAAGCAGTAAAAGGAATAAAGGCCAGAGAAAAAGTGAAATGGAAGCTTGCCTACCCAGCTCGTGAAACAGAGAAATGTCAATCTTAGAACACATTTTGGTAAAACATCAGCAATTTGTTCCCAAAGCATTAGTAGCACAGCTCAAGGCGAATCCCAAAGCAGACATATAACTTCAGCGGCCTTTTAGATAGTCTGATGAAAGCACATTTTAAAAGTCTTGTTAGTCCAAAAGAACAGTTCCAAAACTCATGAACAAGCAACACTTTTATTAGTGCTAGCCAGCATAAAATTGTAAGCAGTACCTGAGATATTCAGATCATCAGTGATCATGTTGTTGCAAGAAAGCATGGGGGATGGGGAAGCAGGAGCTGATTGTCTGCATAAACTATACTATTGGTTTTAAGACTGAGTGGAAGATGCACAGACTTAAATGGATAAGGCTCAATCTACTAAGTGTTATGAAGGTTTCAGATTGTATGTAGGAAAAGAAAGCAACACATAATGACTCCAATTTACCTTCAGAGATGTGTTACACTTATACTTCAACTTCCTTGCAAAGAGGAAGGCAACTTTGTGAGGTAGGTTAGGCTGAGCTAGAGAAAAGTGGACAAAGCTTACCTACTGTTTTATGGCTGAACAAAGACTTGAACCTGGAACTCAAAGCATTATGCCACCCTTGCTCTTGCATCAGTTCTGCAGTATTCATGAAATATTCAACTTCTACATTTGCTTAACTTGTATATTATTATGCTACCTCAGCAGAAAGTTGTTCTAAAAGGCAGAATATGAGTATTAATCAAATGACTTACACAATAAACATTGAAGACCTTTCAGGCCCTGGCACTGAATACCCCACACTCCTGCCCTTCATGAGATGAACCCTGTGAGTTCTTTCAGAAACACCCACTTTCTGAATACTTTATCTTGACCAGTAGAGGAGGAACATTTTGACAAGTTATCACTTGAATGTTAGGGGAGCTTACATGATTCTTTGGCCTTTTTTGTTCTTGCATAGGTGGTTGCAGTCAAAATCTTTTATTTTTCCTAGCCCACCCCCCCTTTTTTTGCTTAAAACTTTTGATGATCACTTGTGGCACTGAATGCATTGCACTATGTTTGTGTGCATGGGGAGGGGGGGTTGCAGCTCTTTGTCCTCCTGCCAATGCATCCATTAAGTCTAAATGCAAATCAATTACTGATAGGGAATACCTCTCTGGACAAGGAAGATACGTTGAAGTTAGCTTGTCTTGTAATCTGACCTAGGAGACGAACTAGTGCTTTTCTACCATTAAATATGAACTATGACTTAGTTTAATTATGTATAAGTATAGCAAACATTTTATAGTGACTCTCTAAGTAGAGAATGTTCAGTATAATCTGTAAACGTAAGAGCCTTTTACTTGGTTATATTATTAGTTATTGCTATTACTCCTTTCCACCCAATTCCAAGGAAGCTGTTCCTGAGCTAAATGGGTGCCTGGTGGTTGTAATGGACTGGATGAAGGCAAACAAATTGAAGCTTGAGCTAGACAAGAGAGGTGCTCCTGGTCAGGCAAAACATAGATCTGGGAATAAAGATTCAGTCTGTGTTAGATGGTGTTACACTCTCCCTGAAAACACAGGTTTGCTGTTTGGGGGTACTCCTGGATGCAGCTCTGAGCCTGGAGGCCCAGGTTTCAGCAGTGACCAGAAGTGCATTTGCTGCTAAAACTAGTGCACCAACTGTGCCTGCTCCTGGAGAACAACTTAATAGAAAGCCATGTGTTTACCCTAAGAAGCTTACCCTACACTAATGAACACAGGCAATCTATCAAATGAAAGCACAACTTGGAAAGTTGTACAAGAGATGGAGTTACAGAATTCAAATTCAAGGCAATTTGGTTTTACATTTCTTTGTGGTCATACCTACGAATCTTTTAGGCAACTTCTCTTCCCTGTTCGTTATTTCCCAGCCTTATTTGTGAGCACATTAGTAATTCCCTACATAATCGTATCCAACAGATACAAAAGCAAATTCAGGAAAATTAGTCATATTGGCAGCATCTGGCCAGACCTACGTGGGTTTTTTTCTAAATTAAAAAAGGAAGCTCTCTCTAAACAGGACATGCACACTTTCCTGCTTGTAGAGAACCTCCCAAGTTCTTAGAACAGCACTGCAAATATGTACAATATAAACTAAACAAGACTCTTAACCATCATTTGAAGAATTCATAAGGTGTTAGGCTCAGAAACAACCAATGACCAGATAAGAGGGATTTGTTCTCCTACCCAACAGTAGCCGTAATGCTCAAGTGTTTGCTTCTTTATATCTTTCTGAGACAATTTTGGTCAGAATACAAAGAGTGTAAGAACTAAATAAGTACATAATGTCCCTGCTAAAGGAGATCTAGAAAAACATCTTGCAGCCTGCCTTCACCTGCAGTCCTAGGGGTGTTGAATTTCTTGAAAGCAGCAATTACACCAGATTGTTAGGCCTAAGTGAGAGCTAAGGAAAAGTAAAAGAACAGAGATAATACAAGGTTTGGTTAATAATAGCATTCTTTGTTCTCATTTGAAAGAGTTTATAAAGTGATTCTTAAATATTAGCTTCTTGGGTGTTCTCAGGATATCTGAGGCTCTTAGATGTTGGGAACAATTCTGTACAGACATAGACCAATGCATCCAAAGTCTAAATGAGCATTCTTCTTGTTTGAATAAAGGCTCCAGCTGACACATGCTGCAAATAAAGATCTTCCTTCAGAATATAAGCTAGTCCTCTGCTTATAACATACATATATCTCATTACGGACAAGAACAAATCAAGAACAAAGTTCTCCAAGTTACAAATACAGGCTTTCCCCTACTCTTTCAATACTTGCGAATGACGGACAAGTTTCCATTAATTTGACAGGGGTTCCACTCTTTTGTTGATTCTTTTTGCCTATGAGGCTCACTTAGGATTGCTCACATACAGTTTTGTATATATAGCGTGTTAGCTTTTGCACACATTCAAAAGTGATATACAGGTCGACCCCCGTATCCATGGGGGTTATGTTCCAAGACCACACACCCCCCCCCATGGATACTTGAAACTGTAAATAGGGAACCTTATTATTTTCAATGAGATGAACACCTGAAATTGACCATAGAACCGCGTTGAAGGACCTAGAAATGCCTAGAGATAACATATTTTTTCGGATGTGGGTAAGCGAAGGACAAGCTGCATACCTGTAACTGTAGTTCTTTGAGTGGTCATCTGTGAACTCACACAATTGGGGTTTTCTTGCACCTGTGCAGTGCACCTTTGGAACCTCTAGAATAGTTATATAATTCTTTTTGGTGCAAGCTCTGCCCACCCCAACGGTTTCCCTCAGGCTTTCCCACCCATTTACCTCAGTTCCAAGGGCGTTGCAAAAGCAGCATCATAACCTTACTTGAAAGCAGGATCATGAGGGGAGGATGGGCAGGTTTATGTGAGTTCACAGATGACCATTCGAAGAACTAGTTACAGGTAGGCAACTTGTCCTTCGTGGTCTCTGTGACTCACACAATTAGGAGACTAGCAAGCTTTCTCATAAGGTGGGGGGATGTCATGATCACCAAGACCAAGAGAAAACCAAAGAAAAGCAAAGGACACAGTGTAACAGTAAACAAGATAATTTTTATTATAACACAGATAGGACAGCTCTCCCAAAGGCAACATCCACCCTAGACCTGGTGTCAAGTCCGTAATGAGATATATAAAGGTCAATGGGGTAGACCAAGTAGCCGCCTTGCAAACATCCTCCAATGGGATGCCCGAAAGGAAGGCAGTAGATGAAGCCACCACCTTTGTAGAATATGCTCGAATCTGAGCAGGAAAGGGCAGTTCAGCCAACTCATAAACCATGGAGATGGTGGAGATGACCCACTTGGAGAGGCGTTGTGAAGAAATGGGAACCCAGAACCAAAGCAGAGTAGCAAATGAAAAGGCAATTAGTCTTACGGGTCGGAGCAGTCTGCTGACTGTAAAATGTCAGGGCTCGGTGAACGTCCAAGGAATGCAGAGCATGTTCAAAGCCATCAGTGAGATTCTGCATCAGTACAGGCAACACAATGGCTTAGTTGAGATGAAAACTGGAGACACCCTTTGGCAAAAATAACACGTGAACAAAGCACTACTTTATGACCAGGTAAGGAGGATCAGATCTCAGAGCACACAATTCAACCACTCACCTGGCTGATGAACAAAGAAAGCCATTTTCAAAGACAGAAGTCAAAGGTTAGACGTGGTCGTAGGCTCAAAGGGACACTTTGAGAGCTGCAAAAGCACAAGTTCAAGGCTCCAAGCCAGCGTGGGGTCCACATCCGGTGGGTGAATATTAGTATATCCTTTCAAGAATTTCTTAATGACAGGGTCACAAAAACAGGAAGGTTGCCCAAGATGCTGGAATTCAGATCATGACAAGTTAACATCTGAGAGAGGAACAAGAAAGTCCAGCACCCAAGAGATGGTGGAGGAACTGCAAATCATCCAACACAGTAGAGTCTGAAATGGCCACACCTCAATCCTTCAGGTAAGTAAGGACAGGTTGCTCACCTGTAACCATAGATCTTCAAATGGTCTTCTGTGAATTTACACAGTGGGTTTCTCCAGCGCCTGCGCAGAGCACTCGGAACCTTCTAGAATCACTAGGCAGAATAATTTTTGCTACATTTTGGCAGTAATTCCACCCATCCCAATGGTCCCTTTAATGGCACTCCTGCCTAATTCCCCTCAGTTCTTTGAAGGATGCCGCAAGTAGCAGCATCAGGAACATTAAGCATATATATGTCATAGCAGAACATAGAGTGAAGGATTGGCGGATCTGTGTGAATTCACAGAAAACCACTCAAAGATCTATGGTTACAGGTGAGCAAAATGTCCATCCTCTTCGTGGTCTCTGTGAATACCCAGAGAGGGTAGATTAGCAAGCTTCACCTGTAGGAGGAGGGTGTAATGCTAAAGGATTAGACGAGGACAAATAATGACAGGTCATGTCCCCTGAAACCATGACAACAGCTTTAACTTCAATCATTATGAATGCATAAGAGCAATATACAACTATCACGGTCAACCAGAATAAGGACTCACTTATTGAATGGAGGATAATAACACAACCCTCCCAAAAGCGGCCTCATTATGGGACTGAGTGTCCAGTCTGTAATGTGAAATAAAAGTCAATGGTGTTGACCAAGTGGCCGCCCGACACACATCCTCCAAAGGCACTCCGGAGAGGAAGGCAGCAGAAGTGGAAACAGCTCTGGTGGAATGTCCTCAAACATGAGAAGGCAAGAGCTTCTGGGCCAGTTCATAACAAAGGGAGATGGTCAAAACCACCTATTTGGACAAGTGTTGTGGAACTATAGGAGTGCCCAACTTAGGCACTCCTAAGTTCAGCATAGGACACAAACAGTTTTGAAGACTTCCTAAATGCATCTGTCCATTGTACGTAGAAAATGAGGGCTCTCTGAGCATCCAAGGATTGGAGAGTCCGTTCAAAGTCATCCTTAGGATCCTGGATCAAGAAGAACGATGGACTGATTCATATGAAAGCTTGAAATCACCTTTGGAAGAAAGGACATGTCCGGTTTCAGGACAACCTTGTGCTTGTGGAACACCAGGTATGGAGCGTCAGATCATAGAGCACAGAGTTCTCCAGCTCAACGGGCAAATGTAATGGCAACAAGGAAGGCTGTTTTCCAAGAAAGGAGTCTCAGGTCCGATGTGGCCATGGGCTCAAAGGGCTGCCTGGTAAGTTGAGAGAGGACGAGTTCAAGGCTCCAAGCAGGGGTGGGCTCAATCATTGGTGGATGAAGATTGTTGTAGCCCTTCAGAAACTTCTTGACCACAGGATCCGTGAATGGCGACAGTCGACCCCGAGCCTGAAATTCGACCAAGAGGGCAGCCAGGTAGCATTGAATAGACGAAACAGAGTCCTGAATTTGACAGGTGCAACAGGAACTGGAGAACCGTCATCACAGAGGAGGAATCAACAGTAAGACCACAATCCAACAAGTAGGATTCAAAGCACTTTCACTTATAGGCATAGGAGCGATGCGTGGAAGGCCTTAGCGAGGCGCCGAGAACCTCCTGTGTATCAGCTGGCAGCAGTGGACTCCTAGTACATCTCGAACCTGAGGACGGGTTCAGGGCTGTATCTTCCAGGCCGTCAGGCAAAGCTTCTCGAGATCCGGATGCCAGACATTGCTGTTCTGGATGATCAGCAGATCCAGACGGTACAAGAGGTGTAGGTAGTGTTGATAGGCCAATCGAAGGAGAGGGGCAAACCATGGTTGCTGAGGCCACCAGGATGTGAGGAGGATCGCATCCGATCAGTCCCAACATAGCTTGGCCACCACTCATGTCAGCAGTGGAAACGGTGGAACAGGTATAGGAGCAGTCTGGTCCAATGGAACAGGAACACATCTCCCTTTGATCCTTGAACTCTGGACCTGGCACAGAAGAGGTGACATGGCTTGTTGGCAGGGGTTGTGAAAAGGTTTATCTGCGGAGTACCCCAGTGCCAGAACAGTTGTTGTGTGACCAACTGATGCAATGTCCACTCATGCACGGATGAATTCGAACAGCTCAGTCTGTCGGCAAGAGCATTCTCCTCCCCTGGAAAATGGATGGAATGGAGAATATCCTTTTCGATACACCAGTTCCAGATCTCTACGGTGAGGAGAGAAGGGACGGGGACCTCGTACTGCCTTGTTTGTTCAGGTAATACATAACCGATATGTTATCTGTAACGATCAACACCGTCTTGCCCCTCACCAGCTTCTCGAAGGCCTGGAGTGCCTTCTGAACTGCAAGGAGCTCGAGTACGTTGATGTGGAGCTCCCATTCTCCAGCAGACCATGTTCCTTGGACTGCGTACATCCTGAGGTGAGCTCCCCACCCAAGCATGGATGCATCTGTGGTCAGGGAGACCTGCGGTTATGGAGGCTCCAAGAGCATGCCCACCATGACATTGTCCAGGTTCAGCCACCACTCCAAAGAAGTTGAACTGTTCGTGGCATGGTGACAAGTTTCCGTGGACAGTCCTGAAGCGGGTCAAAGACGTGCAGGAACTACGACTGAAGCAGACAAAACCGGAGCCTTACAAATTGGGTGACTGAAGTTGTGGCTGACATATGCCCCAGGAGAGTCTGTATCGAGTGAGCTGATACTGTCCGGGATAGGCAGCATTGGTGGATGAGTTTGCAAAGGGTATCGAAACTGGGTGGAGGCAGGAAGGCGGTGGCAGCCGTTAAATGCCAGTACTGCAAGCCACCACGTTGCTAGTTCGATTCCAGCAGGCTCCAAGGTTCACTCAGCCTTCCATCCTTTCGTAGGTCGGTAAATTGAGTACCCAGCTTGTGGGGGGCAATTAGCTAACACACATTGGAAACTGTTTAATGCAGTGTAGATGTGTAAATAGCTATTGCTTAAAACATTTTGTAAGCCGCTCTGATAGCCTTGTGGCTGAAGAGCAGGGTATAAATAACTAAATAAAAAAATAAAAATAAAAATCCAAGTACAGCCCAATGAACTGGAGCGAACGAGTGGCCTTGAGATGGGACTTGTTGAAGTTGACAATCAGTACGAGGGCATTTAGCAGGTCCAGAGCCAGGGTGATGTTGTGGAGAAGCTGCTGCCAAGACTCTGCCACCAGGAGCCAGTCATTGATGTAGGGAAAGATAACCACACCTTGTTGCCACAGGTAGGCTGCTACAGTTGCCATACATTTCGTAAAGACCCTCAGTGCCATGGAGAGACCGAAAGGCAAGACACGGAATTGGAAAGCCACGTCCCTGGTCTGGAAGGCCAGGAAGCATCTGTGGGATGGGTGGATCCTGATGTGAAAGTATGCATCCTTGAGATTGATGGAGGCGAACCAGTTGTCCTGCTGCATGAGGGACAGAATCATGCCCAGGGTGACCATACTGAACCTCTTTGGAGCAATGAATTCATTCACCCCTCAAAGATCAAGGATCAGTCAGAGTCCACAATCCTTCTTGGTGACAAGGAAGTACCTTGAAAAGAAGCGAAGGTCACGGCGGTCCTGGTGCACAGGTTCGATGGCACCCTTCTGAAGCAATGCCTGCACCTCCTTGAAGAGGGGAAGGGAAGGTGGTGTCTTTTGGATGCGGCCTGTCAGTGATAGTTTCGAACTCGATCCAGTATCCCTCCTGGATAACGCGGAGCACCCAATAGTCCAATGTTATCTTGAACCAGGTGTCCTGGAATGCAGACAGGCAACTTCTGAAGAAATGCGTCTAGGAAAAAGAATGAGAATGTTGAAAGTGAAGGTGGATCAGAACCTCCGT
Source organism: Gambelia wislizenii (assembly GCA_030847615.1). Classification (NCBI taxonomy): domain Eukaryota; kingdom Metazoa; phylum Chordata; class Lepidosauria; order Squamata; family Crotaphytidae; genus Gambelia; species Gambelia wislizenii. The sequence continues at coordinate 309,902,086 of JAUMIR010000003.1, read as the reverse complement.
TTGCCCTGATCCTTAGCCCCCTGTTTCCTCAGGGGAAGGTAGAGAGTGGCAGAGGCCTGACTCCTCACTGAAGAGGCGGCTGGGGAAGGCTGCTGGTATTGAGAATGACACGATGCCTGTTGGGCATATCCCCTCCGATACGATTGTGAGTAAGAGGATTGCCACCCAGACCGACCCTTTGACCAGTATTTAGAGGACGAGGTCAATGGCATACCGTACTTCCGTGTGGTGGTCCTCATCTTCTGAGTGAATTCTAGTTTCCCATCGGTCAAGCTGTTAAACAGGCTGGAGTGGTCGAAGGGCATATCTTCAACGGTGGAAGCAGCCTGCGGGGCAAGGCCAGACAAATGGAGCCAGGCATGGAGATGAAGAGCCAAAGATCCAGCCACAGTCTTAGCTGCACAGTTGGCCACATGCCTGGATGAATTCATCTCTTGGCCCACTAGTAGCTGGACCTCATGCTGGATGGCCTCTGCCATACATCTTTCTTCAGGGAGGTCTTGAATCAAAGGGCCTAGGCACTCCCATAGCACCTGCTGATAGGCACCCATAGGCAGAGTAGTTTGCAATCCAGAAACTTAACCCCGCCACCAAATAGATCTTTTTACGAATGATGTCTAGTTTTCACCATTGGCATCTGCGGGGCTCATCTGGGTTCGCCGCTGTTGTCTCTGCTGAGATGCCTCCACCACCACAGAATTTGGGTGAGGATGTTCCCGTAGCCACTCGATGTCATCCCCAGATACTTGATACAGGCGGTAGATCCATTTCGATGTCGATGGGATGGACGATGGGTTCTCCCACAAACCCTGGGTAAGCTTGAGTAAAGAGGGAAGCACTGGAATATCCGCAGTAGGTGGAGCTTTCGACTTGATCCGACGATATATCGGGTCCATAGGATCAGACTCCTTCTCAGTAAGCTTCAAGTCCAGGGTGTGGGCCATATGAACCATCTGTTCAGAAAATGCCCGAACATCATCAGTCAGAGACAAGGAATCATCAAGTAAATCTGGTGGTGGAGAAGGCGTTCAAAGTATATAAGATACCGACAAATCAGATGAGGCTGATGAAGAGGAGGAAGGTGAGAGGCTATGGTCCTGAGGTGAAGGACTGCACTGTCCATAGTGTAAGGGTGACATCTGCACTGGTGTTGTAGGAGGAAGCAGAGGCAACGGTCAAGGATCCTACCTTGCTGGCGAGACCTAGCTACCTGCATCTTGAAGCACAGGCTTGGGTGGAAGGATCACCTCCTGATGGGCCCGGTCCAAACTGTGGAAGGAGTCGAGGGGGAGAGTAGTAACTCCCACGTGCAGTAGCCTCATTGAAGTGGAATTGGGGCTGCTGAGCAAAGGTCAGACCATGAACTCTAGGAGGAGAAGATGGGAAGGGCAGCTCAAAGGCAGAATGACCCACTTCGTAAGCCCCATAAGAATGTTCGACATCCAAGACCCGAACGTGATGGAATGGCCATAGGAGTTGGGGCCTTCCGCAGAGCCTCCTGTGAGCTCGATTCAACATCAACCATATCAGTCTCGGTACTTAAGAGTTCATCCCTGGAGATTATCAATATGGGGGATTAAGCTCAAGCTGGAATAGAGGAAGTCATCTCCTCATCTGAGATCTCACCTTCCTCCACATGTATGATTTCCAGAGGGAGTTGGGGTCATTTGTTGTACTTCGGTGTGACCCGCAGCAACCTCCCCGACTTCAGAGGAGATGGTCGGTATCCAAGTTAACACCGGATCCAACATGGTTGTGTCAATAGGTATTGGTTTCTGCTGCTCCTCTGACTCCTGCGCCAAAGTCACCACTGAAGTGGACACAGGGCACTATTTTTGTTTAGGGAAGGAATGCTTGACCTTCTTTTTCTTCAGTCTGTCCTTGAAGGATGCAAACGAATCCCCGTCTCAGCTAGACCCTGATGATTTTGAGGCGTCACGGTCCCAGCTCGAAGTCAACAGTTTCAAGGAACCAATGTGTTTCTTCGAGCTCGAAGCGGTGACATGCTTGGGGGACCGGTGGAGCACTCCAGGATCCAATGCCACCAATTCTCGATGCGACAGGCTCGAGTGTCGATGCCTCTTCTTGGCTGATGGGCTGACCAAAGGAGACCGACCCCTTTTAGGAGGCAACGGGCCAGGGCCACCGATGTTGAAGCCTAAGGTGGGAACAATGTTTTCTCATATAGAAAAGACTTAACCTCGAGGAACGCTGATTACGGGTCTGTGGGGTGAAGTTATGGCACTGCACACAGGCATCCACATTATGGGCCTCTTCTAGACAAATAAGGCACTTGGAGTGCCCATCTGAAGCAAGGAGTTTTGCCTGTCAAACGGAGCACCGTTTGAAGATGACGGATTTTGAGACCATTATCACTAACAGGGAGAGATGAAAGAAGAGCCAAACCAGTTCAAAGTTGTGCCGAGTCAATGTCCGAAGCCAAAATCAAGGGTGAGGCAAGAGAGTGAAGCTGAAACCAGTCCGAGGTTGAAGTAGCCAGAAATCAGAACAAGAGCCAAAGTGGGAAAGCCGAAAAATGAAGACAGTCCGAGTCAATCCATGAAGTGATTTGGAAAGCGAAAGAAGCTCTAGCAATCAACTATTCCTATGTGCCACTCGCACGGCAGATGAAAAGGAACTGAGGGGAATTAGGCGGGAGCAACTTTAAAGGGACCATTGGGCGGAGTTACCGCCAAAATGTAGCAAACATTATTCTGCCTAGCGATTCCAGAAGGCTCTGAGTGCTCTGCACAGGCACAGGAGAAACCCACTGTGTGTGTTCACAGAGACCACAAAGATCAAACTTATTCCATTTATAAGAGTATGACTTTCTAGTTGATGGGTGGAGGGAAGCATCTACAACCACTTGCATCTCCGGTGGCAGTCAAACAGGAGTTCCATGTGGAACCAATCCAAGATGTGAAGGAGGTCCTATGGTTGAACCCTCCACGCAGTCAACTGTGGGATGTCTAGGTCCGGGTGTCAAACCTTGCCACCCTCAATTGTAAGAAGATCGGAACCAAGAGGCAGATGAAGAAACCGACCCTCCACAAGTTGGAGGGGGCTGAACCATGGCTGATGAGGCTACCATGGTGATACCAAGATCGCATTTGACCAATTGTGTCATAATTTGGACACCATCCTAGTGTCCAATTGGATGGATGTACCAGAGGAAGATATTCATCAGTATGTGCCAATTCCAAATCTCTAGAGTGGTTGAATGTTGAGTGGATGACCTTGTCCCCCCTCACACCACTTGTTGAGATAGTACATTACAGACATGTTGTCTGACCAGGGGGACAGTCCAACCACTGAGAAGGGATTCAAATTACCTCAGCTCCTTTTGTACCACCAACAGTACCAAGACATTGATATGAAGAAGGCTCTCCACCATAGACCATGTGCCATTGACAAAAAACAAAAACAAAAACCCTGGTCGAGATGGACTCCCCATTCCTAAAGGAAGCCATCCACGGTAGGAGTGATGTGAGGCTGAGAAGGCTCAAATGGCAATACAGCCACCAATCCCGGAACCTGGCGACAGTGCATGACATGGTCAGAAGCCTCCCAGGAGGGTCCAGCAGGGGATCAAACACGAGAGAAACCACGACTGCAGGGGACGGAAGTGAAGCTTTGCAAAGGGAGTCACTGCAGTGGCCATCATATGTCCCAGAAGTATTTGGATGGAGCAGGCCGGCAAGTGGCAAATCCGATAACAGCGGTGGATGAGATGTTGCAGGGTGCAAAACCTGGTCTCTGGTAGGTAGGCAGCTGCCATAATAATCCATAAATGACCCAATGAATTGATGGTTTGACATAGAGATGAGGCTTCTCTGCATTGACCATCAAACCAAATTGAGGTCGAGTGTTGTCAATGTCCTGAACTAGCTGATGAAGGGAGTGGGCAACTAGAAGCCAGCTGATATATGGAAACATGACCAACCCATGTTGGCGGAGCCACACTGCTACCACTGCCATGTACTTGGTGAAGGCTTGGGGGGGGGTGTGCCACAAGGCTGAATGGGAGGATCGTGACCTGGAAGGCATCGCACCTGATCTGGAAGGCAAGGAAGCGCCTGTACGAGGGGTTGATCCTAACACAGAAGTAGGTGTCCTTCAGATCAATGGTTACAAATCTGTCCCCACCAAAGGAGCAGCATTATCAATGATAGGGTAACCATCCAGAAATGCTGGGGAACAATGTATGTGTTTATACCACAAAGATAGAGAATGGGCCAAAGACCACCATCTTTTTTGTTGAAAAGGAAGTATCTTGAGAAGAAACAAAAGTGTCGAGCCTATGGAGGCACTTAGTTCTATGACCCCTTTGTGGAGCAAGGCACCTACTTCCTCCCTCAGGACCAGAGAAGGCGATGTCACCCAAATTTGCCCCATTGGGGAGTAATCCTTGAATTCAATAAAGTAAACCGCTCAAATTACTCATAGAATCCAGTGGTCGGTTGTGATGGTAGACCACATATTGTAGAAATATGACAGACGATCTCCAAACTGCACTCCGGGCTTGAGGGAAGCATCCTGGGTAGTCAAAGATGCCATTTCGGTTGATTCTTGGTGCATTGCTTGAACCACTGGTGGTAACAGAGTAGAGGACTGACACCTGCCAGAGAAGGCCAATGATTGAGAGGGGTAGTGCAACCTGCCAGACGGAGTTGGACTAAAGATGCACCTTCAAGAATAAGATGAGCCTTGCCACCCAAAATGACCCCTAGACATTTATGAGGGCTGCGAAGGCATGCTGTACTTCTTTGCCGTGGTGCATATCTTCTAGGTGAATCCAAGTTTCTCACCCGTGGATTGATGGAACAGGCCAGAATGGTCGAACAGCATATTGTCCCAAGCTTGAGGGGAAAGGCCCGAGGATCTGAGCCAGGCTTGACTATGCAGAGCCACCAAGCCAGATATCAATTTAGCCAAGCAGTTGGCAACATGGCAAGCAGAATTTATCTGCTGCCCCACCAGTGACTGAGGATCCACACGAATCATGTGGGTGTGTAGTTTCTCCTCGTCAGGAAGCCGCTCAAGGAAGGGGGAAACATTGTCACCCAATACCTGCTGATATGCCCCAATGCAAGCAGAGCAATTTGAAATGTGAAGGCTCAAAGCCAACAATGGGTAGAGTTTTTTGGCTATCACATCCAACTCGTGCCCTTCCTGATCAGCCAGGGTCACTTATGAGCATTGGAGGGTACGATTTTGAGATACCTCCACAATAACTGAGTTCTGTTTCAGGTGCTACAGAAGCCAGATTCCCTCCCAGAGACCCTGTAAAGGTGATTTGGGAGATGTGGTGGGGGGAAGAGAGGACAGATTATCCCTAGAACACTCAAAACAGCTTTAAGAAGGAGAGCAAAATGGGCCAAGTAACTACCAGCGGGGCCTTCGATTTAATTCTGTGATAGATGGAATCAAGTGGTTCAGACTCTTTATGGGTAGTCTTGAGATGGACAGGTTGCTTACCTATAACCATAGATCTTCGAGTGGTCATCTGTGAATTCACACAGTGGGTAATTCCTGCACCTGCGCAGAGCAGTTGGAACACACTAGACTTGCTAATGCAGAATATCTTTTGCAACATTTTTGGTGGTAACTCCGCCCAGCCTAACGGTCCCTTTAAAGGCACTCCCGCCTAAATCCCCTCAGTTCCTTGAAGGATTCTGCAAGTAGCAGCATCAGGAACATTAAGCATATATATGTCATAGCAGGACATAGAGGGGAGGATGGGTGGGTCTGTGTGAATTCACAGAAGACCACTCAAAGATCTATGGACACAGGTAAGCAACCTGTCCATCTTCTTCGTGGTCTCTGTGAATACACACAGTGAGTAGATTAGCAAGTTTCCACTCTAGGAGGGTATGTTATGCTAACAGGTAAGACGAGGACAGTGTCAGCTAAGTGATAACTCTGAGTCATAGTAACGAACAGGAAGTATCGTGAACAGAAGCACTTTCATGTATTAATATCAGAGTAACCAGAAACCATACAATACCAAAGTCAGCCATAATAAAAAACTCATTCACTGAATTGAGGATAACAACACTGCCCTCCCAAACGCAGCCTTATTATGAGACCGATTGTCCAATCCGTAATGTGATATGAAAGTCAACGGTGTGGACCATGTAGCTGCCTGGCAAACATCCTCCAACGGGACCCCAGAAAGGAAAGCAGCTGAAGCGGAAACAGTCCTGGTGGAGTGTCTTCAAACCCGAGAAGGCAAGGGCTTCCGGGCCACTTCGTAACAAAGACAGATGGTTGAAACCACCCATTTGGACAAATGCTGTGGAGAAATAGGGGCACCCAACTTAAAGCCAACATAGGACACAAACAGTTCTGGAAACTTTTGAAATGGAGCTGTCCATTGCACATAGAAAGCAAGAGTTCTCCAAGCATCCAGGGAATGGAGAGACCGTTCAAAGTCATCCTTTGGGTCCTGCATAAGGGTTGGGAGGACAATGGATTGGTTCAAATGAAAGCTGGAAACCACCTTCAGAAGAAAAGATGTCCAGTTTCAGGACCACCTTGTGCCTGTGGAATGCCAAATATGGGGGATTGGCACGGAGTGCACAAAGTTCACCAGCCTCATGGGCAGAAGCGATGGCAATGAGAAAGGCTGTTTTCCAAGATAGAAGTCTTAGGTTCATAGTAGCCAAGGACTCAAAGGGGCGCTTAGACAATTGAGAGAGGACAAGTTCCAGGCTCCAAGCCAGTGTGGGCTCAGTTATAGGAGGATGAAGGTTGGCATAGCCCTTCAGGAATTTCTTGACCACTGCATCACAAAACAGAGAAGATCGACCCTGTGCCTGCAGTTCGGTGGAGATGGCAGCCAGATAGCACCTCAAAGATGAAAGGGATAGCCCCGAGTACAACAGGTGGAGAAGGAAATGGAGAACGGTGGTCACTGAGGAGGAATTGATGGTGAAACCACGATCCGACAAAAAGGACTTGAACCGGTTCCACTTATAGGAGTAGGAACGATGTGTAGAAGGGTGAAGAGATGCATCAAGTACCGTCTGGACTCCTGGAGGAATGTCTGGTGAGACAGCACCTAAAGCACAGGGGAGGTTTCACTGTAAACAGTGAAAAACAAAAACAAAAACAAAAAAAACCCCTGTGATTTAGAATCACAATATACACTGAAGATTCATAGAAAATTAATTCTTTATTACTGAGTTCAAAGATAATGTATTAGAGTTTGTACATAGTAATATTTCCTCTGTAACCATTTTGCCAGTGAGACAGCACAGCATGAACCTGATGACCGGTTCAAGGCTGAATCCTCCAGGCCGTCAGCCTGAGTGTTTATATGTCTGGGTGTCTGACAATCCGGTCCTGAATGGTCAGTAGGTCGGAACGGTATGGAAGGTGCACGAATCGGTGATGGGCCAGACGAAGGGGTGCAAACCATGGCTGTTGAGGCCATCACAGAGCGAGCAGGATCACATTCGCTAGGTCTCGACAAAGCTTGGCCACTACCCTGGTCAGTAGTGGCAACGTGGAGAACCAGAACAACAGCGGTCCGTTCCATTGGAAGAGGAATGTGTTTCCCCTTGATCCCCGAACCCGGGACCTGGTGCAGAACTGACACTGTGTGTTGGTGGGAGTTGCGAAGAGGTTGATCTCCAGAGTTCCTCAACGTCAAAACAGGTCCCGAGCCACCGAACGATGCAGCATCCATTTGTGAACAGACGAGTTCAAATGGCTCAGTCTATCGGCAAGAGTATTCTCTTCTCCAAGGAGATGAATCAATTGGAGAATACACCTCTGAACGCACCAGTTCCAGATCTCAAGGGTCACCGACAGCAGGGAGTGAGATCTCGTTCCTCCCTGTTTGTTGATATAGTACATGACCAATATGTTGTCAGTCACCAAGAGAACAGTCTTGCCGGTCACCAGCCTCTCAAAGGCCTGAAGTGCCTTCTGTACTGCCAGCAGCTCGAGGACATTGATGTGGAGCTCCCATTCCTCGATAGTCCAGATGCCTCAAAACGCGTATGTTTCGAGGTGGGTTTCCTACCCGAGCAAGGATGCATCCATACAGATCGAAACCTGCAGTTGCGGGGGATCGAACTGTAGGCCTGATAAAATATTGTCCAGTACCAACCAACAGTTCAGGAAGCGTTGGATCACATGAGGCATAGTAAGGAATTTGTGAGGAGGGTCCCACAATGAGTTGAAGACATCCAGAAACCAAGACGAGTGGCCAGAATCGAAGCCTTGCAAAGCGGGTGACTGTTATCTTGGCTGACATCTGGCCGAGGAGAACCTAAACAGAATGTGTAGAGATCCTCCAGGATCGATGGCAGCGATGGATTAAACTTCTTAGGGTACTGAAGCGAGCTTCTGGTAGGTTATGCCCTTGCATGCCTCTAATCCAGATGGGCTCCTATGAACTGGAGGGATTGCTCTGGTTCGAGATGTGACTATTCCAGGTTGACATCAAGCCCAAGCGCATCTAGCAGACATAATGTGTCGATGTCCATGAGAAGCTGAGGGCGAGATCCTGCCACCAGAAGCCAGTCATCGATGTAGGAGATGACCATCCCTTGTTGACGCAAGAAAGCTGCCACTGGTGCCATGCACTTTGTGAATACTCTCGGGTCCGTGGGCAGTCCGAACGGTAAGACATGGAACTGAAAAGCCTCATTCTCAATCTGGAAGGCGAGGAATCTCCTGTGGTCCAGGTGGATCCCCACGCGTCCTTGAGACCGATGGAGGCAACCCAATCTCCCTTCTGGAGGGGTAGAATCGAAGCCAGAGTGACCATAAGAAACCTCTTCAGAATAATAAACTCATTTACCCTGCGGAGGCTGAGGATCGGATGAAGGCTGCCATCTTTCTTGGTGACCAGGAAATACCTTGAGAAGAAGCAGAGGTGATGATAATCCGGGTCTACAGGTTTGATGGCTCCCTTTTATAGTAGTGTCTGCACCTCCTTGAGAAGGGGAGGGGGGTGGTGTTGTTCGGATCCAGCCTGTCGGTGGAAGGGTTTCAAACTCGATCGAGTAACCTTTCCAGACAATGTGAAGCACCCAACAGTCTGACGTAATCGTCTAGCACATGCGACATCCTCACAACCTGTTCAGCAAACATACAAACATCGGTGGGTGACGATGAATCTTCGTCCAACAGGTCAGGAGGAGGAGACGGAGCCTGCAGTACATGAGATGGAAGAAGCCAATGAGGAGGACTATGATGGAGAAAGCTACGAGGTCAATGATGCACTGAAGTAGTTCGTATTAGAGGTGTTGGTACCGCAGGCAGAGGGTGAGGGTCCGGTCAGACTGGGGACACTTGACTACCTGTTTCCTTCATGAGAGGCTTGGCAGGCCGAAAGCCCTCAGAAGTTCTCTCCAGTCCACAGAAAGAAATGAGTGGCAGCAAATGGTAGTGACCATGCCCAGTCTCAGAACCTGAAGTGTATTGAGATCGATGGGTGAACATAAGGCCATGGGATCTCAGTGGAGACATCAGTGGAAGTTCGAACGCTGAGCGGGCCATGAAACTATAAGCACTGGAGACTGAGCTGAGCAGTCGGTCAAATCTGGAGTTCCTCCTCAGAGACATTGCCACCTCCATCTGAACAATCCCCAAGAATGGAGTAGGAGTCAACTCCGGAGAGTGGGAACGGCTTCGAGCACGAGCCTCCGTTGAAGGTTTTGAAGAGCCATGGCCTTTACTCGATCCCAAAGAAGTAGTATGCTTATGGGACTGATACTCAGCCTCTGGAACCGATGCCACCAATTGACGATAGGACAGACTCAAGGGCCCATGCCTTCTCTTCGCCGATGGACTGGCCGACAGAGAGCAACCTCTCTTCTGTGGTGGCAGAACCCCAGCCTGAGCGCCTGGGGCAGAAGCAAAGGGTGGGAACAGAGCCTTCTCATAGAAAAGGGACTTCAGCCTCGAAGAGCGATGTTTACACGCCTGAGGGGTGAAGTTCTGACAATGTATACAAACATCCACATAGTGAGCTTCACCCACGCAGATGACACATTCTGAGTGCTCGTCAGAGGCAGGAAGCTTTGCCTGACAAATGGAGCACCGTTTGAAGGCTGCAGAGTCAAGGCCATAATCACAGAAACAGGGAAAAGACAAAAGAAGAGTCAAACCAGTCCGAAGTCGTACCGAGTCGGAGTCCGAATCCGAATCCAAGGGCAAACAAGAGAGTGAAGCCGAAAATCAGTCCAAAAGATGAAAGGGCCAGAAATCACAAGAAGAATCAAAAGGAAAAGCCAAAAACCTGAAGTCAATAAGCAGTCCAAGTCAATCCGTGAGGTAAAATAGAAAGCGAAAGAAGCTCTAGCGAATGAAGGGTTCCTATGTGCTGCTCCCGCAGCAGATAAAAAGGAACTGATGGGAATTAGGCGAGAGTGCCTCAGATAGACTGTTGGGGTAGGCAGAGTTACCACCAAAATGTATCAAAGCCTATTCTGCCTAATGATTCCAGAAGGTTCTGAGCGCTCTGTGCAGGTGCAGGAATTACCCACTGTGTGTATTCAGAGACCACGAAGAAGATGGAGGAGACAAAGAACGGTTTTGCAGGGGCTCCCACTGGTCTGGAAGCAGAGAATGCTTCTGAGGAAGGACCAGTGGTGGATGGCCTTGAGGGGGAACCAACCTCTCAGGTGTGGGAACTGAAGGTACAGCTTGGACCATAGCATCTTTCAGCACAAGCTACAAAGGTTCTGCCAGGCACAGGCTAACTGGACTGGTTTGCAGGACAAATTACCATGTCCTGATAGTCCAGTGGATCCAAACTGGAAGAGATATAATAGATGCAGCCTTCATCAATGATATAATAGCCTTGAACCCTATTCAAGTGAAGCTCTCCATGATAGGGACAATAAGAAAAAGGAGATCTATTATCCCAATGACGACCATCCCTGTCTCCAAAGGAATTCTTGTACCCCATCCGGAAGGAGGGCTGATCCAGTCACCATGCGGACTGTGACCTCAGTAGCCTATGTGGAGAGAGAGAGACCATGATCCAGATAGTGGATAGTTCACTATGTCTCAGTGAGCAGGATGCATAGCCCATGAATCCGAAGACCTGAGGAGCTCCTCTCTGGAAACCGCTTGGGCCAGAGAACTACGAATCGGGAGAGGGCAACAAACCAGAGTAGAGTTGACAATGTCACCTTCAGAAATGGAACCCGGTTCCGCACAGACTATCTGAATAGAGCCTGATGAAGAAGGGTCTCTAGGTGAGGTTGGAACTTGTACCACAGATGCTACCTGCAGGCTACTAGGCTGGTGAGAAGTATCCTAAGCAAAAGAATGCTTAGAGTTTCTTTCAGTTTTCCTCAAGAGGTTTTGTGGAGACAGTGTGATTCCAACCATCAAACCCATGAGTGGAATCTGTGTGATGCCGCTTGTCAGAATTTGAGGAGCCCGGAGAGGCCCACCTCAGGTGTGCAGAACGACGATGTGCCAGCTCATCCGGGTCTTTCAGAGGCACTGAAATCGTCATGGTTGGGGGCACAGAGGGCTTTAAGGCCTGTTCATAAAGTAGGGCCTTGAGGCAAGACTGGTGGTTTTTATGCACCTGTGGGGTAAATGCCGTACAGTGAAGACGTGAGGCAACATGAGTTTTGCCCAAACACAGAAGACAATGGAATGCCCATTGGAACCTGGCAATTTTGCCCCACAATCCTCAGTGCTTAAAAGAAAGTGCAGGCGCCATAATGAACTCAAAAGCCAGTCCAAGGTCGTAGCTGAGAGATCAAAGGACAAACAAGAAGACGGAGTAGCAAGAAGAATATCCAAAACCAAGCTGAGTCAATAGAATGGAGCGGACAGAACAACCAAGCCGAAGGATGAAGCAACGTGCAGTCCAAAAAACTGCAGTCAAAAAGCTGAAGAAAAAAAGTCCAAGTTCCTAGGTGCTGCTGGTGTAGCAGACAAAAAGGAACTGAGGTAAATAAGGGGGAATGCCTAAGGTGAACTGTTGGGGTGGGCAGAGCAGAAACTCCGTGACCCCTGAATCCCCCTCAGATGACAGGTCAGAGCAACACAGGCTACGATTAGCCATCCTCTTGAAAATCTATCCAGAGCACTGGAGCAAGGCCCAAGCCTGTCCTTCGCCGTTAGAGGCAGGAAAGAACTGGGAAAGACTGGCTTGGCTCTCCTCCCTGGATGCTAGTACTATTACTCTATTAGTTGTTGCCTTGCCTGTCTGTCTGGAGCTGGAGCCAAACCCAATCTAAAGGACTACCTCCCCACGCTGCTGAAAAACGGCATTTCCACTCCTTGTGACACTTGCTTTCTAATGACTGATGCTCTTTCCTTCCTTATTAGCCTCTTCTTTACACTGTGATTCTCCCCCAGGGTTCTGTAACCCCCAAGTTCTCAGCACTCTTTTTAACAACTCCTGAATAATTCCCTTTGAAACAATCTATGAAATTACTCTCCTTCTCATCCTCCTCTTCTGATGAAACACAATTATCATCCAGTACTGACTTCTATTTCATCCTGCCACAAATCACCTCCTGTATCTAAGCCTGACATAGCTACATTTAACTTTCTTAGAACATTTCTTAGTCTATCCTCCAACTCTCCATCTCTGAAGTCTGCATCTGTATTTATTTTCGTCTTTTTTGTTAGTATTATGTAGATCTATATTTTCATTTCCTAACTGCTGTGCATCTATTTTATTCATGTTTTCTAGTATATGTTGTCTGCTCATTCTGATTTTCCTGTCCTTTCCCATTCATCTTATTATTTCCATCCAATTTATCCTTCTACAATTCATTAAACGTAGTTGACTATTAATTGGCATGATATTCATTGTATTAAAATTGGCATGGTCAAACTTTCCAAACTAATTATATTGATAGATTTTCCTTGGTTTTTTTTCTGGGCTGTGAGGCCGTGTTCTACAATAGTTTCTTTCTGACGTTTTGCCTGCATTTGTGGCTGGCATCTTCAGAGAATGGTTGGGTAGGAGTGTATGTGGAGTTTATATGCTGTGAACCCCTGTTGGCAGTATATGTAAATTTGTGTAATTGAACGGTTAGTCTCTGGGTATAGAAATGCAAGGCTCGTTAGTGTTTGTTTGGCTAATGGTTGGTTGATGGGCCATTATCTGCTGTTTGAGGATTTCAATAGCTTCTCTGGTCCTGAATTTCTGTGTTTTTAAATAGCATTTTGTGTCACAGTGTGCAAACATGAATTAAAGAACATGAGAGACACTGCAGACTGGGCCAGCCAGAAAAATCAGCAGTAGCAGAACATGTGATAAACCAACCTGGACACAAAATGCTATTTAAAAACACAGAGGTTCTGGACCAGGCCAACAACTATCATGTCTGAATGCACAGAGAAGCTATTGAAATCCACAAACACCTGGACAACTTCAACAGGAAAGAAGAAACCTTAAAAGTAAACAAAATCTGGCACCCAGTTTTGAAGAACAGAATCAAAACTCAGCACTTACAAAGAATTCCACCTAGGGACAGGGGGATTTCCAGCAGATAATGGCCCATCAACCAAGTATTAGCCAAACAGACACTAACGAGCCTAGCATTTCTATACCCAGAAACTAACCATTCAATTACACAAATTTACATATACTCCCCAACAGGGGTTCACAGCATATAAACTCCACATACACTCCTACCCAACCATTCTCTGAAGATGCCACCCACAGACTCAGGCGAAACATCAGAAATAAACTCTTCCAGAACACAGCCTCACAGCCCGCCCAAAACCCAAGGAAAATCTATGGATGCCAGCCGTGAAATCCTTTGACTTCTCATTATATTGACTTTGTCTAGTTGAAAACACTGACTGTAATTCGTTTACTATACAGTAGGACCCTCATATTCAGATTCATTATCCACTGATTCAATTATCCACAGGACACAAAACAGCACATCTACCATAAAGTCTTCCTAGAAAATGTGTCCTCTCTAGCCATTTTCTAGGTCCTTCGAGGCAACTCTATGGTATTTTAAACCAGAATTCCCATTATTTTCAATGGTGCTCGCTATTATCCACAGTTGTCGGTATCCATGGGCCCCCCAGAACCAACCCCCAGCAGATACAGGGATCCTACTGTAGTCTCTTTAATAAGTGAACAACTCAGCTGAATCAGTGTCCTTCAAATTCATATCACTAGACTCAGGCTTTGGATCCACATTGGAAATTCCTGGTCCACTGTTCATAAGTTCCCTAATTGATTTCTTTCACAATTAGGAACAGGTATTTTTTTTTAGCACAGATTTGACAACGGCAATGTGGGGATTATGGTGTTCATCCTGTTGTGCAGGCTGGTAGAGAACTTCTGTTTTCTTCAGGTTGACTTCCAGACCAAACAGCTCTGCAGCTGTTGCAAAGCAGGATGTTAGGCGCTGCAGAGCTGCTTCTGTGTGGGCAAACAAGGGCATCATCATCAGCGAAGAGCAGCTCATGGACTAGATAGAGTCTTAGTGCGAGCCCTCAGACAGCTTAAGTTAAACAAGCTACCATCAGTGTGGTAATGTATATAGATGCTGCCTTCTTCTTCAAGCTCTGCCATAGCCCTTTGAAGCATCATGCTGAAAAAGATTGTAAATAAAGTTGGAGCAAGAACACAACCTTGCTTCACTCCACTAGTTATTAGAAAGGGCTCTGAAAGAGCATTGCCATATCTGACTTGACTGCGCTGGCCCTCATGTAGCAAGATAATCATTTTAAGGAATTTGGGGGGACAGCCTAGTCTTTCAGAAAGAAGTTCTTCTGCAACAGCAGGAACGAATCTGTTCAGCAGTATCCTTGCAAGGATTTTTCCAGCAATAGAAAGCAGTGTTATGCATTGATAGTTTGAGCGATCAGATTTTGCTCCTTTTTTCTTGTACAGGGTGATGATGACTGCATCTCGGAGATCTAATGGCAGTTCCCCTTTTCCCCAGCAATTCACAAGGAGTTCGTGGAATTTATCGTGGAGTGCATGACCTCTGTGTTTCCAAACTTCAGGTGGGATTCAATTTATCCCAGCTGCCTTGCCATTTTTCATCTGCTGTATGGCTTTAAGGGTCTCTTCCAAAGTGGGAGCTATGTCCAATTAATTTTTAATCTATTTTTATATCATATGTTGGATAGCTGGGCTTTTGACTACTTGGTTGGCACTAAAGAGACTTTGAAAATGTTCAGCCCATCGATTCAGGATGGAGGCTTTATCAGTATTTAATGTTTGACCATGTGTACTGTATAAGGAGCTTTGGACCTGATAAGTAGGTCCAAACACTGCTTCAAGAGCTTCATAAAATCCTCTAGGTTCACCCAGGTCTGCACAGCACTGTCTTTTCTGCTATATTGATCCACCACTTGTTCTGCAGTTCACCGATCTGGGAAGCATCATCTCCTCAGATGCCAAGATTGACCAAGAGATCGATCACAGATTAGCAAAGGCATATAGCGCCTTTGGAAGACTTTACAAAAAAGTCTGGAGGCGAAAACACCTAAGGCGAAACACAAAAATCAGTGTGTAGAGCCATTGTACTGTCTAATTCTCCTTTATGGATCTGAAACATGGGTCACCTATCACCAACACTTATGACTCCTTGAACACTTTCATCAGTGCTGTATATGCACAATCCTAAATATACACTGGACTGACTATGTGACGAATGTTACTGTCCTTGAGTAAGCAGGGATCACCAGCATTGAAGCCATGATATTGAGAACACAATTTGCTGGGCAGGGCACATTTCTAGGATGGAGGACCATTGCCTCCCATAAATAGTACTCTACGATGAACTCACCACGGGTCAGCGTAAGAGAGGTGCTCCAAAAAAGCAATACAAGGACTCCCTGAAACATCTCAGGCTCGGCCAAATTGATCACCAACAATGATCCGCCCTGGCCTCGCATCGGGAGGCATGGAGATACACTATCCACAATGCTGCAGCCTTATTTGAGAACTCACGCCGAACAAGACTTGAAGAGAAACGACAATGCAGAAAGAATCACAACCCGGAAACATCACCCAAGGAGACCTTCTGCTGTGCTTTCTGCAACCGGACTTGTTTATCTCGGATTGGCCTTTTTAGTCATCAGCGCACTTGCAGAAAGCACGGGCTGAGTCCTTCCTGAATCTTCGTTTGCGAAGAAAAGCCAGAGAGAGAGAGAGAGAGGAATAGGTATGTGCCTCTGCTGTTCTACATTTGATGGCATATCATTAGGCATATCTCTAAATATTTTTTTTCACTTAGCACATACATTCAGGCATCATGTTTAAAAAATAAGTAATTCATACCACTTTCCTGGGGCTGATTTTCTCTCCCTCTCTCTCTGCCAGCTGCAGAGGGTGCTAGGGTGAAGGAATTTTTTCCTTCTCAGCCTAAAGTCTTTTGCAGAAGTCTCTCTAGAAACCTTCTCCTTGGCGTCCTGTCGATGGGGAATAACTCTGCAGGTGGTCGTGGTGGACACAGAGCGTCTTTCTACGCCCCAACATGTTTCTCCTTCTACATGTTGAGCAAAGGGGATTGTCCATAAACCCATTTATTTTTAACAGGTGTGTGCTTATGTGCCTTCAGGTTGTCTTGTTAACATACCAAATAAGTAATGGCTAAAGAACAGTATAAGATGGAAGATTGATTTCAAAGACAAAACATTTACAGTTTTAAACTTTTAAGTACATTTAAATTCTCACAACATAAGCAAAAAGCATGTCAGCATTACTATTCACAATTTAGAATTGTAGTATCAGGGCCAAACTAGGCAAGATGTGAAATGTGCAATCATGATTGCCCCTCCTTTGCAGCTTTTTCTTAGCAATCAAAATGGGAAATTGGGAGCCATGGGAGAGGAGGTTAATATTCCCCACACCAATAATAGTTTTCTTCTCATGGCAGCTAACTGTTTTGGAGGATTTCCATGACACCTTCAGCTGGGGGAAGGGAGAAGGGTTAACTCCTCTTCCTGTTAAGAAAACAAACCAAGATTCAGCTGTGTGATGTACAGTTAATCCTTTCAGATATCGGCTCTTTGTTACATGTCCTTATTCTGTATCGAAATAATGCCCTGTGCTACATACACATTTTTTTTTAGCAGAAAACATATTTTTCAGCAAAAGTTTCTCTTTCAAATGACACAATCATTTCTAAGTTTGTTTCCATCCTATTGATAAAGATCTCTACAATCAATAATTTCCTGTTCCCCATGTAACATAAAATATCATATTTGGACACCAAGAAACATGCATAGGACATCAAACTCAACTGGAATTGTGCATTTATAACTTAAGGCCGACACATCATATTTAAGACACTAAGTATTCTGAACGTTTAATGACTTGGATCATCTCAAGGAAGGATTAAAAAAAAGTTTAACTACATCATTCTACTACATGAGAGCTTTTAAAGAGTTTTTCTGGAAGGTGGGATGTGAGAGAAGCTGCTTGTTGTTTTAGTTGTAACTACCTGTTTGTACAGTACCTTGCTAATTTAAGCTCTTTTATAGTAACACCTTGCACCTTAGACAGTACCTCATAGCATACCAAATCCTTTGAAAATCAATTGGTTTATTAAAGCAAATAACAGTAATTGCAATGGAAGGGAATTTGCTACCATGGGGTACTGGGGTAGTGTTCTTCTCTGCAAAATACACACATCAGTCTTCATTAATCCAGACACTATTTAAGAAAGCTTTCCCTACTGCTTTCACTTTACTCAATCTTCTCTAATTTCCACTAAATTTTCCCAGGCACTGAGAAATATTCTTCACAACTTGTTCTAGGACAACTTGATTTTTTCTTATTTTTTACATTTCGGAAAATGCTAAACAATCAGGCTGACATTTTTTTTTCCTCTTTCACTAAGAACAAATGTTTAACATGAACAATACAAGAAATGTAATGTCTCGGAATTCTGAAGAGATGGCTAGAATCATAAAAACAGCTGTTCTGGCCAGAAGGCACTGTAGTGTGAGCTTCTAACTGCTGGATTGCTTGGAGAACCTTTCAAAAAACCGTGCAATTCCTCTTCCGCATCTAGTAGTTGGTTCATACATTGCCTTCACTCCCACAGGATAATCACCTAAGTAAATAATGCATTTATGTCAGTATATAAAGTAAATATACTTCAAGATAACCCAGATTCTGTGAGAATATAAGAATAAATAAATGGACAGTGGTAATTAGCTTTACAGAACTCATATGTTACGTTATAGCTATCAAGAGGTAGAACCACAAAGACTCCTCCTCCCACACTGTGCCTACAGGTACTGTATTTTCTGCTGAATCATGAAGGGCCTCCATCTCATTGTATTTTACCTTTTAAGCTGTTTTATTTGTTGGCTTATTAATGTTTCTTTTGATTATATTATTTTATTGTGATAAACTATTTATATTGTTTTACAGTGGGCCCTTGTATCTGTGGGGTTTGGTTCCAGGAACCCCTGCAGACACACACAAAAAATGGATGCTCACTATTTAAAATTATAGTGGGTCCTCGGTATCTGCAGCTTCAGTATTTGCGGATTTCACCAACCATGGATTGAAATGAAGAAATATTTTTTATAAAATTTACCTGCAATTGACTGCAGCCTGGGCAAGAAGTGGTCCCAGGACAGCAAGACCTGAGCGTGAAGCACATTCTTTCCCCTTCAGCTGTGGTGATTCTTCTCTTTTCTTCAAAAAGATGGAAGTGGTGCCTGGCACTCAGGGATTGATGCTGCCTCCCCCGCTCCATGGCTGATGGAAGTCAATCCCACGAAGGTGTTAGCAGGGGAGAAAGAAGCAGCAGCAAGCACCTGGCCTTTGGAGACTGCTGCTGCTGCATCCACCAACCCCTTGGCTGATGGAAGTCAATCAGAGGAAGCATAATGAAGAGGAGAGAAAGGTGCCAACAGAAAAAAAAACAAACACTTTCATTCAGAGAGTAAAACTGCTTTCCCATTGCTGTATTGTGGAAAGTTGGGGGGGGCAGATGCCCCTTAAAAACAAGACACATAGGCAATTGAGTTGCAGTTTGTTAAGAGGCCATGGAAAAATAGTTTTAGCTTGGAGAAACCCTTTGTCAAAATCAAGACTGGGTGTCATTGTCTCTCTGTAGGGAATGGATGTCCTTATTATCTTCCCATTTGTTTGCCATATGTGGCAGACGCCTCTTGTAGGCATCACCTCCTTCGCTGCACCATTCAGTCTGTGGTCACCTTTAGCTGAAGGAGGCGTGGGCTTCCCCTTCTCTTCCTGGCTTTCCCAGGGATGAAGTTGTCCCAGGAATCAGAGCTTGGCAGGTACTTTTGAAAGGCACTGTGTGCTGGTGTACAGCAGAGGTTCCTACCATTTCTCAAAAGACTGACTGCGAGGGGCTGGCTGCTCCAGGGGCAGAAAAACCGACCTTCCCACTCAGAAGAGATTAGTAGGGGAGGCAGAAGGACAGGTTGCTTACCTGTAACCACAGATCTTTGAGTGGTCTTCTGTGAATTCACACAGTGGGTAATTCCTGTGCCTGCGCAGAGCACTTGGAACCTTCTGGAATCGCTAGGCAAAATACATTTTGGTGGTAACTCTGCCCACCCCAACAGTCTCTCTGAAGCACTCTCACCTAATTCCCCTCAGTTCCTTGAAGGACGCCGCAAGCAGCAGCATCAGGAACATTAAGCATATGCCATAGCAGGACATAGAGGGAAGGATGGGCGGGTCTGTGTAAATTCAAAGAAAACCACTTGAAGATCTATGGTTGCAGGTAAGCAACCTGTCCATCTTCTTCGTGGTCTCTGAATACACACAGTGGGTAGATTAGCAAGCTTCACCCATACGAGGAAGGTATGTCATGCTAGCGGGTTAGATGAGGACAATTGTTGACAAGTGATGTCCCATCAAACCGTAACAATGAGCATAAACTGACATGAACATAGCAATAAATGTTAAGTATACCGTAGGCAACCACAATAACCACTCATTTATTGAATGGAGGACAGCAAAACTGCCCTCCCAAAAGCAGCCTCATTAGGAGACCAAGTGTCTCGTTTGTAGTGCGAGATAAAAATTAGTGGCGTAGACCAAGTGGCTGCCCGGCACACATGCTCCAGGTGAACCCCGGAGAGGAAGCTAGCAGAAACAGATACAGCTCTGATGGCGTGCCCTCGAACCCGAGGAGGCAGGGGCTTTCGAGCCAGTTCATAACGAAGGGAGATGGTCGATACCACTTTGACAGGCACTGTGGAGAAACAGGGGCATCCAACTTAAAGTTTGCATAGGACACAAACAGATTTGGCGACTTTTGAAATGGAGCTGTCTGCTGTACATAGAAGGCAAGGGCTGTCCGAGCATCCAGGGAGTGGAGAGTCTGTTCAAATCATCCTTTGGATCCTGCATTAGAACAGGGAGAATGAAGGATTGGTAGATGTGGAAACTGGAGACCACCTTCGGGAGAAAGGACATGTCCTGTTTCAGAAACACTGAGTGCTCATGGAATGTCAAGTATGGAGCATTGGAACACAAAGCACAAAGGCCACCAGCTCGACAGGTGGACACGATGGCTATGAGGAAGACTGTTTTCCACGCAGGAGTCTCAGATCCATTGTTGCCAAGGATTCGAAGAAGTGTCTTGTGAGTTGAGAGAAGACTAGTTTGAGACTCCTAGCTGGGGTAGGTTCAAACACCGGTGGATGAAGGTTGACGTAGCGCTTCAGGAATTTCCGAACCAACGGGTCTTGGAATGAAGGTCAACCCTGTGCTTGGGACTCAATGGAGGGAACCGCCAGGTATCACTTTGGGGACAAAAAGGATAGTCCTGAATCCGAAAGATGCAGTAAGAATTGGAGGACAGCGGTCACTGAGGAAGCAGTGGTGAGGCCACAGTCTGAGAAAAGGGATTCGAAGCGTTTCCACTTGTAGGAACAGGATCAAAGTATAGAAGGGCAGAGAGAGGCGTCAAGTACTACCTTTATGTCAGCCGGTAGCGGTAGACGCATGGAACGCCTCGGAGATCCGAAGACACATTCAGGGCAGTACCCTCCAAGCCATCAGATGAAGCATCCTGAGGTCTGGATGTCTGACATTGCTGTTCGGGATGGTCAATAGATGCAGACGGCTCGGAAGGTGCAGAAAGCGCCGCTGGTGCAGGCAAAGGAGAGGTGTGAACCATGGTTGCCGAGGCCACCATGGAGTGAAGAGGATCACGTCCGATTGGTCCCGGCGCAGCTTGGCCACCACTCGTGTTCGTAACAGGCCTGCAGAGTACCCCAGCTCTGAAACAGTTCTTGTGCCACCTATTGATGTGACATCCATTCGTGCATGGACGAATTCAGATGGCTCAGTCTGTCGGCAAGACTATTCTCTTCTCCCAGAAGATGAATGGAGTGGAGAAGTATACCCTTCTGAATGCAGCAGTCCCAAATTTCAAGGGTAAGCGACAGAAAAGATGAAGACCTTGTCCCTCATTACTTTTTGAGGTAGTTACACCACATATGTATTATCCGTGACAAGCAGGACCATCTTGCCCAATACCAGCTTCTCGAAGGCCTGAGACACCTTCTGAACAGCCAGGAGATTGAGGATATCGATATGGAGCTCCGGTATGTCAGCAGTCCACGAGCCCTGGACCATGTATGTCTCAAGGTGCGCTCCCCATCTGAATGAGGATGCATCTGTGGTGACAGAGACTTGTGGTTGGAGTTCGAACAGCATGCCTGACAGGACATTGTTCAGGTCCAACCACCAATCCAGGGAATGCTGAATTGCTCACGGCAAGTTGAGGAGATTGTGAGGGCAGTCCTGCACTGGGTCAAAGATGTTCAGGAACCATGACTGAAGCAACAGGAACCATAGCCTTGCAAACTGAGTGACTGAAGTCATGGCTGCCATGTTTGCCAGTAGGGTTTGAATTAAACAACCGGAAATCCTCTGGGATCTGCAGAATTGGTAGATGAGGTTGCAGAGTATTGAAACGATTTGCAGGCAGGTAAGCTGCAGCGGTGGCTCCAATGAACTGGAGAGACTGGCTGCGTTCGAGATGCGATTTCTCCAGATTGACAATCAGGCCCAGGGGGGCATCCAGTAAGTCCAATGTCAGCTCGATGTCATCTAGGAGTTGCCGACAGGACTCTGCTACCAAGAGCAAGTCCTTGATGTAGGGAAGATGACCCCCCCCCCCCGTTGACGCAGGAAAGCTGCCCCAACCGTCATGCATTTTGTAAATAACCTTGGTGCTGTGGATAGTCCAAAGGGCAGGATGTGAAACTGGAAGGCCTTGTCATTGACCATGAAGGCAAGGAACCGTCTGTGGGTCAGGTGGATTCCAATATGAAAGTACGCATCTTTGAGATTGATGGAGGCAAATCAGTCACCTCGCTTAAGAAGAGGCAGGATCGAATTCAGGGTAACCATCCCAAACCTCTTTCAGATGATGAATTTGTTCAAACCCAATCCAGTAATCAGCCTGGATGATGCGAAGCACCCATAGGTCCCATGTTATCTTGGACCAGGTGCTCCTCGGGCTCCTGCACCAAAGTAGCCACCATAGTGGGCAAGGGGCGCTCTGCGCCATAGTGGCAGTAGCCGGCTGTTGTTACTCCTCGGGTTCTTGCGCCAAAGTAGCCACCGCAGTGGATAAGGGACGCACTGTTGGTCTCGGAGAAGAGTGTTTGGTCTTCTTTTTCCTCTTAATCCTGGCCCAGAGGAGGCAGAGGATTCACGGTCTCGACTAGACTCAGATGGTCCCGAGTCAAGGTCGAAGGTTTCAAAAAGCCATGGCCTTTACTTTAGTATGTTTATGGGACTGATGCACGGCCTCAGGATCCGACGCCACCAATTGACGACGGGATGGACTCAAGGGCCCATGCCTTCTCTTCACCGATGGACTGGCTGACAGAGAGCAACATCTCTTCTGTGGCGGCGGAACCCCAATCTGAGTGCCTGGGGTAGAAGCAAAGGGTGGGAACAGAGTCTTCTCATAGAAAAGGGACTTCAGCCTCGAAGAGTGATGTTTACACAACTGAGGGGTGAAGTTCTGACAATGTAAACAAGCACCCACATAGCGGGCTTCACCCTGGCAGATGAGGCACTCTGAGCGCTCGTCAGAGGCAGGAAGCTTCACCTGACAAATGGAGCACCATTTGAAGGCGGCGGAGTCGAGGCCATAATCAGAAACAGGGAAAAGACGAAAGAAGAGTCAAACCAGTCTGAAGTCGTACCGAGTTGGATTCCGAATCCGAATCCAAGGGCAAACGAGAGAGAGAAGCCGAAAAACAGTCCAAGATGAAAGGGCCAGAAATCACAACAAGAATCAAAAGGAAAAGCCAAAACCCCGAAGTCAATAAGCAGTCCGAGTCAATCCGTGAGGTAAAATAGAAAGCGAAAGAAGCTCTAGCGAACTAAGGATTCCTATGTGCTGCTCGCACGGCAAATAAAAAGGAACTGAGGGGAATTAGGTGAGAGTTCCTCAGATAGACTGTTGTGGTGGGCAGAGTTACTGCCAAAATGTATCAAAAACTATTTTGCCTAGCAATTTCAGAAGGTTCCAGAAGGTTCCCCCCCCCACATGAGGTGTCTTGCATCAATCCAAAGCCCCATTGTGCATGGTAATTCAGTTACAAAAATTTCCTTCAAGTTCTCCCTACAAAAGACCACTCCACAGTTCGTTTACGTGGGGCACTATGTTGGAAAACTGGCTATCCAAAGAATAACACCAATGGCCTGTTTTATCCAGCAGCAGAGCTACTGCAAGGCCCACTACTGAATTTCCCTGCTGGCATTGGGCAGGAAGGGTAGTTTTGCTACTCCTGGAGCAATCAGACCCTTGTGTCCAGTCGTTTGAGAAATGGCAGGGGCCTCTGGCTGTGCACCAGCACACACAGCGCCTTTCAAAGGTGCTTGTCAAACTCCAATTCCTGGGACAAGTTTATCCCTGGGAAAATGAGGGAGGGAAGGGAGAGCCCACACCACCTTTGCCTATACCTGGCCATGGACTGCTTGGTGCAGCAAAGGTGGTTATGCCTGGAAAAGGTGTCTGTAGACAAAAAACAAAAAACTAAAAAGCATATAGCAGAGAAACGGAAAGATATTAAAGGACACCCACTCCTTTTGGAAGGACAATGAAACCCACTCTCCTAATTTTTTTAAATTTTTAAAATAGTTTTTTATTTGTGCACATAAATGAACATATATACAAACATTAAAACAAAAACAAGAAAAATAGCAACAACAAATCAAAATAAAAAAACAAAAAATAACATACAAATAATGAAACATACAATTAAGGAGCCCCCTACCTGCCCCTTAACAAAAAAGATTTTTTTTAAAAAAAACTTCCAGAATATTCTGTTTTCTAATTAAAAATATTACTTCACCTCTCTTAACTCTCCCGAATTTAAAGGAAATCTTTAAAATCTTAAAAACTGATTTTGGCAAAGGGTTCTCCCAAGCTAAAATGAGTTTCTCATGGCAGACAAACTGCAACCTGATATCCTATATGTCTTGTTTGAAGGGACATTAGCCCCTCCCCAAGTTTCTATGATGTGGCAATGGACAGGAGTTGTACTCTCTGAATGAAAACTCCTACCCCCCCCCCCCACCGGCACCTTTCCCTCCTCTTCAGTAAATCTCTTTCTGGGACTGACTTCCATCAGCCAAGGCAGGGGGGGGGGTGGAGACAGCAGCAATCCCTGAGTGCCAGTCGTACATTCTTCCTGCTTCTTCTGTTACTGCCCTGGGACAGCTTCTTTCCCTGACAGCAGCCCATCGCAGGTAGTTTTAAATATTAAACACTTACTTGACCATCCATGTTTTTGGAATCTATGTGGGGGAGGAGTCCTGGAACCAACCAACCCCCAGGGATACCAAGGGTCCACCGTAACACCATAACAGGCTAGAAAGTGGTCCCAAGACAGTAGCAGAGGCTGTGGCGGTAAGGCTGAGGAACTAGGCACACATTCTTTCTGCTTTGGCTAAATGAAAAATGTGTGCCTAATGTTCAGGGCTTGCCATTGCCACCTCTACACCCCCTTTGCTGACTGAAGTCAATCCCAGAATCAGTCTAGTATGGAAGACAGATAAACTCTTTAAAAAAATTCTTCATTTTCAATCTACAGTTGCTCTAATCTGTGGATTCCTAGCCCACGGATTCGGAGGGCTCACTGTATTTGCATACTACTCTGAGATTGATGGGATATAAGCATTTTAATAAAATAAAACAAAGTAAACTATATGCAAAGTGCCATATGGTCAATTATGAAATCAACTGCAGCCTTGCAGAAGAGTGTATTATCAACACAGAGATATCCATACTGGACAATATGATGCAGCGAGGATCATACTAACGTTCCCAGATCTAAACTGAAACTGAAATTTACACTTATAAAATCATGGGGGCCTTGTTGTGTGCCTTCAAGCTGTTTCAGACTTATGGGGCTTTCTTGGCACAATTTGTTCAGAGGGGTTTGGTCTATTGTCTTCCTCTGAGGCTGAGAGTGTGACTTGCCCAAGGTCACCCACCCAGTGGGTTTCCATGGCCAAGTGGGGATTCAAAACCTGGGCTCCAATACGCAAACAACTACTGTACACCATGCTGACTCTCATATCAGGTGGTCTTAGGCAACACATAATCAGAAAAGCTTACCCTTCCAAATTATTTTGAATATAAGAGTGTAATGATAAAGTACTTTACGCTGAAGAATGTATAAACATATGTGCCCTAAAGCAGTTCTATGTAATAATTCTATCATACTAGCAATGTTCTTTTATCAGTTCAAACACTGAGTATCTCTAGGCAGAAAGAAGTATAAGTACAATATACATCACTACCTATTTAGTTCTCTCTGAGTATAAATAATGGAATGCATGGCATTATGCATGAACTCAGCCCAACCCACAACCTTTATATACTAGAAACAATTGAAACAATGATTTGGAGAGGCCTACACCAACACAATTAAAAAAAAAAACCACACCTATTGGAGGTCACAGGGTCAATATCACCATGTTTTTGGTCCTCTCTCAGGAAGAAACATTTGTTGGGGAAAAAAGGCCTCCTTGGGGCCTAAAATGCCCCAAAGGGTTGAAAACACAACAGAATTGCCTCACACATTCCTAGCAGGCACTGAGGTTACATTGGGCTAAAACATGTTGGAAATTTTTTCCTGTACTTTTTTGGGGGCACAGAAGATACACTTGATCCACCCTTGAAATATACAGTATACTGAACTGTGTGTACATCCAGCATATCCCCTGGATGTAAACGTCTTCCAGTCTCATTCAGATCCCTTTAAAAACTGTTTTTTACTGGAATGAACACTGTATGTTTATGTGCTTATGATTTCCATTTACATACTCTTAGCAGCCTCTGAATGAAGTTATATTATAAACTGATATGTCACAAGCCGAGCTTTGATGTTATATGGCATTACAGAATTGTAGGTGTCTTAGTTACTGTTGCTATGGAAATGAGGTGCCAAGCTGGGTTTGAAAATGACTAGGGAAGAAACTACCTTTGGACTGGTCAAGAGGTTCAATAGTGGATAGCAGTTAGGAATTCTCTAAGAAACGTAATTAATCATGGTGAGATTCTGGTTGAGTCAGTGAAATATTGTTGGCTGAGAAAAGAAGTGAAGACCAGAGCTATGTGGTAAGAAACTCCAATGTTTAGAACATGAGAAGTTCAGTATGAGAGAATTCTTCCTAGACAAAATCTGAATTACTATTTATTTATTTAGGTATTTATATCCCACTCTTAAGCCAAAAGGCTCTCAGAGCAGCTTACAAATTGTTTAAGCAATAGCAATTTACATATCTACACTGCATTAAGCAGTTTCTAATGTGTGTTAGCTAATTGCCCCCACAAGCCAGGTACTCATATTACCCACCTATGAAAGGATGGAAGGCTGAGTGAACCCTGGAGCCCTTGGAATCGAACATGCAAAGTGGTGGTTTGCAGTACTGGCATTTAGCCACTGCGTCACCAGGGCTCCCTCATTTTGCTACTAGATGCATAAGGCTATGCAGTTAAAGTTTCAGACACACAGAAGCGTTCAACAACAGAAAGTTTCAGACAGAGGTCAGAACACAAGGAATTTCAGCTAGAATCTTTGGAACAGAATTGTGCTAGAAACTAGAAGCAACAAGAACTGGAGGAAGAGAAAGATTGTTACACAATATCTGTTCCTAGTCCCAAAGGATACCAACAGCCATGGCACTATGCATTCCAAGCCAGATTAGCATCATGTAGAAAGGCTTTTCTAGGCCTCAAATGGCCCAGAGCCCCCCACAAAATTGTGAAATTTTCCCCTAGAGGTCTTGTGTTGCATTGACAGGGGACAAAATTATTTTCTTGAAAAGCTTCATGTGGGAAGCTCTGGAGGCATCGAATTGGGGATATTGTATGTCACCCATAACCATACTTCCCCCAGCCTTCTGCAGGGTTTGAGATCATCGACTGCAGTATTTTGAGACATCTGCCTAAGACTGGAGGAAGAGACTCTTTCATTTCCTGTTGAAAAAAACAACCCTCCTTTCCTGGGCTTAGAATGTGGCAAGATTCCTCCTCCAACACCCCCTGGGCAGGTTGCGGCAAAGCAAATTTTTTAAAGGATTTTTTCAGGGGTGGAGGGTTGCCCTTTGAAGTCTCCTTATCTAGAAGAATGAACAGAGGTACACTCCTGTCCAAATCCTGACAAAAATCTCTGCAACCAAAGCATCCTATCCTCCATAAATAGATGTAAAGCCAGACAGAAATGGGGTAGATAATACGCTTGCAAAAACCTTTGGAGCCAGATATGACACACTTTAACAGGACTGCTAAGACCATAAAGGACTACAGGTTTCCTCCCACAGGAAGAGAGTAGATAAAACCTATTAATAAAGTCCTGCTTTCTACAATGAGTAATGGAAATACCCATTCAAAGATATTCTCTACTCCACAGAAGACTGTTTTAACCTCCATCAATGGAGAGAGCACCCTGAACTATTTATTTAACATATACACCAAACAGTGCTACACTTGATAAAACAAATACAGCACTGGACTGCAGTACACAAGGCTGAAATTCCAGAAAAAGATCAGCTAGATAATATGTTGGGGTTTTCTGTATGATATAAAAAAACAAACCAAACCAAACCAAACAAGCATGGAACACTACAGCAGCATCCCCGTATCTTCAGGGAACTGGCTCCACTCCTGCCCATACTGAAATCCACGGATAATAGCAAACACCATCCACCACCACCACCCTGCAGGAGCCCTCCCAGGGGAAGGGAGAAGGAAGGCGAGCTCTCTTTCTCCTCTCTCTTCCCCTGCTGCTGGGAGAAAGTAGGAGAGGCGGAGGGCTTTTGCCCAGGCTGAGCCATGCTGCCACTGGGCAACAGGAGAGGAGAGGAGCCACCACCATCCTGCTGCCACTATCACCAGAGCCCTCCCGGGGGAAAGGAGGGGGGAGGCAAGATCCCACCCACCTCCACCCTCGCCAACTGCGTTTAATTGAATCAGCGATTGGTGAATCAGCAGATATGGGGGTGCTCCTGTACGAAAGATTCTAATAGTTATATATGTTCATTACATTTAACTTTTCAGAATTAATTTCTACTCACCAGTATCTTGATCCTGATTTGGTGGTCTGGCATTTCCAGTGGATCCAATCCTCATTTTCTGCAATCCAAGCACAAATCACCTACACATTTATGCTGTAGACAGACTTGTGAGCTGGTTTTACCTACCCACTCACAATTTTTCAAGGTATCATAGCACACAGAAGCAAGATGCATTTAACAGTTATGGAACATCTGCTTCTGTAACAATAGTTAAATACATTTGTATACAGATTTATATGCTGCTTTTCAAAACAGAAATTTTCTGAAGGCAGTTACCATCACTATCAATACAGCCTAAAAAAGTCTGTCTCCTCCCTCCATGATTCACAGTCAGAGCTTTCAATCTGACCAGTCCCACCTTCCCAGTGATATGACAGAGCTCTGGAGAAACAAAAAGCATATAGCCAGTTAGTGGCTATATGCTTTTATAACACCCATAAATCACCCACCAGCCAGGGTGGAAAGGATTCCCTCCCCAAAACTGCAGAAAAGGAACTTTCATGGTGAGTACCAATATTCTGTTTTCCTGAAATGTGGGGAGTTCACATTAGGGCCTACACAAGCCTCACCAGCTAGGTGGTTAATTCTCTAGTTACAATGACACAACCTAGGCCAATTCAATACAAATCCTTAACCAATGATACAAGGTGGAAGAGGATACCCACTGACATTTAACATTCTGGTGAAAAGAAAGAAATGTTTGCATTCTCTTCCATGATTTCTCCCAATGTTCTAATTCTATCATGTGGAAATCATACTGTGCCCATTTTATCACTGAATCTTTAATTCTCTCTTGTTCCATTTTCTGTTCAAGAGGGATTTTATAAAACTTTGCTGTCTTGTGTCTACAATGTTCCAAAATCACATTCTCTATTTCATTCTTGTTTGCTTAAAAATTCTCTAATTTTAGATCAATTTTATACCTTTCTGTTTGTTTGTATACAAACAAGTGGCAATTTATTCCATTCTAACTTTCTTGGACTTCATCTAGAATTTATTTGGGGAGTCTTTAATTAGTAAACCTTTATACTTTATACATTTCTCTTCTTAATCTCTCCACCTTCCATAAAATGCTTCTTGTGGTGATATTAAAAACTGAATTCTTCTATTTCTTTTTGTTGTTGTTTCAGCCAAATTCCCAGAAGTGCTTTTCTAATGTACTGGTCCTCAAAGTCTCTTTTTACTTTAGCTTTGTCATACCAAATGTAGGCATGCCACCCAAATCTTAGATTCCAGATTCCAGTTTGAGTAGTCTTTCATTCTCTACCAATCTATATCACGATAGCCCAGTGGCATAATAGTAAAGTTTTAGGTCTGGCAAACTGCATCCTCCTCTGTTCTTCACATCCATTAATGTCTTTCATTTTATTCTCTGTTTTCTCCCCAACCAGATAACCTTCAATAATTATTTTTGCCAAATCTGAATTTTTTTTATCGTTAGTCATATTCAGTAAGTTTTGGAACAAGAAGTTCATTTTGGGTAATATGCTCATTTTTATAACTGATATTCTTTCAAACGGAGACAATTGTAATTTAGACCATTTCTCCAAATCTCTCTTAATTTCCTTCCATGTTGATTTATAGTTGTTATCAAATAGATCGGCCTTCCTATCCCATTTAGTGGATCTTCCAATATGATTACTAAGTCATCTGCGAACGCCTGCAGCTTATATTCTTCGTTACTGACTTTTATCCCCCTTATCCTTTTTTCTTTTCTTATTTCATTATTCAGTATTTCTAATGTCAAAATAAACAGTAGGGGGGATAGGGGGCAACCTTGTCTAGTTCCTTTTTCAATTTTGAAGAAGTCTGAGGCTTTTCCATTTATTATTAAGTTTGCACTTTGATTTCTATATATCGCCTGGATCCAGTTGATAAAATTGTGTCCAAATTCCATCTCATTTAACACTTTTATTAGGAAAGACCATTTTAGATTATCAAACGCTTTTTCTGCGTCCAGAAATATCAATGCTCCTTCAATTTGGTTTATGGTGGCATAGATATTTGATTACATTAATTATTACTCTCATATTATCTCTAATTTGCCTTCCAGGTAAAAATCCATTTTGGTTCTTATGAATATAATTTTTTAGGAAGAGCTTCAATCTATTCACTAATATTGCCACAAATATTTTGTAGTCTTCATTTAATAAGGAAATAGGTCTATAATTTTTCAACTGGGTCTCATCTTTGTTATCTTTTGGTATTAAAATTATGTTAGCTTCTTCCCAGGTAGCTGGGATTTGATTTTCCCCCAATATATCCTTTAAAACCATCGACAATGGCTTTGCTAATTCTTTATAAAATATTCTGCTGGTAGGCCATCTGGCCCCGGAGTCTTCCCCATTTTCATATTTTTAATTGTTTCAATAATTTCCTCAATCGTTATTTCTTTATTTATTTCTTCTCGTTGTTTTTCTGTAAGCTTAGTAATTTGACACTTTTTGATATATTCCTCTGCTTTATTTCTGGTTGTTGCCTGATCTTGATATGTAGTTTTGAAATAATTTAAAAATGCTTTTTGAATTTCTACATCATTTGTTATCTCTCTACTACCCATTTTTATCTTTGATATAATCTTTTTGGACTTTTCCTTCCTTAACCTGTAAGCTAACCATCTCCCCAGTTTATTTCCATATTCGAAATCTTTTTGTTTTAGGTAGTCTAATTTCTTTTTCATTTCTTCTGTCATTAACATTTCTAACTGTTCTTGCAGCAGTTTTAGTTGGTTTTTAATTTTTTTATTTAAGGGAGATGTAATTAGTTCTTTTTCCTTATTTTTAATTTCCTCTAATATTTTTGTCCTTACCTCTTGTTTCTTCTTATACACTATTGAGTTCCACTGTCTGAACAAGCCTCTCACTACTGCCTTACCCGCGTCCCAGACTATATTATTTCCTACTCCCTTTTCAAGATTCATTTCAAAATATTCTTTAATTCTCTCTCTAACTGCATTGACCACCTCTTCTTTATACAACAGAGCCTCATTTATTCTCCACCTTCTAGTACTTTGCCCATGCTTCAGCACCATTAGTACTGGATTATGATCCGATAATACTTTTGGTAATATCTCCACCTTCTTTATGTAGTTCACTAAGTTTTTACTAATCCAGAACATATCAATCCTTGAAAACGAGTTGTAAGTATCTGGGTAAAAAGTAAAACCTCTACCGTCCCCTTCTTTGTGTCTCCATACATCTATCATTTGCAGTTCTTCCACCATATTAAAGAATTCACTAGTTAGTTTACCTTGGTTCTTCGCTATTCTCTTATTTGAATATCTATCCTTACCTGGTTAAATCCCCTTTTAAATCCCCAAGCAGGCAGTAGTTTTTATAATTTAAATGAGCTAATTTTTTCCTCAATGCCTTGAAGAAGTTTTGTTTTCCTTCTGAGGGAGCTTAAGTACCTATCACTAATATCTTAATTCCTTCTGTAATAATTTCAACAAACACGTATCTCCCCTTGTCATCTGCCACAATTAAATTTGGTTTTAGCTTTGGATTGATATATAGAGCCACACCCTTCTTCTTTTTCTTTTCTAGTGACACAAATACCTCTCCTAATGTCTTATGTTTCAATAGGTGTTCATATTTTTTTTAATTCTTATTTCTTGTAAGCACGTTATCTCTGCATTCGTTTTTTTAAGATGGTGGAAAACTAGTCTCCTTTTCCTCAGACTGTTCAGACCTTTCACATTCCATGTAACAAATTTGAGTATTGGCATCAAAGAAATAGGTAAATATGACTTTTTATTTCAACTAATAATACTTTTAACCCCTCCCCCTATAGTCCTTGTAACTTGTGTTCTTTTATTCCTTATTCCCCTGGACCCGGTTGGTTTACTGGACTTTTCTATTTCTTATCTCCTCTTTTATCTGAATCTGCTTCTCCTTCTTCTTCCGTTTCAGTTTCTTGAACTTCATCTTTATGTTCTGGGTCACCTGTTTGTTCTTCTTTCTCCTGATGGCCTTTCCTTGACATACCAAACTCTCTTTTATTCTGTTTGATAAACTCCTTTGCTTTTTCAATTGAGTCTATTTTAATTCTTTCTTAATTTAAGGGTACTTAAATTAATAGAAGACTTTGGTAGACACGCAGGGCTTAAAGTTAATGTAGATAAAACCAAACTATTAGTTAAAAATATGGATGGTATAGGAAAAGAGAACTTATATAAGTTATCGAATTTTGAAATCGTAAAAAAGGTGAGGTACTTGGGGGTAAATCTAACAACTAACAATCAACAAATTTTTGAAAACAAGTATGTTAAATCGTGGGAAGAGATAAAAAATAAATTAAGTAGATGGAAAGATCTAAATTTATCCCTTTTGGGAAGAATTTCGGCTATTAAAATGTGTATATTACCCAAGCTACTATTCCTTTTTCAAGTTATTCCAATTATCCACACAAATGAGGTTTTTAAGAGGTGGCAAAGTGATATAAACAAATTCTTGTGGGCAGGAAGAAAACCAAGGGTTAAATGGAAAATTCTGGCAGATGCAAAGGATAGAGGAGGGTTAGGGCTACCAAACCTACAATTATACTTCGAAGCAGCACGCCTGACATGGTTGAAAACATGGATTACATTGGAAAACAAAAGAATATTAGAACTGGAGGGACACAATATTTTGATGGGGTGGCATGGGTATTTATGGTACGACAAAATAAAAATTAACAATGAATTTAAAAACCACGTGATAAGAAAAGCATTACTTAGAGTATGGCAAAAATATAAAAATATACTCTGTCCCAAAATTCCAGGTTGGATTTCAACTCAAGAGGCATTTATGAGAAGAGAACTAAGAAATTATAACTGGTTAAGATATAGAGACTTAATGGTAATGAAATTAGGAAAATGGGAAATTAAGGATTGGGAAGAACTTAAAAAAGAGGGAAAACAAATTTTATGGTTAAATTATTATGCAATTGGGGTAGGATGAGAGAAGATTTAAAAATAACTCCATTCGAAGGAGAATTGTCAGAATTTGAAAGATTATTAAATTCAGGTAATTGCCAATTAGTAAGTTCCCTATATAAATTATTATTAAAATTTGAAACAGAAGAGGAACAGGTGAAATATTGTATGGTTAAATGGGCGATGGATATAGGGCACAACATTTCGATGACACAATGGGAAGATGTATGGAAGAGGGGTTTAAGGTTCTCATGTTGTTATAATCTTAAGGAAAGTTTCTATAAGATGATGTATAGATGGTATGTCTCCAACTAAGTTAGCTAAAATGAACGGAAAAGTCTCAGACATATGCTGGAAGTGTGAAAAAGAATTGGGGTCTCTCTTTCACATGTGGTGGGATTGTGGGAAGACAAGGAAATTTTGGTTTAAAATAAACAAAGAAATAGATGAAATGGTGGGATTTGAATTAGGCTTAAGGCCTAAACTATATTTATTAAACATGATAAATGTAGAGAGTAAAAAAGAGAGAGAACATAGAGATTTAATAAATTACTTAATTACAGCGGCACGAATTAGTTTTGCAAAGAGGTGGAAAACTAAAGAAATTCCATTACTATCGGACTGGAGAGGAAAAGCAATGGAACTAGCACGCTTAGATAAATTAACAAATACAATAAGAGGTCAACCAAAAGAGAATTACTTTAATAAATGGAAACCCTTTATTGAAGTTATCAAATATAAAGAGGGGGAAATCAATGTGACTGGTTTTGATAAATAGATAAGCGAAGGGATTTATTAGTAAAGGTCGGTTAAAGAATTAATATCCATGAAATTATAAGGTTGGAAGAGGGTAGTTATAGATAGAAAGATAGAATCATTGGATCAAGAATTACTTATTCTGGATATTTATCGAAGTTAATTTAAGAAAGGGAAGTCATTAATAAGAGATGTACAACTAGTACGAATTAGCAAACAGGAACTGTTAAGATCGTGAGATATAGAGGAGTATTACTGATAATCATTGGGGACCTGACACGATTAAGCAAGAAGCCATTTTAAATTTTATTTTGTTGGTTTGTCCAATGTATGTCCATGTTTATGTATATGTGTACGGGGTGGGAGGGCTGGGGTCGAGGGTATATGTTATCTGTTTAATGTAAAGTTGCGTATGTCTTTTAAGTGTTTATGTGTACAATCTCTTTTTGGAAAAAACCTGGAATAAAGACATTTTAAACCGAATAGATCTGCCTTCCTTTTAGCTATCCAAATGCCAAAATATTTCACCTTCTTTTCCATTCATGTTAGAAGCAATCCTAACAACCTGGCCAACACCATCAGCTCTGATGCCAGCTGATTTCAGTACTACCCTTACAAGGCACTGCAGCTTCTCCTCCTGTATACTGGCAGAAATATCCCATGTTGCATTGTGTTTATGATGATTCCCAAGTGCTAGACCCTCTGAATTGGATCCAGGTGGCTCTTCTCTCTAGTGATCATAAACCTATGAAACTCCAAACAATCCATGATGAATTGCACATCCTCCCTGGTCTTAGTTAGGGACTGTGAAAGAACCAGAAAATCGTCAAGTTATGGGTGAACATGGACCCCTACCAAAGCTCAGATTACCGTTGTACACACCCAAGAATACTAACACCTTTGTACACATCCAAGAAGAAGGTGAAAGATTGAAGGGCAGAGCTCTGTACTGGTAGTTATCCTGGTAGTGTTCTGGTAAGTAAACCTCAGGTATAGGTTTTCTGTGGCTTTTTTCTGGGCTGTAAGGATGTGTTCTGTAAGAGTTTACTCTGGATGTTTCACCTGCATCTGTGGCTAGCATCTTCAGATAATGGTTGGGTAGGAGTGTGTGGGAGGGTTATATACTGTGAGCCCCAGCTAGAGAAGATATGTACATTTGTGTATTTGAATGGCTAGTTTCTGGGTGGAGATCTACAAGGAGGATTAGTGTTTGTTTGACTAATGGGCCATTGTCTGCGGGAAATCACCCTGTCCCTGGGTGGAGTTCATTTGCACTATTCCAGAACACGGCCTCACAGCCCGGAAAAAAAATCATAGAAAACCTATGGATGCCGGCTGTGACAGCCTTCGATTTCACATTAAACCTCAGGTACTTCCTGTGAGCAGGGTGAGCCAGGATGGGGATGGAGGGACTCCAGATGACCCCCTCCTGCACCCCTTCCAGACTCAACTGAAGGGTCTCCATGGGAAACTTCCATCTGAGTATGTATTAACTGACCCTGTGAAAGGAATAATCAATGGAGTGGAGAGAAATAATAGCTCTGGCAACTCTGAGGACTGATGCTGTCTAGCCTGAGGTCTGGGAGAATTACAGTTAGATCTGAACTCCTGCTGTCTGAACTGGATTCAAAAGAGCTGAAAAGACTGTGTCCCACTTGATTCTTCTTTACCTTCTTAATCACTAAAGGTAAATCTTTTTATCTTTAGGTTTCCAACCAAGACATTGTCCTGGACACCCCCAAACAATTTAGCTCCCTTAAAAGGGGAGGTGGCCAAATTTGCCTTAGATCTGGTGTCCACATTCCAGAGTTTTGCTTTGTTTTTGCTGTAATTGACTCCTGGCAGCCACATCAGCTGCCATAGCCCTGGAAGCAAACTGAACCAAACCCAGACTGGCATCAGCCATAAAGGCTGAAGCCTTTGCCAATTTTTTAACTGTCTGTTTAAATTTAGTTTCCTCCCTGGGGATCAGTGTCAGCAAGTCCTTAGCCCACCAAGTAACTAAAGTAGTTTTGATAGCCAAAGCATTCGCCTCATGAGACATGTGCAAGAAAGCCTCCAACCTCCTATCTTCAGGATTGCTGGGGGTGTCATCCACATCTTTAGGGGAAAGAGCTCCCGAAACCAACCCTGCCACAGGGGCATCAGTGAAGGACAATTTCAATTCCTCCATGAACTCCTCAGGTAAAGAATAAAGATGTTTCATATAGATAGAATTTGTCCTACTCACAACTGGATGAGACTATTCCCTTTCTATAACATAAGCAATAACCGCTGGAAAAGGAGTAACACAAGATTCCTGGGTAGCCTTACATCCCATTTTTGATACCCCTTCAGCCATACCAGCAGACACCTGGTTCTTAGAAGTCAAATTCAGAGTTTTCTTCACCTTTCTGAAAAGGGATCAGGAACATCTGATTCAAACCAATGAACAGAAAACATGCTGGAGAAATTTCCCCTGCGTCTAGATACAATTTTCCCTCTCTCTTATCTGAAGCCATCACAAAGACTGAAGACTCATAGTCCCTCATAAAAGAGACAGGCAAAATATGCTTTCTCTTCTTTTTAGCCTTTTAAGGAGAAAAACCACCACTGGAGTTACTCTAGCATGCTCCCCTTCCCTCTCCTTAGAACTAGAGAAGGAACCAAAATAATGCTATTTCCTTGCCTGTTGTGTGTTTTTGGCTTCTAGAGGGCCTCAGCTGTGTAGACAGCTCCTCATCAGGCCTGCACTGCTTTTGGAAGCTAAATTTTCATGCCCCAAGAGATTGCCATTGTGAGAGGACTTTCCTTCAATCATAAGAGGAGGGAGGGAAGTAACTGGATCACCAAGATTCACCCATGCAGCTGAAGCCATGCCATCCAGAATGTGTGCCTGATCCTACTTGCCATGCATGCCATCAGCATGTGCCTCTGCAGTTTAAACTGGTCCAGATCCAAGCCTCTACTGAGGGTAGGTTCATTCTCCCCATAGTCCTGGCCAGATTGTGCCTCTGCCATCCCTCAGTCACTCCCAGACTACTCATCAAAGGAAAATTCAGGGCTGTGTGTGTGATCCATGCAAGAACAAACTATTCCCATTAGTGGCAAGTTGGGAAATATATTTCTCTTAAAAGAAAAAAAAGGGGGGGGGAAACCTCTTCACAAATCTCCTCAAAAAGGACACCACCTTGAGCTCAACTGTCCCCATTGGGGTGGTAACAACTCAAGGCAAATGAAACAGATCAACCTTGATAGGTAACAAAGGGCAAAAACACATCATTCCAAAACAATAAGGGTGGTGCTCTTCAGACAGAAAGTAGCCACTGCATCCAATCAATACCATCCTTCATTTCAATAACTAAGCCAAATTTTAGCTGGAGCACTAAAGCCCTGTCCTGATCCAAGGTGACAGGAGGAAATAGAAAGGTGGGACTGGCCCTCTCTCTTAGGGTGGTAAGGATGACTGACAGATTGAAAGCCCTGCCTGTGAAGCACAAGGGAGGAGCCAGATTGCCTCCCCACACTGCAGGAAAGACCTTTTCCCAAGCTGGTGCTTTCTACCTGTTTTGGAATTTAATACCAATCAGCCCCAAAGTAGCATTACCAATGGTCAGAGATGCTGAGAATTTCAGTAAAAAAACATTTTGAAGACACCAGGTTGGGAGAGCTGCTATAGAAAAAAAAAAGTTTGTTAAATAAAAAAGTTGACCTGGAAGTGTCCAGCATCCAGTACAACCATCTTAGAGCCCACTGTTTTTTGGGAGTCCTTCTCATGTTGGGGTAAATGAGATGCAGTTAGCTGTATGTCATACATATTTGCTAGAGAATTGCTGATGCAGTATCTATAAAAGAAGAAAAAACAGAGACAAAACTTTATCATAATTTTCACATGTTACAAGGAAATCTTCAAATCCCAAAGGAAAAAAAAAAGCAATATACATATGGAAGTGTATGTAAATCCCAAGACCAGAGACACAGGAAAATGAACTTCACCAGGCTAGAGTATTAAAGAAGTGACAGGCCAAGCTGGACATAAAGAGGCAGCCTAGCTATGGATAGACAACTCCTTCTTAAACAAGCAAAGCAATGGGGAGTTCACAAAACTGGGATCTCATAATCTCCTCAAACAGAAACAAAGAATGTGACCTGCTCAGTAACAAAGGTGTACAAGTGATGTTGAATTCAGTAGTAAAGGGATGAATAGAGTACAGAGATGAGTGGGCATGGCTTAGAAAGATGCATTAGAAGTAGAAACATGGAGAGGTTGTACACAATTTTTCTGACCCTGGAGGTATGGAGGAGGAAGGGAGGTGATTTGCACCCCCCTGCCACTGTGTGGCAGCTCACTGTTACAGAATATATTGAACAAACTGAAACAAATGTTGCAAGAGACAACATTGTTTCTGAAAATACACCAGCAATTCAGAGACCTTCTTAGTAAACACAGGTCAAACCCTGTATCCATGGGACTGGTACCTGCAGTTTCACTTACCCATGTCTGAAAAAACATACCCTCTCTAGAAATTTCCTAGTTCTTCGTGATTCTATGACATGCTTCCACCAGAAGTTGGGCTGGAAGTAATTCCTTTCAATAGGGTTCGCTATTATCCAGTTTCATATATCCACAATAAGTCTAGGAACGTATCCCCTATGGATATTGGAGAGGAGGGGCGACTTGTATATAACTAAAAGACAATATAGTGAGTAACAAACAAGAACTGAAATGAACAGGTTACTTATCTGTAACTGGTTGTTTGAGTATCACTTGTGAACCCATACAAATAGGGTTATATGCACCTGCACAGAGCATTGTTTGGAACGTTCCACAGCCATTAGTGTTTTGGTAGTAGCCTTGCCCACTCCCTGTGCACTTCCCGTGTAAACTCCCAATTCCTTGGATGCTGAAGCAGCAGCCCAGGAGTTAAGGAAAAGTAGCAAAATAAACATGGGAAGGATGGATAGGGTTGTGTGAGTTCACAGATGACCACTTGAAGAACCAGTTATACATAGGTAACCTGTTCTTCAGGGCCTCTGTGACTCACACAAGCACATACTAATCACATGAGGGAGGGAGCATCATGCCACACAGGAAAAAACAAAACAAAACACAGCCCTCCTGAATACAGACTCCACTTGAGATCTAGTGTCCAGTCTGTAATGTGAAATATATGTTGAAGAGAGAGACCATGTAGCAGCCTTACAAATGTTCTGCAGAGGTACACCCCTCAGAAAAACCTCAGATGCTGCTAACACTGGCTACACGAGTTTTCGTGTGATCAAGAGGTTGTTTGCCAGCCAGTTTGTATGCTAGGCAAATAAGCAGCTGCTACCCATTTGGAAAGTCTCTGCAACAAGACAATAAGACCCTTCTTGTTTAAGGACTCAGCACACAAAATGTATTTTGAGACTTCCTGAAGGAAGCCCTCCTGTCAATGTAAAAGGCCAGTGTTCTGCAAACATCTAAGCAATGAAGAACACACTCCACGTCCAAAACAGGGTTTTGCATGTCCTGATTTAAGTGAAATGATCATACCACCTTTGGAAGGAAAGAAATGTCTGGCCTAAGGACTACTCTGTCACTGTAGAAACCCAAGTAAGTTTGGTAAACCCTAAGGACACAAAGCTCACCGGTCCATCTATTAGATGTGACAGCAACCAAAAAGGCATTCTTCCAGGTAAGTAACCAATTCTTGCCAGAAGCCACAGGTTCAAAAGGCTTGAAAGAGCTAGTTTATCTATGTTATACTGACACATAAATTGTTTGATTTTATTATTGTTTCATGTTATAACATGGTTTATATACCATTTATAAAATTATGTTATATTGACTCTGCAACTTTATAAAAGTGATTTATGTAATATCATTATATCTGAATATATATTGTGTTCACCAGTTAATAATATTATGGTATACCACCTAACAAATTGTGTCTCTTCATAAGTGACTTGCATAATATCATTATCAATTAATTTTCAATGTTTACTGTTAAATAATAAAATATGTTATATTTGTGAATTCCTTATATGGTATTATAATTAAAGAATCATATTGATTGCTATATTGTTTAGAATTCTCTCTCCCTTATAATACAGCAGGCCCTGTTACCAGAAGATGCAAATTCCTACAACCTTTCAGGAATTTCCTCATTAAAGGATCAAGGAAACAGAAAGGCTTACCATGATGTTGAAAATTCCACAAGACTGCTGAAAAGTACCACTTTAGGGAAGAAAGGGAGAAGCCTTTGTCTACGGATGAAATCAAGAAATCAAGCACGAGTTGTCTGTGTGTTGTCCAGAGGAACATGTGCAGATTGTAGGAAGTCAGTAACTTTGGTCCATTTGTAGGAATAAGACCTGCAAGTAGCCAGTTTGTGAGCAGCCTCTAACACATGACTGACCTTGTCAGAAAATGATGTTATGGGCAAATACTCCAAGCTGTGAGCTGGAGTGTTCTCAGGTTGGGATGCCTCACCCTGCTGCGGTGGATGGTGTGAAGATCCAGAAGGAGCAGCAGCCTGCAGTACCTCTTGCCAGAGAGGTGGAGCAGAGGGGAAAACCACCACAGTTGCCCCACAGTGTGATGAGAATGCATCTGGCCCATCTTGATGAAATTTGACAATCACCCTGGCGATGTGGGGAAACAGTGGGAAGGCATACAGTATCTAGCAGACCTCTCCAATTGAACAGGAATGCATCTCTTAGAAAACCCTAGCCTCTGTGGTGTGTTGAGCAGATCTTGCAGTGCTTGTTTAGAGGAGACACAAATAGATCTCCTAGAGGTGTTCCTCACTCTCTGAAAATGGTGTGGAGAATACCTGGGTGCAGCTTCTACTTGTGATAGAACATGGATGTCCAACTCAGTGTATCCACCAGAAGTTCTGCTCCTCTGGAGAATGAACAGTGGAGAGTTAGATCCAGCATAGGATGCACCAGTGCCAAAGTAGAATTGTGAAGTGTAACAGGGTGCGAGACCTCATACCCCTCTGATTGTTCAGGTAGAACACCACTGTGTTGTCAGAGACTAATTTAACAGCTCTGCCTACAGTACGATCTCGAACACCCTGAAGGCCTTGATGACAGCCAGCGTCTCAAGCGCATTTATGTATAATGCGTTCCCTTGCAGGGACCAGCGACCCCTGACCATCAGGCCCTCCGAATGCACACCCCAGTCTTCCAGTGATGACCACTATCAATGGCTGATGAGGAAGGAATGGGATGCCTGCCTGTACATTTTGATAGTCCATCCACTAGCACAGTGAGCATTGTACAATGGAAGGAAGTGTTAAGAACTTCTTCTGAGTATAAAAGAGAGGGTCAAAGTTCACAAGAAACCAAGCCTGCAGCAACTTCATCTTGAGCCTTCCGTAAAATACCAATGCATTGGTTGAAGCCATGAGGCCTATAAGAACTTGAACATCTTAAGCAAGAACTCACAGATATTGAAGAAATGCCTTTTTTTAAGAACATGAAATCTGTCTTCAGGACAAAAGGCCGCCTAAGCTTGAGAATTTAATAGAACCCCCACAAATCTTACCCACTGAGATAGTTCCAGGTTATTCACGACAATACCAAGAATATATAGAAGATGAATGTTCATAAACAACCACATACAAGTGTGTGTAACAAGCAGCCAATAATTAATAAGGAAATAGGACGAAACCCAGTGGATGAAGCCAAGCTACAACCACTGCCACGCACTTGACGAACACAAGTGGGGCATGTCAGGGAAAACGGATATTGTAGTCTAAAATACAAAAGGCCCTGAAATGCATTTTCAATAGATGCCTGTAAATTAACAGGCCCCACTGTTCTGTTTCATTTCCTGTGTTTTGTTTTCAAGGTTAAAGTGAGATTACCTCTCTCTGTGTCTGGGAAGCCAGATGTCTTCCTTATCTATTAGTTCCCAGACAGCCAGCTAATTGTTTTGAGAAACTGTTTCTACTGGAAGGAGGGGGGATTTTTGTGTTTGTAAGATGTATTACAGCAGTCTGCTGAATCTCTGGAAGGAGAGAGACAAAATGATTTCTTTTCCTTGAGCTTTTGACTGTTTTCTCTGTCAAAATGTAGCCTATTTTCTTAGCTGTTGTAGCTTTTCAATAAAGCAACCAAAAGACATTTTTTGGTGGTCTGTCTCTATGCTTTTTACACAAAGTATGCAATTTTTTGCACAAACCTCATGTTTCTGCTGTAGCTCTGCTAACTGTCCCACTGCCTTGCCAGGGCAGGTGGGCACCATATAACATGACAGGGCAGTGCATAGATCGAAGGGAAAGATGCTGAAACAGGACACCCATTTTCCCATGCAAAGCACAGGAACTTTCTATGAGATGGGCGAATTGCTATGTGGAAGCAAGTATTCAAGTCCAAAGTGGCAAACCAACTGTCTTTTTGCACCAAGGGAAGGATATCATCCAATGTGTCCATATGGAAGTGCCCAGGTTCGATGTAGAACTTGACACCTCTGTGATCCAGAATGGGATGCAGTCCACCATCCTTTTTGGACACAATGAAGAAATGGGAGAACCTCTGATGTAGCTGAGAGCGGGACAGGCTCTATAGCACCTTTGGTGAGGAAGTTGTTCACCTCTTTTCTGAGCATTGGTGAAGAAGGAGTAACTCAGAAAACACCTGTAGAAGAAGTCTTGCAGAATTCTATGGCATATCCTCTTTTGATGACACAAATCTGAAGTGATGGAAGTCTAGGCACGATGGAATTTTCTGAACCTGTTGCCGAAGAATGGAGTTGTGACAGACGTGATGGTGGTGGTGGTGAAGCAAATGTCGAGAACAGGGTAGTAATCCTGAAAGAAGTCAAAGACAGTATCTATTGGAGTCTTCACTCCCATTTCTTAAACTGAAATG
This sequence comes from Gambelia wislizenii, assembly GCA_030847615.1. Lineage (NCBI taxonomy): Eukaryota > Metazoa > Chordata > Lepidosauria > Squamata > Crotaphytidae > Gambelia > Gambelia wislizenii. Next base: position 309,859,046 of record JAUMIR010000003.1, on the reverse strand, counting down.
ATCTATAGTTTTTGGTTGAAGAAGGCTTGCAAGAGGTAGCAGGCTGGCAATAGGCTTGTTTCTGCTAACAACCAAATTAAGGGCTGTAAGCTCATCTAGAAGTGGATGAGCATCTGCAGAAATAAAATCTTGATGCCTGAATTTGTGGCTGGAATCCAAACGTTCTCACCACAGTCCTGAAGTTGTGTGTACTCAGTAGATGCTTTAAAGAGGCCTGCGTCATTGATAGACAGATATTCTACAGTTATCCTCACTTGCTACAAGTGGGCTGAGGACCTCAACCATGCATGATTATGGAGAGACACTATTCCAACAATGACTTTTCCACTACAATCCACCTCATGGTGTACAGTTATAATTTGTTGCGCAGTCAAACTGTATGTTTTCTTCAGGGATATGGTTGAGAAAGGGTAGAAGCTTCCCTCATAAAAATTGCTGGTAGACAGCCATGCACACACTATAGTTTGCTGTGTAAAATATAAGGCCTGAATAGGTGTAAAACTTGAACTCTACGGCATTGTTTCTTCCCTTCCTTATCTGCTGGAAAGGAATGTAATTTTTGTGATATCTTAGACTGCACCACATCTATAATTATAGAATTCAGCTTGGGATGGTACATTAAGTCATGCAGAGCCAGTCTCTACAACCGCGTACAGTGATTCGATCTTTTTAGAAGTACAGTAGCACCCCCGTAGCCACTGATTCAATTATCCACAAATGGCGACAGCGGGGTGGATGGATGGGGTAGGGAGATGTTGGCTCCAGTGACAGTCGTGGGGTATGCGGTGGAGGAGGCAGTCTTGGTGGCATAGTGGCAGTGGTGAGGTGTGCGGCAGCAGAGGAGGAGACCGTGGCAGCACCACATGTTGTGGTGGTGGTGGGGTGTACGGTGAAGGCCGGGGAGGTGTTGTGGTGGTTGGCGCGTGGGGGCAGCAGAGGCCTGGGAGGTCACGCCAGCGGCAGGTGTTGCGGAGGGGTGCGCAGCGGTGGCACTGGAGGAGGCCTGGGAGGTCACAATGGCAGTGGTGGGGCATGCGGCGGCGGCCTGGGAGGCCATGGCTAGGTGGGCTGGGTTGCGGTGGCCTGGACCACAAGCCTCCCTCCCTTCTCCAGGACATTTGCTATTATCTGTGGAATTCACCATCCACAGGAGGCCCCAGAACCAATCCCCCATGGATACGGGGGTGCTACTGTAGATGATACCAAAGAAGGTTTTAACTATGGCTTCTTTGCTACCTGTACAAGGTAAGGTAGAAGTGGAGGGAAAGTTGGAGACTGAGTGTGGCTCTGCAAGTAATGGATACAAGATTATCTGGTCCACAAAAGATCTCATGTCCATTGGTGATATAGGGCCACATTCAGCAACCACAGCTAACGAAGATACCTCCTATAGGTTACAGCTTTAAAACAAAAGAGTCCAAAGAATAATCTGAATCTGACAAAATCCTGCCAGAGATGGATTGAGGCACAAGGTTTTTGAAAAATGTCCCTGGATCTGGACAGCGGCAGCACATGGTGGTGGCTGCATAGCACAAGATGAAGATGGAACTTGAGAAACCTAAGCAGTTGTGGCAGTACCTGGAGGCAGAGACACTGCCCAGGTCTCCAAATGGGTTGCAGGAGGAGACTGAGAACAATGAATTATCAGCGATCAGGAACAGTTCAATACAGATCATAACTTAGCAATGATACTGGCCAGTGTCAACAGGATAAAAAAGGACAGGTTGCTTACCTGTAACCATAGATCTTTAAGTGGTCTTCTGTGAATTCACACAGTTGGGTTTATTCCTGCGCCTGCGCAGTGCATACGGAACCTTCTAGTATCGCTAGGCAGAATGTGCATAGATACATTTTTGGTGGTAACTCTGCCCCTCCTAACGGTCCCTTATAAGGGCTTCCCACCTAAATCCCCTCAGTTCCTTGAATGACGCCGCAATTAGCAGCATCAGGAACATGAAGCACATTTGTATCTATAAGACATAGAGGGGAGGATGGGAGGGTCTGTGTGAATTCACAGAAGACCACTCGAAGATCTATGGTTAAAGGTAAGCAACCTGTCCATCTTCTTCGTGGTCTCTGTGAATCACACAGTTGGGTAGATTAGCAAGCTTTACCCCAAGAGGTGGGTATGTCCCCTATATTAGGGAAGTATGTACCCCCTTTTCTTTATTATTACTACTACTATTATTACTATCACCAATATAGTTATTACTGCTTGCACATTCCACCAAAAACTCTTATTTCAAAATGCAACAAAGCAGTCTCATATATATATCATAACAGTATGGCAACACACATTAAGTCCCATATGGAGGCACTCAGTTATTGAATAGAGGACAGGAGTACTGCTCTCCCAAAAGCAGCCTCGTTTCTAGAACGAGAGTCCAGTCTATAATGTGAAATAAATGTCAATGGAGAAGACCAGGTCGCAGCTTGGCAGACGTCCTCTAGGGGCACCCCTGAGAGGAATGCAGTCGAAGCGGAGACAGCTCTCGTAGAATGTCCATGGACCCGTGGAGGCAACGGCTTCTTGGCCAGTTCAAGCAGAGAGCGATGGTCGATGTCACCCACTTTGAGAGACGCTGCGACGAGATTGGAGCACCCCGCTTGGAGTCGGCATAGGCAACAATAAGTTGGGGTGATTGACGAAACGGAGCAGTCCATCGAATATAAAAGGCAAGGGCCCTCCTGACGTCCACAGAATGGAGGGTCCGCTCGAACTTGTCCTTCGGATCCTGCATCAAGGCAGGTAGGACGATGGGCTGATTAATGTGAAAACTGGAAACCACCTTAGGAAGGAAGGAAATGTCCAGCCTCAAGACTACCTGGTGCTTATGGAAACAGGTATAAGGAGGATCCGAGCGCAGAGCACAGAGTTCACTAGCACGTCGGGCGGAGGTGATGGCAATCAGAAAGACAGTTTTCCAAGTGAGGAGCCACAGGTCGGTCGTGGCAAGAGGCTCGAAAGGTCTCCTCACCAATTGCGAGAGCACAAGTTCAAGGCTCCAAGGTGGCACGGGATCAGTCACTGGGGGGTGAAGGTTAACGTACCCTTTCAGGAACCCCTTTACTATCGGATCCTGAAAAGGAGACGGACGGTTTCGAGCTTGGAACTCCACAGAGATAGCCGCCAGGTAACGGCGGATGGATGATACCAAGAGCCCCGATTTCGAGAGTTCGAGGAGGAATTGGAGAACCGTCGACACCGAGCAGGATTCGAGACTCGTTCCTCTGTCGGCTAGAAACTTCTCAAATTTATTCGATTTGTATAGATAGGCCCTACGAGTAGATGGGCATCGAGCGGCATCCACAATCTCCTGGACTTCTTTGGGTAAGGATGGCGGCATCGGGATCATGGTCGAATCCGCCAAGCTGTCAGATGCAGAGTGTCGAGGTCAGGGTGTCTGACCCTGCCCTGCTGAATGGTGAGGAGGTCCAGCCGATCCGAGAGGTGGAAGAAACGCCTCTTGGACAGGTGAAGTAGCGGTGCAAACCAAGGTTGTTGGGGCCACCAAGGGGCAATCAGAATAGCGTCCGCTCGATCCCGACGGAGCTTGGTGACTACTCGAGTCAACAACGGGATGGAAACAGGTACAGATAGGGTCCTCCCCAATGGAACAGGAACGCATCTCCTCTCGAATCCTTGTGTCGCGTCCGGGAGCAGAATTGGGCGCATTGTCTGTTCTGAGCCGTCGCGAAGATATCTATTAACGGAGTCCCCCAGAACTGGAAGAGTTGCTTTGTTACCTGCCTGTGGAGCATCCATTCGTGGACGTTGGAATTGGAACAGCTCAGTCCGTCTGCAAGAATATTTTCCTCTCCTGGGAGGTAGATGGACTGAAGAGAGATGTTCCGTTCCACACACCAGTCCCAAATCTGTAGAGTGAGGTGTAGGAGCTGAGGAGACCTGGTACACCCTTGCTTGTTGAGGTAGTACATTACCGTGGTGTTGTCCGTGACCAGAAGGACAGTCTTGTTCTGGACAAGCACCACGAAGGCCCGCAGAGCTTTCTGAACGGCCAAGAGTTCCAAGACATTGATATGCAGCTGTTTTTCTTCGGAGCTCCACAGACTCTGAATTTAGTGCGGACCCAGGTGCGCTGCCCATCCTAGCAGAGACGCGTCCGTCGTGAGAGAAGCAGTTGGTTGAGGAAGATCGAAGGGAAGGCCAGAGAGAACATTCCCCGGTATGAGCCACCAGTCGAGCGAGCGTTGCACCGGCTGAGGCATCGTCAACAATTTCCTGGGAGAGTCCCGAAGAAGATCGAAGACACTCAGGAACCACTGCTGAAGCGGGCGGAACCGGAGCCTGGACCGAGGCGTGACTGATGTGGTTGCTGCCATGTGTCCTAGTAGGACTTGGATGTCGTGTGCTGGAACCCGACGAGACCGACAGCATCAATGGATCAAGCATCGAAGGGCGTCGAACCTGTCTCTGGGGAGATACGCAGCCGCAGAGGTGGAGTCCAGGCAAGCACCAATGAATTGGATGGACTGAGCAGGGTTCAGTTGGGATTTTTCCATGTTGACAACAAGCCCCAGGGTGTCCAACACGTCTAAGATATAAGCAATGTCCTTCTCGAGCTGGGATTTGGAGCCCGCAGCAAGTAGCCAGTCGTCTATGTAAGGAAAGACAGTGACCCCATGCTGTCGAAGATACGCAGCCACTGCTGCCATGCACTTGGTGAAAACTCTCGGTGCCGTGGACAGTCCGAAGGGGAGAACCGAAAATTGGTAGGCCACTTCTCCGATCTGGAACGCTAGAAACCTCCTGTGCAGGGGATGGATCCCTATGTGGAACTAGGCGTTCTTCAGGCCTATGGACACAAACCAATCCCCTTGTTGGAGGGGAAGGATAACAGCCAAGGTGGTCATTCTGAATTTCTTCGGTGTGATGTACCAATTCACTCATCGGAGATCGAGGATGGGACGCAAGCTGCCATCCTTCTTCGGCACGAGGAAATGTGTTGAAAAGAAACAGAGATGCCAGTATTCGGGGTGCACAGGTTCGATGGCCCCCTTTTGTAGCAGAGCTTGAACCTCCTCGAGAAGCAGAGGGGAGGGCGGCGTTATTCGGATCCGACCTGTTGGAGGCAGTTCGTCAACTCGATCCAGTATCCCTGTCGTATGATTCTCAATACCCAGCAGTCGGATGTTATCAGGGACCAGGTGTCCTGGAACGACGACAGGCGGTCTCCGAACAGGGGGCTCTAAAAGAAAGGGAGAACATCAATAACAATGAGAGAGGTGCAACACTCAGAATCTCTGTCTGCTTTGGTCCTTTGCTCAGTGCTTCGGTGGGGCCCGATACCGGGAGGCAGATCCCTGGCTCCTCACCGATGAGGTGGAGGACATTGGTTGCTGGAACCGGGACCTTCTAGATGGCTGTAGAGTGGTACTTCTCCTATAGGATTGGGAGTAGGATGAGGTATGCCACGTGGAGCAGTATCGGGCGATAGGTAGAAGATGAGGTGGAAGGCATACCGTACTTCCGCACGGTGGTCCTCATCTTCTGCGTAAATTCTAATTTTTCATCCGTCGCCCCATTGAAGAGCCTCGACTTGTCGAAGGGCATATCTTCGATAGTTGCAGCCGCTTGTGGAGATAGCCCTGAGGATCTTAACCAGGCATGTCTACGCAATGCGATGGAGCCTGCCACTATTTTGGCCGCGCAGTCGGCCACATGTCTCGCCGAGTTCATCTGTTGCCCGGCCAACAGTTGCGCCTCGGTCTGGATGGCCTCCGCAAGTCTCTGGCGCTCGTAGGGCAAGTCCTGAAGCAAGGGTGATATACGCTCCCAAAGGACTTGCTGGTATGCACCCATACAGGCAGAATAATTAGCTATTCGAAAGCTGAGCCAGCTGCCGAATACATCTTCTTGCCCATAATGTCTAGTTTCCGCCCCTCTAGATCTGAGGGTGTAGATTGAGCTCGACGTTGTCTACGCGGCTGAGCCGCCTCCACCACCACTGAGTTTGGTTTTGGGTGTTCTTGCAGCCAATCTATCCCCTCTCCAGCCACTTTACACAATCTGTCGCTCCTTTTAGAAGTTGACGGGATGGACGATGGGTTTTCCCATGAGTTCTGGGTCAACTTAATAGAGATGGCAATACCGGTATATGGGCGGCCGGAGGAGCCCTCAACACCAGGCGTTGAGAGATGGGGTCGATTGGTTCAGACTCCCGCTCCGTCAGTTTTAGGTCCAAAGCATGAGACATCCTATTTGCTCAGCGAAGGACCGAACATCATCTGTGGGCGAGGATGAGTCTTCGTCCAACAGATCAGGTTGAGGCGACAGAACAAAGGGAAGGTACTCTCCCGAGGACTCAGATGAAGAAGAGGAGTCAGAGGAAGGAGATGGAGAACTCTGGTCCCGATGGAGGGACGTTGTTCTTGGAGGCGGAGAGGGTGGTCTCGGTGCTGGCGGCAACGGAGGTAGAGGACGGGATGGAGATGGAGAAGCTTGGCATGATGCATCCCGAAGTCTAGGACCCGATGGCTCAGAGAGCGACTGGACATCCTTTTCCAACCCATGGAAAGAGATGCGTGGTGGAGACAGGAGGATCGCCTGGCGCGTTGCAGCCTCAGACGTCAGGTGGAAAGGAAATTCCTCCGCTTTCTCAGTCTGCACCAGCAAGGGGGTTTTGAAAATAGACCTATCTAGGTCATATGCCTCATAGGCCGCCTCATCCTCAAGAATCTTCGAGGTGGAGGGTCATGGTTCCTCCTGAGACTCAGGTACAGGAGATGTAGCTCGGAGGAGTTCAGACCTCGAAACCAGCAGTGCTGGGGAGGGGCCCCGATCTTGTGGGGAAACCTCTGCTTCTTCCTCAGAACCAATCTCCACCTCAACAATCTCAAGAGAGGGAGTTGGTGTAATGGCCTTGGATTGTTGCCCTTCGGTTTCCACAGCCTGGTCCCGAGGTGGGCTAGGCACCCGTGGTAGAGCCTGGGTAGTAACAGCAGTACAGGTCTGTGTCTTACGAACCTGAGGCTGTTCTTTCGTTTTCTCATGGGAGCGCTTGGCCTTTTTCTTAGGGAGTTTTCCCTTTGAAGAAGATTCACGGTCCCGACCTCGATCCTTGGAGCCCTCTCGATCCCGAGATGAGGTTTTTGTTCCCGCAGATGTTGGATCCAACAAGGGTCGGTCCCCAGTCGGGGTGGACTTAGCCGCGTGCTTGTGCGAATGAAGCACAGCTTCAGGGTCCGATGCCACAGAGCGGCGGCAGGAAGGACTTCGGGATCGACGGCGCTTTGCAGGTGGAGAGAGGTCAGATTTCACCGCCAGGGAGCTCTCCTGGTGCACAAGAGTTGTTTCTTGTCCCAACGTCGGAGTCGACGCCGCAGATGGGATAAGGGCCTTCTCATACAGGAACGATTTCAGGCGGGAAGAACGGTGTTTCCTCGCTTGAGGAGTAAAGGCCCGACAATGTACACAGGCATCCACATTATGGGATTCGCCCAAGCAGATGAGGCATCTGGAATGACCATCTGAGCTAGGCAGCTTCGCCTGGCAAACAACGCACCTCTTGAAGCCCAATTTGGAAGCCATAGTGGGCAGCGTGAGTCACAACGAACCGGGTCAGACCAAGAAGAGCAGTAACAAAGCCAGAGGGATACACGGATCATGGTCAAGGAAAGCCGAGTCAAGCCAATGAAGCAGAGGATGGTGCCAGAACCAAAGGGATATCAAAAAACGTCAAGAGAACCGAGTCAAGCCAGCAAGATCGAACAATAGCCAAAGGGTAGAGCAGGAATCAAAGTCAAAAACCATTCCAAGTCGAAAAAATCAGAGAATCGTAGCGATGAAGGTTCCTTTAGAGCTGCTAGCGCGGCGGAAAAAAGGAACTGAGGGGATTTAGGCGGGAAGCCCTTATAAGCGACCGTTAGGAGGGGCGGAGTTACCGCCAAAAATGTATCTATGCACATTCTGCCTAGCAATACTAGAAGGTTCTGTATGCACTGCACAGGCACAGGAATAAACCCAACTGTGTGATTCACAGAGACCACGAAGAAGATCTCTCAGGTTCAATGACAATGTGATGTTAATGACACTCATAATCTCTATGATAACAGTAGTTTGGAGATGCCAATAAATTAGAGTAATCCAAGGGAGAACAACTATAATTCCTTAGGTAAGTATCACCCCTTCCATGATGTTGATAATGATGGTATCAATTTTCATGGCTAGAGATGATGCCAACTATGATCACGACAGTACCGAGGGCAACAAGGTCAACTATCAGAACAGGTGGATGAAGATGAAGAAAACAAAGAGGAACTATCCCTATCAGTGCTGAGATCCAACTCCTTTGCAGAATGTTGACTTCTCTGTAGTTGTTGGAAGAGAAGGAATTGGTAAGGACATGCTTCCCATAAACAAGTATCTAACTTTTGATAACTGGCAGATGAGTTGGCTTCAGAACTGGAGGAAATGACTCAAAGATCTCACTGTCAGAAGCAGTATGAGTTGTCACTAGCACAGAAGACCTAACAAGTGAGATAGGAACAGGTGAAATAGCAACTGGGGTTACTTGTCCTTGACCTGATAGTGGATGCCGTCTCACCCATGGCTGGTATGAGTAGAGAAGGTTGCTCAATCTCTACCTGTGTAGTGTGAGAGGAAGGATCATCCACCTTGGCTCTCTTCCTTCTTAATGCTTCTTATGAGCCCACTGAAGAAGGCTCAAAAACAAGTCCTTAGTTGACTTGAAAGACTTCCCGTGTCAAAGGGACATGGGATCAATTGTGATGACAATCAGAAACAAGACTCAGTCAACACCTCTAGTAAAGCTCTTGGTATTGGCAAAGTTCAGGACTGAGCTGCAGGTTCAGAGGTAGGTTTCTCCAGAAGGTGACATTGGACAGAAATGGTAATAGCTTTTGTAGACTCAGACGTGGTCTCCATAAGGGAGTGCTTCAGGACTACCTGGCTCGAGGTACCTGATGGCCCCTGTACAGACTGAGGTAAATGAGGTTGAGCCTTAGTTATGGAGACTGAAGTGGTATGGAGAGCCCCATTCTCCATCACAGTGTCTGAGGTTTTAAGAGCCTCTTCCTAAAGCAGGGTCTTGAAGCATGAGGCACAATTCCTGTACGCCTGCAGGGTAAAGGTCCAACAGTGTGAATAAGCCTGAACTTTATAGCCCTCTCTGAGACAGAGGAGGCACTTAGAGGGTCTTCCTTCTCAGGAATTTTGCCTCCAGAGGAGGTAGAGCTTTTAAAAGACATTGAAAAGGCCATAAAATGATGAATACTTCAGCAAGGCAAGAGCATCAAAGAAAAAAACAGACCACAACCTGAGATGATCCAATGACTGAAAGCCAAAATTCAATCAGAAATCCAAAATCCAGTCAAACCAAGAATCAGTCAAAATATCAGAAGGAAGGCTAAGAAGGCACTTAACGCTGCTGCTACAGCAGACAAAAAGGAACTGAGGATTTATGTGGAAAGCACACTAATATGGCACTCAGTGAGTGGGCAGGGCTATGACCAAAATGCATATGCAATAGCTCTAGAAGGTTCCAAACAATGCACTTGTGCAGGTGCAGACAATCCTGTATCTTTGAGTCACAGAGATCATGGATACAACAAAATTTGATCTGACTGATCTAAGTTTAAAAACCTTACTCTTTTAATAGCAGAAGTATCAAAAAAGTCAGCAGTCTGTTGTGTGCCTTCAAGTTGTTTCCAATTTATGGTGGCCCAAAGATGAACGTATCACAGGGCTTTCTTAGTAAGATTTCTTCAGAGGGGGTTTGCCATAGCCTTCCTCTAAGGCTGAGAGTGTGACTTTCCCAATGTCATCCAGTGGGTTTCTATGGATGAGTGGGGGATTAGAACCCTGGTCTCCAGAGTTTGTGGCTCAATGAACAAACTACTACGCCACGCTGGCTCTCTAGACAGCTTGTATTTCATTCCATTTCAGGGGACAAAATCACAAATCATGCTTTGAAGATAGACAAGGTGACTCCAGACACTGTTATCTTGCTAATAATGTTAATGGTAATTCTAAGAAACCAGCTCTTTATTTCATAAGCTGTAAAAACATTCTAAATGTTTCACGTTTTTATACTTACGCAATTATTTTGCAAGTAGCAAGAGCACAAATCAATACATCGTTTTCTTCATGCCACTGACACCTAAGTACAAACAATTTTTATCATAACTCTAGAATTACTTATTTATTCATTTTCTTTATATGCCACTCTTTCTCAAAGAGCCCAGGGGACTACCAACCCAAACGAAGATATAGTAAGAAAGTATTTAATACCAGTTAAATGAAATGTTTTAGATTTCCATCCACTCCATATGTTGGAATTAGAATAAAATATTTTCAGGAGTGGAATTTTAATAATCTAACATATTAGCATAATAAAAATGTTACAAAACAACAACTCATGCATTTTTAGGACTGGGGTAGTAGAAGATTGTCAACGATTTGTTTCCCCCCATGGGAAATAAAAAATGTTACCATGACGCATTCAAACACACCGACCATGCAAAGTTGACATGAAAAAGTCAAATGAAATAAAAAAGCATTACCAGGACATCAACAGCTTCTCCAGTGAGCCCTGTCATTTGCATTTTCAAGAAACTGTAATGCCTTCCACATTCCATGCTTTTTCTATACAAGGATGCCTTGCAAAACTCTCTCAAAATATTTCTGGATCACAAAACCCTCTCAGAAGCAACTCAAGGTAGATTCATACTTTTCAGTTAACTACGAATGTGTAACACTAATAGTTCTCACTACAAATAAAGTGGAACCATGCATTTTTTAAAAAAAACACGTACACGTCTGGAATGTTCACCTGTCATCTAAACATTATGACTGTTTAAAGGAAAGCAACACAACCTACACAGCAATAACAAACAGCTTACACATAGCCTAGAATGTTGTTGAAGCACTTTCACCTAAATATGAAGATAGCAGTTTTCTGTTTTTAAAAAGGACTAATTTTTAAAATTTGCTTTATATATAAAAATGCTGGTCATTTCATGAATCACTATTTTTAGGAATTTACAGTAACATTTACATCCTGCCATTTTGCCTTGCGTAACTACCCCAAAATAGGAACAACAGTGCAGTTAACAATGCAGTCATTACAGAAGTCAATACAGTACTGTAACTTAGGAGCTTTTACTGACATTTTTTCATAGGAGCTCAAAGCAACACATTTTGCACTGGTCTAATCTAGACCCAGGTCTGTTTCTGCAACGAAATAAGCCCATCTACCTTTGGTCTGGAAATTTTAAAATGTACTGTGGGAAATTTAAGGGCCTACCATATATAGTCAGGCCCCTGTATCCACAGAAGCAATATCTGTGGTTTCAATTACCCACAGGACACAAAATAGGGACACATACCACAGAGTTGCATTGGAAAATGCCTACAGAGGCATCCTCTAGGTCCTCCAATGCAACTCAATGATATGTTTCCCCCATAAGTCCTTTATTTTAATAGGATTTGCTGTTATCCAGTTTCCAGTATCTATGGTTAGTCTGGGAACTTAATCTGCATGGATATGAAGTCCTCCTGTACTAAACTGACTTACTAAATTGATTTAGTAAACAATTCAGTATAGAAACAGCATTAAAATACCAAGAGCTAGATTCAACTAGGCACTTGAAGCAGATGCTACAGTTGGCCCTCCACATATGCTTGAGTTAGGGGCACGGGACCCCTGCAAAAGTGGGAAAACTGCAGATATCTCCAAGCCCCCAAAACCATATTCACCACCGCAAAAAGGTATGATCCATGGATTCAACCCATCACAGATGTCTTGGAGGCAATGGGGTTCCTTCGCAAGATAGAAGTGGGCAGCTGGTGAGGCTTTCCACTTCCTCTTCTGCTGCCCTATGCCATTTTTATCAGGGACTTACAAGCCTTGCCACACATTCAGTCTCTCAGTTTCACAAGGCTTGCAGTCCCTATTAAAAATGGCATTGGGAAGCAGCTGAGGTGGCAACAATCTGTGAACACCATACATCAGTGGCTCCACTTTTTCTTTACCAGGAACTCCCTTTAAACATCTTTTGTTACCACAGACAACAGGAACCACCTGTCAGGATACTGCAGCACCCTGGGGATCCACAGACCATAGGTTAAGAGCCACTGCCATACATTCTTGTGTATAAGCTGAAAAAAATTCTGTCAAAAAATTGACATAAAAAACCTGGCTCAACTCACACATGGGTCATAGCTGTACCTCTTGTCTACTGTGCTGATGCTTCTGGCCCTTTGTAATGCCTAGTTTTAGGGATTCTCTGGCACAGCAGAGAGAGCAGAAGGGAACGGATGCTTCTTTCAGGTTCTCTCAGCACGGACGAAATCCTGAAAGATGCACCCCACCCCCTCTGGTCTCTCTCCGGTGGCTCTCATGGGGCTTCTCCTGTGCACTGCACAGAGCAAATGGAGTGGGTGCTTCTTTCAGGTTCTCTTAGCATGAAATAAACTCTGAGAGTTTAATTCATGGTGGAAGAGCCTGAAAAAAAGCACACACCACCTGCTTTCTCTGGCAACTCTTTTGGGGCTTCCCCGGCACAGCAGTTAGAGCTGAAGAGCTAGATGCTTCTTTCAGGCCCTCTTGCCACAGACTAAGCTCCAAAAGTGTAGAGATTAGGAGTCTGGAGAACCTGAAAAGAAGCCCCAATTCCCTCCATTCTCTCTACTGTGGCGGTAGCAACTTTTGGGTGTTTGCCCACTGGGACAGGGAGATTATGAGTCAAGAGAACCTGGGGAAAAAACCTCTGCTCTCTCTCTGGTGGCTCTTTTGGGGCTTCCCTACTGCAGTGAGAGCAGAGGGGACGGTTCCTTCTTTCAGGCCACAGTGGCAGAGACTAAGCTCTGAGAGTTGAGCCTAAAAGAAGCACCCACCCTCTACTCTCTCCCCAGCAGCTCCATTGGTGCTTTCCCACCATGGCGGAGAGAGGTCTCTTCTCTGTGGTGGCAGGGAAACACCAGAGTGCTGCTGTTGCTGCCATTTTTCTGCCCAGGGATTGCAAAAGGCCACTAGAGAGAGTACAGGTGGTCAGTGCTTCTTTTAGAGTGGCAAAAGGCCTTTTTGAATGGCTAAATGGGATAATGGTGGTGGTGGTAGCAGCAGCCAGGGATGACTGGCTGTGGGAAATGTAGCATTCTTCATGTACCCCCCCACACACTTAGTAAGTTTAGGGAACTCCTTGCATACTTAAATTCCTACCCCCTTCTCCTCAAACCATCTTAGCCATTTGTAGCTATGAGGTGACCGTTGAGTCATTCATCACATGACCTAATGATTTAAATGTTTTATTATCCTTTGTTCATTTTCTTGGGGAGAGACACCTCAAACATGAGGTTCTCCATTTTCTTCCCTTCCTCCCCTTTCCTTCAAGCATCACACCATCTGCATGAAGAGGTGAGTTAAAGCTCTCACATACTCACCTTTTCTAAAGAATAAGGAAATATAGATGCTACTGCTGTAATACTTAAAAAATTCTGATTTGTTTATCCTATCCAAACCTGAAAACTCCCAGGATTGGGTGAGTTTCACTACCCTGAAAATCCTTTTAATTAGTTAAGGATCTAGCCTTACTTTGAGTATGTAGATTGCAAACCTGTTAGTAAACTTTCTGATATGCATTTTTAAACAAATATCTTTTTGTCTTTATTTTAGTTTGAGTGGCCTTAATGACTGGGTGATTCAGAGTATTTACAAATGCCAATTGAGTCTGGTTTGCTTTGTGTCTTCGCCTAACTGCTTTACAGTAAACTTTTCTTAAGAAAATACTCCTAAAGGGCTTGCTCCCTGGAATCTTTAATAAATTTTTAATTTTTGTACTCATACACCTCTACGCTGGCCCCAAGAGACAGCACTGGTACTTTTGTCCCTGCATGGAATGAATCTGAAGAGCCCCATGCTGAGCCTCAAAGTTTTATCCTCAACTTATCCACAGACGATAGCAAAATCCATAATTTTGGCCCCGAAACCTGCCCTCAATTTATTATATGAGTATGGATAATCAAATCAGCAAACAAAACAGCAAATCTGGAGGACCAACTATAGATTTCTATTGGCTAAGAGACTGCTGCTTTCCAAAATAGTCCTAAATTTTCACCTCAGAAATCAGTTCAGGGAGCTTTTACTTTTGACTATGAACAAGCCACCAAACATCACTTTTTCTAAGACTTAAGACTTATGTCACACAATTGCTAAAGCACTGTATGTCACACATGCATAGCATTTCTGACTTTTTGAGTGACTGTGAAGAAGACAAAGGGCATACATTGTACCTAGTATTGGCTGAATAATCCCACATCGAGGCATCCAGTATGTTACACACCCAAGTCTTAGAAGGCTCTTTCTGAAGCTTCTGATAATACAACTCTACAATAAGATCCTCCACACTGAGAAGCTCCAGATGATTTACTGTGCCTATTAGAGAAAATAGTTTTAGAAGCAGAGGTTATTTTTCTTAGATTGATGTGTTTTGTGTTGGAAAGAAAAAAGTAGCTTCTCACCTGCTTCCTTAGCCATGTGGTTCAGGCACCAATTGACTCTAAAGTGGTCATCAGACTGCAAAAATACAAGTTGGGATTTAAACATCCAGTTATATAATCAGCATTTCCCCCTTAATCTATGTATTTTAGGCCCATTCTGGTTGCTTACACAAACCATCTCTGATTTATAGATTTTCCTTGTTTTTTCTGGGCTGTGAGGCTGTGTTCTGGAATACTTTCTTACTGACCTTTTGCCTGCATCTGTGGCTGGATGCTAGCCACAGATCAGGCAAAATGTCAGAATCTACGGTATTCCAGAACACGGCTTCACAGCCTGAAAAAAACCCAAGGAAAATCTATGGATGCTGGCTGTGAAAGCCTTCAACTTCACATATGATTTTTCAAAAATACTATCAACAACAGGAAATCATTCTGATCATTGCTAATACTGGAGACACGTGTTTCAACTGTAGCACATACAGATCTCCAACAGAAGATTCTAGCATTGAGAACTGGGAAATGATCTGTTGGAGTAGAAAGCAACCATAAGGGCAGGAAAACAGTCAAAGCACCCCCAACAGATGGCCATCCAGCCTCTGTTTAAAAACCTCCATGGAAGGTCCTCTCAACTCTATTGCAACTACAGAATCAGAAACAAGGTATCATCTTATTGCTTACTTAATTCCAAGCCATTTATAGACAAGTTAAAAAGGTGCAGAACCAATGTGGATGCCTTCTGCCCCTCCTTTTACATCCCTCCAGTTTGTCCTCCTCCACTGCAGCAAGCGCAATACATAAATCCTGATTAGGCTCCTGTGCCTGCTAATACTTTCAACTGCAAGGTGGATTGATTTTAATCACCAAAATAAAACTGATTTAAATCAAACTTGCCACGGATTATCCACACAGTTGCTGAAGAACGGTGTAAATGCAGTAACTAAAACAAGTTAATTTAAAAATCGTGTTTTTAAAGGACTAGTATTTTGCATTACTAGGGAAAGTATGCTTCTTGATCTAAATCACATATGCACACACACACACAATAGTAATCATTTTATTAAACTAAATCTTCCTCTGGTTCATCTTGCTTTTTTATACATGTGACTTAATTCTGAAAAACAAGTTGAAAAGTCAGAACTTCCAAGAAATTTGAGCTGGTAGTTAGGCTGACCAAAGATCTGCGATTAAAAAAATGACATGAATGGCCATGTTTTACTGGTAGGTAACTCAACAGTGGATGTGAATGCAACTGATGTGTTCATTCAATTCTAGGAAAGTAAGTATAATTTTAGCTTTACTTGTTGTGATTTAATTGTACCTATGTCATTGAAAAAAATGTAAATTTAAAAATGAAATTGATTTTCAAAATCTGATTTTCTTGTAACAATTCATTTTTATCTACCTTGCCTAATGACATTTCATCTAATTTGGTCTTCATATCAGGCTGTATAGGAGTAAAGCTTTACATATAGCATTCATGCTACTGAGACCATTAACTGATTAGTCACCTACTGTATCTGTTAAAGTCACAGCTGTGAGAGGCCCTCTTATTAACAGACCTGTTCTGCTGCTGCTAACTAACTTCTGCTTCTGAAAAAAAATAAACAAAAATTCTCAACCAAATGGTTTTTTTTTTCAAAACACACACACACAAAGCAACATTTGAAAATGGAACACTGTACCTTACAATATACAGGTGGCCAGGTGCCCCAACGTGGCTGGATGAATGTGTACAATTCACGTAACACAACAGAACGATCTGTAGCTGCTAGGTCAAATCCTGATAAAGGAATTCTGTGTGTAGCATCACCTAGTATAAAAAACGTTAGTTTCTTTAGCTAGTGTCTTCCAGAAGAACAGACAAGTACACATTCCATTTAAACATACCGTGGGCCCTTCTTATCCACTGGGGTTTGGTTCCAGGACCCTCTGCTGATACCAAAATCTGTGGATACTCAAGTCCCATTATACACAATGGCATAGAAAAATGGTATTCTTTATTAAAATGGTGAAATTAAGGTTTGTTTTTTGGAATTTTTTCTTCGAATATTTTCAAGCCATAGATGGTTGAATGCGTGAATACATATTACATGGATAAGGAGGGCCAACTATAGTTACATTTAATACTTGTGTGTCAGTGTGGTATAGTGGTGGTCTGAGTGCTGGACTAGGATTCTGGGAGACAGAATCCTCACTCAGCCATGGAAAGCCAAAGGCTGACCTTGAGCAAATCACACTTCCTCTGCCTTAGAGGAAGGCAATGGCAAACTTTCTTTGAATAAATATTATCAAGATCCTATGACAGGATCGCTATATGTCCAAGTTGGCCTGAAGGCACAAACATAAGCAGTTACAGGAGGGGCTCCCACGAGGGGAGCTTTTCTCCTCTTCCTTCTGGCCTCTGCTGCCTAGATTTGAGGACAGGGAGTGCAGTCCTCTCCCCATCCTCCTCCCTCCTCAGGAGGCGATTCACCCGATCTTAGTGTGGACGTACTGCCGGAGGCAGGCACAGCACAAGTGGTGTGGGCCTGAGAGGAGCTGCAGCGTGTTGCCCGCCAGCTGCCAGAACAGGCACAGCAGGTACTCCAGCTCTGAGGCTGTCCCCAGGGAGCCCTCCTCACCCTCAGCCACGGGAGGAACCGGAGCAGGCCAGGACTGCAAGGAGGCTGACAAGCCATCACCTTCCCCAGGAGCCGGAGGACAGCAGGGCCAGTAGAGGGGCTTCCTCGGCAACCGCCGGGCCTGCCTTCATCCCGCCGGCCTCCTCCTTTGCCGGCACCGGGGAGGGCTTGGCTTGCGGTGACAGCAGAGGCTCTGGCTTGGCCTTGGCCATCTTCGCCATTGGCTGAAAGGCTCCCTCCTTCCTCCCACCCTTCTTGCTTTGGGAAGATTGAGCACTTTGCCAGCACTTTCTCTCTCTCTCTTTCCCTCCCTCCATCTCAGCTTCCCAGCATCTTCCCCCAGATGTGCTTGGGAGGCCACACACCACACCTTTGTCTGTGTGAACTACAAGGCTAAAAACTAACCAGACCAACCAGTTTTGCAGTAAATCATGTAAATTATGTGACACTGGTGGAAAAATGCACTAAAGCACAAACTATCGCAATAAAAACTGCCATGTAACTGAGCCCTCAGTTATATTTCTATTACTCATCAATAAATCATTGTTTATGTTAATTCTTACATGCTGTCTGGTTATGAGTGACTTTCTCTGACAATTAGTTCACAACCATTAAGGAACATCTACACCTAACTACATGTGTTATCCATCTGTGGGAGACGTAATTCAGTCGTAATGTGGTTGGCAGTCCCAAATTTGGTGGTAGCAGAGGGATAGAAAGTCCCCTGCATCCCAGAGTGAGGGAGAGGAAGGGCCAATCACAGCATGTTACTCGGGGCAAATTACATTAAAAATATATTTTCTGCTGCTCCAGAGACTAGAACACGGAACAATGGGTGCAAGTTCCAGGAACAGAGATTCCACCTCAACATTAGGAGGAACTTTTTGACAGTAAGAGCTGTTCGGCAGTAGAACGCACTCCCTTGGAGCATGGTGGGGTCTCCTTCCTTGGAGGTCTTTAAACAGAGGCTGGATAGCCGTCTGTCAGGGATGCTTTGATCGTGATTTCCTGCGTGGCAGGGGGTTGGACTGGATGGCCCTCGTGGTCTCTTCCAACTCTGCAATTCTATGATTCTATATGTAAAACATGCTAGGACATCTGGACTAGAACACATTCACTGAACACATATGGGTCACTTTCAAACTTCCTTGGTCAACAACTACCTGCAGCCTGGCAATGAAACCGAAACCCCCGCGGCACGTCTCCTGCAGAAAACCAGAAAAATGCAGAAATATAAATATATAGTGCTGCCAAATTATTACCTGTTGCAAAACACAGCTTATTTTGCTTTTATAAAAAGAATGGGATTTGTGTTCAATTAGTCTTCTCTTACTATGACTTTGTGTATCCCAGAAACAAATATAAAGAACAAAAAAGTGCACAAGAGCCTTGTTTTGACAACAATATGCTTTTGCATGGCACAAAGGTGGTACCCTTTATTGATTTTTCAATTCTTTAGCAAATGATGCTGTTAAACAGCAAATTGCCCACTACCAAAAATGCATCTACGGAATCCTCCTTCTATTAAAACAGGACTGAAAAAAAATTCCCTCACACACAGATGGAAAAAAAATAAATTCATTTCCCTCCATTTTGCAAAACTCACCAGGATCTATAAAACGATGAAAGTCTGCAATTATGCCTTCCTTAAGCGAATATCTGATGCAGCCAATTTCACAGGGAAGAAAACGCTGACTGCAGTGAGGGGGCAGCATCCCATGGCTCAAGATATTCAAGAAGTAGAATGAGGTTTCAAGCATAACTAGAAGATGATTTTAGACAAGATAACATAATAGCAAATAATACTATGAAGTATAGTTATGATATTGTATAGAGCTCACATTAAACATCTGTAGGATGGAGCCACAATTTTTCTAGGAAAAACTATATTGCATAGACTTATCAGAAGCAAATGTCATGCTACTAAAGCTGGAACAACAGGCATCACTTCAAATGCTTTAAACGACACAGGATTATAGATTACAAGCGGCAAAGGACAAAGAAATACTATGAGTTGTAGACCCTGAAATAAAACTCATTATTAGAACGGTTGCCAGCTTGAAGAAACCATAGTCTTATAAATGCAATGAGCCATCAAGTAATTGCCAACTGGTCAATTATACATATGATTTTTTCATAAATAAAGGAATGTTCTTCCTTAGAACTGTCAATGGACTGTTATTGTACACATCTATATCCTGAGACAATAAAGCATTTGAAGTGATGCCTGTTGTTCTGGTACGTGAATGTTGATGGAGTTCACGTTAGGCTTAAGAGTGCAGATCTATTTTCTACATTATCTTTAAATTCTACAGGAATGTTCTTCACGTTGTAACTTGGAATGCTGGCTGGTTCTGCATTCTTCTTTAGCTCTACTCTATTTTTTGTATATTAGGAGTTCAGTCTGTATCACAATCTGCTCCTGGTCTTGTTTTTGCAGAAAGAATGGAGCTTCTCCATCTTCTGCTTTCAATTATGTAGCGTACCTGATTCCTATAACTGGCTACCAAGTGATGTCCATGTATATACATTTGGCTCTTCAGCTGCCTGAAGAATATGTTTGTGATGAACAGACTGTTCGCCTTTCAAAATTTGATCAATCACTCTCCTGCTTCATTTCTTGATTCTAGGCCAAACTTTCCCACAGTCTCTGATTCTGTTGTTTCCTACTTTGGCATTCCAGTTGTCTATGATTAACAAGTCCTGTTTTGGTGCGTGATCCATTTTCTCCTGGATTCCAGCATAGAATATTTCCATATCTCCTTCATCTGCCTTTGTAATTGGAACATACAGTTGGATTATGGTAATATCGATGGGTTTTCCCTGAAGTCTTATTGAAATGACTCAGTCAAACTCTGCATTATATAAAAGGATTTTGCTGCATCTCTCTTCGCTATTAATGTCACCCCATTTCTTCTTAGATTTCCATTACCTGAGTAAAACAGTGTCATGATTATCTGACTTAAAATGTCCTATTCCTGTCTACTTTCCCTCACTTACCCTAAGTACTGCAATTTCTATGTTTCATTTCTTGTTTTCTTATATCTATCTTCGCCCAAATACATATTTCTCACATTCCATGTTCTTATATGTGTTGTGCAGCTTCAGACGTTCCTTTTGCTACTAAGCATGTAACAGCTTAACATCATTTTGGCCTGAGTCCAGCAGCATCATTAGCCACAGTGCTACTTGTCCTCTGCTCTAACCCAGTAGGCCACTGAGCACCTTCCAAGCTTGGAGTCTCACCTTCTAACACTACATATCTCTTGTTTCATTTTCAATTGTCTCACTGTAGGGATTTCATGGTAAAAGACATTCAAAAGGGGTTTACTATGCCTCCCTCTGTGTAGTACAGTTGTCCCTCCACATTCGCGAACTTGACATTCGTGGTTTTGATTATTCGCGGTTTTCGGAGGGCCCCCCGGCCCCCCCAAAACCGCGACACGGGGCCTCCGGAGGCCCCATGAAAGCCCTGGAAGAGAGCGGGGAGGCCTCCACGGGGCCTTCGGAGACCCTCCGGAGGCCCCGCGAAGGCCTTGGGAGGGAGGGGAGAGGGCCGGGGAGGCCTCCATGGGGCCTCCGGAGATGCTCCGGAGGCCCCAAGAAGGCCCGGGAAAGGGCTAGAGAGGGCTGGGGAGGCGATCATGGGGCCTCCGGAGACACTCCGGAAGCCCCATGAAGGCCTGGGGAGGGGGTGGGGAAGGCCGGGGAGGCCTCCATGGGGCCTCCGGAGAAGCTCCGGAGGCCCCATGAAGGCCCGGGGAAAGGCTGGGGAGGCGATCATGGGGCCTCCAGAGGCGCTCCGGAGGCCCCATGCAGGCCAGGGGGAGGGCTGGGGAGGGCCGTGGAGGCCTCCATGGGGCCCTCCAGAGACGATCCGGAGGCCCCATGCAGGCCTGGGGAGGGCGTGGGGAGGGCTGGGGAGGCCTCCATGGGGCCCCCAGAGACACTCTGGAGGCCCCATGCAGGCCCGGGGAAGGGGTGGGGAGGGCCGGGGAGGCCTCCATGGGGCCTCCGGAGCGTCTCCGGAGGCCCCATGATGGCCTGGGGAGGGCGTGCGGAGGGCTGGGGAGGCACTCATGAGGCCTCCAGAGACGCTCCGGAGGCCCCATGAAGGCCTGGCGAGGCGGTGGGGAGGGCCGGGGAGGCGATCATGGGGCCTCTGGAGATGCTCTGGAGGCCCATGAAGGCATGGGGAGGCGGGGGGAAGCGACTATAGGGCCTCCGGAGGCCCTGTTGTCGCTTTCGCGGGGGAGGGGGAGGGCAATTGTTATTCGCGGATTTTTCACATTCGCGGGGGTCTGGGGAACATAACCCCCGCGAATGTGAAGGGATGACTGTACTAACAAGTGCTAACTGTTGGAGGTATAAGTCTAAAATTAAAATTGCATTAAAAAAATTCCAGAAATCTAGCCCTTTTAAAAATAAAAATATCTTCTTTAAAAGTAAATCACTTTTAGGTCCGGGGCTGGCGCTCCGTGTAAGCCTTCACCGGCTACCGCAAAACGGGGATCGTCCCCGTGCTGACAGCTTAATCCAGGAAGGATAAAGCTCAGTGGGGCTAGCAGACCTCGGCCGATGTCCGTCGCTACGCCAAGACGGAGGTCTCGGCGGAGCAGGAGGCAGTTGGCAGGGGGCCCGTAGCAGCCATTGCGGTGCAGGTCGATCTTATTAAGATCTAACCCTCATATGCTCTCCTGACTCCAAAAGCTTCATTTGCTTGGATCTGGCAGACTTAGACCCTATTCCGATTTGAGTTTGGAGTGGAAGATCCCTACGGTAAGAAGCGGGTGCCTACATGTCTTCAATGAGCACATGGCATGCATGGGAAAAGATGGCGATTGTCCCTTAGACTGAGCGTGTGTGACAGAGATATAAAAACGGTGTGTGGTGAAGAGGGCGACAGGGAAAGATGAAAGGAAACTGAATAGTTTGGAAAATATAATTAAAAGAGAAAAATTGGTTATTTGTCATCATTTGGAAACGTGATTTGCCAGGTACTGACTTTATAATCGAAAAGTTTTTGATTAAATAGCGTGGTCGAACTTTGGGTTAGCCCAGGAAGAGGGTGAAGAGGATGAGGGTAGATTTAATATATAACAATTGGGATTAGTCCATGAAGAGGACGAAGAGAAGACACAGAATTGAGGATTAGTCCCGGAAGAGGACGAAGGAAAGGACTCAGCCCTGAAGAGGGAAAAAGAGGGACAAAGAGGGGGAAAGCATTATAAGAACAGCGGGCGGAGAAGAAGGAAAGGAAAACAGAGCCGATTAAAGAGCTGGAACAGTGAGATAATATAACATTAAAAGACAACGCTGCTGCATTTCCTCCTCTATCACTCTTGCCTTTGCTTAGATCACCCCGTAAGCAACTTTTACTTGATACTTTGTAATAATCTATTTTGCGCTTTGCAACAAATTAACCTTGGGGATTAGCCCATACAAGAGGTTGAAGAAGCGTCCTCTTTCCTCCTCACTCGGTACTTTTATATTTCGTTATATATATATATATATATATATTATATGAACATCGGAAAGCCCAAAATAAAATAACTAACTTTAACTGTACTTATACGGAAGGCTGGCCGAGGGGGGAGAAGAGGAAGCTGGTCGGAGGGAACGAGCAGGGAACAGTGACACCTTGTGGACAAGGTTAATATTTCAGTAAATGGTTATAAACTACTGTAATGTGTTATCCATCTAGTTTGAAGCTTAAGCTGATAACCTGTTAGGCTATGGAAACTGATTAATTGGTCTGTATTAAATAATAGTGGGTTAAATTGGCTTAATACATATATAAAAAAATTCTTTCTAGGTAATGATTGAGCAATAATATTTTGGTTAAATCAACTTGCCAACCACTAATTTAATTAAGCAATAGTGTGGTAATGAAATTGAACTGTTAATCTTTGATTTAATATGTATTAATATTGAATTAATAATGAATTGACATATTTGGCTGCGCAGTTAAAGAGGGCAAAAGAATTAACCTCCAGCCCTTGTTAAATAAATCTTATAAATATAAAGGAAAGCGATGGCGGCCAGCACTAGAGCGAAAACAGGAGCTGCACAGATCCAAACTCAAATCCCATTTGCCAGAAGAGGATCTTCGGAAAATCCACTAAAACAATCAGATATAGGAGTACAGATCTTGGAGGAGCTCAAGAATTTTAAGAAGGAGATGAGGGATGAATTTAAATCTTTTAAGCAGGATATTAGAGCGGACATGGTGAAAATAGAGAGTAAGATAAGACAACTTGACAATAGAGGTGGCTGGCTTGAAGACAAAAGTAGATGACATTGAAGGGAGAACACAACAATTAGAAAGTCAAATGAGTGCAATGACCAAACAACAAGATAAAGAGAAAAACTTGTTATTAGTGCAAGAATTAAGGTATAGAGAAAAATGTATAAAATTGAGAGGAATCATAGAAACTTACAAGGAAAACTTATGGGGAAAAATAATCCCGAGCTTAGCAAATTTTACAGATGTGAAGGAGGGAGAAATGGAAGAGGCAGTGGACAATTTGTTCCGAGTGAACTCAAAAGCTGTAAGAGATAAAAAAAGTCCAAGAGACATAGTAATTGTTTTTAATAGAATAAGAATTAAAGAAAAGATAATACAAAATAGCTATACAACGAAACTCCAAATAGATGGGAAAGAAGTACAAATATTTAAAGATGTCCCGAATGAAATTTTAAGAAGAAGACAAGACTACCGGCTTTTGACACAAAAATTAAGAAAACTGGGAGTTCCATATAGATGGGAGCGTATTGAAGGAGTAAACTTCATATTCAACCAGAAAAGACAAAGAATAAACACTATTGAGCAAGCAGGAGAATTTGTTAAGCAATTGGAAGATGAAGAGAAAAAGAAGGCGGAGGCTAGATTTAAAAAGAAGAGGAAAACAAAAGAAGATGAATTTCCGAATACCATAGAGAAAGAAAAACAGGCCGGAAAAAAGTTGGAAAGTAACCAAGAGCAACTGATAAGATCCAAAGATGACGGAGAAGAAGATGATAGAGGAATCCAAAACGAAGGGTCAGAGGATGGAGAAAGAGAAGTGGAAGACGAGACAGAGGGAGAAGAGGAACAGGAGGAAGAAGAAGAAGAAGGAAAAGAAGAGGAGGAAGAAACAATATAAAATCATAAAATGACAACAATAGCGATAAGAACATGGAATGTTAAAGGTTTGAATGAACCAAAAAAGAGAAACCAAGTGTCCCATTTGTTGGAGAAAAGTAAAGCGGAAATTATATGCCTCCAGGAAACAAAAATTTGAGAGAAGGACAATAAATTAATGAATAGGCCAAAATTAGGACAAGGCTTCTTCTCAAATGCCAAAAAGAGGAAAAAAGGAGTAGCAATATACGTCAAAGATATGTATCAAGCAACGGAACTACTCAATGATAATGAAGGACATTATATAGGTATAGAAGTAAAGCTGATTAATATAACAATAATCGTAATTGCTATCTATGCTCCAATTGAAAGAAAAGATCAATTCTACAAAAAACTGTATCAAGAAATAATGAACTTAAATAGATCAAATATCATAATTACAGGAGACTTCAATGGAGTTATCAACGTAAAAAATGATAGGACAACGAACTCAAATAAGAAGCCGCATGGAGTATTGCCAAAAATTTGTAAAAATTTGTTAGAAGATCTGAATCTGAAAGATGTATGGTCAGCGAAATATGGAGAAAAGGAAGGCTTCACTTTTTTCTCGGAGGCTCATAAGTCAATGTCAAGGATTGACATGTTTTGGGTATCGGTGGAATTATTAGCAAAGATCGCAGGAATGGAAATAATAGAATAATATCCTATCATAATCCCATAGAAATAAAGATAACAGGTTTCAAAAGAGATTATAGATGGAGGTTGAAAGAAGAGATGTTAAATGATGGACAATTTGTAAGTAAAGTAAAAAAAGAAATACAAGAATTCTTTAAAGTTAATAATGGGGAAGAAGTATCAAATAAAGTAACATGGGATGCTTTTAAAGCAACAATAAGAGGAGTCTTCCTGCAAAGAGGGGCAGAGATACATAAAGAAAAACAAAAGAGAAATCTAGAACTGACTAAAGATTTAAAAGAGAAAGAAGGAAAATTAAGAAAAAATCCCAAAAATGTGGAATTGCAAAGAGAAGTCAAATTAATTCAAGAAGATCTCAAATCTGAGCTATCAGAAATAATAGGGAAAAAATTAAAAAGAACCAAACAAAGGTATTTTGAGAAAGCTAATAAGATAGGCCGTTGGTTGGCCTACAGATTAAAGAAAGAATCAGAGAAGAAATTGATTACTGAAATTAAGACAGAAGAAACCAAATATATAAACCAAGAGGGAATTAAAAATGCCTTCCTGGAATTTTACAAGTCATTATATGCTAATAAGAATGAAGCGAAATGTAACGGGAAGGAGGTAGAAAGATTCCTAAAAGAGAACATAAGTGAAAATATGAAATTGACAGAAGAATGTAAGGAACGATTAGAACAACCTATCAGCATGGAAGAAATTATGCAAGCAATTAAACAGTTAAAAAATGGGAAAACTCCAGGACAAGACGGATTTATAGCAGAATTTGATAAAATATTTCAAGAAGAACTTACCCCATTTCTGCAACAAATGATGAATAAGATCCCCCAACAAGGAATTCCAGAATCATGGCAAACGGCAAATATTATATTACAGTCGTCCCTTCACATTCGCGGGGGTTCCGTTCCGCGGACCCCCGCGAATGTGAAAAATCCGCGAATAACAAACACCCCTCCCCCTCCCTCCCCAGGCCTTCACGGGGCCTTGCTAGGCCCCGCGGAGGTCTCCCCGGCCCTCCCTCCCTCCCTGCCCAGGCCTTCGCGGGGCCTTGCTAAGCCCTGCGGAGGCCTCCCCGGCCCTCCCTCCCTCCCTGCCCAGGCCTTCGCGGGGCCTTCCTAGGCCCCGCGGAGGCCTCCCCGGCCCTCCCTCCCTCCCTCCCCAGGCCTTCGCGGGGCCTCCGGAGGGCCTCCGGGGGTCCCGCAAAGGCCTCCCCACCCCTCCCCAGGCCTTCGCGGGGCCTCCGGGGGTCCCGCGAAGACCTTCGCACCGCTCCCCAGGCCTTCGCGGGGTCTCCGGAGGGCCTCCGGGGGTCCCGCGAAGGCCTCCCCACCTCTCCCCAGGCCTTCGCGGGGCCTCCGGAGGGCCTCCGGGGGTCCCGCGAAGGCCTCCCCACCCCTCCCCAGGCCTTCGCGGGGCCTCCGGAGGGCCTCCGGGGGTCCCGCGAAGGCCTCCCCACCCCTCCCCAGGGGGGGCCCTCCCAAAACCGCGAATAACCGAAACCGCGAATGTCAAGTTCACGAATGTGGAGGGACAACTGTAATACCAAAAGAAGGAAAAGAAAAATCGAACGTAGCCAATTATAGACCTATTTCTTTGCTCAATACCGATTATAAAATCTATGCCACGATATTAACAAACAGACTAAATACAGTAATAAAAGATATTATTCACGAAGATCAAGCTGGCTTTATAAAAGGACGGAAACTATCAGATAATATAAGAACAATGATTAATGCAACAGAGTATTACGAAAGAGTGAATAATAAAAAAGCGGCCCTAATATTTTTAGATGCGGAAAAAGCTTTCGACAACGTGGTTTGGGAATTCATGTTAAAAACACTGGAGGAGTTAAATATCGGGAAAATCTTTATGAGTTATATACAAGCAATATACCATACCCAAAAAGCAACTTTGATAATCAATGGAGAGAATACTGAAACGTTTAACATTCTGAAGGGGACGAGACAAAGTTGTCCTCTATCCCCAGTATTATTTTACCAATACTTCAAAATGAAAAAACGATAAAACAGTGGACCTTTGACCTAAGTAAGTTTATCTGGGCAGGAAGGAAGGCGAGAATAAAGAATATTATTGTAACAGCTAATAAGAGCACTGGAGGCGCCTCCCTACCAAATTTGAAATTATATTACATTGCTGGTGGTCTTAGCTGGTTGACAGACTGGATTAAATTAGAAAATACAAGGACACTAACCCTAGAGGGGTATGCACTAAGATTTGGTTGGCACGCATACTTAGGTTATGAGAAGCAGCGGGTGCATAAAGATTTTGAAAACCACATAATAAGGAAAGCACTGTTGAAAATTTGGCATTCAATAAAAAAACAATTCTACATTAAACTGCCATCATGGATCTCCCCGCAAGAAGCCTTTCTAGGAAGATGGGAGAAGACAGATAAATGGTTAAGATACGAGGATTTGATAGACCAAGAATTGTGGGAAAAAGAAGGGAAAATGGAAATTTTTACGCAAGAAGAGCTGAAATTAAAAGGGAAATGCATGAACTGGTTCAAATACTTGCAAATTAAAGATAGATTTGTGGAGGATAAAGCGGGCCTTGGTTTAGAGATATCGAAAACTGATATAGATAAAGTGATCTGGGGAAAAGAAGGAAAGAAAATATCGCAATATTATAAATTACTTCTGGATAGAGAATTGGAAAATGAAACTGTAACTGAAGCAATGACAAAATGGGCGCAGGATATTGGAGAAACAATAACAATGGATGAATGGCAAAGTGCATGGAAAGATACGGATAAGTTTACGGCGTGCTTGGCTTTGAAAGAGAACCATTTGAAAATAGTTAATAGATGGTACCTGACACCAGCTAGAATCAGTAAGATATATAAAACAGAAAATAACAAATGTTGGCATTGTGAGAAAGATACAGGTACATTATACCATATGTGGTGGAGGTGCACTAAAAAACAAAAATTCTGGGAGAAAATTCACAAAACAATACAAAAAATCTTTAAGTTTAAATTTGTAATGGACCCCAAACTATATTTATTAAATATAACAGCTAATCTTGAAGGAGAATTTAAGCATCAGTATAGAAGGGTATTATTGTATTTAGTTACGGCAGCAAGATTATTATTAGCCTCAAATTGGAAGAAAAAAGAAAACCCCACAATAGAGGACTGGCTGCAAAAAGTCAATGAAATGAGAGAAAATGACAGATTAACACATATTTTAAACAAAAGAAAGATGTCGAAGATGGAAGAAGAATGGTATCCAGTTTTCGAGTATTGGAAGAAATAATAATATTAAAAACAAAAAAAAAACTTTATAGGGTATAGAGAAACTTGGGACATTTGGACAAAAAGAAGCAATAAAATAAGAAAAGAAGATTAATAAATTTAGAGACACCAAGATGGGGAAACTTTGGCAACAGTATCAAATGCATCTGAAATGAAAGCAAACAAAGAAAGAGAGAGAGATTCAACGAAGGTTTAATATTAAATTTAAATAAAGAAAATAGGAGGGATATAATAGGAAAAAAAATCAATGAAACATATGTATGTAACTCAAACAGGAGGGGCAAAAAGGAAGTTGTGAAGGAGGTGGGTTTATGTGTAGAAGGGAGAAAGTAAGTGAGATGGTAAAGAGGAAGAGAAATGAGTATGAAAGGGGGGAGTTTGAATGGAAGAGAGGAAAGATTGAAGAAGAGGTGTAATAGAAGGATGATGGGAAGTGAATAAAATGAGGAAGGGATGAAAGGGTGTGAGATATGTGAGATATATGGGGGGAATTAGTAATGGAATTAGTAATGGGGGGAATTAGTAATGGAAATTGTGTAGTGTTGAAATGAAACTTGCTGTACGATAACATTGTAAATATCTAGATTTATGCTGCAAATATCTTGATTTATGTAAATATCTTGATTTATGCTGCAAATAAAAATAATAGTAATAAAAAAAATAAAAGTAAATCACTTTTCTTTCAAAGCAAGCAGAGCAAAGCATCGGAATGCAGACACAGCTCAATTAACCTTTAAATGCATGGTCTGATCACCCAATTAATTAGACTCATTAAAACAAGAAAGAAGTCAGTTTAAAAAGCATATCAAAAGTTTACTGAGGTATATCAATCTTAATCTACATATTAAAACAAACTTTAAAAGGTCCCTAACTAAGAGGGTTTAAAGACTCACCCAGCCTATAAGCAGTGTGGGCTACATGTTACATGGTGACCCAAAGACACTCCTAAGAGAGCAAATAAGGCAAATATGGCTCCAGCCACATGGAGACAAAACTTAAAAGGAACTTAGACAAAGTGTCATATAATCTTTAAATTAGGTCATGTGATGAATGACCCATTGCTCCAGTTGGCTGAAATTGCCTAGTTAAGAAAAGGGGGAGTGGAAGAACTGATGCATGCAGGGAAAATTCCTAAACTGAACTTAACATGAGATACATAAGATTGTATTGCACCACAATAATGATTTCCCCACATACTACACTAACTTTGGTGCCGCTGCCATTGTCTGAGAGCTCCTCTACCAGTGTCACTTACTACTGCTATTGCCCAGTTGCTATTACTACTTATGTTGAATAGGTTTTTAAAATAGGCTGCCCAACTAAGTGATAATATAGCTGATCAGAAAGCAGTTAACTGATTATCACTTTGAAGTGTATGCAGTTCTTGTATTCATAATTATTGCTTTTGGCTATAGACCATGGCAAGTACAACAAACTAGAACAAAATACAGTAAAATGCCAATTGGCACAAGGACAGAAACAAAGAGTTAAAAGAAATAAAACTACCAATATCATATAGCACTTACAGAAATGTACACTGTGACCACAAATACCAAAAAGGGATAATTTAGCATTGGAAAATACCCAGAAATGACCATCCAAAGTGGCCAAGACACTACAACAACCATCTTATACACTTACAACTCTCTAGCTTAGAACAGCTAAGGGAGACCTGATAGAAATGTACAGTATAAAATTGGCATAGTGTGGAAAAAGTAGGGTGCTGCTTTTTCTCCCTCTCATAACAGAATCCTGGGTCAACCATGGAAGTGGAATGGTGGGAAATCAGGACAGGTAAAAGCAAAGTGTTTGTGAAGCACAGAGTTGAACTGTGGAATCAGAAGACTTGGCAATAGCCACCAATATGGACATTTTTGAAAGGGAACTGGGCAAATTCACAGATGATAGGACTATGCGTGCCTGTTGGTTATGACATGCAGATTTTCCTCTACAGTTCCAGAGGCATTATATGTCTGTCTACTTGTTGCTAGACATTATAAGCAAGATGTCGCACTCATGTCCTGCTGGTAAAGTTCCCATAGGAAAAGAAAAGTGGAATATAGAGCCTTTGTCCATTGACACAATGTCTCTGAGGTTCAAAATCTGTGTTTGAGTTCCATTTTATACAATGTCTGGTGTAAACAGTTGTTACCCTAAGAGGTGGGGGTGCCTTAGAGTCTCACCCATGATGCTGAAATCTTCTTTAATATTTGGGGGAATTATTAGCTCAAAAGAAGGCCTGCAAGAGGAGGTTAACTTTGGGGAGCTTTTCACCTATGCACACCAGTACTAAATGTAGAGAAGCACTCCAGTTAAAGTAAAGTATTTCATTGGAATAACACAAAAGTGAATTAGCATATACAACACACATGCTTAAGAACCATACAAAGTTATATCAGAGTAAGACAGAAAGATTGGATAGAGGGGAAAAGGTCCAGAAATATAGGGAAATTTATCAGTCTTGAAGAGGAGAGTTCCGTGCAGCGAGTATACAGTACTTAGACAGGCATCTATGGCTGGCACAGGAACTTCCGATCCAGGGCACTCTGAGAATGGCTGGGTTCATCCACTTTGGCACACTTTACTATTGTTAAGGGTCTAATATTCATACCCTATTCAGTGCCTTGGAGGGGGAAATTTGGTAACAAAGCTTAAATTACTCTCCCATGGAACAGACAAAGCAAACTGAAACTTAACTATTTAAATTGCTGGGAGATAGACATTGATGGGTTTGCGACAACCTCCTAAGGTTGTTAGCATAAACCCATTACGGGAGGGTTCCTGCTCAAGCCTAGTATGGGCATTCTCACCATTAAATTTCCAGACATGTCTCAGGTCACTGTGACCTCCAACTGACCTCTAGCCTGCCTGAGCTAACCTGACCCCAAAAAGTATCTAATATTTCCAGTCATGACATACTGTGGGGAGGCAGTAGTAGGGCATACTAACACAGTTGTTAAAGTATCAACAGAGTACAAGATGTATCATGAGGACATCAGATTTTGGGTCTTTGGGACATGAGGAATAATGTGATAGCACCTACAGCATATTATTTTCAGATTGTTCACACATGCTTGACCAGAAGTGCACTGCTATGTTCCTTCTTTCCTACTGTCTTCATAATTGTCCTTACAACTCTGAGGTCCCAAGAGAGAGATATGTTTGTATCAGCTTTACCCCGAGCATACAAAAAAGGTAAACCACTGAAAAGACTTAGCATGCTATCACTATATTTTACCTTGATCACGCTTCCTAAGAGGACTTGTGAGGTTTGCAGGAGCTCTGTTCTGGGTTTGTGTGGGAAGAGGTGCTGGAACTTGGCTAGATGACTGAGAAAAAATGTTGAGACAATCAATTCATTATATAGTGAATCAAGAAAAGCAACTTCATCTCTAAATACTGTATAAACACAAAAGACTGATCTTTCTTTCCCTTGTCTAGCCAAGCTGAGCCCATACAAATGACTTCGCAGACTGTGAGTGAGGTCACATGAGGTAACCCACTCTGCTTGTAGTCATGTCTAAGTACTTTTTTAAAATGTTTGAATAACTAGAATAACATGGAGGTGTCGTGTGTGTGAACATTCACATGGGTGGCATATTACCACAGCAATTTTCATAGTGCATATGAAACAGAGGGTGTTACCCACACAGTTGTTGACACACAAAAAACAGACTTCCACATAATTCTAAAAGCATCCTCACACATTCCTGAAATGGCTACCATGGGACAATCCATGGGGGAATACACTCCCAGACTTACCATAAATACTTTAAACCACAGCTAACAGCAAACCCTATAGAATCGCACTAGAGGACCCAGGAAATGTCTTTAAGAAATGCCTAGGCATCTCCAGCACAACTCTATGGTAACTTCCAGCCAAAGTTACCATAGCGTTGCACTGGAGGACCCAGGAAATGCCTACAGAGACCATATTTTTGGGTGACAGATAACTGAAACTATGCATGTGGGTCCTGCACATCTGCGGGGGGGGGGGGAGAAAGACACTGTACACTGAAGATACACAGCAATCCTGTGCAGGCATTCAATATTTTAAGGGACTCTTTATATGAGAGTGTCCCTTTTCCCCAAATCATTCCAAATTGAGAAGGATGGTTTCAGTTCTTACTGTGTGCGGAAACTCTGTATAATGAGTGTTCCTAACTGCAGGGAGACTAGGAACCATATCAAATCAGTGATAACCTCTCTTCTCACTTACCTAACCCTGTCAAATATATTTACAATCTCCCTTCCCACTTTATACTCAAAGGTTGTATGTTCTTGTGGATGGAGCAGTACACTTGCAACATTCCCCACCTACATAGGACTTGTGACGCGGCTAATTAGGTAATAATACAAAGACTTCTAGGTATCAGCACAAGCCTTATAATGATGTCTTTCCAAAATCCCTCCATTTCAAAATATGAGATCAAGAAAATTAAACTTCCAAATACAGTAAGATTATTAGTGGAAAACTTAAGTTTCAGAATACTGAACTTTAACCCATCCCTGCAGGGGTCCCTTGATCATTTAAATGATTCACTGCCTTATTTCAGGAACAGCTAAACTGGCATGTTCATCAAATTAAAATATGATAAAATAAAAATTATATTAATAAACAGTGAACATTACATAACACTAAAAAACTTACTGGCTTGTGATTACGACTTCAAAGACAACTTTCTGTAGTTATACTATAACTGGAATACCAGTAACTGAACCACTCTGTGTATGGGTTGACTTAGGGTGACCCCATGAATTTCATAGGGTTTTTATTTTATTTTTTAAGGCAAAAAGTACTCAGAGATGATTTTGCCAGTTCCTTCCTCTGAAATATAGCCTACAGCACCTTATATTTGTTGGTGGTCTCCCATCCAAGTATTAACTAGAGTTGACCCTACTCAACTTCCAAGGTC
Organism: Gambelia wislizenii; assembly: GCA_030847615.1. NCBI lineage: Eukaryota > Metazoa > Chordata > Lepidosauria > Squamata > Crotaphytidae > Gambelia > Gambelia wislizenii. The sequence goes on along the minus strand of JAUMIR010000003.1, from coordinate 309,825,931 downwards.
AGTTGGGATCTGGTGCCTTTAGGAACCATTCAGTACCTTCCACCAAACACATTAAAATCCATGTTTGCTCCCTACCACTATTAACATCCCTTCAACTGTGGGACTGCATTCCAGTTATTCTAAGTTCCCTTGAGGATAAGACTATCAATCCTAAAATATTTCCATTCCAGGATCATACTCCCAATTTACCTTTTCTGCTGCTACTGATTTTTTAGTTTTCCACTGACGAGCCATTTCCGCATACTTTTCTTTTTGGTCCTCAGTCAGTACCTTTGTTCATAAAACAAGGGTTATGAAAAGTCTTCCACCATTTCCTCCAAACTTTCTCTCAAAATTCAGTACCAAGATACTGAACACAACCCAGCCAATTAAATATTTTGGTCTCCTTTGATTCCACCAAAAAATGTTATATTGAAAGTACTTTACTGTGACTAGCAATTTTCTTATACCTCAATCCTATATTTTATAGATTAAAATACAGTACTTATATTCCACTCCATACCACAAGTAAAAACCAAACACACACAGGTTAGGTATGTTTAGATATTTAGGCTTACTCCCTACCTCCCTGACCACAGCCAAACTCTGAGCAAGTAATCAGTACCACTACTATTAAAGGATTCTAAATGCTATTGATATATCAGCAATTAAACTCTATTTAACCATTTGCTTGTAAATGAGAAAACGACTGTGTGACATATCTTCCCCAGGTTTATATGTATAAATGTAATATCATTACTATCAACTATTTACTGGGAGAGGAAGAGAACAAACCAAGCTGTATTTAAACAGTTTATACCATTCACCTTGCAAAACAGTTCTTTAACCCACCCTCATAGGCTTCTTAAAAACTTTCCACCATTTTTTTGGATATTTTTTTCTTTCTTTTAAAGCGCCTTTAAAACTGATTTGCTTCATCCACGTTAGAAACCTCTATTTTCCTTTTCTGAATACTTCTGAACAGCAGCGCTGAACTTTTACTTATTACAAACCCAGATAAGTTTTTAAAAAAAAAAAAAAAGCTTGAGAGAAGAGGTAAAACAAGATCCAGTTTGGAGAGATTTTTATCGGGAATTTATTGGAGATTTCATACCATTTTAAAAAGGGGAAAAAAAGGGGGCGCTGAACCCAGAAAGACTCGATTATCCCTACCTCAAGCTCCTATTATTATTATTAATTGTATTTATACCTCGCTCTTCAGCCACAAAGGCTATCAGAGCGGCTTACAAACGGTCAATTTAATAGTGTAACAAGAATATTGAAGAGATTATTAGAAGACCGAGCACAAGATTAAAGGCTGAATGGGTATGTTCCTTGTTATAAATGGGCATCTCTGAGAAAACCGAGGCAAACTTTCCCTCACGGACAACAGAAACGCCGACCCACTGCCGGAGGGCGGGGGGAGAAAGCCGGGCTTGGTCCCTCACCGCCCAGTCGTCGGAGCAGTGCGGGATAGCATCGGCCACGCGGGTCACAGCCAAGCCCCGCCGCCTCAACTCCGGCATTTTCTCCAGCACGAAGAAATAATAAGCGTTGCGCGCGCCTTTGCGGTTAGGCATCTTCACCAGAGCCTCTAAGAGGCAACCCACGAAACAAAATGGCGCGAAGAAAGAAGCAGGAGCAACTGAAGGGCCGTTTTCTAGAAGGCCAAGGAACCAATCACGAAGCTCCACGTGCGGGCGGCTACGGCCGCGAGGAAAAGGGGCGGGGCTTATTGGGTTTGAAAAAGGGAGAGCGCGAGCCGCTGTCCTCGCAGTGGGAGTTCTTAGGGGGAAGCGACGTCACTGCTACACAAATAATCCAGGTTGAAACTGGGTTATTTGCGTAGCTCCTTCCTATGAGATCCTGGGATTTGTAGTTTTAAAAGCCTTCTCTGACAAAAAGTACTGGTGGCTCACCAAACTACAAATCCCAGGATTCCATAGGAAGGAGCCATAGAAATAATCCAGTTTCAACCTGGATTATTTCTCTAGTCTGGTTGCTCCCTCCATAACTGGGGGTGTGTGTGGGGGGGGGTGAAGGAAGATGTATTTATTTATTTCATTTATATGCTACTAAGAAGGGCTTCCCCAAGGTGGCTTCCATAAAATAACAGATTAAAAATACAATGTTTCTGAGTTATCTAATTGTATTTTAAGGGTGGTGGTGGAGGGTTTTGAATGTATATTTTGTATGTTGTAAACTGCCCCAGTTGCAGTTCATAGAGGGGTGGGATATAAATAAATTTTATTATTGTTATATACAGTTGTTTTTTTTAATTAAGAATTTTATCTTTATATGATCTCGGACTGTAAGAGCTGCCCCAAAAGAATAAAGTGGTCACTATGGCTGGTGGATTCTGGCAGTTGCTGTCTAACCAAGTCACTTTGAGAAGTTCAGCTTTGGAATTATTATTTTTTATCTTGTGGGGTGGGTCTTGCAGGCCTTGTGCACTAGAGTCCCTTTACCCCTTAAAAGATTTCTACTCTGCAGTTACTCAGCAATACAGTGAAAACAAGATTTGTCTTTAGAAATTATTGAGAATGTGTGTCATTTTTTTCAAGTAAAGGAATAGGTGGTGTTAATGTAAGCAAACTGAAACTGTCCCCCACGTTGCATTTTTAATCTACTATAATTGATTTTTAGAAGTAGCAGGTATATAAACGTCTGTCAAAAATCAATGGGACCTTTCAGTTTCTCCGACATTCTGCTGCTGCATTCAGTTAAGTGCATAGCTTTCCCTTTCCCCATCTCTTTATGAGGTCATTGTGCAGAGGAAAGGAGATTTTAGTACTTTACTGCCCTGCTAATTCTCCTTAAATTAACTCTTCATTGTGCCTGTGATTGCACAGAGAAGAAAGAAGTTCTGTGGCTAATAGTTTGGGGACAGGGGAGAAGATTTGAGTTGGGAGGGTATGCTGCAGGGACGGATAGTTGCCCAATGTGCACCTTCCTGCACAATCGTCACCAAACTGGTTCCAACAGGTGCTTTTTGAGAAAGGTAGAACTATCACAAGGCCCAAATATAGAGCTTCCAGGGCACATTTAGTTTGAACAAAAATCTGCTAAAGTGTTTTAGTTAATACATTGAATTTAAGAGCAAATTTTATTGATGCATCACAGCACAGTCTTTTGTTGCTCCCTGAAAATTAGGTGTGCACACAGTCCAGAGTGATACCTGTAGAATATATGAATGAATGTACTTTTCTGTAGTTTGTTCGTGAGTGGGTATTACCAGTTGGGATTCATACTGTGCTGATAAACCAGGAAAGCCATAAGGATATAAACTGAAACTTTTTCCCTCTACTCTTTTTCAGCATAATTAGATAACACAACTGTAGTGGACAACCAGTTGCTGCTTCTGTGCCAGCCAAGGACATTAGGTGGTAGACACTAAAATCTCAACCCCAAACTCAACATAGAAACATACAAAAAGGACGGTGAGAAGAATTATATCTCTTACCTAGGCAATTACCACACCCTTTTAAAAAGTCCATTTTAGGCTAAACTGAGGGATTATAAGAAAAATACATTTTATTTTTATTTTTCCACTGCTTAAGGGCATTGGCTGGTCTACCAGTGCAACAAACATCTGAAAAGTCTCTGTCATGAGGAAACAGGCATAAAGTTTGCATACATAGTTTAAGTCATCAGCCTACTATGGCTCCATTCTTTTCCCACTTTAGTCAGATGTATGACTTTTCTCAAAAAACTAAGCTCAGAAGCAGCAGATTGTTTTGTTTTTAACTGAATGTGGCTATGTATTGTAGATGGGCTGACCCTTATAACTGTGTGCCAGACTGTGCCAGCCTTACGACTGACTGCTGTGAAGTCAGTGGGTGGTTTAGGGCAGGAGGGCAGAGGTCCTTTTCCTCACTGACTTCTGGCTCATCACCTCCTCTCTTAGCAGCTCTTACATGTGTGCCAGACACCGTCTCCCTTTCAGATCCTTTTTTGCCTTGAAGCACCTTTAGCTCTCCTGTCCTGTGTTCCTCCGCCTAGAATATCTCTCTCACACAGAGTCCTCTTAGCCATATTTTTTTCCAGATAGCCTCAGGCTGTCATTTTTGATAGAAAGTGTGTGAAGCAGTTAGAGATCCTGTTTAAGGAGCAAAGACACCAATGGCTTGTAGAAACAAACTAAAGGCTTTATTATGGGAGCTCCATTCTAAAACAAGAAAGTTACTCATGGTGCTAATCTAAACTAGCTTCATTTTAGGAGAGTGCTGAGAGAGGACAGGCAGGAAGAAGAGATATGGAAAAACATCCCAAACAGTAAGTTTACACCACAGAGGGGCCAGGTTAGGTAGGCAAGAGGGAAGATACTTTGGGTCACTCAAACTATCTAACCCTGTTACTACTGCCCACTCTGAGGTATTCTTGACTCTTATATGTTGCACTTCTAACAATTTTAAGATGTGCCTCTCTTTTGCTCCCTTTTGTTGATCAACCTGTTCTGAGTCACTCTCTGTGCCACCCAGAGCCCTGGTTGTGTGCCTTCAAGTTGTTTCTGACTTATGATGACTCTAAATTGGCCTGGCCTGGCCTGTTGAGTACCTTATTTCCCCAGCTTCTTCTTCCGCTGTGACTGTGCAAGTACTGTACTATTTTGCCCATGTTTGCCTCACAGCAAACCTCTTTAACTCCTCTGGCCCTCTCAGATGTTGCAGAAAAGGCATCCCCTGGGAGCACCTCTTCCCACAGTAGATTCAGTTTTAAAAGCCTGACAGCACAGTAGTGTTTTCACTTGTATGCAGGGCCAGTTTAAGGGCCCTGCAGCACCTGCAGGTGCAGGGGGCCCCATCATTGGGCGGGGGGCTGTCGTAACCCTCCTCCTGCAAAAACATTATTAGTAATAATCTGAATATCCTGTACTGTGAATAGGTTAGGTTACCGTATATTCCGGCGTATAAGACGACCTGGCGTATAAGACCACCCCCCAATTTTTAAGGTAAAATGTAGAGTTTGTGATATATTCGCCCTGTAAGACGATCCCCCTCTTCCAACCTATAGCCCCCGCATGCCCCTCCTGCGCTCCCTTCCAGGAGGGAGCGCAGGAGGAGGATGCGGAGGCTGTGCGCCCAAAAGGGGCACGTTTGCCCCTTCTCCCCACCTTCCTGGAAGGTGGGGAGAAGGGGCGAATCACGGGTTTGGCCGCATAGCCTCCGGATTCCCCTCCTGCGCTCCCTTCCAGGAGGGAGCGCAGGAGGGGGATCTGCAGGCTGTGCGGCCAAACGGGGCACGTTCGCCCCTTCTCCCCACCTTCCAGGAAGGTGGGGAGAAGGGGCGAATCGCGGGTTCGGCTGCACAGCCTCCGCATGCCCCTCCTGCGCTCCCTTCCAGGAGGGAGCGCAGGAGGGGGATCCACAGGCTGTGCGGCCAAACAGGGCACATTCGCCCCTTCTCCCCACCTTCCAGGAAGGTGGGGAGAAGGGGCGAATCGCGAGTTCGGCTGCGCAGCCTCCGCATGCCCCTCCTGCGCTCCCTTCCAGGAGGGAGCGCAGGAGGGGGATCCGCAGGCTGTGCGGCCAAACGGGGCACGTTCACCCCTTCTCCCCACCTTCCAGGAAGGTGGGGAGAGGGGGCGAATCGCGGGTTTGCCTCGGCCGCTGCAGAAGCGATCGAGCGGCGGCTGCGGCAAACCGCAATGTTCGCCCCCCTCCTCTGTCTTCCGTTGCTCCCCAAAGGGGGAGAAGGCAGAGGAGGGGGGCGAATGATCTTCAAAACACTTTGCTTCACCCCCCTGCCCCATCTCCTGCCTCTTCGCTCCGTTTGTGAAGAGTCAGGAGATAGGCAGGTGGGCGAAGCAAAGTGTATCCAGCGTATAGGACGACTGTCAATTTTGAAGGGCACTTTTGAGTGCTCAAAAGTCGTCTTATACGCCAGAATATACGGTAGGTTAGGCTACATTGACCTGAGATAAGCATATGGATCCCCCAACATAAAATGTTGCAGGGCCCCCCAAAATTCCTTAAACCAGCCCTGCTTCTGTGTGTGTGTGTCTGTGGCAAACAGGATCATCCTAGCATGGCGGGGGTGGGGGAGCTACATGGTCAGGGAGAGTGCCTTCTCGGTGGTTGCTCCCAGACTTTGGAGCTCCCTTCTTGGGTGACCGGAATGACTCCATCCTTGTTCTCCTGCTGTGGAAGCATGAGAACATTCTTGTGTCATCAGGCTTTTAGAAACTGAATGGGATGGCCTGTGCTGTTTTATGATTTGTATAGTCTTTTAATGAACTTTAATGTTTTAAATTTCATAAATTATTTGTTTCTTAAATAACTTTAATAGTTATATTTTATTGAAGTTTTTGTGTAGGTTTTTAAAATCTGTATTGTTTTAAAATATGTTGTAAGCTACCCTGAGTCCCATTATTGGGAGAAATGTATTATTATTATTATTATTATTATTATTATTTATAATAATACTCAGACAAAATCACAAAACCATCTCTGATCCAGCTATGAACAGTTTCAAATGTGAGGGGAGTTTGTCTTTTTTTTTCTTTAATAGAAAAAAGGGGTGCCATTTCTAAATAGCCTATCAGGTATTTGAATATATTCAGAGATGGAATACCTACCTATTGGATTTTGAGACTGTGGAAACAAGGGTAGGAAAGGTTCAAATTTAGCCCACACAATGGGTCTTCTTCCCAGCTGTTTCACATTGTCCAAAACTCTACTCAAGAGGACTTCTGTGGGGGTTCCACCCTTAATCCCATCACTGCATACAATAAGTGTGGGTTTTACATTCAGGCAATCACACTAGTGCCACCAACTGTGAGGATTCCTCTCAGGCAATCTCACCACTGTGGCAAAATGTGGGAGTCTTTATACTTAACCCACCAAATGGGAACCTTCTTGGGTGCAGTTTACACGATGAAAATGTTCTGCGATGAATTCGTGTCAAACCCTGGTTGTTTACACATACATCGGGTCAGGCACGTGATTTTTGGAAGGGGGGCACCTTTTATCCCTCAACCTGCGGGACTTCCAGTCCTGCGGTTTGTGCCATTTTTTAAAAAAGTCACTGGAGGATTCGGAAAATCGGAAATGTAAACAGCCCAGGACAAGTTATCTCGGTACTAGGGGATGACCAGAAATTGTGACTGGGGGCGGGCTTAGAGACCAGCGACCAGAAAAGGAGGGGTCGGTCACCCGTTCAACAGATTCAGCCTCACCAGCTGAAAACCAAGGCATCCATTCCAGCTGCACAAAGGTTTGTGTGTGTGTGTGTGTGCGCGTGTGTGTACTAAATAACCTTTTAAAATGGATTTCTACACAGCAAACCCTTCAGCTTTAACCTCTTCCTCAACTGCGTGTTACAAAGAGATTGTGGTGGGCAGAGGGTTACCCATTCATTCCCTGCCTGGATCACCTCCCTGGGTCTGAACGGATAATCATACATTCATCACCCCCCTAGGCACAGTAAAATATTCCAGCGTCTGAGTGAATGAACACAGTTTCATTCACACACCCCACAAGGCACAGTAAAAAAATGCCTGCGTCTGTGTCTTTCAAAATGCCTTGTGTGTCACTGGCTTGAAATCTTCACTCCACAGCTGCCTCTACTTTAAGGGTTAACATTTTAAAGAGACAAGGGCAATCACAAGCCTCTTCCTCCCCCCCCCCCACTCAGCTTGATTTCAAAAGGAAAGCACAGGGTTTAATCGTTCCTGCCTCTTTCCAGCTTTGTGCCAGCGTCTGAGCGAAAGATCACACATTGATTCATCCATCTCCCTCCCTCAAGGCACAGTAAATAATTTTAAAATGCATGCATCTGTGGCTTTCAAAATGCCTTGTGTGTGTCACTGGCTTGAAACCTCACTCCACAGCTGCCTCTGCTTTAAGGGGTAGTATTTTAAAGAGACAGGACAAACACAAGCCTATGCCCCCTGATCTCTCCCCCCCCCAGCCAGCCAATAGCATCGCTCGTGGCACAGAACTCTAAAGGAAGTACGTCACCGAGGTTGTGAAAACACGAGTAATCACATCCTTGATTGACAGCCAAAAATAAAAAATAAAAATCCCGGTATGCTAAACATGTGTAAACAGCAAAAGCACAGGATATAAGAGTGCGAGGCCAATAAAAAGAAACAGAACTTTTGTGGTGTAAATATCAATCACGGGATTTTCCGGGATTTCCTAAAGAGTGACAAAAATCGTCTAAACAGCGCAGGACAAATACGAGATCAGGAAGTCACAGTACGCCCTGTGACAAAAACTGCCGTGTAACTGACACGCTGGTGTTCTCTGGAATCACACAGTGAGGGCTTTCCATAAACCCCACCTCTGCCACACATAAGGACTCCCTCCTTGTATGACATAAACTGCAGTCTAAATGCCCTCAAAGTTGATGAGGATTTATACTACAATTGGCCCTCTGTATCAACAGATTCTGTATCCATAGATCCCACCTTTCACAGCTTGAAAATATTCCAGAAAAAAAACCATCAAAAAGCAAACCTTAATTTTACCATGTTAAATAAGGGACACCATTTTAACATGCCATTGTATATAATGGGGCTTGAGCATCCATGGATTTTGGTATCCACAGGGGGTCCTGGAACCAACCCCCCGGTGGATACCAAGAGCCCACTGTACATTTATTCCCAACAGGATACCACCCCTCTACCTTCAATGCTGCCACCACAGGCACTTTGTCTGAAACCAAGCTCTCAGAATAATGATTCCAGAGGCCAAAAGTGTATAAAAACAAAAACAAATTTATTCATAGAAGTTAAACACACAGCAAAATACAATAAAATACCAAATCCATAGAACAGCGATACCTTAATTGGCTAACCAAAAGGCACAAAATACATCATGAAGCTTCACTGGTTTCATCAAACAAAGGTGTAAAAAATCATACAGGAGAAGAAAAGTGACAATGTTAGAGTCACGGGCTTACAATTTGTCTCAGATTATTTATATAAAACATTTAAGAGACCACACTCTCTCCTCTCAGGCTAAATCTGTCAATCACTCAATTCAAAAACTGAATCCACACTACACAAATAATCCAGTTTGAAACTGGATTATTTGCCACGGATCCTTCCTTTGTAGTTTGGTGAGGCACCAGCACTCTTTGGCAGAGAAGGCCAAAGACCTTGTAAAACTACAAATACCAGGATTCCATAGGAAGGAGCCATGCCAGCTGAGCAGACTGCTTCTCTCTCTCATTCTCTCTCTCTCTCTCTCTCTCTCTCTCTCTCTCACACACACACACACACACACACACACAGGAACAGTAATTATGTCTAAGTGGAAAGCAAGCCGGGAGGCAGATGGCTGGCTGGATCTTTTCGTTTGAGTCTCCTTGCATCTCTTGCAAATCCACCCCTTCCTTGGTCAATCCAACTAATCATGGCTCAGCTCTGCTGTGGCTGTTTCGGGAAGATTGCTGGTAATTTCCACAGCTGTATGCGAAATGGTAGTTCACACAACCGATTGTGTGCATGTTTGTGAACTTTATCAAAAAAGTTGGGGAAAATAGCGAAAGCTGACACTGTGCGACTTATGGGGTTTTTGACCCCCCTCCTTCTGAATTTGGCGACTTTGATCTGAATGATGTGGGAACCATTAGGACTCTTTGCAAATTATTAGAGGATTTATTTTGCTGTGTAAATGACCTCCAGCTATCATTCACTAACTGCCTCATGCAAATCTCCACAAACATTCTACCAATCAGCGTTCACTTCAATACTCCATTTTCTCCTCGCTCCTAACAGCTACTTACCTCATATGCTAACACAGAGTCAAGAAATCTAACAATATTTTCAACTACAAACCCATGACATCACAGCTTCCCAACCCACCAGAGCAGATTTTGGGAGCATGGGATGAAATGGAAGGATTGCCCACTCCTGCTTCTACAAACAAGACACTGTTGTGTTTATGGAAGATCACAACCTGGATCCTTGCCAGGCTGTGCCCCATGACAGGGAAAAAATGCAGGTGGTCCCACAGTGAAAGTTCAGCACCACAATATAAGTTAGTTGTCATAAAATTTGCTGACAAGAAACTTCCAGATGTCTCTTGGGAAGTCTGGTCAAACTGTCATTTGCAAGGAGAGGAACTTAACTGTCACTTAAACAAGCTATTATTATTATTATTATTATTATTATTATTATTAAGCTGCAGTAGAATTGTCCAGTACAGTATGAGGCCAGATAATTTATCTCTACCTTTCGTTCTTTTTCTATTTTAATGATGAAAATCTTTTCTCCCTGATATGCCACAACCCCAGCCCCCCAAGATTCTTATAAAATGTTATCTTCTAGCAGCTCCTACACTTTTTCAGTTCTTGGCATTTTTAAACTATCTGAGTCATGCTAACCTTGATTTCTTCCCCCCAAAACATTCATCAGTGGGAGGTGGTGCTTCTATAATAGAGAAGGCTCCTTTTCTGTCAACATCAGTCAAAAAGGGCTATGTTGTAGTTACACAATAAACCTGTAAGAAAGGACCATGGATACAGAAGTCAAATCGAAATAGAATATGTGGTAATAGAATTCTGTGTATTACAGCAATCCAGCAGAATTCTGTAATGCTTAGTACTGCACGTATCATGAATAGTTATCTTACTTTAAAATTATCTTTATTTCTCATTCAATAATAAAGTTTTGATGTAGGGAGCTTAGGTTGTTGTTGTGTGCATGCCTTCAAGTAGTTTCTGACTTCAATCATTACACCACTTCCAAATAGAGCTCCTCTATCATTAGCAGCCTCATGATTACTATGCTTAGCATCGGAAACATTTCTAACGCATTCCTTCCATGAAGGGAAAAGCTTTTCCACTAAAAAGTTTTATGTCGTGCAGCAGTAAAAGTAAAAAAATTAAAAGAATCCTGAACAAAATTTCAAAAATAAATTCAAAGGCTGCAACTTTCTACAAGTCAAAGTAAACTAGAATCTTTAATAATTATTCAAGCAGTAGAAGATACCTTTTAAAATCAGAAACTGGACATCATTCAGGTAGCAGTTTGACACTAACAGTATAGCTTGGCTCCCTGATATACAATAAATTATTTTTAAAGTCCATTTTGACATCCTTTGCATCCTATGGTCTGGGTTCATAGAATCATAGAATCATAGAGTTGGAAGAGACCTGAAGGGCCATTAAGTCCAACCCCCTGCCATGCAGGAATACATGATCAAATCATTCCCGACAGATGGCCATCCAGCCTCTGCTTAAAAACCTCCAAAGAAGGAGAATCCACCACACTCCAAGGCAGTGTATTCCACGTCCCTCTGCTTCTCAATATCCTTCCTGAATTGTGGTGCCCAGTTGGCCTGGCCTCTCAGTTTACTTGCATTTTAACTGCTTAATATCAGTCAAACAATTTATTTTACATTACTTTATGATAATTAAAAATATTGTTAAGTAAATTAATCATTCTCGCCCACTCTTGCCTATTATATCATACCTGTAACAACTTTCTGTGCCACTACATTGTACCCAACAACTGCTGTTTTAGTAATAGCTCTTACTAACTTTTGGCATTTGCATGACAGGCTATAGCAACCTGTGGTGCGAATGCAGTGCAAGAGATTCTACATCTGTTATAGAACAATTCCACATTTGACTATTCCTGTTTCTGCTCAGTTCTCTCTCCATGAATTAAAGTTCAGATCCCTACTTGTTTTTACTGTGATTTGGAGATACTTTAGTAATTTCTTCAGTTTAGAATGCCAATTATGTTACAGATTAATGCGCTTAACCTACTAGTATATTAGTTTGCCTTAGTCAAGGTTATGATGCAGTAGTCCATGTGTGCAGTAGCACATTTCAGTTGTGCATAATAGTTCCTATTTACAGTGGAAATGAAACTCTAGTGTGTATAATAGCATATTTAAGTTCATCCCTTTTCAGCTTCTGCACCTTACATATTTTCTCTTCCTTCTCTTTACATCACAGCTTGCTTTGTTTAAGATTAGATTGTAAATTACTGGGGATGTGGACCTAATGTCACTATGTTACTTTGTAAAGTGTCATGTATAATGATAGTACCATGTAAATATTGATAAAGCAAAACTGGATGACAAGATATTACATGACAATAGGATTAAAAAAATAGCATAATGATATTAAAACTTAGATTTTATAAAATTGCAATATATTTTATGCAATTATATATTTTTTCCAGCAGGCTCACTCTTCCTATATTTAATAATGTACAATCTTGATGTTTGATATGTCGGGTCTATGGACCATAAAATAAAGTTCATTGTTACCACAAAAAGAAAGAAAGAAAGGATTTAAGCTTGTACAAGCCCATCCTATGCATATTTACTCAGTAGCAAGCTGCAATGAGTTTAATGGAACAGCTCTCTTGTAGAAGTTCTCTTGTAACTATTTAGAATTCTGGCTTAAAACTAAGAATCTTAAATTTGGTTCTTGTGGTGGCTTCAGTTAAACTGTTATTAGCATAGATAATATCTTTCTTCTGCCAAAGGCGTACAGTCTGATACTATTTGGAGAACAGTCATTGCTGAGCAATTGATTGTAACAGTGCATGGTAGTCAGTAAACTGTCCTTACAGAATCCACTTGATACCATATTAAAAACACATAAAGAAAAATAGGTCTGTGTATTAAATAATGAGACTGATACAATAACCCATCTTTATTTATACGTATTACAATTCTAATGCTTTCCCCCTTCAATATATCCCTGTTCACACTCACACAATGATGCAGTTTCGTTTTCCACTGGTCGAAGGCATGGAGCAGACAGTTTCTGTCAGCTGTTTCAACACAACTGCCATTTTCTCCTTTACTGCATCAATTGATTCAAAACATGTTCCTTTAAGCACCAATTTCACTTTAGGGAAAAGAAGAAAGTCACATGGCGCCAAATCTGGTGAATATGGAGGATGTTCAAATGTAGCAAAGTGTTTATCTGCCAAAAACTGCTTCACAGAAAGTGCTGTGTGAGCAGGCACATTGTCTTGATGAAGAATGAAGCTATTTTCCCATAGTTCTGGCTTTTGTTTTCTGACTTTCTCTCAGCTTTATCAAAATTTCCTTATAATAATGCTGGTTCACTGTTCTGCCTTCTGGAACCCATTCTGCCAAAATTATGCCCTTGATGTTAAAAACCCCAATGATCATGGCTTAGAATGTGGAGTTACTTTGATGTGCTTTTTTCATTCTTGGTGATGATGGTGTTTTCCAGTGCATTGACTGTTGTTTTGTCTCAGGATCATACTGGAAGATCCAGGTTTCATCACAAGTGATGATTTTTTAAAAAAGGTTTGGGTCTGCCTCAAGTTGCTGCAGAACGTTAGCGTAAATTTCCTTGCGAGATTCTTTTTGCTCTGGTGTGAAAGCAAACTAAGTTTTCTCATGTGGCGATCCTCATGCAAAATTTTTCATGCAGTGTCCTTGTCAGCGTTCACAGCTTCAGCTATCATTTCGACGCTGAGTCAGTGGTCTCCTCAAACAATCTGGCTGATTTTTTCCACAATTTTTTTGGTTCTTGAAGTGGTTCTTCTCTGAATCTTTTGTGCCACTCAAACATGCACAGGAGACATGCAGGCCCCGTAGGCCTCAGTAAGCATTTGAAAAGATTCCATTGGTGTTTTGTTCAATTTTACTAAAAATTTCCAATTGACACATTTAGCTCGACTTTTAAACTTAGAATTTTTCCGGCACACAACAGACAGCACAGCTGCTTTAAACAATGACTGACAATTAACTGAACGGCCAAGAGTGTTGGTGTTTGTCATGCAGGTTCAGTCATGTTCAAGGTCACCACTCAATTGTTCACAATCAGTTCTCCCTGATTTGTCTGAAAGGTAAAAACACAGTCTTATTATTTAATAGACAGACCTCATACGTGCAGACACATTTAATGACCATGTACAACCAAATTTCTTCCACATTTCTGATTTTATCAAGAGGAAAAACTGCAGAATATAAATGGATTAGTTTCAGCTAGGAACAAAAATGTATGTAGAGACACGGTAAGTGAGTTCTTCAGAAGCAATTTGTTGTGAAGAGAAGAGAGATTCCAAAATAGAGTGCAAGCAGAGGAAAGCTTTTATAACACAAGGCAATCTTCTTAAAGAAACTACTTGAACAATATGAAGTTACTGTAGATTAAATGGTACTTTTACGACATGCTGGCCTTTAGTGAATGTAATGAAGCAATTTGGCAATGTCTGTTTGTTCAGTACTGCCTTACATCTTGGAAGGCTGTAGAAATTACTGTTTCTATGGAAATTGCTGTAAGGTATATTGACACTGCAGAGTGAGTATACAGATGAACACATGGGAGGTGGGTATCCAAATAAATTAAGTGGGGATGATTAAGTAAGGCCATGTATACCCTGCCATTTCATTGCAGCGGAGGCCAAAAGATATACTGTATATTACAGAATTGGACAATCACTTTTGCCACAATGTTCCTGACAAAATGTGTATATAAAAGTACAGTGTTGGTGCTGGTAATCTCCCTGTGGCATAATTCTCCCATTTTTTTAAAAAAATTTTGTATAACATAATGCTATTATATATCTTATAGCCCTGCTTTTTTTTGTTTCCTTCCATGCAGGAACTTTAAGAAAATAGAGTGACACATGCAGCAACACAGCTTACCGTATTTGGAAGCCTGATTATTCAGACACAGAGTGTAATTGTAAAGGTGGCAGGTGCCAGCAATGCATTACAAAAGAGAGAGAGAAAAAGACTTGACATGCCTGCAGTGGGAAGAAATGGCTGATAGTAAAGCTGGAAAATTAGAGGGAAGGGAAGAACAGCCAAGGAGAAGAGCTGCTATTATGCTCTTTAGCACCATTGGTTTGAACAGGATCGTGATTGCTCTTCTGAACTGTTAAGAGACCATTACTAAAAGGGGAAAGCTGTTTCAAAAAATATTTGCAATGCTGTTTACAGAAAATTCAGTATTTTTGTATTAAGCTCATGGTGGTGTTCTTTCACACCCAGTCTTAGATACCTCAATAAAGCTGAACAATGTTTTTACTCTACTAGAAGAAGTTTGTTCACTGAACATAAATAAATTATCTAGTTGGAATGGAGTGTTCTATGCACTTTCAGAAAAGTCTATATTAGCCAATAATAAATCCTGAAGCCAGTCAATGAGAATAGCTGGTGGTTAGGGATGGGGCCATAGTGAGTGGAAGTTCAACTCAGTGTTTTATATCATGCAGCCTTGTATTAAACAGTGCAAAAATGTCTCTCTTGACCCAATTTTGCAAATAACTAAGGAGTGTTTAAACATTTTCTTAATTCAAAAATAAAGTAACATAAAACATGTAATTGAAAGGAAGCAGGGGGACTTCAAATGTTTAGCTAGTGATGCCTCCCAAGTTAAGAAAATATTGTTTGAGCTATCTTGAATGTGCTTGAGACAGAACAAACACAAAGGGTTTGGCCAATAGCTTTCCTTCTTGGCTTGTCAGGACAGCTAGATCAGCAGAACTGTTTTCCTGATCTCTGTTTCTATAGAGTCATTGAAGGTCCCTAGGGAGGAACCATATGAAAGTATGAAATATGCAGTACTGTATTGTATTACTCCATTGATCCCTTACCAAATCCTTTTCAGTCAATTAAAAAAATAGGCACACAACTGTTGGTTCGTAAATAGGACAGAGATGAGTTTGCACTTCACTTACTGACATAACAAAAAGCATGTGGTGGGGGCTATTATGTTTATTTCTATTCCACCTTTTTCCTGCTTGGGACTCAAAGTGGCTTACAAAAAATTAAAAAGCAAAACAAACAAACAAAAAAGGTTGGGGAGGCTGAAGAAATTGTGTGCCAGGAAGGTGTTTGTTTTCCTCCCTTAACAACTGCTCATTTTCTTTCTGTAAGGAAGCCTGTTTTTCATGTTAACTGTAAAGTTAATGTTAGAAACGAAAAGGAGACCAAAGGTCATTTCAGATTTGAGCTACAGGAGACCTGAGCTACAGGAGGAGGTTTTAATTTCTATGTAATATTGAGTATATGCACTGTAAAATCAGAATATAAGGCCATTTCAAAGTGAGAAGAAATCAGGGTTGAACAGAGAACAATACCACTTCCTTGAATTCAGAACCTATTTCCTTAAAAATGAGTCAGTACTTATTTTCAGCAACAGTGAACTGTGCCAAGTTTGCTTGCACAAGAGGAAAATATGCAGAAAAGATTAAACAAATACACATTTTAGGGTCTTAACTTTATAACTGGGCAAACACCAACAGGTCTGTTCCATATAGGTGTTAGGAGTTTGATGTACTAGTTTGACAAATGTTGACGAAAAAAAGTAAAAACAATTGTTTATTTTATATGATGGTGAGGTGGATTCTGTCTGATACACATGGTTAATTATCATGTTTTATGTGCAAAACAGGAAAATAGTGCTTGGGAGGCAGAAATCTGCTGCACTGATGCTTGTCTTGAAATGGCAGATGCTATTGTGATACCATTATTTTTTCCTCTGCTTAAAAAGAGGAGAATCAGTTTATGTAAAAGGTAAAATCGTAAACCAGTTTATGCAGAAGGCAAAATGCACAGTTAGATGAAACTGGAAGCATAGAATATAGAATAAGTGTTGTGCTAGTCATAAGTGTTCTTTTTAGTTTGAAAGATGAAGCAGGGTAAACACCATGCAAGTGTTATAAGATCATTTTAACTTGGTCATCTGCTGAGAATTATTAGAAGCTCTATTCTTCCTTTATTTAAAATGAATAGCTATATTGGTTAACTGATTTCTGATTCTTTTCTTCCTCCAGTATCACTGCCAATTTATTCAGGTGCCTCCTCGACAAACAACCAAAAATTTTGCAGAGCACCTTCATTTTGGACATGTGTAGATATTGTGACCAACCATGATAACCTCTAATGTATAAATTACTCTATTGATAATTTGCAGTCTAATGTAGCTTCACTGGGACACTGGAACATTGATCACAGTTGTACATACACCTTTTACAGTTGAGGAACTATGGCTAACTTCAAGTCAAGCCACCTAAAGACTTCATGACCAAGATGAGAGTTGAAGTCAAATGTCCTATGTCCAAAAGCATTTGGATGTGGACTGTCAGTGCCTCAACTTCTGTGTCTAGGCAAATAAGTACACATCTGTTTTCCGCGTAAATTGTTTTAGTCACAGATGCTTGACACAGTGATGTCTGTTCAGCTGATAGAAGGAGAATAGAGATGGGAAAGGACCTGGGGCTCAGTTACACGACAGTTTTTATCACGGGGAGAAATGGGATTTCCTCATCCTGAGTTCATCCCTTGTTGTTTACACGGTAGCATAAGTCTCAGGTTTTTTTTTTTATTTCTTGTTCTGAGTGTCTCCATCCTAGGATAGGGGCACACATCAGAGATGTATTTTGATTGGTTGGACTTTGGAGGGGACAGACTTACAAGGGAAGCCTGGCAAGTCTGGATCCGCCATTATTTGAATGGTCAGTCTGGGTGAACCACCCCCACCCCTGCCAGGCACAGCTTCACTCGGCTCTAAAGAGACCCCCCCATCCCCTGCCTCCCACTTTTTCCCTCCCATTAGAAAGCAATGCTTTATGTTCTGTCTGTCCTCCCCACTCCTCCCCCCACTTTTCCCCTTCCAATAGAAAGTAATGCTTTAAGTTCTGTCTGTCCTCCCCATCCCCCACTTTTTCCCTTCCAATAGAAAGCAATGCTTTAAATTCTGTCTGTCCTCCCCATCCCCTGCTCCCACTTTTTCCCTTCCAATAGAAAGCAATGCTTTAAGTTCTATCTGTCCCCCCCCCCGACACCTCTCCACACTTTTCCCCCTTCCAATAGAAAGCCATGCTTTAAGCGAGGCTGAGCCACAGCCTGGAGGAGGAGGGAGGGAAGGGCTGGTGGCTCTCAACTGGCTGTAGCTTCTGCCAGCCGGGCATCAAGAATTGCAAGGTTTCCCTTGCAAGTCTGCCCCATCTCAAGTCCGACCAATCAGCATTCAGCCCATGTCCCGGGATGGTTCCTGATTGTTCAGACAATCAATAGCATGGGTTGTCTTAGACTTTCCTAAAAAGGGCCTGAAAAATAGAGGGGTGGAAAGTCATGGGTTAACTGGGCTTTTTGCTACCCCCTCCTTCTGAATAGCCCGTGATGTGTGTGAACTACTAGGGATCAACACAAATTCTTCTCGGGCTTTTTTGTCATTTAAACGTTCCCCTGATTCCTGGTCAGAGCAGAACCTCAGGCAAAAACCCATGGCTGAAGTTCCTCTGCAAACGTTTGGCATATATCTTTAGGAAATCTCATCTTGATTACTTTTTTTGCCATACACAATATTTCAGAAGATTTATCAGACTGTAATTATTAATGCTAACACCTGTTTGATTCAGAAAAATTCCCCAGACTCTTAGGCTGATGTAACTTACTGCTGTTTTTGTTTTGTAGTTTGTAATGTATCATGGTCACTTGTGATGGAATAGGTCATCTGTGAAATGATTTTGTGTGCCTTTGCTGATTACTCATATCTTATGATTTCTCAGTTCTAAAGCTATAGGAGCAACAATTAAAGGTATAAATAATGGTATGCAATATCTTTCTTACAGTTCTGTAAAGTAAAAAATTGTTTACATAAATGGTAATTTTAATGCACACTGATGACTCTTGAATGAATGAAAGTTTACTATTAGTTTCAGTGGTATAAAGGTACAAATAATAAATCAAATTACTGAAACATGAGTTTTTACAAATGACGCTACGCTGTTTTGTCATTGTGCTTATCTCTTAAAGTCCAGTTAAAAACTGTTCCAGGGGAGAACTCCCCCCACCTTTTTCATGCAGTTGAAAAATGTTGCTGTTTGGCAAAGCATTTTAATGATTTGCTTGAAGTGTTTGTGTTACTCCTTTGATTTTTTACACACATAGACAAATTTATATCTTTACTGTGTATATAAATGAAAATAAAAATTCAGTGTGTTCTCTTGATAAACCTTGCATACCCTTCTATCCCTTTTAGTTTCACAGATCCTTTCATTTAAATTTTTACTGGAATACATTCTTAATTTTCACTCAGATGCGTTTCCAGATAAACTTATTCTCTTTTAATCATGGCATTTGTTTTTATTAGTTTCTCAGTCAATTCACTTGATCGTGAATATTAAATGTGTCCAGTGATAAACTTTCTACTGGTCTTGAATAGCTTCAATGGACAGGCATGTGATTTAAAAACTCCTGTGGCATTGAATACTGGTGTGAGGGGAGGAGAGAAATCAAGTCATAAGAAACTTTAATCTTATTTTCAATCTAGGCTATGTTTTAGGAGCATAATTAGCCAACAGAGATTTCTCCCCCTTGACTGAGACTCATAAGTAAGCCAAGAGAAAAGAGATTTGCCAGAGAAGAGCAGTACTTTCTTTGTTTCCCCCTAGCAGAGTGGTTGCTCCCATTCAGAACTCTGTCGATTCACACAGTGACTTGTGAGATAACGGGAGAGAAGACTTTAAGTGCCAGTTGATTTGGAGCAGGGAGCCTTATTTATTTCCTATCTCTAGTTTCCCTCTCCTCCCTCTTTTTTTTGCTTGTCTCCTAAAGACTACAAAGATGGGCAGGGTATTCTTGGGCTGGACTGCTTTCTTGTGGGTAACAGGTAAGGATTTGCTTTTTCAGTTTCATGTTAAAGTTAATAACTTTGGAGTTATCAACTTTCTAGATTTCACAGGGAGTTGCCTTTTCTCATGCTGTGTATGTGTTTTTTTTGTTTGTTTACTGATGCTGTAGCAGGCTTCAGGGTTTTTCTGCAGGTGGGAGACATGAAAAAACATGTTGAGCAAATGACAAACTGTATATGTGTAGATTTGTGACTCCTGCTTTATTCATCTGTGCTGCAGAAATTAAAGCAAGATACGTTTTCACATCACACCTACATCTAAATAGAAATTCGTGTTTTTTTTTCTTTTCTCTCCTTTCTCAAACCTCCTCCCTCAGTAATGCAATCAGAAGTAGGCAGCTGTAGCCTGGATATGAATTTCCACATTATTTAGAAAAGGATCAAGAGGCGCAGGAACTACAAAGACTATGGAGGTGATTGTGTTTTCCACAGGGTGTCACTTCTGGAGTTCTTTAGAGTGGGTTGTGTATGGCCAAACAGCTTCTGGAAGTGCTGGGGGGATGGGGAGAACTGGCGAGGCAGGAATAGCTCAGGATTTTTGTAGGTTGCCAGACAACTGACTTTTCATGAGTGTCCTACGCAAATCTCTTGATAATTAATATTATTACCCCACACCTGTTTTCACAGTCATTAATGCATATTAATATACTGTATTCAACAGAGCAGAAGACTGTGGAGGAGGAATACCCAAACGTGTGGGGAGATGGGGACATATGAATATCATTACCTGATTGTCTATTTTTGTGTTACCCAGCAGACATGCTTGTAGAGAGGTTTTGTTCAACTGAGGCTTCTGGGTTAGAGAGCTACTTGTCTGGACTCTCCCCCAAACTTGCCCAATCTGATCTCAGTCCCTGGTGGAGTACAGCTTGCCCTGTGCAGGAGAGTTTGCTGTTTCTTCCTTGCCATTGTATCTGCTTGGCATTCTGAAGGTTGCATGGTGTCCAAATAAACTTTCCATGATTATTTAGATCCCCATTTATGAATAAGCTGCTGGTTTTCGGCTGAAGAGGGTGTTCACCAATCTGATCTGATTCCTTCCCCTTGCCATTCCAGAACCACTGTTGTTTGGTCACCCCACCATCCTATTTCCAGTCTGCTGGAACTGCAGCATATTAGCTGAGGCTAGAGAGTCCCACACTTGCTCCTCTTTTCTATTTGAATTTTCAGACCAAGCTGTAGATTACATGTGGGGGAGGTTAAGGAGTGGTATGTTAATCCAGATAGCATGGCACTCACCTGAGGTGTCCTGATCACCAAGGATGTTCTCAGTTGCATTGCACAGCACAGTGCGTCCATGAACTTGGCTGGCAGGAATCCCTTACAGAAAGGAAGCCAAAAGTAGAGTGAATGGCTGTCTCTGTGTAGTCTAGCTACTGACACAGGACCTTGTGGTGGCAATGTGGTCCCCAACTCAATCCTCAAGGAATGCCCACTTTTCCAAAGAAGTAATACCAGCAGTTTCTGGTAATATCTTGTGAGAGAATTGCAGACTTAAGACTTTTCTGAAGTGAAAAGGCTACAGTGTTGTTCTGGCCCTGGAAGATACTGTACATGTTTTATAGGCTGGATGAATAGTTCTGACAGTCCCTTTCTTCATGGATAAAGTTGTGTTTCTTGGTGTTTGCTGGGTCAAAATAATCCTTTATATTGCATTTCTCCCCTTTGTATTTAAATGGTATGGCTTTGCTACTACCAGGTCTGCTTCAATTATTTTGGTGTGGGAAATGGTGCTGTACAGCAACTTCCAAATATATGTGAATAGATACTGGGATGCCTTTCTCATATGATAGTGCATGCAAGTGATCATAGTTGCTTTTTTGCACTTTTTCAGCCCATGTACAAATTATGTTCTGCATGAAGATGTCCTCAAATGTCTTCCCACCAGTGTACGAATGGAGGAGAGGGAATCCTTAGGAATCCCCTTCAGATTAGCACTTCTATGAGCAGAATGTCAGTGCCTCAGTCATTTTTGCGGAGTTTTTTGGGGGGGGTATTGACTTGGAGCTGGGCTTAGCTGGAGAGAATTGCAGGATTCTTTGCAACTGTAATGTTGAATGAAGTTGCATAAATGGGTTTATGGGGGGATACATAAGGAAACAAGGCTAGAGATTTGTTTAGTGTACAGTAGAACAACAGAAGGCAAGACTGTCCCCCTTGTAGTTTTACAAGGCCTTTAGCCTTCCCTGCCAAAGAGTGCTGGTACCTCACCAAACTACAAATCCCAGGATTCCATAAGAAGGAGCCATGGCAAATAATCCAGTTCAAACTAGATTATTTGTGTAATGTGGATCCAGCCTCAGTTTTTTGAAAGGCAAAAATAACAAAATGTCTTATGGCATATACCTTTGTGAGCCAGAATCCATGCCAGATGCATGAAGTGGTCACCCCAGATCCATGAAGTGGTTACCTGTTAAATATTTTTCTCTGAAGGGGGAAGAACATTCCCAAAGAACCTGTGGAACCATTTTCCACCTCCTGTATATCAAACAGGTAATAATGAAGAATGAGTTCTGATGTCTCACAGAAAGTGCCCTTCTTTCACCCAAGCTTGCACTTTTAAAAATAGGATAGGGAATGTGCATTTCCCCCTCGTTGGGACAAGCAATTTTATATGAATTGCTTTCCTGTAGAAGAGAGAGTGCAAAGCTGATTGGCTGGATGAGAGCAGGGGTGGGGCTTGCTAACAGGGCAAGCGCCCAGTGTCGCCATATTGATTTTCACCTGTGAGTGAGTGCCTTAGCGAGTGAGCTAAGGCGAGAAAATGGGGTGGATTTTTTCTTTTTGTCTTTTTTGGAAAGACAAAATATCATTTCAGCACACAGATGAAATAGGTTCACAGATGAAATAGGTTTTTTAAAAAAGTTCAGCGGCAGCAGATTACGGTGGGTGAAAATGCGAGTAATCCACTTATGGCCACCATCTTGACTGGCAGGCATGCAAAGCTTTTGTGGGCCAAAACACCATTAAGATAGGTCGTAGCTGCTGTGAAATGCCATCACTGTGGGACACTCCAATTTTTTTTGGGGGGGGGGCTTATGTAGACAGGCTGAGCGACTTCTTCCTGTCCATATCCTATCCACACACACTATTTTATTCATATGTTAAAACTGCATGCTGTTTTTCATTTAAAAACATCAGAGTGTATATTGCATACTACAGTAATCTGAAGGCTTACTGCAACTCAAGGTGTACATCTACCACATGACTATATAGAGAAATAACATAAAAGAGTTTTTTATGTTCTTACCTGTAATGCCTTACTTCAGCGTATGTGAATGCTATTTTTCATAGAATCATAGAATTGCAGAGTTGGAAGAGACCACGAGGGCCATCCAGTCCAACCCCCCTGCCACGCAGGAAATCTTGATCAAAGCATCCCCGACAGATGGCCATCCTGCCTCTGTTTAAAGACCTCCAAGGAAGGAGACCCCACCACGCTCCGAGGGAGTGTGTTCCACTGCCGAACAGCTCTTACTGTCAAAAAGTTCCTCCTCATGTTGAGGTGGAATCTCTGTTCCTGGAGCTTGCACCCATTGCTCCGTGTTCCAGTCTCTGGAGCAGCAGAAAACAAGCCTGCTCCATCCTCAGCGTGACATCCCTTCAAATACTTAAACAGGGCTATCATATCGCCTCTAAACCGTCTTTTTTCCAGGCTAAACATACCCAGCTCCCTAAGTCTCTCCTCATAAGGCATGGTTTCCAGACCTTCCAACATTTTAGTTGCCCTTCTCTGGACATGCTCCAATTTGTCAACATCCTTTCTGAATTGTGGTGCCCAGAACTGGACACAGTATTCTAAGTGAGGTCTGACCAAGGCAGAATAGAGTGGCACTATTACTTCCCTTGATCTAGACACTATACTTCTATTGATACAGCCCAAAATTGCATTGGCCTTTTTAGCTGCCGCATCACATTGTTGGCTCATGTTCAACTTGTGGTCTACTAGGACTCCTAGATCCCTTTCGCACGTAGTCTCATTCAGCCAGGTCTCTCCCATCCTATATTTATGCATTTCATTTTTCCGCCCTAAATGCAGTACTTTACATTTCTCCGTATTGAATTTCATTTTGTTAGCTTTGGCCCAGCTCTCCAGTCTATCCAGGTCATTCTGAATTTTGATCCTGTCCTCTAGGGTATTAGCTACTCCTCCCAATTTGGTGTCATCTGCAAATTTGATAAGTATGCCCCTAATTCCCTCATCCAAGTCATTGATAAAGATGTTGAATAGCACTGGGCCCAGGATAGAACCCTGTGGCACCCCACTGGTCACATCTTTCCAAGACGAAGAGGAGCCACTGCTGAGCACCCTTTGGGTTCGGCCGGTCAACCAATTACAAATCCATTGAACAGTTAACTTGTCTAGCCCACATTCTACAAGCTTGTTTGCAAGAATGTCATGGGGAACCTTGTCAAAGGCCTTACTGAAATCAAGGTATGCAATGTCCACAGCATTCCCTTCATCTACCAAGCTGGTAACTTTATCAAAAAAAGAGATCAGATTAGTCTGGCATGACTTGTTTCTCTGAAACCCATGTTGACTTTTTGTGATTATGGCATTGCCTTCTAAATGTTCACAGACTCTCTGTTTAATGATCTGTTCTAGAATCTTCCCTGGTATTGATGTCAGACTAACTGGACGATAATTGTTGGGATCCTCTTTTTTCCCCTTTTTGAAGATGGGGACAACGTTTGCCCTCCTCCAGTCTGCTGGGACTTCTCCTGTTCTCCAGGAGTTCTCAAATATTATTGCCAATGGCTCTGAGATTATATTTGCCAGCTCTTTTAATACTCTTGGATGTAGTTCATCTGGTCCTGGAGATTTAAATTCATTTAGATTAAGAAGGTATTCCTGTACTACCTCTTTACTTATTTTGAGCTGGATTTCCCCTATTGTGTCCTCTGTTCCATTCTCCTCAGGTTGGTCACCCTTTTCCTTTTCTGAAAACACTGAGGCAAAGAAGGTGTTGAGTAATTCTGCCTTTTCTCTGTCCCCTGTTAGCATTTTGCCATCTTCTCCACGCAGCGGCCCTATCATTTCCTTCTTCCTCCTTTTGCTGCGGACATACCCCAAAAAAACCTTTTTATTGTTCTTAACCTCCCTAGCAAGCCTGAGCTCATTCTGCGCTTTAGCTTTTCTGACTTTACTCCTACACGTGTTCGCTATCTGTTTGAATTCTTCTTTGGTGATTTTCCCCCTTTTCCATTTCCTATACATGTTCCGTTTAAAACTTAGCTCCATTGAAAGTTCTTTAGTCATCCATCCTGGTTTCTTGAGACACCTCCCATTTTTCTTCCTCAATGGTACTGTTTGAAATTGTGCCTTCAGTATCTCCCTTTTGAGAAAGTCCCATGCGTCTTGAGGTCTCTTCTCTTTTAGTATTCCTGACCATGGGATCATCCCCAGTATTTCCCTGAGTTTATTGAAATCAGCTCTCCTAAAGTTTTTCGTGCTAAGGCATTACTTCTTGTGTGCATGAAACAAATATCATTTACTCGTTTATTTTGGGGGGTAATTTTTGGCCGCTTTTGTGTTTCAAAAGCAATTTAAAAGTATCTGATTATTATTGTGTTACTAATGAATAATGTAACAATACTTTTTTTTTTTTGCTTGATGAACCACAGGAACAAATTACTGAAAAAAATATGATTAGTATGTTAGCTTTTAAAAGTAACACCCCAAGCTCTGCAACATGCAGCACTATCCATTCAGCATTTCACACACACACACACACACACAAATCTTAATATTGATGGTCTTACTACTAGACTGCATTTTAATTAAAAGTCCTCCTATCATTTTTTTCAAGCTGAGACTGTTAATAAGTTTCAGCCTGTTGTACAGTCTGTATCCATGGATTCAACCATCCATGGCCTGAAAATATTTTTTAAAAATAATAATTCCAAGAAGCAAACCTTGGACTTGAGCATCCATGGATTTGGTTTCCACAGGAAGTCTTGGAACCAAACCCCAGTGGATACCAAGGGCCCACTGTATAAACATCCCTACAGAATACCCATTGCCTTGCAGAAGCATTCACCCCTCTCCCAACTTGTCCATAGTCTGTTGTGTTACAACCTATAGCTGAAATGGATTTAACAGGCACTGTTACCATTTGATATATACGGTGTATTCAGCACTGTGGACATACACAATATTGCCACTGTGACAACAAGTTAAATAAGCAAAACCAAACTGGCATTTGTTGGTTGCATGAGTGTTCACCCCATTTGCTGTGATATGACTAAATAATCTCTGATACAGACCACTACCCCCAGAAGTCATAGAGGTAATTAAATGGAGCCTACCTGTGCAATTCCAGTGCTACATGAACTCAGATTAAACACATCAGTTTCTGGTAGGCCCCAAAACTAATCAAGCAGCACCATGAAGATCAAGGAGCTATCTAAACCATTCTGGGATAAAGTTGTGGATTGTAAAAAATATCCCAAATGATGAACACCCTTACCCTGGGACCATTGTTCAATCCCTGACTACAAAGTGGACCATGGAGAAGGCTGCCCACTAAAAATCAATGAGCAAGTAAGGAGGGCATTAGCAACCACAAAGCCAATAGTAATTCTGAAAGAGCTGGAAGGTCCACAGCTGAGCTGGGAGAAACTATCCATGAGACGTCAAAGGCTTTCACGGCCGGCATCCATAGATTTTCTTGTTTTTTTTCTGGGCTGTGAGGTCGTGTTCTGGAATATTTTCTTTCTGACGTTTTGCCTGCATCTGTGGCTGGCATCTTCAGAGAAATTTCTCTGAGGATGCCAGCCACAGATGCAGGTAAAACATTAGAAAGAAACTATTCCAGAACACGGCCTCACAGCCCGGAAAAACCCCACGGAAAATCTATCCACGAGACATTCCACAATACTGGGCTTTATGGAAGAATGGTAAGAAAGCTCAGTGGAGTGACCAGGGTTTGTGCCGCCCAATGTGGTAACTCATGGTGCCACCCCCATGGACTCCCTCCTGTACCAGGCCATACAGAATCCTTAGTTTCAGTACAAAGAGGAGCCTCTGGAAATGACATTTCCCAGCAGTCTACAGAATCTGCCCATGACTTTGAGGTCCACCAAAAACCTACATGCAGGAGAGGAACAAGAAGGAAGGCTCACCTTGCTGGACATGACACCAGGGATATATATATATATATATATATATATATATATATACACACACATATACATATACATATACATACATATATATATATATATACATATATATATATATATATATATGGGGGTAACAGTCTATATATTTTTGTGCAGTGTTTCAGCAGAATATATGTGTGTGTGTGTGTGTGTGTGTGTATATATATATACATTCTGCTGAAACACTGCACAAAAATTTATAAACTGTCATTTTCATGTGACCCCCATCTGATGGTGTCATCTGGTGTGGTCTGCATCCTCTAGTGATGTCACTGAGAAAGCTGTTGCTGAAAAAACCCCATAGCAAAGCCCATTTAGAGTCAGCAAAAAGGGTGTGTGTGAGTCTGAACTTCTGGATGTTGTTGCAAAATGCTGTGTGTAGCAGAAAGCCAACAGTGCATGTTGTTCTAAGTACACCATTGCCATGGTAAAGCATGATGGTAACAGCATCATGCTATGTAGGTACTCTTCCTTGGCACAGATTGGGAAACTGATCAGGATTGAGGGCAAGATGGATGGAACCAAATACAGGACAATTCTAGAGGAATGGGCAAAAATTTCAGGACCCAGATGTGCAAAGTTGATAGAACCTCATCCAAGAAGACTAACAGATGTAATTACTGGCAAAGGTGCTTTCACAGAGTGATGAGTTCAGTGTGCATGTGAATATTTATGCAACCAACAAGTGTTAGTTTTTTCTGTTTACTTAATTTTGGGCCACAATAAAATAAAGAGAGTCAGTGTGGTTTAGCAGTTTGAGTGACTCTGGAGACCAAGATTTCAATCCCTGCTCAGCCATGGAAAACCACTGGGTGACCTTGGGCAAGTTACACTCTCTCAGCCTCAGAGGAAGGAAAGGCAACTCCCCTCTGAACAAATCTTGCCAAGAAAACTCCATGATAGGTCCACCTTAAGGTTGCCATAAGTCAGAAACTACTTGAGGGCGCACGAGAACAACACTTTTTTTCCTCCTAAATACCCTAAAGGCACCAGATCCTATCTAATCTTGGAAATTAAACAGGGTAATCTCTGGTTAGTACTTGGATGGGAGACTACCAATGCATGCGAGGTGCTGTAGGCTATATTCAGAGGAAGGAACTGGCAAAACTACCTCTGAGTATTCCTTGCCCAAGAAAACTATGAAATTCATGGGGTCACACCATAAATCGATAGGCAACTTGGAAGGCGCAGACACACACAAAAATATTGCATCTTTACAGCACTGAGTATTATGTATACATCACACAGTAACAATGCCAATTAAATTTCAGTTCCAGGTTGTAACACAACAAACTGTGGAAAAGCCAAAGGGGTGTTGCAAAGACAAATTTCTGCAAGGCAGTGTAATGAAAAGAGCCTCCTGTTCCTGAACAGCTTCACCCACAGCCTCAGAAACAAACTGTCTACATTATAGGCAGAAATGCTGATATAGAATCATAGAGTCAGAAGGGAACACAAGGGCCTTCTACTCTAACCCTCTGCTGTGCAGGAATACACAACTAAAGCACTCCTGAAAATATGCCTATCCAACATCAGTTTGAGGACCTCCAATGATGGAGATTCCACCACTGTCTGAGGCAATCTACTCCACAGTTGTACAGCTCTTACAGTAAAGAAATCTTCCTAATGTTTAGGTGGAATCTTTTTTCTGTACTATGAATCCAGTGATTCCTGTTCCAGTCTCTGGCACAGCAGAAAATAAGCTTGCTCCATCTTTTACATGACATCCTTTCTGATATTTAAAGATAGCCATCATGTCACTGCTCATCTTTTCTTTTCCCGGCTAAGCATTCCCCACTCTGTCAAGTCATTCCTCCTAAGGCTTGGTTTCCAGACCTTTGATCATCTTGGTTGCCCTTCTTTGGGCATGTTCCAGCTTGCTGACATGTTGCTTTGGTCATCATAAATATGTTGGATGATATGTGGGAAGTCTGCAAGTCAGTGTTTCGGTTTGGAAACAAATTACTATTCTTAGGGACCTTCTAGTACATCAAAAAGAACTGTGAGACCTGTCAGAGACTTCCACAAAAATGCAGGAATAAATGTTTGCAGACATTTTTGCAGACTGGTTTGTTTACCACAAACCAGTTCCATCAGAATTCTGTTTTCTATCTGGAACATATCACACCTTCCATTGTTTACAACAAAGTGTTAAGATACTTACTTAGTGGAGGTGGAGACCAATACTTGCAGGATTTGATTAAAAATACTCATGCAAAAAAGTGACAAAAAAGATCAGCAAGACAAGAAAAGTACATTGGAGTTGCATACCGCAGGACAGACACAGCAGAAAGATTAAGAGAACACAATTTCTTGCCTCACCTAAAATCTCTTCAGTGTGTCATTTTGAATCTACTGTTCAACCAGAAAGATTATCCTTGATAGGGTTGTATCTTACCTACCTTACAGATAGATCCCCAGTCCAAAGTAATTATTCACTGGCCACAGTGGGCTACTTAACAAAAATACAAATCTTTGAGCTTTGCTCATCATTTACACTGGATGTACTGCAGACCTTGGTTTTTCAGTTGGCTTTGGAGATATTTACCATTAATAACAGGATGGTATCTAAAGGCCAAAAATAGTATGCAGTTTATGTTTACTCTTGTCCTGTCTGACAAAATGATTTTTGTATTTACAGTGTACAGAAGCTGCTGTTGTGAAAACCAATATTGTATGCCTTCTAGATTGAGTTCTTGTTATCTTCATTGGTTCAGTGTAGTGTTACCTGACCTTACATCTCCTCACTCCAATAATCCATAATTTGGCAATATTGGTAGGTCAAGGTAGACCAGGGCAAACTGAAATTGGGTTCAAGTGAAGGTCGCCCAGGACCTAACAAAGATGTCTCTTAGAAATCCCCAACCAACATACCCAAGCTGGAATTAAGCAGAGCCTCTTAGGATCAAGGTGAAATGTGCTCCTCCCCTCTTAGACACTTGTGGCAGTGAATTATAATCCAAAACAAACAGTGACCAGAAACTCCATTATCCCTGCAAATGTCTTTCCTTGCACCTTTCCTCTCCCACAATAAGTAGGCCGCCATAAACCCATCAACCATGATATCTCAGCCATTATCGGCAATTAACGAAGCTGGAGTTTCCTTTGTGTAACTGTTGTAAACCCATCCAAGTATTGTTTTACCCTCAAACACCCCTACAGGATATGAGATTGGGTATAAATATTAGTCCCAAATAATAGCTATGTGTGCACAGTTCTTCATATGCTGTCACTCTGCTGGACTGCTGTGACACCCTTAGATTCTTGCCCAAGTTTTCTCTGCTACATGAACCTCTGCTCTTTAGGACTGGAAATTATAGTCCATATTTCCCCAAATCTATTCCTTTATTCAAACCCTTCCTGCCTTAATTCTTCACTTGCCTTGTGTGGTCTCTTGTGAGCATAGTGCATGTGTGAATACTTCCATGTTTATTTTCCAATAAAAACCATTTTTATTTAAACTCAGAGTTTCTGCAGTGTACTGGTTCACACAGGTGCAAAGGTCCCGCAAGTTACCCTGCCTCTTTCAGCCATACCTTTGAGCTAATTAAAATTCCCCAATTTAATATTGTAATTTGAGTGTGATGAGTGGATCCCCACAGATTCCACACATTTGCGTAACAGTAGATTCATACTGTCAGGTGTCTCATGTGCAGCATTTTGAAATGTTCCTTATGTGTTTGTTCACCTCATGGGTTAATCAAACAGAGGTGGTAGCCATGAGTGGGTGAAAGGTTAGCCTATGGAGGACACATTACAGCATCAAATATTTTCTGATTTCTGTTTATGTTTATGTAAACTGGATAGCAAAGAAAGCTGTCAGGAAACTAATTAGAAATGTGGTGCTAGAGGAGAGTTCTGCAGATATAATGGAAAAAAAGAAAAACCATAAATGGATCTGAGAGCAAATCAAGCCTGAACTGTCACTAGAAACCAACATAACTAAACTGAGATTATTGTATATTGCACATATTATGAAAAAAAACACAACTCATTGGAAGAGATAGTAGTGCTTGGAAGACTTTGAGGCAGTAAGAAATGAGGAAGACTACATTACAGGTGGATTAATTGAAAAAAGGAATCCATGGCCCTAGGTTTGCAAGACCTGAACAAGACTGTTGATGACTGGGGCTCATGGTGCTCTCTAATTTATACGGTTGCCATAAGCCAAAACCAACTTGAGGACAAATAGCAACAAAGCAAACTAAACACCCCCACCCCCAACTCCTCCATCATCACTGAGGTTTTATCTTTTTGGTAGGCAAAAAGTTTGGTTGGCAGTAATCGCCTGATCTTCTATTTCTTATATTAACTTTCTCCTGTATTTATCAGTACTTGATATACTGTTGCATGATAATCTTATAATTAGTCTTACTTTCTTTCTCTCACATCCTGCCCTACAGTCTCCTCAAGCAATTCCTCATCCTTTCTCAACATAAGGAATCTCACCTTCCTTCAAAACTGTGAGCTTGTTCTTTGTGTTGCCTTATTTAGATGTGTAAATATTTGAGGAACAGAGGGCTCATTTCATAAAAGTAACGTATGCATTAACAGTACCATAGATGCTTTTAAAGTCATAGCTTATATGGAAAAGTTTTCACCCATGATGCAGACTTGTGGGGGTTGTTGAAATGATATTAATTGCATTGTTTAGATATTTCCTAAACTATATATAAAAGTAATGCTGGATATCTTCCAATCCATACTTCTTACACTTTGTCCTATGATAAATTGCGACAACTTTTTAACCCTTATTCCATTTTTATGGTTGTATAGCAATTTTTCTAATCTATTTTTGTTACCCAGCTCAGGAATCCCACAATTAATATGAAGTCTATAAATATTTGTGAGAAAATATGCTATAATATTCAGTAACCTGTTACCTTAAATTTAAAATGGATGTATTTTTATTTATTGCATTTATTAGTTGCCTACCAGTTTAGTCCTGTAGCGGGGTGGGTGGGGTGGAATTGAAAAGTAGTTTAAACCCAAAGACAAGCAATGCAATAGAATATCATAATGAAGTTCAACACCAGTAGAGGAAGAGCAACAATTCTTCTTGTCTGAAGCCTTTGAACAAATCTATTTAATTCCATTGATTTCATTGTGAGGGCGATCTGGCTGCGATGTCTGTGACCCCATTGATCGCCAGGGTTGATTCGGCAGATCTGGCTGGCTAGGCGGGTGTCCCCTTCCTCCCTCACCACTCCATGTGCGTCCCTCCAGATAGAAGGAGTGTACAGTTAGGTCAAGGGTATACGATAGCTGCGCTCCTCTGCTAGAACCTCCAAACAAGCTCAAGGTCCATTGATTTCAGCAAGAATAAAATACCTCCAGTGGCTTAGGACTTTACGTCTCCCATGACAACCTTAGGTCTGTTCCAATGGTATCTGGCTACAATCATGCTGTTGAGCACACTCTGGATCTTGTTTTCTATGCTGGGTGGGATAATGGTGATCTGGAAATGAAGGAACTGTGTATAGCTCGACTGTTATGAACAGAATGCTTCCTACTGGAGTTTATGCTTGCTGGGGCTCAGAATCTTTGCAGAAGTGTGCGTGTGTGTGGTAATTATAATGGTCTGCCCCAAGAGGCGTATGGATCTGAATGGTTTCCTGATAGCTCTTGGGGATTTTCCTATTGCCTTGGCAGGCAATTCTGTTAAAGCCCTGGTTGACCTCTAGAATGCAGAAATGGTCTGGAAAAATGGTCTGGATGGTGGATACAATCACTCCTGAGCCTTCATAAGGCTGTGGCATTACTGCTCATTTGTTTGCAAGGTGGAAGCAGGAGGTAAGCAGGCTCACCAGAGAGCTCCTCTGTACAATACTGAATCCCTCCCCTCCTGAATATCAGGTCTTTTATATCCTCAGTCTCTCAGTTCTTCATTCTCTCTCCAGGCTTGTGTCTCATGCACAACACAAGTAGTGAATGAATGAGACATTGCATCTTAACCTTGTAAGGATCTGTGAGATGGCTGGGGGTATGGATTTGTGCCAAGAACTATGCTTGGATTCCTGCCATTTCACAGATCCATTAGGTATGTGCAAATACACAGATATTTTGCATATACAGTGCCCCTCAACATTCGCGGCTTTCACACTCGCGGTTTTGATTATTCGCAGTTTAGCCCCAGCCCCTTAGGGAAGGCTGCCGAGAGACAGGGCAACCTCCTGCCTGCACCTTCTCCAGCCTTCTAGAGGCAGTTCCGGGGCTTCAAAGCCCTGGAGTCTGCTCAGGAAGGCCGGGGGGTGGGGCAGGCAGCCTCCCTCCCTCCGCCTTTCCCGGCCTTCCTAAAGGGACTCCGAGGCTTCTAAGACCTGGAGTCCCCTCAGGAAGGCTGGGGAGAGGCCAGGCAGCTTCCCTCCCGCCCACCTGCTGCCTTCCCCGGCCTTCCTGAGGGGACTCCAAGGCTTCTAAGCCCTGGAGTCCACTCAGGAAGGCTGGGGAGAGGAAGACAGCCGCCCGCCTGCTTCCTTCCCCGGTCTTTTTAAGCGGGCTCTGGGGCTCCAAAGCCCCGGCGCTTGCTTCGGAAGGCCGGAGAGAGGCAACGCAGCCTCCTCCCTGCCCGCCCGCCTGCCCGCTCACCCGCCCGCCCACTGCCGTCACCGGCCTTCTGAAGTGGGCGCTGGGGCTCTAAAGCCCCGGCGCTCACTTTGGAAGGCTGGAGAGGGGCAGCGCAGCCTCCTCCCTACCTGCCCACCCACCCGCCCACTGCCGTCACTGGCCTTCCAAAGTGGGCACCGGGGCTCCAAAGCCCCGACGCTCGCTTCGGAAGACCGGAGAGAGGCAGTGCAGCCTCCTCCCCACCCGCCCGCCGGTTGCCGTCACTGGCCTTCCGAAGCGGGCTCTGGGTATTCTAAGGCCCGGAGTCCTCTCAGGAAGGCTTGCGGAGAGGCCAGCCAGGCTGGCCTGACACCCTCCCACCGCCTCCCTCCCTTGGGGGGGGGTTGCAGGAGCAGTTGTTATTTGCAGTTTTTCCACATTCGCGGGGGTCTCAAGAACGTAACCCCGTGAATGTGGAAGGAAGACTGTATATGTATATTCAAAAATCTGATAAAAATCTGAAATCCGAAACACTTCTGGTCCAAAGCATTTCAGATAAGTGATACACAACCTGTATTTGAAATGGAAAATTTGTCCAGAATTTTGGTGTCCAATGCCATCAGTATATGGATGATATCCAGCTCTGCTACTCCCCACCTCCATTCACTGAAGCTTCTAAACCAAGACATTCTTTCATCTGTAACAGACTGGGTAAGGGCAAACAAACTGAAACTTAATCCAGGCAAGACAGAGATGCTCCTGGCCAGTTGAAAGGCAGATCAGGGGACAGGGATTCAGTCTGTGCTGGGTGGGTTTACACTCCTCCTGAAAATGCAGGTTCACAGCTTGGGAATATTTCTGAAACTCAGGAGCCTAGAAGCTCAGGTTTTTGTAGGGGCCAAGAATGCATTTGTATAGTTAAGGCTTGTATTCCAGCTGCAACCCGGTGCATGTAACCTGGGCCCCTGTTTGCCCAGTGTTGATGGATACTTTTCAAATTGTGCAGCCTAAGGATGTGGACAGGATTCTTGGAGAGGTGAGAGCCACCATGTGTGTACTAACCCTTGCCCTTCCTGGCTAATTAAACAGGCCAGAGGAGGACTGACCTAGTGGGTAAGGGAAGTGATTAATGCCTCCCTGCAACCAGACAGGGTCCCAACATGCCAGAAGGAGGCTGTGGTAAGACCTCTTCCCTGGATCCTACTATACTAGATAACTATAGGCCAGTCCCCAACCATCCATTTTTGGGTGAGAAGCATGGTGGCTTCTCAACTTCAGCGGTTCCTGAATGAGATGAATTATCTAGATCCATTTCAGTCTGGTTTCAGACCTGGTTATGGGACCAAGACAGTTTGGTCGCCTAGGTGGATGGCCTAGGCAGAGAACTGAACAGGGGAATGTGTCCCCATTAATTCTGCTGGACGCCTCAGAGGCTCTTGATACCATTGACCATGGTATCCTGCTGAGTCACCTCTCTGGGTTGGGGCTTGGAGGTTGTTCTACAGTAGCTCCATTCTTTCCTGGACAATCGCTCTCAGAGAGAGGTGCTGAGGCATTCCTGTTCGACTCCTTGGTCATTGGCCTGTGGAATTCCTCAGGATTCAGTCTTGTCCCCTATGCTATTTAACATCTACTTTAAACTGCTGGGAGAGGTTGTCCGGACTTCTTGGAGTTAAGTGACACCAGTATGCTGATGATACCCAGCTCTATTACTCCTTTCCACCTAATTCCAAGGAAGCTGTCCCTGTGCCTGGCAGCTGTAATGGACTGGATGAGGGCAAACAAATTGAAGCTCAGACCAGACAAGACAGAGGTGCTCCTGGTCAGTCACAAGACTGATCTGGGAATAGGGATTCAGCCTGTGCTAGATGGCGTTACACTTCCTGGAAAAGTTGGCTCTGGCCACATGGACACCTGCTTTAGTTACATCTTGTTTGGATTACTGTAATGTGCTCTATGTAGGGCTGCCTTTGAAAAGTACTCAGAAACTTCAGCTAGTCAAAAGAGCAGCAGCCAAGTTGTTAACTGGGGCTGGCCACAGGGAGCACACAACTCCCTTGTTGCAACAGCTCTACTGACTGCTGGTCTGTTTCTGAGCACAATTCAGAGTGCTGGTTTTGACCTATAAAGCCCTATCTGGCTTAGGTCCAGGTTATCTGAAGGACTGTATCTCCCTTTATTAGCCCACTAGAGATCAGGAGAGGCCCTTCTCTTTATTCCACCATGTCTCAGGCTTGTTTGGTGGGAACAAGGGAGAGGACCTTCTTGTTATCTGCTCCCAGACTGTGGAACTCCCTCCTCAGGGAGGAGACCAGGATGGCCCTGTCTCTCTTCTCTTTCTGTAAACAGGAAAAAATATTTCTGTGCTGGTAGGCATTTGCAATCTGTTGGCTAGACTTTTAAATGCTGTGTGACTTGTATTTTGAGGTTTTTATATATTTTAATACTATAATGTTTGTAGTTTTAACTGTGTAAATTGTTTAATTTGTTTTTAAACTTGATATTTATACTTTTAATATTTTGTATTGTTTTTACTTGGACTATTTTAAATTCATTGTTAGCCGCCTTGAGTCCCTACATTGCAAGAAAGGCAGGATACACATAAAACAAACAAACAAACAAACAAACAAACAATAATTCTTGAGACAAGAAGTCTGGCCATGGTGACATGTGCTTTAGTTACATCTTGTTTGCATTACTGTAATGCACTCTATGCGGGGCTACTTTTGAACTATGCTTGGAAATTTTGGCTGGTCCAAAGACCTGCAGCCAGATTGTCAACTGAGGGTCAACTACAGGGGGGAGCACACAATTCTCTTTTTGTAACAGCTCCACTGACTGCTGGCCAGTTTCCAGGCATAGTTCAAAGTATTAGTTATGACCTACAAAGCCCTAAACAGCTCACGTCCAGGCTGTTTAAAAAGTCTGTATCTCTTAGGGAGTCCCTTCTCTCCACCCCACCACCCTCACTAGTGCATCTAGTAGGAATATTGGGGAGGCCTTGCTTGTTGGTTGCTCCCACATTCTAGAACTTATTTCCTAAAGACTTGCATAGATAGGTGAAGACCTTTTGGTTTCAGCAGGCCTTTGAGGGCTGGCTACTCAGGGGGAAAGGGCCTTTCATGTGCTGTGTTGTTTATATTTGTTATTCTTTTTATGGTTATGCTTTTAACTGCTTTCAATTTTATTGACAATTTAATTATGTTTTAAAGTTTTGTATAATGTATTTTTTTTTTTTTAGCTGTGTCTGTTTAAACTTTTGTAAATTGCTTTGAGTCTAGGACTGGATGAAAGGCAGGATGTTGTTGCTATTATTTAGGACAACTATTGCTTAAAAGGAAGGGGAAGCTTGGGAGTGATGGCATAAAAAAGGCACTGGGTGGACTACATTTGGCCACAGGGATTTGCCTAGCTTTGCCTTAAATCTTTCTGGGCTTTTCCTGTCTTGTTCTTTTGATGCTTGTAGAGTAGCACCCCTGCATCTGCAGGGGATTGGTTCCGGGACCCCCGTGGATGGTGAATTCCGTGGATAATAGCGAATGCCCTGGAAGAGGAGAAAGGGAGGGAGAGAGGCTCGTGGCCGAGGCTGCTGCAACCCGGCCCACATAGGCCGCGGCCTCCCAGGCCTCCTCTTCCTCCACTGCCTCCACCATCACCCCTGCCACTGCCGCAACCTCACAGGCCTCCACTGCCACCACCATGTGTGATGAAAAGGCCGCTCTTTTAGACAATCTCAGAGCAGCAGGTGCCCAGCCAATAGGAAGGCAGCTGGGCATGGCTATAAAAAGGCCTGACAGAGAGTGAGAGGGGGGTTAGTTGTTTTGAGGTTTGACTGGAAAGAAAGAGTTACACTGAAGGGAGGGTGTGCTCTTAGAGTTCCTGAGGGAACTTTTCAGTCTGATGACCACAGAAGGGTCTTAAAGGTCCAGAGAGGGACTGAATAGACTTGGAGAGTCTAATAGGGAGAGGCTCAGAACAAGTCATGTATATAAAGGGGATTTAGGACTTTGTTCCTGAGTTAGTAGTGCTGGTGTGTCTAGATTGATGTTATTATTTTAAAAGGAATCTGATGTAACTAAGCTTTAGAAGATTAACAACTTTAATACTCAACTACAGTTTATTTATTTTATATTTTTTCAATAAACTTTCATTAGAGTTTAAAGCTGCTTGGCCTCTGTTGAATTTAAACCACGCTACCTGCTATCAGGGACAAAGGACTGTCCCAATAGAAAGTGGTTGGTGCCTCACACATATTTTTGGAGGCAGTGGTGGGATGCAAGAGACCCTAAAGTCAGAGTGTTAAGCTGGTGGGTTGACTGTGTACGGGTCACCACACCGTGCAACTCACCATCGCTTCCCCCCTGCCACTATAGCCTCCCAGGCTGCCACTGTTACCGCTGCACGCCTTGCCACTGCCACCACCCCTGCTGCCATGGCCTCCCAGGCCTCTGCCGCCACTGCCGCTGTGTGCCTTGCCACCATTTCCCCCTTGCTGCTGCCACCACCCCCTGCTGCTGTCCCTTCTGCCGCCACCACCGCTGTGCACCTTGCCACCGATCACACCTGCTGCCACCACCGTCGCCACCACACACCTTACCCTCACTTTACCCCTGCTGCCACAGCCACCACTGCGTGCCTCGTAGGCATCCATCACTTTCCCCCCTGCCGCCGCTACTGCCATGCTGCCTATCATCCCTGCTGCCACTGCCACCGAAGCTCACCTCGTCACCAGTTTCCCCCTGCCGCTGCAGCCTCCCAGGCTGCCACCACCGCATGCCCCACCACTGCAACCAGAGCCATCCCCTCCTTCCCTGTCTACCCCCCTACTGTCACCATCTGTGGATAATTGAATCAGCGGATGGCGAAACAGTGAATGCGGTGGTACTACTGTAGGACATTTTTCTGATAAGAAATCATTAATTTTTTGACACATCTGCTTATCTTAAAATATATGCAGAATCATCTTGGGAAAGGGTGGGGACTGTTCTTTGGACAAACTGTCTGGACTGTCTAGTCACTCTGAAGGAAATGAAGGGGGAGCAAGGGTTTTTCTGTTGGTCTACCAGACCAGCCGCTGTGCAAACGAAAGAGGAACAATGAAACCCTTTCCATTGTCTTACTTTGATCTGGTTGCATATTTTAAAGAAATGTGTTTCATTTAATTAATGAGTGTAATAGCACCCTTTCACTTACGTTCCTTAGCAAGTGGTATTCAGAAGCATGCTGATTCTGATGTTAGAAGTACTACATATCTATCATGACTAGTAGCCATGGATAGCTTTATCCTCCATTGAGAGTTTGAAATTGTGATTTCCACATAGTATATTCAGAGTTTAAAATTGCTTGTGTTTCACCTACAGCCGATAACATGCACCTATATTACCTGTTCCATTAATCACATCTGGAGAGAATGGTAATGGAAGGCTGTCTAATTCTTAACAGTACTTCATGGGGCCATTTAAATGTTATGATTAATCATGGTTTAGTGTGATATGGATGAATTCCCAGTTGATGTTATATTAGAACCTTAAGATGTGAGTAATTGTAACAGTTGTTGAAAAAAGTCACATTCCTATCCAGTGGTTTCAAATTGGCTTGTTTCTAACAATTCGAAGTTAAAACCATTTGTTGAGTACAGAGGAAATGACAAACTGGGTTTAATTAAAAAATGGAAGCAAAACCTTTCAGACTTATCCTCATAGCTATCCCAGAGGAGGAGAGGGAAGATAAGGATGCAGGCAGGCAGTTCTTGCTCAGTAGACAAACCAGTTTGGTATTGCATTGCTATGTAAAAAGGCACCTTGCTGCTATATTCTCTAAGCATACCTTTTCTTAGCACTAAAACTGAATGATATTTCTGAGACTTGGGGGCGGATATCTTCCATTTATCTTTTTGTCCCAGTCATAACCACTGAAAAGAGGGTTGATGCCTTGCCAAGTCAGTAACACTCATGCTTTTGTTTTGTAGCTCTGGCTGAGGCGTTGCAAGTCATGGTGCCTGAAAAGAAAAAGGTAGCCATGCTTTTTCAGCCTGTGGTACTTCGTTGCCACTTTTCAACTTCTTCCACACAACCAGCTGTGATACAATGGAAGTTCAAATCCTATTGCCAAGATCGCATGGGAGAAGCTCTGGGAGTGGTCTCAGCAGGAATACAGGCAGTAAACAAGAGAAATCTGGAATGGGATCCCCACTTGGACTGTTTGGACAATCGGAGAACAGTCCGCCCTGTGGCTTCCAAGCAGGGCTCTATGATCACAATTGGAGAATTCTATAAAGGAAGAGATGTCACCATTGTCCATGGTAATTGTAACTGCCTTGCACTTTGTTAATGAATGCAGCCCTTCTTAAGTTATTACCAGTGACAGAGAATAAAACATGTTCTCAATTTTTTTCATGAGGATCAGGGTATCTAATTAATTATTGGTTGTTGTTACAGACATTTTTATATCATTCTTCATATCCACAGGGCAGCCTACATAAAAGAAAATTCAATAAACGTGTTAAAACTACAATACCAATAAAATGTAAAGAAACTAAGAGAGAACTGAAGGCTTATAAAAACATCTGAAGACAGATGAAAACAACCAGTAAAAGTTTTTAAAAAAGTAAAAGTAAAAAAAAAAAAAAGATTAAACTCTGGAAAAATACATTTATGCCTGGCATAAATAGGGCCATGGCTGGAATATTTGGAGAGGTTCTTCATGTATGAAATATCTTGGGGAATGATCAATTCGGTTAGTCTGTCTTCATCACAGAAACATACGTTAGAATGGCATCAGGGCCAGATAGTGTAAATCAGCCTATTCCGCCAAACACAGATAGACCTTTTCCTTCATTGTTCTACATATTTTAACTGAAACATATACCCTTTGGAATTAAAAGTTACAATTTATTTTTGCAATCTCATTGTGAGATATTTGTGTATTTTTGTTGTAGAAATGGCAATCTACCGTGTTCCTAATAAAATAAGAATTTGAATATTAGCTTTCTGATTGTGTTGGACCTTTACTGTGGTATTCATTATAGACTGAGTTTAACCACTCAAGAAAATTGTCTCTTGCCAATGGCAATTGGTGACGAAAAGCACCAAAGACTTTTCTCTGTGTATCTGATTCTGTTTCTTTTCTTACATTGTCTTTTAGATGCAGATCTCCACATTGGAAAACTGATGTGGGGAGACAGTGGGCTGTACTACTGCCTTATTATTACACCTGATGATGTGGAAGGCAAGAATGAGGAGTCAGTGGAGCTGCTTGTTCTGGGTGAGCTGTATTCTCAGCTTTCTCCACCACTAAACATAGCCTGCTTCTCTGCTTCTTTCAATGTACTTACCTATGTGTGAAATATTAAGTGCAAAAGGCTTGTAAAACACTCTGGGTCTTATTCTTTATTGCTTTTTGTAATATGCCTTGCTGTTTCTGCCTGACTGAATCTGATACAAGATACCAGCCAGAATAATTACTTCAAACTGTCAGACTATATGTGACAAAGGGGTGCTAGTTCTTTTTTTTACTGAATTTCAGTGGGAAAATTCCATAGGAGGAAAATTTTCTGAGATGCCACGTTGGTTAACTTAAATTATTTTGTTCTGTCTTTCATCTTCCGCAGAACTGTAGATGATTCTTATTTTATTTTATTTTATTTTATTTCCTGCTTTTCTCCCAGAGTGGGGCCCAAGGCAGCTCACAATAATTTAGTTAAAAACAATACAATTTTAAAAACAAAACCACAGTATAAAATTATTTTAAATTATATTAAATTATATTAAAAAGATACAAAGGTTAAAAAGATAAACACAGCATGCACCTCAATAAAAAGCTTCCATGAGAATAATTACATATTAAAAGCCTGCTTGAACAGAAATGTCTTTGCCTGCTGCTGAAAGGAAAGCAGGGAGGGGGCAGCCTAGCCTCCCACAGGAGGGAATTCCAGAGGGTGGGAGCAGCCACTGAGAAGGCTCTCTCTTGTGTCCTCACCAAGTGGGCTTGTGATGGTGGTGGGA
This sequence comes from Gambelia wislizenii, assembly GCA_030847615.1. NCBI lineage: Eukaryota > Metazoa > Chordata > Lepidosauria > Squamata > Crotaphytidae > Gambelia > Gambelia wislizenii. Next base: position 309,784,643 of record JAUMIR010000003.1, on the reverse strand, counting down.
CTGAAAGAAAGCCTCCTCCTGATGATTTTAAAGCTCTTAGAAAATAGCTGCTATAGTGTGGTGTTTGCAGACAAAGTTCACTATTGCAACAAAGTATGCATTTCTTAAAAATCAAAGCACATTCCCATGAATGTTCAGTTTTCTGTTCCATCAAAACACCAATTTCACAAAAAGACAAATAATTTCCCCCAAATTGTGATTCATGGCCTGGTTTCAGTAAACAGGCCATAGGCTCCTGGTCCATGGTGAGTTTCCAGGAAAGAAAGAAAGAGCCAATGGGCACAAATATGGTATGGTTCCTGGCATGTTAGGAAAAAGTTGCTCGTCCCCACATCAAATAGCCACATCAGATAGGCACTCCTCTATAGAATCATAGAATTGCAGAGGTGGAAGAGATCACAAGGGCCATCCAGTCCAACCCCCTGCCATGCAGGAAATCACGATCAAAGCATCCCCGACAGATACATAGGATCTGGCTTGTCAACAGCCCTTCATAGGGAAAATGTTCCTCACCCCTGCTATATAAACATCTGAAACTAAGTCCAGTCTTATTCAGGAATACTGAGTTTTGCTTAGGATCATAGTATGAGTGTAAATTTCAGATTTAAAAGAAGCAGTCCTTTGAACACTAGTACAGCTGTCCCTTCATATTCACTGGGTTTTGGTTCCAGGACCCCCTGTGGATACCAACATCTGTGAATACTCAAGTCCCATTATATGCAATGGCATAGCAAAATGGTGTCCCTTATATAAGATGGCAAAATCAAGGCTTGTTTTTTGGACTGTTATTTTTTAAAGAATATTTTGAAGCCGTGGATACTTAAATCCGTGGATACCAAATCCGTGGATATGGAGGGACAACTGTATTGTGAGGAGGATTTATTTATTTATTTGTTAGTTTGTCACCTTTCTCCCAAGGTGGGTTCCATCTGAGGTCTTTATACCCACTAGCTTTTTTAAAAAAGATGTTTCTGACTGACAACTGATGGAAATAGGATGCTAGGACAGATCCAACATGGGTTGATTCAGCAGGGCACTTCTTATATTCATACTTCTGGGCAGCATTAAAATGCATTCCCTTTTACTACTTCCAGTAATATTTTCTTACCAGTTTTTAGCATGTCTCCCACTCAGGATGCAAGAAGTAAGTTGAAATAGAAAGTAAGCACTACAAACTTTTGGAGTGCATAGACCTTTTCCCACAGTTGAATGTAAATAGAATACAGTATTTAAATTTGAGTAGAGTCACAAGATTTTGTTTTCTGTTTACTGATATTCAGCTGGGAGGCTAGTTCCCTTAGGGGAGATGCAAAAGTAGAACAGTAAAGGGATTAGGGGCTGCCTATAAATTATATAATACTTTGGGGGCTGCATTGCCCTTTGGATATATTTGATATGTAGGTTTTTATGCTGCAAGTATAAAATTTTTGAAAAATCACCATATATGTTTCTTTAATACAAATAATAATTATGGGCAATCAAACATAACCACGAGAATTTAATTTCTTCTTATTTCACTAGGTTCTGTTGATAAATTTATTTTAAAACTCTTCCTTGTTTATTAGTTGGATTATTATATCTTAAAACTGTAGACTTAGGAATGGAAAAGAATACATAGTTCAAAATATATCAATGTAGATCTTGCAGAATAAGGAAAATCTGATTAATAATATAGTTTAAACAGATGTAAGTGAGCGTGTTGTTTGATATGTCCTTTGCACACTGGCATCTTAGCAGTGTGTGTATGTGCCTTCAAGCTGACTGGCGATTTATGAATTTGATAAGGTTTTTCTTAAGCAAGGAATACTTAGAGCTGGTTTTGCTAGTTGCTTCCTCTGAAATGTAGCCTATAGCACCTAGAATTTGTTGGTGATCTCCCATCCAAGTACTAACCAGAGCTGACCCTGCTTAGTTTCCAAGATCAGATGGGCTCTGCTGCCTTATCTCAGCAGCAGTACTCACCATTTGAAACTTGAAATGCTTGGGTCTTCTTTTCTGTGGGAAACAATGGACTATGTGGATTAGATTTTGAAGTAGATAAACTTTACCTGAATACTTTAAGTGGTGCTACCAGAGAGTCACATTAGTGGTGCAATATGATTACTTCTCAACATAATGCAGTGTGGAATAGTAGCCTTGCTTCTGGGGATGTACTGAACGGATAATTTTCTCAGTTCACATTTTGAAAGCAAGCATTGTGACATGCGTGCACAGATGAGACAATCTCTTTTAAAGAATTGTGTTTAAAAAGAAAACAACAGTACAAGTGAATTTTTTTTAATATTCATTACTCAGCATTGTTGGTATAAAAACTTATACTGTAAGCACTGATGAAAAACACAAGTTGTAAAAGGTCATAAAATGTAATGAGGTGGAGTTCTATTAAGTGTTGCTACTAGACTGTCATCTACACATCATTCCATTGCACCTAGAGCTCACATATTCCTAGTATTTCAAAATTGCTTTTTATTTTTGAGCCGTGGTTGGTTGAATCCGTAGATGCAGAATCCGTGGATGCGGAGGGTCGACTATATGTACTTTTCCCATCAGAAAATGTTCTAGCAGAAATATTTTCTGATTGGAAAGTAATATTTCTAGCACTTAATATTCTTAAATGTCCTTTGATCTGCTATAACCTTTGAGTCCCCAATGATCTTATAATTTATAAGTCTACTGAGTCCTCTTTGTGAGGGGAAACTGAGATATAAATTGCATCAATAAAATAATTGCTTACATAGGAAGTTTCAATGAACTTTGTTTGGACATTCAATCCTTTTCTAATCAGTGAAGCTAAAGCGAGCCATGCTGGGTCAGCCCAAAGGCGATTTCAACATTGTTCGTGCAGTGGCCAAACAGCTGCATATGGCAGTCCCACCAGCTTGACACAAGTACAACAACAACACTGATATTCCCCAGCAACTGATACAATTGGTGATATATAGCTATCTTGACTAGCAATTATTGATGATCAAAGCTGTGAGGCTCCTGCCCCTTATTCCATCACTTTCCCCACCAGATTTAAGGTTCTGCCTAAATCACCACTGCAACCATATGTGGGAACAAATCTCACTGCTGTCACCAAGAGTGAGGGATTTACCTTATCCCTACTTTGGCTACCAGTGTAAGGATCTCTTCCTGTCCACTGCTGTGACTACCACTGTAGGGACCTACTAGATGTCCTCAAGATTCCTGTGCAGATGATTATGCAACTTCTATCCCCACTGGACACCAACTCTTTTTATCCTCTGCAGACATCATATCTGAACCCTGCCTGTCTATCTATCTGTCTGTCTATCTATCTACTGTCTGAATTTAAAATAACATTAAAGACCAGTCTCTTCCAGCATGCTTATCCAGATGATTTTTAAACTGTGAATTTTACATTGTTTTAATTTGTATCGATTTTACTTGTTTTTAAACTGGTTTTTGTTTTACTTGTTTTTATATTGATATTATGTGTTTTAATGGCTTAATGTATTTTAACTGATATTAGTTATGTGTAAATCTGTTGTTCCCTGCCTCGATCCATGGGGAGAGGCAGGTATAATCTGTAGTGTTTCTGAAGGCCAAAAGCATATAATACACAAAAACAATACTTCAGTAACAGTTTGAACATAAAAAAACAAAATAATAATGTAATACATTTAAAACAAATATTTCAGTCTCACTCAGACTCTTCTCTTAGCTAACTCAGACTCTTAAACCCCACCGATTAATTCCTAAACCTTACTGACTTAACCCTCATCTTCACTCATTCACCCCACATGCTAAACCAACACTCAACCACCATCCTTATTCAGATCCCTTCAAACATTCCACCAATCACTTCTCACTCTCCACATTCCATTTGCTCAGCCCTTCTGCCAGCTCCTTACTTGATTACCTCTATTATTCGATATCTCTCTCTGGCTTTTCTTCGCAAACGAAGATTCAGGAAGGACTCATCCCGCGCTTTCTGCAAGCGCGCTGATGACTAAAAAGGCCAATCCGAGATAAACAAGTCCGGTTGCAAAAAGCACAGCAGAAGGTCTCCTTGGGTGATGTTTTTGGGTTGTGATTCTTTCTGCGTTGTCGTTTCTCTTCAAGACTTGTTCGTCGTGAGTTCTCAAATAAGGCTGTAGCATTGTGGATAGTGCGTCTCCATGCCTCCCGATGTGAGGCCAGGGCGGACCACTGTTGGTGATCAATTTGGCCAAGCCTGAGATGTTGTTTCAGGGAGTCTTTGTATCGCTTTTTTGGAGCGCCCCTCTTACGCTGACCCGTGGTGAGTTCACCGTAGAGTAGTATTTTTGGGAGGCGATGGTCCTCCATCCTAGAAACGTGCCCTGCCCAGCGCAGCTGTGTTCTCAATATCATGGCCTCAATGCTGGTGATCCCTGCTTGCTCAAGGACAGCAACATTCGTCACATAGTCAGTCCAGTGTATATTTAGGATTGTGCGTAGACAGCGCTGATGAAAGCGCTCGAGGAGTCGTAGGTGGTGGCGATAGGTGACCCATGTTTCAGATCCATAAAGGAGGATAGACAGTACGATGGCTCTATACACACTGATTTTTGTGCTTTGCCTCAGGTGTTTATTGCTCCAGACTCTTTTGTGAAGTCTTCCAAATGCACTATATGCCTTTGCTAATCTGTGATCGATCTCTTTGTCAATCTTGGCATCTGAGGAGATGATGCTTCCCAGGTAGGTGAACTGCTGAACGGACTTGAGCACTGATTTGCCGATGGCAATGTGGGGATGGTGGTGTTCGTCCTGTGGTGCAGGCTGGTAAAGAACTTCTGTTTTCTTCAGGTTGACTTCTAGCCCAAACAGCTCTGCAGCTGTTGCAAAGCAGGATGTTAGGCGCTGCAGAGCTGCTTCTGTGTGGGCAACAAGGGCAGCATCATCGGCGAAGAGCAGCTCACGGACTAGATAGTTTAGAGTCTTAGTGTGAGCCCTCAGACGGCTTAAGTTAAACAAGCTACCATCAGTACGGTAGCGTATATAGATGCCGTCGTCTTCTTCAAGCTCTGCCATAGCCCTTTGGAGCATCGTGCTAAAGAAGATTGTAAATAAAGTTGGTGCAAGAACACAACCTTGCTTCACTCCATTAGTTATTAGAAAGGGCTCTGAAAGAGCATCGCCATATCTGACTTGACCACGCTGTCCCTCGTGTAGCAAGATAATCATTTTAAGGAGTTTGGGGGGACATCCTAGTCTTTTCAGGATCTGCCACAGACCTTTTCTACTTACAGTGTCAAAGGCTTTGGTGTATTCGATATATACAATAGCAAGTTACCTGGATACATAAAACAATATTTTAAAAATAATACAAAATTCAGTAGGGTATTTGTTCCTCCCAAATTGTCTCCCATTTCAAATATCTAGAATAGCTGAGGTGGTAGTATCCCTGGGTGAAAAATTCTGCTGTTCAGTCCAGTGGTAGAACAATGGCCATTCAAGACTTGATCCTGAGCTAGACAGAGTGATTTTGGGTGGTGCTAGAGTCTTCTCAGCTTATGGTATAAGGGGACTTCTGAAAGCATGCTGAGCAGGGTTGAGGGGAAAACAGTTTTTAAAAAAACCACGCAAAAATGTTTTTAGTTTAAACTAGTTTTTTTTTTTTGCATTAAAACCAATATACCACTAAATCAGGATATTAAGAAGCAGAATGCAGTTCAGATCTTATGGCCACTAGCATAAATAATAATTGTTCTTTAAAAAGTGCTCTTTTAAAGCATGTTGTTTTGGTTGAACATAAGTTAATTGAAGCATTTGTTTCTTGATGGTATTTTTGCACTATAAAATAATGATTAAAAAGAAGCAACTGACACTGGATACTAGTCTAACAATCAACAATGGCCAACAAAGTGTGAAAGTTAAAAATGTTTAAATTCAAACAGTCATTGTTGTTCCAGTAAGAGGACTGGAAAATAATAATAGTCAGGCTTTGATATATAATATCAATTAAAATAATAGGAGTGGTTTGTTTTGTTTTTAAAAGTCATTTGGTTTAAAACAACCTGGTTTAAACTAGCCAACCCTGATACTGAGATTGCTATGTTGGGAGTGGTACAGGACTTCATGTCCACTGTGATAAATCTGAGCCTGTCCCAAATGGTACTGTGCCCACTCATGGTGTTGAATAAAATCTAGACCTTGTTTTTTTGCTGCATAGGATGATGCAGATCAAGGAATAGAGGAGTTTTCTATAGTTTTACTGTCATGGACAGATCACTGTGGGATGAACTTAAAAACAAGTATTGGTATTTCTGATGTTCCTGAGATGGTGAAATACTAGGATTTGGTTTACTGAAATTCTAAACTACAGAGTAATAATTTGAAGCCCTTGGAGCAAATATTCCTGAGTGCTGATACATTCCCAGTATCCACCTGCCAATGCAGGAGTGAAGAGTTCTTTGGAGGGAGTGCAAGTTCTGGAAAGATGCCTTAACAGCTGCCCCTCTTCCCCAACCCCCTTAAGAGTCACTGATGAAACTAGTTGTTGATTAAGCTCATAACTGCATGCGCCAGAATACCTTGCATTCTAGCTGGAGTATTCTGGCCCCAGAGCTGCCCCGGATTCTCCGTTACCTTGAGTTTCATGGTGGGAATAGGTAGCAGTCCACATGCTGTGCTGTATCAGTGGGCACATCATCCTGGTGTCACGCGTCACACTCTTTGAGGTCACAACGAGGCCCCCAGCTTTGATCACATGCTGGGGGCCTTGTCGTGACCTCAAAAAGCTCAACACGCAACACCAGTGGTGTCAGGCATGGGAACAGAGAGAGACCATTTCATTCAGCCCCTGCAGACAAGGCCTAAGGCTTAAAGCATTTGGTTAAAACTAAAGGTTTCTTACCTAGTGCTTGCCACGCTAGTAGTGGAAGTAAATGTTTGTGTGATAGGAGAAAGCTGGAGTAGGGAACCTTTCACCCTCCAAATATTTTGAATTTCAGTTCCCAGAAGCCCCAGCCAACATTACCAGTGGTAAGGAAATATGGGAGTTGCAATATAAAACACTGTGGGCCAAAAAGCAAGTGAGGGTAGCTGTCACATCACATGGTCGACTCATGTTCAGCTTGTGGTCTTTTAAGACTCCTAGATCCCTTTCACATTTTTCCTGGCAGCATTTCCCAAACATGCTCAGCTCTCATTGGCTGTTTTAGGGGGTTGTCCCCTCAGCTGCTTCTTTTTTAAAAAGAAAATGTACTCCTGCATACCTCAGGATACCCCCAGCCAGCTGATACTTTCTCCTTGTGCGGGGTGGAACCATTTTTCTGCATAAAACCCCACATTTATAACATAAAAAGGGAAAGAGAAGAGAGGGGAAAGGACTCTAAGTAGCACCTTTAAGATTAAGGGGCTTACCACACTCTAAAGAAAAGCGGCAGTGCAGCAGTAATATTCCATCTTCTGTGCTGCCTTACTGTATAACATCACAGTTCTTTTGTTCCAGTCCTGTGTGGGGCTGAAGATGCACTGCCGCTGTTCTTTAGAGTGAGGTAAGTTAGCATCTTTTTGCTAACTGAAAAAACCGTAGGATTGGAACGAAAGAATGATGACATCATGTGGTAAGGCAGCATGGAAGACAAAACCTTCCTGCTCCCCTACTGCTTTACTTTGGAGTGTGGTAAGCCCCTAACTGATTTGTATTTTAAAAGGAACTTTTGTGGATACCAGTTTGCACCTTCAGATGCATTGATAGAATTATATTAAAGCCACAGGTTTTTAAGCATAGTTACATAGTTGTGAGAGTGGGATAGATCATAATAGGTTACACAAAGATGGTATGACTCTGTCCATAAATCTTCTAAGACCTGTGTGAGATGATCCAGGTCTTTCAACTGGCTGGTAGTAGTCTTTAAAATATTCTGTTAGTACTGAAGTGTAAAATCAATAAATCTGTTAATGTGCAGTTGAGAGGACTAGTGTATTAATATATGTCTCTCTCTCTCTCCCTCTCTCTCTCTGGCTTTTCTTCGCAAACAAAGATTCAGGAAGGACTCATCCCGCGTTTTCTGCAAGCGCGCTGATGACTAAAAAGGCCAATCCGAGATAGACAAGTCCGGTTGCAGAAAGCACAGCAGAAGGTTTCCTCGGGTGATGTTACCGGGTTGTGATTCTTTCTGCGTTGCCGTTTCTCTTCAAGACTTGTTCGGCGTGAGTTCTCAAATAAGGCTGCAGCATTGTGGATAGTGTGTCTCCATGCCTCCCGATGTGAGGCTAGGGCGGACCATTGTTGGTGATCAATTTGGCCGAGCCTGAGATGTTGTTTCAGGCAGTCCTTGTATCGCTTTTTTGGAGCGTCCCTCTTACGCTGACCCATGACGAGTTCACCGTAGAGTACTATTTTGGGGAGGCGATGGTCCTCCATCCTAGACACATGCCATGCCCAGCGCAGCTGTGTTCTCAATATCATGGCCTCAATGCTGGTGATCCCTGCTTGCTCAAGGACAGCAACATTCGCCACAAAGTCAGTCCAGTGTATATTTAGGATTGTGCGTAAACAGCGCTGGTGGAAACGTTTGAGGAGTCGTAGGTGGTGGCGATAGGTGACCCATGTTTCAGATCCATAAAGGAGAATAGACAGTACAATGGCTCTATACATGTAGGATACCATGAAACCATAATCTCTGTTCATAGTTCTGCTAATGGATTGGAATTAGTGATATATCTCAATTCAGCTGTTTTTTCTCTCCTATCTTCCTTTGAATTTTTGTTTTAGAAAGGCCATTTGTAAATCCCATCATGTATGTCCATGTATTCTGTTTCATTTTCAACTGGCTATTGTCCCCAGGGGCAGGCAGGTTAACATTGTGTAAGAGAGTTGAGGGCTATGGAGGTAAAAATGTTCAATTTGGCAGCAGTTTTGAGCTATTTTTGGGAGGTATCGACAAAAAAAAAATCATGAATTTTAGAAGTTTTAGGAAGTATGGGTGCTTTGGGGGAGTTTCAAGGGCCACAAAATGGATTCCCAAGGATTGCATGTGTCATGTAGGCTGTACTTTGCCCACTTTTAACTTAGATGATGCACCAGAAATGTGTGATCCGAAATACAGGTTATTGTATGCATATGTGTATGTATTTAATATCCTGCCTTTCTTCCAATATGGGACCTAAGGTGGCTAAGGGTTTGACAAATTTAATGAAAGTTGTGGAGTTGTATTTGGGGAGGGAGTGTTTAATCTCTTCTCTCAGGCCATTTTCGCAGTCAAAACCACCCAAATTGCTTTCTCATATGTGTGGGAAAGATGCTCTTTCATGGGAAAACCATCTTCTTCACTTCTGATTCCAAAAAAATGGCCTGAGTGGGAAAGGTTTGAGCAACTCTTCCTATTCTCCCACTGCATTTTAATAAGAATTTTTGAAAAGCCCTTGGGAGACTGATCATCAGTCTCCCAGCCTCATTATTTTGAGCCTTAGTAGTGCCATATCAAGAGGCTTTGTTAGATCTAGCTAGCCATTCTTTGGCAAGAACATGGTACAATGCACAGGTTGAGAGGTGCTTGGCATGATGGACCAGGACCCATGGCCCTGCTGCATGATTGAGTTCTTGCACTCATGAACAGGTTTGTACATGAACACTGCAAGGATGCAAAGGGCAAAAAACGCAAGTCCTTTATGAAGAAAAAGGAAGAAGCAGTGTTGTCTTTCACTGGTGTCTGTGAATGCCAGTTGTGGAAAGTGTGGAGGTGATGGTGCTCATTTGTACTCTACATAGTGTAGCTTTTCCAGCATTTTTTCTGTTGCAAAGCCATATGACACTGCTGACAGTACTTGAATCTCTGACCAACTCTACCCCTGACTCCTTTAAGGGTGTTTAGAAATGGGGCTTGTTGCCAAAAGCTTTTCACATCATTCCTTCTCCTTTGCCAGCCTCAGCCACATGCCACTAACAAAGGATACCAGCACAATTCAAAGGCCTTAGTTACTAAGGTTTCTATGGTAACAGCCTGCTTGGCAGTCTTTGTTGCCTGTTAAAACTTTGATCTCTGGGAATAGCTGTTGCTGTTTCTCCCTTGATTGACAAACCGAGAAAATGAGGGATGAGAAGAAAAGACAAGTTTATTTCTGTTGGAGGGAGCAAGGTAGAATTCAATTCAGTAGTGACACTCTCCCAATAAATCTCCTAGCAGCTTCCTGGATGCCCCTCTGATTTACAAGGGCTACATTTCCTCTTGAGTGTGTTTTAATGTGGTTAAGGGATGTTTCTAAGTGCCAAGGCCCAAATAGTGTCAAAGCATGGCCAAAGAGGTGCACGCTCCTACAGCTAGAAGCACAATAGGTTCCATGCTACTTTATGCCCTGGAGAATGGGTTCCTGCTGCCAGTTTACCATAATCCTAAATCTCTAAGAATAATGCTATCATGAAGACATGTCTTCTCTTAAATCTGCTTCCTCTTGTTATTTTATTGCATTTCTGTTTGCAAATGCTTGATTTCCCCTCACTTTGACCATCCATGTTTCTTTTCACAATTTTTTCAAAGCCCTATTTAATATTACTTACATCCCAGTGTTTTAAATAATGAGTTTTCAGGATTTGAGCATTTAGGCTTTGGTTTCTTTATAATGAGGCTGTTGGAGAGAAAATTTATATTTAGATAAGATGGAGGCTCACAGTATTAACCACTCCAATAGCTAATGCTATCCCTTAAAATTATAGGAGAACCTTTTCATCCTAAGGATGTTTCCAGAGTTCTTGCCTGAGAACTGGCTTGAAAATGGCTAGCTTCTTTTCATAGCAGAAACTGGGGAGCATCCAATGAAATCCACCTAAGAAACTGGAGAGACATCTTTGGATCCTCAAGAGATGGTTTTATTAATAAAAATAGCATTTTGGCCTGCGTGTACTCTTTAAGACCTTCTCCAGGGGCTATATAAAATCTAACTTTACCTTTTCCTTTAAGTCAGATTCATCTATGTGTCCTTGAGAGTTAGCTACATTTTTTCTACCATCTGGTTACAAGGTAATTAAAAAAAAACCTTCAGCCCTCGTTCACTTGTGTTCACTTGTCCAGTACATGGTTTGAGAGTTCCTGGTCCAGAAATTTCTGAGGTTTGATATGAAATAGGTATGTACAGGCCATAAGGAATTCATTAATGATTTTATGTAATGTGACATTATGTATTTACATGTTGTCCTTTTATGATTTATTATAGCTCACTGAAGAAGGCTTTAAGAGTCCTCACAGGCCAGAACATATTAGGTTTAAAAAACAACAACTAATAATACAACCATTTTTTGAGCATCTAGAAATGTGTCTTCAGTTTCTATAGTGGATTTAATTGGATGCTTCCCAGTTTTTGCTTATTTTAGCTTCTCTCCAGATATGCAACTTGATGATCTCATGACACAGTTGGCAGGGACTGAGGAAGAATGTAAGGGAATTCAGACGTGCCTCCTTCTGAAAGGGTTCTCTCCATGTGAAAGCTAATCAATTTAGTTTAATTTTTATTTGTATATTTATTATATTCATATCTGTTCTTCAAGGAGCTCAAGATGGTGTGCATATCTCCCTTCCCCCACTGTTATCCTCAAAACAACCCTGTAAGGTTGCTGCAGAGATGGGAAATCACCAGGCCTCCTCATCCAACTCATGAAGATCTCCTACATATAGCTTGGCTAAAGCCTTGCTGCCTCTGCCCCTCCCAAGAAGGGAGAGGAGTTGGCAGAACCCCTCTGCCAAAGCCCCAGTTTTAAGAACCAGTCAGGAGCCTGCTTTGTTGCCACTAATCTCATCAGGAAAGGCAAGAGTGGCATGAAGCTAGTACCCATGTTAGATGCTTGCTTGTGGTATGCCCCCTTTAGAGCTGGCATGAACCCTCCCATATGTGCTGATTCAGGGACACTTTTGTTCTCAGTACCTCTGATTTACAACATTTATGTTAGGACATCATATAACATAATAATATTAGTTGGATTATTAGTAGGTCCAAAGCTCTAACCATATATGAGGGAGGCAGCCTACACTGACAGAAAACCCATTCACAGAAATGTTAGTATCAGAAATCAAGGAGGGGACCCTGTGAGGATGTTCAGACTGCCCATTTATAGAGTTTACCTTCTCCTCAGGTTCCATCATCTACATGTTTTTTTAACCATTTATCATCTCTCTGTATATCATTTTACATCCTCGAGTATGTATTGTTGTGTGTGTTTATCTGTGGAGTCCTTCTGGTTTCTCTCTCTCGCTAAGCATTGAGAGTGTATGAAAGTATATAGTATATATATCTTTCACTTGATTTAATGAAGGTATTGAATTAAATTACTTCTTCAGGTTTATGCAGAGCTACATTCTAAGCCAAATCCAGCATGAGCTACTTCTTTATAAACCTTGTTCTGTACTTGTTAACACATTGATTATTTGCATGGCTCAAACTTCCGCTTATAACTGAGAAGCAGCAGGTGCATTTGGGGAAATGACTGAGAGGCAGCTGCTTGATGTGTTTGCATAAAAGTTATAATCAGCAGTGCAGCAGGAATAGAGACAATGACAGCATGTCCTAGATTTTTTTTTATTGAAACAAGGACAAAATTGCCATTTGGATGTAACCATCTGGGACAGTCCTAATAAACTGGGCCATCTAGTTACCTTAGCAGGAGGATAGCTGCTGTGAGTCATTGACACATGAGAACAGGAGAGGTTGTAGCCCTTCTGATAAAGAGATGTTTATAGAAAAGACACTGAAAACCATGCTACTGTTACAACCCATTTATCAAATATCTGCAGTTCCCTTTCCAGTGTGAAAAAGCAATAATAAACAGAAAGCCAAGATGGATGATCTGTTAGCTGGATAACTGAACATGCTATTTTCTCTTGCCAGTGTGTTCCTACACTGTGCTTGCCTGCTTTTGATTGTGAATTGAGTTTGGCACCTCTGCTAAGTGCCAGACTGAAATGTATCCCCAGTGTACAGTTATGGGAACAGGCATAATGGTAGAATGCTTGTCCTTGCTTATGTCTGTGCAGAAATGAAGGTTTGTTCAGATTATCATTTAACCGGAAGAAGTTGCCCTTTGATAGTGGGAATCATGAAAGCTAGATTTAGTTCCTTCTTCTGGTTTGAGATATTTATTCTGCAGTATTTCTTACTAAAATATCTACATTGGTCATACTGGTTTATATGAATGCGTCTTCTTGGGCAGGTTACTCTGTTCAGAACCAGTAATGATGGAACATGATCTGTGCCAATTTAATTGTGCTAATCTGTTGGGAATAAAGCAGGGGTGAACATTTCAGTTCTGAAAAGTATGTTCTTTCATGATCTCACAATAAAAACCCTATTTGGTAGTCTCAACAGTACTTGCCAAGCTTTAAGAAGATAAGAGGATCTAAGCTCAATCAGTCTAAAGGCTAGTGTAGTTCAGCATTCTCTTCACACCATGACCAACCAGTTGCCTATGAGAAGCCCATCAGAATGACATGAAGCTAACTACAGTGGGCCCTTGGTATACAGTGAGATTTGGTTCCAGGGCCCCCTGTGGATACAAAATTCATGGGTGCTGAAGTCCTATTATATACAATGGCATCCCATGCTTTTGGGATTTTTTTTGGTGGGGGGATATTTTCAAGCTGTGGATGGTTGAATTCATGGAAGCAGAATCTGTGGATATGGAGGGCCAACTGTACATCTGACACCTCTTTCCCCCCAATGTTGCTCAGGAAGAATAACAGTGGTGAGGCTCTTTGTTTCTGATACTGAGTAGTGGTCAGCAGTAGCCTAACTATCATGAATTTAAATTGGCATCCAGCTTGGCAGCTTTCATGGCAATGAACTCCACAGCTCAATTATGCACTGTGTGAAGAAGTACTTCCTTGATCAATCTTGCATCTTCCACCTCAGTTTCAGTGGCTGACCCTTGTTTCTATTAAAGTGAGAAAAACTTTGTTTGCTTTCTCAACACCCTCCATAATTTTATGCACCACCATCAAGTTTCTATTTACCGCCTTTTCAATTTGCATAGCTCCAAATGTGTAATCTTTCTTTGCAATCCATTTTTTTCACCACCCAAATAATTTAGTGTCACCAGCAAACATTGCTATTTTACTAATACAAGTCATTTATGAATCAGTTAAAAAGTACTTATCTCAGTATGTATTCCTGAGGCACTCCACCACTCACATCCCTTTGTTTCTTCCTACTCATTGGTGCATGGGGGTGAGTACCTAGAATCTTAAGAACTGGAAGGAACCACAAGGGCCATTTAGTCCAACTCCCTGGCATGCAGGAATACACAACTGAAGCATTCCAGAAAGATGCTCATTCAACCTCTGTTTAAAGACCTCAAAGACAGCGAGAGAGATTCCACCACTCTTCAAGGCAATATATTAAACTGTTGAACAACTCTTACAGTAAAAAAAAAATATTCCTAATGTTTAGGTGGAATCTCTTTTCTTGTAATTTGAATCCATTGGTTCATGTTCTAGTCTCTGAAGTAGTAGAAAACAAGCTTTCTCCATCTTCTACATGACATCCCTTCTGATATTTAAAGATAGCTATCATGTCACCTCTCAGTCTTCTTTTCTCCAAGCTGAACATATCCAGCTTCCTAAATCATTCTTCATAAGGCTTGGTTTCCAGACCTTTGATCACCTTGGTTGCCCTTCTCTAGTGACATTCTAGCTTGTCAATATCCTTCTTGAACTATGGTGCACGCAAATGAACACAGTATTCCCGTGAGATCTATCCAAAGCCGAAGAGTGGCACTAACACTTCTCTCGATTGGGATAATACTGTTGATGCAGCCCAGAACTGCATTGGCTTTTCTTCGCCAATGAATCATGCTGTTGACACATGTTTACTTTGTGGTTTATTAAGATCCCTAATTTTTTTTCACATGTACTACTTTCAAGCCAGATATCATCCATCCTATAGTGGCACATTTAATTTTTACCTCCCTAAATATATTACTTTACATTTATCCCTTTTAGATTAATTTTGTTTGTTTTGGCCCAGTTCTCCAATCTGTCTAGGTTAAGTCATTTTGAATTCTGATGCTGTTCTCTTAGGTAGATACAAAAGAATGGGATCAAAAATGACACAATATTTTACCTTTAAGCTTTTACACCACATTACAGATGGGCTGACTTAATCAAGGATGCCATGGCCTTGAGTTTACAAAACCTGAGCAGGGCTGTTGATGACCAGGTTTCTTGGAGGTCTCTCATTCATTAGTGTTGCCATAAGTCAAAGCAGACTTGATGGAAATAACAATAACAACCTTTTACAGCCAATAATGAAGCCATAGACATTTCAGTCTTTTAGAATGTGAGGGATGGGGGGGGGGAGAGACCACATGTACAAAAGCTCAGAAACCAGCAAGCAGTGCAATCAATGGGGGAAGCGTATGTGGTCATCCTGGGAACGCCAGGAAAACTGTATTTTGCCTTAGGGCTTGAGGCTCTTCACCTTTGCACTATACTTTCCAGGCCAGTGCTCCCCTTCATTGTAAATAATGGTTGGGTAGAAAACAACAACTGAATGGGTGGTGGAATAGAATTGTAAGTTATGTCTTGGAGACAACTGAAATGAGATACTCTCAAGGATAACACTGCTCAGTGCTGAAGAATCTGACAACCTTTGTTTCATCCCCTTCTGTCCCCCACCCCACGAAATGAAGGAATATCTTTTTGTCATCAGCTGGTTTAGGAATTACCTCACTTTTAAATCTGCAAAATGTCTCCAGTTTTGTATTAAAAATCTCCAAGAGGTTTTCAGACCTCTGCTTTCCCCACCCAGAATGTGTTCTTTTGTCCTTTTTTGTTCTGTATTTTTGGTTCACTTGTTGCTCATCCCTGTGGGAGGAAAGTTGGCCTTCAATTACGGAGCATTCATGACAAGCCTATGTGTTACCTCCTCCTACCGTTGCTGTGGAAACCACTGGTATGAACAAGAGCGGCTGGGTCAGCTGTAGTGTTTTTCAGCAGCCTACTTAACAGCCGGTTTTAAAAAGTAGGATCAGGGGGAGGTTTTGTGAAGGGAGAAAATTACTGCCAGTAGGAAGACAAGGTTATCAGTGAATTAATTCAGCTTGTGGGGAGAAAAAAAAATAAAAAGCTAAAAGCTGGTTGTGGTGGCATAGTTATTTAGTAATTGTGATTTTTATTTTTATTTTTGTGGGGAGTGTGCTGACATAGTGAGGGGAGCATGCTAACCAATGGGTTCAGATTTAGGCATGGCCTCTGCTCTGCCTTTTGCTGAACTGGTTACCAAGAAGAGAGCTTATTACATTCCCTTGCAGATTAAATTCCTCACAATAGGGTGGTTGGTGAGGTGGGGCAAGAAGAAATCTTTGAGGTTGGGAAAAGAAAATACAGTGCTTGATAGGGTGTGTGTTTAAATGGGAGTTTTATTACTGTTTTTTTCATTTATTTCTGGAATCCAGTTACTTAAACTTTCTGTGGGAGTGGTCCATGCTGATCTAGGCTGGCTTGACTGTTTTGCTAGCTAAGATGTGCTGGAAAACATGGGCAGCTAGGGTCAATACTAGGCTTGCTTTTATTTTTGAGGTTGTTAAATGGAGTGCTAGGATGTTCTCCTCTCTCCAGAAACATTCAGATTGAAATTGCAGGGTACCGTATATGCCACTTCACAGGTCTTCACGTTCCACTACAAATAGTTGCCTAGGAAACATTTTCCCACCTAGCTCTTTAGTGGCTATAATAATCATACTTTAAAATTTGTATGAAGGACATATGCAGAACTGCAAAAATTCAACAATTCTGCAAAATCATTGGTATCAGACTAGATGAGATGAGGGAGATCTGTGGTCAGATGTTCCTGCCTTTTCATTTATTTAAAGGCAGTTATGGGGAACAGGTACAAGGGCAAAAAGGGATCTGTTTTAAACTTTCCCCCATGCAGCTGCTTTTACTTAATGGGGAGGGTGTTATGAGTTTGATTGTGTATTTTTTGCATATCATTTAATTTGGCCCTTAGTAACTGGCTCACTCCTGTGATTTAGGAGGGAATGTGTAAGCTTTAACAGCAAGATATCTTCCCTTCTATAAACCCGCTGATGTCCTAACATGAAAATTAATGCAATGATACTGCCACAATGCAATGGGTGAGCAGAAAACAAAAGACCCTGTGCCTTTACTAGTTGCAGTTATGTCCTAGAGAGAATTTTGACTGGTTATGCTGAAGTGCCCCATAGCCACTTTCCTTCCATACAGTTTCAAATGCTTTGAAGGGGAAAAGTGGAAATAGAGATGGTTGGGATGGTGGGAAGTAGAAAGAACGAAGAGCCCTTTCGCCCCCCAGTTCCTTTCCCACCTAGTCCAGATCCCCTTCCTGAAGATGCCTTAGCATAGCAAAATGAATGATGCCTGTAGGTATCCCCTGATAAATAGTTATATGAAAAGGAATCATTGCATAGGGACTGGAACAATCTGTGTTATTACAAACTATGAACACATTATCTGTAGTATCAATATTTATCTCCCACTACAGTTGCAAGAGCCACTCATGATTGATGGTGTTAACAGCAACGATAAAAGGGCTGCTTTGATGAATTGCAACAGGTAGCAAAACATGGCTAGAATTTAGAGTAGTTCATTGTTGCTTAAGTGCTGGACAGTCATGTTTACTTCGTTGCATCGTTGAAGTAATATTATTGAGACTAGGGATGGAAAGAATATTTGCTGTTATTCATTTCCTGGCTGAAAAATGTATTTCTCGAAATTTGGGAAGGTTGGGAAGAATAACAAAATACTGAGAATTTTGTGCAAATTTCACCTGGTATTTACAGATCTTGAAGTGTTGGAGGACACTGGTTTTCTGTGCAAAGATTGCTGGCTTTTTGTGCAAATAATAGCAGTTTTGCACAAAAAGAGCCACGTGGCTACCAGGAAACAGTGTTCTTGTAACTCCATCGGTAACCCCTGCCCCTGCATACGACCAATCTCTGAGTCAGAGTGAACGACTTTGCCCATTGCAGCTGTTCCCTCTGATTTCATAAGGAGCAGTCATATGCTGGGAAGGCAGCCCACAGCATATGGTCAATCATTCTGAGGGTCAAGAGAGAGTGACACCACCCAGTGCAGACCACAGGCACCACCATTTTCCACCTCCTCCAGGCTGCAGCTACTGGCTCTTCCTTCCCGGTGAATGAATGACTGTGTACTGGGAAGGCTGAGCCGGTGGCAGTAGCATGGGGGAGGGGGGAAATGGTGGGGCCTGTCAGGAAACATTTGTCCTTCGTCCCCACTCCTCCCACCACCGAATCCAGTGTGGATCCTTGGTCTACACTATACTTCTCCAGCAAAGGGCCATAAGACATGAGGCACTATTGCACCAGATTCAGGGATAATGCTACATGTCCTATGGCATTATCAGACTGGATTAGAGGGGGATTCGGATTTTATTGCTAGTATAAGTCAAGCCCTCAGTAAACTTTTCTTACTGTTTGCAATTGATTACAGTATCTTGAATTGATATTGAAACTTAATGCAGAAATGAACAGTATTGAAACTGTTGCCATACATCTGCATGCAAATGAGCATTATAATCTACGTGGATCTTTGGCTTTTAAATTCCATAGGGTGTGTGGATGTTAATGTCCAAAAACATAGTCTTGTGTTTGTAGCAATTATATTATTATATTATATTATAATATATATGTGGGGGGGGGGCTTGGGTATGTACAATTATGTTGCTGCTGCTACAACATAACTCAAGCAGTCAACTAGTGGCGGCAGTGACGGTACTACACTGCTGCAACAGGACAAAGACACTCAAATGATGGTGGTGGCAGGGTGCCACTGTGATGGGACCCAGCTCCCACTGCTGCCACTACAATGGGACTCAGACAGTCAACTTGTGGTAGTGGTGGCCACAGGGCAACAGAGCAAGTCACCTTCAATGATTCCAGGAGAATAGTGTATGGTACTCCGGGTCCAGCTAATATAGCTGAAATTACCATCTGTTGTTGTTGTTGTTTAGTATCTGTTGTTGTTGTTAATTTATTCCTCTATTATTGATTCCCTCATGCTTCCCATCATATGTTCTAGGGTAACAAACATCACAATTCAGTTCCCCGAGACAGATGTAGAAACTCTATGGTAAGAACGAGACTTGCCCAAGGCTGCCCAGGCATTTCTAGGGCTGAACACAGATTCTAACCCTGGTCTCTTAGAGTCTTCAGCCAATCTACACTACACAAAAAATCCAGTTTGAAATGGGATTATTTGCCATGGCTCCTTCTTATGGAATCCTGGGATTTGTAGCTTGGTGAGGCACCAGCACTCTTTGGCAGAGAAGGGTAAAGACCTTGCAAAACTACAAATCCCAGGATTCCATAGGCAGGAGCCATGGAGAATAATCCAGTTTCAAACTGGATTATTTGTGTAACATGGATTTGGAGACTCTGGCTCTCAGTTGTTATGTGCCTTCATGTTGACTGACTTATGGTAACCCTGTTACTGAGTTTTCTTGGAACGATTTGTTCAGGGGACGTTTGCCATTGCCTTCCTCTGAGGCTGAGAAAGTGTGACTTTCCCAAAGTCACCCAGAGGGTTTCCATGGCTGAGACTCCTAGCTCAGCCCCCAAACCACTGTATCATTGTCTTTGTATAAAAGGATTTCTGGCTTACAGAGACCATATCCTTTGGTTTTCTTGGCAAGCTTTGTTCAGAGGGGTTTGCCCTTCCCTTCCTCTGAGGCTGAGAGAGTGTGACTTTTCCAAGGTCACCCAGTGGGTTTCCATGGCCAGGCAGGGATTCAAACTCTAGTATTATATTATTAACCCACTCCTGTATGTATTCTGCCATTTTCAGGCTTACCTGCCCCACTTTTTTTTAACAAAAAAAGTAACAAAAAATGATCAGTAGTGTCCCCTGAAACCTCCAGAGGAGCTGTTTCCTCCCTTTTTGGTACCCATCACATGATCTAGCCTCACAACCAGAAGTTACCAAATATCCAATTCCTATTTTGGGGGTGTGGGGTGGTGGTGGAAGGACTAAAACAGGCAGCAGGAGAGGAGAAGAATGATCATTCGTTTCCTCTGAGCCATTTTTAGTGGGGGGAAATGTGTTTGGTAATTTTTTTTTTAAATGGTGCACATGGACCTTTGGGAAGCTACAAAAAAGGCTTGGGAAGAGTGGAATGTAGCTGCTGGCAGCACTTTGCAAACCCCTGCCTCAGCACTTGGACAGTTATAGCAGTTCTAAGAAGCCTAACTAATAAAAGGTGGGGATAGAAGATAGGATTAGCACTTGCCAAATAAGGAATGGTAGGAAGTACTGGGGGGACAGCTGGGA
This sequence comes from Gambelia wislizenii, assembly GCA_030847615.1. Taxonomy (NCBI): domain Eukaryota; kingdom Metazoa; phylum Chordata; class Lepidosauria; order Squamata; family Crotaphytidae; genus Gambelia; species Gambelia wislizenii. The sequence continues at coordinate 309,764,400 of JAUMIR010000003.1, read as the reverse complement.
TTTCTTTGGTCTTCCAAAGCTGTCACTTTTGGATGTTGCACCCCATTTGCCAGAAGCTCTAGCTAGTCTGGCCAGTGGTAAAGAATGATACACCCACATTTTTCTAACTTTTTGCACACAAATAGTAGTTGTAAAGTAGTTTCAAAAAAATGTGGAGGGCTGCAGGTTTCCTACCTCTGCTCTAAAAAAATGGCAAACAGAAGATTAAGAGGCTATGCAACTGTGGGAGCCAGATGGTGGGTTGTGGGTAAAGAAATGGATAGATTTAGGAGGAAAGGAGTAGTCATCATTATCTAGCATCAGAGAAAGGGAAACTAAAAGAACTTCCCTTACTATTTGTGTGCAAAAAGTTAGGAAAATGTGGGTGTAGACTATCCTAGGAATAGTCTATGGAGCATAAGCCTCAAGTCAATTAGGTCCTCTTGAAGACTAAATGATAAAAAAAAAAACAGCTATTGGCTGATAGATCCAGGTGTTGGACCCTTGATTGTTTAGCCTCTGAGAGATCAAACAAGTATTTAGCTGTTGTTAGGTGTCCTAGAACTAAAACATTTTGGATAGAGAGATCTAAATTGTGGCTTCTTCCTAGAATTTCCAGTAAATTTCAGAAATTGTATATGCTTGACTGCATCCCCCCTTAGAATCAGCAAGCCATTCATATTGGCAGTGCAGGGTGCCTGTGTGACATTGCAGTTCAAGCTCTATTTCTATGATGTGTGGAACCTATTTTCGAACTTCATGGGTGGTTTTCTAAGGGGGCAAAGTTTTCTCTCTGGATAGCCAAGGCAACAGTGTGTTTGAATAGGAAAATGGTGGGGCTTTGGTCCCAGAAACATGAGAGGTGTTCAAGTAGAGCAAAGAACTGAAGTAGGAAGAAATCATAAGGAATGGTTATTAAAAGCCATTTGGACTGTGTGTTATTCTTAGAGCTGAGGCCACTGGCATGAAGGATGTCCAAGCATGAAGAATGAACAATGTTGCCTGAACTCTGGAGCAATTACAGTATTCAAAACAAAGGGTACAAAAGATACAATGACTGAGAAGCTGGACCAAGGATAGAGCAAAACAAAGAAGACAAAAACTTGGCTCTGGAAACTCAAAATAACACTTAGGAAGGTTGTGGGCAATTTATTGGCTGTACTTGAACTTGCTATACACAGTCATAACAGTACACTAGATGAACATAAAATAGCATTTTTCAAAACTAAATGTATCATTAAAATCTTCCAGGTAGTATTTGAGCCTTTGACCTATTTAGAGGATGGGGTTTCAAGATTGGATTACCACTAGCCAGCTGGCTAGAGTTTCTGGCAAATTTTCCAACAGGGCTCTGGACTGGCCAATTTTAAGGTACCCTTGTGGCTTTATGGCAACATGCCATTCAGACAGATAATTGCATGTTTTCACAGTGACAGGGTGCAGCTTCCTTTAATCAGTGGGGAAATCCAGGATGGAGAATTATAGTGTTTCACTTGTTGATGAAACCTGATTGTTCATGTATGGTGGGAGAATCAAGGCTGGAGAACTGTGGATCATACAAAATTATTCATGCTTTCTTAGTCTGTAACCAGTGTGCCTATTTCCAATTGACACAATCTCATTCGTATCACAACCGGCATTATTTTCATTCTGGAATAAAGTAGTAAATTTAAACTACTGGGTTGCTGCAATTCCTTTCCTCCGTGCATTTAAAAATCGCTTCTGAATTTGCTTTCATCCTGAGCATGCTGTTTCTGATGTCATTTTGCTGGTGACAAAAGTGAGTTGTGTCTTTCTTCCTCAATTCTCTCTCTCATTGCCTCCTTCCATTTTTTCCCCCCGAACTTCCAGCCTTCCATTGGTTTGATTTCCAGACTTCTAACAGGAACCTTTGGATCACCACTCTTAGAGCAATTGACTGTGTAACATGTACCTCCTCAGGTACATGTTTCAAAAACTCCTCAGTTTTTGAAAATACAAGTCCAAACCAATATTCAGTGCAGAGTACTAAGTGCCTGTCTCAAAATGATGGTGGTATTTTTCTTCTGACATGACTACACAGTGTCATGGTGTCATTACTCACCCCAAATCCTGTATTACAATGCATGTGTGTCTTCTCTTACTTGTGGTGATTTCTACATGACAGAATGGTAGCTTTTTATATGTAGCAAAAAGTTCATTGAGGTGGAAAAGAACAGCAAACCTTGGGAGCCATTAGTAGTGTCCCATTCTTTTCACCTCCTTCTCCCGTTGGTTACCAGCGAAACCAGGTAACTGATCTCTTTGCTGCCTTCCCCAATTCCCTCATGCCTTTCACCTTGGTCTTTCTGAGAAGCCTTAGTGGTTTGTTAAGCAGGGCATTTCAGTGTTGGTTGGTGTGTGTTCCATTAGAAGAAGCCTTTGAATCATAACACACAAAGCACAGTAAAGTATTTAGAGGTGTCCCCTTTCTCTCATAATAATTTCCCTCCAGCAGCAGCAGCAACAACAACAACAAAACCAATAACAGTAAATGATTTATGGATTATGTGAATCATTGATAAAAGTATATAGCAAAAGCAAGGGGAACATTTGGAGAAGATAGTCTGGAGGGGAAAGGCAGCATGAAATCTAAAATACAATGAAACAGTAGGAATCTCATACTTTGAAACAATGTATATAAATGGTTGTTTTAAAGTGACCCATCTGGATTTCCCCAGTGAAGCACATGCATGGACTGTGGCTCTGCAGCCAGTTAGGGATTTATTAACAACATTTCTGGCATAATCCATGTTGCTTCTTCTAGACCAAAATGAATTGTAGGGCCAAGGTGCTCAATACATATATCCAGCTAGCCAGTGTGTCTGAAGTTTCTTTGGAACAAGGTACAGGGTATGTTTTCATGTAAGTGTAAGAGATAATTTATTAGAAATTTGTTGCTGTGTGCCTTCAAGTTGTTTCTGACTTAAGGCAACCGTAAGGTGAACAAATGAGGCAATCGATACATATCTGATCACTACCAAAAAAGTGAGAGACCAAGCCACAGACATTCCATCCATGGTCTTGCTTATCATGTTGTTTCCACCTAGCACTCAGGCTTATTTCTTCCCCAACAACATATTTCCTGTAAAGTTTGTCATATGTGAAGCCTGAATATAACACTTCTGCATTAGTGCTGTCAAAATCACAATTTGAGGATTCCCCCCGCCCCACATTCTGTAGGCCTAATCCAATACTACACTTGTAGTAGGGTCAACAGTTTCTTCTTGGCTGCTCTTCCCCTGCCTGCACAGTTCGGTGGTGCTGAAAACCTTATTTGGAAGGTTTGCCGCCCCTTGGGAGCATATCTTTAGCAAGTACACCTGTTGATTGCAACTATTGTAGGTTTCTACATGTCATGAAATGGGTGCACATCACAGGCAAAATGCACAGTTCTATTGTAGTGATGTGTAGCCATGTGTACATTTCTTCCCTCATTATTCATGTACATTCAGAAGAATGGATACCTATTTCTTTGTGCATATCCTTAAATATACCATGAATACATATCTGAAATATGGACAGTGTAGTATACATTGGACCTGAAGGAAGCAGTCTATACATAGTATATCTATGTATACAGTGCTATACATAGTATATGCCTGTGTTTTAGCTTCATGCACACATAAATTTCTTAAAAGGTTAAAAAGTCCATATTCACTTAGAGAGTATGTGTGTGTGTGTGTGTGTGTGTGTACACATACATACACATATGCAGTGCTTTTCCTTTTGTGAACTTATGTCAGGTTAAAATAATCAATTCTGCATTGAGGCTATATAGATTCTTCCAGCTGAGAAGGAAACACCCTCTTTTGCTTTACAGAATGGAAATATCTCGACATGATTTTTTTTTTTAAAAGTACTGTCTTGTGCTCCCATATACATTGTTGTGCTAATGACAAGTTGGGTCACCCCAACCTTAATTATTCATGGCACTTTCAGAAATGCCTAAAACATCAGCACCCTGGGGTAAGAGTAAGCCTTCGTAAAGAAGATGGATGTAGTATAATAATCCAGACTACTTTTGTAATTAAAGTACTGATCTCAGTTAAAATGTAAAATGGGCATGGATCTGCCTCAATGATTACTGTGGAAGTGAAAAACAAAGTCTAGGATGTGGGGACCTGGTCACCCTTCAAGGACATCATACATTGTCTAAAGCAAGCCTCTATTATATACAGTCATAGGTTGCATCTAAGGAAAGGGAAAATCAATTATTCCTCAATGAGTATGCTTTTAAATCTTGTGGCTATTCTGACTATTCTTTTAAATGTAATGATTTTCCCAAGGTTGCTCATCATCATCTTGCAAACAATTAAAGTGGAGGGCTAAACTTCCTGAAATATTCAGTTCTTGTTGCAATGTGTAGAAGCCTGACATTGTAGGAAAGAACAGACTACATGCTGAGTGATGAGGAGTGATTTTCTTGCACTAATCTCTTTCCTTCTTTCCCTTCCTCTGTCTTTTCTAGGCAGGACAGGGCTGTTTGCTGATCTCTTGCCCAGTTTTGCTGTGGAGATTATGCCAGGTACTCTGTCACCTAATGCTTTATTTATCTGTCCTTCTGTTTTCTTATTTGCCCACTTGTTCATAGTATCTTGGGCATTCTTTCATTCCTAGATTGTACATATGCGGTCAGTTCCTACTCTGTTCAATAAACTGCTTGCAACTGGGAACAGGAAAGAGCAGCAAAAGCTTCAGCACATGGTGCTGTTGTTACAAAGGCAATTATTATTTAGGACAGAGCTGTGGTTAGTCACAGACAGTTTTACTGCTAGTTTTATCAATTCTGCTTGCATAAAATAGTAGCTCATGTTTCTCTTGTTTTGAGAGGTGTCTTCTTTCAGATGGTTAAAATTACTGGGTGTTACATTTGTGAATGTAGCCCTTCCAATGGATACCCCCCCCCTTCTGGGTTGAGTGCAATTGCGAGGTTCTTGTCTTGGTATTTTAACATTTTAAAAAATTTGAAATGTATACTTAGTTAAGGCCATCATGTAAACATGTCTTCCTCAGCCTGGTGCCTTCTTGATGTGTTGGAACACAACTTCAATAATCCCTTAGCCAACATAGCTGAGGTTGATGGAAGTTATAGTGCCACACATCTGGAGATGAAAGATTGGGGATGATGGGACTAGAAGGTGGGAAGTTGTTGAAATTTGGCTTATGTCAGGTGTGGGGATTGTGCAGCCTGAGAGCTGCATGTGGTTCTGACAGGAAGGAGGTCCTGTGTGTCCCTTGAGCCTTCTAGCCCATCAAATCCTTGGGCTGAAAATGGCATCTAAAAGGAATAGCACTGTTTCAGGGGCTCCAGTCTCTGAACAGCCAAAATACACTTTTAAAATTGATGGCTGGGGACTAGAATGTCACTTCTGGTTCCCCCCAGAAGAGGCAGTGCATCCTATGGAGGGCCAGGAGGAATGGAAAATACCCCTCCAACCCCCTGCACATGCCCCTGGCTTACATGATTGTCTGAACAAACCAGAGGGAGACACTTACCTACTTTTCCCTTTCACTAACCTGTAATTTCCTATGTACATACCAAGCTGGCACTACAGCTTAGGCTATCAAAGCTCTGTCTGCTCTTGGTTTGTTCCAACTAGGTAGAGTTAGAATAAGCCCTAGCAGAAAAAGAGTCATCTCATGTATGGAAGATGAAGATATGATAAGAAGAGGAATGTGTATAGGGCTAAGAATGACTTTAAGGTCATTTGTAATCCACTAAACAAAGGTTGAGTAATTTGTGAGTCCCATCCCATCAAATTCAGTGTCACAGCAGCAGACATGCAACTCCCTATTGATTTTAAAACATGGCACATGGGAAACATGTATCCTGTTTCAAAGCAGAGTTGGGTGTTCCTTTACCACAGATACATCACCAACTTGGATGATAGTGTGTGCATAGCCCTTCTGCCTTTGTGATGTTCCTCATACCCCAATCTAAACTATTCTTTAAGAAGATGATAGTGTCAGTTGAAGTGCTTTTTAATAAGTTGTGTAACTTGTTTTCTTCTTTGATGCAGATATTCATAGGAGCATATTATAGTCATGTTTTGTCCATTTACAAAATAATAAGAAAAGAAGATCTCCTTAAAATAAAATCTAGGTTTTTCAGTACAATAAAAAAACCCCTAAACTCTTAACACACTGTGAACAAATGGAAAATTGCAGCTGAACACAATCTTTATTTTTCAGACTCAATAATATTTCCATCTGTGCATTAATTTCAGATCAATTATCCTGAACTCAGAACAGGAGAAACACGCTGACTTCCCATAAAAGCCATACATGGTTTCATCTTCCTTCTCTAAACTGACTAATACTAATCAGTTTTAACAGACTTAATGCTATTTATGTTTCAAGCAGCTGTTGCCTTCGTATTGGAGGTAACTTTATGCCGCCAAGATTTAACCAAAAATCTACAAATGACATACTAGAGTTGTATGCACCTTCCCCACCATTCCAAGTATTCCAGTAATATCACCAACCATTTGATTTGGTACTACAGTTGTCCCTCCATATTTGTGGGGGTTAGGGCCATAAGACTCCTGCAAATGTGAAAAATCTACGAATAAAAACTAGGTCACACCACCGCCTCCCTCCCCCCCCCAGGAGCAGCGACAGGGCTTGGCAAGCCTCGTTGCTGCTTCCTCCCATCCTCTCCCGCCCCCCCCCAGGAGCAGCGACGGGTCTTGGCAAGCGTCGTTGCTGCTTCCTCTCACCCTCTCCTGCCCCCCCCAGGAGCAGTGATGGGGCTTGGCAAGGACGGGAACAGAGCGACGGGAACAGATATGGCGGGAACAGAGCGAACAAATGTTGCAAGAGAAGACGGGATCGCTGTTTGAAAGCTATCCCGTCTTCAGTTCCCTCTGCTGCCCAGAATGGCTTGGAGAGCAGACCAACCATTCCACAGAACCTCACTCTGCTCCTCTGCAATGCCAGGTCGGTGAGGAATAAGACTCATATCATCCAGGACCTTCTCTTGGATGAGGACGCCGACCTGGCTTGCTTCACGGAGACCTGGCTGGGAGAGGATAGTGCTGTCACATGGGCACAGGCCCTCCCAGCTGGGTACTCTGTTAGCGAGCAGGTGAGAGGAAGTGGGCGGGGGGGTGGAGTGGCTCTAGTCCATAAGAACCACCTGACCTTGACCAGGACACCTATCCGGAACCCAGCCCACTTCGAGTGTATATACCTAAGCCTGAAGACCAGGGATAGCTTGGGGATTCTGCTAGTCTATCGGCCACCCCGTTGTCTAGCAGACTCCCTAACCGAGCTGACACAGCTGGTCTCAGAGCTGCTGCTGGAGTCCCCCAGACTTCTGGTTTTGGGGGACTTCAACATCCCGCTCGAGATCAGCTTAACAGGTGCGGCTCGGGAGTTCATGGAGACCATGACAAACATGGGCCTATCCCAATTGGTCAACGGGCCCACACATTGTGCAGGTCATACCCTCGATGCGGTCTTTAGTTCGGATCAGGTATATCCGTGGGCGGAGGTAATCAGTACCTCTGCCTTGTCATGGACGGATCATTTCCTGGTCAAGATGGAACTTAGAGCCTACATCTGCCCCACCGGGGGTGGTGGACCCATTAAAATGGTCCGCCCTCGAAGGCTAATGGAACCTATGGGTTTCCAGAAAGCCTTAGAGGGCTTAATGGTTGGAAATGCCGGTGATCCTGTCGATGCTCTGGTTAATACGTGGAACACCGACCTTACCAGAGCTATCGACACGATTGCTCCCAAGCGTCCTTGCCAACCCGCTTCTAACCGTAGGCCATGGTATACACCTGAGCTTAGGGAAATGAAGCGGTTTGGACAACGACTAGAGCGCAGATGGCGGAAGACTCGACTCTTATCTGACAGAACTCGCCATAGGAACTTTCTTTGGTCCTATCGGGAGGCAGTGCGTGCAGCGCAAAGATCCTTCTCTTCTGCACGTATTGCGTCTGCAGAGTCCCGTCCAGCAGAGCTGTTTAGGGTGGTGAGGGAGCTGGCGCAGGTGACCCCTGCACCGAATCCCCTGCTTAACCCGACGACTGCCTGCTGTGATGCATTTAATAACTTCTTTGCAGATAAAATCTCTCAGATAAGAGCCGACCTAGATGCCACTATTGTAACAGAAACAATGGACGAGGTGTCCAGCAACTCTGCCGATGTAATTATACTGGATCAGCTTCAATCTGTGAGTACCGATGACGTGGACAAGCTCCTTGGTAGTGTGAGGAAGACAACCTGCCCCCTCGACCCTTGCCCGTCTTGGCTGGCCGTCCAGAGAGGGGATGCATTGCGGAAGTTCCTGGTGAGCATCATCAATGCATCCTTCAGGGAAGGATATATCCCATCATGTTTAAAGGAGGCGGCTGTTAAGCCTATTTTGAAAAAACCTTCCCTGGACCCCCTGGCTATGAATAATTATAGGCCAGTCTCTTTATTACCATTTTTGAGCAAGGTGATCGAGAGGGCAGTTGCTCTTCAACTCCAAGCTGTCTTGGATGAAACCGATTACCTAGACCCATTTCAAACTGGCTTCAGGACAGGCTTTGGGGTTGAGACTGCCATGGTTGCTTTGACCGACGATCTGCGTCTGAGCATTGACAGGGGTAACGTGATCCTGTTGGTGCTCCTAGACCTCTCAGCGGCTTTTGATACGATAGATCACAGCATTCTTCTGGATCGCCTGGGGGAGTTAGGCATCGGAGGCACTGCTTTGCAGTGGTTCCGGTCCTTCCTCTCAGGCAGGACCCAGAGAGTGCTGCTCGGGGACAGTAGCTCCAGTAAAAGGGGGCTCACCTGTGGAGTACCACAGGGTGCTATTCTGTCCCCGATGTTATTTAACATCTATATGAAGCCGCTGGGTAAGATTATTCGGAGTTATGGAGCTGGGTGTTATCAGTACGCTGATGACACTCAGATCTATTTCTCCGTATCTCGTTCGTCGGCCTTGAATTCTGACGGCATCTCTTCTCTCAATGAATGTCTTCGGGCAGTAATGGGCTGGATGAGGAAAAACAGATTGAGACTGAATCCTGACAAGACGGAGGTGCTCACGGTAGCGGCCCCGAAACCAAGAATCGAGTTGCAATCTCCAGTCCTGGATGGGGTCACACTCTCCTCCAGTGACTGTGTTCGCAGCCTAGGGGTGCTCCTTGACTCGTCGCTCCTGATGACAAATCAGGTAAATGCGACAGTCAGGAGCGCTTGTTATCAGCTTCGGCTGATACGCCAGCTGCGCCCTTTTTTGGAAGTAAGGGATCTTGAGACCATTGTGCACGCGCTGGTAACCTCACGTCTGGATTTCTGTAATGCTCTCTACATGGGGCTACCCTTGTGCCTAGTTCGGAAATTACAGCTGGTACAAAATATGGCAGCAAGGTTAGTTTCTGGAACATCTAGGAGGGACCACATTACTCCGGTTCTGAGGTCCCTCCACTGGCTGCCTATCAGCTTCCGGGCCCAGTACAAGGTGTTGGTTATCACCTTTAAAGCCCTAAATGGCTTGGGCCCAAGCTATCTCAGGGACCGCCTTCTCCCTTATAATCCTCCCCGCGCTCTCCGGTCCTCTGGGAGGAATTTGTTGCAGTCACAAAGACCTAGGCTGGCGACTACCTCCCAGAGGGCTTTCTCGGCTGTCGCCCCCAAATTGTGGAACGGCCTGCCCGACGAGATCCGCCTATTGACATCATTAGACAGCTTTAAAAAGGCTGTCAAGACGGTTCTCTTCGGGCAGGCTTTTCCGGAATAGCTAACCCCGGCCTCTGGAACCCCCTCTGGAGGTTCCTTTTGGATCTCCTAACAGATGCTGCCTGCTTAAAAGGATATTTAGCATATGGTAATACATATTGATTTTAACTTGTATTGATTTTAACTTGCATTAATTTAATAATGTTTTAAGGGGAGGGAGGGATTTTGGGTTGTTTTATACTGTCTACCATTTTATCATTGTAAGCCGCCCCGATTGCTTGCAGAGGGGCGGGATATAAATAAATTTTATTATTATTATTATTATTCCTCCCACCCACTCCCACCCCCCCCAGGAGCAGCAACGGGGGTACCTAAGCCTCGTTGCTGCTTCCTCCCATCCCCTCCCGTCCCCCCAGGAGCAGCGACAGGGCTAGCTGATCCTCGTCGCTGCTTCCTCCCACCCTCGCCCGCCCCCCCCCCAGGAGCAGCGACGGGGCTAGCCGATCCTCGTCACTGCTTCCTCCCCCCCACTCCCGCCCCCCCCCCAGGAGCAGCGACGGGGCTAGCCGATCCTCGTTGCTGCTTCCTCCCACCCTCTCCCGCCCCCCTAGGAGCAGTTTTTGGAATGGCGGGGGGGCACTCCCAAAACCGTGAATAGTCAAAACCGCGAATCTTAAAGCCACGAATGTGGAGGGGCAACTGTACTGTCACACCTGTTAGTTTGTTGTTTGTTCATTTGTTTGCTTCAATAACCTGTATCCCATAGAACTAAAGGCAAGAACGTGAGCTCTAGAAATCACAGAGCTCTGGGAATCTCCAACACTTTCATGTACAGACTTTCAGAGCCACTTTTCGACAGCATTTTAGGCAGAGCCTCTGAATATATAGGCTCTGTACATATATTCTATATCATGTAGGTATAGCGTACATATGTACAATTCATGTACACATATTGAGGCTCTGTACAGATGGCACAATCAATGCATTTTTGGGGGGGGGGAGTCCCCTTGACCCCTGCAGTGGGGGTTGATTTTATGCATAATTGCTTTCTGCCTTTGGAAAGTCCATATCTTGTATTGTGGCTAAGGCAACATATGTGTAATTGAAATAATTGCATGTTTTTTCCTGCTTGCCCATGCCTCCTACCCTCTTCTCTCTTGTTTCCCTGTGTCTTAAGTGCCTTGAGGCAGAAAGTTGTACTTGTTTTTTTTAAAAAAAAAAAACACTGTAAAAAGCAAATTCCATCCCATTGATTTCCACAGTCCTATGCCATTTCTATATGATGTGTTTTCCAATCCTGGCACTGTTGTAGATGCTATTTCTTCAGTACTAAATAAGTCCTGGGGTAAGATTCTTGTGTTCAGTTTAAATTTCTCCAGTTTTAATTCATTAAGGCAAATGATATTTGGAAGAGGGCAAATATGCTTAGTGGTTCTTTTTCTAAAGCATATTTTTGTTCTGCTGAATCAATATAATAGGGAGCAAAAAATATATATTGATGGTGACCTTTTCTTATAAGTTTTACTGTGTCTGAAAAAGCAGCTAGTTGCCGGCAAAGTATATACAAACAGCAAGAATCTGGGAAGGTAGCCAACTAGTAATTAGCACAAAGGAATGGAAACAGTCTCACAAAGATTAGTCCAGCAAAACAATCCCAGGAGTCGGGGCTTACAGAATTCAGTGTGGCTCCAAACAAGTCCATAGGTCAATAGGATCAGGCAGCAGCGTAGTCAGGAACAGTCCAAGGTCTAAACACGAGTCAAGGCAACAGGAATCAAGGCAACAGGAACACGGAGTCAGAGATATCAGACACAAAGCTTTCTCCAGGAAGATCAGTTGATCTCTGACAAAGCTTCCATAGCACCCCAAAGCGTATATATAGTAATCAAGGCTTTGTCAGGTGCTCCTTGATGAGCAGGTGTTTCTGATAAAGCCTCAGTGATCTTATTCGAGCTTCCTTTTGGGATCGCTGCTGGCTATATGATGGTGGAGGTAAGTCCCTCTCCTTTTCCTCTTCCTTATCTGAATTGGCAGGGCTCTCTGCTGGGACTGGTGCCAACCCACTAGGACCAGGCTTTTCTTTTGCTTGAGCCTCCAGGTTGGCAGGGTTTGCTGCTGGCACAGATGTAGATAAACCTGTGCCAGGGTCCATAGGGCTGTTCCCTGCCATGTCCTCCTCCTCTGATTCCATACCCTCATCAGACTCATGGAGCATGACGTAGTGGTAGGTACTTTTTACTAAAGTGTCTCAAATCTCCTTATTACCTCTAACTAGTACTTGGATGTTCAGGGGTGAGATCGGCTCTACATGAAATGACACACCAACACACACATAGTGAGTGGAAATGGTACCCCACAACTTCTATTGGTTACAGCTATAGATAGGATTGGCACAGACATGGGTCCAGATTTGAGTATTGACCAACTCATATGTTGATCAATGAGCCTGACCTTCCGGCCCGATGCTGAAACCCTTGGGATGACTAGAAAGGATCCACCTAGGCAGATGCCCAGCATGGTGCCCCATCACCCCAGGGGTGCAGGAAAGGTGTCTGATCCCAAGCCGGGCAATAAATACCAATTCTACTCCACACACTCCAAATCCCTTAAGGGAACCTCCCATATGTTACCAGTGCCTGAGAGACACTGTTAATAGATATCCTGGATCCAGGACCATGCTGAATGCTTCCGCAAACTTGTAACAATTACCATAGAAACATACATGAACAGCCAAAGTGCCCCAATGCCACAAAAGTACAATACCAATTAGGGGTTGGGAGGGCAACACTCAGACAACAGCTGGTGAGTGTGTAAAAGAGCAGGAGTGTTTGTTCTCTCCCTTCTGAATGGAGTGAATCTTGCATCTGGGTCACTCCAGCTGGGCCTGAAGCCCATGAATTCAAGCCGAGGTATGAACTCATTGGCTGGCAGTTCCCGCATCTCCCCAGGGCTGTTCTGGGGCACACAGGCCCCGAGGAAGAAGAAGCTGGCAACCCTCCATTACAGGAGGGACCACCAGTGCTCCACCCAAACCTGAACTGCAAGATTGACGTGCGTGTAAGTCGCACAGCTCCCCTATGTAGACTTTTCTTTAGGATGCACATTTATTTATAAGATTAGTCAATTAAACATTCTTAATTGGTTGATGGCCCCAACATTTTACACCTATGTCTCTCTTTCTTTGCAGAGTGGATGTTTGTAGGCTTGGTGATCCTGGGGGTGTTCCTCTTCTTTCTCCTGGTTGGGATCTGCTGGTGCCAGTGCTGCCCTCACAATTGTTGCTGTTATGTCCGCTGCCCTTTCTGTCCAGATACCTGCTGCTGTCCACGTGCATGTGAGTGATTGTTGATGATGTCAAGCAACTGGTGAAGCACTCTTACTTGTGCACACTGTTCTCCTGCTATGTTCTTTATACAAAGTACATTTCTTCTTTTGTGTCTTTGTGGATCTGTTAGTGATGAAGCACTACTACCTATAAAAATTGAATTGACCAATTGCTTTGGAGACGGAAAAGCCAAATGGATTGATTGGCATCCCATAGGACTGCATTACCTAAAAAGCTCCTCCTGGTGGTTGGGGGAATCCTCTAGTATAGTATGTAAAGTGACCTGGAGGGTTGTAGTCTGTTGGGGGATGATCAAAAATCATGTTCCCCAGCTTGCATGAGTAGAAAGCCACCATTGGGTCTTATTTAATTACCAACCACTTAGTTGTTGAGGAATTTGAATGGTTTTTTTTAAATACTTGAGAGCCAACCAGTTTAATGGGGACAGGATAGCTGTAGCAAAGCTGCTATCCTGTAGCAAGGAGTCCAACTGGATTCATAGTGTCTCTATGCATATATGCTTTCTTCTTCACAAATATCTGTCTGGATCAGAGCAATGGGGGCATAAATCTAGTTGTTAATTCCTATGTTAAGCCATTTGAGTCAATGGGAACTGGGTAAGTCAACATTTATTCACTGGGTCTATTTGATTCACTGGGTCTATTCTAGTTGGGAGTAATAATTGGATTCATTTCTCTGTGTTGAAAAATATCAGTCATATGAATGCTCAGCACAAATGTGTGAAGAAGATTAAATATTTAGGTGCAGTAGCACCCCCGCATCTGTGGGGAATTGGTTCCAGGAGTGCCTGTGGATGGTGAATTCTGTGGATAATAGTGATCGGCATCCCAGGGGGGGCATCCCTGGGGGAAAGAGGAGTGAGTTTGCTCCTCCGCCCCCTTCCCCCCTGCCATGGCCCTGCCACGGCAGTGATTGCGGGGGCAAAGGGGGAAGGGGACAAGGCCAGTTCACTCTTCTGCCCGCTTCTCCCTTCGATCTCACCATGGCCCTGCCGCTACAGTGATTGCAGGGGCAAAGGGGACAAGGCCAGTTTGCTCCTCCGCCTCATTCCTCTTTCGCTCCTGCCATGACCCTGCCACAGTGACGATCACAGGGGCAAAGGAGGAAGGGGACGAGGCCAGTTCACTCCTCTGCCCCCTTCCCCCTTTGCCCTCACCATGGCCCCTCCACAGCAGCAATCACAGGAGCAAAGGGAGAAGGGGGAAAGGCCAGTTCACTCCTCCCCCTTCCTTTGCTTCTGCAATTGCCACAGCAGTGACAGGAGCCCTACCAGAAAAAGAAACAGGAGAGAGAAGATCTATCTTCCCCCTCCATTCCCCCCGCCATCACCAACCATGGATAATTGAATCTGCGGTTGGCGAATCAGTAGATATGGGGGTGCTACTGTATAGAGTTAACATTTAACTATAAACAGCTTTTCCAAAATAATTATTTAAAAAATGGAACACTGGGGAAAATTAAATCTCTCATTATTGGGCAGAGTTGCCATGATGAAAATGTTGGTACTATCAAAAGTCACGTATTTATATCAGATTATTCCAGTAACTGCTAACAATACTTGGTTTGTTCGATGTCATAGAGAGATCTCAAAATTTATATGGAGTATAAGAAAACCTAGAATAAAATACAAATTTATGACCGAGCACAAAAATAGTGATGGGATGGGCCTTCCAGATTTAAGATTGTATTATGATGTGGTGTGTCTAACATGGTTACGACCTTGGATTCATCTAAATGACCCCCAACTATTGATATTAGAAGGCCAAGACCTGCTTTTTGGATGGCATGCTTATATGTGGTACAATAAAATAAATGCCCCAAAAAGCCTATCAGAAACATCCAATTCATAATGCTCTGTATAAAGTTTGGATAAAATATAGAGATCTTCCATACTGTAAGATTCTGTCATGTGTATCGCCAGTTGACGTTTTCTCCTTAAAATCATTAAGAATTCAGGGTAAACGGTTAACATATAAAGATAGTATTGTACCAAGAGGAGATTAATACCAAGTCAAAACTAGACAAGAGCTACTACATAAAGGGTTTGACATTCAGTAGTTTCCATACTTACAGCTTACGGAAAGACTTAAAGAAGATAAGGGGGCAAAGGTATAGAGCTTATACAGAATGAGTTTGAAAAACTATTACTGAAAGGTGAGAAACATCTAATTACCAATCTGTACAATATATTGTTGAGGAACAATTTGGACGATGAATTAGTAAAGGACTATATGGTGAAGTGGGCTACAGATTTTGGACATAACATTGATTTAGACTGTTGGGAAAAAATGTGGAAAACTTTTGTAAAGTTATGTACAGGTGGCATCTTACGCCAGATAAAATAGCTAGAATTTACAAAAATACAAATAACCAGTGTTGCAAATTTTGCAAAGAAATTGGGATGGTATTTCATATGTTCTGGAATTGTGTTAATGTGAAAAAGTTTTGGCTAGAGGTCAAAAGTAGAATGCAACTTATTCTGAAGGAAAAGCTTTGTTTGCGAACAGAATTCTTTATATTAGGCCTTTCACAATTTGAAGGAAAAACAGATAAAGAAATAGGCAGGTTACCATATATTCCAGCGTATCAGACAACTTTTTCAGCCTGTAAAATCAGCTGAAAAGTCAGTGGCCATCTTATACACTGGATACAGGGCTGTGCCAGCCCCATCTCAGACTCGGAACAACGGAGGTGGCTGGCTGGGGGGGAAGCTTGCTAGCCACCTTATTCCCCCCACCACCCAGTGCAGCTGCACATGGGGGGGGAGAGCCTCGCTGGCTGGGAGGGGGTTTCTCCATGACTCTGAGTCATGGAGAAGATGCTCTCCCGCCCAGCGAGGCTGCATGGGGTGGGGGGGAAGCCTTGCTGGGCAGGAGGGGCTGAGCCTCTCCCTGGCCAGGCAGCCATCCCCTGTGATTCCCTAACTTGCAAGGAGACTGGCCAGCCTCCTCGAGGGTTTGGGAATCCCGGGAGGTGGCTGAGCCTCTCCCCGGCCAGGCAGCCATCCCCCGTGATTCTCCAACTCGCGAGGAGACCGACCAGCCTCCGCAAGGGTTGGGGAATCCCGGGAAGTGGCTGAGCCTTTCCCCAGCCAGGCAGCCATCCCCCATGATTCCCCAACTTACAAGGAGACTGGCCAGCCTCCTCAAGGGTTGGGGAATCCTGGGAGGTGTCTGAGCCTCTCCCCAGCCAGGCAGCCATCCCCCACAATTCCTCAGCCAGCTTCGGGAAGGGTTCAGGAAGGGTGGCTGGCTGGTGCGGGCGAAGCTTTCCAGCTACCACCCGCTCTCCCCGAAGCTGCGATGGGGAGCCCGATCACGGCTTCGGGGAAGGCGAGTGATGGGGTGGTGGTCTTCTTATACAGCTAGTATACCCTAAACTCTATATTTTGGCTTAAAAATGGGGGGGGTCGTCTTATACGCTGGAATATACGGTATATTGGCATCTGACAGCAGTGGCAAGAATCCTTATTTCCAAATACTGGAAAAATGAGAATGTCCCATTGGAAGAGTAATTGGCTTGAAAAAGTATTTGAAATAGCTGAGCTAGATAAACTGTCCTATCTATTAGAAGGCAAGGCAAAAAGTAATTTTGTGAAGCAATGGGAGAAACTACAAAAAGTATTTAAAAAACAAGTTTGTTGTACATACAGCATTTGGTTTCTCTGATTAAATTTTACACTGTATCCACAGGCCATTAAAAATTTATAGCAGATGAAGAAATCTCATAAGGAGGCTTATTTCTTAGTAAGATTTATTTTTAAAGTATTCCTCTTTACAAAGTTACTGGATAGGTTTTTTAAATACAAATATAAGAACTTAAGGCTGTTCCTCATTGTTGTTGTTATTATCTATTATGTAAGTCAAGATTTGTTATGTTGTCTGTTATGTTAGTTCAAATGTGTAGGGTGAGGGAGGGAAGGGGAGGGGAGGGGGAAATAAGTAGTCTGTATTTGGGATTGTCTGATATATTTGTCATTTATTGTACATCAATTATAATAAAATATATATTGCAAAAAACAAAACAAAACCCCAAAACAAATGTGTGCCTACTCTTGTGAACAACAAAATCTCATTCTGACCCAGCCGGAGACCCTGGCCATTTACTTGCAAGCCTTTTATGCAAGCCTGAGGTTGTCATTGGTATTAAAAGTAAACTACTGTGAAGCTAAAGGAGAAAATTAAACAATGTCTATTTATGTGAGGAATAATGTGTTTTTTTGTTTGTTTGGTTTTGCTAATTAGGCTTCGGGCAGTTTTCCTGAAATTCCATTTAAGGTCTTAGCTTGTTCACTCAATTGTTTGAGGCTTAATTACCACTTTCTTTTTTAAAAATTAAATTAATCCTCCAGGTATTTTGCACAAAAAACCCTACTTTATAGCTTTGTTATGACCCCCAACTTGATTTTGTTGGTGGAAAAGTACTGTATACTGGAGCACTGGTGGCACAGTGGTTAAATGCTGGTACTATAGCCACAACGTTGCAAGTGTGACCACTCTGCCTTCCATCCTTCTGTAAGTTGGTAAAATGAGTATCCAGCTTGTTGGGAGCAATTAGTTAAAAATCATTGTAAACCACTTAGGGAGTGCTTTGGCACTGATAAGCAGTGTAGAAATAGAAGTGCTATTGCTATTGCTGTATATTAGTTAAGGTAGTTTTCGAATATGAAAACAAGTTTTAAACTTCCTGGTGAGATTCCTGGTTTCATGGGAGATCAATGTCATATGAATTAAAAGCCTAGAGTGGACAGACTCTTGGAAGAATAAGAAATCACCCCCCATATTATCTTTTGTTAAGCCTTCATCCCCAAAAGTAAGACTAGCTGCACACTGATAACTGAAGACCTACTTGATTATTGCTCTCTTTTTTTCAGTGTACGAAGCAGGAAAGGCTGCAAAAGCTGGATACCCCCCTGCAGTCACCTCAATCCCTGGACCTTATTATATTCCCTCTGTGGGTGGTGTCCCGTCTCATGCTGTTCTGATGGAAAAGTCCCACCTTCCTCCCTTGCAACCAAGTGAATCCAGTGCAGGAGGACAAAGTGGTAATTTAGAAACTTTCTACATCTTTGTTATATGCTTATCAGAACATCAGCAATTAATTAAGAGTGAGTGGTATATTTACATGTAGTTGTGGGTGTTAACACTTCAACAGTGAAAAGGGTGCCTGTTCCATGAAAATAAAGGTGCAAACTTTTATAGATTGTCCTTGGGTTTTTTCCGGGCTGTGAGACCGTATTCTGGAATAGTTTCTTTCTGACATTTTGCCTGCATCTGCGGCTGGCATCTTCAAGCCATGAAAGTCTTCGACTTCACATGCAAACTTTTATTTTGTAACTTTTGTCTTTCCATGCACGATGCTCAATGGAATTCCTTATTTAGGTTGTGCCATTCTGGATAGCAGCGTGTTGTGTTCTTTGTGCAATACAGAACTGAGCTGGCAGTGAAGAAGATGACCCCCCCCACACACACAAAGAGTCACAAAGGCATGGTTTTGTGTTACAGCCCCTCCACACAGTCTATCTGCAGGACCGTGCTATGTGGGTTTATGACATTAATCTCCTCTATTCAGTCTTTTTTCCCCTTGCATGAACTGTCCCAATGTGCCCCTGTGGCCTGTGGATTCTGAGTGTTCATATTAGACATACCTGACATTTTTCTGTTTGGATTAGGTCTAGTTCATACATTGCAAATCACAGACACAGCTCACATGAGTAACGTAACAGGTAACACCCGTGAATATAATTTGGACATTTCAGCCCTATCACAGATATTAGTGATCACAGATATTAGTAATATTAGTAATAGTACTTTTTTTTTTCTTGGCTGTTTTCTTTTTATACTATGGACGACTCTAAAAAAGGTGTGAGTTTGCACATTTGTGCAAAGTAAAACAAGACATGTCCTCCTTGTGCCACGCACTGTGTTTGATTTGTGGTACTTCTCTCTACACTTGTTTTAAACTAGTATGTTTTAGCAATGAATGTACTCTTTTTCAAACTGGTACTGTTTTTGGCGTGGCAGCAGCTTTCTGTATGCTTTCTGTGCAGGCTAGATTATGTCACATAATCCTTAAATCAAAACTGATCTGTGGTTAGAAAAAAAATAGCTTTGTGCATACAAGGCCCTACGTTACAATCATGTGCACATTATTTAGAAGTAAATCCCATTTGCTGTGTGTGGAGTGGTGGTGGTCTTTACTTCCAAGCAACCATACTTGAGTTCAGGCTCCGTGCCATTTTGGCCATTGTTGATAGCCTGTGGGGTTTTCAACTTATATCCCACCCATGCCTACACAAACTTATATCCCACCAGTGCCACCAACTGAGTATTCCTCCCAGGCAATCCTACCACTGTGGCTAAAAGTGGGAGTCTTTACATTTAACCGACCAAATGGGGAGCCTTCTCTGTGTTCTCTGCAAACACTCGGTGTGAGGGCTTTCCCTGATCGCCATTTCTACCACACATAGGGACTTCCTCCTGTCCCCCTTGTGTGATACCAACTGTTGGTCTAAATGCCCTCAAAGTTCCTGTGAGGATTTATACTACATTTATTCCCAACAGAATTCCACCTTTCCATGTTTAATGCTGCTACCACAAACATCTTGTTTGAAACCAAGCTGTCAGAATGATAGTGATTCCAGAGGCCAAAAGTGTATAAAAACAAAAACAGAAGTTAAACATAAAACAGCTTATTATTTATATATAAAAAACATTTAAAACACTACACTATCTCTCAAGCTAAATCAGACCCTTACCAGTCACTCAACTCAAACTCATTTCTCTCACTTCAACCCCAGTGTAACCCAAACCCCCCTCAAACAATTTTTCTTCCTGCACTCTTCTCTGACTAAACTAAATTCCACTCAAACTCTTGTCATTCACCAACTGCCTCATGCAAATCTCCTCAAACATTCCACCAGTCAGCATTCACTTCAATATTTCATTCTCTACCCCCCTCTGCACAGTAAGTAGTCTCTCTGGCTTTTCTTCGCAAACAAAGATTCAGGAAGGACTCATCCCGCGCTTTCTGCAAGCGCGCTGATGACTAAAAAGGCCAATCCGAGATAAACAAGTCCGGTTGCAAAAAGCACAGCAGAAGGTCTCCTTGGGTGATGTTTTTGGGTTGTGATTCTTTCTGCGTTGTCGTTTCTCTTCAAGACTTGTTCGTCGTGAGTTCTCAAATAAGGCTGCAGCATTGTGGATAGTGCGTCTCCATGCCTCCCGATGTGAGGCCAGGGCGGACCACTGTTGGTGATCAATTTGGCCAAGCCTGAGATGTTGTTTCAGGGAGTCTTTGTATCGCTTTTTTGGAGCGCCCCTCTTACGCTGACCCGTGGCGAGTTCACCGTAGAGTAGTATTTTTGGGAGGCGATGGTCCTCCATCCTAGAAACGTGCCCTGCCCAGCGCAGCTGTGTTCTCAATATCATGGCCTCAATGCTGGTGATCCCTGCTTGTTCAAGGACACCAACATTCGTCACATAGTCAGTCCAGTGTATATTTAGGATTGTGCGTAGACAGCGCTGATGAAAGCGCTCGAGGAGTCGTAGGTGGTGGCGATAGGTAACCCATGTTTCAGATCCATAAAGGAGGATAGACAGTACGATGGCTCTATACACACTGATTTTTGTGCTTTGCCTCAGGTGTTTATTGCTCCAGACTCTTTTGTGAAGTCTTCCAAATGCACTATATGCCTTTGCTAATCTGTGATCGATCTCTTTGTCAATCTTGGCATCTGAGGAGATGATGCTTCCCAGGTAGGTGAACTGCTGAACGGACTTGAGCACTGATTTGCCGACGGCAATGTGGGGATGGTGGTGTTCGTCCTGTGGTGCAGGCTGGTAAAGAACTTCTGTTTTCTTCAGGTTGACTTCTAGCCCAAACAGCTCTGCAGCTGTTGCAAAGCAGGACATTAGGCGCTGCAGAGCTGCTTCTGTGTGGGCAACAAGGGCAGCATCATCGGCGAAAAGCAGCTCACGGACTAGATAGTTTAGAGTCTTAGTGTGAGCCCTCAGACGGCTTAAGTTAAACAAGCTACCATCAGTACGGTAGCGTATATAGATGCCGTCGTCTTCTTCAAGCTCTGCCATAGCCCTTTGGAGCATCGTGCTAAAGAAGATTGTAAATAAAGTTGGTGCAAGAACACAACCTTGCTTCACTCCATTAGTTATTAGAAAGGGCTCTGAAAGAGCATCGCCATATCTGACTTGACCACGCTGTCCCTCGTGTAGCAAGATAATCATTTTAAGGAATTTGGGGGGACATCCTAGTTTTTCCAGGATCTGCCACAGACCTTTTCTACTTACAGTGTCAAAAGCTTTGGTGAGGTCGACAAATGTTACATAGAGACCCTTGTTCTGCTCCCTACATTTTTCTTGCAGTTGCCTAAGGGCAAATACCATGTCTGTAGTACTCCTATTGGCTCTGAAGCCACATTGGCTTTCAGGGAGAAGTTCTTCTGCAATAGCAGGAACTAACCTGTTCCAGAGTATCCTTGCAAGGATTTTTCCAGCAATAGAGAGCAGTGTTATGCCTCGATAGTTTGAGCAATCGGATTTTGCTCCTTTTTTCTTGTACAGGGTGATGATGACTGCATCTCGGAGGTCTGATGGCAGTTCCCCTTTTTCCCAGCAATTCACAAGGAATTCGTGGAATTTTTCGTGGAGTGCATGACCTCCGTGTTTCCAAACTTCAGGTGGGATTCCATCAATCCCAGCTGCCTTGCCGTTTTTCATCTGCTGTATGGCCATAAGGGTCTCTTCCAAAGTGGGAGCTATGTCCAATTCATTTTTCATTGGTTTTTGTATCATATATTGGATAGCTGAGGCTTGGACTACTCGGTTGGCGCTAAAGAGACTTTGAAAATGTTCAGCCCAACGATTTAGGATGGAGGCTTTATCAGTAATTAATGTTTGACCATCTGTACTGTATAAGGAGCTTTGGACCTGATAAGTAGGTCCAAACACTGCTTTAAGAGCTTCATAAAATCCTCTATGATCACCCAGATCTGCACAGCATTGTGTCTTTTCTGCTAAATTGATCCACCACTTGTTCTGCATGTCTCGGAGTTTTTGTTGTAGTTTGCTACATGTGTGGCGGAAAGCTGCTTTTCTTACATGACAGGTTGGCTGGGCGAGGTATGCCTGGTGAGCAGCTCTCTTCCTTGCCAACAGCTCCTGGATCTCTTGGTTGTTTTCATCAAACCAGTCTTGATTTTTCTTGTGGGAGAACCCGAGGGATTCTTCTGCAGACTGGAGGATACTGTTTTTGATATGTTGCCAAAGCACTGTAGGAGAACGATCTGTAGGATGGTCTTCAAGTTTCGTTTGTAGGTTTGCCTGGAAGTTGTCTCTCATGGTAGCTTGTTGAAGATTGTTGACTTGGAGCCTCTTCTTTAAGATGCCACCCCTCTTAGGTTTGAACTTAAGATGAAGATTTAGTTTACATCTGACGAGGCGATGATCTGTTTGGCATTCTGCACTGGGCATCACTCGGGTATGACGGACATCACGAATGTCTCTCTGACGGACTAGAACGTAGTCAATGAGGTGCCAATGTTTGGATCGGGGATGCATCCAGGTTGTCTTCAAGCTATCTTTCTGCTGAAAGATTGTGTTTGTAATAGTCAGCTGTTGTTCTGCACAGAACTCTAGCAGGAGGCGTCCGTTATCATTGCAATTTCCAACACCATGCTTGCCTAAGACACCTTTCCAGGCTTCGGAATTCTTTCCTACTCTGGCATTGAAGTCACCAAGTATAATAATTTTATCTTCTACAGGGACTTTTTGTATGAGTTGGCGTAGGTCTGTGTAGAATTTGTCTTTCTCTACAGGGTCGGCTTGCATAGTTGGGGCATATACACTAAAGAGAACAACATGTGGGAGGCGTAAGGAAATAATGCGATCAGAGTGTCCTGTTGGCAAGGTTTCGAGTTTGGAGGCAATGGAGTTTTTAATCATGAAGCCTACTCCTGAAAGATGTTTTTCGGTTTTGGGTTTGCCAGACCAGTAAAGTGTGTAGCCGGCGCCATGTTCTTTAAGGCTGCCTTCCTCATGGAAGCGAACTTCACTAAGAGCAGCGATGTCAATATTAAGCCGTGATAGTTCAAGGGCTATTAGGGCAGAACGACGCTCAGGCCATCCACTATCTTTAGAGTCTTGCATGGTTCTGATGTTCCAGCATGCAAGTGTCAGTTTATTTACACCTTTGGAGGCCGGTGTGTGCCTTTGTTTCTTTGCCTTGGTTTGACCGCATCAGAAGATTCCCGTTGGCCGCGGCTAGCCAACCAGGTAGTTGGGGATGAGCTTTCTTTAGGCCACCTTTTCTAGGCCCCTCTCCATATGGAGCAAGCAGTGCTCTCCTTAAAAAAGGCTGCTTGGTCGTTCAGAATGCTGCCGAACAAGACTGTCATCTCCCGGGTCAGGCTTGAGCGACCAATGTCCTGAACCGCCTGCATGCAGGGTTGGGGCTGCGGCTTCCAGTGCATCTTTACACCTGCCGGTTTCGTCCCTCGCCAGTCGCTACAGGGCTTTTTTGGAAATGGATTTGTCCTTCGAGCCTGTGCAATGGATTTTTCTGGTGGAGCGCAGCGTGCACAGAACTGGCCTCACCCTTTAAACCAGAGATTCATCTGCCGTGGCCTTGCAAGCATGGACGTGGCAGCGAGGTCCTCGGGCCGTAGGTTTGATTAGAGTTTCCTTCTCTTAGATGGTTGACCTTACAGGGTTGGACGAGCACCATCTGCCCGGGTTTGGGATTAGAGTTTTCCTTCTCCTAGGACGGTTGCCACAAGGCTAGAGACGCTCTTTGTCAGACCCTTCGGTTTTGACCTGTCTGGCATGGGAGACCCTACCGGTGGCTATTATGCCACCGCCAGCATAGCTCAAAACGTCATTAGGGTACGCAAGCCTCTCTCCCACGACAAGGGGGCGTCACTCTTCTCTGACTAAACTAAATTCCACTCAAACTCTTGTCATTCACCAACTGCCTCATGCAAATCTCCTCAAACATTCCACCAGTCAGCATTCACTTCAATATTTCATTCTCTACCCCCCTCTGCACAGTAAGTAGTACAGTGCTACTTACCTCATACACAGTAAATCATACAACATGTTTATATACATGACATTGCACAGCCACAGAAGAACATGGAATTCTTTTATCAGCAGCATTGTACAATGATTTAGGACCAAACACTTGTATCAGTAATTCTTGAAATTGCAGGTGGCATTTCTGAAGACAGAATTTATCAGGTATAATCACAAGGTTGACTTTTGTGACAGTACCATATTGGAATGACATTACTGAAAAAACAATTAATGGCCATGCACTACCAATAAAGCTTGAGCCAGCATGCTGTAGTGGTTTAATCATCTGACTATGACTCTGGAGACCATAGTTCGAATCGCTGCTTAGCCATGGAAACCCATTGGAGTGGGCAAGTCACACTCTCTCAGCCTCAGGAGGGCAATGACAAATCTCCTCTGAACAAATCTTGCCAAGAAAACCCTGTGATAATGTTGCCTTAGGGTCACCATAAGTTGGAAACAACTTGAAGGCACACAACAACAACTTTTGTGCTAATACACTGACCTTTTGAGGCTCCAGCCAAAAAGTCAAGCATCCAATAATTAGTGTGTTTCTTTTCTCCTCCACTCAAAATAAGTATAAACTAACTGGACCCAGTGTACCATACGCCGTTCTCCTGAAATCGTTGGGGGCGACTCACTCTGTTGCCCTTCCACCGCCACTGCCACCAGTTGACTGCCTTGGTGTTGTCGCAGTGGCAGCAGTGCATCCCGCTGCCACCAGTTGACTGCCTGGGTGTCATTGCAATGGCAGCAGTGGCATCCTGCTGCCGCCAGTTAACTTCCTGGGTGTTGTTGCAGTGGCAGTAATGGTGTCCTGCTCCCACCACTGCTAGTTGACTGCCTGGGTCCCATTGTGGCCTGTGACTGGAGAGTGGCTGAGGAAGTGAGAGGAGGGAGGGGCCAATATGGGGGTATAGATACAGATTGAGTGGCAGGAGTGGATTGTGAGGTGGAGAGGGAATTTTCATGCAGGTGGTGATTGGTTGGGTGTGTTTCCTGAGAAGCCAGTTA
This sequence comes from Gambelia wislizenii, assembly GCA_030847615.1. NCBI lineage: Eukaryota > Metazoa > Chordata > Lepidosauria > Squamata > Crotaphytidae > Gambelia > Gambelia wislizenii. The sequence continues at coordinate 309,739,272 of JAUMIR010000003.1, read as the reverse complement.
GCAATCTGGCAAAGGAAACCTACCCAAGCCTATTGTACATACCCAAGCCTTATATATATATATATATATATATATATATATATATATGAACTTATAAGAACTGTCAAAACCTTTGGAAGAGACCATTTAGAAGTGGAAAAAATAGTAAATGTCTCAAAGTAGAATTTTATTTTTGTTGTTGTGTGCGTCCAAGTCGTTTCCCCATGATAGCCATAAATCATGATAGGCTAACCTATCATGGGGATTTCTTTGGGGGCAAGATTTGTTTAGAGGGGGGGTTGCCTTTGCCTTCCTCTGAAGCTGACAGAGTGTGTCTTGTCCAAGGTCATCCAGTCAGTTTCCATGGCCAAGTGGGGATTTGAACCCTGGTCTCCAGAGTTATAGTCCAACACTCAAACCATTCTGCCACGCTGGCTCATTATGTCTAATTTGGAGGGGGAAAATCAACACAACATGTTGGATGACCGACCAGTGCTTTTGGGAGTATGTGTGTATGTTTTTGTTTTAAATGTCACTGTATAATAGCAGTTGCTGCACTAAATGTGCAGTGTGGTGGTTAGAATCTCAGAACTTGTTTTAGACTAGCATGTCTTCTATAAAAATAAATCAGAACACTTCTCATTATATTGGGCATGCTTCTTAAGATTGCATAAACATGGTTACATGAGTTTATATAGAAGAATAGGAGCAGAAGGCTGAATGAATCACAGGAACATTACTGACCACTGTATACTGGTATTCCTTCTTTAAAACTACTAAACTATTGCACGTACTTGGGAGGAAGCCTCATTGAACTCACTACAACTGCCTGTTTAAAAATGCATACATACTTACTGTGAGAGCTATTATTATATGTCTCATTGGAATAAAAACATCCTGGAAATCAGGAATGGGGAGCAATAAAGGAATGGAATATAATTTGGAATCTTCCTACTCATACATCAGCATTAATTCAACAGAAGCCAGGAACAGTGATTTTATTTGGATTCACTTCCAAGTAACTCTACTTGGATTACTTGAGTTGCAATGGAGGAGTTATTACTAATTGGAATATAGCCTTATGACTAAGTGTACCTGAATTTGGAGGACCAGATATTCCAAGATCTAATGTATATGTTAATACACACAAAACAGTGGAGCTATTCTTATGAGAAAAGATTATAAACCAGGAATGGCAACTTGTGGCACTTCATATGTTCCTGTAGGTAAAGTTCCATCGTTCCTCATCATTGGCTATGCTGGGAAGACCTGTTGGGATTTGTAGTTTAGCAACATCTGAAGGAAAAGAAACCAACAACAGAGGGTGCTACTGGTGATCTTGTGGCCTTTGGACTTTAATTTATGTCAGATTCAGCCGGCTTGACCAATTATGAAAGGTGATGGGAACATCACAGATTTCCCACCCCTAACCTTAGTATATGTCTGCAGTCGTTTATTCTTGCAGCTTCAATTTCATTGCTTTTTAAATTGGCAAATATAATATTTACTATGGCTTTCTAAAGGACTATTTTATATTTCACAGCAAGATGCATGGCATATATTTAAGGCATCTATTGAGGTTGGGAAACTAAACAAGAGGATAATAGTATAGTGTGTAAAACTTCTTTACATTCTGTAGTGCATACTGCTCCTTTTGTACTTTATTGGCAAGAACTGAAACCTTTTGAAACATAGTGTATGGGAAGTTGATGTTCATTGTGTTACCAAACAGAGTACATCCCACACTTTAAAGTTACATACTAAGGGAGGGGGGTATTTATTTCAAGTCAAAACACAAATATGCTGACCCTTCCTCTGAAATCAGTAGGGCTTACTTATCAGTGTGTGACTTGTTTGAATTGTGTCCTATAACAAAAAATTGTTACAAGAGTATGCCCTATAGCTTGTAAGTGGACACAGAGAAGACTTAATTCTCTCCAACCATCAACCATCATTATTTGAACCATAAAACAGATTTGTAAATATGTTTCAAATGGAAGTAATAAAGCATAAGGCAAGGGGTTCTTAGTAGGGGTATTTGGAAGTTTATTTTCTTGGGAGAAGCACACTAATTTATTTCTTTTCTTAACAGTGCGAAAAGGCTACCGAATCCAGGCTGACAAAGACAGAGATTCTATGAAGGTGCTATACTATGTTGAGAAAGAATTGGCTCAGTTTGATCCCACCAGAAGGATGCGAGAAAGATGTGAGGAAGCCTTTGTTGAACTGTTTTTAGCCAAACTCAACATAACTTCATTTAAAATTCAATGGAATGTTAATGCAACCCCCTGCTCACCCTTAACTTGTCTTTTAAAGTAAGGGTGGTTGCTGTAATATAAACTGCTTACTACCTATATAGTTGCTAAAATAAGTGCCCGTATTTTCAAAAGTGTTTGCATAGACTTGCCAAAAAAAAATTAAAAGTACAAATCCCAGTCTAAATTCTGGTCAGATACTCACATTCGAAAGCAGGATTGCAGCGTTGAGTTCAAAAGACAGTGCTAATCAGAAAGATCACTTTTGGCACAATGCTGGCTGCTGAATTCAGCACCACTCTTCACTTTTCTGTACCTCTAGTAGGGATATGTGTGCTTGTGAATCTTTTTTACAGACCTGAGGCATTGGTATTGTGGTATGGCAAACATGAAGAAAAGCTTGGTAAAGGGGTGGGATAGTGTTATGATCAGTTTTCATCCATTCAGTGCTAGAGGAAAGTGAGTAAATACATAGAACTAAATTCCTCTGAGGTCAATGTGGGGGAGTAGCACATCTAAACAAACATGTTGGGTGCCTTTTGACAGAAGGCTTACCACTTGTGTGCCTGTGCACATCCATCATTTCTAGTAAAAGAAGGCACGAAATATAGACTCTGTAGACTAAGATAATCTTAGTCACTGATTAATCTAGTCCATTCAGATATGGTTAATACAGATTTTAAAAATAATAATAATGGCTGCTTTCTATTTGTAACATACACATTGAATAGATTCAAACCATAACCAGAACTTCCAATAGGTCCTGGCAGTCACAAACGGACAAGCTGCTTCACTGAATTGATCGACAGACTCAAGGAATGACTTTAATCACAGCTCTGCGAAAAACGAAGAAATTACATGGTGTTCTAAAACAGTCATAACTGAACATGCTGCCATTTCCACCCACAAGAAATACTATAATAAGGTTTCCTCCAGACTGGAATGCCTAGGATCCAGATGTCACTGCATGCTGTGGGGTAGGCAATAGGGGTGAAGGAAGGGAAAGATCAAGTCATTTTGAAAAGCTCTTCTTGGTTAATCATACAGGGTTTGGTGTGTCTTCCACTCCAGAAAGAGTGAGCCTGAGAACTCTTGATAGTCTGTGGGCTGATAATCCATGAGTTGCTGCCACATTTGTTTGTTTAGAGAAGTATTTGTAATATGTGGAAATGCTTAGTTAGTAATTCTAGGGTCACACTGGTTTTCCTATTGTGTAAGATCAGAATTCAAACTGATACGGCTGGCTCTCTGTATCCACAGATTCTGCATCCATGGATTCCACCACCCATGGCTTTGAAATATTCTGAAAAAAGAAATTTCAAAAAACAATCCTTATTGTTCACTATTTTATATAAGGGACACCATTCTACTATGCCATCGATTATAACAGAACTTGAGCACCCGCGGATTTTGGTATCCATGGGGGGTCCTGGATCTAAACCCCAGAGGATACCAAGGTCTCACTGTACTATTTTGATGTAGCCAAGAGCTGGGGCATGCCCTGTGGAATCTCCCCGCCCCCCCCCCCATTTGAAGAGCAAGCCAGCATATCATATCCCAAATTACTTCTCAAACGTTCATCACTTTAAACACAGTTTGCCATTCACATTTCTAAGAAATGTGAATCCAAAGCTTTCTTTGGCAAATAGTTACATGATTCTTTGGATCCAGATGTCCATATATTTTAAATGTGCATTCTTTGATCCAGACTTCTCTGTGGACCCAAACTGGCAACAACCATTAGTCATAATTGATCGTTTAATCTTGTCTGTGTGTCTCAGCAGAAACTGGCACTGGAGGTGGTACTATCAAAATGGCTTTTAATAAACCGGCCCACACAGGGCCAGTTTAAGTGTACTGCCAAATCTGCATATGCAGGGGGCCTCACAGCCATAGGGGACCCCATCCTAACTATCGTCCTGCAAGCCCCCCTCCAAAGCTCCAGATGTCCTGCTCTGGAGTGCTTTGCCCCCTCACTCGCCCCTCTTCTCCACCCTCTTCACCCTCCCCGTCTCCTAGACGCCAGCTCTCGTGGTCCCTTTCAGCCTCGAGGGTCTCCCCGTAGGCTGCCGGGAAGAGGCACAGGAGACAGGAGGGAGAATGAGGGGGGAAGAGGTAAAAGGCTGCCTCCCAAGGAGCAAAGAGGAAATAGCCACCGTTCATCAGCCATGAAGGTAGTAATTCAAATGATTGGGGTAAGAAAAAGTAGGGAGAGGGGAAGAAACAAAATGTCCAAAAATGGAGCCAGCTGCATCGGCTATTTGGGGGTGTGAGCGTGTAGTGCAAGATGGATACTACACTGCTCGGGTGGTGGTGGTGAGGAAATGTCTGTTCTCTCACTTGCTCAGATACTCCCTTCATGGTTCTGCCACCCTCCCTCCAGGCAGTGGCAAGTTTGTGTGTTGGGAGGAGAAGGGCAGGCAAGCAGGCCTGGAGCTGCCTGGGGCACAGGGGGAGCAGCACGGACTCTCACTGGACTGCGCACGCATACACACAAACACACCAAAGTGCATGCACGTGGCCCACCTGCCCTCCCAGCGTCCTTCCTCCTCCTCCCCCTCCTCCTCCCAGCCCGCCCTCCTGCCTGCCTTGTGGAGCCTTCCTTGCTCATGCTCCCGCGCCTCTGCTCCATTGGCCCGGAAGCCCAAGGCACAGCCTCCCTCCTCATCCAACACCATGGGGGTAGCCCGGCCAGCCTCCCTGGCTGCCTTCTCACCCACCCGTGAGGAGCGGAAAGGAGTGTGGCGGTCACGGGACAACCTTCCCCCGCCCATCCCCATGAGTTTGCAGCAGCAGTGGCAGTGGCAGGAGCAGCCTTCATCCAGGGCAGCAGCTGATTTGCTTCTCTTTGCTCCATCTGCAGCCCCCGTGAGCTGTCCGTCGTCCAGGGCCAGTTTCAGAGCCCTGCAGCACTGGCAGCCAGAGGGGGCCCTGTCATTGTGGGGGGGGGGACATTGTCCTAACCCTCCTCCTGCAAAAACATTATAGTTGTCCCTTCGTATCCACTGGGGTTTGGCTCCAGGACCCCCCTGGATACCAAAATCTGTGAATACTCAAGTCCCATTATATGCAATGGCATATCAAAATGGTCTCCCTTATATAAGATGGCAAAATCAAGGTTTGCATTTTGGATTATTATTTTTTAAACAATATTTTCAAGCCATGAATACTTAAATCTGTGGATACCAAATCCATGGATATGGAGGGGCAACTGTATTAGTAATCATCTGAATATCCTATACTTTTAATAGGTTAGGTTAGGTTACACTGACCTGAGATAAACATATGCCCCCCCAATAAAGCGTTGCAGGGGGCTTCAAAATCCCTTAAACCAGCCCTGAGACCACACTTCTGATAAGATTCATTCCTATTTAAAGGACAAGAGGGAAAATCTATTATGTGGTCTTTAGTATTTTTTTATTTACAAACTCTTTTGAGATGATTTAAATCTTTTTTTTTTGTACTATAAGAAGTGTCTTCAACTCTCAAAGAGAATGACTGATTTATTTTCCCAAAGTCTTTTGTAATTTCCAAAGTTTCCCTCATTCCAATTCCTTTTTTTATTCCAGACAATAACACTATCTCAGAGCTCAGCTCCCTCCATGATGAGGATGGCAGCTTCCGCCAACCTTACCGCCAAGTGCGGAGGAAGCCACTTCCACCTTCAGGAAATATGGATGGCGATGCAGAGTATTGGGCAGGGGTAGTCAGTGGAGGTGGCACATCCAGGCCACAGACATGCTCTGATTACAGGGATGAGAGGGGCAGTTTCAAGTTCAGGTGAGTGCAGAACTTGGGAGAAGGCGAAAACAGGAAATAAGAATGCCTTTTCATCACTTTTGCTTTCCTGATGTTTGTCTGACTGAACTTTGAGGAAGACATTAAAAGCCTTACCACACTCTGAAGAAAAGTGGAAAGGCAGCAGGAACATTTCGTCTTCCCTGCTGCCTTACCATATGGCGTTGTTGTTTTTTCATTCCAGTCCCATAAGGGACAGAGGTAAAACCATGCATGGTTTTAACTCGGTTACCCACAGGACCGGAATGAAAGAACACCAGAAGAATGGTGACATCATGCGGTAAGGCAGTAGGAAAGATGGAATATTTCTACTGCCTTGCCACTTTTCTTCCAAGTGCAGTAAGGCTCTAAGTGGCTGGGAAGACACTCACACCATTGTGTAACACTCTGAAGCTATAGTTTAAAGCACATGTAGAAGCAGCCTCCATTGTTTAGGGTGACTGGCTCCTGAAATCATCTAAGGATTGAATTAGATGCATAACTTGTGTCTCAACATTAAATTATTAACTCTTAATCAAATTGTTGTTCCCAGCTAGAACAGACTCTTTGAATCAATGAAAACTATATAAATGTTGTTCTGCTAAGTTCTTATTGCTTCAGTGGGTCTACTCTAGTTAGAACTAACAATTGGATACTAAGAGTGTCCGCAGATTTTGGTATCCATGGGGTACCAGAACAATAGAGTTCATGGGTATTTGATGGATTCTTCACTTTTGGATCTTGGCCAGGCCACCATACACATAATGTAGCAACAAGGTATTGTTTGTACTCCATCTGCATCCAGCACAGACATATCTTGCTGGTACAAGCTTCATTGCTGAGTGGAGAAAAATAAATAAAAATTTTTGACCCCAAACTCTGTTCAGGAAACCATTACTGCTAGATTGACCTTTGGACAGTATAGATCAGGGACTTCTTCTGCTTCATCCAATCAGTGCCTGTGTAATTTTATAAACATATAGCCCTAACTTAAATATTCCTTCTTTTTGATAGAACACTGTCCTATATCAGCCCCACACAGCAGTAGCTAGGTCAGGATTGGCCTCCAGGTCAGAGTTTTACACTATTGAACAAAACTCTTCCAACTCTACAATTCTATGATTCTATGATTGTGTGACCCTTGCTGTATTAGGGGCCACTTTGGGAGAGTCTATAGTTCAGTACATACTGAAGGTCTCAGGTACAATGCCTTTCCCCATTCCAGTTAAAGAGATCAGTTGATAGAAAAGATCTGGAGCACTTGAAGAGTGACTGTCAGTCCGAAAAAAACTATACTGAACTAGATGGATAAACAGTCTGACCAGATAGTAAGACATTTTTCTGTGTTCTAGAACTGGGACAGCTAATATTAAGAATCAGTTTTCTAAACACCAACACTGGGGGGAAGATTAATCAAACCAGATAAAGAAGTGAATATAAATATGCTACACAAAAGAAGAGAATTCTTAACAACCAAAGTCAATAAGTAAACAATGTACAGTAACTAAAGCACATGTAATATACAACAAACAGTTACATACTGAAACTGAATATAATACAATATATACATTAAATTTAAAGTAACTTTAAAGATTAATGTCCGTAAGATAAACAAATATCATCAGAAACTTATTGTCCATTAGTCTTTGATGATGAACTTAATTGGTAGGGTCACCCTTTAAAGCTAAACAACTAGAATGGTCACTGAGCTGACGAGAGACATCCTGTAAATAATGATTTATTGCTCCATCTTTATCTGCTGGTTTTATAACAATATTTTGATTAGAGGCTGATGATTTCAAGGTGAGAAACTCCTTTTGGGATAAATTATACTAAGGCCTCTTAAGAAATTACTTCTCAATATCGCATTAGTGCCCTTCAGTAAAGCTTATTCAACTCCTCACAATATATCACAAGTATAGCTTTTTAGTTACTTCATGCCAAACAAGTCTTGAAGAGAAACGACAACGCAGAAAGAATCACAACCTGGAAACATCACCCAAGGAGACCTTCTGCTGTGCTTTCTGCAACCGGACTTGTTTATCTCGGATTGGCCTTTTTAGTCATCAGTGTGCTTGCAGAAAGCACAGGATGAGTCCTTCCTGAATCTTCGTTTGTGAAGAAAAGCCAGAGAGAGAGAGAAAGAAAGAGAGAGAGAGAGCTTTTTAGTACAGCTTTTTAGTATAGTGTGTCCAGCTTTGCAGCACAATTGTTAAAGGACCATGACAGTAAGTCTCTGATGATATTTGTTTGTATTATGGACTTTAATCCTTAAACTTACTTTAAATTTACTTCATGATAAATATCTGCTGCCTTTGTGTTTATATATATATATATATATATATTATAATCAGTTTCACTATGTACTTGTTTATTGTATATTATGTCTACTTTAGTTACATTGTTTACTTATTGACTTTGATTCGTAAGAATTCTCTTCTTTTGGGTATCGTATTTATATTCACTTCTTTATTTGGTTTGATTAATTTTTTTCCTAGAGTTTAGTTGGTGTTTTGTATCTTTTTGAGACCCTCCTGAAGTTTTGTTGTATGAGAATCAGTTTTCTACCATTCCTCTGGGCTCTGTTTACTGTGCTAAGGGGAGGGGGGAGAGAACATACGAGGCTGCTAGTGTATGTTATTCAGGTGTTCAGCTAAGGAATGTAGTTTAGCAGTGAAGTCGCAGGTTCCGAGACTGGTCTACTCATTTAAAACAAAAGTATAAACCTTTCTTTTCCTGTCTTCTATAGCCAGCAGAGATCAAAGTCTGAAATGCTTTCAAGGAAGAGTTTCTCACTGGGCATGCCAGCTGTCTCCATGGATGAACTTGCTGCCTTTGCAGAATCTTACAGTCAACATGTCCGTCGGACAGAGGGCAGCCAGGAACCCCGGCACTTTGAGAGATCAGGATCACGAGGGGGCCGTGGAGGGCCACTACAGCATCCAGACAGCTCAGAGGAATATTACAACAAACGCAGAGGAGGAAACCGTGAACCGTTGGCAGATTCTGATCGGGGCTGGACATACAGCCCACCCAGGAGATGTACCCACGAAGAGAAACACTTGCCTAGACTAGTGTGTCGGACACCAGGAGGGAGTCAAAAGTATGACCACTCCTACCTCACCAGTGCCCATGAGAGGAAATCACGAAGCTATGATGAGGGTGGTGAGCATAATGAGACACCTTCAAAGCTGAGCTCACAGTCCAACCACAGAGGAGGAACATATTATGCTTGGTCACCACCATCCACTTATAAACCAGGACAGCAACAGCAGCAACAGCAGCAACCTCCACAGCAAGAGGAAGGAGAAGACACTTTGCCTCCATACAGTGAGAGAGAGCTGAACCGAGGCTCTTCATACAGAAGTAGAGAACAATCTAACCTCAATGCCTCAGATAAGAAGAGGAAAAAAGAACCCAAGAAAACAGTGAGGCCTTGTCTCACACTGCTGTCCCAAATAGGTTGAGCAGGGATCACCAGCCAGAGTGCCTGGGTTCTAGTTTCTGGCTGTCCACTGCTTAGCAACCATTTTGAATTCTGGTCATTATACCCACATTGTAACAGGGAAGGGATTGTACCACTGGTTGCAAGCATTTGTAGTGACAGCTGAAAAGTATAAGCGTCTGCAATATATGCTTGTTCTTAGGGTTTGAAATTCAAAATATAGCATAACCACATGCTAACCACAACAGCAACAGATATCTTAGGCTTGGAGAGGCTCATTAAGAATGAAACAACATCATTTGAATTTAATAAATTGTAAATGAGAAGTCGAAGGCTTTCACGGCCAGCATCCATAGATTTTCCTTGGTTTTTTTCTAGGCTGTGAGGCCGTGTTCTGGAATAGTTTCTTTCTGACGTTTCGCCTGCATCTGTGGCTGGTATCTTCAGAGAAAGATGCCAGCCACAGATGCAGGCGAAACATCAGAAAGAAACTATTCCAGAACACGGCCTCACAGCCTAGAAAAAAACCCAAGGAAAATAAATTGTAAATGAATTTTAGATAATCTAGAAGGGGTGGAGAAATGAACGTATGTGATACTAGTGACAGAGCAGAAAGGCAATTTTGTTTTCACTTAGAAAAGTCCCCAAGAACTAGAATATACAGTATCTGCTCTCTTTGTAGCTTTCATATTACACAATGGGATTTCCCCCCTTATTTTTTTCTCTCTTTCTTTTTGAGCAGTTAAAATAATATTATAAGAGGAACTAAAGAGATGGGTGAATACTTTTATCAGTCCATTTACTGGAGTAGATGCATTTAGTTCTGGGTTGATGTCTGGCTGGATTGATGAATTTTCTTGTTAATCATATCTTGTGTAGTGACACTTCACCTGCACTATCTGATATTCCAGGGTTGTGCCCCATTATTTACCAAGTTTAGATTGTGCTGTTTGTCATAATGTGTGGCCAGAAAATTGCCCACTGAACACCAAGGAAGAGGAAGGAGCTTTGCCCATGGAGAAGTGGTGGGAGCAGATAATATAATTATGTATCTAGAGTATTATTGATCAAAGGAAAATAGTTGGTGCATTCTTGCTCCTAAGACTGGTTAGCTAATGCTTGGTTAATGCACGTAGATTGGAGAAAGGAAGAACTAAGTGACACCCTGCAGCTTAGAATCCTTGTAATTGTGGTGATATATCTGCCTAGGCTCTATGATCAATTAGTGTGTTGAGAAGTTAATTATGAGTAGAAACTGTGTTTTGAATGCTGCAGGAAACATTCCTGAAGCATGTTGGTGTGATGTCTTATGAAATGGCACTCTGTGCTTAGGATAAACTACTGAGATGAAACAGTTATCATGGGCAGGTCTGAACCTGGAATGAAAACACATTGTCCCCAAGATGGTTCTGAAAAGGTTTTCAAGAACTGGCTCTTCATTTTTTGGTGTTGGGATTAGTGAGAGGAGGGATAATAATGGAACAATGCAATAAATACTGCCATCCAGCTAGTTAGCATAGGGAGGAGCTTCTAGGATCATTTAAAATGGGCTGCTTAATCCCCACTTGGTCTAAAAGCACTAGCCCAATGTCTGCTTCTGTTCTCTTCCATGTTGAAATTGTGTCTTCTTTCTATGTTATGACTTGCAATTTTTTGTTTTACAATTTTTTCTGTTTTCCTCAGAATGAGTTCCCAACAAGAATGTCCCTTGTGGTGTGATTCTGAAACAGAAGAGTTGTGTTAATGGACTGGAAAAACAGAAGCAGTCATCGTGCTGACCCACACATGCTTCAAGGAACATGTGCAACCACCAAATTAATTCATGTCTGTTTCATCGTGGGACTTGGGATTTTACAGAGCAATTAATTCTAACCAGTTATTCTCATCCAGTTAACCTCTTGGAAAAGAACAGCTCACTCTGCCAGGAAATTGAACACAGAGAAGGTTCCTTTTGGCAAGCTCATCTGATTTCTTTCTGAAGAGACGGTTTCTCCATATCTTGCCTGTACCTGCAGTATTAGGGGAGCTGTGTTCTTGTATCATATGTAGTCTCTCCTATGTGATATACTTTCGCCTCTGCTGCTTTGCATTCTGTATTGGGCAAGGAAGGTTGCCATAGAATCAGAGGCTATCCCCAATTTCTCCTTCTTTTTGAATGCTGAGAGAAATAAGGACTTAATGTCATACCTGAATATTGCTTCAGAATGAGTAACATTTCCAAGAGAACTTGTAAAAGGAAATGCTCATTCTTTTGGAAATGACCCAAAGCCTGGCACTGCACTAAGAAGGACAAAGTAGTATTGAATGATGTTTGAAATTCTTGCATTAAAAACAAACCACTTGTTCAGTAATGAGAACTGCCAGTGAGATTAATATTTTGTTTTGAAAGTGAAACTCAGTAGATTTTGCTGTAATGAGAATGTGCTATGTTATATCACTGTTGTCTGATATGATGTATAAGTGTTGCCTGATGGTTGAACTATAGCCATACAAGGCTTCACCTAGGACTGCTGATTGGTCCTTTTATAAGCAGAGCCTCAAGCTCAGGTTCTGCTGACAGTACTGTTTGGACAATGATGATAATTTTTTAAAAGCTGACCAGTAGAAAACAACAGACCTGGAAGGAGACAATCAGGGTGTGGAAGACACAGACACAAGCCATTGCTTTTATTCTTCTATAACAGGATTCATAAAGGACCAGTATTAACTCCTTTCTTGAAACTGGTTGAGGCCATTCAATAAGGCAACAAAAAATACTAAAAAATAGAATCTGAACAATAAATATTTTGGATAAAACAGCTCTGAAAGTTAGTTCTTTTGTTCTTCAGTAAACATCTCTGTTCTTCTTTTAAATAATTAGTAGGCCAAAAATATGCTCCAAAGGTTGTAGATCCTACACTGTAAATCATCCTCAAGTGGTTAGGATAAGCAGTTTTGAAAATCATGTTCCTTCCAAGATTTTCAAAGTTCCTGCTTTGCTTCGGATCATAACATAAATCCAGTGCCTTATCTTTGCTAACAAAATTCTTTGGATTTCTATTGTGAAATTTAAATCCTCTCCTGAACAGACTGTTGGTTAATGAATTGTAATACTGTTCAGAATCACCAAGAGTGAGCACATTTCACTGTTAATTGGTTGTAAAAAGACGTAACTGCATAAAAATGATTGGCTGTTGTATCCTGAAGCTCAGTCAATTTGAATTAGTAGCAACCAACTTTAATCTATATAGCTTTTCTGTTTAAAATAACATTAAATTGCATACATTGATGTAAGTGACAGGCTACACAGTTGTTTATTGGATGTAGAAAGCTAGTGGATAAGGCTCCTTTTCCTTCTGGCAGCTTGTGACTATATGGCTTTCCCCTGTTCATAATGAATGGAATTTGCCCAAAGCATTCGACATAACTGTCACAGTACCCCACACCACATGAAATGTGTGGATGTATCCTGAAATGTAGAGGACTACCCAGCCCACCATCAGCATCCTGGTTCCTATTAGCCCAGAAGAGTATAGGCCTGGAGAGAGATAGAGTATATTGCTCTCCCACATAAGCCCATAGGAATGGCTAAAACCAAAAAAGTTATCTGAGCTACCATTGGTTTATTTGCTGTTTCTTTCTGTGGGCAACATACTTCATTTTGGTTAGGAAATTAATGGGTGATCTTTCAAATGTTGACAAGTGTCATCACTCACCGCCTGGACAACTCAGAGGAAGAGAAGGGGGAGGAGGGGATGGGGGCAGCAGAGTGTCAGGAGTCTGCACCTCCTGATAGTAGAACTCTCTCAGAGAGGAGGGCTGGGGCTCCTGCTCCCCAGCAGGAGTTGGAAGAGGTTGCAGACACTGAAGATGACACACCCTGTTGTTCATTGAGTGAAGGAAGGAGAAATGACAAGCCCAGTGCCAGTTAAGTCATAGACTCTGATCTAATTAGGCATTCATTAAGCACCTGTAGCCTTGAAGGAGCTGCCCATAAACATCCCGGCAGTTCTCTCCCAGACTTAGTGCTGACATATTTGTACTCCTCATTCCTGTTTTTTCATGACCTTGAACTGGCTGTTTTGGACTACTCTGTTAACTCTTGGCTGGCTCATGTATCTGGACTTCTGACCTGCTGATATGACCTCTGGACTGGCTATCAACCACCCTTGTGCTTCTCCCATAATTTTTAATTTTTTATTTTTATTAATTATTTTTAACCCTCCCCTCTGCTCAGCAACCGGGGCAGCATACAACAAGATTAAAACACAGCAGTTAAAACAATCCTTCCCAATCCTAACCCTCCCACTCCTTAAAACTAAATTAAGCTAATAGAGAATTAAAACAAAGATAAAATACAATAAATAAATAAATAAATAAAGGCAATAGCGGCAGGGGAGCGGGTAAGCAATCAGCTTCACTTGAGCTGGGAAATTATTCCGGGAAGGCCTGCCGGAAGAGATCCATCTTTAGTGCTTTCTTGAAGCTATCAAGAGTAGTCATAAGACGGATCTTGTCCGGCAGGCCATTCCAAAGTCTGGGAGCCATAGAAGAGAAGGCCCTCTGGGAGGTCTGCAACAGCCTAGTTTTCATAGGCTGCAACAGGTTCCTCCCAGAGGACCGAAGTGCACGGGGGGGATCATAAGGGATGAGGCGGTCCCGGAGAAAAGATGGACCCAAGCCATGTAGGGCTTTAAAGATTAAAACCAACACCTTGTACTGTGCCCGGAAACTGATTGGCAGCCATTGGAGAGATTTAAGCACAGGTGTTATATGCTCTCTCATAGATGTACTTGTATTTAACCTTGCTGCCATATTTTGTACCAGTTGAAGTTTCCAGGTTAGGCACAAGGGTAGCCCCATGTAGAGTGCGTTACAGTAATCCAAACGTGAGGTTACCAAAGCATGTACCACAGTTTCCAGATCCCTTGTATCCAGGTAAGGGCGCAGCTGGCGTATCAGCCGAAGCTGATAACAGGCACTCCTGACCATCGCACTCACCTGACTAGTCATGTGAAGTAACGAATCTAGGAGTACCCCCAGACTGTGAACACAGTCCTTAGAGGAGAGTGTGACTCCATCCAGGACTGGAAGTTGTATTCCCAGACCTGGTTTCGGGCCTGTGACTGTCAGTACCTCCGTTTTGTCTGGATTTAGTCTCAATCTGTTTTTCCTCATCCAATCCATTATTGCTCTAAGACAATCATTGAGAGGAGAGACGCCATCTGAAGTCTGAGCCGACGATCTGGTCATGGAGAAATATATCTGAGTATCATCAGCGTACTGATGACACCGAGCTCCATGCCTCTGGATGATCTCTCCCAGCGGCTTCATATAAATGTTAAATAGCATTGGGGACAGGATGGCACCCTGAGGGATGCCACAATTAAGCTCAATTCTGGAAGAGCAACTGTTCCCAAGCCTCACCCTCTGGGATCTGCTCAAGAGAAAGGAATGGAACCACAGCAGAGCAGTGCCTCCAATTCCTAACTCAGGGTATCCAAGAGGATGGAATGATCTATAGTGTCAAAGGCCGCTGAGAGGTCCAAGAGCACCAGCAGGGTCACACTACCCCTGTCAATGCTCAGGCAGAGGTCATTGGTTAGAGCAACCATGGCAGTCTCAACTCCATATCCTGTCCTGAAGTTGGTTTGAAATGGATCAAGATAATCAGTTTCATCCAAGACGGCTTGGAATTGGGAAGCAACTGCCCTCTCGATCACCTTGCTTAAAAAAGGTAGCAAGAACACTGGTCTGTAATTGTTCCTGTCCAGGGGGTCCAGGGAAGGTTTTTTTTCAGAAGTGGCTTAACCGCTGCCTCCTTTAAACAAGATGGTACGATACCTTCCCTGAAGGATGCATTGATTATGTCCCGTAGGAATACTCTCAACGCGTCCCCCCCCCGAACAACCAGCCAAGATGGACAGGGATCAAGAGGGCAAGTCGTCTTCCTCACTCTTCCAATGAGCTTGTCCACGTCATCGGTACTCACCGATTGAAACTGATTCAGTAAAATGCCATCAATGGAGTTGTTGAACGCCTCATCTATGGATTCTGTCAGAACATTGGCGTCCAAGTCAGCTCTTATCCGAGAGATTTTATCTGCAAAGTGGATGTTAAATGCATCACAGCAGGCTGTTGTCGGGTTAAGTAGAGGGTTGGCGCAGGAGCCTGCGTCAGCTCCCCCACCACCTTAAACAACTCTGCTGGACGGGACTCTGCAGATGCAATACGTGCAGAGCAGAAGGATTTCTGTGCTGCATGTATTGCCTCCCAATAGGAATCAAGATGCTTCCTATGGCGAGTTCTGTTGGATAACAGTCGAGTCTTCCGCCACTTGCACTCTAGCCATTGTCCAGTTTGCTTCATCCTCCTAAGCTCCTCAGTGTACCAGGGCTTATGATTAGAGGCGGGCTGGAAAGGATGCTTGGGAGTGATTGTGTCGATAGCCTTGGTAAGATCAGTGTTCCAGATGCTGACCAAAGCCTCGACAGAATCACTGGAGTTACCAACCTTTAGACCCTCTAGGGCTTTCTGGAAACCAATTGGTTCCATTAGCCTTCGAGGGCGGACAGTTCTAATGGGTCCACCACCCCTGGAGGGGCAGACAGTGGCTCTTATCTTGACCATCTTCCATCTTGACCAGGAAGTGATCTGTCCATGACAATGTGGAGGTTTTTGTAACCTCCGCCCACGAATATTCCTGTTCTGTACTGAAGATTGCATCGAGGGTATGACCTGCACAATGTGTGGGTCCATCAACCAATGGGGATAGGCCCATGTTTGTCATGGTTTCCATGAACTCCCAAGCTGCACTGGTTAGATTTGACATGCTGGTCTCAAGTGGAATGTTGAAGTCGCCCAAAACCAAAAGTCTGGGTGACTCCAACAACAACTCAGAGATCAGCTGGGTCAGCTTGGTTAGGGAGTCTGTTAAGCAACGGGGTGGCTGGTATATACCAACAGAATCTCCAAACTATCCCTGGTTTTCAGGCTAAGGTACATACACTCGAGGCAACCTGTTTTCTGGATAGGCTTCCTGGTCAAGGTTAAGTTGTTTCTATGAACCAAGGCCACACACCCCCTTTCCCTTATCTGCTCGCTGACCGTATACCCAACCGGGAGAGCCCCCGTCCATGTCGCAGCACTGGCATCTCCCAGCCAGGTCTCAGTAAAGCATGCCAGATCGGCGGCCTCATCCACTAAGAGGTCATGTATAATATGAGTCTTATTTTTAACTGACCTGACATTGCAAAGGAGCAGAGTAAGGGGCTGTGGAAAGGATGGTACGTTCTCCAAATTATTCTGGGAAACAGAGTGAACTGAAGAAGGGATAGGTATTAAGCATCGATCCCTTCTTCTTTTGTAACATTTCTTCACTCTGTTGCCGCCATACCTTCCCTTCCCCCACACAACCTCAATTCCCGCACCCAGACCATTCCCAGCTCCATTATATGGTGGTAATGATAATCATTGTGAGCTCTTGCTCAAATAACCCATGATTGACCCAGAATGGACTGATTACTCGACAGCTCCTACACACCAACCACCTGCTTCCTTGGGCACTTGCTGACTCATGTTCAAGACAACAAGTAGACTATCTGCTAATTCTCTGGAGAAATATGCATGCTCCTTGTAAAACACACCTATGAATAGTTTCATCCTACTGTCTTATGGTTTTATCTTACGTTTCTAATGAATCATTGATAAGAGTTGGGAAGATTCATGTAGCCATAGGTTTCCTGTTTTTCTTTACCTTTCCAGTAAAACTGGGGAGAGTCTCCTCCCTCTTGAAGAGCTAGCTCACCACTAGGAAAGATAACTATTGAAAGGTTTCAGTTGATCATATGGAAAAGTCAGGGGTGCAGTCTTGGCATTTACTCTTGATAGAGACACCATTCTAGCTGGTAGCGCATGATAACAGGTTGTGTTTGACAGGTCATGTTTGACATGTTTACCCATCTACGTTGCTTAGTGCCTAGCACCCCATAAAGCGGTGTAGATGTATAAAATGCTGTTGCTTAACAATTGTAAGCTGCTCTGAGAGACTTTGTGGCTGAAGAGTGGGTTATAAATACAGATAGATAGATAGATAGATAGGTAGATAGATAGATAGGCGGCAGACCATCAGGCTTCTCCTAGCTTATTCATGCACTTTCTAGCACTGGTGTGAAAGGAGTTCTACAGACCTTAGCCTTGTCAAGAGATTCTTCCTTTCATCAGTAGGAAGATGGGTCCAGCTTAAAAAAATGCAAATAAATCTCAAGCTGAGTGTTTTATGTTGGAAATGATTAGTGCAAACTGAATGAGATGTGTGATTCAGGCACAGTGCTAATAGCCTGTAATATACAGATTCCCAGGGGCACACACACATTGCAGTCAGTGAATGCTGAAAATCAATGCATTTCTTGCATGTGATGTGCTGTTTCCGACCTAGGCAGACCTGAAGTGGCATTGCCAAAGCCAATAGCAGCAGGTATGGCTCCACTGATATATTAGAAGGAGGAAGAGCGCGGGGGAGGGGGTTCCTATGGTCTACAGAATGCTACTTGGTCACCCCGTGATAAAGCTGTGCCCAGGAGCATTTAGTCTGGGCTTCTTGGAAATTAAAAAAAATAACCCATTTCTTGTTTTATAAAACTTGAGTAGACATCAAGAAGAAGTGGGAAAGGGGGACTATGATTATGAGCAAGTTGGTCAACTGCTTAATGAGAGGGGGCATTGGGCAGGGGAAAGGGTTCATTAGGTTGCATTTGATTTTCCTGTTCTTGATATTCTAGCCCCATGGCATAGTCTGGAAGCTCTTGATGCAGAATCTTGCTGAAGATGAACAAGTTTGGGTTAGAAAGGCGATTTGATGAAATTTTGCCAAGGAGTGCCATATATGCCAGCCTGAATTCCATCATGGCAGAAATGCAGGATATACACTATCTTAAATGCCTTTGCCTGTTTTGTTCGAGCAGCTTCCAATCTTGCCATATCTCCAGTTTACTTTTACTGAAGTTCTAGGTGGGCCAGTTGGCAAGTTACTGAAAAATCTCTCAACATAGTTCTATGCTGCCATTCCTATACCTGATAGCTTCTCTGATACTGTTTTTTTTTTAAACTTGTGCCAAAAACAGTTTTATCATAAGCTGTTTTATCATAAACTGCATTTGTCTGTGATGGGTATAGTAGATCCTGTCACATCGTGGGAGATTCTTTTCTGTCCTCATTACAGCTCTACAAAACACATGATTCATTTTTAATCAGAGCACATTCCTTAAAATATTTAAGAGAAATTTATAAGAAAGATACCTCAGCTGTGTAAAATGTTTGTCCACTATTGCAACAAATGCTTTCTCTGTGTTGGCCTTGTTCTTTGCTCCCTCTGAAATCTTGAATATCACAGCTGGGGATAGATGAATCTGTTTTGCTTTTTCCCATACTATTTTTTTTAAGTCTAAAGTTCTTGCCATCATATTTATGAATAAACTGGTAACTTTTGGAAAGTCCACATCCAACAAACTTCTCAGTCCATCTGCTTTGGCCAAATTCAGTAGGTTTGGCTATTTCTGAGAGCCAGCATGGTGTAGTGGTTTGACCATTGGACTATGACTCTGGAGACCAGAGTTTGAATCTCTGCTCAGTCATGGAAACACACTGGGTGACCTTGGGGAAGTCACACTCTCTCAGCCTCAGAAGAATGCAAAGGCAAACCCCCTCTGAACAAATTGTGCCAAGAAAATCCCATGATCGGTTCAACTTAGTGTCCCCATAAGTCAGAAACAACTTGAAGGCTCACAACAACAATGGCTATTCCTAGCATGGAAAGGACTATGATGTGCATACCAGCCCTAAACCTGTTAGAGATCAGGAGCCTGTCAGCTTAAAAAAAAGAAGTAGAAAACTACACTTGCAACCACATGATGAACAGGGATTCAAGGTGAGACTGTTAAGAGCTACACCCTGGACCAAACTCTGGCACTCTTTCTTTCTACTATTGCATTTTTAAAATCTAAAGTTCTTTCTACCTAATTTATGGAGATATGTGTGGATAGGGGGAATTGTTCATTAAAAAAAATCTGTCTCTAAATTTGCACCCCTTTGCAGTATTTTCTTGAAATAACAGCACCATCTTGTGGACAGCAGATATTTCTTATGATATTTCTATCCTATACTAATGGTATAGAAAGTATATAAAGCTGTTGGATTGCAGACCTAAGTCTGTTTACTTGGAAGCAAATCCCATTGAAATCAGTAGTACATACTTCTGAGTAGAAAGCTGGATCATAAATCAACATCTTTCAAGAGTTTTCAGTGCTTTCAAGAGCTGGTGCTTTACAATTTTCTCCTTCCTGACCTTTGTTGCATAGAAACCTGACATAGTTTTGTAATAACTATAAAGCTGTGAAGATCAACATAATAGCTGAGAAAAATTACATATTTCTGGAGTGGCTTAAGAGATAGTACTGGACAATACAATAAACACTCCATGATTAGAAAGGATTTATTACTGTCATGCATAGGACTGGAAAGAATACATAAGCAAGAAATAGTACATGTTGACGTGTTTGTGAGAGCAATAGTACGTGTTTGTGAGAACCCTTCATGTGATGTAGACAGTAATTCTAAATTTGGGGGACAGCTTGCCTAACCTCCACTCCATTACTTCTGCAGATCCTTGAATACCTCTAGCTAAGAACTTATTTAAACCAGTACATAGATCTAAATTGAGCATGCCACACCCACTGGCTCAAGACTAGATTTGATTCATTTTATAGCTGCAATGAATGCTTGAAGGTTGGAGATAGGGCCACTGGATATAGTATCATACCCCTCACATATGTGGCAGAGAGCAAGGAAGAAAACAGAGTGAACAGGGCTTTACTTCAAGCAGTAGTTCATTATTATGAAAACTTTGTTCTGAATTTTTGTGAATTGAGAAAAATAGCTATAAAGGAGGTTTTTAAAAAGTATTATTTACATCAGTATTTCTTAAACTACCTGATGTAGGGGACTGGCAGGCTTCCCCCAAGCCCGTCACCCATGTGCCAAAGAGCAGCTCCGTATCTATGTCCATTGGATAAAACTGTTTCCTTCTTTCCTGGAAAATTGCTGCAGACCAGCACCAGTTCATAGGCAACAACCTGAGCAGTACTGATTTACATGATTCATAACAACCATAAGGGCCCCAAGGGTACTTTGTTTTTAAAATTTTATTCCACAACTTGGGTATACTCATGGGATCAGCCCTGAGCCTGGAAGCCCAGATTTCAGTGGTGGCCAGGAGTGTGTTCGCACAATTAAAATCAGTGCGCAAGCTATGCATGTTTCAGAAGTTGGATTTGGCCATGGTTAACACATGCCTTGCATACAACCTGTTTGGATGACTGTAACACACTCTACAGACTTTATCACACCAGGATGCTGTCCGGCTGCAATCACGTTAGTTTAAGAATGGAAGCATACAAGTTTGGCATCATTTATTATCACACTTCCTCTGCAATAGCACTTTGGCACTGTTGTGGTGCAGGATTAGTTTTCTGCACTGCCACTATAACACTGCCTTCTGACCCTTACTCTGCACATGGGTGCCTTTTGAATTTTTAAAATTTTTATTTTAATTTTTTAGGGTATTTTACCACAATTATGAAATTACTAAAAGAAAAGAAATATAAAATAAAAGGAATATAGCCTGCTTGGGAATAATGAAGGGGAGGGGGGAGAAATCCATAGTGGAAAAGCAGTGTGATTAGGAGGCATTGACAGGTTTTACCCATCAATGAAAAAGAGCACTCCAGGAATTGATGGAATGCAAAGCAGCTACAGGACAGACACTGTGTCCTGTGGTAAGTAATGGCCAAAGATGCCATTATCCCACAGAAATAGCACTTTACTAACCTCATGTGATAAAGTCCTGTGTGGGGCTGCCTTTAGAAACTGTTCAGAAATGTCAGCAGGTCCAAAATGTTGCAGCTAGACCAGCAACTGGGCTTGGTTGTAGGCAACATATAATTCCCATGCTTAACAGCTTCATTGGCTACCAGTTTGTTTCTGGGCAGAATTCAAAGTGGGGGTTGTGACCTATAAAGCCCTATATTGTTTAGATCCAGGCTATCTGAAAGACTATATCTCCCTATACAAGCCTACCTGAGTATTAACATCTTTGGGGAAGGGCTTTCTCTCAGTCCCACCACCTTCACAGCTATGGCTGGTGAGGACCCAAGAGAGAACCTTCTCAGTGGCTGCTCCCAGGCTATGGAACTCTCTGCCAAGGGAGGCTCAGTTATCCACCTTCTTGCTCTCCTTCTGTCGGCAGGCCAAAACCTTCTTATTTAAACAGGCCTTCAGTTTTTAATTGTTTTAAATCAACATTTTATCCAAGAAGTTTGTATTTAATGCTTTTTTAATTTTTGTATTCCAGATCGGTTTTAGCTGTGTTGTTTTAATGTATGGTGTGAGCCACTTTGGGACCTATATGGGAGAAAAACAGGATATAAATCAAATAAATAAATGAATAAACAAACGAACTTCAGAATCCTGGCTTGTACCAAAGCTGGTAACCATAGTCTCCTGGTTCAGATGAAATGGAAAATTGTGGTTAATCAGAGACTTTCCCATTGCATCTAGGTACACAGTAAAGGCAGAAGAGATAGGTATGCATGAATGTGTGAAAGGCTCACTCACTGTTTGGCTTATTAAGCAGAACTATGATTACCTGAATCATAGAGGATTATCACATGAAGCAAAAAAAGTGGAATTAAAACAAGATGGTCAAACCTTATCAGATGACATAATTGCTGTGCTGTTTCTGGAGTGTTATCACCTCGTTAGTGTGGTGCTCTTTTTCATTGACAGGAAAACCCATCAATAAACTCCCAATAGAGATACTGTTCCAGGAGTTGGCTGTGTGTGATAAGTCTCTTCACTTGAATGCCAGCATTACAACAGTCGTGGAGCCTGATTTTCCTCCCTGCCCCACACCTTTGCTACTCTAGAGTAGGCTAATTCCATACCTGTCTGTTTTTTAATGTTTTATTTTGCTGTGTTTCCATAATTACAGTAAAGTGATAAAATAAAAATATTTTTATATCATTTTTTGCTGTATTTACTCAAACACAGCAAAGATTAAAATAAAAAATGATAGGCATGGAGTTAGCCTGCTTTGGAATTGCAAGGGGGAGTGAGAGGGAGGAGAATAAGGCCCTGTCCTGCCATGCGACTGCTGTAATGCCGGCATTGAAGAAAGAAACTTATTACACTAGGAGAGTTTTCAAAGCAGAGCAGTTCTGGGAAAGAAGCGATACTCAACGTTTTCAAAACAGTGTTGATTGTTCCCTTTTATAATGCTACTGCCATGAGAAAACAGCCTTGTGTGATGATCTCCATAGTCACACAGAGGAACTAGAGTTGAAATCAGAAATACAGTTGTCCTTCCATATCCATGGATTTGGTATCCACAGATTTAAATATTCACGGCTTGAAAATATTCTTTAAAAAATAATAATCCAAAAAGCAAACCTTGATTTTGCCATCTTATATAAGGGACACCATTTTGCTATGCCATTGCATATAATGGGACTTGAGTATTCATGGATTTTGGTATCTACAGGGGGGTCCTGGAACCAAACCCTGCGAATATGAAGGGACAACTGTATTTCCTATATCATGTATAGGGTTGCTTGCCTATGTAGATTCTCCAATGTCTAATAAGGTTGGAATTTCCACTAAAGTATTTCCCACATTGATTGCCCTTACAATGTGAGTTCTTATATGAGGTATGCCAAAAGCCCTCCCTACTTTTGCACATAGGACCTCACTCCTTTGTGGATGAGTTGGCACTGGGCAACATGGGAATGTTGACCGAATCTTCCCCTTAATTCTGTATTGGTACCTCTCCTGTGTGAATCCCTCAGTGCTTAAGTAGAGATGCTACTGAATATTTCCCCACACTCTACACACACATAGGGCTTGTATCCCATGTGGCTTTTTTGGTGTCTTCTGCTGAGGGAACCACACCTATTGGAAGCTTTTTGAGTTTGGAGCCAAAAGAATATTTCTGCTTTTTGTATGCAGCTTTTTGGGGTCAATTCTCTGCATTCAGAAGCTCCTTCCTGGACAACTGTTTCATTTACACAGCCTTCTGGCAAATAAAGCATCAAAATACACATAACCCCGTATATATTGGGGAGAAAGGAAATTTGGAAGGGTGTGGGCTGTATGATATGTTGAAGAGCAAACAGGGGGCTTAAAAGAGCCAGCCTCCATATCATTGCCTTGTGTTTAGCTATTAGAAGTTCAAAAGTTCTGCCAATAGAGTTTAGCCCTTAACATTCAGGATGTTTAATGTTAACTACTTCCCTTATGTGTGTCCTCCATGTATTACTGAGACTGATCAACCCTTGGTTTGTATGACCCTATTGTGCTCTTCATGCTAGAAAAAAGTAGCTTTTAATTCCTTGCAATTGAGTAAATGAAGTAAGGAGAATGGTGCATTTGTGACAGAAGTACAGTATCATCAGTTTTCTCCAGGGGATATTCAGAATTACACTTTAGCTAAATTAGATTTAATGCCAAGCTCCACTAGTAGAGTGCTATGCTTATAATAATATTAACAGAAAGCATCAACCAAAGTGCTCCATGTATTTGCAGCAGCAACTACTGTAGCAGCAGTATTGACACTTCTGGTCAGGTGTTCCAGCTGAATGTCAAGGTGTTGCAAATGTCATATTGCAGAGCAGGCATGGCTAGGTTTGCCATATTCCACTTCTTCAAACTTGTGTTTAATTTGCATATTATGCAAATTATTATAATTGCAAATGACATCAATTTGCATTTCAGTTATGCAAATTAGGCACATTAATTGTTGCAGTTTTCTTTCACTAGTTTCTTCCACTAGTTTCAAAGTTCATACTATTTTTTTTACAGTTACAGCTGATCTGAAAGAACCAGTATAGAGTAAGTAATGTTAAGAGAGCTGGATTTGGAAACGGGAGGACCAAGTTCAAATTTCTGCTTTGTAATGGAATTAACCATGTGACTATGGGCCACCACTGCCTCTCAGAAAATCTACTTCACAGGTTTGCTATGGTGGGTTAATGGACAGAGGACAAGCATATAAAGTGGATATTTGCATACCTAATGTACTAGAAATTGTTGACTAGTAACCAGGTCAACCAACAGAGATGACCTGGTTAATGGGGTGCAAGTGGTGGGATCCTTAGGTGAGAGTGATCATGTTCTCCTGGAGTTTGTTATACAATGGAAAGGAGAAGCTAGGCATAGTCAGACATGCATTCTTGACTTTAGGAGAGCTGATTTCAATACACTCAGGGAAATACTGGGGGTGATCCCATGGTCAGGAATACTAAAAGAGAAGAGACCTCAAGATGAATGGGATTTTCTCAAAAGGGAGATACTGAAGGCACAATTTCAAACAGTACCATTGAGGAAGAAAAATGGGAGGTGTCTCAAGAAACCAGGTTGGATGACTAAAGAACTTTCAACGGAGCTAAGTTTTAAACGGAACATGTATAGGAAATGGAAAAAGGGAGAAATCACCAAAGAAGAATTCAAACAGATAGCGAACACGTGTAGGAGTAAAGTCAGAAAAGCTAAAGTGCAGAATGAGCTCAGGCTTGCTAGGGAGGTTAAGAACAATAAAAAGGTTTTTTTGGGGTATGTCCACAGCAAACGGAGGAAGAAGGAAATGATAGGGCCACTACGTGGAGAAGATGGCAAAATGCTAACAGGGGACAGAGAAAAGGCAGAATTACTCAACACCGTCTTTGCCTCAGTGTTTTCAGAAAAGGAAAAGGGGGACCAACCTGAGGAGAATGGAACAGAGGACACAATAGGGGAAATCCAACTCAGAATAAGCAAAGAGGTAGTACAGGAATACCTTCTTAATCTAAATGAATTTAAATCTCCAGGACCAGATAAACTACATCCAAGAGTATTTTTTTTAGTTTATACTTTTAACAACTTTATACATATATCCATACATACATATCCATTTCTTATACATTCCCCCATCTTCTTCCCTCCCCTACCACCCCCACACTCTTCTTTACACTTCCTATACTACTCTTCCCTCTCCCCCTCTCTCACTCCTTCTTCACATACTCTCTCTTTCTTCCTTCTTCATTTTTTCATCCCTCTCATACAATCTTGACTTCCCTTGTTCCCCCTCGTTTGAGCTCAGTGTCACTTATATATACCTCCTCATCTCCCTTTCCTCTTTACATTTACGTTTTTGTACTATTTTGCCTTATTATCGTTATATTCATCCTTATAACTTTAAAAATTCTTATTCCACTCTACCTTTATCCCATAAAAATTAACTTTAGTTTTTCTATTCACTTTTCTTTGTTTATTTCTAAATGCATTGTTTCGTTTAAAAGAAAAATAAGGAAATTTCGCACTCACATCCAAGAATATTCAAAGAGGATCCCAACAATTATCGTCCAGTTAGTCTGACATCAATACCAGGGAAGATTGTAGAGCAGATCATTAAACAGAGAGTCTGTGAACATTTAGAAGGCAATGCCATAATCACAAAAAGTCAACATGGGTTTCAGAGAAACAAGTCATGCCAGACTAATCTGATCTCTTTTTTATATATAAAGATACCAGCTTGGTAGATGAAGGGAACGCTGTGGACATCGCATACCTTGATTTCAGTAAGGCCTTTGACAAAGTTCCCCATGACATTCTGGCAAACAAGCTTGTAAAATGTGGGCTAGACAAGTTAACTGTTCAATGGATTTGTAATTGGTTGACCGGCCGAACCCAAAGGGTGCTCAGCAGTGGCTCCTCGTCTTGGAAAGATGTGACCAGTGGGGTGCCACAGGGTTCTGTCCTGGGCCCAGTGCTATTCAACATCTTTATCAATGACTTGGATGAGGGAAGTAGGGGCATACTTATCAAATTTTCAGATGACACCAAATTAGGAGGAGCAGCTAATACCCTAGAGGACAAGCAGGGCCAGTTTAAGGAATTTTGGGGCCCCTTGCAACACTTTATTTTAGGGGCCCCATATGGTTATCTCAGGTCAATGTAACCTAACCTAATCTATTCACAGTACAGGATATTCAGATTATTACTAACAATGTTTTTGTAGGAGGAGGGCTATTATGGAGTCCCCCCACATTGATGGAGCCTCCTGTGGCTGCAGGTGCTGCAGGGCCCTTAAACCAGCCCTGCACACACACACTTAGTTTCTTCATAGTTGCAAATTTGAAGGGATGTCATACTGAGGATGGAGCAAGCTTGTTTTCTGTGGCTCCAGAGACTAGGACACGGAGCAATGGGTTCAAGCTAGAGGAAAAGAGATCCCACCTAAACATTAGGAAGAACTTCCTGACAGTAAGAGCTGTTTGGAAGTGGAATACACTGCTTTGCAGTGTGGTGGAGTCTCCTTCTTTGGAAGTTTTTAAATAGAGGCTGAATGGCCATCTGTCAGGAATGATTTGATTGTGCATTCCTGCATGGCCCTTGGGGCCTCTTCCAACTCTATGATTCTATTATTCTTTCTTTTTTTTAGTGGGGGGGGGAACCCTAACAGGAAACTCATTCTTTTTAGACTAATTAACACCCCCACACACAAAATTCAGATGCTGCTGCTGTTGTTATCCTGGTTTCACTGTCTACGTTGTGTTACTGACTGAAGTTTCTGATGTGATTCTTATGCTATCCAAGCATTTAGGAAATCAGTGAGATATGGTGGAATGATGTGGCATGTCCCAAGCAGTATCACTTTGGGTTAATTGCAGTGGTTCTTAACCTGTGGTCTGGTTAGACCCCAGGGGTCTGCAATGTTCTCACAGGGGGTCCACAAAGGCTTGAAGGTTGCTCTGCTCACCTCCTCCCTGCAGTGGAGCGGTCAGGCCAGAGGCTGGCTGGCTTGGTCTGCACATTGCCATTCAATCTGCACCAGCCACAAATATGGAGGAAGAAGCAGCAGAAAAATCTTCCCTCCCCCTCCAGTGCCTCTGAAGGAAGATTTAAGAGATGGTGTGATTGTACTATTATTGCTGTTGTTGGGGTTTTAAATCTTGAGTTAAGGTTTGGGGGTCAGTGGTAGCAAAAGATATTTAAAAGGGTCCCTGGTAAAGAAAAGGTTAAGAGCCACTGTTTTAGATTAATGAACAAAAATCCTCCCCTCCACAAGATTCTGATGCTGTTGCTGTCATTGTTACCTCTGTTTCACTGTCTACTTTGTGTTACTGGCTGAAGTTTTGAAGAGCAGCCATTTGCATGCTATCCAAGCCTTGTGGAAATCCCTCAGCAGGAGCCGTGAAGGGTGCGGGCTGGGCTCAGCTGGGAGAGAGCTTTGAATGGGGGGAGCCTCCTCCGCACAGCATGGAGGCATGCGTGGGGAGGGGAGGAGGAGGAGGAGAGGCTGCCAGGTCTGAGGCACCTTACCCGAGGGAAGGAATGGAGAGAAAACGGAGCAAGGAGGAAACCAGCCAGCAGATGGGCCAGCCAGGCAAGGCTGCCAGTGAGCACGTGAAAGGAGCCACAAGCTTTTCACCAGCTCCCTCTTTTCCCTCACCAGAAGCCTCTAGTTCTCAGGGCTGCTGCAAAGCAGCGGCTCCTCCCGGCTGTCTCCTGGCTGTCTCCTTCCTCAGATAAGGAGGTCAGCAGGGGGCTGGGGCCCCCTCTGAACTCGGGCCCCCCCCGCCAATGCTGATTTGGCAGACTGGTTAAACTGGCCCTGAGGACAGGATCAAAATTCAGAATGACCTGGATAGACTGGAGAGCTGGGCCAAAGCTAACAAAATGAAATTCAACACGGAGAAATGTAAAGTGCTGCACTTAGGGCAAACAAATGAAATGCATAGATATAGGATGGGAGAGACCTGGCTGAACGAGACTACGTGTGAAAGGGATCTAGGAGTCCTAGTAGACCACAAGTTGAACATAAGTCAACAGTGTGATGCGGCAGCTAAAAAGTCCAATGCGATTTTGGGCTGTACCAATAGAAGTATAGTGTCTAGATCAAGGGAAGTAATCATAGAATCATAGAATTGTAGAGTTGGAAGAGACCCCAAGGGCCATCCAGTCCAACCCCCTGCCACGAAGGAATTATCTTGTGATTACAAGATATTTGTATCGATTCTCACACAAAGATTGAAAAAGATCTTATTGCAGGAAATCCAAGAAGATCAAAATGGCTTTTTAACTGGAAGGCATTCAAGAAATAATATAAGGACAATCATTAACTTAATTGAATATTACGAACAACATAATGAGAAAAAAATTAGCCATGATCTTCTTGGACGCTGAAAAAGCCTTCGATAGGGTAAGATGGGCATTTATGAAAGCAGTTTTGGCTAAGATGGATATGAGGGAAAGTTTTATAAAATGGATTGAGACAATATATACAAACCAAACGGCACAACTATTGGTGAATGGAGAAAAAAACAGACAAAATAAACATAAAGAAAGGAACTCGTCAGGATGCCCATTATCTCCATTGCTATTCATAGCTACTATTGAGATTTTAGTAAATAGTATCAGATCCAATGAAAAAAATTTGGGTACAAACATTAAGGGTTAAAATTAAGGCTTATGCCGATAATATTGTAATCATTCTAGACAATCCGCTAGAGCAACTTGACGATCTGGGTAAGGTTATCCAAGATTATGCTGAGGTTTCTGGGTTTGAAATAAATAGAGATAAAAAAGCATACTCACAAAGAACATGGATAGGAATCAAGAAGAACAGATTGCATATAAAACGGGATTTACCATAGAACACAAAGTTAAATACCTAGGTATCTGGGTAACTAAAAGAAATATGGAGCTGTTTAAAAACAATTATGAGAAATTATGGAACGGAATTAAGAGCGACATGGTTAAATGGTCCAAACTTAACCTTTCCTTATTGGGGAAAGTAGCATCCTTCAAAATGAATATACTTCCCAGATTCATGGTTATATTTCAGAATCTACCAATTATAAATAACGATAAATATTTTAAGATATGGCAGTCAGAGATATCTAAATATATATGGGCAGGGAAAAAACCTCGTATTAAATGGAAATTGTTATTAGAGAAGAAGGAGAGAGGTGGGTGTGCGATGCCAGACCTGCAACTATATTTTCAATCGTGTGCTTTACTATGAATAGACAATTGGATTCATTTAAAAAACATCAAAGCACTAGCATTGGAAGTTCGGGTAAAAGATTTGGCTGGCAGACATACTTATGGTATGGAAAAGTAAAGGAAAATAGGGACTTTAACAA
Source organism: Gambelia wislizenii (assembly GCA_030847615.1). Classification (NCBI taxonomy): domain Eukaryota; kingdom Metazoa; phylum Chordata; class Lepidosauria; order Squamata; family Crotaphytidae; genus Gambelia; species Gambelia wislizenii. The sequence goes on along the minus strand of JAUMIR010000003.1, from coordinate 309,709,603 downwards.
TCACTATATTAGAAAAGCGCTTCTAAAAACTTGGATAAGAGTTAAGAAAAACTTTTACAATAAAATCCTGGGTTAGATATCTTCAGAAGAAGCCTTCTTTGGTAAGACTAAAAGTAAGAATGAACACTGGATTAGATATCAGGATATTCTTATGAAGGATGAGTTGGGTATAAGGATTAAAACAAGAGAGGAATTAGAAAGGGAAGGGCACATTTTAAATTGGTTCCTATATAAACAATTATATGAGCATTTCAAAATGGACCACAAAATGGAAGGTTTTGATCTAGATAAAAATCAGATGGATGAAATAATCTGGGATTTCCTGTGTGGCAGTGAGTTGGACTGGATGGCCCTTGTGGTCTCTTCCAACTCTACAATTCTATGATTCTATGAAATAAAATACAATAACAATAATAATAGTGTTTTATCATGCGCAGACACTTATAGTGCTGTTCTAATCAGATTCTTTTTTTCCCCCTATCAATTTTTCACTGGAGGCAAAAAGCTCAAATCCATGAAAATACCACAGGAAGCCCCTGGGAGTGACTGCCATCTGATTCCAGGGCAAAATGAAGAAAATGAAATTAGGGACAAATAACAGTTGTGAAAGTGCAGGGGAGCATGGTCTGATTTCCTTCAGAGATACAGAATAAATATTTTATTATAAGTAGAAAATAGAAAACTGTTGTTCACTGTTTGACTTTTTTTCAAAATGTATATGCTAAACTACTCATCTGTGCTAGGACATCTGTGCTCCCACCTAATTATTGTTCAGCAATAACAGTAACGTACTGATAAATGCTAGTACTTTTTATATTTCCACTCCTTCTTGCCTCACTAATTACATTTTCCCAGCCCAAACATGTGTATGAATATTTGCCAACTTAGGATCTATGTATCTAATGAAGTATGCTGCAATCTTCAAAAGCTTATGCCAAATAAAACTTGTTAGTCTTTACTCTACCCAGATACTGTTGGGTAGATACGGGTAGATACTAGATCCTGTTGTTTTTCCAGCAAAAGACTACCACAGCTTCTCCTTCTCATACTTTAAAAGGTATTCCTTGATATAAGAAAACCCTCCAGAAGAAGTGCCAATCCAGTGTGGAAGATGTGTTCCTCTTTAATACTTGTACTTCTCAACAGAAATCCTTTCTATGTCCTCACCCTTGTAGCTGCTGTTTTATTTCCCTAACACAGTTTACACAGTAGATATAAATGGTATTCCTCTCTTTTGCACATTTAAATAGCATACATATTTGAGTTCAAATGCCCAAACCATACTACCAAGAACTGTGGAATTTTTGGTTGTTCTGTGCATGCAGTGACATAATGGGATAGAACAATCTCAGGGATCACCCCTGTTTCCACAACACAGCAATAGACATTACACCAATATACAACATAATACTTCTCAGAGTCATAAAAAAAGAACTCCACATGGATTCCTCCTGATGGAACTAGACTTCTACATAGAATGCTTCAGTTGCTGTGCTCAGACAATAGGCTTAATGCTTAATTGATAAGAGGTGTAATTTACCACACAGTCTTAGCTGCAAGGAACAAGATGCTATACACAGTTTCAGGAATTATTCTAATATTGTCATTAAAGAGACCAACAGAGGCAGAGTGGTAGTCATCATGGACAGATCTGACTATATACAGGAGGCTGAGAGGCAAAATCCAACACTACATTTTACAGAATCCTGTCTAATGATCCCACATATGAATATTGGAAGGAATTACACAGACTACTCAGGGAATTTCCATGGAGGTGCAAAACCAAATCTAAATTGATATATTCCTGAATCCTCAACCAGGCATGTTCTATCTATTGCCCAAAATACATAAACGGGGCAACGCTGGATGACCCATTATCTCAAGCAGTGGAACACTCACAGTTGGTGCCTCTGGATATATGGAAATGTCCTTAGACCATATGCTGTCAACACTCCCAGCTATGTGAAGGACACTACCAACTTTCTACAGAAATTACAGTCCATCCATCCACACACATACACCCAGGAAACACCATCCTAGCCACTATGGGTGTGGAATCCCTATAAACCAACATCCTACACAAGGATGGACTACAAGCCAACAGGAACATCATTACAGATGGGACCATAGCAGACCTAGCCACCAAGGTCTGTCACTCTGTGCTCACACACAACTACTTCATTTTTTGCAATAACATATGCCTTCAAGTTAATTGTACTGTCATGGGTACACACATGATTCCACAGTATGCCAACATCCTCATGGTTGACCTAGAACAACGCTCCTTTACTCCTGCACCCAGAAACTTCTCCTCTACCTGAGGTACTTCAATGATATCTTCATAATTTGGACTCATAGACAGGACTCACTAATGATCCCACATTCCACCAGAATTTCAGCCACTCTCACCCAACCATCAATATCAGCCTGTAACTATCAAAAGAACAAGCTCACTTTCTGGACACCACCATACAACTACATGATGGACAGCTGAGCACCACACTGTATCACAAACTCACTGACTACTACACGTACTTTACATGCCTCCAGTTTTTACCTTGAACATATTACCAAATCCATGGTTTACAGCCAAGCCCTCCAATATGCTCAGACCCATAAGACAGGGATGCCAAACTCATAGAATTACGAGCATTCCTCAAGCTGCAGTACCCACTATATGAACTAAAGAAAAAGAAAATCCCCAACAAGAACAGAGTTATATCCAGAACTAATTTATTAGAGAATAGACTGAAGACAGGAAATGGCAGAACACCACTAACGGTCACATACAGCTCCCACTTGAGACCTCTCAGATGTATCACCAATTAACTACATTGTATTCTGAACACTTGTTCTGCTTGTTCCTAACATCCTGCTTCGCAACAGCTGCAGAGCTGTTTGAGCTGGAAGTCAACCTGAAGAAAACGGAAGTTCTTTACCAGCCTGCACCACAGGACGAACACCACCATCCCCACATTGCCATCGGCAAATCTGTGCTCAAGTCCATTCAGCAGTTCACCTACCTGGGAAGCATCATCTCCTCAGATGCTAAGATTGACAAAGAGATTGGTCACAGATTAGCAAAGGCATATAGCACATTTGGAAGACTTTACAAAAGAGTCTGGAGTAACAAACACCTGAGGCAAACCACAAAAATCAGTGTGTATAGAGCCATTGTAATGTCTATCCTCCTTTATGGATCTGAAACATGGGTCACCTATCGCCACCACCTACGACTCCTCAAACGCTTTCATCAGCGCTGTATATGCACAATCCTAAATATACACTGGACTGACTATTTGATGAATGTTGCTGTCCTTGAGCAAGCAGGGATCACCAGCATTGAGGCCATGATTTTGAGAACACAGCTGCGCTGGGCAGGGCATGTTTCTAGGATGGAGGACCATCACATCCCAAAAATAGTACTCTATGGTGAACTCGCCACGGATCAGTGTAAGAGGAGCGCTCCAAAAAAGTGATACAAAGACTCCCTCCCTGAAACAACATCTCAGGCTTGGCCAAATTGATCACCAACAGTGGTCCGCCCTGGCCTCACATTGGGAGGCATGGAGACACACTATCCACAATGCTGCAGCCTTATTTGAGAACTCACGCCGAACAAGTCTTGAAGAGAAACAACAACACAGAAAGAATAACAACCCGGAAACATCACCCAAGGAGACCTTCTGCTGTGCTTTCTGCAACTGGACTTGTTTATCTTGGATTGGCCTTTTTAGTCATCAGCGCGCTTGCAGAAAGCATGGGATGAGTCCTTCCTGAATCTTCATTTGCGAAGAAAAGCCAGAGAGAGAGAGAGAGAGAGAGAGAGAGAAAGATTCTGGACAATAATGCTGCCCTCTCAAAGGCTCTTAGTGGCAGGAATTAACTTGTCAACAGACAGTCTCCAAATTTCATACAGTTACTTACCTATAGGAGAACATACAACACAGATGGGGAGAAAGGTACCAGACCTTTCCACAAACCCAGATGCCAATTCTGCCTACACATCTACTCCGGAAATGTCATCACAGGACCTAATTACATCACTCACAATATTAGATGTACTTTCACTTGCTCATCCTCTAATGTGATATATGCCATCCTCTGGGCTTGTCTATACAAGCCTGTAAAAAATGGAGCCCTTCATAGTAATGACATTTCACTGCAGCTGCGATCTGTCCTAATGGTTTTTCTTTCCCCTTAAGCTCTGCATACCCACTAGGAAACATGGCAGCTGCGAGTGATTTATTTGCATTTGCATTTACCTGAGTTTGCCACTGCCAACTTTATTAAAAACAACAACAACAATGTCCAAGGTGCAATTGAGCAATTTCCCACTTTAACACAAAAGCAACCCCCCAACACCCCATTTACTCACCTTAGCACTTGCCTGCTAAGGCAAAAATCTAACATGGCAGCAGCGGGTGCTTGCCTTGGTAGCAAGGCCCACCCCCTGTGCTCACCCAGCCAATCAGATTTGAACTTCCTCTCATTGGGCAAGTGTATCAAATCGACTTGCTTGTCCTAACCAGCAGAAATGGACACACTCTCATTAAAAAAAAAGAAAAAAAGGGAAAAGTCATGAAAGTGAAGTTTTTGACCCCCTCCACAATATAGCAAAATCACATGGAATGCCATTAAGACAAGTAGGATTCTCCTCGCATTCTGTGAGGAGTTTTTTTTAAAAACCATTTGGATAACCCTTTGTCTGCTATGCCCTTCAGCACTCTAGATTGAGCAAACAGGCCAGTCTCTTCACCACAGGATGAATAGCCACACATCAGACATTAGGAATGGGAATTCACAAAAACTAGTTTCAGTCTTCCTAGGCATTCCATCTCAGATCTCAGAACAGCAGTCCTTGAACAACAACAACAACAACAACAACAACAACCCTACAAGGAAGATTAGAAAGAGAACGAGCAGAATTTGAATATATCCACAAATTCCAGTCCATTGACAGTGGGTTGAACAATGACAAAGGTTTCCTGGCACACCACACATATTATAACACCACTTAACACCCTAACCTCACGAGGGCTCTTTTGGCCCTCTTATCACATCTCCTTTCTCATTCCCAGACAGCATCACACTACATTACAATAACTCCTTCCACCATCCATAGGGTTGTCTACTTACCCTGGCTTTAGGCAACATTTTTTCTTCTGTCTTTGTCCCTCAATGACCATCATTAAAACTGAACTTGTTACCCACAACTTTTGCATTTCTATGACTATTCACACATACAGACTGCTCATAAAGGGCTGTTCCATGCATCTGAGAAAGCAGAGTTAAGTTACGAAAGCTTATGCTACCAGCTTCTTTCTCTCAGTTAGTCTCAAGGGTGCTACAAGATCCCTTTGCATATAGATATGAGACAACTAGTGTCAGTCATTATTGGATCAGATGGGTTAATGAACTGACTTGGCTTCATGTAAATTTAATCTCACTCTGAATACTAAGGGCAATTCAGTTTGTGAATTTTAACTGAAGATGTTCCTTCTGAAAATATATTTCTTATCAGTGGAATTAGCAAAGAGCCTCAACATAACATCTCCCAATCAAGTCATAATTTAAGTTGATTTTTTACACAGTATTCTGTGTTTTATATATGTCCTCAAGTTATCAGCTCTGCTGAGTTAATTTAACATTTATTTTGTTTAGTTAATTGATGGAAATGTTAGAAGCAAGCTGGTTAATTGAAATCACTGAAATCATTTAATCAGCTGACAGGTTAACATTAATATTTTATACAGTGCTGTATGCCATTGAAAGTACAAACAGAGCTCTTTGTGAAAGTATCTGTCAGGAGTAATTTAAAATAGGTAATTATGTTCACAATTGCATCTAATTTTGGAGACAAAGCCAAGGAAGACTATAAACTAGTTCCATGTATCCCTTTTTTCATCTTCCCTGGAGTTTATGTGGCAGTGTTTCTTGTATTGAGTTTGTCTATATATAATTTTGGAAAGTGAAAAAAGAGGTTAAAAGTTACCTTAATAGGGAAAAACTTGCTTAAAACATACAGTTGATCAGTTTTTCCTTTAACTTTATCAGACAACTTTCTGCATTGATCTTAGAGTGGAAATCCACATGCAGCTTTCTCCAGCAAATAAGCACACCTTGTCTGACACATGTTCAGAATGAAATCCAATACAATCTATATGCTTAGATTATTTATTTATTTATTTATTAGAAATATAGGTCAGATCTGAGTAAACTTTCACATGACCAGGGCACATGTGGATATCCACCTTAAGTTGACTTTAAATATTGACCTTGAAGATAAGAGACCTAGGCAACTGTATCCAAAACCATTATGTTTTCTCTACATAATTCTTCTACATGTTAGTTCTGGTTTTCTTGTTGGTTGTTAGATATAAAGTAGTTACAGTATATGTTTGTGTTTAATTGGGTAAGGTATAATATATTACATCTGTTATTTTGGGAGGGGAGATTCCTATCCCATTTTCCCTCTCCAAGATGGATATGTCAATTGCAGACAACAAAACAAAACAAAACAAACAAACAAAAGCCAAGTATAAACACTGCTGTTTTTCTCCTTTTTAACTGTTGTATTATTTTTTCAGTTGCGTCATAAGTAACATTTCTTTTCCACTTGCGATTTCTGAAAACAATCTAGAGAGAGGATGGTGCTAATTGCAATGGATCATAGTGTGAGAACAAAAGCTTTGTATACAGAACGTGTAAAGATCAACCCCTAATTTTAAAAGGGATAACATTGTTAGTGCCCCTAATAAGCCCCACCCACAGGAACCCCAAAATCGGCTTATTAATAATTTGGCATATTAATATATTCTTCTACAGGGAAGAGCAGTAAAATAACAGGGATTCACTGTAAGGATCCCAACGGCATGTGCTAAGCCATGTATCACCCAAAGGAAGAACTATTGACACATTCCAAACTGTGAGGAAACATAATGATGTCAAGAGGACATTGTCTGCACACACCCTAGTCACAGAAAATTGACCCATCATTGGTGGATGGAGTAATCATTTGTCTGAAGGTATCCCCTTCCCTTAGTCCCCAAAGGAGGCAGCTCATACTTTGTGAAACTGATCACCAGAACTTTAAGAATAGTTGCAACACATTAACATTATCGCAAGCCCATTGTTGAAACTTAGGAGTTTCTTGAGACCCATTGTTCAGTCTCTGAGAGACACCTGGAATCCTTTGTTTCAACACACAAAATCCAATCACTCAAGGGCATGTTTTTGGATATAAATACTGGCCCAAAATCATGCCTCATTGTGCACAGATTCCATTCCTGGGGATACTACATCTCTCTGTATAGCCAGGGTGCACAGAGCCTCTTCCTGAGAACACTACATCTCTCTGTGTCAGCCACTCCTTCATCCATCCATGCTGCAGTCTGCCCAACAACTTTGGACTACAGGACAGGTATCGTATATCTCCCAGAAAACTCCCTATCTATCCCTCTGTCAATCTTTCTTCTTCCATTCCTAGGAGTCGTGTATGAATGCCTTATTATGTTAATGTGTGTATGTGTGATAAACTCCGTCAACATCCACTCACCAAAACAACAGGCATCAGTTGAAATGCTTTATTGTCTCAGGATATAGATGTGAACAGTAACAATGCATTGACAGATCTGAGAATTGGGCAGCAAAGGCCCTTAGTTAATATATTCCTTAGGTTTCATTTCCCCACCACCCACCACCTGGTTAATTGGTACTATCAGCTCCATGCAATATTCCTTAAACATTCCCAAGAGAAATGGCCTTGATGCACTGTACAAACTTTCACTAACTCATGCCAATCTCCCCCAGCCTCCCATCATGCCTTTTGCTCATATCAAGTCTCTGGTGCAACTACTAGCAGGCCCAAGCATGCCAACTAGCTACCTAATACAGCAAGCAAAGCTTCCTAAATATCTATATGGCACCAGGGATATGACAGCATGCTTGGTGTTATTATTTTTAAGTCCTTAATAAATATCATTGTTAACTTTCTATCTTGCATTCATGTGTCCGTCAGTTCAGAGTTAGTAGGGATAGACAAAGGCAAAAGATCCCATTGTTGCCCCCTTTTGCATTGTTAAAGTCAAGTTGCTGCTAATTTCTCTAACATATTAGAAACTCAATATTTGCATGGAAATTCCACAAGCAATTTGGGTAACAACATAGTGAGAAAGACCTCATGGTAAGGCTCTGGATAAACAAAGATGACTTAGTTTGGATGTAATGCTAAACCAGGATTTAGTGTTGTGGAAGTCCTGATTGAACACGTCAGCTTCCCTTCTCCTCTTCTAGTTCATGCCAGGAAAAGAGACTGAAAGCATTTACTTCCTGGATTAGATTAACCAGAATTTGTTATTTTCAACCAGGAAAAACTGTGGTTTCTTAAACAAGTAGTGGGAATCATGTAGTCCTCCAGATTTTCTTGGATTGCAACCCCCACCATTCCTCCCCATTGGCTATACTGGGCAGGGATGCTGGGGAAGGGAATCCATCATCATCTATAGGGCTGAATGATTCCTGCTTTTTAAACCAAGGGTAAGCAACAGCAAAAAGGGCAGGGGCCATTTTCCCTTCCTGTGCCCACCTTGCAGGCCATACCAGTACATTTCAGCATGCCTGAAGTGATGTGATGTCACTTCCTGCCCCATTTTGGCTGATGTGGGATGGATTTTTTTTCTTGTGGGGGGGTCTGTTTTGGGGAGGTTTGGGGGGTCTGGGGAGGTTAGAGGAACAAATTGTTGTCTTTTAAATGCAATTTTGGGAAATTTGAGGTGGTTTGGGAGGTTTGAGGGGGTCCTGCAGGCTGCACCTTGGGGTGCCAAGGGCTGTACCCTGGCTTAAACTATGATTTATTAAAACTATGTTTACTGATGTTGGCTTGCTTTAACAGATCATGATTAAACCAGAAAACATTCCCTCTCTTGAGGATCACATTCCCACAGGAAGAAGTTATCTGGAGCCACATTCTGAAGTATTTTGTGTCCCAATTCTGGATCACAAAATGTATATGCATATGTTCTCAAACATTTTCTCTCTCACAAACTGAGGCAATTAGCTCCTATGGCCCTCTCCTTTGTATTCATCATAGAAGTCAAGTGAACTGCAATGCTCTTTCTTCATATCCAGGTAATTAGACTTATTTCCTGCAATGTAGGAAGGGGATTTCCCCACTTACATGCTGAATGTTGCTTGGAAGGCTATAATGCTCTTATTTTCATGACCACAAATACATTTTCCCCAGCAATTCTGAGAGATATTAATTCCATCAGTGGAACTGGCAATGATGGGTCTGCAGACAGACAATAAGACATTCCACAGTTTATGGAATCTTTTGTGTAGACCAGACTTCCATTAAGCCCTTCAGACACATTGGATGCCTCTCATTGCCAACAAAATGGCCTGGTCATGGTGCCTGGGGATGATAGATATTGTAGGGTGCTAGAGTGGGGAAGGATAGTGATAGATGTAATAGAAAGGATAATAAACTACCAGTGTTGTGCTCCAGAAAAAGAACCTAAATAAAGAAATATAAACACACAGGGGAAAAACTGTCAGGGGATGGTAGGACACTCAATCTCCAGCAGAAGCCAAAAAAAAAAAAAAAAAAATCTCAGCAGACTTAGCAGCAATCCACTCCCAAGAATACTCACACACAGAGTGTTTCGATGTCCAAATAAACAGGAGGCACTTTTATCTTCAAGTTCAAGCAGTTGCAATATTTATAGATACGTACATTTGACAGACAAACTGCTTCGCCAGACATCACAGAAACATATGAGAAAGAATGCTCTACACGGCGCTTTCTTATATACAGAGTTACAGGGCATTGGCTCACTCAACCGCATGGAGGCATTACATCAGATCTTGCACTCCAGAAGCTATGCACTCCAGTAACTGTCTTCTGCAGCTGTGGCTTCAAGGCTAGCATGACTTGGCAGTTCCTTGGCCTCAGCCATCATGACTCAGCAGTTGTTTGGCCATTTTCTATGGAGTTCAGTCTCTAACTCCTGACACTTGGGACTTTATTAGACGATCCCCTGAAAATGTTCTTTTGCCAGCATTAAAAAAAAATAATCAATTTTTATGCCAACAAAAGAACGTTCTGTCTGCACTTAACTCCTCTCCTGGTAAAGGCAGCTCTTGCAGTAAAGAGGAAGTGAATGGAGCTCCGTTCACTTCCTCTTTTGAAATCCTGTGTGATTTGATCGCAGGGGAAATTCAAAACTAAAACTAAAACTAAAAATGTAAAAGTCACACCAAGCACATACACACACCAAAAAACCTCCAAGAAACCCAGGGAGGCTCATAAAAAGTTTGTCACCTACCTAGATTTCACAATCTGCTGGTCAGGCAATTGACTCTGCATTGATGAGAGTTAAATGGCCCAAGGGCAAAAAACAGCAGGGGATCTATTGATGGCTTAAGCCATCAATTAGATGGTATGGGCTTTTGACTATACATAAACTTGAAAGGGTGACGTCTGATCTGTGTGTCCTTTTGCGTTTATGTGGTGTCGTTATGATGCCATATTTAGTGCGTCTGATAAAGTTGTTAAATGCAACCTTTTATAGGATAGGGCTTTTCTGTGATAAAAACTATTCTGTATGTGTGTGGGAGATCAGAGGTGGCTACTTCACTATTAAAGGACCTTGCATGCCCAGGCTGGATGTGTTCCCTCCGCCCCTCTTCCCCAAATAATGACGGATACAATATGTAAGTTGGAAAGTTGTATTGATATATGATTGTATATATATATATATATTGGCAATAAAGGGCACAACTTTATTGATAACAGCTGCAATGATTAGCTCAAATCACATGGGTCTGGATCCGGACATCAACCAACCCGAATGCTGGTCAATGAAACCGCTGTCAGTCCACCACTGACACTCATCATGATGAAGGGGGAGGAGCCCTGGGCAGGCCCCAGCATGCCTGCCAATCCCTCACACTCCCCCTTCTCAACAACCATTGGGGGCATTGGTGTGTGTGTGTGTGTGTGTGTGTGTGAATTTGACCTTGAACTTGACCATGAACTTGACATAGACCCCCCCCCATTACCAATGACCTTGGATCAGAACCCATGCCAACTACCATAAAAGGCGGTCCCGACCTGGGTCCACTTTCTGCCAACCCCAGCAACTACCACCAATTAAGCCTTAACACCCCATCCGAGTGAAGGGAAACCAGTGTGTTAGTCTTTTTGTGGTGGAATTGACAAACCAGGTCGTATGTACCCTGCAAAGGCTCCTAAACACCATCTGCCCAAGCACTTGATAGTCTCTTCAGTCAGGCCCTCTTCTGCTGCTGCAGTGGCTGCCCCCGTTTAAAAGGAGTGACCACGAAACTCCTCTGCTGGCAAGCCCAGCTGTCTCAGTTCAGCCTGCAACATGCTGACGAACTGATATCATGTCAGCGGAGACAAGTCCTTGTGAATGAAAAGGGGGCCTGACACTCCTGGATGCTTGTCTAAGAAGCTGCTCATGAAATCCACTGGGCATGGTGATGATGTGCCCATACCTTGTAAACACAGAGCCACTACTTTTCCAAGCTGATCTGTTGTATTTGGATACACAGTGGATCCGCCTCAAGTGACACATCCCTCAACCACAAAGTTCCACCAGATAAGTCCCTCTTGGAATTACACACCAACTTGCCGATCCACAGAGCAGCAAAGAATGCTGACGTGACGACTGTACCATACAATAGTGACTTGTACCTGGACTGTCACACTTCACCAAGCTTGGCCACCAACCTGCAAAGGATGTTGTATGTAACCCACCTGTGGGCATCCTCACTCCGATGGCTCATCCTGCAGCAACCCTCCACAGCTCTCTGGATGAGGAAGGTGGCACAAGGGTCGCCAAATCCCATTGCCTTGCTGAAGAAGGAGATGCCAGCCAGATGTAGTGAAATGGAACGAGGAGCCAAACCATGGTCTCTCAAAAAGGCTATATAATGCAGTACCTCTTGTTCCGATGTGGGCCAGGAGCTGCCGTATCCATTTCTCCAACTGAATGCAAAGAATTGGGCAACTGACCTCTTGTAGCTTGCTTGCATCAATGGAGCCAAGGAATTGAGGACTCCACACATCACGGCTCCTTCCCAAGGTGCCTTAGCTCCACAGGGAATGGTGTTGGCTCTGAGTCTGCATCTGGGGCCAATGTGTGGAACTGGGTGTCCTGAAATTGAGACAATGCATCTTCAATCTCGTTATCCATGTCAGGAATATGCTGTGCAGAGAATCTGATATTAGATGTCACAATATCAAATTGTCACATTTGGATATTGGATATCACAAGCACAAATTTTTGCACAAGCCTCATGACTCTCTCTGACTTGGAAGACTGCCTGTTGATAATCCACACCACTGCCTGATTATCACATCAAAAGTAGAACTTTTTGTCTCTGAATTTCTGCCTCCAGATAACCACTGCCACTAGTATTGGGAAGAATTCAAGAAATGTTAGATCCCTTACAATGTTAGTCTTTCCCCCACTCCCCCAGCTGTGTTGCGCACACCAATGCCTGTTGTTAAAAAAACCCAAATCCCAGGCTCCCGGCTTCATCCGAATGAACCTGCAAAACAGCCGCCAAAGTCTTACGCCCCTGCCACAATGTGATGTCGTTGTAGTCCTCCAAAAATTGCAGCCAGACCCTGAGATCCTCTTTAACCCCTCTTGTCAACTGAATGTGATGCCTGGGGGACCAAATACCCCTCATGGTGCCTGCTAACCTGGCACAGAAACTCGCCCAAGTGCCACCACCCTGCAGGTGAAATTGAGATGACCCAATAGGGACTGCACCTCCTTGAGAGTGGCCTTGCTGTGAGACAAGAGGTCTTGCAGCTGCTCCCTGATCACGGCCAACTTGTTGGCTGGCAGGCAGGAAATCCCCTTGACAGAATCCAACAGAATCCCCAAATAAACAAAAGACGTGGAAGGTCCAACAGTCTTCTCTGGCACCAAGGGCACTCCAACTTCTTTTGCCAGGACCTGAAAGGAATGAAGCAGAGACCCACACTCTGGCTCCCCAGCCGGCCTGATCATGAGAATATCATCAAGGTAATGAGTGATGAAAGGGGACCTAGCCCTATGCTGCAGGACCCATTCAAAGAACATGCTGAAACTTTCAAAGGCTGCACAACCGATGGCACAACCCATGGGTAAAGCCATGTCATAATACCACCGGCCTTGAAATTTGAAACCCAGTAAACAGTGATCCTCTGGGTGAACTAGGAGCAACCTAAAAGCAGATTGTATGTCACACTTAGCCATGAGTATCCCGTGACCATACATCTGTATGAGCTTTATGGTGTGGTAAAAGGAGGCATACTTGACAGAGCAAAGATCCAGTGGGATGGCATCATTGACTGAGGACCCCTTTGGGTAAGGCAGGTGGTGAATGAGTCTGTACTCACCTGGTGTTTTCTTAGTTACCACGCCCAATTGTGATATCCTGAGGTTATGCGTTGGGGGCTCTGCAAAGGGGCCCACAACCCTCCCTGCCTGATGTTCCTTTGCAATTTTTTGGGCCACCATGTCAGGCAACTCTGATGGAGACTTGAGGTTGCCTGATTCTGATGCCACCCTGGGACCTTCAGTGGGGATCTGGAAACCTTTTGAAAACCCTTCAGCCAAGAAGGTAGCCACCTTCTTGTTGGGGTAGAAGTTTGACTGGTGTGTAGGCCATGCTCCCTGTTGTCACCCCTATTTACTCAGTTCTGCTTGGCACCACCCTGTCAGGCATTGGCTCCCAGCCCTGCTTCTTTTGTAGCACTGGAGGAAGCAGAGTGGCCATTCTGAAAGGACTGCTTTTTGGATGAGGACCTTGTACAATTGATTCTCAGGTGCATGCCAAAGCAGGACTCGTAACTATGTTCAAATTTGCACTGGGCCCAGAAGCACTTACCCAAGTTGTACTCCCAGTACATCATACAACACCCTTCCTTCTTGCAAGGTGCTTTGGCAACCTCTGCCCTGCCCTTGATGTGTGGCCCCACTGTGAGAAGCCAGATCTTGTCATTGAGGAGATCCCACCTATGCCTGTCATTGTGTGACACACGTTTATAAAACTCTGCATCGTACTCAATGACTGCTGCCTAGCCAGCCAAAGCCCTGGTTGCCAAATGCCAGCCCCTGTCAGGGTAAACCCTCATGAATTCATTCACACCCTCATGAATACTGTGTACCCTGACAACCAGTTGTTAATAATAATAATAATAATAATAATAATAAAAATTAATTTATATCCCACCCCTCTACAAATGCAATTGGGGCAGCTTACAGCATTTAAAATATACATACAAAGCCCTCCATCCCACCTCCCCTTAAAATACAATTAAATAATTAATTGTATCCAAATGCCTAAGTATTTTATTTTCTTCCCAATCAAAAAGCCTGTTTTGTTAGCAGTCTGTTTTTTATCCATATTTTTTGTAAGGACTACAGTTTTATCTTTATTTATACTAAATCCAGATACATCTGCATATTCTTGAATTGTCCTCCACAACTCTTCTAATTGGTCTAGTGGGTTGTCTAAAACTACAACAATATCATCCACATAAGCCTTGATTTTATATTTGTAGCCCTTAATTCTTGTACCCCTAAGTTTATCATTCCCCCTGATATTATTAATTAATATCTCTATGATAGCTACAAACAACAAAGGGGAGAGTGGGCATCCCTGCCTGGTTTCTTTTTTTAATGTTAAGCTTATCTGTTTTCTCCCCCATTCACTAGTAGTTATGCACTTTGAGCTGTATATATTTGATCAATCTGAGTTAAGAATCTTTCTCCCATATCCATTTTGACAAGACCGCTTTCATAAATGTCCAATTAACTTTATCGAAAGCTTTCTCTTCATCCAGGAAGATCATAGCTAATTTGTTCTTATTATGTATTTTGTAATGTTCAGTTAGATTTATGATGGTCCTAATATTATTTCTTGGATATCTATTTGTCAGAAAGACATTTTGATCTGCAAGAGGATTTTCTTCAGTCTTTGTGCAAGGATTAATACAAATATTTTATAATCACAATTTAAAAGCGAAATGGGTCTGTAATTTTTTGGATCTTTCAAATCTCTTCCTTCTTTTGGAATGAGAGATATATGTACCTTTCTCCATGACTCTGGAATTCCTTCTTCTGTTATCCTGTTAATGGTTTTTTTGCAGAGGGATTAGTAATTCATCCTCCATTTTTTTTTTTTTGGTAATATATCGGTGTAGACCCGTCAGGCCCAGGAGCTATCCCAGTCTTTAGTTTGCAAATAGCATCTGAAGAAATTTTTTAAAAGATGTTTTACAGGTGGTATTTGACCCCTGTAAAATTAGGTAAGATGTATAATAGAGGAAATAATCTGTGTTGGAAGTGTGAACAAGTCAGGGGTACTCTATTCCACATTTGGTGGAACTGCCAGTCTGCAAAAATTTATTGGAAAAAATTCACTCTGCTATTAATGATATATTGGAAATAAGATTCTTGATGGATCCAGAAATTTGTCTTTTAAATATGATAGATAAGATTAAAGAAAAAAATCAAATGTAATTGGAAATTGTTATTGTATATGATTTCTGTGGCGAGATTAATATATGCTTCAAAATGGAAGAAGATCACCCTACTGTAGAGGAATGGTTGATTAAGCTGCAGGATATGATGGACATGGATAGTCTAACTGCCACATTAAAAGATAAGACAAACAATGAGGTTAAGGAGGAATGGAATCCGGTTAAACAGTACTGGAGAAAGAGATGGAGAAATCTAGATAAATTTGACTTTTAAAATGTAAGTGTATGGATCAAGTCAAATTTAAAGCAATAAAATGGATATAATTAAAAGAACTATAAGATATAGAATGAATGGGAAATATGTTTACTGTTATCAATTAATATTAACTCCAGTGGAGATGGAAGGATAGGGCAAGTTTGGAAATATAATTATAGAATCAGAAGAAGTGTTAGAGGTATAGATATATATTATGTATGTGGATTACAGGATTGAGAGTTTCTGTTTTTGTTTTAGAAATGTAAAAAATGTTACAATATATCTTCTGTACTTGTAAATTTTTCTAGAAGAGAAACTATATATATATATATATATATATACTTAATAAATACTAAAACACACACACACACACACAATAAAATAAGTGGATAGGGATCAGACCAATAAGATTTTTTTCTCTGATGACTGGGTATCTATATGTATATGGAAGGAAGCAGTCCTGAAGATAGGTAGGACCCAAGACATTTAGGGATTTAAAGGTGATAACCAACACCTTATACTAGGCCCAGAAACTAATGGGCAGCCAGTGAAGTGATCTTAAGATCGGTGTCATATGGTCTTTTCTAGATGTACCCAAGACCAGTGTGGCTGCCATATTCTGTACTAGTTTCCGGACCAAGCATGAGAGTAGCACTATGTAGAGTGCATTTCAGAAATCAAGACAGGAGGTTACCAGAGCATGTACCACGGTCTCAAGGTCCCCAGGCCATCCAGGAAAGGATGCAGCCGGTGGATCAGCCGAAGCTAATAGCAGGCGCTCCTGACTGTTGCATTTACCTGATTTGTCATCTGGAATGACGAGTCCAGGAGTACCCCCAAACTGTGAACACAGTCTCTGGAGGAGAGTGTGACTCCATCCAGGACTTGAGGTTGTAACCTAATACTTGGGTTCGGGGTTGCTACCGTGAGAACCTCCATTTTGTCTGGATTCAGCTTCAGTTTGTTTTCCCTCATCCAGTCCATTGCTGCCCTAAGACAAACATTGAGAGAAGAGACACCATCTGAAGTCAGAGCCAAAGACTGAGACATGGAGAAATATATCTGGGTGTCATCAGCATACTGATAACACCCCGCCCCATGCCTCTGGATGATCTCTCCCAGTGGCTTCATATATATATATTCAATAGCATCAGGGACAGAATGGCTCCTTATGGGATGCCACAATTAAGTTCTTTCCTTGCAGAGCAACTGTCCCTGAGCATCACCCTCTGGAATCTACTTGAGAGGAAGGAGCGGAACCACCACAATGCAGTGCCTCTGATTCTTAACCTTCTCAGGCGATCCAAGAGAATGTCATGATCTATTGTATCAAAAGCTGCTGACAGTTCCAGTAACACCAACAGGGTCACATTACCTCTGTCGAAGATCAGGCGAAAGTCATCAGCTAAGGCAACCATGGCCATCTCAACTCCAAATCCCATCCTAAAGCCAGTTTGAACTGGATCTAGATAACTGGTTTCTTCCAAGGCAGCTTTGAGTTGAAGAGCAACCACCCTCTCGATCACCTTGCTCAAAAAGGTAATAAAGAGACTGGCCTGTAGTTCTTCAGATCCAGAGGGTCAAGGGAAGGTCTTTTTAGGAGCAGTCTAACCTCCACTTCCTTCAAGCAAGATGGAATGTGACCTTCCCTAAGGGATGCATTGATGATGTGCCTGAGAAACATCCTCAAGGCATCCCCCCCCCAGACAGCCAGCCACGAAGGGCAAGGGTCAAGAGGGCAAGTAGTCTTCCTCACTCTCCCAAGGAACTTGTCCACATCATCGTTACTTACAGATCGAAACTGATCTAGTATAACCTCATAAACGGAGTTAGTGGACACCTCGTCAATTGAATCTGCTATAAACCTGGTGTCCAAATTGGCTCTTATCTGAGAGATTTTATCTGCAAAGAAGTTGTTAAATGTGACACAGCAGGCCGTTGTCGGGTTTAGTAATGAGTTCTGCACAGGTGGAACCCGTGTCAGTTCCCTCACCACCCTAAACAGCTCTGCTGGACGAGACTCTGCAGACGCAATGCATGCAGGAGAGAAGGATTTCCTTGCTGCATGTATTGTCTCTCTATAGGAACAAAGAAATTTCCCATGATGGTCCTGTCAGACAAGAGCTGAGTTTTTCACCAAATGCACTCTATTTGTTGTCCAACCTGCTTCATCTTCCTAAGTTCTTCAGTATACCATGGATGGTGATTAGAAGCAGGTTGGAGAAGACACTTGGGAGCGATTGTGTCGATAGCCTTGGTAAGGTTGGTATTCCAGGTATTGACAAAGGCTTCGACAGAATCACCAGCGTTACCAACCAATAAACCATTTAAGGCTTTCTGGAATCCAATTGGTTCCATTAGCCTTTGAGGGCAGACCATTCTAATAGGTCCTCCACCCCTGAAAGGATAGACAGTGGCTCTGAGTTCAGCCTTGATCAGGAAGTGATCCATCCATGACAATGCAGTGGTTTTAGTCACCTCCACCCACGTATATTCCTGTTCCAAACTAAAGACCGCATCGAGGGTATGACGTGCACAATGAGTGGGTCCGTTGACTAATTGGGATAGGTCCATGTTTGTCATGGACTCCATGAACTCCCGAGCCACACCTAATAAATTTGACAAGCTG
The DNA here is from genome assembly GCA_030847615.1 of Gambelia wislizenii. Taxonomy (NCBI): domain Eukaryota; kingdom Metazoa; phylum Chordata; class Lepidosauria; order Squamata; family Crotaphytidae; genus Gambelia; species Gambelia wislizenii. Next base: position 309,691,207 of record JAUMIR010000003.1, on the reverse strand, counting down.
GTCTCAAGTGGGATGTTGAAGTCGCCCAGAACTTACAGTCTGGGCGACTCCAACAGCAACTCTGAGACCAGTTGTGTCAGCTCGGTTAGGGAGTCCATTAGACCATGGGGTGGAGGGTATACTAACAGAATCCCTAGACTCTCCCTCGTCTTCAGGCTCAGGTACATACACTAGAAGTGGACCATTTTTTGGACAGGAATCCTGGTCAAGATAAGGCTCACGTCCTCCTCCCCTGATGACTCACCCGAAGTTATCTCAGTATCAGAATCTGTCCTCTGTCTGTGCCTACAGTGATGCTGCCATTTTCTTCTCTTGATCCTCCTCTTCCTGCTATGCTCACTGCTCCCTCTCATGTCCCTCTCCATAGAAGAAGAGCGATCCGATGCAAGCAAGGCACTATTGCTGTGTGATGGTGAATGACGTCCCCACCCCCATCTGGCCGACCTTGCCAAAGGCTTGCCAGATGCCTCACCATTCTTCAAAGTCCCTGGCTTGCTGATGTCAGGGGAGCTACACGGTGTAGCAGAATCCTGTGGGCCTGAGGACCCTGGGGCCAACATTTTTCCAATTGCTCCCCTACATACGTGGACACTTCAGATAGCTCCTTTGCTAGGATCTTGGTCCATGATGGACCATAATGTGCCCTCCGAATTGCCAGGACATCCAGTGTCAAGTGCTTCCCTGGGTGGGGCACTTCTTCTCCTAGGGGCAAGGGCTGCCCAAGGCTGAGGGGCTCTGCCCACCTGACCTCTAGTGTCAGGTTTGGACAGAGGTGTTGCCCTCTTGGGAGGCATCAGTTCAAACTAGCAACTCACTGAAGGGGAACTTGGTCCTGAGCAGCCTTGCCTCCAAAGAATGGGACATCCACCTGGGAAGGTGGGGAAGACTGCCTCCCACCCTAGTGAGCCTCCCTCCAATGGACCAGAAGCAGCCCCTTATATACCAGTTGTGTTATAATTGGCTTGTACTTTATTTAAAAGAGTGAACACTGTCTCAACCCCAAAACACAATCTGGCAACCTTGCCTCTGTGATGTCAGGTCAGTGACTGCAGTGGAGTGGCTCAATGCCACTCTGCTGCACCTGATGTACCCCCAAGCAAGCACCCCATGATGGCTGCAGTCACTGAACTGTCCCTTGCTTGCCACTGTGGGAAACAGTAGCCCCTGTTTTCTGTGCCTGTTGCTACTGAATATAATCCCTGGTGGCCTGGTGGAATCCCTGGTGGCCCTTATGGAACCCCTGGTGGCCTCCATGGAATCTTTGGCAGTTTCCACTGACCCCCTGATGGCCTGAGTGGAACCCCTGGTGGCTGTGGCAGACCCCCATTCGGCAGCCCTTCTGTGCCCCTTGGCAGGCCCCCACTACCCCTGCCCCTTGTTGCCACCACCCGTTGCGCAGCCTGCCCAGGTGTTGGCTGGACAGCTGCTTGGCCCCCAGCCCACTATGGCCCAAGGCCACGTGCTTGGCCCAATGTCCCCCGCTGCCGCCCTGCCGGAACGTTTGGCCTGGAGCCCATCCTTGTCTCCCCAGCCCATAAGTCCCTGTTGTGCCCGGTGGTCCCACCTGGCTCTGATCCCCAGCACCCCTTTTTTATTTTGTGGTGTGGCCCACAGCTGCCCTTGTCAGTCTGCCTCTCTGACTGCCAATCCTGCAGCCTGATACCCTCTGCTCACTGCTGCTGCATGCTGCCAACCTTGTGGCCCGCTTCCCGCCGCCTGCTCGCCGCCCACTTCGGCTTTGGCCTCTTGGTCAGCCCAGCAGTTCTCCCCAACAGGTCTTCCTTCTTTGGCTCCTCAAGAGCCACTGGCTGATCCAGCGTGGCAGTCTGGTTACATACCCAAGTGTTGTGCTATAAAGCAACTGCCATGAAATGACGTAAAACTGTTGTGCAAGACTGCTGCAAAATTGTTGTGAAATTGCTGCAAAAGGTAGCAATGTCCTGCCTCCCTCCAGGCAACCAATCAGGGCTGGGCAGGGAAATAGGAAGGATGCACTCTGTATGTTTGAGAAGAAATCTTGTAGTATATTTAAGAGTAATGGCAAGAAAGCAAGACAACATGAGTATTCTAGCTATTCCAGTCTTGGTTACACTCCCCAACCCTCAAAATTCTGTATTATAGTTGCTTCTTAGCCTGTCTTCAAATAAAAGCAATGGGATGTTAGAGCTGGAATGGGAAATAGAGCTGGAATTTCCTCTCCTTTTTCTATAGTGCTGTAGGTAATTGATTCTCAAAATCCCAAATAACGGGATGTAAGGCTGATTGGAAGCTCTGTAAAAAAATATCTAGATCTAGATCTAGATCTAGATAATATAATCATAGACTCACAGAATTGTAGAGTTGGAAGACACCACAAGGGCCATCCAGTCCAACCTCCTGCCATGTAGGAAATCACGATCAAAGCATCCCTGACAGATGGCCAAGGAAGGAGACCCTACTATTTACAGAACTCCAAGGAAGGAGACCCTACCATGTTCCGAGGGAGTGTGTTCCACTGCTGAACAGCTCTTACTGTCAGAAAATTCCTCCTAATGTTGAGGTGTAATCTCTGTGCCTGGAGCTTGCATCCATTGTCCCGTGTTCTAGTCTCTGGAGCAGCTTGAGTTCCTAGCATGCCCATCCACATCTCTTATCTTCTCTATTGTCCTTCCATGTATGAGATAGGGATCCAGCCCCTCTCCTCCCTGGATATATTTGACTCACAAGCCAAGGCATGGTAAGACCTTCCACCATGTCACATTTTCTGTGGCCAGGAACCCTGAGCAGTCAACCAGGTATCCAGAGCGCCAACTAGAACAGCATCAGAGATATCACTGAAGCTTCCACTTGGCTTAGAAAGTGGGGTGTGACTTCCTAGCATCATGTGAAGGATTAAATGAAGAGGTTCATGTGGTGTACATTTGGAAGAAGCTGTTCTGCTTTTTTTTTTTAAAAAAATAAATAAACTACAGAAAACCAGCATAGCTATGTGGCTTGGTTTTAGGACCTGACAGTCATCCATCAAAAGCCCTGGGCGTCCATGGATTTTTGGATGGGTTTGGGCATGTTACACTTTCTCCCAGTGATATACTGTATATACAATAGACATAATAAGGACCAATCTTACATGACTGTTTCTGTGAGATGATGATTATAAACTCAGGGCTTTAATTTACACAGCCACAGGATAATAAAGCTAAAATGATAACATAATTATTTAACTCAGGGCTTTTATGTGTTATTAATGTGGAGAGGTCATCACATAATGTTAAGAGTAGGACTGTATCACCACTAACCTCTCCCCTAAGATTTTGCAGCTCTTCCAGGCCCCAACCAACATTCATGCTAGGGATGGGTCATAGAATCATAGAGTTGGAAGAGACCACAAGGGCCGTCCAGTCCAACACCCTGCCATGCAGGAATACACAGTCAAATCATTCCTGACAGATAGCCACCCAGCCTCTGTTTAAAAACCCCCAAAGAAGGAGACTCCACCACACTACAAGGCAGTATATTCTACTTTTGAACTGCTCTTACTGTCAGGAACTTCTTCCTAATGTTTAGATGGAACCTCTTTTCCTGTAGTTTGAACCCATAGCTCCATGTCCTAGTCTCCGGAGCAGCAGAAAACAAGTTTGCTCTATCCTCAGTATGACATCCCTTCGAATATTTAAACATGGCTATCATGTCTCCTCTCAACCTTCTTTTCTCCAGACAAGACACGCCCAGCTCCCTAAGCCGCTTCTCATAGGCCATGGCTTCCAGACCTCCCACCATTTTGGTCACCCTCCTCTGGACACGTTCCAGCTTCTCAATATCCTTCTTGAACTTTGGTGACCAGAACTAGACACAGTTTTCCAGGTGAGGTCTGACCAAAGCAGAATGGAGTGGTACTATGCCTTCCCTTGATCTTGACACTCTACTCCTATTAATACAGCCTAGAATCGCATTGGCTTTTTTAGCTGCTGCATCATACTGCTGACTCATGTTCAGCTTGTGGTCCACTAACACTCCTAGATCCTTTTCGCATGTACTGCCATCAAGCCAGGTGTCACCCATCCTATATTTGTGCATTTCATTTTTACTGCCCAAGTGTAATATCCTACATTTCTCCCTATTGAAATTCATTCTGTCAGTTTTGGCCCAGCTTTCTAATCTGTTCAGGTCATTTTGGATTCTGATCCTGTCCTCTGGGGTATTAATTACCCCTCCTAATTTGGCGTCATCTGCAAACTTGGTAAGCATACCCTCTATTCCCTCATCCAAGTCATTGATAAAGATGTTGAATAGCACTGGGCCCAGGACAGAACTCTTTGGCACCCCACTCGTTGATCGCGAGTAAAATATGACGGTAGAAAGCAAAAATATCACGGTCAAATGTCCCAGCGGTACTGCAACAGTACCGCTGGGAAGGAGCATCGTACGAAACTGACGCCCTCTTGTGCTGCAGCGTTGCAACCTGGCGACGCTGCTAGCATTATTTTTACATTGTCCAAAAAAGTCCTACATCTGCCAGTTCTTTTACTACCCTTGGATGAAGTTCATCTGGTGCTGGAGACTTGAACTAATTTATACTGGCCAGGTATTCCTGAACTACCTCTACCAATTCTGTGCTGTATTTCCCCTACTGTATCATCTGCTCCATTTCCCCAAAGTTCAGCTTTTGTTTGCAAGGGAAAAAAAAAACTTGCTTAGGTCTTAAAAATCTGGCTTTGAATCCCCATGTATTTCAACATACTGTATTTAGGATTCCTAAATTTGTGAATTAGGGTTCCTTCTTCTTCTTTTGCAAGCTTCTAATCTTCAACAGCTACATGGGGAGCAGGTTCTCTTTTCCATCCTAAGACTAGCTGTTCCCATTGAATTTGGCCAGTTGAAATAGGTGAAAAAATGTTAATTTTAAAAACTAAGGATTTGTCACCACTTGTAAATTTCTTTGTAATTGAAATGGAAAGACTTTGAGGTTAAAAGGTTTCCCTTTGCATGATGTTTTACTTCAGCTGACACAGACTGACTTTGTGTAAGGTTTTACTTCCACACCAGCAGACGACATTCCCCTTCCCACATAGAAGCTCGCCTGCCAAATGCTGTGTTCACGGATCAAGTGAACATTCTGTACATAGCAGCTTGGGCAATTAGTGCCAGAGGCTTCACTGCTGCAAGAACAATTCTGTAAAAACAATTAGACGGTTATGTTTAAAGTCAAATGAACCAGGATCTTCCAGTCCTATTCCCTTTTCTATTATTGGGGGCTTCTACATCTTGTGCCTTTTGAGGGGCATTTGCTTTGCCTTGTTCTCATTTCTCCCCTCTCTGTCATCAGCTCCCCTTTCCCTATGCCTTTCCTTCTTTGCCACATTAAAAGAAGTGTTTTTGGAAAGCTTTGTTTTTGTAAAAGCTTCTTTGTGTTTCCATTCCAATTCTCTTCGCCCCTGCAGGATGCACAGCAATTATAATTAGCACTCACATCACTGTTGCTCTGGCTCTTGATAGTAGGTGCTATTATACAGAAGGACAAAGAAAGCTTGAAAAGTCAGTGGAGAGAACCACTGGACATTTTTAATAGCCCTCTAAGATGTGACTGAAGATATATAACCATTCTAACTGCTGCCACAAATTGAAGAGAAGCACAGTTCCACCCTCATCCAATAATATTTTTGCTTTTCTATGGCTCACAGTCATTTGCAAACATTTTTGTGCTCCTCCTGTGCTTTGGGGTATCAGAACAGATAATGGAAGACAAAGCACAAGAGCCTAATAATCCTTGCTGGTTTCATCTTGCTGGAGTCAAGTAGTCCCTTCCATAGTTCATACAGTTTTGTATGTTCCAGTTCAAGACAAATACAAAAACCAAAAGCCTTTAGGGTTTCTTTCTTGTGCTTCCTTTTAGTTGGCACTTATATATCTATATCAGCTGTATTTTGTTTTTAACTGTGGGATGATCCATACATTACTTTCTACTGGTGCTAAGTGCATTTTTAACAGTTCAATGAGCAGTATATCCTAGGGTGTGTGTGTGTGTGAAATGAAGGCATAGCCCCTCAGTAAGAATTCTGCCCTCCCAATGAAATTTTCCTTCAGTCAGAATGTGGTAGCAGACACTTTATGCAGAGAAGGAGAATGGTAAAATCTTATGCAAATGTATTGATGTATTCATATAAATACTGCAATTGTTTGATGCAGCAAGATAAGGTAATGTGTATATATAGGAGATTATCAGACACCCTTAATGTGATGTTACAGGAATGCCAGAAGATCGCCAAAGGGCTTCCCTTTCGGATGACATCACCCTCGTCCTGTTATGCTCCTGTGCTGGTCCTGTTTCGCCCTCATTTCTTCTTATTCATGGCTTAAACTGTGAATAGATCACCCATTCTGTTCCTATGACAGAATGACGGGCGAGTGAAAAGGTACCCCGTTCCTGTAGCGCAATGCTAGCCGCAGTGGGAGGTCTGTTCCAGAACACTTCCAGGTGCGATTAGGACATCCAGGTAAGTGACACCCTTTTTACAATGTGTACATTCCCTGGGTTACTTTGTATTTTTAAAGTCTATTTTTGTGCTTGCTGTCAATTTTGGATGTATTTTTGGCTTTTATTTTTTTAATCTCCTGCACACTCATCCTCTCACGAGAACAGCCCGGGATTTCAATCAGGAAGTGAATGCAGCTCCGTGCAAGCTGCATTTACTCTGTGGCTGCTAAGGGGGAGGGAAGGTGTGCAATTAAAGGTAAGTGCAAAACTTTTCATTCTCATGCAGGGATGGTATTGGGAGGGTAGTGAGAGAAGTTCCTGTCTGATAATCTCCATAGTCATTGTATGAAATATTTATGTGTACAATGTGATATATCTGATTATGGTTATTAAGATAAAAACTGTTATTCCTCTCTATAACTGTAGGTAGGTATAAAAATGAGATTTGGGTTGAGACAGTGTACATGAAACCAGATCTCATTGCTCTATTTAAGTCCTGGGAAGGTCTCAAATAGAGCAATGTTTTCTAATGAGGGATGTCTGTGGAGAGCATGCAATGAGCATCTGATGGAACGTTGATGAGCAAATGGAAAGAGAGCATAAAAGAGCCAATCCTGTGGTGGGAAAATGGTATGGGAGGGGTCTCCTAGATTGAAAGGCGAGGGATGACAGTTGAAAGGAAGAGTTGGAGATGTGATGTGATGAGGAGAGGGCCAAGGGAATGTATGTGCAGTGGGAATGTTGCTGAGAGAAATAGAGGCTAATTGGAATACAGAGTGAGAGGAAAGAAAGAACCTCACAACTTGTTATTGAGTCTGGCGGATTCTGGAATGATATGGTCACCACAGAATGGGACTAGCAACTAGTTTAAAGTTAACCAAGTTGGCATTTCTGTTATACTGTTTATGCAATAAACTAATCTTTATGTTTTGTTTATCAAACGAAAAAGAAAAAGAATTTTTCCTTTATTCTCCAAATGTTGAGCATTGCAAAACTTCAGCTGAGCATTTAGAAATACAGTTTAGAAAAGGGGCATGGAATGTAAACACAGCAAATATAAGTGTTCTTGGTGTGAAAAAATTTAAATGTCTCACTCTCTGCAGTGCTAGAAATTTGGGGATTGAAGGAAAATTTCATGGGGGGGGTTAGAATTCTTATGGGGGGCACTATCTTGATTTTGCCCCCTTGGAGAGTACTCATGTAACCAGTGTCATGTAGGAAGTGGGAAATCTTGCAGTATTGCACATAAATGTCTGTGAGCCAGGATTTTTGGCTGTAGAGTGCACACTACTAGGGATGTAAATCTTCATTGGTTTTATTCTCACATGTGAGATTTCTTTCTTACACGTGAGAATGACAAAAAAGTATCTTTCGGACTGGTGAGATTACAAGAGGGTTTTCTTTTCTTTTTTTGCATATTTTTGGTGATTTTTTTGGCAAAAATTTCATGAAGGTTTTGTTGTAATTTCAGGTAGCAACCTAACATGCTGGATTGTCTACTGTTAGAGAAATTAGGTTGAATACAGAGATCCTGAGGTAATTTCCTGTTGTAACAAAAGAGTTTTACCATGTGTCTTCCGGAAAGGAGTTTCCTTTGAAGTCTCTGTCTTGGAAAACATGTCCCACTTGCCATTGAGATCCCCTGAAGGCAGGATGCCTCAGAAGGGAGCTCTCCACATTTTGTTTTTAGAAATGCAGCAATCAACATCGATTTTTGTTATTCCTGCTTATCTTCAAGTCTTCTGCCTGTGTACTGAATATTACACATGTTATTCATGAGTAAATGATTTTATTATACTTTTTAAAGGCTCTGAGAGAACTGCTTTCTTTGTCTGCTAGACACAGTGAGGAAAAGGGGGAAACAAAAGGGTTGGGTGGCTGTTAATTGTCTGTGTCTTTGGAACTGCTTCGTTGAGCACATTTAAAGAGATAGTCTGCTTACTTTTGCTTATTTTTATTACTAAGGAGAATATAGTCAACTGTTTTTGGCTCCAAGTATTAAACATTCTCCATTAGTTTTTTTTGTGGGGAAAAAGCTTATACTTTGCACAAAAAAAAAAAGAAAGAAAGAAAGAAAGAAAGAAAGAAAGAAAGAGTACAAAAAAACTCTCCCTCCAATGTTTTGGAACAAAACATATCATTTAACACAAAACATGTTATTTTGAGCAAAATACAATGTTTGTGTGATCCCTCCCATGAAAATGGAGGAAGGAACACCGGTCTTTTCACTCTAGAACAAGTTATTGTTTTTGTTGTTGTATCACATTTTCAACCCACCTTTCCTTCAAAGAACTCTGGTCAGTACCTGTGAGGCAGGTAAGGTTTGGGCCATATTTACCAACTCAAGGTAAGCTTAAGAGCTGAGTGAGAATTTGAACCTAGGTCTCCATTGTCCGAATCTTTGGAGGACACCAACTGATCTTGGTGAAAGATGTCCTCAGCCTGCCTCTGGCTATGGGGGACATAGCCAGATGCTTCTCCCCCTCCACCCCACCCCACCCCACCCCGCCTTCTCCACCAGCAGAGGAATGGCCATGGCGGGGGGGGGGGGGCTGTTGCAGAACAGTGGTGAATCATGGGGATGGTGTCAGGAGAACCATAACAGAGTTCCACATGCAGAACTCTTACACTACACTCATATAGGATTACGACCTATGTGCATTCAAGGTTAGAAGATAGACATGGAATTCTAGCAACCAGGGATCTACAGCCTTACGGATCTGGCTAGATTTTACAATAAATGCCAAATTGGGATATATTACCTTACTTTTTGCTTCCTCACCCCACCCCACCCCTGCATACCTCAGATCTGCTATTTATATGGTGTTGTCATAGCACAATACTACTCTGTGGGTAGTCTCTTGTCACAGCAATTCAACTGGTATTTGTACCAACATGTACATGTTCTGTATCTTTTGAGGTAGTTATATCATGTGGCGTTTCCTCTCCCAGTGTCAGCAGCTGCCCAGTGTTCTGAACAGGCCTTGTGACACAGAAGGTTTATGTGTAAATTGGGATGTAGAATGCCTAGTTTGCCATTGGGTGTGGTCCCTAATGTACAGTATATTAGTTTGTTGTTGGTGTGTGCCTTCAAGTCATTTCTGACTAATGGCAACCCTAACATGAATCTATCACAGGGTTTTCATGGCAATATTTGTTCAGAAAAGGTTTTCCTTTGCCTTCCTCTGAGGCTGAGAGTGTGTGATTTGTCCAAGGTCATTAGCACTTTAGTAAAAAGAAAAATCTTTGCAATTGAGAGGAAGCTTTTGGATGTATTTATATTTATATTATTATTATTATTATTTGGTCCAGAGAAATAAACATGGTTATCAAAATGCTTATCTGGGGATATCAGGAAATTGTAGTGTGCCTGCTGTTCTATGAAGACTGATAACACTGCCTCCCTAGACAGTGGTGACAGCTTTATTCTGTGACATGTTTTGATTGTGTAATGAAATTACAAGAACAAAGATGCATTTTTGGTCCCTACCAGGCACATGGCTACAATGTGATAGGACTGGAGACAATGAAAATCTGGAATCATCAGAGACCAAACTACCATTTTTAACTCTATAGTCACAGAGGATGCAGTCTGTCTAACTGCTAGAAAAAGTGATTACTAATTTATATTCTTGAAGTCATACTCGAAAGACCATTTTACCTGTTCACTGATGAGAAGATGTTATTTCAAGCAATTTTCATACAATAACTAACAAGCAGGATGAATAAATATTTATAATCGTTTGTTAATGCAATCTTATTTTATGGTATTCCTCTGATTTTTTAAAAAAAATGACCAACGTGGGCTCTTTATTGCAAATGTACCATCTTTTACTGCTTTCTGTGACTGTCCACATTCTCTGGTCCATACATTTGATGATACACTGTTCTCTTCAATCATTTTTGAGATTGCTTACTCAAACTTTTAGCTTTGTGAGTTGCACTCTTCAGGTTTCAACAACCACAGCCCCCATGTGGAGAAGTTAGCTTTCTGCATTTGTCACAAGGTATACTGTACTCTGTAGACTCAGCCAAGAGTATGCATTCCATTGAGCTAAGGATGCCCCCCCATTTATGGTTCTATCTCTTTCAAGTTATGGACTTCAAAAGAGGGTTTTCCTATAACACCCCCCCCAAAGTAGGTTTCTTTGGTTCAGTTCCAATGTCTAACTGAATCCACACTGCTCTGCCTCCTGTTCCCACCCTTTCTTTGTCCTCATGGGGTCCAGTACCTTTGCAGTCTGAACTCATGCTGCCTCACTCCCCCGTCCCCTCTCCCCATCTCCTATACTAACTTCCCGGCTTCTCTGTAATCCTAACAACCCTCCATTAAGTTTCTTCCACATCGGCTGCTGCCACTACTTGAGAGTAATGTTGCATCTCACGAGGAGACCTAGCTGCAGGAGCAGGTGTAGTATTTGCCTTTATGCCTTGAACTATTTCTTGCCTTACTCTGGTAGTCTTGTTGCTTTATAACTGTATGTGTAGGGTGTGTGAATGTTCTGCTATACCAATAAAGACTCATTAACTACTTTTGATATCCACCTCCCGTGTGTTTTCCATGCCTCCATCCACAGAATAGGGTCTGATCCTGCTGGTTGTTACGTGCCTCTTGCTATGCCATTTAAGTTGCTTAATTCCTCAAACTAAGTACAGTTCATGAGTGGATATTTCCACTAACACCAGTGATTAGAGTAACTATATCTTGCTTTTAATGGTTATGTACATTTAAAAAGTACATAGATCAATATTATAGTTCACAGCCTAACTCTTTTATGTTACTGATGAAGCTCATTTCAGTGCTTGAAAATAGATTGCGTACTGACAACAGATTATGTTTTTTTGTCATGTTTTTCAAACAAAATAACAAAAACTGCTGTGATCTTTAGAACAATGCAGAAGAGATTGTTGTTGCATGTGTGTTTCAGGGTGATAAAATGGAGTAACTGTTAAGACTGAAAAGAAGTACTTCATACTGCAACATTTTGTTGCATGGCCCAACATGGTGTGGGTTACCTAATTTTTACAAAAGGGGTCTGATTTTTTTTCTTTTCTTGAACAAGACAAATACTCTGAGTAAATGTTCCAGATTTCCATTTTAATTTGAAAGGAAACAAACAGTACAACTGTAGTTGAGGACTACAGTAGTGCAAATGATATTGTTTTGCTTGGCTTTGAATAGCAAACTTACACCATATTAGAAGGGTTTCTTTCTTCTGTAAGTGGTGAAAACTCATCCACTTAAATATAATGTCATGTGCATTTGATTTTAATTTACTTATTAATAAAAGTTCATGAAAAGTTCACATGGTACACAGAGTGAGAAACTGTAGACTTGTTCAGGTCAATTGTTTCTACCAAGCTGAAAATAGATCTCTAAACTTCTGGATAACTGTCTACATCACAACTAAACACATATTTCTTTGCTAAGTATTAAACCTTTAAGAAGTGTTTTAGAATCATTCACCATCCCCACATTGCCATCGGCAAATCTGTGTTCAAGTCCGTTCAGCAGTTCACCTACCTGGGAAGCATCATCTCCTCAGATGCCAAGATTGACAAAGAGATCGATCACAGATTAGCAAAGGCATATAGCACATTTGGAAGACTTTACAAAAGAGTCTGGAGTAATAAACACCTGAGGCGAAGCACAAAAATCAGTGTGTATAGAGCCATTGTACTGTCTATTCTCCTTTATGGATCTGAAACATGGGTCACCTATCGCCACCACCTACGACTCCTCGAACGCTTTCATCAGCGCTGTCTACACACAATCCTAAATATACATTGGACTCACTATGTGACGAATGTTGCTGTCCTTGAGCAAGCAGGGATCACCAGCATTGAGGCCATGATACTGAGAACACAGCTGTGCTAGGCAGGGCATGTTTCTAGGATGGAGGACCATCGCCTCCCAAAAAATACTACTCTACAGTGAACTCGCCACGGGTCAGCATAAGAGGGGTGCTCCAAAAAAGTGATACAAAGACTCCCTGAAACAACATCTCAAGCTCGGCCAAATTGATCACCAACAGTGGTCCACCCTGGCCTCACATTGGGAGGCATGGAGACGCACTATCCACAATGCTGCAGCCTTATTTGAGAACTCACACCGAACAAGTCTTGAAGAGAAACGACAACGCAGAAAGAATCACAACCCAGAAACATCACCCAAGGAGACCTTCTGCTGTGCTTTCTGCAACTGGACTTGCTTATCTCGGATTGGCCTTTTTAGTCATCAGCGTGCTTGTAGAAAGCACGGGATGAGTCCTTCCTGAATCTTCATTTGCGAAGAAAAGCCAGAGGGAGATTAAACCTTTAAGAAATGTTTTAGAATCATTCACTAACCCCTAAATAGAAAACTGTACCGTATCTTCTCAAGCATGGTGACACGAAAAAGAGGATAAGGCAGTTTTGTAATGCTGAAGAAGAATTTCAGCAGGTGTAGCTTGTCATGCTACACAACAGTTAAGGTGTGATGTACTCATTTTCACATGGTTGCTCCAATCTACTTTCATAGTGCAGCTGCAGTATATCTCATTGACTGTATAACTGTGCATTATCAGGGCTGGTTTAAGGGCCCTGCAGCACCCACAGGTGCGGCCCCCCCACAGCTGAAGTTCCCCCCCATCATAATCCTACAGATGGGGGGAGTTTAGAACCGAGGCACCCAATGCCTGTATGGTACAGTCTGCACCTAACAGTGCTAATATTCTCCTTATTTCAAAGCAGCTGGTAACTGGGGAGTGTGAGTCAAAAGGAGAACTGGGCACAAGGTGGAAAGAAAACCACTTTCTCCTCCTGGGTGGGTGGGCGCTCACTCATGCACTTTCTCGTTGTCTTTCTTTCCCACCCAGAACAAGTCCCCTAGTGTTGGAGGAGAAAGAGGCAGTGGTGGAGGTTGGCATCTGGGCAAAAAAAGTGCATGGGGAAAGAGGAAGAGGAAGCGGCGTTTCTTCAAGCCCTGGCAGGAAAGAGGGGGAGAAATAAACAAAGACAGAGCCAGAGCCAGAGAGAAAAAATGGCCGAGGCCAGGCTGCACCCGGAAAACCTCTGCAGTTGGCCCTGGCTCTTCCTTCCTCCTTCCCTCCCTGCTGCTCTCACAGCCTTCCAATGAGGCGAGGCAAGCTTTGCCCCCCACCAAAGCCTGTGACTATAGTCTTGGATTTTGGAGCAGGCATACAGGAGCCCAGGAGGTGAAGAGTTTTGTGTGGAAAGGAGTTTTGGAGGGACATTGGCAAAGTGAGCTACCTGTTGTGACAGGTTATCTGCATATGGGGAGGATATGCCCAGGACTGGTTTAAGGAATTTTGGCCCCCCCCCTGCAATGCTTTATTTTGAGGCCCCCATATGTTTATCTCAGGTCAGTGTAACCTAACTCAACCTAAGCTATTCACAGTACAGGACATTCAGATTATTACTAATAATGTTTTTGCAGGAGGAGAGTTACTATGGGGGAGCCACAATGATGGGGCTCTCTGTGGATGCTTACGGCGCCAGTGCCTTAAACCAGCCCTGGATATGCCCCCTCCTTGCCTGGCTTCTTCCCAGAGGAAGCAAGTGAGGAAGGAAGGACTTGAGCAGGACTCTGGGAAAGTGGCAGGAGAGGATCTGAGCCGCCTCCCCCAGCTCCTACAGCACTCTGTGCCTGAAGACAGGCAAGAGAGCGAGAGTGGAGCACACACGGGGCTTAGGGCCAGTTTACTGTAATGTGAAAAGCTACCTCATGTTATAATTTGCAAGTAGAAAAGAGGCATGCAGGGAAGATATTGGAGCAGAAAGTCACCGACTATAGGAAAGGTTAAATACCTGTATCCTGCTGCTTCTTCACCCAACATTGCCATCTTTGAAAGTTGCTTTGCCTTAACACATGGATGGGAATTTTTTGGCCTTGAAGATGTCATTGCTCTACAACTCCCACCAGTCTTAGCCCACGGGTGAAGGATGATTGGTGTTGCAGTCCAATATCATCAGGTGGCCCATAACCTTCCAACTCTTTACTCTCCTTCAGGTAGCAAGTTAAAACTTTTTTATTCCACCTAGGTCTTTGATGACAAATGAAGGTTGGACTGGTGGTGCTCCTGTTTTTAATATCTATTTTAATTTTATGGAGTTTTAAAAATGTTTTATTATTTATGTGGAATTTTAATTATATAAGTGATTTAATCTCTTTTAAATTCTTATTTATTGTACTTTTTTAGCTATTGTTGTTTTTAAATTTTGTGAGCCTCCTTGGGTCCCGCCATAGGGAGAAAGGCGGGGTAGAAATAAATAAAATAATAATAAATAATAATAACTCTTGCCTAGCTGAAGCAGCAAGGGTTTGTTACTTGTTTTTGCATGTAATATAGTAGGACCCCTGTATCCACTGATTCATTATCCACTGATTCAGCTATCCACAGTTTCAGTTTCAGCACAGCTACTATGGAGTCCTCCTAGAAAATGCATCCTCTTTAACCATTTTCTAGGTCCTCCAAGAAAACTCTATGGTATTTTAAACGAGAAGCTCCATTATTTTCATTTGGGTTCACTGTTATCCATGTATTTCATTATCCACAGTGGGGCCCAGAACCAATCCCCCATGGATACAGGGTCCTACTGTATGTAGTTGTGCCCTGACTGGCTATGTACAAGGCACAAACTGAACGATAGAAACATAAACTTTGAAAACAGTACATGGCTGGAGGGTGGCTCATGGAAGGGAGCTGTGCAGTTCTGCCATCAAGAACAATTGCTCTGTAATGAACTTGAAAAAAGGAATAATCAGAAGAAGAAAAAAAAGGGGGGGGAGAAGGGAAATTTGAGTTGATAGGAAACCCACCCCAAGCTCTAGTAGACAAGCTAATCATTTTCATTGACCTGAGATAAATGTACGCCCACCAAAATAAAGTGTTGCAGCCCCCCCCCCAATTCCTTAAACTGGCCCTGTGCATTGTGAATGTAAACTGATTTAGTTGGGCTTCAGTATTTCAGAGCTTTGAAAAGTCCACTTTTTGGAATGCAACTTCCAGAATCCCCAGCTTCCCCTGGTCATGACAGCTAGGGAACTCTGGGAGTTGTAGTTCCAAAAGTAATTTTTCAATGTTCTGAAGCATTTCATCAATGAATAAATCTGATTGATCAAGGGCGGACCATTAATCATATGCAGACTCATGCAGATATTTTGTGCAATCTGTTTGCAGATATTCTAACTAGTGGGCAGAGAAATAACATGGGTAGGTATCAGAGAAAGAAAGCCAGATCACAAATGTAAAATACAATTGCTGAGGCCTATTGGTCTGTTTTGTAATATGCAGATAGAACAGAAAACACAGGGAACAGAAATATTAACTCAAAGATGGGAATCTCCAGAGGTGGTTGAACTGCAACTCCCAGAAGCCCTAGTCAGCATAGTTAACAAATAGGAATACTAGGAGCTGCAGTCAAATACTATTAGGAGGAAAGCATAATTCCCATCTCTATAATAAGTGAGGATTAAGCTATGCCCAATCAAGAGTGAAATGAACCAGAAGAAGGGAAAGAGGAAAAACCCTACTTGGAATAATCAGGAATTATTGACTTGCAATACAAATGAAATGGATATGGAACAGTTGTAGTATTTTCCAGGTAATGGCTAGGAAAAATTCTTAGTTTGTCATAAATAGTCCTCATTTGATGTGCTCTTAAAGAAGGATGGAGAGACTGAGAGAGTATAGTAGTTCTTCCTTTCACTTCCCCCTCTTCTTCCAGGGTTATTCTTGGATGCAACATGAAGAGTCTCATGTTCCTGTTTTCACACTTTCATTTAAGATGCAGGAAAACAAATCTGTTAACATATAGGCTGCAGTTTCTTGTACTCATCTAAAACATAAAGAAAAAGTGCATCCATGGATGACTTTCTATTGCAAGTGTCTTTTTTTCTCTCTTCATTGGCCTGCAGATGTCTGGAGATTCAGATCACTGCCTTTCTCACAGAAGGCTATTTTTGTCACATCTTAGATCACACTGAAGGTGGTGGTGTTTTTTTTTTTTAATGTGCACTCATGTGTAGAGACAAAATAGAGTTATCCTGACCTTCAGCTAGTCCTACAGGTTTTTAAGGCAGAGTTTGATAGATTTGGGGAATGGGGAAATCCACTAGAATGCTGATTGTGAAGCTTACCTTACAAATTCTTTTAAGGTAGTATGGGGGGGGTGACAATTTGTGTTGCAAGTGAACACTACCCATTACCCTGACCCATACAACTGAGGCATATGCACAGTGGCAGCTGGTGGCTTCCATCTTACTGGGGTGTGAATGGACTCCAGGTTTTAGTCCACCCCTAAGAGGCTATCCTATTTTGGACTGGTATTGTAACCCATATGTTAACAGCCTATTTTCCTGCATCTTAAGTAGAAGTGTGAGAACAGAAAATGGGGAAGTGACCGAGACTCTCCCCCAAATAGGTTTGGCACCTTGGATAGCTCCTTGGAAGTTTGAACTACACCCAAAGCAGACTCATTATCCCACTGGTATAATGCAAGGATAATTGAAGCCTTTGTATATGTTACTATTTCTTGGTTAATTTTAGTTATAATCTTAAATCCTCCAGCAGGTGTAAGTTATCGTAATTTGCCACAAATCAGCTCCAATTTATGGTGACCTTATGAATGAGACACCTTCAACATTCCTCATCATCAACTTGGTTGAATTAATCTAACTGTAGTGTTCTCTCTCCCCCCCCCCCCAGCCCTTGCCTTCCAATTTACCAAGCATCGCTGTGGTTTTCAATGAGTCATGTCATCTCATGGTATGTTCAAAGGGCAATAGCCTCAGTTTAGTTGTCTTCACTTCTGCTGAGAGTTCAGGCTTGATTTTCTCTAAGAGCCATTCATTTGTCTTTTTAGCAGTCTGTGGTATCTCTTGAGCTGTCCTCTAGCACCACATTTCAAATGAGTTGATTTTCTTTCTGCCAGCTTTCTTCACTGTCCAGCTCTCACAACCATACAAAGAAATCAGAAATACCATAACCTAGATTATTCTAACCTTGGTATTTAATGACATGTGAGGATCTTATCCAGTTCCTTCATGGCTGCCTTTCCAAGTCTTAGTCTTCTTCCGATTTCTTGATCACAGTCTCCATTTTGGTTAATGACTTAACCAAGGTATAGAAAATGGTTAACTGTTTCAATATCTTCTTACATACATTAAATTTATGTAACAGACCTATTTCCTAATATTAGGATTGTATGCCACTGTTCCTGTATTGCTACTACCTTTGCTTTATTTAAATTCATTTAGATAGTAGTAGAAATAATATTTTTATTGATTATAAATTGGATCAAGACCTGGTTCACTGAGGTGTGAAAATATTTACTATGGTTGTTGCTTCTGTTTCAGTTGCTGGTTCTGCTACTACTATTTATTAACTACTATTACTACTACTACTACTACTAATAAAATTTATTTATACCCTGCCCCGCTGCTAAAAATAATCGGGGCAGCTTCCAACAATTAAAACTCTACAATGCCAACTAAAAGCACCACCCACCCCCACACTCCCCCATAAGAAGACATTAAACAATATAAAATTAAAACCATCTAGCTAAAATCACATTAAAAACAAATATAAACAAGACTAAAAAAGGCCAGGAGACACAGCTCCTGAGGCTGGGATCTAATCAGGAAAGGCCTGCTGAAAGAGATCCATCTTTAGTGCTTTTTTGAAGCTACTTAAGCTCCTCATCTGATGGATCTCGTTCAGCAGGCCATTCCATAAATTGGGGGCAATTACCAAAAAGGCCCTCTGAGAGGTTGCAGACAGCCTAGATTTGTGTGGCTGAAGCAAATTCCTCCCAGAGGACCAGAGTGCACAGGGAGGATTGTATGGGAGGAGGCAGTTCCGAAGATAAGTTGGACCCAAGCCATTTAGGGCTTTAAAGGTAATAACCAACACCTTATACTGGGCCTGGAAACTGATAGGCAGCCAGTGGAGAGATTTTAATACTGGAGTTATATGGTCTCTCCAAGATGTTCCCGAGACCACTCTGGCTGCCATATTTTATACCAACTGAAGTTTCTGGACCAAGCATGAGGGTAGCCCCATGTAGAGCGCATTGCAGAAATCTAGATGAGAGGTTACCAGCGCGTGCACCACAGTCTTGAGATCCCTTACTTCCAGGAAAGGACGCAGCCCAAAGCTGATAACAGGCGTTCCTGACCGTTGCATTCACTTGACTCGTCATCTGAAGTGATGAATCAAGGACCACCCCCAGACTGCCATCACAGTCCTTAACAGAGAGCATGACCCCGTCCAGGACTGCAGGTTGCCACCCAACTCCTGGTTTCGGGGCCGCTACCGTGAGCACCTCTGTTTTGTCCGGATTTAATCTCAATCTGTTTTTCCTCATCCAGCCCATTACTGCTTTAAGACAGTCATTAAGAGGAGAGATGCCATCGGAATTCAAGGCCGACGATCAGGACAAGGAGAAATAGATCTGGGTGTCATCAGCGTACTGATAACACCCAGCCCCATAACTCCGAATAATCCCACCCAGCGGCTTCATATAGATGTTAAACAGCATCGGGGACAGGATGGCGCCTTGCAGAATGCCACAGGTAAGCTCCTTTCTGCTGGAGCAGCTGTCCCCGAGCAGCACCCTCTGGGACCTGCCCGAGAGGAAGGACCAGAACCACTGGAGCACAGTGCCTCTGATTCCTAACCCGCTCAGGCAATCCAAGAGGATGCTATGATCTATCGTATCGAAAGCTGCTGAGAGGTCTAGAAGCACCAACAGGGACACATTTCCCCTGTCGATGCTTAGACGCAGATCATCGGTCAAGGCAACCATGGCAGTCTCAACTCCAAATCCCGTCCTGAAGCCAGTTTGAAATGGCACAGCTATTCTATAACTATAACTATAACTATAACTATAACTATAACTTTAACTATAACTATAACTATAAGAGTAT
Source organism: Gambelia wislizenii (assembly GCA_030847615.1). Taxonomy (NCBI): domain Eukaryota; kingdom Metazoa; phylum Chordata; class Lepidosauria; order Squamata; family Crotaphytidae; genus Gambelia; species Gambelia wislizenii. The sequence goes on along the minus strand of JAUMIR010000003.1, from coordinate 309,671,825 downwards.
TTGCCATGGTGTAGTGGTTTCACTGCTGGGCTAATATTCTGGGAGACCAAGATTCAAATTCCTGCACAGCCATGGAAACCCACTAAGTGACCATGGGCATATTACACCCTTGTAGCCTAATGGCAAGCCTCCTCTCAATCAGTCTCCTCAGGAAAGCCCTAGGATAGTGTGCCATAAGTTGGAGTTGTCTTGAAAGTACACAATAACAAGGTGACATATTTCAAGCAACACTGAAACACTATAGTTCCTGCTATGGAGACCTGCATCATAAATAAGAGAAAAGAAATCAGAACTGTGAGAGACAGAAAGAGAAAACTTGCAGTCTGATAATGAAGTTGCAAAGATTTGAAAAGGAAGTTAACTTTTTATTTATTTATATATTTATTTATTTTAATCATGTTTCACAATACTAAAATAATAAAATTCCATATACTTCCTTTACATTGTTGTCTGAATTTTGAATTTTCTTCTAACATTGGCTTTTTATCTCTGTTACATTTAACTGTGTTATACCATTAATTCCTAAATACAGGATTTCCTTAGGACATTACTATACTCATCCTTATCCCTGTATTCCCTCGACAGAGAGATAGTATAATTAATCCAATAATCCCATATCCGGTAAATTTCCTTTATCCATAAACCAAGTTGCTCTTATACTGTCTCCTTCGGCTACCCAAAATTCAATTAAATTACCCCATTCTTTTCTAAATTCAGTTTTGGTTTGGTGTTTTAACCAACATGTGAGCTGCTCCATTCAAGCTACTTTCGATAATTTTCCCATCCATTCCTCACAATTCGGGTTGCTTTTAATTTCCAATATCTCGCAAGAACAATACGGGCTGTGGTGATGATGCAAAGCATCATACTTTTATATTTTATTTTATATGCAAGTAAATAGATAAATAAATAAATTGAATTAACTTGAATACTGTGTAGATAATAAACATAGTTAATTTGTGGGATGAGTGAAAAGCATGTGATCCTCCAGATATTATGTGACTGCAAGTCCCAGCAGCACTACCCAGCATGGTGAAGAAAGCTGTGAAGTGCAACCCAACAACTTCTAGAGACTTGTGTGTTTCATGGCTATGGGTTGTGGTTACAAACATTCTTCATCAGTAAGAAAACCTCACATACTTAAACTTGCTATAGTACAGTTGACACTCCTTATCCACAGATTTGGTATCCATGGATTCTACCATCCACGGCTTGAAAATATTTTTTAAAAATTCCAAAAAGCAAACATTGCTGTTTGCCATTTTATTTAAGGGATGCCATTTTACCATGTCAGTGTATGTAAAGGGACTTGAGCATCCATGGATTTTGCTATCCACCCAGGGTCCTGGAATCAACCCCCAATGGATACCAAGGACCCATTGTAGTTCTCTTCCTAATACCATGGAATTCCTTCAGCTCATATTAATGCTCAAAATCTATATGATGTGTTTATACATAGTATAACATGTGCATGTGTTTTGTACCAGGGTGGATTGCGATCTTGCAGATTTTAGTTCCAAACCATTGAAGTTGGTAATGTATAACTTGTTCAGTTCCTTTCACTGGCACTGAGCTACAGTAGCTGATTTGTTACTTTGCAGTTTTTGTTTTCATTGGTGTTAGGTTATGCCAATCTTTAGCTGGATAAGAGTTTTAAGTTGCCTTGCAATTTGTACTCTGTGTTATGTCATTCAACAGATCCAAGAATCAAGGGCTTACATATGCACAGAAAAATGAAATAATATCAGGATTTACTCTGGATACTTCTTAGCTCTGACATTAGTCTTGCTTAGACCACTATTTCATCTCTTTACAATTTTATTATTGCACACCTCAGTTCCTGCATACAGGACCACAGAAATAGATCATCAGGGTGATGTGGCTACAGTATGAAGTCAGTCAACCAAAAACCCTTCTGCTCTATTTTCAATCTACATTAGTCTTGTACCCTTCCAGTGTATGTTCTTCTTTTCCTTTTTCGATCCTGCTTCTGACATCATTTCCTGAGTAGTATCTTGGTTTAACAGCAAAGTCAGATCTTCTCTCCACACGATGCAAGAGGATGTTTAAAATGGATTTCACTCTTTCTTTACCCTTGCCATGCCTATTGGTGATTCTGACCGTTATTAATGGTAAGTGGGAATTTTCTTTATAAAATTGGCACTGCTTTGGCTAGGTAAGCAGAAATGGTATTTTTGTTCAGGTGTTCCCCCCTTCAAAGGAGTAAGACTAAGGGAAATATTGGGATCATGATCACCAAAGCATGAAAAGGGACAGTCAGTCCAAAGTAAGACAGATTTTCTCATAAGCTAATTGTAACCATGTTCCCTTGATGTAGTGCATTTGAAATGCAAGAGAAACAAAGAAGGTTGAGAGTCTCTGCATGCACTATAAGCGGTCAGAATGGGAGACCGGATGACTTGATTCTGCAATATCTTCTTTTTTATCAATGTGACCATCAGAAAATAATTTAATATGCTAGACAAAAACATATCCAAATAATTTAGCTGTCCATGGCCCATGTACACAGATTTCCAATGAGTCTTCTCCTGTTTTAAGCTCTTTTGAAAATGGTACTCCACTGCTTTTTTTTATCAGTTCATGACTTTGGAGACAGTAACCAACATTACTGTTCAAAATCAATCTGGGCTCTCAAACACCACTCTATAATGTACAGCGTTTATATATGATACAGCAGCTGGAAAATATTTCTATTAGTGTTTTTATGCCATATTATCAATATATGTCTGTGAGCCAAAGTAATTGAACAGTCCTTTTTTTAAAAAAACGGATGAATCAGCCAATCACTACTTTCAGATTGTTACATCAGGACTTCAGTACAGATGATAGTTTAAGGCTATTAAAGACATTACTCATTAAATGCCACCCCTTCCAAATTAAATCCTTTACCTGGATAAAAAATAACATTTTGGTCATTTGACTTGCTTGCGACAATGTACCAGCAGGTATCCTTTCAAAGGTGGAGCTGTCATATAAATTTGACTTCTGTGAGTTGAAGCTTTAGTTCTGATTTCTGAATAAAAGTGTATAGTAGTGTGTCTGAAGTTATCTAATGTGGGAGACTGCCTAGCTTCCTCCCACCCAGTGTGCCAGGGACCTGATCATATCTGTGCCCATTGACTACAATTGTTTTGTTGTCTCCTGGAAATTCACCATGGACTGGCAACCAAAAGCTTGCAGACCATCACTGGTCCACAGACTACCACTTGGAGTAGCAGTACACAGCCTCACAAAACCCCATGATAGGTTCAGCTTAGGGTCACCATAGGTCAGAAACAACTTGAAGGCACATAGCCACAACAACAACAAGTGCAGAGGACTATGCTGTCTTATTGAATTTAATGAAACTTACTTCCAAGGAATTGGGTATAGAACTGCAGCCTTACTATGTCATCTTATACATGCTAGACATAAGCATCATTGAGTTCAATGGGACTTATCCTCAACCAAGTAAGTGTGGCAAGTAAGTGTGCCTAGGACTGCATAGATCTGTGCTAAGAATAGCCTATGTAATCAGCTGGACATTAGTGCATGTGCATACATGGTTTATTCTAGTATCTAGTTGGACTTTCACTCAAATGACATATAATTATGAGGCAAGAAGAGAAAGGGAAAGTAGACATTCTTCCTATGTGTCCTTCACACACACAACTATTTCTCACCTTTTTATGTTAGGGATCATAGTATTATCTATTTTGTCAAAATTAATGTTATTTCTTCCCACATATCCAACAATTCCCTGAAGTACTTGCCATTCTGTTGAGACATTTCCCCCTTATGCCAGTACCAAGTCAGATATGAATATTACCCATAGCACAACAATGACTGAATTTTGTTCCTGTTACAGGCTGGGCTTGTAGTGACATAATCCAGGCTGGAAACATTGGCAGTACAGTTTCCATCCCTTTAGGAATTCAAAATACAAGTGGTTTCTCAGTAATGAAGCAAATGGATTGTGTTCACTCAACAAATATAAGCATGGACTGTTGCAGTGACTGTGATGAACGGATGTGCCTGAGGAAAGGAGTCCTGGAGATAAAGAATTTAACAGAAAATGACCAAGGGAAATATACTCTTGGTTCTGAAAATGATAGCCAAGCTTTATTACTGAGAGTGTGCGGTAAGTGTTTGAATTTTGGAAGCAGTGTTGGTAAATTCTGAGAGCTTGCTGATACAGCTGGCTGCTTCATGTGCCATCATGATCCTAGGTGGTTTTATTCAGAAAAGACATTTTTTTCAATGGGATTTACTCCCAATTTAATGTGCAGCTATAGGTTGGGACCCACAAATTCCTGGCTAACTGGTCTTCTGAATCATGATCTATGACTGTGATAAGCTGTTGTTTGATGCAGTGGTGCAAATCCCTTTAACATGAAGTCCACAGCACAAACATGATTTGTGGTTGTAAATATTTCAGGTGATCCATTTTCATCTCACTGCTTATACAATCTGGGCTGAAAGAAAAAGTGCTTGTCCATATGCAGAACAGTTTTGTGAATTTGTCCTCAGTCTATTTTAATTGAAGATTCTTCTCAGTGTCCTGAGTACAAAAGCTCATTAACAGCTGTACAATGGGCAGAAATCTGTGCAATGGTCAGGCATTTGGCATGGAGTAGAGCTACTGTAATGGAAAGGATCTTTCCAACATCAATGCCAGAGCTTTGAAAAAATGGTTTTGGACTATAATTCCCATAATCCGAAAGCCAGTACAGCCAGATCCTATGTTTGGTGAGGGATTTTGGCTCCCCCAGCCAGTATGTCAGGTCTGTATGCTGGCTGAGGTAGTCTAGGAGTTGTAGTCCAAAACAGTATCTTTTCTGAACTACAGCTAAAGTAATCCTGGCAACAATCATTCTCACTGGGTAGATCCCCTCAGGCTTAGTAGGACTTTTATCTAAGGACCTGTGAATAGGGTTGGGCTGTCACGTAACTATGTGTTAGCTGGATTCTCTAAAATGCTCTGTAAAGATCTTTTTACCCTTAATGGAAACTTGAGAGCATCAGTCTAGTAGCATAGTTCAGGAACAAAATATCATCTTAACACTGAGACTTTGTAAAAGCAGAACTTTTAAAAATGTCATCTCAGAACTGAAGCTGCCAGACTTCATTGCCTTAACAACTGCTCATGAGAAACATCAGTCTTACTGATTCCTGACATCACTTTTCCTGAATCCCATTTTAATAGGAATTCCATAGAATGTGGGGAATGTAGGTTTTCATCCTGAGATGTCGGTGGGTAGCTAGTAAGGACTCATTTATTTATTGCCTGTCATTGTAGTAAAACAAAACAACAGCTCTGCGTGCCTTTAGATCAGTTCATTAAAACATAAGAAAGGGACTTGGAATTGAATATAAAAGGTATGAAATTATGAGCCAGGTGTTGAAACACGCTACTCTTGATGCCACCTGGAGGCAAAAATGTAGAAATACACTTGGTGTGAGCTTGAAATTGGGCTTTTGAAATGATTGGGAGAGGAAGTACCATTTATTTTCTTTAACTCAATTATGTTCTTAAATTGTGACCACACTTAGTGCGATGCAACTTTTTCCAGTAATATTTGCATAGCAAATTAGGTAGAAAAGTACTAGCATTTTTTCTGAAGGCCATCTGTATTGCGGTATTCTTTTTTTTGTTTGTGTGCAAAGTTCTCCTTCTCACTGTTTTTCATCATCAGAGCATGTATGTACAGTATGCTTTTATTTTATTTTACTTTATTTATATCCCTCCTTTCTTCCAACAAGCAACCCAAGGCAGCTTACAAACAAGATAAAGCTAAAAAACTGATGACAAAAAAGTTAAAATACAATTTATCATATTAAAACACCACTGATTGTGAAATATCCTAAGTGTGTATGATGAGGTACAAGAGTCCACAGCAAGTCCTGTGCTGTGTGCCTAGAGATATGAGTTATGGTCTCCCTTCATAGGGTTTTTGCTCTTGTGCCAATATGCTATGCTTGGGTGTTGACCAGTGCCATATCCTTTACTGGGTTATGGTGGCATGAGTGGTGGGGTATGTGCTAGTGTGTGTGATTATTTAATTTATTTTCTCTTTGAAATCAGTGGTTTCAGTGAGGTGTAAAGTTGTGGCATTGAAAAGAGTATAGAACTATGGTCTCCCATACTGGATCCCCATATGCTGTTGTACTCCCAGAATCTCCCAGTGGTCAGGGAGTTGTAGTACAGCAACACCTGGGAATCCAAGGTTGGGAACCACTAGTATAGGATATAAAATAAATATCGTCCTTCCTGTTGACTGAATTAACAAAGGTGCAGTTGGTGCAGTTTCTCTAGATCCTCACTGATGAGCAGGAAGGGAAAAGATAACTGAAGAAAAAATATGTTCTGGCCACAACCAAGAAAGAAAGAAAGAAAGAAAGAAAGAAAGAAAGAAAGAAAGAAAGAACAGTCAAGCAGAAAGACCAAGGACACAGGGGTAGAGATGGGGAGATGGGGTAGAATATGGACATAGGCAAAGATAATAGTGCTTTGCTAAATCAGACTATGGATTTTATCAGACGCTCTTAAAAAAAACCCAGCAGAGGTCGGGAGGAGGATGCCACTGTCCCGCTTCCAGCAGTCGATACCGCATGCCCCGTCCTCCTCCTGCCTTCCTCCATGCTTCTTCCATGCTGGAGGGACAAAAAAGGCTCCACTTTTCATTGATAGAAGTTTCCGTCAATAAAAAGTGGCACTTTTTCCATCGCTCCAGCATGGAGGGAGAACAAACGAAGCACGAGAGGAGGATGGTGTCATGCAGTATTGCCAGCATGTAGTGGTACAGTGGCGTCATCCTTGCGACTTCAGGGGGGGGGCGCTCTTTTTTTTTTTTTTTTGCATCTGATAAAGTCCTAAGTAAGTAGCTTGTCCCCCTGTGTCTAGGGCTGGATTATCAATGGTTCAGTTGCTCCAATTTCTCTTGCCCCCTTACTGGCTAAGAAGAAAAAATCTACTGGCAAAGAAGAAGAAAAAATGGTGTTGCTTGCTCCCCTTCCCCAGTTGCTTCCTTAGTATCCCATTGTTGCTGTTATAATTAACGTCTTGTGTGTTACTTAGTTACTTGGTGAACAAGTCCATATTTTAAGATCATAGAGAAATGAAGCTGCACGTACCACATGCCAGAAGGTGAATAACTGCATGACCTCAGAGTAGGAAATAAAATTTGGTAAAGCTTTTTGTTCACAAAGAGCTGCCTTATCAACAGCTTTTCACACCTCTCACCGGCAGAAACTAGTTCAAAACCGGTTTTATACCTTTGGCATCACTAATCACTAGACCTACCGTATGTACCACTTGAGAGACATGCATCATTTTTTTGTCACATTAATTCCCCCCCACCTTTTTGGTTGTTCCTCTTCCACTGCCTAGAGCTGCCTCTGGTTGTTCATATTCATTGTCTATCTGATGGAAGAGCCGATCTGTCCTGTGAAGCCGGTGTACAATCCAATGACAGTATTCATTGGACTCTGAATGGAAGTAGAATGAATGATGCTGATGCTTGTCAGAAGGATGGTGGCAAGAGGATTATCTTAGAAAAAGGAGTCCATGGAAAGCTGGTCTGCCACAGAAGAAACAGCTGCAACAGTTCCTCCATTGAGTTGTCATGTAATGAAGGCAACGATGGTAAGTTATATTTTAATTCCTTCTTAGGGAAGTTGAAAGTGCTGTTTTGATGTTTATCTGCAAATCTGTCTCTTTTATACTCCAAAAGGAGAGAAGAAAGGAAGATGATTTCTAATGTAATTTTGCAGATATTTCATGTAGTGAATTTCATTGCCAGTGTGATTGCAGTTCTTGTACTAGACTATTTAAAATAAAAAGAGAACTATTTTTTTCTTCATTTAAGTCATTTTCCAACTTGATTTTCCTTCCTACTATGTAGCATTTCAGTGAATCATAGCCCTCATAAAGCAACAGGTAAGTAAATGCTCCCAGCACAGAAGTGGGGAAATGTGGCTCTCCAGATGCTACTTAGCTACCATTCACCATGTTGCCTAGGGCCAAGAGGAACTGCAGTACAACAACAGCTGGAGGACTTTTGTTCCTAGTCATAGATCCTTAAAAAATTGGTTCTGTTTATTTTTGCAGAATTATTATCATCCTCATTATCATTTATTTATATAGTGCCATTGCTGTACATGGCACGTTACAAGTAAAAGAACAACAGAACAGAAGCAGTGATACAATTCCTTCATACATACAGTAATGTGATTAACACTGGTACTCCCCACATTGCCGTCGGCAAATCTGTGCTCAAGTCCGTTCAACAGTTCACCTACCTGGGAAGCATCATCTCCTCAGATACCAAGACTGACAAAGAGATCGCTCACAGATTAGCAAAGGCATATAGTGCATTTGGAAGACTTCACAAAAGAGTCTGGAGCAATAAACACCTGAGGCAAAGCACAAAAATCAGTGTGTATAGAGCCATTGTACTGTCTATCCTCCTTTATGGATCTGAAACATGGGTCACCTATTGCCACCACCTACGACTCCTTTCATCAGCGCTGTCTACGCACAATCCTAAATATACACTGGACTCACTATGTGATGAATGTTGCTGTCCTTGAGCAAGCAGGGATCACCAGCATTGAGGCCATGATATTGAGAACACAGCTGCGCTGGGCAGGGCACATTTCTAGGATGGACGACCATCGCCTCCAAAAAATACTACTCTACGGTGAACTCGCCATGGGTCAGCGTAAGAGGGACGCTCCAAAAAAGCAATACAAAGACTCCCTGAAACATCTCAGGCTCGGCCAAATTGATCACCAACAGTGGTCCGCCCTGGCCTCACATCGGGAGCCATGGAGACACACAATCCACAATGCTGCAGCCTTATTTGAGAACTCATGCTGAACAAGTCTTGAAGAGAAACAACAACGCAGAAAGAATCACAACCCAAAAACATCACCCAAGGAGACCTTCTGCTGTGCTTTCTGCAACCGGACTTGTTTATCTCGGATTGGCCTTTTTAGTCATCAGCACGCTTGCAGAAAGCGCGGGATGAGTCCTTCCTGAATCTTCATTTGCTAAGAAAAACCAGAGAGACAGAGAGATTCAGGAGTACATGTTGTGGAAATACCTTGTTATGTGACATTGTTTTAGAAGTAGAAAAACACATTAGCCCACATTCCACATCCTTACTTGGTCAGACTCAAAACATCATTGTCTCCAAGATTTTGCTCTTAAGCTCTCATTTTGCCCCATGGTTGCTTCCCTCCATCCTAGTTGTATGAGAAAGAAAATATGTCAGAGAAGCAGGTTGGATGCCATAGTTCCATGGTGTTCCTTGAGTATCTGAATAGACCCGTACAAATGAACCACTTGTTGATGGACTCTTGCCCTTTGAAACAGCAAAATTCCCATCTTGAAATACAAAGATCTCATGGGTAGAACTTCTGTTTTATATACAGAAGATTCTGTTTTCAATCCCTAACACATCCAGGTAGGCTTTGAGAAGATAGGACCACTGCCATAATGCATAGACCATGGGTGAGAATCATGCATTCCTCCAGATGTTGTTGGACTACTATTCCTAACATTCCTCATTGTTGGCTGTGATAGCTAGGGCTATCACAGTTACAGTTACAGGTTACAGTTACAGGTTACAACAGTTACAGGTTAACAACACATGTGCAATTGTAGCAAGCAGGGATCACCAGCATTGAGGCCATGATATTGAGAACACAGCTGCGCTGGGCAGGGCATGTTTCTAGGATGGAGGACCATCGCCTCCCAAAAATAGTACTCTACAGTGAATTCGCCATGGGTCAGCGTAAGAGGGGCACTCCAAAAAAGTGATACAAGGACTCCCTGAAACAACATCTCAGGCTCGGCCAAATTGATCACCAACAATGGTCCACCCTGGCCTCACATTGGGAGGCATGGAGACGCACTATCCATAATGCTGCAGCCTTATTTGAAAACTCATGCTGAACAAGTCTTGAAGAGAAACGACAACGCAGAAAGAATCACAACCCAAAAACATCACCCAAGGAGACCTTCTGCTGTACTTTCTGTAACCGAACTTGTTTATCTCGGATTGGCCTTTTCAGTCATCAGCATGCTTGCAGAAAGTGTGGGATGAGTCCTGGTGGCGCAGTGGTTAAAGGCCAGTACTGCAAGCCACCACGTCGCAAGTTCAATTCCAGCCGGCTCCAAGGTTCACTCAGCCTTCCATCCTTTCGTAGGTCGGTAAAATGAGTACCCAGCTTGTGGGGGCAATTAGCGAACACACATTGGAAACTGTTTAATGCAGTGTAGATGTGTAAATAGCTATTGCTTAAGACAATTTGTAAGCCGCTCGGATAGCCTTGTGGCTGAAGAGCGGGGTATAAATAAATAAAATAAAAAATAAAAAATAAAATAATTCCTGAATCCTTGTTTGTGAAGAAAAGCCAGAGAGATCTCTGGTGTAGACAAGAATTTGACCAATGGTCCCTCAGAGACAAAGATATTCTATATGGTCTAATCTATATAGAAACTCAAAGTTTACCTTCAACCTCAGTTCCCAGATAACTTTCCGATACACTTTAACCCTACTAATTTCCCACAAGACAAATCCAATGCTAGAGAATAAAGTTTGGAAGTAGCATCAATAAAAAATGTTGGCTTTTCCATGTTCAATTTTTGTTGTTGTTTCAGACACTGCCAGTTCCATTATCCTGTAAAAGTTTGCCTTACTGGCAAAAAAATGAATGCAGACTTCATTAATAAAAATCAACAATTCCTAAATCAGTGTTTGTTACGTGCTGCAAAAATGAGCATCTAGGGATTCCAAATTTGCGTATGTATTGTATTATGATGCCTTTCAATTTACACAGTTCATCAGATTCACGCTGAAAGATGTTCATGTTTGGCCTTTACTAGAATATGGTAGAAATCTTGACACTATGATTTTTTTTTCCAGAACTGCTCAGTGGTTGTAAAGTTTAAACTCTTATTTTTGGAAGGCCTACAAAATTGTAATTTCATATATTTGCATCTTTGAAATTTCAGCAGAGTAAAGCTGCTGTCATAGCTGCAACTCCAACTTTGAAAGTTTATTAATATAAAACTTATAAATAGGGTATAAGATTTTCCTTTCCCAATTCTTCTTCAACAACAACAACAAAATTATTTACCTGCCTTTGCTGAAGGCTCGAGGTGGGTACAACATGAATTAAAATACGACATATAACTAAAACATAAACCATTTAAACACATAGGTTAAAACACATAGGATTAAAACAACCATTACACATTAAAATCATCCATAAATTTAAAATGCCAATTTAAAATTAATAGTTTAAAATCGACTGGGTAGGCCTGCCAGAAGAGATAGGTCTTTAATACTGTTTTAAATCCAGACAGCTTATGTAGCTGTTATCTTCTGGCAGGTCATTCTACAGTCTGGAGGCAGCTAATGAAAAGATCCTCTGGGTGACAGTCACCAGTCTAGTCCTGGCTGGTTGAAGTAAATGTCCCCCAGAGGACCTGAGTGTACAGGGAGGATTGTACAGGAGAAGGCATTCCTTCTTAAAACATCAAAAATAATAGATAACACAGAAAAGGTCTTTGCTTCCAGTGGAAGAACAATCTATCCCAGTGGTTTTATGTACGGTAAATATTCAATAGCACAGGGGACAAGTCAGAGCCCTGAGGGACTCCACAGGTTAGCAGTCAAGGAGCTGAACTGGATTTTCCCAGCACCACTTTTCTGGGCTTCTCCCTCCACTGTAAAACAGTGCCTCTAAGTCCTAAGCCAGTGAGGTGGCCCAGAAGGACACCATAGTCAATGGTATCAAAAGCAGCTGAGAGGTCAAGCAAAACCAACAAGAACATACTTCCCCTGTCCAGTTGCTGGCATAGGTCATCCATCAAAGTGACCAAAAGTGTCTCTGTCCCATAAACAGGCCTGAAACTAGATTGAAATGGATTTAGATAATCTGTTTCATCTAGGAACCCCTAGAGCTAGGAGGCTACCACATGCTCTAATACCTTGCCCCAAAATGGTTTGTTGAACACTGGCTGATAATTACAGAGGGATCCAGGGAAGGGTTTTTCAACAGAAGCCTTATAACTGCCTCCTTTTGGCAACAAGTTATTCTACGACTCCCCATTATTTCACATCTCTCTTCATCATACATCCTTGCACTAAGATTAATTAAAAAACAGTTATTTTTTCAAAGTAAAAAGGAAGAAGAACAAGCAAAAACCCATATATATTTGTGTACTACCATCAAAATCTGTTTACCTTGGCAGACTGATAATTCCAGTTCTTGATGTTTTTTCTCCAATTTTGAATTTCCCAACCATGTGTTTTTCCCAGTTTTTCCCTGTCTTTCTAGAATCAACACAGAAGAAAAAGCTCTCAATATTATGACCAAATGCTCCAGGGCTCAACTTATGATTCTTGCCTAGATATTCATTGCCAAATTATTACAAATGTTAACAATTTATAATATTAGCCATTTGCAATACAGTATTACAATATCTACTTTAACTGGCCTCGTGTATAGTTGGAGCATGCATAATTTCAACAGTGCATTTTGCTTTTTAATGCTCATGTCCTGAACTAGGCTGATTATTACACAAACAAGCAAGATGTGTGTGCGTGTGTGTGTAATGTCTTCGTTGTCCATTGCTTCCTCAATGTTTGGAACAAACTGCAGTCAATAATGGATTGCTTACAGGCTGCTAACCGCAAGCAGTCATGCATGGCTTTGATATTTACGGTTCAATAAGTGTGCGGTGCAGTCCCCTCAGTCACAAAGAGTTATTTCTGGCCTTTCATACCTTTGCAAACCTAGAGAGGTATAGCATCAATTACAAGAATCATGCCCATCTCATTTCTATATTCACATTAACAAAGGCTGATTGTGCAGACCCACATTTCTTTTTATGCATGCATTGTAAAAAGAATGTTGTTCAATGGCTGCTAGAAAACTCCCAATTATATTAGGAATGCATCTGCTTTGCTTTTTTTCTTGTTGTTTTGGTGTTTTTCCTGCCCTCACAGAAGACAACTTTTAATTTGGGGTGTGTAACTCTGGTGAGTGTGGGGCCGTTTCGCCCTCTCCCTGCCTCAGAAGACCATATCAGCCCATTTTCCAACTCTCCCCCACCCCCTGCCATTGCTTTTTGGCATAAAAATAGCTAATAGATCCTTGAAGCCTTGGGGAACTGCAATCGGCAATGTTAAGTCTGCTCATCCCATTACAAGGCCCTGGGATTAGGCTGCCTTCTAAAGTTCTCAAAAACTACCAGATTATTGATTGGATCATGGATAATTTTTGACTGGTTATTGAATGTCTCTAGAAGATTACTGACTGGAGCAGGTCTCAGGATGCAGGATGGCAATGAAAACAACGTCACTAGGTCCAAACTGGCTTCCAGCTTCTGTCTGAAGGGCTGGTGTTAATCTCTAAAAGTCTAAATCAGGTGGGCAAATGTTTTACCCCTGATGACCACATTCCCTTGGTAGCACTATGGAGAGGGGGCATGTGTCCAGGCTTAGCATCTCCCCTGGCTCCCATCTATACATATCTGTTTCCCTCTACTCGCTCAGGGAGGTATACAGCACTTTTCCTTCCCCAGTACAAAGGAAGATCATGTGCTTCCCTGTTATTACAATTTCCCTTATGCTTCATAGCACCATGTGGGGATGTATTCATATTTTGGGGGAGGGAATGATTAAACTTCCTATTTCCCCCACAAACTTCCCTACTCCATTGCTATATAGGAAATAGCTAAGCCACAGGGGAAAAGTAACATTGCATGGGAAGGAGGTTTTTGAAAGCTTGAATAAGGCACTTTTAAGGACTTTTCATGACATGCTTGAAATAAGAGGTAACTGCCCCCTCTCCACCTGAGCAATTCAGGCTCGGGCGGAACCTGTTAGGTTTTTTAATGGGCTGTTTTAAAAATGGTCACAAGCTGCCTGCTCTTATGGAAATGCTTTGGGTCCAGAGTACCCAAAGAACCACATTATGTCATAAGAACCTACCCTTGTAGATGCTGATCTGCATCTTCTTTCCATCCAAAATATGCAGGATCTCATTCTTCCCATTCCTTTTTAGCATTTGAACACCAGTAAAGGCTGTTTTTCTCCTCAAAGAATTTTGGGCTTTCTGCATCATTCTCTTTAGCTGCACAGTTGAGTTTTCTTAAATTCTCATGTTGTTCATGTTGTTTACAGAGTATTTATTTATTTTGTACTTATTATGTATCATGGTCTATATATTAGTTTATGTTAGGCTGCATTATGTTCCTTTAACATATATTTCATTTGACTTGTTTGCCATCGTGACAAGCTTTCTTGATTCAAAAGGCAGGGTAAAATATTTTCTGAAATGGAAAATAAAATATAGATTTTAAAATGAGAAATCTACTTCAGTTTTACACAGACTAAAATATCAGAATGAGCTAAAAATTGTAGTTGATAAAATGGATTTTTAAATGTCTGTAGAACATTTTCAGCTTTTTCTTTTCCAAGTTTTGAATGCAAGTGGAGTGCTTTAAGTAAGATATGCAAAAAAAAAAAATAAAATAAAAAAAAATAAAGATATAAAATACGAAGGATCAAAGGCCTGAAACTCATTAGCTTACCATTCTGATCTAAATGAACAATTGAGCTATACAAGAAATGTGAAACATTATAGACACTGAAGGTAGTTTAACTGTTGGGAATGTGAACAACATTCTCATCAACAAAAATAAGTTGTGAAGTCGAAGGCTTTCATGGCTGGCATCCATAGATTTTCCTTGGATTTTTTCTGGGCTCTGAGGCTGTGTTCTGGAATAGTTTCTTTCTGACGTTTCACCTGCATCTGTGGCTGGCATCCTCAGAGAATGGTTGGGTAGGTGTGTGTGTGGAATTTATGTGTTGTGAACCCCTGTTGGGGAGTATATGTAAATCTGTGTAATTGAATGGTTAGTGTTGAGTTTTGATTCTATTGTATTTCAAAACTGGGAGCCAGATTTTGTTTACTTTTAAGGTTTCTTCTTTCCTGTTGAAGTTGTCCAGGTGTTTGTGGATTTCAATAGGTTCTCTGTGCATTCTGACATGATAGTTGTTGGCGTGATCTAGAATTTCTGTGTTTTCAAATAGCATTTTGTGTCCAGGTTGGTTTATAACATGTTCTGCTACTGCTGATTTTTCTGGCTGGCCCAGTTTGCAGTGTCAACACTTACAAAAGAATTCCACCCAGGGACAAGAGGATTCCCAGCAGATAATGGCCCATCCAACCATTAGCCAAACAGACACTAACGAGCCTTGCATTTCTATACCCAGAAACTAACCATTCAATCACACAAATTTACATATACTCCCCAAGAGGGTTTCACAGCACATAAACTCCACACACACACACACACCTACCCAACCATTCTCTGAGGATGCCAGCTACAGATACAGGTGAAATGTCAGAAAGAAACTATTCCAGAACACAGCCTCACAGCCTGGAAAAAAACCAAGGAAAATCTAAAAATAACTCGATTTAGTAAAAGATATCATGCTTCAACTCTAAATAAGCAATGTCAACAAACTTGCCAAAAACATAGCTAGCTGCTCTTGTTCCACTTGAAATAACAATCTAAAACCAACGAATGCAGAAATACCTTTATTAGGGCCAGACAGCTATCAAAACCTGCCTGAATTACTAATCCCTATTAGTTTTCTTGTTGTTACATACTCCTCTGCTTGAATGTACTGCAACATGTAATTTATTTCCTTATATGATTCATTCCATTTCCACCCTTTGGATTTATGGCATGCATGGCCAGATAAACTACAATGCAATGTGGGCAAGGCCTTTCACTGACTGGAGACCCAGTGCTGAAGAATTACTGTACTCGCTTCCTTGTCTTCCCCAGTCACTTCCAAGCTTTCCTAATGTTTCTACTATCATCAACATTTTGTGTTTCTCTTGAGTAACTGAGCAAAAATGCATGGAACCGAGTTGTCACCCTCCCTAAATTGCAGGACTATTTAGATTCACAGAATCTTAAGAGTTGGAAGAGACCACAAGGGCCATCTAGTCCAACCCCCTACCCTGCAGGACCCTGTCCTCTAAATTTTCATTAGGCAATTTTGATAATGCAGTATTAATAAAACTCCCCTTTCATTTTACTCTTTCTCTTTTATATTTCTAAAGACTAATTCTTCAGGGTCCAGAGGGATTTTTGCAATAAAAAATTATGGTAAATTTGAACAAAATAGGGTAGTGAAGTGCTTGGTGAAACTTCAGCTTGATCTTAGTAAGACTTATTTAAAAGTCTCACATTTGTCTGCTGCTGGTAAACAAAACAAAACATTTTCAGATCTTGCAGTTGCAAGAAGCAATGGTTAGAATGCTCAGTAATCTCTTTCTACTCTAGAATCATAGAGTTGGATATAAACAGATTATTGTTCTGGTATCTATTATACTATTTAATTTCTGTGCCACCACTCCAAGAATATCGCACACATACAAAGAGGGGGCCTTTTCTGGAAATTGCTCCAGGGGCCCACCCCATCCCCTTTTATTCCAGTTCCCAGACCCTTTAATTGATCCTTGAGGGAAAGGATGGTTGTTGTTGTTGTTGTTGCTGTTGTTGTTGTTTTTAGAGAGCAGCATTCACTCAAGGATAATCTATTGGGCAACTGCATGGCAACAGAGTCAACTGTTGGTGGGGTCACCCTTTCTCCTGCCTTTTCTCCCTCCTCATCTGGGGGGCTGCCAGGGGATCACTCTTCCCAGAGATGTGAATAAGCAGCTGTCTGTGGTGCTGAACCTATTTGAAGGATATTTTTCAGCATCTTAGAGAGCTCCTTGCAAACCTCTCACACACACATGTACGCACAGAGAGGGAGAGAGACTTCTTGAAAAATCCAGCGATCTCTGTCTAAGAAGAGCTCTTTGCTTCACAAAGAGACAGGGAAATGCTGGTTGCCAGACAAGTTTCTCATGGCGGCAAAAGGATTTAAATTTCATTGCCTTTTGTCTCAGCTCCACAAGGCCAGGAAGTAGGAGAGGCCTCTGCCTATATGAGACGCCTCACCTGAACAGCACAACTAACATCTGAAACAGCATGTAGGCCTGTGATTCCAACATGGCCACTTTTCTTTTTTAACATCATTTGCCTGATGAAGAAGCCAATAGGACTTTGAAAACTTTTATCATGTGTTTTGAATTTGATTGGCTAATAAAGATATCACTTTATTTGGTGGATGTTGGATTTTGTTTTGCTGCATGGCCAATGTGATGACTCTGCTAAAGTTCACACACTGAGACTTTTAAAAAAAAAAATAATTTTATTAAATTTATAATCATACATTATAATATCCAATCAATACTTATTTAGTATAACACATAATATTACTATAAACATCACAATTTTTTTCTATTAACTAATTTCAAAAGTTAACATAGATTCTTTACTATGATTCTTTTCAAGATTATTAATTCCCCTACTCCCCCACCTCAGTGCTCCCCTTCACCAAAGCCATTATCCCTTACCTAATCTTTCCAGAATCTCATTTCTTCTCATGGAAGTAACCTCCCATCTTTTGTCTGTAATACTTTTTTAACAAATACTTTCCAAATTTTATCAAAATCACTTTCTTTCCAACTTCCTCTTCTTACTTTAATTCTACAAGTTAACTTATCATTTATTGCCATTTTCCAAACTTCTTTATACCACTCCTCCACTTGTACATTTATTTGCATTTTCCAATGTCTGGCTATAATTAATCTTGCTGCCGTTAATAAATTTGTTATTAAATCCTTTCTGCTTGGTTCCCATTCTCTCCATTATAAATTGACACCAATGCTATACTCGGTTTCCTTTCTATATTTCTATTCAAAATATTCTCTATTTCTATAAAAACCATTTCCCAAAACTGCTGTAAAAATTTACAATTCCATCACATATGCATATATGTACCTATTTCTTGACAACCTTTCCAACAATATTTAGAGTTATTCTTGTCTATATTATGCAATCTTGCTGGTGTCAAATACGAACTCCATACATACTGAGACAATTGCCATTGAACAGAAATGGTTTATTGAGCAGGAATGGTAATGTTCAGGATCATGTCAAAGACAGTTCTAAGGCAGAGTTCAGAATACAGAGAATAATAGGGAACTTAGGTTTTGTTTATATCATGCACACCTACAGTGGGCCAACAAGAGAGCATTCCATTCCCTCACTTCCCACAGCAGCTTCCCAAAACATAATTGCTTCCATGGCCTTGAACGCTTAGCCACAGATAGCAGTTTCTACAGCCTGAGCTAACTCCCAGACAGCTACATCTAATCCCAGCATGCCTTCTGCTCATGTCAGGCCCTGTTCTAGGCCTAACAGACAATGCACACTCAAGCTTACTGGCTATATAATACCCATGCCAGGGTCCTGACAGCCAACACGGCTCCCCCTGAATGTGTTTCAGAGAGAAGTGGGGACATGGAAACTAACATATGCTACTAAAATGTACCAGAGGACTTTTGAAATGAGGCTGCAGATTGCCCTCCCTGATTTGGGATCAAACTAGGTGTGATATTAAATGTGTTTTCTCACTGGAACTAACTGGAGGATACCAAGGGATGAATGCCTTCAGAAGAATGGATTTTTCCTTCGGGCTGCTGCAGGAGAGTAAAAGATATATGCTCCCTGCTAGCCAGTGGGATCCAAATAAGTACCTCACTCTTTCTCTCTGTTATTGTTATTTCTGTTTCTTATTAATTGTTCTGATAAGTGCAAAGACACTTTTAACATAAGGTCTTGTTTCAGTTTTTAGGAGAATGAACATTGGCACCCAATTAATTCTTGGTTTCACAATCTATCAATCTTGGACTGAGGAGATTATCAGACAGGAACACAAATAGCGTTCCTGTCCCATAATCTCCAGACCCATCCCTGTCCCGACATAATAACCCTTCCTATCAGACTTACCCTATTTTCCATACAAAGGCACCCCAGGAATGAGCGGAGCTCTAACGGAGCTCCATTCACTTCCTGCACTGAAATCCCACTCATTCTCATGAGAAGATGTGAATGTGGGAAATTCAAAAAGAAAAATATACACAAAAAGTTCACAAAAGCACATACACACACTAAAAAAGAACAAGTAACCCGGGGAGCATACAAAAAAGAGGGTAGCCTACCTGGTTCTTGCGATCCCACCCAGAAGTGTCCTGGCAGGACTGCCCATTGACACTGTATTCATGAGTCAAAAACGGCACAAGGTTTAAGATGCTAGCAATGCTGGCACCAAAATGGGACAGGTGGTCCATTGACAGCTCTGGCCTGTCAATAAAAAGAATCACCAGAATAATGACAGTCAAACTCAAAAGTACAATGTCACGTGATATTGGCATCCTTTTGCATTCTGCTGGCATCATTATGACACCACATTAGCTGTGTCTGATAATCTCCTCAGTGAAGTATTGTCAGATAATGAGGCATGCTCAAAGTAGTTTCACTTTTTGTAATTGTGTCAATGGAGTTTTTCAAGCAGAGAATAAAACCCCTGTCGAGGTCGGGAGAAGGACAGCACTGTTTCGCTTATAGCGCTCCATTTCATACAACTCTGTCCTCCTCCTGACCTCCTCCCAACCTTCCCCTGTGCCGGGGGAGCAAGAAATGCATAGTTTTTTATTGACCGGGGTTCTCTATTAATAAAAACAGTGCATATCTCCCACCCTCGGCATGGGGGAAGGTCAGGAGGAGGACGGTGTCATATGAAATGGAGCACTGTATGCAAAACAGCGCCATCCTCCTCCCGACCTCGATGGGGATTTTATTCCCCATTTGAAAAAGTCCAATGTGATCTTATCTATGGTGATTCATTCAGGTGTTTTGTCAGTGCATTTGGAATTGCTCCTAGAGGACCAATCACCACTGAAACCACAGTTGTTTTCTTTTCCTAGAGGTGTTGTAGCTGAATTTGTAGGCTTCAATAATTCATACTATTTTCCCTCTCTGTATTCAGCATTCCTCCTCCTTTTAAAACAGGTTCTTTGCTTCAACCAGGAGCTCTCCTGCAGCACCCATTGTTCCTGTACATTCTGGCAGGATGTGGTGGTGGAGCTCTCTTTCTGGCTATCCTTGCCTCACTGGTTACCTGCTGTTGCATGAAAAGTAGGCATCATTTCATTCCAGTGCCTGCAGGTGAGTAGAAATTCCCCCTGTTTTTAGAGGATGCTTCATAAAACAATCCTATGATGTTCACTCGGATGGAATGGTGTGAACTCTTAGAAAAAAATCCAGAAAAGCATGAGGTGAAAAAATTGGTATGTTTTTCTGCCACATTTTTCTTTTCCTCCAAGGAGGGGTTTTCCCTTCAGCTTTAGGGAGCAATGGTGGTGGGGGCAGGGAAAAGCCTTCTATGAAATATTGCCCCCGCTGAAAGAATGAAATGCTTTTTAAGGCAAGGTATTACTACTTACTCAAAATATTTATTACAAATATGTTTCTGGAAGGCAATTTGTAGCAACCTTCCCCAATCTGGTGTGCTTGAGATTTTTTGACTGTAACTCCCAATGCATCTGTAGGGCAGCAGGCTGCCAAAAGCTGATTATGGCATTAGATGATGAAATACCTATATATAACTGTAGAATTCAATATTTCCAGTGTGACAAAGTTCAATTTGATATCCTAAGATGCTAAGCTGTGTCTGTGGGAGGTTGGTTCTGCTTACCACACCTTTGTTTTTGTTTTAAAAAACACACCCAAATTTGTGGTCTCTACTTTCAACTTTTATTCCCTCCCGCCGCTCTCAGGTATTCAGTAACAATTAAAGATATATGTGCATGGGTAGCTGAAGATGCTGGCGTTTGCAGCTGTTAGTTTTTACCCCTCTAGTTACATTTTTTCTTGTAGAAAACTACAGCATAAACTAGATTAGAAGCTACATTTAGAATATTTGGTAAGTGGAGAAGTGTGTATAGAGTTTCCCCTTAGCACTGCTTGACGTTTTAAAAAGTAGTTTGTTCCTGTTGCATGTTGCAATATGGAGGAAATCATAATGTATTATGTTATTTGGAAGTAACTTGTTACTTATTGGTAACACATTGATAGCACACATTTTAAAATATTGCCAGCATGTATTTTTTTTCAAAAGCCCTTGAAATATAAATATGGCCCCATAGTATTTTGTGAGTAACAAGTATATGGTACTCATCACAGTAAAATGCAATCTTTTAACCAGTTTTAATATTGCTTTTAAAAAGTAATGTTATAACATGAAAAAGTAACATGTTACAGATAACATTGTTGCTTTTAACACATTACATCAAATGCTGACCCTTAGACATTTGAATTTTTGAGAGAGCAGTTCTGTAGATGTTTACTTTTACTAAATAGAGTGTGTTTTCCTTCTGAATAAATATCCATAGGATCCATTTCTGGAAGCTACCTTGGAAAGGGTTTTATTCTAAAAGAACCTCTAGAAAAATATTTATCTTAAAACGTCTCTGTAAATTTTATAAATGTACCACATAATCCAATGACATATTCAGACAATAAAATAAATTTAGATTTCATAAGAAAATAAGTTTCACATATATTTCTATTTTTGCTGAAGACATTCATAAATGAACAATAGTAGTATCACAAAAACGTGATTTTCACAAGACATAGCTGTGTTAGTCTGGATCAGTATGAAAAGGGATCTGGTAGCACCCTTGAAGTTGACAAAAGCTTACACTACCAACTTTGCTCAGTTGGTCTCAAAGGTACTACAAGATCCCTTTGCATACTGACCAAATGCATACGGTTAAGTAGACTGAAGTCTACAAAAGCTTATGCTACCAACTTTATTTTCACAAGTGCAGTCAGGCCTCTAAATGGTTAAAGTACCTTGCTTTCTTCAGTCCCATTACTGCTAACACCTTCTCAGCCTTTGCAGTCTGTAGTTTTCTGTAGTTTGTAGTTTTCCTTATCTGCACCTGTGAGTCTATGAGGAGGCCTAATCAAGGTTATCCTAGCTTTTCCTTGTCAAAGCATGTTGGATGTTAAGAGATAGCTCAGAGAAACGTCATTTACACCCCTGCTAGAAAGTTCAAGGCCTTTGGGGAAAAGTTCCCACATTGTCCATGCTCTTGGCTACATTTTTGCTTTCCATATGTTCTCTGCATTTGGACTGTACCAGTTTTAGGAGATTATTAGACAGGAACACAAAAAGTGTTCCTGTCCCACAATCTCCACTCCCACCTCTGTCCTGGCACAATACCCTTCCCACCACACTTACCTTGCCTCACATCAACAGGGCAGTCGAGGAGTGAAATCCTGTGGATTCTCACAAGAAGACATGAGCGTGGGAAATTCAAAAATAAAAACCAAAATACTCACAAAAAAGTTATGAAAAGCACATACACACTTTAAAACTTCCAGGTAATCCAGGGAAGTTTTTAAAAAGTGTGTCACTTACCTGGATGTCCCAATCTCACCCAGAGGTATTCTGGCAGGGACCGCCCATTGATGCTGAGATCTTGCTAGCGAAATGGAGCACCTTGTTGCACACTGTCAAATCCAGAACACAAATGGAATGGGGGAATCTATTGACAGCTTCTCCCATCAATAAAAAGCAGTGCTGGCACAACGGCAGCAGAACGGGTGCATAACGGTGGGGGAACAATGTTGTGTGGCAAGGGAGCCCTTTTGCAATCTCCTGGCATTCCTGTAATGCCACTTTTGATGCATCTGATACTCTCCTTATTGTGTTGAGCAGGGGTGGGAAACTGAGAGGTTGGGGAGCTGCATGAGCATGCACTGAAAAATGAATATTCTTAAAGAAAATGTCCCTGCTCTTGGGCCATTTTAGGTCTAGGAGACTTTTTTTCAACAGGAAGCAATTGGAAGGTCATTTCTGAGTCACTTCCTGTTAGAAAAAAAAAAAGGATTCTACAAGGCCTAAAATGGCACAGAGGCACAAAACATTATGAAAATGCCCTCATGGCCTGTAGGGGTTGTTCAGGAGCTTTCTGCAACAAAAAGAATATAGTTTTAAAAAATTCCTAAGGTTCCCTCCAAGAACAATGTTTTAGGGAGTTGGAGTATCCCAGGGGCCACACTGGGTGTACTTTCCCCACCCTTGGTATAGAATCTTGCACTCTGTGTATCCTCATGTTTCTGTGATACAAGGATCCTACCTGTAGCATTGGACTGCATTGCTAGAAGCACTCTCACTCAAATATGGCTTTTGAGTTTCCCCCCTTTCCACTCTGTTTAAACAAATCCATGCCCTTAATCTGGCACTGAGTCTGTTATTCTGATGTTGCCTCAGTATTAAATCCAGTTTCACTCCTTTATTCCCATGCTGCTGCTGTTTCTGCTTTTTGTCTCCATGGCTTTAGATTTTTAGAATGTCTAGTGTAGGTCTTGATTTCTCCTGACCCAGACTGAGAGGAAATTAATTGAGGTGTTGGTGCTGTACTTTATTGGGTCAGTTGTTACCCAAAGGGTAGCAGCTTGCCAGAAGACTTAGATTGGTAGGTAAAATCTGAGAGCTCTGGCATTGAACTAAGTAGGCAGTATGATGCTTTGGGTCCCAGAACATCAACCTGTAACTGCTCAGTTTTAGATGGTTGCAGCATGTTGCTAAATTAAATCTTCATAAAAGTAACTTTCCAAGCTCTGTTTGACCTCTCCACATCATGCCTTACTGGTTTTAACACTGGCCTACACTTCTGCAATTTTTCTCACAGAATTCCTCCACATTCCTTGTTTGAGAGTGACTGGATCATATCCCCAGATCGCTTAAGTATTCAATTGCCTGAGCTTGTGGACCATGTAATCTATCTCCCAAACATCTCATCAAACTCATTTTATCTTTTTTTCAAAATCCTTCATCTAACCCACTTCTGTTCCACCTAACACAGTTCTGTTTGCAACAAGCATAGTTCTGTTTTCAAGCAGAAACCATCATAATATGCCATCGGGATTATGTGAGATCCATAGGCTTCATCATGATGAAGTACACTTTGTTGCCAACCACCAAAACATGATAATGTCACCATGCTTCATCATATTTTGTTTTTAGGAGACTTTATGAAGAAGCCTCTGGAATGCATTAAATTCTGATAAGTCTGTCATCAGAAAAAGAGGCGTTCAGAATTCCAAGATCAACCTCTTTTTAAAGTTTATGGAAATCTAGATTTGCTGATCTTATTTCCAAAAGTTGTACCTGGAGGTCTTGCTTATCTATAACCAGAGCTAATAGAAATTGCAATTAAACAGTTCCAACTCACAATTACATTATATATCCTCATTATTTCTCTATTCCTCTTTGCTTATATTTCTTATTCCTCAGTCTTTGGTCTATGTTTAGGTGGAAAATTTTCAGAGTGGGAAGATACCTTTTATTTTGCTCTATGACACATCTCACACTTTGAAAGAGGTATCTATGCAATTATTTACTGGATTTTGTAGGCTATGCTGGCTGTCTTGTGGTGAGGCCAAATACAAAGTTGACAAAGTTTAATGAAGGCCTAAAAATCCCTAACTGCATCTGACTCATATTAAGGAGGAAAGGCTGCATATGATTTGTTCAGTGATGGCTGGTGATTCCCATGCCAGTGGGACAGTAAATCCACTTCAGGTTTTAATTCAGGCTTTAAAGGATCTCTCCAAAAGGTGCAACTCATTGGAGAGCTCCTTTAAAGCTAGCGAGAACCTGGAATGGATTCAGCACTCTACTGACATGGGAGCCACCAGCCTTCACTGGATTTGCTCCTACCAAGCTCTTGTTCTGTTTTCCTACAGAGGATGAGAAAGATGAGGGGATAACCCTGGCAGCCATATCCAGTGAAGGACAAAAGAGTCCACCTAATGGAGAACGCTGTGAAGCTACAAGTGCCCTTGGTGATAGCACAATCAACCCTGGTATGTACAACAATGCAGCCATTGTTAAAGAACAAAGATGCATATAAGAATTAGACGTGCTTGTTTAGGTGCTTCTGAAAATAGTTTTTGTAAATTCTACTGTGCCGTGGAGAAGGAGGATGACAGCCATCAAAACGACCCATTCTTAGTTTCCTTTGATTTGGGCCAATGAATATGTTGTAGATGACACAAGGACTGCTTGAAGCAGTTTCACGCAGCAGCTGTTCCACACAATAGAGTAGGCTACAACATGGACTGCTCACATTGTACAGAGTTTCTCCACCACCATTGCTCTTAGTAATTTCTTGACATTTGTCCATAATAGATGCTCTTTGCCCAGTCACTAGACACCACACAGAACGTATTAGAGTCCAGAGGGATACTGCTGCTGCTGAGAGATGAGAAGAAACAAAATAAAATAACATGACTTCCTGCAGTGATCATATAGGGAGAATGGTATTGAGGGTATAATGGTGTTATATTTCAAAAGAATGATAATGACATTAGTTGTTTTGGTGTAAGGATGTAATTCTTCATTAATTTTCTTCTTGGAGTAATTTTAGCAATATTCTTCCTGCTTCAAGGAACTCTTTGAAAACTGTGCAGTTTTGATTCACAGTTCTGGACTAATACTGTTAAAAAAATTGCATGTAGTATTTTTGTGCAGAAAACAGTATTTTCTACACAGAAGACAGCATTTTATGCACAGGAAACAGCAATTTGGGAAAATGCTGTTTCCTGCCCAGAAAATCCTGTGTGGGATTTTTGTATAGACTGTCCCCAACTAAGGCATTTCCTGAACAGGGAAAGTATTTCCTGTGCATAAAATAATATTTCTCCACAAAAATACCGTTTTCTACATAGAAAATTCCGTCTCCTGTGCAGAAAATGCTATTTTCTGTGCAAAACAACTGTGTGCAAATCTTGCAAAGAATATGTCCCAACTGTGAAGCTTTTAATCAGTCCAGAATTCCTTTCATCAGGGTTTCCTGACACTTGCAAAACACATTTTCAACATTTTCAAAATATTTTTGAATATTTTCCCCATCCCTGTTTTGATGCAATGAATATTTTTTTAGAGGCCCTCTGATGGATTTTTTTCAGGTTTTGTGCCATTCTCAAGCAATCCAGGGTGTTTGAAGGGGGAGTGAATAACATACATGTTACTGGGTTTGGGTGGGAAAGCGAAGAAGAGGAGAGATGCAGCAGATAAATCACAAAGATTGTTAGATGCCGTGTTTTAACAATGTGCCCTTCACAGCCTAGCATTTTCCACATGTTGGACTGCAAGTCCTATCAACCCCTGCCAGCAATTGAATTGAATTGTGGGATTTGTACATATCTGGAAAGTGCCAGGCTGGGAAAAGGAACTTATACTCCCCAAAGAACACTTGAGGATGTCAGCATCAAAATATACCACTTGAAGTCGACAGTATTAATCAAAGTATCATTTTCTTAGTGTTATAGTTTCTAACGATAATAGCAATGATTAATGTAATGATAAGACAACATTTTAAAAATGGATTAGATTTTTGAACTTAGTAAGGGTTAATGAAACATGTTAAGCCTTTTCTATGAATGTTCCAATCTCTGCATGAAAGCAAGAGGAAATGAAGGCCTGAATGAATATTTGGGCAAAGCTAGAGAAAAAAATGCTGTGTAATGCATTTTATGTACTTTCCTAACTTGTTCCTGTAAAGGTCCTGAGACTGGTGAAAGTTTTAAGCCCGAGCCCAAGATGGATCTAAATCCTCCAAATGGAGCCAAGGTAGAATCAGAACCTAAAACAGAGGAAAAAGCTGGAACAGAGACAGAATTCCGAGAGGTCATGGTTGACAGTGCGGCCTTGGAAGCCATCAATGACTGTTTTCCTGATCCAACTGATGCTTGATTAGATCTGCTCCTCTTATGGTTTCTTGCAGCCTTGGAAACTTGTGGCTCTTCACTCCAACCTATCTCAGAATAATAGTGTCTTTTGTAAATCACCTGCCTACACTAGCCATGCCTGTACACCTGTCTCAAAATAAGTAGTATAATCTAGGATCTTCCTTTTTGTTAAGCATACACATGAACCAAAATTACTCCCATCTCAGATTCCAGGATCCATTGAGTAAAGTACCATCTATAGACTTCTTTCACCAGGAAGATGTGAGGTATACATTCAGTGGGCCTCAGGAATCTTATGCATGCTCTTTGCAAAGTGAGGATTTTGAGGCTATTTGGACAGGGAATCCTTTACCCACTTTGGAGCCTAGAAATATGTTGAAATTCGCACCATCTGTGATTTGACCCAAACCCTTGATGTTTCAGCCAGTTCTCAACTGAGATAAAATGATCCCCTGCCCTCATTGCTGTTTGCCATTTTGAAAGGAATGCTAACAGATGCATTTTCCTACCCATGCTCTAGATTGCCATGCATGACTAACAGTTAGTATTATTTTATTTGTTTTACTTTCTTAGATGGAATTTTCATCAACAATTGACTGCTGGGCTAAGCAACATAATCATTCTTAGCATTCATCTTGTGCTTTTTTTGGTGTATCAAGCAGTTTGTACACATCATCAATGTAATTTACAGCAGGTGCATCATTATGGTTTTTGTCTCTATTATGGATGTACTTGCAGCTTATTTCAGATGAAAGGCTTGAGAAATCCAGGTGTCTTTCAGGCTTACCTTTCTTGTAGTATGGCTGCTTTGACCATTAGTGCTAATGGCTTCACTGGTGATGTCCTGAACAACCAACCGTACAGAGGAAAAGAGCCCCAATAGTTACCCATCAGGATGGTAATATCCTCCAGTACCTGAGACATGTGTCTTTGAGTACTGGCTGAAGAGGAATATGAGTGGGAGGGTGATATTGTATTCACACTTTGCTTTTGGGCTTCCACAGGGAATCTCACTAGCCACTATGGAAAACAGGATGCTGAACTAGACAAGCCAACATGACTTTTCTTAAGTTCTATTGACTCTGAGATGCATTTAAAGGGGATCATGCTTTTTAAAAAAATGCATAGTGTCTGAATTTTTCATGAGCATGAATATCAATGTGATGTTTGGAACTGGAACTGTGATTTGAAGCTCTTGGTGCCACAGCTGAAGAAATATGGGATTTCCTCTTACTTAGCATGCTGTGTTAATATAACTACAGGATACAGGACCATACAGCTAAAAAGAAGCTGCTTTGTGTTTATCTACTGTGTGCATTTCCAAAAACACTGGTGAGGATAATTATGGCTCTGACATGACAGAGAGCCCAGGGTTAAGAGAAAAATCTAACAAGGCTGATAGGCTGAGAACTTCTCATGTGGCACTCGCATGCTGTTTCAGGACCAAATCTTTATTATGGATTCTTGAGACTTAGGGTGGGGGCCAAAGATATTCATTTGCTCTTACTCTTCTGAGAACATTCCTCAGTGGCCACACATAGTACCAGTTGTTTTCCCCACCAATGTTTTGTACCTCTTGCGTCTGGGTGCAGGGCCTTGCCACTTGTTTACCTAAAGCCTTATTGCCATAGTGATGACTGTGGGCTTGTCTATACAGGTGAAAAAAAATTCTGCTTCAAATTGCAGTTTCCTGGTCTGCACACATCTTGGTTAACACCACATACATCTTGTTAAAGTGAAGTGAAGTAAATTACCAGCCATGCATTTCCCCTAGGCAAGCTGACTTTGGTGGAAAAGGGTGGTCTTTTTATGATCATGTGTCCTATACTTTGTGTTATTTTCGGCCACATGGCCATGGCTGCTCTGCTTTTCTTCCCATAATGCATGCAAAAATGCAAATATGCAAATATGCAGAGGTGCACTAAATAATAATATACACGTATCTGCACAAACGCACCTTCAAAAAATAATAGTAACTGCACACCAGAAAAATATAAATACAAACAGAGGAAGTAACTGTTCCTGGTGGGAATGATCAGGTGACTCAAAACCACACCCTCACAGTGATACCTCCTCAGAGGGCTGGCCAGATTATCCATATTTTCCAGGAAAGTGCAGGGTAAAAGACAGTTTTTTAAAAAATCGGATGCCCTCGGGCAACAAAAAGAACTGCATTCTGAGTGAATCATCAAGAACATTATGTGTTATGATCGCAGCAACTAGGAGGTGAGTACAGATTTTTTTCAGTGGTGCAGACAAGCCCTGTGATGGTGGGAGTCTTAGAATGAGAAACCATAACTAAATATGTCTCTTGAACTCTGTTCTGGTCTAGTGCTGGAATGCTGACAATCCTGCTCTGCATTTTCAATTGGTGGCTGCATGTTTACTGCACTATAGAAGATGCATGGACAGCTAACAAATAAAATAGCTTCAAGGACTTTGCAGAAAAACTACAGCTAGCCATGTCACTCCATTTTCTTACCCTATATTGTAGCAATCTAAAGCCAGAAAAATCCATTCAATGTTTCTATCTGTGTTTATGCTATAGTGGTTTTTTTATGATGCAGCGCCTAATAAAACATTGTTTTGTACACCTAATGTGGAAAAATAAGAGCAATTTTTCCTTCTGTCTCTTCCTTATACTGGCAAAACCACCACTTAGGAAATTTCCACAGGACAGAATGGATCATGCCTCTAGAAGAGGAGAGGGCAAAGTATGTTCTGTTTGATGAATGCAGCCCCCAGTACAGCAATGCAGCCCCACCCAAATCTTTCAGTCCACAAAACACACACACACAAAGCATAGAAAAATGGAAAATAGAACCTTCCTCAGAAGTCTCAGGAACCATGGCTTGACATTTAAAGGCTATTTTATTTCCCCTTTTGCCTGGAAACAGTGTGCCAAGGTCTGGGAAAGGATGAAAATAGTTCTAGACTCTTGCTTTGGAAAGTGAATGTGCAATAAGCTCTTCCAAGCTACCAGTACTTCCATCACAATTCCTTGGATTCCATCTTTTCAAAACCCTTCCTATTTGGTCCACTTGAGCTCTACTGATGGAAGCCATTCTGATCAGCATCAATAACTAATTGGAAAATTTGTGTTCAGAGACAATAAGTACCTAACCTTTAAATAGGGACCAACTGCAACCCACCCAACCCCTTAAAGCCAACTGAATAGTATGTGGGGGGGGGGAGGAAACAACTCTTTGATCACCTCTGTTTTCACCCCACTAACAGAGGCAGAAAAATAGTGATCTTGGTGAAGGTGAACACGACTTACTCCCCCACCCACGATACCTGCTTACCAAAAGTCCTGGCTGCTCTCACGAGAAGATGAGAGTGCTGGCAATTCAAAAATAAAAAGCAAAATAAGCCCCCAAAAAGTTACACCAAGCACCTAAACACACTTAAAACATTACAAGTAACTCAGGGAGGGTACAAAAAAGTGTGTCACTTACCTTGATGTCCCGATCTCACCTGGAAGTGTTCTGGCACTGACCTCCCATTGAAGCTGGAATTGCACCAGCATAATGGGGCACCTTTTCAGAAGCACATCATTCCATTACAGAAACTGAATGGGGGATCTATTGATGGCTTAGCCCATCAATAAAAAGCAGCGCCGGTGGAAAGATAGCAGCATGGGAGCATGATGACACGGGGATGATGTCGTCTAAAAGGGAAGCCCTTTAGCAATCTCCTAGCATCAGTATCACACCATATTTAGCCTGTCTGATAATCCTGATAAGGTGCTGCTGCTACCAGTTATAGGATAGATGCAAGCAGATGTTCTTAGGTGTTTGGGGCTTATTTTTTTCCTGTTGCCATTCATCTGACTCGATGGGCCAGCCAACATACAGTAATGATAAACTGCAAGCAACTCTAGAAAAGGACAGATACTTAGAGGGCCTGTGGTACATGTTGTTTTCTATAGTCTTTTTCAAGTCACTACTTCAAGTCATTGGCCAGTTAAAGACCCTGACATGCCTTGGCATTTGCTTTATTCAACTCTCAGTCACTTTAAGTTTTTCCCCTGCTTTTGATTGCCCAATAAATGGTGTCTCAACATCAGGTTTTCAGTCCTGCTTTGATTGAAGGCTTTCACCCACTGGGATCTGGAAAAGTAAAGGGTTTGGGAAAATAAGCCACTTCATCACTATCAGCACACAGTTTTTGGGCCCTATTATTTTAGTCTGTTCATTGTTTTGAATTATACAGAAAACTATTTAATATAACTATAGATAATTTTGCATGTACCACAAGTACTCAACCAGCAATAAGGCTGTCACTTAAAGAATAGCAGTTTAACAAAGTTGCCACTAGGTGATAGCAAATCATCAAGGCAAATCTGTAGAACCAGAAGTTTGTTTCTCAGAAGCTGAGCAAAGTTTTGTTTCCCAGAATGGATTTAAAAAAAAACTTTCAAAAGAAGAGCTCACTAGGTCCTTGCTCTGGCTGATTTTCTCCTGGCGTTTTACACAACGTACAACACCTCTGGCACAGTAAGACAAATGTCTGCTCTGAACTAGCTACCAGTTAGCTCTCTTCTCTGCCTCAATACATAGAGAGAGGGAGATTAGAAATCATCATCATCATCATCATCAGTCTTAATCTTATACCATTATAAATAGAGCTTGAGAAAATGATGTTTGGATTTCTACTCCCAAGATCCCACAACCAACACAGCCAATGGCTACAATGAATTGAGATTCATTGTAGATTCTAGTCCAAAATTAAACGTTTCCAACATCGGTTTGTACATCCTGCTTGTCCAGCTTTCTTCTAGGCAGTCTGCAATGATTGCTGGTGCCCCAAAGGCAATGGTTAAATAAGAGATAACCCATCACAGTTGCCTACATTATCCATCTTGTGACACATTAAAGAGTGACAGATGTACTACAAGACTAATGATCATTTTGCTGCCATAGACTAGCATGGCTTCCGCTCTGGAGTTTATCAGTACTTGTCTCATTGCACTGCAATCATAGAAACATAGAATTATAGAGTTGGAAGAGACCACAAGGGCCATCCAGTCCAACCCCCTGCCACGTAGGAAATCACTATCACAGCATCCCTGACAGATGGCCATCCAGCCTCTGTTTAAAAACCTCCAAAGAATGAGACTGCACCACACTCCGAGGCAGTGCATTCCACTGCTGAACAGCTCTTACTGTCAGGAAGTTCTTCCTAATGTTTAGGTGGAATCACTTTTCCTGGAGTTTGAGTCCGCTGCTCCATGTCCGAGTCTCTAGAGCAGCATAAAACAAGCTTGCTCCATCCTCAGTATGACATCCCTTCAAATATTTAAACATGCCTATCATGTCCCTTCTTAACCTTCTCTTCCCCAGTCTAAACATACCCAGCTCCCTAAGCTGCTGCTTATAGGGCATGGCTTCCATACCTTTTACTATTTTGGTTGCCCTCCTTTGGACACGTTCTGGCTTCTAACTATCCTTCTCGAATTGTGGTGCCCAGAACTGGACACAGTATTCCAGGTGAGGTCTGACCAAAGCAGAATAGAGTGGCACTATTACTTACCTTGATCTAGACACTATACTCCTATTAATGCAGCCTAGAAACGCATTGGCTTTTTTAGTTGCTCCATCACACTGCTGACTCATGTTCAGCTTGTGGTCCACTAAGACTCCTAGATGCCTTTTGCATGTACTGCCATCAAGCCATGTGTCACCCATCCTATATCTGTGCATTTCATTTTTACTGCCCAAGTGTAGTATCCTACATTTCTCCCTATTGAAATTCATTTTGTTAGTTTTGGCCCAGCTTTCTAACCTGTTGAGGTCATTTTGGATTCTGACCCTACCCCTCCTAATTTGGTGTCATCTGCAAACTTGATAAGCATAGCCTCTATTCCCTCATCCAAGTCATTGATAAAGATATTGAATAGCACTCGGCCCAGGACAGAACCCTGTGGCACCCCACTGGTCACTTCTTTCCAGAATGAAGAGGAGTCATTGATGACTATCCTTTGGGTTTGGTCAGTCAACCAATTACAAATTCACCTAAGAGTTGGATTGTCTAGCCCACAGGTTACTAACTTTTTTTGCAAGACTATCATGGGGGACCTTGTCAGACAACTTACTGAAATGAAGATACACTACATCCACTGCATTCCCTTCATCTACCAAGTGTGTAACTTGATAAAAAAAGAAAGAAATATGATTAGTCTGGCATGACTTGTTTTTCAAAAATCTAAAATCATTCCTAGTATCGATGTCAGGCTTATTTGGCAATAATTATTTGGGTCCCTCCCCCCCGACTTTTAAAGATGGGGACATTTGCCCTACTCCAGTCTGCTGGGACCTCTCCTGTTCTCCAGGATTTCTTAAAGATTATTGCCAGAGATTACTTCTGCCAGTTCTTTTAGTACGCTTGGATGTAGTTCATCTGGCCCTGGAGACTTGAATTTATTTATACTGGCCAGGTATTCCTGAACAACCTCTTTACCTATTCTATGCTGCATTTCCCCTACTGCATCATCTGCTCCATTTTCTCCAGGTTGAACACTGTTCTCCTTTTGGGAGAGGACCACGGCAAAGAAGGTTTTGGGTAGCTCTGCCTTTTCTCTGTCCCTTTTAGCATTTCACTATCTTCTTCCCACAGCAGTCCTGCCACTTCCTTGTTCTTTCCTTTGCTATGGACAGATAAAAAAAAATTCCAGTTTTATTGTTTTTAACCTCTCTAGCAAGCCTGAGCTCCATCTGTGGTTTTGCTTTTCTGACTTTCCCCTTACACAAGCTGGCTATTTGTTTGAATTCTTCTTTGGTGATTTCTCCCTTTTTCCATTTCTTGTACATGTTCCTTTTAAGTCTTAGCTCAGCTGAAAGTTTTTTAGACATCCATCCTGGTTTCTTTAGACACCTCTCATTTTTCCTCCTCACTGGAACTGTTTGAAGTTGTGCCTTCAATATCTCACTTTTTGAAAATTCCCATCCCTCATGAACTCCCTTCTCTTTCAGTTTTCCTGACCATGGGATCACCCCCAGTGTTTCCCTAAGTTTTTTGAAATCAGCTTTCTTAATATCTAGAAGGCATGTCTGACTATGCTTGGCCTCCCCTTTCCTCTGTATAACAAACTACAGTAGAACATGGTCACTCCCCCCTAAGGATCCCACCACTTCCATGCCATTAAGCAGATAATCTCTGTTGGTTAGGTTCAGACCTAAAATAGCTGTTCCTCTTGTTGCCTATTCCACCTTCTGGACTATGAAATTGACTGCAAGACAAGTGAGGAATTTGTTGGACCTTAAATTTTTGGCAGAGTTGGACTTCCAACAAACATCAGGATAGTTAAAATCCCCCATTATTGCTACATCTCTCCTGTCTGAATGTGCGGTCATCTCTTCTAGGAAGGCATCATCCAAGTTCTCAGTTTGGCTTGGAGGTCTGTAGTAGACCCCCACCACGACATCACTGCTGTTTCTCTCCCCCTTGGTTTTTACCCAGATGCTCTCAACCTGGCTCCCAGGATTTAAGTCATGGATCTACTCACAGGCGTACACATCCTTCATGTATAATGCTACTCCACCATCCTTCCTGTTTGGTCTATTTCTCTGAAATAAGTTATACCCCTCTATTCTCTCTCTGGATTTTCTTTGCAAAAAAAGATTCAGGAAGGACTCATCCTGCGCTTTCTGCAAGTGCCGATGACTGAAAAGGCCAATCCAGGATAAACAAGTCCGGTTGCAGAAAGCACAGCAGAGGTTCTCCTTGGGTGATGCTTCTGGGTTGTGATTCTTTCTGCATTGTCATTTCTCTTCAAGAATTATTTGGCGTGAGTTCTCAAATAAAGCTGCAGCATTGTGGATAGTGCATCACCATGCCTCCTGATGTGAGGCCAGGGCAGACCATTGTTGGTGATCAATTTGGCCAAGCCTGAGATGTTGTTTCAGGGAATCCTTGTATCACTTTTTTGGAGCACCCCTCTGACGCTGACTCATGCTGAGTTCACTGTAGAGTACTATTTTGGGGAGGCGATGATCCTCCATCCTAGAAACATGCCCTGCCCAGCACAGCTGTGTTCTCAATATCATGGCCTCAATGCTGGTGATCCCTGCTTGCTCAAGGACAGCAATATTTGTCACATAATCAGTCCAGTGTATATTTAGGATTGTACGTATACAGTGCTGATGAAAACGTTCAAGGAGTCGTAAGTGGTGGTGATAGGTGACCCATGTTTCAGACCTGTAAAGGAGAATAGACAGTACACTGGCTCTATACACACTGATTTTTGTGCTTCGCCTCAGGTGTTTATTACTCCAGACTCTTTTGTAAAGTCTTCCAAATGCACTATATGCCTTTGCTAATCTGTGATCAATCTCTTTGTCAATCTTGGCATCTGAGGATGAGACTCATCCCACCAGGTTTCAGTGATTCCTATTAAATCATACTTCCTTTGCTGTGCTAAGAGTTCAAGTTCATCCTGTTTATTTCCCATATTCTGTGCATTTGTATAGAGACATCTGAGATCACGGGACATTCCCTATCTGCCTTTTAAAGGTTTTATTCATCCCCCTGTTGGGCTCTTGTACTATTTACCTTGTTGTCTATATAACATTTGGGTTATTATCTCCAGCACTTGATGAACTCCTGTTCTCATGAATACTGTCTCCCTCCCCCACACAACTCAGGTTAAAGCCCTCCTGATGAGATCTTTCAGAATCTTAGCAAAAACATTCCTACCAACTGCTGTGAGATGCAACCCATCCCTTGCCAGTAGTCCACCTCCCTCTAAAAGCACCCCATGGTCCAGTAAGCCAAACTGTTCCCAGCAGCACCATCTGCACAGCCAGTTGTTCACCTCCACTATCTTTCTCTCCTTTCCTGGGCCATTCCCTTCCACTGAAAGGACAGATGAAATGACTATCTGTACATCCAAGTCCTTCAGCTTCCTACCCAGAGCCTCATAATCCTTTTGATATTCTGAAGGCTATACCTTGCAGTATCATTGGTTCCCACATGGAGCAAAAGGAAGGGATAATGGTCAATAGGCTTCAGGAGTCTTGTCAGCTGCCCTGTTACATCATGGATTTTTGCACCTGGGAGACAGCACACCTCTTGCGACATCTTATCATCCCTACAAACTACTGATTCCGTACCCCTCAGCAAAGAGTCTCCTACCACCACCACACACCTCTTCCAAGGATTGGCAGAGGCCAATCTGTGTGCTGAACTGTCCAAGGTCTCGTGCCCATTCTCTGAGGCCTGTCTCTGCTTCTCTCCTTCCCATTCCTTGTCATCACTGACAAGGGAGAGAGCTTCAAACTGGTTCTGTAGTGCCAAACTCATAGAATGGCCCCTGCTCCTTCTCCTTCTATGAGTCACATTCTTTCAAACACCAACCTCCTGTGTATCAGAACTACCCTCCTCCACAGAGATATCCCCTGCATGTTCCTGAACCAGGACCTTCTGTTCTCCTCTGTTCTAAGAAAACCTCCTGCTCCCTAATATGCTGTATAGTGGCTAATTGGGCCTCAAGTTGCTGGACCTTCTCTTCCAGCAATACAACAAACTTGCACTTGCTGCAGGTGTAGCTCTGCATATCCACAATCAAGAAGACAAGCATCACACAGCTGTTGCAGGTGATTGCAGCAGTTCCCTCACTATCCATATTGAATACTCTGAAGTAGGCACTAGAACAGAACTCTGTGCCTTCCCCTCAAACTTCCCTGCCAAACACCCACACCAAACACCCCTGTTAGCCTCTCTCCTATTGGTCTCTCTCCTGTATGCCAAGTTCCAGAGACTGGGACTTCAGTTATATACAGAGCTACTGGCTGCTAGCTCCTCCCTGTGCCTCTCAACTACTTCCTTTCAGCAGTCTCTGTCTCACTTCCTCTCAACACAAGCAGCTCACCAAACAAATGCTAATGAGTCCCCCCAGGCAAGCCTACATTCAGACCACACGAACAAACAGCCTTTACCCAAGCAAACACACTAGCGTTACCCAACAAATTCTCCCAAGAACTCTCTGGGGCTGGAGAAGTGTAATTCAACAGCCACAAGCTCACCTAATGCCATCTCTTCCACACACCCATGCCAAACACCCCTGTTGGCCTCTCTCCTATTGGCATCACTCCTTTGTGCCAAGCTCCAGAGACTGGGACTTCAGCTATATATGGAGCTATTGGCTGCTAGTTCCAATGTCATCAGACATTGCAATGTCATTAAGAGTCAAACTTCATGATACGTTCAACATAATTTTTGCAAAGGCACTCTCCCTAAGTGATGAATTATATCTGTTTGTCATAATATGTTATTTTCCTGACCTATTTATTTTGCATTTAGCATGCTTTCTTATTAAGACTAATAATTAGAAGGGTTATACAAGCTTAATTTGCAAGTCTGATTGTTGAGGAAATCCCATTGTGGGAGGAAAAAATAATTATAGGTAATATACATTCCTCTAAATAACTAGTTTGACCCTGAAGGCCCACTTTCTATTAAGAGGACAGGGCTTAAAATATGTTAACTGTTGAAGACATTTTGGCTATTTTGCCAGACCAATAGAGAAGGTTTTATCCCTCCCTGTTGTACTGCTTTCTCTCCCCCACCACAGGCCAAAATACCCCCATGGTTTTGTAAATGTGGTGGAGGGAGGGAACCCTTCAGCAGAAATTGAAATAAAGCTTCTGTGCATACGCAGGAACTTCACTGCTTTACATGGGCAGCTTGTGTGCATGATCTCTGTGTGTGAAGCAATGTTTAGGATTATGTGGTTTCTGTAGTTTCATCAGTATCTTGTATTTAGTAATAAAGGGTCTTCTTTATTTCTTGGTTTTACTACAGCTTCTGTGTCATAGAACAGAAAATCTTTGGTTCTCTTTATATCCTGGACATAAAATGCCACTTTCTCTTACCATTAGCTGGCCTTCTGCGAGTTGTTCATATCATCTGGAGGGCGAGCTGCTTCCCAACCTTGTCAAAAGATGTGAGAGGACCTTGACAGACAGTAATCAAAGAGGAAGACTTGCCCTCCCAGATTTTAAGTTGTATTATGAGGCTACATGTCTGGCATGGATGAAACCATGGATATTGTTAGATAGCCCTAAGCTATTATATTAGCCTTGGAAGATCAAGACTTACACTTTGGTTGGCATGCCTTCCTGTGGTACAATAAGATTACCGCTCAAAAATCATTTAGTAATCATCCAAGCAGGAAGGCATTGCACCAAGTTTGGGTCAACTATAAATCAATATTATAAAACAAAATACCCCCTTGGTTATCGTCATCAGAAGCATTATCTTTAAAAGAGTTGAGAAGAGAGGGAGAATGGACAACATACAGAGATCTTTTAATTTTAGAAGAAGATAGATACCAACTAAAAGATAGGCTAGACTTAGTAAATGAGGGTTTTAAGATTCAGTGGTACCCACATATGCAAATAACAGAGAGGTTTAAGGTGGATAGGAAAATGAAAGAATTCTTCATATAATCTTGATGTGTAAGTATAAGCTTTTGTATGAATTTCTTCTTATATTTTTGTTATGTGAAGAAATATAATGATTTAAAAAATTAAAAGATAAAACTACTAAGATTAAAAAAAAGAAAAAAGAATGAATTCAAAATATAGATGTTAAAAGGAGAAAACACTTGATTGGGAACTTATATAAAATGCTATTTAAAATTAACTTAGAAGATGAAACAATAAAAGAATGTATGGTCAAATGGGCTAAAGATATTGGGAAAAATATACAGATGGATGACTGGGAAAAACTATGGAAGAATAATAAGACCTATACAAGATGTAATAATTTAAAATATGTATTTTTTTAAGATGATGTATAGGTGGCATCTCTCACCTCTCAAACTTGCTAAGATATATAAAAACATGAATAACCTGTATTGGAAATGTGGGAAAACAATTGAGATTTCTTACCACATGTGGTGGGAATGTACAATAACAAGAAAATTCTGGCTCATAGAATCATAGAATTGCAGAGTTGGAAGAGACCATGAGGGCCATCCAGTCCAACCCCCTGCCATGCAGGAAATCACGATCATAAAAAATCCAAAAGAATTACTCTGATGAAAATTAAACTCAAACATATTAAACATATTAAAGAGATATGTATAGATTTATTCCTTGGTTCTCTAGAGTCAGAAAAAGAAGGTTAATTTATAAACTATTAGTAGCTGATAATTTGACACGTGAGAAGTGGTTTAATGAATTTAATGGACAATAAAAGACAAATGAATATTACATGTTAGGGAGGGAGGAATAGATAAGGAGGGTAGGGTGGAGGGATGGAATTAAATGTTAGATGTATTGTATTTGTATTTGTACTGTTTACAGTGTCAGTTTGTTAGTGTTGTTGTATTGTTTTTTGTTAGTTTGTATAATTGTATGATACAAATGAAATTCTATAAAAATAATTTTTTTTAAAAAAAAAAGGATGTGAGAGGATCTGGTTTATGATCCTTCAAAGAGAAGAGCCAATAGATAATGAACCCATAGATAGAGAGCACTTGGTTGGGGAAGGGTGGCTTACACCATGTACTCTGTTCTTAACAAAGGGTGTAAGAGGCAAAGGCTGGACAGCACCCAATGGAATTCACAGGGAAAGTGGGAGATATGTCTCTCAGTGCTCAGTGGATGGCTGTTTTTATCTTTTATTTTGGCAAAAGCCCAACATGTTGAGCACTTAGAGACATATCTCCCTTTTTCCTGCGGCTTAACAAAGGGCATGCCAGCAAAAATTTTCTTTGGCAAGCTGTTTGCAGTCAAGTCCTATTTATAAATAGCCCATTGCAACAAAGTGTCTAGAGCTCTAGGGCACTGCCTTTTCATTGCCTATACCACTGGTAGGAAATCATGAGAGAGAGAAAGAGAGAGAGAATGCAAGCATACACTTGGCTTTGTTTCTGTTGTTCAGGGAAGTGCTTGTTTTTATCATACGGCAGCAGTTTCCTGTTCCTGTAAGTAAAAGATTGCTTAGATGCTGAGAAATTGCTCATCTTGTGAACAATGTGATGATTATCAGCGGAACATACTATAATGTTGGTTCTACTCTGAACTCAGCTCTTTTTCTCACATCTGTGTCTGTATGTTTTTCATACTGCTTGGCAAGCCAGTGCAAACAAAACATTTCTTTTTCAGTGCGCAGTTTCAACCCTATCAACATGGGTTCGGTTCAGATAACTTGGACCTGGCAAGCTTTATCTTTGCATTTAATAGGCTCAACATGTTTAAATGAGCATGGAAGTGTTAAAACAACTCAGTTTAACAACAGCAGCAGAACCAGCCATCTGGGATCCTGTGGAGGGAGAAAGGCTGAATATGTGTCAAACAAATAAACAAACAAACAACCCATATGCTCAAAGCAGATTTAACACTATAGTTCTCAACTGCCCCAAATCTCTCACCACTTCCTTTATCTCACTTCCAGCTATCCACTCTAACTCCAGCTCTAGTCAGCTGTAATGCCCATGGTGTGTGTGTGTTGTGTGCATTCCAATTGTGACCTTAAGGTGAACCTATCACAGGGTCTTGTTAGAAGATTTCTTCAGAGGAGGTTTGCCATTGCCTTTCTCTGAGACTGAGAGTGTGTCACGTGCCCAACTCACCTAGTGGGTTTCTGTGGCAGAGTAGGGATTTGAACCCAGGTCTCCCAGAGTCCAGCACTCAAACCACTACACTAAGCTGGCTCTAAAAGGGCATACTAACACACAAAAGAGGGAAGGGACCACTCCTTTTCACCAATATCTCCCTGTTCACCAGGAGGACCTAGAAGGGGTTTTAACAAAAACAAACTCTTTGTCAAGATGCCTGCTTGTACCAAGGGGTTCTACTAACCTTCAAGTGATCCCTGCAAACTCTCCATTCATCACAGGCAAGGTAGGGACTTAAAGGAAGGAGCCAGTAGATACAAGGCTTGAGATCAGCACATGGGGCCTTGTGCCTCTTAAATACGTTACTCTACCCTACTGAGGCTTAACACCCACGTAAGGTTTTTTACACTGCTGCCACCCTGCTCAGCTGGCCACAGAAACAGATGGGAGAAACACCTGTAACAGAGGGAGAGACTTTATTATCCCCTACTGTTTCTGTTCATATGAATCAGGGAGCTGTGTACCCATAGTCTCATGGAACAAGAAGAACTTGGGAAAAGGAGTTTTTTGACTACAACTGCCAGAACCCCCTTGCCAGCATAGCCACTTGCAACTAGGATTTTGCCAGCATAAGTACTTTTTCAGGCATTCTACAAGAAGGAATCAAGTAATGGATGAGGGGTAACAAACTGAAACTTAATCCAGACAAGACAGAGATGTTCCTGGTCAGTCGGAAGGCAGATCAGGGAACAGGGATTCAGCCTGTGCTGGATTTGGTTACACTCCCCTTGAAATCTCAGGTTTGCAGCTTGCGTGTGTCCCTGGACTCAGATCTGAGCCTGGATGCTCAGGTTTCTGCTGTGACCAGGAGTGCCTTTGCACAGTTAAAACTAGTGTGCCAGCTGCACCTGGTACTTGACCAGTCAGATCTGGCTATGGTGACACAGGCCTTGATTACATCCCATTTGGACTACTGTAATGCACTCTACGTGGGGCTGCATTTGGAAACTGTTCAAAAAGTTCAGTGGGTCCAAAATGCTGTGGCCAGGGTGTTGATTGGGGCTGGCTACAGGGATCATGTGGCTCACCTGTTGAAACAGCTCCATTGGCTTCCAGTCTGTTTTCAAGCAGAATTCAAAGTGCTTGTTTTGACCTTTAAAGCTCTACACGGCTTGGGTCCAGACTATCTGAAAGACCATATCTCCCTATACAAGCCAGCCAGAGTGTTAAAATCAGCAGGGGAGGGCTTTCCTCTCAGTCTCACCACCTTTGCAGGTGCAGTTGGTGAGGACTCAGGACAGAGCTTTCTCTGTGGCTGCTCCCAGACTGTGGAACTCCCTTCCATGGGAGGTCTGCGTGGCCCCCTCCCTGCTCTCTTTTCACCAGCAGGTGAAGACATTTTTATTTATGCAGGCTTATAAAATGTGAATTTTAATTATGGAATTATGTGGGGTGTGTGTGTGTGTGTGTAATTGGTGTGCTGGTTTTTTAAATGTCTTTTAATCTTTTTAATTTTTATTGAAACTGGTTTTAATCTATGTTGTGTTTTTAACTGTTATGTTTTAATAATCATAATTATTTAATCCTTTTTTAACTTTGGTAATGTTTTAGGTGTATTTTTAAAAATTATTTTAAGTTGCGTTGAATCCCATCCTGGGAAAAATGTGGGATATAGATCCAATAATAATAATAATAATAATAATAATTGTAACACCTCTCCCTCAGATGCCTGATGGTAACCCATACAACCAACCAACCAGTGGTCAGTGGTGGAACTATACCCTCACACTACCTGTATGCTGTTGCACAGTTGTGGGAAAGGAGCAGCCTTTACCTTCTCAGACTTCTAGAAATATGCTGGAATTCTAGGATGATGGAGTTTGCTCTTGTTTCCCTGGCTGTCCAACAGGTATAAGTCAAAATAAGAGTGCTGCTTCAGAGCTCCTGCAGCCATGTATTGTTTATGTAGGTGCTTCCCAGTCCAAAAGTAATACCATTTATATTTCTATACTGCTTATCAGTGCTAAGCACTCTCTATGTGGTTTACAATGTGTTTAGCTAATTGCCCCCAACAAGCTGGATACTTATTTCACCAATCTACAGAAGGATGGAAGGCTGAGTCAATCTTAGAGCCCTATAGGATAGAACGCACAATGTTGTTGCTTTTAACCACTGTGCCACCAGGCCCCAGTCCACAGCTGGGCAGAAGGAGCAGACATTGCCTTCTAGACCGCCAGCATAAGTATAATGGCAGAGCCTTGCCTTTCCTCAGTGACAGAATAGAACGTTGGCCATGAGGCCCCAGGTTCAAACCTTGGATGTGGCCTCCTACTCCAAAGGTCTGGGGTAACACACACACAGGCACACCTGAGAAAGTGCACTATCACACCCAACCAGTGCTTGGAACAACTGTCTGTTCCTGGACTCAGCCGTGTACAGCTACACCCTTCCCCATTGCCATTTAATTCATGGAATTGGCAGGGACCTCAAAGGTAATCTCATCCAACTCCCCACCAAGGCAAGTCGGTGTTTCCTGGTCAGTGTTTCCCACAGGTGGCCATTCAGCATTCACTTTAAAAACTTACAAATAAAGCTTAGCAAGTATAATTCTGGTTTTAGTTTAAAGTTTATCTTTAGAATTTTTCTTATGATATTATGTATCATAATCCAAAATTTCTTCGACACTTTACATGACTGTGATATATGAAAAAAATGATCTGTCCATCTCTTCACATTTCCAATATAAGCTTTTCTTTTCTTTATACATTTTAGCTAGTTTTTGAGGAGTCATGTATCAGCAAAAGAGTAATTTATAATAGTTATTTTTAAGTCCACTACATACACTACATTTTAGATCTTTTCCCCACACTCTCTCTCCCATTCATTTAATTGTATATTACATCCAATATTTTGTGACCATTTAATCATATTATTCTTTAAGCTTGATAGACAATGAAATCCCTAATGATTTCAAAGTTATAATACTTTACATGACAACCATGGCTAGAATAATCTATGCTATTGGAAGCAAACTAATATTCCAACTATTGATGAATGGATGTTTAAACTACAAGAAATGGCAAGAATGGAACAGCTAACCTGCTGGATTAAAAACCAATCTGTATCAGTCTTTAGAGAAAATTGGAAAAGGTTAATTATTTCTGGAAGATGGAATGGGGTGATAAGGTAGTAGTTTGGTTCACAGATTGAAGGGAAAATCTGTTAACTCATAACAGAACAGAACGAACAGTCTTGGATGGGGACCGCGCAGAGGAAGTGGCTGTGGAGGAGAGGGTCACTTCACGGACACAGGAAGTAGACAGCTGGAGGAATGTCACACACAGAACAAGAAAATCCAGGGATTCTTCCAGCAGCTTGCAGCTACAGAATCGATTCGAAGCCCTTTCCCTTATCAAGGACAACGAGGAAGAACAGCATGGACAGACTTCAGGGGTAGAGCAGGGGACCTTGAGAGGACCACCGCAAGGAACAACAGCTGCGAAGCCTCAGCGGAGGCGTGTGGTGGTGGTGGGGGACTCCTTGCTGAGGGGTACAGAAGCAGTGGTATGTGGGCCTGACAAGATGACTCGGGAGGTGTGTTGTCTCCCTGGGGCAAAGATCTGTGATGTGACCGAGAGGCTGACAAGACTCGTCAAGCCTACAGATCATTACCCCTTCCTTTTGGTCCATGTGGGAACCAATGATACTGCAAGGCACAGCTTTCCCAAGATCAGAAGAGATTATGAGGCCCTGGGGAGGAAGCTGAAAGAAATGAACGCACAGGTGGTCATCTCGTCTCTTCTGCCAGTTGAAGGGCATGGTCCAAGAAGGGAGAGGAAAATAGCCGACGTAAACAACTGGCTCCGTAGATGGTGTCGCCGAGAACAAATTGGATTCTTGGATCATGGACTGCGCTTCCATGCGGGGGGACTTCTGGCAAGAGATGGGGTGCATCTTACAACAGTTGGAAGAAACATTTTTGCCAACAGTCTCAAGAATTTGATCAGGAGGGCTTTAAACTGAGTCAAATGGGGGAGGGAGACAGTATTCTGGAAGGCAAAAGGGCTGGAGAAAATAGTCAAACTGTCATAGAGGGAACAAGGCGAACAGCGCAAGGACCCAACAGTGGGAGGCAAAAAAACTTGCACAGGGAGCAAGTAAAGGGAACACATGGTCTCAGATGTCTCTACACTAATGCACAGAGCATGGGAAATAAGCAAGATGAACTAGAACTCCTTGCACTACAAAACAAATATGATATAATAGGCGTTACTGAAACCTGGTGGGACGAGTCTCATGATTGGAATGTAGGAATAGAGGGGTATAACCTTTATAGGAGAAACAGGCCAAACAGGAAA
Organism: Gambelia wislizenii; assembly: GCA_030847615.1. Lineage (NCBI taxonomy): Eukaryota > Metazoa > Chordata > Lepidosauria > Squamata > Crotaphytidae > Gambelia > Gambelia wislizenii. Next base: position 309,627,139 of record JAUMIR010000003.1, on the reverse strand, counting down.
GGAGGAGGAATAGCATTATATGTCAGGGATATTTACACCAGTGAAGTGATCCATGACATCAATACTGGAAGCCAGGTGGAGAGCATCTGGATAAAAATTAAAGGGGAGGGAAACAACAGGGATGTTATTGTGGGACTCTACTACAGACCCCCAAATCAGACGGAGGAATTGGATGTTGCCTTTCTAGAACAGATGAACATACATGCAGAAAGGAGAGATGTAGTAGTGATGGGTGACTTCAACTATCCTGATATTTGCTGGCAATCTAACTCAGCCAAAACTACAAGGTCTAGCAAATTCCTTACATGCCTGGAAGACAATTTCATGGTCCAAAAGGTGGAAGAGGCAACAAGGGGGTCAGCTACTTTAGATCTGATCCTAACCAACAGAGACGACCTGGTTAATGGGGTGCAAGTGGTGGGATCCTTAGGTGAGAGTGATCATGTTCTCCTGGAGTTTGTTATACAATGGAAAGGAGAAGCCAGGCATAGTCAGACACGCATTCTTGACTTTAGGAGAGCTGATTTCAATAAACTCAGGGAAATACTGGGGATGATCCCATGGTCAAGAATACTAAAAGAGAAGGGACCTCAAGATGGATGGGACTTTCTCAAAAGGGAGATGCTGAAGGCACAATTTCAAACAGTACCATTGAGGAAGAAAAATGGGAGGTGTCTCAAGAAACCAGGATGGATGACTAAAGAACTTTCAAGGGAGCTAAGTTTTAAACGGAACATGTATAGGAAATGGAAAAGGGGGGAAATCACCAAAGAAGAATTCAAACAGATAGCGAACACGTGTAGGAGTAAAGTCAGAAAAGCTAAAGCGCAGAATGAGCTCAGGCTTGCTAGGGAGGTTAAGAACAATAAAAAGGGGTTTTTTTTTGGGTATGTCCGCAGCAAAAGGAGGAAGAAGGAAATGATAGGGCCGCTACGTGGAGAAGATGGCAAAATGCTAACAGGGGGCAGAGAAAAGGCAGAATTACTCAACACCTTCTTTGCCTCAGTGTTTTCAGAAAAGGAAAAGGAGGACCAACCTGAGGAGAATGGAACAGAGGACACAATAGGGGAAATCCAGCTCAAAATAAGTAAAGAGGTAGTACAGGAATACCTTCTTAATCTAAATGAATTTAAATCTCCAGGACCAGATGAACTACATCCAAGAGTATTAAAAGAGCTGGCAAATATAATCTCAGAGCCATTGGCAATAATATTTGAGAACTCCTGGAGAACAGGAGAAGTCCCAGCAGACTGGAGGAGGGCAAACGTTGTTCCCATCTTCAAAAAGGGGAAAAAAGAGGATCCCAACAACTATCGTCCAGTTAGTCTGACATCAATACCAGGGAAGATTCTAGAACAGATCATTAAACAGAGAGTCTGTGAACATTTAGAAGGCAATGCCATAATCACAAAAAGTCAGCATGGGTTTCAGAGAAACAAGTCATGCCAGACTAATCTGATCTCTTTTTTTGATAAAGTTACCAGCTTGGTAGATGAAGGGAATGCTGTGGACATTGCATACCTTGATTTCAGTAAGGCCTTTGACAAGGTTCCCCATGACATTCTTGCAAACAAACTTGTAGAATGTGGGCTAGACAAGTTAACTGTTCAATGGATTTGTAATTGGCTGACCGGCCAAACCCAAAGGGTGCTCAGCAGTGGCTCCTCTTCGTCTTGGAAAGATGTGACCAGTGGGGTGCCACAGGGTTCTGTCCTGGGCCCAGTGCTATTCAACATCTTTATCAATGACTTAGATGAGGGAATTAGGGGCATACTTATCAAATTTGCAGATGACACCAAATTGGGAGGAGTAGCTAATACCCTAGAGGACAGGATCAAAATTCAGAATGACCTGGATAGACTGGAGAGCTGGCCAAAGCTAACAAAATGAAATTCAATACGGAGAAATGTAAAGTACTGCATTTAGGGCGGAAAAATGAAATGCATAAATATAGGATGGGAGAGACCTGGCTGAATGAGACTACGTGCGAAAGGGGTCTAGGAGTCCTAGTAGACCACAAGTTGAACATGAGCCAACAGTGTGATGCGGCAGCTAAAAAGGCCAATGCAATTTTGGGCTGTATCAATAGAAGTATAGTGTCTAGATCAAGGGAAGTAATAGTGCCACTCTATTCTGCCTTGGTCAGACCTCACTTAGAATACTGTGTCCAGTTCTGGGCACCACAATTCAGAAAGGATATTGACAAATTGGAGCGTGTCCAGAGAAGGGCAACTAAAATGGTGAAAGGTCTGGAAACAATGCCTTATGAGGAGAGACTTAGGGAGCTGGGTATGTTTAGCCTGGAAAAAAGACGGTTTAGAGGCGATATGATAGCCCTGTTTAAGTATTTGAAGGGATGTCACGCTGAGGATGGAGCAGGCTTGTTTTCTGCTGCTCCAGAGACTGGAACACGGAGCAATGGGTGCAAGCTCCAGGAACAGAGATTCCACCTCAACATGAGGAGGAACTTTTTGACAGTAAGAGCTGTTCGGCAGTGGAACGCACTCCCTCGGAGCGTGGTGGGGTCTCCTTCCTTGGAGGTCTTTAAACAGAGGCTGGATGGCCATCTGTCGGGGATGCTTTGATTGTGATTTCCTGCGTGGCAGGGGGGTTGGACTGGATGGCCCTCGTGGTCTCTTCCAACTCTGCAATTCTATGATTCTATGATTCTATGATAAATTTGACAGGTCAGTTTAAAATGTATCATTATTGTGTAGTAACTTAACATTTATTTAACTGGAAAAGTCTGCAACAATGTACCAATCAAGTCCAGCCAGAGAAGGAAGCTACTTTGTATGTTTAGTTGTTGTTGTTGTTTGTCTTTGTATGTTTTTATTCATTATATATTTTATGTCAAAAATAAAATAATTTTTAAAAACTTAGAAATAAGAGCTTCATTCATCTTTCAAAGCAGTCTGCTTCACTGTTATGCAGAGCATACTATGTAGTTTGTCCTAATGTTTAGTCAAAATCCCCATATTTGTAAAGTTGAGCCTGTTGATGCTCAAGTCCTACTCTCTGAACAACAAAAAGAAATTTAGAGCATTATATATGGGACAGCTCTTCAGATAATTGAATTTGTTCGGAGGGTGGGGGTTGCCTTTGCCTTCCTCTGAAGCTGAGAGAGTGTGACTTGCCCAAAGTCACCCAGTGGGTTTCCATGTCTGAGCAGGTATTTGAACCCTGGTCTTTAGAGTCGTAGCCCAATGCTCAAACCACTACGCCACATTGGTTCTCCGTTATCCATAAGCTACTACTGATATAATCTTTCTCTTTGACTGCTGTAATATGTGGTATGTGGGACTGCTTCTGAACACTTAATGAAAGTGACAGTTTGTAAAAAATATAACTACTAGGTTTCTAACTGGGGCAGCTAAATGGAACATATTTTATAGAGCCAGTGAGATGCAATGGTTTGGGCAAGTCACACTCTTTAAACCCAAGAGAAAGACAATGGCAAACCCACTCGGAACAAAATTAGCCAAGAAAAACCCAATGATAGGTTTGCCTTAGTGTTGCCATACGTCAGAAACAACTTGAAGGCATACCACTCTTCCTCCTCCTTTCACAGCTACAACCACAGGCTGCCTCCTTGTTTGAGGGCATAATTCCAAGTGCTAATCTGCCTCCTTCTCAGCATGAACCCATTTTATAGACTTGTATTGTGAAATGAATTAGCTTAAGGAAGTTCCCAGAGGCAATTGTTTCTCATCCTCCCCTCCACCCAGCACCCCTCAGTGCCCCCTTGTACATGGTGCAGTAGGTCTTCGGGCACCCTAGAGAGACTTTGTTGGATGGGGGGGGGGTTGCTGGGTGTACATGCAAATGCATGAAAAAATCCTTTCCATTAATTTTCTTAAATCTCATCAGCCAATCCAAACAATTGTGTCAGTTTAGACTGTTTACTGTCTGTTCCCCTTTGACTGAAGGCTGGGTTATGCATTAAACTGACTGACCAACCAGCTAATAAATAAATAAATCCAAGTGTTATGAGTGGGGATTCTTTGCTAGATATCAAATAACATGCCTAACTTTCTGTTCTCTTTTGTTTTACAACAATAAGCTCCCAAGACTGCAAACTTAAACAAATTTTTTTAAAAAATGTGGGGGGAGTTAGCTAAATACTTCTGTAAAGCTTTTACAAAAAAGAGAACATCCACAAGCCCGAGCTCTGCCCTGCTGTTTGCACATTAGACAGAAGAGGAAGACTACACCAGGCCAGGGAGGAGGTGTGAGAAAGGTATGCTGATGACATAACCTAAGCAGATCAGCATGCTTACTTAGAAGTCCACCTCACACTTGCTTGTAACACACTTTTCTTTAGATGGGAAATACAGTCTTGAAAATGAACTTGGGCACCATTTTCCTAATTACCGGTACATTCCTGATGGTTTTCGCCTTCAGCCTAAAAGGTGAGTTTGCAACCAATTCCTTCCTTCTTCCATTCCAAATGTGGCAAAATTACTACTGCATTACAAGTATTTACAATAAGGATACATATTTTAATCCTAAACATTAAAATGTGACTGTGTTTAATACAACCAGCATGTGGAGGGTTTGAATTTAGAACTAAAATTAAAATTTCGCAGTATGGGTGTGACAATTACAACACTGTAACTGTGATTAAACTTTAGGATATCTGGAAGTTAATTCAGATACCCTGGTATTGCAAATACATGACTGTGAATATCACAAATATTATAACTAAGTATAAGGGATCAGTAAGTCGATATTGATTAGTTTTACCCTGCTGCAGATATTGGGTGCAATTCACCAGGAAATAATATTGAGCAGCTCTCATTCATTTTAATGTGGCTAGGATAATTTTGATGTAGACTTTAACATATGATAAAGGAAGATGGAGCAAGCCTTAATGGATGATACATTGTTCATAATAAAAATCTTGCTTTAGGCTACATAGCAAGTTGGTTGTGAATACTGCATTTTCAACAGGGTAGTGTATAGTTCAGATGTCATGGGTGAGGTTCCTATCTCCATTGTTTGGTCCTTGACATGAACAATCTTGTATCAGAGCAAATATGGAAGCAATCTTAGCGTGCAGTCCTTGGGTTCTCTACTTAAAACATTGTACTGTCCATGTGCAAGTCAATGTACAATATAATGGGGCCAGTTGGATGAATGTTAAGGTCAGGATTATGGGTATCATGGACACACATGTATACACACTGACACAGGCACACAAATGCACAGGGCACATATTGTTAATGGAGCATATCTACTCAAGGACCAAACATTTTTGTTGCTTAGTGTGATCACACCTGTCAGCTTTGTTAGATCAAAGCCATCATGATGGTGATGAATATGGATGTCAATCTTTGCTTATTTCATTCTTGCACAGAATGACAAAAAAATATAAAAAAATAAAATCAGAAGTTTTCTTTTCACTAGACAATATCACGACAGGTTTTGCACATGTTTTCAGTGTTTCAGTTTGCACAAAAATTACTGTTTTATCTACAAAGAATTTCTTTTGCAAAATCCCTGAAAGTCAAAAAATCTTGCATGGTTAATTTTAAAACACACACACCACATGTGTCTTAATGTGTTGAGATACCATTTTTAATCAAGGATAAGAAAAAATTGTGCATATTCTTTACATCTCTGTTACTTATTTTGGGAGCCTCAGATGTTAGTCCCCATATCCCTGAAGAATGGAATAAGATATGGGGAAAATGTAAAATTTTAAAATCTAGTGGTCTAGGAAGTGAAGCTCAATGAGTAAAGTCTCACTCAATCTGTCTGTCCCCCCCCCCCCGCTTGCAGGTGCTGCACCCAGCAATGAGGAGTTTCATGGTCTTTTGGGTTATTCAGTTCTTCTACATACTCCCAAATTCACAGACACACCAACCCGTGTACAATGGGTTAAGTTGACTGACATGAAGTTCACATTAATTCAACGTAGGACAAACTGGGACACTACAATTGAAAAATTTGAGAAATATAACATATTAAACAATGGAAGCCTGAGCATAGATAATTTGGTGATGAAGGATGCTGGAAATTACAAAGTGGAAGGACATAAAGGCAAATTTGCATTATTTAAGGAAACTACTGTTACTTTGAAAGTTCATGGTGAGTCTCTAAATTCCATATCTCTCCTTGTACATTGGGTGAGCCTTTTTGTTTCTCTTCCTTTCTCGCTGTGTGACTAGGTCTCTCTGCATTAGTCTTGCATTGCTTTCCTTTGTTCCTTTCTGGGAAGCAGCTGCAGCAGGCGGCTATGGCTATCCTGCTTTTGCCTTTCTGGAAGTATTTGATTAGCTGTTGTGTGGGAAAGAATGCTGGACTAATTCAATCTTAAATCTAATCCACCAGAGCTATTCCATACCCTCCAATTGTCCCTATTTGCCAGGACAGTCCCAATTAATCCTTTGTTGTCCCACTTTTTCAGCTGTTTTTAAAATGTCCCACTTTTTCTCTACTACTCCTACCTCCCACTCCCATTGTCCTCAACTTACTTCAATTGCTGCAAACTGAATTCAAAATGCAAAAAGGGGGGCGAAGAGAAGAGGAGGAGGTAGAATTTTGTCCTTTCCTTCAGGCTCAGGCAAAAGGAAACTGCTGCAGCCTCTCCTAGCTTCTCTTTTATTAATAATCTTTGCCATCTTGACCACACTTTAATGTTTCTTGGCCACATGTGTCTTGGTTTTTATCTGTGAAATGTTGGAGGGCGTGAGGAGCAAGTCTTAGATGCTGTTGAGATAAACAGAAAGACCCCCCCCCTGAAATCTTAAAACCCAGGTAGACTCATATAGCTGGATACAATCTGTCAAATAGCCTCATCCTGAGTTGTACAGGGCTTTATATATCATAACTAGCTCTTTGAAGAGTGGGGGGAAAACAAACAAACAGTAGGGCGGGTGCCAGTCTAACTTCTAGGGGAATAGAAGTCCAGAGCCTCGGGGCAGCCACTGAGAAGGCTCTCACCCGTGTTCCCACCAGATGTACCTGTGAAGGTGGTAAAGCCCCCAGCAGATCTCAAAGCATGGCTGGTTCATAAGGGAGAATATGGTCCTTCGAATAACCTCGATCTGAGCTGTGTACAGCTTTTAAAGGTCACAACTTTGTATTGTGCTTGGAAATGGACCAGCAGCCAGTGGAGTTGTGGGATGAGCTCAAGATATTGATCTCAGTGTGTCAACCCAGATAAGATATGGAGCTGGTTTGAGCTCTGAATCTGAGTGCCTGTGTATATGAGCCCCCAAAACTGGAGTGCCCTACAGTAATGGCATTTCATAGCAGCTGCAACTTGTCTTAATGGTTATTCACAGTGGGCTTTTACAGGCATATGTCCAGTTTATACCTGCATGTGTCTTGTTGTTTTTGTTGTTGTTGAGGTTAGAATTCTTTACTTGCCTCACACAATGACTAACCCCCTCTAAAACTTACCATTTTCATGCCCGCCCCCAGCCATTTAGTGGCTATTGGAGAGAATGGGATAGCTAAGAAGTATCTGACTATGTGACTATAAACATATGCATAAGAAGGAAAGTTTCGATGGTTTTAATGAGATATGTTTTTAAGTTGTTTTTAAATTTTTATTCAAAGACATAGCCATGTTAGTCTGGAATATCAGTAAGCAAAGGGATCTTGTAGCACCTTTGAGATTAACTGAAAGAAAGAAATTGTAGCATAAACTTTTGTAGACCAAATCTACAAAAGCTTATGCTACAATTTCTTTACCTTAGTTAGTCTCAAAGGTGCTACAAGATCCCATTGCTTACTTTAATTTTCATTGTCAGATTTTTAGCTTGTTTTTTAGCTTTGTGAGCACCTTGGATCCTATGCCGGGAGAAGGGTGGCATATAAATTGAATCAATGAATGAATATCCTCCAGGACCTCCTTCAAGTCCTCTAGAGATCCTGGATTATCATTATTAATTATAGAGATCTTCATTATTATGTTGCTTGCTAGAGTCACAGAGCCAGATACTTTTCTGCCATCCTGCACTCCCTAGCAGCCACTAAATGCCCAAGGGGGGTATGGGTAGAGGAGGAAAGTGAGTCCTGTGGGAGGGGAGGGGAAAGGAAAGGTGTACTGTAGTTCTATCGCAGCAGAACTTTGCTATAGATTTCTCAGTGCAGGAATTCAGCTGATGTATTTTTAACCAGAGTTAATTCCTCACGTTTCCTGTGCCTTTTCTTCTTCCCGTTCTTTCAGAACCCTTGCCTCCACCACAGCTCATAGAGAATTGCCCCAACAAGATTCTGATCTGCCAGGTGGCAGCCAATGCAAGTCGAAACCTCAAAGTTAAGCTGCTTCAAGATAATAAGGAGAAAAAGTATCAAGGACAAAAACATGTCAACGGGGCATGGTGGTGGACATTTCATCTAACAAACCTCACAGGGAAATTCAAGTGCGAGGTTGCCAGTGATCCTATCAAGAATCAGACTGAGAAGGAAATCAACTGTCCGGAAACAGGTATAAATCCATATTGGGGGAAAAAAATTAAATAGAGAAGAGAACGAGTATTTTCTTCCAAGCTAAACAGCAATAATTGTACTGATGTCAATGCTATATCTATAGGGATGTCACTTATGCCCTAGAGCTCTGATTTTTGTTCTCAAACAACTATTAAGGCCTATGCTTTCTGCAAGTGGTGTTCTCCACAGCTGGTGCAGCAAAGGGCAGGAAGGTGGTGCCAACACCATTTACTTTGCTGCTTAAATATGTTCTCATGGAAAAGGGCACTCAGGTTTACTGAAGTACAGAAGTGAAGCAATGCACATGATAACACATTGTTATACTAAAGGGCCCACTTCTCCAAGATTTAACAGAGTGAAAAGACTCAGGGAGAATCACATTTCACAAAGAGCCATGCTGAAGCACAAAACCAAATCATTTGAGAGCTATAATGTTTACACGGAAGAGTATGGGTCTGATCACAACACAATAATGGACTGCTTTGAGCTCACATTTGTCTGGTAAAGTACCCCTAAAGGAAATTGAAGAAAGTTAACTTAAAAAGGTAACATGTCTGAAAGTGTGTGTGTGTGTGTGTGTGTGTACATGCATTATAGGGAGAGAATAAATACATAGAATCACACACAAAAGACAATTTCATAATTAGGAATGAAAAGAATATCCACTGTAACTGATTTCCCAGCTGAAAAATGGGTTTCATGAGTGTCAGAAAGAATAACACAGGCAAGAATTTTGTACAGTTTTTGCCTGGTATTCATACATCCTAAAGCGTTTCAGGATTATTCTGCATAGGAGTGAATACAAATTATTCTGCATAGAAATGTGTGTTGAAAGTCAGGGTTTCTACAAAAAACATATGGAAATGAAAAAAAAAATCTGTTTCCAGAGACCTATGGAGGTTCCCCCCCCCATGCAATAATATCTTTGCAGGAAAAAAAATTGGGTTATTAGAAATACATGAAAAATGTTTTTCACTTTCTAGAAACCCACATGGAGGGATTGGTACAATTATTTTTTTTTTTTTGTACGACGTTCATGGTTTTCACAGGGAACACATCTGTCACACAAAAACACATTTTTTTGCACAAAAAAACCACTTTCCAGATAGTCACTATTGTTTGTGTGTGAAAAATTGTTGGGTTTGCAAAAAACCAACAATTTTTGCATAAAACCCCCCATCTATACAGATACTTGGAAACAGTGTTTTTCTGGGAGAAAACGTCTCTTCCCCTCCCCCTGCCCGTAAAAACCATGATTTTTATACAAGAAACTGTGCAGAATAATTTCTTGAAATACTTAGGGGTGTGTGAATGCCAGGTGAGAATTTCACAGAAATATTTGTTTCCTGAAAGAAAACTGTGCAAATTATTTGTTTGAGGCTGAGGATGATGCCTTCATCGTTGTGCATCTGGCTATAGGCAAATAACCAGATGCTTCTTAGTCGTCCCCAGCTTCCCACAGGGCATTATATGGCTCTGTCTGGGATGGGGAAGCAGCAGGAAAGAGGTGGTTTTTCAGGGGGGTTTGGTCATTGCATGAGGGAAATAGAGAATTCCAACCTCTGCAATGACCAAAGAAAACAAAGGCATATGGAGGAATAAACTGGATTCATGCCAGTGCATGTCACTAACAGGATACTAGTCTATTTTTCTTTAAATGAAGTTACAATAACCTAACCTTGAAATTCTGTTTAAATGTTGTTGTTGTTGTTGTTTTAAAATCATTCAAGCACCCACAGGAACTTTTTTAAAACAAGCCAAAGTGCCCTGTCACCTAAAAGTTATTTTTAAAAAACTTATTGCCAAGAAAAGATTTAAAAAACCCCAAACATAGCTGGTCTGACCCAGAAGGAAGGACATTAAGAGTTCCGTTCACTTCCTCATTCAAAATTCCATGGATTCTCACAAGAAAATGCTTGCATGGGAAATTAAAAAAAATTAAATTATAGTTTTGTGAGATATTTAATCTTCTCTTTCAGAGAGCTCTGCTGCCACAACAAACTTCAGATCCCAGGATTCCACAGGATAGAGCTATGATAGTTAAAGTGATGTCAAACTACATTATTTCTGCAGTGTGGCAGCAGATTCAGTTTTGTCATAACTTAAGACAGACTAACCAGGCCTTTGGGTCCTTTATACAGCAGTAGAGGAAAAACTTAAAAACAAACAAACAGCAATGGTGCCTACCTTTTTTGTTGAAGAGAAATGGCTTCCCTCCCCTCCAGCAGTCCAGGTGTGAATGGAGCTCCCACGGAGCCCCATTCACTTCCTGGAAGGAAATCCTGGGCATTCTCATGAGAGGACAATTGCATGGGAAATTCAAAAGTTAAAAGTGCAATACACATCAAAAACTAAGGAGATTTTCAGATGGGGCTAATATTGCGGAGCAGGCACGGAACAAGTTTGACAAAGGGGCAGTCGTTCAGACAATGTTGACCCCTTCCATCCTGCTCCCGTCCTACCCCTGTGCTGCTCCTGGGATATTCTATTCATGAGGAAACATTGTGAATAGAACATCCCTTCCGTGCCTGCCACAGAATCAGGGACGTGGGAAACGGAGCCCCGTCCCTTTTCCATGATGACAGGCACAGGGGAGGAGCTCCGTGACAGGCACTTCCTGCCACGATCAGGACAGTCAGGTAAGTGCCACCCTTCCCCCCGTCCCCAGGTTCCTTTTATTAATTTTAATTTTATATTTTTTTTCTTCCTTCGACAGCTTTTTTTTTCTTTTTGAATTTCCCTCCCGCTCGTTCTCTCACGAGAATGAGTGGGATGTCCCCCGGCTGGTCATAAAAGCAGCCTTACGATGACTGCATTTACGGCCAGCCATCAAGCAGGGAGGGAGCTCGTTCCTGGAGTGGAATGGAGGTAAGTGTCTGAATATTTACCTTCATTCTGTTGCTGGAACGGGAGAGGAGGTGGCGGGGCAGCAACAGGGCTTTTTGGCCCCATCTGAAAATCTCCTAAAACCAAGCCTCAAAACACACTTAAAAAATCCGAAGTAACCCAGGGAGGGTAGGAAAAAGTGTGTCACTTACCTCGATGTCCCAATCTCGACTGGAAGTGTTTGGCATGGACCTCTCTGTGATGCTGGCATCACACCAGCATAACGGGGCACCTTTTCACTTACCCATCATTATGTGACAGAAACAGGTCAATTATGTGACAGAAACAGAAATGGGTCAATTAATGGCTTAAGCTGTGAATAAAAAGGAGTGCAGGGGGAATGGAAGAGGCACTGGAGCATAACAACACAGGGACAATGTTGTCTGAAAGCGAAGCCCTTTCGCAATCTCCTGTCATCCCTGTGATGGATTAATTTAGTCATCTGATAATCTCCTGTGTCCGTTTGCTTTATAGGAGAATTGCACTTCCTAGAATGTGATTCTCCTTGTTTTAGTTCACTGGCAGTGGGAAACTTCGGGGCCCCATAAAATGAGGTGGGTGGGTCTGAGGCTGCATGCTGTGCCTTCTGTGTTATTCACCCCTGGTTTAGAGTGGAATATAAACATAATAATAAATAAGAAATACATTTCAAGTATGTGTTAACAACAGAACTCGGATGGAGTTCTGTTGGGGCCTTACATCATCATATGTAGACTTATGTCTGTGGGAATTAGAATTGTGCAGTTGCATAACACCTGTATCCAGTAGAGGGCTGCTGTTACTGTATGTTACTACATAGCAGAGCTAGCCAAGTGCCTGATGCACATTGGGCCCTCTTGCTGGTGACCTGTGATGTACCTTTGCAGTTCAGGAAAGGGGTTTCTTAGCCCCTCTGCAATGCAGCTAAGCATATGTAAAGTTACATAATCATAGAATCATAGAATTGTAGAGTTGGAAGAGACCTCGAGGGCCATCCAGTCCAACCCCCTGCCATGTAGGAATACACAATCAAATCATTCCCAACAGATGGCCATCCAGACTCTGTTTAAAAACCTCCAAAAAGGAGACTCCACCACACCATGAGGCAGTGTATTCCACTTCCGAACAGGCCTTACTGTCAGGAAATTCATCCTAATGTTTAGGTGGAATCTCTTTTCTTGTAGTTTGAACCCATTGCTATGTGTCCCAGTCTCTGGAGCAGCAGAAAACAAGCTTGCTCCATCCTCAGTATGACATCCCTTCAAATATTTAAACATGGCTATCATGGCACCTCTCAACCTTCTCTTCTCCAGACTAAACATGCCCAGCTCCCTAAGCCACTCCTCATAGGGCATGGCTTCCAGACCACCCACCATCCTGGTCGTCCTCCTCTGGACATGTTCCAGCTTCTCAATATCCTTCCTGAATTGTGGTGCCCAGAACTGGACACAGTATTCCTGGTGGGGTCTGACCAAAGCAGAATAGAGTGGCACTATTACTTACCTTGATCTAGACACAATCCTCCTATTAATGCCTAGAATCTCATTGGCTTTTTTAGCTGCTGTATCACACAGCTGACTCATGTTCAGTTTGTGGTCCACTAAGATTCCTAGATTCATTTCACATGTACTGCCCTCAAGCCATGTGTCACCCATCCTATATCTGTGCATTTCATTTTTACTGCTCAAGTGTAGTATCCTACATTTCTCCCTGTTGAAAATTCATTTTGTTAGTATTGGCCCAACTTTCTAATCTGTTCAGGGCATTTTGGATTCTGATCCTGTCTTCCGAGTTATTAGCTACCCCTCCTAATTTGGTGTCATCTGCAAACTTAATAAGAATACCCTCTGTTCTGTCATCCAAGTCACTGATGTTACATTGATAATGGAACAGGTCATATAAGATTCCAGTGATTATTTGGAATAATGATTTGCAACCACAGATAGCAGAGTCCTTCCAATCCATCGGATGTTTTTCTCTATGTTGATTCAATCAGTGGTGGACTGCAGCACTAAGTCGATGACATGCATTTGTCAAACAGCATCACAGCTGAAGCCCCAAGCCCTGATTGGTACTCTCTTTCACACCCCTTCCCGGCCTGTGGAGCAGGCTGGGAAGGGGAAGACAACTGTGGCTGGCACCATGCCCATCACTGCATGGGCCAAGGAGGCAAGAGGGACTGGGTCAGACTTCAAAGGAGCTGGCGATGGCAGGTAAGTCCAGTGACAATGCAGACACAAAGCTGTGGAAGGATTTCACACTCGCCACTGGAAGTAATCAAGTGACATGTCATCAGCAGATTAACATATTATGTACATCTATGTGTGAATCAGGCCTTACACAGGCTAGAAACACTATGACTTCTCCAGGACATCCTTACTACATTCATAATTGTTATAACGTATTAAGGCCATCCATGTTGTATTATCCAACTATCCATTTGCCTGTCTGTCTACCATTGTTGACCCTACCTGTGATTTTGTTCATGTTTTAGTCTCTCAGCCACTCAATTTGACTCACTTTGCGATGATTGGAGGAGGTGCTTTCATCCTTATCATCCTTATGGCTCTGATTGTTTACTGTGTCAGAAAAAAGAGAGCAGAGAGACGGGAAATAGAAGGTAATCCCAGCTCACTTTGCTATCTGAACACCTAAAACAGCTGCTCTCTTTTAAAAGCAAACTGTCTTAAAGTTATCAGAACTTTATTAAATAGTGCTTACTGGCTTTCACAGAGTTAATGCCAACTTTCTTGTGATGTCACTTCCAAGGTGCAAAGGGATTAGGTTAAAGAGAAGAGAGATTTGGGGGAAGGAAAAGAGACAGAGAATATACTGAAAGATATTAATAAAAGTTTCAGGGCATAAAGAGCAACAGGGAGTTTCAGAGTTACTTGAGGGTCGGTGCTCAGGCTTTAGCAAGGGAAAAGTAAAGAATAGGGGATGTAGGGAAAGATACACCTGAAATTTGGAAAACACTTCAGAATTTAGGACCCTTATTGCAGGTGTTCAGACATTGGTGGGTCAATGTTTTCCAGGAGTTCCTGGATTTAGTGGAAGACAGAACACAAATAAGCCAAAGAATGATCAAAAGAAGGAAAACTCCAGTAAGATAATGGTCTGGATGGATAGGGATAGCCATTAGTTAACACTGTAAATCTACAGGGTATACCATTGTCTGAAGGGTTGGGATATGATGCATTTGAAGTCAATGGAAACATTGTTCTTGCAGTATGGGTGCAGGTTGTTTTCTGAGGTAAAAAATTTCTAGAAGCCTATGTTTTCTGAGTCTGCCTTATAGCCTGATTTCTAGGTTCAAAAATTAAATTAGAGATCAAAGCTATTTTCCCACCTGCCAACTGTGAATTGAATCTGGGACTCAAAATGTAAATGTGTTTAAAAAGTGTTAAAACAGGGAGGGGAATATTGTTCTGTATTTCATTGCCCGCCCCTGCACTCTTATGAGAATGGAGAGGAACTGAAGGCATTCTTGGTAGACTCTTTCTAAGGTGGGCCAGGGCAATTTTAACTTTTTAGCAAGTGATATGAGGATAGAAGACTAAAGATTAAGAAAAACAAAAGACTTGACAAGGTGCCACTTGCCTAATCACATAGACTGGGGTTGATAACATATTATGGCCCACCCCTGCCAGGCTGTTTTTACAGATTCTTTCCAATCCATGTTGTTGAGAGTCATCAGCAAACCATACTTCCTGCTTGTTTTAAAGCAGTATTTCTGGTTTGTTATTACATTTTAGTGGCACAGTAAGGAGGGGGTGGTCTGGCGTGAGGATGCAGCCTATGGTATATTCCAGGGAAGAATTGTTCCCGTGATCCACTGAAACTGTCCAGTCCTTATGTAGACCCTCAAATGATGTGCTGGATTGGAGCTTCCAAGATGGCATATAACTCCATTGCTTTTCTTTCCCCCAGTCCCAAAGTTTAAAAGAAAGTCTAGTGTTTGGCTTTAGTCACTTTAAATCAATGGGAATTTGATAAGCTAACATTTATATAAATTGGGTTACTTAGGATTAGCAACTGGATTCTCTACCTGGCTTCTAGAGAACCCCAGAATACTAAACCATTTCCAAGCAGGATCAGGAATTCATGGCCCCCAGTTGGGAGGCTACTATAACTCTTATTTTGATAAACAATGAGCTTAAGTTAGTTGGCTGGTTCAATTTTAGACCATTCAACAAGCTCAGTTTTCTCACCTATGGACTTTATGAGATGCGGGTGGGCGTGGCACAAAACCGTGTCCCAAACTACTTCAGAAGAACACTACAAAAACAGAAAGGGTGACATTACCAGATGCCAGCGTCCTTCAGCCATTCTGGAAGTGTGGTGTGAGCCCCCTTTTTATTGACAGGCTAAGCCATCAATAAAAAGGGACACATTATTCATGGCTGTGTTATGCCCCCAGAACAGCTGAAGGACAATGTCATCTGGTAATGGCACCTGTTTTTGTTCTCATAGTGTTCTTCTGACATGGTTTTTGCAGCATCTGATAAAGTCTTTAGTCAAGATGCATAGCCTTCAAACTTGATGAGTTACTTTTGAGTGCAAATTCCATAATCATCTCTTTCTCCCTAGAACAGCATAATACAATAACAAAAAGTTAAATAACACACAATATTTGTTGCCTTTTTATAATGCCCTTGGGGCAACCACTTCACTCTGCTTCATGATACCACTAGTCTTGGATTGTGAACATTTCTAAATGCAGAGTATTATTAGGATAAGCAGTAAGAATGGTTGCTTCCTTTTTTAAAAAAGGTCACCATCTACAATGCTGCTGCACCTGCTACTGTTTTGTCTTGTTATGTCAATCACTAGTGGCTCAGATTTTTTATCCTTATTACAGATCAGGAGATAGAACGGATGGCCCAGGTTGCAGACAATGAGTTGAGACATCGGAAACTTCCTCAGCCTCCACTTCGTGCTGTCCCAAACCAGGCACACCAGCAGGAAAAAAGGCAGCCACTACTTCGTTCCGAACTGCAACAGGCGGGTGGTCCCCCTCAGCCATGCCCGCGCCCACCTCAACGGAAACCACCACGACACATGAAAGAAAGGCCATAAATTCTAAAGTGCCATGCACCATCCCATTTGCCTATGTTAGCAAGCCTTGATGGACAATTATAAACATCTCATACTTGCAATCTGATTTCAACAAAATCACTCTCTGATGACCAATGTATATTAAATAGCTGAAATGTTCAATGAACATACTCAAACCATGACCATGGCCCATTCTTGTCTTGAGAGATACTCATTATGGGTGCTGAGTTCTAAAATTAGTTTCCTGTTTTGCTTACTAGAATCATAGAATCATAGAATTGTAGATTGGAAGAGACCACAAGGGCCATCCAGTCCAACCCCCTGCCACACAGGAAATCACAATCAAAGCATCCCTGACAGATGGCCATCCAGCCACTGTTTAAAAACCTCCAAGAAAGGAGATCCTACCACGCTCCAAGGAAATGTGTTCACTGCCGAACAGCTCTTACTGTCCAAAAGTTCCTCCTAATGTTGAGGTAGAATCTCTGTTCCTGGAGCTTGCATCCATTGCTCCGTGTTTTAGTCTCTGGAGCAGCAGAAAACAAGTTTGTTCCATCCTCAATGTGACACCCCTTCAAATACTTAAACAGGGCTATCATATCGCCCCTTAACCATCTTTTTTCCAGGCTAAACATACCCAGCTCCCTAAGTCTTTCCTCATACGGCATGGTTTCCAGACCTTTCACCATTTTAGTTGCCCTCCTCTGGACACGCTCCAATTTGTCAATATCCTTTTTCAACTGTGGTTCCCAGAACTGGACACAGTATTCTAGGTGAGGTCTGACCAAGGCAGAATAGAGTGGCACTATTACTTCCCTTGATCTGGACACTATACTTCTATTGATGCAGTCCAAAATCGCATTGGCCTTCTTAGCTGCCGCATCACACTGTTGACTCATGTTCAACTTGTGGTCTACTAGGACTCCTAAAGCTCAGATTCCTTTGCCACCTTCTTCTATGAAATGTTACCTTTGCTCCATTATCGTTCTAGTTGCATCATCCATTCATTCTTTGAGAGAACAATTTAGTCTTTCAGAGAGTTCCATGTGCTCATCTAATAAATCTAATAAATTCGAATAATTCAACATTCACAATTCTAATACATTTATTAGCATGGGATAAGATTTCATGGGCCAGAACCCACTTTGTCAGATGCAACAGCTTATGTTCATTTCATGAAAGCTTATGTCACAACATAGCTATTCATTTTTAAAGACCCATAATAATATTTCTTGTTCTTGCTGCAGCAGACCAAATCATGCTGTGGACTAATGGTTTCAGGCCTTTGAGGGGTCTTCCTTACATTCCAGTTTGGAGGAAAGGATGAGTCAGAAAACTTTTGCATAGTTAATGATGCTGAGAGAGTCTGTATGTAGGAGGCAAGAGGCATGCACCCAGTATATAAAGATGGACATATGCATAGATGCCTGCACACAGATTGTACCCTGAAAATTTTGAGGTCCAGATATTGTAGCTATACAGTTGTCCCTCCACATTCATGGATTTGACATTCACGGATTTGAGTATTCACGGCTTGAAAATATTCTTTAAAAAATAATAATCCTAATAGCAAACCTTGATTTTGTCATCTTATATAAGAGACACCATTTTGCTATGTCATTGCATATAATGGGACTTGAGTATTCACAGATTTCGGTATTCACAGGGGGTCCTGGAACCAAACCCCAGCGAATGTGAAGGGACAACTGTACATGCAAACTCTTTACACAGTTTTTAACCCTCCACATGATCATGCTAAAAGTTCCAGCCAGTCCTGATTCTGCTTACATTCTGGTTCTCAGCAGGCACATCAGCTAAGTGGGAAAAGCTGGAAATTCCATCAAAAGATTCAGCTTTGATTATTGTCATATCTGTTACTCTTGTACACAGAACATGCAACACCAGCCCTAAACAAGAACTTTTCCTATCTCAGCAACATCATCTTTCTCAAGGTACAGGAAACATTTATGCCTTTTTTTACATTATATTCCTAATTATTTTTGAATAAACCTAAAATGTTATGCTATATTTGAACCATGTGTGGGTGTTACTATATGTAAAAAAATTAAACGATGGCTCATGAGTAATATCTTGAAATCAGCACTTTATGAATTCTTATGATAAGGGATGCCAGAAAACAAACCCACAGTTTCCAAAACATAGCTTGGAAAATTATTCTTCAGACCAAGAACACCCAGAATTCTCCACCTGCAAGCTCTGATCCAAGGGACTCTTAGGAGATTATCAGATGGCTCAAATATCCCAGGACAGGGACGACCAGAGATCGCTAAAAGGCTTTCCTTTTAGATGATGACGTCCCTGCCCTGTGATGATCCCATTCTGCTCCTGCCCCCACCACTTCCTCTTATTAATGATTTCAATCATTAATAAGGTGCCCGTTCCATCTCTGTGACACAATCACGGGCATAGGAAAAGGTGCCCTGTTATGCTGGCGTTATGCCAGCCACGGTGGGAGGTACCTCCTGAACACTTCTGGGTGTGATCGGACGAGGAGGTAAGTAACAGCCTTCCCCCCCTCCCCAGGTTACTTGTAATTTTTCAATTTTATTTTTGTGCTTGCTGTCACTTTTTCCCCTTTCGTTCCCTTAAAAAAAAAAAAAAAATCCCGCGTGCTCGTTCTCTCACGAGAACAGCCCGGGATTTCAAATAAAGAAGTGAATACAGCTCTGTGCAAGCTGTATTCAGTTCCTTGACTGCCGGAGGGTGGGGGCGCCATTTATGTCATGGCTCCAAGGTAGGTTTGAATTTCTTTTTAAAGTGGTACAGGGGAGTGGGGCGGGACTGGCGTACTGGGACAGGGTCGGGTTTTAGGACCCTTTGTGATAATCTCCTTAGTGCCTAATTTGGCCATGTTTAGAGTATTACTGCATCCCAAATCAGGAAAAAAGTGGGATAGAAATAAAGATAATAACAACAACAGCAGCAGCAGCAGCAACAACAATAACAGAAGGTTTCTGGGGCCCCCCTAAAATTGCTGCCCCCCTGGATATACAATATTTTCTATACATGGAAGGTATTCTTTATATACCTTTGCAACTTAGAAGATATACAATGAAATGTCCCTGGCTGAAGTTAGAAATAATGGTATTTGTCTCTTATTTAAACACCACGAAGTAGCTAAAACAATGAAAAATCCAGAGGGACCTTAAAGGCACTGCCAATTGACTTTTTTTTTTGAGGGGGGGGGGGTTGACTTTGCTGCCACAGATTAGCATGGATATCACATTTGAAATTTTCTGGTAGTCACTGCCATACACCAGAGATTATATTTTGAATTTCTAACAAAGAAATTAGACATTCAAAATATCACTTTTAGGATATTGTAGTGGTTACTGGAGAATCCTGGTGTGTACACACACAAGCATATATGACCATAATCAATGAATCACAAAAGGATCCTTAATATCTGTACACCAGCCCAGGTCCTTTGATTTGCATCCTCCATACACTGAGCAGCAAGGTCTGAACAAGTGTTCTCATGTTTGCCTAAAAAAGAGTATAATTCTCCACCCTTTGGGCACTTTGATACACCAATGTCTCCAATTGCAGCATCCTCCATCTTCATTTTGATGACAGTTTGAATAGCACTGCTTCATAGGAAGCAGGAGTCATCAAAATGGAGACTCTTTTGCCTAGTCTGACCTTAATTAAAAGTAGTGTGAGAAAACACTAAAAGGTTATATTATGTTTGGTTCTTTTGGATTGTCCATAATCTAGGTTTGGACTACAATCTCCAGAACTCCAAGTCACTGGCCAAGTGGTTGAGATGCATGGAAGTTGTAATCAAAATGTCTTGATAGCATTGTAATTCAAAATGTCTTGATAGGACTGAGCTGCATCAGCTACATATCTCACTCTCCCTCACCACTGGCCAGCCTAGTAGGGAGTGATAGAAATTGGGAGTCTGTCAACAGTTACATGGGCTTTTGAAATCTTAGTGACTTGTTCATTGTTTGTCAAGAGTAGATCTCACTGTCATTTCATCTTTATGCTGGAAAAAGCTGCACATGTTGAAATTCATCATGTTGTTGTTGTTGTTGTGTATCTTCAAGTTGTTTCCAACTTATGGCAACCATAAGATGAACTTATCATGGGGTTTTCTTGGCAAGATTTCTTCAGAGAGGCTTTGCCTTTGCCTTCCTCTGAGGCTGAGAGACTGCGACTATGCATAATATTAGAGGTTGGTACAGGGAAAGCTGATGTTTTTAACACTGACGCCTCTGTTCTCATCTTGCACTTCATACCGTGCTTCAACTGCAGAGGTTTCTGAACTAGGTCACATGTGGGTAGAAGCACTGGACCACAGGTTGCAAGAAGAATCATGGTTTCCTGTGAAAACATTGCTGACAATGTATAGCAAAGTTTTGTCCTTTGCCTAGGAGAAACCTCAAGAGCCTATTAGAAAGCAACATGTATATGTGTATTCACAAGGCAGGATTTTGCTATTTTCTCTCTTTTCTGTGTCTATTTATTAAATGCTTTGAGCATCTTCTGCTACAATTCAGAAAAACAAGAAATAAAATATTACGTCAAAGAGGTTTACGGAATGAAGTCAAAGAACAGATTGTGATTTGCTTGGCAGGAACAGAACAAAACAGAAACTATGTTATATACTGCCTACATTTCCACATGATGAAAAGCTGTGGTTTGCATGATGAGAATGAGCCAGTGTGAATCTTGGGTTTGCGTGTTCCCCTCACCAACAGGGCCGGTTTAAGGAATGTTGGGGCCCCCTGCAATGCTTTACTTTGGGGGCCCCATATGTTTATCTCAGATCAATGTAACCTAACCTATTCACAGTACAGGATGTTCAGATTATAGTAGGACCCCTGTATCCATGGATTCATTATCCATGGGACACAAAACAGCACACCTACCATAGAGTCTTCCTAGAAAATGTGTCTTCCCTAGCCGTTTTCTAGGCCCTCCAAGGCAACTCTATGGTATTTTAAACCAGAAGTCCCATTATTTTCAATGGTGTTCACTATTATTCATGGTTTTCAGAATCCACGCCCCCCCCCCGAACCAATCCCCAATGGATAAGAGGGGCCTACTATATTACATAATTTGCCACCAATAATTTAGTTTAAAAACTATATTATAGGCACTAACATAATATTTTTTGTTTATTAGCAATTAATGTAATGGTGTAGATTTCCTCAAAGAAAATAAAGAGTAGACTACAAGCTAAACATGAGTTAGCAGTGTGATGCAGCAGCAAAAAATGCCAATGCGATTCTAGGCTGCATTAATAGGAGTAGTGTCTAGATCAAGGGAAGTAATAGTATCACTCCATTCTGCTTTGATCAGACCTCACCTGGAATACCGTTTCCAATTCTGGGCACAATAATTCAAGAAAGATACTGAGAAGGATGGTGCGAGGTTTGGAAGCCATTACGCCCTATGAGGAATGGCTTAGGGAGCTGGGTATGCTTAGCCTGGAGAAGAGAAGGTTGAGAGGGGACATGATAGCCATGTTTAAGTATTTGAAGGGATGTCATACTGAGGATGGAGCAATCTTGTTTTATGCTGCTCCAGAGACAAGGACATGGAGCAATCAACTCAGACTACAGGAAAAGAGAATCCACCTAAACATTAGGAAGAACTTCCTGACAGTAAGGGCTGTTTGGAAGTGGAACACACTGCCTTGGAGTGTGGTGGAGTCTCCTTCTCTGGGTTTTTTTAAACATAGGTTGGATGGCCATCTGTCAGGAATGCTTGGATTGTGTGTTCCTGCAGGGCAGAAGCCAATCGGATGGGATCGCTGTTGGGGTCCCTTCCAGCCCTATGATTATATGATTCTAGCCTGGGAAAGTTACTCTTGGATTACACCTCCCAGAATCCCCCTGCCAGCACCCTTCTCAAGGTCTGGTTGCATTGTTCCTTTTCCAGCATTCTCTAGCCCAGTGGTTCTTAACTTGGGGTCCACAATGTCCTCACAGGGGGTCCACAAAGGCTTGAAGACTGCTTGGCCCACCTCCTCCCTGTAGTGGAGTAGCCATGTGACAGGAACCAAGGTAAAGTCTGGCTGGCTTGGCCTGCATATTGCCATTCAATCCACTCCAGCCACAAACTTGCAGGAAGAAGCAAGAGTGTCTCTGAGGGAAAGTTTAATGGATGGTGTAATTGCAGTGTTGTCGTTGTTAGCTATTATTATTAGCTATTATTATTAGGGTTTTAAATCTTGAGTTAAGTCTTGGGGCAACAAAAGATATTTAAAGGGGGTCCCTGGTAAAGAAAAGGTTAAGAACCACTGCTCTAGGCCAATGCCTCTCACATAACACTAATGGGATACTGGTGTTTTAGTGACAACAATAAAACCATTGTTCCCAGTAATATTACTCCAAATTTTAATTTATATTCTTTATATTCTTCTGTTAAAAGAGCTAGAGTGTTGTAGAAGTTTCAGCATTGCCCTATGACTGTGGAGACCAGGGTTTGAATCCTTACTCAGCCATGAATACCCACTGACTGACCTTGGACAAGTCACACTCTCTCAGCCTCAAAGGAAGTCAAAGGCAGACCCCCTTTGAACAAACCTTCCCTAGAAAACCCCATGGTAGGTTGGCCTTACTCAGAAATGACTTGAAGGCACATAGGCAAACACACACAAATTTCTTTTGCAGGCTGAACTCAGTTGGCAGCAAGGGGAGGAAGCTGAAGAAGACCAAGGGGGAAAGGGAGGGGAGAGGAACCAAGACATGTTAAAAGGAGCTGGAAAGATGGGCTGGAGGGGATCTATGTGCAAGGAAGGAAAGGGAAGGAAAGGAAAGGAAAGGAAAGGAAAGGAAAGGAAAGGAAGAAAGAAGCCCTTTCTGAGGGAGACAACCCTCAAATTCCCTGTCTCTCTCTCTCACACACACTCACCCTCTCCGACGTGCCTCTCCCTCCAGCTTCTGCCACGGAGGGCTGCTGTTTCTTTCTCTTTCTCTTTCTCTTTCTCTTTAGTTTTGGAGGGGCTGTTTTGTTTGTTTTTTAAAAAAAGCCAGCAGGAGGTTTTTGGAGGAGGGGGGTAAGAGGGGGCTCCTCCTGGCTGTCTCCTGGCTGTCTCCTTCGTCAGATTAAGGAGGCCAACATGGGGCCCTCTCTTGACCTCGGGGCCCCCTGCCAATGCTGATTTGGCAGACAGGTTAAACTGGCCCTGCTTACCAACGTCCCTCTTTTCTTCTGGTGTAACTGTAATGAGAAGAAACTCTAAGTTGTGATTACTCTTAACCATGGTTTATGGAAACAACCCAGGTCCATAATTCATGGTACGAAGCTAACTTGTTTTGGTAAACCATAGTTGAAATTAATTGCAGTTTGTCTGGGAGCTTGTCTACACTAGTGAAAACCCTGAATCCCCCCCGCCCGAATCTGGTGCGATAATGCCACACAATATACGGCCCTATGTGCACCAGGCTTGGGGGATAACCCCTTAATCCATTTTTTAGAAGACTTGCAGTTTTCTCCAGAGTTTGCTTGAAACTCTGGAGAAACCTGTAGTGTGAACAATCCATCTGCACTGGATTCAGGGGGTGAGGAAGAGAGAAAGGACGAGCACTGCCTTAAGTGCCACCATTTCACCCCTCCTTGACACTTCCTCACTCCAAAGTCAGAGCCCCAGCACTAATTGCTCTCTCTGAGGTCAGAACGATTATCCAGCCCCACCATCATGAGGCTGGCTGTTACTTCTGACCTCAGAGAGAGTGACTAGCACTGGGGCTCTTCTTTCATGGAGCTCAGACAAACAATAAATAACTATGAACAAGAGGCATCATTACTTTCTTCAACCCCTTCTACAATGCTGCTTTCCACAAGAGAGTGAAACCATAGAATTATAGAGTTGGAAGGTAACTCCAATGGCTATCTAGCCCAAGGGGTTGTCTAGATGATGAAAATACTCCTCACAGAATGTGACTAAAATACCTTTTGTCCTAACATGTCACAAACGAAATGTGTGGAATTTGGAAGGAGGGAAGCCAAAAACTCCATCTACTGTGCAGAAAAAGCATTCACGGATTTCCCCTGAGGCTTTTTGAATAATGCATGGGTTTGCAGATTAGCACATGTCAGGACAACTAATTTGGGGTGCTGCACATTCTTGGTGAGGAAGGGGACTGCAGATTGGTCAGAAAAATGGGGGGGGGCAAGCTTGCTGGCAAGGAAGTGGCTGGAAGCACCATTTTTGTGTTTTGTGTTATCGAGTGTGTGCTTTTTCACAGCGCTGAGGCGACCAAATAGCTTTTTATAAGTGGAAGGTCACACCTGTGCACCTTTGATTTACAAGGTTTAAAAAACATTGTGGAATGGTGAAAACACATGTGGAGAATAATAATGTGTTGGCCACCATCTTGATTTGCATGCATGGCTGCATGTGCACTTCAAATACAGATATTTCACATACAATAGATTTTGCCCAAAGACTGTGGAGACAAATGAGCGCTGCTGAGAATTTGTGGTAATGCGCACCAATCTGCATTATATATTCTCATCTGAACAATCATCAATCCTCTTCCAGCACAGGAATAATCTGCTAAAGTACCCTTTGAGTTGCAGGCCTCTGTTAAGAAATCACCAGCAAAAGAGAGTCCACAATCTTCTCAGTAGCAAGATCTTAATGTTTTCCTGGGAAGTCATATTTTGAGTGGTTGCCTCCAGGTATGAAATATTAGAATGTACACGGCAGGAGTTTGCAGTAAATTGTAGACTGGGAAATATTGATACAGCCAAGTATTCCCAGAAAGCCTCACAGAAATATCCTGAATGTTTATCTTTAGGGAGAATGCATTAATTTACATACAAGTATCTAGGCTACATATTTAATGTGACACACACATGCCATTCATCCTATGCCAAAAGAGAGTGCTTCTGTCTTGTCCACAAACACACCCTGCTCCTACATATGTTCTAATTCATCAGTTCCTTCTACCTTGAATTTCTTTTATGGAAAGAAGAAAAACCCCATAAGTGCTGGAGCTATTTGAATGAAAACATGCAACAACTAATAGATGTTAACTGTTCCATAAGTATGCTTTTTCACAGAATCTGGAGATGAGAGAAACACAATCATAGTTTCAAAATACAGACCACTGCATGCTCAGTCACCACCTGTAAACTGAAACCCATAACCACACCAACGCTTTCCTTCCCTGATTAGAGGTGCTGGTTTCAGGAGTTTTTCATCTGTTGTGGCAGGAAGTAATTAAAATGTATATCTGTAAAGCAGATGGTTTGTCATTGGTACTTATTTTACAGCCCTCCTAATTTTGTCAGTGGGAAAGCATTATAAAACTATTCCTTTTGAAATCGTATTCACAATACTATTCCCATATGAGTTTCGCACAGAAAGTTTTTCATTTCTCCTTGGACTGACGAGATTTTTCTTTTAAAAATGTGGACTGGAAATCACTAAGGCATTTATGAATGCCTAACCTACAGTTACACATTTGTCACTGGTTTGTATTCACAATCCCTACATATTCACTGCTTTATAGGATACGTTGTGTCATGTGTCTTCAAGTCATTTCTGACTAATGGCAACTCTAAGGCGAACCTAACACAGGGTTTTCTTGGCAAGATTCTTTCAGAGGAGGTTTGCCTTTGACTTCCTCTGAGAGAATGTGATTTGCCCATGGTCACCCAGTGGGTTTCCATGGCCAAGTGGATATTTGAACCCTGGCCTCCAGAGTCATAGGGCTTGTCTACACTATTAAAAACCCCAAATCCCCTTGTGACTTCCACCAAATCTGGGGCAATCTGGCCACATGTCGCATGCCCCAGATTCGGGGCATTCTGGGGTAATTTATCTAGATGCAGAGTATGCTGGATTTGGGTTTTTCTCTGCATTTTCATCCACTACCACAGCTTCCACCACTGCTTCCTCCACTGCCGCCATCATTGCCGCCGTCACTGCCATCACCTCTGCAACCATTTTAAAGCTCAGGAGGCAGTTCCTGACCAAAGGGAGAGGTTTTTTCGCTTGGCTCTTCAGTGCTGCCTCCGCCTGCATATCACTTGCCTGTTGCTTCCTTCAAGCACTTCCAGATTTTTCCAGTTAGCAAAAAGACTTGTATTTACCACTGTCTCCCATGGGACCTGAACAGGAGAACGCTGAAGTTCTCCAACATTGTGAGATAAAGCAAGGCAGGATGAGATTTTTTTTCTCAGGCTTACTGCCATTTCCCTTTCCTTATGTGTTAAGGCTCATGCACATGGGATGGAGAGTGAGTGTTCTGTGGGTCATTGCTGCAAGGGCAGTTGGGAAGGGGCTTCAACAGCTCTCTCTTCATCCCTTCCCCCCCTGTCATGCTCCCTCCATCTGCCCAGGAGACTTGTGTACCATCAATCTGCCCTTCTTCCTCCCCCTGTCTGATCCCCCTTTCCTTTCCCACCTCAATGAGTGACTGAGTGACTGATTGAGGGAATGTGTGCCCTCCCTCCTCCCATCAGATCCCCTTAAGTCCCTCCCACTCAAGTGAGTGACTGATCAAGGGAGCACCCATGCGGCCAGGGCTCCTATCCCATGCAAATGTTGAGGAATTACTATATTTAATAAAGTTTAATAAAATATTTTTTTTAATAAAATGTAACACAAACAATCCCTTTGGAACCCTTCTCACTATGAACTTTGCCCACTTCCTACTCATACATACACTCAATGTTACAGAAGCCTTGCTAGACTTTGGTTATTTGAAAATCCACTGGATCTTTTTTTTAAAAAAATGATGAGACCCTGCCTGTCAGACTTAGGTAACCTTCCACCAACCTGTCCACCTTCCAACAAAACCCACACCACGACCCCACCCTGATCAGGATTCAGACTGCAGGGCACACATCTGAAAAGACAGTTTCTCTACAGAAGTGCAGAGTAAAAAAGTTTTTAAAAAAACAAACAAACCTTAAAGCTAAAAGAAGCAATTTCATTTTGAAAACAGAAAAATTCATCATGTGTTCCAACAGCACTGGGATCAAGGTAAGGACGAATTATTTTGCAGGTGTGGATTCAGACTCTGATAGAGGACATCATGGCCCAATGTAGTAGAGGTCCAGGAAAGAGGAGACTGAAAGGTGCCATGATTGCACATTTTAAATACCGCAAGGGCTGTCACAGAGAGGAGGGTGCAGGTTTGTTCTCTTCTGCCCCAGAGGGTAGAACCAGGTCCAGTGGTTTTAGTTACAGGATGATATATTTCAATTGTAGGTTAGAAGGAACTTCTTTACAATAATAGTGGTTTGGCAATGGAACCAATTGCCTAAAGAGGTTGTGAGGTCTCCTTCTCTGTATGTCTTCAAAAAGAGGCTGGACAGCTACATGCTGTGGATTCTTTAGCTAGAGATCATGCACTGATCAGGGGGTTGGACTTGATGGCCCATGAGGTCCCTTCCAACTCTATGATTCTATAATTCTAATGTACAGAGGAGCTGGACCAGTTCAGTGATAATGATGGTTACAATTCTGTACTTAATGTATTTCAAGTTAACTGATCTCCCAGACAGAAGAGAGTGTTAATGCCAATATCTGGCCATCTTTTATTGATGAAGAGAAAGTGGGAGAGTATTCCCTTCATGTTACCCAAGGAATGTTGTTATCCAAAAAGACATCTAACAGTGCCAGTTATGGTAATGGTAACCACCATACCACCTGAATACATCTGATCTTGTCTTAGTTTCTTAGAAGCTAAGAAGATCTGGTTAGTACTTGGATGGACACCACCAAGGAATATCAAGGACATTTACGTAGGTGTAGGAAAGAATCCTGCCTGAAGCCCTGAAGAGCTATTGTTGCTAATCAGAGTTCACCATCCTGTGTCAAATGGACCAACGGTCTGATTCAAGCATAAGGAAATCCCAATGCTAAATTAATATCCACCTGGACCTCTAGGCCATTAATTCTACACTGAGAGGATAGCACATGTTGATTTGGGCTGCCAACATATGTCTAAAGCCATATTTGAATCATTCAAGTGCCATTTGTCTCCTCTTCCCTCTGCTTTCTCAAGGAGACTCCCAGCCTGCTTTGATGAATTTTCATTGCAAAGTATCTGAAGGCACTGCTCCATTCATAATATGCTGAGCTGGTAGAAGGCTTATTAAACTAAATGGGTTTTGAACCAGTAAGTGTTTCATCTGATGTCAAACTAAGAACACCATTAGTAGCTCTTTAAGCTATCAGAATAAACAGATGAGGGTTGCAATGCTTATAAGCAAGAAGGTGGAGATGGTGTGATATATTCTATGGAAGCAGTGGTCACAAGATCAACTGTATGTCTACTGCCTCTCTGTTCTCCAGAAATCTTGATCAGAAACATCCAAAACAAGGAGTCAAGTGTAAGACTTTAACTGTCCCAATTTGGTGATGGTTGTTGTTGTTGTGTGTCTTCAAGTTGTTTCTGACTTATGATGACCCTAAGGCAACCCTAAAACAAGATTTTTTAAGGGCTAAGAAGATGTGACTTGCCCAAGGATGCCCAGTGGGTTTTCGTGACCTAGCAGGAATTCAAACCCTGGTCTGAGTTGTACCCAACACTCAAGGCACAATCTGGCAAGAAAATTCTCAATTGATTGTTGTCCCACCTTTTCAGCTGCTTTTAAAATGTCCCAGTTTCTCTTGCCTCCTACCCTTTGTCTTCAGCTTACTTCAATTGCTGCAAATTGAGTTCAAAATGCAAAAGCAGTTTGCACTTAATTAACTCAACAGAGGGAGAGGAGGGTCAGAATCTTGCCCTCAGTAGACTCAGGCACAGGCAAACTGCTGAAGCCTCTGCTACCTTGTGTGTTCTTCCTCATTAACAACTTCTTGCCCATACTCTGATGTTACTTAACCACAAGTGTCCCAGATTTCACCTGTGAAATGTGGGAGGCTATGCAAGTGTTAGACTTAAGGCTAAATAGCTACGTTCCTTGGCCAAAGCCCTAAGGCCTCTTCCTAAGACTGAAATCTTCCTTACCAAGGAACTGTCTCATCATCAGCCACAACTGTTGTTTCCGGTTGCCTGGAAATGTAGATACTACATTCCATGGGTTGGCCCCCTGGGGGATTAGTTTTCTGGCTTTGTTATTTTGTATGTATGTACATGTTGCTATTCTTTCCCTTTTTAAAATGATTTGGGGTTTAAGGGCCTGTCTGGACAAATATGACTCCTTTTTACTCTCTAGCTGGGATGGTGGCAAAAGCACTTGGGGAACATTACGAATGATGTGTGCTGTGGTCTTAATGCTTAGGAGAATGTAATACCCAGTGGTATCATTGACTCAAGATTCTGGCAACTGTGGTGGGCCCAAAAGCTAATTTTCTTCCTGGGCTGTATTTATATATTTATTTATTTGGGCCTATGGTCTTTCAAAAATATTATTTTTAAAAAAGGGAAACCAGAAATATTTGAGTTCACTTTTTGTTTTGAAACATGTATTTTGTAAAGGTTAAACAGAGGAGGTCTCCCCATTTTTATTTTTGGCTGGAAAGGGGCAATCTATAGAGCCTGCAAAAAAGCGGGGGGCGCAGGGACACACATATGCAGCCCCAGGACTGAACTTTGCCTAGCCTTTATTTGCACAAATTGGCTTGATGACAAGTTGTATGTGGTGTATTGGTTTGAGTTTTGATCTCAGATGGTGTGAAAGCAGGGCTTTCCCTTCTCAGCCATGGAAACAAATTGGGTGACCTTGGGCAAGTCACACTCTCTCAGTCTCAGCAGAAGGCAAAGGCAGCTCCCCTCCAAATAAATCTTGTCAATAACTCCCTAAAATAGGGTTGGCATAAGTCAGAGCCAACCTGAATAAATGTTACAACATCACCAACAAGAAGTTATCCTTTCAACAAAAGGTGGTAAATCCAAATTAATTAAAGTTGAAAAGGACTATTATTTCACGGTAACATTTATTTCTGGAATCAAAAAAGTGTTAATGCTGCCATCTAGTGGAAAATATTTTTACTCACAATTCTGTCACCCATACTTTTTGTTGTTCTGTTGTTATTTTTAAAAGTATCTTGTTGTTATGTGCCGTCAAGTCAACTCTGACTTATGGTAATCTTATTGTATGGTTTTCTTGGCAATTTTTATTCAGCAGAGTTTGCCACTGCCTTCCCCAGAGTCATAGAGAGTGTGACTTGCCCAAAGTAATCCAGTGGGGTTTTGTGCTTGAGCAGGGATTAGAGCCCTGGTCTCCTAGGAGATTATCAGATGGTCAAAACATCCCAGGACAGGGACAACAGGAGATCGCTAAAAGGTTTACCTTTTAGACGACATCGTCCCTCTCCTGTGATGTTCCCATTCTGCTCCTGTTCCTCCCCGCTTCCTCTTATTCATGGCTTAAGGCATCAATAAGAAGCCCATTCCGTTATAATAACGGAATGATGGGTGAATGAACAGATGACCTGTTCTGCTGGTGAGATGACATCGTAAGGTGATGTCAGCGGGAGGTCTGTGCCAAAGACTTCTGGGTATGATCGGGACAGCCAGGTAAGTGTCAGCCTTTTTTCCCCCTCCCCAGGTTGCTTTGTAAGTGTAGAGTGTGTTTTTGTGCTTGCTGTCCCATTTTTTCTTTTCTTTTTCTTTTTAAAATACTCACACAATTGTTTACTCACAAGAACAGGCTAGATTTGCTTTCTGAAACGTGAAAGGAGCTTTACGAAAGCTCCATTCACACCCAGACTGCTGAGGGGAGGGGGAACACTCCAGATCGCTCAGCAAGGTAAGTGTCTGAACATGTTTTCCCCTATCATTACAGGGTTGGGAGTGGGGTGGGAGTGTAGTGGCGGTAGCGGGGGTAGCAGGACAGTCGCAGTTTCGAGGGTACCATGTGATAATCGCCCTAGAGTCATAGTGTGTGTGTATGTGCCTTCAAGTCATCTGTTGATTTACAATGACCCCATATATTTCACAGCATTTTCTTAGGCAAGGAATAGTCAGAGATGGCTTTGCCAATCCCTTCCTTTGAAATATAGCCTACAGCACCTGGTATTTGTTGGCAGTCTCCCATCTGAGTGCTAACCAGAACTGACCCTGCTTAGCTTCTAAGACCAGACGGGATCTGGTGCCTCCAGGGTATGTAGGCTTCTCAGAGTTCTAGTCCAGCACTCAAATCAGCACACCATGCTAATCATTTTAGCACTGTAAGAGGGAGGAATACAGAGTCTTATTGAAATCCTCCTCCTCTAAAAATATTTGGTAAACTTTTTTTCTTGGTGCGTATGTGTTTTTAAGTATGAAAATATAATTATTTGTCATTTTATTAGCAAGAAAGTTAAAAGTGTGTTTGTAGGTGGGGGGAAGCCTTGGAATGAATAAGAAATGTTAAAACTACAGTCCTAGCTCATGGAGCCTCTTGGATCACCTTACTGCCACATGAAACAAATGTAACCCCAGTGGCCTGGAATATTTTCTACCAATTTTGGGTGGTGGCTCTACTATATAGACTCATAGAGTTGGAAGTGACCACAAGGGCCATCTAGTCCAACCCCCTGCCATGCAGGAATACACAATCAAAGCACTCCCAATAGATGGCCATCCAGCATCTGTTTAAAAACCTATAAAAAGGGAGACTCAACCACACTCTGAGGCAGTGCATTCCACTGTCGAACAGCTCTTATTGTCAGGAAGTTCTTCCTAATGTTTAGATGGAATCTCTTTTCCTGGAGTTTAAGTCCATTGCTACGTGTCCTAGTCTCTAGAGCAGCAAAAACCAAGCTTGCTCAATCTTCAGTATGACATCCCTTCAAATAGTTAAACATGGCTATCATCTCTCCTCTTAATCTTCTCCTTTCCACACTAAACATACCCAGCTCCCTAAGCCACTCCTCATAGGGCATGGCTTCCAGATCTCCCACCATCCTAGTCACCCTCCTCTGCACATGTTTCAGCTTGTCAATATCCTTCTTGAATTGTGGTGCCCAGAACTGGATACAGTATTCCAGGTGAGGTCTGACCAAAGCAGAATAGAGTGGCAGCATTACTTCCCTTGATCTAGACACTATACTCGTATTGATGCAGCCTAGAATCCCATTGGCTTTTTTAGCTGCTGCATCACACTGCTGACTCAGCTTGTGGTCCAGTAAAACTACTTTTGCATGTATTGCCATCAAGCCAGGTGTCACCCATCCCATATCT
This sequence comes from Gambelia wislizenii, assembly GCA_030847615.1. Lineage (NCBI taxonomy): Eukaryota > Metazoa > Chordata > Lepidosauria > Squamata > Crotaphytidae > Gambelia > Gambelia wislizenii. Next base: position 309,594,662 of record JAUMIR010000003.1, on the reverse strand, counting down.
GTGCATTTCATTTTTACTGCCGAAGTGTAGTATCCTTAATGTCTGCCTCTTGAAATTCATTTTGTTAGTTTTGGCCCAGCTTTCTAATCTGTTCAGATCATTTTGAATCCTGATCCTGTCCTCTGGGATATTAGCTATCCCTCCTAATTTGGTGTCATCTGCAAACTTGATAAGCATACCCTCAATTCCCTCATCCAAGTCATTGATAAAGATGCTGAATAGCACTGGGTCCAGGACAAAACCCTGTGGCACCCTGCTGGTCACTTCTCTCCAGGATGAAGAAGAGCCATTGGTGAGCACCCTTTGGGTTTGGTCGGTCCCCCCCTGCCACCTCCACAATGAAATATCCTCTCCAGCGAGGACAAAACATTATTGCCTTTTTGGCATCAGGTTCATACATTTCTCTACTGCCAGGCATTTGATGGGATATGATAGGCCATAATTTCAAATATCAGCTTTACAACAATTGATTGAGTCTATAATTTGTTCTTGGGACAAGATGCTGCTTTATATAATTTTTTTTATGTCATCCATATTTGTTTAGAGAAGTCACATCCAAAACCAGGTTAGGTATGCTGATGTTCAACCTCGAGTAGTAGTAGTAGTAGTAGTAGTTCATATTGACAGTTTCTGAAAGACCATTGAAGCAGCTCTTAACTTTGTGAGGGCCTACTTAAAGACTTTGGTGTGTATAATGAAGGAAAGCAATAGAGAAAAATAAGCCCAAACCAAAAATCCCATGACACCGACTTCTGAAAAGGAAATCAGTCAGCTTTTTCAGTGAGAGCAGTGAGAGTTCCCTATCTCTATGAGTGATCAAGGGGTTGTCTAAATGGTGAAAATACTCTTCCTAAAATTCCAGGCGAATATGACCTGTCTTAATGGCATCCCACATCAATACACTGTATTCAGAAGGAGGGGGGCCAAATCCACCATAAACTCCTTTGCGGCTTTTCTCAGAGTTCTTAAAGAGCTCAATGCACATTCCCACTCATTGGGACAACCGATCTGCATTCTCCATGAGAGTGGAAGTAGAAAGCTGATTGGTTGGATGTGGGCAAGAGGCGGAGCTTGCTAACAAGGCAAGTGCGATCTTGGATTTTCACCTTAGTGATTGTGTGCTGAGGTGATGAAACAGCCTTTTTTTCTTTTTTCTGTTATTTATTTAGGTGGAATATCACACTTTTGCACCTTAGATTTTTTTTAAAAAAAATACTGTTCGGTGGTGGCAACTGATGAAAATAAAAAAAGAGGAGTAATTCACTTGTGGCCACCATCTTGATTTGTACGCATGCCTGTTGGGACAGCAAAACCAGATAGCTTACCATGCCTGCAGTTTTGCCAAAAAACCGTTAAGACAAATCAATGCTGCTGCGAATCAGCATTTGTGCACATCAATCCATATTTTATTATCTCATATAGACAAGCCCTAAGACTTGTATGACCTGAGGGAAGATGTGAGAACTCCTAGATAGGGTTGTCAGAGTGAAAGCTAGAGACAGTTCCTAGAATCATAGAATCATAGAATTGCAGAGTTGGAAGAGACCACGAGGGCCATCCAGTCCAACCCCCCTGCCACGCAGGAAATCTTGATCAAAGCATCCCCGACAGATGGCCATCCAGCCTCTGTTTAAAGACCTCCAAGGAAGGAGACCCCACCATGCTCCGAGGGAGTGTGTTCCACTGCCGAACAGCTCTTACTGTCAAAAAGTTCCTCCTCATGTTGAGGTGGAATCTCTGTTCCTGGAGCTTGCACCCATTGCTCCGTGTTCCAGTCTCTGGAGCAGCAGAAAACAAGCCTGCTCCATCCTCAGCGTGACATCCCTTCAAATACTTAAACAGGGCTATCATATCGCCTCTTAACCGTCTTTTTCCCAGGCTAAACATACCCAGCTCCCTAAGTCTCTCCTCATAAGGCATCGTTTCCAGACCTTTCACCATTTTAGTTGCCCTTCTCTGGACACGCTCCAATTTGTCAATATCCTTTCTGAATTGTGGTGCCCAGAACTGGACACAGTATTCTAAGTGAGGTCTGACCAAGGCAGAATAGAGTGGCACTATTACTTCCCTTGATCTAGACACTATACTTCTATTGATACAGCCCAAAATCGCATTGGCCTTTTTAGCTGCCGCATCACACTGTTGGCTCATGTTCAACTTGTGGTCTACTAGGACTCCTAGATCCCTTTCGCACGTAGTCTCATTCAGCCGGGTCTCTTCCATCCTATATTTATGCATTTCATTTTTCTGCCCTAAATGCAGTACTTTACATTTCTCCGTATTGAATTTCATTTTGTTAGCTTTGGCCCACCTCTCCAGTCTATCCAGGTCATTCTGAATTTTGATCCTGTCCTCTAGGGTATTAGCTACTCCTCCCAATTTGGTGTCATCTGCAAATTTGATAAGTATGCCCCTAATTCCCTCATCTAAGTCATTGATAAAGATGTTGAATAGCACTGGGCCCAGGACAGAACCCTGTGGCACCCCACTGGTCACATCTTTCCAAGACGAAGAGGAGCCACTGCTGAGCACCCTTTGGGTTCGGCCGGTCAACCAATTACAAATCCATTGAACAGTTAACTTGTCTAGCCCACATTCTACAAGCTTGTTTGCAAGAATGTCATGGGGAACCTTGTCAAAGGCCTTACTGAAATCAAGGTATGCAATGTCCACAGCATTCCCTTCATCTACCAAGCTGGTAACTTTATCGAAAAAAGAGATCAGATTAGTCTGGCATGACTTGTTTCTCTGAAACCCATGTTGACTTTTTGTGATTATGGCATTGCCTTCTAAATGTTCACTATCTTTAATGGTCCTCTATCTTTAATGGTTGTGTAGAGGAGGGAACTTCAGCAGGTGTTGTTTGTTACATGGGTGTGTAGTAACCGACACCTCCTGAAAGTTCCTCTGCTACCTTACAAGTAAGCATGCAGAAGCTCTCTCCAGTTTTCCCTCTGGCAACTCTACTCCCAGACAGGAATTTCCAAGGAACTCGTGCTTTCAGCAACTTGAAGACAGACCTGGCCCAAGACTGTTAGCTTGGCTAAGGAAAAGTGGAAAACACACACACACACACACACACACACACACACACGGCCAGGGCATAGCACCTGAAGTACAATTGAATGATTTTGGCACCTGAGGCTGAAAATGCCACAAGAATATCTCCTTATCCCTAGTAGTAAAAATGCCACACTAAGTTAATAACTATGCTGCCTAAGGCAACCTCCTCACCTTGCCTAATGGCAGGGCCACCCTTATTTGAAGGAACCATGAATGACCTGAGAGAACTCATCTGTTCTATATTTTATGTTTGTGTTTAGGATTTTGATTTATTTACTTACTTCATTTCTTACTGCATTTTTATGCCACCCAATAATTGAAGCTTTCTGGGTGGGTTACACAGTAGAGGTTAAAATAATAAAATCCAAAACTATAGCAATAAAAGGAGAAGTAAAATCTAAATGGATTAAAACAGCCATAGAATAAAATGAAAGTAAAATTCACATTAACTATGGAAATCTGCAATTTATTTCTAAGAACATGTGTTGAATGAATAATAGGCTAAGGCTACAGTCCTAGACACATACCTGCAAGGAAGTATACACCATTTAGTATGGTAGAATATACTTCTTTTGAGTAAAATATATTGTAAATGACAGACTAGGTTAAAGATGGTGTTATCTGGGCTTCTGCTTGACCCAGTGGAAGCTATGGCAGACAGGAACAGGGACATGGGGGGGGGGGAAGATAGCTGAGGCAGGAAATCCAATTGGTGCGCACAGGCACACAGATATAAACACTGGTACACACACATGGCTCTCCTCAAAAACTCTTCTTCTGTTTGGTGTGGTAAAGTATATGTTAAAGAAATACTACAAAAAATAAAACAAAGAAGCCTAGAGCAAGGTGTTCATTCCCTTGAGGAGACCTTTAGTTCCTGGAGAACTGTTGAACTTTTAACTTCATGAGGCGCTGCTCAAAGATGATTCTGTACACCCTGAGGGAAGACAGAAGCTAGGAAGCCCAGACTAAGGGTCCTTTCACACCACACAGTTATGGTGCTATTATTTCCCTGTAATTCTCATAGTTCCGTGGGAAAGGCATTTAGAATTCTCAGCTAGACAGTTCTAGTGCCTTACTGCACTACAAACCCCAGAATCCCACAGGATGGAACCACTGACATAACTGCAAATGACCCTGATACCCACCTTAATAATAATAATAATAATAAAATTTTATTTCTATCCCGCCCCTCTGCAACGCAATCGGGGCGGCTTACAATATAAAAACTCCATAGTCCCAGTACCCTAGCCCACCCCTTAAAAACCAGTCATTTGTCCAGAGTGATGGAAGTATGTTCTGCTGCTAAGCAGGACACTGCAGGATGACTGTTACCCTAATTGCTCTGGGGTTGTGAGGACCCTCAAAATATCAACATTAATTTGGGGAATTGATGTACTCATCTTGGCTATACAAGAGAGAAGTAACAGCAGGATCTTGTGACCAGCTATACCAGTACTAAGGAAGAACATAAGCTAGATAGAATAACAATAATCTTTATTTGGAAAAGCAGTAATAACCACATTCATGCTCGCATTCAGGCTTCAGGCATTCGTGCAAGACAAGTGAAATAAAGTGGGAGAGATTGAGATAGAGAAATAGAGAGGGGAGTTTTCAGTTGGTGATACTACATCTTTTCCTGTAGAACTGAAGTTGTGGAAGAAACCAGCAGGGTGTGGTCTGGATCTGGAATAGCTGCACAGTATGGCATGGAGAAGGTAGGAAGGTGAACTGTGTGCATTTGAGTTGAGTTTTCAAGGGGTTTTTATAGTAAATATTTGCCTTCTGGGGATGGGGTTTTGAGTAGAAGACAATACTTTGAGATGTTGCTCCAAGAGTGAGAAAGGCATTCTGGATATGTTAATAGCATTTTCATGATTTTTTTGGTGGTTTTTTTTCCAGGTTGTGAGGCTGTGTTCTAGAAGAGTTTATTCCTGAAGTTTCACCTGCATCTTCAAAGAAGAATTTTGATGGTTTAATACTTTGCTAATGAAAGAGAGGAAGCAACTTTCTTTGTTTGGGTGAGGAAAACTAATGAGGGAAATTAACAGGTTTCGAGTCTGCCAGCTTGGCAAATGGGATTAGCCATATGTACGTGTCTCCAGTTGCCTTGCTAATTAGCATTTCTTTTAGAATTTAGATGACCTCTCCTTAAGTGCATTCCTGACTAAACAATGTTTGTCTTTGGGTTTTTCATTCCCTGGTTTATGTTAATGGCTACACTACATGGAAGACTATGTTTGATCTAATTATTAAATATTGCCAATTTATTAATACAGTTGTCCCTTCATATTCGCTGGAGTTTGGTTCCAGGACCCCCCGTGGATACCAAAATCTGTGAATACTCAAGTCCCATTATATGCAATGGCATAGCAAAATAGTGTCCCTTATATAAGATGGCAAAATCAGGGTTTGCTTTTTGGATTATTATTTTTTAAAGAATATTTTCAAGCCGTGAATACTTAAATCTGTGGATACGGAGGAACAACTATATAGCTATGGGGCTGGGGGTGTCAGGGTAGATAATATGATATGACTAGACCCCTCCTGCCAGCAAGTGAGGCTGTGAGGAACAGAAGCAGGGATCCCTCCAGGGAGCTCTCAGAACACTTCATTGTGCAGCCTTGCTCACTAACGGGAGGGAGCCAGTCACATCATCCTGCAGCACCTTTCTTGGCAGCAGAACAGGCCTGTGTTGCCTTGAAAAGCTGACTGGCTTTTAAAGTGGGTTTCAGGAGTCAGATGGGGTATTAAAATGTAGCTATGACATCGTGGCTATGTGTTTGATGCAGGATCTTACCTGCAGTTTATAAATGGAATAGCTCTGTGTGTGTGCACGCACGTGTGCGCACATCTTTATGTCATCTGTTGATTTATAGCAACCCCATGAATTTCATAAGGTTTTCTTAGGCAAGGAATACTCAGAAGTGATTTTGCCAATTCCTTCCTCTGAAACATAGGCTAAAGCCTAAAGTATTCTATAGCTGGTGTAACATATACCATTAAAAAACTCCCCAGAAAAACACCTGATAGACCTCATGACAACCCTGTAAGGTAGGCTGGTGGATTTTAAAATTTCTCCTCCCCCTTCTCAGCATTCCACTTTTCTTGGAACTGCTGGGGGTGACTTGCTCTGTTGTCCTGCTGCCGCTGCCACCAGTTGACTGCCTGCATCCCGTTGCAGGCGGCCCATCGCTGCCACCACCACCAGTTGACTGCCTGGGTCCTGTTGCAGTGGTAGCAGCGGCATGCCACCACCTCCACTGCCACAAGTTGACTGTCTAGGTCCCAATCTTGGCCACAGATGGAGTGGCAGGAATCTGGGTCACAGACTGAATGGCAGGAGTGGATTGTGAGGTGGTGAGGGAATTTGCATGTGGGTGATGATTGGTTGGGTGTGTTTCTTGAGCAGCCAATCAGCACACTGGGAAAGGCAACATACCCAAGAGAATTATATATATAGATTGGTGATCTCCCATCCAAGTACTAACCAGGGCTGACCCTGTTTAGCTTCCAAGATCAGAAGGAATCTGGTGCTTTAAGGGTATTTAGGCCGCTAAATGGAATATCTACATAACCCTTAAAAAGAGTTTCTCACCACTACTAACATATTCAACAACCAGGGCTACCTGTCACACTTTCAAAGGAAAGTGACTAAGAATATCATGTTTGTATATTAAAATATTTATATCCCACTCTATGTCATGGGAACTTGGAGTGGCATAAAATAAGATACTTTAAACAATTTGATCTCATTTAAAACAGTAAAAAAATTAAACAGAATAAAAGAACGTTAAAATAATTCAACAAGTTAAAACAGGACAGTTTGAAACCATTTAAGACTTTTTTTTAAAAAAATGTTCATTTGCAAATTTGGATGAATGTGGTTTTATCCAATTGATTTCAAAATTGTATTGTTGCTTTGGAAATCCTTAGATCAAACAAGACATGTCTTGTCCTTTCTGTAACTGAGGAACCAGCTGTGGAACACATGAAATAAATTAGAACAAGAAGATACAGGATCTTCTGAACATGTACAGTATGTCTTTCCATAACAGATCCCTTCCCAATGTACCTCTCTTTCCTGTTTGTTGACTATCTTACCAAGATTTTTTTTAAAAAAATCAACTGCATAACCCCAGATCACTGCATAAACAGAAAAAAGAACATCACACATTCGCAGCCACTGATGTTGGCTTAAATCAGGGTAATTAAGGAGTGCTATGAGTGTTGTCCCCTATCTCTATCTTCAATGTATGCTAATATATGAAGTGTGATTATGGAATGGGAGTGGGAGAGTGTGGGTGCCTTGGAGGTAGAGATATGTACTAGTTGATCAGATCCTGTATTTGAGGATTTAAGACACTGCCAGAGCAAATTCTTAGTGAGGAGAAATGCACTTCAGAAATGTGACATTGGTGGTGGCGGCTGGTAGCTCCCATGCCAGTGGGGTAGTGAATCTGCACCAAATTTTAGGACTCGTTCACTCACACTACACAATGATAGCACTCTATTTCACTTGAATGCCGTGTCAACATTCTATGGAACCTTGGGGCTTGTAGTTTGGTGAACAGTAGAGCTTTCTGGCTCAGAATTCTAAATGCCCCTCCCTAAACTCCAAATCCCAGCATTCTCTAGGAGCTTTACCACACTCCGAGGAAAAGTGGCAAAGCAGCAGGAACATTCCGTCTTTCCTGCTGCCTTCCCCCATGACATCAGCGTCCTTCCGGTATCCTTTTGTTCCTTTCCTGTGGGGACTGAGCTAAAACCACACCTTTTTGCAAATGGGTTTTTCTGGTTAGGAAAAAGGCATGGTTTTACCTTGGTCCCTTACAGGGCCAGAATTAAAAAAAACAATGGTGCCATGCAGGAGGGCAGCAGGAAAGACGGAAAGTTCCTGCAGCTTTCCCGCTTTTCCTTGGAGTGTGATAAGGCACTAGGATAGAACCATGACAGTTAAAGTGGAAACATAGTGCTTTAACTGTGTGTTGTGAGTGGGTCTGTACTCTAAATTCTAATGGAGCTGTACAAAGTGCTGAACCCTATTTCCAAAAGAGATTTTGCATCTTTGATAGCTCCTTCTGAACTTCAGCCTAAAACCTAGAATAGACTCACCATACCATGGATATGGGAGCCATCAGCTGCCCAAAACCTTAATCTGTCCAGTGGGGCTCACTCTCAAGTCAGCATGCATATGATTGCTGCCATTGTCAAAAAGAAGCTGATTTTAGCTTTTTTTAAATGGATTAAAACAAAAACAAAAATTAAGTAATGTGTTTTTAAGCAAAGTGCTACACCAAAACAAAATCAAGTACCTTTTAATATAAAACACATATCAAGTCCCCTCCCCATCTCCCATACATGCTTGCTTCTCTGGATCTGTTCAGGGAATTTGGGAAACAGGAACCTGAGCTTGTGAAAAGTGCCTCTGTCAGAGAGCAGCTGTCGTCTCTGTCCAAGGAGATGATCAGACGACCCAGTTTAAAACGTTCTTTTGCTGGCATTAAAAAACCATTTCTATGCCAGCAAAAGAATGCTCCCCCCTCACTTAACTTCCTCTCCTGGCAAAGGCTCCCTTCACTTCTTGACTCAAAATCCTGCGAGACTTTGTTGCGCAGGAAATTTAAAAATAAAAACAAAATAAACACATTTAAAGTGGCACAAAGCACATACATACACTTTAAAGGTCCCAAGTAACCCGAGGAGGATTGTAAAAAAAGCGAAGCTTACCTGGATGTCCCAATCTGACCTGGAGGTGTTTGAGCTAGACTGGCCATTCTCACTGCAGTGATGAGATTTAAATGGCCCAAGGTTTCACACACCAGCAATGCTGGCACCAAAATGGAATGGGCAATCTGTTGATGGTTTCAGCCATCAATAAAAAATGTCAGCAGAACACAAAAGGGTGATGTCTGATATTGGCGTCCTTTTGTGTTCCGCTGGTGTCGTGATTGCGCCACATTTGATGCATCTGATAAACTCCCAAGGCAAATAGCATGGGTTCCTTGTGTAGTTCTATGCTTCTGTTTTGTTTTTCACAGGGGACAAAATGAGGGCAGGATGAATGAAAGAAAGGCTTCCCCTTTCCTTTTAGAAATACCTTGATGTTCATTTTTCATTTTCATTTCCTCAAGAACACATACTTACCATTATAACCAACAGCAGCTTGCTTTTCAAAAAGGGACGCTCCCTAACCAACAGCAAGGCCTTCCTTCTGCAGCAGGACCAGTTTCCTCCCTCCCCATCCAAGTTTCCTTTAGATGTTTTCGGGGTCAGGATTCAGACCACAGGAAATCAGCAAGCACCAATTCCCTTTGCTTCCTATAAAATATGAAGAAATTTGAAGGTTAACCTAGATTTGATCAGAAGGGGGCACAAAAGAGCAATAATTTCTCCAACAATGCAGCCTGCTCAGCTGCCTGTCCAAGCAAACTGACAACCCTTTTGTATTCGTTTCTTCATATTTCATCTAGATTGTAGAAAATTGGAAACCTGTTGTTTTTACTGCTGGACTCCTTACCTGTAATACATTGACGATTGTTGCAAAAATTGCATTTGGTTGTCTATTTTGATAGTGTTACTACTTGTGTGGTAAAGACAGGAACAGACTCCAAAGACAACTGAGTATAGCTCTGAATACATGTCTTCCCACCTGCCTATCTGTCTACACATGTAAAGATACATGCCTCTTTAGATGCAACACTCACTTTGAATACCCCTATTATATAAGCTGTGATAATTCCTACTGGAAATATTCCTAACCTTCATTCTATTTAAATAACAATTTTGCCTTCCATTTCCCTCTTCCCCACCTCTTCTGACAATTGCCTCACCTATAGATTTTCCTTGGGTTTTTTCCTGGGCTGTGAGGCCCTACCAAGCTGCCCTGGTCCATTTCCCCTGTGTGATTGGAGGCTCCCTCAGTCACCTCACTCTGCTAGTTCAGCTTGTCTCTCCAGGGGCTCATCTACACGAGGAGAGAAAAAACAGAGTACCTCGTAGTATTGGCATCTTGCAGCAGCAGCAACACGTCTTAATGGTTTTTCTGGCCTCAGGAGCTTCCATAAGCCTTGTGTTCCAGATGGCAGCTGCGAGTGATTCATTCGCGTTAGTTCTTCACCACTGCCATTTGTTTTTTTTTTTTTGTTTTTTTAATTGTCTAAGGTGCACCGGAGCAATAGAGTGATTTTTCAATTTTATAAGAGAGTAAAACAAAAAACAGGCATCCTATTTTACCACCTTAGCGAGCGATTGCTAAGGCAAAAATCCAACGTGTGGCTAGCAAGCCCTGCCCCCGCTTTCACCCAGCCAATAAGCTTTGTGCTTCCCTTTGGATTTCCTGTTGTTTAATAGTCCAAACAAGCAGGAATGTGACCCCCTCACTGTTTTTTAAAAACTACGGTAAAAGCTGCAAAGGCTGTTTCTGTGTTGTTTTTGCCATTTTGGGCCCCCCTCCTTCCGAACAATGTGGATTGGTGCAGGAACCCATTTTGACAGGTAGGATTCCCAGTGAATTCCATGAGGGGTATTTTCACTGTCTAGACAACCCCCAGGTCTGTCTCCCTCCCCTCCCACCACCTTCCAGTTACAGTTTCTCTCTCTCTCTCTCTCTCTCTGTACTCTGGCAGGCTGGCCTCTGTCCCTTCTCTTAGCTGAGCTCTTGCTGGAGATGACAATGAGGTGGCGACACCTCATTGAGGTGGTGAGGAAGAGGTGAAGCAGCAGCGGATATTTTAAAAATCTCTGGACATTTAAAAAATCTGCCCAGATAGAAATTTTAGCTCTGAAAAACAGGCCATGTCCAGGAAAAGGAATACGTGTGGTAGTTCCAGGTTTGAGTGTTGCACTAAGACTCCAGGCATGGAAACCTACTGGGTGATCATGGGCAAGTCACTCTTTCTCAGCTTTGGGCAATGGAAAAACTCTTCTGAGTAAATCTTGCCAAGAAAAACCAAGGATAGGGTCGCCATAAGTGAGAATCGACTTGAACGCACACAACAATAACAACAAACAACAACAACAGTACTATAAGAATATATAGTAGCAATTATTATCACTGAAACAATTAATACAGAGAGTGGTAATCAGTACTGGATGCAGCCACACATTGGACAAAATGAGCAAAAGCTCCAGAAAAAAACTAAATGGATAGCTTTTTCCACCCACAAATGCCCCTCCTTCTCTCATCTTCTCAATTATAATAAAGAGGACTATAGCACCATAAAGAAAGGGTGGGTAACTTGTGGCCCTCCAGATATTGTTGGACTACAGCTCCCATGATCCATCACCACCACTTGCACCTAGTGGTTTCCATGTCTGCAGAGCATGACATTTACTCTGGGTTTCAGTAAATACTCGAAAGGAGCTATCCAAGGCGCTGAGATCAAGATCAGCTTCTTTGTAATGGTGGTTGCAGTGATATGCACATTTACTTGAGAGTAAGCCCAAATGGACTCAGAAATTTCTTCTCACATAAACATGTGTAGGATCAACAACAGTAGCAACAGCTGAGGTAACAGCTGTTATAAAGAAGCTGATTTATCTCTTGTCAATGGGATAGTGAACCTGGTCTGGATTTCAGTCTGAACTGAAGAAGCTGTCCAGCTTGCTAATCTTATTTTGAGGATAGGTTCAGCACCTTATATAGATCATTTAGAAGAAAACCTGGAACTGATTTCTCACCCCACTGACATGGAAGCCACCAGCTACCAGAGCTCACTAGTTTGGTTATGATGGCTAGCGCTGCTGCAGATTGCAGTCAAACAGCATTTAGTGGACTGCTATGGCCCAACCCTGCTTTAAAAGCAGACACATTTATTATAGCATGAGTTTGGTGGGCTACAGGCAACTTCATCAGATGCATGGAGTGTTATCCAGAAAGTTGTAAATTATGAAGTACATTATGGTTACCTGTGAGCCACAAGTAGTTCTCCCCAATCCCTTCATGCAGGTTCAAAGAGGGCACCCTCTTGTTGCTAGGTAACTTCAGTATGGTTCCTTTTCCTCTTTCAAATTTTGCACAAAGACCATATAAAAGCCAGGGATGCACACATAGCCATGCAGTACTATCATGCTTAGGGTGTGATAGTGATTGGCAGCTGGATATGGAGTGCTATTTACAAGTTGAGATAAACCTTTCAATCTAACAATGCAATGGACAGAAAAGTGGTGGTGGGGAGTTACATATGGACCTTCGAAAGGGGGAACTCCTCCCCCTGCTGTGGCAATTTGGATGGAAGACAAAAGGAAGTAAACAGCTGGAGGGCCATCTACCAAAATTCTCTATTTGTATTATAGTTGTTGTTGGACTTGGACTTATAGTGACCTTATCCTGGGGTTTTGTTGGCCACATGTATTCAGAGGAGGCTTGCCCTTGCCCTCCTCTGAGGCTGAGTGTGACTCTCTCAAGGTTACCCAGTGGGTTTCCATGGATGAGTGGGGATTAGAATACTAGTCTCCCAGGGCCTTAATCCAACCACGCTGCCTTGCAGTTTGGGTGGGGAGATAAACTTTCCCCTCCTTTTTCTTCTTTGGGATGGGTCATATCTTTATGGCAGAACACATGCTTACCATGCCGGATCAGTCCCTGGTATCTTCCAGATCAAGTGGCAGCTGAAAGACCTCTGCCTGAGATACTGGAGAGCTCTTGCCAGCAGAAGATACTAGGATAGTTTGCACAAATAGTCTGACCTGGTATATGGCAACTTCTGGGGCTGTTATGCAGGGGTGGACAAAATGTGGCCCTTAGGCCACATTCATCCCCGAGACAGTAGTAGTATAAATTTATTCGGTCATTGACCAGCAAAATCGAAATTATAGATCCAATACAGAACAATTGCAATAAAAATTTAAAAATTTCTAAACATAAGTTATTAAACACAGTTATTAAACATTACTATTGTACACACTTCAGAATAAAAATTGAGATATCCATTTCTCCTAAGATTCGATACTTCCCCTTCAGTCTTTACCAGATTAACTTTATTATTTCCCAATGGCCAAACGAAGAGGTTATATCAACAATATAACTGAGTTGGTGCCTCATATGGAGCCAAATATGGCCGGCATAATCAAACTGAAGCCATGATGGATAACTGTAATTTCCAGCCTTATTCTGAGAAATTACACTCACAATCTTTGACATCGAGAGCTTAAAGCTCAGACGTGCCTGGGGCCAGCTGACGCGACTTCCTTGGTCCCATCGTTAACTGCCTCAGTCTTACAGACACACAACATGCCTGCATTAGGTCCCATTAACCATTTGAGGTCGCAGTTTACATACAATGTAGCAAAACTTTGCTACCTTAAATACAACCTCAGGAACCTGATTATTTAGAAGATTATAGATATAAAAGGCATCGGGGTGTCCAGGGTATTTCTCCAGAAGGGGGGTAATCAGCTGGTGACGGATGTCTCTATAGAATTGGCAATACAAAAAGACATGCTCAATGGTTTCAATTACACCCGCATCACAAGGACAAAGGCAGGATTTGTAGGGCACTTTCTTGATCCTACCTTCCAAGACTGCTGTAGGCAAGGCATTAAATCGGGCCAAGGAGAAGGGTCTCCTAAATTTAGGCATTGTGATTTGAAATAAATATACTGCTGGAGAAGTAACTCGAATTTGTTTGTTAACTACAATATGTTTGGGGAAAGCTGCAGTTTCTAGCTGGCCTTCGATGTCTAACAATCTTTGTTTAATGGTCAGTTTTGCTTGATCTAGACTTAATTTCAAGATGGAATCCCTAGAGAAACCCAGTGTGTTCAGTTTCTTAATTATTGCTGTTTCCCACGAAGATTTAAAGGTTTCTGCCAATACAAATTTAATCAGTCCACTGGGATTTTTGTTTAATTTGAGCCAGTATGTGAAGGTGTTAATCCACATACTTGTTTCGAGTTTACTAACTCCTGCTTCCCTTCTTATTACTGCGTTTGGTACACAGCAGGATATTTGAAATATTTTCCTTAGAAACTTTGTTTGGACTTGTTCTAAAGAAGTAGGATCTTTATAGGGTCCTATTTGGGCTCCATAGAGTAATTGTGGCTTTACTTTGGCCAAAAAAGGTTTAATTGAAGCTGGAACAAACTGGGCTTCCTTGGTGAAGAAGTACCTTTGGATAGCATTTGCCGATCTTTGGGCATTCCGAGTGACATAATCCAGGTGAGCTTTTCTACTCCCTGTGGATTGAAATACACTCCCTAGATATTTAAAAATTTTGACCTGTTCGATAGGTTGCTTTCCTATCGTCCACCTTCTCATTTTTGGACATTTAGCAAAACAGAGAATTTTGGTTTTGGTGTAATTTATAGTTAGGTTTTCTTCCTCACAATAGAGAGCTAAAGACTTTAGGGCTCTTTTGAGGCCGATTGGGGTTAGAGATAAGATCACTGCATCATCGGCGTATAATAGCACATTGATATGTCTGTTTGCTATTTTGGGGGGATGATAAGAAGGATTACTCAAAAATGGGATTAAAGAATTTATGTAAAAATTGAATAGTGTTGGGGCCAGCACGCACCCCTGTCTAACTCCATTTTTGACTTGTACTTCTTTGGAAACATGTCCTTTCAAACTGCACCTCACCTTCAAGCGGTTATTTTCATGCATCTTAACAAGCAATAAGAGAAGGCGTTTATCGATCGAACTATTCATGAGTTTGTCCCACAATTTAGCTCTGGAGACAGAGTCAAAGGCCAATTTGAAATCTATAAATGCTGCATACAGTGGTTGGCCTTTGTGGGAGTATTTCTCTACCAAATGTTGAAGTACCAACGCATGATCAAGAGTTGACCTTTCAGCCCTAAAACCTGCCTGCTCATCCTTCAAAATCTCTTCTGTTTCAAGCCAGTCCATTAATTTGTCTTGCAGATGTTTGGCATACATTTTACTTATCTGGCTAAGGAGGCTAATAGGTCTAAAGTTTGTTGGGTCATCTATTTTGCCTTTTTTGTAAATTGGAATTATAATTGCAAGACCCCAGTCTGTTGGTATCCTCCCTGATCGATCAATTGCAGTGAAAAGTGTGGATAGCACAGGTATCCACCAATTCAAATCATTCTTAAGCATCTCGTAAGTAATAAGATCTACGCCAGGGGCCTTTGTTGGTTTGAGTTGATTTATTAGACTCTTGATTTCTGAATGTGAGACAGGGGGCCAAAAAGGCAGAGTAGTAACATCCAACATTTGTCCTATTTGTGAAATCTCAGTATTTTCATATAGCCTAGCAAAATGGTTTTCCCATATATTAGCTGGGATCTGAGACAAGGGATTTTGAACATTTTGGAGAAGGATGGGGTTACCTCTTTCCAAAAGAGAGTGTGATTATTTGAGCTGGCTGCTGTTATTAGTTTCCCCCAGGAATCTTGTACCGCATTCCTTTTTTTTAGTCTGATCAATTGTTTATATTGTTTCCTTTGCTTCATAAGAACTGAGACAGTGCAGTGTGAAGGGTTCAATTTATATTGTTTGAAGTGATCTTTCAAAACCATCCAAGCCTCTCTGCAATCTGCATCAAACCAACTTTGCTGATTTTTTTGTTTATGCCTGTTAGTAGAGCTTTGAGGAACAATTAATAGTTGTCGAATTTTGCTTGTTAAGTTGTTAAAGTTTGACAGTATGTTGATATCTGATCTGCCATCTACTATAGCATTATAGAGTTTTCCCATTTCTTCACTGCCAAGGAATTTAGCAAGGGCCTCAGCTAATTGTGGAGACCATTTGGCACGGGTGGAACAAGTTTCATCAGGCAGTTTCTGTGGCTTCAGTTTCTCCAGACTCCCTGTACTATTCTTTTCCTGTTTTTTTTTTCTTCCTGGATTTTTTTCCCCTCCTGGAAGCCTTTAGGAGTCTCAATTCATTTTTCAAACAGTTCCTCTGCACTGTTTAATGTTGAAAAATACCAGTTTTTCAAAAGCACTAGCCACTTCCAGTTTTTTGTTCTGGTTTTCTGAGAGACACCCTAGTCTTTTTCCAAACACCTAATAAGGAAAAAAAATGAAGCCAGCATGGTGTAGTGGTTTGAATGTTGCACTAGAACTTCAGGACAGAGACTGGGGTGAATCCTTGCTCAGCCATGGAAACCCACTGGGTGACCTGGGCAAGTCACATTCTCTCAGCCTCAGATGAGGGCAATGGAAAATCTCCTTTGAATAAATCTTCCATGAAATCCCTAGGATAAAGTTGCCATAAATCATGGTCAACTTTGAAGGCAGGTTAACACCAAAATGAGCATAAAAGTGTGCAGCCTTTTCCCCTAGAAGTGATAAAACTTTACCAATGGATTTCTGCCTGCCTTGCAGCTCTTTGAGGCAGAGTGTGTATCTTGGATGAAACAGGTGGCAATCTGTCCACTCCCTGCCCTGTATTGTGGTATGATTTTATGATTATAAATACTCGCACAATGCACCTGTATGGAAAAGCTGCACGTCTGGTGAATGAACAGACAAATACTCTGTATGTATTTCTGTTCCTTTGTTCCTGTCTCACCCTCTCAATCAGGCTGCTTTCCAGGGTTTTTTTTGTTTTTTTGTTTTGTTTTTTTGCTGAAGGTGCATGAGTTGTCTTCTTTGCTAATGCTGTGTATGTCAGCAGGCTTGTGGAGGCTTGCCTGATTATGTTAGACTTGCATTAAACAACACAGTATCAATAGCTCTTTTGATTCATGTAGCCTGAAGGATTAACCATGATGTAATCTGAATTTCTGACCCTGATAGACACAGTTGGCTAAGATGCATGGTGAAGGTGGACAGCATTTGCAGGTTACTGGGAGTCACTGATAGGACCAGGAAAGACTCCTGGTAATTGGGCTGGGCAAGGTAAAGCAGGGTAGAACAGGATGAAAGAGGGCAGGGCAAAATTCTCACCAGGAACAACTGCAAACATATCCAGCAAAAAAGCTTGGTGTTTGTGCAATCCACCCACCACCTGCTTTGTTGCTTCCTTGAAACTTGACCCAGTTACACATTTGTGCCCTTGCTTCTAGGCATTGTTGTAAGCCATTGCACAATGGTTATAGTGTTCAGAGTTTTATACTAGCATGGACTCTGAAACAGGGAAAGAGGGTGGCTCAACCCCCCCAAGAATATGCTGAGGGGGCCGAACACCCTCCAAAATAATCAGTCAACATTGTTATTGTATTTTATTTATTTATATCCTGCCTTTCGCCCTATGGCAGGCCCCAAGGTGGCTCACAACATTAAAACAACAATAGCTAAAAA
Organism: Gambelia wislizenii; assembly: GCA_030847615.1. NCBI lineage: Eukaryota > Metazoa > Chordata > Lepidosauria > Squamata > Crotaphytidae > Gambelia > Gambelia wislizenii. Next base: position 309,577,382 of record JAUMIR010000003.1, on the reverse strand, counting down.
CAACATAGTACAATAAATAAGAATTAAAAAGAGATTAAACCACTTATATAATTAAAATTCCACATAAATAATAACATATTTTTTAAAAACTCCATAAAAATTAAAATTAAAATGTTAAAAACAGGAGCACCAGCAGCCCAACCTTCATTTATCAGCAAATGCCTAGTGGCATAAAAATGTTTTAACCTGTTACCTGAAAGAGAGTAAAGATGGAGCCATCCTAACCTCTCTAAGAAGAAAGTTCTAAAATTTGGGAGCAGCCACCAAAAAAGCCCTAGTTCCCACTAAACAAGCCTGAGAAGGCGGTGGGACAGAGACAAGAGCCTCTCCAATGATTTTAATGCTCTGCTGGGTTCATATGGGGAGATATGGTTCTTCAAGTAATATGAACCACTATGACTCTTATATGGTTGAAATCCCTCAGAAATTATCAATTAGAAGTGTACTAAAAGAACATTATCTGTTATTGCTTTCATGATACTCATACTGTAACCAGTTTCAGTTGAATGAGGGTGGAAACTGTTTTAATGTAATGTCTTTTGTTTACAGGTAAAAGCATACCTATAAGTACTCAAAATTAATAATGACCTGCCTGCAAATTTGGAGACCCACCCACCTTAAAAACAGTGCCATGATCCTTGTTTACCAAGGACTTTATCAGATGTGGCAAAAATAATGGGATTATGACGTCATGGTAGCATGAACAGCCACGGCCATTGCATGACATCGTCATCATCTTGTGGTTACCATTTGCCCCAGCCATGAATAAAGTGTTGCTTTTATTTGACAGGACAAGCTGTCAATAGATCACCAATATCACTTTTTCATGGTATTGAGGGTGTGTGGAAACACGTTCCATTGCAATTGCGAGATTACAGCATGAATGAGAGGTCCTCAGTGAGCAAACTTCTGGGTGAGAACATGAAAACGAATCACAGGATGCTCTTTTTATGAACTGTCCCACCTAGTTTGCATGTTTTTAGGTTTGTTTCAGTGCTTGTGTGTTCATTAACTTTGTTAATTTAGGTTTGTTGTCGTTCTTGAGTTTTAAGCGCACTCACGTCTTTTCACAAGAACAGCAGAAATCTCGCACATGCCAAATTGCAGATGTAAACTCCTGTTCTTAAAGGGCGAGTGGTCATTGTGCGATAATTCCATGGTGTTTCTTTCATGTGATTACAGCTATGTGTGATAATAAGTGTTATAATGCCACAGTGTTCCCGCTATTTTCATTCATGGAATTACAGCATTTTTAGATGCTAGTTTGATAAAGTCCTACAAGTGAAGAGATTGCAGTACAAATCCCCACTCAAAGTTGAAGTTCATTGTGTACCTTCCACTGCCTATCAGCCTAATTTACCTCACAGGATTGGTGTGAAGATAAAAGAGCATGAGGAACTATGTATGGTACCCTATTCTCCTTGGAGCAACAGTGGGATAGAAATGAAATACCAATAAGCTACAGTTAATAGTTGCAGAAGTCATATACAGCAGCCTGGGAGACTGCCAAATCTAAAACTTTCCCAGAGTATCATGGTGTTTGTTTCTACTTCCTGCATCTATCAACAACAAATGTAGCTGATCTTGCCTGATAACATTGTCAGCTAAGTACACAGACCATTGTTTTCAATGGTTGGATACTTTGCAAGACTGCAAAGCAAACAGCCTTTGGTGATGTCTCCCAATTGTCCTGGCTCAGGGCTGGTTCTACCATTAGGCAAAGTGAGCCAGCTGCCTCAGATGGCAGATGTTGGGAGTTGTGGGGGAAGCTAGAGGAGACCTCTTTGTTGACCACATGGAGAAGGCTGAGAATTTCATTTTGGCTTATTGTGGATAAGAAAAGCCACTGTTTACAATATTCTTCATACTTAGATGGAAAGAACTTGAGATTTGAGCAGGGAAAACACAAATGTAGAAGAAACTTGAGATTCACATAACTATGATCTGGACTTTGAGTGCTTATCTGTTTCAGGTCTGGATTTGAATTCCTCTATATTCAACCATGAATTAAAGTTGCCACCTCCCTTTATTTTTTAAATACTTTTCACCTTAACAACTATTGCAGGAAGGTACAGAGCTTGGAAAGGTACTTTTAAAAAGGAATTCATTCTCTTACTTCTTACACTTGATTTTATCAAACCACCCTCCTTTCCCGTTCTTTTGCCGGCATAATCTGTGACATTTTTATGCCAGCAAAAGAGTTCTGTTCACTTCCTGGAATGAAATCCTGAGGATACTCATGAGAAGACGTGAGTGTGGGAAATTTAAAAATAAAAGCAAAAATGACACAGAAAAAGTTTTTAAAAGCACATAAACACACTTTAAAAGTTCCAAGTAAACCGGGGAGGTTCATAAAAAGAACATCAACTACCTAGATGTCGCTATCTCACCCAGAAGCATTCCGGCCAGACTGGCCATTGACGCTGTATTCCCATGGAAAAAAAGGTGTAAGGTTTCAAACGCTGGCAATGCCGGCAAAAAGCGCCACAGCTGATGTATTGACAGCTGGTCCCATCAATAAAATAGAACAGCTTATTGGCAATACGTAAATGCAAAAGCACAATGTTATCTGGGTATGCGCACCCTTTTGCGTTTATGTGGCATCGTTATGATGCCATATTTAGTGCATCTAATAAAGTCCACTGTTTTAAAACACTGTTTCCTAATGCCATTTCCATTGTGGTGATGAAAACAAATAACTTATTATATTACATGTTGGTCAGGAAGAAAGATGGCCCCGGCATGATAGGAGGCGTTTTAATGAGCTCCAATGTCTTTGTTTTTTATTTTGGTACTCAGTCCTGCCCTGACTGCTTAGTTGACTTGGTTTTTTTTTAACTGTTGTCCTTCAGTGCTGTGCAGCATTGTTTGTTGCTTTTTCTCTTGTGATTTGGTGAAAATATTTAAATGGGCGATAAAAAATGCTTTAGAAAAAGCCCAGGGACAAGGCCTCCAAACAGCTCAAGATCGATGATTTGCTAGTAAGGAAACTGTGAGTATTCCAGACTGAAACTCAGAGGAGTTTATAATTTGGACTGCTGACAGCTTCTCAGCTTTGGATAAAGAAAATGAGTCTCTTATCTGAGATTTTAGAAATTTCTGGCAATGATTTGGCTGCTTATCAGGAAGGAGTGTCCTTGGAGTTAAACGAGCCTGAATGGGAGAAATTGCCTGTTTCTTAGAAGAAACAGCTCACTGAACAAGAATCATACCCCTCTGACTTTGTGACAAAACAGTGCCTTTTAACAGCCCACACTGTTATTTTTATTTATGAACATTTATAAAAAATTGTTAATCAACTTGAGTTCCTTAAACTTTCCTTCGATACTTTTATGCAGAAGCAAACAGCTTTAAAAGAGAGCTCAGATCATTCTAATAGTGAAAGATCTAGAAAGGAGGGGAAATTGGTGAACAAAGTACCCACCATAAATGATCCCAGGGGCAGTCCGCTAGCAATATTAAAGGAGCTGGGGAAAAGAAACTGCAACAGGATTTTACAAGGAAGCCAAGTCATGCTGCAAATTGCTTATAACAAAATAAACAATAGTAGATGGAGATCATATAGAGCCATCAGATCTTTTCTGGGCCAACATTTACATATACACCCTCAAAATATTGATATGCTCGCAGTAGAATGGCTTTCCAGTATATCGGCACATAAGCAAATTTTGTTAACATTTGAACAGGCTACAATCCCTCTTATGTTGATGAAAATGAAGCTTTTTCTGTCCAGCTTTCAAATAACACCAATACAGGTTTTTTGAGACTTAGCTATAACTCCTTTAATTATTCATAAGCACAGCAGTGGGGTGCCTACAGAGGAAAGGAATACCTGCCTGTTAATTTCCAAAGGAGCTTCTAGCAAGATCACACCAAAGTTTAGTCCAGCCAAAACTTCTAGGACTATAGCAGAGAAGCAGTTTACAGGCTTAAGTGACTCAATCACTGTAGAACAAAAAGGCATTGCCTCTAGGTTGGATGATCTTAAGAACATGCGGTTTACTTGGCCAAACCACTGGTGAATTTAGTATCCACTGATGAAGTTCATCATGCTGAGAGGGTTCTGGGTGGAGGTTCTATTGATGCTTTATTAACAATGAAGAGGAGGACCTCATAACTACAATTCCAGCACAACCCTTGGAGCCTAAACGGGTTAACAATATACCTCCTCTGCATGAGTTGTCATCCAATCAAAAGGCCCAGTTCAAATAGAATCCTTGGATAATTCCAATGACATGGACTTGACGGCACCAGCATGACAATTACGTTTACTGTCTTGGACTATCATGGGGTGGATAAATAAGTTCCATGATGCAGATTTTGCAGTTTATCTACAACACTTTGAAATTCTTTGTTTGCAAGAGACATGGGCCCTAGAAATTAATATGCCATCTTTTCATGGATTTCAATCATTTTCTGTTCCATCTGTCAAAATTTGCACCAGAGGCCGTGGCAGTGGTGGCCTCTCTACATTTATTTCAGTTGATTTGCAAGCCAAGATTCAACCAATAACTAATGCTTTTCCACAATGTATACAGGTCCTTTCCATTAAGAGCATGCATTTTGGTTCTTTAACGTGTATAAATGTCTATTTTCTACCTGATTTATTAAAGAATGTAGGCCCTAACAGCATCTGGAATAGTTTATCTGAAACCCTGACCCTCTTGGAGAGTCAATATCCCTCCACAAGGCTCCTACTGTGTGGGGATTTCAATACTAGCATTGGGGGTGGTTTGAAACATATGGAGAGTACTAATTTTGGGCAAACTCTCAAGTCACACCTGTTGCTAGGGTTTCCCAAGATATAATCATAAATAAGCCAGGTCTGAGGTTTATGGAAGTCCTCTCCTTGCACCATTTGCAATGTCTTAATGGAACCCATCATGACATAACGTTGGGTGCTTACACCTATGTCACCAATAGGGCAGCAAGCACAATAGATTATATTGCAGTTTCTGCCAATCTGGTACCTGATATTTATAGATTTGAAGTTGACAATTGGGTTGAAAGTGATCATTTTCCTCTGTTGCTATTTAATTTTGAGATGCTTCACTCCCCCATGTCCTTCTCAAAATTTAAATGGAATCCATATGGGAGAACAGAGAATATGGGGGTCAGTCAACCTGGGCACCTCCATTCTTCACATATTTGAGAGTACTGCTTTTAAATCCCTCCGTCAAGACATTTTAAATTCTAATTTAGATAACCTACATGCTTGTCAAACCATTATTCAAATGCTTCAATCTAAGCTGGTTTGTAACAAATAATTTAATCCCAACAAGGTAGCAACTAATAGATGGTTTGATTTTGAATGTAGAAGTGCTCGAAAAACATTGGATTACTCTCGGCAGGAACTTAGAAATAATGATATTACTTCTCCTGATATCCTAGCTTCTATGAGGTCATCTTATAAGGCACTTTTAGAACAGAAAAAGGACACATATGTTAGAACACAATGGAAACAATTAGTCCTAGCTGTGATGGAAAAGAATGAGAAGTTCTAGGACATCATTGTTTATGGTATGATTATGGTCAGACCAGTAATTGTTGGACATATTACATCACAGCAACAGTGCAGTTATTTTAGCAAAATTTATGGAGCTACACATGCAGAGGATCACTCTTCTATTGTTTCCAAAACTATTTGTTCGCCTTATTAGTCTCCCGTGTCAGTATCTGGAATAAAAAAGTTGATTGTAGATCTTGCATTGAGCAAGGCCCCAGAAGAAAATATGGTGCCTCCAGAAATATTTAAATACTTTGCTGAGCGGTAGGCCCAATATTAGCTAAAGTGTTTACCCAAATAAAACATACAGCTATAACCCCAGTGGGCTGGAAACAGAGTGTAGTTGTGTCCAAGAAAGAGCTTTGCCAGCAAAGTCTGGGAAGGTGGCCAGCTGTTAATGAGCACACTGGAATGCAAACACAATCAAGCAAAGATTTAGTCAGTAACGCATTCCAGAAAATCAGGGGCTTACGGCAGGCAGCATGGCTCTAAACAAGTCTGTGAGTTAGAAGGAAATAGGCAGCAGAGTAATCAGGAACAGTCCGAGGTCAAGGCATGAGTCAAGGCAGCAAGGATCAAGACAACAAAGTCAGCTAGAAGCTTTCACCAGGAAGATCAGTTGATCTCTGACAATGCCTCCATTGCTTCCCAAGCATATATATAGCAATCAAGGCTTTGCCAGGTGTTTCTTGATGAGCAGATTTTTCGCATAAAGATTTCCTTTGAGCTTTCTTTTGAGCTCACTGCTGGGTGTATGATAGTGGAGGTAAGTCTGTCTCTTCTCTTCATCATCTGGAATTGGCAGGACTCTCTACAGGGACTGGTGCCAAACCACTCAGACCAGGCTCTTTTTCTGCTTGAGCCTCCAGGTTGGCAGGGATCCCTGCTGGCACAGGTGTAGATAAACCTGTGCCAGGGTCCATAGGGCTGTTCCCTACCATGTCCTCCTCCTCCTCTGATTCTATACTCTCATCAGACTCATGGGGCATGACAAGTTGTTCCTATTTATAAGAAGAATGATAAGCAAGATCCCAATAATTATCAGCTTATTAGCCTTTGGGATATTGATTCCAAGTTATATAGTAAATATATGTTAAACAAATTGGAGGGTTGGAAATCTACTAATCAGATCATTCACCCTGAACAGGCTGGATTAAGGGAAGGCCAGAGCACTATTGACCATTGTTTGACTCTAATTTTTAGCCCAACAAGGAATTGCTGGCCCTGCAAAATGTTTATTTGTTGCCTTTGTTGATTTAGCAGCAGTTTTTGACTCAATCGATAGAAACCTGTTGTGGCATAAACTGGCGAACACTAATATAGATAATCACCTACTGTTTTTAATTAAGGAGCTTTATACCAATACACCTGCTAGAATAAGAGTTGGCATTACTGGCTCATTAATTGATCCTATCCCCACAAATAAAGAAGTAAAACAAGGATGCCTATTGGCACCATCACTTTTTAATTTATATCTGAATGACATAATCCCAGCACTGTCTGGCCCAGAATTTTTCCCATCCTCAGTTGGGTCAAAAAAGATTTCTGTTCTTTTATATGCTGATGATATGGTTTTAATTTCATTTACTTGTATAGGTTTGAGAAGGCTGATCTCTAAGCTTGGTGTATCACTCCTTGGTAGAGTGAGGAAGATTACCTGCCCTCTTGACCCTTGCCCTTCGTGGCTGGCCATCCAGGGGGTGATGCCTTGAGGATGTTTCTCAGGGACATCATCAATGCATACCTTAGGGAAGGTCACATTCCATCTTGCTTGAAGGAAGCGGCAGTTAGACTGCTCCTAAAAAGACCTTCCCTTGACCCTCTGGATATGAAGAACTACAGGCCAGTCTCTTTATTACCTTTTTTGAGCAAGGTGATTGAGAGGGCAGTTGCTCTTCAACTCCAAGCTGTCTTGGAAGAAACTGATTATCTAGATTCATTTCAAACTGGCTTTAGGATGGGATTTGGAGTTGAGATGGCCATGGTTGCCTTAGTTGATGACCTTCACCTGAACATTGACAGAGATAATGTGACCCTGTTGGTGTTACTGGAACTCTCGGCGGCTTTTGATACAATAGATCATGACATCCTCTTGGATCGCCTGAGAAGGTGAGGAATCGGAGGCACTGCATTGCAGTGGTTCCACTCCTTCCTCTCGAGTAGATTCCAGAGGGTGATGCTCAGGGACAGTTGCTCTGCAAGGAAAGAACTTAATTGTGGTGTCCCACAAGGCGCTGTCCTGTCCCCGATGCTATTCAATATATATATGAAGCCGCTGGGAGAGATCATCCAGAGGCATGGGGCAGGGTATTATTAGTATGCTGATGACACCCAGATATATTTCTCCATGTCTCGGTCTTCAGCTCTGACTTCAGATGGTGTCTCTTCTCTCAATGATTGTCTTAGGTCAACAATGGACTGGATGAGGGAAAACAAATTGAAGCTGAATCCAAAATGGAGGTTCTCATGGTAGCAGCCCCGAACCCAGGTATTAGGATATAACCTCCAGTCCTGGATGGAGTCATACTCTCCTCTAGGGACAGTGTTCACAGTTTGAGGGTACTCCTGGACTCATTGTTCCAGATGACAAATCAGGTAAATGCGATGTTCAGGAGTGCTGCTATCAGCTTCAGCTGATCCACCAGCTGCACCCTTTCTGGAAGTCAGGGACCTTGAGACCGTGGTACATGCTCTGGTAACCTCCCATCTTGATTTCTGTAATGAATTCTATCTACATGGGGCTACTCTCGTGCTTGGTCCGGAAACTTCAGCTAGTACAGAATATGGCAGCCAGATTGGTCTTGGGTACATCTAGAAGAGACCATATAACACCAATCTTAAGTTCACTTCACTGGCTGCCCATTAGTTTCCAGGTCCAGTACAAGATGTTGGTTATCACCTTTAAAGTCCTAAATGGCTTGGGTCCTACTTATCTTTGGGACAGCTTCCTTCCATATAATCCTCCCCATGCACTCAGGTCCTCTGGGAGGAATCTGCTGCAACCTTTAAAAACTAGGCTCTTGTCGACCTCCCAGAGGACCTTTTCGGCTATTGCTCCCTGATTATGGAATGGCCTGCCGGATGAGATCTGTCACATTACCACCCTGGATAGCTTTTAAAAAGCTCTTAAGATGGATCTCTTCTGGCAGGCCTTTCCTGAATAGATACCCGGCCATCAGAGAAAAAATCTTATTAGTCTGATCCTTATCCAGTTATTTTATTGTGTTGTGTTTTTTAGTATTTATTAAGAATTTTAAAAAATGTTTAATTATTTAATTGTATTTTAAGGGGTGGGTGGGATGGATGGTTTTGCATTTTGTAAAGGGACGGGATACAAATAAATTTATTATTATAATTATTATTAAAGAAAAGCTGAACATTAACGATACCAAAACAAAGGTGATGGTGTTTGGAAAAAGACATTCCCATTTTCAATGGTCTTTCAACAGTCACCAGATTGAACAATGTCGGGAATTTAAGTACCTTGGTATTCATTTTACAGAAAATCTCTCCTGGAAGTCCCATATAGAAGCTACCAGAGCAGTGGCTCTGAGATCTGTTGGAGCAATCCTTAGATTTTACAATAATGCAGGGGGTCACCTGGTTGTTCCAGCCCTGAAAATATTCTTGAATAAATTCTTTGCCCAGATTCTGTATGGTGCTGCTGCTTGAGGATGGGATGACTCTCAGATGGCTAAACTGGAGGCCATTCAGAGTACATTTCTTAAGAAATTTCTAACACTTCCACCTGGCATCGCTGCAGCCCTGGTTTGGGCAGAGGTCAGTTTCCCTTCCATTAGAGCTTGCCTTCATTTTATTTAACTACTGGAGAACTGTAAAAGATTCTTCAATTAGGGTTTTCCCCAAGTTATGTTTCCAACAGCTATCAAACTGCAAAGTTTAGAGATCAAGATATTTCAAGTTGCTTGAATTGTATACTGTTTTACTTGATAATTTTTTGATCTTGAATTCAGGAGAGAAGCTTCTTTGATCTTGAATTCAGGAGAGAAGTGAATACATTTTTAACCATGGTGTCCATCTGGACAGACAAGCTATTAACAACTCTAAATTTTCAAAATGGTATAAACTTTATAAATTGGACCATCAAAGAGTAGTTTACCTAGTAAAGCTTACATTCCCAAAACTTAGGCAAGCTTTTACAGCCCTTCATTTTCAAATAATGCCTATAGCTCTGATTGATGGCAGATATTCTCATACACCTTTGGCCCTCCGTTTATGTATTTTGGTGCCCCAGAAATTGAGGATTTGCTTCATTACCTGTTTTTTTTGTTCATTATATTCAGAACCAAGAAGCAAATTTCTGGGGGTCTGTCCTGTCTCCTCTACATTCTAATACTGTTTCTGAAAAGATTTTCTACCTCCTGTCTGATATTGACTCTACAGTAACTCACAAGGTTTCTCTTTTTGCACTGGCAGCGAAGAAAATTTGTGCAAGATTTATTGCTGATATTGCAGTTGATTGCCATGATGATAATCTTATCTAATTTTACTATTGTTGTTTATCTTCAATGTGTTTTTACTGTATTGAATTTTATCCTTTTTAATACACAATATTTAGATGCTAGTTATTTTACATAGCACTTTTATAATGTATTTTTATATTGTTCTTATTCATTTTATATGCAAATGGCCTTTGGTCTAAGCATTAATAAACTACTACTACTACTACATGTTGGTCTGCCTGCGATTTTTCTATTATATTCCATTATTGTTATTATTACTTTGAAAAAGAAAGCCTTAGGATTAATAATAGAAAGGCATAACAATTGAAAATATCTATGAAAAAATCCTTTAAAGGTAATATTTGAAAGTAATTAGAAACTATTACTTGTTATGCCAACAAGGTCACTTTAATTTTACTTGTTAACATCTACCGTATTTCAAATCTGTCTTTGTTATACCCTTATTACCCTTGAACGTAACTAGTGACAAGTAACTACATTACTTGTAACTGATTACTTCCAAGCTCTGAGTACAACACAGTCCTTCCCATGTTTGGAATTCAAATTGGATGGTGCATATGTGGGAGAACTTTGGTTCAGTTTACTGATATATATATATATTCAGTTTACATATATCTATATCTATATCTATATCTATCTATTTATCTATCTATCTATCTATCTATATATATATATATATATTTGTCTTGGGTATGTTGCTGTTCCCAGTGTGCTGATTGGCTGCTCAGGAGAAACACCCAACCAATCACCACCCACATGCAAATTCCCTCTTCACCTCACAATCCACTCCTGCCACTCAATCTGTGGCCCAGATTGGGATACAGAAAGCCAACTGGTGGCGGCAACAGGCCATCTGTGACAGGACCAAGACAGTCAACTGGCGACGGTGGTGAGACGCTGCTGCTGCCACTGCAATGGAACCCAGACAGTCAACTGGCTGCAGTGGTGGTGGGACACCATTACTGCTGCTGTGACAAGACCCAAACAGTCAACTGGTGGTGGCCACAGTGGCAGCAGGGCAACAGAGTGAGTCACCCTCAGCAATTCTGGGAAAAGTGTGGAATGCTGAGCAGGGGGAGCAGGAATTTAGAAATCCACCAGCCTACCTTACAGGGTTGTTGTGAGGTCTACCAGGTGTTTTGGGGGAGATTTTTAACAGTGTATGTTACTCTGGATACAGCTAGTTTGAAGAATTTGCCAGAACTCGCAAATTCCTTCATATGGTGAAAGAAAAGAATTTGGGTTTTTTTTAGCAAATTGAAGATGGGAGAAGGTGAAACTGTCAGACTTTCCCATTCCTTGTGCTATACAACCTGCCTTGAGTGGAATGAGCTAGCCTGCTGCCTTAAGGTGGAGGATGTTCATACCCTCCAATACTTCACAGATAAAAACTGGGATGTGTGTGGCCAAACAACATCAAAATGTGGTGGTCAAGATGGCAAAAATTATCTGTGACAAAAAACATACCAGCTAGGGAAGGTTGCAACATTTTGCTTTTGCCTGAGCCTACAGGGAAGGGAAAGATTCTGCTCCCTCCTCTCCCCTTCCCACTGCTAGCAAAAAATTATGGTCAGAATTCTTTATGGTTACAATAACCTCTCCTGGCTCAAAATGTCACTCAGCCATGTGCTGATCATTGGCAGAATCGCAGCCGATACCTGGTGTGTGGGAGAGTTACGATCATGGTAATAGTGTCAAAATTGTGACTAAATAGCCTTAATTAATACAGAACAGTTACCTAGATTTACTCATCCATAACAATTTTATATTCACAATTGTTACTTAGTCATAATTTTTACAGCGTTGCCATGATTGCAACTTCCCCATCAACCTACTTCACCAGGCATCAGCTGCATGGGGAGAAGGTCCATTCTGCCAGTGATCAGAGCATGGTTGAATGATGTTTCTGTCAGGTTTGGGATGGACCGGGGTGCCAGTTACACGACAATTTTTGTCGCGGGGCTTACCGTGACTTCCTGATCCCGAATCCGTCCCTCGCTGTTTATACGATTTTTGTCACTGATTTGGATATCTCAGATGGTCCCGTGACTGATATTTACACATCAAAAGTACCGTTTTTTATTTTAGGTTCCGTGACGCTTTATCCCATGCTTTTCTTGTTTACACACGGGTTGTGTACCGGGATATTTTTTTTTTGGCTGTCAATCAAGGATGCGATTACTCGTTTTTTCACAATTTGAGCTACGTGTTTCCCGCCACGAATGCAGTGATTGGCAACAGTTTATTGTATGTTTTAATTTTTTTCTAATTTATATATTTTTAATTACTGTATGTTTTAATCTTTTATAATTTAATATTATTTTAAGGGGTGGGCGGGATAGGGTACTGTGTCTATGGAGTTTTTATATTGTAAGCCTCCCCAATTGCGTTGCAGAGGGGCAGGATAGAAATAAAATTTTATTATTATTATTATTAAACAAAGAAGGACATCATATGTCCTTTTAAGGCACCTATTATCCTAGTTTATGGCAACATGGAGGTGAGCACATTGGCTGCTCTGACTACTGCAGCCCGTTTGCGATTATCTCTTTTAGCTCTTAAGAGGCGGGCAATTATCAGGCATAGGAGAAGGATGTTTTTTATTTTCCTGATACTTCTCCATTCCCAAGCGATGGAAACAGCAATTTTCCGACCACAGGTTATGCACTTTGCGGCCGTGGATCCCCCGGAGGTTCTGATGCATGTTCACCCCGACCAGCAGAAGCGACAGTGGTGGGTGTACCCAACAATGGAGGAGTGGTGGGAGAAATTTGTGATGCACATCTGGCCAGATGGTGGATACTGTACTTCAGGATGCCTTGGTTCCTCTTCATGTGCCTTGCCGAGATACTCTGTCCAGAGATTGCTAAGTCGGACACGAACATGAGAAAAGCCATCCCTGTGGAGAAGAGATTTGCTATAGCCGTTTTCCTTCTCGCCCACCGCTGCTCATATGGTGCAGTTTCCCAGTTGTTCAGTGTTGGAAGAGCAACTGTGTGTAAGATTTTTGTGGAGGTCGTCCTTGCTATAGAGAAGTTACTTCTTAAGCGGACAGTCTTCCTGGGAGATCACAGAAAGGTATTCTTTAATTTTTATTTTATTTGCTTGTGAAAATTCGGCTAATCGCATCGATTCCCAAGAGTTACAAACATGAAATATGCATTCCCTTATGTGATACCATAGTGATAACAATTACAGCTTCCCTAATGTTCTTTTGTAGGGACTTGATATCATGCCACAGGCTTCCGCAACATTTATGTCTGTACATAGATGTTTAATCGAAAACTCGTTTTTCCGTGCTCTCATACTTCCCTTTTCTTTGCATTTGATATTTTGTAGGTAATGGATTCCTTTGCAGCAATGGGATACCCACAAGTGGTTGCGTGCTTGGATGGATGCCATGTTAATATAATCCCCCCATCCGCCAAGAAGACGAATTTATCAACAGGAAGAATAGGTACAGCGTTCTTCTGCAAGGGACTTGTGATCATAGAGGAGTTTTTATTGACGCGGAGCGGGAAGAATCACGACACCCGAATGTTAAGCAACTCTGATTTTTTTGAGACTATGGAGGCTGGCATCTTTATGCCTGGTAATCCAACACTCACAATTATGGGGAAACAGGTAGTACCTCTAACTCTGGTAGATGGTGCATATCCAATAAGGAATTGGCTGCTGACACCTTATAGGGGGACAACAAATCCCAAACAGAGACTGTACAATAGGTACCATAACAAAATTCGATCGAAGGTGAAGAGGTGCTTTGGGCATTTGAAATTGAGATGAAGGGCTTTAAAATACTGTATAGAGGTTGCTGAGGAGAATGTATGTTCTGTAACATGTGCATGTGTTATTCTACACAATATATGTGAAACCAAAGATAGTATCCTTGATGATCCTCACCGACGTGTGCAAAGGTTTGTACTTGACACGCTTGGAGCTCCGATGGTTAATAATGATGTTGCGGAGAAGGAGCGGGGGGAGGCCGTTCGCAACGCTTTGAAAGAATATTTTTGGCTTGAACATCACCGGGGAGGCGGGGAATAAGTTAATGCATGTTTTGCCTTCTTATCATTTCCAGGATTAACTGAAAATCTGCTTAATAAAATATTGTGATTTTAAAGGTGTCTGCATTTGCTTTGCCCTTCTTAAATCGAATCTCACTTTTCCCACAGGTACATTTGCATTGTTTATTTCCTTTAGAATTGTGAATGTATACATCACACTTTAGGGGCAGTTGAAGTACACCTTGAAAAGTAGGTCAGACTGGATACAAGTTTAGTTTAAAACAATCAGCCTGAAATGATACATTGTTGTGGTTTGGGCGGTTAAAGCAATTGGCGGGCTTTTGCCAGGGATTACTCTTTCTGGTAAAGGATCCAGACAGTGCCGAATCCCTTTAGATAGTTTCCTCTGCTAATTCACCAATCGATTAGCCAACACAAGTTACATTTTAAAAAGTTAAGCTTTTTCCTAACATCATAGGCTTATTTAAAAAATGAAACGGTCAACTTGGAAACTTATAAACTCGAGTTTCCGCATCCCGCCACATGGTGTTACGATGGCCGAAGGGGGAAGAGGACGTGTCCGGCCGGGTCGGTGCATCGCCTACTGGGGCACCAGGGAGACGAACCTCCTGTTGGGATCCCTGGCCCAGCAGGCTGGTGTGCCGGACTGGCTGATGCAGTCCTCTAACCGGAGGAACTGCAACTTCTTTGTGGAGGCAGTGCAGTTCCTCCGGTCAAGGGGCTACATCAGAACTGGCCTCCAATGCCACTCCAAATTCAAGACCCTGAAGGGTAAATTCTTTGCGGCATTGGAGGCCAGTGATGGCAGCCCCCCCAAAGGCGGCCGCCTTTTTATGCCGTCCTACACGACCTGTGGGTCCGTGCAGGACGGCCAAACTGGCTCAACAGGCTCCCAAGAGGTAAGTTTTGCCAAGGCATCTATGGTGCCAAGTTGTGTGTGCCCGTGTGAGTGTGTGTGTGTGTTATCCTCCGCATATGGCTGTCGAGAAGCCAACTCAATAGCTGATAAGGAGCCCGGCTCGACAACAACCCAGTTGAAAAGCACAGTACCTGGTGTTGTCAGTAGCAGTCCGACAGGGTCAGAAGTACACACAGAGAGAGAGTGCAGAACGAAGAGGCAGTCCAAGGTCAAAAGGGTTCCGGCAGGTGGGTCAACAAAGGCAGTCCAAGGTC
This sequence comes from Gambelia wislizenii, assembly GCA_030847615.1. Lineage (NCBI taxonomy): Eukaryota > Metazoa > Chordata > Lepidosauria > Squamata > Crotaphytidae > Gambelia > Gambelia wislizenii. The sequence goes on along the minus strand of JAUMIR010000003.1, from coordinate 309,562,191 downwards.
AAGATATCCAAAGTCTCAAGATAGCAAGGTTCAAGGAGAGTCACAGGCAGAGGCTTCCTCCAGGTAATGCAGACTGCCTGAAACAAGGAACTCAGCCTCCCCCAGCTGCTTATGTTGGCCCAGCTCCCACTCCCAGCTGCGGGGTGATTGGTGAGCTTCTGTCTCTTAATCTCTGGGAACGACGAAGCCACGCCTTCTCTGCTCTCCTTTGGCTAAAGATAGGTACCTGCTCTTCTACCTCTTGCTCTTGCTCCATTATGTCTCCCAGGCTTGGACCCTGAGCTGGGGGAGGGCTAGGCTGCTGAGCCCTGGGTTCTTCAGGGCTAGGCTCAGACTCAGCCAGCTCTTCTGCTACTGGGTCAGCCTCCTCGCCTTCTGAGTCCTCAGAGTCCTGACTGGCCATGACAGTGGCTAAATTTTCTTCTGTTTCTATGTTTTGTTATAGCTGTCCAGATTCAGAGACGGGCAGCTGGAGAGCCCGTCTCTGATTCCTCTGATGAGGAAGATCAAGCAGGCCCAGCACCGGCTCACCCCCCCTCAGGTACGTTTCATTTCAGTACTTATGAGGCACAGTTATAGGGGGCATAGCATAAGAAATATTACCGTTTAGTACTTATAACTGACAGCTATGCTTAATCTTTTTAAAGGTCCCCAGGCTGCCCAGGAGGCGGCAGCCCAACTGGCTGGGCTAAATATTATAGCCAGAATTGAGGAGCTTGGTAAATATATTTAAGTAAACAGTTTAAAAATGGGCTATCTGCTTTGCACATAGAGCATTTGATGTTAATTAATTATTTCTGTTTGGCCAATACAGGGAGGAGTCTTAGAGAGGAGATAAGGGACCTGGCCAGGAGGGTGCAAGCCTTAGAAGAAAGGCTTGCTTTGTAAATATTATATATAGTTCTGTTATCCATTTGTAAATACTTTTTTTTGTTTAAAGTTTGCCAATTCTTTGTCTGTAAATATTGTAAATATTGTACCTGATTCCCCCCTCCAAAGTGTGTGTACTTATTTTGAATATGCATTTGTACAGTTATGTATTACTATGTTTATATTTATTTATGTTTGGTACTCTTGTATTTATTTGCTGCATAATACCCCTAATAGTGTTTGTGTTATGTTTCCAATTCGACTTGTATTGTAATCTTTTCTTGTGTTTGTCCCTGTATCTTGTAAATAATGTAAATCCTGTAAATATTGTATCTCTTGTAAATATGTATATATATATATATATATATATATGTATATCTGTAAATATATCATTCTGTTTAAAAAAAATTGTAAATATTTATTTTCAGATACTTTCATAAAAAAATAATCAGCTAATGTTTTGAAATAAAAAGCCTGTTTATTTTCCATTAATTCCATACCTCCCTTTAAAAAGCTGTAAAGATCAGCTTTAATGATTACTCTTTTTACATGGTACATATATGAGATAGAGTAGTGTAAGAGAAACAGAAATAAAATATGTAAAAATTGGACATTATGTATTCCCCACAAGTAAGGGTACAGCAAGTGATACTGATAATAGAAAACTACAATGACAGGGGCACTTTTTTAAAAATTGCCCTCGCAGGTCTACTGGAAGTTGAAGCACTTCCAGGCAAACCTTTTGTGGGTGTAGTATGATTGTTTTCTTGTGAATTCTCCTTATTTTCCTCACCTACACTTTTTGAGTTACACTTTCTCTTCACCACAACACGTTTCTTAGAATTATCCATGGACTTAATGTGAGTTACCAAGTCCCCAAACAGATCATTCTGTCTATGTATTTCTTTGAGCATTTGCTGAGATTCCTCAACTGAATGCTCATAGAAATTTTCAAGGTAGCCTTGCAAAGACATGGTCTGCTTATCTGATATTTTTTCCATTTTAGAGACAAAATTTTCCGCTATTGATCTCAAATTCGCCATCAGATCATTCACATCAGAAGAACATTTCTTCCTCCAAAATAAGGCCAACCTTTCAGCGGGGGACAATGTGGCTGTAGGATTACTCAAATCTGCAACTGAGAAAATTGGGGAAAAAATAATCATATTCAAAGTTTATTACAGTACTGGCCAAGTTACAGCAATCACCCTGTTCTGTAACGATGTGATACATACCATTACGTGCCGGGGTAGTTGACCACACAGTATCAATCTCTGCTACCATGGCCGTGTTGTTTCCCTCTGTTTCATTTACTGCCAAGGTTTCAGAAGGCTCCTCAGTTAAGGTTAAAGTAACAGCAGATTCATCAGATCCCTGGGTACCAGAAACATCTGGATGCAAAAGAAAAGTGAAGGGAAATAAGAGAGTTGGGTAATAGAAGAAATCAAACCACTTTAATTAGTCCACAGGACTTCCGTGCTGCTTGTGGCAGAGGTAAACAAGTAATAGTCTTCTTTGTTTATGGCTGCTGCAGGAGACGCCATAGCAAACGTGCCAAGATGCACGCAGTAGTTTACATGCCCAGGGCACACACACAAAAGCACGCCATTTGGCTTTAACAGCCTTAATTTGCAAAATAAAGGAGAACCCACAGACCACAGCAGCACCATTTGAGGGCATGTAGGTAAATATGGCGAAATGGTTCTTTATAGCTAGACTACATGGAGTCATGGAACATGTATTCAGTAAAGAATGCAAAGTTACAGATGCGGTTTGGATGTTGTGACAATGGAATTTTAAACATCCGGGTTTTCACATTGATACAAGAAATTTCTTGTAATGTCAGCAAACAACAAAAGCTGTAATTGTAGCAGCCTGCACAGTAAGAACACATAGCATGCATATCAGCCATGGGATAGCCATGGACATTTATAAAACACCATATTCTAATTGGGTAAAGCATGAAATCCGAGAACGTGATTAATCAAGTTTTCACATACTACTACTTCCTTTTAAAAAAATAAATAAATGGAAAACTTACCTAGGGGCTGTGAGAACAATTCCTACAAGAACCCCTGCAGCATCTCTTGGGATGAGGGAGGGAATCTCACATCTTCATCGGTGAGGGGAGCGTGATGGGGAATCGCTGACCCACGCAGAACATGCACAATGTCAGTGGTGCTCCCCAGCCGCTTCAGGTGGTAGTTGGCATCGCCACCCAGAATGGCATGCAGTTCTTTATAAAAGGGCATGGTGGCCGCATTGTTGCCACTTTTAGTGTTGTGGTCATTTACCTGGCGGTAATTCTTGCACATCAGTTTTGTCTTCGTACGGCACTCTTCTGCGGTGCGATCATGCTCTTTGTTTTTCATTTCAGCAGCAATCTTCAAACAGATAAATATTTCTGTGGGACCCCCTCAGCTATTCCTGCACCTTTTTTTCACTCCATATGGCCAAAAGGTCAATGGTCTCGTTGTAGGACCAAAAGATCCCACGGCTGCCTTTCCTGATACGAGGTGCGGTTTCAGCATCCATCGCTTAAACTGTACAGGTAAACGGCCAGGAGAACAATGGAGATGTATCTTCTTTAAATTTTGGGATGTCCAGAAAAGGGACAGGTGCACCTCCCACTTACTGGCCAGAGCCCGCCCATGGTCAGGGCAATTTCTGGGCATCTCCTGTGCCCGTGATATCTTGTCACGGGCTGTTTATATTTCTGATTTTCCAAATCCTCCAGTGACTTTTTTAAAAACTGGCACAACCCGCGGGATTGAAAGTCCCGCGGGTAGAGAGACAAATGGTGGCCCCCCTTCCGAAAACCACGTGTCCGACCCAATGTATGTGTAAACTGCCAGGGATCAACACTAATTCTTCCCGGGACATTTTCATCGTGTAAACGGCACCCAGGAGAAGTTACTTACTTAAGTATAACTATGTAGCTGATACATAATTCTGGCCTACTTTTGCACTTCGAACTCGGTTTCAGCAACTGAAGTATGCTAAGAAAAAAGAGGGAAAGTGAGAGAAGCAGAAAGAATCTGGGACATTTTAAAAGCAGCTGAAAAAGTGGAACAGCAGACAATTAATTGGGATTTCCCCTGTTAAACTGGCATGGAGGATATGAATGCTGTACTATTATCAGGCACATTTCTAGGATGGAGGACCATCGCCTCCCCAAAATAGTACTCTACGGTGAACTCGCCACGGGTCAGCGTAAGAGGGGTGCTCCAAAAAAGCGATACAAGGACTCCCTGAAGCAACATCTCAGGCTCAGCCAAATTGATCACCAACAGTGGTCCGTCCTGGCCTCACATCTGGAGGCATGGAGACACACTATCCACAATGCTGCAGCCTTATTTGAGAACTTACGCCGAACAAGTCTTGAAGAGAAATGACAACGCAGAAAGAATCACAACCCGGAAACATCACCCAAGGAGACCTTCTGCTGTGCTTTCTGCAACCGGACTTGTTTATCTCGGATTGGCCTTTTTAGTCATCAGCGCACTTGCAGAAAGAGTGGGATGAGTCCTTCCTGAATCTTCGTTTGCAAAGAAAAGCCAGAGAGAGAGAGATCAGTGTTCAAGTAAGACTCAGCTTCAGGCTCAGTTGGATTCATTACATGGAAATGGATGGGAGGGCATTATGGCCTTTATCTCCAGCCATAGCATGTCTTGACTGGCCATGTTCTGGCTTAATTATGTTAATGCATATTGGTTTAAAAGCAGAAAACATTGATGCAACGTCTGATTCACAAAACAGGGAACTAATGTGGATCTCCTGCAAGGAGTGGCTGATAATAAACTGAAAGTGGAGCAGGGGAGGGGGGAAGCCTTAGAACTCTTTCCTGAGTCAGGGTTTCTGGGAAAATGAAAGAAACAGACTTTTGCAACAGCATATCATTCTCAGTGCTTGTAATAGTTAAGCTCTAATATCCTTCTCTCACCTCCTTTATACTTTCAGAACTAGGGAGGGATTAGCATCCACTGTCACCATGAGACACTTTTCAGGACTGGCTGCTTCCTGGTTTATATCAAGTGCATAACTATTAAGTATCTTACAGCTTCTGACCAGACCAGAGCTCACTCAGCCATTTCTTGAGATGGCTGTGAAAATTGGAAGGGAAGGTGCTGTTGAATTCATTAGACTACCCTCCTCCTTCTCACCCTCTCAGTGGTTCTGACAGACTATTAACCTGGGGCACTGCCATTTTCATTCTTTAAAAAGTCTGTACAGCCCATTTCCCAGGGCATCCTACATAAATAATATTAAGTACAATACAAATACCAACTCCCTTTCCCACAGATGAAATAAATAATAAAAATAGCCAGAATTAGATGGTAAAAATAAAATGAAATAAGCAGATGCTAAATACTGTACAATTGAAAAACTTTAAATAAAGCCTGTGAGAATAAAAAAGGTTTTTGAAATGAGCCTGCGGCAAGTTTCCCTGACAAGGGAATTCCATAGACAGTGGACTTTATCATGAGTGCTTTAGCTCTGCTTTGGCGATCCATGATCCCATGATGTGCTTCATAACCCCACCTTCTGACCCCAGTATGCACTACCATATGCTGGTATACATTTTTTTGGAATGCAATTGCAAAATTATGGCAATGTGCTTAAAGGAAAAAAATAAATGAAAAATAAATGAAAACAGCCTGCTTGGGAATAGCGAGGGGGAGGGGTGGAGAGAGGTAGAGAAGCAGAATCACACCCACTCACACCACTTGACTGCCAGGTAATCGGAGCTGGAGCGGGATGGACTTATCGCACAGAAATCAACAATGGAAAAGGAGCATAATTGGAGCCATTGACAGGTATTACCTGTTAATGAAAAGGAGAGCTCCAGGAATGCATGGAGGGTGAAGCAGCTACTTGACAGACACAGCATTGTGTGATAAATATCACCCAAAGATGTGGATTATGCATATCTAGAAATAGCACAATACCACTCTTGCATGATAAACCCCAGTGTGCTGCCACCAAAACACCCTGAATCTATTTGCCTAATATGGCAAGGGCAACTGGAAGAAATACTATAAAGCAGGGTCCAAAGGTTATTTTCCACACACTCCTGGGTCCACTAAGGAGTACACCAGCCCCTTATGACAAAATCAATTCTTTGCTAAAACAAAATATTGGGGCATGTGTTGTAAGGGAGAATTACACCCCCTAAAGGCACAATTCTTCAATTTTGTGCAAAATAATAATAATAATAATAATAATGATGATGATGATGATGCTGGAGGGTTGCTCTGGCTTCAGAAGCCACATGCAGCCCACAGGTAAGGTTGCCATGTTCCAGCCCCTCAAATCTGGGCAGCTATTTTATATATAGTGCAAATGAGGGTAATTATGCAACCTTAGCACATTCATAATTGCATTTTTCCCTCCCACTATGCTTTACCCTTGGGACTATTTTTATAGTAACCACCCTTCTGAGAGAACTAGTATAGAGTCATGTGTATAATGCTGATTGGGACACAAGAGTCCCAAATTCAAACCTCTGCTTGGTCCTGGAATTTACCATGTGACCTTGGGCCATCACTATGTTTTCAACAAATCTCTCTTACAGCATTGCTGTGGAGAGTAATAACAAGACAGGAACCATATAAAGTGGCCAGGTATGTTCCTAACAGTGGGAGGTGATAGCAGCAGGAACAGCAGTGTAATGCTGTTTCATCATGTACAGGTACTCACCCTTTTCTTCTCCCATCTTATGCTTCCACAAGGCCTCCCTCCCTTACTCTGCAGCTGTATCTCTCTACTTTTGTTATCTCACCTTGCACCCTCACCATGCTCCCCTTCCTTGCTCCTTGCACACCAGCATTTGCATCTCCCACTTTCCCTTCTTTTGCCCCATCTTGTGCCACTTCCACTCACTCTCTTATACAGTACTTTCTACCCCCTTATGCCTTCCTTTCTTGCTTCTTGCACCTCTCACCTCTCTTCCCTTTTCCCTCCCTTGCCTCACCTCAAATGTTCACCATGGTCCCCTCAATTGCTTCTTGAACTCCACCACATGCACCTCACCCTCCTTTCTCTCCTTGCCATTGCTTACCCATCACCTCATGCTGCCACACCTCCCTTCCCTTGCACCCATCTGCTTCACCTCCTATCATAGCTCCATTGCCCTCCAACTTGCTTCATCTTGCCCCTGTGCCATGCTCCACTCCCTTACAGCTGTGCCTCCAGTTCTCTCCTCTTCCCCCTTCATGTTGCTGCTGTCTGTCCTCTAAAGGGCTTTAAGCACAGGGTAGCTTTAGACAGAGAACAGGCAAGCAGGTGAAGACAATGGTGTTGCCACTGCTGCAAGACAAGGAGCAGGAAGAGAGGGAGATGAAGAGTGGGGTGAAGAGAAGGTGGCAATAATGGTAATGGCTTTTTCCCTCCCACAACAGGCAGTGAGAGAACCCCAGCTCCTCATAACATGGAACTTTTTTTTGTATACATCTAATAAAAATGCATAATATTGCTATGTTAACCAACTCATCAAAAACAACAGACTTCATGGAACCTTGAGTACTAATCACTATACTGAAACTTTTACCCTGCTTTGTTGCATCTTTTCTCTTTTGCTCCAATCACTCCATTACTTTCTGTACAGACTTTGTAAGCAGCTTTGCAAAGCAAACTTCAGCTAGACTTTTCTTCAAAAGCTAGACTTTCCTGCAGAGTCGTCACAAGGACATGAGTAAGGACAATCACAGATGTCAATCATATAGGGGTGGGACCTCACTCATGGACCAAAGACATCTAAGGAGATTATCAGACACATCAAAAATGGCGTTACAGCAATGCCAGGATATTGCAAAAGGCTCCCTTACCAGATAACGTTGTTCCCCCACCATTATGCACCCATTCTGCTGCCGTTCCACAGGCGCTGCTTTTTATGGACAGGAGAAGCCATCAATATATGCCCCGTTCCATTTCTGTGATAGATTTTCCTGTGTGCGGCAAAGTGCCCCATTTCACTGGCGACATCCCAGCGCCAATGGATGATCCATGCCAGAAAACATCTGGGTGAGATCGGGACATCCAGGTTAGTGACATACTTTTTATGATCCTACCTGGGTTACTTGTACATTTTAACATGTGTTTTTTGTGCTTGTTGTCACTTTTTTGTATTCTTTTTATTTTCATTTTTGAATTTCCCATGCTTGCATCTTCTTGCAAGAATCCGTGGGATTTTGATCCAGGAAGTGAAGGGAAAACAAAACAATTGAACACAAGAATGGCAATACATTTTGTCCCATAACTCTGCTCCTACAAGAGCCATTGATTTGCCCCCCCCCCAATGAAAGCTTGGAATCCAGAGGATGGTTCAGACAAGGACTGAGTGGCATGACTAACAATGTGTTAAAACCTGGTCATCTGGGTGGTATGGCAACCCTACCCACTGGAGATCTTACTCCTCACTCTGGGCTATACATTATTTCACGTTTGTGGGCATTGTGGGAGAAGGGGGTCCCTCAGATACCTAGCCACACACGGCATTTTGATTATCAACACCAGGACCTTTAACTGTGCTGAAATTCTCAGAAATACGTTTTTGTGCAGCACAAATCTTTTAAGCACAGGCAAGGTTTATTCCAAGTAATGGTGCTAATGGCTACTAACCTAGCAGTTATATTCTCATTCCAGAGGAGTATTCAAAGACTAGAATACAGGATACAGCCTTCTTTGTGACTGCTCCCAGGCTCTAGAACTCCCTTCCTACAGAAACTAGCTATCCTGGCTCCTTCCTTGTTGCTTTTTCAGCAGCAGATGATAGCTTCTTTGTTTTAAAAGGTATTTGGGAAGTGATTGCTTATGGAGAAAGGGCTTTTGATAATCTGCTCTGTTATCCATACTTGTTTCTTCCAAACAGGTATATCTTAAAATTGCTTCTAATTCTACTGATAGTTTAATTGTGTTTGTACATTTTTAGTGATGTGAGTTTTTATTTTTATTTGTTTTAATTCTTGTAAGCTACCTTGAGTCCCAGGGTTCAGAAAATGGGATAAATACAATAAAAGAAAAGTATTAGAATAAAAGTGGACAAGTGTGGGGAAGCACAGATGATATGGTCTTTTACACATTTGGCTTACAAAAGAAGGAACTCTACATGTCAGCTTCCTTTTTCTGTGGAGATAGCAGAAAAAACAGGACCAACTTGGTTAGCTGCCATCATCTTGACCCAAGGCAGGGATGGTAATTGTGTGGTGTTCCAGATGTTGTTGAACATCAAACCCCTGCATTCCTTACCATTGGCCATCCTGGACAGGGCTGCTGAGAGTTGCAGTTCAACAACATCAGGAAGACCATACTATTCCCATCTTTGGCTAGAGAAGGATGATGAGGAGGAGGCTTTCTGGCAGGGGATGAAAGCACTGATCAGGGAAGAAGGATAACACCATGGGAGAATGTTCATCATTTTTATTGAGAATATAGAATTATAAAGTTCTTAGCCAGCTGGCACATTTTTTTTCCAGTCATCCAAAGCTCTGCAACCAAGCTCTAAGCTGTTGAGTGAGGCTGTTAAATCTGAATGCTTCAGCTGTGGGTTATGTCTTGCGATTTTGCTTTTGCTCAATGGTTCTCCTGGGGCTTCTCCAGGATGTCTAGAATGATGCGTCTTAACAAGAACTAGTGAAGGATAAAGTCATCTCTAGAGAGAACTTCAGTGAAATATAGTCTTTTAGAAAAATACCCATCAAAATTTAGCAAAACTGAATTTAAGCTGATCAAATAAATTTTGCACTCTAAATGACACTTCCAATTTTGCAAGATATTTTGAAATGTTGACTTTGTGTTCAATACAGGATAAAGATAAGCAACAATTTATCCACTTCCAATCCTTCCTGTCCCCCCGCCCCCAGTACCATGAAGTAAATGCTACATTTGTTATGATATAACTCAAAGTCTATCTGTTTCTAAGCAGTGATCCGAGGAGAGACCAGTTTTGTAGAACTATAGAATTGTAGATTTGGAAGGGACCACAGGGGCCATCTAGTCCAACTCCCTGTCATGCAGGAATACACAACTAAAGCACTCCTGAAAGATGCCCATCCAATCTCTGTTTAAAGACCTCCAGAGTTGGAGAGTATGTTAAAAGCAGCACACTGGGTTTACTGGTTTTGGGGGGGGAAAGCTCTCCCAGGCACTAACTCTCTGCAGGACCATACAGGCTGAAGGAATGCAGTTTAAGTTTAAGGGACTACAGACTAAGACATACATGGTTTTTCTAACTCTCTGATGTGACAAAGAGTCCAGGTCTTCTAGGGAGAGCTTCTGAAGAGAGTGGAGAGAGAGAGAGAGCTCTTCCTTTCGGCCTGTCTATAGCTCTTTTGTAACTTGGGGGCTGTCATCTGGAGTGAAGGCAATACCTCTGTTATTCTATTGGAGGGCTCAAAAGCCCCCATGTGCTTAGAATGAGGAGTGCAAAGCCTAAGGCTTATATGCAAAGGGCAGAAGTGAATGTGAATTCTGCCTTTCACCCTCTGGGCCCTGGTAATGACTCTTAGATGGCCTGGGAGAGATGAACAATGGAGTTGCACACCTTGAGACAGTGCCAAACAGTTATCCTCTTTGAAATCCAATAAGGGTGGCTCAATAAGGAAATCCAATAAGGAAACTGAACAATAACTTATAATGGGGGTTGTACCAGTCTGAGTCAGTATAGCATAGTCTCCATTCAGTGTAGGTAAGCATTGATTGCTCCCAATGAGACAATTTCCTTGTCAGCAGGAGGGGGGGATTCCATTTTGTACTTTAACATGATGCTTGATTTTCTAAGATGGACAGGGATCTAGGCTTTTCACCACCCTACCCTTCCAATATTTTCCAATATATGCCTCTTACTATGTGTGCAGACTCTGGCAATAGGCAGCTTCCTGCCTTAAGCATTAAAAGCCTACTTGTAATTCATATTTATTGAGCATAACTTGTAACAAATGCATACATCGTGGCTTTCATACATCATGTGTGTGGCCTGGTTGCTGTGGAAAACTGTCACTGTATGGTATGGGGCCCAAGTTGCTACTGTAAAATACCTAAGTGGATTACAGTGTTGGCCTACTGTTTTGTCTTTCTCTCTACTTAAATTGGTATAACAGATGTACAGAAAACTTTCCAAAACTTCCCTGGATCCCCAGAAGTTTCCAGATTCCAGCTCTCACTTTCCATAGCCAGTATGGTTAATGGATGGGAATTATAGTGCAACACCATCTGAAGACACAAGGTTGCAAAGACTGTTATAACAATCACCAGAGGCCTCTAGGGAGATTATCTCTCAACACAGTATAATAGATGAACACGATTGACAAGTCACTTACCTGCATTTTTGTAACCATGCAAAAGCCAAACTGGGAAGGCAACTGGACTAGACCCTGTATAATATATGGAACAGATCTGAATGAGAATCAGTCTATCAACAGCTAAGAGTATGATCCCATTTATGTCTATTTGAGAAGTATGACTCATTTATTTCAATGAAACTTGCTCTCAGATGAGTGTGGAGATTATCAGATGCTCTAAATACAGCATTATCACAATGCCAGGAGATCGCTAAAGGGCTTCCCTTTCAGACAATGTCATTCCCCTCTCGTAATGCTCCCATTCAGCTGTCGTTATGCCAGTGTTGCTTTTTATTGATTGGCTAAGCCCTCTTCGTTTCTGTCACGGAATGTCCTGCAAGTGAAAAGGTGTCTGTTTCGCTGGTGCAATGCCAGCTTCAATGGGAGGTCTGTGCCAGAACACTTCTGGGTGAGATCAGGACATCCAGGTAAGTGACACCCTTTTTTGTACCCTCCCTGGGTTACTTGTAAAGTTTTAAGTGTGTTTTTGTGCTTAGTGTAACTTTTTTCTTGTTATTTTTCTTTTTTCTTTTTGAATTTCCCATGCTGTCATCTTCTCATGAGAACAGATGTGATTTCATTCCAGGAAGTGAACGGAGCTTCGTTAGAGCTCCATTCACTCCTGGGCTGCCCTCTCGCGTGAACAAGGTCGTTCTGAAAAGTTTTTATTTTTTGGCGTGAGAGGAGATTATGGGATGGGAATTTTTTTTTGTTCCCATCTGATCATCCCTTATGTATAGGTTTACACCCTAATCAATACTATCTGTAGTGCATAGTGGGAAAAGATAGCAACTACAGTGGGGCCCATGTATCAAAATCATTAAGTGTGCAAAAGCTACATCTTGCTCAAAGGACATGAATATTCATAATGCTTACAAACTGGCTTTTTTATTCTTGAAAATGATAATGAACATAGATAATGAACCCAAAGGTTACTCCTTTCCTATTGTTTTTCCCCACTTAAATTGTATCTAGCAGGCCAATGAGTTTATCCAAAACAAACATGGATGCTTTTAAGTATTCTCTAGATGGTGCCCCTGGAACAGTTCTCAAAATATTACAAGGAAATTCCTTTGAGTTTTCAATCAGTGATTGTATGATAAGATTTATTTGCCCTATTTTGTCTTTTCACACTACACAGCTTCCGGGCAAGGCACTGTGACCACACTTGAGAAATAATGGAATATCAGAAATAGACCACTTCTGAGGCTTGCAAGTCACCCCAAGCTATTAGTAATCACTGAAGATTGAACTTTTAACAGCCTTCCTTTTCTGTTTGCATTTGGCAATTGGTGCTTTCTTGTCTAGGGTCAACTTGATTTCCTTCTATTCCAAGACTGCCAGTCACATCCAAGACAATAGCTAAAAGCATCTATGGATGCAGATTCTCAGCCCCTCAGGCTCACTTAACCAAAGAGCTGAGCTTATAAATAAAATATCACATTCATAGAAAACGGATGCAGCACTTACCTCCTGAATTCTCTCTTTGGGAGTCTGTGGCTTTATTTTGTGTGTGCCAGAACAAAGCTGGATGTTCATCTCTGAAAGGATAGAGGTTAAGGCAGAGCAGGAGTTTGGGCAAGTGGACTAGAGGCTATCATTTGCTTTCAGTTGTCTAATAAGGAGGTTGATGTCAATGACAGACTGATATCTGAAATGCTCATGGAAGACAAAGACTTCAAAGACAGTAAAGGACATGAAGTTGTGTTTCTTTGGCTTCTGGTAAGAGCTTATCTGTAGCTTTTACATCCTTGGTTCTGTAGTTCTGTTGCAGAAGGGAAGAAATTTCTGTTGCAGGAATTGTAGATTGTACAAGTTCAACACATAACATTATAGTACTGTTTCTAAGCCTAATCTCATAAGGATGCTGATTAATCAGTGCATGGCTTCGATCGGTAGATTAATTGTGCTATTATATGTTGTGACACACAATAAACCTCTCTCCCAGTACTAATCACAGAAGACAGCTGCACATTGAGGCATGCACAAGACTGATAAAAACAAGCTATAACTGATACATACTGTGTGACTTTAATAAGGAAGATCTAGATTCACTCTTCACTCACCTATGATGTGAGTAATCATCATTCATCCATGAAGTTCAGAGGGTAACCCTGTGCCAGTCATTTTCTATGTCTCTCAGTCTAACTTCTGTTACAGGGGACTTTTCAAATGGGGGAAAAAAACTGTGCGGAGGTCGGGAGCAGAACAGTACTGTCCCGCTTACAGCACTCCATTTTGGATGAAGCTGTCTTCCTCCCGACCTTCCCCTGTGCTTCCTCCATGCTGCAGGCACAAGAAACGCACCACTTTTATTAATTGAAAACCCTCATCAATAAAAAGTGGTGTATTTCTCAAGCCTGCAGCACGGGGTAAGGTCGGGAGGAGGACAGCATCATCCGAAATGGAGCGCTGTAAGTGGGAAAGCGCCGTTCTCCTCCCGACCTGGTGGTTTTTTTTTCCCCCATTTGAAAAAGTCTAGAGTTGTTCCCTACCATGTATGTCAACCTGGATCCTTAGAGGAAGGACAAGATATAAATGAAATGAACAACCAAACAAACAAATATCTTACAGAGGGCCCTTGATATCTGCTGGGGTTTGATTCCAGGACCACCTGTGGAAACCAAAATCCATTGATACTCAGGTCCCATTATATATAATGGCATAGTAAAATGGTGCCCCTTATATAAAATGGAAAAAAAAAATCAAGGTTTGCTCCTTGGAATTTGTTTTGGAATATTTTCGAACTGTGGATGGTGGAATCCATGGATGCCAAATCTGTGGATACAGAGGGCCAACTGTATATTGTATTAACCAATACTTGGATTTGCACCATAGCAAATATGCTTCATGGCACTGACCACTTCAAGCACATCTCCTCCTGCTTACTGCATGTTAAGTTACTCTTAATCTATATATTGACAGCATTCATCAGAAATAAAGTGTCTTGCCACCCTTACCGGTGAAACAGATTCTCAGCACCAGTGAACTGGTACTAAGGCTACTCGAGCTTTCTGCCACTGCTTCATGCTCACTGATCCCTTTGAATATTCGATGAACTCAAACCAGTTTGGCATCTTCCTTCCTGGTCCCCAAGAGGGAAAACTGCTTCATTACTTGATTAACTTTGTGGCTATTATGTACCTTAAAATGAAATTGTTTTGTGATTTTTGTCTTGGTTCTTGGAGGAGAAAAAAGAGGATAATGTATCTGTAGGTGAAGCTTTCTGTGTTAGCTGCATGTGGCTTCTGATCGGAATGGCCTTGGCAACTGTAGGGAATTGACAGTGGTTCCAAAAATGTATCTTTCTCAGTTCTGCTTTTGATACAAACCTGCCTTTGCACTTTCTCCCTTGACTTTCTTCAGTAAAAGACACACATACCTAAATCATCTGGTTGGAACAAAAGGAGCCACAACTTCATTATTATTACATCTCAATAGTGTTGGCCTGGCATGAATATCCAGACAACAAACAAATTGCTTGTTGTCTGATGGGTACCTACCCAACCTCCTTGGCCCAACTATCAAGGGTGCTATGGAGGTGCAGAATCCATTTGGGTGTATGCCACTGGATGTTTCCCTGACACCTGGGAGTGAGGTATTTCTGATGGTCCCTGGGCTGGTTTGGCCCCTAGGCATCTGCACCCAAGAGCTCAGGGGAATACCTTTTCCCTGAAAAGTGGGTCACTGTTGCACTGCAACTTTGCAACAAAATTAGAACATAGTGAAACATCTCAAAATGCAGTGACATGCATAATGCCAGGGAGGAAGGGAGGATGGATGGATGAATGGATGGAGGAAAGGCAGGAAGAGCGTGAGGGGAGCTCAATGTATATAGCAGAAGTGGACTGAGAGAGGGCTGTTCACTCATTCCCAGCCTCTCATGGTACCACTACCCTCCACCCTCTGCCTTGATCTGACTGACTGATTACCAATGGTCTGCAAAAAATGTATGGGCTCTTGGATGATGAGCAAATGAGGCATCAGGAAGAAAATGACAGCTCCCTGCTGCACTGCTCCATAGCCCTGTAAAGGGGCTGTGTAGTTTAGTCTGTGGTCCTGATTTTCTTGTGGTTCTATTATCTGTATAGATGGGCATTCCTGGTTCAAAAGGAATCTCTTTTCCTGTTGATTCACATACCGCCACTATCAGACGCTGCTACATTTAGAGAAAGGATGCAGAGTATTTTGCATTCTCTGACCCCTAGTTTTCTTTTTGGAAGATTTCAGGGTATTTTTTTATTTCTTTGTTTGTTCATGTGTAGGGTTTTTCTAAGCAGTATATTAATTTTGGGCCTTTTCTGAAGAAGCTTTTTTTTTTTTTTGCTTTTTATCTAATGCATGATCTGAAATTCATTGTACAACATTTAATAACATGGATCATTTAAATTTTAGAGTCTGAAACTAAAATTGTAAATCCGATCTATTAAAAGGATGGCTTGATATCTTCCTTCTCACTTCTGGACTTCTCTTGGATAGAAGAAAAAAACCACTTAAAATTCTTTTTGAGTTAGTTCAATGTAACTGTATATATGAAAAGTTCCCTTCCTGCAGTGTTCTATAAAGAAGATCAGAGCCCAAGGGAGGAAATTTAAATGTTCATAGGAACATCCTTCCTTCTGTTTGCACAATTTTGGCATGGATTCTGGCATCTCACGCCAAGTCAGATAATAGTATCACACACTGGGCTTCTTCTTAGAATGAAACAGAATCATTCATCTTCTCAAAAAAAATCTGTGTAGCTAACCATAATTATTTTGTAGTTCTGACCATGCTTGCCTGGCCTGGGAGACATACCTCTTAAACTCAAGGAGACTTACTTGTGAGTAAATATGCCTAGAACTGTACTACATAGCTCAGGACAATGGATGCTTGTATAGGGGTTGTGAAGGCAAATTTTGGACTTGCTCTGACCCCTGATTCATTTTCGTTCACTCAGATGTTGGCAGAGTTTTATGGAGAGCCTGAATGATAGTGGCATATGCCAAGTTGGAGGGGCAGGACTTTTAACACAGATTTTGACTGCATGACTTTTGATATAGGTTTTGACTTTCAATTTATTGTGCTCTGCTCTAGATTTTTGTCTGCCCCACACCTCAAAACTCCGAGCTTGGGAAAAGTTACTGTTTTGGACAACTTTTTGTGGTCCAAAATGTAATTTCCCCAACCTGTCCAAACTAGAACCAGCTCAAGACTTAAAGGTCCCAGGGAAAAGATTTATATGATTAGGTAGCAACAGTTGTACTGGTCATGCCACAGAGAGTGGTTATCAATTTACAATTTTATGTCATTCAGTTTTCTGGGCTGTTACCCAAAGAGGTCTTTGAAAATATCGAATTTCTAGTATGTTGGGGAAATTAGCAGCAACTCAGCAATGCGAAAGGGGGCAACAGAGAAGGGATCTTAACACCTTTGTATACTCCTAATAGCTCTGAACAGATGCAAACAAATGCAAGATGTAAAATTAACAATAATATTTATTAAAGATATAAAATAATAAACCAAGCAAACACACTTTCATTCAGAAAGCATTCACACAAGGTCACTAGGAATGGAAGAAAAGAGGTTGCCGGAGGGATAGGTAGGGAGATTTCTGGGAGAGACAACACCTGTCTTGTAGTCCTGAAGTCATTGGATGATCCAGCAGAGTGGATGGATGAATCTGGAGTGGTTAACACAGAGTGATACAGTTTCCCCTGCAAATGGAGTCTGTGCGCCCTGGCTACACAGAGGGGCAGAGTGTTCCCAGGAAATGGAAACTGTGCACAATGAGGCAGACTTTGAGGATAATGTTTATACCCCAAAATATGCCCTAAGAGGAGTAAGCATCCTGGTCTGAAACAATAGATTCCAGGAACTTTCAAGGATTGTGCAATGAGTTTCTAAAGATGCTAATGTGTTTTAATGTTTAATGATTGGATTCACAAAGCTTGAGCTGACTCTTCTTAAGGTTGGTGGATTAAGGAAAGGAAGTTTGAAACCAGCACACAAAGGATTGCCCCATCCACTTATTATCTCCCTTTAGATGTACAGTGGAGACTGTGTCCTTCTGAACTTTTGATGTTTCCCTCACAGTTTAGAATTTGCCTTCAGCTCTTCTTTTTGGGAGAAGCATGGCCTTCAGCTCATCTTTCTGACACCATCCTGCTTTCCCCCGTGGAAGACCACATTAATATGCCAGTTATTAATATGCCAATTTTAGGGGTCTCTGGAGGTGGGGCTATCAGCCTTGCTAACAGGGCTGATGTTCATACTGAGGTCTTCGTTGCTTTGGATCTTGCTCTGCTGCTCAAGTCTGTTAATGTCATTGCTGTCTGGTTATTCAAGTGACAAAATAATGATGTGCAGTGTAGTCCTATATATGTTTACTCAGAGGTATTCATATCAGGTTCAGTGGGACTCACTTTCAGGTAAGTGTATCTGGTGAAGGCATGCTGGAGGAACACTTTTTGGCCCCTCCAGTCCCTGTGCTGCAGCCACTGATTTTCACAACAGGAAAATATTTACCGGTAGTCATTTTTGGAGAGGAGGTTTTGCTGTATCAGGGTGGGAGCCTCCTGGGGGTTCTTACAGCTCCTTCACATGGGGCAAATATGTCAGGAGGTTGTGGTATTTGTTGCTGTAATTCTTGGATTTTTAAAGAATATCCTAACAATGTTTCTTTTGTACCAGACTTTGTTATTGTTGTTAACTGCCTTCGAGTCAATTTCAACTCAGGGCAAACCTGTGAATGAGACACCTCCAAGACCCCCTGTCCTTAACTGCTCTGCTCAGGTCCTGCAGACTCAGGGCCATGGCCTCCTTGATCGAGTCTATCTATCTGGTATGCAGCCTTCCTCTCTTTCTACTACCCTCCATCTTTCCTAGCATTGTTGTCTTTTCTAGTGACTCATGCCTTCTCATGATATGGCCAAAGTACAACAGTCTCAGTTTAGTCATCTTGCCTTCCAGGGAGAGCTCAGGCTTGATTTGTTCTAGGACCCATTTATTGGTCTTTTTGACTGTCCACGGTATCCGTAGCATTCTTCTACAGCACCACATCTCAAATGAGTTGACACTAGCAGCTTTCTTCACTGTCCAGCTCTCACGTCTGTACATGGTAATGGAAAATACAATGGCTTGGACAATCCTAACTTTAGTGTTCAGTTTTATATCTTTGCTGTTCACAATTTTGTCTAGTTCTTTCATAGCTGCCCTTTCCATTCCTATTCTTCTTCTGTTTTCTTGACTGCAATCTCCTTTCTGATCAATGATTGATCCAAGGTATAGGAAATGTTTAATTATTTCAATGTTCTCGTTGTCTAGATTGAATTTATGTAGATCCTCTGTGGTCATTATTTTTGTTTTCGTCATGTTCAACAGTAAGCCTGTCTTAGCACTTTCTTCCTTGACTATACTTAGTAAACTGGATCATTTTCTGGCAGTTCTGAACACCAGTTACAATACTTTATTCTTATGCACATGTGTGTTTCTTTTTAATTCTGAGACACAGATTTCCCCCCTTTTCTAATGCCTCACTTTCTGATGACTCACTCTTTCAACACTTGCAAATTACAGACATGTTTCATTAATTTGACAGGGGTTTCACTCTTTCATCAGTTCCTCTTGTCTGAGACTTGGGACTACTTGCAAAGACTTGTGTGTGTGTGTGTGTGTGTGTGTGTGTGTGTAGTGTGTTAATTTTGCTTTTGCACACATTAAAACATGACATATAGTGTGTTATTTATGTGTTTCGGTGGCTAAAATGCATTTGCAAGCTTTCTGACAGCCCTTTGGCCCATAACCCATCATATAAACAGGTGCTTCTTGCATAATAGAACAGATAAGCTTTGTTCTCCTGTCTTTCTTTTTATTATTATTTTTAAAAGAATTATAGTGCTACCACATACTGGTGAATCAGTGAAATGGAACAATAGCATTCTAAGTTTTTTTTTAAAAAAATCAGCTGGGGAAAAAATGTGCTCTTCCTACCATAAGGCCACTGCGGCAAACCATTCCCTTTTTTAAAAAAACCTTTGGAAGAATCCTAACATAGATCCAAAAAATCAGTACAAACATACTTCAAAAGAGTGGAACAAATGGAAATGGAGGTGACAACAATTGGCAAAACCCAGGAAAAGAAGCAGAAACTGGGGAGCATCCAATGGAATCCACAGAAGAAACTGGAAACATGTTTCAAGATGCACAAAAGATGGATGTTTTATTTAATAATAATAAAAAAAAGCCCAACGTGTTTCGTCCTATGTACACTCTCAAGGTCTTCCTCAGGGGCTATATAAAAGCATAAAAGGGCAAAACATACATACATGATAGCACATTACATGAAATCATAGTTACATTGTCTATGGCCTACAGCCCTGGACATACCTATTTAGAATCAAAGACCAGGGACTCTCAAACCATTTACTGGACAAGTAAAAACATGTGAGCAAAGTTGAAGGCTTTTTAGTACATTGTTAAGACCTTCTAAACCTCTTCCCACTATTGTAAAATCTTTCAGTTTGTTGTTGTTAATTGCTATCAAGTCAACTTCAACTTATGGCGATCATATGAATGAGAGAGCTCCAAGTTCCCTGTTATGAACAGCCCTGCTCAGGTCTTGCAGATTCTGGGCCGTGGTGTCCTTGTTTGAGGTTGCTGCCACACTGCAGAAATAAATGCAGTTTGACACTGTTTTAACTACCATGGCTCAATGCTATAGAATTTTTGAGATATTTAGCTTTCTCTGTCAGGGGCTTACCACACCCCAAAGCAAAGCGGCAGTGCAGCAGGAACATTCTGTCTTCCATGCTGCCTTACTGCATGACGTCATTGTTCTTACGTTGTTCTTTCATTCTGGTCCTGTGGGGGGCCAAGGTAAAACCATGTCTTTTTGCTAACAGGTTTTTCTATCACCACATTTCAAATGAGCTGATTATATTCCCGTCAATTTTCTACCCTGGCCAGCTTTGACAGCCATACGTAGAAATGGGAAATATGATGGCATGAACAATCCTAACTTTAGTATTCAATGATTTATTTTTACACTTCAGGATCTTGTCTAGTTCCTTCATAGCTGCCTTTCCAAATCTTAGGGGTTGTCTAGATAGTGAAAATACTCTTCATAGAATTCTGTCCCAACAAGATCCGAATGAGATTCACAGTATATGGAAGCCCCCACCCACCCAAATGCCATTACTGCATGGGAAGAGCCTTCACAGATTTTCATGAAGTTTTTAAAATAATGTGCAGATATGTGGACATCCACTTATTTGGACATCCAATTCGGAATGCTTTGCATTCTTGGTGAAGGTGGAAGTCAACAGCAGATTGGTCAGATGTGCGAGTGGTGGGCAGGCTATCCAGCAGAGAAGGGGATGGAAGTGCTATTTTTGCATTTTGTATTATCAGGTGTGAGCTTTTTTGCTGTGTTAAGGCAACTAAAGAGCTTTTAATAAGTGGAAGATCACACTTGCACACCTTTTATTTTCAAGTTAAAAAAATATCCTGTGCAGTGGTAATAATACATGTGGAGAATAATAACACACTGTATTTTCAGCCACCATCTTGATTCACAGGCATGGCTCTGTGTGCACTTCAAATGCAGATAGTTACACATACCCTTGATTTTGGGAAAAAAAAAGTGGAGACAAATTAGCACTGCTGCAAATTTGAGAGAATGTGCATCAATTAGCATTATTTCTTCTCATCTAGACATGCCCTCAGTCTTCTTCTTTCTTGACTGCAGTCTCCACTCTGATTAATGACTAAGGTATTAAAAATCTTGAACTATTTCTTTTTTTTTAATTCAATCATTTTTAATTCAATCATTGTCATCATTTACAGAAACTACATATTGATTTTGAAGATATAAGCTTTTGCTGTTATAATCTGTAAGATAATATATAAAGAGGCATGGAGACGCACTATCCACAATGCTCAGCCTTATTTGAGAACTCATGCCGAACAAGTCTTGAAGAGAAACGACAACGCAGAAAGAATCACAACCCAAAAACATCACCAAAGGAGACCTTCTGCTGTGCTTTCTGCAACCGGACTTGTTTATCTCAGATTGGACTTTTTAGTCATCAGCGTGCTTGCAGAAAGCAGGGATGAGTCCTTCCTGAATCTTCGTTTGCGAAGAAAAGCCAGAGAGATATAAAGAAGGTAAAGAAACAAAGAAATAATAAAGTTGAGAGGTATACTATATGAAGACAGAATATAAAAAACTTGAACTGTTTCATTGGAGATTTTCAGACGCGATTTTCGGGTGTATATATATTCCAAAACAGCTCCATTGCTGCCGCGTGGCACAGGAGCAATTTTGGACAACGCCGTTCCTCTGCCGAACCCCTCTGTGTTACTTCCGTGACAGAATGGAGGAAGCCGCGTCATATTTCATTCACGATTGTTGCCCATGAGTGAAATATGATGCAGTTTCCTCCATTCTGTCATGGAAATGACACAGAGGTGTTTGGCAGAGGAATGTCGTCATCCAAAACTGCTCCCGTGACACGCGGCAGCAACGGAGCTGTTTTGGAATATATACACCCGAAAATTGTGTCTGAAAATCTCCATTATCTTTACTGTCTACTTTAAAGCTATGTAACACTATGTAAAGTTGTGCTTCTTAAGAGCCTAGAAAACTTTTATGGTTTTTTGGCTGAAAAATAATTAAATTGCAAGGGCTTGGGAGGTTCCAGGGAGATCTGGGTGACCCCAGGGATGATTCTTCATCGAAATTGAGATTTCTGTTTTGGTGTGGAGCACAAGATTGACACCAAGTGGAGATACCTTAGTGTAAATGCAAAGGGAGAGGAAGCACAGTGAGTGGAATCCATTTGATTTCAAGACAACATACATGTGTGTACATGCCTTCAAGTTGCCTGTCAACTTATGGTAACCCCATTAATTTCATAAGAGTTTTCCTAGGCAAGGAATAGGTTTTGCCAGTTCCTCTGAAATATAGCCTACAGCACCTTGTATTCATTGGTGGTCTCCCATCTAAGTACTAACCAGGGCTTATCTTACTTAGCTTCCAAGATCAGGTGGGATCTGGTGAGTTAGAAAATATATAGTAGGTGGAGGAGAATTTGCATTAGGGAGAGTTTGGGCCTTGATAAAGAAATGAATAATTTTTAAAAAATGCCCCCTTGATACCTTTCACAGTATTAGACATATATTAATCAAAATGCTCAAGATTAATTCTATTTAGAGTAAATGTACACCCTGTAGCTAAATGTACTTTTTCTGATTATCCTTCTGCAGAAAGAAGCAAAAAGAATATAGCTAATCATCATCAGGATGTTATTAATGTGAGTGAAGATGAAGTGCAAACACATGTGCGTAGAGAAATGCAGATAAGAAAGAGGCAAAGCAGTCTGGAAAAAAACTATAGGGAATATCCCCTTTGAATGTAACAGCCTCTCACTCAGCTTGTGGTATTCTTTGTCTTGTTTCCTTCTCTAGCACTTCTTTGTAACCAGGGGACTTGGAGGAGTAAAAAGGCACTTGGAATTAGACTTTCCATGCAAGTTGACCTTTTAAACCATAGTCCCTAGTTGTTAACACTCTTTTTCTGTGCCCTAGAATAACTATGGAGTGACCTGCATTGGCCTAATTGTTTTCTCAGAAAATTTGTCCAGTGGTTCATTATTTTCTTCCAGAGAAAATTCAGAGAGATGGAGCAAGCTCCCTCAGTCCTGGGTGAGCACATCATATTTCCCCCCATTTCAATCCCAGCTCTTACACTTTCCTTCTTCTGTTATTACATAGGAAGTCTTCTTGTTGTTGTTGTGTGACTTCAAGTTATTTCCAACTTATGACGACCCTAAGGCGAGTCTACAAAGACTGATGTCTTGTCTATGCTATTTTAAAAACCCTCATTCCCCCCAAATCTGCAGGGATAAGGCCACATGACATGCATCTTTTTCTCTGAATATGGTGCAACAAAGCCACACAACATATGGCCCTATCCACCCCTGATTGGGGGCATTTTACCTTGATGTGGTGTTGTTGTTTTTTGCTTTGGGTCCCCCACCACCAGAGTTTTGCCTGCTCCCTATGCTCATGCTATAAGCCAGGTCAGATCTTGGCAGGTGCGACATTTTAAGCTGTGTGTTTAAGCTCCAGAAGCAAGTTCCTAGCAAGTTCCCTGCCTAAGGGAGAGGTTTTTCCTGTCCTCTTCCCTTGGCAACACTCTGCCTCTTCCCCCGCCTGCTCGCCTGTCACTTTGATTGATGAGGTAAACAGGAGGTACTGAAGCAAACAAAGGGTGGAAGAGGGAAAAAAAACTCCCCCTTGCACAGGAACTTACCTCTGGAGCTTAAACAAACAGCTTAAAATGGCACACCTGCCAGGATCTGACCTGACTTGTTGCAATGGCAGTGGTAGCAAGTGTAGGCAAAACTCTGCAGGGACAATCCAGGTAATGAGGACAACATGCCTGAAGTCCCTGTGGAGAATAAATTCTGCAGTGTGGCTTCAAGGTGAGTGCAGGGGCAGGAGTTCATTTGGACTTTTGCCCCAAGTGTAAACTAGCCCTGAAAAAGGAGGAAGCTGGCAATTGATGACACTCCATGAGCAAGGAAGTAGGCAGGAATGGGCTGGCTGTGGGGTAACTAGAGCCTGGTAGACAGTATGCCAATTTCCTTCAAGGACCAGTCTCTATTACAATTCTAAGGAAGAAGAACTTGTGTGGATGCAGCCTTAGGATAAAATTAAAACAACCTGTATCTGAGGCTTAGGGCTCCTCCAGATGGAGCAATTGTGTTGAGCACTAGCTGGAGGTGGTGATATTTTGTTTATTTAGGTGTTATAGTTTATTTTGGTTATGGTCATTTTCTGGTTTCTTCTCTTTAGAGCTATATTTTGACACCCCATGTTTCTTCAGATTATGTACTTTTAGCCACTGTCTACTCTTAGCCCCTGAGAAGATCTTTGGTGAATTTCTCCATATGTGTCATTTCCTTGCATGTTATTGTTTACTCACTCACACAAGCTCTCTTACAATTTAACTTTCAATAAAGTGTCCCATCAAACACTGGAAATCTGACAGTTACAAGAATTTATAATTACTCTAAAGAAGTAATTCCTTCCTTCTGTGGTTCATGCTGCCCCAGGGAGATATTTGAATGTGCTAGCTTCCATGCAGTAGCACTGCCCCCAAAGACCATTCCACTGGAGAGTCATGTAATGGTTACTATTCCTGGCTCAAAGTGGCTGCCTCCTGTCAGGGGAATTGCCTGTCAATGAAACGCAGCAACAGCCTGACGTGTGCATACGTATACTTAAGCCTCTGCTTGTCAATAGCCCCCTGCCTCTTCCAGCCATGGAGCCAGATGAGGGAATTCTACTAATGATGTGGGGGGCTATTTTCTTGGCCCCACTTGTCTTCTCACAGTCTTTTGCGTGTAATCCTTGGCTGTTCTTTTCATTCTCACCATGGAAATCCAATATACACCTATCTGTCTCTTGAGAAAAGCACATGCTCCTTTACAAATATTGACAGACTCAGAGAGCTGCAGCAATAAAAGGCTGCCCAAGGGTAAACACCCCCCCCCCTAAATAAAACCCTAGTTCCCCAAATGGCATGCTATACTGCAAATGGAGGAACCATTTGCATCCATGGAAAATTAGTTTTTACTGCTGCTTGCCTTAATGAGAGCCATATCTGTTATGTTTAATTTTACTTTCCTGTTCAACTGCTGTATAATATTTTCTTTCTTTCTTTTTTAAAAATAGTGTCTTGTCTCATCCTTTCATATAATTCATTGAGTTTTGTTTGTTTGCTTTGCTTTGTTTTTACTATCAGTTATCTTGGGACTACAGTCCTGTAACTCATTTCAATTTTCCTTAAAAGAAAAAAAATGCTGAAACAGTTACAGAGGATGCCACCGTATGTTAAGAATGATAATAAGATATAACACAGGGATGGCTGGTCTGTTTTTCATATCACAACTGAAAATCTGAAAATCTGGCATCAGGATCATTATCTCCAATAATGCAAAATTCTCCAAGTACAAGGTGTGGAAGTGACAGAATGAACTAAGTCAAGAGCATCCTTGGATTTATTTTCTACAAACACATGTTTAGGTTTATTTTGGACTCAAGAGCTTAACCCAAAAACACCCAAAGGGGCCCTGGTGGCATAGTGGTTAAAAGCCAGTACTGCAAGCCACAAGGTTGTGAGTTCAATCCCAGAGGGCTCCAAGGTTGACTTCAGCCTTCCATCCTTCTGTAGATCGGTAATATGGTACCCAGCTTGTTGGGGGCAATCAGCTAACACATTATAAACTGCTTAGGGAGTGCTTTGGCACTGATAAGCGGTATAGAAATATCAAGCCTATTGCTATTGCTAGGACAGGGATGGGCAACTATGGTCCTTTCTGTGTGTAGTTTTTGGCTTACAACTCCCATCAGGCCTAACCACCATAGCTAATGGTGTTCCCCTGCTAATGTAAATCATAGGGAGATTGATACAATCACATTTATTCTGGAATTACATAAATGTATTAGTGAATTTGGCCAGTACTTATCACACAATGTTGTCTCTATTCTGTTGCTGGTTTGCATTCCAGGCATTTCTGTAGCACACCTTTTCATTGATGGAGAAAACCCATCAATGACTCTCAATACTGCCACCATACCGGTATTCCCCTTCGTTCAACCCTCCCATGGCAGTAGCAGTATGATGGATGGAAGTCATGTGGCACAAGGGGGTGTGATCCTCTACATCTCTCTTCCCTCCCCCTCGCTATTTCTAAACTGACCAAGATTGGTTTTTCTCTGTGCCTGTCTTTTTTTCTTTTTCTTTGATATGCTAAAATAAAAAAAATAATTTTTATTGTTTTCCCAAAAATGCACAATTTCAACAATTTTTTTTAAAAAAGAAAGGCATGCATGTTCTGAAGGTGGAGCTGCAGAGCTGGTGTGGAAGGTCCGATGATTGGCAAAGTACGATAATCACAGCATACTCGCACGATTGAAGAGACAGTGTGGTAATGAATGATTTCAAACAGGTATGCTCCCGTTTGCTTCCCTAATGCTATTGTTGTGAGAAAGAGGCTGATGTGATAATCTCCCAACTCCTGAGTAGAAAGACTGTTGCCCTTCTCCTTCATTTCCTTGTATGTAAATATAGTTTTCTAGGGATTTTGATAGGCAACACCCTGATACTTACAAATATCTTGGGCAGTGTTACCTGTATTGGCCCTGATCAGACATTTAAAAAAGTTCTTGAAGCTCTTCTTTGAAAGTGTATCTGTATAACGATAACTATGTCCACAGGGAAAATTTGATTTTGTAATGTTTCACTTTATTCCTCTTTCTTCCTATCCTACTTCTGTCAAAATAATCCTCCTACCAGCCATATTTTCCCTGCCAATATTTCAAGGACTGTCATTTGTAGCTGATAATCAATAGGCATGATGTGTTAAGATCATAAGGAGGCTGGGCTGTAAGTGTGTGTGTTTGTGTGTGGACATTCTTTTAATAATGATAATCATTACAGCTGAGGATATTGGGAGTTGTCTTTTGTATATGCATGACTCAGTTGTGCACCTGGTTGGGAGTGAATGCTGGCACACTCAGCAGGCACCCCCAAATCTGACACTCATCAGTAGGGAGTGTTGGCTTCTTGGCAGCCTTTCCTTAGCCTTGTTGCATGGAAGTCAAGCCCATTCCACCTACAAAGGCCAAAATCAACCTCAGGAACACATGTGAGCCTTTGGATCAAAGACCCAAGCTCTGAATATCCAGTACTTCTCAACAGCAGCTGGTACTTGCCAGATTTTCCCAGACTAGGGACTGAAACTGCATAGTACAGGGCTTAAGCCTCTGTGTTAATCCTATCAGCACAGTGGCCTCAAGCCAACATCCCCTCAGCACAGTGTAAATATCTGCATATGGACTTACACTAGGCTGAGCCATATACCCTCCTCTCAACTTATTGAAAAGCCTCCGAAGCTGCCCTGCATGGCCATTCCATGCTTTGAGGTGAGCAGGCAGACTGAGAGAAGCATCTGGCCACATCCTCAGCCACAGTCAGATGTGAAATGATGACCACAGTGCTGAGATCTGCAGGGTGTTCCCAGGGTCTCAGTGCTGTTTGCCATGCCACACAGAAAGGCAGTGTGGGGTGGGTTCAGGGCTTTTCAGTATGTTTGGGCCTGTGTGATGGGACAAAGGGAGTACTAAGTCCTGCAACACCCCGAACATCCACATGTATAAGGGACATCCACATGTATAAGGGAAACTTATGCATTTGCATGTCCCCAACAGAATTCCATCCAGTGTCAATCTTTCTAAAAGTGCAGTTTTGACCACGCTTAGACCTACTTAACATTTGTGAGCACAAATAGAAGAAACACACAAAACAAAAGAACACAAATGCTGACTGTTTGTATGCCTCTTAGAATTCATGTCTTCTAAGCAGAGTCAGCAAACAGTTGTTTACCCAAAGAGGTGAGGGGTCTGTGGGGAGCCCAACCATGATGCCAAAATTTCAGTTATTAGTTGGGGGAATTATTAGCTCAAACAGTGGTCTGCAAGAGGTTGGGTAACTTTGGGACCTTGTGTACCTGTGTATAACAGAACTCATTGCAGAGAACTCCAGGTTAAAGTAAAATAAATGTGTGTTGCACACATATACAACACACACTCACAAGAACCACACAAGGCTAGGAAAGAGTTTAAGACAGAAAGGTTGTATAGAGGAATAGATTTGGAAGATAGGGCAATAATTGCCAGTTTTAAAGAGGAAAGCCAAGTACTCAGACGGAGGTCTGAGGTTGGCACTGAATCCAATCCGGGGCAAAGAGAGTGGCCAGGTGTCATCCACAGTGGCACACCTTGTTATTTTCTGGGACTAATATTGATACTGTATTTCGTGTCCTGTAGGGGTGTTTCAGCTTAGAACAAAGCTTAGATGGCCACTATTTAAACAAAGGTACCTGAAACTCTGTTGATTGTTCTTAATGGCTGAGAGATAGGAATTGATTGGTTTATGACAACCTCGTATTGTAGGACAGGGAGGGATATTTCCTGGGACTAGGAATTGTTTTGACCACTTGTTTGTTTGTGAGGGGAGACTCATTGCAAGGGCTCAAGAGGGGATTAGCACATATCTCCTAAATGGCGTTGTTTACTAGGGGCTCCGCTTAATCCTGTCTTGGGTGTGTCTGCTAGTATTTTTCCATGACACCTTCCTAGGTCCTTGTGACCTCTGTTTGACCTCACCTTTTGGTCTACCTTGGTCTACTAGACCCCATGAAGCATCTTAATATAGCCAATTATGAGATTATGGAGAGAAGGTGTAGGGCATGGTAACATAATGTTACTGTATTCAATTGAGGTGACAGTTTTTGTGATGTTGATAGCTATTACAGGAGCACTCTCCGAGACCAAAAAGATAAAGGGAATTGTAGGTACGTAAAGGCTAATTTATTCTGGCATAAGGTTTCACCTACTTCATCAAATGCAAATAAGTTTGCAAACAAGCTGTGTGTAAAAATGTGTTTGGGTTTTGGCCATTTTGTTAAGCAACTGTGAACTACATGCATAGCTACACAACCTGCTCACAGATAATTTAGGAATGTCAGGGAGGGGGACCATATTTGCCATACAAATGATCTATACTGTGAGCAATTTAACTGCTTCTAATGATTTGTGACAGCAATTTAGAGTGTAAAGATCTGGACAATTGGTTTGAATTAATCTGTTCTGTAGAGTGACACATCTATCAATTGTCATTAAAGTGTACGTAATAAAGAAATGGCTTGTGTTTTGTCTGCCCCCCCCCATTAGCAATGTCATTTCCCTCTTTTTATTTTAATTGATATATAGCCTATGTCTTTTGTATTTTGAGTTACAAATACAAAATGGGATGGTTCCCCCTTTCATCACTGTCTCCTCTAAGGTCACTTTTGGACAGCCCTGTAACTTCTTTTGCCAGGGGTCGTTTGGTAGCTAGCCAAGTTTCATAAGGCATAATGAACTTTCCCCTATCCTTGTAGATCTGCAGAATTGGGAGCACTGCTTTTAATGGAATCAGAAGTCTGATCTGACTACTGACTCTGATAAACTGCAAGTGTTGATAAGGTTTTTCAGGCAGAATTGCCCATTACTAGGGATGAGCATTTTTTTGAAAGCTGAAGCCTCTTGTCAGTTCTTCCTCTCCTCAACATGTAGCAAATGCAGGGCCAGACCTACCACTAGGCAGAGAAATGCTGTTGCCTCAGGTAGCAAATGCTGGGTGTTCCATCAGGACAGCAATGACAGCTCTCTGGCTGTTCAGCTCTGCTAAAAGACAGTGCTGTGAGCTCCAGGCTCTTAGCCCTGCATCTTCTAAATCAGCTTGCTGCCATTACAGAGAGGCTGTAATCCCAACACCAGTGTGAAGTTGAATTTTGCCTGCTAGTCTGGTCAGCTCCTCGAAGTGGAATTGTGGTGAGGTGTGGAAGAAGGTCTTGTGCTTCACCTCATGCAGCTACATGTCTTGGGCTAGCCTTGGATGAAAGCTAGGGGTGGGTCAGAAAAACTTGGGGCCTGTCTACACTGTGAAAATATCCCTCATGGAATTCGCTGGGAATCCTACCTGTCTAAACAGGATCCAGCGCCAATCCACACTATTTGGAAGGAGGGGGGCCCAAAATGACAAAAACAATGGGGTAAAAGCCTTCGCAGATTTCCCTGTATTTTTTCAAAAACCACGAGGGAGGTGTGTATTCCTGCTTGTTTGGACTATCAAACAGCAGGAAATCTGAAGGGAAGCACAAAGCTTATTGGCCAGGCAAGAGTGGAGGCAGGGCTTGCAAGCACCTGCTGCCGCCATGTTGAATTTTCGCCTTAGCAATTGCTTGCTAAGTTGGTAAAACAGGATGACTATTTTCTGTTTTGCTTTTCTATAAAATTGGAGAATCTCTCTATTGCACCAGCGCACCTTGGGATTGCTTTTTTTGAAAAAAAAATGGCAGCAGTGAAGAACTAATGCAAGTAAATCACTCATGGCCACCATCAGAAATGCGAGGCTTATGGGGGCTTCCGAGGCCAGAAAAAATATTTGGATATGTCACTGCTGCTGCGAGATGCCAATACTGTGAGGTACTTTGGATTCCCCCCCCCTTGTGTAGATGGGCCCTTGGAGTGAGATGATGTCACATCATCAGTTCTTTCACTATGTGTTATTGACGAAGAAGAAATCAGGAGGTGGTGCATGACTGCAGGAGTTTTTTGATTGTTTTTTGGCAGCATCCATGTGGTCTCTGTAATATGTATTAGAGAGAGGCAAGCTTGCTCGCTAGCATCAGAGGGCATGGTTTAGTTGCTAAGACATGGTTTCCTGTTAGTTGTTTTGCTTGCCAGTCTTCTTTCTTTTGTTTAATCTGTCCTCTCGCTTTTCTTCATCAATAAGAGCCACCTTTGCCACGCAGGATGCGACACAATAGAGTCAAACACCCTAATTTCTTTCCTTTCTCTAAGCTAAGTCTCTGTCACTGTACACATGAAACGGTCATGGGTAAAATGCTTTAAATACATTCACTAAAGGAGATTATCATTACTTTATTGTGCCAGACTGTGTGTATAGGGCAGAGAGGTTTGTTATTGTTCCATTCTGCTTGCCAACTGAGTCTGCTAAAGAGATAAATCAGTACCTTACAAACTCCAATAGGGTGTAGTTCTGCTTTTAGACCAGAAGTTAAAAAAGTGTACCCCATAGACTACATTCAGGCCCCAGTGATTTTTTGCAGTTCCCTGGCTTCTCCAAGGCACCCTAAACTTCAGAAACCCCCTGAAAAAAGTTTTGAAAAGATTAGCCCCTACATAACCTCAAAACAACCTCAGAATTGCAAACCAATGCTCCTGGACCAGTGGTTTATATCTATATACATCCTCAACTCCCACACACCACCAACTGGAGAAAATGGCTGTCCCCCAAACCAGGTGTTGCAACTGGAAATGGACAAAATCAGTGGTTTGGGCTGGTGCAGGAGCAAAATTGGGCAGTGTGGCCAACCATCTTTGAAGGACCAACAAAAGAATGAGATCTATTCGTCTAGCCCAGCAATTTCCCATGCAACTTGCTGCTAATGTTAACACAAGTACAGAACACAGTCTATAATGGAATGCAACAGGCTGGCAGAAGAGGGACAGTTTGCTTTGTCTCCCTTTTGCCAGCTTGCTTAGTTTCTTTGCTGAAAGTCCCCTCCTCCCTGGCCAAATTAGAAACCAAGTTGGATGGACAGTCCCTGAGACTCCAAAGTTTGGAAATTTCTACCCTAATCTTTCACTGGTCATCCTTCCTTTCCTCCCTCCCAGACAGAGAGCCATATTAAATTTTGGACAATGGCTCTTACCCTGCCCATTGCCATTCATGGACTGTTCCTTGCTCCAGTGAATTTGCATCAGTATACCTATTTGTTTAAATCAGGGGTGGACCTTTCTCGAAGTAGTTGGGCTACCGGCATTTCTTACCTCTTGCTAGGGTTGCTGGGAGCTGCA
Source organism: Gambelia wislizenii (assembly GCA_030847615.1). NCBI lineage: Eukaryota > Metazoa > Chordata > Lepidosauria > Squamata > Crotaphytidae > Gambelia > Gambelia wislizenii. The sequence continues at coordinate 309,530,506 of JAUMIR010000003.1, read as the reverse complement.
GTCCAGTGACATTTTGAGGGCCTCAGAATTCCCATGCCTTGATTAAATTCTGTTATGTTTGATCATTCCTTTGAGCAGAAATAAATTCTGTCTACTAGACAAATGTGGTTCCAGTATCCTAAGGATTGCAACTGAAACATCATTTCAGCAAGATGGATTTGAAACAACAGCACATACTCAACTTTATTTACTAAGGAAAAAAAATATGTGGTTGGCATCCTGTTAGTGACATATACTGCTATTAAGTCTAACTTATACCGGCATATATCTTTCTTTCTTTCTTTTGTCATCACAGAGTTTGGAATTCTCTATCTCAGCTGCCTTCTGCTCACCACTGACTTCTAAATGGCTGTGGAGGGGGTATTGCAGAAGGAAGGTGTATCCTGCAGAAAGGGAGATGTATCACAGTTCTGCCATGGTGGAACTTTACAACAGATCTTCTGATGTGGGTTTCTGACACCTGTATTACTAGAGATTTGGGGAGCTGATGTGCATTTACAGGGGAAAGGAAGCAGTGCTTGTTTTGGAACAGTGGGGGTGAGACTGATATGGAGCAAGACCAGAATGCTTCCCTGGGCACAGCTGGAATTAAATAATGATTAAACATTCTTTTGAAAAAATGTGCAGGTCCTTATGGGAAGTTTGGCCATGGGAAGAAAAAGGATTTCTTGGGCTTCACACATGGAGAAGGCCATATCAATATTAACAAACAATAAATTCGAACTGAGAAGAGAAAGAAGGGGGTTATCACCTGGGCATTTAAAACTAGGGTACGGAATATCATAGAATCATAGAGGTGGAAGAAGAGACCACAAGGGCCATCCAGTCCAACCCCCTGCCTTGCAGGAATACACAATCAAAGCATGCCCAACAGATGGCCATCCAGCTTCTGTTTAAAAACCTCCAAAGAAGAAGACTCCACCATACTCCAAGCCAGCACATTCCACTGTCAAACAGCTCTTACCATCAGGAAGTTCTTCCTCATGTTTAAGTAGAATCACTTTTCCTGTAGTTTGAGTCCATTGAGCCATGTGCTAGTCTCTGGAGCAGCAGAAATAAGCTTTCTCCATCCTCAATATGGCATCCCTTCAAATATTTAAATATGATTATCATATCACCTCTTAACCTTCTCTTCCTCAGGTTAAACATACCCAGCTCCCTAAACCCTCCTCATAGGGCAAGGCTTCCAGACCTTTTACCATTTTGGTTGCCCTCCCCGGATATGTTCCAGCTTGTCAATATCCTTCTTGAATTGTGGTGCCCAGGATTGGACACAATATTCCAGGTAAGGTCTGACCAAAGCAGAATAGAGTGTCATATGATGGGAGAAATGAAATAATTGTGCAGACAACAAATGGAAGCATGGTCAACTTTTTACAAAGGAACTGTTCAGCCACTGACCTGAAGTCTGAAGAGTGCCTAGCTTGTATCAGGGAAAGCTGTATTTTGAGGTGACAGAAAGATTTGCCTCCTCTGTCATGTCAGTTCTAGAGATTTGCAACTTGCATCTCTCAGGCAACAGATTTCCAACCTCACTCTATGTTTAGATGTGAAATTTACTTGAAAGCTTGAGCAAATATAAATCAGCCATTCCCCCCCCTGAAACAGCCAAAGGAAAGTGAAATAAATACATTTTGCCTTATTAACAAAATCCTCAATTTTCTTTGGAGTAAAACTGTAGCCAAACCAGCTGGAAATACATTAGAATTTGGCAGAGAAAGAGAGTTTACTGAAGTGAATGGGTTTTTTAAAAGAAATATTATTATTATTTGTGCTCCAGCAAAATTTATTTCAATCTGCCTGCATCTGGCTCTCTACACAATCAAATATTGGCACACACAATAGCCTTCTTTTCCTAAGCTCCTAAAGTAAACAGCCAAAGAAGGTTTTGTTGCAAGTGTTTTAGGCTGCAATTATGTATTTGCTTACTTGGGAGTAAGTCCCATTGATCTCAGTGGAGCTTATTTCTGGCTGGACCTGCATTTATTTATTTATTTTGATTTAAAAATATTTATATCCAATCCTATAATAGAAAATCTTAGAGCAGCTTATACTTAAATCAAAGTAGGGCTTGTCTAGATGAGGCAAATATGCCAGGGTTTGTGGTAATAGTTGCTGTATAGCCCACTTCTTAAAAAATTCCAAATGACATTTTGCCAATCACACAATATTTCAGGCAGTTTCCTTTCCTTTCCCACAGTATCATGAAGTACTTTGTTTCTGTCCAAGAGATTGGTGTTTTGTTTTGTTTTTTTAAAAAAATACACATTTGGTCTTCATGTGAATTGTGACAATTGAAGTAGGACTGGCATCCTGCTAATGGCATATGCATGCATACAGTTCGCTCACGCATGTACTATATGTCCTTTTTGAAGTGCTGCAGAAACTGATAGTCCCTCCCCCAATCTGCAACATCCAAAGCATCCCCAGACTTACTCTACAGCGTTTGAAGCCTTCCCTCCCCCAGTCATTTTGTGTCTCATAGAGAATGGGCAGGATCAGAGAAGCAGCTGGCTATGTTTCTCTCTCTCTCTCTCTCTCTCTGGCTTTTCTTCGCAAACGAAGATTCAGGAAGGACTCATCCCACGTTTTCTGCAAGCTCGCTGATGACTAAAAAGGCCAATCCGAGATAGACAAGTCCGGTTGCAGAAGGCACAGCAGAAGGTCTCCTTGGGTGATGTTTCCGGGTTGTGATACTTTCTGCGTTGTCGTTTCTCTTCAAGACTTGTTCGGCGTGAGTTCCCAAATAAGGCTGCAGCATTGTGGATAGTGCGTCTCCATGCCTCCCAATGTGAGGCCAGGGCGGACCATTGTTGGTGATCAATTTGGCCAAGCCTGAGATGTTGTTTCAGGGATTCCTTGTATTGCTTTTTTGGAGCACCCCTCTTATGCTGACCCGTGGCGAGTTCACCGTAGAGTAGTATTTTTGGGAGGCGATGGTCCTCCATCCTAGAAACATGCCCTGCCCAGCGCAGCTGTGTTCTCAATATCATGGCCTCAATGCTGGTGATCCCTGCTTGCTCAAGGACAGCAACATTCGTCACATAGTCCAGTGTATATTTAGGATTGTGTGTAAACAGTGCTGATGGAAGCGTTCGAGGAGTCGTAAGTGGTGGCGAGAGGTGACCCATGTTTCAGACCCATAAAGGACAATAGAGAGTACAATTGCTCTATACACACTGATTTTTGTGTTTCACCTCAGGTGTTTATTACTCCAGACTCTTTTGTAAAGTCTTCCAAATGTGCTATGTGCCTTTGCTAATCTGTGATCAATCTCTTTGTCAATCTTGGCATCTGAGGAGATGATGCTTCCCAGGTAGGTGAACTGCTGAACGGACTTAAGCACAGAATTGCCGATGGCAATGTGGGTATGGTGGTGTTCATCCTGTGGTGCAGGCTGGTAAAGGACTTCTGATTTCTTCAGGTTGACTTCCAGCCCAAACAGCTCTGCAGCTGTTGCAAAGCAGGATGTTAGGTGCTGCAGAGCTGCTTCTGTGTGGGCAACAAGGGCAGCAGCATCAGCGAAGAGCAGCTCACGGACTAGATAGTTTAGAGTCTTAGTGCGAGCCCTCAGACGGCTTAAGTTAAACAAGCTACCATCAGTACGGTAACGTATATAGATGCCGTCGCCTTCTTCGAGCTCTGCCATAGCCTTTTGGAGCATCATGCTGAAGAAGATTGTAAATAAAGTTGGCGTAAGTATGCAACCTTGCTTCACTCCATTAGTTATTAGAAAGGGCTCTGAAAGAGCATCGCCGTATCTGACTTGACCACGCTGGCTTTCGTGTAGCAAGATAATCATTTTAAGGAATTTTGGGGGACATCCTAGTCTTTCCAGGATCTGCCACAGACCTTTCCTACTCACGGTGTTGAAGGCTTTGGTGAGGTCAACAAATGTTACATAGAGACCCTTGTTCTGCTCTCTACATTTCTCTTGCAGTTGTCTAAGGGCAAATACCATATCTGTAGTACTCCTATTGGCTCTGAAGCCACATTGGCTTTCAGGAAGAAGTTCTTCAGCAATGGCAGGAACTAATCTGTTCAGGAGTATCCTTGCAAGGATTTTTCTAGCAATAGAGAGCAGTGTTATGCCTCGATAGTTTGAGCAATCGGATTTTGCTCCTTTTTTTCTTGTACAGCGTGATGATGACTGCATCTTGGAGATCTGATGGCAGTTCCCCTTTTTCCAAGCAATTCACAAGGAGTTTGTGGAATTTAGCATGGAGTACATAATCCTCGTGTTTCCAAACTTCAGGTGGGATTCCATCAATCCCAGCTGCCTTGCCGTTTTTCATCTGCTGTATGGCCTTAAGGGTCTCTTCCAAAGTGGGAGCTATGTCCAATTCATTTTTCATCAGTTTTTGTATCATATGTTGGATAGCTGAGCCTTCCCCCTCCTCTCTCTCTCTCTCTCTCTCACACACACACTCACTCACTCACTCACACACACACAGCCAAGCAAGCTGCAGATAGCTTGCTGGATTTTTTCCGGGGCTGAAAACAACAGAGGCTCGACCTTTTCATTTCAGACTCCTCCATCTCAAGCCCACCCCCTCCTTGGACAGCCCAACCAATCACAGCGCAGCTCTGCTGTGACTGTATCGGACAGATTGCTTAGTTCACACAGACTTTTCCGAAATGTTAATTCACACCATCAATAATACGCTAAGTCATGCTACTTTTCAAAAAAGTCAGGAAAAGTAGCGAAATCCCCTATCACGCTACTTTTGAGTTTTTGAGCTCCCCCCCCCTTCTGAATGAGGTGTTACTGTGGCATGATGTGTGGGAACAATTAGGAATCTTAGTGATTTATTTAAGGGAATATTTTGCCATGTAAATGGGGCCCCAGTAAGGTTGTGTTGTTGGCAGAGGGAGGGAGAGCTGGGGGGGGGGGAGGCAAGTGTGGGTGAGGAGCATGATTTGTGTGTCCAGGGGGGTGGGTGTTGCTACAGTTGCAACTTTTACCTTCGGTTTGGGAAAGGAGCGACCTTATTGTTTTAAATGGGCAGCACTGTTTTGGTGCAAGGTAAGAAAGCAAGCTGGAGCTGTGTTGTTTGCAAGGCAGTGGGAGGGAGAGCTGGCAGGGAGGTGAGTGGGGGTGAGGGGGCATGGTTTGTGTGCCCAGGGGCAGGTGTTGCTACCACAGTGGCAGATATCGTCAGTCCTGTTGGCGGGAGAGGATCTACAATACTGTAGTGTAGTCAGTATGTTGGGGTGGGGCTCAACTTATTCACATTTTTTTTCACTTTCATGGTGGTGTTCCATTCCTAACCCCAGTGAATGTGAAGGAACAACTGTTTTCCCAGGCGCTTGTTTAAACTGGCCAGAATACTCCATGTTCTGGCAGGAGCACTGAAGACCTGGGCCTGCAGTGTCACCACCTCCCCATTACCTGCCCTTACATTGCAGCAACAGAGGGGTGTTCCACACACCCATGGCCCACATATGAACTGGTGCTTCTCTTCTTCACACCAGTCACATCTTCCAAGGCCAGGAATGAGGTGCTTGGCTGTGGTCACATGGCTGGGCAGCTCTCAGTGACCTCAGCAGACACCATGCATATGACCCAGCCAGAAGTGGCTTCACCAGGCACCACACGTTACCTCCCGTTGCGGTAACCGAACTCAGAGCTTTCTCTGGAAAAAAAATGCAGCAAATTGTAAGTCTTTTAACCACCTGTCTGCTCTGTTTTAAGAAGTATTTGCCCTAGATTCTCATCAGAACTGCCTGGATGTTGTCTGGACAGTTGTGACCAGGATCAGGGCAAAAATGCTGCATCATCCGGACTGCTGGTCATGGGAAGGGTGGGGAGGCTGTTTCATTTGGTCCATATAGACAAAGCCTAGGACATTCTGACCCTAGATTGCAATTTTGGATTCACGTGTTTAAAGTCTCTTTGTGTCCTTTCCAATGGAAAGTTAGAATATTGAGTAGAAGGGTTTTTAATGATGTCTTCTCCCCAATTTCTATTAGTTAATAAGTACATTCTCCATGCTCTGGACTGTAACATTTAACCATCTCATACGCCTCTCATTCCCCGCTCATTCAGGAAAAGAGTTCTTATCTTTTTTACTCTTCCCAAGTCAGAACTTATTTTAGCTGAATCTGAATCACACTCTTCCTCTAAGGAGATAAGATGTTAGCCTCAGAACAAAGGAAGTTAACTTGAACAGAAATGCCTATTTAATATCCTGAATTATTAACTTTTCTTTTGATGGAGATGTTTTGAAAGCTAGCTTCTATTCTCATTGTGTTGAATAGGGTACAGGGTGCCAAACTTGTAGTCCCCAAAACAACCCTTTCAAGCTGTGAATAAAAAAAGTAGACTACAGCTGATGTACACTTCATTGAGATCCCTGAGGATAAGTCCAGATATACATGAAATGAATAAATATGAGAGCAGATGCTCTGCACATGTTGAGATGGATACAGGCTAGGTTAGCTGGCTTTAGTTCCTATGAAAATCGAAAGGACAAATTAAATCATGATGACTAACTTGTTTTATTGATTTACATGGGATTTAAGCTGTATGTGCTATTTCAGAAGAAGGAACAATCAAAACCATCTCTGAGTATTCCTTGCCTAAAAAAACCCTATGAAATTCATAGGGTCACCATAGGAGCCCTGGTGGCATAGTGGTTAAATGCCGGTACTACAGCCACAACGCTGTGAGTTCGATCTTGCAGGGCTCCAAATTGACTCTGCCTTCCATCCTTCTGTAGGTTGGTAAAGTGAGTACTCAGCTTGTTGGGGGCAATTAGCTAACACATTGTAAACCACATAGAGAGTGCTTAGCACTATAAGGCCAGTATAAAAATGTACTATTGTGCTATTACTAAGTTCTATAAGTCAACAAGTGGCTTGAAGGCATACAGGCGCACACACACATTCAACTACCTCACTGAAAATAGCAGCTGCATGCTTCCAAGTAGGGCATTGCAAGGTGTAACCAGAATCAATTAAATGGCTTTATTACCAAAACCTTAGCTGAAATGGTTTTCAGTACTGGAATCAGTATTATAACTTGCACTTAAGTAAACAAAAACTGTCATTCATCTAATATTTTTCATTCCCTACAACAAAGCATACCAGATCCCAAACGCTTCCAAAATCAAATTAACCCTTAGATTTATGCACTCATTTAAAATATATATGTATAAAAAAAACAACATCAACATCAGCAATAACAGACAAGCAGATTTGGACAAGCAAAAAGACAAGAAAGAGACATGTGTTTTCAATGCAGAAAGCCCCCAAGATGAAGCCAAAATGAAAGTAGTAGTGGATATCTAATTTACTGAGCCAAAGCATAAGGGCTATGGCAGACATATTAAAAATAATGAATGGAAGTAAATTATCCATGCCCTGTTTCCCATTCTAATAATAGAGGCACAAGAGAATCTTAATGCCTGTAACAGGCAATATATTTAAAACTGGCCCCTATGCATTATTAATGCCTGAGACTCATTGCCATAAGATAGGGAAGGCCAAGAGAGCTCAGCTAAGCCCAAATGAAGACTGAAGATGTGGATGTACAGCCAAACCATCCCCCTTCCGTTCACTGATGAATTCCCCAACTTGATCAGGGTGAGCCTCTTTGAAAGCAGTTCCTCTTGGCTCTCATTGCTGGTATCAAAAACTCTGTTTCAGCATTTCTGATCTGTTTAAATGCAAACCTAAATATCTGGTTCAATTATACAGTAGCAATTAGTTCCTTGTAATTAATTCATTTAAAAATAATAACAAACATGTTGCTAATTTATGTTACTATTATAAGTTGATTAGGAATAAAAGGTTTTTGTGTTACAGGAAGCCCCTGCTTATCGGACAGGTTAGAGGGTGCAGTAGTGTCAGAACCTGGATTGGTCAAAACAGAGAATGAATGTAGGCAATGTGAAGGAATTATGATGGCTCGCTTGGAACTGTCTGCTTGCACCCGCCCATCCACGTGCTGCTTGCAAAGTCTTAATTTGGCTTGGGAGATTATCAGACAGGAATGCAAAAAGTGTCCTGTCCCACACTCCCCAGACCTGTCCCTGTCCCAGCACAATAACCTTCCCCTTCAGACTTACCTTCTCTTGAGTCCAAAAGCAGCCCAGACATGAACAGAGATCTAAGGGAGTTCCGTTCACTTCCTGCATCGAAATCTCACCCATCTTCTGAGAAGGCATGTTTGTGGGGAATTCAAAAAGAAAAAGAAAAATAACAAGAAAAAAAGTTTACAGAAGCACATAAACACACTAAAAAAAATAACAAATAACCCATGAAGGTTCATAAAAAGAGGGTAGTCTACCTTGTTTTTGCAATCCCACCCGGAAGTGTTCTGGCAGGACCACCCATTGACGCTATATTCATGGGAGGACAATGGTGAGAGGTTTCAAATGCTAGCAATGCCAGCACAGAAACAGAATGGGTGATCAATCGATGGCTTGGCCCATCAATTAAATAGAACACCATAGTAACACCAGCAGAACACAAAAGGACATTGTCGTCTGATATTGGTGTCCTTTTGCATTCCGCTGGCATCATTATAGCACCACATTAGTCGCGTCTGATAATTTCCTTCGTGGCCCATTGCAAGCAGCATGTACATACGCGGTCAGCCCCAAGCAAATCTCCATAGGCAAGAACTGTCAAAAGAGTAGATGCCTTGTCAAATGAATGGAACTTGTGCTTAATTTGGAAGCATCAAAAAAGCAAGTTGTCAGATAATGAGCTGTGGAAAGGCAGGGGCTTCCTGTGTAATGGTAACTTTTAGCTACTATTATAATTACAGGAATGTGGAGTCATTACACTACAGCAGGACTCTTGTATCCACTGGGGATTGGTTCTGGGGGGAGGGCACGGATACCAAAAACCATGGATAATAGCAAATGCCATTGAAAATAATGGGACTTCTGGTTTCAAATACTAAAGAGTTGCCTTGGAGGACCTAGAAAAATGGCTATAGAGGACACATTTTCTAGGAAGACTCTGTGGTAGGTGTGCTGTTTTGTGTCCCATGGATAATTGAATCAGTGGAATAATGGAATAATCAGTGGAGAATGAATCAGTGGATAATGAATCAGAGGTCCTACTGTATACTCTAGTTTGGTGAGGCCAGGAGCTCTGGCTGAGGATTCTAAATACCTCTTCCTTAACGTGCAAATCCCAGGATAACAGAGGATGTTGCTATGAAAGTCAAATGGTGTGTGTGTGTGTGTGTGTTGGTAAAATATTACATGATTCAAGTGCTGGCTTATGCTGTGTTTCAGCTGCTACATCATGCTCTCTTGTGCATGTTGTGGCAACATCAGAGTTGATAGAGCAGAGTGCCTTTTGTACAACAGGCTTTCATAGCATTCATAGTTGTTTTTTTTAAATAACTACTATATATTAGTAAGCAAGGGGATCTTGTAGCACCTTTAAGACTAACAAGATCAAAGGTGTTACAAGAGCCCCTTGCTTACTGATATTCCAGACTAACATGGCTATGTCTTTGAATTCTACTGTATATTAGTTACTGTTGAGAAAGGGCGAAGAGTTGCTTTAAAAAAAAGGTAATTATAACAAAGACCTGCTTTCTGAACCTTGAAGCTATCATTGTAACTACTTTTAAAGCAACTTTTCAAGCTCCAATACCTATGCAGAGCTTCCACACAGTGTTGTCGCTCTAAATCAGGAATAGGGAATGTATGGGCTCTGAGGGCCATTAGCCCTCTCAAATGTTTTCCTTTTTTAAACAAATGTTTTATTCAGTTGCCCCATAGTCCCCAATTTTGCCATGTTGGGGTGTGTGTGTAAAAATCTGGTTGTTTTAGGTCCAGAAGAAGCATTTACTTAAGGAAATAAATCTGAGGTTGAGCCCAGACCCCCCCCATGGGGGGCATGATGGGAGATGCAGCCTTCCAGCATCCTGCAGGCAGTGATGGAACTAAGGAGGTGCAGAGAGGCTGAACTGCACCAGGTGATGCCATCGGAGTGAGGGGTGACACCGGCCTTAGTAACGCCACAGCCTGTAAATGCAACCATCAACCTTGGCAATTGCCCATCTCTGTTCTAGACACTGGGATGCTCAATCATTCATGGGTTTCTGATGGTTCTACTAACAGAACTAGACCAAGACATTTTGCTGCCTAAGGCAAAGTACAAAATATTGGCACTCACTCCCTTCCCTGCACAGTAGCCAGCCAGACCATTGTGTGAATATTACTCTAACACTGGCAATGGAAAACTGCTAAAGGCAGCAAGGGAATTCAGGGCAGGCCATGTGGAGCACAGCAATATCCTCTTCCAAGAGAGTGAGCCCATTTGCACTGTACAATTATAGCAGTATATTTCACTTTAACTGCCATGGCAATATCCCATGGAATCCTGGAATTAGAAACTTAGGGAGGGGTATTTGGAATTCTCAACCAAAAAGCTCTACTCCCTCACCAAATTACAAACTTCAATCTTCCACAGGATAGAACCATGTCAATTAAAGAGGAATCATAGCACTATATTTGTGTAGTGTGAATGGCTCCAAGGGTAAGGGCAGGGGGCTCAGGATAAGCAGCTAGAGTGCTGCCTTTGCCACCAGGTGATATCTGGCACCTGAGGCAGTTGCCTCCATCCACTTGGTTGTAGGGCAAAAGCCTGTTCTTCAGCACTAATGTTCTGCTAGCTTTCATGGGATCAGGCATGTACACACAGAGAGAAACACTAATATACAACATCTTAATTGGCTGTATCAATGTTTAATTCCCTTTGGAGTGAGTGAACTATATTTGGAATAATTAACAGTGCATTGAAAATCTCTTTAACTCCCACAAACCCTAATTAAATACAATAAAGGTCAATCTGTTCCCTAGAAAAAATAAAAATATTTGAAAACTTCCAAGTTGGGTCTATCTGCAACTATTTTAAAAATAAATAAATAAATAAATAGCATTTTCTATTTCTGCTGAAAGTATTGGAAATTACTTATGCAGGTATATTGTTACAAACAAAATGATCCCTGATTTTATAGATCTCTTTCTTCCCAGCTGCTCTGTCTCCTCTCCTTCCACTTTTTCCAGATCTCTTTCTCTCTATCATACTTTCTAATTTTCCTTCATCTCCACAGATACTCCCATTGCTCACAATACCTCCTTTTGTTTGGTGTCCTCCTGCAGTGGCCTGTGGGTGGCCTGTTCCTCTCATCTCTCCACTTTCCCTCCCTCTTAAGTTTTCTCTCAGTCTCCTTATCCTTTTAATCCAACCATTTATTCATTTTATTCCAACCATTTATCCATTTTTTTTCTTCTGTGTGCCTTTTCCACTCGTCTGGGTTTCTCTAGTCCCACATGGTTCCCTCTCAATGCACATTCTCTGCATGACTTTCTTCTTCCACCCCTTCCCTTGTCCCATGTATCATACTCACAAGTCCACTCTTCCCCCATCTGAGTTTCTACAGAGGTTGGCCTTACTACTCTGTGTGCACTTCTGCAGTACAAACCACAGCACTGCAGGCTTCCTCTTCCTGCGCCTCCCTCTTTCCTGTCCTTTGTTTCTCATTGCATTTGCTGCTTGCTATCATAGTCATCATGCCCCACAGAGTGAAAAAGTCAGTGCTGAGGGATGGGGATGGGGTGGGGAACAAAATAGCAAATGTAAATCCTATCACTGATCTAGTTCCCTGAAAAATCCCGTCAGAATTACTGTACACAAAATTTCCTTAGGAGAAAAGGTACTTTATGTCCTGGCTAAAAACAACAACAAGCTTATAACATGATTAACATAATTAATATAAACACATTGCTTCTGATCTCAGAACATTCCTCCTATTTGAGTCTACATTAATAGCATTTTGTTACAAAGTCTTTTCCTGCCTTCTGGATCAGATACTGTACTGCTCTTCAGAAAATAGAAGTCTCAATCTTCCTCTCCCCCCGCCACACACATAATTTTCTCTCTCCTCTTTTCTCCCTGCAAATGTGCTCAATGTGTATACAGCTGTGCCTGCCTCAGGGGGCAACGTCATTGTCTTAAACTGCTGTTCTGATATCACCACTGAACGGAACTGTTCCAAATTCTTTGCCCCCAACCCACCCCCCCAACTCTCCACTCTGGGCTTCTTTATTTTTCTCAAACTGAGGAAGGAAAGCGACTGCCAATTCTGATATAGAAGACACCTCTTAACTAAATTCTTCTTGGGTGGTTAAGCCATTCCAAGCAAGACTACATTAGCTTCTACTGTGGTAAGAAAATATGACCTAGTTAATGCTAGCGTTTTTTCTCCTCCTTTTTTTGAAAAAAGATGAAATGGAAGTGACTTGTGGGCTTGTGCTGCAATTTGACACCCCATACAAGCCATTGGATTCCTTCTTTGTCATGTGTTGTGGTGTGTGTGCGTGCATGGTATGTGTATATTTGGGAATATATTACCATGACAACCACTTATCCCACCCCTCACTGATCAAGAGCATTGCTGCATTCTGAGGGAGAATGTCAGATGCCCTCTCCCTTATCCCCCTAGTCTTCTCCCTGTGTCCCACCCCTCTTTACACAGCTCCAAGAAATCAAATTAAAGGGTGAAATGAGTGTTGGAACTGCTGCCAGAGCCCAGGAAATGCCTATGAATGGGGGGAAAATACCTCTCTTCATCCATTGCTGACAGTGGGGAAATGAACTTTATCCTGATTTTAGATCAATAATTCTCCCCATCCATACTTTGGAAAACATGCAGCCTTGTTACTCCTTGGTTGAGATTATTTATTTCCTCTTAGGCTGTGCTTTATCTTACTTGCTGTTTTATTGACAGTAATCCTGCAAATTTCACGCCAAACCAGGCTGTTCTATTTGTCCTCCTCTCACACTGAATTAAAGCAGGAGTGGCCATCCAGATGTTTTTAGGCTGAACTCTGATCACCATTCGCTAGGATAGCCAATAGTGAAGGATTATAAGGAGTTGCAGTCCACTATCTAGAGGCCACATGTTTTCCCATCCCTGAATTAAAGAATAATTTACAATGTAAACCTTTTGCTTTTGGTGGCAAAATAAAGAAAATGAAGATTAAAACATTTAGCTGGAGTTCTTACTGAATTTCAACAGCCGAGGACAATAGCTTTTTATTTATTTATTTATTTGATTGATTGATTTAAATATATTGATGAATAACTTATATCTGAAAATTTCAAGTCACTGTACAGCAATAATAAAACATACAATATAAAACATTACATGAAAAACAGGATACAAAATGTTGTTGTGTGCCTTCAAATCATGTCTGACTTATGGCAATCCTACTACAAGTTTTCTTGACAAGATTTGTTTGGAGGGGGTTTTCCTTTGCCTTCCTCTGAGCATGAGAGAAGGTGATTTGCCCAAGGTCACCCAGTGGGTTTCCATGGCCAAGTGGGGATTCAAATCTTGATCCCATGTGTCATAGTCCAATGCTCAAACCACTATACCATGCTGCCTAAGTGTAAGGCTGTATTACACTGGGAAGAGTTGCAAAATATGGTTAAGTCTTCAATATGTGCCTAAAAATAAGAGCTATTGGAGCACATCTGATATCAGAAGGTTTCACAGGTGACGTACTGACCGGGGGGGGGGGTACCTCCCCTCAACATTTTGGTATGAGATGCAAACTGCCAACTTGATCTATAAGCTACTACTGGAAGGAAGGGCTGGTGCCATGCATAGAGTTGGTACCACACTGATAAATACCCAGCTTCAAATGAGAATGGAGCAGATTATAGGAAAATGCAGGACCAACTGGAATTCCCACCCAAATGAATTCAAAGATTAAATGGACCTATGAGTGATAATTTTTAAAATAAAGCCAGCCCTATTCAAATATTCAGTGCTTGTTGATGACAAATATGTGAAGGGATTCTCTAGAATGACACATGGGCTAACCCCTTCCCATGGATATTTCCATGAGTGTTCACCATGTGATCAGGTGCCATGGTAATGAATAGTTAATATGGGGGGGGGGTTCCTATTCCTGATATGGTTTTCTACCTTGTGAAAGGACTTGCACATCACTCACAACAAAAACTGCACATACAGGTATATCAACTCTATTCATGCATTGTAAGACCATGAATTCCAAAAGAAGTCAGAATTTTCAGGGTAATTTCTAAAACTGAAATTACAATTCTGTTTGAAATTCACCATAGTTTCCTGTTTTGCCATTCAAACATTGGTGAACTTTTGCATCAAAATCTGCATTTTTGAATATGATATTCAAATTTAGAATTTGATGCATCAGTTCTGTTGGTTCACTTTAAATGTGAAACCCCATAAGCTATTAGCTGTAAAATTAGTGTGGCATATTATCTCTAAAATGTTGTCAGATATGAATGCCACTGCATCTTATCAAATAATGTAAAATACAAATGCTACCATTAATATTGACTATCAGATATCACATACAAATGGTTTACAAACAATTAATTTTTGAGTTCTTCGATGAAACAAATAGACATGGGCAGCTCACCCACTACACCTGATATTTCTCCATGAGATAAGCCACAGGAATGTGGTATCCTAGGATACTCTCTCTGTTAGCAGTGGCTGATAGTGAGGCTGTTCTGTGTGAACTGTGTCACTCTAGAATGAGTACAGGCAACACCTGTTGCCCACAGTCCCTGATGATAGCTGGAGTTGAATGGAGTTGTCTGACGAGTACTTGGTTGTCTATCCCTGCTCTAGAAAATGCCTTCAAATTGTCTGCAACATACAGTGTTTATGTGGCTGACACACAGAGACTCCTTGGCATATGAATCTCAGAAATCTTTGACATCAAAATTTGCCTAGCTATTTCACATATTACATAGAGACAGTCTAGGGCAGGGGTGGGAATTGTGAGGCCCTCCATATTATATTGAATTGTAGCTCCCAGAAATGTTCTCCACTGGCTATGCTAGCTAGTGATGCCGGGTCATATACTTTAACAACTTGTGGAAGGATATATGATTCCCATGCACTATCCAGTGTTCTCTACAGAGTGTACATACAAAGCAGAGCTTTGAATATTACTTTTTAAAGGTTACTTGCTGCTCAGTGTACTTAAAGAGTAATTAGTATTACTTGTTGCCCCTATTTTGACTTAGTCATTATGTAACATTTCAACATACCATTTCTTCATTTATTCTTTCACTTTCAAAAAATGATGAAATGATCCCATATCCTTTGAAAATATGCCTTGAAAAGCAACATCTGGGAGTTGGGAGCCTTTTTGGCTGAAGGAGAGGGTTTAAACAAGCAAACAAACAAATGTTAGTTGTTACAGCAAAAAAATAACAATGCTACAGATCATTTAATTGCCTGCTAAAAGTAGCATGGTTAGTTCATTATTACCCTCCTCCTGTCAGTAAAGTATTCTGTTTCACTGAACATCTTATTTTGTAATGCATTGTTTCCAGACTCTGCCCAATAAAATGCTGCAGTGATTGATATTTGATTGAAAATTCTCCTCAAACACAATGCATTAAAAGAATCAGAGTGTCATATTGTTGTTTCATGCTTACCTATCCATTATAACACTTAAATTGTTTCTGACAAGATTATTGCTTAGCCAGGTATTTTACATGTGTTGTTGCCAAGTTTCATAGTGTTGTAATCATCCAAGCTTTCTAGTTTATGGAGTTCATTTTGACTTGCAGTCTAAGTTTGCAGGCCCTCCCCATTTTATGTGATCATAAATTTGACAAGGGTACTAAACATCTTTCCTTCTGAGTAAATAATGAAGACACAGATGGAGATCTTCATATTTGTATGGGTCCTTAGCACCCTTTGGATGTGATCTGCCTTTAATTTCACCTCAATTCGGTGTGTTTCAACTAAATGTGCATCCATTTTCTTCCTAGTCTGCATTTACTGTGCTTTTATAAGGGAAAGGGATAAATGAGAAAACTCTTGCTGAAGACTAGCTGTGTTATATTTCATTTTCTCCTATCACAGTTAATCAGTTATCAAAGAAGGAAACTGTATCCATCAAACATGATTTACCAAATACATGGGCATTCTCAGAAACTGTCCTGTTTTCTTCTGAATGCTAACAAATTCATTGCTATGTAATTTTTTTTAGATATGAGGAACAGCACTGCATACAGATGCCTCCACTGATGTTTTTTATGAAGATCTCTTGTAACACTGAGCAACATAAAACTGATTTTAAGGAAACATAAAACTTAAATGAACAGGCCCAGGATTGTTCTGGTCTTGTACCAACTGCTCTTCTTAGCTTCTGCTCCAAAATAAAAGCATTCCCTTCTATTCCCTCCCATAGGGGCTGTTACGTTGAAGCCTTATTGAAAAGAGAGGATGTAACAGATAGATCTGAATGCCTTTCCGGGCACTGAAGCAGGTCTGACACTAGCACACAGCATTCTCAGGAAAGAACCCCATTACTCTGCCATGGTCCACCATCCATGGAATAGTAAGCTAGGAGTACCTATCACCACACATAGGAGGCTACCCTGAAGGTAGCTTCTTCAGCGACCTCAAAATCTGAGTCACTCCATACTGAAGTCACGCAAGTCAAGCAAGCATGCTAATTCTGTGGTGTCTGGCTCACCTATCTTGCATTCGTTTCTCAACTATAGGTACCACTGGTTATGAGATTTGCAGAGATCGGCTGCTTCATGTACTGCATGAAAATAATAGTTTCAAAGCATTTGACTTATTGCAAAAATTGAGATTTGTAAAGATTGTAGCAAATAGAGGCTGAGCAGTTCCAGCCATTCCTCCCACTCTCACTAACCCTCCCCTCAGAGCAAATTAGAGCAATAATTAATTGATCTAAGGCTGATTTTAAAGTTTGGTCATTTCTTTATTTCCATCAAATGCCTGGGAACAGAGAAATGCCTTAACAAGCCACTGCAGAGATGATAATGTTGATACCACAGGTGTCAAAAAGAAAGAAACAATTGAAATACTCTACATTTCAATAGGGTCTAGCAAGGACAAAAAAAAAAAAGGCCCAGCAAGGATTAAAAAATCCAAGAAGTGATTAAAAACAGAGAAAGGTACCTATTAGGTGAATAGGCGCATCTAATGCAGCATATTTCCCAGTTTGGCCAACCAGATGTTTCTAAAAAGCCCACAAACTGGGTATGAAGACATTAACCCTCTCCTGCTGTTGCCCCAAGGAAGTGGTGGTATTCAGTGGCACATTGTCATATGCGTTCTTTGTCTGTTTCTGCTTAGGACTTTATCAGATGCTCTACATATGGCATCATAATGAGGCCACACATATGTGCAAGGGTGTGCAGATCAGACAATGTTGTCCTTTCGCGTTTATGTCCTGTCAAAATCCCATACCTTTTTATTGATGGCTGAAGCCATCAATAGATCCCACATGGTGTTTTAGTGCCGGCATTGCCAGTATGCAAAACCTTGGGCCATTTAAATCATATCACTGCAGTGAGAATGGGTGGTCTGGCATGAACACTTACAGGGAAATCAGGACATCCAGGTAAGTTTCACTCTTATGACCCTCCCTGGGTTAACTTGGGAATTTTAAAGTATGTTTCGGTGCTTGTGTAAACATTTTATGCTTTATTTTTATTTTTATATTTGAATTTCCCACACGGCAAAGTCTCATGGGATTTCAAATGAGGACATGAACAGGTCTCTGTTCACTTCCTCTTTATTGCCAGGGCTGCCTTTGCCAGGAGAGGAAGGTAAGTGCGGGGGGAATATTCTTTTGCCAGCATAAAAATGGGGGGTTTTATGTCGGCAAAAGAATGTTTAAAGGGGCTGATAAAGTCCTTAGTCATATTGTTGAAGTGAGTTGTGGGGCTAGAGGACCATGCATGCTCAGCATGACCCACAGCTGCATTTTTTCCCCTGCCAGAAATTCTCTGCCTGAGTGGAAGAAATTCTATAGGCATTGCCTTTGCTGTCACACTGTAAATCCATGTCATGGAAAATAAAACCTGTTGGATTTCTGCCTCTTAGGTATCTAGAGGACAGCGCCTCTAACAGGTGCCCCTAGTTGTTCTTGTGGCTATTAATTCACAATGATGAACAAGAGCAAGGGAGCAACCAAACACTAGCCAAGTATTGTACTTCACCAGTTAATTTGACCATGTACTGCCTCCTTTCTATAATTATTTAAGTATCCCTTTACATCAGTTAACAGCTATTTTAAATTTTAAACTAAGGGAAGCACTAATTGCTAATATTTTAGTCAGATGAAACCTGCTGCAACTCTTAGAACAGTATTTCTTTTCAAGATAGATATCAATATGAAGTCAATGCAAAATAAGATTTCATCTGTTCCGTGTTGAAATGTCCTCTCTATAATGCTTTGAAAGAAAGCACTTGATCTGCTAGTTAACATTTAAATATGTTGTCTGTAAAACCGAGGACAGGAGGGGGACTGTTCTAGTTATTAAGCAGTGATTCATCCTTTGTAATATACTCATCGGGATGTTTTATATGTTCAGAGAATAAAAGAAGACCCCCCATAGATGTAGTTTGCTCCTCTTTTTAAAATCATTTTATATTGTGCCAGAATGTTACTTACTTTTTTTTTTTTACTGTTTCATTTTTGTGTGTGTGTGTTTTTATTTTGGGCAAAAGCTATAAGTAGAAGGTTCCATTATATAGTGTGATCTCCACTAAGCCATTGCTCCAACATTTAGCACTATTTCATATAGACAGAACATGATGGGAGATGCCAGGAAAAAGCAGAAGTGAACATGCAACCCATCTTCATTCCTGATAGTTGCCAATATGGAGATGGAAGTCACAGAGCTGTCACAACATGCCAACTAGCCTGGCCTAATTCATGGCTGGATCATGAATATCACAGAACCAAGGCTAGTTGATCCCAACTAGAGTAGAACTATTGAATCAATGGGAATTTGGTGAATTAGCACTTCTGTAAATTCCATTTCATGTGTTTATCTCTAATTGGCAATGAACTGTTGTATTTAAGTATAAGATAAATTGTTGTCTTTTCAGACAAGCATGATTTTCTGGTCAAGTAAAGATGTAAGAGAACTGTAGAGCAAAGGGTGTGCAAAGGGACTCTGGTTACCATCATCTACCTTGCATGTTAACCCCTCCCCCTGCAAAAAACACATACACCCTACTGTACTGAATTAGGAAAGGAAATAACAGAGTGAGACAGACAACACAGAGAGATTTGCAGCTCCTATTAGATAATCACATACTGCACAGTCTTATGTCCTCACTGTTGATTGTTGTTAAACCTTGCCCTGGATTCTGGAGTTATTGAATTGACTTTACTACATGTACTACAATTATTTTTGCTTCTTATTGAATGGCCGTGTGGGCAGAAAGCTTCTTCTGGGAAGCCAAGAAGCAGAAGACATGCAGGTGCAAATGCACCATCCTCCATTTCTCTGACTGGCACCTCCATTTCTCTGGCACTGATGCATGTGTGTACACCCTCGGGTCTATTCTCCCATCTCTGCCTGAGAGACTTATGCAAGCATCTTCCATTAACACTAATGGGCACTGCTTATGTAAAGCTCCTGTGCATCAGTATGAGCTGTCTTTACTGAAGCTTTCAATAGAAGCCCCATAGGACAACTAGAGAGAGAAATGGCAAAAGCACAGCATCTTTGGTTAGGAAAACTATAGCATGGAGACCAAATGCTTCAAATAATAGCTACAAAGAGCAGCTTTAAATGCTGAAACTGTTGTACTAACAGGCAGGGAGGAAGCAGTTAAAGAAAACACCACTGGAATTTTTAAATATTTATTTGGTATTATTTAGGGATTCTATCCAGAAAGAATCATAGAGTTTGAAGGGATCTCAGTGGCCATCTGGTTAAATCCCCTGATAACCCAGGAATTCCAGTGTTAAAGCACCTCTAGTGGGTAACCATATAGGCTGCAATTTCTGTTGCAAAAATGATGTGTCTGTCACAATAAAACACTTTTTTGGTACTAAAAATTACAGGCGTCACAATCCTGACTCTAGAATAAGGCAGGGCAACCTCTTTCAACTTGAAGGTAAGATTCAATTTCAGAGTGGGGCAGATTTCAATCATGAGAGGAGAGTACTCCCCAATGTTTCATAGATGAAAACCAGGACGTGTGGTCAAGCAACATCAGAGCATGATCAAATGGCAAAAATTATTGATGGTGAAGAACACACAAGCTAGGGGAGGATGAAGCAATTTGTGTTTGCCTGAGCCTACTAGGAAAGGCATTATGGCCCCTCCTCTCCTCCCTGCTGCACTTTTGCACTTTGAAGTCCATTTACAGCAATGGAAATAATCTGAGGACAAAGCGGGGAAGTAGGAGTGGGAAAGAGAAACTGGAACATTTTAAAATCAGCTGAAAATGTGGGACAGTTGAGCATTAATGTGAAGACACACCCAACTAAAGATGGTGGCAGGTTTGGGTGTGCAGTGCCAGTACCCTGGTGAGATCAAACTCTTTTACCCAAAAAGGCTCTGATGCTGAATATAGAGTTCAAAAAGGGAGGAAGTTTATTTTAAAGAACAAAAGTAAAGGACTTTCTCCTCCCCAGCTCTAAAAGCTTGAAATAAAAGGTACTTTACAGTTTGAGTTTCAGCAATCTTCAGGGTGTCATCTCTCTGGGTTTGATCTCTTCACTCGATGGAGCTGGTGCAGGGTCTTTCAGCTCCTGATTCCTTTGACTTATTTGTTGTTGGTAACTAATTTGGCTAAATGGTGTAAGAAATGGCCTTCCCAGCTGTATGGGCCTGTTTGCCACCAATAAAACAGCTCCCTGCAAGCTCACAGCAAAGACTGAGCAAAAAAACTAAGAAACTTCTAGTTAAACAGAGCTTCCTAGGAAGGGACAAACCAAACCTGGAAAAATGCAGGGGAATTCTTCAGCTCCTCCCACAACTCTAATACAATGAAACATTCCTATGCTCAGACATACTAAGGCCTGAACTAAATGAAGGAAAATGCAGGGGAGATTCAAACAGTCCTGGCTGGACATCACAATTAATCAAGATTGTGTGTGTATGTGCCTTCATGTAATCTGTTGATGTATGGTGATCTCATGAAATTCATAGGGTTTTCTTAGGCAAGAAATACTCAGAGGTGGTTTTGCCAGTTCCTTCCTCTAAACTTTTCTACAGGACCTGGTATTTGTTGGTAGTATACCATCCAAGTAAGAACCAGGGCTGACCCTGCTTAGCTTCCAAGATCAGACAGGATCTGGCACTTTTATATTGACCTTAAGGTGAACCTTTCACAGAGGTTTCGGAGGCTGAAAGTGTGTGACTTGCCCAAGGTTACCCAGTGAGTTTTCATGACCAGGCAAGGATTTGAACCCTGGTCTCCAGAGTCATAGCCCATCAACCCAACCATGTCTACTTAATCAGGACTATCCCTGCCAAATCAGGACAGGGGATATGGTGGAGTCAAAGGCAAAAGAAAGTAAAAGTGCAAAATTCTGGCAACACCACTAGCATATTTTAGCTTAAAGTACATACTGCTACGAAGTAAAACAAGACATTTCAACCTTTTAGAATGGAGACAAACCTGTACAAAAGTTGGAAATCACAAAATGGCAGTGTCATAGGCAGGAGTGTGTGGCCTTCTAGGGAATCTGAAAGGGATGGACTGGAAATCCAGGAGAACTGGATTAAGCCCCAAGGCATGAGGAGACATATTACTGCTCTAGAGTAGTAAGAAAAAAGTCCTTATTGGAATTCTGTTCATGTCTAGTAGGGACTTTTTTTTTTTAACTGTGTTCAGTGAGCAACTCACAGGTAAGTGCATATATGATTATGGTCTAAGCCTGTGTTCTGAGTTATATATACCGTATGTTACCTACATACACACATATGCACACCCCTCCACACTACTATAAATTCCTCTTTTACTTCCCTTCAGCTGCCAGTTATAGATGATATACCAAACAATATGCTTTTATTTTCATTTTAGAACTTACTTCCAGCCAAAAGTGCCATTTTAAATTTCCGTGTGGGAAGAAAGACAATAAATGAATTCTCAAAATGTTTAAGGATTCTCCCGTAGATATATTTGGGATTAGCTGAAAAAAGACCATGTATTAAGCATATTTGCTGTATTTACCATTTTTGTACTTCATAATAACTATAGCATTGTCATCCATGAGCTAGATCAAGACTTTATCACATCAGTGTGCTGTCCTGCTGCAATCGTATTAGTTTAAGACTGGAAGCTTACCGGTTTGGCGTCATTTATTGTCACACTTTCTCTCAATAGCACTTTGGCACTGCTTTGGTGATCCATGGTCACACAATCTGTTTTCCATACTGCGGCCATGGCCCTGTATATCTTACTATGTGCATGCTTGCCTTTCACACTTTTAAATTGTTTATTTTTTTACTGCAATTGCAAAATAATGGCAATATATATATATAAAATAAAAGGAAACAACCTGCTCGGGAATAGCAAGGGAGAGGGGGAGAGGTATAGAATCATGCCCACTCACACTGTGTGATTGCCTGAGAAGCAGAACTGCAGCAGGAGGCACTTACAGCATGGAATTCCATAGTGGAAAAACAGTGCAATTGGGAGCCATTGATGGGTTTTACCTGTCAATAAAAAGGAGCACTCCAGGAATGGATGGCATGCAAAGCAGCTACAGGACAGACATGGCATTGTGCGGTAAGTAATGGCCAAAGATGCCATTATCCCATAGAAATAGTGTTTTATCAGCCTTGTGTGATAAAGTCCTTAGTAATACTTTAGAGTAAAGCTATGGAAATCAATGCTCTTATGTCAATCATGACTAACCTAAGTTCCCTCTGGAGGCCAAAGAGTGCTTCCAGAGAATGTCTTCCTTGTGTAATTGCTCTGCACCATTCATAGAATTTAGGGGTGGATAGAGTGGGGTGAAACTTCAGGCATCATTGTCTTTTAATTGCCCCTTGTTTTCCATCGGCCACATCTGTAGGTCACCAGGTTACATATGCTTGTATTGCAGTTTTGTGTACAATGCAAGCATATGCAACCTCTTGACCTATAGATATGCTGATCTACAACCCCCATTATCCCATGGCAATTGTAGTCCAACACATCTGAGAGCTACCAGCTTGCAGAAGGCTACTGTAATATTGCACTTACCTCCAGAAATGGAATTTCGTAATAGAACTGTTTGACAGTGCAAAATGTATGAGTCTTTATACTGTTCTCTTCAAATGTATACAGAACAGACCAATGTTTTTGTCTTTGTTGGGAATCTCCAAGTATGTGACTCCATGGAAAGTCTGACTGGACTCACAACTAATTTGCAAAGGCTTTGATAAATATTCAATAAATACAGATGATTTAAAAGATAAGTCAGTGGGTGTTTATGGCAAGTAGTCATAGCACTGAAAAAATAAGTGTGTGTGCGTGCAGATGTTTGTGAGTGCATATGCACACACAGACACTGAGATCTCCAAAGGTTATATAACTAACTGTGCTACCTAAACAAGCAAAAATACTTAAATGCTAATTTCAGTATTTGAACAGAAGTTATTTAAGGGCCTTTCATAAATTCTGAGTGATGCTTTCTAATGCCTCTTAATCTCAGCAGCAGCAGCAACAATAACAAAGGACATCTATGTTCTTTTCACCCTGAAGTATCCAAGATATATTTTATAGCCTGTGCATTTAAAGAACATTTCACCCAGCACTGAATACAAATGACTGTGGGGTAAAATGCATCAGCCTTTCTTTGTTTTAAGGAAGCAATATATGTATTTTAAATGGCACCCGTTTTTCACTCTTCTGAGTGAAAGAGGGCAGCTTTAAAGCACTGCCTGCAATTCCATGATTTGGAACCATGTTACCACTGGTGAGAGCTTAGAAATAGCCTTGACTAATGTCCATGACAGACCAGATACATTTCTGTCCATGCTCACTTCTTTCTTTTAATCTAGTGAAGATGATGTGCAGTTTTCTGGGACAAGATTGTTCTCCGCATCAGCTATCCCCAGCAAGCCTACAAGTGTGGCTTGCCTTAGCAAAACATTAGAAAACTGACCAACATCCCTGCAAAATGGTCTTAAAATTAGATGTTATTAAGAGAGAGATTTAACTGAGACCCTTTTTCTATCATCCCAATCAACTTGATCCTTTCGAAGTGTCCAATATTTCCAGTTATGAGATATTATAGGGAGGGTGTAGTAGGGCATGCTAACAGTGCTTACAAAACAGCTCATTAATTCTTAGGTAAATAAATAAAGGTAACTGTACTTTTTATATCCAAGAATACTCAGGTAAGTTAGGTTTTCCACTGAAACTGGGCTTGTCATAAGACTATCTGGGGCTGGCTGGAGGTTATTTCAGGCCCTCCCTTACTTTTCACTGTGCCTAGTTTCAGGCAGGCTCCCCCCACCCCGTCTCTTCAGCAGAAATATACCATTTATCCATCAAATATACTATCCCTCTAAGTGTAAAGCCTGGAGCATTTATGCCATCAGTATGCATGACTGTTACAAAGCTACAGAGCACTGCCCGAGAGAGCTTACATCTAAAATTAAAGGTACAGGAGAGGGGAAATAGAATGGAAACCGTCATAAGCACAGTCCCACAGGCTCAGTTAAGTTTCTCATGCTTTTTAACATCAACACCAGTGATTCCCAAAGTGGGCGCTACCGCTCCCTGGTGGGCGCTGCAGCGATCCAGGGGGGCAGTGATGGCCACAGGTGCATTTGGGGGCGATGAATAACTGTAAGGGGATGGTGAAAGCATAAAAGAAAGAAGAGAAGATTTAGAAAATTTTATTTATGTATTTCGCTCATAAAGCTTAATTTTTCTTTGAACAACATACTGGACGTTGGCTCGGTTCCCGCGTATTCCCTCACTTGCATTGAGGTATGTGCAATCACGCACTGCTACTGTTTATGTGGTGCCACTGAATTGCCGTTTCAAAACACGTGAGCACTATGAGCATTGCTGTGGGCAACTGCCACCCGTGCGATTGGTCGATCGCAAGGCCAAAGCCTGGAACGGCAGCGGCAGTACTGGCTACTGGCAGTACTACCAGCAGATTTTGGAGCACACTATGAATCAGGAGATTTCCTGTAATTATTATGGGGAAATTACGGTGTAATATAACTCTGAGGACTTTTTCGGATGGAGAAATACACCGTATGATGCAGTCCCCCTGCCGATTATGTCAACTTCCGTGATTAAGAAATGGCCAAATATGATGCTGGAGCTGCGATCTGTACTGGAACAGAATCGGCAAGGGGACTAATTAATTAATTAAATTAATTAAAAATACCTCCATAAAAAAATTATTTTTTTCTACAGATAATAATGGCTCAACCAAAGAAAAAATGTAGACAATATAATATCAAATATTTGAAATATGGCTTTATTGAGTCGACTGTAAACAATACATTGCCAATGTACCTGATTTGCCAGAAAGTTTTATCCAAAGAAGCTACGAAGCCTTCAAGACTACAAGAACATTTGACTAAAATTCATGGTGAGAAAAAAGATAAGGATTTATCATATTTTTGAACACTAAAAGAAAAATTTATCAAACAACCGACATTGGCAAAACTCTTATCAACATCAACCACACAAGATGGCGATGGCTTGCTTGCTTCTTACAATATTTCATTAATGATTGCCAAATCGGGAAAACCTCATACTATTGGTGAAGAACTAATTATACCGGCTATAAGTGAAGTAATACGTACTGTGCTACACAAGCCAGCATCTGATATTATCAAGAAAATTTTGTTGAGCAATAATACAGTGCAAAGAAGAATTGATGAAATGGCTCAAGATGTTGAAGATTCATTGTGTGGCTATTTAAAAACATCTCGGTTTTCTATTCAACTTGATGAGTCAACTTTGTTAGGAAATGAAGCTTTACTTTTAGCATATGTGCGGTTCACAAAGGAAGAACAAATTTGCCAAGAATTATTATTTGCTAAATATTTGCAAACTGATACTAAAGGAGAATCAACATTTCATGCATTGGATGAGTTTTTTAAAGAAAAAGAAATACCTCTGAGTAATATCTTATCAGTAGCCACCGATGGTGCTCCAGCGATGGTAGGGCACTACAGGGGTTTCTTGCATATTTAAAAAAGGAGGCGTGGAATGCATTCACAGTACACTGTATCATCCATCGTCAACATCTAGTTGCCAAAAATTTAAATGCACGCCTACATAATTCATTACAATATGTAATTAAAGCTATCAACACAATCAGAAGCAAATCATTGAATGACAGATTATTTAAACAGCTTTGTATTGAAAACGATGGAGAATTTAATCATTTGCTGCTTCATACAGAAGTTCATTGGTTGTCAAAGGGTGCCTGTTTAGATAGGTTTTATAAGCTGTTTAACTCAATGCTGGAGTTCCTGAAAGATCAAAATGATGCTTTACGATCCAATTTAATTCAATCCAAAAGTGACATCGCTTACTTGACTGACTTGTTTCAAAAATTTAATGAAAGCAATCTTCAGCTTCAAGGTGATGAACTGAATTTAATAAAAACAAAATCTGTTGTTTCTGCATTTGTGACAAAACTTCTGTACAAACGAAATTTTGGACAAGGGGAATTCAGCCAGTTCCCAAATTTATCAGGAGCAGAAAAAAAAGATGAAGACATACTTTCTTATTGTGAGCACTTGAATGCTCTCCATTCAGATATTAATCAACCATTTGATGATAATTTGAAAATGAACATACCTGATTGGATTTTGGATCCTTTTTCAAGTGCAAAACACAGAAGAATCTCCACAATTACAAGAACTGATGGAAGTAACTACAAATGATGAATTTAAATTTAAATTTAAAAGCGGCTACCAACAATTCTGGCGGCAAAAGGAGATCCCTGTGGCTTATCTTGAAATATGGGCTGTAATTCAAAAGTTCTTAATTGCATTTCCTTCATCATATTTAGTGGAACGTGGATTCAGTGCGGTACCCAATTTATTAACAAAAAAAAAAAACCCAATTGCAAATAGTCAATCGTGGTAATTTAAGATTACTGCTGATGAAAATAGAGCTGAGGATTACTAAATTGGTAGCAGCATACCAGGTTCATCCTTCTCATTAAGATGATTTCAAATGTTTTAACTTTTTTTGTATTACCTTTCTATTCTGAGTTCAATAAATAGTTTCATAATTTCAAACATCAATGTTTCTAATTTACACCTTTCTTTGCTATATTTTATGAAAAAGGTAGAAACATTAATACATATATCCTTCTGTTTAATTGCTATTAACATTTTTTAAAAAATTAATTTTCAGGGGGTGCTGAGTAATATTTTTTTCTGGAAAGGGGGTGGTAGGCCAATAAGTTTGGGAACCACTGATCTACATGAAGCCACTGGGGTGGGGGGAGGGGGAGACACCCAGAGTTTGGGAAATGGATACCATCAGTTGTAAAGCTGATGATCCCTAGCACTTTTTCCTCTTTACAACTGAATCCAAGGAGGCTGTGGAAGTCCTGAACCATTGCCTGGATGCAGTGAAGGACTGGATGAAGGTGAGCAAAGAGTGCCTCAGTCCAGACAAAACAGAAATGTTTTCAGCTGGTAGGAAAACTAACCTGCAGTTAGGATCACAGCCTGTTCTGGATGGCAGTGCACTTTGGATGGGGGCACTCTTGGACCCAATGCTATTCTTTGAAAGCCAGGTGGCTTTGGTGGCCAGCTGTACCCTTTCTTAGGGACAACAGTTCTGGCCACGGTGGTTTATGCCTTAATTACTGGTGATTTGACTAGGATGCATTTTATATGAGGCCACCCTGAAAAGTGTTTGGAAGCTTCAGCTAATGCAAAATGCATTAGCCAGACTGTTATCAGGTGGGCATCTTAGCAAGCATATGTGACGGTAGCACACTGGAACCTCTGAGCATATCAAGAGGTCCAGGCAGCAAAAAGTATTGTAGCAGAGTATTCATTCTCCAGGTAAGGAAATAAGCACACAGACAAGATGTGTGTCTAAACTACTTCTCTTTACTACAGCATAATCTAGAAATATTTACAGTGAGTCAAAGACTACAGTCATGAAGGCTACATAACACAGCATACAGTACAGTACAGTCATGTCACTGCAAAGCCCAGACAGAACTGCTTATAGTCACATAGCATAGTCTAAGGAGATTTTCACACAGGGAAATTATTCCCCGAGGAGATCAGGAGAGAAATGGGGCTGTTCCGGGAGCAGCACTCCATTTCACACTCCCTCTTCCTTCTCACAATCACCCGTCGTCTTCCCTCCATCCTGCTTCCATTTCCCTCCCGGTACACAGAGAAGGAAGGGGGCGTGCAAAACGGGGCACTGCTCCCAGAACAGCCCCATTTCTCTCTTGATCTCCCCGGGGAATAATTTCCCCGTGTGAAAATCTCCTAACAGTATACAGAGACATTGGTTCTCACACAGATACACCAACTCTCTCACAGAGATAAGAGTTCCTTCCAAGGCTAGCTTCCCAGGCCTTAATCAAGATGCTCTAGCCAGCTGCATTTAGCCTCTCACCACTGGCCCCTGCAGGCTGTTACATGCTACACGTACTCTTTACAGTATAATTTTGCATATCCCATTATCCTGACAGAATATAACACCAGTATAAGAGAACTGCACTGGCTTCCAGTCTGCTTCCAAGTTCAATTCAAGGTGCTGACTTTGACATACAAAGCCCCAAATCACTTGGTGCCAGGATATTTGATAGATGCCTCCTCCTATATACGCCTGCCTAAAATTTGAGGTCCTCAGTGGTGGCTGTTTTGTGCAAGGCTAGGATGGTGTGCACACATGACAGGACTTTCTCTCTGTAGCAATATACTGACTGTGGAACTCCCTGCCAAGGGAAATTAGGCTGGCTCTGTGTCTTCTGAGCTTCCAGTGGGCAGTGGGGTCATTCCACACAGCCTTTTAAAAACTGTTTGCTTTAATATACTGTTTGGTATTAAAAACAAAGGAGTATTCTTTTTAGTTTAAAAAAAGTTTTTATCAGTGTATGAGCTGGAAATGTTTATCCACTGTCTATTGCTGTGGGATCCTAGTGGACTGATAATCAGGGTAAGAATATCTCATTGTTTCAGTATATCACATGGCCCAGACTTTATTGGCTTAGTTGCAGTAGGGCACAGGAAGTAGGGGAGTGCAGCAGAAGGCTTCCTGGGGAAGATGGGTCTCAAGCAGGACAGGGCAACTAAAGAAGGTGTGAGGGAAATTTCCATACCCCTATGACCTTCTGGGAGCTGCACAGGCTGCCAAGAATGCCCCCAACAAAACACCCCATCCAAAGTGGACAGATGTCCCCTTCTGGTTTCCCCCCTTTGTCCTTGTGGTTCTATTTAAAAGTTAGGAGGGAAACCATCAGGCAATAGCAAGGTTGGAGAGGTGAAGGAGGAAGTAGATTGGCATGTGCTTTATATTACAGTATAATGAAACAATCTGCCAGGAAATGTTGGGGAAAGGGAAATCAAGATTTACCTATAGCCTCCTTCTACCCCTTCCAAGACAAACACAATGTTCAAAGGCCAATATGAGGCTATAAATTTGAAACTGCTGATGCCTACCTGGAGATATGCTTAATTCTGACAGAGAGGAAACTGCTTTGTACATAAGCTGGCGCTGAAACCAAGCCTTAGCCTTGCCCTTATCCTGTAACCTTTGAGTGTGCCCCATAGCTTTCTGTTCATTTTCAGAGGCAAGTCTATCAAAACACTCATTAATCCACCCCCATTACACCACACCTTACACCAATATGAGCCCAGATATAAACAGGGTATCATATTAATGAAAAATAAAGGGAGATGTTAACTGGATGGTGTGCTTTTAGGGCTTTGGTAACAAGTTGAGATGTGGGATTGCAGGATCCTATGGCTAAAATAAAGTATAGGAAACGCAAGATGTGTCATTGAAGAAAAGTATGTACTGCGGCAAACAGACATCTTTCATCACTTGGGGAGCCTCTAAATAAATGCTAAGTGTATTGACTTGGATGGCTGTGAAGTAAGTGCTATGGGCATCTATTCAAGATGTTTGTAGCTGCTCTGCCATTTAGGGACTCAGAGCAGGAAGCAAAAGGGAATTCATTTTCTTGATCATCTCTTGTGTCTTACTACTAACACAGGGATTTATTAAAACCTTAATACCTCTGGAGGCACCTATAGTATGGCAATGCATTTTCAAGTGACTGAAAACATAATGTCACTTTGCAAGCATCAGAACCTGTAAAAAATTCATCTGGCATATGTTTTTGTGCCAAAGGGATTTCATTAGCCCATCTTTCTGACTCATCAAATCGGCAACATTTTATAAAATGTAAGCTCCATCCCATGTTTAGCCATTTTGGTACAACATCAGATTAAGAAGTGTACAGTTGTCCCTCCACATTTGTGGGTTAAGCATTTGTGGATCTGATTATTTAGCATTAATGTATTTGCCACTGCCTCAGCTGCTGCCCTCCACCACATTTAATCGGGACTTTGATAACACTGGGGGCGCTGGGGGGAAATCAAACTGGCAAGGTGGCTGGGCCTGGCCGCACATGCATTCCCTCCCTCATTCATGCACACGGGCAGGCAGAAGAAGGGAACCGGATGCGGGGAGCACAAGGAGGCAGGGTGCATGCATTCCCTCACTCACATGCATAGGCAGTGTGGATGGGTTGGGATGGGACAGGGAGAGCATGAAGAGGGAGGGTGTGTGTATTGCCTTGCTCACTCATGTGGGCGGGGGAAGGGGGTGGGACAGGGAAGCAGAAGCGTAGGTGAGGGATGGGTAGTGGGAATCCATGCCTCCCACCATTTCATAGATCCTTGCATCTTTCTCCAGCTGAAGGAATGAGCAGGAGCACTGCAGCCACCTCCTTGAAGAGAGAAGCTGGTGGCTGGCAGCCCCACTGCTACTCTCAGAGTTGGCTGCGATCACTGGGATTACATGCGTTCCCTCACTCACTCACACAAGTAGGTAGGGGATGGGACAGGGGAGTGCAAGGAGGGAGGTCATGCACATTCCTTCACTCTCTCCTGTAGATGGGCATGGGAAAAAAAGATGGGATGGGTGTCCCCTTTCTCTCTTCTCCCACCCCCTTCCCAACCCATACCCTTCCCCCCTTCCACCTGAACAAGTGAGCAGCCAGGCCCAGCCACCCCACCAGTACAGGTACTTTTTGTGTATGTTAAATATAGTTGGGGGTTAGAGATATTCATGGTTTTCCCACTTTCACAAGGGGCCTGCACCTCTAACCCCTATGAAAGTTGAGGGCCAACTATATATATAAAAATGTTATAGTAGGGGTGTGTTAGGGGTATGTGTAAGGGCCTAAACACCCTAAGGGCACCAGATCCCATATGATTTTGGAAGCTAAGCAGGGGCTGTCTGCCCTGGTTAGTACTTGGATAGAAGACCACAACTAATACCAGATGCTGTAGGGTATATTTAGAGAAAGTAATTGGCAAAACCACCTCTGAGTAATCCTTACTTAAGAAAACCCTATGAAATCCATGGGGTCACCATAAGTTGACAAATGACTTTAAAGTGCATAGACACACAGGGGTGTGTGTATGGGGGGGGTGTCTGTCTGTCTGTGTGTGTGTGTGTGTGAGTGTGTGTGTGTAGGAAGAACATATAAATAGTACTCCTGCAAAGGCAATTGTATTACATCTGATCTGACAGCTTCCCATTGTCTTCCAATTTTGCACTGTGCTTCATTATGAAAAGGGCTAAGTGCAATCCTTAATATTCTCAAATGAGGCAATATTTCCTTAGGGTTTTTATTAAGATGACATTGCTCAGAGTCAAGCTGGGCAGCTTATCCTAATGGGAAGTGTAACAAAGTAACCTGGCAGGTAACCCAAGGCCGCTGAGAGCTGGCGCTGGGCCCAGGACAAGATGCATGATTGCCCCCCTTCATATCATCCTACAAGCCAATCTTTCTTACCCTGAGTTAAAACCTAAGTCATTAACAAACTTGAGTCAAATTTAAGTTAAGGTAAACCTAAGTGACTTATAAAAGAAAAGAAAAATGTTAATATGTTAATATGTTTATTGAAATTGACACCGTCTATAAACCCAAATGAAAACAAATAAAAGTTAGTGCTACTGCATTCCAAAACTAATCAGTTAGTAGTAGCGTTAATTTATTGGATGAAAGCACACTGTTTATGATTGATCATTAGGGTTGCTTGGGATGGTCACAGGCCCTGAGTTTTTAGACCCAAATCCTGAGACTTGCAAATGCCCCCTGGTCATATCATTAAGCATTATGTATTACTTATCAACCACACCTGCTTTGGGAGACAGGAGAAGGAACATTTAATCTAGCCTACATGCTTCCAGACAGAAGGTGGATCCAGAGCAGAGTGGAGGGTGAGCAATGACACCACAATGACTGGGAGGGACAAAGGAAGCTAAGGGATCATCTACATGGGTGGGTGGGTGGGAGTACCTCATAGTATTGGCATCTTGCAGCAGCAGCAACATATCTTAATGGTTTTTGTGGCCTCGGGAGCACCCATAAGCCTCACATTACAGATGGCGGCTGCGAGTGATTTACTTGTGCTAAGTCATCCAAGGTGCAGTGGAGAGAAAGAGTAATTTTTCGATTTTATAAGAGAGTAAAAAAAAAAAAAACAACACAATTTTATCACCTCAGCAAGCGATCGCTAAGGCAAAAATCCAACATGGAAGCAAAGGGCACTTATTCTGCTAGCAAGCCCCACCCCCACTCTCACCTGGCCAATCAGCTTTGTGCTTCCCTTCAAATTTCCTGTTGTTCAATAGCCCAAACGAGCAGGAATGTGCATCCCCTCATGGTTTTTTAAAAAGCACAGGAAAAGCCACGAAGGCTTTTACCACATTGCTTTTGCCATTTTGGGCCCCCCTCCTTCCAAATAGTGTGGATCGGTACAGGAACCCATTCAGACAGGTGGGATTCCCAGCGAATTCCATGAGGGGTATTTTCACCAACTAGACAATACGTAAATAAATAAAAAGACCACCAGAAGACTCTTTGCAAGTTGCAGCAACCAATCAATGAAGCCTTGAAAATTGTAGCCAGCTGCTGCCCTACTAAGTGAGTTTGAGATTTGCACACAGCTCTTCCCTTTTGACTGGAGCAGAGTCCACCAAATTGGAGAATTTGCACCCTTGTCTCCTGCCTGGGGATGACCCATGAAAACTGGAGGCTCAGGGCCAGGCCCTGAGATCTGGAAACCCTACTGATCATCAGTTTGTATGTCTACAACATTTAACAATATTTAAGTACAGGACATAAATATGAGGACAAGGCATTTGTAGACTAATCATAGAAGGGGGAAGGGGAAAGTGGTCACATTGCAAGTTAAATATAAATAGTTACTTTGGTTCACTAAACTCCTTTATCTACTCTATAGATCAGCTACCTCCAACCCCACAGAAGAGGTTGCTATTCCCAGACATTCCTCAGAATACCACTATTGCCCAACCTTTCATCAAAAACTAATACATAGTGTTTGCTTCTACCACAAATATCTTCATTTTTCTTTCCAAATGTAAACTACCTAAATTGTGAGAAAGTACCTCCCAAACAGTCCTCAGTAAGAATCTAGTAGTCATCTTGCCCAGTTTTAAAAGAACCATCCTTGGCACAGAGCAAAAAGGATTCCCTTATTAATGTTTGGAGAAATTATCATCTTCTGGTGTATAGAAGGAACACTGAAGCACTAATCATTTGGCTCCTGGGGAAATGTTTCAGGAGACTTTGGGAAGTGGTCTCTGTTCTTTCAGACTACAGCTGAATGCTTTACAGTAGGACCCTGCAAACATCAGGTTGTTGAAATGGTTGGCCGAAAACAAACTGTCATTCCAAGCAGAAAAATATTTAGAAATGGGCCTGACTCAACACCACAGGATAGCTGTAACTAGAGCGAGATTTGAGCAGCTAGTGGTCAAATCCAGGTCAAATATGGCCGCTTTCACCAAGTGCCATACATCGAGAGAATATGTGTTTGCGGAGCACCCGAAATAGAGGATATAGCACATGTTCTATTCAATTGCCAATTATATACTCCAGTAAGGGTACACCACTTGCAGACATTACTGGACAGAACTATACATTGAGACTGCAACAAATGGTTAACCTACTTCTTTCAGAGCACAAATATGTATGTAGTCATTAGATTGGCTAAGTTTATAACCAAAGCTGTACAACTGAGAGCTCGTTTTATTGAACACATTGGGGTTGCATGCAAAGGGGCTGAACTTATTTAAAGCTTTTAATGCCTTTATATTTTATTATTTTTATCCAACTATAAGATGATAACTTATTAATGTACGTGTTTTATATTATCTTGTTTGAAAAATTAGTCTACTATTAATTTTTAACTTAATTTTATCATACCTTATCTTATTGATTTTTGTTATACTTTATTCTAGTTTGGTTTAAATTAGTTCATTATATTGTATTTTATCTATCTTATTTTACTTTTATAATGTCTGATGTTAACTATTTTGATATGGTCAAATATCAAAATCAAATAAACTATAACTAACTAACTAACTGCACAGTAGGACTCCTTTATCCATTGATTGATTATCCACTGATTCAGTTATCCATGGGACACAAAACAACTACCATAGAGTCTTCCTAGAAAATGTGTCCTCTCTAGCCATTTTCTAGGTCCTTCAAGGCAACTCTATGGTATTTTAAATCTGAAGTCCCATTCATTTCAATGGTGTTTGCTATTATCCATGGTTTTTGGTATCCATGTCCCCCCAGAACCAATCCCCAGTGGATACGGGGGTCCTACTGTACCTGTAAATAACTTCCTGTGTAGCACTGAAGAAAGCATACTGTGAAACAAAGAAACTAAGAATACAGCATAAGGAGGGGAACATGTACCATGGGTTGGCAACATAGCTATTAATCAGGTGGCTTGTGCTTGTGCACCCATCAAACAAAAACAAACAAACAAGAGTTTAAGGAATGACAGAAAAAGATCCCAAAGACTACATTGCCAACAGCTGCAGTTCCTTCTCTTAGATCCTTTTCTGTTATTACAGGTTGAGTATCCCTTATCCTGAAATCCAAAATCCAAAATGCTCCAAAATCCAACAAATAAAAAAATAAAAATATTGAAAATATTGTATAAAATTAGCTTCTATCTTAGGTGTATAAGTAACACAAATGAATGTTGTGTTTAGACTTGGACCCCATCTCAAACATATCTTGTTATGTATATGCAAATATTCCAAAATATTTTTTAAAAATCCAAAATCCCAAACATTTCAGATAAGGGATGCTCAAACTCTATTGAGGAAAAAACTGCAGCTTCTTAGGAAATAATTTAAACATGAGATACCTCCTGTTTCTTTTCAGAAACACACTGGGGGGTTGACTACATGGCAAAAAAATAAAAAAATAAAAATAAAAATCCAGGAAGAATTCGAGCAGAATAGCTTTGGTCCTCATGCTCGGTGGGCCACATGCGCAATATTCAGAAGGACGGGAGGCTAAAAAACCAGGAAATCCATGACTTTCCATCCTGCTATTTTCTGCAGATTTTTTAAAAAGTATGTAAGTATTAGGTTTTTTGATGTTGTGAACATACTGGTACTATGTATCTCAGATTTCTTGATAACCAGAAGTACAGTGGGCAGGGGCAGGCTCCAAATAAAACAAAACAGTGTCTTTCCGGCTCCAAATAAAACAAAACAGTGGTAACTGAGCACACTGAAATATCTTGAAGGCATATAAGATGGTAAACTTGCCTGGAAGGCAGCAGAGGAATTTAGTTGATGTGCAACTAGAGAATGTTGCACCTGGGGCTTAATTTGCAATAGGTTGCCATGAAGTCTGGATCAGATATGGAGTAGTTGACATTTGGTTCAGATGCTAGAGGTGCAGTCATATACTGGATGGGAGTCAAAGGTAGATGACATAAGATAGACCTACACTTTGAAGGTACAGCAGTTTGATGCCACTTTAACTTGCCATGGTTCCATCCTACAGAATCCTGGGATTTATAGTTTAGTGAGGAACCTAGAATTTCCTGGTAGAGAGCTCTAATGCTGTAGTTTAAAGAATAGACTAGTGCTCTCCCAGGATCCCATAGGATGGAGTCATGGCAGTGAAAGTGGTATCAGATTACTCTACCAGAGAAGTGTAGGTGAACTCATATTAATCATGTTTGGAGATCAGATTTTATAACCAATATGAAACAGGGCAGGGCTGGTGAAATAGGTTTGATTCTATCAACACTATCCGTAATACATGGAGCCTCTTACAACTATTTGTAGTACGTGAAACACCCTATCTTTCACATTTAATCTGATGAGGAATTTCCTTTCTCATACAAATTATGTAGATGTATTTCAGTATTTAGTAGCAGAGCCAGTGTGGTGTAGCAATTTGAGTGCTGGACTATGACTCTGGAGACCAGGTTTTGAATCCCTGCTCAGCCGCAGAAACCCACTGGGTGACCTTTGGCAAGTACACTCTCAGCCTCAGAGGAACGTAAAGGCAATCCCACTCTGAACAAATCTTGCCAAGATAATCTCACAATATGTTCACTTTAGGGTTACCATAAATCGGAATTGGCTTAAAGGCACATAACAACAATTTTGTAGCATTTCAAATACATTGCATAAATTCCAAATAACTAGTCATTGCTTCAGAGAGTATTTCTAACTATCTGTGAACCAGCATTTCTGACAGAATATCGGAAATTCAAAGTGTTCTTACCTTGTACTCTATAGGATTAGCAAGCAGCAAACCTGCGTTTTCAGTTCAGTCACTTGCAGGTGACTGGCCTTTAACTGCAGCAATCTGACAGCTTTTGTAACCATCATAGACATTTGCTTATCCTTTTCTCTACCACTTACAACTGGAGAAGCTTGGGTTTCAAACAAAACAGTTTTGGAAAACCAAAAATGCCAAATCTGGCTTCATACCCAGTTTCCTGCTACCCTCATGTTGTATTGCTCATTACTATCTCCGGGAAATATTTTTGAGGAACCAAGATTGACTTTTATCCACCCAGCTGTGGGATTTGGCTGACTCCCAGAAGCAGAATTCAAACCTGCACATGTAATATGAGTCTTTTACACAGAAAAATGTTTTCCTTAACTTTTGATTTCTAAAAAAGCACAACACATCGTTGTTGCTATTGCTGCTGCTCCTGGCAAACCATACTGGATTTCATAGGAATCTGGTATGAGGAGTGAGAGAGACATTAGGACCAAGTGGGACAAGTGTCTTATAATTTCAAAACAGGCTACAAAGATGGGGTTTAAAGGCCTAGTGGTGTCTCTCTATTGGCCTTCCAAGTCAGCTGACCAGTATAGGTTGTGGGCTCAGCTAATCCTGCAGTCTGCAACCTAAAGTGCACCCTTGCCCTAAGAAACCTGGTCTGACTGGTTGGACAAAGCATAGTGCTGAGGATAGGATACTGGAAGGTGTTTTTTTGCTGAAGATACTAATTCACGACTCTTGTTGGAAACTTTCAGTATGTAAAAGGTTGCACGTTATCTTGTCTATCAACTCCATTAATGACAGAGCATCAGTGACACTGCAGTAAGTCTGGTGGCTATTGCTTAAATCCCGTATGATGTTAACTCATTTATTTTCAAATAGTATTTTAAAAACTTAATGATGTGCAGGACTGCAGTGCATAAACTGCAATACATGAGTGAGGAGGACATGGATGTGTCAGGAATTGGTGACTGAACCCCAATTTTAAAATGGCCAAACAACTGCAGAAATCATGCTGAGTCATGATGACTGACTCTGTGACTCCATGAACTGCCAGTCATGCCTAATCATGCCACAGCTGCATGAGAAGAAGGGTTACTAGAGTGCAAAGCCATGTAGTAGGAAATCTGATGCAATGTAACCATGTGGTTGAATAAGCCAATGCTGAACTGATGTGTATATAAGTGGGCTAGAACAGAGATCATTCTCTTCCTGTGATTCTGTGATGCCTGGCATAGCACTTTGACTGATGACTGTAGATATTGTGAATAGCTGAAACTACTTTGAAGATTAAAGCACCTCCTGTTTTCTAGACGCCAAACACTCTGTGTGTGAGAATTCTTGGGAAAGGGTTGCTACCAAGTCTGCTGAGACAGTTTTTGGCTTCTGCTGGGGATTGAATGTCCTATCATCCCCTGACAATGGTTATGGGCCAAGCTGATTGATCTCAGACTAGATAAGGTGCACCCGGTAAAGTTCCCAGAAACTCTTGTTTTGAGTGGTTTTGTTTGTTTGTTTGTTTTGTTTTTTGTTTTGGCTAGATGGCTGAGAAACAGTTAAGTTTTTCACTAGGCTCTGTTTCAGCCGAGCTTTATCTTCAGATGACCTTGGAGTACTGCCAGCTGCCAGCTGTTTGTGTTTCATAGCTGGAGAATATTTTTTATTCAGGCAGTAAAATGGCAGATACTAGCTATGTGCAATTTGAAAAATTGATGGATAGCAATTATCCGACATGGAGAAGGTACATGCAAGCTTTATTAATTAAGGACAATTTGTGGCATGTTTTGGAGAAGGAGAGTGTGATTCCAGAAGGCTCAGAAAATGAAATTGCAGCATTCAGACTGGCTGACCAGAAAGCCAGAGCTGAGATTCTTTTATCTCTAAGTCCCTCCCAAATGATTCATGCTATACAAACAAACACAGCCTTTCAGCTCTGGACCGTGTTAAAAAAATGTTCATCAGAGCTCTTCCTGCCTCTCAAAGATGATTTGGACAAAGAGACTTTATAACATAAAGCTGTGTCCTGGAGGCTGTGTAAAAGCACATTTGGAAGAAATGAGATGGCTTCTCCAAGAGGTAGACAACAGAGGGGTTAAGATTCCAGAAGCCAGTAAGTGTTTTATATTATTGGGCAGTTTGCCAAAGGAATGGGATTTCCTAATCTACAGTCTGCAAAGCACCAGAGAGCGTGATTTGTCTGTAGACCTCATGGCTGGGCATATTCTGGAAGAGGTCCAGCAGGACGGAAGGGAATCAGCCACAAATTATTAGGCACAATCAGGAGAGCACTGAAACAGGAGCATACAGCTATGTGAGATGCTGTTTCAGATGGAATAGGCTTGGACATTTTCAGAAGGACTGTAAGATGCCTGCACAGGACATGAGGGATGGCAGAGCTACAGGGCAAAGGAGGGGTGCATCCTCTCAGGCTGGAAGCCATGCCTTAGTAGCAAAGCACTATCCTTATGGTATCGAGGGGGAAATTTGGTTATTAGATAGTGGGGCAATATGATAAATGATGTGAAAATGTTAAGCAATGTTAAAAATGCTTCTACAATCAATATTACACTTGCAGATGGTGCTCTCAACAAGGTACAGAAAACGGGCACTGCATATGTGCCATCTTTTGACAAAGATTTTGAGAATGTATTATGTGTTAACAAACTGGAAAATTGCATATTAAGTGTGTCCCAAATTACCACTGATGGTTATAAAGTGATATTTGAAGGGGATCAATGTACAATAACAGAAGGACATAACATAAATAATGTCTGTGCAAAGGGGATAAAGAAACATGGGTTGTATTACATATTGCCTAAAGGGAAGGTGGCAAGTGTGAATCCTGCAGACAATGTGCCCCTACATGACAAATGTGTTCATTATTACCACAGGCTAATGGGCCATGCTAGTTACAAAGGGTTAAAGGAGTTAGCAAAGTTTTGCTCTGGTCTAAATATGAAACATTGCCCAAGGTTTTTAGAATGTGTTGTGTGTAGGAAAGTTGAGATGAAGGCTTTCCCTGTTGCCAAAAAGACCCAGTGTGTCACCAAAAGACCCTTTGAGGTTGTTCATGTCGATTTGGCAGGCCCCTATAAACCCAATGAAGGGGGTAATTGTTATTTGTTTGTAATTGTGGACAGACACACTAGGTACACCTACGTGTATTTACTGAAGGAAAAAAGTCAGGTTGCAGAGAAGTTCCGTGAGTGGGTGAACATGATGGAATGCAAATTTCCTTCTCTTAAGGTTTCCAGTCTAGTGACAGATAGGAGAGGGGAATTCTTATCCAACAATCTGCAGAACTGGATGTGTAGGAGGGGCATCAGGCACAATAGTACCTAGCATCTCCAGGGGAGGATAGGCTTGCAGAAAGGAAAATTGGGATGTTAAAGTGTATGATGGAGTGCATGATGGAAGATGCACAAGCCCCAGCTGGGCTGTGAGTGGAGACAGTGAAAACTGCTGCTTACCATATGAATAGACTGTGGACATCCAGTGTCAACCAGACCCCATATTGTCTATTGTATGGTAGAGCACTAAACCTCAAGCACCTGGGGATTTTGGGGCAGTTTGCAAATGTACTTATTCACCTTAGCCTAAGGAAGCCTGGGCAGCCTAAGACCAGGAGACGGTGTTTTCTTAGATATGAGGGTAATAAGTACATATTTTCCCTCTCTCCTGGTATGGTGACGTACTCTAGGATTGCAAAATTTGAAATGCACTCAGGGTGGTATAGATTGCACTACTATCAGGAGGTTTTTGTTCCCTTAGGGAGGGGTGTGCCATCAACTTCCAAAAGGCCCACAAATGGAGGGGTGGTTGAGACTGATTATGATGAAGGGGAGGCTGAAGAAGAAAAGCCTAGTACTTCAACACACACCCAAACACACATTAAGCCCAAAATGTTCATGAAGAGGGAACTTGACACAAGGAGAGAAACTAGCAGTAGTGCAATATAATAATAATAATAATAATAATAATAATAATAATAATACATTTTATTTTTATCCCACCCCTCTGTTAAAACAATCGGGGCAGCTTACAAAAATTAAAATGCCAATACAATTTAAAATCCCCAAACACCACCCACCCCACACTCCCCTATAAAAAGATATTAAACAAAATACATTAAAACAACTGATATAAAATCACATTAAAATAATAAATAATAAATAGCCAGCAGACTAAAAAGGGCCAGGAGCCCCTGAGGCCGGGAACTAATCAGGAAAGGCCTGCCAAAAGAGATCCGTCTTTAGTGCTTTTCTAAAGCTACTCAGGCTCATCATCTGATGGATCTAGTTCAACAGGCCATTCCACAATTTGGGGGCAATTACCAAAAAGGCCCTCTGGGAGGTTGCAGACAGCCTAGATTTTTGTGGCTGAAGCAAATTCCTCCCAGAGGACCAGAATGCATGGGGAGGATTGTATGGGAGGAGGCGGTTCCGAAGATAAGTTGGACCCAAGCCATTTAGGGCTTTAAATGTAATAACCAACAGCTTATACTGGGCACGGAAACTGATAGGCAGCCAGTGGAGAGATTTTAACACTGGAGTTATATGGTCTCTCAGAGATGTTCCCGAGACCACTCTGACTGCCATATTTTGTATCAACTGAAGTTTCCGGACCAAGCATGAGGGTAGCCCCATGTAGAGCGCATTGCAGAAATCTAGATGAAAGGTTACCAGAGCATGCACAACAGTCTCGAGGTCCCTTACTTCCAGGAAACGGCGCAGCTGATGTATCAGCTGAAGCTGATAACAGGCGCTCCTGACTGTCGCATTCACCTGACTAGTCATCTGAAGCGATGAATCAAGGAGCACCCCTAGACTGCGAACACAGTCCTTAACGGAAAGCGTGACCCCGTCCAGGACTGGAGATTGCAACCCAACTCCTGGTTTTGGGGCCGCTACTGTGAGCACCTCCGTTTTGTCCGGATTTAATCTCAATCTGTTTTTCCTCATCAAGCCCATTACTGCTTTAAGACAATCATTAAGAGGACAGACACCATCGGAATTCGAGACTGACGATCGGGACAAGGAGAAATAGATCTGGGTGTCATCAGCATACTGATAACACCCAGTCCCATAACTCCGAATAACCTCACCCAGCAGCTTCATATAGATGTTAAACAACATCGGGGACAGGATGGTGCCTTGCGGAACGCCACAAGTAAGCTCCTTTCTGCTGGAGCAGCTGTCCTGAAGCAGCACCCACTGGGATCTGCCCGAGAGGAAGGACCGGAACCACTGGAGCATAGTGCCTCCAATTCCTAACCCACTCAGGCGATCCAAGGGGATGCTATGATCTATCGTATCGAAAGCCGCTAAGAGGTCCAAAAGCACCAACAGGGTCACACTACCCCTGTCGATGCTTAGACGCAGGTCATCTGTCAAGGCAACCATGGCAGTCTCAACTCCAAATCCTGTCCTAAAGCCAGTTTGAAATGGGTCTAGATAATTGATTTTATCCAAGACGACTTGGAGTTCAAGCGCAACTGCCCTCTCGATCACTTTGCTCAAGAATGGTAACATAGAAACCAGCCTATAGTTGTTCATGTCCAGGGGGTCCAGGGAAGGTTTTTTCAGGAGCGGCCTAATGGCCGCTTCCTTTAAACAAGATGGAACACACCCTTCTCTGAGGGATGTATTGATGATGTCCCTAAGGAACACCATCAAGGCACACCCCCCTGGATGGCTAGCCATGACAGGCAAGGATCGAGAGGGCAGGTCGTCTTCCTCACCCTACCAAGTAGCTTGTCCCTGTCCTCGGTACTCACGGATTGAAATTGATCCAGTAAACTTACATCAATGGAGTTGCTGGACACCTTGTCAGTTGTTTCTGTCAAAATACTGGCATCTAAGTTGGCTCTTATCCGAGAGATTTTAATCTGCAAAGAAGTTGTTAAACGCATCACAGCAGGCTGTTGTTGGGTTAAGCAACGGGTTCTGCGCAGGTATAACCTGCGTCATCTCCCTTACCACCCTAAACAGCTCTGCTGGACGGGACTCTGCAGACACAATACGTGCAGAGGAGAAGGATCTCTGCGCTGCACGTATTGCCTCTCGATAGGACCAAAGGAAGTTCCTATGACGAGTCCTGTCAGATAAGAGTTGAGTTTTCTGCCAGTTGTGCTCTAGTTGTTGTCCAACCCGCTTCATTTTCCTAAGCTCTGATGTATACCATCTGCAAGTGACTCATCTGCAAGTGAAGATGAGTCAGGTAGATCTAGGGTGATCATCCACAGAAGGTCAAGGAAGGTCAGAAAGGCTCCTGGCAGATTTGTTGTGTTAAGGAAAATGCAACATGGGACATACAGTGAAAGAAATAAAATATGTATGTGAAAGTCACAATGACTAAGCAAGAGCAATTATGAAGCTACACAGGTGAAACTGCTAATGTAATCTAGAAGTCCTGAGAGCCAAGGACAGAGGTACTGAATGCAGATTGGAAACACCTGAGAATCATTAAGTGTACAAGGTGAAATGTTGAAATACATGGGTTGGTCTTAGGCATGGGTGGAACTATGTGGACCAATCAGAATGGAAGTACACACCCACTGGGTGGAAACTAACTAGTGGGTGGTGATAAACAATGGCTATAAAATTGCAATGTTTGCCAATGTATTTTTGTGGTGGAGTAGAGGTGGTGTAGTGTATAGAGATTGTGATTTGTTGACCATATAGTATATTTATATAGAAGAATAAAGTAGGTTTTATATAAAACTACTGAGTTGCCTGAGTGAATCCTGGAGACGTTTTGGAGACACCTGGAGAAGAGTGAGAAGGCTTGGAGAGTTTGTCAGGATCTTCAGCCTATTCTCTGAAACTCTGCTGCTTTGGAGGAAAGCATTAACCACTGATCTAAGCTGGTTGGCTCTGCTGCTTAACAAGGTGGTGAGTTTGAGCCAGAGGTGAAGAGCTACAACTCCCATCATCCCTGACAAGGGTTATGGGCCCAGTTACTAGAGCACCCAGCATCCACAGAAGCTGAAAGTTCCAGAGAGTGGAAGAAAGCTTTGTGGACAATAGATCAGAGCAAGCTGTTTGTGCTGCACTGATAAGCCTCGTGAGTAAATCATTTTGTGTTTTGCTTAAGCCCAGACGGGTCGGCTGTGCATACTCAGAAGGACTGTGTCAAATTGAGTCACTGCACAACTCAAGATGGAATTTCTAAAGTTTAGTAAATTAAATAGAAACAACTACTCTACCTGGAAGATTTATGCCCAATCTCTACTAGTAAAGGAAGGTCTGTGGTCAACAGTTGAAACAGGGCTGGCAGCTGATGCTGATGAAGCCACTCAAGAGAGAGATAGTAAAGCAAAAGCCTGTCTTTATCTCATGCTTGAAGAAGACT
Organism: Gambelia wislizenii; assembly: GCA_030847615.1. Lineage (NCBI taxonomy): Eukaryota > Metazoa > Chordata > Lepidosauria > Squamata > Crotaphytidae > Gambelia > Gambelia wislizenii. Next base: position 309,486,542 of record JAUMIR010000003.1, on the reverse strand, counting down.
TAATTAATGACGTCAGAGATAAAACGTCCGCCAAGGATGTGTGGGATACCTTGCAGAGATTACACACTCCTTCAACTGCTTTTGCAAAAATGCTATGGTCTAAAAGAATATACAGGCAAAAGATGGCTAAAGGGCAGTGTGTGATAGAACATTTAAAAATAATGCAAGATTTGTTTGTGCAAGCTGAACTGAGGGGAGTGCAAATTAGCAAAGAGCAGCAATGCTACATTTTAATAGAATCGCTAGACTCTTCGTGGGACAACATAACGAACAGCTTGCAGAACTTGCCAGAAGCTGAGCTTAATAGAGATTTAATTGTGGCCAGAATACTGGAAGAGAACCAGAGAAGAATGTCTGAGCAGGGTGACTCAGCAAGCTTAAAGACTGTGCCAAAACAACAAACAACTCCTGACTGGCGAACCCAGGAGGAAGCAGCCTCTACAAGGGAGCAACGGAGGTGCTTTTATTGTAAGAAGATTGGTCATCTGCAGAGACATTGTAAACATTTTGCAGCTGAGAGACGCAAGCAAGCAGAGAGCAGATGGCAGCCGCGGCAGTATCAAAAACAGTCCAGACCTCCATTTTTGAGGGACAGTGGTAATAAAAAGGGGGTTGCAACCATGATTAAGGAAAAACAAAATGCAAATTCTAAATGGCTAGTTGATTCAGGAGCCACATCTTTGATGTGTAATGATATAAATTTAATAAGTAATAGAAAATCAGCTAATGTAAATACTGTAGTTTTGGCTGACGGGAAAGAGCTAAGTACTGTAAATCAAATGGGTACTGTGTACATTCCAGGGCTAAAAGAGAATTTTAATGATGTCTTACATGTAAAGGAGTTAGAAAATAATTTGTTATCAGTAAGCAGATTAACAGAAAGAGACTACACAGTCATATTTGAAAAGAACATGTGTAAGATAAAACTGAATGGGGAATTGCGTGGCATAGGTTTGAAAAAGGACAAACTTTATTATTTGGAGGACAATATTGATAGCTACAGGGTTGAAGAAGCTAATAACATAGAAAATATTCCAATCCACAAAGACTGCATACACGAGCTTCACAGAAAATTCGGCCATGCGAGCTTCAAATGTTTAAAGAATTTAATCAGTATGTGTCCAGATTTAAAAGTTGCTGAATGCAAAAACCACTTAGATTGTACAGTGTGTCAACAGGTAAAGGTCAGAGCTTTTCCAGTAGCTAAGAAAACAAAAAGAATTGCTCAAAGACCATTTCAGTATGTACATGCAGATGTCGCCCAAGCTAACTGCTTGTCCTTAGGGGGAAGCAAGTATTTCCTAGTAATTGTTGATAGGTATACAAGGTTTGCATTTGTGAGAATAATGAAAAACAAATCTGACGCTGGGCAAAGTTTAAAAGCATGGGTAAGAATGGTGGAAAGACTATTTGATAGCAGAGTAGGCACCATCATTACTGACAGAGGAGGAGAATTTTTAAATAATCAATTGTTTAACTGGTTTCAAAAGGTGGGAATAAGGCATGAAACTACAAACCCTGCTTGTCCTAGTGAGGATGGGTTAGCAGAGAAGAAAATACAAGATATAAAAAGAATTACTGCTTGTATGATGGCAGATGCAGGGGTGAAAGATAGTTTTTGGGCAGAAGCAACTTTGACTGCAATACATATCAGTAACAGATTGTATCACTCAGAAATTGAAGACATTCCCTACAGGGTATTGTATGGGAGAATGCCAAATTACAAGTACTTAAGGGTTTTTGGACAATTTGCTCATGTTTACACACCTGCTTGTTTCAGGAGGAAAGGAGAACCCAAAAGCAAAAGGCTTAGGTTTTTGGGGTATTCTGGAAATAGCTACAAGTTTCATTTGGGAGGAAAACAAGTGCAGTATTCTAGGTCTGCAAATTTTGAGAGACATGCTGGTTGGGACAAACTGCATGCCAATAAAGAAGTGTTTTTGAGATTAGGGAGTTCAAATGAGCCAGAAGCACAAACTGAACCAACCTCAGGAAACGGAGGGGTTTCAGTTAAGCAGGAAGCATCACCTAGCAGCAGTGGTAGTTCTTCTGATGATGAGATAACATCTAGGCCTACTACTACTCGAATGACTGAAGACAAGAGATTTAGTCATAGAACTACAACTCCCAGTAGAGAAAGTGAGGATGAAAGAGACAGAACAGCAGATTTTATTCCCAGGCGTAGTCATAGAGTTAGAAAGCCTCCAGATAGGTTTGTTGTGACAAAGGCAAGAGCTTGTTTAGCAGTAGAAGAGCCTGAAAGTTTTGAAGAGTTGGAAAGTTATTCTAGTGAAGAACAGGAAAGATGGTTTGATGCAATGGATAATGAGTTTGGTTGCCTGGTAAATAAAGATGTTTTTGAAATTGTTGACAGACCCAAAGACAAGAAAGTAATTGGTTGTAAATGGGTATACAAAAGGAAAGAAATGCCAGATGGAAGTATCAAATATAAAGCTAGGTTAGTGGCTAAGGGTTTTGCACAACAGCAGTATGAGAACTATGATAAGACATATTCTCCAACTGCAAAGCCAGAAAGTCTGAGAATGGTTCTAGCTGTAGCAGTAAAAAGGAATTTAGTTGTAGAACATTTTGATTTTGAGACAGCTTACTTGAATGCGGTTCTGGATGAAGAAATTTTTATGGAACAGCCACAAGGTTTTGAAGAAAATGGTAGTCAGAGAGTATATAAATTAAAGAAAGCATTGTATGGTTTAAAACAAAGTGCCAGAGCGTGGAATCTGTGCATCAATGATGAGCTAGTTAAGCTAGGTTACAAGAGGAGCATTGCAGATGCTTGTGTTTATACAAAAGGAGACATAGTATTAGTGATTTATGTAGATGATTTGTGCGTAGCAGCAAAGTCAAAACAGGAAATTGAGTCAGTAAAAAGAGAATTGTCTAAGAAGTTTGTTTTGAAGGACTTAGGTGTATTGAAGTCTTATTTAGGTATTTGCGTTGAATGGACAGAAGAAGGACATTGTTTATTAAGTCAGAGAAATAAAATTGAAACACTGATTGAAAAGTGTGGATTACAGAATGCAAAAATAGTAAGAGCTCCAATGACAACTGGTTTTGTGTCTGAGAAAACAACTAGAGCGTTTGAGGACAAGACTTTCTTCAGAAGTATAATAGGATCTTTACAATTCATATCTTGCCATACCAGACCAGACATTTCTTATGCTGTAAATGTATTGTCTAGAAGGGTTAATGATCCAAAAATTGAAGACTGGACAGCGGTAAAACATTTATTGAGATATTTGAAAGGAACCGTAGATAGGAAATTGATAATAAGAAACAATAGTTCAGATCTAGATTGTTATGTAGACAGTTCATTTGCATCAGAATTAGGAGACAAGAAGTCAGTTACAGGAATGATAATTAAATATAGTGAAAGTCCAATAGTTTGGAGAAGTAGAAAACAAACTAATGTAACGATAAGCACAACGGAAGCAGAATTCGCTGCTTTGAGTGAGATAGTAAATGAGGTACAGTGGATTAAGCAATTGCTAAATGATTTAAATGAAAGTTACAAGATACCAGTAGAAATTCTGGAAGATTCACAGTCATGCATAGCGATGGCTGAAACTGAAAGTTTAAAGAACAGAACAAAATATGTTGGTGTAAGATATCAGAATGTGCGAGACATGGTTCAGAAGGGTGAAATAGAATTGAGATATATAGAAACACAACACAACATAGCAGATTTGTTCACAAAAGCATTGACAGCAGAAAAACATGAAAGGCTGACACAAATGGTTGGAATGACATTGTAAGACACATACAATATTTTATTTCGGAGGGGATTGTTAAGGAAAATGCAACATGGGACATACAGTGAAAGAAATAAAATATGTATGTGAAAGTCACAATGACTAAGCAAGAGCAATTATGAAGCTACACAGGTGAAACTGCTAATGTAATCTAGAAGTCCTGAGAGCCAAGGACAGAGGTACTGAATGCAGATTGGAAACACCTGAGAATCATTAAGTGTACAAGGTGAAATGTTGAAATACATGGGTTGGTCTTAGGCATGGGTGGAACTATGTGGACCAATCAGAATGGAAGTACACACCCACTGGGTGGAAACTAACTAGTGGGTGGTGATAAACAATGGCTATAAAATTGCAATGTTTGCCAATGTATTTTTGTGGTGGAGTAGAGGTGGTGTAGTGTATAGAGATTGTGATTTGTTGACCATATAGTATATTTATATAGAAGAATAAAGTAGGTTTTATATAAAACTACTGAGTTGCCTGAGTGAATCCTGGAGACGTTTTGGAGACACCTGGAGAAGAGTGAGAAGGCTTGGAGAGTTTGTCAGGATCTTCAGCCTATTCTCTGAAACTCTGCTGCGTTGGAGGAAAGCATTAACCACTGATCTAAGCTGGTTGGCTCTGCTGCTTAACAAGGTGGTGAGTTTGAGCCAGAGGTGAAGAGCTACAACTCCCATCATCCCTGACATGTTGTTCAGGAGGCCAGGCTGTGCAATGTCATAGCAGAGGAGCCTGCAAGTTTTCAGGATCCCCTAAAACTTTCCCAAGAAGAACAGGAGAGGTGGAACTCAGCCATGGATTCTGAATTTGAGTCACTGGTGGAAAGGAAAGTGTTCCATGTAGTAGAGAGGCCCAAAGACCAGAAGGTTGTTGGTTGCAGGTGGGTCTACAAGCTGAAGGACATGCCTGATGGGACACAAAAGTGTAAGACACGTTTGGTTGTGATAGTTTTTTTTCAGGAGCGCTACACAAATTTTGACAAAACTTTTTCGCCCACAGCAAAGCCAGAAAGTCTTAGGTTAGTGTTAGCTGTAGCAGCCAAGAGGAAGATGGTTGTGCAACACTTTGACTTTGAGACAGCATGCCTGAATGTTGATCTTGAGGAGACAGTGTTCATGGCAGTATGACAGTGCGCGTGAGGGCAAGGTGTACTTGTTGCACAAAGCACTCTACGGCTTAAAGCAAACCGCCAGGTGCCGGAACAAGTGCATACACCAAGTTTTGGTGTCATTAGGTTACACAAGGAGCGTCGCTGACGCCTGTGTGTACACCAAGGGTGGTAGTGCTATCATGCTAGTCATCTATGTGGACGACCTCTGTGTGGCAGCAAAGAGTGTCAAAGATGTCAAGAAAGTGCAGGTGGAGTTAGAAAACCAGTTCAAGTTAAAGGACTTAAGCAGCCTGAGATATTATTTAGGAGTAGAGGTAGAAAGAACTGGTAATGGAGAATTTTTCCTCAGTCAGAAAAAGAAGATTGACAATTTGATGGCCAAGTGTGGGTTAAGTGAGGTAAAAGTGGTCAGGACCCCAATGACCACTGATTTTGTGAACCTAGAGGCAGAACAGGAGTTTGAGAGGCCAGACTTGTACCACTCAGTGGTACAAGTCTGTTGTTTATTGCAAACAACACAAGGCCTGACATCAGTTTCACAGTTGGGGTGCTCAGCAGAAGTCTCCAAACCCAGAAGGGTGGATTGGGAAGCCCTGAAGAGAGTAGTTAGATTTCTCAAGGAAACCAAGGACATGAGCTTGAAGCTGACAGGAAGTCAGGTGACCCTGGAGTGCTATGTGGATAGTTCATTTGCTGCAGAGACTTTAGACAGGAAGTCAGTGACCCGGTTGGTGGTCAAGTATGCAGAGAGCCCCATAGTGTGGAGATCAAGAAAGCAGAACTGTGTAGCCATTAGTACAACTGAAGCTGAATTCGCAGCCTTGTCTGAGATGGCAAGTGAGGTACAATGGGTAAGGCAGATGCTTGCTGAGCTTTGGGAGCCATGCCAAATGCCTGTTGAAGTGCACGAGGACTCACAAGACTGCATAGCAATGGCGGAAGCAGAATATCTGAAATGTAGGACAAAATACATTGTGGTACGCTACCAACATGTGAGGCAGTTAAATACAGAAATGTGTCCTGTGTCTGAGGTACTGCCCATCAGAAGACAATGTTGCAGACCTGCTCACAAAAGCCCTTCCAGCAGGAAGCGATGAGGAGATGGCAAAGAGGCTGGGCCTTGTCACTAGTGTGTAAAGTGCAAGGTGTAAAAAGGGAAGGTCAATTGATAGACAAATGATATCTAACAATGTATATGAATAATGTTATGTTGCAATGATAACATGTGTCCTGCGCAGTAGTTTGACCATTTTGGAGGGGATTGTCAGGAATTGGTGACTGAACCCTAAGTTTTAAAATGGCCAAACAACTGCAGAAATCATGCTGAGTCATGATGACTGACTCTGTGACTCCATGAACTGCCAGTCATGCCTAATCATGCCACAGCTGCATGAGAAGAAGGGTTACTAGAGTGCAAAGCCATGTAGTAGGAAATCTGTTGCAATGTAACCATGTGGTTGAATAAGCCAATGCTGAACTGATGTGTATATAAGTGGGCTAGAACAGAGATCATTCTCTTCCTGTGATTCTGTGATGCCTGGCATAGCACTTTGACTGATGACTGTAGATATTGTGAATAGCTGAAACTACTTTGAAGATTAAAGCACCTCTTGTTTTCTAGATGCCAAACACTCTGTGTGTGAGAATTCTTGGGAAAGGGTTGCTACCAAGTCTGCTGAGACAGTTTTTGGCTTCTGCTGGGGATTGAATGCCCTATCATCCCCTGACAGGATGTGATTCTGTGGCAATGACCTGAAAGCAAAATGGGAAATGAGATACTGAAAAGCTGTGGTGAGGGTGTGCATTGGGTGGCATGTTTATTTTCCCAATTTAAACTTTTTTTGAGGAGGACTATGGAGTGTGTGCAATTACTGACAAAGCATTGTTTTAAAAAAGTCATAGGAAAAGTTATAAATCTAAATGCATCAGGTGTGCTTGTAAAGTAAAGCTAATGATAAAGGAGATTCCGTAGAAAAATTACGCTTAATTTTGGTTGCACACATGATGTGAGCTTTCCAACTACCATGCATATTTTGAATTGAGATAGTTGTATGAAAGAGGTGCTACATATTATGTATGAAATGAATAGAGTGAGCTATACAGAACTCTGCCCTGTGCTCATTCTTTTCTTATGGTTCTTCTCCATTTTTGGAAGTTTTTACATATAAAAAGATGCATTTTACCAGGTCCTAGATGGCAAAAGTGGATTCCTTATCTAATCTATCTCATATTTTTGGAGCAACACTCTTGCATAGGTTACCCTTACATCTTGCCAGTGATGAGCAAATAAGATACTTTGATATAATTTTCAGAGTAGTCTGCCACAACGTGGTGCCCTCCAATTGTGTTGTACCAGGCCAAGCCAGATAGAGATAATGAGTTTTATAGTCCAATCTATCTGGAAGGTAAGTTACTGAGCAAGACTGAATTTAAATATCAGATTGGGGGCACTAAGGTTTATATACCTACTCATTCATGAGACTCATTAGGTGACCTGCTTCAATTGGATGTGGTGAGAGTAAAACAGAGGTGCAAAGAATCCTATACAGCCCTTGAGCTCTTGGAAGAGGGAAAGCTAGGACAGAAATGGAGTAAGCTAGTAGGAAAGTTATGGATACAAAGAAAATCATTCAGGCAGTATGCCGATTAGTATTCCATACTGAGTGAACAAATTCTGGATTGATGGATAATCAAAATACTCAGACCCTGAGTGATGGTGCCCTCTCTTTTCTTCATGTTTGGAATTAACCATGCTGCAGCATGCAAAATTCGCATGAAGTGAGAAACTTGGATAGAGTTCTCCATAGTCCTTTGGAAAATGAAAAAAAAAAAATTGCTCATTATTTCTCCTGGCAACATTATCTAAGATCCTTTGCCCAGCTTTCCTTTAGGACTCTTCTGAACATGTCCAGAGCAGGCTCTATGATTAGGTGTACCAAGGCAGCCATCTCAGGCTATGAATAGTGGTGAAGTGTTGGGAGGACATTGCTGTCTCAACTACCCACACTGGCTTGCCTTTCTTAAGCAAGCCAGCTTTCTGTCCTTAGGTATAGTGGAATATGCTTCCCACTGAGAATATTGTACCAAGATTCATCAGCTTAGTCTGTCTTCTACAAGTGGAAAGGAATCACTTTGGCCCTTTCCTCAGGCAGCAAATTGTCACTGTAATTCTAAAACTATTTATTTTGTTGTTTCTCAAAAGTAGCTAAAGGAGTTCTCTTTTTAGTTTATTTTTTTTTAATACCAGAATGCTACAAGCTGCTGGCCTAAGGTACAAAACATATTATCATCTCATCTACCTTGTCATCGCCTCAGCCGTCTCAGGAGAGCATAAGGCAGCAAGCAGCATGAGATGCAGCATGAGCCAGCATGTCAACCAAGGAATATTTATTCTTCCTCCATCTGTTAGTGAGACTACACCCCTGTAACTATGAAGTAACGACCAAAGTCACATTTATACTACAAACATTATCCCTTGTTGAATTAAATTTGTAATGTAAAGCCTTACATTGATCATATGATGTAGTTATACCCTCATTATTGGGTGAAAATGACCTAATTGTGAGGAACTAGTTTGCAACTAGTTGCTTTCCTATTCTAATTACTTGAACAGTAATCTTAATTCAAAGACAAACATAGATTAAAATGGGTTAAAATGAATCCAAAGGCTGTTTAGCAAGGTATTTAGTTGGACAGCCAAAGATCCATGGAGAAAGACTAGGCATTTCATACAAAGAACTTATATCTGAAACTGCTGTTGTCAGCCTTCAAGTCATTTGCAACTTAAGGTGACCCTAAGGGGAACCTATCATAGGGCTTTCTTGGCAAGATTTGTTCAGGGATGTAGAAAATTCTTGTAATTTATACTGAGCAGTTTGCAGCATAGCTCCAGTGCAATATGAGCTTTTGGTACAAAACAGGACAAAAACATGCAGGATGCTTCAGTAAAGTTATAAAGCAGAACCTACATATGTTTATTGTGGCAGAGAATACATCTTAGATAGGAAAAAACAGATAGATAGAAGAGAGTTATCTAACTTGGATGGAAGAATCCCTAAGGCCAACTCTCACAAGTGCATGTAAGCCATCCTGAAGCAGAGCTGCCTCTTGCTTCAGGCTTCTGAGACAAAGGACTTTTTCAGACGGGGGGGGGGACCCCTGAGGAGGTCGGGAGAAGAACAGGGCTGTTGTGCTTACACAACCCCGTTTCAGACAGCCCCATCCTCCATCCTACTCCCGACTTCCTCCCAATGTTCCCCCGTGTTGCAGGTGCTGCTTTTTATTAATGAAGAACCTCCGTGAATAAAAAGCAGTGCCAGCAGCGGGGGGGGGGGAGGTCAGGAGGAGGTCGGGAGGAGGACGGAGGAGGATGGGGCTGTCTGAAAAGGGGCTGTGTAAGCGCAACAGCCTCGTTCTTCTTCCTACCTCCTCGGGGGTTCCCCCCCACCTGAAAAAGTCCAAAGAGTTGTAAAACACTAAAACTTCTTAGAGCAAGGGGAGAAGTGACCTCTGCATGCAAGCAGGAAGCAAACACAGATCAATGCCACACACAGAGAGAACTGTAAATAAGCATTGATGCTTCTTCACTTCCAACAAGGTGTGTGTGTGTTGCCATTGCCTTCCTCCAAGGCAAAGAGTATGACTTCCCTGAGATCAACTAGTGGGTTTCCATGGTCAAGCAGGGATTTGAAACCTGGGCTCATAGAATCATGGAGTTGGAAGAGACCACAAGGGCCACCCAGTCCAACCCCCTGCCATGCAGGAACACACACTCAAAACACACCTGACATATGGCCATCCAGCTTCTGTTTAAAAACCTCCAAAGAAGGAGATCCCACCACACTTGAACAGCTCTTACTGGAGATTATCAGATGGCCTTAATATCCCACCACAGGGATGACAGGAGATTGAGAAAGGGCTTCCTTTTCAGACGATGTTGTCCTTGTGTCGTTATGCTCCCATGCCCTTTCTGTTTCCCCCACACTCCTTCTTATTCATAGGGTAAGCTGTGAATTGACCTGTCATTCCGTTTCTGTAATGGAATAACATGTGAGCGAAAAGGTGCCCCATTATGCTGGTGCGATGCCAGCATCACTGGGAGGTCTGTGCCGAACACTTCCAGTTCAGATCAGGACATTGAGGTAAGTGACACACTCTTTCCTACCCTTCCCAGGTTACTTGGGGGTTTTTAATTGTGTTTTGGGGCTTGGTTTGAGTTTTTGATGTTTATTTTTATTTTTATTTTTGAATTTCCCATGCAATCATCCACTTGTGAGAACAGCCGGGATTTCCTTTCCAGGAAGTGAATGGGGCTCCGTGAGAGCTCCATTCACTCTTGGACTGCCAGAGGTGAGGGGAGCACTTTTCACAGCATGAAAAAGGTATGTCTGAATTTAAAAAAAAAAAAATTACAGGGATGGAATGGGACGGGAGAGGAGATTGCGAGATGGGGACTCATTTGTCCCCATCTGATAATCTCCACTGTCTCTCAGAGTCTTAGTCCAACACTCAAATGACTATACACGCTGTCTGTCTGAAATACTGTCTTAGAATCTACTGGGTTTTGGGAGTTCTGGCTCTCTCTTGAAGGAAACCAGTCTACACCTTGCTCCTAGGAAAACTCATAGCCCAGCAGCCAAAGGTTACATAGGTGGAAGTGACTGAAGATCACCTTTTTCACTCCACAGCAAGGAGGATCTCCCCTTGTGAAGTCGAAGGCTTTCATTGGTTTCGTGGGGTTTTTTTCCAGGCTGTGGGTTTTTTTCCAGGCTGTGAAGCCATGTTCTAGAAGAGTTTATTCCTGACATAGGCGAAACATCAGGAATAAACTCTTCTAGAACAGGGCCTCAAAGCCTGGAAAACACACACAAAAAAACAAACCCTAAGGATCTCCCTTTCCTTGCTGAAATGTTTATGAAGATACTTTGCCTTGGAAGATTTACTGCTCTGAGGCATGTTCACTGATTGATCTATTCCACACTGCAAAGCTGAAAACAAAGAGGAGGGAACATCTGCAATTACACATATGAATGTGTAAGTAAGGAAATACAGATAATCTCAGTTTCCATGGCAATAATTCTCTTACTTAAACCAGTCAGATTGGCAGTTAGAAGAATAGTTCCTAATACTTAGGACAAAGGTCTTGTAATTACATATGAATAAGAAATTCAATAAGAATAAGATAAGTAAGTACAATAAGAAAGTAGCAGGGCATGCAGCCTTCCAAATATTCTGGGACTACAGCACCTAGGATTCCTCACCATTGGCTATGCTTGCTCAGGCTACTGGGAGTTAGAGTCCAATGACTTCTAGAAATCACATTTTGTCTGCCCTTGCCCTCCCTCTTTCCTGGTTTCACAGGTTGCTGTTTTCCTCCCTGTTCAGTCTTCAAAAATGGTGAATTGCCCCATACATTTTCTATCAGCTTTTACCATACTTGATATAACTTCTTTCAGTGTTATTTATTTTCAGAAAGGGAAATTCCTAAACCCAGGACCACATGCAGTCCTCAGCCTAATCCCAAAGCCCTCTGCAAGCAATCAGTTCAGACTTCCTCTCCCATCAGCCTACTAGTCAGGAGGGAGGGAGCTGAATAGAGGGGAGCAACCCACTCTACCCATTGTAGCTTTGGTCCTGATTATCACTGACATCAGTCCTGCCTGCTGCCATCACAATCCCTCAACATATGATCTCCAAGGGAAAGAAGACCTCACAAGAAAAAGGGCTGTTGCCCACTCACAACCTATTATAATGGACATCTTTATAGTCCATTGGCTGGTAAATGCTGAGGCCCTGACACTTTCAAGATGGCTGGTGAATGCGTGTCAGCTAGGATTCCAAGATCTCAGGGTTCCAACCCTCTTCTCCAGTGAGTAGGGGAGGAGGAAGAATCTCCAGGCAAGAGCATTGTCTTGAAAAGTATGTGTATACATTTGTTAGAATGTTTTAGTTTTATTTGAATGGCATATTCGGTGCAACTGTGATTGGTGCTTAATATATCATTTTTAATGGCACTACCAGAGGCTGCCCCTTGTAATATCAGCAGAGCACACCTCCTGTGGCATCACAAGGGGTTGTCCTTACGTATCATGTTTTGTCCCTGATATCTCAAGGACTATGACACTCCTGAACTGGCAAGCCTACTTTCAGCCCACACTAATATAGTGTGCAAATGAGGCTGTCATTGTGGCCTGCATAGACCATCTCACAGCTAAGGATTCTTTTTTGCCACATTATCCATCCTTTACGGGCAGTGTCTTCTTGCTGCTCCATTACTCCCCAGATCTTAAACTGGAAGTGTGGGAAAGTTCCATTTCAGCTCCTTCTGCCATGATTTCTGTCTGAGGTGGCTTGTGCCAAAATGATCTCCTCCCTTTATGTAGCTTTCCCCAATCTCCTGCTTTCCAGATGTGACAGATTACTATTCCTGTAATCCTCTGCCAGTGTGGTGGTATTCGTCCAAATGACTGAGAGTTGTGGTAGTTATAGTTCCCCATGTTTGAAGAGCAGCAAATTGGGAAAGGTTGACCATTTACTTCCATTTCTTATGAGGCTTGCTAGTGGCACAAGGCCCCATCCTTCTCATGCTTCCCTATGTTCACTTCATCTTACTTCCAGATGACTCCTGTGCTCAGATGTACATCCCAAACAGTTCTATGACTGGGGACCCTTCTCAATGATTTTGGATGCATGTGCCAATATTTCCACTCTGAAAAGAGATTGCTAAGAGGTTCTGAAGCTAGACTGGCCGAGGGAGGTAGGGAAAGAGGAAGACATGAGTGGACCTGTGGTCGAGGTATACCTCTTGGAGAGAAAGCAGAGTGGGAGGAGATGGAGAAAGGGCAGAAGGGGCCAGAAACCTATTGGTAAAGGAAGGCTAGATAACACTGGAGTTGAGACAGCTGGTGTGAAACCTGGGTGCTGTTTACACGATGAAAATGTAGTGGGAAGAATTTGTGTCAACCCTGGTTGTTTACACATACATCGGGTCGGGCACGTGATTTTCAGAAGGGGGGCCACCTTTTATCCCACAACCTGCAGGATTTCTAGTCCCGCGGTTTGTGGCGGTTTTTAAAAAAGTCACAGGAGGATTCGGAAAATCAGAAATGTAAACAGACCGGAATGAGCTATCTGGGTACTAAGTGATGACCGGAAATGGTGACTGGGGGCAGGCTCAGAAATCAGCAACCAGAAAAGGAGGGGTCAGTCACCGTTCAACAGATTCAGCCTCACCAGCTGAAAACAAAGGCATCCCTTCCAGCTGCAGAAAGGTTTGTGTGTGTGTGCGTGTACTCAATCACCCTGTTCAATGGATTTCTACACTGAAAACCCTTCAGCTTTAACCTGTTCCTCAACTGCATGCTGGATTTAAATTTTAAAGAGAGAGTAAATTATAAAGAGATCGTGGGCAGAGGATCAGCCATTCTTCCCCTGCCTTGATCACCTCCCTGGGTCTGAATGGATAATCAAACATTCATCACCCGCACAAGGCACAGTAAAAAATGCCAGCGTCTGGGTCTTTCAAAATGCCTTGTGTGTCCTTCCCTTATGATCCCTGCACTGGCTTGAAACCTTCACTCCACAGCTGCCTCTGCTTAAAGGGTTAACATTTTAAAGAGACAGGACAACCGCAAGCCTCTGACCCCCTGCACTGGGCTTGTACTGGCTTGGACTTGTGTGTATGCGTGCCAGGGTTCCAGTCCACTCTGCTTTTGATCTCTCTCACACTCCCCAGCACCAACTGATTGCTCCTCCCCCTCCCCAGTTTAGCTGGCTTTAAATGGTGATCTTTCATTTCTAAAGGAAAGCACAGGGTTTAGCCACTGATCGTTCCTTCCTCCCCCCGATTCCTCCCCCCATCCCCTCAGCGCCTCATCCCCAATGCAACACTCATTCACCCCCTCATCCCCAATCAGAAGCCTGAACAAACATTTGAGCCAGCCAATAGCATCGCTCATGGTGCGGAACTCTAAAGGAAATGAGTAATCGCATCCTTGATTGACAGAAAAAAATAATAATATCACGGTACACTAAACATGTGTAAACAATACAAAATGGGATATAAGATTGTGGGATAATTCCAAAAAATCAGAACTTGATGCCGTGTAAATATGAATCCTGAGATATTCCAGAATTTCCTTAAGAGGGACAAAAATCGTTTAAACAGTGTGTGACAAATACGGGATCAGGAAGTCCCGGTACCGTGTAACTGGCACCCTGGAGTTAAGGGCTTTACATTTTGTTCCTGTAAGACTTGCAAGAGGGGTAAGAGGAGGGAGGTCTGAAGGGAAGACCTATACTGTATCCTCTAATTGCTTTGTTACTGTATGCTTTTGTAAGTAGTAAATCCTGTAGTAAATTGCAGATATTGTGCTCAGTGTTTCTGTCAAATTCGTATAGAGGCCAAGGGAAGAGGAGTCCTCCCATCCCATGTTGGAGGGGGGACAACTCCTACACTAGCATATCTAGATTAAGTCTGAGAGACAGCAGTGGGAGAGAAAGCCTGAGGAGTAAACTCTTATCTGTATGGGGAAATGTTGTGTAGCCTGTGGGTATGTGAAACACAAACTATATAACCGATGACTGTACTATATCTGTACTGTTTAACTAGATGATCCCACTCACTGTCTTGGTACTTGGCTTTTGCCCTTAGACTGTGCACATTCAGTCTGGGCTGTACAGTGCAGGATTGTACTGTACAGGATTGTACTGTACATGCTGCTGTGTTATGTAGTCTGTATGCTAGGAGTCTCAGACTCATTATAAATATTGCTGCAACATGCTCTAGTAGAGAAAAGTAGTTTATGCAAAAGTCTGTGTCTGTGTGCTCATTTCTTCAGCCGGATGATTGCAACTCTGCTACAAGAACTTTTGCTGCCTGGTCCTCTTGATATGCTCAGAGGTACCAGTACACTGACATGACAGGTTTGTCACTGCACTTTTGGATTGATTGACCCTGACCTACTCTCCTGCTTGACAATGCTGTTCAGTCCCAGCTTCTGATCCTCTGACTTGACCTTGAGTCCATTTACTCTTGATACTAGAGTTTCCTAGTTCTTTTAAAGGTCATAATCATTTATTATGCTGCAACACTTCCCCATTTCCATGCCCTCTACAACCTATTATATGAAGTCCTTTGTCAACTGTTTGGCACACCTAATTCTTTTCAGGTATTGTTAGGCAACCCAATGAACTCTGTTCATAGTCACCCCTAAATTCAGATAGAGTTTTGAAAGTGAAAATCATTCCTTTTATGAATGAATGAAACATCATTATATCACCAGAACAGCCCTCATGGTTAAATATCTAAAATTTAATGAATAGCATTCTGTGTTTTAAAATCATATCTTTAAAAGTGTTATATGCTGTGAAATCATATCAAATCTCTACCATATCTTGTAAGAGATTTTTAAGGACCTTCATTTAGGACCCACATACACACATAATAGAGAAATGGAAAATACTTCTGTTTGCTTGTAGCACAAGGTTACTATTGTTGGCCTGTATCCCATACTTAATCCATGGCATGCAGCATACCGAAAGAACCATGGACTGACAATGAAAACCATGGACTGACAATGCGATTCTTCTCCCTATGATAAACACCTTCATCCTATATAAAATGAACAGAATGTTAATCTTGTACAGATTAATCAGACATTCCATTTTGGGGGTATAATTTAGATTGCTCTCCTGATGGCAGGTATATGTTTGCAGCCAGCTGGCTGTGGAATCATGAAAGCTGTAGTCCAGCACATCTGGAGAGCACTAGTTTGAGCAGGCACTTTTACAAGTATTAAATGAGGAGAATAGTTGTTTTTATATGAGTAGTTATAAATTACAAAATCAGGATCTACAGTTTTTTGGAACTATAGCTGCAGCTTCTCTTTTGAAAATGTTGGAGTAAAAGCAGTTAATGAAATTGAAATTAATCAACAAAAAAGTGTTTTTTTAAAAAAAACAACTTTGTTTTATATTCAAATTTCAAAGATTGAAATTTTTCTCTGCCAAGAATATAAGGTCCAACAAATTCCTCACTTGCCTTGAAGATAATTTCATTGTCCAGAAGGCAGAAGAGACAATAAGGGGATCAGATATTTTAGAACTGATTCTAACCAAAGGGTAGTCACCAACAGCTCCTTTTCATCTTGGAGAGAAGCGACCAGCAGGGTGCGACAGGGTTCATTCCTGGGCTAAGTGCTATTCAACATCTTTGTCAATGACTTGGATGATGGAATAGAGGGCATGCTTATCAAGTTTGCAGATAGCACCAAATTAGGAAAGGTAGCTAATTCCCCAGAGGACAGGATCTGAATTCAAAATGACCTTAAATGATTAGAAAGCTGGGCCAAATGTAACAAAATGAATTTCAACGGGGAGAAATGTAAAGTACTACACTTATGCAGAAAAAAATATGAAATGTGCAGATATAGGATGAGTGACACCTGGTATAAAAACAGTACATGTGAAAGGGATGTAGGAGTCTTAGTAGAGCACAAGCTGAATATGAGTTCGGCAGCTTAAAAAGCCAATGTGATTTTAGGTTGCATCAATAGGAGTATAATGTCTAGATCGAGGGAAGTAATAGTGCCACTGTATTCTGCTTTGTTCAGACCTCACCTGGAATACTGTGTCCAGTTCTGGGCACCACAATTCAGAAAGAATATTGAAAAGCTGGAATGTATCCAGAGGAGGCTGCCAAGGATGGTGGGAGGCCTGGAAGCCATGCCCTATGAGAAGTGGCTTAGAAAACTGTGTATGTTTAGTCTAGAGAAGAGAAGATTAAGAAATAACTTGATACCCATATTTCAGTACTTGAAAAGGATGTCATATTGAAAATGGAACAAGCTTGTTTTCCACTGCTCCAGAGACTAGGACATGGAGCAATGGAGTCAACGTACAGGAAGAATGATTCCACCTAAATATTAGGAAGAACTTCCTGATGGCAAGAGCTGTTTGACAGTGGAATATGCTGCCTTGGAGTGTGGTGGAGTCTCCTACTTTGGAGGTCTTTAAACAGTGGCTAGAAGGCCATCAGTTGGGAGGGCCTTGATTGTATATTCTTGCATGGCAGGGGGTTGGACTGGATGGCCTTTGTGGTCTCTACCAACTCTTTGACTCTGTGATTCTATGAAATATCAAAAGTCGACTAATTGATACAGGAATAAGCTCCTTCCTCTCATAAACTGAAAGTACCTGGAAAATTAATTCTTTGGTTTAGATCATACTATCAATTGCTAAATCAGCAACTCAAAATAATAAAGGTGTCAAAACAGCTGCAATGATATGCATAAAAATCTGATTTTTTCCAAATAAAACACTTTCTAGGGAAATAAAAACCTGAAATTGACTGATAAATTAATATAGTAACATCCCTGTGTGTATACATATATACGTGGCTAATTATATGTCTATCTAAGCAGATATGTCTAAACAATAATTCAGAACTTTAATCCAAAATAATCCAAAGAACAGTGAGTACACTTCTGCATTTAATATCTATCTATCTATCTATCTATCTATCTATCTATATTGCTCTTAGGTATGTTGCTGTTTCCAGTGTGCTGATTGGCTGCTTAGGAACCTGACCAACCAATCAAAGCTCTGTTGGGCACCTAATCAGCTCACTGGGGGCGGGACCATGTGGAAGTTTCACTCCTTTCTAAACATGGAAGAGGGGGTGTGAGTAGCATGGGGGAGATGTGGCATGATGTGTGTGTGTGCAGCGTGTATGGTGTGCAGGGAGGGCAGCGTGAGTGTGGGGAGGGCAGCACAGGGTAGGGGGAGGACGGTGCGAGTGCGAGGAAGGCAGCACAGGGTGCAGGGAAGGCGGTGCGAGTGGGGGAGGGTGGCACAGGGTGTGAAGAGAGTGGTGTGAGTGGGGGAGGGTGGTGCAAGTGGGGGAGGGCAGCATGGGGTGTGGGGAGGGTGGTGCAAGTAGAGGGAGGGCAGCACAGGGGGCGGGGAAGGTGGCACATGGCAGCACGGGGTGCGGGGAGGGCGGTGCGAGTGCAGGGAGGGTGGCATAGGATGGCATGGGGTTCAGGGAGGATGGTGTGAGTGCTGGGAATTTGGCACATGGCAGCACAGGGTGCGGGGAGGGCAGTGCAAGTGGGGGGAGGGCAGTGCAAGTGGGGAGAGGGTGGCACATGGTGCAGGGAGGGCAGTGCGAGTGGGAGGATGGTGGGATGGGGTGCAGGGAGGAGAGTGGGGAGAGGGCAGCATAAGGGGCGGGGAGGGTGGTGCAAGTGGGGGGAGGGTGGCACATGGCAGCACAGGGTGCGGGGAGGGCAGTGCAAGTGCAGGGAGGGCGACATAGGGTGGCACAAGTTTCAGGGAGGGCAGTGCAAGTGCAGAGAAGTGGCACAGGGTGGCATGGGGTGCAGGGGGGCAGTGTGAGGGTGGGGAGCGCAGCACATGATGGCATGGGGTGTGGGGAGGGTGGCACAGGGCGGCACAGGGTGTGGGGAGGGCAGTGCGAGTGTGGGGAGGGTGACACAGTGCGGGGAGGGCAGTGCAAGTGTGGGGAGGGCGGCACAGGGCAGCGCGGGGCAGGTAGAGTGAGTGTGGGAAGGCCGGCACAGGATGCATGGAGGGTGATGCAAGTTCAAGGAGGGTGGCATGGGGTGCGGGGAGGGTGGTGCAAGTGCAGGGAGGGCATCATGGGAGTGGTGGTATGTGTACCATGGGGGGGGTGTAGCGCATGGGGAGAATGATGTATATTACACCAGGTATAGCTAGTTAATTTAAATTGCTCAATACATCTGATTCTTTTGTGACATACAAAGAATACTAACATTTCTTTTAAAATAAACAATCAAGGGCTTCAAAGATAACACACCTTTCTCACAATTTTTTAAAAAGAGAAGCTATACTTTAAAGACATTGAGCTAAATCCAATTGTGAGTCCCACCTGAGTAGGTCCACTGGATTAAGGGAGTTTACGTACAGTAAATCTTTTCTTTGTAGGCCGTGTTCATTGAAAGAGTCAACTGTAGCTGGAATTAACTACTGTATTTAGGCAATTGCCTTTTCCTGGAGAGCAGCTGATTTTGCTTCTCTCTTAACAACACTTTCATGTACGTGATTCCCAGATGTGTTTATGTCTGTGAGCGTGCATGAATATAACAAGGAGAGACCAAGCAGGAGAAGACATATCTTTTCTGCCTGCATTCACTATTACTTCTCCACAGCTGGGGTAGGAGGATGGAATGATCTTCTGGACTCTTTGAAACTGAGAACGGTCATCAAGTACACTTCAGGACTTGCCAGCTGGCTTCTTTGAAGGTCATTAGAGAAGCTTCTTGTTGAAATTATAATTGCTAAGAATTAATGATTCACAAAGGCACAGATGTACTGGGCAGAATCAGATAAACTAGAAGAATCCTTCAGCTAAAAGCTAGGCTGGAGCTATGAATCAGTCACTTTGATGGCTTAAGTCAGAAATTATCTCACACTCTGTCCTCCTTAAAATTCATTCAGACAATCAGTAAAAACATCTTGGGAAGTACTGCTACAATACTGATACACCATGGATTCCAGCTGCAAAGACTGTAGTAACACTCTGGCATGAATTCTTATGCAGATACCCAAAGGTTACAGGCAGTAGATCAGCAACCAGTAGATCAGCAAGCCAGTCTGCAACAGCTTGTTATCCTTGTAGGGCACACCCTTCAGCAATGCAGAGGGAGACATCTGTTAACTCCTCCCAACCCATTTTCCTGCTGGCTAACTATGTAAAGTGTCAACTAACGTGGAGGCAAAAAGAAAGAGAGAAAAAAAAATATGTAGGACATCTTTCTTGGCTGTAGATTCTAACTGAATATTCTGTGGTGAGAAAGCTTGGAGAAGGTTCCTCAGTGGTGACACAAAATGTGACATTCTCCCTGAGCAATTGCGCTGCTTGCAATGGGGAATTCTCAGTGACACACTCTTCATTTCAGAATGCATCATTTTCATTTCTATATATTCATTTTATTGCACAGATTTCTCTACAGCTGCACATTAAAAAACAACAACAACAACAAAACCCACATAAAAAAAAACAAACTAAAAACACAAGCCAGATAAAACCAACATAGCTGGATCATACTTCAGGGAAAGCCTGAGTTAACAAACAGCTCCCAACTTGGAATCTGAAAGTCAGTTTTGGGTATATAATCCTTTCTCCTGCTTCCTACCACAATGAAAAGGGAAGTTCAGATACTAGTGTTATTGTTTTTCAGTATAAAATAATACTCTAGCTCTCAGAAAAGTAGTTAGAGCCAAGTGAAATGTGGCCGTATTGTGTGTTTGTAGACTCTTCTTGAGGGTTCATAGTGCATGTATCTATATCTTTTTATATAAACCAAAGAGTTAAAATATTTTTCTTAGTTAAACAAGTACAAGATCATTTTAAAACCCCTCCCCCATCTGCTAGCTGGAAGGAATTAGAATGGAGTAGAGGTGCTCTCTCTGCAGGCCAAGTTGGTGCTGATGTGTGGGAGCTATACATCTACTTACCAAAAGTCAGTTTCCTTAGGTTCAAAACTTTCTCTGAGAAAATTCCTTTTCTTCCATGTGCAGTAGCAAGAACTTCTGTATTAACTAACACGTGTAGTGTTCCATGAAGCCATTGTCATTTTTTCAGGCCTCTCCTGATGGACTGGAATTTGTAAATATAATTCAATTCAGCTGTTTCTCTTTATAGTCTTCCTTTGTAATTTCCTTGATCAAAAATTGTAACCTTACTGTTGTTCAGGGAGGGTGAAGTGTTCTGCAACTGTTTGTTGTTGTTTTTTATTGCCAGTTCTAATGTCCAGTT
The DNA here is from genome assembly GCA_030847615.1 of Gambelia wislizenii. Lineage (NCBI taxonomy): Eukaryota > Metazoa > Chordata > Lepidosauria > Squamata > Crotaphytidae > Gambelia > Gambelia wislizenii. The sequence goes on along the minus strand of JAUMIR010000003.1, from coordinate 309,465,856 downwards.
TGTGTCATTTATCCTCTTGTGCAGAGACTGTCCTGTTTGTCTACTGTAGAATGTACGGGGCATTGCTGGCATAGGATGGCATATATCACATTGGAGGAAGAACAAGTGAATGTGCTTCTGATGTTGTGGGTGGTATTATTGGTCCCTGTAATATTGCTCCCAGAGTAGCTGTGGGTACACAGTTGGCATCTGGGTTTGTGGCAGGGTCTTGCTCCTGTGTTACCTCCCATGTTATTTGTACTATTGTAAGTAAGTGGTTGTTCAAGATTTGGAGGATGTCTGCAGGCCAATAAATGCCTGCTTGGTGTGAGGGCTACATTGTTCTCCAGAACTGGTTGTAGCTCCTTAATGATGCATTTGAGTGGGCTCAGCTGGGAACTGTAGGGGACCACTAGGGGTGTTCTGTCATTTTGTGTTATTGATCTGTCCTGTAGTAGATTGATCCTTGAAACATATCTTGTCTTGTTGATTTGTTTCTTCATGTCCTTAGGTGGATATTGTAGTTTGAAAAATGGCTGTTGTAAATCCAAGAGTTTTGAGTCTCTGGAGATGATCAGATGCAGGAAATGTGGCACAATAATGACACCAAAGGCATGCAAAAGGCCGCCAATATCAGACAATGCCCTCCTTTTGCGTTCTACTGGCATCACTATGACATTTCTTTTCATTGACAGGCCAAACCACCAATAGATTCCCCTGTTCTGTTTCGTTGCTAGCATTGCCAGCATCTGAAACCTCGTGCCATTGTCCCCCATGAATACAGCGTAAATGGATGGTCCTGCCAGAACACTTCCGGGTGAGCTCATGAAAAACAGGTAGGCTATGCTCTTTTTATGAACCTCCCCAGGTTACTTGTACTGTGTAAAGTGTGTTTCTGTGCTTGTGTGTACTTTTTTTGTTTTTTGTTTTAAATTTGCCATGCTCATGTCTTCTCATGAGAATTGGCAAGATTTCAAACCAGGAAGTGAACGGAGCTCCATTAGAGCTCCATTCATGCTTGAGCTGCCTCTTGATGCAACTCAACGTAGGTCTGATAATTTTGGTTATTGTTATTATTGTTATTAAGGGACGTGTTTTGTTTTGTTTTTTGTTTTTGTTTTTGTAGTGAGACAGGAATGTTTGTCTCCTCAAAAAAAAAAATCAATGCATTTAAAAAAAAACTGCTGTGAGAGAAAGAAAAGTTCTGTTTTCCTTTAACTCAGGCTCTGGGAAGCACAAGCTAGCAAGGCTCTTGAGGTGGCAGATCATCTGACTTTTCTCTCTCCTCTTTCACCAATAAGAATGATCTTCCTTTCTACTGCTGTTGCTATTAATGTAAACAGCACAACATATAAATGAGGGCCAAATGTCCATGTAGCGTCCTCTTCACAGTGCACTTTACTTGCTCAGCTCACTTGCTCTCAAAGAGCAATGCCATATCATATGTCTATCCACTTTACAACAGATGGTGAACATATGGAGCATGTGGTGACAAGAGTAACAATCTAGGTAAGTCTGGGGAAATGCTTTTGGCTCAAACAAAATCAACGTCATGTAATGCCTTCAAATTCTGTAGAGTCTGGGTATGGTTCAACATGGCCACGGGGGTGAAAATGTGCAGAATGTGATGTTCAAATTTCCCTTCCCATTGCAAAGTTCATATTTATTATTACCTCTAACTCATGCTATGTGTGTAAAAATAGATGAACTCTGTGCTGTATAGATGGATTATGCTTCTTATATATGGTTGGCAATGGCTTAATTTGTTCCATGAACCTGAAAAGAAAGTTCTTCTTTGGTTAACTTTAACTGTTGCAGTCCCATGTCTGTTAAGCCTGCTCACAAAATTCAGGAAGAAAAATAAAGTAAACTAGCACAATATGCTTCCATCAGACACAAACAACTTGTTTAAAGACTGAAAGTTTTAATCATCAATATGAGTTATTTTTATTAAATGGCTGCCAACTGCAAAAGAATCATGGTGATTACAAAAAGGAATGTGATTATATCTATACCTCTATCAGTCCTTTTCTGTGCTTGTCTATTTATATTAACGCCAAACTTTTCAACCAGCTTTTAAAAAACAACACCCTTCATTGGTTAGGTGGATGGCAAAATGAAATAGGCCACGGTGAAGAAATTCTTCCATCATTTTCAGCTGGAGTGAGGAATGTTGCTGCCTAGTTTGCTTAACTCTATGAAGTGCCATTCTCATAATGGCAAAGGTTTTTTCTCATCCCTTCTCCCAGCTTTTTAAATTTTAAATTTTAAAAAGCTCCATATCACTCACAGTTACTTCCTGATAGTAAGATCTGTTCAACAGTGGAATATGCTGCCTCAGAGTGTGGTGGGATCTCCTCCTTTGGAGGTTTTTAAACAGAGGCTGGATGGTCATCTGTTGGGAGTACTTTGATTGTGTATTCCTGCATAGGAGGGGGTTGGACTGGATGGCCCTCATGGTCTCTTCTAGCTCTATGATGCCATGATTCTGTCCTGTTTAGATGATAATGGCAAAGGAGGATAGGCCTGATAAACCATCACGTTATTTACAGAATATCTGGTATAAAGAGAATGGGGCATAATAATTTCCCCCTGTTCCTCACCATGTAACCTTGATTGGAGTTTAGAAGTTGTCTTGGTAAGTAATGCATAATACTGCAGAAAAAATGTTATGGAAAGCCAAAGAGAGAAGGAGGGAGGAAAAATAACTTGGATGATACATAATAAATCATCCAGTTGAACTTGGCTTGATGCAAGAAATCCAGAGCTAGAATATTCCCAAGAGATGCTTGGCCACCTTGAAATGCCTCCAAAAGAAGCAAGACTCTTCTTTATTGGAGGTCTTTAAACAGTAGTTGGATGGCCATCTTTCACAAGTGCTTAGCTGTGTATTCCTGCATGATAGAGGGATTGGACTAGATGGTCCTTCTACTCTCTTACAATTCTGATTCTGTATTATCTCTTAGGCTGTTCCAATTATTTGTCCCTTTTATTGCCATAGATCCCCATCCCTTCCTTACCCTATTCTTCCTGATCCTCTCATAGTTTTACCAGTCCTTCACCACCAGCTGCCTTTCCTTTCTGCTCGCCCCTTCTTCCAGCTTCTTTCTTCCAGGTGACCTGTCCTTTCTCATTTCACTCTTTCCAGGTCTCCAGAAGACTTTAATACCCTCTCAAGCTCCTGTCCATTGAAGGCCACAAGTCTTGAGTTTCATGTGGGCGCAACACACACCTAAGGATCCCTTTCTAGTGTGATTGCAAATGAGGGAAGGAAGCAAGTAGGTCAGAGGAGGTGAGAGAGGGATTCACAGCAGAGGCGGCACATGTTCACTAAGGACTTTATCACATGAGGCTTGTACAGTGTGACTACAGCAGGATAATAGTGTTGGTGGCCGTTCCTTTTCATATGACATTGTGTGTGTCTTGTTGTCAGTTTGCATTCAAATTGTTGCTGGAGCACACCTATTCATTGACAGGGAAATCCATCAATTGGTTCTCAATATACACTGGACTGACTATGTGACGAATGTTGCTGTCCTTGAGCAAGCAGGGATCACCAGCATTGAGGCCATGATATTGAGAAAACAGCTGTGCTGGGCAGGGCATGTTTCTAGGATGGAGGACCATTGCCTCCCCAAAATAGTACTCTACGGTGAACTCGCCACGGGTCAGCGTAAGAGGAGCGCTCCAAAAAAGCGATACAAGGACTCCCCGAAACAACACCTCAGGCTCGGTCAAATTGATCACCAACAATGGTCTGCCCTGGCCTCACATCGGGAGGCATGGAGACACACTATCCACAATGCTGCAGCCCTATTTGAGAACTCATGCCAAACAAGTCTTGAAGAGAAACGACAACGCAGAAAGAATCACAACCCGGAAACATCACCCAAGGAGACCTTCTGCTGTACTTTCTGCAACTGGACTTGTCTACCTCTGATTGGCCTTATTAGTCATCAGCACGCTTGCAGAAAGCGCGGGATGAGTCCTTCCTGAATCTTCGTTTGCGAAGGGAAGCCAGAGAGAGAGAGTGCCGTGTTTCCATTACTGCCTCTGTGCGACTGGTCCCTTCTGCTGCAGTTCCAATACCAGCAGATATGTGGTGTGAGGGGTGTGTTTCTCCTCTTCTCTCTCTCCCTGTCCCCAAGCAGGGTGAAGTCCTGCGGTGGCTCCATACCTCTCCCTCTCTGTGGCTGAAAAATAATCACATTAAATCTGAGATGCACATGGAACTTCTATGTGAAAGTCAAAGCTTCACCATCTTTACTGCCTCCCCTTTTCTTCACAGTGTTTGAGTGTGTGTGTATGTCTCATCAAAGAGAGGGGGGCTTCTACTTTTTTAAATTAACCCTTTCCTTCTCCTTCCCCCCCCCTTTCCATAGCTTTTACTCTGTTCCCTGGCATTTATTTATTTATTTATTTATTTACTGGTTGTTTTTAAAAAATTGTTTTGCTATAATTGCACTGCCCTGGCAGATTGCAAATCATGGCAAAACAATAAAAATGGAGTAAAAGCAATGAATTGTGGCAACAAAAAAAAATAAAATAAAAAACCAAACAGTGTGTATGTGCTACATATGGCAAACATGAGGAGGAAGCAGGGCAGTGTGGAAGAATGATTACAGAAATGTGTAGCACCACAGTGCTATTGAAGAAAAGGTACAATAGTGATTGCTTCAATACCAGTAAGTTTCTGTTTGCTTAAACCACATGATTGCTGCAAGACAAGAGCCTTCTGTGATGAAGTCCTAAGTCTGGTGAGGTAGAACTAAAGGGTCACCAGAGACAAAGTCAAGTATTATAAATCTAATTTTCTATTTCTACCCACTCTCCAGTCTTTCCTAGTGGCCTAGTAATCTTTTTACCCCTAGAAATTACAGAGTTGCTCTGATGGCATTTCTTAATTTCCATTGGAATTCTGCTGCTCAGCAACTTGTAATCAAGAAGCCAAAATGTCTTTACGTGTGCATTTCCAAGGTATTTTTTAGATACATGTTGAGTATCCCTTATCCAAAATGCTTGGGACAGGAAGTGTTTTGGTTTTGGGATTTTTTATCCAGATTTTGGAATACGTATTTGCATATATATAATGAGATATCTTGGAGATGGGACTGAAGTCTAAACATGAAATTCATTTATGGACATTTTCAGACAGCGCTAAACGGAGCTTACCGCGGGATGAGTTCCCGAGAGAGGAACAGCGCTCTTGCACGGCGGGGGGTCATTTTCAGATGCCGCTGTCCCTCTTCCGAGATCATCAGTGTCACTTCCGTTAAGCTTTGGAAGCAGCCACACCATATTTTAAGCACAGGCAACTTCCGTGCTTAAAATATGGTGCGGCCGCTTCCAGAGCTTAACGGAAGTGACACTGATGATCTTGGAAGAGGGATGGTGGCATCCAAAAATGACCCCCTGCCACGCAAGAGCACCGTTCCTGTCCCGGGAGCTCATCCCGCGTTAAGCTCCGTTTAGCGCTGTCTGAAAATGTCCTGTGTTTCATATACACCTTATACACATAGTCTAAAGATAATTTTATACACAGTATTTCTAATAGTTTTATTCATAAAACAAAGTTTGTGTACACTGAACCATCAGAAAGCTGTTACTATCTTAGCCACCCATGTTGACAATTTTGGAGTATTTTAGATTTTGGATTTCTGGATAAGGGAAACTCAACCTGTATACATTTTTCTTCACCTATATCACATTTTCAATAGAAGCACAAAGAGAAATATAAGACACTTCTAAAAATAGTCCATGATTTGCTTTTTTCAACAGTTAACACAGGAACCTCCTCCTCAGCCACATGCAGCACCCAGGGTCATTTTTGTGGTCCCCAGGACCCTGTAGGATAAAAAAAAATTGGAGCCCAAAATGAACCAGATGTTGACTTTTGAGTCAAATTCTGTTGTAAAAAAAATCTCCCTGAGCCTAAAACAGCTAGACACATGGCAAAAATGTTCCCATGCCTCAGAGGGCATCTAAGCACACGTGTGCATACACACACACACACACACACAATGTACAGTGGGTGCAGCTATCCAAGGTTTCCTTGAGGGCTAATGCCCCAGTCTTCAGCAGTTGCCCATCCTGGGTTAAAACATGTTAGCACTCCAGTATACTAGGTGATATTTTAAAAGTACAGAGAATAGGCCAAGGAGAGAAGGGATGAGTGGTTAACACCACAGAGGACACGGTCAGAATTCAAAGTGACCTTGGCAGGTTGAAGAGCTAGATAGATCTAGGCAGGAAAAAAGAAATGTATCTCAGATAGGTAGTACATACGAAAAGGATCTAGGGGGCTTTAGTTGACCACAAGCTAAACAGGAGTTGACAGTGTGATGCAGCAACCAAAAAAAAGTCAATGCAGTTCTGGACTGCCTTATCAGAAGTATAGTATCCAGATTGAGGACAGTAGTGGTGCCACTCTATTCTGCTTTGGTCAGAACTTAGCTGGAATCCTGTGTCCAGTTCTGGGCACCACAATTCAAGAAGGATGTTGACAAACTGGAACATGTCCAGCAAAAGGCAACTAAGATTACCGAAGGCCTGGAAACTAAGTCTTATGAGGAATGACCCAGAGAGCTGGGTATCTTTATCTCAGAGAACTGAAGACCGAGAGGTAACATGATGGGCATCTTTAAATATCTGAAGGAATGTCATGTAGAAGATGGAGTAAGGTGTGTTTTTTTTACTGCTCCACAGACTAAAATACAAACCAATGGATTCAGATTACAAGAGAAGAGAGCTCAGCTTTAGGAAGAACTTTTTTTTAACTGTAAGAGCTGTTCAACAGTGGAATAGATTGCCTTGGAGGGTAGTGGACTCTCCATATTTGGAGGTTTTTAAACAGAATTTGGATGGATATCTTTTAGGAAAGATTTAGCTGTGCATTCTTGCATGGTAGAGGGCTGGACTGAATGGCCTTTGTGGTCACTTCCAACCCTATGGTTCTATGAATGAATTCTTTTAAATATATAGTTTGAACAGAGCTAATATAAAAATTGGCTCTAGAAGCATGTGAATTAGTTTCTCATAAGTCAACATAGTCTCTCCACTCCAATTTAAAATAGCTAATACTTGTTTAGATAATTCATTCAAGTGGGGTTTTTTGACAGTTGATTTGATTTGAAGAAGCCTGAAGGTCTGACATAAATGCAATACTGAAATATGAAGACAGACCAGAGTGGTCTGGTTGGGAGCAGATTTTGCAATAGTTTCAGTGGCAAAGGATCTCCATGCTCAAAATTACCGTATCAAGAAAGGGAAGAACTGGTCTCAGAGAAAGCAACACTTCCTCAGAAATATACCTGTCACCTAGTGGATGCTGAAGGAGCTGCAGCTGCCAAACCATCCTAAACAGGATACATTTCCTGGTAAAATGAGGAAAAATTACTTGGGGAATGGGTGTTGAGGAAGAGGGTTGGCTAGCATGTTTCTTTAGCTATGTGTTTGCGTATCCTGTTCCTGAGGTTCTAGAGAAGCAGTGGGTTTGGAGGACCAACTCTATGAAGGTTACACCAGTATCATCTTTTAGAACTGGAAATGACATTCTTGTCATTTCCACTTGGTTTCAGGGGCACTATTTGGCTGTTTCAAGGAGGTATGGGCAAAGACAGCCTTACACACCAAAGCCACTGTGCTGAGAGTCTTTTTGGCAGCTAGAAATTGTGAGTTTTATCAAATTGGGGGGGGGCACTCAGAGAGGTAGGTAATTAGATAATCTCCAGACCACATAATTGCAGCACTCTGATTCCACTTTAACTGCTATGACTGCATCCCATGGTATCCTGTGGTTTGTAGAATCATAGAGGTGGAGAGACTACCAGGGCCATCCAGCCCAACCCCCTGCCAGCTCTTACCATTAGGAAGTTCTGCCTAACATTAAGGTAGAATATCTATTCCTGTAGTTTGAATCCATTACTCCATGACCTGCTGCCACACTGCAGAAATAATGCAATTTGACATCACTTTAACTGCCATGGCTCAATGCTCTGGAATTCTGGGATTTGTAGTTTTGTGGGATATTTAACCTCTGTCAGAGAGCTCTGGTGCCACAACAAACTACAGGATTCCATAGCATTGAGTCATGATATTTAAAGTGGTGTCAAACTGCATTACATCTGCAGTGTTGCAGCAGCTTTTGTCTCTGGAGCAACAGAAAACAAGCTTCAATGTGACATCCTTTCAAATATTGAAATGTGGCTGTCATGTCACCTCTTAATCTTTTCTTCTCCAGGCTAAGCATACCCATCTCCCTAAACTGCTCATCATAGGACATAATTTCCAGACCTTTCAACATTTTAGTTGTCCTCCTCTGGACATGTTCCAGCTTGTCAATATCCTTCTTGAACTGTGGTGCCCAGAACTGGACAAGGTATTCCAGGTGAGGTCTGATCAAAGCAGAATAGACTGGCTCTACTACTGCCCTTGGTCTGGACACTATACTTCTGATGATGCAGCCCAGAATTACATTAACTGTTTTGGCTGCTGCATCACACTACTGACTCATGTTCAGCTTGTGGTCTACTAACACTCCTAGATCCCTTTCATATGTACTGTTGTCAAGAGAAGCCAGAGAGAGAGAGTGTGTGTCAAGCCAAGTGTCATCCATCCTATATCTGTGCATTTCATTTTTTTTTCTGCTTAAGTATAGTACCTTACATTGATCCCTGTTTGAATTCATTTTGTTAGCTTTGACCCAGCTCTCCTATCTGTCAAGGTCATTTTGAATTCTGATCATGTTCTCTGGGGTATTAGCTACCCTTCCTAATTTGGTGTTATCAGATATTGGATAAGCGTGCCCTCTATTCCATCAGTCAGTCAAGTCATTTGTAAAGATGTTGTATGGTACTGGGCCCAGGACAGAACCCTGTGGCACCCTGATAGTCACTTCTCTGTAGGATGTAGTAGTCTGGTGAGACAACCTACTAAAGCTCTTTCTCAGAGAATTCTAAATGCCCCCTGTAACTACAAATCCCAAGATTTCCTAGAATGGAGTCATGGCAGTTAAAGTGGTATCAAAGTGCTATAACTGTGTAGTACAAAAGAGACCTCAAGAGTCCGGTGGGCAAGGTCCACATTCTATGACTGCACGATTCTCATCTAGAGTTTCCGAGACATGTTAGAAACTGAATGCATACATACATTCATTCCACTAATACTTTATTCTGGGCACTCTCCTGAGATATAGATCAAGTGGCTAATTATCCCACTGCAGAAAATGAGAATTTTCTTTGGGCCAGCAATTACAGAGGCACCCATGTCAGAGGAAATGTAAATAAACAAATCTGCTGCAGCAGCAACAAAACAATAAAACAGTATCTAACCATCATACATGAAAGTCAAATAGGATTCTTCCCACTGAAACAAAGCATTGATCACATATTTACTGTGCATCTCATGAATAAATATGTATTTTTTTAAAAAAAAAAGAAAAGAAGTTACTTGACTGCTTTATGGTCTTTTGAAAAGTCTTTGACTTAATCTGACACCTTGGATGAAAGCTTAAATGCTACAAAATGGAAATTGGGGAAGGGGTGGGAATGGCCTAAATCAATCTTTGTATCAGTCCATCAAAGATAAGGTAAGAATAAGCAACATGCAAATGAGGACTTGAAACATGCCAAAAAGGAGCAAAACTGGAAAGAAAATCAGCATCTTCACTAGAGATATGTACATGATTGTGAAACAGCCTCTATTTTGTGTGCTCTGCTTTTGTTTAAAGAAAAGGGTTGGTGGGTGGAGATAGACTTGATTTTTCATTGCTTGGTGCCTGGAAAACTCATTAACCCCTGTGTAAACCTAGCATAGTGCTGTTGTGATAAATCTATTTTATAGCAAAAATCTATGAACTGTGTACATGTCTAGTAGTAGTTAGAATTTCCTTTTTGGGATGTTTCAGATTATTCACCCTAGTAAAGTAGTCAGCAGTAGCTTGTAGAAGTCCTTGACAAAGAGATAGGAATAGTCCTCTTGTAGGTGAACAGGAATAGCTGACTTGTGGAAGGATTGTGTGTTTTCTAGTTTTTCCTGTTTCTTTTAATGAAATTGGACAGTTGTACACTCCTAGAGCGCAGCATGAAGCACAGAACTATTTTGATGTTTAAAACCTGGAATTAGTTCCAGTGAAGAACGGAACTACAACCGCTAACCCTGTACTACAGACATTTTGCACAAGAGTTTGTGCAAAAGTTCATACAGTACGGTACTTTGACATATAAGATCTACAGCAAGGAAGGTTTTTCAGCAAGGGACAGTGACATACCAGTTACTAAGCCTTAAGAGAAGTATTCCAAATGTTGGCACAAGGGAAAAAACTGATACAAAATCTGGATAACCACCAAACAATGGCATCATAGGGAAGGGGGCATGGCCAGGTGGGGAAGCCCAGAGGGCTGGATTGTAACCATAGAAGCATCATGCTTGGCACCTGGACCAGAGGTTTCTTACTCCTATAGCATTTCTCATGCTTACATTTTACAAGACGTAATGCAAGCTGTTGTGCTGGTGAACAAAACAGAGCTCTTTGGATCTAAAGTCAACTAAGAGGTAATTTTATCCATTAACACCTATGAGAGATATCCTTTAATTTCACATAGCAGGAGTCTTCCTGAATAAACTCCTTGACCACAGTCTTGATCCTGCTCAAGCCCTCTGCACCTTTTGTTTATTCTCTCCCCCAAATCAACCACACAACAGGCTTTTCTAAAATATCACAATCCCCATGAGAATGCTCCCAAATCTGTGGTGATCCGGCTACACATCATGGCATGACCTTTTCCCCAGATCTGGGGCAATCTGACCACATGTCACATGGCCCAGATACACAACACTTCAGAGTATCTTACCTAGATGCGGAGTATGTGGGATTCAGGGTTTCCTCAGTATTTTCGTCCACCGCCATGGCCACCACAACCAATTTTAAAGTTCCAGAGGCAGTTCATGACCAAAGAGAGAGGTTTTCTTCCTTCCCCCGGCTTGGCAGTGCCGCCTCTACCAGCTCTCCACTTGCCCATAGCTTTCTTCAAGTGCCTCTTCTTGTGAAGAGCAGGCAGAAGCAGTGCTGAGCCATGGGAAGGAGAAAACCTCTTCCTTTGGCTGGGAACTGCCTCTGGAGCTTTAGATGACGGTCAAGGTGATGGTGGGGGCAGTGGACAAAACTCTGCAGGGACAGTGAAGACAAGGTACCCCATGTCCTCACAGAGAATAATAATGCACAGAACTTCAGGGGGGATGTGGGGGCATGCAGTCAGAACTCCATTTGGAGTTTTGCCCAACATGTAGACAAGCCCAAAGGCTAAGGAATGTGGGCACATTCAACGTTAACAAAGTAGATGTGTTCCTGGGCATTGCTTCTTTAACAGAAATTTGGTACCAGAGGGAGAAGTTAAATGGAAAGAACAGGGATAGGTTCCTGCACTGCAAAAGAAAAAAAAAGCAGTTGAAAGTATTTAAGCAACCGTTTTATTTAAAACTAGCAATGCGTATATCTGAAAGGTGAGGTAAGCCTTGCATAAGTAAAAACAAACCTTCTGGAGACCACATGAAAGCTTTTTCCAAAATGCATCCAGGAATATTTTTTCTTTCTTTCACCAGTCTCCCATTTCCTTATGATACCCATTTTGGTTGCCAAATGTATAGATCTAGGCTCCCCCCTCCCCTGCCATGCTGGGTATAACTAGTGAGACAGGCTTATCTTCCCATTCCTTTTCTCTCCATTTTGCTGTTCACACATGCTCAATTAACAGATTCTGGAGGTAGATGCTGTTTACCTTGACAGTTGTAGGCAGGCACACACAGCTACAGTAGGATTGGCTATGGTAGAATCTCATTCTTTCCCGGCTCAAGCTTTACAGCCTTGTTTGCTGCAGACATCAGCGCTGTCTACGCACAATCCTAAATATACACTGGACTGACTATGTGACGAATGTTGCTGTCCTTGAGCAAGCAGGGATCACCAGCATTGAGGCCATGATATTGAGAACACAGCTGCGCTGGGCAGGGCACGTTTCTAGGATGGAGGACCATCGCCTCCCAAAAATACTACTCTACGGTGAACTCGCCACGGGTCAGCGTAAGAGGGGCGCTCCAAAAAAGCGATACAAAGACTCCCTGAAACAACATCTCAGGCTCGGCCAAATTGATCACCAACAGTGGTCCGCCCTGGCCTCACATCGGGAGGCATGGAGACGCACTATTCACAATGCTGCAGCCTTATTTGAGAACTCACGACGAACAAGTCTTGAAGAGAAATGACAACGCAGAAAGAATCACAACCCAAAAACATCACCCAAGGAGACCTTCTGCTGTGCTTTTTGCAACCGGACTCGTTTATCTCGGATTGGCCTTTTTAGTCATCAGCGCGCTTGCAGAAAGCGCGGGATGAGTCCTTCCTGAATCTTCTTCGTTTGCGAAGAAAAGCCAGAGAGAGATTATACTTATAACTGGTAATTATTATGGAATTAATTGTCTAATTTTTGTAACCACACTATTATATTAAGGAATGTGTGTTTTTGTTCTTGTTATCATTACTTGGTCATTTTTGTAATGTTTAAATAGTTGTTCTAATAATTATACTGTATAGTCAGACATTTAAGCAGACTTTATAAATAGTAGATTTTTGACTACATTTAGACTATTTTCCTTAATCCATCCTGGGAATATTGTGTTCATTCTTTAAAAGGAGCCTTTGCCAGAGGCTTAACAGAGGTAGACCTGTAATATGTAGCCTGACTCAGAGCTTTACTTTTCTTATGAATGCTGAAACACAGCTTTTTCACAAGCCACAGGGCCATCCACATATGGAAGTTCACCATTCAATCCAGTACATTCTTTGGAAGTTATTTGCTACTGAAATTGTCTGTAAAGTAAAATTTGAAGCAGATACAGGTTAGTTGTCCATTGGTGAAATACAGCAGGAATTTGCAAGTGGGGAAGTATACTGGCCTCTTAAAGCACTGTACAAAAAGAGAAAATAAATTACAAAAAAGAACATGAAGGGGGGGAGATAACTGATTAATATCTGCATATGCAAATGTATGGGTACAGATGCAAATTGTTAAATTGATAAGTATCACATTGTAATTAGTACAATTGAAATATGAATAAAATATAAAATGAAGAGACTTACAGTACAGCTCACCTGAATGATGACTGTGCACACCCGGTACTAAAGGTGGATGGGAAATTTCAAGACTCCCTCATCCCCACCACCACCAGCAGAAGACCACCATCTTTAAAAACTGGAAACATGGCTAGGAGGGGACAGCAGTAAGAGTTATGATTAAAATACTAACATTATCAGGGAGCTCCTTGCTCAGCAGGGAAGATGTGGGAGAGAAGGAAGGAAAGAGCTACTCCCAAAACTGGCCAGAAGGACCTGAGTGCCCCCCCCCCGGTGCTACACACAAGACATGAATAGGCAAAGCAAAAGAAAACAAAAACCTATCTTCGTTAAAGACAATTGATAAAGTATTTATAATTGATAGAACTCAGCAGCTGGTCTTGCTTGCTATGCCTCAAGAGCAGAGCTTTGTTTTGGAGAAAGGAGATGACTTGAGAGCTAATATTGGAAGAGAAGGATGGAACCTGGCAGTAGAGAAAAAAAGCTGAACACTGAATGGTGTGCTTCTACTTCTTCTTCTGTTCTATGATATTTGATACAGCCAGTACCACTCATGAATGTAATTTTTAAATGTAATATTTAGCCCCTCATGCTAAAAAGACTTCTGGAGCCCTTGGTGGATCAATGGCTGCTCATAATTTCCCTAGAGTACTATTTGAAATTAAAATGGAGAAGACTTCTGAGGCAAAACAGTGGAACCACAATGGTTTAAGTAGGACTAATAGCATTTATTGGGATGTAGAGGGTTGGGCACTCCTGTTTGGAAGTAAATCCCATACATTTCAATTGAGATTTATTTCACCACAGAGTATTTAGGCTCAAAATGCCAGCTCATCAGAACTCCTACCTACAAAGCAGCCACAACACATGTACTCCAGCACATCTAGAGGGTACTAACATAAATATGATAATTTAGACACAAATTGTACTGAAGTACTTCTCTCTCTCTCTCACACACACACACACAAATGCACACACTATGTGTCTTTACACAGAGCTTTCTTCTTCCCTTTCCAAAAGCTAGTTCAGATTCTTTCTACCAGCTAGTTCAGCTTATACACATGCACTAGTGAGTCAAAAATAAGTGCATCTCGCCCGCCTACCTGGCAGAAAGCCAATATTATTTTATTACCCAAAGAAGGGAAAGATCCACTCTCACCAGCTAGCTATAGGCCGATATCACTCTTGAATACGGACTATAAGATTTTTGCAAGTATCTTAGCTGAAAGATTAAAGAACGGTTTTCTGCCAGGAAGGCAGGTGAGAAGAAATATTAGAACGGTGTTGGATATATTTGAAGTCTATGAAAAATATAATTACAAGAAGTTGGCAGTGATATTGGCGGATACCGAGAAAGCATTCGACAATGTCAGGTGGGACTTCATGTTTAAAGTGATGGAAAAGATGGATATAGGAGAAAACTTTGGTAGTTGGATATGTAAGATCTACAATAAACAGGAAGCACAAATAATTGTGAATGGGGATAAAACAAAGAGTTGCAAGGTAAATAGGGGGACAAGACAAGGATGTCCCTTGTCCCCTCTTCTATTTATTATGGTTCTAGAGAGACTGAACAGGGAGATAAATAAAGAAAAAGAGATTCAAGGACCAAAAATTAAGAACTATGAATTTAAATATAAGGCATTCGCCGATGATTTGATCTTTTTTCTAGAAGAACCAAGGAATGGCATTAAAAAATTAAAGGAAGTAATAGAAGAATATGGTCAGTTAGCAGGGATGAGGATTAATAAAGAAAAAACAATATTGACAAAAAACCTGTCTAGATTAGAAGAGGAAGAATTGGAAGAAATAGCGGAATTCAAGATAGTACAGAAAGCAAAATACTTGGGAATTATTATAACTAATAAGAATATAGATCTATTTGAAAATAACTATGGGAAATTATGGCGTCAAATAAAAGAAGATATAAAAAGATGGAATAAACAAAATATCTCCTTGCTTGGCAGAATAGCGATGATAAAAATGAATGTTCTTCCAGGGTAATGTATTTGTTTATGAACATACTGATACTGATTAATGAAAAACCATTTACAAGCTGGGAAAAGATACTGAAAGATTTTATATGGGCTGGGAAAAAACCAAGGATTAAAAAAAAAATACTATGTGATTCCCCAAAAAGAGGCGGTTTTGGTTTACCGGACCTAAGGTTATACTATGAAGCAAATTGTTTAGAGTGGATAACGGAATCGATAAAGTTAAGAGATGATAGATTGTTACAATTAGAAGGACTTAACCTTAAGTTTGGTTGGCATGCATACATGTGGCATGGGAAGACAACAGTTCATAAAGAATTTGAACATTATTATATAAGACGTGCATTAATGCGAGTCTCGAAAAAATATAAGAGAAAAATGTACCCAAAGCTACCTCTTTGGGTATCAAATCAGGAGGTGTTTTATAAAAGAGAAAAGTCACGAATGGAGAAATGGTTAACATATGAAACGATCTTACAAAAAAATGGAGGAGGATATATGATGATATCCCAGGAGGAACTTTGAAGAGAGGGAATTAACTGTCATTGGTTCATATATAGACAGTTAGTGGAAACATTTAGATTTGATTCAAAGTTAGAAGGATTTATGACAGAAAAAACTGAATTAGATAATACAAGGAGTTGGGGAAAAAAAGGATATCTAAAATATACCAATTGTTACTGGAGGTAAATCTGGAAAGAGAGGTTGTGAAACCATACATGGTTAAGTGGGCTAAGTGCATAGGACATGAAATAAATTTAGAAGAATGGGAAGCAGCATGGATAAAGAATATACAATTTACTAGAAGTTACAATTTGCATGAAAATTTCTATTAAATGATTAATATGTGGCACTTAACCCCCGAAAGAATGGCTAAAATATATAAGAAGGGTTCAGGGAACTGTTGGAAATGTAATAAGACAAAAGGAACTTTTTATCATGTGTGGTGGGGCTGTACAGAGATAAAAATATATTGGAAAAAGATACATAATATAATATCAAGGACACTGAAAATTAACTACCCGTGTGATCCGGAGATTTATTTTTTAAACATGCTACATAAAATAGACTATAAAGTACAGAAAAGGTATGGTAGGATTATATTATACGCGGCCACCGTGGCGAGATTGCTCTTTGCAAAATAATGGAAAAATAATAAGATAACCTCAATAGACGATTGGATACTTAAACTATTGGATATGTATGAAATGGATAGACTATCAAATTTATTGGATGATAGGGAAAATCAAAGTAACTTGGATCCGTGGAAGGATTTATTCCCACTCTGGAGAGAGAAATGGAGGAATTTAGTAGTTATATCCGTGGACTAGATAATACTAAGTATGATAATCAACTAATAAAAGGGATAACAACAGGAGATGACTTAAGAGATTAGGAAATAGATGGGTAGTATTAAATTTATGAACAAGCAACCTGTCAGACAAGGAAATGAGAGAAGTCAATTTCTATGTAATTTTAGTTAAGTATAAGATGTTATGTATGTATTATTTTATGTTTTGTATGTCTTGCTGTTTGTTTTGATTGTTGTAAGTTGTGTTTGTGTGATGTAAGTTTTTTTTAAGTATGTGTTATATATAAATAATAATAAAAAAAAAAACAAGTGCATCTCACTGGCCACAGTCCACTGGAGCTGGATGCAAATAGCCCATTTGCATTGCTGGAACTGAGCACACCTAACTCTGTTGGAATATGGCCTGAATCTGTACAACATAGCATGAAAAAAAGGCAACAAGGGATGCAATGTGAAATATTTTCCTAATGCCAGGCGAGGTAGCTAAACTGACATAAAATATTTCCCTTCACCAAACTTGAGAATTAAAAATGAAATCCAAACAACCATATCCCCACCCCATTAATTAAGTCAACAAAACCCATTTCCTGATCTACAGAGCAAATAGCCTCACCTAGAATAAAGGAATGTTTGTGGTACTAGGCCAAAAGTGACAACACTAATGTATTGTACTGGTAAGAGGAAGAGATCAATATCAGGAAAGCTAAAGAGCCCTGCATGAGCCTTTATTCTGTTTTATTACAGAACATATGGGAGATGCAGAAATTATCACACAACAGAGGGTATATTCTTAACTTCTTTTGGCCTTTAGTCTCTTTTCACAAAGTACTATGTACTATTTTGTCAAACAGCAGGAATGACACTCATTATTAGATTTAAAACCGATCATGGATGACCATTCTCAATGGTTGCTAATATTTATGAATCAGATAGAACAGTGTTGGAAGATTTCTCCTGAGATATACAGATAACAAGACTGACACTTCTAAACAGTGAGAAGCTTACCTCTTACATTAATATTGCTTGAAATATTAATTGTCCAGTTTCATTTTTAAAACTCCACATATATTATGTCATGTAAGATCTCTGGAACACCCCAGTTAGGAAACTAGCTATTGTTTTTCTCTAATAAGAACAGCACAGCAGTAAGAAATGCTTTAGTTTATCCAGACATAACTAAATCCAATATGACCTACTGACTGAAGTATACATTTACACTGTCCACACTCATTTAGTGGGGGAAGGGAACTTTTTGTTGTTGTTTTTTTTGACAAGGGCTGCATCCACTCAGAGGAAATCTTTCAGAGGCTGTGTATCCAGGTTAGTTAGCCTATATTGAGTGGTTAGCAGAGCCAAAGCTACCATAATACTGGATGGGAACACAGCAGTGGTTAGCCACCCTTTCTGCCTTTATCTCTCCCATTTGTCTTTCTTCTAGTCTCCCTTTTGTGATCCCTTTCCAAGGATGAGTCAGCTTTGTTTTTTAAAAGTTTGAGTATGAACCATCAAAGTTGAGGTAAATGGTAAACCATTTGGAATGGGTGAGCTCCTCTGATGCATCTTCTTACCTTATGCTTTTTAATACAATGGTGATTATTCTGCTGCATTCAGGGATGCCTAGCTATAGCTCTACATCTGTTGAATGTTGTTGCTGTTCTCATGTTTGTTTCCAATGAATCCTTCCTGTTCTTTTATGGTTTAAAACAATCACTCTGCAGTTCAAGGATTCTTGATCTGATTATCAGTTTGTGCAATCATACAAAGTATTGTTAAGCAGAAGTAAACCTCAAATGGAGTAATTCTGATTACTTAGTTCCTTCTGCAGTATTTTTAAAGAGGGCAGAATGTGGACAGCTTCGTGAATTGTAATTTGTGTCTCTTTCTGTAAAAAGTTCTCTTCAGAGTTGGCCTTTTGAATAAATATTGATGGACCACTAATGATATTGGTTACTGTCATAATTATAATATTTACTTCTATCCTGTCTTTTTTCCAGTCTGAGACTCAAAAGTGGCTTTACAATAAATTTAAAAACTTATTGTTTAAAATCCTCAAGATACAAAAGTTAAAATCAGATTAAACAATAAAAAAATTAAACCTAGATTAAAACGTCTATCATTAAAATGAACACACCCACCAACACAGCAGTTAGCAAGATCCAGCACATTATTCTGGTGGGATGGGCCTTATATAGTCAACCATCAAATGTTTGTCTAAACAGAAAAGGCTTTACTTGTCTGCAAAAAGAAAGTAGGGAAGGTGCCAGTCTTAAATTCTCTCGGGAATTGCAGAGCCAGGGGGCAACCACTGAGAAGACCCTCTCCTGTGTTCCTACCAGATGTACCTGTGAGGACAGTGGGGCAGAGCGAAGGGCCTCTCTAGCAGATCTCAAAGCACAGGTTGGTTTGTAAGGGAAAATGTGGTCTTTCAAATAACCTGAACCTGAGCTATATAGGTCAAAATCAGCAATTTGAATTGTGCCCAGAAATGGACTGGCAGCCAGTGAAGCTGTTGCAACAAGGCATTGTGTGATTCCTGTAGCAGCCCCAGTTAGCAATCTGGCTGTGGCTCTTCGGACCATTTGAAGTTTCCGAACACTCTTCAAAGGCAGCTCCATGTAGAGCATGTTACAGTAATCCAAATGGGATGTAACTAAGATGTGTGTCACCGTGCCACATCTGATGTCTCAAGGAATGAGTGTAGCTGCTGCACAAACTTTAACTGTGCAAATGCATTCCTAGCCACTGCAGAAATCTTCCAGGCTCTGCACTGAATCTAGGAGCACACCCAAGCTGCACACCTGAGTCTTCAGGGGGGATATAACCCCATCTAGCATAGTCTTATTCCCCATTCCCTGATCTGCCTTTCAACTGACCAGGAGTACCTCCATTTTGTTTTTATTAAGTTTCCATTTGTTCACCCTTATCCAGTCCATTACTGATGACAGGCACTGGTTTAGGACCCAAACAGCTTTGGATTGTGGTGGAAAGGAGTAACAGGGTTGGGTGTCAGCCACATACTGGTGGTACCAAATACAAAAACTCCAGACAACCTCTCCCAGCAGTTTCACATATATGTTAAACAGCATAGGGGACAGAACCGAGCCCCGAGGGACCTGGATACAGCCAAAGATCAAGGGGTTGAGCAGGAATCTCCCAGCACCACTTTCTGAGTTTACTACTCTTAGGAAGCAACCAAGCTGCTGTAAATATTGCCCCCTAGTCCCATCCTAACAAGCCAACACAGAAGGGTACCATGGTGGATGGTACCGAAAACTGCCAAGAAGTGCAGCAGAACCAGCAGGGACACATTCCTCCATCTAGCTCCTGGCACCAGTCATCCACCAAAGGTGGCCAAAGCCATCTCTGTTCAATATCCAGGCCTGAAACCAGAATGAAAAGGATCTAGATATACAGTAATCCATCTCATCTAGAAACCCCTGGAGCTGGGAGGCCACCACATGCTCCAGAACCTTGCCCCCAAATGGAATGTTAGAGGCTGGCTAAGAATTATCCAGGATAATTTAGGTGCCATCACTGTCTGTGTAATCCCTCACTGCACATCAGACATAGTTGGGATAGGGTATGAAGTCCAGAACAGGTTTTCACATGATGATGTAAATAATGTAGCAGGTTTATATGCATACAGTTTAGATCCCTTACCTTTAGCACACCCATCTAGGGTTTTAAAGTCAAAATTTTGGGCCCAGAAAAACAGAAGAAAGTGGCCGTTGATAGAAAGTTTGGTTTAGCATGTTCTAGGTAACACTTGTACTGTTCTGTATTGTTCTGTTTTAGAACAATTATAGTTTTCCAAACAGTATTCAAAAGCAGAACCCCTGTGAAGCTCTTGTATACCCACTGATAATCAATGCTTGTTTCATTGATTCCTCAGCCACAGTCCTGGTACATCATGATTCCCTTATTCCTGTGGCTCTTAACCTTTTCTTTACCAGGGACCCCCTTTAAATATCTTTTGTTCCTGCGGACCTCCAAGACTTAACTCAAGACTTTAAACCCTTACAACATTAATACCACCTAATAATAATAATAATAAAATTACAGCATCCATTAAACCTTGCCTCAGAGGTACTGGAGAAGGAGGGAATACTTTTCTCCTGCTTCGTCCTGTGGCTGGAGCAGACTGAACAGCGATGTGCAGGCGGAGCCAGCCAGTCATTGCCTTGGCTTTTGTCACTCAGTTGCTCCACTGCGGGAAGGAGGTAGGCCAAGCAGGCTTCAAGCTTTCATGGGACCCCCTGTGAGGACACTGCAGCACCACGGACCACAGGTTAAGAACCACTACCTTATTCAACACACCACTGAGCCAAAACAATGTTTCTGTGCCCAAAGTGCCACACTACAAGTCAATGGGGAAAAAAAAAGGACTGTGATTGTCTCATGTCCAGAATTTCTGTAATTTGGTTTCATGTAAGTGTAAAAGCAACAGAACAGGAATGGGAAAGCACAGCCTTCTAGATGTTGATCAACTGAAACTCCCATTGCTCCTAGCCAGCATAGTCCATGATGAAAAGGACTGCTGGGAGCTGCAGTCCACATTTAGATAGCTGTACTTTGCACACATTCCTGCAAGAGAGACAAGATGGACATTTACAATGGCCATGGGGTAGAAGAAGCAGCTCCATGGCACCACCTTCTCAGACCAACCCCTCAGACAGGACTGAGACCATGGAGACTGATCCAAACTTCATCATGCCTAGAGGGGATGGACTGAAATCAACAGCATAAATTAACCACAACTTAAATTGCATTGATTCCAATGGGTCTGCTCTAAGCATGACTGCATGAAACCCATGGCAAAACAGTGTCATCTACTCCAACACTGTCCAAAATGATACTTTGATAGACAGAATCCAACATCACTGAGGTACTGAGAAGCATGTTTGTAATAGGAAGGAAAGCTCTCCTCCTTCTAAAATCAAAGAGGTTGGTTGGGAGTTTTAAAAAAATCTGTGATTAGGGATTTCTTCCCTTGTTCCTGATATATGTGCCCACTTTGTGAAAAAAGCCAGTTCTTTCTTTTCTCCTTCAGCTGCCAGCAGCAGACCCCGTTCCTCCTGGTAGCTCTAAAGGATACCGCTTCTTTTCCGCAGGAGGATCTCTTCTTTCTCTTTCAGGGTCCAGGTTGTTTCTGGTGAATGGCTGTGGAAGAAATTTTAAAACCCCTTTCCGATTCCGAATGCCAGTGTAAATGAGAGGAAAAGGAAGAGAGAGGTGTTTCGACATGTTGAGTTTGCCTCTCAGACCAGTACCAAGTAATCCCAAGCGTTCCCCTAAAATCCCAGATGCATGAAGCAGCAGCAGCAAGAAGGATGGAGACCCCCGCCTGCCCCCCCGTCCCAATCGTGGAGCCATATCTGAAGAGGAATTCCCTCCATTTCCACTCGGTGTGGATGCAATGCTGAGAGACTGAAGCCTCTGAACTTGGGAAAACCCCAAAGTCCACAAACCTAGAGAAGTGCCCGTGGAGGGAGGGGAGATGCTAAGTAAGGGAAGCTGCAGTGCTATACCCACTTCTCCAGCCGGAGAGCCCCCTCCTCCCCAGCGCCCCAGAAACCTCCGCACCCTCCGGCCTCCGAGGAGAGGCTCGTCCCCCTCTTGGGTTCTGGGGGAGCGGGGCTCGGGCGAGGGGGTTCCCTGCAAGCCCCCGCTTTCCTTCCGTGCCCTTCCCGCGCTTTCTTTCTTTCCTTCACAGCTCGAGAAAGAAATCCCCCTTCTCCCTCATATACTGACTCCGGGAGGTGGGCGGGAACGCGTGGAGGGTGTGTTGTGTGTGTGTGAGAGAGAGAGAACGGTGGCCTCCATTCCTTCTTCTCTTGACCCAGGAGCAGCTTTGCGCTGTCGAGTTGGAAGCACTTTGTTCTCCTTCGGGATCCCCCCGCGCGGAAAGAGAGGAAGAAAAAGAGGAGGGAGGGAAAGGGCGGGATTTTGTGCCCTGCCAGCAGCAGCGGCGACGGCTCTAGCGCCACGTACCGGGCGCGGGGCGAGACTAACGAGGCACGGAGGTTTTCGTGACCAGAACGATAGGACGAGCGGTCGACGGCTTCCTCTGCGAGGCGGCGCGGGGACTCCCTCGGCGGAGCTGCCGGGCCAAGGAGGAGCGTGGCCGGCGCCCCCTCATTCCCTTGGCTCTCCTCCCTCCTCCGCCCCTTGAAGGGGTGGCGGGGGCCGGGCTGGCCTCCGCTCGGCACCTGTGGGAGGGGGCGCGGGGCGGGGGCAAGGGAAAGTTTGTCTCTGTGGTTGGCTGCGCGGCCCGGCTGAGGAGGAGGAGGAGGAGGGGGCGGCGGCGGCGGTGAGGCGGGCGGGCGGGCGGCTCCCCCGGTCCCTCCCTGGTTCCTGCCGGCTCCCAGGACAAGCCAGCCAGCCAGCGCCAGCGGGGAGCCCGCCAGCCAGCCAGCCAGCCCCGACGGTTTGCTGGTCTTTCTGGCGCTCGGGCTGGTTTGGTCCCTCCCTCTGTCGGAGGCGCCGCTGGCGGACCGACCGACCGACCGACCCGGGGCTCCGGCTGCCTCTCGGCAGGCTTCGTCCCCACCCCTCCCCTCGACCCCCGTTCTGGAGGCGGCGGCATGGGGCTCCGAGGGGAGGACGCTCCCCTGCTGCTGCTATTCCTCGTACTATTTGGTGAGTCCTAGCTGGGGCTGGAAAGCAGGCGGAATGGGGTCTCTCTCTCTCTCTCTCCCCCACTCTCTCTCTGTGGGGGGTTAGTGGGTGTGAGGTGGGGTTGGTGCGGGTTAAGGTCTTGGGGGTCTTGACCCCTTGGACGAGCTCCTCGCATTGGGGAGGCGACGTGCGCTCGGCAGTCCGGGTAGTTCTTGTGGGGGGTGGGGGTGGTGTTAAGAAGGCGGTGGGGGCTTGAGGAGGGGGGCGTCGGGTTTGCTTACGAGCCATGTTGTTGTTCCTTAGAAGCCTGGCTTGTTAGCTCTAACGGCGCCAACATAACTAGTTGTTACTTGGTGCTGGGGAAGGCAGACACTCTTTCCATGCTTTAGAAACCGTTCTTTCTGGTCACTGACAACATCACAGGTTCTTGCGCTTCAGGGGAGAGCCCCCCCCCCCACCTTTCGTCCCAGGTATCTCTCTGTGTGTTTCTAAATAGAGACGGCTGCCCTATACTATGAGACAAATTGAGACCTTTTCCCCTCGTGTTGAGGTGGGGTTACAATCTTCCTGCTCCGCACTTCAAAATCATGAATACAGGGTTGGCGCTCCACTTCCTAAAGCTGTGTTAGAATGCCAGGGAGAGGGGTCCCCCCTTCTAGTCCTGTTTTATCTCCTTGCCATTGAAGAGGTAGTTCAGTTGTGTTGAGTTCCTTCAGCCATGGAGCCTCAAAAGGCCTGTCTTTCCAGCCTGCTTCCTAGGCATGAATAAGGAATACAGTTGTCCCTCCGTATCCACGGATTTGGTATCCACGGATTTTTTTATTTTTTATTTTTATTTATTAGTTATTTATACCCTGCTCTTCAGCCACAAGGCTATCAGAGCGGCTTATAAATTGTTTTAAGCAATAGCAATTTACATATCTACACTTCATTAAGCAGTTCCTAATGTGTGTTAGCTAATTTAAGTATTCACGGTTTGAAAATATTCTTTAAAAAATAATAATCCAAAAAGCAAACCTTGATTTTGCCAACTTATATAAGGACACAATTTTGCAATGCCATTGCATATAATGGGACTTGAGTATTCATGGATTTTGGTATCTATGGGGTCCTGGAACCCAAACCCAGCAAATATGAAGGGACAACTGTACTCACCTTGAGTTTCTGTATTTTGGAGCACAGGAATTCTGCCTTCAGTGGTCCTCTCCTAGTTTGAGATGTGCCTGTATGCAATTATTATGAACTTGCCAATCTAAAGTGCTAGTGCTTTAATGCTTTAAAAACAGCATCTTCTTTTATTGTTCGTGTTCAGTGCTTTGATTAAAACCTCCCCCAGTTTCTGCTAGTGTATTTTATTTTATCCTTTGCTTTTGGAAGCTGCTCTGTCAGTGTCTCCAGCAGTTGTTTTCACTTCATAGTTCTTTCTGTGATGTTTAGATTAATGGAAAATAAGCTTCTTCTAGAATCCGCCGATGTTGCGTTTTTAAAGCTCTGGTAAAAAACAGCTGAATTTAGCTTTGCACATATCTTGGTGGCATTCGGCAGAGGTGATCTGGCATTCAGAGCACTAATTTTAGCTTTGTTAATTTGAGTTCTCAATATATCTCACTTGTTAATGAATGGCACTTTTGTAATTGCTCAAGTTTGTAGATTCTTTTGGAACAGCTGTCCTGGTGTGGATTCTGGTGCTAGACAAGAAGAGGTGTGTGCTGTATTTGTGTTCTGGCCTGCAGTGCTTGGAGAACTTTTGTAACAGTACATCTTAAAATAAGATGAATGTGCAAAAGGGTGAAAATCTGGGAAATGTACTATGCAGAAGGGATTTTGTAAAGTCACTACTAGTGCCTCTTAACATATGGAGAGGGTATTTCAGAGCTGTAATTAAGCTGTAACATATCAATTATAAAATATAGTGAAATCTTAGAAGAGATTTCAGTTTCTAACGCTGCAGAATGTGGAATAATGCTGTTGTCTTAAGCAGAGAGTAATGGGCATTCATCCCATGGGGCATGTAATGAAAAGACTACGTATTTTCACAATGATCTAAAACCAGTTCTGGAGTACTTTGATCTTTATCAGTTCTGAAGTACAGTACTAAATATTTTGATACACTAGGTAAGGGTCTTAATATTATCTGGCTAGATCATATTTTTGAGTAATTTAAATAATTCCTTATTCACCAGTGAAGCCAGGTCTCAGTATTAATTTAACATTAAAAGGAGTGCTCTCTCCTTCAGCAAACATGGCCTGAGGTACATGTGGTAGTGACTAACCCAGGTTTGCACCAATAATGAGTAAATTGAGGTGGTGGGTCTTTAATCTTTAAACCAAAGGACTCATATGAATGAATTTGTGTACACATGCTAAATCTACCTTCTTGCAGCCTAGTTCCCCATATAACTCAGGTGACGTTGAATATTGGAAGCGAGCGGCAAAGTGAGAGTAATCAAATGGGAGGGTGTTGAGTGTTTAGGTAACTAGCAGACACAAAAGTGTTCAGTTGTTTTCACCTGGATGCCCTGATTTGTCCAAAAATTAGACTACTCCCTTGAACTTTACACAGTCTGGACAAATTGTAATATAAACACAAACAGGTCAGCTGGTGGCATGACTACACAACTTGCACCTTAAAAGCCAGTTCCAGCACAAGTATGCATGTGTCCTTCCCAGAATACTTATGGGGGAAATCCCTTGTTTAAAATTTCCCTTATGTCAAAGTTTGCATGTGTGTAGACAAATACAATATCAGGAAAGAGGAAGTAGATAAACTATTTTTCTCTTCTTCTTGTATTTGTGCTCAGAAGCAAAGTCTTAATGTGAAGCATTATAAGACATGCTCCCTTGTCTCTGTGTATTACAGGGTTACAACCTTGAATGTGTCAGAGTTCAGTACTCAGGCAAAGGCAAACTCCCTTTGAACAAATCTTGCCAAGAAAACCCCATGATAGGCTTGCCAGAAAGGACTTGAAGGCACAAGACACACATATAGACAGTTGGATAGGCCTGGTGCCTAGGGGGAAGAAAAAGATGCCTTGACTTTCAGGAAATGTGTTGCTGATTTATACCATGTATTGAGGTTTAAGGCATTTTGTCATGTGATATTGGATCAAAGGTCATGCCTGCTACATTCAAAAGCAATTCCCTAGTTATAGATTTACCCAATCAGGTAAGCATATCTTATAACTGATTTCATATGGAAGCAGCTGAAGTAAATATGCAGGGGGCTTAACCTGCTGTTAGGCAGAGCTTTGAAAAGCTGTTTTTGGGACAACAACTCCCAGAATCTCTAATAAGCCCACACACATATAAGGAAGTTAGTTTCGATCTTTTAATGAACTGTCTTCCCAAGAGGATTTTGCTTATGATCACACAGCTCAAAGATGCAAGGAAGAGAGAAAGGTGAAAAAGAATTGCTTGTCTACAGCTTCTTCCCTTATTCTTTAGCTTTTCACCTGCAGTGACCATACAACCAGGGAGATTTTGGAAGTTACAGCCCCAAAGGAAACTTTTCCAAGCTCTTCTGTTGAGCATTAAACTCTGACTTTCAACATGAGTGTTAAGTAATAAGTTTGTCTCACTATTTGTTTTTTCTAATGGTATGTGAACAGCTCATCCAGATATCCCCAATAAAACTAAAGTTTATAAATTTGCACAGAAAGCCATCTTGCAAGGTCTTGCAGTTGTTGTGTGCATTTAATCTGTAGCCCAAGTAAATGTCAGTTCTTCCTGTCCTAATTAACATAAGTACTTTAGTTTAATTAAAAAACCTGCTTCTTTCTTTCAATGAGAAAAAGCTTGAGGGAAGCAGGTGACTCATATTATACCTCTGTAAGAACATTCCCAATGAGCCTGTAAAATCCCCAGGTAATCAATATTTGTCTTCTATGCTTCAGAGGTCCTTCCATCGCTTTTTCTGTCTAATCTCCAGCTTCTGGCTAGCATTAGGAATCTTTCAGAGAGCTTCATTTCATGTCCATTGTTGTTTGCCGTGGCTTGCATTTCCAGCTGTTTGATTTCTTTGATGCTGCAGTTAGTAATTTGAATCAAGGTTTAATTCAAACCCTGCAGTTAAAGGCTTCCAGTAATTAGTTGCTTGTCTGCTCATAATCATGAACCTCATGAAACAGTGTTCTTTACAATGCAATTATAGTAAAGACTAAACAAGAGAGAACATAAAGGACTTTGCCCATTAGATATGCTATTTGCCAGATCAATAATAGAAATGGATCTGCAGAGCAAGAATATGAGGACAATCCTAGTTACTGATGTAATGGAATAAACAAGTATTGTGTTACCTGTTCTCTTGCAGTTGCCAGCAGTGGGAGATTCTTCTTTCTTCATGCTTCTGTAATACAGTATATAAAGAAGCATATTTTCTACTTTGCCATTAGATACTTTTTAATGGTGAAGTTTGTCCAACTCAGTACAAGGGTGTGTGTGTCTCTAAGCTAACTTATCTTTGCTTGTTCTTTCTATTCATCTGCTTTGTTCCTCATTTTCAGAAGCAATTTAAGGCTTTCTGGCTACATGCAGGCAGGCAACCCATGTACTCTCCTCACTGGCTTTTTTGACATCATAGGCAATTGCCACAAGAACTTAGGATAGAAGTCCTTACCTCACACTTTGTATATTCTCTTGCTGCAGTTGGATTCAGGAAACTGTTTGAACAGAATGTGCATATGAGTGCTCTTTGGAGAATTAAAAACAATTTCTTGAGGCTGCAATGTAGAAATAGTGGTTATCTATACGCAGTGCTGTGAGGGTTTTTTGTTTGTTTGTTTGTTTGTTTGTTTTTAGGAACTAGAAAATTTCCCTATGCTCTAAATAATGTTATCTGATTTAGCACGCTTACTTTAAGTATTATATTCAAACACATTCACAGCTTTATGTGGGAAGCCCTGGTGGCGCAGTGGTTAAATGCCAGTACTGCAAGCCACCACGTCACAAGTTTGATTCCAGCGGGCTCCAAGGTTCACTCAGCCTTCCATCCTTTCGTAGGTTGGTAAATTGAGTACCCAGCTTGTGGGGGCAATTAGCCAACACACATTGGAAACTGTTTAATGCAGTGTAGATGTGTAAATAGCTATTGCTTAAAACAATTTGTAAGCGATAGCCTTGTGGCTGAAGAGCGGGGTATAAATAACTTAATAATAATAATAATTTTATTGGAATTCAGTCAGACCCCCCCATATCCTCAGAACCAGTATCCATGGTTTCAGTTATCCACAAAATAAGGGACCATAGAGTCATGCTTGAAAATGCCTAGAGAGGCATCCTGTCTAGGCATCTTCTCAGTCCTACAGTGCAATTCTATGGTATGTTTTTACCAGAAGTCCTTTATTGTAATAGGGTTTGATGTTATCTGCTATTTCTGGTATCCACAGTAAGTTGGAAACCAAACCCCCATGAATATGGGGGGGGGGCTGACTGTATTCGTAATAATATAAAGAGAAAAACATATATTTAACAAAAAATGGCTACATCTGAAAGAATATTGTTATTTTAAGGTCACATACCTAAAGTCTGTCATACTTGATATATCTTACATCAACAGTTTAAATTTCTCTTGTTGATGTATACGGTAACTATAGTGTCTTCAGCTTCGCTCAGCGTGCGTCTGTGCGTCTGTGCGTGCATGCCCACAAGTTGCCTGTTGACTTTGGGTGATCCCATGAGTTTCATAGGGTTTTCTTAGGCAAGGAACACTCAGAGGTGGTTTGCCAGTTCCTTCACCTGAAATACAACCTACAGCACCTTGTATTAGCTGGCAGTCTCCTATCCAAGTACTAAGGGCTGACCCTGCTTAGTTTCCAAGATCAAATGGGATCTGGTGCCTTTGGGGTATTTTGTTGTTAATTGCTGTCAATTTGATCTTGACTTATAGCAACTCTATGAATGGCAGACCTCCAAGTCACCCTATCACCAACAGACCTGCTCAGCTTTTGCAGACTCAGGGCTGTGATTTCCTTGAATGAGTCTATCTATCTGTGATGCAGTCTTCCTCTTTGCCTACTGCCTTACCAAGCATTGTTTTTTCTAGTGAGTCATGTCTTCTCACAATATGCCCAAAATATAACGGTCTCAGTTTAGTCATCTTGCCTTCTGGGAAGAGTTCAGACCTGATTTGGTCTAGGACCCATTTATTTGTCTTTTTAGCAGTCCACAGTATCTGTAGAACTCCAGCACCATATTTCAGATGAATTGGTTTTCTTCCAATCAGCTTTATTCACTGTTCAGCTTTCACAACCATACATAGAAATTGGAAATACGATGGCATGGACAAACCTAACTTTAATATTCAGTGATATATACCTTTACACTTCAGAATCTTGTCTAGTTCCTTCATAGCTGCCCTTCCAAGTCCTAGTCTTCTTCTGATTCCTTGATTGCAGTCTCCAATCTGATTAATTGCTGAGGCAAGGTATGGAAAATCTTGAACGATTTCAGTGTCTTTGCTGTCTGCTTTAAAGTTATGTAAATCATCTCTGATCATTATTTTTGTTTTGTTTGTTCTTGATGTTCAATTGTAGACTTGTCTTTGCACTTTCTTCCTTGACTTTCTTCAGTAATCATTCCATGTCTTTTCTATTTTCTGCTAGTAGTATGGTGCCATCTGCATATCTTAAATTGTTGACGTTCATTCTTCCAGTTTTGATGCCTCCTTCCTCCAAGTCTAATCTTACTTTACATATGATATTTACATTATCCAACATATGTTTGCAATATGATCCTTAGTGCCTCTTCTTTTCCTGAACCCAATTTGGACATCTGGCATTTCCTGCACTATATGTGGTAAAAGTTTTTATTATAGAATTTTGAGCTTAACTTTGCTTGCATAGGAAACTAATGCAGTGGTCTCGTGGTTGCTGCAATCCTTGGTGTCCCCTTTCCTGGGGAGTGGAATGTATATTGACTGTTTCTAATCTGTTGTGGAATTGTTTTGTTTTCCGTATTTGTTGATAGATTTTAGTTAGAACTAGAGTAGATTCTGTCTCTGTAGCTTCAGGCAGCTCTGTTGGTATGCCATCTGTTCTTGGCAATTTATTACTCCCAAATGCTCTGAGTGCACCTTCCACTTTCTAAAATTGGAGGTTCATCTCCAAATGGTTCTTCCTTGAATGAAGCTGTCATCTCTTCATCTCTTTTATGTAGTTCTTCAGTGAATTGTTTCCATTGACTTTTTATTTCTGTTTAGTCGAGTAATGTGTTCCCCTGCTGGCCATAGAGCATCCCCACTCTTGGTTAACATTTCCCTTTGATTTCTTGGATCTTGTGGAAGAGATCTCTTGGTCTTCCTTTTTTTTTGTCATCGTCTATTTCTCTGCATTGATTATTACAGTAGTTCTCCTTGTCCCTGCTCACAAGTTGTTGAAATGGTTGCATTCATGTTTCTAACTCTATTTCTGTCACCTTTTACTTTTCATAGAATCATAGAGTTGGAAGAGACCACAAGTATTTACTATCAGGAAGTTCTTCCTAATGTTTAGGTGGAATCTCTTTTCCTGTAGTTGAACCTATTGCTCTGTGTCCTAGGGATTGACTACACGACGAAAAAATCCTCTAAGAATTCGAATAGAATGCCACTGGTCCTCATAGATGATGGCCCACACTGTCATATTCAGAAGGAGGGGGGCTGAAAACTCTAAATGGATTACTGTAACAGCTTTCGCTGTTTCTAGTAATCCTTTTTTAAAAGTGTGCGAAGAAGCACACAATTGGTTGTCAGATCAACCAGTTCAAAAAGAGGCACACAGCAGAGCTTAAATCTGATTGGGCAGACCTCGGAGGGGGTGGGCTCAAAAGGGAAGGCTTGCAATGTGGAAGCCACCATTGCTGTTCTTTCCCTCCGCCCCCATCCTTCCCTCCCAGTGGGGATTATGAGTATCTGGTCCGCATTACACACTGTGATTATGATAGATGGGGAACCCAGAGCTCTCCAAGTACTCCTCTGTTTGTGTGTGTGTGTGTCTCGCCCTCCCTCCATCACCTCCCTCTCTTTTCTGCCACCTCTCTCCTTCTTCATCTCTCTCTTTGTGTCTCCCCCTCTCCCCTTTCCTCCATCACCTCCCTTTCTCTTCCAGAAACTTAAAAAAAAAAGGCGGGGGAAACCAGAGGGAGATTTTTCCACTGGCAATTCACTCATGGCCACCATCTATTCTCAGGGGCATGTTCCATGTGAACTACAAACTCAGGTACTTTTCTGTCTGGAAAGCAACTAGTTACCAGCAAAGTAGAAACAGCACTAGCCTGGGAAGGTATCCAACTGTTAATTAGCTCACAGGGATGCAAACACAGTCAAAGATTTAGTCCTGTAACACAGTCCAAAAGGTCAGAGGCTTACAGCAGTCAGTCAGCATGAGTCCAAAACAGTCCATGGGCCAACAGGAGCAGGAAGCAAAATAGTCAGGGACAGTCCAAGGTCTAAGCATGAGTCAAAGTAACTGGAATCCAGGCACTGAAGTCAGCAGGAAGCTTTCACCAGGAAGATCAGTTGATCTCTGACAAAGCCTCCATCACCTCTCCCAGCATAGATAAAGCAATTAAGGCTTTGTCAGGTGTTTCTTAACGAGCAGGTTTTTCTCATAAAGTTTCAGAGATTTCCTTTGAGCTTCACTTTGAGCTCGCTGCTGTGTATACAACGGTGGAAGTAAGTCCCTCTCTTCTTTTTCATCCTTATCTGAATTGGCAGGACTCTCTGATGGAACTGATGCCAACCCACTTGGACCAGGCTCTTTCTCTGTTTGAGCCTCTAGGTTGGCAGGGCTCCTTGTTGGCATAGGTATAGATAAACTTGTGTCAGGGTCTGTAGGCCATTCCCTGTCATTTCCTCCTCCTCCTCTGACTCTATACCCTCATCAGGCTCACGGAGCATGACATTTTCCCGTCACTGATCTTGCATATTCATCGTGGGCACAGATGGGTACTGGAGTGAAAGGGAGGTAAGGCAATATTTTCTGGATTTAATTTTCCTGTCTAGTTTACCCCCTGATTTCTGGAGCAGCTGCTTCTCATCTGTCGTTAATGCCTGAAGAGTTTCATATGTCATCCGATTGAGCTTTTCTTTCTTTTGGGCTTCAGATAGTATCCTTTTCATTCTTCCTTCTCAAAATGTTCAATTAGGATTTAAATTCTACAAGGATGTTCTCCAGGTTGTATTTTGGCACAATGGTTGATTAAGTGTTCTTCTTTAGCTTTACTGTAATTTTTTATATTAGCAGTTAATAGTCTGTGCCACAGTCTGCTTCTGGTCTTGTTTTTACATCTTCTGCTTCCAATTCTGTAGTCTATTTGTAGTCTAGGGCATTTAGATCTTATCAGTTTCATTTTAAGTATGGGGAAAAAAACCCCTGATTCAGTTCAACTAGTTGAACATTTTATTTCACTAAAAGAATGTATGTGAGCTGTGGGCACAGGTAACTTTTCACATTTTTTCTTGGTTACTTGTACTTGTGATTGATTGAGAAGCAAGCGATTTTTGTGAAATGGAAACAAGCTTAGCAGTGTGGTCATTTGTTTGTCTGTTCCTAGGGGTTGTCAGTGCTTATCTACTTAGAAGAATAACTAAATGTACCTTTCCTGCATTTAGCCCATCTAACATGATTTATTTTAGTACAACATCCCAGAAAGCTGTGCATAAGTGTGTGTGTGTGTTTCAGAACTGTTCCATGGAACATCCATAGCATCAGAAAATTTTCCATTTTGGAAAACCACATGTGAAGCAGGTAAGATAAGATGTTTTCAATTACAACTCCTGTTATCCCTGCCATTGGCCATACTGGCTGGAATTTCTGTGAGTTGTAGTCCAAAGTCCAAAGGGCACAAGATTACCTATACTGTTCTTGATGTAGGTAATGTGCAGCTAACAATCCTAGATAAATTCTTACATATCATGTGTAGGAACTTGTTTGTGGCCCTTGGGCAGGATCCAAACAATGATATAACTCATGCTTGTACACTAAAGAACCTTTCTTCTTGTGTTTTCCTGCTTCCCCATTCCTTGTAGCAAGTTGCTTTTGAAACAGAAGGTGAACAAACAAAGCAAACAAAGTACTGTGGGAGGGGGAAAATATCTGTGGAATGTGATCTGGTCTTTGGATGCCTTGAAAGTCATTGTGTGCAACCCAGTCACCATCAGTTAGTAAAACAAGGTCTCCCTTAATAAAAATACCTTTTTTAAAGAATTGTTGGAGGAAAGGATGCAGCAAAGAAAGACAGTAAAACAATATATTAATATTCAAAACTCATAAAACACAGATACTTTTCTTGGGCCAACCAAAAATGAACAAAATACATCATGCAGATTTTTGAAGCTCCATTGACTCCTTCATCAGGCAAAGTTGTTAAAAATCATACAGTACAAGAAAAAAAAAGTGATGATGTTAGAGTCACATTTTTGGTTGACCTAATAAAGGTATGGTAGAACCCCTATATCCACTGGGGATTGGTTCTGGGCCCCACCGTGGATAATGAAATCCATGGATAATAGTGAAAGCCACTGAAAATAATGGGACTTCTGGTTTTAAATACCATAGAGTTGCCTTGGAGGACCTAGAAAATGGCTATAGAGGACACATTTTCTAGGAAGACTCTATGGTAGGTGTGCTGTTTGGGTCCTGTGGATAACTGAATCAGTGGATAATGAATTCATGGATATGGGGGTCCTACTGTATCACTCTTTTGTGGATTTTGGATTTTATTGTATTTTGCTGTATGGTCAATAGAGCTACCCTGGATATATTTTCTGGATCTGAGGATGCCACAATATATTAATGGTTCACATAGGCTTGGACAAAAGCTACATTATTTGCTCCTCCTTGTTTGTCTTAAGCAACAGTTTTTACAACCCATTTCTCTGTGGGGTGAGCAGGAGCTCAGAGGGGCAGGCTTGTTAATTAAAATTGCTTGTTCTTCAGGTTTCATGTGAATTTTAAGTTCAACTTCCAGTTTATTTCAACAGGTTTGCGGAACTAAAACCAAAACCAAAATCTAAGGAGATTATCAGACAGGGATGAAAAAAGCATTCCTGTCCCACAATCTCCTCTCCCGCCCCTGTCCTGCATAAACATCAACACTTTTCATACCTACATTCTGTCACATCCACAGGGCAGCCCAGGAGTGAAAGGAACTGTAATGAAGTTCCCTTCACATCCTGAAGTGAAATCTTGCCGATTCTTGCAAGAAGATGCAAGCATGGACATTCAAACTTACAAATAAAAATAAAACACTAAAAGTGACAGCAAGCACAAAAATTCTCTTAAAACATTACAAGTAACCCAGGGAGGGTACAAAAAAGTGTGTTACTTAACTTGATGTCCCGATCTCACCAGGAAGTATTCTGGCAGGGACTTCACGTTGACACTGGGATCTCGCCAGCGAAACGGGGCACCTTTTCAGACGCTATCAAATCCGTGACAAAAATGGAACAGGGGATGTATTTTCCCGTCAATAAAAAGCAGCGCCGGCGGAACGGCAGCAGAATAGGTACATTACGAGAAGGGAACGACATCATCTGAAAAGGGAGCTCTTTAGTGATCTCCTGGCATCATGATAACAGAGTATTTAGTGTGTCTGATAATCTAAATGTTGTGTGTAGTTTGACCCTCTTTATGTTCTGTTTATTCATGTTAAATATGAGCAAGTTGTCAGCTAAGTGCCTGGAAATATTGCTACTTAGTATTTTTTTTGCCAGTAGCATGCTATTCTTTTCAGCCTCTGATAGCTGAGAAATAAATAATTTAAATGCTGATAATTGGGAACAAAGGGAAATTACTCATAATGTTGGTTCAACAATGATTTGAGAATTCTACAAAACACAGACATCAAAACAACTGCTTCTGGAAGGGGAATTGTACCTCAAACATGTTTCTAAGAATAAAATGTGCTAGTTAAGAGCTTCTTCCTCACCATGGAACTACCTTTCTGCAGTGGTGGGATTGCATGTTCCTGTGAGGCAAATGTTATGCAATGGTGATGGTAGGAATGCTGCTAGTAGGGTCACCTATGTCAGACAGGCTTTTACTGAGTAGTCACACTATAGTTTGACAGAAATAGGGTCAGAATCCTGATTGCAACAGTTCAGTGACTTTATATTGTAGGACAACATTTGATTGTCCTGATAGTTGTGAAAGTTAAATAGTGAAGAAAGCTGATAGGAAGAAATACTAGCATGTGTATACATTAATTATACATTTTGTTTCTAAAGTTATATGAAATAATAATTCCAGAAGTGGTAAAGGACTGGGACATTTTCCCTAAGCAATCTGCATATGAAAGACTGGAACAAAACGTATACAGGATCCAGAATGCAAAGCTCTAATGGCCAAATAAATTAAATGGAGGGAATGTTTGATAGAAAATGTGTTTATAATCAGTATAATGATTATAATTCATTTATTATAATCAGTGGTCCTATCCATACTTTTGTAAGTTGAAGTTGAATTTAGATGGCAATCTTTTTGCCTCAGCTACTTTGAAAACATCTGAGGATGTTACTCAAATCTTTTTTTCCACAGAATCACAGACTCATAAACTTGAAAGGAACACTAATGGTCTAGTCCAACCCCTATCAGTGTAGGAATCCAGAACTAACACATCCCTGACAGGTGGCTGTCCAACCTCTGCTTAGAAACCCCCCCACTAACAAAGTAAAGTAAACACACTTTCCAAGGTGTTGATCAGCTCTTGTCTTCAGTGAGTTCTTTCTAAAGTTTACATGGGGCTTGTCTAGATGGGCAATTTACCCAACTTCCTGTCCTCTCTCCCATTTTGGAGCCTTGCAGTCCAAACAATGGAGGGCTTTTTCCTCAATTTGCCTCCAGACAGTCCTAATGTCTGAGGGGAAGCCAGGGTAAACCCTTTTAAAACATCTCAAATAACCCCTAGGAAAACCCTTGTCATGTGAGAAAACCCAGATGAGTCCAGCACAGGAACGCTGGAGTCTGTACCTGCACACAGGGCTCTGTCACCAGATGTGTCCACCACGTCCACTGGTGTCACTCTGAAGCTGGGAAGGAGGCCTTGATCACATGCTGAGGACCTCCTTCCCGGCTTCAGAGAGTGTGATGCACAACAGCAGCAGAGGTGTCTGTCAATACAGCCCGGCATGCCTATGCAGACGTCTGCCTGTTTCGTCATGGTAACAGGGAGAATCTGGGCTAACTATGGGGTCAGAATACTCCAGCTGTAAGGTGGAATATTCTGGCCAGTATAGATAAGCCCATGAAGTCTTCTTTCTTATAAATTGAATCTGTTGTCTCAGATCCTGTGCTCTGGTGCATTAGAAAAACTGCCTCTGCTTTCAGTGACAGCTCTTCAGATTGTTAAGGATGGCTATCTTTTCTCTACATTAAACATACTCAAGTCTCTCAACTGTTCCTCATAGGGCTTTGTTTCAAGACTCTGTCACCTTGATTGTCCCCATCTGGATAATTTTAAGCATGTCAGTATCCTTCTTAAACTGTGGTATCCAGAAAAAGTTGTAGTATTCCATGTGAAGCCTAGGAGCATCTGATGAAAAGTCCCTCTTCAGTGATGGGCAACCTTTTGAGCTTCGTGTGTCAAAATTTGCCAAAAAACTGAGTATAATTCGGGTGGTGTGTCACTTAGAGGAAAAAACATTACTTTGCAATATTTACTGTTTAAATAACATAAATGTATAATTGTTATATATAATTGTATTCAATAAAACAAAAACTAATAATTTAAGGGAAGGCCAGGGAGAGGCCAGGCAGACTCCCTTCCACCCACCTGCCCACCCGCTGCCTTCACCGGCCTTTACGAGGTGGCTATTGCGAAATAATTTGTAAGCCGCTCTGAAAGCCTTTGTGGCTGAAGAGAGGAGTATAAATACTCTAAAAAATATAAATAATCACAAATTTGCTGCCTTTTGTGACACTCCAAATCAGCTGTGTGAAGCAGCTGTCTCAGCCTGTCTAAAGGTAGGACTGGCTTTGGTGAGAAATGATTTCTTATGTGAAAAGAAAAAGAGAAAGAAAAAAGAACAACAGACTTGCAACTATTCTTTCTTGGACAATCAATGATGCCTTGAGAATTCTCTGGCTGTCTTTTCTTTCATCCCCGCCTCTCAGTGCAGCAGTAAACAAGGGAGACCTGGGGCCTGGCCATCCATGGAGCAGATGTTTCAGTAGCTGGCCCTGTTGGGGACCCTCATCAGTTAGCTGCCTCCCATGCTCACTCCTCTCTGCACAACTGCACTTGTGTTGACTGTTGCAGTGCTACAGCAGAGACACATAATGACAAAATAACAAGGATGCCAAAGAAATGGGGCTGGGCAGCACAATTGTCTCCTGCCCACCCGTCCACTGCCTTCCCTGGCATTTCCGAGGCAGCTCCGGGGCTTCGAAGCCCTGGAGCCCCTTGGGGAGGCTGGGTAGACTCCCGCCAGCCCGCCAGCCACCTTCCCCAGCTTCGAAGCCCCAGAGCCCCTCGGGAAGGCCAGGGAGAGGCTGGGCTGACTCCTGCCCACCCGCCAGCTCACCCACCACCTTTCCCGGCCTTCCTGAGGCTGCTCTGGGGCTTTAAAGCCCCAGAGCCCCTCAGGGAGGTTGGGCAGAGGCTGGACAGACTCTCTCCCTCCCTCCCGTCACTTTACACGGCCTTTCTGAGGTGGCTCCAGGGAAGCAGGCAGGCCTCAGGGATGGTGGTGGTGATCGGGCCTTCGTAGTCCCTCCCGCCACTTTCCTCCCCCCTCTCACCCTCCCTAAAGTGGTGATTGGGGCTTCAAAGCCACGCCCACCACTTTAGGGAGGGTGGTGAAGTTGCAGGGGGAAGGGGGGGGAGGCCTAGCTGCGTGTCACCACAAATGGCTACGTGTGTCAGTGGTGACATGTGTGTCAGTGGTGACACGCGTGTCATAGGTTCGCCATCGCCGCTCTAGATGATAGTTCCAGTCCAGTCCAGGCTGACCTCAGTAAATGTCCCCCAGAGGACCTGAGTGTATGGGGCAGGTTGTATGGGTGGAGGCAATCCTGCAGGTAACCTGGATCCAAACCACATAGGGCTTTAAAATTAATAACCAACACTTTGCCCAGAAACTAATTGGCAGCCTGGAGCGGGGGGATTTTAATATTGGTGTAATATGCCCACCCCTGGACGTACCTGTAACCAATCTGGCTGTCATACTTTGAACTAATTGGGAGTTTTCGAACTTGGTACAGAGGTAGCCTGATGTATAGTGCATTGCAGAAGTCTAACCTTGAGGTTACCAGCATGTTTAGGTCTTCCAGTTCCAAGCAGGGGCACAGCTGGTGTATCAACTGAAGCTGATAATAAGCACTCGTGACTGTCACATCTCTCTTAGCTGACATTGGAGAGATGGATCCAGGAACAGTTCCAAGCTGTGAACACAATCCTTCAGTGAGAGTGTAACCCCACCAGAACTCGTTCATACACCTCCAACTCCAGATTAGGACCCTTAATAGTAAGCACTTCTGACCAGTCTGGATTCAGTTTCAGATTGTTTTTCCTCATCCAGCCCATTACCTCCTCCAAGCATTCATTCAGAGGAAACACACTGTCCTTAGCTAAGACTATTTTTGAAGGTCTATTTGGGTGTCATCGATTTACTGCTAGCATCACGTCCCATGTCTCCGGATGATCTTTCCCAGCAGTTTTGTGTAGAAGTTAAAAAGCATTTGAGATAGAATGACATCTTGTGGTATTCCATATAACAGCTCCATTTATTTATTTATTTATTTATTTAGAGGAGCAGCTATCCCCAAGCTCCACTATCTGGAACCTACCTGAGAGGTAAGACTAGAATGTCTGCAACACAGTGCCTCTGATTCCCAAATCCCTGAGGTGATCCAGAAGGATACCATGATTGATGGATGATATTGAATGCCACTGAGAAGTCTAAAAGCACCAACAGGTACACACTGCCTCTGTGTTAAGAGAGAGACCATCTACTAAGGCAACTATAGCAGTCTCAACTCAGTATCCTGTTCTGAAAATGGTTTGAAATGGGTCAAGGAAGTGTATGTCATCCAAGACCAACTGGACTTGGAAGGCAAATTCCTTCTCAATCACCATGCCCAAAAAAAGGAAGATTAGATATTGGTCTATAAGTATTAAGATCCAGGGGATTTGGGGAGGCCTTTAGACATCTTGATTCTCTCCATACAGATATTTGCCACTTACAATCACAGAATTCTAGAGCTGGAAGAGACCACAAGGGCCATCCAGTCTGACTCCCAGCCATGCAGCACTCCCAACAGATTACCATCTAGCCTCTCTTTAAAAGCATCCAAAGAAGGAGATTCCACCACACTCTGAAGCAGCACATTCCACTGTCTAACAGCTCTTACCATCAGGAAGTTCTTCCTAATGTTTAGGTGGAATCTCTTTTCCTGTAGTTTGAATCCATTGCTCTGTGTCCTAGTCTCTGGAGCAGCAGAAAACAAGCTTGCTTCCTCTTAAATGTGACATCCTGTCAAATATTGAAACATGGCTATCATGTCACCTCTTAACCTTCTCTTCTTTAGGCTAAATGTACCCAACTCCCTAAGCTGTTCCCCATAGAGCATAGTTTCCAGATCTTTCACTATTTTCGGCACCCTCCTCTGGACACATTCTAGCTTATCAATATCCTTCTTGAATTGTAGTGACTGAAACAGGACTCAGTATTTCAGGTGAGGTCTTAACAAAGCAGAATAGAGTGGTACTAATCCCTTGATCTAGACCATATACAGGTTGACAACCCCCATATCTGTGGGGTATATGTTCCAAGACCCTCATGGCTACCTTAAACCGTGGATAATAGGGAAACCTATTATTTTCAATGAGAAGAACACTGGAAATTGACCATAGAATCATATTGGAGGATTTAGAAATGCCTAGAGAGAACATATACGAGATGTGGATAAATGAAACCGTGGATACCGAATCCATGGATATGGGGGTTGACCTGTACTCCTATTGATACAGTCTAGAATCACATTGGCTTTTTTGAAATCTGTGGCATCACACTGCTGATTGATGTTCAGCTTGTGGTCTACTAAGACTCCTAAATCCCTTTCACATATACTGTTGTCAAGCCAGGTGTCACCCATCCTATATCTATGCCTTTCATTTGTTCTGCCTAAGTGTAGATTATCTAGACCTATTTCAAACTGGCTTTAGGACGGGATTTGAAGGCTATTGTGAAAAGGAGTCTAGAAAGATCGTGTTTGTATCTGTGAATGAGGAAATAATTGAGAGCTGCTTGTTTGGCTAATGGTTGGTTAATGGTCCATTGCCTGCTGGAAATCCCCCTGTCCCTGGGTAGAGTTCATTTGCAAGTGTTCAGTTCTGATTTTAGTGTTTTCAGGACTGACAGCCAGATTTTGTTTACTTTTAGGGTTTCTTCTTTCCTGTTGAAGTTGTCCAGGTGTTTGTGGATTTCAACCATTAGCCAAACAGACACTAATCCTACTTGCATATCTCCACCCAGAAAGTAGCCATTCAAATAAACAAATTTACATATCCTTCCCAACAGGGGTTCAGAGTGTATACCCCCCCACACTCCCACCCAGCCATACTCTGAAGATGCCAGCCACAGATGAAGGCGAAACATCAGAAATAAACTCTCCCAGAACACGGCCCGAAAAAACCCTCACAGCCCAGAAAAAAACCCAAGGAAAATCTATTGGGTGTATTATTTGGGGATAGATGTTACATCAATCCTCATAGGAATCATGACAGTCTTCACAGCTGGTGTCATACAAGGAGGACAGGAAGAAGTTCTTCCACTGGTGACAGAGGTGGGGATCAGGCCCTCGCTCTTGGTGATTGCAGTGAGCACCATGCAAGCCTTCACATTTGGTGGGCTAAAGTGTAAGAGAGCCCACATTTGGCCACAGTGGTGGGAATTCCTGAGGGGAACCCCCACAGTTGGTGGTAGTGGGGTGGAATTAGGGTTGGAAAATACCACAGTGATCCTCTTTTCCACAAACCTAAGATAAACCAAAGTCATATTTTAGAACTTTATTATGTGTTAAAAATAAGTATTAAGTTGTACTGCTTCTTTGGTACCTTAAAATTTGTTTCCCTCTCTGTACCAAGGAAAAAGAAAATTGTCACTCTGTTACTGTGTTACAAAGAAAGAAACACTTGAACTGTTGCTTTAACCTCCTGTTGGGCTATACTGAAAATCTCTTCTGTATCTACAGCCACCTTCCAGAAATGTGTCTCACTTGTGCTGCATTTCATTTCAGTGTGATGAGGAAAAACACTTGGTGTAGGGGAACAACAGCATGACCAGTTTGGGAAGAACAGACTGTCCTCACCTGCATGCTGTGCTTGAGAATGTAGGAGAAAGAGGAAGTAGTATGGATGGATTGGCTGGAATTTTCTATCCTTTGCCTGCCTGTCAGACCTAATGAGCTTTCAGGTAGATTTTAACATTGAAATAGTCTCATAACTAGATGTGACAATTCTGTGCCATAAGAGAGGGTTTATTTTTCCCGTATTCCTTTTGTTGTCTCCTGAGCCTTCCTATATTGTATTCTCATCCTGTTATCTATAATTCTGTGTGAGGCTTCCCAAGTGACTTTGCAGGCATCTATAGAAAGGTCCAGTACATGCTTTGAGAACCATACTCCTGAGGGCCAGCTCAATTAAACCCTTTTCTACTACATGTGAGCAGTCCCTACTTCTGACCATCTTCATGTAAGCATAAATGTAATATGAGAGCTGACAGGTCAGATGCAGCATTTCCTATTATCTCAGTAGCTGGACCTGCTATTAGCTGTATCTGTGGGTACCCACTTTAACACTCCTTACATGAGTGCTTGTTGAAGAGGGTTGACACTGCTCACGTAGAGTAAAGCTGTCTCGTGAATTGATCCCAAAGGAGCTAAAATTCCATCTGAATTATCATCAAATAGGACTCCCGCATGCATATTGAAAAATTGGCTCAATATTCTATTTATAGTTATGCCAGTTTCTCTCTGCATAGCCACCTGGAGTGAATGTGATGTGGAAAGGCAAGGCAGAACTTTTTTGCAATAAAATAAATATTTTGTTGTTTATTTGTTTAAGGTGCGGTTCTTTAGAAATCTAGCTAAGGAATAGTTTGAAAGACTATTTCCTTTCACCCTACTCCTAGTAGTACTGAGAAATGCTGTTGGGGGAAGCAAAATAAATGTTTGCATATGAGGACTTATGCTTTAGAACAGAGGTGTAACCTTTAGTAAGAGCCCTTCAACTATTTTATTAAGTTAACAGGTATATACAGTTACCTGAAAGAAGCACTTCCCCCCGAGTAATTAGAAGTGGTACGTGTGTCCCCAAGTAATTAGAAGTAATTAGAATTCCCCGAGTAATTAGAAGTGGTGCAAAATTAAGGAGGAATTCTTCTTCTAGTATTTGTTTTGAATATACATTGTTTGGACTACTGACTAATTCTAGGACGTAGGCTGCTATTTTTGACAGGTACGATTACATGATCTTAAAAAACAGCTGACCAGTTTGTGTGCGTGCATATGTGCACACAATTTTTGAGTATGCCAAAATGAACCCATACTAAGAAGAAAATTGTGGACACTGGAGAGAACATTTGTAAAATGCCCCTTGATATCTTTCTGCTCACTCTTTATAGTAATAATTTTGCAAATAAATGATGAGAAGGACATGTTTACATATAGATATATTTACTAGAAAGCCAACTATGTGATACATTCTGTGCAGGAAACATTTCTATCCCAACACATCAGAAGTATAATTGCTATTTATTATAAGGGAGATAGGATAACAACCCTCTGGATCTTTCCATGTGACTTTAGAACTGTGATTACTATCTTGGTACTATAATTTTCTAGTATAATTTTATTTTTTACAGTCATAGGGGTTTTTCTTTCTTTTTTTTTTATTTATAGCCATCATGTAACCAACTATTTTTAAAAGCTGCTTGAAAGTTTATGAAAAACACTAAGCAGGCAGGCCTCAGGGGTGGTGGCGGTGATCGGGGCATTGTAGCCCCGCCTGCCACTTTACTCCCCCTCCCACCCTCCCTAAAGTGGTGATCGGGGCTTTGAAGCCCCGTCTGCCACTTTAGGGAGGGTGGTGAGGTTGTGGGGGGGGGGAAGGGGAGGAGGAGGCCTTGCTGCATGTCACCACAGATGGCTACGCATGTCAGTGGTGATGTGCGTGTCATAGGTTTGCCATCACCACCCTAGACTCCAGTAAATTGTGCCACAGACTGGCAGACCTCTCCATTCTGCTGGATTCTCTGTGCCACCCTCAGTTGCCAGTCTGAGCATCTTCGCTGCACAGAACTCTTCTCTTCAAGACTGGTAACTATAACCCAATCTTCCCAGACCTCTCTCTATTTAATTATACTCCCCACCTTTCTTTCTTATAGCCTTGTATGGTCTTAAGAGTGTATGTTTTGTATGCTAGCACATCCCCTGTGTTATTTCCAATAAAAATACTTTATTTCACTTTAACGGAGTGATCTCTACAGTTAGTACTGGTATACATTGGTGAAAAGATCCCTGAAGTTACCTTTCTCCTGGAAACTCATTGTTGTAGTATGTAAAAAAATAAGTGTGTGTGTGTGTGTGTGAGAGAGAGAGAGAGAGAGAGAGGGAGGGAGGGAGAAAGGCCGGGCTTGTGGGGAGGACAGATAACACAAAGCATCCTCATTGCACCCAGATGAAAATAAGTTTTGAAACGAGTGTTGGCTGGAGTTTTCTACTTTGGAGCACAGTTCTAGGTTCTATTTTGTGAGGGCCAATGGGAGACAAAGGAGATGCTGACTAAACACCAAACAGACCTGCCATTTTCAGAATTTAAGCTTAACCAATGAAGAAAACCCTTTTCAGAGTGACTTTTTCTTTGCTCCATTCCAGAACCCAGCATCATTTTATCTAGTGTATTCTAAGATGGGCAGGCTTGAGGAATCTATTTGTTCTTATCACAGTGCTGAACTCTACCAAACAGAGGCAGACATAGAATAAGGGGTTAAGTGGCTGTACCTCATGAACAATCCATTGGGATATATACAAACCTACATGTTACATTTGACAGAAGGGGAAAATGAATGCAGCATTCTAAAATTGGATGATAGAACTGAATCAACACGTAGTCAAGAAGTACCTATACCTAGAACCAAACAGAAATTACATAGCAATTTATTGCTCCTGTTTTACAGATGAAGAACTCTGAGACAGAGGGAGCAGCTGTTAGCACAAAACCAGGCATTGCAGAGACATGAATTTTCGTTGATTTTACTTGCTTTTGTTAACATTTTGGGAGTAAAAAATCCTTGGAGATCTGCTAGAAATCACCCAGAGATTAATGAATGGGCCACAATTATTTTCTATCTTTGGCATGCTGCATAACATAGAGTTGAAAAGATTGCCTACAAAAATTCTCTTCAGAATTTTCATGTGAAATTTAATATTAAATATTTTCTAAATAATCTTGAAATATTTGATACCACCCTTTTGACACTGACACTGCAATATCTCATTTATCACATACTCCCCCCCCCCGACCCCGCAAAGTGACTGTTGTTGGAATTCTTTACCATATAGTTGTCAAATTGTGACAATTTTATTTTTGGTAA
Organism: Gambelia wislizenii; assembly: GCA_030847615.1. Lineage (NCBI taxonomy): Eukaryota > Metazoa > Chordata > Lepidosauria > Squamata > Crotaphytidae > Gambelia > Gambelia wislizenii. Next base: position 309,421,259 of record JAUMIR010000003.1, on the reverse strand, counting down.
TTGACAAATAGTTTTATTTCTTAAGCACTTAACTGAAGGCAAAGTACAAGGTAAAACAAAAATTATGGACAAAGTTCTGTCGGTTTATGGTCTTGGTAGAAACATGAAAAATGAAGTAAGGAAACACATTATTTGAAGAAAGATAAAAATTCAAAGAGTTTTTTAAAATCAAGAATGTTCTATACTACTCAGATTTTAGCATCATTTTGAACTTCCAGTTTTAAATTTCAAATTCTGGTATATGTTTGTATTTCAAGGCAATCTTCATCCCTTATTTAATGTGAGACAGTTTTGTCAAGATGTGGTTTTAAAGGAAGTGTCATGCTTTATATTTATGTTTAACAGAAAAGGAGGTTGGTATTCCAGAAATCTGACTTAATTGTGGATTGCAGCAAGTGTTGACAAGTGTTGTGTGCTCTCACTTCACTTTTGCTCATGATATCTCACTTGGCAGAACTCTACAATGGCAGAAACGTCATGCATACTCCTGTGGGACAAGTGCAGACATCTTCTATTTTGGATACTTCAAGAATTTATTATCCACTGGCAGATGTTAAAGCATTTGGCTGGCATAAATCCCATTAAGCTCAGTGAGATTTCAACTGGCAGAGCACCTACTGTAGGGCTCACAGGGCTTACAGAAACATGTACAGAAGAAAGAGCATCAGTAGTGCACTACTGGTGCTATAATTCCATTTGTGTCCAGGACATTGTTCTTCTGGTACATGGTCCTAAATAATTTGGTGAAGGGCATAAGGAAAGTGCATTACTTTCTTCCCCTCTTTTATTTTTCCGGTGTCTCTTCCAGTGTCTCCCCAAACTCCCTAGTATATTAGAATATTTACAGAGACAAGGGACTGAACCTGGCACATAAACTTCTACATTGGCCACAAGGCCAATTGATGTGAATTGATTGCAAAATGTCTCCGATTATCATATTTATCCAATACGCACTTAAAACCTTTTTTTCTCTTCCCTCCAAGGTGTGTGTGTATGGGGGGGGGATAGGATGAAATACATAGCCCTGTACAGATGCCTCTTTCCTGGGCAGGAAATGTTCCGAGCATTTGTAAGAAATACCACACCTTCCAGGTGAGGTAATCTATTACCTCAGCTCCTTGCTGTGTCTATTGGATAAATGCATGCTTGTGACTGCAGAAGTATAAACCATGTTAGAGGTATACATTGTCATTTTCAGCTTTGATCATCGACAGCCATTGTTATTGCTTGCATGCCAGCTGTAATACGTACAACATGGGCCAATGCACTGTTTAGGTTCATACAAGGGATTTAGGCTAGTCTGGTGGATTATTTTGATTTTGAACAGCTCATCTTAATTCTAGTCACAAACTGATTTTAGAACTCCTTTCAGTTTTAGAAGTTTGTCCTGTGGTATTGGGTGGTGCCAAAGGTGGTAGTTAAGCTGTGATAAAAGCTGTGATAAAAGAATCCTGCCAGTTACTTGAGCAAACATTTAGCCATATCTCCAACCTTTGTCTCAATTGGTTGATGAAGTGCTTTTACTACTTTTTAATTTTTTTTACTGCAGGTTAAATTGCCCTCTTAATCTATTTTAATTAAATCTAGAGACGTGGCGGGTTTTCTGGATTTATACCTTGACATGATAATGAGTTGTATGAAAATTGTCAGCTGAGACTAAACACAGAGTACCAAACCACCCTGTATATACCCAATCTCATCTAGTTTAGAATTTAAGTGGTTTCAGGCCTGGTTAGTACTTGGATGGGATGTCACCAGGGAAAGCTAGGAAATCCTAGATAGTGCTAGAAAAGAAGCCTGCCTGAAACCTTATGTACATTTATTTAGTTACTATTTAGGAGTAACTTCCATAAGACACTGTTGTAGTAAGTTCTAAGTAAACATTCATAGGATTTTGCTGCTAAGCGTTAAAGGATATTAAAGTTTGTAAAGTCAAAGGCTTTCACGGCTGGCATCCATAGATTTTCCTTTGCGTTTTTTCCAGGCTGTGAGGCCGTGTTCTGGAATAGTTTCTTTCTGATGTTTCTCCAGCATCTGTGGCTGGTATTCTCAGAGAATGGTTGGATAGGTGTGTGTGTGGAGTTTATATGCTGTGAACCCCTGTTGGGGAGTATATGTAAATTTGTGTAATTGAATGGTTAGTTTCTGGGTATAGTAATGCAAGGCTCATTAGTGTCTGTTTGGCTAATGGTTGGTTGATGGGCCATTATCTGCTTGGAATCCTCCTGTCCCTGGGTGGAATTCTTTTGTAAGTGTTGAGTTTTGATTCTATTGTATTTCAAAACTGGGAGCCAGATTTTGTTTACTTTTAAGGTTTCTTCTTTCCTATTGAAGTTGTCCAGGTGTTTGTGGATTTCAATAGCTTCTCTGTGCATTCTGACATGATAGTTGTTGGCCTGATCTAGAATTTCTGTGTTTTCAAATAGCATTTTGTGTCCAGGTTGGTTTATCACATGTTCTGCTACTGCTGATTTTTCTGGCTGGCCCAGTCTGCAGTGTCTCTCATGTTCTTTGATTCATATTTGCACACTGGGTTTAGTGGTCCCTATGTAAACTTGTCCACAGCTGCATGGTATGTGGTAAACTCCTGCAGTTGTGAGGGGGTCTCTTTTGTCCTTTGCTGAGCATAGCATTTCTGGTTGGCCTATAGATTATTTGGAGGTTGTGTTTCCTCATCAGTTTCCCTATTCTGTCTGTGACTCCTTTGATGTATGGTAAATATACCTTCCCTTTGGGTGGCTTTTTTTCTTCTTCATTCCTGTGGTTTTTTCTTGGTCTGGCTGCTCTTGTGATGTCTGATCTGGAGTAACCATTAACCTGTAGGGCCCAGTTTAGGTGCCTCAGTTCGTCCTCCAGATAATGGGGTTCTCAGATCCTTTTTGCACAATCTACCAATGTTTTTATTGTACTTCTTTTTTGTCCTAGGTGATGATTGGAGTTCTTGTGTAGGTATCTGTCCGTGTGTGTGGGTTTTCTGTATACCTTGTGGCCTAATTGTTGGTTTGGTTTGCGGATGACTAGGACATCCAAGAATGGCTGTGTTCCTTCCTTCTCTTTTTCCACCATGAATTGGATATTTGGGTGGATGCTGTTCAGGTGATTCAGGAATGAGACCAAATCTTCTTCTCCATGGTTCTAAATGGTGAAAGTGTCATCCACATATTGGAACCATGTTGTGGGCTTTTTTTCCAGGGCTTGCTTTTCAAAATGCCCAATGTAAAAGTTTGCTATCACTGGGCCCAGGGGGCTGCCCATGGCTACCCCATCTGTCTGTTCATATAATTCATTATCCCACTGGAAGTAGCTTGTGGTGAGGCAGTGTTTGAACAAGGCTGTGATGTCCTCAGGAAATATTTGTTGTATGAGTGCCATGGTGTCAATTATGGGGACTTTGGTGAACAAGGATACAACATCAAAACTGATCAGTCTATCTCCAGGTTTCAGTTTGCTGTTGTTGATTTTTTCTATGAAGTGAGCTGAATCTTTGATGTAGTGAGGGGCTTGTCCTATGTGGGTTTGTAATTGTGTGGCTAGAAACTTAGCCAAGTAATATGTGGGGGATCCAAGGGTGCTCACTATGAAACCCACACACATGGACAGGTACCTACACAAGAACTCCTATCATCACCCAGGACAAAAAAGAAGCACAATAAAAACATTGGTAGACCGTGCAAAGACGATCTGCGAACCCCACTACCTGGAGGACAAACTGAGGCACCTAAACTGGGCCCTACTGGCTAATGGTTACTCCAGATCAGACAAGAGCAGCCAGACCCAGAAAAAAAACACAGGAATGAAGGAGAAAAACAGCCACCCAAACGGAAGGTATTTTTACCATACATCAAAGGAGTCACAGACAGCATAGGGAATCTGATGAGGAAACACAACCTCCAAACAATCTATAGACCAACCAGAAAAATCCAAGAAATTCTACGCTCAGTGAAGGACAAAAGAGACCCCCCCACAGCTGCAGGAGTTTACTGCATACCATGCAGCTGTGGACAAGTTTACATAGGGACCACTAAATGCAGTGTGCAAATATGAATCAAGGAACATGGTAGACACTGCAGACTGGGCCAGCCAGAAAAATCAGCAGTAGCAGAACATGTTATAAACCAACCTGGACACAAAACGCTATTTGAAAACACAGAAATTCTGGAGCAGGCCAACAACTATCGTATGTGGACCAGGCCAACAACTATCATGCACAGAGAAGCTATTGAAATCCACAAACACCTGGAGAACTTCAACAGGAAAGAAGAAATCTTAAAAGTAAACAAAATCTGGCTCCTAGTTTTGAAATACAATAGAATCAAAACTCAACACTTACAAAAGAATTCCACTCAGGGACAGGAGGATTCCCAGCAGATAATGGCCCATCAACCAACCATTAGCCAAACAGACACTAATGAGCCTTGCACTTCTATACCCAGAAACTAACCATTCAATTACACAAATGTACATATACTTCCCAACAGGGGTGCACAGCATAGAAACTCCACACACAAACCTACCCAACCATTCTCTGAGGATGCCAGCCACAGATGCTGGAGAAACATCAGAAAGAAACTATTCCAGAACATGGCCTCATAGCCCGAAAAAATCCAAAGGAAAATTATATTTAGGTTCACCCCAAAGAAACAATGGAAACAATGGAAAGATACTCAGTATTCAGCATACTTGTATAAGGAAAAGAGTGTGACTTTATGAAATCACTAATCATTTGAGTGATTCAACTTAATCTGGAAATGGTTTCTTTAAAGAATGAGAATGTTTACTAAATAAATAACATATATGTTGTCACTAGAGCTTTTTGAGGAAGAGTTTAACTAAACTGATATTGGACAATAGCTTGTATGTTTTTACTATAGTGGGAATATAGGCTTGTGTAATTTCAGTAGATCCCACAGTTGTTCACTGTGTGCCAAGGCTTTGAGCTCACTCATTGTGCAACTGTGTTATCTGGCCTTACATCCCCTCTTTCCAATAATTCATAATTTAGCAATATTGGACATTCTCCCAAGGTCTAGGTAAATCAGGGCAACCAAAATGGATTCAAGTGAAGGTTACCCAGGACCTAACGAAGATGTCTCTTGGAAATTCCCAACAGACATGCCTAAAAAGGAATTAAATAGAGCCCTTTAGGATTAGGGTAATCAAGGTGGAATATGCTAATCCCCTCTTGGACGCTCCTGGCAGTGAGTCATACTCCAAAACAAACAGTGACTGGAATACCTGTTATCCCCACTCATCCCCGCAAATGTCTCCTCATATCTCTCCCCTCCCACAATAAGGAGGCTGCTATAAGTTCATCAACCTTGATATCTCAGCCATTAGCGGCAATTAACGAAGTTGGAGTTTCCTTCGAATGCACGAAGTTGGAAGGAGAGTAGCTTCTGGACAGCAAGTTTCCTGCTAGTTTCCTGCCAGGGAGAAGAAGGAAGCAACTTCTGGACAGCCATTCTGACTGGGGAGATTGAATTTTTTTAAAAAAACTGTTGGGAGAAGCTGCTTGTTGCTGAGGGGCTTGAACTTCTGACCTTGCTCTTTTACCCTCAAGAGCCCTCCTGTGACCTTTCACTAACCAAACAAAAATACAGCAGACCTAAAAGTACAGCTTAGCATTCTCAGCGTTAACTAAGAGTTCTTAGATTACCTAAAAGCTCTCATCATGGACACTGAGGGGACTGCAGCAGTCACTTGCAACACTTGTGCGATGTTTGTATTCTTGTCTACAGATGTGGAGAACTTCACATGCACCAAATGCAAGCTGGTAGCCCTCTTGGAGGAGAAAGTACAGCAGCTGGAGACACGGGTAGCTACACTTCAACAGATTCGTGAGCAAGAGGTTTTCCTGGACAGAACAGAACGAACAGTCTTGGATGGGGACCGCACAGAGGAAGTGGCTGTGGAGGAGAGGGTCACTTCACGGACACAGGAAGTAGACAGCTGGAGGAATGTCACACACAGAACAAGAAAATCCAGGGATTCTTCCAGCAGCTTGCAGGTACAGAATCGATTCGAAGCCCTTTCCCTTATCAAGGACAACGAGGAAGAACAGCATGGACAGACTTCAGGGGTAGAGCAGGGGACCTTGAGAGGACCACCGCAAGGAACAGCAGCTGCGAAGCCTCAGCGGAGGCGTGTGGTGGTGGTGGGGGACTCCATGCTGAGGGGTACAGAAGCAGTGGTATGTGGGCCTGACAAGATGACTTGGGAGGTGTGTTGTCTCCCTGGGGCAAAGATCTGTGATGTGACCAAGAGGCTGGCAAGACTCGTCAAGCCTACGGATCATTACCCCTTCCTTTTGGTCCATGTGGGAACCAATGATACTGCAAGGCACAGCTTTCCGAAGATCAGAAGAGATTATGAGGCCCTGGGGAGGAAGCTGAAAGAAATGAATGCACAGGTGGTCATCTCGTCTCTTCTGCCAGTTGAAGGGCATGGTCCAAGAAGGGAGAGGAAAATAGCCGACGTAAACAACTGGCTCCGTAGATGGTGTCGCCGAGAACAAATTGGATTCTTGGATCATGGACTGCGCTTCCATGCGGGGGGACTTCTGGCAAGAGATGGGGTGCATCTTACAACAGTTGGAAGAAACATTTTTGCCAACAGTCTCAAGAATTTGATCAGGAGGGCTTTAAACTGAGTCAAATGGGGGAGGGAGACAGTATTCTGGAAGGCAAAAGGGCTGGAGAAAATAGTCAAACTGTCATAGAGGGAACAAGGCACACAGCGCAAGGACCCAACCGTGGGAGGCAGAAAAACTTGCACAGGGAGCAACTAAAGGGAACACATGGTCTCAGATGTCTCTACACTAATGCACAGAGCATGGGAAATAAGCAAGATGAACTTGAACTCCTTGCACTACAAAACAAATATGATATAATAGGCGTTACTGAAACCTGGTGGGACGAGTCTCATGATTGGAATGTAGGAATAGAGGGGTATAACCTTTATAGGAGAAACAGGCCAAACAGGAAAGGAGGAGGAATAGCATTATATGTCAGGGATATTTACACCAGTGAAGTGATCCACGACATCAATACTGGAAGCCAGGTGGAGAGCATCTGGATAAAAATTAAAGGGGAGGGAAACAACAGGGATGTTATTGTGGGACTCTACTACAGACCCCCAAATCAGACGGAGGAATTGGATGTTGCTTTTCTAGAACAGATGAACATACATGCAGAAAGGAGAGATGTAGTAGTGATGGGCGACTTCAACTATCCTGATATTTGCTGGCAATCTAACTCAGCCAAAACTACAAGGTCTAGCAAATTCCTTACATGCCTGGAAGACAATTTCATGGTCCAAAAGGTGGAAGAGGCAACAAGGGGGTCAGCTATTTTAGATCTGATCCTAACCAACAGAGACGACCTGGTTAATGGGGTGCAAGTGGTAGGATCCTTAGGTGAGAGTGATCATGTTCTCCTGGAGTTTGTTATACAATGGAAAGGAGAAGCCAGGCATAGTCAGACACGCATTCTTGACTTTAGGAGAGCTGATTTCAGTAAACTCAGGGAAATACTGGGGATGATCCCATGGTCAAGAATACTAAAAGAGAAGAGAACTCAAGACGGATGGGACTTTCTCAAAAGGGAGATACTGAAGGCACAATTTCAAACAGTACCATTGAGGAAGAAAAATGGGAGGTGTCTCAAGAAACCAGGATGGATGACTAAAGAACTTTCAATGGAGCTAAGTTTTAAACGGAACATGTATAGGAAATGGAAAAGGGGGGAAATCACCAAAGAAGAATTCAAACAGATAACGAACACGTGTAGGAGTAAAGTCAGAAAAGCTAAAGCGCAGAATGAGCTCAGGCTTGCTAGGGAGGTTAAGAACAATAAAAAGGGTTTTTTTGGGTATGTCCGCAGCAAAAGGAGGAAGAAGGAAATGATAGGGCCGCTACGTGGAGAAGATGGCAAAATGCTAACGGGACAGAGAAAAGGCAGAATTACTCAACACCTTCTTTGCCTCAGTGTTTTCAGAAAAGGAAAAGGAGGACCAACCTGAGGATAATGGAACAGAGGACACAATAGGGGAAATCCAGCTCAAAATAAGTAAAGAGGTAGTACAGGAATGCCTTCTTAATCTAAATGAATTTAAATCTCCAGGACCAGATGAACTACATCCAAGAGTATTAAAGGAGCTGGCAAATATAATCTCAGAGCCATTGGCAATAATATTTGAGAACTCCTGGAGAACAGGAGAAGTCCCAGCAGACTGGAGGAGGGCAAACATTGTTCCCATCTTCAAAAAGGGGGAAAAAGAGGATCCCAACAACTATCGTCCAGTTAGTCTGACATCAATACCAGGGAAGATTCTAGAACAGATCATTAAACAGAGAGTCTGTGAACATTTAGAAGGTAATGCCATAATCACAAAAAGTCAGCATGGGTTTCAGAGAAACAAGTCATGCCAGACTAATCTGATCTCTTTTTTTGATAAAGTTACCAGCTTGGTAGATGAAGGGAATGCTGTGGACATTGCATACCTTGATTTCAGTAAGGCCTTTGACAAGGTTCCCCATGACATTCTTGCAAACAAGCTTGTAGAATGTGGGCTAGACAAGTTAACTGTTCAATGGATTTGTAATTGGTTGACCGGCCGAACCCAAAGGGTGCTCAGCAGTGGCTCCTATTCGTCTTGGAAAGATGTGACCAGTGGGGTGCCACAGGGTTCTGTCCTGGGCCCAGTGCTATTCAACATCTTTATCAATGACTTAGATGAGGGAATTAGGGGCATACTTATCAAATTTGCAGATGACACCAAATTGGGAGGAGTAGCTAATACCCTAGAGGACAGGATCAAAATTCAGAATGACCTGGATAGACTGGAGAGCTGGGCCAAAGCTAACAAAATGAAATTCAATACGGAGAAATGTAAAGTACTGCATTTAGGGCGGAAAAATGAAATGCATAAATATAGGATGGGAGAGACCTGGCTGAATGAGACTACGTGCGAAAGGGATCTAGGAGTCCTAGTAGACCACAAGTTGAACATGAGCCAACAGTGTGATGCGGCAGCTAAAAAGGCCAATGCAATTTTGGGCTGTATCAATAGAAGTATAGTGTCTAGATCAAGGGAAGTAATAGTGCCACTCTATTCTGCCTTGGTCAGACCTCATTTAGAATACTGTGTCCAGTTCTGGGCACCACAATTCAGAAAGGATATTGACAAATTGGAGCGTGTCCAGAGAAGGGCAACTAAAATGGTGAAAGGTCTGGAAACGATGCCTTATGAGGAGAGACTTAGGGAGCTGGGTATGTTTAGCCTGGAAAAAAGACGGTTTAGAGGCGATATGATAGCCCTGTTTAAGTATTTGAAGGGATGTCACGCTGAGGATGGAGCAGACTTGTTTTCTGCTGCTCCAGAGACTGGAACACGGAGCAATGGGTGCAAGCTCCAGGAACAGAGATTCCACCTCAACATGAGGAGGAACCTTTTGACAGTAAGAGCTGTTCGGCAGTGGAACACACTCCCTCAGAGCGTGGTGGGGTCTCCTTCCTTGGAGGTCTTTAAACAGAGGCTGGATGGCCATCTGTCGGGGATGCTTTGATTGTGATTTCCTGCGTGGCAGGGGGGTTGGACTGGATGGCCCTCGTGGTCTCTTCCAACTCTGCAATTCTATGATTCTATGATTCTATGATCCTTTGTTTACCTGTGGGAAACGCATCCAAGTATTGTTTTACACTCAAAGCACCCCTTCGGTATACAAAATTGGGTATAAATATTTGGCTCAAACAATAACCAAGCGTGCATAGTTCTTCTAACACCGTCATTCTGCTGGTTTGCTGTTTCACCCTCAGTTTCAAGTCTGAGTTTCTTTGCTGCACAAATCTCTGCTCTTCGGACAGGTAATTACTGTATAGCCCATTTTCCTGAATCTGTTCCTCTATCCAAATCTTTCTGCCTTAATTCTTCATTAATTCTGCCTTAATTCTTCATGTGAATGCTTCCGTGTTTATTTTCCAATAAAAAACATTTTTATTAGTTTAAACTCAGAGTCTCTGCAGTGAGTACTGGTATACACAGGTGCAAAGACCCCGCAAGTTACCTGGCCTCTCAGCCAAACCTTTGAGCTAGTTAAAATTCCCCAATTTAATATCATAATTTGAGTGTCACAAGTGGGTCTCCAAGGACCCCATGCATATGGGCAACAACAGTTGAGTATCTCCTCACCAATCAAGCCGAGAAAGAGGGCTGTGTGTGCACTTGTAGAGTGATTGACTGTACAGGACCACATGTAACCTCAGAAAAGGTGAACTGCTTGTGCAAATATTTTTATGCTACTATAGTGCTTCAAGAGGACCCAGCCTCTATATTTTTAGGAATCATTCAATAGTTCATATATATTTTTTTTAAAAAAATCTGTATTTAATGATAAATGACCTAATTATTTCAGTAATAAAATTTATAATTCTTAGTGTGTATAGTTTTTTAATGACAATGTTTTGTTCTTCCAGTAAGCCGTGACAGGTGCCCAGTCTTTTTCAACCTGTTCAGTAGTGTTTTGATTTATCAGGGCCTTTAATTTATCCAGGTCTTTTATATCTAGTATTTTATGTATCTATTCTTCTGTTGTTGGTGTATAGCTGGTTTACCAATATTTTGCTAAAATTAGTCAGACTACTGATATCATGTAAAGCAGTGGTTCCCAAACTTATTTGGCCTACCGCCCCCTTTCCAGAAAAAATATTACTCAGCGCCTTCTGGAAGTTAATTTTTTAAAAATTTTAATAGCAATTAAACAGAACGATATATGTATTAATGTTTCTACCTTTTTCATAAAATATAGTAAAAAAAGGTGTAAATTAGAAACATTGAAGTTTGAAATTATGAAACTATTTATTGAACTCAGAATAGAAAGGTAATACAAAAAAAGTTAAAACATTTGAAATCATCTTAATGAGAAGGATGAACCTGGTATGCTGTTACCAATTTAGTAATCCTCAGCTCTATTTTTGTCAGCAGTAATCTTAAATCATTGCGTTTGTCTATTTGCAATTGGTTTCTTTTTTGTTTGTTTGTTTGTTAATAAATTGGGTACCGCACTGAATCCACGTTCCACTAAATATAATGAAGGAAATGCAATTAAGAACTTTTGAATTACAGCCCATATTTCAGGATAAGCCATAGGGATCTCCTTTTGCAGCCAGAATTGTTGGTAGCCGCTTTTGAATTTAAATTTCAATTCATCATTTGTAGTTACTTCCATCAGTTCTTCTTGTAACTGTGGAGATTCTTCTGTGTTTGCACTTGAAAAAGGATCCAAAATCCAATCAGGTATGTTCATTTTCAAAATATCATCAAATCATTGATTAATATCTGAATGGAGAGCATCCAAGTGCTCACAAGAAGAAAGTATGTCTTCATCTTTTTTTTCTGCTCCTGATAAATTTGGGAACTGGCTGAATTCCCCTCATCCAAAATTTTGTTTGTACAGAAGAAGTTTTGTCACAAATGCAGAAATAACTGATTTTGTTTTTATTAAATTCAGTTCATCACCTTGAAGCTGAAGATTGCTAAACTGGCACACTTTGACAACTAACGAACTTCTGTATGAAGCAGCAAACAATTAAATTCTTCATCATTTTCAATAGAAAGCTGTTTAAATAATCTGTCATTCAATGATTTGCTTCTGATTGTGTTGATAGCTTTAATTACATATTGTAATGAATTATATAGGTGTGCATTTAAATTTTTGGCAACTAGATGTTGACGATGGATGATACAGTGAACTGTGAATGCATTCCGCACCTCCTTTTTTAAATATGCAAGAAAACCCCTGTAGCGCCATACCTTCGCTGGAGCACTATCTGTGGCTACTGATAAGATATTACTCAGAGGTATTTCTCCTTCTTTAAAAAACTCATCCAATGCATGAAATATTGATTCTCCTTTAGTATCAGTTTGCAAATATTTAGCAAATAATAATTCTTGGCAAATTTGTTCTTCCTTTGTGAACCGCACGTATGCTAAAAGTAAAGCTTCATTTCCTAACAAAGTTGACTCATCAAGTTGAATAGAAAACCGAGATGTTTTTAAATAGCCACACAATGAATCTTCAACATCTTGAGCCATTTCATCAATTCTTCTTTGTACTGTATTATTGCTCAACAAAATTTTCTTGATAATATCAGATGCTGACTTGTGTAGCACAGTACGTATTACTTCACTTATAGCCAGTATAATTAGTTCTTCACCAATAGTATGAGGTTTTCCCGATTTGGCAATCATTAATGAAATATTGTAAGAAGCAAGCAAACCATCACCATCTTGTGTGGTTGATGTTGATAAGAGTTTTGCCAATGTTGGTTGTTTGATATTTTTTTCTTTTAGTGTTCGAAAATACAATAAATCCTTATCTTTTTTATCATCATGAATTTTAGTCAAATGTTCTTGTAGTCTGGAAGGCTTTATAGCTTCATTTGATAAAACTTTCTGGCAAATCAGGCACGTTGGAAATGTATTGTTTACAGGCGACTCAATAAAACCATATTTCAAATATTCAATATTATATTGTCTACATTTTTTCTTTGGTTGAGCCATTATTATCTGTAGAAAAAATAAAAATTTTTATGGAGGTATTTTTAATTAATATTTTTTGTAATTTTTTGAAATATTTTTTGTAAAAAACAAACTAAAATAAATACTAATGAAATAAATAAACATGATATTAATTGTAAAGCACATATAATTATTACAAAATAAATAAATAATACTCACCAATTATAGTCGCACTATTTGTTAGTTAACTTTAACTTGTCACAATATCACAACAATCTACCTTAGGACTTTTTTGGACGGAGAAATACACTGCAAGAAGGGTTGTCCCTCTTGCGATGCTGCTCCGTGGCAGGAGGGCGTTTCGTATGATGCCGTCCCCCTGCCGATTCTATTCCGGTACAGATCACAGCTCCAGCATCATATTTGGCCGTCTCTTAATCACGGTCAACTTAAACACAGTCAACATTACTTTCCAATGTTATTTTCCCACAGTTACGGTATGTCTACTATAGTTGTCAAGTATAGTTGAAGTTTCATCTGGTATCTTCTTTGTAAAACCTCACACACAGTTTTATTATTTCCCCTCCAGAATTTCTTAATTTGGGGGCATTGCCACCACATGTGATAAAATAATCTCTTGACATTTCCAGCACTTGTTCTTTCCTGTTTTATAAATCTTATATAATATCGCTGGAGTTAAATGCCATCTGTTCTGCATTTTGAATTTTTTTTCTTCAGATTTTGGTTTAAGGTAAATTTCTGTGTGTGGATCCACACTGTCTCCTATTGATCTAGGTCTAATGTTTCACCAATATCTTTGGCCCATCTTATCATTGCTTCTTTCACCAACTCCTGTTCTTGATCCGCTTCCAAGTTTCTTGTAAAATTTAGAAGTCATTTTTTCTCCATCACTTAGAAAGATAGAATCTAGTTCTGTCTTTTCTTTCTCGAAGTTCTCTAATAATTTAAGATCCATTTTGAATATTTCTTTTAGTTGGACATGAAGAAACCAGTTTATTTTTGTTCCATATTTATATTTATAGTTCATATTCTATATCCAGTGGTGCTTGTGTTATGATATTTAATGATTACTAGTCATAAATCAAACTAGAACAAAGCTAAAACCCTGGACAATTGCTGTCACTCAGATTTGACTATATTGAGCAAGAAGGAGTTTCCTATGTCCCATAAAAAATGATAGGTGCAGTTAGTTCATTTGGCCAGCTGAGTGGTGTTCATCCTGTTCAGAGCTGAGAAGGTTATACTTCCTCTGAAAGACTAGGTTTGTAGTTTGGGGCAACTCTTGGATTCAGCTTTCACTGGAGGCACCAGTGGCTTCTTTGGCTTGTACTTTTTAATCATCTGAGGCGGAAATACCACCACCGCTCTGTTGGACCAGAGATATTCTTGCCACTGCTATCCAAATGCATGTAACCTCCTAGTTGGATTGTTGCAGTATACTTTATATGGTGCTGTGTGTGAAAACAGTCCAGAAATTTCATTTGGTCAAGTATTGGTCAGGAAGGTTGCTAACACCAGGAACTAGACAGTGATCCTATTATGCTTGTGCTTTGTCACCTTCACTGCCTTCCAGTTTGTTTCTGGGTCCAGTTCAGAGTGCTGATTTTTACCTTTGTACCTCTAAATAGTTTGGGCCCAGGTTACTCCAAACAACCTTCTTCAACTTGGTGCCCTCCAGATGTGTTGAATTATAATCCCCACTGCTCTTAATTAAAGCATGGTTGGGAATAGTGGAAGTGACATCCCAACACATCAGACAAAACAAGGTACCAACTTGAGGAAGATGACCTAAAAGGATAATTTCTTTCCACATTTCCTACTTGAAGTGTAAGATCTGTGGAGGCAGTTCTCTGGATACTACTGCCAAATTAAGTGTGGTGGTTAGCTATGACACAGTGCCTTGTAAGTGATGCTACCACACTTATCAGGTACCTTCCCCAGAGATGCTTTCTTGGTGCTTGCCAATTTCTTTTTGGTGGCTGATGAATATAGCTTTTAACATTTCCCTAGGCTTTGGAATCATAATATGTTTTTGTGATTATAGATCTTGTGATATTTCTATAGGGATTTTCCCCACTGGTTCTATTGGTTGTGTTGTTGTTGTTGTGTGCCTTCAAGTAATTTCTTCTTTTTAAAAAATATTCTGATTTATGGCAACCCAAAGGTGAACCTATCACAGGGTTTTCTGAGGCTGAGAGTATGTGACTTGGCCAAGGTCATCCAGTGGGTTTTTATGGCCGAGCTGGGATTTGAACCCTGCTCTCCAGAGTCGTAGCCCAACACTTAAACCACTATGCCATGGCTCCCATTAATTGTGTTACACTGGTTTTATTCTCAGTTGCTTTCTTGTGCTGCATATAGAGTTTTTGTTTTTACATTTTTATATACCGGTAGATTGTTAATGTTATGTAGCAAGAGAGAACAGTTGCTTTTGAGAACCATATAATGATAATATATTATCCTTATATATGATAATATGTTATAATACGGTTGTATAAATAATGGATGTGTCATATATAGTCACAGTTCTTCTGTACCTTATGTGGCACACTTTGAAAGATAGTCTCATTTTATGCTAGAGAAGTAAAGTGGTCTTTCATGGCTTAAAGGTGGAGCTCCTGATAAACCATATTCTTTCCTGGATATGGTTTGAATTTCAAGTTGAACTCAATCTGTCTTTACTAAATGGGGCACTTCCCTAGATAGTGCTGGCAGAAGTGTTAAACAAGTGGCTTTTATCAGTTTATTCTGGATTTTGTACAAGGGAGTTCTTGTTCTTGGGAGTCATAATTGACAGAGGCAGTGGAGGTGTGATACAGCATTAAGCTGTGAAGTCAACTTTGCAGTTTCTAATGCACTGAGAATTCAAAGGATTAGGAATACCGAGAGGGCTGTGGTTGTGTTTTGCTTTTTTCTTCTGTTGAAAGGCAGACAAATTTATTGTAGCACGAGTTTTTGTGGACTATAGTCCACTTCATCAAGTGCATGGAGTGTGAACCAGGATTTTGGTTATGTACATAGTAAATGGGGTTGGGGGGATGTACCACTGTAGGCAATGAAGTTAAGGGGAAATTAAATGCAGAATTGATGATGACAACATTATTAATGCTGGCCAGTCACAAAAACTGTTACTGATAAGACAAACTTCTTGGCTCTAGGTTTAGCTAGATATCACATATTGACCATGATTCTACATCATGCAGGTGGAACTACACTACAGCTCTGCACTTGCCATCCCTAGAACTCACTATTTCAGTTCGATAGCTGCTGTCCATGGCCATTCAGTGGCTGATGGGGTGGGATGGCAGAAGCACTTGACTGTGTCCTCCTAGATGGGTGCAGACTGATGACATAACCCAGCAAGATCCTCTGGAGGTCTTGTTGGATTATGTAGACACTAGCTGGATCTGGCATACCATATACCGTTAAAAAAACTCCCCCCAAAACTCCCAGTAGACCTCATGACAACCCTGTAAGGTAGGCTGGTGGATTTAAATCCCTCCCCCATCTCAGCATTCCACAATTTCCCCGTAATTGCTGAGGGTGAGGCACTCTTTTACCCTGCTGCAGCCACCACCAGTTGACCTCCTGGCTCTGGCCCAGTGGCAGCAGCGGCATCCTGCCACGCCACAAATTGACTGCCTGAATCCCATCGCAGCCTGTGACTAATGAGTGGCTGAGGGAGTGAGAGGAGGGAGGGGACCTTGTGTAGCGGTGATGCAGTGGATTGTGATGTGGGAAGGGAATTTGCATGTAGGTGGTGATTGGTTGGGTGTGGGTTGGGTGTGTTTCCTGAGCAGCCAATCAGCAGACTGGGAAAGGCAAAATACCCAAGAGAATTATATATATAGATTCTGCATCTGCCTGAGAGGACATAGAAACTTCTCGGATTCCCCTGCTCTCCACCAGCTACTAAATAGCCACAGGGTGGGGGCAGCTGTTGCAATGAAATGGCAAGCATTGGGGAGGATTTGGACATTGCAGAGAGAAGAAGAGACTAGTAGGCTCTGCAATACCGACAACAAAAAGATATAATCAGGCATACATTGGATTTAGGTTTGCATATGTCACTAACAGGATGTGATGAATCTGCTATCCTGATTCAAACACCTGCTGACAGACTGGAAAGTGCCGAATGAATTGCCACTCAGTAGTCTGTCTGCTATGCCTTTGAAGTTTCTTTGCTCCCAAGCAATTACTTTTAAGATACAGTGTTCTGGGAGCTTGAAGTGTATTAATAACATAATTGTCACTGTACTTTCTTCATTTAATTTACTCCTGATGTCTCTGCTGTCTCCTCTCCAATCCTCAACAATACATAGCACATACATATCTGGAATTTTGGATAATGCATCTGATGAGATGGGATATAGACTCTACAAGTATAGTCTGTAATAATAAAGTTGATATTCTTTAAGGTGTGGCATGACTCTTTGCTGGTTTTGCTGCAAAAAAACTAACATGGACATTGTTATAGCTTTGTGGATGAAGTCCTTGAGGAGAGGTAGTACAATCATCTCCCTGTCTGTAGTGTCCCTGTTCCAAATCAGATTACCCCCTCATGCAACCTGAACTCCATAAAATCCAAAATTCAAGTTTTGAACTCTGTGGGGATAAAACTGTGGGAGTGGATGAGTATTAGACTTTGAGCAGACACATGATGGGTAAAAATTTAAACACTCCTACTTGCACTCAAAAGCTCTTTTTCTTTTTTTTTCTTTTAAAGGCCACCATCAGAACTCTGACACACATTTACATTAAAGGTTTAGTTAGCCACAGAAAATGAGAGCCTTTAGACCCTTTCTGATGGGAAAATAATGTGTGTCTCTGTGCAGCCCTCTCCCACTACTTTAGAGAAAAGGGACAGAAAAAATGCTACTGTTGAGGCTGCATTGTATATCTGGCCTTCCTAGACCACTTGAAATTTTCAGCTTTACATTTTTAAAATGGATGGGAGGTTTGAAGCCAAATTGTGGGTATAGAAGTGCAGGTTGAGTATCCCTTAATACGAAATGCTTGGGACCAGAAGTGCTTTGGATTTTGGAATACCTGTATTTGCATATACAATAATGAAATATCATGGAGATGAGACCCAAGTCTAAATATGAAATTCATTTATGTTTCATATATACCTTACATTTTATACACAATATAATTTTATACACAATATTTTTAATAATTTTGAGCATGAAACAAAGTTTGTCTACACTGAACCATCAGAAAGCAAAGGTGTCACTATCTCAGCTACCCATGTGTACAATTTTGGATTTTGTAGTATTTCAGATTTTGGATTTCTGGATAAGGGAGACTCTCATAGAATCATAGACTCATAGAATTGTAGAGTTGGAAGAGACCACAAGGGCCATCCAGTCCAACCCCCTGCCACGCAGGAAATCTTGATCAAAGCATCCCCGACAGATGGCAATCCAGCCTCTGTTTAAAGACCTCCAAGGAAGTCTTTGACATCTTTGCTTTCTGGTGATTCAGTGTACACAGACTTTGTTTCAGGCACAAAATTATTAAAAAGTATTGTGTATAAAATTACCTTCAGGCTACATGTATAAGGTGTATATGAAACATAAATGAGTTTCATGTCAAGATTTGGGTCCCATCTCCAAGAAATCTCATAGAATCATAGAACTGCAGAGTTGGAAGAGACCACGAGGGCCATCCAGTCCAACCCCCTGCCATGCAGGAAATCACGATCAAAGCATCCCCGACAGATGGCCATCCAGCCTCTGTTTAAAGACCTCCAAGGAAGGAGACCCCACCACACTCCGAGGGAGTGCGTTCCACTGCCGAACAGCTCTTACTGTCAAAAAGTTCCTCCTAATGTTGAGGTGGAATCTCTGTTCCTGGAGCTTGCACCCATTGCTCCGTGTTCCAGTCTCTGGAGCAGCAGAAAACAAGCCTGCTCCATCCTCAGCGTGACATCCCTTCAAATACTTAAACAGGGCTATCATATCGCCTCTTAACCGTCTTTTTTCCAGGCTAAACATACCCAGCTCCCTAAGTCTCTCCTCATAAGGCATCATTTCCAGACCTTTCACCATTTTAGTTGCCCTTCTCTGGACACGCTCCAATTTGTCAATATCCTTTTTGAATTGTGGTGCCCAAAACTGGACACAGTATTCTAAGTGAGGTCTGACCAAGGCAGAATAGAGTGGCACTATTACTTCCCTTGATCTAGACACTATACTTCTATTGATACAGCCCAAAATCGCATTGGCCTTTTTAGCTGCCGCGTCGCACTGTTGGCTCATGTTCAACTTGTGGTCTACTAGGACTCCTAGATCCCTTTCGCACGTAGTCTCATTCAGCCAGGTCTCTCCCATCCTATATCTATGCATTTCATTTTTCCACCCTAAGTGCAGTACTTTACATTTCTCTACCTGTATTAAAGTCACTTGTTTTCTCAAGATCAAATCAGAAATATATTTTAAAAAGGAAATAGGGCTTTGCCCTTTTGTATCTGAATATGTGGTGGAAAAAAGGAACCAGGGAACTTGCTCTACGTAGTTATGCTTAATTAGGGGTTTTTCAGCTTCCATGTCAGTGTCTCAGCTGGATTTATACTGTTACAGCTTCTTTCTCAAGCAGATGTTCCAGGCTTTCCTTGTAACAGTACTTGAGAGCATCTTGTAACAGCTCAGTGGGGATGCATCACACCTGGTAAATGTAGCTGAAGCACAAGGTTGTGTGGGCCAGGAAAGATGTGTCTGTTGCTGTATTAGACATGGCCTGCAGGACACAGTGCTGCCTGCTCTTAATTTAAAAGCATTAGTGTTTGTTTCCAGATGACTTTGTGTGACAAAACTAACAACAGGAAAAAAAAAAAAAGGGGGGGGAGGGGGAGATGAAACATGTATCCTCTGTGTATGTAACCCTGTATGTAACCCTGCTGACTTCTATTAGCTTTTTAATGTTTGTTCTTTTTTCTTCCAATTCAGCCTTTTGCTTTTCTTACTTTTGATACAATTTAACTAGCACTATACCAATCTTCTGGAAGAGATGGGAAAACTGCTACAAGCAGACATGAAAATACACTAAGATTCTCTTAGTAAAAAAGTGTCATGGTTTACCTTGAAACAAAACATGAAGGGGCCCTGCTTGCAAAAGAGCACACCATTGGTTCTCTGAAAAATAAAATTTGTGTAGAATCTTTGGGATCAGGTGTTTAAGGACTAAGAAGAGAAGCAAGCCCTGTTCACAAGCATCTTGAAATTATGCTTTGTTCTTTTTTTGATAAATATTTCTTTTAAAAATACTATTAATACAGTACTAAAAATGGTAAGGTAGGAATTTTCTGAAGAAAATGTAATTTAGAGTAGCAGTTTAGCTCAGCTTTTAATTTTTAATTAGTTTTATGTTTTAATTTGATCCTGTCTAAAATTGCCCATATGATAGATGAACATCTTGGTTTTCTCTCTTCTGTTTTGTTGGCCTTTTATTTAAATAAACTGCTTTCCTCAAAAGGGCTTAATAATTAGAAATGTATTTAGAATAGTTGGTTCTCCTTTAGAACAATTCACAGATTGGAGTGCTCTTTGAGGGTAGCCTAAAGTTTATCAGTTGATCCTTGTGGCTTGTTGGCAAATTTATGAAGAGGATAGTCTTCTAGTTTGTTGCATGACATTTGGAAATCTAGTGAAATTTGTTTTATGATATATGCCACTTTGTCAAACTCTTATAATCTGATGTAGCTCAACACTGCCCCCTAAAGCTTCTGATAAGTTGGTATCATGCCAGAATGCCTAAATAGGCCAGATTTTACCTTTTGTTCTCTAATAAACATCTGCATTCTATCCTCTTGTTTTGGTAGTAGCCTGAAATGATGGAACCACTCAGCTTTCTTGAGATGTAAGCATATATTATATATAAAAATAAAGGCAGAGGGTTGCACTGGGTGACCCCTGTGGTCTCATCCAACTCTATGATTCTCTGATTCTATGAAATTTATTTTTGATTAATGTAATTTCAGTTTCTTTTGTAAAAAAATGAGGTCTTAAGACTTTTGAAAGAAAGCATTCTGACTTGTGCAAACATTAGTTCAGAACAGTGTGTTGAACAGTGTTCTTTTTGTTGCTCCGTGCCTGTGCCTTCAAGCTTATGACTAATGGTGACCCTATCACAGAGTTTTCTTGGCAAGTTTGTTCAGAGGGGATTTGGATTTGCCTTTGCCTTCCTTTGAGGCTGAGAGAATGTGATATGCCCAAGGCTACGCAATGGGTTTCCATGGCTGAGTGGGGATTTGAACCCTAGTCTCTAGAGTCATAGTCTAGTGCTCAAACCATGCAGGCTCCCAAGAAAGAATGTTGGTTCATACAAAAATATAATAACCTGGCAAGCTCCCTTTCTTTCTGGTTTGGTAATCTGAAAACAAAATATGAAAAGGTTTGTGCTAGACTCAACTCTTTTTCTGATAATTTTGCAGTAAAATAGTTATGTATTACTATTCCTCCTTGCTAAAGCCAGCAGATTTCTAATTAGTTTACCGCCTCTGACATCAGCTAGATCAGGAACCTAGTCCAACACAAGCATGTTTCTCCTTGTTAAGAAAGTGGTAAAGAACCAGGTACGATAGTGTTTATAAATTTATTTAGTTTGCTTTGATTTGCAGAACTCACCATGTAATGCTAATTAGATGAGGAAGAGGTTCTGCCCCATTGTGTACTCTTCTCCCACTATTCTTTCTTACCAAGGCTGGTGCATTTGATCTCAGTATCCAGAGATACTGAGCTCCTCAAAACCTGATAAGGAATTGGCTGATTGGGAGACCCCTTTTTCTAAAGCCAACAAAAAAATTGCTTGAGGAAACAAGTCCTTTGGATAGAAGCAGCATCCATTTCCCTCTCTAGCTTCCCAAGAAGGGAGTGCCATAAAAATGGAATTCAGTGTCAATTCAGCTGCTTTTTGATACAGTGCTTCATGTACATGACCTCAGTAATCCAGGAAGCAGTCTTATAAGGTAGCCCAATGTTATCTCCATATCACAATGATATCAGCTGAGAGAATAATACCCATGATTTTAGGTGAGTCCCTGACTGAACCAAGGATAGCTTAACCTTGCATATTGGCATGATTCTGAATGTATTGGAATAACCAGAATACCTGCTGGCAGATGGTGGCTATGAAGAAGGTGAGATTTGCTAACCTGCTTTTTCATGATTGAGGTTTTACTTGGATTGGAACAATTTAGCACTGTTAGCTTCCAATCACATTTCTGATGCTTTGCATAAGATGCAATAGGTGTTATTTCAGCCTGATAGAGATAATAGGTTCTAAGTAATTACATCAAGGCTAATTCCTTGTGAAAAGCACTTTGTGTTATCCATTAAAAAAAAGTCACTAAGGAATAAACAGTGTATAGTATCTTAAGTGGCTTGTCCTTTTCACCTTTTATTACTATCATGGGATGATCTTTTGGCATTATAATTTTCTAGATCTCCTGGAAAAGCCTACCTGAAACTTCCAGAATCTGAAGGCAGAACAGTACTCGAAATGAGTATCATTTAGAGCATGTCATGAACTGAAGACACTTCACTGCCTCTAGGCTTATTATTGCTTAGCCAGAAAGATTACAATTTGGGCTCTTCTAATGAAGCTTGTAGTGCTTTTGTTCAGTGTCTATAATATATGAAATAGCTTTGCCACTATCTGAAGGAATGGAAAGGTCTGCCATTTTTATGGGGTACCATAAAAGTGTGCCACAAACTGTAGTGGTCTACTAAGTGGTTTTTTTTAAAAAAAGTATGGTGAAGTAGGACAAATGTGTGGGGTTGAGTCAAGATAGATTTCCTTCATTTGAATTTAACTAAGTGCATTTGAAATAGTTAGCAGATTTTTACACTCTGAAATTCTGAATGTAGAATCTACTTCTTGCTTGATTGCAAACACAGGATGAGGGAAAGGTTGTAATTTAATAGATTCTCCTCATAGATGACACTCTAGGGACAAATATGCCATTTTCAGCAACTCTAAAATTCTTAAACAGTAATCTTTCTGAGCCTTTTTCTTTATGGGAAAGGGTGGGTGGCGAATAAATTTGAAGGTCAAGTTCATAATATGCACATTTCAACTGTACTTTTGGATTTCTCTTCAGTGGTGCTATCTTGTCATGTGTTATGGGAAATTATAGAATAAACATAGCCAAATATACATTTGTGTTTGGAGCTCCAAAGAACCCTCTTAAAGGAACCCTCTTTACATTTATTTATTTATTTATTATTGAATTTATACTCTGCCTTTCTCCCGGTATGGGATTTAACTCAGAAGCAACATTATTTTATTTATTTATTTGTTATTTATACCCCACTCTTCAGCCACAAGGCTATCAAATTGTTTTACACAATAACAATTTACACATCTACATTGCATTAAGCAGTTTCCAATGTGTGCTAGCTAATTGCCCCCACAAGTCGGGTATTCATTTTACTGACCTACAAAAGGATGGAAGGCTGTGAACCTTGGAGCCCTCTGGAATTGAACTTGCAACGTGGTGACTTGCAGTACTGGCATTTAACCACTGAGCCACCAGTGGTATGTGGAAGCAAGCCCTACCAAGTTCAGCTGGGTGTACATGGGATTCCAACTTAAAGTCCACATTCTTAACTTTTCCAAAGTGTTTAATTGCAGACACATCATTCTGGCATGTTAAAAGCACATGTAAAGCCTCTCTCCTTCAGGTGTGTCTTCAATGTTTTGAAACAGCCAGCAATGTAGATTGAAAAAGTACGTAAAGCTGGAATCATGTATCTTTTTACCCAAGCTCCGTAGGGCTTGCTTTTGAGTAGATATGCCTAGGATTTCAGTTTATTTATCTTACTTATTACTAATTACTGCAAAAGCACTAATAGGTTAAATGCTTTTCATGTGTCATTAGCAAAGGGAATACTAATTTGTTACAGTTTGTGAATGAGTAAAGCTATAGCTAGTACAACAGAAAAAAAGATGAAAGATGAGCACAAGACAAAATGAATTCTAGAGGGCTATTACCAAACTATGCTGCAACAAAATGTAATGGATGTGTAATTCTGCCGTTATTTGGGTAATGGGCCAGTGTAGGCATGCCATGATATAGCTTCATTCCTATTTGGGCGTTTGATCGGATAAAATGAAGCTGCTCTTACTGAAAATGTTCAGTTACCTTCTCTGACCTTTTCAAGTGGTAGGAAATGTGTCTGTGACTGTGCTTAAAGGAGACATTTTAATTACATCCTTGCTGCGTTGTACCTTCATGGTAAGTCTCTGCCACCCCAGTATGTATAATTCACCTTCAAAAATGCCACCTATTCTTGTGCAATTGCTACGTCGGTGGTTGTTGGTAGTTTGGCCTAGCGCTAGTTCTTCAAAAGTGCGAAAACTTTAAAGTGGATTTAAAAGACGAAACAAAACTCTGCTAAACAAATATTTGAACATACAAACATGAAAGATATTTGAAAAAAAAACAAAGCAGATAGTCTACATGAAAGAAGGGTGTGGAAGATAAATAGCAGAGCATTTAATCTGAAGGCTATATAGTTCTCCTTTAAAAACCAAAGGTAGCTCACTCAGCAGCAGGAGAATTCACATGCTCTGTAGGTTCAACTACCTGTATAAGTAGCCTAAGATTGTGTTGCTAGAAACCCTTGATATTAAATATTTTAAAAGTTAGAAAAAACAGAAACAAAAAAAAACTAAAAACATAGGTTGAAACTTGTTCAAAATTTTAAAACGTCTGGTTTGTAAAAAGGGTGAAAATTCTGTTTTTAAATGTTCAGTTGCCTTCATGAGGATCAGCTGTTGAACTTTGAAGATCTTCAGTGTGGAATAAAGATGTAAAGGCTAGGAAAAACGTTTTGCCCCCACTAAGGATATTTTATTCCCTCCTCCCCACCAAGGTTTGGGTCTAAATCAAAATCAATGATAACTTTCTTCCTCCCTTCTACCTTGGGCAGCCCTCCATTGCATGGAAAACCTGGTCCAGAGGGCTTCCCAGCCGTATGACACAGGGTTTTAGATTGTGGAGGAATCAGCAGGTAAGGAGTCCCTTCCTGACTCTGCTGGCAGAAACTTCTACCTTGCCAGTAGAAGTACTCTGTTAGATCCTGCCAAAGGGGTTTGTATATTGCTCACTGGTCTTTACTCCCTTAAATGATTTCTAAGCACACACAGGAGTTAATATTGGAAAAGAACTTTCAAATGTTTCAGAATATTAAACATCTTCATATATGTAGTCCAAGAATGACAACGTATCATTCTTGCAATATGTTGGCAAAGGTCTCTGCATCACACATCCTCTGACTTTCTTTGCTTCTGCAGCATGTGAAAGAAACTGGTATATCTTTGGAAATACATTAAATGAAAATAAAAAACTGGCATATGGAAAGGCAGAGAAGCTTGTCACAGTCCATATAAACGTTCAGTTTTTAGAAGTCTTTAGAGATGATAAAAATGAAGGAGCAAAAGAGTATTAAATGGTTCTGTTGAAAGTGATAGCTCTGAAAATATGATTGATTAGATAATTTATGCAAAATTATTATTCAAAGAAAGATTGGTCCTCCCCCTATTTTCTCATTCCTCCCTTTATGAAAACAGGTACTTTCTGTGTCTGCTTGCACAGTGATGTGACTAGTTTCTTTTCTTTTCAGCTTCCCAGCATTTGCCTGCTTCCTACAAACTGTCAAAAGCTAAGCAAGGCTAGATTTCCAGGGCCAACTGTAGATATTTTGCTGGCAGACAATAAAATGGCATGCCCTTCCATTTCAAAAGCTGACTAGAATGACAGTCACATCTTTTTTTGTAATGGGGGACAGCCCTGTGTATATTGCCTGAGGACAACAGACTAGCTTAAGGAATGTAGGGCATGTGGCATGGCCCTCTCACTTCCCCCCCTACAAATCTTGCTTCATACCCTGATCCCTCAGCATCTTCCTGAGGCAGCACCCTTTCTCTGCCTAATGATAGGTCCAGTCCTGTAGTTTCTTAAAGTTCAACATCTTGTTGTTCAATTCATAACAAAAATGAAAATATTTACCATTCAAGTCATTTACCTCCCTGCCAAGTGAAAACTTTCCTGTTTTGGCAGGCCTTTCCTGATCTTTGCTAATGGCAGTGTTGGGGTATATGTGAGTGCTGTGTATGCGTGGGTGTATATATGCATGTGTTTTTGAGGTTTTAGCTGTTTTTAACTTTTTAGTTGTTTAATTGTTTTTTAACTTTTGTATTTTGCTGATTTTAGCAATGTCTTTTTATTTTATGCCACTTTGAGTCCCAAATTGGGGAAAAATGGGATAGAAAAAAGATGATGACGACAACAACAATTTGTAATTAATTATTAGTTATAATAAATTTGTAATAACTGTATCTTTAAATTTTATGTATCTAAATATGATAACTAAACCACAGGTATGAGTAATACATTATATTTCCCTAAAGTAACAAATTTACTTTTGATCTGTAAAGGATGCTTAAGAATATGCATTGCATATTTTTCAGGTTTTCCCCAAAAGTTCTGTCTCTACCCCCAAAATAGGTTTTAAAATTTTCATGTGTATTGTCTCTCTGTTAAAGCACAGTGAGAGATGCATACAGTTATTTTAACTGAAACTACCGTAAAAGATACATATGAAATGGGTAATGTTTAATTCATCACATGTAATCATCAATAGAACATTGAATTTGTGGGAGACTTTCTGGTGGATTTCGTTTTCACATCAGAATTAACTTGGGCTTTTGCCCAGTTCATATTAGTATGATGAACTTGCTTTATAGTGGAAACTGGAATAAAATCTGATCTATAGAATTATTGATCCTTTAATGACTGCTCAGTCTGCTGCTGTCTTGCTTGTTTATTCACATGTCAGACTAGGGGGGCGAAATATGAGTTATGGCTAGTCATAAAATCATGAAGTAGATAAAAGCAGTAGTGAAATTCAATGAATTTGAAGTAGAGCCATGAAGTTTCTTCAAATTTTCTGATTGTCCCTACTACTTTTACCTGCCTCATGAATGCCTCTATTTCTTTAGGACTGGTTGTAAGAACCATGCAGCTATAGAGAGCCAGTGTGGTATAATGGTTTGAGCAGTGAGCTAGGACTCTAGGAGATGAGGGTTCAAATTTCTGCTCTGCCATGGAAACCCATTGGGTGGCTGTGGCCAAGTCAAACTCTCTCTGCCTCAGAGGAAGGCAGTAGAAAACCTCCTCTGAATAAATCTCCCCAAGAAAATACTAGGATAAGGTTGCCTAAGTTAAAGTTGACTTGAAGACACAGAACAACAGAAAACATGCAGTCACAAATTGGGAAGAGGCATCAAAGAAGGCCAACATTATTAGAGAAATAAATCCAGAAGTCTTGCACGCACTCTGGGATCTTAAGTGCATTGTCCTGCCCTTAGGATGGCACATAGGCTATTGTGGAACTTAAGATATGAAGCTCTGAGTTGATCAAGCTAAGAGGCTGATGTTTTGAGGGAAAGGAAGTGGTCATGTTTAAGCTGTGGCTGCAGTGGTTCTGGTTTTGACCAGTAAATGTTATGGTCCAGTTGAATGATTAGCTTAATACTGGGAAATTCAGAAAAATATTAGGTTGCATATATAAATAAATGATTACGATAGGATACTATATTCTACTATTGATAGTACATTGTTAAAAATATATATTAGATAACTTATAAATGATGTGTTGATGCTTTTCAGTTTGCACCTTTCCCTTTATCTGAGCCTTTTATTCTGAACAATTAATGTTTAAAATTTCAAGTGTGTGTGAGAAGAGGAAGGAGTGTGTGTATCTATCCCCATATCCTAGTCCATGTTCTTCTAAGAGGGAGGAAAGAGAAAATATGTACTTTAGTTTGGTGTTTACTTCAATTCGATATCACTTAGTAAATGTAATGTATGCTGTTGGGGTACTTGTAGTAACAGCAGCAGTGGCACTGATAGTATTGGTAGTTGTTTTTAGCACTGTGGACAAATTAAGTTTAAGTGGACAGAACCCTGACAGTGTGGATCTTTTTATAAACATTGACTGATTTTTTTCATATATAAAATTCAATGTACTGAAAATCCAAAGGAAAATTCTTATTATCAGCATTTTTTCCTCAGTTGCTTTTCTTAAAAGCAGAGTAGTCTTCCCCTCCTCCTGCCTATGTTTCAAAACTCAAGTGCTTTGTTTGACATCAGGGAGCCTCCCTGACCTTTGCATGGATGATGGGTTGAATAGAACCTGCTAATCCTTGTACAAATATGCAGATCTTGCCAGAAATCATTCTTTTTGAAGTCTGAAATGATGCATCTTAGGTATGAGTAGCTGCAGTCTGTAGTACAAAGAGAAATTTTACTTCCTGGTCATTTCCTGTTGTGAAATTTTTCTGAGAGAAATGTAGAGGGCTATGTATTTCATCTGAAATAATAAAATTTATTGTTTTATGTAAAGTGTTTGTCTCATTCCACTAGGGATATGCCTGCTTAATTTTGGTAAGGGAAAAATATTTTGGCCCTCTAGATTATTTTGATTTCAACTTCCTCAGCATGGTCTGTGGTAAAGGAAGTTGTAGTCCAAAACCTTTAGAAGGCAAAGGTTCTCCATCCCTGCTATACATTGCACATCTTCGAACTGAATGTTGTCCTCGGGCAAATGGACAGAGAATAGCTAAACTATTCATCCGCCTCTGGTGGGAAGGCACTTATGAGAAAAGGTTCCATGCTGCTGATTCCCATCTGAATTTCAGTAGTGGGTCTGGGGCAGGGCTTCTCTTTCATTTTCCATGGGTTGGGCTTAAGTGAGATGCTTGTGTTGCTCAAATTGGAGAACTAAGTGATAAGTGTGGACTTTCCTAGAAAACACTTTGAGATTCTGTACTTGCCTCATGATGTTTCAATACTTTGCAAATCTTTACTAGCAGATTTAGAACATTATCCTGGCCTGCCTTCACTCTTTGTAATTGTGTGTATCAGATGGAAAGTACATAGCTTATTACATCATCAAGGTTTAAAATGTTGTGGCATATGAACTGTGATCTCTGGTTCCTAAAGCATTAACTCTGTGGCATTATGCAGATGCATAGTAGAAATAAATGTCCTTGTATAAAATGGGTTTTGGTGTCTGGCTGGATATGCCCTCAGGAAAACACATTACAAGAAACACTGTAGTGAAGATGATGTAACCGTGTATTTTACTGGTTAGCTGGCCTATTAACAGAAGACTGTGCATGTGTGTTTTAATATTGGCTTCTATTGCTGATGACAAGCAGAATCAGGGATCCTGATCATATGTGACTTTCATTATAGTAGTCAGAACATCAGTTCTGTGAAGCTGAGGACATTATTGACAGGCATGAATTATGCAACATATGCTTCACAGAATGGAGACAAATAATTGTTGTCATTGAGAAATTTTTATTGGCAGTGTGAAGATATAGCTCAGTGGTAAAGCATATGCTTTGCATGTTGAAGGTCATTGGGTTGGTTCTCTGGCATCTCTACTCCAAAGGTTATTGCGAAGAAGGGCTGTGGAGGGGAAACCTCTGCTTTCATGTCATGGTTTTATGCAGGGGAGCCAAGAATCAGGAACCAACAAAAGAAATCAGGTAATTAGGACAGGGACTGGCCCACACAAATGACAATATGGTGTCCCCCTCTATTTCATGGACTTCAACAATGACATTTGTATAGGATCCTTCACCACTCCTGAGAACTCCAGGTGCAGGACAAGTTGTGTAGCACACATAGTACAAGATGGGGGAAAAACCAGAGCGTTCAGGAACAGCTGAGCAACTGATGCCCTGAGCATCTGCTGTCGGAGATAGTTGCTTCACTCTGCTAAATGGCAGATACTGAACATCATGGGATATAGGATCAAATCCAGTGGTCTTCCACAGCTTAATGGACATGGAGCTGAACAGGAGCTCTGCACTGCTACTCTCTGGAACAGGCCTCACATTTAGAATTGGAACCACTGTAACACAGTATTTCTAGCTTCATCCCAAGAGATCTCATAAAGTAGGATGCCATGATCAATGGTATGGAAACTTGCTGAGACATCCAGGAAATTCAATAGGGTAGTAATACTTACCTATTTTTCACTTGGAGTGGGTTGTCAGTCATACCTCAGCCCTAAAACAACATCTCAGGCTTGGCCAAATTGATCACCAACAATGGTCCGCCCTGGCCTCACATCGGGAGGCATGGAGACGCACTATCCACAATGCTGCAGCCTTATTTGAGAACTCACGCCGAACAAGTCTTGAAGCGAAACGACAACGCAGAAAGAATCACAACCCGGAAACATCATCCAAGGAGACCTTCTGCTGTGCTTTCTGCAACCGGACTTGTTTATCTCAGATTGGCCTTTTTAGTCATCAGTGCGCTTGCAGAAGCGCAGGATGAGTCCTTCCTGAATCTTCGTTTGCAAAGAAAAACCAGAGACAGAGAGGGTTGTCAGTCATACCTCAGCCCCAAACCAGACTGAAATGGGTCCAGATTATCTGTTTCCTCCAATAATGTCTGAAATTGTTCAGTCACCATATACTAAAGCCCCTTGCTCCATAAGGGGATATTAGCAATAGGGAAATAGGTTCTCATACCTGTGGATCAAGATAGGTCCTTTTCAGGAGAGAGTACACTATAGCCTTCTCCAAGACAGCAGGCACTTTCCCCTGGACCCACCCAATCAATCCAAGATCTATTCCAAGGTCAATTTGTATAGGTTAGCCAGATTCTGTGATCTGTAGTATCAGGATGTGAGTAAACTTAACTTTCTTCTCAAAGTGCCTAGCAAATTTATCATAGCAAGCAATGAGGGTTCTACTCTTAGCCTCTCTGAGCCTAATCCCAGTAGGATCTTCAGCAGAATAACTTTCCTGGGCAGTATATCAAGGATAAGACAGCAGAGTATAATGAATTAATATGCACAATGAAGAGTCTTTGCTAATTTTCAGTCACACTCGGGAAGATCTTGTTGCTCAAATAAGGCTTAACTGGAACTAAACTGTTTGAGTAGATGCTGCAACACCAAGTTCAGTGGCTCAGTGCACAAAACCACTGTGCATTAGACCTGTATCTTCCCAGTTTAAGTTCTGGCAACTCTTGACACTGCGACTGTGAATTGCTGCTGCATCACTAGCCATGTTGGTTGGGCTGACAGTGTTTTAGGCCAGAATATCTTGAGGCACCCAGATTAGGAAACACTGGACTATACTGAACAATGATCAGACTTGGTACAAGGCAACTTCATCTATCTGCTTTTTGTATGAGGTAGCAGAAAACATTGAAGTAGGAAGAGGAGGGTCTTCGTCTTGTCTTAAGAACCAGGCCTACAGCAGGATGAGAACAAAATATTGTAAAATGTAGGTGACATTAGGTAGAAATGTGTCCTGGCTGTAGGACAGGATATGGAGTTGAGACTGCCATGGTTGCTCTGGCTGACGACCTCCGCTTGGGTATCGACAGGGGTAGTGTGACCCTGTTGGTGTTCTTGGACCTCTCAGTGGCCTTTGATACAATAGATCATTCTATTCTCTTGGATCCGCCTGAGAGGGTTAGAAATTGGAGGCACTGCCTTGCAATTCCATTGCAAGGTTCCATTGCAAGAGGAAGGTTCCATTCCTTCCTCTCGGGCAGATCCCAGAGGTGACGCTCGGGGACAGTTGCTCTACTAGAATAGAGCGTAATTGTGGCATCCCTCAGGGTGCCATCCTGTCCCCAATGCTATTTAACATCTGTATGAAGTTGCTGGGAGAGATCATTCGGAGGCATGGAGTGCGGTGTCATCAGTATGCTGATGACACCCAGATATACTTCTCCATGTCTCAGTAGTCAGCTTTGACTTCAGATGGCGTCTCTCCACTCAATGATTATCTCAAAGCAGTAATGGATTGGAGCAGTAATGGATTGGATGAATCCAGACAAAACGCTGGTACTAACAGTTGCGGGCCCGAAACCAGGTCCGGGAATACAACTTCCAATCCTGGATGGAGTCACACTCTCCTCCAAGGACTGTGTTTGCAGTCTGGGGGTGCTCCTGGACCCGTTGCTCCTGATGTCTAATCAGGTAAATGCAACGGTCAGGAATGCCTGTTATCAACTTCGGCTGATATGCCAGCTGTGCCCTTTCCTGGAAATCGGGGACC
This sequence comes from Gambelia wislizenii, assembly GCA_030847615.1. Taxonomy (NCBI): domain Eukaryota; kingdom Metazoa; phylum Chordata; class Lepidosauria; order Squamata; family Crotaphytidae; genus Gambelia; species Gambelia wislizenii. The sequence goes on along the minus strand of JAUMIR010000003.1, from coordinate 309,389,615 downwards.
TTGAAACTGTGGTATATGTGCTGGTAACCTCCTGTCTTAACTTCTGTAATGTGTTCTACATGGGACTACCCTTGTGCTTGACTCGGAAACTTCAGTTAGTTCAGAACATGGCAGCCAGGTTGGTTTCTGGTATTTCCAGAAGAGAGCATATAACACCCGTGCTAAAAACTCTCCACTGGCTGCCTATTAGTTTCCAGGCACAGTATAAGGTGTTGGTTATGACCTTTAAAACCCTACACGGCTTGGGTCCAACTTACCTCTGGGACCACCTCTTCCCGTACAACCCTCCCCACGCACTTCAGTCCTCTGTGAGGAATCAGTTACAGCCTATGCAAACAAGGCTGTCGGTGACCTCCCAGAGGACCTTCTCTGCTACCGTTCCCAGATTATGGAATGGCCTGCTGTTTAAACAATCGAAGCATTTCTGACAGATGGCCATCCAGCCTCTGTTTAAAAACCTCCAAAGAAGGAGACTCCACCACACTCTGAGACAGTGCATTCCACTGCCAAGCTGCTCTTACACTCAGGAAGTTCTTCCTGATGTTTAGGTGGCATCTCTTTTCCTTTAGTTTGAGTCCATTGCTACATGTCCTAGTCTCTGGAGCTGCAGACAACAAGCTTGCTCCATCCTCAGTATGACATCCCTTCAAATATTTAAACATGGCTACCATGTCCCCTCTTAACCTTCTCTTCCCCAGGCTAAACATACCCAGCTCCCTAAGCCACTCCCCATAGGGCATGGCTTCCAGACCTCCTACCATCCTGGTCACCCTCCTCTGGACATATTCCAGTTTGTCCATATCCTTCTGGAATTGTGGTACCCAGAACTGGACACATTATTCCAGGCGAGCTCTGACTAAAACAGAATAGAGTGGCAGTATTACTTCCCTTGATCTAGACACTGTACTCCTATTGATGCAGCCTAGAATCACATTGGCTTTTTAAGCTGCCGCGTCACACTGCTGACTTATGTTCAGTTTGTGGTCCACTAAGACTCCTAGATCCCTTTCACATGTACTGCTATCAAGCCAAGTGTCACCCATCCTATATCTGTGCTTTTAATTTTTACTGCCCAAGTGTAGTATCCTACATTTCTCCCTGTTGAAATTCATTTTGTTAGTTTTGGCTCAGCTTTCTAATCTGTTATGGTCATTTTGAATTCCGATCCTGTCCTCTGGCGTATTAGCCACTCCTCCTAATTTGGTGTCATCTACAAACTTGATAAGTATGCCCTCTATTCCCTCATCCATGTCATTGATAAAGATGTTGAATAGCACTGGGCCCACGACAGAACCATGCGGCACTCCACTAATCACTTCTCTCCAGGATGAAGAGGAGTCTTTGGTGACTGTCCTTAGGATTTGGCCCATCAACCAATTACAAATCCCCCTAACAGTTCCATTTTCTAGCCTGCATGTTACTAACTTTTTTGCAAGAATATCTTGGGGGACTTTGTCAAAGGCCTTACTGAAATCAAAGATACACTACTACTACAGCATTCCCTTCATCTACTAAGTATGTAACTCTGTCAAAACAAGAAATAAGATTAGTCTGGCATGACTTGTTTTTCAAAAACCCATGTTGACCTTTAGTGATCACAGCATTTCTTTCTCAGTGCTTATAGACTGTCTGTTTGATGATCTGCTCTAGAATCTTTCCTAGTATTGATGTTAGGCTGACTGGGCGATAATTATTTGTGTCTTCTTCCCCCCCCCCTTTTAAAGATGGGGACAACATTTACTCTCTTCCAGTCTGCTGGGACCTCTCCTGTTCTCCAGGATTTCTCAAAGATTATTGCCAGTGGTTCTGAGATTACTTCTACCAGTTCTTTTAGTACCCTTGGATATAGTTCATCTGGTCCTGGAGACTTGAATTCATTTTTACTGGCCAAGTATTCCTGAATAACTTCTTTACCTATTCTATGCTGCATGTCTCCTACTGCATCATCTGCTTCATTTTCCCCAGGTTGAGCACTGTTCTCCTTTTGGGAGAAGACCGAGGCCAAAGAAGGTGTTGAGTAGCCCTACCTTTTCTCTGTCCCCTGGTAGCATTTCGCCATCTTCTGCCCACAGCAGTCCTACCACTTCCTTGTTCTTTCTTTTGCTATGGATATATCCAAAAAAGCCCTTTTAATTGTTTTTAACCTCTCTAGCAAGACTGAGCTCTATCTGTGTTTTTGCTTTTCTGATTTTCCCCCTGCACAAGCTGACTGTTTGAATTCTTCTTTGGTGATTTCTCCCTTTTTCCATTTCTTGTACTTGTTCCTTTTAAGTCTTAGCTCAGTTGAAAGTTCTTTAGACATCCATACTTGTTTCTTTATACACCTGCCATTTTCCCTCCTCATTGGAATTGTTTATTTATTTATTTATTTATTTATACCCCGCTCTTCAGCCACAAGGCTATCAGAGCAGCTTACAAATTGTTTTAAGCAATAGCTATTTACACATCTACATTGCATTAAACAGTTTCCAATGTGTGTTAGCTAATTGCCCCCACAAGCTGGGTACTCAACTGTTGGAAGTTGTGCCTTCAATATCACACTTTTTAGAAACTCCCATCTATCATTTACTCCCTTCTCTTTTAGTATTCCTGACCATGGGATCAACCCCAGTAATTCCCTAAGTTTTCTGAAATCAGCTTTCTTAAAGTCTAGAAGGCATGTCTGACTATGCTTGGCCTCTCCTTTCCTCTGTATAACAAACTCCAGCACAACATGGTCACTTTCCTCTGTATAACATACTCCAGCAGAACATGGTCACTCCCGCCTGCCACTTCCACATGATTAACCAGATCATCTCTGTTGGTTAGGGTCAGATCTAAGATAGCTGATCCACTTGTTGCCTCTTCCACCTTCTGGTCTATGAAATTGACTGCAAGGCAAGTGAGGAATTTGTTGGACCTAAAATTTTTGACAGAGTTGGACTTCGAACAAATATCAGGATAATTAAAACCCCCCATTATTACTACATCTCTCCTGTCTGAATATATGGTCATCTCTTCTAGGAAGGCATCCTCCGAGTCCTCAGTTTGGCATGGATGTCTGTAGTAGACCCCCACAATGACATTCCTGCTGTTTCTCTCCGCCTTAATTTTTACCCAATGCTCTCAATTTGGCTCCCAGGATTTAAGTCATGGATCTGTTCACAGGTGTACACATCCTTAATGTATAATGCTACTCCACCACCCTTCCTGCTTGGTCTATTTCTCTGAAATATGTTACACCCCTCTGTAACTACATTCCAATCCTGAGGCTCATCCCACCAGGTTTCAGTGATGCTTATTAAATCATATTTGCTTTGCTGTGCTAAGAGTTCAAGTTCATCCTGTTTATTTCCCATGTTCTGTGCATTAGTATAGAGACATCTAAGACCACGGGCCATTCCCCCAGGGCTACTTTACACCCCATATCTGCCTTTTAAATGTTTTATTCCTCCCACTGTTGGGTTCTTGTACTATTTGCCTTGTTCTCTGTATAATATTTGGGCTGTTATCTCCAGCACTTGGTGAACTCCTGTCCTCATGAATATTGTCTCCCTCCCCTACACAACTCAGGTTAAAGCCCTCCTGACCAGATCTTTCATACTTTTAGCAATAACATTCCTGCCAATTGCTGTGAGGTACAGTCTTTCCCCTGCCAGTAGTCCACCTCCATGAAACTTCACCCCATGCTCTAGGAAGCCAAACCTGTCCTGGCAGCACCTTCTGCACAGTCAGTCGTTCACCTCCACTATCTTTTTCTCCCTTCCTGGGCCATGCCCTTCCACTGGAAGGACAGATGAAATAACTATCTGTACATCTAAGTCCATCAGCTTCCTACCCAGAGCCTCATAATCCCTTTTGATATTCTGAAGGCTATGCCTTGCAGTATCATTGGTTCCTACGTGGACCAAAAGAAAGGGATAATGGGCAGTAGGCTTCATGAGTCTTGTCAGCTTCTCCATTATTACATCACAAATTTTTGCACCTAGGAGACAGCACACCTCTAGAGACATCAGGCCTGCAAACTACTGATTCTGTACTCCTCCGCAAAGAGTCTCCTTCCACCACTATACACCTTCCAAGGTCTCGTGCACATTCTCTGAGGCCTGAGGAGTGTTTTAGCATTTGAGGTTCCTTCTGTTGCAGTCTTGCATGTGTGTGTGTGTGTAGGAATGGATTTATGATGGAGCGGGGCTTTACACATTGTTTAAATGATTTTGTTTGGAAGCTGAAAAGGATCAGTCTCTCTGCAGCTGAATCCGTTTCCCTTTTATGGAAAGTCTTGAGTGTAAATAAGGGCAGTGCTTGGTTAGCATTCTTAGGAAATGAGAGACCCTGCCAAAGCCAATTTGTAGCTCCTAAAGAAACCTGGACTTCTGAACAAGCCTAGTTATTCTGGCAGAAGAGGTCTTGGCTCTCTTGATCAGAAATGCTGCTTCAAGCACCTTTGTGCTTATGAGGAGCAGCTGGTATATTTAATTAGGCTTTGTGTTCTTCCACTGTTTGCACAGTGCATAGGTGTCCAGTGAAGCACCCTAATAAATGAAAGATGTTGTGCACATGTTGTATTGGCACACATTTGATTTCACATATGGAGCTCTGGATTATAGCCATATATGTCTATGCAATTTTGGCCTCACTTTTTAAAATTTTGAAGTTCCTACCAGTTCAGATTGGTTTTAACTGCATTGAACTGGATATATGCCTTATGAATGAAACCAAAGCTAAGTACTTTTTCTAGCTGTGCCTCCTTATTCCCTGTCTTTCAAATTGCACAGTAGCATTGGGCACCAGGCATGTGCCCAATGAATTGGGAATAAGAGTTGGATTTCCTAACATCTTTCTACTTACTGGACTTATAATTTAAATACTTGAGAGAATGGGGAGGTAAAGCATTTCAGCCCTATGATTAAAGCTCCTGGCTTTTGTGAGTGGTAGGCTGGGATAGAAAATAATTTTGTTGGAGTTGAGATTCTTAACAAAAGTATCCATTTTTATACCACCTGATATTCATTGTGAGACCAGACATGCCTTGCCTCAAAAATTTACACATTTATGAGTTTTGTGATGCATTTTAGAGAAATAAATTCTCTAAAATTTAGAGACTAAATTTTAGTCGTTCAAACGACTAAAAACTAATCAAAATGAAAAAAATGCAGAAATAAACTTTAGTCAATGGGTAAAATGTGTACAAAATGCAATCATTGAGAAAATTGCACATTGAGAAAAATATGTATGAGAAATGCATACAAATTTCTACATGGGAAGGAAAAAACGTGGTCTTGCAGTACAATATATATTTTCAAGATGTACAAATATATTTCCATGACGATATGAACAAAGGCTGGAGCAAGAATGCAGGTAGGATTCAGAGAAACACAACAAAATTGACTTTTTCACATCTTTAGCTGCAGACAACAGAGACCTTTTCGATCGTGTGCTTTCATGCTTTATACTTGTTTATACGACTGTGCATAAAAAATGCATGTTCATGGAAACACCCCAAATTACAACACTGCTTATATTTTATAGATGATAAAACTTAGATGACTACAAACCCAAAATATTGTGTTTACTGTGAATGCAAGAGAGGTAAGAAAAGCATTTCAGCTGCTGTAGAACAAAGAATGTTTGATAATTCAAGCTATGATTTTATTGAACCTCAACTTCTGGTTGCATTAACTAGGTTTTTTTTTTTAAAAAAACCCTCAATTTGCAAATATTAGTAGCATGAACTTGACAGAAATATCCAGAATATAACAGATATTTTATTTTAAAAATATTACAAGGGAACAAACTCTTGGCTACATGGCTTCTAGACAGACAGGGGTGGCTGAATACTTAGGGCGAGAATATCCAAGCAGCAAATTTACCAAAATTGGTAACTCAGTCTTATCACTGTCTAGGCAGCCTGCTTATTTCCCAGGATCCTGCTTTGGAAACAAGGTAAACACAGTAGTAACTGGGTTCTAATTTTTTTATTCATTTTTATGATCTGTACTCATTGTCTTTACATGATACATAGGAAAAGTGAAGATCAAAGGAATCATATTTGTTTTTTGGTTAGTGCTGCCTGTATTTACAAATGACACTCAGAGATGCAGTGAAGAAAAATGACCTCCCAAGGGCCACCCACTGAGTAAGGATATCTTGGGTGTTTTCCCATTTCAATACAACATACTCTTTCTCCTAATTCACTGAGAGGTACGTTCTCTTAGAACAGTAGTTCTCAACCTGTGGGTCCCCAGATGTTGTTGGACTACAGTTCCCAGGAGCCCTCTGAGGTCTCACCTTGACAGCCAGGTGGTCCTCCCAGTCATTAGTGAGGCTGTAGGATTGAACTCACAGCCTCACTAATGACTGGGAGGACCACCTGGCTGTCAAGGTGAGACCTTAGAGGGCTCCTGGGAACTGTAGTCCAACATCTGGTGACCCACAGGTTGAGAACCACTGTCTTAGAACATCAGTTCTTGTCCAATACAGGTCAACCCCCATATCCATGGAGGATATGTTCCAAGACACACACACACACATACACACACACATATATACATATACACACACACCAGGATAACTGAAACCATGGATAATAGGGAACCTTATTGTTTTCAATGGAACAAACTCTGGACGTTGACCATAGAATCACATTGGAGGACCTAGAAATGCCTAGAGAGAACATATTTTTTTGGATGTGGATAAGTGAAACCATGGATATGGGAGTTGAGCTGTATTTAATTTGTTAAATGACAAATAACAATGTTATCTTCCTTTCCTCCCCTCAATCTTCCTGTTTGCTTTAATATACTGTAACTACATGTTTAAAAGTTTGTTTCCTTTCCCCCCCAGCTTCTTGCCATGGACGTATTGTGAAGGTGCCCACAGGTCCCCTTGTACGAGTTGAAGGCACAGAAGTAGTGATTCCATGCAATGTTAGTCAATATGATGGACCCAGTGAACAAAACTTTGACTGGGAGTTCTCTACAAACCCTGCTCAGGACTCTAAATTTGTACATGTTGTGAGTACTTGGGACCCTTGGTTCACATCTCGGGAGTATCAAGATCGGGTTGATAATAAGGAGATTACACTGAGGAGAATCAGCAATGATGCTGTCGAACTTGTGATTGGAAACATCCATCCTTCTGACCAAGGGATGTACAGATGTACCACACCTAGCACAGATGCTGTCTTCCAGGGAAATTACAATGCTGTAGTCGAAGTCAAAGGTACTTCTACAGGGTGAGGGGGATTTACAATTGGTATTGGGTCTTAGCATAATTTTTCAAACATTTTGTAGAATGCCTTGAGTAGAGAAATAATCTCTTCATGTATATTTCCTTGTCTCTTTATATAACCTAAAGGTTGATAATAAAAAGGATCATTTTTTTTTAAATTGATGTTTAGAGATGCATTACAGTAGAAGGGCCTTCTTGGTAGCTGCTCCTAGTTTCTGGAGTTCTCTACTGAGGAATGCCTGGCTTGCTCCATCATTGCTGTCCTTCTGTTAGTAAGGGAAAGACCTGTTTATTCAGACAGGGTTTTGACTTTTAAGCTTTTGATTGAAGTAAAATTTGACTGGTGGGTACTATTCCTTTCTTTTTGAGTGATATGCTGTGGTATCACTAAGGCTGGTGCCAACCCTTCTTCTGATGGTGTCACCTGGTGCAGTTTGGTCTCTCTGCACCTCCCTAGTGCTGCCACTGTTGATATGTTTTTACATTTTAATAATAATTTTGTATGCAATAATTCCCCTATCTATAGGGGAAAGGCAAAGTAAAAATTTAACGTACAAAAATTAAAGATGTTGAGATTTGGGCTTCAAGTTGATTCCTAGCATAAAATATTTGGTTGGGATTTCTTAGCAAGTTTGTAATAGCACTCAATATGCTACTCATTTGAGGTAAATAGCATTTTCCCTGGGTGGGCAGACCACACTGTCTGCACTACTAGCTAGCCATTCATGGGCCAAGTCTGACTGGTACCATGGCACTGTGTTGTATTTCCCTAATCAGAACAGGGCATTGGTTATCTGTTGTCCAAAGAACCCCATGAAATTAATTGTTCATTCAGATGCAATTCAACACTCATTCAACAATGCAGTTGAAATGTGGGGATTTTTTTTGTTTGTTTTTTATTTGTTTGTTTGTTTTACATTTCAGTCCTTTTTATAGTGACTTTGTGTTCCCAAACACAGTGCTGTGGAAATGGAAGTTTTTCTGCTTGTAATTTTTGCTTGAAAGGGAATGTGAAACCTTTATAGTGCTGGAACAATTGATTGAGCTGGGATGAAGAAGTGGTGTTTAAAACATTTTCTTGCTCATGTTTCCTGACATGAGTGATTTGTTTTGGCTCAGCATATTCATTAGTATAATTAGACATCTCTTTCATGAGAAGCTACCACAGCCTTGACTTGGTTTCATCATCGCTTTTAATGTAAAACCATTTATTATAATCCTCATGCTTGATAACTTTCTCTTCTCTAAATAGTGATTGCAGATGGCTTAACTGTTAGTGGGTCAAAAGCCCGTGCCACATCCACTTGGAACTTATCGGAAGGAGATGCATTTCAGTTGCGCTGCTCAGCTTCCACCAATTCTTCGGAACACACCCATCTATATGTCTCTTGGGAATTCAAGAATGGCCTGGCCTGGCAAGAAATCCTCTCCCTGACGCATGAGGGCAAGTTCCAACCTGGTCTGGAGTATAGCGAGCGCTATATCAGTGGAGACGTGCGCTTAGATGCCATGGCCAATGACATTTACCGTTTGTCTGTGTCCCAGGCTCTTCCAACAGATGAAGGTGCCTACAGGTGTCGAGTGAGTGAGTGGGTTAAAGGTGCAGATGGTTCATGGCAGAAGATCCAAGAGAAGACTGCTGATGTAGCAAATGTTGTGGTACAGCCAACAGGTGAGTATGCAGGAACATGGAATGTAACATATAATGGCATCTGTGCTATAACAAGTTGGGGTCAGGTGACAGAACATGTCATCAGCACTTGGTGATGGATGCTCTCGGTGTAACTTAGCACAGTATAACATGGGAATAGTATTTGTTTTCTACCTTGGGTGTTACATGTGGTTTGAAATTGCAGTCCAAACTTATTAATGAATATGAATAATGAATATAAATTAGTTAGCAATGGAAAACCTGCCACAGTCAGAACTGTCAGATATTGACATTAGCTGAATGCCTGCTGTATTGTTATTTTGGTAAACCACAATGGTAGTGTTATTATTTTATTTGCCCACAGGTTACTCTCCTTTCAGTAAGCCATATAGGATACTTGTGCAGAAGTCTTGCAAAATGCCGCTTAGTGTTCATTTCAGTAGAAAAATGTGTGAGCATTGCATATTCAAAAGCAAATGAAAAGTGGCTGGCTTTAATTCCAAGAGAACTGAAATCATATAATAGGTCTGCCTTGGGTCATAAATGTAAACTTTAGTGCAGCTAGAACTAGTTCTAGTGGAATGTACAAGTTAACAGCTTTTATGTCTATTGGTTCGCAATTCAAATTGTAAGCTTTGGTTATAAATACAAATATGTAGATTGCTAAGTAAGAAGTAGGTAGTAGAAGCTGATTGTAACACTATTTGCTGAACTAGGAGGCTGAAAGTAATCCTTTTGGTCTTTTCTATTTCTATATCTGCCCCAGCTTTAGGTGTGTTCATTACCAGAAGTAATGTGACTGTAACAGAGAGAGAATCCCTGGACCTTACCTGCAACTTCACAACAGACAGAAGTGGTATTTTCCAAGCGGAAGTCACATGGTATTTCAGTGACTCACCTGATGACACCATGGCAGAGGCTCAGGTTTTGCTGAGTGCAGACCGTGATTCTGTAATTAGTGACTCAACCCTGATCAGTCTCAGCCATGTGGATCGAAGTTCTTACCACTTGCTGATACGTGATGTGAGCCTTGAAGATTCTGGCTACTACTTTTGCCAAACAGCTCTTTGGGTGCCCCAGCACAACGGTAGCTGGCACAAGGTAGCGGAGAGAACATCTGTGCCAGTCTCTGTGGAAGTGCTGGCACTAGGTGAGTAGCTGGATGGCAGTGCTTGTAAAGTTGATGAACCACTTTTCCTGAGTTTTGTTGCCACTGTAAAACAAAAGTGAAGTAGAAAGTCTCACTCATTGAGGATGAACTTCCTTTCACCTGAAATCTGGGTGTCATGTACTTGCATTCCCAGACACAGTGACCAGCAGTTTCAGAGTTAATTAGAAAACTTTATTGGCATAGTAATCCAGAAAGCATATCATACAAGGTTGTTGCTCAGAACTGAAACTCAGAGGGCAGATAGTATATTAAAAGCAATTTGCAGCCTATGAAATGTGGTGGGCTACAAAGCTATTGATTACTTATCATTCCCTGAACTTTCTAACAGGACAATCGTACCTCCTCTTTTTCCCAGACAACTTCTGCAGCTGCCTGCCAACTTACCTCCCCATTTCATAGTGACAGCTATACTCCCTACTACAAAGCACTTGTTAGGCAGAACAGAGAAATGAAAACACAATTAACATAAGGTTACAGAACAACACAAAAAATGGCAGGGATAGGCACTGTCAGGGATTGATCCTGGATGAGGAGAAAATTATGGTACACTATGGTATGGAAATTAGGGCTAAAAAACTAGGAGCCTACCCACTTTTACTTGTTGGCAGTATTCTCTGTTTGTGTTTTTGACTATCTCAGCCATCATGGGCATATTATGAGTAATTCTGAAAGCACCTTTTAGGGTCCAGTCTGTAATTTCTGAGATGTTAATATTAAGTAGGAATCAGAAATAAGCTTTTCCACTGAATCTAGCTTTCATCGGTAGTGGCTCTCTTAATTAACTTAAGAACATAGGAAGTTCAAATATTCTTAGCATCAGTTAAGAAAATAACTTCTGTCTTTGTGTCAAGGGGGTGGGCAGCCAAAAATTCTGATCAAATTTGATTACAAATTTGATTTCAAATTAAAAACTGAATTAGATTGTGCCCTCCAGAAGCTGCTATGGCTTTTACTGAGCACCTACTGTATATATCTGCCATAAGGCCCTACCTTATTTGTCAGTGTGCCTTAGGACAGGTGGTTAATCTGTAGACTTCTGTGTAGCAATCTATTTTCCCTACAATTGGCAACCAAATAATTCTTTAAAAATGGAATTGAATTTGTATACCACCTTTCTCTCAATATGGGTTGCAATTCGTGTTCATTTTTTAGCTGAAGACTGTCTCTGATATTTCTTCAATTCTTAAATGCTGTGCTTGTTCTCATACGGGTCCAAAGAAAGGACAGAGGTGGCAAGAGGGAAGAGAAAGAAAGGATCAGTTGCTAAAAATAAGAAGCAATCTTCCTTTTGTTGCTTTATTTGTCTTGAGTATATCAGTAAAAGAGTACACGGTAGTGATACCACATAGTAGGATCTGGTTTCAAGCAGCTGAATAGCCCATCTTAATACCTTTTGGTGGTCCGATTTACTGCTATTGCACTGTATTTGGGTTTATGGGATGTAGATCAAGAAAAGGCAAGTAGTACCACATATTCTGGCGTATAAGACGACATTTGAGCCCTAAAAAATATCCTCCAAAATTGAGGGTCGTCTTATACGCCGGATATACTTTGCTTCACCTGCCTACCAATCTCCTGCCTCTTCGCAACCTTCGCAAACGGAACAAAGAGGCAGGAGATGGGGCAAGGGGCTGAGGCAAAGTGTTTACTGGTTCATTCTCCCCCCTCCTCTGCCTTCTCCCCCCTTGGAGAGCAACCGAAGACAGAGGAGGGGGGTGAATGTTGCGGTCTGCCGCAGCCGCCTCTCGATCACCTGTGTGTTCAGCGGCCGAGGCAAACCGGGCATTTTTGCCCCTTTCCTCCAACTTCCTTGAAGGTGGAGGAAAGGGGTGAATCTAGCGATTTGCCACGGCCGCCCCCGCTTCCCCCGTCTTCATCCCCTTCAGAAGAGAGACAAGACAGAGGGAGGGGAGGGAAAGGAGCGAAAATGCCCAGTTTGCCTCGGCCGCCCCCCTCCCTCCGTCTTGGCTCTCTTCCGAAGGGGACCAAGGCAGGGGAAGCAGGGGTGGCCGTGGCAAACCGCTAGATTCGCCCCTTTCCTCCATGTTCAAGGAAGGTGGAGGAAAGGGGTGAAAATGCCCAGTTTGCCTCGGCCACCCCCCTCCCACCGTCTTGGCTCTCTTCCGAAGGGAACCAAGGCAGGGGAAGCGGGGGCGACGGCAAACCGCTAGATTCACCCCTTTCTTCCACCTTCAGGGAAGGTGGAGGAAAGGGACGAAAATGCCTAGTTTGCCTCGGCTGCCCCCCTCCCTCCCTCTTGGCTCTCTTCCGAAGGGGACCAAGACGGGCCCCCGATCGCGGCTTCGGGGAGGAGGTGGGTGGCTAGGAAGCCCCCCTCAAACCACCCTTCCACCCTCCCCGAAGCTGCAATCGGACTCCCGGTGGTGGCCTCGGGGAGCGGGTGGGTGGCTAGGAAGCCCCCCTCAAGCCCCCCTTCCACCCTCCCCAAAGCCGCAATCGGACTCCCGGTGGCGGCCTCGGGGAGGGGGTGGGTGGCTGGAAAGTCCCCCCCTTCCAGCCACCTTTACAGCAGCCAAGGCAAACCGGATAAGTTTGCTCCTTTCTTCCACCTTCCTGGAAGGTAGAAGAAAGGGGCGAATCTTTCAGTTTGCCATGGCCGCTGCCCATTCCCTGCATCTTCATTCCCTTCCAAAGGGAATGAAGACGGAGGGAAGGGGGTGCAGATGAGGGAAACCAGGCATTTTCACCCCTTTCCTCTACCTTCCTGGAAGGTGGAAGAAAGGGGCGAATCCTGCGGTTTGCAACGGCAGTTGTCCATCCCCTCCGTCTTCATTCCCTTCCAAAGAGAATGAAGACGGGGGGATTGACGAGGCTAACTGGGCATTTTCGTCCACCTTCCAGTCCAAGTTTGACTGGAAGGTTGAAGAGAAAGGTGAATGCCATGGTTTGCCTTGGTGGCTGCCCATTCCCTCCGTCTTTCTTCCCTTTGCAAAGGGAAGGAAGATGGAGGGAATGGGCAGCCGCTGAGGGAAACCGGGTATATTCGCCCCTTTCTTCCATCTTCAAGTCAAGGGTGACTGGAAGGTGGAAGAGAGGGGCGAATGCCGTGGTTTGCCACGGAGGCTGCCCATCCCCTCCCTCTTCATTCCCTTTGCAAAGGGAACGAAGACTGAGGGAATGGGCAGTGGCCGAGGCAAACCGAGTTCATTCGGCCCCCTCCTTTGCCTTCACCCCCTTTGGGGAGCAATGGAAGGCGGAAGAGAGGGGCAAGTGTTGCGGCTGGCTGGCTGGCTGGCTGGGAGAGCTCTGCCAGCTGATCCTGTTCGCTGTCCCTACTCATGAGGAGATCCTCGTGAGTTGGGAAACAAAGAGGATCAGCTGGCAAGGCTCTCCCTGCCAGCCAGCCAAATTGGGGGGTGGTCTTATATGGCGAATATATGCCAAACTCTAGATTTTTACTGGAAAATGGGGGGGGCGTCTTATATGCCCAGTCATCTTATACGCTTATATGTGTTTAGTCCTGAAATTAAATTTGCCCAGTTTCCTTGGGCAAGCCTATTTTATTCTTGGGATCACTTTCAGATACCCAGAAATGGAAAACAGTATTTGTAATATTGAAAGAGGAGTGGGATAAACCACAGGTTTGTCTAGACCAAATAATTAATATAAATAAAATGTTTTAAATGTTTTGTGTGTGTCTGTTTGTGTAATTTTCCATTGTTCTTTTCATGGTATGTTGCTATGAGTTTATGGAGTACTGTATTATCATAACATGCTCTGTTTCTCTAGCTGAACTCTTAAGCTATTGAGATCCTGCTTTTCATGCAAATATTCTGAGAAATGAACATCCAGGCAGGAGAGATATAGAAAACTGAAACCCAAGCATAAATTTCTAAAGAACCATGTTGTTCTGTAGTGTTGCCTTGACGTGTCAGCATCTCTTAGAGAATAATTAGAAAAATCAAGTTTCTGGCTTTTGACTTTGCAATTAGGAGCCAGATGATTCCTGACAGCCTTTCAAACAGTGGAAGCAAGCATTTCTATTTAGAGTGTACTGAAATTAAAGTATTGTTGTATACCTACTTCTGATGTACAAAAAGAACCCAGGTCTATGGTGATCCCCTGCCTTGACAAAGCCAGAATACGTAGAAGTGTCACCAGGATTCAGGGGTCCCAGACAAAGAGGGCCACTCTTCCTAACTTGCTTGATCCATTTCTCTCTCTGTGTGTGTTTAAAGCCTTGTGGGGGAATGATTGGCAGATAGGAGCAGCCCTCCTTCTCTTCACTGTCTAGGCTGCTGCCTTCTAGCATTCAGACAAAAATGCTTTGGTGGCAGGAGGCTGGTCAAGACTGCATTTGCATGCCATTTTAAATTAAAACATTTCCTAAAGTCCTGAATAGCAGTAAACTGAAAGAGGCAAAAACTGCCAGAGAGGCAGCCAGTGAGAAGTAGTATAGAAGGGAAAGGGATGAACAAATTCTAAATTTTAAGATGTGGAAGAGAAATCCAGAGTGGAAACTGGTTTGATCATAATCCTGCTTTTGTTGTTGTTGTTGTTGTTGTTTTAAAGATAGATACATCATAGTCAGTCCCACCATTTTGTTGACATAGGACCCAAGGTGGCTTTCAACAGGAATAAAACAAAATAAAGCTAGAAAATCTGATAGTATCAAAGTTTTAAAAGACAATTAAATTATCATATTAGAACACCCACTGATTTAAAACAGTATAAAATCTTTTTAAAACATAACCATGAAAGCAGTAAGCAGAGCACAACCCTTTAAAGGATTGTTAGTCACAAATAAAAAATATTGTGATAGAAGGAGATCAGAGAGGGGGGGGCATCTTTTCCTCTTATGGAAAGGAGTTCTTGGGAGCAGCCACTGAAAATGTTCTCTTTTCTGCTGGTGGGACCAAGAGAAAGCCATCCCCAGAGGATTTTAAGACTCAGATGCATTCATACATGGAGATGTTTTTACTGTATAAATAGCTATGACAATAAGCTTTGATCATTTTGAAGATGCTGATTGCCTTGATTGCTAAATACTGAAGTTACTAGTCAGCACAGAGTAAAGGTTGCCCCCCCCCGCATATCTGCAGGGGATATGTTCCTGGACTTAACGTGTATAAGTTGAAACCATGGATAATAGCAAACCCTATTAAAATAAAGGACTTCCTGTACAAACATACCATAGAGTTGCATTGGAGGACCTAAAAGATGTCTAGAAATGACCCATCTATAGGCATTTTCTAGGAATACTCTATGGTATGTGCCCCTATCTTGTGTTCCTTGGACAACTGAAACCATGGATATTAGTTCCGTGGATACAGTGGGCGGGGGAACCTGTATAATGGAAATAAAATACTAGCTTGGCAGAAGAATGACTGGCAACTTTGGCCTTCTTCCTGTCCTCCATCATGCTTCTGTGTGTAGGGTCCAGGAGAGCAGCACAGTTTCCCCTCGTCTAGCAGACTCTTTGGCTTCAATACTGGGAACAGAAGATGGAGAGAATGCTCCATTTTTTCCATCCCTTCCAGCCCACTCATTCACCTCTATGCAACTTAATGTTAGCTGTGATTGTCAGGTAAATGTCTAAATGTAAACCTGACTTAGAAGGATTGAGTATTCCTTTTTCAAATATTACCTGGTAATAACTCTGCCTCCAAAAGCTGTTTGTCTTTTCTGCATTTAAATATATTTCATGGGAAATTCAGTAGGAGTTTCCTCTCCTTTATCCTCAATTTGTAATTATTTGGGAGCAGATACAGAGGGAGGATAAACATATTCTTCAGTTGAACTTACCTTGCCAGAGGGTTGGTGAAGTGGGTGAAGGGTTCTCATCATCTGAGGTAGATAAATGGTATCCAGAATTCATTACCAGCCTCCTCCTCCTTGATTGAAGTTTGAGAGCTTGGCAGGGTATTAAGTCAATGAACTGTCAGCAAGGCTGTTCTTTGACAGCTGACAGAGTGCAGGAGTGAGGTTTATCCAGCAAGCCTTTTATTCCTTCCTTCTAAATCCTCTGTCTGGGAGTCAGTGTTAAGAGCCTAGCTGGAGCACTAGTGTCAAAACCAAAGCTTTCCATAGAAATGCACCACTGTAGGTCATCCCAGTACAGACATGATTAAGTGAACCCCATTTCTCTTGAGCTTTCCTCACATTCTTGTCAGAGCAGAAAAACTTCATTCATACTTCTGTTGTGGAAATTATCTGCTTTTGTAAACTCTGTGTGGGTGTATCCAGTAAATTCAGAAGCTCTGTGATTTAGAAAACCTCTAGTTTTCATTTATGCCCCCCTCCCCTCTTTTTCTGGAATATCGATATGTTGCTTAAGAACACATAGAGGGGTCAGTCCTTCAGAGTTCCTATACATTCGTTGTCACTGTAATATTGTAAAAAGAATTTAAATTTGTAAAATTTAAAATAGTAGGAGGAAAACTATGTTAGTTTGTCAACTTGAAGTATATCTTCGTTGAATCTTAGTCATGTTCAGTATCTTGAATAAGTATAACTGGGGGCTACTCTTAATATTTGTTTATTCTATTGGCAGTTTCTACTAATGTGTCACTGAAAGTGGATGGTAAAATCAAATAGTAAAACAGTGCATACAAACAGAACAGTCTGGGCATGTTCTCCTGAGATGTTGATCTCATACCATTGTAATCAATCATTTCCCCGAAAGGCAGATTTTGTGATGTCCAATGCAGTATTCTGTAACAAGAATGTTCTGTGTACTATATTAGGAAATCACTCTAAGAAAAGCACCGTCCTGGCTGACTAAATTCTAGCTGAAGAATTTGCCTTTGGTTTAGCTGGAAGCATTAGTAGATAATGCTGTGGAGATAGTGGGGTCCACTGTTGTCTGGTAAAGATACTGACCCACTGTTGCAGTTTTGAAATGAGAAGGAATGATTGAGAGAAAAATGTGAAAATTTGATCAGTATTCTAGATTGGTCCTTTTTCATGCTTTTAATTGGCTTCCTTTCTGCTTTTCTAAATCCTATACAGAGCCAAATTATAATGTGTTTCTAAATGCTTCTAAAACACCTAAATTTTCAGAAGATCCCACAGAACTGGAGTGTAGGATCACAGAGGCACAGAATACAGAAGCAAACATACGTTTCACTGTATCCTGGTACTACAGATTGCCCTTGCGCAGTGATGAAGTGGTAAAAGATGAACTTCTTGCCAGCATGGATGCAGACTGGACTCTGGTAGTTGGAGATAGAAGCAAACAACGGGCCCAGAATGGAGAAATTATTTTCTCTAAGCCAACTGTGGACAGTTTCCGCTTACGAATCCAGTGGACTTCTGAAGCAGACAGAGGAGATTATTACTGTGTAATTTCGTCATGGAGCAAGCAGCGTAATAACAGCTGGATAAAGATCAAGGATGTGGCTTCCACACCTGTGAGCATTTTATGGTCTACACAAGGTAGGAATTTCGAACAGTCTGGCTGTGATGCAAGTTGCTGGTGACTCAGTGATTTGTCTCAGTAGACACTCAAGAATGGAAAAATTCTAAAGGGTCTCAGTATGTATCCATATATCTATCTGCCCTAGGCATCTTTGGAAAGAAGGAGATAGAAGTGGCTAATAATAAGAACAAATAGCATAGCATAATTTAGGAATATGCAGTAAGAGTAATAGCTGAGCCAATAATAAGGTGATGAAGTGGACCAGAAATAATTTAAGGGAACATACACATTATTACAAGCTCCTATCTCCAGGTGCAGTGTCAAGATGAGACAGTGCCCCCAAAGTTAGGGAATCTGCAACTGTAAGCAGTCTTACAAGGCACTGTCTCTGATCAGAAATAAGAGGGACATTGTTGGGAGGGGTGAAGTAATGGAATTCTCTAGAGGGTGAGGCTTAATTGGCAAGGGTGAGGTATGAGACCCTCCAAAAGGCAGGACTTTGGGGGTGGGCTTTTTGAGGATGCAGTGTCAGATTGGGATTGTAGCCTAATTTGAATTATTTACAAGACAATTAGGCCCAAACAGAGTGATCCCATTTGCTACACAAAAAGCATATCAGACACAGTCTGCATATCCATGAATGTTTTTGAGCATTCAGGAGGTGAGTACTTTTTAAAATTAAATTTTAGGTTGGGGCGGAGAGTTGTGGGTGGGTGAATAGGCATGGTTGCGACCTTGGTAATCTAGTCCTATCCAATATGGTTAGAATGAGGGAGATGAAATATAATTTATATGAATCCTTTTATCCTACAGAAAGAGGTGTCTAGACAGCAGCCAACACTTCTGATTGGGCCCTCCAGTGCACAAACTGTAATGCAGGAAAGAGCCTTTGTAAAGGCTAGGTGCCTATTCCCTGTAACTCCTTGTAGTCATTGCTTATAGTATTACCCATGTGTTCTGGCATATACAAGAACAGTTTGAAATACCTCCAAGTTTGGGATGATGGAACTGCAGCAATATTTCTTAATCTGTACACTTCAGAGCTGTCTGTAGTCTCCCTTAATTATTTGCTAGCAGTAACAATACTGTCTTGTTTTACACTTGTTTTACAACTTGAGAGTTGCCATCATCAGTGACTAGAGTTAAAGTTCTATTCCTACTCAGTAGTTTCCTTGAACAAGTTGCTGTATATGAACCACAGTTCACTTACTGTTACAGTATGGTAGGGATTTACCAAATAGGGCTGTTGTAAACATTAAACACACACACACCTCAGACACTATGAAATTGGCTTTGGCTTATGGTGACATTATGAATGAGAGACTTCCAAGAGGTCGTCCTATCAACAGCCCTGCCTAGGTCTAGCAAAGTCAGTGCTATGGCTTGCTTTATTGAGTCAATCCATCTGTAATGTGGTCTTTCCTACTGCCTTCTGTTTTCCCCAGCATATACAGGTTGACCCCCGTATGTGCGGGGGATATGTTCCAAGACCCCTTGTGTATACCTGAAACTGTGGATAACAGGGAACCCTATTATTTTAAATGAGATTAATGCCAGATATCAACCTTAGAATAGCATTGGAGGACCTAAAAATGCCTAGAGAGAGAATATATATTTTTAAGAAATGGATAAGTGAAACCATGGATACTGAATCCATGGATAATGGAGGTCAACCTGTATTCATGCTTTCCCATGATATGTCCAAATTATGATAGTCTCAGTTAAGTCATTTTAGCTTTTATTGAGAATTGTGCCTTAATTTGGGCTAGGACCCATTCATTTATCTATTTGGCAGTCCAAAACTCAGCCAAACACTCATCTCTCTGGCTTTTTCTTCACAAACGAAGATTCAGGAAGGACTCATCCCACGCTTTCTGCAAGTGCGCTGATGACTAAAAAGGCCAATCTGTCTGGTTGCAAAAAGCACAGCAGAAGGTCTCCTTGGGTGATGTTTCCAGGTTGAAAATCTTTCTGCGTTGTCGTTTCTCTTCAAAACTTGTTCGGCATGAGTTCTCAAATAAGGCTGCAGCATTGTGGATAGTGCATCTCCATGCCTCCTGATGTGAGGCCAGGGCAACCATTGTTTGTAATCAATTTGGCCGAGCCTGAGATGTTGTTTCAGGGAGTCCTTCTATCACTTTTTTGGAGTGCCCCTCTTACGCTGACCCGTGGTGAGTTCACCAACTCATAGAACACTACGTTTCAAAGGAGTTGATTTTTTTTTCCTTGTCAGCTTCCTTCACTGTCCAACTTTCACACCTCTGTGTGTGTGTGTGTGTGTGTGTGTGTTTGTTTAATATCCTACCTATTTCCCAACACGGGATCCAAGACGACATACAATTGGAAATATATAGCCTGGGTAATCTTGACATTGGCATTCAATTACATACCTTTAGATTGGATGAATGTTACACTTTATGAGTTAGAGATGCTACAAAAAAAAAAACAACAACACCTCCTCTTCCACTTGGTTTCAGAATATGTATGATAAACAAGTTGTTGATGCAGCATTACATGAGCCTTGGTAGCATGCACGGTTCTGTACAAGGTATCCAGTAAATGTTCTAAATAAGCCTTTCAGTTCTTCAATGGAACCGGTGCAGAATAGATGTCAGGATAGCCCTGCAACCTAAGTGAAGCTGAAATCTGTGAATTGTATTAACTAATCATAGAGAAGATTTTTTTTTTCACATTTCCCCTTATACTTCAGACTATTTCATCTCATTACAAAACAAAACAAAAAATTGTTCACTTCATAATGATGAATTGGCAGTAGATGCTATAATGATGACAAGGAGCTATGGATGGCACTCTAGACCTCCAATTTCCAATCATAGGAAATTGTATTTATTAATTTATAGATGGTACAGGTTGAGTATCCATAAAATCATTTTGATTTTATGTCCATATTATTTGTATCAACTTACACTTTTATAGTATTGTTTTATCCTGTTATAGTAATATTTTATTAATTTTATAATTTTGTTTGTGGTTTTAAATTGTGCGCCGTAGGCAGGTTTTTGTGCTTATTATGGATTGTTATTTTTGTTTTTTGTAAAGTGCTATGTAAAGCTTATGGGGCTATATAAATAAGCATAATAATTATTATTATCTGGAAATTTGAAGTGCTCCAAAATCTAAAAGTGTCCACATGGGTGGCTCCTTCTGTACTTCCATTCAAGATAGCAAGGTCAAATGTATTTGTCATGCATACAAGGTAAAGCCCTGCATTATTACAACCCTTATCCTTTGATTTTCTGTTGGGTAGGGGGTGGGCCTCGTCATTTTCCGGAGGGATCTCATGAAAATGAGAAAAAAGCATCTCGTCACACATGGGTGGCTGAGATAGTGACACCTTTGCTTTATATCCTTATCTAGGATATATCTCCAATAGGAGAGGGCCATAACATTACAGCTCGTTCTTATTGCCAGGCTTTCACCCCCATAAACCAGGTAAAATTGTGCCACATGCTTGAAGAAGGTCCCGCTTTAGGAGGAGGTGCCTGTAAATCCTCAGACACCACAGCAGAGAATAAGGCTTTCCATACCACTTCGGTCTCCATAACTAAGGCTTGGCCCCATCAATCTCTGTTGCTACAGCTCCATCAGATACCTTGGTTTGGGTAGCCTTGAAGCGCTCTCTTTATGGAGCCTTCCTCTACATCTGCAAAAGCTTCTGCCATTTCCAAACATCACCTGCAGGAGACCGTTATCTCTGAACTGACCCCAATAGTTCTACTTGATGTGATAACAGAGTTTGTTTCTGACCATCCTCTCAGTCAAACCTGTGTTCCCTTGATACTTGGGGAGTCTTTGGATCTGGTTGAAAACTCAGTCTTGAGTCATCACCAACAGGCTCATAAGAAACACAAGAAATAGAAGAGGGCCAAGGTGGATGCCCCTTCTTAAATGGAGGTTGAGCAACCTTCTCTCCCAGTACAGCTACAGGTGACATGGCTCTGAGAGTCATTCAGCCTTGCCCACAATCACATCAAAGGAAAATGACCCCTGTTGCCACTTTGCCTGTTGCTGCCTCACCAGTGAGATCCTCTATACCAGTGACAGCTCATACTGCTTCTGATGCTGATATGTTCAAGTCTTCTCCTCCAACTTGAGACCCTTCTCCTCTGCCAATGATTGAGAATCGGATGTCCATTTCAGGGAAGCCCCTTCCTCCAATCCCATCTCTTCCAAGAGCTATGATGACAGAGATGTCAGCTACATAGAAGGCTGTTGGATCTTGTCACCGTCACAGGGTTCACTCCTCTTCGTCGTCCTACTTGTCCTCATCCACTTATTTCAATAGTCGGACTTGCAGCCCTTGGTACTATCAGGATCATAGTTAGTATCATTGTTCTAGGCATGGAAGTTGGTACCATCGTTATTAACATTGTTATAGCAATGATACTTACCTGAGGAGCTACAGATGTGTCTCTCCCTCTGATTATTCTGAGTTACCACCACCCCTGGACTGATATTACCATAGAGGTTATGGGTACCATAGACATCACAAATACACCTAACTGTGATCATTATCAACATTCAGTTTACTCACCATCTATATCAAGCCGTTCCTGTTCCCTGAGGGTTCATCTTTCCCAATCTCCTGCAGCCTGTTCAGACACCCAGGTGAAATCTCCTCTTCCAGGTCCTTCTATCATGGCTGCTTCAGTCTCTCAAGTTCCCTCTTCATCTCATCCTGTGCAGCTATCTCCACCCAGTGCCACCCAACCAGATTCAGGGGCTCCTGTCAAGCATCTTCCACCTCAGTCCATCTCTACAGAAGACTGTTTGGATTTGGATGATTCTTCAGGCTCTTTGGTATCGAAGTTTGAACCCGCTGAGGTGTCTCCTTCAAGCTTGGTTACTGACTGTGACCCTGCATTGCCAATGGATGATGTGAGGTCTTTTGAGGACCAGATGGTCCATATGGCCCAGTCACTCAACTTGCGGGTTCGACACTCACAACCTGAGAATCAGGATCCTGTATACCATTGGGTACAGAGCCACGCTCCACCCCCAGTTTCCCTTCCATTTCTATTGTATCTTTTATAAGTTGGAAGAAGTCATGGTCAACTCCCTCTTTAGTGCCTTTTGCTTCAAAAAAGATTGAATCACTGTACAGGGTTGTTGAGGCTGGCTCCAAGTGTCTTACCCACCACCCCAAGCCAAATTCTATAATCATGGATGCGGAGAAGTCTAGGACATCTCAAAGGTTACATTCCGCCACAGCGGATAAAGAAAGGAATAAACTGAATGCCACAGGGCATATGTTTTATATCAATTCAGCCATTATATTCGGTGTAGCCAATTACAGTGCACACATGGCTGTGTGCCAGCAATTTTTATGGGGAAAATGTTTGCCTTTTCTTGACCATATCTCTGAAGAAGATAGATGGATTGCTACGCTGTGTCAAGCAGATGTGCAGATTTTGAAAGTGATTCTTCTAAAGAACAGGAAAGCGCTGGCTTTGGAGGGATTCAGTCTGAGATTTGGATGGCACACATACTTGTGGTATGGTAAAAGGAAGGAAAATAAAGATTTTGACAATCATTACATTAGAAGAGTCCTATTGAAATCATGCCTGAGTATAAACAAAGAATTCTACAAAGAAATTCCTGTGTGGATTTCAACTGAGGAAGCCTTTTATGGCAGAACAAAAATGGCAAATGAAAATTGGATAAAGTACCAAAATATGCTAAATAAAGAAGCACAAGGGACATTCAAAATGAGGACAAGAGAAGAGCTGGAAGAACAAGGCTTCAGGATGAATTGGTTTTTATACAAGCAAATCTATGAAAAATTTAAAATGGACAGTAAACTTGAAAGCTTTGATCTAGATAACAATATCATAGATGAGTTAATATTTGATAATAAAAACACCATATAGCAAAGTACTATAGGACTCATCTAGAAAGAAAATTGGAACAGGAATATATCAAGGAACAAATGATAAAGTGGGCACAAGACATAGGCTACAATATAGAATTAGTGAGAAGGGGAAAAGCTTGGAGAAATACAGATAAATTCACACTTTCACAAAATCTAAAGGCATTTTTTTTTAAAAAAAATGTTCTACAGCTGGTATCTTACCCCTGTTAAGCTAGACAAAATGTATAAAACTGGCAAAACAAACTGCTGAAAGTATAAACAAGCAAAGGGGACTTTATACCACATTTGGTGGACCTGCCCAAGTGCCAAAACATTCTGGAGGAAGATACATAAACACATTAATAAAATTTTAGGAATAAACCTGCCATTGAACCCGGAGTTCTATTTACTGAATATGATAGATTGGCTAGACATAGTATGTTTTAAAAATAATTGGGGAGTGTTACTATATATGATCTCAGCAGCTAGGCTTCAAAATGGAAGGAAAAAGAATTTCCTACACTAGAAGAATGGTTAATTAAATTAAAAGATATGACAGATATGATATGAATAAATTAACTGCATTAGTGTTATTCAGTTGATTCAACAGAGAAGGAGTGGGCATCAATTAAGAAATACTGGAAAGAAAGCTGGACAAATCTGAATAAATTCAACCTTTAATTAGGAAATAAAGTTAAAATGAAGAAAGGTTTACATTAAGCAAGTATAAAGGAAAGTTATGTATAGAAGAAGAGGTTTGAATGTTAAACCTGGATTAGATTTGATTAGTTTAGAAGTTACACTAAAGTTTTTTTGGGAAATGGAAAGCAAGTAACAGGAGATAGAGCATAACCTAAGCAAATCAGGAAGGAGGTTGGAAACTGGAGCGAAAGAACAATATCAAAGGGAATATAGCTATGCTAATATAGAAATGTCTGGAGATGATACATTTTTCTCTAGGTGCTGTTCACTTTTGTGTTGGATTTTGTATCATAATAATAGAAATGTTAAGTGTTGCAAAAGATATTTGAAAAACAATGCTACAAATGAGTTTAATACAAGCAAGTTGAGAGAGAGAGAGAGAGAGAGAGAGAGAGAGAGAGAGAGAGAGACGTGCACATTTTGGCTTCACAGCAAATAACAACTGCTTGCCATGTGGTGGATTATAGTAGAAAGGCCCGTGCTGTGACAGTATCTCTCCATCGCCACACATGGTTAAGGTCTTCAGCCCTTTCCCAGCAAGCAAGGGTGACTATAGCGGATCTTCCTTTTGATGTTGTGGGTCTCTTTAATGCATTTACTGATGAAAAGCTTGAGCACACATGGAAGATGAGAACTACTGCAAACAAGTTTGGGTTCCAACTGCAAACTCTAGGTTGCATTTGCACAAGTACTTATCCACCTCTCAGTGAGTTTG
The DNA here is from genome assembly GCA_030847615.1 of Gambelia wislizenii. Lineage (NCBI taxonomy): Eukaryota > Metazoa > Chordata > Lepidosauria > Squamata > Crotaphytidae > Gambelia > Gambelia wislizenii. Next base: position 309,364,911 of record JAUMIR010000003.1, on the reverse strand, counting down.
CAGCCTTTAGTTTAGACACCAACAGAAGCAGGTCCATCTACAGTTGGCTACCTCTTGCAAGGCTTTTTCAACCAAGAAGTACAGTATAGAACATCCCAGTTTAAGAAACCAAGTCAAAACTCCAACAGACAGCAGTTGATTCCTTTCAGAACAGCTACCCAGTTCTTGACATTCACTGCACTTCCACTGCTACCATGTCTCTCACAGCTCCATTTTTTTGGTGACAGATCCAGCAAATTCCATCATGCCTAGGCCTTCATCACCTCAGATTTATGGGTCCTCAATATCATTACAATAGGATATGCTATCCAATTCTGGAAGACTCCTTCTACCAGTGTTCTCTGAGTTATATAAAATATATATTTTATATATTCTATATTTTAATATATATGCCTTCTTCACCCACGCTCAAAGACAAAATGAACAACTTGCTCACCAAAGGTGCCATAGAACCTGTCCCACTCTCTCTGTTTCATTCGGGGGCTTTGTTTCAATGCTTTATTGTGTCCAAAAAGGATGGCAGTCTGCATCCCATTCTGGATCTCAGCGGTGTCAACTTCTACATCGAACCCAGACACTTCCATATGGTCATGTTGAACAATATCCTTCCCCTGAAGCAGCAGGGCAATTGGTTTGCCACTCTGGACTTAGAAAGAATGCTTACTTCCACATAGTGATTTGCCATCTCACAGACAATTCCTGTGCTTTGCTGTGAGGAAATGGGTGTCCCATTTCTGCATCCCTCCCTTTGGTCTATGCACTGCCCCATGTCCTATATTTTGGTCAGCAAATCATCCTGGCACCAGATGATTGGAGTGCAAGAACTATTGAGTAGTAGTCAAGGTCAGTCACAGGTTGTCTAAGCAAGATGATGGGTAGAACAAGAGGATGGTTGTCAACTGGCCCAGAAGTTGTTAAAAGCAAGTTAGTATTCCAAATAAACAAAGCAAGCAAGGAGCAAAACAGGATCATCAATCATAGCCAGTCTAAAGGTTAGGATAAAGACAAATGCCAAAGGGTACTTATAGTCACCAAGATAAGATGGTTGCACACAACAAAGATGCCGGGGAGCTGCTGGGAGATTTATGGGCAGCTGTCTAAAACAACAACCCAGATACCTAATTTTAATCAGTGTCTCCTATTTAACAGCTGCTGGAATTGGTGTTTCTCTCTTTGCTGTTCATGGGTATGTGCCTTCAGCATCATCACTCTCTGCGACCTCCTGCTGGAGAGTAGGGCTCCCCTCCCCACTGCCTTGGCCCCCAGCTCCTCAGACTCAGACCTCCATTATCAGGATCTGCAGATTCCTGGCAATCTGCTGCCTCCTCTTCATCTGAATCACTGAGAGGGGTTATGACATCCCACAGGTGTTCACCAAGTACTTGACAGTGGTTGCAGCCTGACTTCATCAACAGGGTGTCATCCTGTTTTCTTATATTGACGATTGGCTGCTTGTCACTCACACTCATGAATGGCTGCTTATCAATATTCATCTCACTCTTCATCTTCTAGGTATGTTAGGTCTTGTAGGAAATCATGAGAAGTGTTGCTTGGAGCCATCTCAATGGGTAAGGTTCACGGGGCTCTATTAGATTCTTGGGCTCAAGGAGCTTTCCTTCCTGACAACAGGTTTTGAGTACTATGGAAAGCAGTTCTTTGATGTCTGAGCACCAGAACAGTTTGTGCTTGAGACGTTCAAGTCTTTCTAAGTCTCATGGCCTCTACCACCACAGTGACACCATATGCAAGGCTCAAGATTAGGCCACTGTAGGCATGGTTCCTTGAAAATGTTGACCCTCTTTTCTACTCCCAGTGGAAAATGTTAACAATTCCTCATGTTGCACATCACTTGCTGTGGTGGTGGATGGACCATCAGAATGTCCAAGCAGGAATGCCATTCCTTCTTTCTCAACCATCAATAGTTGTCACCCCTACTGACACTCACCCCTAGAAGGATGGGGAGCAGACTCACTGGTCCTGATGATCAGGGGCTGTGGTCTCTGGAAGAGAGCACATTACATATAAATGCTCTCAAGATGTCCATTATCAAGGCGTTCAAGTCATTTGAGACAGTGCTGCAGGGCAAAATTGTTCAGGCAGTCTCTTACAACAACTTAGTGGTGCTCTCCCTGAACCAGAAAGGAGGCACAAGATCTTGCACCCTCTTGTACCTCATGGTTCTGCTTTGGTCCTGGTGCATTCCACATCAGATATGGCTTTCCACATTACACATTCCAGAGGAGCAGAACGTCTTGGCAGATACACTGAGAGGAAGTTACAGCCTGGTACCCTCTGTGGTGAATGCTTCTAGTAGCTCTTTTCTTGTCTCTCCTGAAGCAGTTCATAGAAGATACAAAATCTTCTGCTTCAGAGCCCACAGGGGTCTGGGCTCTCTGGGATATGCATTCCTCTTCAATTGGAGAGGTCCACTAGCTGCCATTCCTTCTGGATCTTCTCACCATCCACAAAGGCAGGGCGAGGCATCCCAACCTGCGAACACTCCAACTCATAGCTTAGAGCATTTCCCAATAGTGTTGTTGTCTGACAAAGTCAAGAGTGTGATGGAGGCTATCCACAAGCCATCTACTTGCCAGTCTTATTCCTGCAAATGACCAAATTCACTGAATTCCTGCAGTCTGCCCATGTTACTCTAGATGATTCTCAGACCACACATGTGCTTGACTTCTTGGTTTCACTCTCTGACGAGGGCTTGTCTTTTTCTTCTCTCAAGTGCTACTTGTCTGCAGCCCCTGGCATTTCCAACATTTTGGCAAACCATCTTGTTTTCTTTACTCCTTGGTAAAAAATAAAAACATGAAAGGCTATAGGAATATACATCCCCCAGTGTTGGGCATTATTGCCCAGTAGAATCTACAGTTAGTGCTCTCCCAGCTCTCTTGCAAGTCTTGTGAACCTATGGCTTCATGTGACATTAGGCTACATACTTGGAAGACTGTCTTTTTAGTTGTTGTCACATTGTTGCAAAATGAGAAGGAGAGCTTTGTTCTCTTCAAGTTGACCAACCTTACCTGAGCTTCCACAGGGACAGAGTAGTCCTTAGACAGGACATTTCTTCTGAAGGTGTTGTCAGTGTTCCATTAAAACCAGGACATTGTATTCCCTGCTTTCATGCAGAACCCTGTTTTAGACCTCGAGCATGCTTTTCATTGTTTAGATGTTCACAGGGCAATAACCTTGTATGGTGGCAGAACAGCTTCCTTCAGACAACCTTGTGTTATCCCTCAAACAAGAAAAGTCTTCCTGTCTCATCTCAGTGATAGGTTTCCGTGATTTTCCAAGTGGATGGCAGCTACTATTGATCTAGCATGCAAACTGGCTGGTAGGCAACCTCCTGTACAAATGAGGCCTCATGCAGCTGGAGCACTAGCAGCATTGGAAGCTTTCCTGAAGGGTGTGCCTTTACAGGACATTTTCAGGGCTGCTATGTGGTCCCAACCTTCTACATTCATTTCTCACTACAGACTGGATACCAAGGCTCATGCAGAGTCTGCATGTGGGAGAACTGTGCTCTTTTCCTATGTGGCATGACAGTCCCTTCTTCCTGTGGTTAGTAGCTTGCTAGTCTCCCATTTGTGGTCTCCCAGAGACCACAAAGAACAAGAATACATTGCTTACCTGTAACTGTGGTTCTTTGAGTGGTCATCTGTGAGCACACACAAACCCACCCTCCTCATACAATGTCCTGCCTTTTCCTTAGCTCCTTGGCTACTGCTTCAGTGTCCAGGGAATTGAGGGCTTAGGCAGGAAGCGTGCTAATATGGCGTGCAAGGAGTGGGCAGGGCTACCACCAAAACACTTATGCAATTTTCTAGGAGGTTCCAAATGATGCACTGCAAAGGCACAGATAACCCATTTGTGTGAGTTCACAGATGACCACTCAAAGAACCAAAGTTAAAAGTAAGCAACCTGTTCCTTCCTGGCCATCCAGTTTAAGTGTTTAGTGTTGCAGGCATATTCTTGGAGAATTGCTGCTAGGTATTGTAACAATATGAGGCTAAGTGAATCAATGGTCTATCTTGGTATAAGGCAGCTGCATATCAGTGTTCACATGTTTTAAGACAACCTGCAGCCAATAGATGAAGATGCTTGTGAACATTTATCCATTCTGCACACATCTAACATCTACTAGACAGTCTTTGAAACCTTGTCTGTGCTGTGAGCTTCTCTTGCTGATTTCTCATAAAGCTGTAGAATTCCTAATAACAATTGTGTGGTGAAGTCTGACTTCATGCCCAGTAGTACATCTGAAGCTCACTACCTCAGTGGTATGCCTGATACTGTTGGCAGTGCAGACAGGCATGGCTTGAGAATCTTAGTAGACATTGCATATCTCACATCAATTAAGACCCTACAGATCTGACATACTGACACAACTGCCAAATAGAACTAGCATCAACCCTTATATTTGAATATTTATCTACTCTGCCAGACTGCTTGGTTTCTGCTTTGGATACAGAGGAAATCAAATACCTTTCTTCCATGGCCAGCTAGGACTAGGCTGGCAACTGTCACTCAAAGGACTTTTTCTTCATCCACCCCTAGACTATGGAATAGCCTGCTGGAAGAGATACGCCAGCTGAATACACTGTCGGAATTTAAAGCAGCATTAAAGACCAGTCTCTTCCAGCAGGCCTATCCAGATGATTTTAAATTGTGAATTTTAAACTGTGTATTGATTGTTTTAAAATATCTTGGTCTTACCTGTTCTTTTAAATTGATATATGCTTTTAACTGATACATTTTTTTTAATTAACATTATGTTTATATGTTAATTTGTTGTTCCCTGCCTCAATCTATAGTGAGAAACAGGTAAGAAATGATGATGATGATGATGATGATGATGATGATGGCATCATGATGGAGAGACTAGTGATGGAGAGACAGGTCTGTTTCATACTACGCGATTATAGCACTTGGATACCACTTTAACTGCCATGGCCCCAGTTGTATGAGGTATCTAGAAATATGTGTCATAGAACTGTAGAGCAACACCAAAGTACAGATCTTAAGATTCTGTAGGAAGTACGGTAGCCATGGCAGTTAAAGGGATATCAAAATGCTATAGTTATGTAGAGTGAAAGGGACCACAGAGTTGTCCACTCTCTGTGTCTCTGTACTAGATATGTGTGTGGTGACCCCATGAATTTCATGGGGTTTTTAAAATACACTTCCTGCATGCTCATCACAGAAATAAGTGGGCTCGTGGCAGAGCTAGAGACTGATCTGTTTGTTTGCTTGTTATTCCCTGGAAGGGTTGGCAAAAAGGGGAATAGATGGCAAACAAATGTCAAATCCCAGTAGATACCAAGGGCCCACTGTACTCCAAGTTTCTCTGTCCCTAAAAGTGGCAGTGTCAATTTTCAGAAACAGCTATGTAGCTTCTAGTTGAGCCTATGTAGTTTGAGCCTAAAAGGAATGGAAAAGATGCATGGTTCACTTGGTTAGTAAATAGATGTTTATTTTAAAGTTCAAACTTGTGTATTTATATGAGCAGTTCAAAGATATTTACCGTACAGACTGGGCGTATAAGATGACCCCCATTTTTAAGTTAAAATATAGTTTGGGATATACTCACCGTATAAGACTACCCCTCCTCTTATACGACGAGTATGTCCCAAACTCCTCACTCCAGCCTTCCCCCTCCAGCCACCACCCATCCACCCTTCCCAAAGCCACGATGGGAACCTCGATTGTGGCTTTGGGAAGGGTGTGTGGTGGCTGTAAAGCTTCCCCCCTCCAGCAACCACCCATCCACCCTTCTAGAAGGAATCGAAGGCGGAGGAGAGGGGCGAATGTAGTGGTTTGCCTCACATGCCACCCATCTCCTGCGTCTTCATTTCCTTCGCAAAGGGAGCGAAGATGCAGGAGACTGGGCGGGGGTGGTGGTGAGGCAAAGCAGGTACATTCACCCCTCTCCTCTGCCTTTGCCCCCTTTGGGGAGGAAGCAAAGGCGGAGGAGAGGGGCAAATGTAAGGGTGGCTAGCTGGGGGGACTTTCCAGCCACCACCACCACCCCTCCCCGAAACCACGATCGGGAGCCTGATTGCGACTTCATGGAGGGTGGAAGGGTGGCTGGAGGAGGCAACTTTCCAGCCACCAACCCCCCTCCCCGAAGCCGTGATCAGGAGCCTGATTGCGGCTTTGGGAGGTTGGAAGGGTGGCTGGAGGGGGGGCTTTCAGCCACCACCCGCCCTTCCCGAAGCTGCGATCGGCGTCCCGATCGTGGCTTCGGGGGGGGGGGTACAGAGGAGTGGCTGGCTGTGTGGTGGTGGCTTCTTATAGGGCTCCCCATCGCGGCTTCATGAAGGGCGGGTGCTGGCAACCTCCCCCCATCCATCCATCCACCCGTCCTTCCGAAGCCACGATAGGGAGCCCTATTCCAGTGTATAAGACAACCGCCTAATTTTGAAAAGATTTTGAGAGGGTTAAAAAGTCGTCTTGTACGCTGGAATATATGAGATATCTGCGACAACTCAGTTTAGTTACCCTGTAGGTTTTATTTCCTAAGAAATACAAGTACTTAGGATCCCCAAATCCATGGAAGAATAAGATATAGTGTCAATTAAGACAAGTAGATACTGCATTCATAGGTAAGGTGTAAGTCTGCTTTTAAAATAGAGCCATAAAATATCTTTTGTTGTTTTAATTGTTATCAAGTCAGCTTTGACTTATGGTGACCCTATGGATGAGAAATCTTGAACATACCCTATTATTAACAGCCCTGCTCCGGTCTTTCAAATCAGGGCTGTAGCTTTCTTGAGTCTATCCACTTGTAATGAGCTCTTCTTCTTTTCCTTCTGCCTCAACTGCAAAATCTTCACAGAGTTTTCATAGATTACAAACCATAGTTTCCAGACAGATTTAATCAGCTGTAAGTGTGGTTAGGTCCAATTCAATTGGCACAGCAAACTCTAATTAAAACAAATTTTAGAAGACTGGAAGAGCATGTGAGCCTACAGCGTATTACTGATCCCTAAACCATGGCTGTTTTTAATGGCTGGATCAAAGCCCATGGATGTCTAGCTATATGGCTCACTTAATGGCCCAACTCCAGATGTGTTGCCACTGAAGTATGCTCATTCCCCTGCTATGGCTTGCTACCAGCTCTCAGATGTCCTTGCTCTGTGCTGTATTTCCTCTTTGTCACCTCTCTGCTGCCTTGCTGTGTAGCTGTTGCTGATACTACCTCTGTTTCTTTGTGGCCACTTCCTTTCTCCACTCCAGATGCTGTTCTAAAAAAGATCAAGTCCCAAATTAAGTGTTGTGCCTAGGAGAATGATGTGTCTTTTAAAAATCTGCCCTGTTTTCCTCTTTCTGGATTGAGATAGAAGCTATTGGGGTATGTAAAGTACACAGCCAGATTGGTTGTCACTCACATGAGGCTTTTAAGCTGTTGAGTCTCTTGAGAAAAACGTAGCATAAACAGCATTAATAGTTGCTCAGATTTAAAATGTAGGGTTTTTGTGTGTGTGAAAGGCATATTCATTTTATTTTTCTTATGCTGTAGAGACCTGTTTGTACGTCTTTTGATTGGATTTGCATGATCTGAAAGACAATATGGTGACAGAGCATGTGTGGTATTCTGCACCACAGTCTTTTAATAAGCACATTTTCTGTAATATTTTTGGAAGCTCCACATTTAAGTGAGAAAACATGAATATTGTCAGTTCACCTTTGCTTTTAATGGTGCATTTTCCATTTCAAACATTTTCTTTAAAGGATAAGATGGGATTGGTGCTGCTTTGGTATTTGATTTTGAGTTGCACTAGGTGACAAAAGCACATTAAACCAAATCTCTCTATACAAGCTGGCCCAAGTGTTAAGATAATCAGGGGAGGGCTTTATCTCAGTCCCATCGCATTCACAGGCATGGTTGGTGAGGACTCAGGAGAAAGCCTTATCTGTAGCTGTTCCCAGCCTGTGGAACTCCCTTTCACCAGAGGTCTGGTTGGCCTCCATCCTGCTCTCTTTTTGTTGGTAGGTGAAAACATTTTTATTTAGGTAGGTGTTGGAAATATGAATTTTAATTAGTGTGCTGCTTTTAATGTATTTCTATCGATATTACATTTTTAATCCATATTGTGTTTTTACCTGTTCATATTTTAATAATGGTAATAATTTAATTATTTTTTTAACTTTTGTAATTTGTAATGTTTTAATTGTATTTTTTAAATTACTGTAAGCTGCCTTGAACCCCATCTTGGGGGAAAGGCAGACCTAGGGCTTGTTTCTATTTTCCATTTCTTATACATGTATTTTTAAATCTCAGCTCATCTGAAAGAAACCACCCAGGTTTTTTTTTTTTTTTACAAACCTTTAATTTTCTCCCTCATTTGAATTGTTTACAATTCTGCATCCAGTATCTCACTTTTAAGAAGCTCCTATTCAGCCTAAACTTCCTTGCCTTTGAACATTTCTGATCATGAGATCTCACCCAGCATTTCCCTATGTTTACTGAAATCAGCTTTCTTAAATGCTGGAGTGCACGTCAGACTGTGTTTGGCTTCCCCTTCCTTCAGCAAAGAAATCCCAGGAGAATGTGGTCACTCCCTCCCAAGGATCCAGTGCTTTAAGTCATGGATCTCTTCATAGGTGTGCACATCCTTGACACATAATTCTTCTTCTTCTTCTTTGTGGTCTCTGTGACTCACACACATGGGTTATCTGCACCTGCACAGTGCATAATCCAGAACTTTCCATACCTGCAAAGCAAGTGTTTTGGTGGTAGCCCCACCCTTCCTATAAGTCTATCCTTGTGGCTCCTGCCCATCGCCTCAATTCCGTGTCCACTGCAAAAGCAGGAAAAAGAGGGATGGCAAGACACGCAAGGGAGGACGGGCGGGATTGTGTGAGTTCACAGATGAGCATTCAAAGAACCACAGTTACAGGTTAGCAACCTGTCCTTCTTTTTCGTGGCCTCTGTGATTCACACACATGGGAGATTAGCAAGCTACTCACTTTGGGAGGTGGGAGTGTCTTGCCCATACTTCAGTAGGTGAAATCAGTGTGGGAGCAGGGAAGATAGCACTGCCCTGCTGAAGACTGTGTCAGCTCGAGCCTGTGAGTCAAGCCTATAGTTTGTGACAAAGGTCACAACACCAACACAAAATGCCTGTTGTTCTTGTCCTGATAGCCAGGTAATAAAAATGTACATTATTAAACGGAACATGTATAAGAAATGGAAAAAGGGGGAAATCACCAAAGAAAAATTCAAACAGATAGCGAACACATGTAGGAGTAAAGTCAGAAAAGCTAAAGCACAGAATGAGCTCAGGCTTGCTAGAGAGGTTAAGAACAATAAAAAGGGTTTTTTGGGGTATGTCTGCAGCAAAAGGAGGAAGAAGGAAATGGTAGGCCCACTGCGCGGAGAAGATGGCAAAATGCTAACAGGGGACAGAGAAAAGGCAGAATTACTGAACACCTTCTTTGCCTCAGTGTTTTCAGAAAAGGTAAAGGGGGACCAACCTGAGGATAAAGGTACAGAAGACACAACGGGAAATCCAGCACAGAATAAGCAAAGAGGTAGTACAGGAATACGTTCCTAATCTAAATGAATTTAAATCTCCAGGACCAGATGAACTACATCCAAGAGTATTAAAAGAGCTGACAAATATAATCTCAGAGTCATTGGCAATAATATTTGAGAACTCCTGGAGAACAGGAGAAGTCCCAGCAGACTGGAGGAGGGCAAACGTCCCCATCTTCAAAAAGGGGAAAAAAGAGGATCCCAACAATTATCATCCAGTTAGTCTGACATCAATACCAGGGAAGATTCTAGAGGAGATCATTAAACAGAGAGTCTGTGAACATTTAGAAGGCAATGCCATAATCACAAAAAGTCAACATGGGTTTCAGAGTAACAAGTCATGCCAGACTAATCTGATCTCTTTTTTTTGATAAAATTACCAGTTTGGTAGATGAAGGGAACGCTGTGGACATCACATACCTTGATTTCAGTAAGGCCTTTGACAAGGTTCCCCATGACATTCTTGCAAACAAGCTTGTAAAATGTGGGCTAGACACGTTAACAGTTCAATGGATTTGTAATTGGTTGACCAGCCGAACCCAAAGGGTGCTCAGCAGTGGCTCCTCTTCATCTTGGAAAGATGTGACCAGTGGGGTGCCACAGGGTTCTGTCCTGGGCCCAGTGCTATTCAACATCTTTATCAATGACTTGGATGAGGGAATTAGGGACATACTTACCAAATTTGCAGATGACACCAAATTAGGAGGAGTAGCTAATACCCTGGAGGACAGGATCAAAATTCAAGATGACCTGGATAAACTGGAGAGCTGGGCCAAAGCTAACAAAATGAAATTCAATACGGAGAAATGTAAAGTACTGCACTTAGGGCGAAAAAATGAAATGCATAGATATAAGATGGGGGAGACCTGGCTGAATGAGACTACGTGCGAAAGGGATCTAGGAGTCCTAGTAGACCACACGTTGAACATGAGTCAACAGTGTGATGTGGCAGCTAAAAAGGCCAATGCAATTTTGGGCTGCATCAATAGAAGTATAGTGTCCAGATCAAGGGAAGTAATAGTGCCACTCTATTCTGCCTTGGTCAGACCTCACCTAGAATACTGTGTCCAGTTCTGGGCACCACAATTCAAAAAGGATATTGACAAATTGGAGCGTGTCCAGAGAAGGGCGACTAAAATGGTGAAAGGTCTGGAAACGATGCCTTATGAGGAGAGACTTAGGGAGCTGGGTATGTTTAGCCTGGAAAAAAGATGGTTAAGGGGCGATATGATAGCCCTGTTTAAGCATTTGAAAGGGTGTCACGTTGAGGATGGAGCAAGCTTGTTTTCTGCTGCTCCAGAGATTAGACCATGGAGCAATGGATGCAAGCTCCAGGAACAGAGATTCCACCTCAACATTAGGAGGAACTTTTTGATAGTAAGAGCTGTTCGGCAGTAGAATGCACTCCCTCGGAGCGTGGTGGGGTCTCCTTCCTTGGAGGTCTTTAAACAGAGGCTGGATGGCCATCTGTCGGGGATGCTTTGATCGTGATTTCCATGACTGGATGGCCCTCGTGGTCTCTCCCAACTCTGCAATTCTATGATTCTATGATTCTCTTATGTTTTTATCTCTCCATTCTTCCAAGGAGGAGAGACCAAGTGACCCAAAGGCCTAAAGAAAAACTCTGAGAGTAAAATTAAACCCAGGTTTTCCTTGTTTAGTTTCAACCTCCTGTATCACAATTGAGGCTGTTTTGTGTAGTGCTAGGGGGTTGCTAATAAGACAATGGTGAGGTTCTAAGATCTCTCATACTTGAGAAAGGTTACCCAGGCTTTTCTAGCTCCTGATGCCTACTGAGCCAGGTTGCATTTCTGTACAGTAATGGGAATAATAGTTTAAAACAGTATGGTTTGCTGTTTTCTCACTAGCCGAAGTAAGTTGGAATATTTGAATCTTAGTACTAGGGAGCTCCTGAATGTTCCACTTTTGACAATGTATTAACTATGAAACTCTGATATTGCCTCAAACCCTGTACTTTTTTGGGTCTCAAACATTCCTCTTCAAGCCATCATCTACAATTGTGTGTCTGGTATACACTCACAGCATATTGTCTCACTTGCTTCTGATATCAGTATGCATTAAAACGAGCAGTTTTCTTCCCATCAGTTTAGAAGTGGCACCATGACTATTTCAAATTTGGTTTACATCCCTTTCCCTGCTAAATGTGTACAATATATTCAGGGTTTGTACCATGAATCAATACAAATATGTTGTGTATTAGAAGGTACACCAGACTTTGGGGTATATAATTAATACTCCTCAGTTTGGGGGGCTCTAACGAATTTGTAAAACTCTCTTCACTGTACCCATACAGTTAAATGGCTTGGAGGAAAGGATTGAACAGTATGACAGGGCCATTAGGGAAAGGACCAAAGTGCATGGCCAAAAAGCCATAAGAGATTAGTGTCAGACTATGATGGGATATGTAGTCTGATAAATTCATGCTATAAAGAGAAAAAGAGCATGAGTTTCAATATGTCTGCCTACAGGGAGTGTACAAAGTAAGCAAGGCTGCACCTGGCCCATGTTATGGGGTTTGTAGGCTGAGAAAGTAACCGTGAAGCAAAGAACATATCTATTCTGAGTACGTGTAAATCACTATGTCTCTTGAGGCAGGATGTTGATGTGCATATTCTGAGACTGTGAAGTCACTCTGAAGCTGTACTTTGGGCTATGCAGTAGCTAAACTATAGAGTCCTGATGTATTCACAGAGAGGATTCTCTGTAGCTCTGTATACAGAGTTGTCCCTCCACGTTCTCAGCCTTCACTTTTGCGGTTCCGTCTATTCGCGGTTTGCTCAGCAAGTGCCCTGTTTAAATCAGCTTCCCTCCCTCGCACACAAGGGAGGGGAGCCGATTTAAATGGAGTGCTCCCCAAGCAAACCGCGCATCCAACTCCCTGCTCTCCTGGGGCTTGGCTCCTGGGGTGCTGGTGGCCAAAAAGCAGTGACAAGCCCTGTTGAAAAGCCCTGTTGCCACTTTGGGAAGGGCGGGGGTGGCTGAAAAGTGGTGCCGAGCTTGAAAAGCCCCGTTGCTGCTTTGGGAAGGGCAGGGGGGGGGTTGCAGGCGGGCAGCAGCGAGGCCTATTTTTATTCGCTGTTTTTTCACATTTGCAGGGGTCTCGCACCCCTAACCCCTGCAAATGTGGAGGGACAACTGTATTTCTTTTTATTATGTTCCAGTAAAGACATAATAAATGGGGTTTACTTTGCTCATATATCTTGTAACCATGCTTTTCTAACTTCCAGTGCTTGAATAGTAATCCTGTAATGTGTCATACTGGCATAAATTTATGAGTAAGTGACCAAATTTGTACCTGCTATACTTCCTGTGCTTTTTTGACAGTACATGGAGGATATTGAAGATGCTGACAGTGGTATCTAATATTCAAAAACACTTAACAGGCAGCTAATTAAAATGTAAATCTTGACCAGACACTTCCTTTTTTAATCTGATGATTTTCATCTAGAATAGAGTACTAAATTTGACATTTATCTGATTTTATGCTGTCAGCGGCAAATGAATTTTCTTTTAAACATGTTTGCAATGGTTGTAAATTTTTTGACACATTGCATAAATATAACTGCCTGTTTGTGAGTGTTCAGAAGACTGCCTATAATATAGTGTGCAAAATTTGCAGGGCAGGATAGCTATCTATATTGATCTGCACTGACAATAGTGTGCAGAAGCTCCCCACCCCAATCATGTTGGAGTTGGGAAATGCCATGGACTTCATTACTGAACTTATGTTTATACAGATACTTGCCTCCATGAATATCTTAACTGTTGGGGTGATAGTCTTCTCAACTGCTCATACATGTATCAGAGGATATAATTCATTATTGGCTTAGTTTACTCATGCCAGTAAAGAAGCATTTCCTAATCTACTTTTCTCCAGATAGGTTGAACAACAATTTCCATCATCCACAGCCATAATGGCCAATGATGATTGGAGTCATGTGTCAAGAAAGCATTAAGTAGGGAAGATTGTACTAACCTATATTACATGCACAAATCAGTTCCTACCTAATCAGTCCTTTGGTTCAGTGATGAGATGGTAGACCTGTTGATTAGCCTTTTGGAAGCTATGGTTTAGAAAATGATCAACCTTCACTGCTGAACTTTTTTTAAAGCTATGGTATAGAAATGTAAATTGAAATAAAATTTGTAATAGTTATTTTTAAAAAATTATTGTTGTGATTCGTTATCCACCATGACCTCCTAGAAAATTTTGTTCTAGTTGGCAGAACAGCAGGAATTCTTTCTGAATAACACTTCAACATTTGAGATGCAATTGTATTTTTACTTATCTGGAAGTAACCCGTACTGAACACTTTGGTCGTATCTATGGGTAAATGTGTAGAATTGCACTTCTAAAAACAGATTATCCCCAAAAAATTAAATGTTGACATCTAAAGAACAAGCTTGGAGGTGATATGGAAATAAAGTGCTGCTGCTCCAGAGAGTAGGACATGGAGCAATGGGTTCAAACTACAGGAAAAGAGATTCCACATAAATATTAGGAAGAACTTCCTGACAGTAAGAGCTGTTCGGAAGTGGAATACACTGCCTCATAGTGTGGTGGAGTCTCCTTCTTTGGAGGTTTTTAAACAGAGGCTGGATGGCCATATGTCGGGAATGATTTAATTGCATAGCAGGGGGTTGGACTGGATGGCCCTTGTGGTCTCTTCCAACTCTATAATTCTGTACTATTTTGATAAAAACTTTCTAAAAAATGGTACGTTGGCCAACATTGTATTGAACCTGTGTTAGACTTTTTTCACAAGTGAAATGTTATGCACTGCTGTATCAAGCTAATAAAGCCTGCATCTTGTAAATACACTGGGCCCTTGGTATCTTCTGGGGTTTGGCTCCAGGATCCCTCATGAGTACCAAAATCCACAGATGTTCAAGTCCCATTATATACAATGGCATAGTAAAATGGTGTCCCTTATATAAAATGGGGAAAAATATTAAGTAACAACAACTACTACTACTACTTTATTTTTTTCCCCGCCTTTTGCCTATTAGGCAATCAAGGCAGCTCACAACAATTGGATATAGAACAAACAAATCCATAGTGACAGTAATAACTTAAAACAGTTTACCCCCCTTAAAATTACATATAATAATACATATTTAAAAATAATTGGCGAATTCACCATTAATATAAAATACTACCCTAAGACTTTAAACTATAACATCAAACATAAAAACATAAGCATAAAACAAAAAAACATAAAAAGAGGGAGAAGCTTTTTGGGAAAAAAATGGGGGAGGAATATTTTCAAGCTGTGGATGGTATAATCGGTGGATGCAGAATCCTTGGATATGGAAGGCTGAATGTAGTTCTTCTTTTCAATTTACTACTATGCACTTGGTAGAATGTTAGGGCTTGGCATTTTTGAAGAGCAGTTCCGCTGGAGCACTGTGGATTGCATTAAATGCATAGTAACGTGCTCTAATGACAAGCTGAAGATAGATAACTTAGTTCTTATAAAGAGATTGATCAGAAATGGAAACTGAAAGCTAAGTGGCAAATCAAGGAGTACATCTGAAGAACAGGCATGTCTTTCAGAAACAAAAATGAGTAGCTTTTTACTGACAAGCTCCTGCTATCTCTTATTCATATTTAATATCTCTTGATTATCAAAGGCAATTTTTAGAGTTGCAGCGGAAGAGGAATGTGAATTGGAGGCTGAGTTCGAAAGGAGTTTATTCAACCAGCCAAGCTACTACAAACAACCACCCTCACTGCTGATCTCTGATATTTTTAAGCGAAGTTTTATGCTGTGAACATGAGTAGAAAGAGACTGGTTTGATTTTCAGTAGATAGAAATGCTATACATAGCTGGCTAAAATTAAATACACCATAATTAATACCACTTCTGCATTATTCAATTCCAGAAGCAGTAAATTGGTTCAAAACTATAAAGACAATCAACTTATGTTTCCTGCCACTTAACCTTTAAAATGTAACAATTTCTAGATTTGTTCCATAAATAGATGGTGCTTCCCAAGCTTATTCAAGTTTTACTAAATTAGACATTTCCCAAAGCAAATCAGTTTCTCTCAGTCTATCTTCTTTTTGTCAATTCATTCAAAGGTATATAGGTTTGGGTACAACAGTGGTCATAAAAACATATATTCCCTTTCAGTTTGCTGGATTAAGTTTCTGGTTCTTTCTGGAATCATATTGAAAACCTATGGTTTACGGTACTTAAAGCTGCTTTTAATTTAAAAACAAACATTTTAAAATATGATAATGCATTTTATGTATGTATTTATTTAATAGCCTGCCTTTCTCTTACCACATAACTCAAGATGACTTACAACATAGATGAAAATAAAATATGCTAAAAACCCTAATAATCAAAGTGCTCAAAAAATTAAATAAGCAGTCCTATTAACACCAATTTAAAACATATTTAAAGCATATTAAAGAAGATAAAAGTACAGCACATCCCATTAAAAGATTGTTCTGCCACAGTGAGCCAACAGCTTCTCTAAATAAAAAGGTATTTCCCTGTCTGTGGAAAAAGAACAGAGAGGGGGCCAGCCAAACCTCCCATGGGAAGGAATTCCACAGCCTAGAAAAAGCTATGGATAAGGCCTTCTTCTGTGTCCTTAACAAATATGGCTATAATATTGATGGGGCTGAGAAAAAGCCCTCCCTCAGGTTCCTAAAACTCAGGTAGGCTCATATGGGAGATAAGGTTTTTTAGGTAGCCGGAGTTGTTTTTATAAATCATCACCAGTACTTTTAATTCTGCCTGGAAAACACAGGGCATTTCCACACAACATTTTAGTAGTGGTGGTGTTAGTAGTAGAGTAGTAGTAATAATAACAGTAATATTTATTTATTTATTTATTTATTTATTACCTGCCTCTCCCTATGGATCGAGGCGGGGGACAACAAATTAACACATAAACATAACATCGGTTAAAAACATATTAGTTAAAAACATATATCAGTTTAAAAGAAGTAAAAAACCAACACATTTTAAAACAATCAACACACAATTTAAAATTCACATTTTAAAATCATCTGGATAGGCCTGCTGGAAGATGCTGGTCTTTAACGCTATTTTCAATTCAGACAGTGTATTCAGCTGTCTTATCTCTTCCAGCAGGCCGTTCCACTCTATGGGTGGCTGAAGAAAAAGTCTTCTGGGTGACAGCTGGCAACCTAGTCTGGGCTGACTGAAGCAAATGTCCCCCAGAGGACCTAAGTGTACAGAGCGGATTATACAGGAGAAGGCGATCCTGTATGTAACCTGGACCCAAACCATGTAGGCTTCAAAGGTAATAACCAACACTTTGTACCTTGCCTGGAAACTAATTGGCAGCCCGTGGAATAATTTTAATATTAGTGTGATATGATCCCTCCTGGATGTACCAGTCTGGCTGCCATGTTTTGAACCAATTGAAGATTCTGAACTTGGTACAGAGGTATCCCAATGTAAAGCTCATTGCAAAAGTCCAGCCTTGAGGTTACCAGAATGTACGCTATCATCTTTAGGTCCTCCAATTCTAGGAAGGGCAGCTGGAATAACAGCCAAAGCTGGTAGTAAGCACTTCTGGCCATCACATCTATCTGAGCTGTCATTTGGATAGAGAAACACTCCCAGGCTGCCAACACTGTCTTTCAGAGGGAGTGTAACCCCATCCAGGACTGGTTGACACACCTCCAACCTCAGGTTAGGATCCTTGACAGTAAGCAACAAGTAATGAGTAAATATTACTAATTATGTTTAAAAAGTAACATTATCAGCTATTGTATTATTTGTCCACTGGACTTGACTATGTGACGAATGTTGCTGTCCTTGAGCAAGCAGGGATCACCAATATTGAGGCCATGATATTGAGAACACAGCTGCACTGGGCAGGGCACTTTTCTAGGATGGAGGACCATCGCCTCCCAAAAACAGTACTCTACAGTGAACTCGCCATGGGTCAGCATAAGAGGGGCGCTCCAAAAATGCGATACAAGGACTCCCTGAAACAACATCTCAGGCTCGGCCAAATTGATCACCAACAATGGTCCGCTCTGGCCTCACATTGGGAGGCATGGAGGTGCACTATCCACAATGCTGCAGCCTTATTTGAGAACTCACACTGAACAAGTCTTGAAGAGAAATGACAATGCAGAAAGAATCACAAGCCGGAAACATCACCCAAGGAGACCTTCTGCTGTGCTTTCTGCAACCAGACTTGTTTATCTCAGATTGGCCTTTTCAGTCATCAGAGAGCTTGCAGAAAGTGCAGGATGAGTCCTTCTTGAATCTTCATTTGTGAAGGAAAGCCAGAGAGAGATTATTTCTTAACATAACATTGTTGAGCTCACATGACGCGCCCCAGTGTGTTAATGTCTTAAAGCTAATGTTGATTCTTGTAATCATAGAATCATAGAATTGCAGAGTTGGAAGAGACCACGAGGGCCATCCAGTCCAACCCCCCTGCCACGCAGGAATTCTTGATCAAAGCATCCCCAACAGATGGCAATCCAGCCTCTGTTTAAAGACCTTCAAGGAAGGAGACCCCACCACACTCCGAGGGAGCGTGTTCCACTGCCGAACAGCTCTTACTGTCAAAAAGTTCCTCCTCATGTTGAGGTGAAATCTCTGTTCCTGGAGCTTGCATCCATTGCTCCATGTTCCAGTCTCTAGAGCAGCAGAAAATAAGCCTGCTTCATCCTCAGCGTGACATCCCCTCAAATACTTAAACAGGGCTATCATATCGCCTCTTAACCGTCTTTTTTCCAGGCTAAACATACCCAGCTCCCTAAGTCTCTCCTCATAAGGCATCGTTTCCAGACCTTTCGCCATTTTAGTTGCCCTTCTCTGGACACGCTCCAATTTGTCAATATCCTTTTTGAATTGTGGTGCCCAGAACTGGACACAGTATTCTAAGTGAGGTCTGACCAAGGCAGAATAGATTGGCACTATTACTTCCCTTGATCTAGACACTATACTTCTATTGATACAGCCCAAAATCGCATTGGCCTTTTTAGCTGCCGCATCACACTGTTGGCTCATGTTCAACTTGTGGTCTACTAGGACTCCTAGATCCCTTTCGCACGTAGTCTCATTCAGCCAGGTCTCTCCCATCCTATATTTATGCATTTCATTTTTCCGCCCTAAATGCAGTACTTTACATTTCTCCGTATTGAATTTCATTTTGTTAGCTTTGGCCCAGCTCTCCAGTCTATCCAGATCATTCTGAATTTTGATCCTGTCCTCTAGGGTATTAGCTACTCCTCCTAATTTGGTGTCATCTCCAAATTTGGTAAGTATGCCCCTAATTCCCTCATCCAAGTCATTGATAAAGATGTTGAATAGCACTGGGCCCAGGACAGAACCCGGTGGCACCCCACTGGTCACATCTTTCCAAGACGAAGAGGAGCCACTGCTGAGCACACTTTGGGTTCGGCCGGTCAACTAATTACAAATCCATTGAACAGTTAACTTGTCTGGCCCACATTTTACAAGCTTGTTTGCAAGAATGTCATGGGGAACGTTGTCAAAGGCCTTACTGAAATCAAGGTATGCGATGTCCACAGCATTCCCTTCATCTACCAAGCTGGTAACTTTATCAAAAAAAGAGATCAGATTAGTCTGGCATGACTTGTTTCTCTGAAACCCATGTTGACTTTTTGTGATTATGGCATTGCCTTCTAAATGTTCACAGACTCTCTGTTTAATGATCTGTTCTAGAATCTTCCCTGGTATTGATGTCAGACTAACTGGATGATAATTGTTGGGATCCTCTTTTTTCCCCTTTTTGAAGATGGGGACAACGTTTGCCCTCCTCCAGTCTGCTGGGACTTCTCCTGTTCTCCAGGAGTTCTCAAATATTATTGCCAATGGCTCTGAGATTATATTTGCCAGCTCTTTTTATACTCTTGGATGTAGTTCATCTGGTCCTGGAGATTTAAATTCATTTAGATTAAGAAGGTATTCCTGTACTACCTCTTTACTTATTTTGAGCTGGATTTCCCCTATTGTGTCCTCTGTTCCATTCTCCTCAGGTTGGTCCTCCTTTTCTTTTTCTGAAAACACTGAGGCAAAGAAGGTGTTGAGTAATTCTGCCTTTTCTCTGTCCCCTGTTAGCATTTTGCCATCTTCTCCACGTAGTGGCCCTATCATTTCCTTCTTCCTCCTTTTGCTGCGGACATACCCCCAAAAAGCCCTTTTTATTGTTCTTAACCTCCCTAGCAAGCCTGAGCTCATTCTGCGCTTTAGCTTTTCTGACTTTACTCCTACATGTGTTCGCTATCTGTTTGAATTCTTCTTTGGTGATTTCCCCCCTTTTCCATTTCCTATACAGTTGCCCCTCCACATTCACGAACTTGACATTCGCGGTTTTGATTATTCGCGGTTTTGGGAGGGCCCCTCCGCCCCCCAAAAAACCGCTACAGGGGGCCTCCGGAGCCCGGTGAAAACCCTGGGAGGGAGTGGGGAGGCCTCCGCGGGGCCTTTTGAGGCCCCGCGAAGGCCTTGGGGTTTTGGCTGAGTTAAATTGTCAGCAAATATCAGGATAGTTGATAGAGGACAGGATCAAAATTCAGAATGGCCTTTTTAGCTGCCGCATCACACTGTTGACTCATGTTCAACTTGTCGTCTACTAGGACTCCTAGATCCCTTTCACACGTAGTCTCATTCAGCCAGGTTGCCTCCATCCTATATTTATGCATTTCATTTTTCCACCCTAAGTGCAGTACCTTACATTTCTTCTTACTGAATTTCATTTTGTTAGCTTTGGCCCAGCTCTCCAGTCTATCCAGGTCATTTTGAATTTTGATCCTGTCCTCTAGGGTATTAGCTACTCCTCCTAATTTGGTGTCATCTGCAAATTTGATAAGTATGCCCCTAATTCCCTCATCCAAGTCATTGATAAAGATGTTGAATAGCACTGGGCCCAGGACAGAACCCTGTGGCACCCCACTGGTCACATCTTTCCAAAACGAAGAGGAGCCACTGCTGAGCACCCTTTGGGTTCTCTGAAACCTATGTTGACGTTTTGTGATTATGGCATTGCCTTCTAAATGTTCACGGACTCTCTGTTTAATGATCTGCTCTAGAATCTTCCCTGGTATTGATATCAGACTAACTGGGCGATAATTGTTGGGATCCTCTTTTTTCCCCTTTTTGAAGATGGGGACAACATTTGCCCTCCTCCAGTCTGCTGGGACTTCTCCTGTTCTCCAGGAGTTCTCAAAGATTATTGCCAATGGCTCTGAGATTACATTTGCTAGCTCTTTTAATACTCTTGGATGTAGTTCATCTGGTCCTGGAGATTTAAATTCATTTAGATTAAGAAGGTATTCCTGTACTTCCTCTTTGCTTATTCTGTGCTGGATTTCCCCTATTGTGTCCTCTGTTCCATTCTCCTCAGGTTGGTCCTCCTTTTCTTTTTCTGAAAACACTGAGGCAAAGAAGATGTTGAGTAATTCTGCCTTTTCTCTGTCCCCTGTTAGCATTTTGCCATCTTCTCCGCGTAATGGCCCTATCATTTCCTTCTTCCTCCTTTTGCTGCGGACATACCCAAAAAAACCCTTTTTATTGTTCTCCCTAGCAAGCCTGAGCTCATTCTGCGCTTTAGCTTTTCTGACTTTACTCCTACACGTGTTCGCTATCTGTTTGAATTCTTCTTTGGTGATTTCCCCCCTTTTCCATTTCCTATACATGTTCCGTTTAAAACTTAGCTCCATTGAAAGTTCTTTAGTCATCCACCCTGGTTTCTTGAGACACCTCCCATTTTTCTTCCTCAATGGTACTGTTTGAAATTGTGCCTTCAGTATCTCCCTTTTGAGAAAGTCCCATCCGTCTTGAGGTCTCTTCTCTTTTAGTATTCTTGACCATGGGATCATCCCCAGTATTTCCCTGAGTTTACTGAAATCAGCTCTCCTAAAGTCAAGAATGCGTGTCTGACTATGCCTGGCTTCTCCTTTCCATTGTATAACAAACTCCAGGAGAACATGATCACTCTCACCTAAGGATCCCACCACTTGCACCCCATTAACCAGGTCATCCCTGTTGGTTAGGATCAGATCTAAAATAGCTGACCCCCTTGTTGCCTCTTCCACCTTTTGGACCATGAAATTGTCTTCCAGGCATGTAAGGAATTTGCTAGACCTTGATGTTTTGGTTGAGTTAGATTTCCAGCAAATATCAGGATAATTGAAGTCACCCATCACTACTACATCTCTCCTTTCTGCATGTGTTGTCTTCTGTTCTAGAAAGGCATCATCCAGTTCCTCCATCTGACTTGGGGGTCTGTAGTAGAGTCCCACAATAACATCCCTGTTGTTTCCCTCCCCTTTAATTTTTATCCAGATGCTCTCCACCTGGCTTCCAGTATTGATGTCGTGGATCACTTCACTGGTGTAAATATCCCTGACATATAATGCTATTCCTCCTCCTTTCCTGTTTGGCCTGTTTCTCCTATAAAGGTTATACCCCTCTATTTCTACATTCCAATCATGAGACTCGTCCCACCAGGTTTCAGTAACGCCTATTATATCATATTTGTTTTGTAGTGCAAGGAGTTCAAGTTCATCTTGCTTATTTCCCATGCTCTGTGCATTAGTGTAGAGACATCTGAGACCATGTGTTCCCTTTACTTGCTGCCTGTGCACGTTTTTTTGCCTCCCACTGTTGGGGCCTTGTGCTGTTTGCCTTGCTCCCTCAATGACCGTTTGACTATTTTCTCCAGCCCTTTTGCCTTCCAGAATACTGTCTCCCTCCCCCATATGACTCAGTTTAAAGCCCTCCTGATCAAATTCTTGAGACTGTTGGCAAAAACATTTCTACCAACTGTCGTGAGATGCACCCAATCTCTTGCCAGAAGTCCCCCCTCATGGAAGCGCAGCCCATGATCCAAGAATCCAAATTGTTCTCGGCGACACCATCTACGGAGCCAGTTGTTTATGTCGGCTGTTTTTTTCTCCCTTCCCGGACCATGCTCTTCAACTGGCAGAAGGGACAAGATGACAACCTGTGCATCCATTTCTTTCAGCTTCCTCCCCAGAGCCTCATAATCTCTTCTGATCTTCGGAAAGCTGTGCCTTGCAGTATCATTGGTTCCCACATGGACCAAAAGGAAGGGGTAATGATCCGTAGGCTTGACCAGTCTTGTCAGCCTCTCGGTGACATCATGGATCTTTGCCCCAGGGAGACATCACATCTCCTGAGACATCTTGTCAGGCCCAAAAACCACTGCTTCTGTACCCCGCAGCAAGGAGTCCCCCACCGCGACCACACGCCTCCGCCAAGGCTTAGCAGTGGCTGTTCCTTGCGGTGGTACTCTCCGGGTCCCCTGCTCTGCCCCTGAAGTCTGTCCATGCTGTTCTTCCTCGTTGTCCTTGATAAGGGAGAGGGTTTCGAATCAATTCTGTAGCTGCAAGCTGCTCGAAGAATCCCTTGATTTTCTTGTTCTGTGTGTGACATTCCTCCAGCTGTCTACCTCCTGTGTCTGTGAAGTGACCCTTTCCTCCCCAGCCACTTCCTCTGTGCAGTTCCTGTCCAAGACTGTTCATTCTGTTCTGTCCAGGAAAACTTATTGCTCTCAAATATGTTGAAGTATAGCTACCCGTGTCTCCAGCTGCTGGACTTTCTCCTCCAAGAGGGCTACCAACTTGCACTTGGTGCATTTGAAGCTCCCCACGTCTGTAGATGAGAAGACAAACATCCCACAAGTGTTGCAGGTGACTGCAGCAGTCCCCTCAGTGTCCATGGTGAGAGCTTTTAGGTAATCTAAGAACTCTTAGTTAATGCTGAGAACTCTAAAAAAAATTCAAACTCACCCACTCAAAATGTCCCAGAAGCTGCTCTCCTTCTCCCTGGCAAGAAACTGGCCTGTAAAGCCTCTGCAAGGAGTTATATAAAGCTAGGCTCCCAGCTCCACCCCCTAGTGACTCACAGATGTGACTCACAGAAGCTCCACCCCTTCAGCAACAAGCACACTCTCCCAACAGTACAACATGTGTATTGCAACTAGGCTTTGGGGCCTTCCAAAATGTTCTCTTAGCTCTTTTAAAGATACGTTTTAGGTTCAGCCTACAGACATAGCCATGTGCACATACACAATTAAGAGATGTAGTGATGGCCTCCCGGTGGATGGCTTTAAAAAGAGATTTGACAGATTAATGGAGAATATCGCTATTAGGGTTACTATTCATCTATTACCTCCAGAATCAAAGGCAGTGTGACTCTGAAAATCAGCTAGGAGGGAACAGGTGAAAGAATATTGTGCTCATAGCCTCCCTCTGGGCTTCATATGTTTGTGAGGCTTGCAGGGTATTTCTGAGAAATCAAGTATACATGAAAAAAATGTGTGCATTTCAAAATGTGAATAGCCAAAATGCACACAATTTTTAAAAAAAATCTAACACATTTTAGTCTAGGGGTGGGGAAAATATGGGCTGGGCCCCACTTTTGCAGCCCACCACCATATATATATATATATATATATATATATACATATATACATACATATATATATATATATATAGACAAGATTGGGGGGTTATTTTAATGCAGATCTGTGCAGGAAGCCTCCAAATACTTGGGGGGGGGGAATCCCAACTCCTCCAAAACTTCCCACCACCTCAAAATACCTCTGTTTTCATCAGGGTTCCCCTCAAAATAGTAACCAGAAGTGATGGTGATAAAAAATAGATCTGTTTTAAGACATTGGAGGGTATGTGTGGCATTCAGTAACTTTTGTGGGGAATTAATTCTCAGCCTCCAATGCTGTTGCCCTCTTCTGCTTTAGTCAATGGTGAAAAATTGTATAAATCAGATAAATACTGCAAATATTTGTGTAAATTAAGATAAATTTGTTTAAAATTCCTGAAATGTCAAGGTGGGAAGAAAACATGAATTTTCACAACCTGATGCTATATGGGATGGGAAGAAAATACAGGAGAAACAAGCACAATGAATTGAGACTAAGACCAACACTTACCTTATTAGAACACAATACTATAAAATTGAAGTTTCCTGCCCATTTTGAAAATATAGGTGGACTGAAAGCCATGGATTCCTCTCACAAGCTTTCAAAACACAAATTGTCAGCTTGAGTGTCTGGGTGCTTGCTGACTTTTTTAAAAAATAGTTAGAGCTCAGCCCATGCCTGGCTTCCTGAATTAAATGAAACCCTGTATTTTGCTTGATCCACTTCAAAGCTAGTCTAGCAGAATGTTTTTGTATTTTCTGTTAATTATTTCCGTTCCACCTGGCTGCAGCTGAGGAAGAGATGGGACAGAATTACCCAGTCCATTTGATTTGGTGAGAGACCAGTTACAATCTGGCTCCTCTTTGCACTGGCATTAGTCATCTTAAGAACAATTATATAATTGTTAAGAACAACTTAAGAATTTGTAGCTGGATTTGTTGGAAAGCCTGTAGACAGGGACTGGGATCTGTTGGTTTTTGTACAGTACCAATGAAGCTTTATAAATGAAAGTAACACAACAAATAAGTGGGATCTGGAACAAAATGTAGCTTATACACTTCTCCCCAATAAGATATTCCTGTTCAGATTTCCAGCCAGCCTTCCTTCAAACCAGGGCATACTACTGCGAGCCAGCCTTTCCAGCCAGCCTTTCCTTCAAACCAGGGCATACTACAACCACAATTCACCAGCAGCAGTCTATAGCTGATAAGTATACTCAATCCCTATTGAGTATATTTGGGGATGAGGCTCTAACTCAGGTTTATGGTTTTTTCAAGAATTGTTTGTACTGTATCTGCTCGTCTGTCTGTTGATCTGCATGCTGTGATGTAGAGCTTAGTAAAAACTATAGGTGGCATTATGTTCAACTTGAAACAACTAACTGCCCCATCTCTATAAGCTTTCTCTTGCACAGGTAGTCCTTGAGTAGAGAATTCACTGTCCTTATGAATTTTGCAAAACATGTCTTTATCTTTCTAATCTGGGAGGGGGAAAGCAGCAGTATGTGTCCTCTTGTATAAAATAATTACTTCCTAAGTCCTTTCTAAATTGTAAAAAAGTCTTCAGATGCCGATGAAAGGACAGCAAGGAGGGAGCC
This sequence comes from Gambelia wislizenii, assembly GCA_030847615.1. Classification (NCBI taxonomy): domain Eukaryota; kingdom Metazoa; phylum Chordata; class Lepidosauria; order Squamata; family Crotaphytidae; genus Gambelia; species Gambelia wislizenii. The sequence continues at coordinate 309,339,307 of JAUMIR010000003.1, read as the reverse complement.
AACCTAGCTTCTCTAGGAAGGGATTTCTAGAGGCCCGAAGCAACCATAGAGAAAGCCCTCACCTGCACTCCCTAGGAAGGTGGTGGGATTGAGAGAAGTGCCTCTGCCAAAGATCTTAGAGCTTGTGTGGGCTGATATGGAAGGATAGGATACTCAGATGGCCAGGACCCAGACTATATAGTAATTTTAAAGGGGTGAAAAAAACGGTATGGTTGGACCCCTGTATATGTGGGGTTTGGTTCTTGGAATTACTATGGATACTGGAAACCATGGATAACAGTGAACCCTTTTAAAATAATGGGACTTCCAGTTAAAATACCATAGAGTTGTGTTGGGGATGTAGAAGATGTCTAGATAGGATGCCTCTCTAGGCATTTTCTAGGAAGACTCTATGGTATGTGTTCCAGTTTGGGGTCCTGAGGATAACTGAAACCACTGATATTGGTTCCCCAGCTATAGGGGTCCAACTGTATTGTACTTTGAATTGTGCTGAGAAATAGGCTGGCAGCCAGTGGAGCTGTTGTAACAAGGGACTCACATACTCCCTTGCCAACTTCAGGCTTGTTTCTTCTTGTTGTTTCTCAGTGGCTCTATTTTGTCTTTATTTCTATATGCCCTTTCCACATTGGTCCATTCTGAAAGGATGTATTGATAAAGATATTTAAAAAACTTGGGTGAATTAGAATAGCTCTATGGTCAAATGTATCTGGTGAAAGAGATGGATACGTCTGAATTTTCAAGCTTAAAAATAATAATCTGCTACTTCTGGTTGTTGCATGAACATCAGCAGCTCTGTAACCACATACTACAATGGTCTGTGCTACTCCTAAACTTTTGAAATATATCACTGGAAATTGTTGATCCAACATGGCAATAGGTGTAAGCCCAACCCCTGCACCCCATAAACTAGTAATAATGCAGTGGGGGATGATACAGTTAGTATTGCTCTTGATACCATTCTTACCATGATAGAATATCAGCACTTGGGAGTTTGGTGTATAGTCCTTGAAGAAAGCAAAGCAATCACTCACACAGTGCACATAGCACAGGTCTTTCTATATGAGTGTTATATTTTAAACTCATCTACAGATCTGGCACTTATATTCAGGGATACTTAAGACAAAAGGATGCCTGAAATAGTATTTTTGTACTATAGGACTACATAAATAATTTTGTCTAGTCCTGGATTTGCTACCTGAGTACCATATTTTCCAGTTTCTTATTATAGAGCAGTCAGTCTGCTGAGAAGCATAGGCAGAGTTGATGCACTTGCTGAACACAGAAGTAGTTGTCATGTATTCAGCTGCTGCCACATCATATCCCTGGGGCTATTCAACTTCATATTAAGGATTACTTAGAAAAAGAAATCTTGTAATGACAATTCTGCCCTATCTTTATATGCTTTCTCTTGCACAGGTAGCCCTTGAGCAGAGAATTCACTTTCCTTATGAATTTTGCAAAACATGTTCTTATCTTTCTATTCTAGGAGGGGAAAAAGCAGTATTATATTAGGGGTACTCTTTGGAAAGAAGTATCGGCCTAAATATTCTTGGAGCCACTGGCTTTGAGTATAAATTTAAGGCAAGGAAAATGAGAGATGAGTGATGATAACTTAACTGCCTCTATCTTCTTGTGTTTGCATCTGAAATTAAATGAAGCACTTATTTTGAAGATCATGGAAGTAATTTTATATGAAAAGAAAGCAATTACGATAGAGGCTGCCACCCTCAGATTTCATGCTGTGCAGCAGTTCACTTGAAACAAATGAGGTTTCTGGGGGTGAGCGCCTTGGAAGCTTTGTCCAAAATTCACAGCATTGTAATCAGATACTTGCAATTAGTCCCACTTCGAGTCAATATTCAGTGGCTGATGTACATCATCAAAAATGTGCTGTAGTTATTCTACACAATAGCTTAGCAGAGGTGATAAGACTTGACAAAGCATGCCAGTTATTTTCAGTGTATGTTATCATTTAGGAATGTGGGTATAAAGCAGAAAGAGATGAAAGTTAATCCTATACTTCATTCTCTAGTCTCAGGATCACAATTAAAGCACTTAACACCAGCCTCAGCTTGATAGCATAGGTCTGAAGTGTGAGATACCACTCTTGAAATGTTTCTTATAATGTGAAAATTGCAAAAAATAGTCTTGAAGTAGAGTCTTGTTTTCCATGATAGTAACAGGGTAACAGTAATGTTTGCACCTCACATACCACTCAGGTCAATGATTCCCAATTGCATATTCAAAAATAGTTATAAAATAAAATGACAGTAAATTTTAAAAATGAAATTAAGCAGATAAAATATGTCAGTATCCTCTTCATCCTTTCTTTCTGGTACTGTTTTACATATATTTTGATTTGGCTTTCTCTGTTTTCTCTTTCAAGCAGGCTTGTGAAACCTATTTAGAAAGTCAGAAACTACTTAAATTCATCAAACTGAGTGGGGTTTTTTTGCTTTTCTTGGTTTTTAAATGTTTGTTAAATGTTTGTTATGGCCTTAAGTGCCATAAACTTGCTTTTATTTCCTTAGTAGACTTACACAAAGAAACATTTAATAGGAAACTCCTAGAAGGCCTATAGCTCTGTTCAACGAAGACTTGCTTAGCCTTGGCCTTCGAGTGATTGGCCAAAGACACAGGTATGACATAACCCAGCTTTCCCAACTTACATATTTTGGAGATTGGAACATTCAGAACACCAGACTGAATCCTAAACTGCCTTAAAATGTATGAGGTCTGTCTATTAAATAATGAAACTGTTTCTTTCAGACAAATCAGGGAGAACTGTTTGGGAATGCTTGAGTGGTGGTTCAGTTAATTGTCAGTCGTAGTTTAAATCAGCTGTGTTGTCTGTTGTGTGCTGGAAAAATGCTAAGTTTAAAAGTCGAGCAACATGACATTCTAAAGCAACTTGAGGCGGACCCAAACCGTTTTCAAAAAATCATCACTTGTGGTGAAACCTGCATCTTCCAGTATGATCCTGAGACAAAACAACAGTCAATGCACTGGAAAACACCATCATCACCAAGAAGGAAAAAAGCACGCCGAAGCAAGTCAACATTATGCTCATTGGTTTTTGTTTTTGACATCTAGGGTGTAAATTTGGCAGAATGGGCTCCAGAAGGCAGAACAGTGAAACAACATTATTATAAGGAAATTTTGACAAAGCTGAAAAAAAGAGTCAGGAAAAAAGGCCAAAACTGGGGAAATGGTTTCATTCTTCATCAAGACAATGTGTCTGCTTGCACAGCACTTTCTGTGAAGCATTTTTTTGCCAATAAACACATTACTACACTTTGAACATTCTCCATATTTACCAGACCTGGCACCATGCAACTTTTTTCTTTTCCCTAAAGTGAAATCAGTGCTTAAAGGAACACATTTTGAGTCAACTGACACAGTACGAAGAAAATGGCAGATGTGTTGAGACAGCTGACAGAAACTGATCTGCTCCGGGTCTTTGACCAGTGGAAACCAAGACTGCATCAGCGTGTGAGTGTGAAGGGGGAGTATATTGAAGGGGACAAGCATTAGAATAGTAATAAAGATAAATAAAGATGGGTATTGTATCAATCTCATTATTTAATAGACAGACCTTGTAGGTCAGAGTGTAAGCAGGAAAGGAATTTTACTGAGCTTTCCAGTTAAACATGCAGAACATTGTGTAAATTATACTGCTGTAATGAAGAAGACAGGAGAAGGTAACCTGAAGTAGATTTTTGTGGTTTGTTGTTGTCATGTGCCTTCAGGTTATTTCTGACGTATGGTGATCCTAAGGTGAACCTATATTGGGGTTTCCTTAGCAAAATTTGTTCAGAGGGAGTGTGCCATTGCTTTCCATTGAGGCTGAGAGAATATAACTTGCCCAGGGTCACCCAGTGGATTTTGGTTGTGAAGCTGGGATTCAAACCCTCATCCTCAGAGCCTCAGTCAGACATTGAAACCATTACACTACATTCTATATTTTTGTGGTACTCATATTTAAAACAATTTTTGGGCTTAGACTTCTTTATTTTAAAGTGCTTGTCTTTTTTTTCCTGGCTTGAGTTGGCAGATCACAGGGTTCAGGTAGAAATATACTCCACAAACATGAAATCTGACCACCTCTGTTGTAAGGAGGAGATCTTCACTCTTTTGTTCTCAGTGAAGAGATGGTGGGTGGTCTGGAAGCCATGCCCTATGAGGAGCGGCTTAGGGAGCTGGGCCTATTTAGTCTGGAGAAGAGGAGGTTGAGAGGGCACATGATAGCCATGTTTAAATACAGTTCTCCCTTAACATTCGCGGATGTGACATTCGTGGTTTTGTGTATTCGCAGGTTTGTCTCACCCTGCATGCTTGTCTGTGTCTTCCCTTTCTAAAAGGAGAGACGACACAAACAAGCATGGAGTGTGAGGAAAAGCCTCTTAAACTGGCCCTCTCTTGTGCCTTCGCCAGCAGAGGGGTGGTTTTAGGGGTTTTCCCTCACTCTCTCTGCTTGTCTGTGTCTTCCCTTCTCTTTCTAAAAGGAGAGACGACACAGACAAGCACGGAGTGTGAGGGAAAGCCTCTTAAACTGGCCCTCTCCTGTGCCTTCGCCAGCAGAGGGGTGGTTTTAGGGGTTTTCCCTCAACCTCCATACTTGTCTGTGTCTTCCCTTCCCTTTCTTAAAGGAGAGACGACACAGACAAGCACGGAGTATGAGGAAAAGCCTCTTAAATCGGCCCTCTGCTGGCCCTTCACTCTCTTTGCAGGGAGACGAAAGCCCAGGGAGGGTGATTGTTTTTCACATTCGTGGGGGTCTGGCGACCCTAATCCACATGAATGTGAAGGGACGACTGTATTTGAAGGGATGTCATACTGAGGATGGGGCAAGCTTGTTTTCTGCTGCTCCAGAGACTAGGACATGGAGCAATGGGTTATAATAATAATAATAATAATAATAATAAAATTTTATTTATATCCCGCCCCTCTGCAACGCAATCGGGGCGGCTTACAATATAAAAACCCCATACTCACAATACCCTAGCCCACCCACCCCTTAAAATAATATTAAATTACAAAGGATTAAAAACATGCATTAATTAAAATATATATAAATTAGAAGGAAAAAAATTTAAAACATACAATCGTAGCCTAGAAAGGGCAGCTGAGTCTTGGGCCGGGATAATTATTCAGGAAAGGCCTGCCGGAAAAGATCCGTCTTGACAGCTTTTTTAAAGCTGTCTAAGGTGGTAATAAGACGGATCTCGTCCGGCAGGCCATTCCATAATCTGGGAGCAGCAGCAGAGAAGGCCCTCTGGGAGGTCACCGACAGCCTTGTTTTCATAGGCTGTAACAGATTCCTCCCAGAGGACCGAAGTGTGCGGGGCGGGTCGTATGGAAGGAGGCGGTCCCGGAGGTAAGTTGGACCCAAGCCATGTAGGGCTTTAAAGGTCATAACCAACACCTTGTACTGTGCCCGGAAACTAATAGGCAGCCAGTGGAGAGCTTTTAGCACCGGTGTTATATGCTCTCTTCTGGGAATGCCAGAAATCAACCTGGCTGCCATGTTCTGGACTAGTTGAAGTTTCCGAGTCAAGCACAAGGGTAGCCCCATGTAGAGCGCATTAGAGAAATCCAGACGGGAGGTTACCAGTGCATGTACCACAGTTTCGAGGTCTCTAGTTTCCAGGAAAGGGTGCAGCTGGCGTACCAGCCGAAGTTGATAACAGGCACTCCTGACCGTTGCATTTACCTGATTAGTCATCTGGAGCGACGGGTCCAGGAGCACCCCCAGACTGCGAACACAATCCTTGGAGGAGAGTGTAATTCCATCCAGGATTGGAGTTTGTATTCCCAGACCTGGTTTTGGGCCTGTAACTGTTAGTACCTCCGTTTTGTCTGGATTCAGTCTCAATTTGTTTTTCCTCATCCAGTCCATTACTGCTTTAAGACAATCATTCAGAGGAGAGACGCCATCTGAAGTCGAAGCCGATGACCGAGACATGGAGAAGTATATCTGGGTGTCATCCGCATACTGATGACACCGCATTCCATGCCTCCGAATGACTTCTCCCAGCGGCTTCATATAGATGTTAAATAGCATCGGGGACAGGATGGCACCCTGAGGAACGCCACAGTTAAGCTCTATTCTAGTAGAGCAACTGTCCCCAAGCCTCACCCTCTGGGATCTGCCCGAGAGGAAGGAACAGAACCACTGCAAAGCAGTGCCTCCGATTCCTAACTCCCTCAGGCGATCCAAGAGATGGAATGGTCTATTGTATCAAAGGCCGCTGAGAGGTCCAGGAGCACCAACAGGGTCACACTACCCCTGTCGATACCCAAGCGGAGGTCATCAGCCAGAGCAACCATGGCAGTCTCCACTCCATAACCCGTCCTAAAGCCAGTTTGAAATGGATCTAGATAATCGGTTTCATCCAAGACAGCTTCAAATTACAGGAAATTTGGGTTCAAATTACAGGAAAAGAGATTCCACCTAAACATTAGGAAGAACTTCCTGACAGTAAGAGCTGTTTGGCAGTGAAATGCACTGCCTTGTAGTGTGGTGGAGTCTCCTTCTTTGGAGGTTTTTATACAGAGTCTGGATGGCCATCTGTCGGGAATGATTTGATTGTGTATTCCTCCATGGCAGGGGGTTGGACTGGATGGCCCTGAGATCTCTTCCAACTCTATGATTCTATTATTCTAATCTGATTCTCTGTAGCTTATTCAACTAATGGTGTAAGTCAGGTCAAATAAGTAAAGCCAGGCACCCTTAGAAATCGCAAAATGAGTAGGCTGTTAATTCCTGAGAAGAATCTTGGGTGAGTAATATATTATTTTATTATGGTTTTAGCATGGAGGCTTTAAGTGTTTCAAGTTCTAATATGTGTAATGCAGATGGATGCAGCTGTGGTCTATGAAATGGTTAGCAAGGACAGCACCACATTTCACGAAGAAAAATAGCCTTTCTTCTCCAGTCAAAAGAGATTAACACATCTTGGTCAAGCAAATAGTCACAGTGATGCAACAAGGAAGTTCGGAGTCATTCTGGTGCAAGATAGATTCTGTTTAAGGTGTGCAACCAAAGTGGAAGGTCTGGTCCACTATTTACTGAAATGCCAGTTTTACTTCAGTTGTAGACAACGTAGTTTAACGTTGTTATACATTTTTGGATGTATGAGAACTTGAGACATTGACACTGAACTGAGTTTTCTCCTATGAGGGTCTATCCAGTTTGTGATTTAGAGGTGTGTCCTCTGCATTTATGGTGGCCAGTTTTTAAGGAAAAAAAGAAAAGAGAAAATTCTGATTAAATCAGCCATGCAATAATTTCAAATTACATGTGGATTTAATGGGTTCATAAAACTTCTTTCTTCTATTTTCCTTTGTTTTGTATGTTAAGATCTATGTACTTATTCTTTGCTTTTAGTATGTGTTTATTCTTTTTGGTTTGATCTGAAGACTTAGCCAATAAAATTAATTGATCATTTCTTAGTGAACTCTAAAAAAAGGAAGAGCTTGGAATAGCAGTCCATGTAGTATCTGTTATCTTGAATGCTAGTGTAGATTTGAGATATAAAATAAAGACAAATTCATTTACAGCCTTTCCAACCAACTTACATAATGTTGCTTCCTTGCAGAATGTAATTATAATGATAATGATTTCTAGGAACTACTCTTAATAGTTTTCTCATTATTATACATCATTGTAAATCTACACTATTAGTGTTAAGTACAATAAAATACTTTTCATTTAACTACGAACACATCTTGATCGTTAGCTTATGGAATGTTTTCCAACTTTCTGCCTTGCTGGTGTATAATTGGAAATATAAAATCAACACTGAGCAAGTAAAAGCTGCGTAAACAGGCTGTTGGAGAGCTTAATAGCTAGAACTGCCTCCAGTTTGGTAGAGGCTGTTTTATGAAACAAAAATAGTCAAGGACAGCTCATATGGAAAGCACATAAGGAAAGGAATAAATTCCTATGTAAGTGATTAATCAAAATATTGTGACAAAAAGGAACTTGTAGTAGCTGCCTTTTGGGAAAGTTTGTAGCGAAGACAATCAGCAGCATCATAGCCAATTATTCTGGATTTTTAGAAGTCAATAGAAGAAATGGGGATTAGCAGAAGATATGAGAACAGGGACAAAAGAGATGAGAGACACCAGAAGTACAATGAGAACAATATATTTAGGCCTGACATAAAAGAAATGGAACAAGGGAGAAAAATCACTAAAGAGAAATCCAAACAAACAAAAAGCCAATATTTGTGGGGAGAAGACCAGAAAAGCTAAAGCTCAGAACAAAGTCAGGCCTGCTAGAGAGTTTAAAAATAATGGAAAGGGATGGAGGTTGGCTATCTTTGGAGCAAGAAGAACAAAGAAATAGAAGGGTGAAGTCGAAGGCTTTCACGGCTGGCATCCATAGGTTTTTCATAGTTTTTTTCCGGGCTGTGAGGCTGTGTTCTGGAAGAGTTTATTCATGATGTTTCGCCTGCATCTGTGGCTGGGATCTTCAGAGAATGGTGATGTGGGGGTTTGTGGCCCTTATATACTGTGAGTGCCTGTTGGAGATGATAAGTAAATTTGTATATTTCGATGACTAGTTCCTAGGGTGGGAAGATATGCAAGAAGGATTAGCGTCTGTGTGGCTAATGCTCCATTGTCTGCTGGAAATCCCCCTGTCCCTGGGTGAAGTTCATTTGCATATGTTGAGTTTTGATTTTGGTGTTTTTCAGGACTGGTAGTCAAACTTTGTTTACTTTTAGGGTTTGCATAGGAACCACTAAATACAGTGTGTAAACACGAATCAAGGAACATGAGAGACACTGCAGAAAACTCAGCAGTAGTAGAACATGTTATAAACCAAGCTGGACACAAAATTCTGTTTCAAAACACTGAAATCCTGGACCAGGCCAACAACTATCATGTCAGAATGCACAGAGAAGCTATTGAAATCCACAGGCACCTGGACAACTTTAACAGGAAAGAAGAAACCCTTAAAGTAAACAAAGTTTGGCTACCAGTCTTGAAAAATACCAAAATCAAAACTCAACACATGCAAATAAACTTTACACAGGGACAGGGGGATTTCCAGCAGACAATGGACCATTAGCCAAACAGACACTAATCCTCTTTGCATATCCTCCCACACTAGGAACTAGCCATCCAAATACACAAATTTACATATCCTCTCCAACAGGCACTCACAGTATATAAAGCCCACACACCCCTACACCACCATTCGCTGAAGATGCCAGCCACAGATGTAGGAGAAATGTCAGGAATAAACTCTTCCAGAACACAGGCTCACAGTCCGGAATAAAACCCATGAAAAACCTACAAATAGAAGGGTCATTCCATGGAGAAGAAGATGAAATGCTAATAGAGGACTGAGAGAATGTGGAACTGCTCAACCTCTACTTTGCTTCAGTCTTCTCCCAAAAGGAGAATAGTGCTGTGTTGCAAATAGAACAGATGTTGCAGTAGGAGGACTGCAGCCTAGCATAGGTAAAGAGGTAGTACAGACTTGCATAGGTACTATAAATGAATTGAAGCCTCCAGGGCCAGATGAACTGCATCCAAGAGTACTAAAGGAACTTGCAGATATAATCTTAGAACCTATGTCAATAATCTTTGAGAATTCCTGGGGAGCAGGAGAGGTCCCAACAAACTAGAGTAGGGTTAATGTTGTCCCCATCTACCATGTAACTGCCAACCAGTTGGCTTGATGTCAATACTGGGAAAGTTTATAGAACAAATCTTTAAACAGTCAGTCTGTGGACACTTAGAAAAGAATGCCAAGATTACTGTGAACCAGCATGGGTTTCTCAGAAACAAGTCATGCCAGAACTTACCTCTTTTTTTTAATGCAGCTACACATTTGAGAGATCCAGGAATGCTATGGGGGTAATATATCTTTATTTCAGTCATTCTTTTGACATAACCCCTGCAAGGAGATACCAGGAACAGGTACACTACCATACTTCCCTCCTGTTCCTTCTCCAGACTGGGGGCTGGGACTGCTAGTTGTTGTGCTCATCATTGATGAGAAGACTACTGGCAGCCAAGCAGTTGATCAGTCACCCAGCAACAGGGAGATGTTGAAGAGTCTGCAGGCAGTGATATGGTGCAACACAGGTATAAAAACTGGGACTGTAGCTTGAAAAGTGGAGGATGAAGTGATGAGAGTGTGGAGAGAGTGTTTGGATTTGTCCCAGGCTTGGAAGATTGTCTCAGTGACAAGGTAGAGCCATCTACCCACCCAGGAGGTAAAGGATTTCTCAGGGAAAGTTTGAGGAAGTTGAGGACTGGCTTTCTCAGGGAGAGTTTGAGGCACAACATAAAAGCTTGGCTTCTTATCTCATGAGCCCCAACTTGCCTAGCTCTTCACCTCCATAGCAATTCTTAACAGAGTTGGGGAAGGCTCTTTTTTGTAGCAGAAGGAAACAACCTGCCATGCCTAGAGACTCAGTCCAGTGAAGAAGTTCTCTTATGGTTCTCTTAAGGCCTGATTCTGCAAAGAGTCATGTTCCTGCACAGAGACTTGAGAACAGGGGAGAACCTGATCCTGCACTGATTTTTCCCTCTTCTTGGCAACCAGTCATGCACAGCATAGACTACAAGTCCTGTGGGGTGGTGGGAGCTTGGAAGGCCTCATTCCTCTTTTGATTTTATAAATGAAGAAAGGGCAGGAAGGTTGAAATTTTTGAACTGTGTTATGGTCTGGGGCTAGTAAACATCTGTGAAGTGTTTTTCTCTCATTGGTAAACCATGGAGATTGAGGGCTATGATGTCTCATTTCCCATGGAGGGGGTAGAAGGTGTCACAGTTGCCCATTATATTCTTGCAAACAAGCTGGTAAAATATGAGCTAGACAATGCTACTATTGGGTAGATTTTTAACTTATTGGTGGGCTGAACCCAAAGAGTGCTCATCAATAGATCACAAGCTAGATGTTAGTCAACAGAGTGACTAGCCAAAAAAGCCAATGCAATTTTAGGCTGCATCAATTTTAGGCTGTATAGTGTCCAGATAGTAGTATAGTCAGCCCTCCACATTTGTGGGTTTCACATTTGAGATTTTAATTATTTGAAGTTTGTAACTACTGCTGGAATACCTCTACTGTACTTGTTATTGCAAGACCTTCTCTTCCCCTCCTCCTGTCTGGGAAAACCACAATCTTCACACCACCATGATTCTGCAAATTTGCAAAGTCCCTCTCACTCCCTCCGCTCTGGTGGGAAGACTGGCTCCGCCCCCACACCCACCCCATCCTCGTCCTCCCTCTTCTCTTCCTCCACTCCTACCAAACAGTTGCAAAGTTCCCTGGCCTTGTGCCTCTCTTAGTCTTCCTATCCTGGCAACAAAACCACTCTGCCTCTTGTTTGTGTTGTTGGTGGGGCAGAAGGAGGATGCTGTTTGCTGGAGTGGAGGAAGAGAAGGGGGAGGATGAGGATGGGGTTAGGGTTCGAGCAGGTGGAACCTGTGGTCTCTTTTTTTATCACCATGGCAGCAGCTGCTGCTCCTAACATTCAGTTTGGAGTGGAGGGAGGCAAAGGGAGTTTTAAAGTCAGCTGAAACATTGTGCAAAGGCAGGAAAGGGAGGTTCTAGCAGTGCTGTTGGCGGGAGAGGAGTGTACAGCATATTTGCGGTGGGTCTTAATTTATTCACTTTTCCCCACTTTTGTGGTGGTGGGCCCTTAACCCCTGCAAATGCAGAGGGCTGACTGTACAGTGTGCTCTTGGTATCTGCTGGGGTTTGGTTCCAGGACCCCCTGTGGATACCAAAATCCATAGATACGCAAGTCCTATTATATACAGTGGTGTTGTAAAATGGCATCCCTTATATAAAATGGCAAAATCAAGCTGCCTTGGGTCCCACCGTGGGAGTAAAGTGGCACAGAAATGAAATGAAATGAAATAAAGGTTTTTGTTTTGTTTTGTTTTTTTGTTTTGTTTTGTTTTTTTCTTTTGGAGGAGAGGGATTATTTTTCAACTGTGGTTGGTTGAATCCATGGATAAGGAGGGCTGATTTTATTCTGCATTCCTCAAACCTCACCTGAAATAGTATATCCAGTTCTAGGCGCTACAGCTCAAGAAGACATTGATAAGTTGAACTATATACAGAGGAGGGTGACTTAGATGGGAAAACATCTGGAAACCAAGCTCTGTGAGGGGTGGCTTGGTGAGCTTTGTATGTTTAGTTTAAAAGAAGAGAAAATTGAGAGGTGACATTACAGCCATCTTTAAATAGTCAAAGGGATGTCTTGTAGAAGATGGAGCAAACTCCTCCCCCCAAGCCTGCTCCAGAGACTAGGGCATGAAACATTGGAAACAAATTGGAAGAAAAGAGATTCCCCCTAAACAGAATGGCAAGAATTACTCAACAGTGGAGTTCAATTTCTTGGAGGGAGGTGTGCTCTGCTTTGTTGGAGATCTTTGAACAGTGGCTGGATGACCATTTCTCAGGAATGCTTTAGCTGTGTGTTCCTACATGGCTGGTGGCTAGACTAGATGGCCTTTCCAATTTTATGTTTGCAACATTTTTTTTAATCATAAGGGACTTCTGCAGCTAATTCAGCACCTTCAAGAGATATCTTGAACCCCTCAGTCAGAAAACATATAAGATTGCTATAGCACTCATTTAGGAGAATGAGCTTGTTGCCCCTGAGGAACAATCTTAGAATTTTAACCATGTTGGCCCATAATACAGTAATCTCATTGCACCTTTGATATTTCCTTTACTCTTCAGTTCTTTAAAAATCAATAGCCAAACTTAATGGCACAGGTGAGTAGCAACATCATCATTTACTGGCTGATTTGGAAATTAAGAGTACTTTGGGAAAGGCTTTAGCTCAGAACATTTTGGTCAGGTGCATTTTGTGCCTGGGACTGGACTCCACCTTTATTCACTTAGAAAATTAAGGGGAAACGTCATGAAATTCAAATATTTGTAAGGGTGTTATACAGAAGATGGTACAGAATTGTTCTATGTTGCTGCAGAGGTCTGTATAGAACCAATGGATGGAAAAGCTGATTTGGTTAAACATTAAGATAAATTTCCTAACGGTGAGAATTGTTTGACAGTGGAAAAGATTATCTTGAGAAGTGATAGGCTCTCCTTTGTTTTTAATATTTTAAGCAGAGGCCTAGTATCCTTCTGTAGGGATGCTGAAGTTCCACATTCTTTCCTTAAGTAAGGGGTTGGACTAGATCATCTCCAAGATTCCTTCCGACTCCAATTCATCTAACCTGATTTACACTTCCCAGAGAACTATGCAGTTTGGATTATAGTCATCCTTTTGCGTGTGTGTACTTTTCCAAATTGTGCCATTCAGTTCTTGGCTTAAAAATTCACCTAACTGCATATTTTTATAAAATGCATATTTATAAAATTTATAAAATGCATATTACAGAGTGAAATGCATACAAAATGTGTATTTTGTGCAGAAAAATATATATTAAATATGATTTACGAGGTTTAAAATGCAGATTAATGTAAGAATGGATTGAAACAGATTTATGAATTAACACATGTAAAAGTAACACAAACTGTAAGTAGACTAAACTCTCTCTCTCTCTCTCTCTCTCTCTCTCTCTCTCTCTCTCTCTGTGTGTGTGTGTGTGTGTATACCACTCTCTTTATAGGTCTCATATATCACATTTGTTATGGCCCTTACATGTATGCATGTATACATCCGTTTACACACTCAGTGAGTTCTTTTCTAATTTTCTGCCCCTTTTCTGACTATTGGGAGTCTGACCGTTCCAGTTTTCCCAGCTTTGCACAATGCCACCACTCAGCAGGGAAGGCCCTATAAAAGTGTGCTATAATGTTTGCCACATCCCTTCCAAAATGGAACACTCCTTTCCCAGGCATTCTCTGGCCATGCAGCTGTGCTAATTATCTTTAGGGTAGAAGAGACTGTTTTAACACTTTCCGAGGGTGGGGAGAGAAGGCCAAGAGCTTTCAAGAAATGTAATTTTTTAAAAAAATAGGAATTAATTCTTAAACCTAGAAAAAAATCTTAATGTGAGAGATTGCATGCTTGGTGCTTACTGCTTAGCTAAGCTGCATATAGCACATTGTTCCTTCTCTTTTGCTGTTGCCTTTTATGTAGCATTGCACCATGATCTCCTTTGTACAGTGGTGATGTAGTTGTCATACTCAGTTTTCTTATCTTCTACGCAGTGGTTACTCATCATGAAAACTGCTGCTTGAAGACAAAACATGGCAAAATGTAATCACGACAACTACCTTGTGGGTCTCTTGGGGGAGAGCACAAGTATTATTGTATGTAGTTTTAATTTTGTGAAGTGAGTTGTGAACTCAGTATATCTTATTTCCCTGTTGCCTTGTAAAAGATTCACCTCGTGTTTAATATTCAGTTGTTTTTTATTGGAAGAAAATGGATTGTTGTACAAATAGTTCTAAATGCCAAGCCAATTCAAATCCATAAATAATAAGAGCTCTGCTTTCATGGAACGTGACGCGCCTCCTTTGTACTACAAAACTAAAATGTATGTGATGTGCCTGTAGAAGCTGACACCAAATGCTAGAACAGGTTGTGGGGAGGGGGGAAGAAGGGGCAGGGACTGGAACTGCCTACATGCTAGTTTAATTCCAAGCCCTTTGAAGGTAGCAGCATCAGGCTGTAAATTCATAGATTGATGGCCAGTCACAGAACTGGGAAGATGAAAATACCATATTGCATGAATCACTTTCTGTCCCCTGGTGTAGAATGGTGCTGATGGAGGCAGTCAATGTGACTTCTTTATGAAAGCAATGTCAGTGCAGTCCTGATCATTTTTATGAACTGTTTACAATATATAGTTGTAATTTCTTTTGTGTTTTTCCATGAAACCTTTTGGAAATTCAGACAAGAAAATTCTCATGGACCAATCTGCTTATAAGCATCCTTCATGCTTCATAGTAGTTTAAACACACATACACCCACACCCACATACAAAACAAAAACCATCTTCTCATTTATAGATGGAGAATATGTAATATATTTGTTCTACAAATGTGTTTAATACTTTTATTCATTGCAAGAAGCTTCTTGCTGAGTGCAGCTCCTAGTTTTGAGAAACCTGTCAATCAGGCTGTGTGGTGGAAGAAGTAGCAATACTGTACTACTTTTAGCCTCAATTATGCACCTTCAGAGTATGCCTCAGTTCTAAATAGCATTACCTTTCTTTCACTGAAAAGTATTCCTTCTTGGTTCAGTGTTACATGTGAATGCAGGTAGTTCAAAGTTTCCAGGAGGAAACATAGTGTCATGTGATCGGTAACACAGATAAAGGTCATATAGGTATATAATCAGGATTACTTACTCAGATAGTTTTATTTATTACTTATTCATTGTCTTGATATTGTTGTGATCTTTTGTAACTCTTAAGATTATTCTCCTGTTTGATTACTGTTCGGTATTTCTGTCTAGCATCACTGCTATTTATGTTGCATGTAGCACTTGATCATAATCTTATACATGCATAGTGCTTAAAAAGGGCCACTGAGACACAGAAAGAGAGCCTTAGAATGCAATCATGCAAGGAATTATTGAAGGGGTGACATAATTTGTTCTCGTGCCCAGAACAAATTTTCTTCTGTTTCCCCAGCTCCATCTGCCTCCCAGTTCTTCCTTGGATCCAATGCATTCCTGGGTTTCAGGGAAGCAGGAACAGAAAGCCAATTTCAATGCATGCACTTGACCAATCTTATCCAAACCCACCATGTAGAAAAATTCCATCAATGCCCTTATATTCCTTCTTATCTGATGTTAATAGAGCATCCCATACAGGGAATCAAGCCACCACAATTACTCTTAGTGTTGCTTCCTTTCTTCTGCAGATGTAACAAATGGCTTCCTTGCTATTCCTGGCTGCACTTGTAATTCCAGTAGAATATGGTCCAGTCCTGACATAAGTTCAAGTGGAAGCATTATTGAGTGTGCCTTTTCTACCTTCCTACCTCCCCACTCCCATCCTCTGTATAGTGGTAATATTAACCACGCAACTCAAATCTTCATTGCCATTTTCTTTAGCCTGTTCAGGAAAGGAGTGTGTAATATTGCACTACCACCACTTCTTCAGAGTCCTCCAGGGTGACTTAAAAGACCAGTAGCCTTTCAAACAAAAGGGTAGTCATGCTCAGAGATTACACTATGTTGAACAGTTAATTGAGCACAAGTTGGTAACTTCTGAGACAAAGGATAAAAGTAGTAAAATGTATCTGCTTTATAATAGATGAAGCTGTACAGAATCATCCCTGTATCCATGGGACCAGTCCCCACAGATTCAGTTGTCAAAAAAATACGGTCTTCTGGGCATTTTCTGGGTCCTTCAGCACAATCTATGGTACGCTTCTGTTGGAAGTTGACAATAGACTCACATTAAAAGACCTAGAGATTCCTAGAGAGGTGTTCTCTCTAGGAGTCTCTAGGCCCTCCAGCACAAATCTATGATATGCTTGGGCTGGAATTCATTCGTTTTATTAAGTTTTTCTATTATCCATGGTTTCCAGTATCCACAGTAAGTCTGGAAGCATATCCCCCATGGATATTGGGGTTGTACTATATATCGTATGGCAGTGTAGGAAGTCAGAGAACGAAAGGAACAGTTGGGCGATTTTTTATTTAAGAATAAGACATCTTGAATCCCATCTTGGGAGAAAGAAAGGATATAAATTCAATAAATGAATAAGGATAGGAAGAGGGAAGAGTGAGAAACTTCTCATTTGCAAATTTTCTGTTCTCTATTATTTGCAAGCAGCTAAATGGATGTCTGCTCTTAAATTACTCAACAACTGGACCGAATGTCACCTAATATATCAGGATCTACTACTGTTGGTCTGGAAAGTTAATTCTTTCTGATTCATTGTGCCCTTGTTCATTCATACAGTTATCCCATAATGTGAAACTGAAGCCCTGACTTCTTATCAAAGCTCAGTTAGGAATTCACTCAAGCGTGGAGATGAAATTCTCAGTATGTAATTATTCTGCATGCCTACCTTTCCCTGCTGTTTCTGTTTTTCACGCATTGTCAAAACATGCTGCTAAATAGTTGCTGAAAGCTATCTCACTTAGACTGCAGTCCTATGCACACTTATGTGGGAGTAAGCTCCATTGAACTCAGTGGGAATTTTGCTGTTTTGGATGCATACTGTACTGTGATTCTGTGTGTCTGCATTCAGACTTTGATACCTTTCCCAGTCTTAGACTTGCAATGCACTACAGAACATTAACAGCATCATCTATTGTTTATTCAGAGCTTGGAAAAATTCCTTTTTTGGAGAATAGTTCCCAGAATCCTCCAGTCATCATGGCCAGGGGCCAAAAAAGCAACTTTTCCCAGCTCTATGCTTACTGCATGTTTGTCCATCCTTGGCTTGTTGCTTATGTCTGTGCCTCTTTTGCCCTTCTCAGATTATGCGCTCACCGTAGAGGCTGTGAAGCTGAAGCCATTCTTCATGGCAGGGCACACTTTTGAAATGACATGCAAGGTGTCTTCCCAGAACATCAAGACGCCTCGTTACTCAGTCCTCATTACAGCTGAGAAGACATTGAATGATCAGTCTAATCCTAATGGGACCACTCGCATAATTTCTCTCAATCAAGATTCAGTGGTCAGACGGGAAGACTGGACAGACCAGGACCGGGTGGATGGTGTGGTTTTGGAAAAGGTCCAGGAGAATGAGTTCCGCTACAGGATGTACCAGACACAGGTTTCTGATGCTGGCCTGTATCGCTGTGTGGTGACTGCATGGTCACCAGGGGGTGGAGGCATGTGGCGAGAGGCTGTCAATGGTTTATCCAATCCCATCCAGATAGACTTCCAGACATCAGGTCAGTACAAATCTCTATAAGATTGGTACTTGGGGGATAATATGAAGTTAGTGGTGCCTCTCCTGGTGATTATTTTGAAAGACCTTGGTGCATTTGGCCAGAATTTCTCTAACTCTTTTATACTACTGATCTTCATGTACTAGGAGAACCTTAGCATTTAAGAAGCTTTGAAGGAAATTCTATTGCAGAATAAAATGTTATAGACAGGATGTTGTCATATATTATTTCTGTTTATTTTCTCCCTAGGAAGATTTCAGGGTATTGTGAGGAAAGAATATCAGGTCTAAGAAGCTATACTTTACATGGTTTTCCATATAAATGTGATCATAGTTACTGTAACATTCTGGGGGAGCCGAATTGCTAGTTCCCCATTTCATACTTTGCTGTCTGTAACATACAATCAATCACAACTTCCCACATCAGATCTGCCTGACTGGAGCAGCATGTTGACCTTTTTTTCTGCCCTCCAGTACTCTTTTGGGTGTCTTCAGTAGTGCTGATGTAAGGAACAGAAATTATTCTACACTCAACTGTGCCATAAAATCTTTCAGACTCAAATAGCTGTGAACCACCCAATACTTTCCTGTTTACATAACTAGTATATGTGCTTGATAACTCTGCTTCCCTGAACTATGGAACTGATCATTCATTTAAGCATAGTTTTCTTCCCATCGCTCTTCCCTGTCAGCATGTGCATATAACAGTGCATCCAATCCAGTTGAGAAAGACTGAACATCACTACTCAGGAAGTATTCTGCTTTTTCCCTGTAGCACTGCACATGTTTGACTGAGAGAACCATTGTTGTCTGGAGAGCTGATAATGGCAACTGTAGATTTTCCTTTGGTTTTTTCCAGGCTGTGTTCTGGAATAGTTTCTTTCTGATGTTTCGCCTGCATCTGAGGATGCCAGCCACAGATCCAGGTGAAACATCAGAAAGAAACTATTCAAGAACACGGCCTCACAACCTGAAAAAAACCCAAAGGAAAATGTATGGATGCCGGCCGTGAAAATCTTTGACTTCACAGTGGCAACTGTCTTTTAAAAGCACCATTACACACATAGTAGTGAGATCCAGCTGCGTGTGTGTGGGAGAGAAGTCTTGATCTTATCTTCAACAAGCTGTTTCTGCTTGGTGGATGATGTTTTGTTGGAAGGAAGAAAAGACTCCATTTTTCCCAGGCAGTAGCAAAATGACAGCTATAACTTACTTGTGGTAGACTTTCAGAAAGCAGTGTGTAAACTCAACTCTTTTTTTGCATACTAGTGACTGAAAACGGCTACAGAGATAAAACTTACTTTATTGCAGCATTTTCCTTCCTTTAACATCAGACTTCCAATATATTTTATCTTGTTCAGTGAGGCAGTTGGTTTGGCTAGTGCAATAACTCCCCAGCATCTTGGCCATGCTGGCTGGGAGATATAGGTCAAAAAAGTAAATTTTTCCAAGCTCTGCCCAGGTGTGTGTGTACACGACTACAGGTGGTTGATATTTTACTTACCATCAAGGTGCACCAGTATTTAGTGCTGTAAAACAGAAAGTGTGCAGAAAAGGTATAGGTTTAGTTATTCCAAACAAATGAAGCTCTCCAGGGTCTGGAAATGGATGTTATCCCTTTGTGCTTTTCTTATTGACCTGGTTAACAATATTATATGTTGTTTGTAGTGTGAACCAGTTTTAACATGTTGCTTGTACCTGAGTTGGAGCATCATTTCATAGTATTGGGTGTTTTTTTTTTAACCTACTGTGGTTTTATGCAAAACAAAACCCAAATGTCTGTTCAGCACCTACCTGGGAAGCATCATCTCCTCAGATGCCAAGATTGACAAAGAGATCTATCACAGATTAGCAAAGCCATATAGCGCATTTGGATGACTTCACAAAAGAGTCTGGAGTAATAAACACCTGAGGCGAAGCACAAAAATCAGTGTGTATAGAGGCATTGTACTGTCTATTCTCCTTTACAGATCTGAAACATGGGTCACATATCGCCGCCACCTACGACTCCTCGAACGCTTTCATCAGCACTGTATACACACAATCCTAAATATACACTGGACTGACTATGTGACAGTTGTCCACCCCTGCTATAAAACATGCAGAAAAGCAAAAATGATAAACAACTTCCTAAAAACCTCTCATCAAGAGCTATGATTTCTCATTGAAGTGGCCAACCAGTGTGTAAATACCAAGGGTCAAAGCAGCCTGCACCTGTTTAATAGGCATGTATCAAAATAGCAACTCTCTTCTAATCTGATATGTATAGGACTAGTCAGGCATACATATGCACAAGGGTCTTGAAACCACTCACAGCAAGAAGCAAATGCGTTTTTCTACCTGTATTGGAATCCTTCCAGAATTCCTCCCTGTGAATGACTATCCTAAATATACACTGGACTGACTATGTGATGAGTGTTGCTGTCCTTGAGCAAGCAGGGATCACCAGCATTGAGGCCATGATATTGAGAACACAGCTGCGTGGGCAGGGCACGTTTCTACGATGGAGGACCATCGCCTCCCCAAAATAGTACACGATGAACTCGCCATGGGTCAGCGTAAGAGGGGCGCTCCAAAAAAACGATACAAGGACTCCCTGAAACAACATCTGAGGCTCGGCCAAATTGGTCACCAACAATGGTCCGCCCTGGCCTCACATCGGGAGGCATGGAGACGCACTATCCACAATGCTGCAGCCTTATTTGAGAACTCATGCCGAACAAGTCTTGAAGAGAAACGACAACGCAGAAAGAATCACAACCCGGAAACATCATCACCCAAGGAGACCTTCTGCTGTGCTTTCTGCAACCGGACTTGTTTATCTCGGATTGGCCTTTTTAGTCATCAGCGCGCTTGCAAAAAGCACAGGATGAGTCCTTCCGGAATCTTTGTTTGCGAAGAAAAGCCAGAGAGAGACAGACACAGTAAATTAAACAAGTATATATTGATGCACAACTGGGATCAATATTCTATTGATACAGAGTAAAAAAAAAAGATTCGTTTTTGTGTGTTCTGATTTATGAGCACCAAGTGAGAAAGTGACCCTGCTTCTGACTGTATATTAAAAAGACATAAATTCATTGCATTACAGCATGACAACATATGGTGGGAGCCTCCCATCTTCATTTGGCACTTTTGCCATCATTGGAAAAAAAAAGATGCCATTGTAAATGTGTTAGTCCTTAAGATTCTACGGGACTCTTTCTTAGTTTTGAAAAAACAAGGATGTTGGTGACACATAAGAGATTAATTAACTTAGTCAAACAAATGTATTAAGCCTTTGATGTTGACAAGATTCTTCCCTGTTTTTACTGCCTTTCTGAAAATCTTCTCTGGAAATATTCTGAAATGTATTTTTTTAAAAAAAAAAAGTTAAGAGAGATACTGTGTGTGTGTGTGTGTGTGTGTGTTTTATGGTTCCTCTGGCAGAATAATTAAAAACCAAATTCTCCACTGCAGCAAAAGTATAGACACCAATTTAAACAAAAGAGAAAGAGAGATTGAGACCGCCTGTACTGAGATTGCACATTCACATCCTAAAGAGCTTTTCTTGAAACATGAAACCATTCAGACAAAGTGATGATCTGAAACAGCTCTGGCAGAATGCCAAGTTAGTGGTAGAAAAGTCTTCCAGTCCAAATATGGCCTTCTAGCTTAAAAAAAAAAAAAAATCAGTAAGAACACAGAAGTCGACTGCAACAACCACTAAGAGCTTTTACATGAAAATTGTTGAGATTTCCTTTAACATCTCCTCCACTTCTTATTGGCTTCTAAGGTTATACAGGCTATTGGGATGGGTATGATTTTAAAATGAGATCATCACTAGTTTCCTTAAGACTGTTTCACAATCTAACAATTGCCAGCACACGGTCCATGTTTATATAATTGAAAAGACATTGCTTTAAATTCACCCAGTTGACTTAGTAAGAATCCCCAGTTATGACTCAGGTAGTAATAATTTAGTGCTTTTAGGTACTCCCAATCCCCCCCCCGCACATAGTCTTGCCAATATAAAAATTAATCCATGCATATTGTGGTTAATTTCAAAAATGGTTATAGGTACCAAAATCTATTTAAGTCACATATTGTACAGGTACTCCATTTGGTCTGTGAAACCTTTTAATGATATAGGAGCTATTTGTCACTATCTCTGAGCAATCTGGAGGAAGGGCAGAATACAACAACAATCTTCCTTATTCAAATTCATGGCCTTATAGTGATTGTGGAACCATGACTGTATCTGGAACTCCATGATGGTGGGTAGGACAACTTTGAACTATTGTGTTTATTTGAGAGGCCCAGCAGTTCCCTGGATCTGAGGGCTTGAAATAGCAGATAGGCTATAGAAATAGCAGATTGGTTGCCTTCAAATTGCTATCAGTATGGGGATCCAACATCCACATCACTTTTCCAGTTCTGTAGCAGGAGCTAGAGGGGTAGGCTGCTGGTGTGGCTAAGGCTCTTTGGACTATACAATGTGGCATAACGAATTCTGAATCCCCTGAAGATCAGTCATTAAGCAAATCAGCCTTTTACAAATCAAGAGGCAAATAGGTAATTTTAGAAAACAAATGTGAGGTCGGAGCTCCTAACACTTCTTGTCTACTGTTTTTTATAATAATTTAAATATTTTTTTTAGCTTTCCACTAACCAAGTAGTATGTGCCATTTCAAGATTTGAACGAGTGCTTTAAAAATGCTGTCAGATTATCTGCTTGGAAATAATAGGTGAACATGAGCTATTACATTTTTTAGCAGCAAAGAATAACATGTTCAATCTCATATTGCTAGAATGGGACACATAGGTCCTATCCTGAAATGTTGTATAGGACCTGGATTTAAAAAAAAAATAGCTTGTGCTATTCCATGTGGCAACAATAACACTTTTTAAATACATAATTTTTAAATAGTTTTCTTTTGTCAACTTCTTCAATTCAGCATAAGTTCTCTTTATGATCCCTTGTAGTGATCCATCCCATTTTGTATCCCAGTCCTGCCAGGACTTACGTTTAGCATAGACCTGATATTTATAAAACATTATTAAATCATTATTATTATTAAATCATACTAGGAAAGTATTTATTTAAACATTTATAACTTATCTTTCAGTTTTGCTGCAAAACTCTCATGACAATTCAGGCTAAATGAAACCATCCCTAAAACGAAACTACTCAGAAAAACAAAGATTGTATTCAATGCATCATAGTCCCCCCATGTGGTTCCTTGACTCCCCCCCCCCTGACTCTTCAGAGCATTGAGGGACTCTCAGGAAGATCCATGGCTGAGTGGAAGGGGCTTCAATAGAGGAGTGGAATTAAAGTGGAGGCAGCTTTCATGTGGTTTGCTGAGGTACTTTTAATACCAGTCCTGATGTTTTTTCACAAAATGAATGCCACATCTTTTAGTGCTTGTGCAACATTTATTGGCCATTGGGGGGGGGCAGGTTGTTCTGAGCCCCCTTCCCTGTTCAATGAGATTCAGGACAAAGGAAATTTCTTCATATTGCACATACTTAACCTGTGGAATTGGTACTGCAACTTGTGTTGATGGCCATTAGCTTTGATCAGCAGTTAAAATAAGGTTTTTCTGCATCTAGTGACAGAGAGTGTTTTGTAGCAAGGGTTTCTGAGTTCTGGTTTTCTAAAGGTAGCAACAATCAAAATGATTCTCCCCCTTCCCCAGGTTAGATTGCTGAAATAAAGAAAGTGTGGGGTGGTCTGGTATGGATTTTGGTGTAAAAGGATTGTGGGCTTAGTCATTTCTTCTCAGAATTCATTCCTTTGCTTAGCATCTGTCCAGAAGCACCAAATTCTGTATTTATATCATCTGACTTGAGTTGCGAATTTCAGAGGCTCCAGTAAATAAAACAGGTCCTGCAAGCTTGATGTCTCTCCATCTCCTGGTTAAGGTGGCTTTAAAAGGAGATTAGACTAATGTTAAAAAGGAAAATTTTAGCAGTGGCTCCTACTTGTGTGGGTTTCCCCTGAGTTCAGAAACAGTAGTATATCTCTTTACTGTTTGCTGGGGGAACATGAGTGGGAGGGTGCCACTGCTCTTGTTTGTGGGCTTCTCAGATGGAGCTGGCTGGCCTCTGTGGGAAACGCAGTGCTAGATACTCAGGGCCTGTCTATATGGCGGGGTGGGGGGGATATGGATTGATGTGCACTAACACCTATTTGAAGCAGCTTCTATTTGTCTTAACAGTTTTCTGGCAAAATCACAATCATGCGAAGCTATCTGCTTTTGCTGTCCCAACAGGCACTCCTGCAAATCAAAATGGTGGGCGCAAGTGAATTGCTTGTGTTTTATTGTTGCTAGTTGCCACCGCCGAACAATATTTTTTTTTTTTAAAAAAAAGCATATCTAAGCTACAACAGTGTGATATTCCACCTAAATAAATTTTAAAAAGAAAAGAAAAAGGCAGTTTCATCACCTCAGCCCATGATCGCTAAAGCGAAAATCCAAGATAGCGGTTCCAGGCACTTGCTGTGTTAGCAAGCTCTGCCCCCCATACATGTTCGACCCATCAGCTTTCAACTTCAGTAGATGTGGGAAAGTGGACCAATTCAGTGGTTTGAGCAATGGGCTACAACTCTGGAGACCACAGTTCGAATCCTCACTCAGCCATGGAAACCCATTGGGTGATGTTGAGCAAGTCGCACTCGCTCAGCCTCAGAAGAAGGCAAAGGCAACCACCCTCTGAACACATCTTGCCCTGTGATAGGTTTGTCTTAGAGTTGCCTTAAGTCAGATGTCTTGAAGGTACACAACAATAATGCCTAGGCACAGCTGTCATCTGCAATAGCCTGTAGAATTTAGCAGCATTGTGTGTACACATGGGTCTTTGCTAGAACCTCAAGTGGAAGCTATATCTTTGTTTTGGTTTTTAAAATTGTTGTAATATCTTTGGGTACTGCATTTCAAGAAATTTGCATTTCATTTCAATTTCAAATGGTTCTTTAAAATATATTAAATGATAAATAGTAATAATGACAAATGCACAGTTGTTTCAGTCTAGGTTGCTTTATGGGCTGTTGTCTTAAGTCAGGATGGGAATTGTATTGTCCTTCAGATGGTGCTGAGCTGGGACTCCCATAAGTCTTAGCCAGGATAGTCAGTCACCACTGATGGTGTTGGGAAATGTAGTCTAACATTATCTGAAGAGCTGCAGATTCCTCTTCCCCGACTTTGGGTATAACCAGTATAATGACTGCAACTTCTGACTTACTTATTAATGCCAGGTAGATAGCTTTAAATAATTTTAGAATTGTAAGGGGAAAAAAGACAGAAACGATTCATTTGTTTAAACTGGGGTGGGAATTGTGTGGTCCTTCAGGTGATGTTGAATTTCAAACCTCAGCATTCCTCACCATTGGTTGTGCTAGTTGGAGCTGATTGGAATTGCAGTCCAGAACCATCTAGAGAGCTGCACCATAGCCATCCCTGATTCAAATAATCTTTTTCATTGGTCACTCTGTATGGTTCCTAAACAGTGGTATAAATCTGACTACTAAACCAGTCAGCCAGTGCTTTGAAGCTCTGGCTGAGTATGCAGTTGGCTTCTGTCTTCCCTTTTATTACCAGCATACTCTACTGAGGGGGCAGAGCTTCAAGGAAGGAGCCTATTCGGAGACCTCATAGGCCTGGCAGAATGGCCCTGTGGGTCACCATTTGGTCCATGGCCCTGAGTTTCCATGGCCCTAGTTTCTTAAAGTACAATCCCCTTATCTGTGGAGTCACTTACCCACGTCTGAAAAAATATGTTGTCTCTAGGCATCTTCTAGGTCCTCCAGTGCAACTCTGTGGGCTGGAAGTCATTAATTTTAACAGGGCTCACTATTGTCCGTTTTTTTCCAGTATCCAGTCAAGGAATGTATCCCCTGTGGATAAAGGGGGTCATATTGTACATTTTAACCCATGCCTTCAGGTGCTCCCATAATAGCCCACAAACGTATTGTGTAAAAGACAGTGCAAAAAAAAAGAAAAGAAAGGATCAAATAAATGCAGATATGAATGTTTAAAGTTAAATATTTCTCATAATAAGCAACTGCAATGAAAATACTTCAAGGAGAAAGCGAGCCTAATGAAGCTGGACTTTCAGGAGAGTTGATGGAATGATCCTGTTTATATATCTCTCTGTTGCAGCTATTTCATTTATTGTTATTTGTACAACTAAGCCTTGCATCTTTTTTTCTCATTGTCCGCATTTTGTAATGCTTTCCTTTTCTTTAAATTCTAAAGATGGAATTTCCATCTAGGAAGGCTCTTAACCATCACCCATGACAGTTTGAATTTAAGTATAGAACTTTAGGAGTCTGTACACAGAACAATTTGAAGTTGAAGGCTTTCACAGCCAGCATCCATAGGTTTTTGTGGTTGGAATTTTAACATGAAATTGCACTGCAGCTTAGCCAACAGCTAAAAACACTCTGTCAGGTATTGAGGCACCCAGCACAATGTCCTTATGAGATATGTCTGCCACAAACGCACAGCATTCTCTTTCATCATTATAGATTGATCAAGTTATTCTATAATAAAAACTTAGCCTTCATTTAAAAAAAAAAGATTTCTGTTATCTGCCCTGTTTTTGTATTCTAAAAATAGTAAGGTAGATTATGTGACTGTATGAGAGGGAGGAAGGGAATATCTATGTGTTGGCCATAACATTTGCTATTTGCTAATTAGCTAACACACATTGGAAACCGCTTAATGTGGTGTAGATGTGTAAATTGCTATTGCTTAAAAAACAATTTGTAAGCCGCTCTGATAGCCTTGTGCCTGAAGAGCTGGGTATAAATAAATAAATAAATAAATAAAATTTGTATAGAGAGATACAGTACTTTGTACCACACCCCTTCCTTATTCACAAAGAGCCTTGCTGTAAGGAAATACATTCAAAGCCACACCCCCTCTGGCAAAAAAAAATTATGTTGTCCTCAGATTGGGGAACTGAAAGAAAACTGAGAGACTGTGTCTCTCTCTTCATTTTAATGTCACATTATAAGTTATTAGAATAAAGAGATGCATATAGAAGCATACTGTGGAGTTTTCACTGCTCCTTATCTCAGATGCAGGACTGGCTTAACTTCTGGCCAAACCATGCACTCACAACCAAAAAGAGCATTTTGCATTGTTTCTTAGGACAGATGTGTAGGTGCAGGACATGTAATTTAGGGTTTTTTTAAAAAAAATTATTGATTACTATGAGGTTTGCAAACTCTAATACTACCAGCACATCTAATGAATCTACTTGTTCTCTTTATTTCATTTTTAAAAGATACAATCAAATAGTGAAGTAGGCTTTAGTTTTAAGTGTAGCAATTATCATAAATAAGTTGCTTACATCTCTCACTGATCATAAGGAAAAAAAATTGCTCCTATTTTCATATAAATACACATTTCATTTAAAGACTTATGGTTTACAAATGCAAAACTAGTTATATATGAAACTGTGAATATCATTGTTATTACATATGTTATAAAATAGCAGAAATAGCCAAGCTGAAAAAGTTCAAACATGGGTATAAAACATACATTATATCTGCAAACATATATTCATCCTGATTATGAGTTCTTATTTGATAACAAGTTGCACAAAGAAACCTTGAAACATATAAATCCATAGTCATGTAATACTTGTATTCAGATCACTAGTATCACTAGTAAAGGAACCTTTAAAATTCTCCAGAATTTTCATTGCTACTTTTTGTTGTTTGCCGTCCAAGTAAAATACATCAGCTTATTCAGTGAAAAGACCTGAGTGAAACCTAAAAACTCTCCAGATATCCAATTAATTGATATTTGTCAACTAACTCTACTTTGTGTTCTTCCTGAAAGTAATATCTCTGGACAGTATCTCTAAAAGTAATTCCTAAATATTTCAGTTCATTACCATGTTGGTCTGGATGACAACAGATTGTCTAGAGGAGGGACAGAGGTCACTAGCTAATTCTCTCTCCTTTTCACCAAATCTGGGTTACTATATTTAGCATTCAGAGCACCCTCTATTTTCTCCTCCCTGTAAATTCACAGGGTTCATAGAACACCCAAGTGGCATAGAATGGGGGAGTCATCTCATTCATTTTGCTTTAACTATTGGCAGTAACCTCTAGGGGAGTGCTGTCATCAGGCACATAAATTTCATTTTTCTCTTCCCATTTATAGGCTGATAAGGCACTGGAAAATGCAATAATTCCCTCTTAACTTGATACAGGATTAATTTAATGCAGCTATTTTTGTCTGAACTGAAAAACATTTGGGACTGATCTTTCCTATGACACTCTTGCTCTGCGGGAATTTATTAGTGGAGAAACTGAACAGCATCAGAGAAAGAAAATGTGCTTCTCCTATATTTATGTCTGTAATTTATATGAAATGACTTGTGTGACTTAAGTTAATGTAGATAAGAACATGAGCTGTTTTTGTTAGGCATCCTTCTTATTCTTCACTCCAGTTATTAGATAAATGAATTTGGTAGTGTGGCATACCAAAAATTGTAATTCTGGAGAGAAATTAAGAACACCATGTTAATTCTGAGTATGGCTGGGATACAAGTAAGGCAGTAATTGCTTCTCCTGCAGTAAGAGATGGGTCACAGCACTGTAGTAAATGCCTCTGTAAGGGTGAAAAAATGTACATCAGGATTTCCTTGCTCTTTTAAATCTTAATAATAAATTGAAAATGCACTTTCCTTTGCAATACAGAGTTTCAGTTTCAGTGGTTGATTCAGCATTGATTAAGAAAAAAATATGGTTTCCAATCCACTAATATCCTACAGAAATGTTGATTTGCTCTTGAATGTGTCTCTGGAGGATACTGACTTGACCTGACCACAAGAGGAACTGCACTTATGGAAATACAAGTGCAGCATGAGATAGCACAGAACAACTGTTCCCAATAAATTCCCTCCAGGTGTTGTACTGCAACTCCCAACATCCACAGCCAGTTTTAATAATAGCTGATGATAATATAGGTTGTTGGAGGGCACCCAGTTGGAAAAGAGTGGCACAGAGAGATCAACAATGGCTAATTACATGTGTCTTTTCTATAGGATTCTGTTGTTTCCATATGTTTTAGACAAATCAAAAGCCACCTAGAAAGAATGTCATTTCATGTCTAACAGAGGAATGACGTGAGGAAGTGCTGCTTGATAAGTTCAGGCATTTGCTTCCTCTATTTTTTCTCCCATCCTCCTATCACTTAATTGCTTTTGAGAGTCTGTCTGAAAACTGCTACGGAATTAGATTTGCTCTGCATAATCAAGAGAGAAAAAAAGTCAGAAATGAAACAAAAACAACATGGCATGAGCCTATTTCTATACTTTTTTGTTCTGTGACATTTATATCCCATCTTTCTTCCATTATAAAACTATGTATGTGTGTGTATATATATATATATGTAGGAAAACCTTCCTTAGCCTGGCTGGGGATTATGGGACTTATACTTAAATACACATGGAGGACTCCTGGTTGACCAAGGCAGTTTAGAGATTGCCAGCGCATTGTGTGAGTAATTCAGTGCACATAATAATCTATAGTTTATACAGCTGCATCGTTAATGAAATTGGTTGAATAACTTATAGACATGAGACACAATAAAATTCTTCTGGAATACATTCTAGACATGCCTGAGAAAGCTTATAATACTGCAGCTATCCTGGTGCATCTGTCTGAATCCTGAGAAATCTTCTGAACAGTCTGTTGCATACAGCCAGCATAAAATACCTTTTGTTGATAAGCATGAAGATCTATTCCATAAGTATTTGGTCAGATATAAGTTATGAATATATGTTGGAATTCAAAGAGCTTTGCATACTCTGCTAGTAAGTCTATATGTGGCTAGTAGCTTCTGAGAACCCCACAGGGGTGGAAATGGGATAAAACTGTTTCTTTTTTGCTTCCTAGGTCCTGTTTTTAATGTGTCAGTGCATTCAGATAGGCCAACCATTTATCGAGGCGAGCTGGTGAATTTGATTTGCATCATCACCATTGAAGGGACAGTACTTAATCCAGGTATGATTTGAATTCGTTTTGGAGGATAATTGCTTTCCTTTCCCCTTTCCCCCCTGTTTGTCTGATCTAGCTAGCAGCTCAGGAAGTCATATGCTTTCATGCATCTCTTAGAATTAAGGCATTCCACAATTCAGTGGAAAAATTGTGAAGACCAGTCCTTTTAATTTGTGTGTGTGTGACTTGGTAGCCTCACCCCAATCAAATTTCTCATATTTTGAGATGGATAATAATTAGCAGCTGCTTGTACAAGCCCCAGCAGTGATTGGTGGAGTGCCAGTTTCACTGACATACCAAGGAGTTCTGGATCTGACTTTTCTGTAAAAGGATGGATTGAGTAAATTGAACCCTAGATGTTCTGAAGTTAGCTTACAGACCCACAGTAGACCTGGTCTATCTGAAAATAATTACCAAAAAATCCAACAACAACAACAAAAAAAAAACCCGTACAATTCAACACTTGGCTGCAAATCAACCCTTGGTAATCCCCAATTACGCACGTCATCTCTACATGTTAAACGTGTCTCACTGTTTGCCCATTTGTCAAAAAGGCATGAAAGCTGCAGACAGAATTTTTATGCTTCAGAATTTGAGATGGTTCCCAGAAGACACAGGACTTTGGGGATTGGTTTTTCCTTTAGTTATCTTTCAAGCTTGCTTGCCATGGTGGTTGTTGTATGCCTTCGAGTCATTTCCAACTTATGGCGACCCTAAAGTGAACCTGTCTTGGAGTTTTTGATTACCCATCTTATAATTCTGAACAGTGACAATCTTTAATTAATAGCTATGGTCTTGTTGGCTAGATTAGCAATGGATGAAGATAGAGCACTCAGATGAATCAGTCAGGAATGCTATGATGAATTTCAGGCCTTGAACTTCTAATCAAGGCAAAGCCATATACTTGAAAGTGCCCATATAAGAAATAGTATTGATTTTCCATGTGCTAATATAAAATATTTCTGTTTTGGACTCCCAACATCTGCTATGAGTATTTGATGGAAGAATTTCATGTTTCATTCTTATTTGAGGAGGGTGCTTAACTGTCCTAGGTTTTCAGCTCAAAAATCAGGGTTTACCCATTTTCAGTAAGCTGAGCAGGTAACTTATACAAATGCAATTTTGATAGGTGTTTATACTTTTTAATAAAGTCTGTTGAGGATGCATCTAGGGCAAACCATTTGTTCTTCCTTAATCTCTGGTATTTGTGTTGATGTGTTCAAACTGCTTTCAAAAATATTTTTAAAAGCTTGCTGTGCTAAGAGAAGCCATATGCCCCTTTTCCTGTCAGCCTTAACACGTAAGATCAATTTGTTCAATGTATACTATTAGCGTTAGTCATGGATCAGTATTTAATTTGCAGGCATTGTAATTAATTTTCAGGGTTGCAGAGAAACACTGTAGCTAATGTGCAGTGAAGGGCAGCATTGATAGATTTGATCGTTAGCCTAACTCATAAAATCCAAGAAGCCTACAACTTGACAGGCAACTATATAACTTTACAACTGATCACTTAAAATGTAGTTGCCTATCTCCACCTAGGGATGGGCAAATTAGTCTATCTCCTCTGTGCCATTTTCATATATATTCACTCACAAATCTGTTTTATCCCATTTCTATATTGATCTTCAGTTTTTCATACTCTGCATGAAAATTCAGAGATAAATACATGTTTTAAAAGAGATTGTGTGAATCTTAGATTTTTTTCATGTATAATTTGCACAAGGAATTAAAAATAGAGACAAAAAAGAACACACATATAACAATACAACTCACATTTTATATTTGTAACCAGCCCCAAGAGCATTTGAAAATTAAGGGGTAATTGTTGTTACCGTGTGCCTTCAAGTAATTTCCAACTTATGTGACCCTAAGGCGACCCTATCATGGGGTTTTCTTGGCAAGATTTGTTCAGAGGTGGTCTGCCTTTGCTTTTTTCTGAGGCTGAGAAAATGTGGCTTGCCCAAGGTCATCTAGTCAGTTTCCATGGCTGAGCGGGAATTCAAACCCTGGCCTACAGAGTCCAACACTCAAACCAGTATACCACATACATTTAATAAATATAACATAATTGCTCTCAAAACATGCTTGTTCAAATACTTTTCTTCAGCCAAGAGCTGTGCCAGAGTATTTCATGTAAAAGCTAGCCGATAACTAATTTCCATTCTGCATATTCAGAAAGTGTGTGTTGATTCATATCCTTTCTTTTTCCTGCCCAAGACAGGTACTTTTAGAAATGTAGCAGATATGTGGCTACAATTGCATCTCTGCCTCAGGCTTCTTGCCTAAGACACCCAGAAGAGAACAAGGAAAAGCAACTGTTGTGTTTTTGACTAGAAAAGTGGTCCCTATTCTGTTTTCCTTTTACCTGCCCCCTGCTTTCAGGTCTTGCTCTATCCCAAGTCAATGTGATAACCAGCTTCTTTCAGGTGGGGTAGTTTGACCATGCTTAGACGATGACTCTAGTTCCTGCAATCCCGAAAATATCAATTTTCTTGCTCTTCCATCACAGTAAAAGTTGGATACTACACCAATTCATCCATTGGTAAGAAGAGCTGAAGCCAGAGTGTTAACCAGTGCTGGTTAGAGATGTGAAGGCCCAGGAAAAAAAAAAAAGGGAAAAAATTCAGAAAAAAAATTATTGTTTTTTTTCCCCATGAAGCCTTTTTTGTTTCTTTCCAAAAAAAATTGAAAAAAAGGAAGAAAATAGATCATGGAATGTTTTATTTTACCATGATGAATAAAATCTTTAAGACAAGGTGTTCATATATAATTGTTTGAATACACTGTATTTTAATTGTGATAATTTTATGCCAAATCAAATTGTACATAGTCATATTTTATGTTCCTAAAAGTAACAGAGTGGCTTTCAAACTGTAAAAAGTGCTAATGTTGCCTTTTTTTAAAAAAAAATCCCGAAATTAAAAAAAAAAATCTGGAACCCACCCACCCTCCCAAACAAAATGGTGTTTCTCTCCATGGCTTCAAAATTTCCAGAAATTTTATAGGGCTGGTTGCAGGTATCATATAATTCCCCTGCTCAAGTAGCTCTAGTGTGCTGGTTATTACCTATAAAGCTACCTACAACTTAGGTTGATGCTATCTGACAAACCATATCTCTACCATGAGACTTTCTGGGGCATGAGATCTACAGAAGAGACCCTTCTCCCCATCCCACCACCTTCACTGGTATGGTTGGTGGGAACATGAGGTAGGGCTTTCTTGGTGGCTGCCCCTAAACTTTGGGTCCCCCTACTTCTGTCAACAGGCAGACATTTTTACTTTTAGAACTGGAGGCTTTTAAGGAAAGGACTTATAAGAGAACACTCCATTGTTTTAAATACTACAATTCTAACTGCTTTTTATCTTTTAAAAGTGTCTTGTTTTAATATTGTTAATAGTTTGATACTATTTTAATGCTGACTTTTTGTACATTTTTTAACTATATTGTAATTATATTAATTTGTAAGCTGCCTTAAGTCCCAGTCTTGGCAAAAAGGCAGGGTATAAATAAAATTAACAATAACAATAATAAAGTGGATGGATGGTGCTACAGATTTTTCATATAAAAAGGAAGCAGTTGGAGATGAGAAAAATCCAGAAAGTTTCAAAATGGCATGCCTTTATTTGGCAACCAACATGTGCTGCATAAAAGCGTGTGCAAAGGCTCAAATTGTTCATATGGGCTCATCTTACAATAAATAGAAGCTGCTACTCAGGGACTGAATTGGAACTGTTCTTACATGCATTTTTGGCTTATGCGGTGACTTAACTCAATTGTAAAGTCCCTGTATATTTAACAGAGAAGATATGCCTTCAAGTGACATGTTGGGTAGGTCTTCATACTCAAGGATGTAAGAGCTCATTATATATACAAAACAAAGAGAAACCCCACAACCACCTGATTCGGTAACTTCCAGAATACTTGCTGGTTATGTCTTCAGGATAAAAGTGTTCTGTTGCAATGTCGGGATACACACACACACACACACACACCAACATTGCGATACATACTCATGGCTCATGGCTTGGCTGGCTTTTCTTCGCAAATGAAGATTCAGGAAGGACTCATCCCGTGCTTTCTGCAAGTGCACTGATGACTGAAAAAGCCAATCTGAGATAAACAAGTCCGGTTGCAGAAAGCACAGCAGAAGGTCTCCTTGGGTGACATTTCCAGGTTGTGATTCTTTCTGCATTGTTGTTTCTCTTCAAGACTTGTTCGGTGTGAGTTCTCAAGGATAGTGCATTGTGGATAGTGCGTCTCCATGCCTCCCGATGTGAGGCCATGGTGAACCATTGTTGGTGATCAGTTTGGCCAAGCCTGAGATGTTGTTTCAGGGAGTCTTTGTATCGCTTTTTTGGAGCGCCCCTCTTACGCTGACCTGTGGCGAGTTCACTGTAGAGTACTGTTCTTGGGAGGTGATGGTCCTCCATCCTAGAAACGTGCCCTGCACAGTGCAGCTGTGTTCTCAATATCATGGCCTCAATGCTGGTGATCCCTGCTTGCTCAAGGACAGCAACATTCATCACATAGTCAGTCCAGTGTATATTTAGGATTGTGCATATACAGCACTGTTGAAAGCGTTCAAGGAGTAGCAAGTGTTGGCGATATATATATATATACCAACATTGCAACAGAACACTTTTATCCTGAAGACATAACCAGCAAGTATTCTGGGAATTACCAAATCAGCTGGTTGTGAGGTTTTTTGTTTGTTTTGTTTTTACTTGATTTACAGTCTGTGAAAGTTCTACATATCCTTGCTTAATTTATGTTAAAAACAAATGCCTCAACATTGTGAATCAGCTATGCTAAACTAGCTCTTTTCTGTCAAGTAGAAGTACATGGTGCAAAACAGATGGGCTGGGAGTGGGACTAAGAACTGTGAAGGCTGATGGACCAGGGGAAGTAGCTAGGCAGCTTAGGCTGGCATGTCAAATCAAAATGTACATAAATATGTGCTTTAAATGTTGATCACTTCCAGTTTCCCCCATGGAGGGAGGTGTCCTAGTACCACAGTTTGCCTCATGTATATTATTTTAAGGCTTAATTTATCATGGTTCCACATGGCACTTCTCCCACCCTGCAATAGCACATTAGCAAGAGCTGCTCCAAAGTGTGACAGATACTGTAGCATGTCTTAGAACAGTAAGTGCCTCTAGCCATCTCTCTTTAAAGTCCATTAGTATAAGAATTATATCAAATCCAACCAGTGCTTGTATTAGATTTCACTGCATCTAGCTTCTGTCTGCTGTTTTTATTGCTACTTCTGTTTTTATTGCTACTTCTACAGTTTCCAAACTAGCATGATATCCACCAAATATATGGAAATGCTGCCATAAAGGTTATCCATATGTACAAGAATTGTATGGAAGTTAAGACGAGCACAGTGAGGGATTAAAGTGATATGAAATGGTTGGTTATGTTAGGTTGGCTATATTTTAAACTTCAGGGTTTCCTGGAAAAATGCACTTGAATAGTGCCAATTCCGATCTCTACATGTTTTTGGCCAAAAAAAGGATGCAACTTAAGAAAAAAGGCTGTTAACTGAGAGGCTGGATCTCAGACTTGATTGCAAAGTACAGCTTTATGTATTAGCTCACTAAAAATCTGAAAATTGTGGCTTGTGTGTTCTCACAAGATCACAGTGGTACTGATTTATTAGTTTATAAGATTCCACACTGCAATATCCTTTCTTGCAAAATGAAAGAAAGGTTTCATAAATTTAGACTATATCCCCATATGTGTTGGGAAATGGGAAAGCTTTCAAATAAAAATGACTAGAAAAGCCTGTGTTCATCCAGAAAATAAGTCCTGTTTCTATAAGGAAGTGGGAGTGGGGTGAGGAATGGAAAACCTAAATTATAGACAGGTGATATTGTAGGTTAAGACATGCTCATCTTCCATATGAGTTAAGTCTCTTGGAGTGTTCTGCTGTAATTGGATCAAGTCAGAAATACAGAGCCTAGAAATGAGATGGATAGAAATGTGGGTAATTAATGCCTTCAGGGATTGGGAGTAAAGTATCTGGGACGTTTCCCTCCCTCTGGTCACAGACAATGATAACTCATCTGCGTGAAGATGGCTCCCATCTGTTGGATATCTGAGTAATGGGTCTTGGGTAGTTCCTCTGATTGGCTGTCCACATGACTTTAAAAAACTTACATATGTAGTTTAATTGACTTCCCTTCAGCTACAGCAGATGCAGGGATTGTATAGATGATGCAGGCTATCCAATAAAAAATAATACCATTAGGGCACAAAGCTTGCAAATAATGCTTGCTTATGGTACCATTTTTTATCTGCAACCAAAAGCAAGATAAAATAATAATAGCAATACTAATATTATTTTTTTTTTAATTTTTAACCCGCCCCTCTGCTCGGCAACCGGGGCAGCGTACAACAAGATTAAAACACAGCAGTTAAAACAATTCTTCCCAATCCTAACCCTCCCACCCCTTAAAACTAAATTAAACTAATAGAGAATTAAAACAAAGATAAAATACAATATAATATACAATAAATAAATAAATAAATAAAGGCAATAGTGGCAGGGGGGCGGGTAAGCAATCAGCTCCACTTGAGCTGGGAAATTATTCCGGGAAGGCCTGCCGGAAGAGATCCATCTTTAGCGCTTTCTTGAAGCTATCAAGAGTAGTGATAAGATGAATCTTGTCCGGCAGGCCATTCCAAAGTCTGGGAGCCATAGAAGAGAAGGCCCTCTGGGAGGTCTGCAACAGCCTAGTTTTCATAGGCTGCAACAGGTTCCTCCCAGAGGACCGAAGTGCACGGGGGGATCATATGGGATGAGACGGCCCCGGAGATAAGATGGACCCAAGCCATGTAGGGCTTTAAAGGTTAAAACCAACACCTTGTACTGTGCCCAGAAACTGATCGGCAGCCAGTGGAGAGAGTTAAGCACAAGTGTTATATGCTCTCTCCTAGATGTACCCATAATTAACCTGGGTGCCATATTTTGTACCTGTTGAAGTTTCCAGGTTAGGCACAAGGGTAGCCCCATGTAGAGTGCATTACAGTAATCCAAACGTGAGGTTACCAAAGCATGTACCACAGTTTCCAGATCCCTTGTATCCAGGTAAGGGTGCAGCTGGCGTATCAGCCGAAGCTGATAACAGGCACTCCTGACCGTCGCACTCACCTGACTAGTCATGTGAAGTGACGAATCTAGGAGTACCCCCAGACTGCGAACACAGTCCTTAGAGGAGAGTGTGACTCCATACAGGACTGGAAGTTGTATTCCCAGACCTGGTTTCAGGCCTGTGACTGTCAGTACCTCTGTTTTGTTTGGATTTAGTCTCAATCTGTTTTTCCTCATCTAATCCATTACTGCTCTAAGATAGTCATTGAGAAGAGAGATGCCATCTGAAGTTTGAGCCAATGATCTAGTCATGGAGAAATATATCTGTGTGTCATCTGTGTACTGATGACACCAAGCTCCATGCCTCCGGATGATCTCTCCCAGCGGCTTCATATAAATGTTAAATAGCATTGAGGACAGGATGGCACCCTGAGGGATGCCACAATTAAGCTCAGTTCTGGAAGAGCAACTGTCCCCGAGCCTCACCCTCTGGGATCTGCCCGAGAGAAAGGAACAGAACCACAGCAGAGCAGTGCCTCCAATTCCTAACTCTCTCAGGCGATCCAAGAGGATGGAATGATCTATAGTGTCAAAAGCCGCTGAGAGGCCCAAGAGCACCAGCAGGGTCACACTACCCCTGTCGATGCTCAGGCGGAGGTCGTCGGTTAGACTGACTATGGCAGTCTCAACTCCATATCCTGTCCTGAAGCTGGTTTGAAATGGATCAAGATAATCGGTTTTATCCAAGATGGCTTGGAGTTGGGAAGCAACTGCCCTCTTGAGCACCTTGCTTTAAAAAGGTAGCAAGAACACTGGTCTGTAATTGTTCCTGTCCAGGGGGTCCAGAGAAGGTTTTTTCAGGAGTGGCTTAACCGCCGCTTCCTTTAAACAAAATGGTACAATACCTTCCCTGAAGGATGCATTGATTGTGTCCCATAGGAATACTCTCAATGCATCCCCCCCCCCGGACAACCAGCCAAGATGGTCAGGAATCAAGAGGGCAAGTCATCTTCCTCACTCTTCCAAGGAGCTTGTCCATGTCATCGGTACTCACCGATTGAAACTGATCCAGTAAAATGCCATCAACTGAGTTGTTGGATGCCTCATCTATGGATTCTGTCAGAACATTGGCATCCAAGTCGGCTCTTATCCAAGAGATTTTATCTGCAAAATGGATGTTAAATGCATCACAGCAGGGTGTTGTTGGGTTAAGTAGGGGGTTTGGCGCAGGAGGAGCCTGCGTCAGCTCCCCCACCACCTTAAACAACTCTGCTGGACGGGACTCTGCAGACACAATATGTGCAGAGCAGAAGGATCTCTGTGCTGCACCTATTGCCTCCCGATAGGAATCAAGATGCTTCCTATGGCGCATTCTGTTGGATAAGAGTCGAGTCTTCCGCCACTTGCACTCTAGCCGTTGTCCAGTTCGCTTCATCCTCCTAAGCTCCTCTGTGTACCAGGGCTTACAATTAGAGGCGGGCTGGAAAGGCTGCTTGGGAGCGATTGTGTCGATAGCCTTGGTAAGATCAGTGTTCCAGATGTTGACCAAACCTTCGACAGAATCACTGGCGTTACCAACCGTTAAACCCTCTAAGGCTTTCTGGAAACTAATTGGTTCCATTAGCTTTTGAGGGTGGACCGTTCTAATGGGTCTACCACCCCCGGAGGGGCAGACAGTGGCTCTTAGTTCCATCTTGACCAGGAAGTGATCCATCCATGACAATGCAGAGGTTTCTGTAATCTCTGCCCACGGATATTCATTTTCCGTATTGAAGATTGCATCAAGGGTATGACCTGCACAATGTGTGGGCCCATTAACCAATTGGGATAGGCCCATGTTTGTCATGGTTTCCATGAACTCCTGAGCCGCACCGGTTAGATTTGACACGCTGGTCTCGAGTGGAATGTTGAAGTCACCCAAAACCAGGGTGGAAGAAGGGGCATGGCTCCCAAACAAAAGCTCACCCTTCCCAGCCAGGTCTTGACTCTTAGCTAGTGAGCAGTTCTTGTAGCTCCAGGGTGGAAGAAGGGGCATGGCTCCCGAGCAAAAGCTCACCCTTCCCAGCCAACATAATTGTAGAAGAGCAATTAAGAGAAATAACATCCAGGTCTGGCAATTTGTGCTAAACATGAAACCAATATAAGACTCTATAGGGCCTAAATATCCTAAAGACACCAGATCCTGTCTGGCCTTGGAAACTAAGCAAGGTCAGCCCTGGTTAGTACTTGGAAAGGAGACCACGAATTACTACCAGGTGCTGTAGGCTATATTTCAGAGGAAGGAACTAGGAAAACCACCTCTGACTATTCCTTGCCTAAGAGAACCCTATGATATTCATGGGTTTGCCATAAGTCAACAGGCAACTTGAAGATGTTCACACACAGAGAGAATCATAGAGAGTTCTCTGGCCTGCATGTAGCAGAGGTCTACGTCTCTTTTCCTGATTCCCCCTCTTGGCATACTACCTCTATAGTCTTTATGCCTTTGGCGACTTGTGAATTGTATTCCTCACCATACCCTTAAAAACATATTGTAATCTTAGTATGTGCAGATTCTGCCTTGCCCCTGCTAACTCTGTAGTTTAGAGAATCTTTTAGTACAGCCTTGTTGTTGTTGTTGTTGTTGTTGTTGTTGTTGCTGTTGTTGTCTTGCTATCTGAAGGAGTCCAATAGATGTCTTTTGCATGATTGTGGTAAATTCTGATGCGGGCTAGCTTTCAGGCTTGTTTTCTGCTATGCAGTGGGGTGCACTCAGACCTTCACTAGAAGATGGCTAGAATAATTAAATTGCATCCTCAGCTACTAGCCTAATGAGGTTAAAAGTGCAGATCTGCTAATGGAATTATTATAATCTTGCACATTGCACGGAAGAGTGCAGAATATACTGATGGACTCTGACTGTCTGTCATCTAGTGTTAGAGGTAGAAGTCAGTGCAAAGACACTCAAGAGATTAACGCCTTAGTGAAATTGGTGTAAAGGCATTTGTTGCTGATGACACACATCTAAAGTACATATGTAGGTAAAAGGTGGCCTGAATTAGGCAGTGCATACTGGTGAGTGACCCTGGCAATGACCCAGGAAGTTGACTGTCTTAGTGCCTTTAAGTGGATATGCCAATTCTTAAATTGCCTTTATATTAGGGAAATGCTACTGTCTGGCTTTTATTAACAAGCAGGAATCAAATTCCATAACTTTCAGGAGTTCCATTAAAATATACATAGAGGGCATTGTGTGTACATACTATCTCATGGGACACACATGCTATATTTCAGCAGCACCCATGTGAGCAATCATAACAAATGCAGTTTCGTTATTTCATGGCATTTGTGTGCTCCCATAACATAAATTCCTTTAGACTGCTTAGAATAAACAAACATAAAAGCAATTTAAATGCAAAATAAGCATAAAATAAAAAGCTGCATGAATGCAAATAAAGAACAAAACTCACAGGAATCTGGGAGAGGAATCTGAGAATTAAAACACAAACATTTAAAACAAAAAAACCATACTACACGAGTTATTTTTAAAAGCCTGTTTAAAAAGCATAAACATCCTTGCCTCACAACTATGGATATTGCCTGGCCAAAAATGTGGGAAAGTTGTTCCCTAACTGTGGTGCCAGTACTGAAAAAGCCCCCTTCCCTGGTGGTTACCTGCCTCACTTAATTCTGTAGGGGTACATGAGACGGGGCTTCAGACCAGGTAGGTACATATGGGAGAGGACAGTCCTTTGGGTAATCTAACTCTAAGGTGTTTAGGCACCTAAAGGTGAAAACTGACAATTTAAAGTGTTCTGGAGATGTTTTTTGAAATAGCAAACATTAGTGTATTTTGTCCTGAATAGAAGAGAGCCAGCATGGTGTAGCAGGTTAAGTGCTGGACAATGACTCTGGAGACCAGGGTTCAAATTGCCTCTCAGCCATGGAAACCCACTGGGTGACCATGAGAAAGTTGCACCCTCTTAGCCTCAGAGGAAGGCAAAACAAACAGCTTAAGATCACCATAAGTTGGAAATGACTTGAAGGCTCTCATAGCAACAAATCTTGAACACACTGAAGGAGAATATCTTAAAATCATTTTAAGAACTCTCCACACCCTACCTCAAAACCTGAATTGGTCCCTCTAATCATTTATTTTCTGGTAGTACATGCAGTGTTGCACTATAATCATCTCCCTCTTTACCCTGTCTCCAAAGGAAGGGAATAAAGTGGTATACTGTACATAGTCTCAAAGAATAGATACGTGTGGATCAGAAGGCTCCCAGTTCAATGGTCAGGAACTCAATGGGTGTCTCAGGTAAAAGTCACACCCTACCTAATCTCAGTCTTCTCCCCTACTCATCTGTAATATGGGGAATAATAATACTTACCTTACAAGATCATTGTACAGATTACAACTAGGGCTTGTTTATACAAGGGGAAAAGAAGTGATTGCTCCGCCGCAGTAATGGCAATTCACAGCAGCTGTGATTTGTCTTAATGTTTGTTTGTTTGTTTGCAGGCATAAGCTTTCCATGCCTGCGGATCAAGATGGTAGCTGCGAGTGAATTACTCAAGTTTTTATTTACCTTACACTTGCTGCCATTAAACTTTTTTAAAAAAACAATTTCCAATGTGCAATAGAGTGATATTTCACCTTTACAAAAAAGAAAAAAACACAACACCCCGTTTTATCACCTTAGAGCTTGCTCACTCACTATGGCAAAAATCCAACATGGTGGCTCTGGGCACTTCCTTGTTAGCAAACCCAGCCCCCAGCACTCATCCGGCCAATCAGCTTTGCACTTCCACTCATATGGGAAAGCAGATCAATTCACATCACTTGTCCCAATGAGCAGGAATGTGCATTTTTTTAAAACTCCAGAGAACACTGTGAAGGCTTTTTCTTTGGAGTTTTTCGCATTTTTTACCTCCATCCTTCCAAATCCAATGAAACGATGTGGGATGCCATTGAGACAGCTCATATTCTCACATTCCATGACTAGTATTTTAGTCGTTTAGACAACTCCAACTAGATAATGCATTTGAGACACCTGGAACACTCAACAGCACTATACAAATATTAAGTTGCTGTTAGACAGCAATCTTCTGTTCAGTGCAATTCTAATACATTTCTGATCAACAGAGATAACTATAGTTAAAGTCTTTCTCTTAGTGTGGACTGCTTTTCTGACTTAGATTTCTGGGTTTTGCTTCCTACAGTCTCTTGCCTTGATTGCTGGCTTTTATGATAGCTTTGAGCTGTTCTTTATGGGAAAATCATAGAAGGAAAATAAGAAGTAATGGCATGGGTTTGGGAATGCTAATAGGAATATATGACAGGCTTAGGTAGGAAGAGTACAGCTATCTGGCTTTTCTTCGTAAACGAAGATTCAGGAAGGACTCATCCCACGCTTTCTGCAAGTGTGCTGATGACTAAAAAGGCCAATCCGAGATAAACAAGTCCAGCTGCAGAAAGCACAGCAGAAGGTCTCCTTGGGTGATGTTTCTGGGTTGTGATTCTTTCTGTGTTGTCGTTTCTCTTCGAGACTTGTTTGGCGTGAGTTCTGAAATAAGGCTGCAGCTTATGGAGTGTGTGTGAGAGACAGACATTGGGTGTATAGGTTTTTTTAAAAAAAAACAGTTCTGGGGCTTAAGAGGGTAGTAATAAAAGATGCAATGTGGGAAGAGCAGTCTACCAGCATAATTTTGGGATGGGAACCATACAGTTCAAGCTAAGAAGATGGGGGCAGGAAAAGAGGAGTTGGTGTGATGGCATCAAAACAGTTTTTAGGGCATATTTAGGTGACAATGCAGTGAATATGGTGGATTTAAATGTGTCATAACTAGAGGTTAGCAGGAGGTCAGTGGGTGCCTCATTTCACCCTTTTGAATTCTCTTGCTTTCTTTCCATAACAGAATAAATGGGTAACATTGTCCCAAAACACTGCTCACTGCTGCAGAGCTCCTTGCTTTAAAAATCAATTTTCTCTGTACCTGGAAGTTTGAGAACTGAAGTTATTGATAAATATTCCAGCGAATTGGAGGTTATGTGTTGTGCAGTTTAGTAAACATAGCACCTTTAATGCCAAGAGCAATCTCTGTATTTTTCTGACACTGTATAAGAACTCATTTTAAATGCTGACTTTGGTGATACACCTATTTTTGTTTTATTTATTTATTTATTGTTTGATATTTTAAATTTCAGATGACATGTCCTTTGATGTCTCCTGGTTTGCCATGCGTTCCGTTTCAATGGATAGAGACCCTGTTTTTCTAGCTTCGTTGGATCGGAAAGGTATAGTGACTCAGGCCAGAAGAAATGGGAGTAGTGATGTCAGTTTGGAGAGAATATCTCCCATGGAATTTCGGCTTAGACTTCATGGCTGTGAGGACCAAGACTTTGGCAACCACTACTGTTCGGTAACTCCTTGGGTGCAGTCAGCTGCAGGTGTCTGGCAACAGGAGATGGAGATCAGATCCAAGCCAATCCTTGTAACTGTGAAAATGGATGGTAAGAATGCCTCCACATTCATGGAATCCTTAATTGTTATCTAGCTTGGTGAGAAATGCCATTTCAGTGTTACAACTAGCCTGTACTACACCATTGTTTAATCCATATGGAGCAGTATACTTTCCATTCCCCCAGAAACCTTTTTGTTCCAGGCCGCTGTATTCTCCTGACTTTCACTGATGGTAGTTTGTTGCTTGGTCTTTTGGGCAATTTATTGGCTTCTTTATTTGTCTTTTAAAATAGCTTGAAATGGAAGCTTGATGGCAGTCCAGACAACTGTTCAAGTCAGAAGCCTTCTTGCATGCTTCCACCTTAAGATTTAGGCAAATATTTCAGCTAATGATGGATAGCCATAACAGACAGATGCAGAATTTCAAGTCTTTCTGAACTGAGGAACTTCATGGAATCGTAGAGGTGGGAGAGATCACAAAGGCCATCCAGTCCAGCCCCCTGCCATG
The DNA here is from genome assembly GCA_030847615.1 of Gambelia wislizenii. Taxonomy (NCBI): domain Eukaryota; kingdom Metazoa; phylum Chordata; class Lepidosauria; order Squamata; family Crotaphytidae; genus Gambelia; species Gambelia wislizenii. Next base: position 309,295,443 of record JAUMIR010000003.1, on the reverse strand, counting down.
CAGGAGTACACAATCAAAGGACTCCTGACAGATGGCCATCCAGCCATCTTCATTCACACTTTTATTAACCTCTCTTGCTCTCTCTCTCTGGCTCCTAGTCAGATACAAGTAACAAGAAATTAGGGAATAAAGAGGTACAGTAATGTTTTCAACAGATAGTAAAGAAAATAATTTTGTTTTCTAAGCAGCACATCACCAGATTTGAAATAGTCCCCTTTTCTTCATGTGAGAAAGAAAGGTTTACTCTGTCTTTGGTCACTGCATGTAACAATGTTCTTTTTCTTTCCTCTCTACTCAGTGCTTAATGCTTTCAAATTTCCACTGTTGATTGGCATTGGCCTGGCTACAGTAATTGGACTCTTATCCTGTCTGATTGGCTACTGCAGTTCCCGTTGGTGTTGCAAGAAGGAGGTTCAAGAAACCAGACGAGAGAGACGCCGACTTATGTCTATGGAGATGGACTAAACAAGTGAGAGGTGGATACACACTTTTTTAAGAGGGAAGAGATTTTGGAAGGCCTCAGGCTACTCAGATTTGGGTGCATTGAACCAAAATGCCCTGACAACAAAATCATTTGATCTTGTCCTGGATCTAGAGCTGCATCTTTTTCTACCTGTGTTTCACATTGAGGGCACGTGTCGTATTTTTTAGCCTTTAGGTCTCCTTCCAATGGCACATTTTATGGGGATAGTTCTTTCACAGGCAAACTGTTGTACACTATCCTTCCAACAGACTTTTAGACAAGATTCATTATCAAGGCTTGTGTGTTAAAACATTTCCCCCCTTGTTGTTTAATAGGAAGATAGAATTGGAAAAGTGCAGGAAAAAGATGTCCCTTATAACTTGCTGGCCTCTTGTTGACATTTCAAGAGGGAAAAAAATGAAATATTTCCACAATCTCCAAATATCTAGTGGGAAACCTTATTATTTATTCTAAGCTGAAACTTGGATTGTAGTCTCAGGAGCCCTTATTTTAGAAACTGTGCTGGTTTAGCAGTCTTGAAAACCAATTCCTTAGAAAATGGACAGCAATACAAAACCTTATCTTACAGTGTCCCCAACCCTTCCACTGTGCATTATCATCATTATTCTGGTAAGGGGTGACTCCCTCTAGCCTGTGTGTTATCAGCAGTCTCAGCGGAAAGTGCTGCTAGATGTATACTTCTGCCCATTATGCTGGTGGATTTTCTTTAATCAGCACTTCAGCCTCTAGCAAGTGGACAGAGACTGCTAGATATACTTGTGCAGATCACTGGGTCATCTAACTCAATAACCAAAATATAGGTAGAAATCGTCCTCATCCCATCACAAACAATTTATTTGCAGCTGCCATTGTGTTGTGAGTCATGAAGTGGTAGGAACTCAGTTACAGTGACCTGCATTGATCAGCAAACAGTGGCTAGATCCATAGCTTGCTATTGGAGAACTTATATTGGGGTTCTGGATCATCAGTTAGACATTGACATTGCAGTCATTGGTCAGTTTATGCAACTGTAACTCAGGGTGAGAGGGATAAAATGGGATGGATTCCTTTAGGAAAGAATACCCCTTTTATGGATGTTTCTTTGTGAATGCTACAATGCCAAAGGCTGATACTGCAGTGTATCCTTTGCCCATTCACTGGGATGGTGATAAATTGTCATCATTGGGGCTCTTTGGTGCTGTAGTAGAAAGATCTAGATCCTGTCTTCCACATACCATTGCCCTGGATCCAAAGTGCTGCCCCTGTGATGTCAGGCAGTTCTATCTTTCAGCACAGTTGGTGTTTCTAAGCAATAAGAAGTCAGAACACAGGCTTTTTACAGGAAACATTATGCATTAAACATGCATGACTTGAAGCAAACTAAGAGTGAAAACTGAAGTAAAGAGCAAGTAACCTTTCTTCTGTATTGTGCTTAAAGTTGAAGAGTAAATGTCAGATGAGCTGCCAGGTATATTTGTTGATATAACATGAACGGATATTGTACAAATATACACAGGGGCATGTAGACTGTTATTCATATCAACTGTGCAGTGTATGTGAAAATTACTCTTTATACTCTCAATTTTGCATATTCATTGGAAGGTGTGGAGAATGTGCACAAATTCATGCATTGTTTTCCATTGAGCTTACATGGACTCCAGTATATAAGTTTTTTTGTTTGCTTTTAAAAATCTGTCCTGGCATTCAGTACCCGGACTAGAGTGTTAGTTTAATTCTAGTCTTTTATATGCCTTCTGGGGAGCTCAGACGGTAACCATGCTAGAGAACTTTCCTTTTTACTTATGCATTTTCTGTTTAAATTACTTGGTTTCCCTTTTCATTTATTATGGTCCCGGTGTGCTCTGGTGCTGCTCCATGCCCTTATTATTAAATGGACATAAGACTGTGAATATAGCTAGGTTTGGAAGCTTTAATTTGGGGGGTATCCAAACTGAAAGAATGTTGACTTTGACAGCTGTAGGAATATACCTGAAAAAATGACAAACTTGTAAAGCAAGGGTTGGCAATAGTGTTTTAAGATGTTTTAAGGGTGCAACTCCCATCAGCCCTAATTAGCAGTACTGTGTGATTGCATGGATGTTGTAGCCCCAAAACATCTCAAAGGCCACAGTTGCCAGTTGTAAAGTTTGTAGAGTTAAATATGGTTGGAATCACCCAAAAGGATTAGTAAATATAAATGTTTTGGGTTGACCACAGCAACCAGCCCTTTGGGGTGATGTCTTCATGATAAACTGTTTTGCACTCTGCCCTTTAGACCACTGCCCTAGTTGGCTTACTGTCATTTAATCCAACATACAACCCATCAAAGTAATCTGCCAATTGTTTTTTCCATGTTGGAAGTTCTGTTTTCAAGAACAAAATGTGATAAAGAAACAACTAACTAAAGCACAATTTTTCCTTTCATGCATGCTCACATTTTGTGTTATTCTGTTTTAACATTTGGATGATTAAGCAAAACAGAAATATTTAAATGCAATAATTATGGAATATGGAGGCCAGAAAAGTTTTAGTTTTCCTTTAGCACTTGTTGCACACTGGCATTGTCTCTCTATGAAAAGAAACTCAGGGTTATTTTGGTTCAGGGATGCTTTGCCTTTCATAGGAGGTTTCCTGTTCCTCAAGTTGTTGCCCACTCTTCCTAGATGCAGGAGAAGTCATTTTCTTCTAAACAAAATTTGATCCGTAAGTTACAAATGTTCCCTTTTGACTTAGGTGAGGCTTCATGCCCTTTACTTAACTAAATATTGAAGTAGTACCACTCCAGCACTCTCCTTCCAATTGTGCCAATTTTATATTATTCCTCTTTTTAAATAGTAGTATTTCTGTCTCCAGAAACCATTGGTTACTCTGTTTTGTGTTAACTCTCTCTGGTGTTTCTGTTAGAGAAAGAGTTGCATGGAATTCAGTTACATGTTCAGCAGTGTTTTGTCAGAGTTGCAATCATGGAATCAACAGTCAAGTATTCTAAGGGCTTGTGTCAATCCTGATTGGTCTTGTTCCATGCTTCCAGCTCACTGTTGAGAATTCAGGACACTTGGAACATGAATCTGGTATTGTTTGAGGAGTATGTTGCTTAAAAGACAGGAAATCTTTTTGTTTCTTTGCCTTTGAAGAGAGGTTTTGGGCACAGCTCCAGAAGCTTTTTAAAGAACTGTGTTAAGCACAGCTTTGGAAGATAGGAGTTGGACAGTTACAATGAAGCTGTGTAATGTGTTTTTTACATTGAAAATAAATTGTCCTTTTTTATAAAATCACATTGTGTGGTCATTATGTTGAACTATAGATCACTCATTCAATGGACTTGATGGTTTTTGGTGTCCACATTTTATACAGGGATTGGGATGATACTGTTGATCTCTGCAGTGACTTTGCAAAGTTGCACATATAAATCCTGTAGTTGTGATTTTGGCTGTTGATTTGTGTTATAGTTTGAGTATCGGTGTTTCCTTCTGCCATAAACTGACTATCAGAGAGCCTTTAGTCAGTGCTTAAAGTCACTTTAAGTGGCCCTGTGAACACTCGGGGGGAAAATGACACAGTAGTTTACCACACACACACACAAGATAACATTGAACTGTAACTTCCACCATTCTTCACTATTGGCTGTGCTGGTTAGGGAACTGATCCAAGTTGCTATCCAATAATATCTCCATCATTATTTTAATTGGTTTGGAATACCCTTTGCTTGCAACTGCTAACTTTCAGTGTCATTGGGCAGATGTCTTTAAATTCTCAAGATAATTATATGCTAGATAGAATATATTCAGCTGCACTTTCTGCTAAGAACTGTAGATTATGAGCTATTTTTACAATCTTTCATTTTACTATCATATTATTTTATTCTACAATCACACAATTTATGTAATTTACCAATGGTAACAAATTCCCCTGAAATTTTTGCTAATATAGCTCAGCATTACCTTTATACAAACCCACAATCTCTCTGTTCCAAATCTGAATGCATTACATTCATATTTATTATTATTTTTGGAATGGATTTATATAGTGGGTTCATTTCTACCTCCGTTGTAGATTCATTCAGAAAACAGCCCTCTTAAGTTTCTGCGAAGTGCCAGTCACAAGAGGCTTTAACAGGATTTTACTATTATGTCTAAACTGCAGTTATAGAAATCTTGGCATGTAGGATAAGCTGATAACAGGTGACATGTGCCTTTGTGACAACAGTGAACTCACTTGCCATACAACAGTTAAGTGAGCATGTGTTCCTGTAACTCTGATCACAACATGTTTCACTTCTTAACCAGGACTGTCTCTGGGCATACATCCTCTGCAAGGTGGGGATGACTGAAGGCCTGCCCAAAGGTCCTGCATATCCACATCTGTCAAGAGGCCTTGGAGACAAATCTGTACTGCTCAGTTATCTTTGCTCATACCGTTTTTTCCCCTCCTCTTCCACAGTCCTTTTTCTGATAGATGGATTCAGTGGAATGGCCTGATGAAGAGGAGGACAGTGCTCTTGAATTAATTGTTGTGTAGAAAAGGAAACTTAAACCTATACATCTTTTCCTTATCTCTGTATGACAAACTGCATCTAGCAGAATTCCCTGGTTTACACAGTGGTGGTCTGTATGAAGGCAGTCTTTAGTGGAATCTATTCTCATTGTTAGACCACTTTGTATAGACCAGAGATGGGCAAGTGCAGCACTGGCCAATTTTTGCTTCTGTGGAAGACCACATTGTAGCATTTTGGACTAAAAATTGAGCAAAAATAAGACCCTGAAATTACTGGAAGCCTATTTCTAGTTTGTATTTACTAGATTTACACCAGCACTCTGATTTTTTAATTAAGAAAATGATTGAAAAATGTCCCCAAGCAATAAATTACCACTCTTGGGGTGGCTGTTTGCTTTTTAAAACACACACCAACTCCCCCTCCACCACTCTCTGCCCATGATCATGCCAAGAAGAAGCTCCTTCTTCCCTTCCCAACCCTGGATTTACCCATGTGAATATACAGTGCAGGCATACCTCACTTAACAAAGAAGCTCCTTTTACAAGTCTTTTTTCACCCAGCCAGCCCACTTTTCCTCTTTGTTCTCTGTTTAGCTGGAATGTTTTTAGCAGCATCTGCATTAGGAAGATGGTGAAGGAAGGCTGGAGAATAACAATATTTGGGGGTCAGGTTGCAGAGGCATGGATGAAGTAAAACAACACAATAAGCAAAGCTTGAGCTGGGAAAGAGTGTGATTCTACAGTACCCTACCCTACTGTAGCTGTATGTGCTTGCCTACAATAGGCAAAGTTAACAGAAGCTGCTTCCATAATTCCTTAGTGTGTGTGAACAGAAAACAGAGAGAAAATGAGAAAGCAGATGAGCCCGACTCACCAGCTGTCCCCAGCATGTTAAAATGTATAGATCTAGAAGTTTGACCACCAAAGGAAATCATAACAGCTGTGAAATCTGGCAAAAGAAAAAAATATTAATCGCTGAATATATTTTGGAAGAAGCTTTCACGTAGTCTCTAGAAGGTTCAACGTGTTTTGTTTACTTATACAAGGCTTACTTAATGGTTGCTTCATTTCACATGTGCATATTGGTTATTTTAAATAAAAAGTTTGCTGAAATACATTGAACAGCTCTTATTTTATTTATTTATTTATTTATTTATTTATACACTGCTCTTCAGCCACAAGGCTATCAGAGCGGCTTACAAATTGTTTTAAGCAATAGCAATTTACACATCTACACTGCATTAAGCAGTTTCCAATGTGTGTTAGCTAATTGCCTCCACAAGCCGGGTACTCATTTTACCGGCCTACGAAAGGATGGAAGGCTGAGTGAACCTTGAAGCCCTATTCTTTCCATGTTATTTCTGCCCCTAGCACCAAATTTTCTGTTCCGTTGCCCTTCATCTACTTAATTAACTGAGGCATACCTGTATACTTTAAATACAGTTTAATATGGAACAAACAGTGACAAGATGCCAGTAAAGCAGAGCAATACAATCACATACCCTCACAGTGCAAAGCCAGCTTTTACAGACTTCCTAGGCCAGCTGCCAGGTAGCTTACATGCTGCTTCCAAAGGGAACCAGATCAAGACTATTGTTCATAGGGTGTTCCAACACCCGCCCCCTTACACACACACACCCCTCACACAAGCATCTGATGGTTTCTAATTGATTGTTCTATTTCAGTTTCATAAGAACAACTATTTTCTTTTAAAAAAACCAGAAAGACTATCATGCAGTTGACTGTGGGGGCTTTCATACAGCCAGCTGCAAATAGAATTCTGCTTTGAAACTAGAACTTGGTATCATTGTAGGTATTCAGAAATAGGTCTTTTTGAGTATTGGTACTCAAAGCAGTAAGTGATTTTCTGCATATGCTGTTAGAGGTGTGCTGTTAGAGGTGTGCTAATATCATGTCAGTATATTGCCCAAGTGATCCAAAGGTTTGGTAAGGAATTGTTTATGCATATTTCACATTAAAATATTGTTTTTTGTATGGCATTAAAATAATTTACATTGTATGTAGTTCTTAAACCTCACCAATATTTTCATTTGTAAAATTAAATATCAAGGTCAAAAAAATGCTGATTTATTCTTTTTGTTTCTCAGGTACAGTAGGTCCTCCTGATCCACAGGCTCCCAATCTGCAGTTTCAACTGCTCACAGATCGTTGTGTCCCATACCTAAAATGGCAGCAATGTGCATCCAGACACACTGACACATCAGCGTGCATGTCACCACCATTTAATAATATGGAGTGTTACCATCCATATGTTTTGCCATCTGCAGGGGGGTCCCAGAACCAAATAACCACGAATCCGGAGGGCCCACTGTACCTAAAAGCCAGAATATATCACAAAATGTACAAATAAGAAGGCAGTGATACAGTCTGTTTTGAGACAGATGAACAAACTTAAGGACATTTTAGGATGACCAAACATTAAGATTTCTCATGGTAGGGGGTGAGCATTGACAGTAGCACCTGAAGCTGATACGTTTATTTTAAAACAGTTAATCAAAAATGGTGTTCTTGTCACAGAAGCATTTTCTTCCTGTATAGTTCTTGCTCATTGTGCTGAAGCTGCATTGGCAACTCACGTGCTTTTTTAGTCAGGTTGATGGCATTGCATGGCTGTTTACAGAGGTGCCAAGTGAGTCCTTTGTGTGAGAAACACGAAGTTCATTCATTGCTTTACTTATGTCTCTGAATAGTTAGTTATCCAAGGAAACTTAATCTGTCTCTCAAAGTCAAAAGTCATAGAAATTGATACCAGCACCACTAAAAGCACTTTTATGCCAAATTTCTAAAATTATACAGCTGGTGATATCTCCAGTGATACAGGTTGCAGTTACTCTGTGAATGGTTGCTTCTGTTGATTTGTTGTTAGTGGCTAATATGGTGACAAGCTTCTTGGTATGAAACTAGGCTAATTTTCAGTGGCCAGACCCTCAGTCCACCACTGGAACCATAGTAAAAGCCTTACTAGAATAGAATCTGCAAGCAGATGCCTATTGTTCACCCTATGAACAATAGTCTTGATCTGGTTCCCTCCAGAATAACCTTCAAAAACCCAAGTTCATTTCCATGTCATGATGAGGTGGCAAAGTAAAATTTGTGTGGTCAAAACAACTGAAAATCAAACTTCTCTGAAGGTAGGGATTGACCTTGGAATCCCAATAATGCAATCTAACCTCTGACATGGTAGAAGACGAAATAGCCCAGGCTTGGTAGATACCTGTGGGATCTGTCACTCTGTAATATATAATCTATACTACTGAGGTGTCCATTAGATCCTTCAATCTGACAATATGCTTTTTGCATTTAATGCAAGTTAGTGGTTAGTTATTTGAGGATGCTGGGCTATATACAGTTGTCCCTTCATATTTGCTGGGGTATGGTTCCTGGACCCCCCCCCCCATGGATACGAAAATCTGTGAATACTCAAGTCCCATTATATGCAGTGGCATAGCAAAATGGTGTCCCTTTTATAAGATGGCAAAATCAAGGTTTGCTTTTTGGATTATTATTATTTTAAGAATATTTTCAAGCTGTGAATACTTAAATCCATGGATACCAAATCCATGGATACAGAGGGACAGCTGTAAATCATAGTTGTAAGGGACCCAATGGGCCATCTGTTTAAGAAGGAGAGTCCACCACTCTTTGAGGTGTCTCTTCCACTGTTAGACAGCTCTCATCATTAGAATTTTCTTCCTAATGTCTAGATGGAATATTTTTCTTGTAATTGGAAGCCACTGGTTCATGTTTGTAGCAACAAAAAACAAAACAAGCTTGCTCCATCTTCTGCATGAGTGCTACTCAGAGTGATGGTCTATGTGGTCCCTGAGCCATTCTGATTAAAAGCTCCAAGACATTTTTAGTCTTGGGGTCCTTCAAAGCCTATCATGTTCTGAGGTTTCCTATTCAATATGAAGTGTTGAGACTGAAATTGTGAACTATAACCTTGTGCCCAATCTTTGTAGGGGTGGGGTCAGGCGAAGAACAATGAAGATTTTGTTCCAATAGACTTCTGGCTTTCTAAATCATTCACAACTTTTCAGGAAGGGTTGAATCATTCTTTCTGAATGAAGTTTAGCTACATGGAGAGTGAATCATTCCCACTCAGCTGTGGCGTATTATCTGCTCACTCCACAACCACAAACTTTGCTTTATTTTGGAAAACATTTTTAAGCCTCTGTACTTTTACAGGCCAGCTTATACAGCTAAAAGCTTTCTTTTTTCTTTCTTGCTATTTGCTGATTCACCCAGTCCCCTTTCAGAAACCATATACATGAATGAATATGAAGAACAGAGTCCTCATCAAAAGCATTTTTTTAAAAAAATTCCTGACTTCCAAGCAAAGCTACTCTGAATCTGATGGAGTTTATAAAATTGAAACATTCTGTGAGTATCCCATTCCAAGAAAAGTACACATCAAATTTTGAAGCAGAAGTGGGGAGGAAAGAGAAGCCAGATTTCAGCTGAATGTGGGGTTCTATTTAAAACAAAGAGATTGCTTGTAGGTGTTACTTGATTGCAACTTTGTAAGCAGTGGGTTGCATGCATGTGAGGACAGGTCATCACAAATGTAACATCACAGTAAGAAAAAGAACTCTTATCACCTGAAACAGTGGTTTTTGATAAACTCCCTTCTGACTGTATGGACTTTCAAGTGTTGAATACATATGTGAATCCAAATTATGCTCATGTATGCTTCCTGTCAAATCTGTCTTGGTCCTTGAATAGGAGGTGCAGGGTAAGTTTGAACACAGAGGCAGAGGCTGACTTCAAGACTTACAATCTCAGGCCCCATCTATACGAGAGGGAGGAAAACAGAGTACCTCACAGTAAAATGGCATTTTGCAGCAGCAGCAACTTGTCTTAATGGTATTTTTGCCCACAGAAGCTTTGAGTGCCAGATGGTGGACACAAGTGATTTACTATTTTGCCACCACCAAACTTTTTTCGTATATAAAAAAAAGTTGTCTAAGGTGCACTGGAGCGATAGAGCAATTTTTCAAGTTAAAAGGACAGCAGGGGGGGGAACCCACACCACATTTTATTGCCTTAGCAATCACTTGTAAGGCAAAAATCCAACATGGTAGCAGCAGGTGCTTGCCCTGTTAGCAAGCCCCCCCCTCACCTGGCCAATCAGCTTTGTGTTTCCTCTCATATGGGTGTGATGTACAGAGAACACACGCTCACATGCAATCAATAAATTGCTTTATTGACATGGACTCATGTGTCAGGAACATTGGCAAAGCCGAAACTGAATTACAGACAAGCAGAACTGTAGATAAAGCACACAGCGTGAGAAATGCAGAAAAGGGAGGTCACTACAGGCAAGGGGGAGGGTGAAGGGGGAAGAAGATATTTGGAGATGTCTGCACCTGGCCTCAAAGGCCTTGAGCTGGCGTTCCCATGCCTACCAGGCGGGCTGGCCTCACGCCAAGACATTCCGGGGCCTGAGAAAGAGCCAGGCCTGAACCAGCTATATGTCAGGGTCCTCCATGAATTCCACTTCAACACCCAGAATTCAGGGATGAGCCTGACATACCACCACCACCCCGAAGACAAACCTCCCCCTTAACCAGGCTTATCAGGAAAGCGGGCATGGAACTTTCGCAATAAGCGTTTAGCATTAACATGGTCAGAATCAACCCATTCAGCATGACCCAGAGGCAAATGTTTCCACTTCACCAAATATTGTAACCCTCCCCGATGAACCCTTGAGTCCAACACCTCGGAGATCTCAAAATGTTGATCGTGGTTGACCAGAATAGGTTGGGGAGGAGGTCCCGTGGCCAGATGGTGCTGGTCTGGAGGGCATGCCAGTTTGAGCAAGCTGGAATGAAACACAGGGTGCACATGACGATACAGTTTAGGTAAAGCCAGTTCAAACGCCACTGGATTTATCACTAGTAATAGGAAAGAGCCCGATGTATTTAGCCCCCAACTTCTTGGAGGGTTGGGGACTCTTAAGGAACTTAGTGGATAAATAGACCAGTTTCCCTACGGCATATCCCGGGGTGGGATCCCTCCTTTGGTCAGCATGGTGCTTGTAGCACGCTTTGGCAAAGTCCAAGGCAGAGATTACCTGAGGCCAGGCGTCTCTGACTTTTTGACTCCACTGGGTCACCGAGACTGGGTCTGTGGGAGTCCCTTCCTTCAGAGGCAAGGGACTGAAATCCTGTCCTGAGACAACCTTAAAGGGAGAAAGGCCAGTGCTTTGGTGGGTGGCATTATTATAGGCTACCTTGGCAAACGGCAAGAGATCAACCCAGTCAGATTGTTGGAAATTTACATAACACCTCAGGTATTGTTTAAGAATCTGATTAATACGTTCGGTCTGTCCATCCGTCTGGGGATGATGGGAACTGCTGAGCCCTAGCTCCACCCCCAGAAGGTTCGTGAACGCCTTCCAAAACTGGGAAGTGAATTGGGCCCCCCTGTCAGACACAATCTTAGCAGGGACACCATGGAGACAGTAGATGTGTTGAATGAACAACCTGGCCAGTTGGGAGGCCGTTGGAAGCTTCCTGCAGGCCACAAAATGCACTTGTTTAGAGAACAGATCAGTAACAACCCATATAACAGTCTTTTTCTTACTTTCAGGTAACTCTACTATAAAGTCCATACTGATGACTTCCCAAGGTTTGGTAGGCGTAGGCAGAGGTTGGAGCAGGCCTTTGGGCTTCCCTGACCCACCCTTTGCCATAGCACATGTGGAACACCCCTTTACGTACTCGTCCACCTCCTTCCTCATTTTTGGCCACCAAAACTGCCTGCGGGCCAAATGTAGAGTTTTGAGATACCCAAAATGCCCTGCACTTTTGACATCATGGCACTGCCTGAGGGTGATTGCTCTCAGGGCCTCAGGGACATACAGACGGTTCCCCCTCCAGGCCAGGCCCTCCCTCATGGTCACCTCCCCGGGGTGGGCCAAGAACCATGGGTCCTTGGGCAGGGCCGACACAAGTTGGGACTGCCACCCACCCCCATCATCCCATGGGAGGTGGGGCTGTAGTGAGAGCTCTGGCATGGGCGGGGCATCAATGGGCTTAGCCTCTGGGGGAGGAGCGTCATCTGTGGCTGCCGAGGGCTCAAACATTGGCCCCACTGAGGGAATGGCAAGTGATTCTTGCTGCTTGGTTTTACTACGCGTGCGAACTGCCATCCCCAAGTAGGAGGGGGAGAAAACAGTATCAATGACCTCTTTTCTCTTACTCTCATGTTGCGGCAGCCTGGACAAAGCATCAGCCAAGAAATTCCTTTTCCCCGGGATAAATTTCAGGGTGAAGTTGAACCGGTAAAAGAAACTGGCCCACCTGACCTGCTTAGGACTCAACCATCTAGGTGTGGCTAACACTTCCAAATTCTTGTGGTTTGTCCAAACTTCGAAAGGTTTGGGAGACCCCTCCAGCAGGTGGCGCCACGTTTCTAAGGCCAGTTTGATTGCACCCGCCTCCTTTTCCCACACAGGCCAATTTTGCTCAGTTTCATTAAATTTCTTAGACAGGTAGGCACATGGTCTGAGCTCTCCCTCCTCCCCGCTTTGCAACAGCACCCCACCCATATCAACATCAGACGCGTCAACCTGGACTACAAAGGGTTGGGAGGGGTGAGGGTGCTTGAGAATAGGTTCTGAAGTGAACAGAGATTTCAACTTCTCAAAGGCCCGTTGACACTGATCCGTCCACACTATTTTTTGGGGAGGTTTTTCCCCTCATTCCTGCCCCCTTTCCCTTATTCACCACCTCTTTGGTTTTTAACAAATCAGTCAGAGGAAGGGCTACCGTCGCAAAGTCAGGGATGAAGGACCAGTAAAAATTAGCAAACCCCAGGAAGCTTTGCAGTTGCTTCCTAGTTCTAGGGGCTTCCCATGCCAACACCCCTTTGACCTTTTCTGGGTCCATTTCTATCCCCTTGTCTGAGATACGGTAGCCTAAGTAGTCCAAACGGCTTTGGTGGAATTCACACGTTGACATTTTGGCATATAAATAGTTTTCACCCAACCTTGCAAGCACCTTTTTCACCAATTTCACATGGGATGTGTAGTCCACAGAGTAAATCAACTCATCGTCTAGGTACACCAATACCCCTTGGTACAATACGTCTCTCAAAACATCATTAATAAAGTTCTGAAATACCCCTGGGGCCCCTTTTAATCCAAAAGGCATGACCTTGAACTCGAAAGCCCCCAAAGGGCAATTGAAAGCAGTCTTCCATTTGTCCCCTTCCCTGATTCACACTCTGTAATAAGCCTCCCGTAGATCCAACTTAGTGAAAATCTTTCCTTTGGACAAATGGGTAATGTGTCCTTCATGAGGGGCAGGGGTTATTGGTTGGAGACACTAATCACATTTAACCCTCGGTAGTCCTGAATTAAACGAAGACCCCCATCTGATTTGCGCCTGAACATCACAGGGGCCCCCACTGGTGAGGTTGAGGGCCTAATGAACCCCCGCGCCAAGTTCTTGTCAATAAACTCTCGTAGTGCATCCATTTCAGCAGGGGGCATGGAATAAATCCTGGGCTTGGGTAGTTTAGTCTCAGAGAGTATCTCGATGGCACAGTCAAAGGGCCTGTGGGGAGGCAAAATGTCGCACTCCCTCTCCTCAAAAACATATTGCCACGCCTTGTATTCTACTGGTAGGCCTTTCAGTTCTCCTTTAACCAAAGCAGTCGTGTAGTTCCTCGAATCAACTGCTAGAGGGACCCCTTCCCTAGAGAATGCTTTGCCCACCCGGTGCTCCTGCACACACACTGGGTCTGCAAACATCAGTGTCTCTTTCACCCAGTCAATGGAGGGGTTGTGAAACTTTAGCCAGTTTAAGCCCACCACCGCAGCGGGAACTAACCCTGGGGCAACTACAAATTGGAGTTCCTCTTGGTGGTTCCCCATTCTCATGTGGACAGGGCTGGTCATTCGCCTGGCTGGCCCCCCCTTCATCATCCCACCATCCATCTGGGACAGCCACACTGGCTTTCCCAACTTAACAGTACTAATGTCCAGTTCACTGACTAGGGAGGGGTGCATTAGAACTTGGGTGCACCCCGAGTCAATCATTATCATTACTTTTCGGGAGGGGCCCTCCACCTCGGGTCCTACTCTGGCTTTAATAAAAAAAGGTTCTTTTACTCCACTCACCACAGCTTCTGGGCACCCTTCGGGGTTAGCCCACCCTCGGGCGCTTAATAGGGCGGGCTGGATCCGTTTCCTGCTGGTTCAGCATCTGCATTTCTCACACTGGGTGCTTTATCTACAGTTCTGCTTGTCTGTAATTCAGTTTCGGCTTTCTGTGATGTACAGAGAACACACGCTCACATGCAATCAATAAATTGCTTTATTGACATGGACTCATGTGTCAGGAACATTGGCAAAGCCGAAACTGAATTACAGACAAGCAGAACTGTAGATAAAGCACACAGCGTGAGAAATGCAGAAAAGGGAGGTCACTACAGGCAAGGGGGAGGGTGAAGGGGGAAGAAGATATTTGGAGATGTCTGCACCTGGCCTCAAAGGCCTTGAGCTGGCCCTTGAGTCCAACACCTCGGAGATCTCAAAATTCGAAGCGAATCGCTTGTTCTAACAAGCAGGATTTATAGGGTTCATATGTGCATATTTTCAGGTTGCGTGAACTAAATAGGGTTTTCTTAGGCAAGGAATCCTCAGAGTTGGTTTTGCCAGTTCCTTCCTCTGAAGTCTCTCTCTCTCTCTCTCTCTCTCTGGCTTTTCTTCGCAAACAAAGATTCAGGAAGGACTCATCCCATTCTTACTGCAAGCGCACTGATGACTAAAAAGGCCAATCCGAGATAAACAAGTCCGGTTGCAGAAAGCACAGCAGAAGGTCTCCTTGGGTGATGTTTCCGGGTTGGGATTCTTAAGGCCTACAGTACCTGGTATTTGTTGGTGGTTCCCATCCAAGTATTAACCAGGGCTAACCCTGCTTAGCTTCCATGATCAGACAGGATATGGTACCTTTACAGTAAGCCAATCTTATGCATGTAAATATAAAACAAGTTCTACTTAGTTTGGAAATGTTATTTTTTGAGTTTAAGTAAAAAAGTAACTTTTTCAAATTTGTTTTGACTTTTTATAGTATTTTTTCTGTGTATTGAGAGTGGTGGCAAACTCAGGGACTGTCCAGAGTGGCAAAAGTTCTAGCTACGCCACTGCTATGAAGGAATCATTTACTCCTGAGGGGCCCTTTAATTCTGAAGAGCTTTTATCTTTTTTTTTATTAATCCTTTTTATTGGTTGTACACACTGCTTTTACAATCACTTAAATCAAATTGATGCAAATGTCATAAAAAAAGCACTTACATCCAGTTTTGTAAGTATTCCAACATTTATACCCACAAACACCGTAACTTTTCTTTAAAAATTAAAATTCTTTCTATACTTTGTTCTTTTCTCCCTCTCTTCCTTCTTCTTCTCCTTTCAATTTCTTCACTTCATACTCTCTTTCATTCACACCAACTCATTCATTGTTTCCCATTAAGCTTAACCCATAATTCCTTTTCCAAAATTGCATTGTCCTTCTAAAGCGAAAATTTTATATTGGGTCAACTTCCCTTTTTTTTCCTTTAGCTTAATTATAACAGGTATTAAGTTATTTTTTAAATAAGTAATCCCCCTTCAATCCATTTACCCCAAATTTCTTGTAAATATAATTTTATTTCCTTCCATTCTGCTTCAAAATTCTCTAAATTATTTTCTTTTATAACCTGGGTAATTTTATCTAAGTAAATCAGTTCTACTATCTTAAGTACCATTCGTCTAATGAAGGTATACTTTCTTTTTTCCAATGTCTTGCAAATACTATTCTTGCCGCTAAAATTAAATTGAATAATATTCTCTGTTGGGGTTTAGTAACATCCTCATCCAGGATGCATAATAAATAGCATTCTGGGCGCATCTGTAATTGGACTTTTAAGATTTTTTCAATTTCCTTATGTATTAGAGACCAGTATTTATATGTTACTTTACATGACCACCAACAGTGAAAGAAAGTGCCGACCTCTTCTTTGCATTTCCAACACTTATTTTCCTTATGTTTATATATTCGTGCTATCTTATCTGGTGTTAAATACCACCTGTATATCATCTTCCAACAATTTTCCTTCATATCTTGTGAAGCTGTCAACTTCATTGTTTTATTCCACAGTTTTTCCCATGCTTCCATCATTATTGGGTGTTTAATGTTTTGTGCCCATTTAATCATGGGTTCCTTGATTATTTCCTCCTCACAATACCACTCTAATAATTCTTTGTATATCCTGGACAGGTCTTTCTGCCTTTCCGAGGTCAGTATTTCTTCCATTATTGAGTCCTTATTCTTAATACCATACAATTTGATACCTAGTTTTAATTTTTCCCATATTTGTCTGTATAACCACCAATGACAAGTTATGCCTTGTTCTTTTAATTGGACTTGGGTTTTTATTATTAATTGATTTTTATGCCAATCTATGAGATCTCGATATTTCAACCATTTCACACCTGGAATCTGCTCTCTTCTGTAGAAGGCTTCCTGAGGCGATATCCATTTCGGGGTATTAGACACTATTCTGACCTTGTATTTATTCCAAATCCTCAATAGCGGTCTTCTTATATAGTAGTCATTTATTTCATTGTTAACTCTATCCTTATTAAACCACAAGTAAGCGTGCCACCCGTATCTTAGATCTTCACCTTCAATTACCAATATTTCTTCCTTATCAAGTATTATCCAACTTTTAATCCATTCTAAGCAGCAAGCATGGAAATATAATTTAAGGTTAGGAAGTCCTAGACCTCCTCTACTCTTTACATCTTGTAAACTCTTTAATTTTATTCTTGGTTTTTTCCCTTGCCATATAAACCTGGTTATTTCTTTTTGCTATTCATATATAATATTGTCATTATTGATAATGGGGATTGTCTGGAAAAAGAAGAGTATTTTCGGGAGTACATTCATCTTTATTATTGATATTCTCCCTAAGAGAGTTAATTTCGATCTTGACCATTTTAACAGATCTTCCTTGATATTTTCCCACAATTTCTGATAGTTATTTCTCATTAAATCGCTATTATTTTTTGTGATGGAAATTCCCAAATATTTTATTTTCTTTTCCCAGTTAAATCCCAACATTCCAATAATTAGCTCTTTTTCCATTTTTGTTAAGTTGAAGGCCAGCATCGCAGTTTTGTTCTTGTTTATTTTCAACCCTGAAATTACTGCAAATTCCTCCATTAATTTAACCATTTCCACAGTATTATCTACCGGGTTATCCACAATTAACATCATGTCATCGGCATAAGCTCTTATTTTAGTCTCCCTTCCCTTAATTTTTATTCCTTTAATTTGTGAGTTTTTAATATTATTAATCAATAATTCCATCACCAAGATAAATAATAACGGAGAAATCGGGCAGCCTTGTCTAGTTCCCCTTGATATATCAAATTTTTTTTTGTACTTTCTCCATTGATGTTTATCGTGGCGTTTTGAGTTGAATATATAGCTTTAATCCATTTTATAAATTCACTTCCACAATTTATCTTCTCTAAGGTCTTAATTATCAGCAGCCAACTCACACTATCAAAAGCTTTCTCAATATCTAGAAACATCATTGCGGCCTTTTTATCAGGATGTTTTCTATAATATTCTATGACATTCAATAAAGTCCTGGTGTTCTCTTTAATATGTCTATTCGGAAGGAAACCATTCTGCGCTTCCTTTATCCAGCTTGATAAAACAGACTTTAATCTATGTGCTAGTATATCTGTGAATATCTTGTAATCTTGGTTTAACAAAGATATGGGTCTATAGTTGGCTACATCATACGGATCTCTTCCTTCCTTATGTATTAGACTAATCTGAGCTTGTTTCCAAGATATAGGCCTTTGTCTTTTATCTTATTTAATAATGTTTGAAATGGGATAATTATTTGGTGTTCTAAGGCTTTATAATAGGCTATGGATAATCTGTCTGGTCCAGGTGTTTTACCCAATTTCCCTCTTTTTATAGCCAAGGCTATCTCCTCTCTCGTTATTGGTTCATTTAATTTTTCTCTTTGATCTTTTGAAATTGTCAATAATCCATTTCTATTTAAAAATTCATCCATTTTTTCTTCTGGGATTATTTTCCCTTGGAATAGCTGTGTATAATATTCCTCAAATGCGTTCTTAATCGATTTCTGATCATATTTTAATTTTCCTTTAGTTTTTATTCCCTTATTCAGGGTGAAGAGCTTGTATCTTGAGGTACATGCAATCTCAACAGGTGACTGCCTGCAAGTGAAACTTCTGGTGCTAACATTCCCTGAGGCTGGGAAGTATGCCTGTCTCCCCTCTTGATTCTACAGGCAAAAAGGCTGCTGCGGATTAATCAGAGATATCATCCATGGGTCCTTCCAGGTTCTCTGCTGAAGATGGCAGTGGTATCCCGAGATGAGGGAGATATCTGAGATGGTGCTAGAGACAGGGCCCTCCACAAAGTCTTTAAATCATGACACCAGTGTCTTCATTTGATTAGGAATGACCCTGGCTTTGGCATGACAGTACATGCAAAGCAGGCCAAAACTGGGAATACAAAACCTACATCAATAAATATATGAAATGTTTTATTCTGCCATAAAGCAACGAAAGTCTAATAGGTGTTTTTTTCTGTAAAAGTATATTATAGAACAAAATACCACAATACAGTATCTTGCAGAAAAGCACCTCCCTTTGACTTTTCCTCATTTCATTGTGTCACAATGTGGAACTAAAATGATTTAACTGGCATTGTTACTACTTGATGTACACAGGATACTCAGCATTGTGAAGGTGTAAAATATTGTTATTGTGACACAGATGTTAAATAATCAGGAAAGAATAGCACTTGTTTGCATAAGTATTCACCCTCTTTGCTTTGACACTCCTGTAGAAGCTCTAGTTCAACCCACTGCCTTAAAGAGTTGGATCAGTAATTGAATGGAGTCCACTTGTGTGTGATTCCAAACAATTTCTATCAATGCCTGCTTGGAGTTTACAAAAAG
Organism: Gambelia wislizenii; assembly: GCA_030847615.1. Classification (NCBI taxonomy): domain Eukaryota; kingdom Metazoa; phylum Chordata; class Lepidosauria; order Squamata; family Crotaphytidae; genus Gambelia; species Gambelia wislizenii. Next base: position 309,276,461 of record JAUMIR010000003.1, on the reverse strand, counting down.
ACAAAAGGGAGACAGGAAACATATGGGGAGAGATTTTGGGGTCTGATGAGATCAAAACTGAACTTTTTGGCCTTGCTGCAAAACACAATGCATGGTGCAAAGCCAACAGTGTTCTTTCTCCTGAGAACGCAATCCCATGGTGAAGCAGCACCATGGTGGCATCATCGCTCTTGGGCAGGAATAGGAAAACTAGTCAGGGTTCAGGACAAAATTGATAGAGCCAAAAACAGGGCAATTGTAAAGGAAAACCTGTTTCAGTCTTCAAGACACCTGGGACTGAAGGGGAGGTTCACCTTCCAACAGGACAGTGACATATTGGCACGGCCAAAGTAATGACCGAGTGTTTTAAAGGCAAGAACCCAAATGTCTTAGAATGGCCCAGACAAAGCCCAGACCTCAATACAATCAAGTCTCTGTGACAAGACTTGAAAGTGGGTATTCAGTTGTGGCCCCCATGCAACTTGTCAAGAGTTGGAGCAATTTTCCCAAGAAGAATAGACAAAAATTGCAAGATCCAGATGCATAAACCTTATGGAAACCCAAGAAAATACATCAACTGGTACAATCCCAAAAAAAATCAATTTCAATTTCAATTTCAGGTTGTGACACAACAAAATGGAAAAGTTGTGGGGGGTTGTATATTTCTGTAAGGCGTTTTAATAGCACAACAAAAATCCTTCTGCCCCCTGCTTTCATTCCTCTCTGTCGCATGACACAACATTCTATAGTCATACTCACCAAAGTACACCATGGCGGGGGGTAGCTGTATTTCCAACTTTCACAGAAAGTACTACTTGAGACCAAATTTTGAATGGTTTCCAAATGATTGCCCACATTTCCAAATGTGTTAGCTCCTGTCAACCGAAAGCAATCATCTTGACTGCTGTGTCAGTGTACTGCTATGGAGTCTTTTCACATGATTCTAAAAGGCCTTTCTGTTTCAAAGGCTCCACCTCCAATGCTCAGGTTGCCAAGCATATCATCCTGCAGATTTGAGTGAGGTCTGTTTCTTAATTGCAAGGACAGAAGCCAGTTCCAGTGCACTGGAGTAATGGCAGCCTGCAGGATGTGTGTCTAAAATTTTCAACATTTTCAGGCTGGTGAGCCATCTTATTCTGTTGCAGTAGAAGCCACAAAGAGTTTTTGCTCCTTGAAGACCAGCCAGCTTCATTTGGCATTAGCTGTAGTACCCATTGTGCTCATGAGAATTACCCATTATTTAATTTCAGTTTCAGCTGCTCTGGAGAATCTGCAGGTTCTCTTTAGGTGCTCAAATGTTGTGCTAGGGATGCAAATATTTTACTTTTTCATTCTTGCAAGTGAGGATTAATTATTTCTGAGGATTAATAATTTCTGCTACAGAGAAAACAAATACTTCTGTGCAGTTCTTGCCCAGTGTGCACATATCTGGAAGTGTTTTGAGGGATAGGTTAGCCGCTTGGAGAGGGAGGTGGGATTTCATGCTGTTTTTATGTTGGTTTTATCTATTTTTATTGTGTATATTTTAATTGTTTTTAATTTCCTTTTAATTGCTTTTAATTTTTATTTTAATTGTAAGCCACCGTGTGTCCCACTTTGGGAGAAAGGCGGCATAGAAGTGGCACAAATAAATTCTCCAAGTGACCATTAATGTCCCTTTGCAGCCAGAATTGTAGGCTGCAAGGGGACGCTAGCCCCATCGCCTTCCTCACACAGACACGTGCAAAACTGAGATGGCTGCCATTTTGATTTGTGGCCGTGTGAACATTGGGGAGGAGAGCTTCGAATACACTTGATTTTGCTAAAACGCCATGGAGACAAAGGAATGCTGCTATAACCTGTGCATTATTTCCTCCTGTATAGATGAGCCCTCAGTTTTCAGAAAATGCATTGTTTGGCCAGGAAATGAATAATAGTGAATATTTCTTCTGTTTCTACAGTGGACATCAATCACTGTTTCCTTTGACAGACTATGCCTCAGGTGAATTGCTGCAAAACATACAACTCTATAGGTATGAGGAAATAGATGAGATAACCCCCACTCAGGGCCCCCGCAAATGAATTTTGTGTATGCCTATATGTTGCCACACTGTCCCAAATATCCCCTCCAAATGTGGTCAAAATCCATTCAGGTGTGTGTGTGTTTGATTTATATCCTGCTTTACTTTCAAAAAGTGGGACTAAAACATGGCTGGCCATATTAGTTAAAATAAAGTAGATAAAACAAGCATGTGTTACAAAAGATTTTGAAAAGCACTGATGAATACATTACCTTTAAGACATTAATTTAAAACAATAAAAAACACAAAACACACACGTTACATATTAAAAACCAGCACACCCATTGCACATCTTTCTATCCCAAACCAGTGAAAGGCTGAAAGCTTGTTTGGATAAGGTCTTTGCTTGCTGGTGAAAAGACGGGAGGGGAGTTCCTGGGAAGCAAGTTTCATAGCCTAGGATCAGCCACTGAGAAAGCTCAGAGGAGCACCAGAGGAGGATAGAATGATGGAGAATCATAGAATCATGGAATCTTACAGCTGGAAGGGACCACAAGGGCCATCTAGTCCAACCCCCTGCCATGCAGGAATACACAACTAAAGCACTCCTGACAGATGCTCATCCAACCTCTGTTGAAAGACCTCCAAAGATGAAGAGTCCACCACTATACTATACTATTACACTGTCAAACAACTCTTACAGTAAGTAAGTTCTTCCTAATATTTAATGGGAACCTCTTTTCTTGTAATTTGAATCTATTGGTTTATGTTCTAGTCTCTGGAGCATTAGAAAACAAACCTGCCCCATCTTCTACATGTCATCCTTTCAGATGTTCAGATATTTAAAGAGAACTATCATGTCACCTCTTAGTCTCCCCCTCCCCCAAGCTGAGCACACCCAGCTCCCTCAGTCATTCCTCATAAGGCTTGGTTTCTAGACCTTTGAACATTTTGGTTACCCTTCTTTGGACATGTTCCAGGTTGGAGAGAAAGCTCTCCCCAAAGATCATAAAACTCAGGCAGGTTCACATGTTTTCTCATGATGTGGTAACAGACAGACATTTAATTTTATTTCTATTAATAAGCTTTTGTGGATATGAGCACATCTGATAAATTGAGGTGCAACTGTCAAACATTTATGCCAAATAAATCTCCTTAGTCTTTAAGTTGCTACATAACTCTGTGTAGGATTTTCAGCTGTTGTTACTGGTTTGTATCCATTAGAAGATGCAATGTTCTGTCTAGGTTTACTTGAACAAGTTATTTTCATATCTATATCACTACTTACACTGTGCTTAAATTGAAAGCAGACTCAGTTCTGTGGAGATTTTCAGAAATTGCTGCCAGACTTTGAAACACAAGCCTGCAACAGAAAAAGAGACAGAAGGCTTTACATATGCAAACTGCCCTTCATACATATCAGTTAGATATCAAATAGTAAGTCCTGTTTGTGACAAAATTCAAGATACACTACTGAGCTTGCAATCTAAACTCAAAGAACAAATGGCTGCACAAGGTTTCTATGTGGATTGGCCCTAGTGTCCCTAATGCTTCAAACCCATTATCTAGCATTTCTGCTGGAAACTCATGAATTAGAGAAACAGACAAGCTTTGAAACTGAAATCACCAGGGTTAATGGAGCATAAGTCCCTTGGCTGATCAGAGTAAACAAATACCTCTCAGAATCTGGAAAACACCCTTGGCTATCTGAAATTCTAGTCTGTTTTCCCATTCATGCTCATTTTGGGGATTGCCATAGCTGTGGCGGGTCAACTTGGGGTATTTTCTTGCTATTCTTTAGATGTGTAAGAATTGGTGGTTGCACCAGGCTCTTAAATTCTGTCCTCTAATAGTCATTTAACTCCCCCTCCCACCTGTTAAAATCTTCTGCTTCTAGAAATCCTGTACAGGGATCCAAGCTTCTGTCAATCTAATTAGTTTTGAAATGCCGTTTCTCCAGAACGTAGAGACCTAAATAAGCAGCTTAATATTAAAAGCCAGCTTCTTTCCCCAGCCTTTAATACTTTTTATAGCAAAACTGGAATTATTGTTACACAGTATTCTACCAAGAGTTTAATTCCTCCTCCCTTCACGACAACTGACAGAGCAAAATAGCTATAATGCTATGTCAGGAGGTTGGGGAAAAGGTGAGCTGTTACCTGTGGACCCCCCCCCCACTTTCAGCTTTGACCATCTGGCAGCCAAACATATTAAAGATGATTCTTAATAAGGTGCTAATACAGTTTCAAATCCCTGTACAGAAAAGAATTAACTGTGTTATGCAACACTTTCTAATACCATGCTAATGTTTAGTGAAGCATGTCCAGCAGTGGATAAAAGTAAGGCAATCATTTTTAAAAAATAATAATTATAAATGCTACCATAAGAAGGAACAGCCCTTCTGAAGAAGAGTTTTTTTATAAAAAAAATCCAGATATAGAACATAAATATGATAGTAATTACTTTTATTAAAAAAGGCTTCCCTTTTTAAGAAAAATAGTTTTATCCACAATGTTTTCTTTCATATTTATAAATTAATGAAAATGTGACCTATTGAATTTGAAATCAAATATGACCTGAAAAGTCTTGATTTTTTTCAGAACCCTATTATAAAAACTTCCTAAATATCAGGCATGTAGGGAGACACTCTATTACCAAAGAAGTAAGAAATTCGGCCGATGTTAAGGTTGAAAATAAAAGACAGAACAAGAGAAGCTCTTAATCTGAAATGAAATAAGCCATATTTCTGTTATCAGTATTGGAGTGTAAGGGATCTAAAGCCACATGGTATCAGAGATACTCCTTGTATTTGAAGATTCCTTAACCTTTACTCTCTTTAAACAAATCCTGTACCTCTATAAAAAAAATTAAAGGGCATGAAATAACTGGTTGGAAAAAAAACCCACAATTATTTTGACAGCAGTTCCAAGATGGAGGGCATCTACCAGTAGCTTTTTAATGTGCTGAAGAACTTTCCCTGATTGGGGCATTATCCCTGCTCTCTAGCAGCAGATAATGCCCCAACTGGGAAGCAACTGGGTGCAGTGCCATCTTAACGTATGGGCACACTGTGCAGTTACCCAGGGGTCCCACAAGCATAGGGGGCCCATGCTATTCTATGCACAGACCAGAATTTAACACTAATTTTCCAATCACCCACCTCAACATTCAAATCTCCCTCTAGCTCGGTGGAAGGTAAAAAATTACAACTTGTAGCAGGGAGTTGGCATGTCTGCATTCACAAGAATAGGGAATGGGGAAGATAACAAGAAAAGAGAGGAGGAGGAGGGATGGGAGGGGGAGTCCTGACTAAGGAGCAAAGTAAGAGAGGCACTGGGGAGACCCTGCCAGAAGAGGCAGAAAAGCGGGGACCAAGAAAGGGAGGCTTGACCTGCCTCCTCAGCTCTGCCTGGAGTGGCTGGCTGCCCATGCAGCCACAAGCCACCGAACAACTGCCACCGAGCAACTCTTCCCTCTCACACACATACACACTCTCCAACAGCCCCACCAAGAGGATGCCTCCTTTCAGCCCTCCATTCTGCAGTCTCTCCTTCTCCCAGAAGCAAAGACTGCCCTTCCGTGCCCTGCCTCTTCCCCTTCCCGCTATTCCCATTGGCCCAAGGTGGAGACTGGCTTGCTGGGCATATGCCCCTCCAAGACATTGCTTTTGTTTCCCCCTCCTCCTTTCTCACATTGGAAGGAGCTTCTCTCCTCTCTTCTTTTGCATTCTTATATCTGCTGTTTTACACATCAGGGATTCTGAAATCTGCATGGGAAGGGACTTTTGCTCCCTGTGAAGCTGTTTGGGGAAGAGGGTCAAAACACTGGTTTTTTTGGAGGGGCCAATAAATATAAGTTTATTTTATTGATAATTTACATTTTTATTCCTGTGAGTGGTTGTGTAGGCAGAGCCCAGTGCACTTCTTTGCCCACAGGGAGGGGCTATAATTCTGTAAAGACATCCCTGACTGGGGGGGCTGGAGAGCCATGCTCCCATCACCACTACTCTGAGAATACGCTGGTTGGTCTCCAGCTAAAACAAAAGCCATAGCAAGAACTAGCCAGGTAGGCTCTCCAGAGTGGGCAATTGAAAAACTTTGGAGACAAACACCAGCCCTTTCTGATTGTGGCAATATTGCAACATGGAAACTACTAGCATGCAGCTCTCTGGAGCCTTCCAGACTCCAAATTCTTTGAAAGCTTTTCAAAGCTGAGCATTTTAGGTAGGTGGTTACCTGTTCTCCATAGTCACTCTACTCAAAGTGCTGTGCTTTCAGGAAGGACCTTTCAGAGCACAGCATTTCAGTAGCAGGAAGAGTCTATGGAGTTGAGAGCAAGCATTGGGCCCATATAAAAATGGGTCTGTCTGCCTGTCTAAAAAGGCTTCCAGCTTCCATTTTAGATTACTAGGAAAGATTCTCACTGTAAAGAAGCCCCCAGTGGAAAACAGCTCCACTCTCATTTCAAGAACATTGATCTGGGTTGGGAAATGATCCCAAATCCAGTACGCTATATGCTTCAAAGACATTGTAAAGGCCTGCAACTGATTAATGTGAGACAGGTTTGTGGGTTTCTCACAGACAAGAGAAGCTATTCTTAAGCAAAAAGCAATGTACTATAACTGTTTAAAAACATTTACTGTAGTGAAAGTCTGACTTACTTAAACAAAGTCTCATTGTTATTGGGGGAAAACCTAATTCTAATGTACACATAGGTCTGCTTTGGTAGTGAGAGAAACTGCACAGGTTTCTCCCAGTTGTTGTAGGGCTCAAGGGGAATCAGTAACACTAAGGCCAGTCTGGCTTCAGGCCTGGTTATGGGATGGAAACAGCTTTGGTTGCTTTGGTGAATGACCTATGCAGGGAACTGGACAGGGGGAGTGTGTCCATGTTGGTTCTGCTGGACCTCTCAGCAGCTTTTGATACCACTGACGACAGTATCCTTCTGTGCTGCCTCTTTGGGATAGGACTTGGGGGCACTGTTATGCAGTGGTTCTGGTCTTTCTTTGAGGGGCAAAGTCAGAAGTTGGTGCTGGGGAACTCCTGTTTGATGCCCTGGCTGTTAGCCTGTGATGTCCCTCAGGGTTCTGTTTTGTCCCCCATGCTCACAAAATCATAGAGTTGGAAGAAAAGACCACAAGAGCCATTCATTCCAACTCCTGTGTTGCAGGAATACACAAAGCAACCCTCAACAGATGGCCATCCAGCCTTTGTTTAAATACCTCCTAAGAAGACTCCACAACACTCTGAGGCATTGTGTTCCACAGTTGAACAGCTCTTACTATCAGGAAGTTCTTCCTAATGTTTAGGTGAAATCTCTTTTTCTGTAGTTTGAGTCAATTGCTCCATGTCCTAGTATCTGGAGTAGCAGAAAACAAGCTTGTTCCCTCTTCAATATGACATCCTTTCAAATATTTAAACATAGCTATTATGTCACCTCTTACTTAGCCTTATCTTCTCCAGGCTAAACATACCCAGGCTAACTTCCCTATGCTGCTCCTCATAGGGCATGGCTTCCAGACCTTTTACCATTTTGGTTGCCCTCCTCTGGACATGTTCCAGCTTGTCAATATACTTCTTTAATTGTGGTGCCCAGAACTGGACACAGTATTCCAGGTGAGGTCTGACCAATGCAGAATAGAGTGGCACTATTACTTCCCTTGATGTAGACACTATACTCGTATTGATACAGCCCAGAATCGCATTGGCTTGTTTAGATGCCACATTACATTGTTCTCGCATGTTCAGCTTGTGGTCTACCAGGATTCCTTGATCCTTTCACATGGGCTGTTGTCAAGCCAAGTGTCACCCATTCTGTATCTTGCATTTCATTTTTTTTCTGCCTAAATGTACTACCTTACATTTCTCCCTGTTGAAATTCATTTTGTTATTTTTGGTCCAGCTCTCCAATCTGTTAAGGACCTTTTGAATTCTCATCCTGTCTTCTGGAGTATTTCGTACCCCTCCTAATCTGGTATCACCTACAAATTTGATAAACATGCCCTCTATTCCATCATCCAAGTCATTGATAAAGATGTTGAGTAGCACTGGGCCCAGGACAAAACCGTGTGGCACCCCACCAGTCACTTCTCTCCAGAATGAAGAGGAGCCACTGGTGTTTAATATCTACATGAAACTGCTGGGAGAGGTCATCCTGACTTTTGGGTTTCATGTCACCCAACTCTATCTCTCCTTCCCATCTGATTCCAAGGAAGCTGTCTCAGTACTGATCCAGTGTCAGTTGTCAGTAATGGACTGGGTGAGGGTAAACAAATTGAAACTTAATCCAGACAAGACAGAGATACTCCTGATCAGTTGATGGGCAGATCAGGAAATAGGGACTGCACCTGTGTTGGATGGGATTACACTCCCCATGAAATCTCAGGCTCGCAGCTTGGGTGTTCTCCTGGACTCAACTCTGAGCCTGGATGCCCAAGTTTCAGCAGTGGTGAGGAGTACATTTGGACTGTTAAAACTAGTGCATTAGCTGCATCTGTTCCTTGAGACATCAGATGTGGCTACAATGACACATACCTTGGCAACCAAGGCTGTCAAGGGCTGAGAAACTGTGTCTGATGATGCACAGTTGAGGAAGCTACATGTGTTTATGGTGAGGAAGGGCTGTAATGTTGAAGATGGAGCAAGCTTTTTGTCAGATACTCCAGAAGGTACAATCTGAGCCAATGGATTCAAACTACAAGACAGGAGATTCCAACTAAAGATTAGGAAGACCTTCCTGACATGAAGAACTGTTCAACAGTGAAACAGAAAGTGGACAACTTTTCTTCATTGGAGGTTTTTAACAAGAGGTTGGATGGTCACCTGATACAGATGCTTTAGCTGTGGATTCATTCACTGACAGGGGGTTGGACTAGATAGTCATTGGGATCCCTTCCAACTCAATGACTGGCAAAGGGTTCAAGCTAGGTTCCCTCTGGAAGCTTTTGGAGCCTTTATTAATTGCCCAAGGTATCTGGATGCTGATACATGTCATGTTCTCCGTTTTCTCAAATGACAGAAACTGGCAAACATTAGTTTTTATGTATTTAAATATATTCAGGTATAACGGTATCATTGAATAAAATAATAAAGCTCTCTAGGTTTTGTGGGCAAGGGTGGTTCACACCTAAACAAATAGTGTGGAGAAGTCAGTGCCTTTCGATGTTGTGGTGGTGGTAGTGGTGGTGGTGATTTTTTTGCATCAAAAGTACTTAACAGTTGGACCCTCATATCTGTGGAATCAAAATCCACAGTTTCAGTTATCTGCAGGAAACAAAATAGGGGACACATACCAGAGAGTTGTGTTGGAAAATGCCTAGAGAGGCATCCCTTCTAGGCATCTTCTAGGTCCTCCAGTGCAACTCTCTGATATGTTTTTACTGGAAGTCATTTATTTTGATAGGGTTAGCTGTTGTCTGCATCTTCCGGTATCCACAGAAGTCTGGGAACCAAACCCCCGTAGGTACAGGGGTCTGACTGTTTGTGCATTATCTAATTGTAGTCTTTACAGAAACTCTGCCAGGCAGAGAGAGAGAGAATACAATTTTAAGATTTTCTCTGAAGATGCCAGCCACAGATGCAGGCAAAATGCCAGAAAGAAACTTCCAGAACACGGTCTCACAGCCTGGGAAAAAAAGCCTAAGGAAAATCTATGGATGCAGGCTGTGAAAGCCTTTGACTTCACAGAGCAATTTAAGTTCATGACAGAGTTCTGAAATCATAGAATCATAGAATTGTAGAGTTGGAAGAGGCCACAAGGGCCATCCAGTCCAACCCCCTGCCACACAGGAAATCACGATCAAAGCATCCCTGACAGATGGCCATCCAAGCCTCTGTCCTCTAAGGAAGGAAACCCCACCAAGCTCTGAGGGAGTGTGTTCCACTGCCGAACAGCTCTTACTGTCAGAAAGTTCCTCCTAATGTTGAGACTGCTTACTTATTTCCCCACAATTACATGGGTGGGGTCTATTGTACAAGTGTTTCCTGGGAAGTGGGCAGACCTTGGAATGTTATTTTTGGGCTACTGTTCCTAGAATCCCCAAGTCAACTCTTTTTTTCTTTTTCTCTGTCTCTTGAAGACATTTGCAGTGCAGCTACAAGCTTAATGAGTGCCATTCATCTGGCTCATCCCTAAATAATGCTTCCAATGTCACAAAATAGAAACCTTTTCCCAGTGAAAAGATGATCAGAGCTTTCCTTGCATTCCTTTTAGAAAACTATTTAGCAAATTTAGCATGCAACTATTTAGCAAATTCATCTGCATCTTTTATAATAAAAGAGATATAACTTGTCATGCTACATACATGCCTCAAACTCTGACAAGAGTGTCTTTGGTTGTCATCCAAGTTGCAGTGCTTGGCTCCAAGTTTTAAAAAAGTTGCAACCAGGAAGTTCAGAAGTAAAAGAGGAAAGGCTGCCATAACTCATCAGGATATCATGATGAAAGCCTCGAAATAGGGGGGAAAGTGTTTTTGGCTACCAGTCAAATAAAAATTTCAACCCAGGGGTGACTTTTTAGGAACAAAAATGGGAACTGTCATGGCTCATTGGGAAATATTTTTTTAAAAGAGCTAGAAAGCAGGAGGTGGTTCCTCAAGGCATTCGTGCTAAAATTCCTGAAGCAGGAAAAAGAAAAGGCAGCTAAGGAACTTGTATTAGATTCCCAAGATTTAAAAGGGGCTTGAAGACTGGAAAGAGCTCTGTGAAGTACTACTAGTAAAATGTCTGAATTTTGGGACGGGGGGTCAGGAAAAAAATGAGGCCTCACAGACCCCTTTGGGGTAATTAGATATGGACTCTGGCAGTTTTAAGTATACTTCAGTCATACAACAGATTTTAAATACACCCGATTATTTCTTAAACGCTAACTATAAATAAATTTCATGCTTTTTAAAAGGGCAAAGTATAAAGAGACCATCCAAAAAACCCTCTGCATTAACTGGAAATGATCAGAGATCATTTTAAATGAGAGCAGAGCTGTGCTGACCTCATGCAGATTCTTGCCATCTCCCTTGAATTCATAATCTGGCTTTTCAGGTGGAAGAAGCTGATAGAGAATCCACCAGTCCCAGATGAGCAATATTGTCATACGGTTTTCCTCTTCAGAATCAATTCAGAATGATTAGCCAGTTGTTTTTACTGAAAGGTCTAAGGAACCTTTAAACAGTCAATCTGCTATTTAACAAACTTCTTAAATTTTAAGTGCTCATTGTTCATGGCTGTAATACTGATGAAGGCTGTTCTGGAGGAAATATAGACTAAGCTCTTTTACCCCTAGAGGGCACTAGAGTAATATTTGTAATTTATCACTAGTTATGCTGTGGGGAGAAACTTAAGGAACCAAAGCTCAAATAAGCAATACTGGGGCACATAAAAAATTACCCCTGGGAGGTTGTTTTGATTTAGTACTATGCTCTTTGTATGGCTATTTAATTTCTATTCTGCATTTCTCATTTGTTCTCTTATTTCCTCCTGTGATCCCAGATGAGCAGGAAAAAGGAAAAGAACAGGGTTCCTATCCCTTAGTATAGGAGAAATATAGTAGCTGTAGCTTTGCATACCCCTCCAGGACAAATAATATCTGCCAGCATCTCTTCTAAGAAATGATTTAAATACATGGGTGTCCTTTCCTTCTTGTCCAGTCTCCTAATTTCTTCCCGTCTCATTAATTTAGAAACATAAAATAATCTGACATATAGAACAGGGAACATGAAGAATACTGGCAATCCAAATAATGTTGAATACACTAGGGCTAATAGAAATTGCAGTCCAATAGCTAGAGGATCACACAGTCCATGGTTGTATTAGGGTGGTTCGGGCCCTGAAGTAGTTCCCAAAATAGGATCAACAGCAGCTCTCTAGTAAACCAGGGCGTAGTTTAGCTCCATTCCATGTGAAGAGATGTTGCCAAGCAGCTGTGTCTGCTACACTGCTCATTTTCTCATTCCAGAGACCAACAAGAGCTTCAAAGAATTACTGCTGAGGCAACAAGAAACTCCCAAGAGCCACCAGAAGACCTTCGGGATTCATTAGCCTACTGAGGTGGGCCATCTAAACAGGAACTTGCACAGGCTTCAAGTTCCAATGAACCTAAGCTCCACATTATAGTGATCTGTCTGTGACAACAGCATTATGGAGAGTTCCTCCATACCAAGATCACATATCATGCCATTCAGCACAGAAGGGCAGGTCCAGAATTCATGTTAACAAAAATAATAATGAATTGCAACCTGTTGCAGAAAAAGAACATGGGGACCTGCCAAGCTGAGTGTGTGGGAGGATTGAAGGGGTGATGATAGTGGTGGATGACGATGATAGCAGTATCCTCAAAGCCACACCAAAAGCAATCTTTGAAATACAGCAGCAAATTCTAGTCATTCCAGAATCCCCCAAATCATCCATCTGCGTGTCTACTCAGAAATAAGTCATAAGCAACACAGTACAAAAATCCAAACTACGCATGTCTATTCAGAAACAAGGACTAGATTGCTCAGGATGATGCATGGGCAGCACAGCATGTCCAGAGAACATCCACAATTTACCTCCTTACATTGCATATTGATCATGGCAATGGCCTACAAAGCCTCACAGAAGTATTCCTTTGAAGTCACATTTTTCTGTTCCACCAACATTGAACATTGAACAGTGAAGGAACTTGAATCATGAGGAAAGCAAAATCACTGGAGGGGTCTATACACCCAGGCAGAAACCCACTCCCCCACATCCACATGGACACACTGTCACCCCATTTATACATGGACACATAAACATTGTGTCACCCCGAAAAGACATACAGAGAACACACACAAATACACCCATCTCCTACAAAAGGCACACAGGCAAACCATCCCCAACCAGTTTGGCTTTCCTGTACCTCTCCCTCAGTCTGCTGGGAGTAGAGGGGAAGACTGCTGCTGCTGTGTTTTTTCTTCTCTAGAACCCTATAATGCCAGGTATGTTTTCAGTTTTTTCTGACCTTGATATGGGAGAGCCCCCTATTGCCAAGCCAGCTTAAGACTGACTGGTACACATGAGACAGACCTATATAAAGCTTGATTCAAATCTCAGGAGAAGAGAACTTCTTGAGATATGAGTTCATGTCAGCACAAATAGGGAATGCCCTGCCACAAGTGTTCTGCCTCAGTTCTTGGTTAGGAAGAAGAACAGTGCCACACCAGCTGTGACATCAGCATTTGATACATAAGGCCATTTTGCTATATATCAAATGCTCAGGTTGGTATGTTGGGAGTGCAGTTACCCCCTACCCCCTCCCTGCTCTCAACAAGTCAAGGAACTGGGATTTGAGGAGTCCCATATGGGCCCAATATGAGGCTAGACTTTGGGGCCCCAAATACAGGCTGTCTGCTAGAAAATGGGACATCTGGGATTCCTAATAGGCAGGCACTGAAGGAGTGTGCATATGTGCATGCGTATGCATGCACACTTGTTTTAAAAGCTCAGAAACTGCCCAAACTCTGTCCTGCACAACTATTGGAGTCCTCAATATATCCATTTATGGAATCCATGTATAAGTTCCAGTAATTATAATAGCACCTATACACAATCAGAGCCAGCTGGTTTGGGTGTTCTACTAAAACACTAGGAGATCAGGGTTCAGATCCCCTCTTGGCCATGGAAACCCACTGGGTTACCTTGAGCAAGTTACACTCTAAGAGGAAAGCAAGGGCAAACCCCCTCTGAACAAAATCTGCCAAGAAAATCCCATGATAGGTTCGCCTTAGTGTCACCATAAGTCAGAAATGACTTGAAGACATACAGCAACAATAGCCAGAATCTCACATCATATAATCCACTGAATAGGTAGATGTCCGGTGAAAACGCTAAAGGAAAACCACTGACCTGTGCTGTGAAAAAGCAGTTTTGAACACATGTGATCACACACCACTATATGAGTGCACACATGACATTTAGGATTGCTCCATTAGTCTGGATCCAACTGAGTGATAATTTCTCTTTTTACAAACTAAAAAAACAATGCCACCTCATTGTTGGAAAGACCATCAAAATTTCTCAGCTCTCATTTAACAAGAATAAACTTTATAGGCTGTAAGGAGAAAATTTGACTGAGACAATGAATTTATCAATTTCCAGTGTGGAATTAAATATCCACATACATTCCTTCCTTGGAGGTCTTTAAACAGAGGCTGGATGGCCATCTGTCAGGGATGCTTTGATCTTGATTTCCTGCATGTCAGGGGTTGGACTGGATGGCCCTTGTGGTCTCTTCCAACTCTGCAATTCTATGATTCTATGATTCTATATCAGTAATTGCCAAATGAGTAAGCAAAACCTGCATCCATTTGCCATCATATTTTAGGGCTTCTGCCCCTCCACATCATTTTGGAACTGGTTGATGCTACTCAGTTTTACCTCTCCAGTGGGGGCTTTGTGGACAGAAAGTTTAAGAAGCAGATAAACCAGTCTTCCTCCTCTTATACCTCCCGTAATAATAACAACAAAACTTGTAGCAGTCCTATAAAGGCACATGAGAAAAGACAGTAATAGAGGTTTTAGAGATTTTGAAAAGGGATCTTTATAAGTGACCATAACTACAGTAGTATGATGGCATTGCAGAAATACGAATTGTATATATGTGATTTTGGATTTATATAGTCATCTGCAAAGAAAACTGTCATTTGCTCTTGTCCCTGAAGCACTGTACAAATACACAATTCTGTCATGCAAGCTTATTAGTTATAGGTTTTCCACTGAAAGTGCAGAATTCCCTTATACATTGCTAGGGTTAGATGCAAAGCTCAGCCAGCTATTAAGACTGACAGATGAAACATTTGCCACTGGGGCATAAAAGCCTTGGTAGTTACAAATATTTTTGGCACTGGGTCCAAACTTGGAATTAACAAGTAGATCCTAGCCAGGATCAACTTTCTTAATGGAATAGCTAAGGAGTACTGGCATCCCTCAGTTTTCAACAACTTGTTTTTTGAAGTTTCACTGTTTCAACAGATCTGAGTTATTGCCATGTACCACACTTTTGATCCCTGGTCTGCTCTTTTGACCACACACTGCTTTTTCCCTCCTTTTTCAGTCAACTTGGCATGCTGTGTGTTTTTTTTCCTCAGTCAACTTGTTGCCATCTAGTGTTCAGTTTTGCATTTGCAAGCTTTAAAAACCCCAGGTTCCACATTTCAACCGTTTCCACTTTCTGACTGTGCTGTGGTCCCTAACCCATCAGATAAGTGGAGGCTTCCTGTATCTGAGTTCATTCATGGTAGAGAATCATGAATTTCTTGTTATCACATGCATACTGCAGATGCAAGTTTTATGTATATGGAAGTTAGCAAACCTAGGAGATACACACATTTAAGCACAGTTGGAATAGCTAAGCACCATTTATGCCAATGGCACCATAAGTCAGTTTGCAAGGACTCACTGGCTATTGGCATGGTTTTCCAAAAACATTTTTAAAATGGTACATTGGCCATTAAGATCCTATCGTGGAATTCTGGACATTACCTTCACCTGTAATCTCAACTTCATCAGCTCTATCTCCATGAAGATCACTCATTAGAACTAATATAGCACAGTGTGGTAAATGTTCCACAGATTTCAGAGCCAAAGGCAGGAGAGAAGGGTGAAAAACCCCACTTAACAAGCATCCATAGTAATCCCACATCTAGATCAGAAATACAACAACGTAAGCCATCTGTATTGGCCTCTTTGGCCATCATGTCCTCTTCTGGCTTTGATGTCTTATTGGAGGATTCCAGTCTAATCTGACTAATGAACTCAGCAAAGTGTTCTTCATACAACTTGTAGCTCCAATTGGCTTTACCTATACAGCCCCAAAAGTTATTTCTAGATGCAACAGTACAGAGAGTTCTTGAGAAATCCAATGATCTCTGCCTAACAAAGGGGCCCATATTCTCACAAGGAACAGGGACATGCTGGATGCCAGATAGGTTGCCTCACTCCTGCAAAAGGATTTAAACTTTATTGTCTTTTGTCTCAACTCCATCATGGCCAGGAACCAGGAGTGGTCTCTGCCTGCATGAGATCCCTCACCTGAACAACACAAGTAACATCTGAAACAACATGTAGGTCTGTGACTTCAACATCGTCACTTTTTTAAAACATCTTTTGCCTGATAAAGAAGCCAGCAGAGCTTCAAAAGCTTGTGTCATGTGGTTTGTATTTGGTTGGCCAATAAAGGTATCAGGGTTTTTTTTTGGATTGTCAGATGACTTGATGTTCATGGTGTTGTTGATAATGATAACTTCTATACCATTTACCATATATAATGAAAGCTATAAGCAGTGTACGTACCACACACACACAATAAAATAGTCTTTTGTAGTTCCTTCAGGGATTCCAGGGTTCTGTTATCCCAGTAGGTGCATCATGAAGGACTCTTTCCCAGACATTTTATTTCTGCTTGTAAAGACAGCTGGAATAGTGTAGTGCTAGAGTGAGGTGGCGATCATGTGGCTATCCAGGTGTTGTTGGATGTCGCATCATCCCTTCCCACTGGCTATGCTGGCAAAGGCTGATGAGAATTGCAGTTCAGAAGCAGCTGGATGGCCACATGATTACTTTCCCTGTGCTAGAATGTTAACAATAAGACAAGGGGCACCAGAATTTGAAGTCCACCTAACTTTGAAGTTCACTTGGTGATCTTGTGCCAGTCACTCTCAAACGATTATACCTCACAGCAATAAAAGATAAAATGGAAGATGATCTTGTAGGCTACCAAGCTCATTGGAAGAAGAAGAATAAAATGTCATGAAGAACAGGGAACAAGCCCCCCTCCCTAACCTGCATTTTATCTTTCAAGGAAATGGAAACTTCCGGTAAGCCCAATTTATAAATCACTAATACTTGCTTTTGTTCTTTCAGTGAAATATTTTCCTTTTGATTTTAAACAGAATCCAGAAAACAGGGCATGGGTTGCAAGCTGTGCTCCAGTTTCATGTTACTTAAATGACAAAAAGGCTATTTTAAATGAATTATTACAGCTGGTCACTTTGCAACACAATGTGGAATTATCCAGCACCAGCCTTTCATCATGGTATTCACCTTCCTCTAAGACAATATTTCTTTCATAAATCCATCAAATTCAAACCCTCTTGTGCACTTTAATCAGAAGGTGGGATAACTGGAGAAGGAGGTATAATGGCTCTTAAATCCCCTCACCCCATTCCATGCCTTTTAGTATATTCAATTCTGAGCCAGTAAGTGCAACTAGGAACCAGATGCAATTAAGGGTGACAGGAAATTGCTACAGAGAGAGGGGTGCAGTTTGCAGCATTGTGCATCTGCCTATTAAACTAATGAGAAAACAGCATCCATTCCAGGGAACCATAATATGACTTTCCATAATTGCCACTCCAATCCTGCCACCACAATTTGAAAACCCGGGTGTTGCTATACCCATAACAGTCTAACTTACTTTCTTGCAAACTTCCAATGAACATAGAGAGGAGCGGTTTTGGTTGTTGTTGTTGTTGTTGTTGTTTTAAAACAGTCTTGCCTGTGGGAACAGTTTTCTGTATTAACATTTTTTGGGGTTAGTACAAAATACTAATGGAGCTTTCTTCTTCTACACCACCATGTTACTTTTCCTTCAGCAAAGGAATCACAAAAGCTTTATCAAGTGGGGAAGCTGTGGAGGAGCTTGTAAGGCATGGCCGTAAAAGTTAATTGAATCAAAATCCTATTTCTGCGGCATGGACTCTAATGAGCTAATAGATACTGCAGGGTGGGCTCTTCTACTTTCCATTAAGAATCCCTGCATTGTTAAAATAATCTACACTTCTCTTCTATATAACATGGTTATGCAAAGTGTGGCCCATGGGCCACATGCAGCCTCATGGCTGTTTTTGTGGTCCCCAGGACTCACAGTCACAGGGATCAAAATTAACAGGAAATGGAAATGAGCAGCTTTTTTCCATTTCCCCTCCTCCATAATGCCATCAGATGCCCCAAAATGCACTCTAGGGGAGTTGGAGGACATTTCCAACAGATTTGGAGGCTCCCTGGGTCCCCCAGGGATCAAAAACAATTTTTACAAAATTTTTCAATTCTCCTCCCCAATTATTCCAAAATGTCCACTAGAGCGTGAGGATCACATTTCCACCACATCTATGCCCCCCCCCACCAATTTAGATCCAGGAGCATGACATCTGTTCACTTTCTGTTAGAAAAGGACTCTCCTGGCCCCTGGTGTTTGAGGGCAAGACACACACACATACAGTGTGCGCGCGCGCGCGCGTGTGTGTGAGTTTTGCAGGAGTAGGTACAGTGGAGAGGTAGCCTTACACAGTTGCCCCTCCGTCTCTCTGGCTTTTCTTCGCAAATGAAGATTTAGGAAGGATTCATCCCGTGCTTTCTGCAAGCACACTGATGACTAAAAAGGCCAATCCGAGATAAAAAAAAGTCCGGTTCCAGAAAGCACAGCAGAAGGTCTCCTTGGGTGATGTTTCCAGGTTGTGATTCTTTCTGCGTTGTCATTTCTCTTCAAGACTTGTTCGGCGTGAGTTCTCAAATAAGGCTGCAGCATTGTGGATAGTGCGTCTCCATGCCTCCCAATGTGAGGCCAGGGCGGACCATTGTTGGTGATCAATTTGGCCGAGCCTGAGATGTTGCTTCAGGGAGTCCTTGTATCACTTTTTTGGAGCGCCCCGTGGTGAGTTCACCATAGAGTACTGTTTTGGGGAGGCGATGGGCCTCTGTCCTAGAAACCTGCCCTGCCCAGCGCAGCTGTGTTCTCAATATCATGGCCTAACTGCTGGTGATCCCTGCTTGCTCAAGGACAGCAACATTCGTCACATGATGCTGCTCTTGTTGCCCACACAAAAGCAGCTCTGCAGCACCTAACATCCTGTTTTGCAACAGCTGCAGAGCTCTTTGGGCTGGAAGTCAACCTGAAGAAAATGGAAGTTCTCTACCAGCCTGCACCACAGGACGAATATCAACCCCACATTGCGATGGCAAATCTGTGCTTACGTCCATTCAGCAGTTCACCTACCTGGGAAGTATCATCTCCTCAGATGCCAAGATTGACAAAGAGATTGATCACAGATTAGCAAAGGCATATAGCGCATTTGGAAGACTTTGCAAAAGAGTCTGCAGTAATAAACACCTGAGGTGAAGCGCAAAAATCAATGTGTATAGAGCCATTGTACTGTCTATTCTCCTTTACGGGTCTGAAACATGGGTCACCTATCGCCACCACTTACGACTCGTCGAACGCTTTCATCAGCGCTGTATACACACAATCCTAAATATACACTGGACTGACTATGTGACAGTTGTCCACCCCTGCTATAAAACATGCAGAAAAGCAAAAATGATAAACAACTTCCTAAAAACATCTCATCAAGAGCTATGATTTCTCATTGAAGTGGCCAACCAGTGTGTAAATACCAAGGGTTAAAGCAGCCTGCACCTGTTTAATAGGCATGTATCAAAATAGCAACTCTCTTCTAATCTGACATGTATAGGACTAGTCAGGCATACATATGCACAAGGGTCTTGAAACCACTCACAGCAAGAAGCAAATGCCTTTTTCTACCTGTATTGGAATCCTTCCAGAATTCCTCCCTGTGAATGACTATTCAACTCAGCCTATAAGTACAAATGTTCCAGACTAAAATATCATGGTCCATGTAGTACTTTATCACAGGGAAAGGCAAACAGGAAATTGCTTTCTATCAGGTCAGACATTTTTTCTGTCTAAACCAGTATGTTATCTCTTAGCAATGCTTCTTGGGTTTTTTGTTTTGGGGATTTTTTTTTTAAGGAAAAAGTTTTTTCACACACTTCCAATCTGATCCTTTTAACTGGAGATGTCAGGGATGGAACCTGAGACTTTCTCTGTTCAAAGTATCTTCTCTACCACTGAGCTGTTCTCCACCTCCTACTTCAAATTTCACATTGCACATGGGTATTTGCCACTGTTTGTGTAGGAATGAACTCTTTTCAGTGAGGGCTGGAGCTGGAGACACCATGACTAATGACTTTTTCAGATACCCCTTACCGCGCAAGAAGCCTCCGGAACAGTTGCGACACTGTCGCGCAGCAGGGGGTCCATTTTGGATGACACCGTCCCTCTCTCAGCATCATCCGTGACTGTTCTGGGTATGATTCAAGGCAGCCATACCATTTTTTACTCACTGAAGTTGTCTGTGATTAAAAAATGGCACAGCTGCCTTCAGTCTTACCCGGAACAGTCACGGAGGACGCCGAGAGAGGGACGGCAGTGTCCGAAATGGACCCCCTGCTGCACGACAGTGTCATAACTTTTCCAGAGGCTTCTTGCGTGGTAAGGGGTGTCTGAAAAAGTCTTAAGAAGAGATTTCTTGGTTCTGGGAGCTATCTAATTACGTTCTTCCTCCATTTCTGTCCTGTGTTGCAATTTCACAGGATTCTTTCTATACTACTGAATTACACAGGCCTTCTAAAATACAAACTGACTGATCAAACTTCTCCCCTCTTGCCTCACAGATAGCCTGTGCACACATTATTTGTATGCATTCAGTTTATACAGGCAAATCAGAAACCCTAGTACTCATCTTCTCGAAGTGCAAATATACTTCAGTTTATTATCTATAAAGTTATAAGAAGGCCTACTCAGTTCATGCAGAAGAAAATCAGATAGGCATGCTTTTCCAAACTTTGCTGCAGAGGCCATCAAATCATCATTACCTATGAAGCAACAGCAATCCTGTCCCTCCATGGGACAAGGAAAGGTGTTTTTGAGCAGGGGTTGGAATTGTCTCTGTGGGGTAAGGAAAAGCCTAACAAAGTGGATGGAAGTGATAGTATTTTGAAGGCACAGAGACATTCTACAATGGAATTTAAACACTTTTAAAATTCTCAATTGTTATATAACGGTGAAGCTTCAGTTTTCTAGTGGCCATACCATTTATAAGCAGTTAAGAAAGACAATCGTGCTTTCAAAAACACACACACACACAGAGAGAAAGAATCTACTGTTTTGTCTTCTCTTTCCATGGCACTGAGACTCCAGTTTTGCCATGCTTCTACTGGTAAAAGGCTCCTTGCATGGTGCCAAGGAGCATTCAGACATGTCATTTTGTCCAACATGAAAACAGGACAAAATAACTTCACGATCTATATTACTGACACCTGGGTATGTAGGGTTGCAAGCCATATTCCCATTTCTCCATTCTGGACATCTAACTTGCATATTATGGAAATTGTTCCAGTTCTTCAAATTCTAATTTGCCTTCTAAATATGCAAATTCAACACATTACTTATTCCTTTCCCCCCTACCACTATGATTGTTACCCACCCTGATAGTCCCCATCTTGGAATATCAAATAATTGCCAATATTTGATAATCGCCTTCCATGTGGTTAGCAGGTGAACCAGAATCCCCTAATACCAAGGCTGGATTCGTATATGACCAAGGAAGAGGGCTTTGGAATTTACCTAACAAATGCTCAGATCAGAACTTAACATCTGGAGGTGAGTCATTCACTAATCCACTCAAAAATAGGAGAGTCCTTGATGCTTGTAAAATGGGTTCTTCCTGGCCTCTTCCCCTTCCAACAAAACACCTTGCCTACTCCTATTCAATTCCAAATACAACTCCCTCTTCTGGAGCACCCATTGTCTAATCCTGGGAACCTCAGAGAACCATTGTATTTCACTCAAAATCCTATCCCTTCAAGGGAATTATTCCATATAAATATCATCCTAAAACACCACCCAACTTGCTTTCCCTTGCTTTCTGACTTCACATCAGTTCGTGTCACCAGTCTATCTTCTGGACCTCCTTGCTGTTGGTTTCTTCACGATCTCAGCTCTGCAGGATTGGTATTGTATTACGCGTCACCCCATTCTCTATTCCTCTATCCAAATACTTGCTACTCTCTTCAGCAGATTGTGTGATTGTCTGAAATCTGAGTGTGTGCATGAATGCTGTTACTGTTAATTTCCAATAAAGATCATTTAATTGTACCTTTTGGCTTAGAGTCTCCTCTGTTATTACCAGTATACATAGGTTAAAAGATCCCACTGTTGCCCAGACTCTCGCATGCCAAGTTGAGTTAACTAAATTCTCCAATTTAATATTAGGACATTAGAGGGTCCCCACAAATCCTAAACAATTAGGGTAACAACAATTCATTTTGGTACCATTTTTATAATAACCACTGTGCTGAGAGGGCCAATGTAGAATAACATTTAATGTGCTTGATTTGGTAGAGGAACACCCAAGTTCAAATCCCAGCTTGGTCATGGAATTTATCATGTAACCTTTGGCCATCACTATCTCTTAGCCTTACAAGGTTCTTGTGGGGATTAATAGGGAAAGGGGAATCATGCAAAGTGACCACACATATCCCTGGTGGGTGGTGGGGGTGGTGATGATTACAATGATTTTTTGTTATTCAGACAGTGCCAATGGTATTTTTGTCAGATCACTGCAGGGTTGTGGTTGCTGTTGCTGCTGTTGTTTTTACCATCCTTTAATTGAAGAATTGGATCAATCAAAAAAGACAATAAAACAGGAAGTCCCTGAGAGTGACTCTTTTCTGATTCATAGGACCAAGTACAAAGGAAAATAAGAACAAACAGCAATAAAGGCAGAGTATGATTTCCCTTAGAGATACAGATTAAATATTATAACTAGAAAATATAATTTAACTTTATTTAACTTTTCATCACAATGCACATGCTAATCAGGACATGGGTACTAGAACGTCTGTGCTATAACCCAACTTATTATTATTTAATGACCAGTTAAGATAATTATAAGTCTTTGCAGTTTTTACATTTCCATTCCCTCTAACCTCACAAATAACATTGTCCCACCCACCTGTCAAATGTGCCACACTCCTTGCCTCTGATGAAGTGGGCTAGAGTCCGCAGATGTTTATATTAAATAAAACTTATTAGTCCTTAAGGTGCCACTAGACACTGTTGGTTTTAATGCAACAAACTAAAAGAGCAACCCCTTGAAAACTTTGGAAAGGTATTCCTTTATGTAAGAAAAAAAAAATATCATTCAAACATGTGACACCACATTCCTAAAATGTACTTCCAGTTTTCCTTGATATAAATTCTTTATATATCCTCACCCTCATAGCTGCCATTTTGTTTCCCTGCTATAGTTTACGTTGCAGAGAGAAACAGCACAAATACAAATACATACATTCCTATGCACATTTACTTAGGAACTGTCTATATGAGGCCAAAAGAAACAGATTGCTCCACAGTAATAGCAATTCAGAGCAGCTGCGACTTGTCTTAATGGTTTTACAGCCCCCATAAACTTCTCATGCCCTCTTGTAAAAACATGGCTGCTGTGCATTATTCATGATTTTAAATCTGCTGCTGCCAAACTTTTTTTTTTTTTTAATTTCCACGGTACACATAAGCCATAGTTCACCTTTACAAAAAAAGGGAGAAAAGAGATAAAACAAAACCCTGTTATATCACCTTAGCAATTGCTTACTAGGGCAAAAATCCAACATGGCAGCAGCGGGTGCTTGTCCTGTTAGCAAGCTCCCCCCCTCGTGCTCATCCGTCCAATCAGATTTGCGCTTCCTTTCCTATGGGAAAGCGATTCATATCGAATCACTTGTCCCAACGAGCGGGAATGTGCATTTCCCTCACTGTTTTTGCCATTTTGCCACTTCACAATATGGCAACATACAACCCCTTAGACGTAAGACCTGTTTGATATGCGTAAACAGTTCAAACAGACTGTACTCCCAAGACGTTATCTCCAAAAGGACTTTATCTTTTCTTTATCTTTGTGGAATCCATTTCTCCAGAATCTTAACATGTACATCAAACATCTAACTCAATGAGCTTTTTTCCTGTCCTTTTGCCTTGTCTTTTCCCAGCTCATCCTTTCCCCAGGTAGCACCTATGTGGTGGCTGCCTCAGATAGTGGAATGCCTGGAGCAATAAACTGTACCATACCTCTCCACCAGGAGACCACTCCTGCTGTTGCCTTGCTTCCCTCCTTTGTTGTACTACTATCATTACCCCACCTCCTTTCTTCCCCCATCCCTTATCACATGTCATGCTGCTGCTATACCTTCTTTCCTTGCACCTTGCTCCAATGTGTGCCTAGCGCCATTGGATCCCCCATGTATGAATTGGCCACGTTTCTGGCCACACAATTACAAACCCACATAGGACAAACCCCTCACTACATCAAAGACTCAACTCACTTCATAGAAAAAAATCAACAACATCGAACTGAAACTTGGAGACAGACTGATCAGTTTTGATGTTGTATCCTTGTTCACCAAAGTCCCCATAATGGACAACATGGCACTCATACAACAAATATTTCCTGAGGACATCACAGCCTTGTTCAAACACTGCCACACCACAAGCTACTTCCAATGGGATAACGAATTCTACGAACAGATAGATGGGGTAGCCATGGGCAGCCCCCTGAGCCTAGTGATAGCAAACTTTTACATGGAACATTTTGAAAGGCAAGCCCTGGAAACAGCACCAAAAAAGCCCACAACATGGTTCCGATATGTGGATGACACTTTCATCATTTGGAACCACAGAGAAGAAGATTTGGTCACGTTCCTGAACAGCATCCACCAAATATCCAATTCACGATGGAAAAAGAGAAGGAAGGAACACTGCCATTCTTGAATGTCCTAGTCATCTGTAAACCAAACCAACAATTAGGCCACAAGGTATACAGAACCCCCCCACACACACACATGGACAGCTACCTACACAAGAACTCCAATCATCACCCAGGACAAAAAAGAAGCACAATAAAAACATTGGTAGACCATGCAAAAAGGATCTGCGAACTCCACTACCTGGAGGACGAACTGAGGTACCTAAACTGGGCCCTACAGGCTAATGGTTACTCCAGATCAGACATCACAAGAGCAGCCAGATGCAGAAAAAAACCCACAGGAATGAAGAAGAAAAACAGCCACCCAAAGGGATGGTATTTTTACCATACATCAAAGGAGTCACAGACAGAATTGGGAAACTGATGAGGAAACACAACCTCTAAACAATCTATAGACCAACCAAAATAAAGCAAATCATCCTAGTGAGAACAGAGCATGCTCAGTGACTACAGAACATTGGTTGGTTGTTGTTGACAGGAGGGGATGGAATGGAATATTTTGGAGAGGCAAGGCAGGCTAGACAGTATGAAATTTTACATTGAAATAAAGTTGAACATGTGTGTGTGTGTGTGTGTGTGTGTGTGTGTGTTCAAGTCATCTGTCGACTTATGGCAACCCCATGAATTTCATAGGGTTTTCTTTGGCAAGGAATACCCAGAGGTGGTTTTGCCAGTTCCTTCCTCTGAAATATAACCTAAAGAACCTGGTATTTGTTGGCCGTCACTCATCCAAATAGTAACCAGTGTGACCCTGCTTTAGTTTGCAATAAAAAAGGAAGGATACCACATAAACAATACAAGTAGGTCCCTAATTAAGAAGAAAAGATGACATCAAAACTCACTTCTTTATACTGCATAGTATATAATGGGAATGGGGTGGAGTCTTGTGAGACAGAATGAAACAGCTTGAGGAATAGCTTGCTTATTATCAAGCTTGAAAGAATAAGGCCGTAATGCTATGTCCTGTAATTTGGCAGTGAGGCCCACTGAACTCAGTGGACTTGGTTCTTAGTCTACATAGGACTTCACTGCACGTTCCGTCTGTGGCTTCTTGAGTGTGTTTCTGAGAAACATTATTTCTTCAGTCTGTCATCTGTGAAACCAAGAAACCACAAAATTAAGTTACAGATAACTTCCCCACTGATATTTAAGGTTGGTTGCAGGAGCTCAACCAGAGTAGAGACACTTGCTCTTTGAAGAGAAAGGAAGTCTGATCATCTTGCTAATGAGGCCCATTCAGTGTCTGGCTGTTGGACTGTTCCTGCTTCTTGGTAAGTTTCATACAATATATTTGACCTTTAAAGGAATATGAGAACTCTCTTGCTGAATGAGACCAAATTCAATCTGTTCCA
The DNA here is from genome assembly GCA_030847615.1 of Gambelia wislizenii. NCBI lineage: Eukaryota > Metazoa > Chordata > Lepidosauria > Squamata > Crotaphytidae > Gambelia > Gambelia wislizenii. The sequence continues at coordinate 309,250,500 of JAUMIR010000003.1, read as the reverse complement.
GTGGTTTTGCCTATCCAGGTGCCTTCATAGAATCATAGAGTTGGAAGAGACCACAAGGGCCATCCAGTTCAACCCCCTGCCATGCAGGAATACACAATCAAATCATTCCTGACAGATAGCCATCCAGCCTCTGTTTAAAACCTCCAAAGAAGGAGACTCCACCACACTCCAAGGCAGTGTATTCCACTTCCAAACAGCTCTTACTGTCAGGAAGTTCTTCCTAATGTTTAGGTGGAATCTCTTTTCCTGTAGTTTGAACCCATTGCTCCATGTCCTAGTCTCTGGAGCAGCAGAAAACAAGCTTGCCCCATCCTCAGTATGACATCCCTTCAAATATTTAAACATGGCTATCATGTCACCTCTCAACCTTCTCTTCTCCAGAGTAAACATGCCCAGCTCCCTAAGCCGCTCCTTATAGGGCTTGGCTTCCAGACCTCCCACCATTTTGTTTGCCCTCCTCTGAACACATTCCAGCTTCTCAATATTCTTCCTGAATTGTGGTGCCCAGAACTGGACACAGTACTGCAGGTGAAGTCTGATCAAATACAGTGGCACCATTACTTCCCTTAATTTAGACACAATACTCCTATTAATGCAGCCTAGAATTGCATTGGCTTTTTTAGCTGCTGCATCACACCACTGACTCATGTTCAGCTTGTGGTCCACTAAGACTCCTAGATCCCTTTTGCATGTACTGCCATCACAAATCACAAAAGGTGTTCACAAATCAAGCATCAATATGATAGCCTTTCCCAGGACCTAATATATAGTACTTCTGTCCATGGAGGTTCCTTTTAGCAATTATGATTGATGAACGGCTTTGGAAAGTTTGCCTTTTTTGTTACATATCCCTGAATCCCATAGCCAACATGGCCAGTGGCAACAGTAGCTGAGGGATTCTGGGATTTGTAATCCAAAAGAGTAATCTATACAACGTCTGATAACAGTGATTGACATTCTTTATAACTTACCGTACTTTCTATTTAGGTTCAGTCATGCATCATCAGAAAATCAGGACAGGTCATGTCTGTTGGCTGACCATATTGTACCTTTGTTTTACACCTTCTTGCATATTTTCATGGTGAATGTCAGGGTCATGTCATTCTTTTCATCTGTAGAGTATTCTATGTTATATTATTAAAGTTGTCCTATCTCCTCCTCTTAAATTTTACAGAGGATCGCTTACATATTTCCTCTAAAATTGCATCAGATTTTGTCTATATTCTTTAAAAAGCTTCAACAATTTACAGAAAATGGTATTTTCTTTAAGAACTTGGCATTTTCTCTAATATTTAAAGATTTTTTCCCCTGACATTAAATTCAGAAGGATATAAATGCAAAATGGCATGAAAAGCATTTTGAATGGGATTTGCAAGTTTCGGGTTCTGCAGAATTTTGTTTTCTGTATTGCATTCAGTCAGAAACTACATACCATGTCACTAAATAATAAAGTACTGTAATGAAAAGGTGTAATTTCTTAAAACATAATCTTCAGACTGAATTCATAATGTGTGTGTGTGAATTCTGTTATGTGATTTCTGAACATTAAAGAGTCACACATTTCCATTTCATTATTGAATTGAATTTCATTATTGAAATTACACAGACACAAAATAGAACTACCTTTTGTTGCCACAGAGCAAGAGTTCTGCTTTATTATAGTTAGGTTAACTCTGTTGATGTTTTATGGTTTGCTCATAGATTGTGCAGGACAAAGGATGGTGTCCATTCAGAAGGGCCGTCTCTATCGAGCAAGAGGCTACCATGTTACCATCTGGTGTAATGTCAGTGGATACCAGGGACCACAGCAGCAGAATTTTCTGTGGTCCATTTATAAGCCGTCTGCTCCAGAGACAGAACTGCAGATCATCAGCACTAATGACAAATCCTTCCCATATGCTGTTTATGCCCAACGTGTCAAAAATGGGGAAATTTACATAGAAAGGCTCCGAGGAGACTCTGTTCTGCTACACCTCACAGACCTTAAGGATAAGGATGCTGGCGAGTATGAATGTCACACACCCAACACAGATGGTAGATACCTGGGGACTTACAGTGCCAAAATGCACCTTTCAGGTATGATAGTGAGAACATGCTGCCATCAATTTTCTGATAAGTATTTCCCAAGCCAGTGCCTCCTATATGTGTTTCACTAACTCTCTAATCATCCCCATCCAAGTGGGGGCCAAAAGTAATTTTCCCAACCTCCTTCCATGAAACCTGGACACTGGAAGCACCACGTGCAATATTTGGGGGGCCTAGTATTCTTTCCCTTCATCCATGCCAACCCATTGCAGTTGAGCCCAAGTAACCACTTTTTCCCTGCACAGCAAAGATTGCTGATAAAGGAAGCAGGGTTAATACATTGGTCAAGATCCTATATCTACAGTATGTGTAGCTCTGCATATGCAGGTCCATGTCCTCCCATCGCCTGTCTCAGGAGAGGCCCCTGCTGCCATTGCTTACTGGTGGGAAGGGGAGGAAGGGGAAGATGATTCAGACCATGGAAAAGCAACTGGTCTCAATTTGGCTGGAGAAGGAAGAAATGCACTCTCAAATAGAATGCACTTGCCTTTTCCTTCCCCCAGGAGCTCAGATCAGCCTGATCTTCATGGTTTGAGTTTCTTCCCCATTCCCTCCTCCCACACTGCTAAACAGCAGCAGGGACCTCTCCAGGACTTGACAGCTGCCTGGTAGTGAGAGGTTTTTTGAATGAATGCAAGGGAAAGTGAATAGCCCTCTGCCTCAATACAAAAAAGGGTGCTATTGTTTGACTTTTCTTTTATTTCAGTCATTCCAGACACACTCTCTGCCACCATGAAGATGCAGTCTCTCATCCGAGATCATGGGGATTCATTAGAACTCATTTGTGAAGTATCAACAGCAACAACTCTACACACCCACCTCTCTGTTGCTTGGTACCTTCTTCAAGGAGGAGGAGGTGGGCAAGCCCAGAAGATCATTTCCTTGTCCAGAGATTTTGTCTTGCTTCCAGGATCTTCCTATCATCAGAGGTTTTCCTCAGGAGATGTCAGGGTAGACAAAACTGGGAGCAAGGAATATAAACTATCTATTTTCAGCATACAACCCTCAGACCAGGGGGAGGTCTACTGTGAAGGGGTGGAGTGGATTCAAGATCCTGATGAAACTTGGAAAGATATTGCCCGAAAACAGACAAATAGAACATCAGTGACTGTCAGAAGTCTTGGTAAGATCTGTATGTTCCACTAGTCATATATGAGATCAGTTTTAAAAGAAACTAGCCACCGCTTGAGGCTCTGGAAAAGCTGCTGCCCACAATTCTCACAAATGCATACAGTAAACTTGATACTCCATTTTACTCCAAGCCTTCTAAACAGCTCTAAAAAGCTCAGAAGGATTTAAAATGCAATTTAATTTAATTTTAATTCACAGCTAAAGACAATTTTGTCCCTAGCTTTTGTGTAAAAAAATAGCCTTCACATCATGGGTGAGCAACTGTGGGATGCTAGGACCCCCAGGAGTCCTTGGAGGGCTGTACCCCTCCCAAAAAAGTTAAAAAAAAAAACTACCTCTAAGGGTGTAGTGGACATTTCTGTTGTGTTTTTAGACCAGGGAGAGGACTTTTTAACAGCAGAAATTGACTGGAAGTCACTTCATGTCCACTTTCTGTTTTTTAAAAAGGCCTCTCCTTGGCCTACAATGGCCCAGGGGAGACCCAAATTGTGGCAATTATGTACCCCATGCCCCACAGAGGTCATTTGGGCACAATCTGATGCAAAATATTGGTGCCCTGGGGGGACAAAAAGCTGGTTCAAACTATTTTGGTGTCTGAAGTACAGCAGGCAATCCCTCCCCACAACCCAATTCAAGATGCATAGTACTAAAGCCAGCCAAATTATTTTAGCCTAGATGGCCAAGACTCCCACAATTGCTTCTCAGCTCCTAAAAACACAACAGTTACCAAGTGAATAGCTAATACATTTTCAGTTTTTTCATGGCACTCCAGATCTGCAGCCTGAAGTGGCTATCTTACTCTGCCTAATGGCTTAACCCTGAAAATTCGCTCCTCTTTAATGCCAAATCCCCTGCACTGATGTCTACCTAAAAGGATGCATGAGTTAAACACATTCAGCTCCTACACACCCAATTTTAGGTTTTGAATTTATTTAATGCATTCCTCCCCTCCCCCCCCCCAAAAAAAGGCTGAGACCCTATTCAAGGTTTACAAGATAAATAGCTAGACTTTCTTTTTTTCACTTTTGGGATTCATGTTTATGTTCATTAACAACTGACCGCAACCCACAAAACTTACGTTTTAAGCAAGGTGCCACTCCAGCCGATGGGCTTCTCAGACACTGTGGATCAGGGAGGTCAGGAATGACAACTGCAGATCTATCCCTGTAGTTGGGCATATTGAGAGAATCAGTTATGGCAAGACTCTGAGGGGTCTCTCCAGCTGCCTATCTCATTGTGTCTTGTGACTGAGAGAGGGCAGCAATCATCATTCCCCATCTCCCTGATCTGTAGTACCTCAGAAACCTTTTGGCTAGGATGCTGCCTGGCTTAAGAGGTGGGTTTTTAGCATCAGGTGTAGCAGCTATGATGACAGAGTTCTGTCGTCATAGCTACGTATGCTAATGTAGGATCTTGGCTAACATTTCCTAAAAGTTGAAATGTCTATGCCTTCCCTCTCCCTGGAACAGACCTAATTGGTAAAATTATCATCTGTTGGGCTTCAGTGTGGTGACTGGCAGCTCAATAATGTGGTGCCTTCCCACAAGGAAGCTCCATCCTAAATTAAACAGAACACTTTAGAAGTGCTATGTATATGATCTGTACCAGAGCAAGGCTTTTTAACCTCACTTTTGGATCAGAATGGCACAGCTTAAAGTTCTACGTTGTTCATATATAAGCGATTCAGCAAATATTTGTGAATGGTAAACATTTGTTCAGGATTTCTGCTCTGAATTATTGATGAACCAACATTCAGGGCCTTGGATAATTTATGTGCAGTAAGCAATTAGACTGGCTGTAGCTATGATTAGCTGCATCATCTAGGTCTTGTGATGTACAAAGAGAAATCTCTGAAATTTCATGGATATTGGGAGAAGAAAGCTACTCTCCCTTTCAAGATGTTGAAGAGTCGAATTTTCAGTAGGGAACTGTTTCAGCAATCTACACTTGACCATGCTTGCTCCCCACCCCTGACTGTGGAAACAGATATGATTTGATACTCAGGAAGAAAAGTGTTTAAACAAAGATAGTATCATCTCTCAATCTCATAAGAGCTATTGTGGAAAATGTAGATAGGGTTGATTCATTCATCATTGCTGCAGCTGTTTGTTTTTACCCAATTAAGAGAATTTGTTCATTCTTTCCTTTCAACTATCTACACCCACCTCACATATTACACAAACAAATGAGATGGCCTACTAAACCAGGATGTGAGCATGTGGCTGACCACTCAGTCACCACATTTACAATAAGTGGATATCAATATTATGTCCATAAGCTGCACATGATGTTAGTCACGTGTTTAATCAAGGGTGCTTAACCAGCAGCCCTTTCACACTACACAATTACAGCACTAGAATTCCACCTTAATTGCCATGGTTGTATCCTATGGAATCCTGCAATTTGCTGTTTAAGGAGGAGCATTTAGAATTATCATCTGGGAAGCTCTAGTGCCTCACCCAATTACAGACCCCAGGACTCCATAGGATGCATTCATGTTAAAGTGGAATAGTAGTGCTGTGTAGTGTGAAAGGGCCCCTAGACAGTTCCATTCTAGAGAAAAAAGCTGCAGCCCACTCCCATTTAGAATGGAGAAATGCTTTCAAAGCCCCAGTAGCCAAATTTGATTGGCTAAGTGTTGATGTTCCCAGGAAGACAACCAATGGTCATGAGGCTTGGTGAACAAGTGTTAAAGCATCAATATAAATATGAAGCATAGAGGACAGTCATGTCAAGTACGTTAAAAAAAAAAACCCATAATATGGGGAAACAGGAAACACTTAAGTTGGAGATCAGTTACCAAAATCAACACAGTAGTTTGAACAGGCAGACTGAAGTTTTTTTTGTTTTTTTTTAGTGTGAGATAATCAAAGAGCAAAAGTGCTAAATCAAAACTGACCAGAAATTCCAAGTTCTTCAACCAAACACCCCCCACACAAAAAAACAAACAGCTATGTGAGAAAGAAGTTGTGCAAATGAAACACATTGTTTAATGCAGTTTTAAGGCACTGGGGAACAATAAGTGTGCTGAGTCTACAGAAGAAAGATTGTGGATTAGGCAGTAGGGTACAGAGCCTACAAAAGTTACTTTTAGGACTACAGTTTTCAGAATTGCCCAACCAGCACAGCCAGGGGCTCTGAAAAGATGAGCAGTGAAACTGTGAGGTTGTTTCTATTCTGCAAAGTACCCATATGTATATAGGAAGTTTTTTTTTTCTAATTTACCTTGCATGAGATAGGTAGTGCAATAATTGGGAAGGAGCTGCAGTTAAAAACTCATTCATTTTATGGTGTGTTGCAGACACCAAGGCTGATGGAATAAAAAAGGGGAAAAAATGGTCTCAAATTAGGGTTGCTAGTTCATCAGGATTATCCCAGGGCCTGAAGTAATCAAGCCAAAAACTTAAACCTAAAGATGACCCCTTGCTGTGTCACAGGAAATGGCCCCTGATGATGTTACAAGAGTGATGTTAGAAGGGACAGGCCCTGGTGATGTCATTAAACACAATACAACCAAAGTTGTATAGAGTATACAATTCAATTAAAAAAAAAACCAAAGTCTAAGTAATGAGAAAGGTATGTGTTTGTGTGTGCACACACACTTTTCAAGACAATATCCTCACTCTAAGATTCCTCCCTTTCATCCTGAAGACTGGGAAAAGGGTCCAGGTCCTGAGACGCCAAGCCAGGCCCTGAGATCTGGGAAATTTATCCCAAATTGTCTTTCCCATTCCCAAATTCCACATTCTTTGCCTCTTTCTGGTTGCTTCCTGATTTCTTTTCTGTTCTCTTCTTCTATGCCATCTCTGGAAAGACAAGACGAAATTGTTTGAGGGAAACATAACTTCCTCATGGTGTGAACATATTTCCTTCTGTTGCCTCTAGTCAGAGATGTGTGGCAATTGTTTGAAATAATTCAAGTTCCTGGTTATTAGTGGTTGCTGGAAGAATATATGCACTAGCCTCCCTGTTTCAAATCTGACTTCAGTTTTCTGAAAAACTATTCTCTGTCTCTTTCATCTGGTTTGGTTTACACAGTGGGAATAGACTGTTCCTCTCTCCATAGTCACTTGGAGGGGAGGCAGGTTCATCTTCATTGGCTCTTATTTAAGGATTTCATTCCAATGTCTTCATTGTTCTTTCTATATACCTTTTTGTTTCATAATTTCCAGCCCATTTTTGTGGCTTTCTACATATCTTCTCATCTGTAAGGTTTTGTGTGTGTCCGGGGGGGGGGGGGAATTCTGGAAAGCGTTGTGTAGTTGTTTGAGTGTTGGACTAGGACTCTGGAAGACCATGGGTTATTTCCCCTCTCAGCTATGAAAACCCATGAGGTGACTTTGGGCAGGTCTCACTCTTTTGGCTTAAGAAGAAGGCAATGGAAAACCACTTCTGAATAAACTTTGCCAACAAAACCCTATGATAGGGTCACCATAAGTGTGTTTTGATTTGAAGGCACATAGCAGTATTCTGGCAAATTGCTGTTGAAAATTTACATGAAGAAAATAGGAATGCCTGTAGTTCAGGAGTAGTTGAAGTTTCCATTTAGAGGTAGAGATCTCATGAATAGCCTTGCCTTCATGTTATGTTTGTTAACCCTCCTCATCTGGTGGTGAAATCTCCCTCCTCTTCACCTAAAGTTTATTTTAAAAAATTATATACCACCTTTGATCTCTAACAAGTGCCCCAAGGCATTTCACAAACATAAAATACAGTACCAATATAATTAAAAAGAGCATCCAATGTCAACCGAAAGCAGATAAAGGGGATAATGGGATAAAACTGAAAATACATTTAAAATCCTGGCAGAACAATAACATCAGCCTTCCACCTAGAAGGATCCGGTCCAACCGCTCATGGACACAAACTTCACAGCTCAGGCGCTGCTAGTGAACTTCAGTGTCTTCAATCTTCAGTCTGGCTTGGTAAAGAAGTGTAGACTGTGGCTTCAGAAAATCATTACAACTGGCTTAAATGTCTCCTGGCTTTTTAAAATTACGTATATATTTGTTTTTAAATGTGTTTTTAGTTAGAAGGTTTTAATTTTATAGTGTTTAATGTCTTTTTATGGGGGAGGGTGGGGGTGGGTGGTGTTTTTAGTCATTATTATAATGTTTTAATTGTTGGAAGCCACCCCGATTGTTTTTAGCAGAGGGGTGGGGTATAAATAAATATTATTATTATTATTATTATTATTACAACTGATGTGCAGGATCATGCAGGAGGATGTGGCTCTTCAAATATGTTCTTGTTGTTATGTGTCTTCAGCTCCAACTTATGCTGACCCTAATCATAGGGTTTTCTTGGCAAGATTTATTCAGAGTAGGTTTGCTATTGGCTTTCTTTGAGGCTGAGAGAGTGTGATGTGCCCCAGTTGGGTCTCCTGGAGTACCAAACCAACACTCAAAGCATTGGACAACTCTGGCTCTCAAGTATCTTGGTTCTGCATTTTGAGCTGCATAGATAATAAACAAGATTTTGAATTAAGTTTAAGAACAAATTGTAATATTGTGATTTTAATAAGGCTGGTGTAAGATCAATAGAAAATAGAAGCACTATAAATTATGTTGGCTGCAATATTTTGTACTAAGTGTAGTTCCTAAATTCTCTTTCAAGGCCAGTCCCCACAGAGTATGCTATGGTAGTCCAACTGGTTGTGACTAAGGCATATATAACTGTAGCCCAATCTGCTTCTTCCTGGAAGTATACCTGATATAGAGCTGTAGATTTTCATAGCACTATGATGCTGTGGCAGTAGGGCAGATATTTAAACTGTGAAGTTTTGAGTTTGCTAAGTAACATTTCTGCTTTTCAGATATAAGAATAGCGGCTTTGCTATCTATTTCAATTCAGTTTATTGTTCTTGTTGTACTTAATTATTTGTCATCCCATTTTCCTCCAATGATCTTTATTATTACAGAAATCCCGTAAAAGGTTGAAAGAGAGTGATTGGCCCAAGATAACCCAGTTTCTAATAAGGATTTTAACTCTGTTTTTTCTTGTAGTCGCTCAGCACACAAATGACTGCACCACACTGGCTCTCACTATCCTACATATCAAATTATGGTATTAAATCATAGATGCTTCATTTTTTCTTTAGGAACCTCATAACCATCTCATGTCAGAGATGACTCTAGACCTAGATAACAGATGGTGCCTAAATGCAAATGTATTTTCTATATTTTACTTTCTTTTAATTTAATTCAGATTTACTCCTCTATATAACACATTGCCTTTTGTTCACAGAAAGCCATATGCAACTATTTGTGTCAGTCAATAATGTACAAACCATGGAAGGTTCAGCTTTGGTCTTCCACTGTAATGGGACCAAGGCTATTAAACCATTATCTGTGACCTGGTTGCATATTCAGAAGGAGGGAGATCCTCCATTGTTCATTGCCAGCCTGGATCAGGATGGAAAGCTAAAGATAGGCCCTTCCTATGTGGAACGCAGTGCTTATGGTGAACTCAGATTAGAGAAGCTGGGCCCTTCTACATTTACCTTGACCATCTACAACTCTTCAGCCACCAAGGATACAGGGCTTTATCGCTGTGAAGTGACAGAGTGGTCTAAGGGCAAGAGCTGGAAACATACTCAAGAGATCTCAACAAAAGTCGAGCCACTAGGTAAAATGAACCTCTCTCTTTCTTCTTTTCCATACAATAATGCCTAGTTGTTCCAGCTATTTTTTTTTTTACCTAGCATTGTACCTTTTGGTTATTATCTTAAGATATAACATTTTGGGATGGGAATATAGCTCATTAGTACAGCACTAGCTTTGCAGGCTCAGTCTGTGCCATTAAAAGGGTTAGCTGTTGAGGTAACTATGTAACATTGTGGAATTTCTAAATTTGTATTTTGTTTTAGTTGTAAGCAGAGCTTGGAAGTTTTACTTCTTGTAAAGTAACTCCTGTAACTCCCAGAATCACAGTTACAAAAAGAAACTTTTCCAAACGTTGGCTGTAAGGTTACCTTCAAGGTGCTGGCATACTTATTCCAGATGCTGTGTAGGAGCAGACAATCACGGTCATAACATAGACAGCATGTTGCAAGATTTATATGAACTACTCTTGGTACATCATTCCTGCCTTCCTGAATGAACTTTAACTGAGCCAAGGACATTTCTGAATGGCAAAAGGAAATGCTTTTGTGATGTCTGACTGCTTACTCAGAAACCATCCAAGCCAGCAAGCATCTATTCAAAAGAATGGTATGATGGGATACTATGAGGCTTTTATGATATTTGTCCCTCCCTCTGTGGGAGCAGTGAGACACCCAGCACAGCCTGGGGACAAACCAACCCAGGTGTAGCCAAACAGCAGTTCCACATCAGTGGAATGGGCAAAAGTAAAACATAAACAAAGTCATCAGCTATCAGTAGTCTCAATGCTCTGACCCACTTTTTACACAAAAAGAAAAAGACTCACAGACATAGAGGTTCTTCCAAAGATACCTTGAGGCTTTATCTTCAGTTCCAGTGTGTACAAAATAGCATATACAAACAAACCTCAACATCTTATCAGCAATTCTCCAAACAATAGTTCAACCAATATCATTCCAGCTTGCCAATACACCGTACATACACTACAACTCTCACACCCCCCACAAGCTGTGTGTGTTGTGGTTCTCTTATATAGGGTGTTTCCTGTCAGTCTTCTGCTGTTCTCAGTGCAATGCAGTTCAGCTGTGCTTGTATGTGGACTGTCACTCCAATATTTTCCTTTGCATTTAAAGTGACAGTATTCTGACAACCTCTGCTGTGGGGATTAAATTTTTAGGTAAGCTCCAAGGGAAACAGAACATTCCTTTAATTAACCTGGCCTCTGATAACAACTATGCAGTAGTAAACTACTGCAGGGTTAAAACAAATTAACTGTTAATAGTAGGATTTTTATTTGAGGAAGAATATTTTAAATCAGTGGTTAAGAACTAGATTGATTATAGGGGCTAGAATGCTTCTGAGGCCCAATCCAGCCCCATGTCCAGACTGCATTTATCATTTTCCCTTTCTCTGTACTGAAAGAGTTGTAGAGCAATCTCTATATATAATAGAGAAAGACACACAGTAATAAGGCCTTTGGAGATTATCAGATGCTTGTAAAAAACCCCAAAGGTGCTTGCGAGAATGATGTCACTGTACTGGGAAGGGTTCCCATTATCACACACATCGTCCTTCTGGTGTGCTTGCTCCATCCTCCTGCTATGTTGAGGCAACAAAAAAGGCGCCACCTTTCATTAGCGGAAATATCCCTGTTTTAGCTAAATAATACAGTGGGCCCATGGTATCCGCTGCTATTTGGTTCCAGGACCCCCTGTAGATACCAAAATCCATGGTTGCTCAAGTCCCATTATATTCAATAGCATAATAAAAGGGCATCCCATATAATAAATGGCAAAATCGAGGTTTGCTTTTTGGATTTATTTATTTTTGGGGGGGATATTTTCAAACCGTGGTTGGTTGAATCCGTGGATGAAGAATCCATGGGTATGGAGCGCCGACTGTATTTATTTAAAATATACATTTCATTTAGTTCATTTCATATAGCCATTAAAATTAAATATTGTTTTAAAGGTAAAGTAGTCAAGATTTTCCATGGGTGGAAAATGTGGTGATACCTTGGGAGATTTTTCTCAAGTTAATATATAATGCTCATGATTGTATCCACATTAACAGGGTTGAATTTGACAGCTGTGCTGAGTAGCAGAACTCCAAATGTAAAGCTTCTTGAAGATTTTGAACTTTTCTGCAAAGTCTCTGGTAATGACATCACCAACCAAGTGCCAGTGTCCATCATGTGGCAATTCAAACCCAGCTCAGGCATGACTGGCTATCAGCAAGTGGTCAAAGTCACTGCAGGAGGCAACATTGAGTGGGGTTTGGCTCATTTGCACCTCCAAAAGAAAGTCAAGATTTCCAAATCCTCCTCTTTATCCTCACTCTTAATCTACAGTGCCACACAACAGGATGCAGGGATGTATAGGTGTGAAGCAGTTCTCTGGAAAAACTCAGGACTAGCCAGAAGTTCAGCTATGGCAGCAGCTGCAGCAGTACTCTCTAATCCTGTTGAGATAAAGGTTACCAAACCAGGTAGGTGTTTACAAACCATTACCTTAGCCCACAGGTGCACAACTGGGGGAGGGGAAGCTACAGATGGTCAACTAAGGCCCTGCTGCCAAATTTCCTTGTTTTCCAAGCCATCTGGAGGTTGCTGCTCTCACTGCTAATAATGGCAGCACAAAAGCAAAATTCTCTGGACCACTCTGTGTGAGTTTTCTGATAGTATCTTTCCTTTCAGCCCAGATCCATCCACATGTCTTTGAATGTTATCTATATTTTTTGACTATCTCCTTACAAGACATAAAAAACATCCAGTCTTTGTTTCCATGTTTTCATCTCTCAAGTTTGAATCCCTGGTCCAGAGAATGTTCCACCATTTCTGCTAATTTTGCACTTTTGCTTTAGTCAACCAATTTTCTTTTGCCATGGTATATGAGCCACCGGTGTCTTGAGGAATTCCCCTCTCCTTGTATCTTGGGGTGGATGGCTCTGGGATCACTGATAAGATGAAAAGAGTATATCTGATTATGACCCTTCTAGGTAACAAACAGGTTTTACTGCTATTTCCTAGGCCTTTTCATGACATGTCTGCTCACAGGAAAAAAAAAACCGTGAGCTCAAGTCCACTTACTCTGATGTAAGTGTGTATACTAGGATCTCAAGCTTAGAATTGCTGTGAACATATATTCATTCATTGGGTGAAAATATTCCTCATAGAATTCAAAGAGAATACTTTTTGTCCCAATGGGATCCTGTGGCAATTCAATGCATTCAGAAGGGGGGGGGGACTCCAAATACTCCATGGGAAAAGCCTTTGCAGCTTTCCCTGATTTTTTTTTAAAAGCTCCAAAGGAAAAGTGCATTCCTGCTCATTGGAACTACCTATGTGATTTCTTGTGCTGTCTGAAGAGGGTAGAACTCAACATCTGATTTGCGTGTGTATATGCCTTCAAGTCACTTGTCACCTTATGACAACCCCATGAATTTTTCATAGGGTTTTCTCAGGCAAGGACTACTCAGAAGTGGTTTTGCCAGTTCCTTCCTCTGAAATATAGCCAACAGCACCTGGTATTCTTTGGTGGTCTTCCATCCAAGTACTAACCAGGGCTGATCTTGCTTAGCTTCCAAGATCATACAGAATCTGGTGCCTTATTCCATGCCATTTGAGACTTTATAAGTCAAAATCCCTACTTTGAATGCCACTCAAAATGCTCCAGATAGATGCCTGTAGACAATTTGTTGCTAAAATCTGAAAGACAGCATGGTGAGATGCAGTCCTCGGATGAGCATTCATGTATAATTTCATATATAATCCTACAGACATCTGAAGAATTTTAAGAAATATATAGGTATAAATAATGCATCTGGGAATGGGGGGATAAAAATTGAATTTACAGCACTAACGTAGAACATCAGCTACCAAACTTTACATCAAAAGACCTGTTGTTAGGAAGCATAACTGAGAGAGGGATGCTTTTTGGAACACTTTTAATATTTCCCCCCTCAGTTTGTTTATCAGGCCACATATCCTACAGGGCTCATGGCACCCACTGATTCCCTGGTACCTTGCATAGACGGGCAGAGACTAGAATAATGTTAGAGGTGGGCCTTGTAGGCTATCTGGTCCAGTGCCTAGAAAGGCCATGATGCTTTCAGACAAGAAAATAAGCATTACACACATACATCACAGACACAGATTGCGATGACTTGCACATGTTGCAAGTCATCACCATGGATCTTCTGCTGCCCATCTTCATACCTGTGGTAGATATCCTAATCCTTACCCTGTCTTCCTTTGCCACTTTCTTCCCTCAGTTTTTGTTTTGCCCCCTAATAGAGAGTGTTTGGCATGGCAAAAAACTCAAGCACTGGTGAGCTTGTGGCATTCTCTGGCACCTTTAAGGAGAGGATTTTTTCAGTGGTGGTATCCTATTGGAGCAGCTTTTGTGGTACCTACTTTATGATGGTTTGGGTACTCAGTGAAGCCTGGCTTGTTCTTCCAGGCATTTTAGGGCATCAAAATCCATCTACACTGCATTAAGCATTTTCCAGTGCATGTTAGCTAATTGCCCCCAACAAGCCGGGTATTCAGGCCCTATGCAGGAATCTCTTGCCCATGTTTAGGGCTACACTGGGTACAAGGATGAGACTCTGCAAGTAGGCCTCATCCAAAAATGTTGCTGCATGCTTGGCAGCTTTCTAGACTGTCATGCACTGAGTTCAAATCTGCATGTAGGTGAACATGGCTACAGAACAATGGTTACAGAACTTCCTCTTCCTCTTTGCCTTTGTTTCCTTAACAGTTATTTTTTTAAAAAACCCAACCTTTAAAACAAAACTCCCCACATGAAACAGAACTCTAGTGACTGGATATACTGATAAGGCTGGCAAATGTCCACAGAGGGCTTCTGGTGAAACGATCTCCTATTTATGCAATTAACTGTTAATTTTAAAGTAATGTTCAGTTCACCTTCAGAAGTCTGTTATTCCACAGAGGCTGAGCAGGCAGGGAGAAAAGTTTTTCAACACCCCCAGTTTCTTTCCACATCATTAATTTCTTTGTAAGAGGTGAAAAATCCAGTGTAGTGACAATATCAGAGTACGTCCCCCCCTCACATTTGCTTTAAACTGGCTCCTGGGGGTTCAAAGCAAGTGGGGTGATATGAAGCCAAGCCCAAGATCGTGGGCAAAGACCTCTCAATCCAGCCAATCTTGAGGCTTGGGATTCTCACCCCATTTGCTGGCTCCAGGGCAAAAACTGCTGAATCCAGCCAAACTTGGGGCTTGGGAACACCACAGCCAACAAAAGCCAGGAAAAGCCGTGGAGGCCATGGGTTTTCCATCAGTTGGGATGGCTTTCTCTGGCTTTTGTTGGCTGGGGGGGGGGGAGCAGTTGGTGCACTAGCTCTAGCAAATGTACTCCTTGCTATTGCTGAAACCTGGGCATCCAGGCTCAGAGCTGAGTCCAGGAGAACACCCAAGCTGTGAGCCTGTGATTCCAGGGGGAGTGTAACCCCATCCAGCACATGCAGAGTCACTATTCCCTGATTTGAATGACAGACCAGGAACACCTCTGTTTTGTTTGATAAGTTTCAATTTGTTTACCCTCATCCAGACTATTACTGACAGCAGACAATGGTTCAGTATTAAGATGACTTCCTTGGAATCAGATGGAAAGGAGAGGTAGAGTTGAGTGTCATTGGCATATTGGTAAAACCAAACCGCAAACTCTGGATGACCTCTCCTGGCAGTTTCATGTAGATGTTAAATAGCATAGGGGACAAAATTGAGCCCTGGGGGACCCCACAGGCCAACAACCAGAGTGTCAATCAGCAGTCCCCAGCACCACCTTCTGAGTTCACTCCCCTAAGAAAGACAGGAACCACTGCAGAACAGTGCCCCCAAATTCAATCCCAGAGAGTTGGCCCAGAAGGTCACCATGGTTGATGGTATCAAAACCTACTGAGAAGTCTAGCAGAACCCAGAGGGAGACACTCCCCCTGTCCAGTTCCCTGGGTAGGTCATCCACCAAGGTGACCAAAGCTGTTTCTGTCACATAACTAGGCCTGAAGCCAGGCTGAAATGGATCTAGATAAGCCATCTCATCCAGAAACCCCTGGAGCTGGGAGGCCACCACACACTCCAGACAGAACCTTTCCCCAAAATGGAATGTTAGAGACTGGCCGATAATTATTCAGGATGGTAGAATCCAGACATCCCCTTTTTAGTAACAGCCTCACCACACGCCTCTTTTAGGCAGGATGGAAACTTCCTTTGCTGCAAGGAGCATTCACCACTCCTCTTTCCCAGTCTCCCTCTAGCTGCTTTCAGAAGCCAGGAGGGACAAGGATCCAGTATACATATGGTGGCTCTCACCTTTTCAAGGATCCTGTTCACATCCTCAGGCTGCACAAATTGAAATGTATCCAATAATACAGGGCAAGCAGGCACCAAGATTACATGCCCCCCAAACTGTGCAGCAATCCATGGCAAAAGGAATATAGACAAAACAAAGGGATTATTCCCACTTCAACTTTCTGTAGAAAACCTGTGTTCCGCTTGCCAGGAACAAGCAATAATCTAACTTAATGAGGGAAAGTTGAAAACAGCTCACAAAGTATCTGACCAATGCTCTGGAAAGGAGGAAATGTTCTGGGTATTTTTGAAATGTCTTATACTGGGAGGTTTGCACCCACTGTGGGTAGACAATGGTTTTTGCAGAGATGCGCATTGGCAGTCTGTGCATATAATTTGAAGCAGCTGCTGGGTTCTTTTGCATACTTCAATTGCTGCCACAGAGAGAAGAGACTGCACTGTCAGCAGGCTGGTTCAAAGCAAGAGAGGCAACTTGGAGATTGTGCTCAGTTAATTAAATTGAAGTGGGGTTTGATTTCTCCTTTCATGTCATCTCTCTTTAGCAAGGCCACCGTGGGTGACAGGAGACTTAAAAGCAATAACGTTGGTTTATTTAGAAAGATTAGCTTCGGTAAAACTGTTGCTGCTTTTGTAATGGACATTTTCCAATGGAAATCAAATATACTGCTCTGGGATCTAATGAGAGTCATGGCAGCAGAAAAAAATAAGCAGAGTTCTCCAAGTGGATATAACATTGCAGCTGTTTCTCTGAATCTGCCCTGTGAATATGTGGAGCACCAGACAGGCAGGAACAGAAAGAAGCCATTCAGATGACATCTTGGTACTTGCTCAAGAGAAGTCAGAACTGTCCTCAATCCTTTCTACAACCACTTGGGAACCTTATTATACTATATTGCAAAACCCCTCCCTCCCTCCTTTATCTATATCCCACCTTTTTCCCAAACTAGGACTAAAGGCAGTTTATAAAAGAGAAGAATTACAAAAGAAACAAATGTGGTGAAAAACATACAAAAAGCTGGGTTTAAAATGGTAATACAGTAACAACAGAATTAAAACCATTTAAAGAGTTACTTTAAAACAAAGAATAAAAGCAGTACAGCACCATAAAAAAAGCCCTTCTCTTGTAAAACAGTCAGTTCCAAAAGGCTTCCTGGAATAAAAAGGTCTTCACTGAAAAGCCAGCAAAGAGCGAGCCATCCCAGTTGAAGTCTAGGGGGTCGTTTACATGGGCAAATATTCCTCTAAATATACCACTAAGATAGCTCATAGTTCACACGGATCGCACCACAGCATCGCCTCATTCAGAAGGGGGGAAGGTAAAACACCCAAATATAGTGTGGCAAGGGATGTTGCTACTTTTGCCGGTATATTTGCAATGTAGCACTTTATTGGCAGTGTAAACTACCATTCCGTTAAGGGTTGCAACAGATCTGCATTGTGATTGGTTGCTCTGATGCAATGGGTGGGCTTAAAAGAGGGGTACTGAGTTCAGTAGCGTTCAGGAAACTTTGAATAATTCTCTCTGCTATTTTGCAAGTCTGCCAAGAAAAAGGATTCCCAAGACCTTTCAGTCATAAAGTTCCCATCTGTCAGCTCTGCTTGGGGGAGGGAGAGAGAGAGAGAGAGAGCGAGGGAGAGAGAGGGGGGGAGGGAGGGGGACCTGGGAGGGAGAGTCAAAAATCCTCTGCTATTTTGCAAGTCTGTGAACCCTGACTAAACAAATCGTGCTGGAAAAACTTGTGATGGGTTCACCTTAGGATCCTCGGCATGGCAGCAATGCCTTTCAGCAGAGAGATTGCTGACCCTCTGCTTCGGGCAGTGACTGAGTTCATTTACAGGCAGATTTAGAGAGACAGAGACAGAGCCACTTCTTTGATCTTCCCCCCTGCTATTTTGGCAGTCTGTGAGTCTTTCTTTTGCTCAAAAATGCAGGGCTTGAAAGGAAGGTCTATGCCCTTCCCCATAAAGCCTGCCTCTGCTTGGGAGGCCACGCCCCCCACACTTTTTCAAGTCTGAACGAAAAAGCGGCATAATTAGAAAAAATAACTGACTGGCACAGATGCGGAAAAGAATTAAAGTGCAAGTTGCCACAATAAATCTGCCGTATAAACCAGCCCTAGGACTAGTGGAGAAGGCCCTTTCTCACATTCCCACCAAACATGCCCATGAAGGTGGTGGGACAGTGAGAATCACTACACTGTTATAGTGGTACTATATTCCAATTTAACTGCTATGACTGCCTCCTGTGGAATTCTGGGGTTTGTAATCTAGTGTGGCCTAAGAGTTCTCTGGATGAAAGTTCTAAATGCCTCTCCATAAACTGCAAATTCCAGGATTCCATAGGAGGCAGCCATAGTAGTTAAAGTGGAATAATAGTGCTATAACAGTGTAGTGTGACAATCTCCTTAGAGCCAAGGCAGCCTCACATGGGAAAAGACAGTCCTTCAGCTAGCTTGGACATGAGCCACATGGGAAAGGAACAATCCATGAAAACCAGATATATTTCCAATTTCATTTGCTGCACAGGTCAATAGCGAAATGCCACCTTCCCTCACTATGATTTTGGCAATGTCTCCTAAACCTTTCAGTGGAAACGTAAAGGACAGGGTAAAAGGAAGAATGAGGACTTGTGAGGAAGGAGAAATAGGCATATGGGCACACAGATAAGGTGCATAGAAAAAGTCAGAAAAATTGAGAGAGCGAGAGCGAGAGAAACACTGCAGGTAACACTAATTTCAGACCTTGGAACTTCTTCCTGTTCATCCAATCACAAAGCTTTAGCTGCTTCACAGAAGGAAAAAAACCCCAAAGTCTTGGAGCACCTTAAAGAACATTGTATTTTATTTGGCTTTTAAGCCTTTGTGTATATACGTGTATACATATGATGGTTTTGATTCTTAATACAGCAGAAATTATAAGAAGCAGAATTACTAGTTTTGGATTAAGTTTGGCAGAAGTAGGTAACAGTTTATTTTCATATAACTTCGTGATTTGAGATTTTGGGGCACACTTATATTGCTACTGCTAAAGCTAAGCAGAGTAAGGCCTGGTTAATCTTTGAAAAAGACACTGTCAAGTAATTCTAGGTGCTGTAGGCTATAATTCAGTTAGCGAAATAGATATGTTCCCAGGCATTACTTCTTTAACAGAAAGTTTGGTACAAGAAGCAGAAATAACATGGTAATAATTGGGATGGAAGAAAACAGCATAAAAAAGAAGAGCCATTCAACATGTTTCAGCCAGCAGACTTTTCATTCAAAACTGTGGGAAGGTAATGAGTCTAAAAATAAAATTGTATTAAAAAATTCCAGGATCTAGTCCTTTTAAAAACAACAAGAATTATTTCCTTTAAAAAAGAGTTAAAATCATTCAGTCACTTTTGACTTCGTGTTCATGCAGAAGGCGCTTAGGAAGCAGACTTAAGCACAATTATCATCAGAGGTCTGGGATCCCCCAGTTAAATTAGACTCATTACAAAAACAAAGAAATCAGTTTAAAATGCAAATCAAAGTTTACTGAAGGTATATCAATCTCAATCTACATACTAAAACAAACTTAAAAAGAGGTTCCTAAACTGACTAAGAATAGGGTAGGAAAGACTCACCCGCCCACAACGCTAGAAGGCTGCATGGTGAAACATCATGGCATTGTTTCAGAAAAGCTTAAGATGGCTAAGATACCTCCATCCTCATAGAGAGTCAGACTTAGAAGGGAACTTACACAAAAGCAATAAAATTCAAATTAGGTCATGTGTTAAATGACCCAGCACTTCCAGTTGGCTGGAAGTGCCCAGTGAAATAAGAGAAAGGGAATTTTGGGAGAACAAATGCATGCAGGGAAAAACCCTAGACTTATCGAAGATTGTGAATGAGGTACACAAGATTGCTTTTACATTACAATGATTATTTCCCCACATACTACAAAAACTAACAACATGCACATGTGAAATGAAACAGCCAGGCCAGATCAGCTCTGTGTGTGTATCTGTGTGTGTGTGTGTGTGCATGCCTTCAAATTGCCAGTATACTAATGGCAACCCCATGAATTTCATAGGGTTTTCTTAGCCAAGAAATACTCAAGAGGTGGTTTGCTATTTCTTGCTTCTGAAATATAGCCCACAGCACCTGGTATTCCTTGGAGGTCTCCCATACAAGTACTTACCAGGAATGACCCTGCTTAGCTTCCAAGATCAGACAGAATCTGATGCCTTTAGGGTATTTAGGTTCAGATCAACTTTGCATAACAAAAGAATCCAAACTAAAAGCCCCTGAAGATTTTGAACCTTCCAGAGACCACTTGAAGATATATTCCAAAATGCATCCAGGGATGACAGCCCCCAATTTTCTTATTATTTCCATTTTGGTGGCCACATTTATAGATCTAGAGGTTGCTTTTTTTCCCCAGATGCTGGGGTCAACTGGTGAGGCAGGCTTATCTGCTCTCCCTTATCTCTCTACTTTGCTGTTCTCACATACTCAGTAAGGGATTCTGGAAGCAGCTGCTATTTACCTTGCCTCTTGTAGGAAAGCACACATGGCTACAGAAAGATTGGTTGGAGCAGAATCCTTCTCTTTTCCAGCTCAAGCTTTATTTATTGCATTGTTTACTTCAAATGCTGTGCTGCAGACTAACATTTCTCAAGACCTCCTTCAACATCCTCCAATACTGATACTGCTAAACAGAGCACAAGGTGGAAAAGAGGGTGCAGTGCAGGTAGATTTTCAGACTACACTGTTATAGTGTTACTATTCCACTTTAGCTGCTCTGGCTGCCTCCTGTGGAATTCTGGGATTTGTAGTTTAGTGAGGCCTAAGAGCTCTCTGGCTGAGAGTTGCAAATGCCCCTCCCCAAACTGCAAATCCCAGGATTCAACAGGAGGCAGCCATAGCAAATATAGTGGAATAGTAACACTATAACAGTGTTTGAAAATCTAGCAGGTGTAAAAGGTCACTGCGAAAAGGAGCTTCACTGTCAGAGGCTTTGTTATTTGAGATATGCTTGTATTCAGACAAAGGCAATGGTGAACACTTCTGAATATTTCTTGCCTGAGAAAGCGCTATGAAATTCATAGGGCTGCCACAACTCAGCAGGTGACTTGAAGGCATATGCTCAACGGTTTCAGGATAAGAGGCATTAAATATTTTTTCCTACTGCCCCTGAAAAAGATTGATGGATGTGGTGTGAGCATACATAATCTAGTTCAAAACTATCAAGAGAAGTATGAGAAATTAATATATAGATGTTACATTTGTTTCTTTGAAACTTGAAGCGCATATTCTGCTTCTTTTTTCAGAAATGCTTTAGAAGAATGTTAGTCTAGATTCAGCATAGTTTGTATGAAATATTTTGGCTGGTGGTGTGCAGTAGATTACATTTTTATCACCATAATTTTATTCAAATCATAGATGTGTGGATGAATCTACTTTACTATGTACACAGACACATACATACAGCCCCATAGCCAACAGGTTGGCCAAAAAGCTTGGGCATGGGATTTAGGGTTACTTTTTTATGGGAACAGGAGGACTGACCATCCTCTATAGCAGGAGTTGAATAAAGCTCACCCTACTTATAGTCGCTTTCCTTAGGCCTAGCATAGTCTACCTTCTGAAGCCCAGTCCCTTTTGATGCCTGCTTTTGTAATTATTATTATTATTATTATTATTTATATCCTGCCCCTCTACAAAACGCAATTGGGGTGGCTTACAACATTTAAAACATGTATGACCCTCCATCCCACCCACCCCTTAAAATACAATTAAATAATCCAAAAAATTAAAACATATTTAATAAATACTAAAAATAAGAATAAACAATAAACTGGCTGTTTTGGGATCAGGTTAAATTAGATTTTTCTTTCTGATGGCCAGGTATCCATTCAGGGGAAAGCCCACCAGAAGAGATCCATCCTGAGAGCTTTTTAAAAGCTATTTAGGGTGGTAATATGAGAGATCTCATCTGGCAGGCCATTCCATAATCTGGGAGCAATAGCCGAAAAGGTCCTCTGGGAGGTCGAAGAGAGCCTAGTTTTTAAAGGTTGTAACAAATACTTCGCAAAGGACCTCGCAGTGGGAGGATTATATGGAAGGAGGTGGTCCTGAAGGTAGTTTGGACCCAAGCCATTTAGGGCTTTAAAGGTGATAACCAACACCTTGTACTGGGCCTGGAAACCAATGGGCAGCCAGTGAAGTGATCTTAAGATCGGTATTATATGGTCTCTTCTAGATGTACCCGAGGCCAATCTGGTTGCCATATTCTGTACTAGTTGAAGTTTCCAGACCAAGCACGAGGGTAGCTCCATGTAGAGTGCATTACAGAAATCACAACAGGAGGTTACCAGAGC
This sequence comes from Gambelia wislizenii, assembly GCA_030847615.1. Lineage (NCBI taxonomy): Eukaryota > Metazoa > Chordata > Lepidosauria > Squamata > Crotaphytidae > Gambelia > Gambelia wislizenii. The sequence goes on along the minus strand of JAUMIR010000003.1, from coordinate 309,228,006 downwards.
ATGTACCAATGGTCTCAAGGTCCCTGACTTCCAGGAAAGGGCGCAGCTGGTGGATCAGCCGAAGCTGATAACAGGCACTCCTGAACGTCACATTTACCTGATTTGTCATCTGGAGTAACGAGTCCAGGAGTATCCCCAGACTATGAACACAGTCCTTGGAGGAGAGTGTGACCCCATCCAGGACTGGATGATGTATCCTAATACTGGGTTTGAGGCTGCTACCATGAGAACCTGTGTTTTGTCTGGATTCAGCTTCAATTTGTTTTCCTTCATCCAGTCCATTGCTGCCCTAAGACAATCATTGAGAGAAGAGACACCATCTGAAGTCAGAGCCGAAGACTGAGACATGGAGAAATATATCTGGGTGTCATCAGCATACGGATAACATCCCACCCCATGCCTCTGGATGATCTCTCCCAGTGCCCTTGTGGGACACCACAATTAAGCTCTTTCCTTGCAGATCGACTGTCCCCGAGCATCACCCTCTGGAATCTCCCTGAGAGGAAGGAGTGGAACCACTGCAACGTAGTGCCTCCAATTCCTAACCTTCTCAGGCAATCCAAGAGGATGTCATGATCTATTGTGTCAAAAGCCACTGAGAGATCCAGTAGCACCAACAGGGTCACACTACCCCTGTTGATGCTCAGGCGAAGGTCATCAGATAAGGCAACCATGGCTGTCTCAACTCCAAATCCCATCCTAAAGCCAGTTTGAAATGGATCTAGATAATCGGTTTCTTCCAAGACAGCTTGGAATTGAAGAGCAACTGCTCTCTCAATCACCTTGCTCAAAAAAGGTAATAAAGAGACTGGCCTGTAGTTCTTCATATCCAGAGGGTCAAGGGAAGGTCTTTTTAGGAGTGGTCTAACCGCCGCTTCGTTCAGGCAAGATGGAACATGATCTTCCCCCTAAGGGATGCATTGATGATGTCCGTAAGGAACATCCTCAAGGCATCGCCCCCCTGGACGGCCAACCACAAAGGGCAAGGGTCAAGAGGGCAGGTAGTCTTCCACACTCTACCAAGAAGCTTGTCCATGTCATCGGTACTTACAGATTGAAACTGATCCAGTATAATCTCATCAACAGAGTTACTGGACACCTCATCAATTGAATCTGCTACAACTCCGGCATCCAAATTGGCTCTTATCTGAGAGATTTTATTTGCAAAGAAGTTGTTAAATGCATCATAGCAGGCCATTGTCGGTCTTAGTAATGGGTTCTGCACAGGTGAAACCTGTGTCAGTTCCCTCACCACCCTAAACAGCTCTGCCGGGCAAGACTCTGCAGATGCAATATGTGCAGAAGAGAAAGATTTCCTCGCTGCACATATTGCCTCTCTATAGGAACAAAGAAATTTCTTATGACGAGTCCTGCCAGACAAGAGCCGAGTTTTTCTCCAGACACACACTAGTCGTTGTCCAACCTGCTTCTACTTCCAAAGTTCTTCAGTATACCATGGTTGGAGATTTGAAGTGGGTTGGAGAGGAAGTTTGGGAGCGATCATGTCGATAGCCTTGGTAAGGTTGGTCTTCCAGAATCACTGGTGTTACCAACCAATAAACCCTCTAAGGCTTTCTGGAATCCAATTCATTCCATTAGCCTTCGAGGGTGGACCATTCTAATAGGTCCTCCACCCCCGACGGGATGGACAGTGGCCCTGAGTTCAGCCTTGATCAATTTTGTTTTGTTGGGTAAGGTATTTTTAATTATTTTCTAGCACGGTTGTTTTTGATGCCTGTTAATTGACTGATTGTAGTTCTCTGTGTTGGAAAATGTGAACAAAATCCCACCTGTTAGGAAGAGAGAAAGGAGCATGTTGTTGTTAACTGCTGTCATGTTGGCTTCAATTTATGGCATCCCTATGAATGAGAGACCTCCAAGGGCCCCTGTCATCAACAGCCTTGCTGAGGTCGTGCAGACTCAGGATGGTGTCTTCCTTGACTGAGCCTATCCACCTGTAACGTGGTCTTCTTTTCCTCCTGCCTCTCACTTTCTAAGCATTGTGCTTTCTAGAGAGTCATTTCATCTAATGATATGCCCAATGTATGATAGCCTCAGCTTGGTCATTTTGGCTGCTAGGGAGAGTTCAGGCTTGATTTCTGCTAGGACCCATTTATTGGTCATCTTGGCAGTCCATGGTATCTGTAGAACTCTCCTCCAGCACCACATTTCAAGAGAGTTAATTTCTGTCTCTTCTCATCAGCTTTCTCCACTGTCTAGCATTCACAACTATACATAGAAATTGGAAATACTGAAAGACCATTAAAAATGAATAGTTCACTTTAGATTGCAACAAGAGCAAAGTTGTAATCCTAGTTACACATGCTTATATGAAAATAAACAATACTGAATTCAGGAGGACATGAATTTGAGTACACTTGCTTTTCAATTGCCTTTGTTAATGATTCTGTTTACTGTGCATATCTGCTTTTCAGTGCCTATTTAAGCTCTCTTACTTGTGGAAAATCTTTTCTATTGGAAGAAACAGAAACTTCTGCACTTGTTCCTGTTGCTCTCTTGTCCACTAGGAATAAAATGGCTTAGACAGAGAGGGATTAAAATCTTTTTTTTTCCCTTTCCTGTTTGTTTTTGCTTCCTTTGTTAGCCACCTGTACCAAAAGCATTATGAACAGATAATATTGTCTGGTTCAGTCAGGGTTAATTAAGTGACTGCTGTCTGCTGTAAAAGAAAAAAGAAAGAAAGAAACATACCAGACTGAACTCTCCACTCCCTTCCCATCTGCTCTTTTGATGAGTGAGGACCATGTTGCAACATGCCTCCTGTACATCCGTTTCTCTTGCAGTATCACTTTTTTGTGGATCCTGGATTTTGTCTTGCAGGTTAGTTTAGAAAGGATCGGGCTATTTCTATTGAAGAATATATTTCTTTAATAAATGTTCCTCCTGCTGAGGATTCTAAACTTATTTTTCTGCCTGCAATCTGGTTGCTTCAAACTCACCATCTTAAGATGGGCAACTCCACTGTGAGTAGAGTAAAGGCTCTAGCAGGCCTTTCACTACAAGGACTGTCTATTAAATACTGATACAATAACCCATCTTTATTTGTATGTATTACAATTCTAATGTTTGTCCCCTTCAATATACTCCCCGTTCACACTCACACACCCATGCAGTCTTGTTTTCCGCTGGTCGAAGGTGTGGAGCCAATCAGTTTCTGTCAGCTGTGTCAACACAGCTTCAGTTTTTTTCATACTGCATCAATTGACTCAAAACATGTTCCTTTAAGCAGCAATTCACTTAAGGGAAAAGGAAAAAGTCACATGGTGCCTAATCTGGTGAATATGGAGGGTGTTCAATTGTAGTAACGTGTTTATCAGCCAAAAACTGCTTCACAGAAAGTGCTGTGTAAGCAGGCACATTGTCTTGATGAAGAATGAAACCATTGTTCCACAGTTCTGGCCTTTTCCCCCCTGACTCTTTCTCTCAGCTTTGTCAAAATTTCCTTATAATAATGCTGATTCACTGTTCTACCTTCTGGAACTCATTCTGCCAAAATTACACCCTTGATGTAAACAACAACAACAACAACAACGAGCATAACTTTGAATGTGGACTTGCTTTGACGTGCATTTTTCATTCTTGGTAATGATGGTGTTTTCCAGTGCATTGACTGTAGTTTTGTCTCAAGAATATACTGGAAGATCCAGGTTTCATCACAAGTGATAATTTGTTGGAAAAGGTTTGGCTCTGCCTCAAGTTGCTCCAGAATGTCACGTTACTCAACTTGCTTATCATTTTTTCTGCAACACAACAGACAACACAGCTGCTTTAAACGATAACTGGCTATTAACTGAAGGGCCGAGAGTGTTGATGTTTGTCATACAGGTTCAGACATGTTCAAGTTCACTACTCAAGCGTTCACAATCAGTTCTCCGTGATTTGTCTGAAAGATAGAAACACAGTCTCGTTATTTAATAGACAGACTTTGTACAATAATAATCTCTCAACATCCATCCCCCTCTAACATTTCCATCCTCAAGGACTGATCAGTTGTTTCCAGAGTGCACAATCAGTATTCCCCTGAGAAAGGAATAACAGACATTTCCAAAATGTGTTGCTCTTTTTATTTAGTGAATATATGCATTTCAAAAACTATATTCTACTTTTGGTTCCCCATCTTTCCTGCCTCTTATTTTGATAATGGCACCAACAATATTCGCAACTATTTTCTCTCTTTACTTCTTCATTTAGAAAGCCAGTTACACATCAACACCAATGCAACGTCTCTGGAAATCTCTAACAATGGAGATACAACAATTGATTGCAAAGTCATATCATTGACCAAGATAAATTCTCTGTTAGGAATTACTTGGTATTTTCTACCATTGTCTCCTAAGGATGCAGCTCCACTGATGATTTTAAGGACCAATTACAATCATATATTGGAATATGGGGAAGCATTCAGTTCTTCTCATCAGAAATCCAGATTTCATAGCAAGAAGCTTTCCAGCCACCTGTACAAACTGCTCATTCTGTCAACCGATGAGGATGTCCAGGGTAAATATTATTGTGAAGTAGATGAATGGATCTGGTTAATGGATGTTGGCTGGTATACACTTGGGAAGATGGAATCTGGTAGAACCACAGTGTATTTCAAGATTTCAGGTAAACAAATGATTTGTATTACATATATTTATATTTATATTTATATTTATATTTATAGTTAGACAACCCATAGCCCACTTTTCAACATAAATAATTCCTAAGTCATTTCTAAATGCAAAGTATTTAAAGGCAACAGTACAGTATATGGCATTACATCAGCCATAAAAACATTGCAGTAGCCTAACCAAATACAATTAAATTACATTAAAAATGAACATCTAAAAAGATCTGGGGAAAGAAAAAAAAAAAGATTTTTACACAACACCAGAATTGGTGAATTTGGGGCAAGGTAGGAAGAGGTGCAAAGTATTAGGCCTGCTTTTTTGTTTGTTTTTTAAAAATCATTTTCAAGCAGGTATCAGAATTTCTTCTGATGATTTTGGAAGAGATGGGACCAAACACATGGAAGCACAAAATACTGCTGGTGGCCATGAATCTGGGATTTTCTGTCTCTTTTCTTTTGACTCAAGGTTTTGATAGAGCTAAAGTATTAATGCTCCAGAGACTTAAGGATACTGAGATGCAATCACAGGCGACTGAGATCAAGTCCTGCCTATCCAATAATTTTTATTCCATTGTATTTATCTTTTCCAAAATTCCTGGCAGATTTACCAAATATTAAAATGTGGGTAGCTTTCAGTCAGGCAAGATTAAATGTTCTCCCATTGGCAGATTGAATGGGTCACCATAAGGGGGTTCCTAAGAAGGACAGAGTATGTGGTTGTAATTCTGTGTCAACAGATGACATAATTCATGTACTACTTGAATGCTCCTTTTACAATGATCTTAGAAACAACTACATTGATCCTTTGTTAAGATCTATGCAGGAAAGCTCATCTCTTGTAAAGGTTTGCTTTTTGTTGTCTGGTGTAGAGAAGTATATAGAACATCTAAATATCTTGTTAAGGCTCTACAAATATGTGCCATAAAGTTTAAAGGGGGTATGGAAAAATATTTGACTGTTAAAGGTTAATTAATAGAAATTTAAATTGTTTAGTTTCTTTTCCTTTTCCTTTTTATTTTCTGTAATTGTGTACAATGGCTGTTTGTTAAAACACAAGTATCTTTTAAATTTAAAGAGTTGCATTTGCTGTTCATTGTTGTTAGTCCCGAGTAGAGCAGAGCCGTTCAATCAATGGGATTTACCTATGTGTGGCTCACCATTCAACAACTGATTTAATAGGTATACTCTAGTTGGGAATAAACAATAGAATGCCAACCACTGTAAACCTCTCTGAGTCCCATTTTGGGAGAAAAGTGGGATATAAAGCAAATAAATAAACAAACAAACAGGATACAGTGGCACAATTAACTGACACATTTGGCCAGTCTGGATGAGCCCCTAAAATGATACTGGGTAATGGAATGATATTAGAATCATAGAGTCTTAGGGCTGGTTTACACAGCAGATTTATTGCGGCAACTTGCGCTTTAATTCTTTTCCGCATCTGTGCCAGTCAGGGTTTTTTTCTAATTATGCCGCTTTTTCGTTCAGACTTGAAAAAGTGTGTGGGGGGGTATCCTCCCAAGCAGACAAAGGCTGTATGGGGAAGGGCATAGACCCTCCTTTGAAGCCTTGCATTTCTGAGCTAAAGACTCACAGACTGCCCAAATAGCAGGGGGTAAGATCAAAGAAGTGGCTCTGTCTCTGTCTCTTCTCTAAATCTGCCTGTAAATGAACCCACTCCCCGAAGCAGAGGGAAAGACCTTGCTGCCATGCCGTGGATCCTAAGGTGAACCTATCACAAGTTTTTCCAGCATGATTTGTTTAGTCAGGGTTCACAGACTTACAAAGTAGCAGAGGATTTTTGACTCTCCTTCCCTCAGTCCCCCCTTCCCCCTCTCTCTCCCTCTCTCTTTCTCTCCCTCCCCCAAGCAGAGCTGACAGATGGGAACTTTATGACTGAAAGGTCTTGGGAATCCTTTTTCTTGGCAGACCTTCTGCAAAATAGCAGAGAGGATTTTTCAAAGTTTCCTGATCGCTACTGAACGCAGTCCCTCTCTTTTAAGCCCGCCCCTTACATCATAGCAACCAAATCACAGTAAAGATCTGCGGAAGCCCTTAACGGAATGGTAGTTTACACTGCTAATAAAGCACTACATTGCAAATATACCGGCAAAAGTAGCGACATCCCCTGGCACGCTATATTTGGGTGTTTTACCTTCCCCCCTTCTGAATGAGGTGATGCCATGCTGCAATTCGTGGGAACTATGAGCTATCTTAGCGGTATATTTAGAGGAATATTTGCCCGTGTAAACGACCCCTTAGAGTTGGAAGGGGCCCCATAGGCCATGAAATCCAGCTCCCCACTCAATGCAGGAAATCCAGCCAGAGCATACCCAGCAGGTAGCTGTCCAGCCTCTTTTTGAAGACATCCAGAGAAAGAGACCCCCACCACCTCCCTAGGTAATTGGTTCCATTGCTGAACTGCTCTTACTGTCAAGAGGTTCCTTCTAATATTCAATTGAATTCTACCCTCCTGTAACTTAAAACCATTACAGCTGGTCCTACCCTCTGGGGCAGCAGAGAACAAAGCTGCACCCTCTTCTCTGTTACAGCCCTTGAGGAATTGAAAAAGTGCAGTCATGTCAACCATCAGACATCTCTTTACAAGGCCTACTCTTTTTATTAAACTTTGCAAGGGTGAGAGAAGAGAGAATGAAGACAGAGAGTGATTGAGAATGCGTAGAGGGAAATTAATCAGAGAAATTTGTGAAGACAGATCTTTCCTCTTGCATTATTTTTTGTATCAAAATCTCTCCTCCAAACAACAACAAAACATCTGCATTTTGTGCTAATCACCAAACACCAACTAATTGAAAATAACACAGAGGTTAACCATACACTTTTTCTCTCTTTCTCCTTTTCCACATCAAACACATGCATATATTGCAAACAGACTAGTGAATGTATTTGGTTTCATACAGGTTACAATACTCCTTAATTTTGATATACCAATAGCAAAATTAGCACAGTTATTACACAGCTGTCAGAGTTATAGCATCATGCCCAACCTGCTTGAATGAAGGCATGGCCGCCAGCACCCCTCAGTACCACCACTGCCATAACATACCCCTATAGCCCCTGGGGGAAGGATCTACCCACTTCAGTTTCACATGCTGCCTAACTGCATAGACAAATGACACTTGTATAATTTTCCCTTGGACTAGTCCTTGAGCAAGCAGGGATCACCAGCATTGAGGCCATGATATTGAGAACACAGCTGCGCTGAGCAGGGCACGTTTCTAGGATGGAGGACCATCGCCTCCCAAAAATACTACTCTACGGTGAACTCGCCACGGGTCAGCGTAAGAGGGGCACTCCAAAAAAGCGATACAAAGACTCCCTGAAACAACATCTCAGGCTCGGCCAAATTGATCACCAACAGTGGTCCACCCTGGCCTCACATCGGGAGGCATGGAGACGCACTATCCACAATGCTGCAGCCTTATTTGAGAACTCACGACGAACAAGTCTTGAAGAGAAACGACAACGCAGAAAGAATCACAACCCAAAAACATCACCCAAGGAGACCTTCTGCTGTGCTTTTTGCAACCAGACTTGTTTATCTCAGATTGGCCTTTTTAGTCATCAGCGCGCTTGCAGAAAGCGTGGGATGAGTCCTTCATGAATCTTCGTTTTTCTTGGTTCTTCTGCAATAGCAGGAACTAATCTGTTCAGGAGTATCCTTGCAAGGATTTTTCTAGCAATAGAGAGCAGTGTTATGCCTCAATAGTTTGAGCAGTCGGATTTTGCTCCTTTTTTCTTGTACAGGGTGATGATGACTGCATCTCAGAGGTCTGATGGCAGTTCCCCTTTTTCCCAGCAATTCACAAGGAATTCGTGGAATTTTTCGTGGAGTGCATGACCTCCGTGTTTCCAAACTTCAGGTGGGATTCCATCAGTCCCAGCTGCCTTGCCGTTTTTCATCTGCTGTATGGCCTTAAGGGTCTCTTCCAAAGTGGGAGCTATGTCCAATTCATTTTTCATTGGTTTTTGTATCATATGTTGGATAGCTGAGCCTTGGACTACTTGGTTGGCGCTAAAGAGACTTTGAAAATGTTCAGCCCAACGATTCAGGATGGAAGCTTTATCAGTAATTAATGTTTGACCATCTGTACTGTATAAGGAGCTTTGGACCTGATAAGTAGGTCCAAACACTGCTTTAAGAGCTTCATAAAAACCTCTATGATCACCCAGATCTGCACAGCATTGTGTCTTTTCTGCTATATTGATCCACCACTTGTTCTGCATGTCTCGGAGTTTTTGTTGTAGTTTACTACATGTGAGGCGGAAAGCTGCTTTTCTTACATGGCAGGTTGGCTGGGCGAGGTATGCCTGGTGAGCAACTCTCTTCTTTGCCAACAGCTCCTGGATCTCTTGGTTGTTTTAATCAAACCAGTCTTGATTTTTCGTGTGGGAGAACCCGAGGGATTCTTCTGCAGACTGGAGGATACTGTTTCTGATATGTTGCCAAAGCACTGTAGGAGACGGATCTGTAGGATGGTCTTCAAGTTTTGTTTGTAGGTTTGCCTGGAAGTTGTCTCTCATGGTAGCTTGTTGAAGATTGTTGACTTGGAGTCTCTTCTTTAAGATACCACCCCTCTTAGGTTTGAACTTAAGATGAAGATTTAGTTTACATCTGACGAGGCGATGATCTGTTTGGCATTCTGCACTGGGCATCACTCGGGTATGACGGACATCACGAATGTCTCTCTGACGGACTAGAACATAGTCAATGAGGTGCCAATGTTTGGATCGGGGATGCATCCAGGTTGTCTTCAAGCTATCTTTCTGCTGAAAGATTGTGTTTGTAATAGTAAGCTGTTGTTCTGCACAGAACTCTAGCAGGAGGTGTCCGTTATCATTGCAATTTCCAACACCATGCTTGCCTAAGACACCTTTCCAGGCTTCGGAGTTCTTTCCTACTCTGGCATTGAAGTCACCAAGGATAATAATTTTATCTTCTACAGGGACATTTTGTATGAGTTGGCGTAGGTCTGTGTAGAATTTGTCTTTCTCTAAAGGGTCGGCTTGCATAGTTGGGGCATATATACTGAAGAGAACAACATGTGGGAGGCGTAAGGAAATAATGCGATCAGAGTGTCCTGTTGGCAAGGTTTCGAGTTTGGAGGCAATGGAGTTTTTAATCATAAAGCCTACTCCTGAAAGATGTTTTTCGGTTTTGGGTTTGCCAGACCAGTAAAGTGTGTAGCCAGCGCCATGTTCTTTAAGGCTGCCTTCCTCATGGAAGCGAACTTCACTAAGAGCAGCGATGTCAATATTAAGCCGTGATAGTTCATGGGCTATTAGGGCAGAACGACGCTCAGGCCGTCCACTATCTTCAGAGTCTTGCATGGTTCTGATGTTCCAGCATGCAAGTATCAGTTTATTTACACCTTTGGAGGCCGGTGTGTGCCTTTGTTTCTTTGCCTTGTTTTGACCGCATCAGAAGATTCCCATTGGCCGCGGCTAGCCAACCAGGTAGTTGTGGATGAGCTTTCGTTAGGCCACCTTTTCTTGGCCCCTCTCCCTATGGAGCAAGCAGTGCTCTCCTTAAAAAAGGCTGCTTGGTCGTTCAGGATGCTGCCGAACAAGACTGTCATCTCCCGGGTCAGCCTCGAGCGACCAATGTCCTGAACCGCCTGCATGCAGGGTTGGGACTGCGGCTTCCAGTGCATCTTTACACCTGCCGTTTTGTCCCTCGCCTGTCGCTACAGGGCTTTTTTGGAACTGGATTTGTCCTTCGAGCCTGTGCAATGGATTTTTCTGGTGGAGCGCAGCGTGCACAGAACTGGCCTCACTCTTTAAACCAGAGATTCATCTGCCGTGGCCTTGCAAGCATGGACGTGGCAGCGAGGTCCTCAGGCCGTAGGTTTGATTAGAGTTTCCTTCTCTTAGATGGTTGACCTTACAGGGTTGGACGAGCACTATCTGCCCGGGTTTGGGATTAGAGTTTTCCTTCTCCTAGGACGGTTGCCACAAGGCTAGAGAGCCCATCCTGCCCTTTGACGCTCTTTGTCAGACCCTTCAGTTTTGACCTGTCTGGCATGGGAGACACTACAAGTGGCTATTATGCCACCACCAGCATAGCTCAAAACATCATTAGGGTACGCAAGCCTCTCTCCCACGACAAGGGGGCGTCAATGGAGAGGTATGTTCATAGATCACTTGTATAATGTATAGTTTATCCCTTACATGTCAGTTTGTTCAAATTCACATCATGAGATTTTAAAAAATTGCAACTTGTTTGATGTGATATGTTATTGGCCATCTCTACCTTATAATGAACTCAATGTCCCCATACTTATAAAAAATTAAATAAAACGAGTCCACCCAGAAACATGAGCATGCTATAGGAAACTGAGATTTTCAGACAACGTCCCCTCCCAAATGTCAAAAATAAATAAATAAGCTGCTCCTTCCAATCCTAATGAAGACTGAGCATGGTCAGTGGCTACCAGTAGCCACAGGATTCTGAGTGTTAGATTGGAAGAGAAAAAAGGAAAGCTGGAACTGTGGGGGAGAGAGAATTGGTTGCCCCCCCCTCACAATTTTTTATAGTATCCTGGAGGAGAGCATTGTTGGCTGGTCCAAACTCTGGAGAGCAGTGCTCCAGTTACAGTGATGAGGATATACTGTAGCCTTTTGTTGCAGTTTGTGCCATTTGTTTATTAGCCACTATCCATTAGGTTGAATTTTGAGAACAAGCTCATAATCAAAGGATAATTAGGGGTGTGGTTCTGGCCATGCTAATTTGGAAATGAATCATCTCATTGACGGGACATACTTCATAGTGGAAGTCTCTTCAGCATTGTATTTATAGCCTACTTAGAATAACATGGCTGAATAGCAATAAATAGTTCTAAACTGGGAGCGCTTTTTAAAAAGTATTTTTACAAAACAGTGCCTGGGATACTCTAATAAATCAGCTAAATCCATTGTCTTTTCTGAAGCAGTATTACTAATTACTTTGGAGAGGAATATATTTCTTCAAAAATACATCTCCAGTCCTCTTAGAGTATGGCAGATATGATTAACTTACAAAATGTGATAGGTTTTCACAACCACCCTGGAGTTTTTGCTCATAAATAAGGGGCAGGATCTGTCCCATCTGTCCTCTCGTGTGTGTGTGTCTGTCTGTCTGTCTACCAATAATGTAAACGCCCTAGTCTATCCAGATGGAAGACAAACAGTAGCTTGGGATCCTGTTTTCAAGTAGATCTACCTTCAAACAACAGGGTAACCTGTGGCAATTCCAAACTGCTCTAAAGAAGTATGAGTTATCACAATATAGCTTACTGAGTTTTGCCAGTTGTTGTTGCCTCTATGTCCTTTGTTTCATTCTGTTGGGAGGCTGCTTATAGCCATTTCTTGGATCTGCACTAGGTCTCTTACAAAGGGTCTTTTTAAAAAAGAAAAACCAGGAGCATGGTTTGCTGAGATAATCTATGGTTTAAAGGGAAAAGTTTCTCCTCCTTTCACCCCCACCCATTTTTTTGAGTTGTAGTGTTATAGTACAAAAAAGCCATTTTACTGATTCACTGATGTACCACAATTCATTTTAAAAAAATTAAAAGGATTGGAGGGGAAGAGATGTAGACTTGTTGTTGTTGTTGTTCCGATATGTCTTGGAATGAAAAAGAAACCCACTTGAGTGTGGGAATAAAATGTTACAGCTAGTGCCAGGAATTGCCAAAAAAACCCCGCAAAGTCACTGTCAACAGTATGGGATTTATTGCCTCTGGTGAGGAACTCTCCAACTTCACACCTGATTTAAAAGTGACCCTGAGAATGTCAAATTAAAACACACACCAAAAAACATTTGCCCACAATGACTTCAGTACAATTGGCCTAAATTTGGGGTTACTTGATGCACAGCATGTTGTAGTTATGCAAGTGTGGGTTCCTGGCTTCTTGGCTTCCTGATGAAAGATTCCTCTTTGTGTGTATGTTACTCTTTGGGGAAACAAACTGGACTTGCTGTGGTATAAGATGTAGTAAGGGACTACTGTTGATGATCCAGACTAGGCATTGTGAGTCCCAAATCACCTGGTGGCCATTTAAGAAGAACAGTTTGGAGAACTTTCTGATGGAACCAAGCTTACTTTGTAACAAGGCCAACTGAGGGTCAAACTAGATGATACACTTAGATAAATTTAGAAAAGGTGCTTATTCAAGTGGGGAATAGCACATACCTTTACTCAACTACACATTTTGCTTAAGTGTGTAATTTTGAGAGTGGTCATTAGAAGATAATCATGAGTTTCATTATCAAGTCTGATGGTTGAAGCATGTATCTCTGAGGCAACCCCACTGTTGGAAGGAATAAGTGCTAAGGGAAAACACTATTCATTCCCTTTAATGTGTAGATGGATCCTGAGACAGTTTCTAGAAGAGAACATATAATCTGACAATAGATGATACGGACTTTCTCTTCCTGCTGTTTCCTTGGTATTTTTGCTTCAGATGCTTAGTCATACTAGGAAGGAAAGATGGAGTGGTGGGTTTTGATTGAGGAGCCGAGACAGGTCTAGACAGTGAGATTAAAGCAGAGAAAGCCTAGCTAGTAGAGACAGAGAAGAAAGACAAAATGACATTCAGGCCTTATGTTGTGTTGAGAGATAAACATACAGCAGTGAGTATTTCTAGTAAACCATGCTTTCTGAAAAACACAGAAGATCTGATTTATATTATGGACTTATATGAATTCACTCAAATAACAGAGACCTCAGACATAAAAGAAGAATAGCAATAGAAAACATCACTGCAGCTTCTCTGAGCAGGAGACACTGTGAGCCTTACCACATGCCGAGGAAAAGCAGCAAAGCAGCAGGAATATTCAGCTTTTCTGCTGCCTTCCTGCATGACACTGGCATCCTCCCAGCATCCTTTCATTCCAGTCCTGTGGGGGACTGAGCTAAAACCACACCTTTTTGCAAATGGGTTCTTCTGGTTAGCAAAAAGGCACAGTTTTACCTTGGTCCCTTACAGGACAGGAATTAAAAAAACAATGACGCCATGTGGGCAGGGGCCAGCAGCAAACACGGGAAGTTCCTGCTGCCTTGCCACTTTTCCTTAGAGTGCAGTAAGGCTCTAAGCATTTGGAAAATCTTGCTTTTGCATCTTCTTTGACAAATGTTTGCCCCACATTACACTTATACTGTGAGCTAGAAACAGTGAGTTTGTGAAAAGTCACTTTGTGATAATACTTCAGTGGTTAAAACATCTTGTTCAAAGTAGCAGCTTGTCCTGAGACTACTATTTCAAGCAGAAACTGAAAGTTTCCTCACAATGTTTGTCTAGACACTGTAAGGAAGTTAATTTTTAAGGCAATGACTTCCTGAAAATAAAACTCAGATAGGAATAATAACCATATCAGTGACAGTGTCAACAGTACAGCCTTGGACCAACTATTTCTAGGGTGCCATGAATCATATCTTGATGACGAGGGCACCTGACAAATAACTTTAATAGAGTGCACAGTCTTTTAGTTGTGATATATTAGTCCCTATAACCCCTTTCCTTGTTTGCCATCAGAAAATAAACTGCACATTGAAAGAACAAACCACAGCATTACCACCACTGAAAATGAGGATGTGACCCTGAAATGTATTCTGCAGAGCCTGATACAGCCTACCTCCCGCTTCTCAGTCAGCTGGTTTAAAGTGTCAAAACATTTAAATGCTGAAACTCTGGTGGAAATTAAGAGCAATGGTATCATTCAGTATGGTAATGTGACTATGGCAAGGAGGTTGCAACCTCACTGCCCTTCTGTTGGCAACTTTCACCTGACACTGCAGAATGTGGAGATGGTTGACGCTGGCCTATTCTACTGCCAGGTGGAAGAATGGCAGCCAGCCAACAGCGACACTGCTTATGTTCATCATGCGTCAAGCCAGTCAGGATACAGCAGCCTTGTTGTGCTTCCTTCAGGTAATATTCACCTTACTCTTGTTGGTTTATTGCCTTTCGTAAGGAACTCTCCAACTTCACACCTGATTTAAAAGTGACCCTGAGAATGTCAAGTAAAAACACAACCTAAAATACTTGCCCACAACAATTTCAGTACAGTTGGCCTAAAATTGGGGTTACTTGATGTGCAGCATATTGTAGTTATGCAAGTATAGCTTCCTGGCTTCGTAGTTTCCTAATGAAAGATTCCTCCTTGTGTGTATGCTACTCTTTGGGGAAACAAACTGGACTTGCTGTGGTATAAGATGTAGTAAGGGACTACAGTTGATGATCCAGACTAGGCATTGTGAGTCCCAAATCACCTGGTGGCCATTTATGAAGAACAGTTTGGAGAACTTTTTGTTGGAAACAAGCTCATTTTGTAGTGAGGCCAACTTAAATTCCATCTGCCTAAACACCCTAAAGACACCAGATCCTGTTAGATCTTGGAAGCTAAGCAGGGTCAGCCCTGGATAATACTTAAATGGGAAACTGCTAACAAAGTCCAGGTAATATAGGCTACATTTCAGAGGAAGGAACTGACAAAATCACCTCTGAATATTTGTTGACTTAGAAAACCCTATGAAATTCATGGGTAAGTAAGTAAACAGGCAACTTGAAGGTACACACACACACATCTTCAGATGATTGCTAATGACTTTACATGTCTTTGTTGTGCATAACAATATTTTTGGTACATAAAGGCAAATTATAAAATGGTAGCAAAATTACAGGGCAGAGACATCCTGAGAATGAAAAGGTGGCAATCTGTGCTACTTATTACCGAAAGAGTCTTGCTCAGGCAGCCACAGGTTCTCTATTGGCATGCTCACCCTGTTTTCCAATTCCCACACACACACACCCCCAGCTGTGAGTTGTCCATTTTTTTTTTTTTAAAGAAGAGACTACATGGTCACACCTGGGGGTTTGTGTGTGTGTGTGTGGAGGGAGGTATTTGGGCTAGATGTTGCCAGAGCTTGAGACCTGGTCCCTCTTCTTGGGTCTTCAGAAGAATGTGTGTGTGTGTGTGTGATGTGTATGTGTATTCCTCATTTGTTAGATGTAGGACGTGATTCTACATCAGCTACTTAGCTACATTAACCACTTTGGCTATGTAGCTAAGTAGGTCTCCTGGCCGAACCCTGACCCCACTCCTCACTTACTGGGCAGCAGCCATTGCAAGTGACAGGAGTCTGTTCTCAGAATACAGCTGAATGACATTTTTGCCATCACGCGCTCCCATGCAAGGGTGAATCATGACAGGGCTTGTCTACACAGGTATAAAAAAACCCCTGCACTCACATTGTACTGGGGCTTGTAGAACACATGCCATTCTTGAGGATTTGAATCTAATACAGTTCTTTTGGGGGCCTGAGGGCTTTGATCAGATTTAAAAAACACCTACCATTTATACTACATTTTCCTGGACAAACTGGTTTATTGTATGTGTGGCTGCCTCCAAGTTGGCTTTGGTGTAGAGCCGGGAGATGGGGCTTTGGGTTGGTTTTGGTGTGGAGCTGGGGAGTGGGGATTTGGGTCACCTGAACATTCTCACCAGAAATGGCTACTTCTGTTTGTATTTATGTTTTGCTGGTGTGCAGTTGCTCTTATTTTTTGAAGGTGTGTTTGTGAGGATACTTGTATATCATTATTAGCCCACATCTGCCTATCTGCATATTCAAATATTTGCATGCATGGTGAAAAGAGAAAAAAACAGAGTAGCCACAGCCATAACATGAAGGGTAGGACATGTAATCATCACTGCCCCTTTTTACACTGAAGTGTGGTTGCCTAGGGGAAATGTGTGGCTGGTAATGCAGCTGTCACTTTGCTTTAACAAGATGTGTGTGGCATTCACAAAATGTGTGTGGGGTCACTGTGGACCAGGAAAATGCAATTTGAAGTAAAAAAAAATCACCTGTGTAGACAAGCCGTGGGATCTTGCTTCTGATTGTTGCAACGGAGATTGTTTGTGTGTGTGTGTGTGTGAATGTCAGTCAGCTGTGTTCCAACTGACAGGAGAACTGACCCCCATTACTCATAGCAGCTTCTGTGTGGTAAGTGAGGACTGGGGACTTTCACAATCCGTACGTATTCCCTAAACTATTGTAAATACAGGGATCATGAATATGAACCTGACATGGGTGCATAACTCTAGGTTATGCATTCATGTCTGCAATTGTGAATTCCAGCCTTGGTCTTTTTCATTTGAATAGCGTATTCTATGCAACTGCAACTGTGGTTGATGCTTAATGTATTTTGATTAATGAAATCATGGAGGGGGCTGCTCTTATAGCACCACCCTTGTAACATCACCAGAGCTTGCCTCCTGTGACATCACAAGGGCTCCTCCCTAGGTCTCAGGCTTTAGCCCTGACACCTCAGGGACTGGGATAGTTCTGATTTGGCAATCTTAACCTGGGCCTAGAAAAATTTTGCCGCCACCATACCTTAAAATGGAGAGCTGTACCTCCTGGAAGATTCTAGGGTGTAATTTTCATTTTGAAGCCAAATAATGCGAATGGGCAGGAGGGCTGACAAGGGAGCTCAGAAGCCCTGGGGGCTGCACTGGGGCCTTCAAAGGCTTGGCACAGTTTTGTTTTGTTTTTAACGTCCAACATTTCACATATGAAAACTGGGAGAGATGTGACCAGGCAACCTCAAAGTGTGGTTAGGATGGCAAAAGTTATTAATGAGGAAGAACACACAAACTAGGAGAGGTTGCATCAATTTGCTCTTTCCTGAGTCTACAGAGAAGGACAAGATTCCACTACTCTGCTAGACACACACACTCATGCATGCACGCATGCACGCACACAGACACACACACACAGAGTTAATAGACTGCAAACTACTTTTGCACTCTGAACTCAGGTTATAGCAAATGAAGTAAGCTGTGGACAAAATGGGAAAGTGGGAGTAGGAAAGAGAAACTGGGACATTTTAAAAGCAGCTGGACAGTGGATTAATAGGGACAGTCCCTGCCGAATCAGGTCAGTTGGAAGGTATGCAGTTTCCATCCTTGCTCTAAACAGTAAATAGCCACAGATAGCTTTCTATTAGAAAATGAAGACTGTGAAAATGTTATGCATCAATTTTTGTAAACCGTATGAGAAGAAGCAGTTGCCATGCTTGTTTCTTTTATTTGTTTTTTGTTTTTGTTTTTTTGCAGCATCAACCAGTTCTTCCCAGATTTGTTCTTCTCGAGCACTGTACCACTTCATTTTATTCTACCCTCCAGTTCTGTTCCTTATCCTGATGGCTTTTTTTGTCATGTTGTACTTCAGAAGAAATTCTGTTCAGAAGAAAAAAATGACTTTGGAGCAAAACAAGACTTCTGGTGAAGAGCTTGGGGTGCTGGTACCCATGGCCCCTACATCCTGAATTGGGGCCCCAGGTCAGGATCTTTGGCAGGCCCCTACCTACTGCTAAGGTTAAGGGCAGCAAGATGCTCTACAGGGTTTAGGATAAAAATTAAAATAAGTCAGTTTAAATGATGACACCAAAGTAATATTTATTTTTATTTTTATTAAAAAAAACTAAATGGATTTACACAATAAAAACTTACCTTAATATCATACCCGGGGCCCTCCTAATCCCAGGCCCTCAGAGCCCTGTCAGCCCCCCCCTTTGTGGGGGCCATGCTGGCACCAAGCCACTTTGAAAACTGTGGTGAGAGTTGTAGTGACAGCATAGCAGAGAATGAATCTTGTAGGTTGAAGAACAATGAAATGGACTGACTCTTGAAGGAGATAATGCCACTAGGAGCTATATGGTGGGAGTGGGGATTTTGCAGACCTCCAGATGTGGTTGGACTGCAGCCTCCCACACTTCTCACCATTAATTCTGCTGGCTGGGACTGCAGGGACTTGTAGTCAAAACATTTGGAGGGTCACATAATTCCGGCTTCTGTTGTATAGAGTGCAGAGTCTTTTTAAAGGACTTGATCAGACATGGAAAAGATGGCATTGTCACAATGCCACATAACCATGAAAGGACATGCGGGTCAGATGCTGCCGCCATTTTGCGGTTATAAAGAGCCCCAAACCCATGGTTTTTAATTGATGGCTTAAGCTGTCAATAGATCTCCCTGCTGCTTTTTTGCCGGCATTGCCGGCATGTTCTGTTCCTTTAAATCTCGTACTTACCCCAACAATGGCCGGTCCAGCACAAACACGTCCGGGTCAAATCAGGACATCCAGGTAAGTTTTACTCTTTTTATGACCCTCCCCAGGTTACTTGGAAGTTTGTGTGTTTGTGTACCTGGTGTAACTTTAAATGCTTTATTTTTGTTTTAAAGTTTGGATTTCCCGTGCAATGAAACTGTACGAGATTTCGAATGAAATAGTGAATGGGGCTCCATTCACTTTCTCTTCATTAACAGAGGAGCCTTTGTTGGGAAAGGAGCTGAGTGCTGGGGGAACATTATTTTGCCGGCATAAAAATTGTTGTTGTTTTTTATGCCAGAAAAAGAATGTTTAAAAGGCTGTGTCTGATAAAGTACTTACTCTCTTGGTTGTGACACTGGAAGGCTTCCAACAGGAGTGAAAAGTAATACTAGTTAATGGCAGGTTTTTGTCCCCATCCATCCCTATGCCCCAGCCATTTCAGGACTTCCAAGTTGTTACCTCTCTCCTGTCTCACCCCTCTGAATTCAATAGATTATCTCCCTTTTGAATTCTACTATTGCCTTTTAAGAGCACCAGCATGGTGCAGTGGCTTGACTAGGACTCTGGAGAACAGGGTTCGAATCCCCACTCAGACATAAAAACCCACTGGGTGACCTTCGGCAAGCCACACTCTCTCAGCCTCAGAGGAAGGTAATGGCAAACCTCCTCTGAACAAATCTTGCCAAGAAAACCCTGTGATAAGTTCACCTTAGGGTCATCATAAGTCAGAACAACTTGAAGGCACACAACAACAACAACAACAACAACAGCAACAACTTGCCTTTCAGAGATGGGTGTTTACCAGAACAATCGTATGTACGTTTACTCAGAAGTCAGTGCCACTAAGTTAAAGAATACTGACTCACAGCTGAGTAAATGTAGTATGTTATAGCCTAAATCTTAAGTTGCAATGTATTTTTTAAAGCTTTAAAATTTAGTTTGCCTATTTTTTTTAATGAGTTGTTAATAATTCAGTCAGGGGTTATGTACGGTTAAGTCCAAATGCTCTATGTGTGTGGGGTGTGTGTATGTATGTTATCAGGGGTATTTTAATGATAAACATTAGCCTTATTCAAAAGTTTTACTCACATATGTGTCAAGTGTGAGAAGGGGCTGCAGGATCACACCAAGTAGCCACCCCCTTGCTTGTACCACCTAGCCACAGTCCTGGCTGTCATCGCAACATTCACAGCCGAGCATGATGTCCAACAGGAGCCATGAATTGTCTAATATTTATTCTCTACAACTGAGTGAGGCCATACCTCTTTAAATATGAAAGTATCTTTTAGAAGTTAAGAGCTACAGAGCAAATGGAGCAACATTTAGCATTCAGTGGCCTAAACCCTGACTAAAGTGGACCTATTGACTCAATAGGATGTTGATTCCCATTGTTGATTCATCATTCAACAATCAATTCAATGGGTCTACTCTAGTTGGGACTACGCAACAAGAGGCCAGCAACTATGTTACTGTTGTAACTGACAGTTGTTACTGGCAGAAGGGATTAATTGCAAGTAACTAGTTGTTGTAACTAGGTACCACAAAGCTATTAAGGTATTCTGGGGCATATCTTTTGTACATTCACATATATATGCAAAGGCATTCATGAGAATGATTCTCTCCCTGAAGACATTCACCATGAACCGATAGATACCAGGAAGTGGTACTAGTTGGTACAGTGTATGTGGGGTGTGTGTGTAAAAATTTTGTACAAGGGGGATTAGGATGCCATGTGCTAATTGTCCCAGTATGCTAACCTTCTTACTCAATTATGCTAACTTCCTTAGCTTATTTCTCCCAGAAGTCTCTGCAGCTGATGCTAAATTTTGGCTTTCACTGAAGTTAAACTTGTAAAACCTTGGCACTTGGCTATGCTTAACATCACCACATGCTCAACACATCCTTGTGAGGAATGATCTTGTACCAACCTCCTGTTAAACCCCATCCCTAACGTGTTAAACATAAATATATATCATGTACCAGAATAAGCATTATTAGTGAGTTTGTTTAAACGTACATGTTAGGCACAGATGCCATTAATCAGAAGCACATGTCTATCAGACAGCAGATTTTTTCAATAGGGTATGCAAAAATACTTGTAGTCCAGAGGGTTTCTGGCTATAAAATTGTCAGGCTGTGAAGTCCTGAGCAGGCCTAAAAAATTCATACTGTAAAGAGAATCTGTCTGACTTTGAAACCAGGCAGATTGGCTTGACGGGCAAGCCAAACGTAAACATTAAGTAGCAGGTGTGTTTTATCAGCATGGGATGAGGAGAAGGGAGTGTTTTTCCTGTCTGTACTACTATATACAGCTTTTTATCTGTGCTGTGCTGGTCTTAGATAGACACAGAAGGTGTTTTTGATTTCAACTTTCTGGCTGCATTGTCTTAGAGCTGGAAGCATGTAATCTGTATGTAGTGATTTTTAATGCTTAACTAAATAGTAGATAGTTTATTCTACGTGTCTCCAAGCCTCCAATTGATGGGATTATGCCTGCTAGCCTCTGGATGAATTTCTGCTACTCTGCTACTGTTTTCAGCCTACCTGGTTCTCTGAGCATGTACAGAGTTCCAGAGGAGCTGTATAGTGTGTCAAAAAAAACCTAACAGAATTGCCCTAACAGAGTTCAGCACAGACTAGAAGAGTTGGCAGGCTCCTACGCATCACTGGCCTGGGGCATCTCCAACAGCTGATTGGAGATGTGAGCTGCTCTGTGGGGCTTCCTTTAGGTAGAAATATTACTCTAATTAATATCTGTAAGTTTTGCCTGCTATCTAATAAATCTGTCATTCCTTTCACCTACATTTTTTTATTGCCTCTGTATCCTAAAAGAATCAGCCTTGTTTGACATTACAGTTGGCTTGTGAGCCATCAAAGTTTACTTGTTCTCTCATAGTGCATGAATGAATGGATAAAACATCTGAATATGTCAGGGGTAGGAATCATGTGGCCCTCCAGATGTTGCTGGATTACAACTACCAGCATTCCTTGCCATTGATTATTCTGCCTCGGCCTTCTGGGAATTGCAGTTCACAAACATTTTGCATGCCCCATGATTCCCACTCCTGGAATAGGGCATTGTCCCCAGCAAAGTACACCCCACCCCTTATTTCAGTCATTGCTTGGGACCAGGCATTCAAAACAAGGCAACAAGACTGAATCGTTCCGGCACCAGACATAAAATGTGGCAGTCTTTCTGAATATGACATCATTAGATACTCAGATCTAACTGCTTGAAAAGCCATGAAAACAAACCTGCCTGTATGGTAAGGTGACATCATCAAGCTAATTCCTGGGCCTTCACACTACCTTAAAAAAAGGTTCCTATGTGTTTTTCTTGTTAAAGCGCTAAAGCTGATGATGTCTATTTCTTTTTTGCAGCATGTTTCCCCTCCTTCTTTTAATTTTCTCCATCTATTTTCTCTCCACAGTGCATAGCATTACAAAATTATTATGGCAAAAAACCCTGTGCTGAGTCAAATTTGCTATGTTTCTTTCCACGTTTTCTATAGTTTGCTTTTTGCCTTGACCTGCCCCTTGCTTTTCAACCTAAGGTACAGCATATAGTTTGTTCTGGAATGTTTTCTTTGGGCTTGGATCATCTGATGGTTCTGGCTGTTTGTAATGGTTTCTCTGCTATTAGATATTCTTCCTGCAGAAATTTCTCCTGGATCATTCTTGGATCGGATCCTTTTGACAATCCTGTCTCTTATCATTATCATCAGTGTCATGGAATACGCAGTCTGTTAGACTTTGAAAAAGCTAAAAATCATTTTAATTGTTCAAACTGTTTTAAATTGTCAGATTGGTTTTATTGTATGCCTCCTACTCAGAGGGTAGGGGTGTTGGGGTTTTTTTTAAAGTCCATGATACTTCACACATATAAACATCCCTCCCCCAGTTACCACGTGGTTCTGTACTTGCGGTTGGTACTGTGTTCCCAGGCCATTCCTCCTCTTTGCTTCCTTTCACTTTCATTAAGTTTTTCAGAACAGTGTTCCTTTAAAAAAAGAAGACTAAGGGCTGGCCTACATTGGCCTACACTGGATTACCCAGAATCCAGTGCTGGCAGTCCAGATGACACATGGCTCCTTCTGGGGAGAATCTGGAGATTTTTACTCGATTTTGCCTCTCATTAAGTAAAGATGGGGGAAAGTCCACTGTTTACCAAAAACCCTGGGGTGACTTCGGGTTCTATTGGCATGTGGACAGCTGGATTGGGTTCAGCTCAGCAGATCCAGTTGCCCATACATCAAAAGCCTTGCCATCCTCCTTCTCTGCACTGAGCAGGGGATGGCCTGCCTTGGGAGCCATTGCTACCACCTCCTCACAAGCAGGAGCTCCATGGAGAACCTGCCCGGTGCACCATTGCTTCTGTTGAGGCCAGAAATGGGTGCCTGGGCATGTGATCAACAATAATGTGGTCACTCTACCCCCTCTTCATTGATCACACGCGTGCCCTGGTGAGGCAGCAGTGGTGGAAGGGCAAGGAAAGGGTTGGATCTCATCAGAGCTGCCTCCTCCTTGCAAGCAGGAGCTATACGGAAAACCTGCCCAGTGCTCCACCACCTCTGCCCAGACATATGAGCAACAAGGAGAGAATGCTCTACCCCCTCCTTATTGATGGCATGAACATTCCATTTTTGCCATCAGCAGAAGTGCCAGTGCACTGGGCAGGCTTTCCATGGAGCTCCTGCTTATAAGATGGTGGAAAGCCTGCCTGGCTTGGTTGCTGCTGCTGAGGGCAGAAACAGGGCTCCTGTGTGATCAATGAGGAGAGGGTAGAGCAACCACCTCCTTGTTGATTACATGTATGGGCACCCCTTTTTGGCATCAGCAGAGGCAACACCTCCAGCCAGGCTCTCACAGGGAGCTGCTTGGCTGGCGAGGTGGCAGCAGCACCAGGGACAAGGCGATGGGCCAGCAGGGACGATGTGGTGTTGGCCCATCTGCCCCATGACAACAATGCACCATCACACCGGATTCAGCCCAGTGAATGTGGCTGCCATCATTGTCAATCTGGGGCCAACATAACGCTCTGTACGGGCCCCCGATTAAGCAGCCCATGTAGACAAGCCCTAGAGTTCAATAGAAAAGCACTGGAGAGATTTGCACCCTGATCGTTCAAGTTTTTACTTTCACAAGAGCTGAATGATTGGTCAAGGTGCCTACAGCTTTTATAGGAACTAACAGGAGTTTGTATCTGAAGGTGACATGAAGAGGCTAACTGCTGATAAATGAGGCTCTCAACTGAAAGAGTTTTCATTTCTTTGCAGTAATCTGTTAAGAGCCTGGGTGAGAATAAATGTTGGTGCTGGTGCTGAGAATTGTCACTGAGTGCTCTGGAACAACAGAAATTTCATCTGGTTGTTTAAAACAAAACAAAACCAAACCCTAGAGAGCTAAAGCAACAAATACAGCAAACAACAACTTTGTCTGGAGACTCCTGTATTAAGCATTCTAGAACTTGCTTGCAATAATGTGAAGTAAATTCTGTGGTCCTCTCTGTAGCTTTAGTGAATCATATCCTGACTTTTCTATACTATAATTTGAAGTCCTTGTCTGTCTCTTATCCTATACAAATCCATGTGCTTGATCATTGAGTCATTAAACTTGATGTGTTTTTCAATGGGCCAAATTGAAGACTTTAGTTAAGGGCCTGGACAACTGCTGTGAACTGCTTCAGGTACCTTCCATACACACTTTGGGGTTCTCTATTGTGAAGACACACCCAACTAAAGGTGGTGGCAGGTTTGGGTGTGCAACGCCAGTACCCTGGTGAGATCAAACTCCTTTACCCAAAAAGGCTCTGATGCTGAATATCCAGTTCAAAAAAGGGGGAAGTTTATTTTAAAGAACAAAAGAAAAGGGCTTTCTGCTTCCCAGCTCTAAAAGGCTTGAAATGAAAGGTACTTTACAGTTGGAGTTTCAGCAGTCTTCAGGGTGACATCTCTCTGGGTTTGATCTCCTCACTCAATGGAGCTGGTGCAGGGTCTTTCAGCTCCTGATTCCTCTGACTGTTGTAACTAATTTGGCTGATGACTGTTGGTAACTAATTTGGCTGATGGTGTAAGAAATGCCCTTCCCGGCTGTCTGGGCCTGTTTGCCACCAGAACTGCTCTCTGCAAGCTCACAGCAAAGACTGCCCAAAGGAACTAAAAAGCTTCTAGGTAAAACAGAGCTTGCTGGGAAGGAACAAACCAAAACCTAGAAAAATGCAGGGGAATTCTTAGCTCCTCCCACAAGTCTAATACAATGAAGTATTCCCATACTCAGACATGCTAAGGCCTTGAAAAGAAAACAAAGGAAAATGCAGGGGAGATTTAAACAGTCCTGGCTGGACATCACATCTATTTTTTGCTCTGGAATGCACATGTGTGAAATGATTTTGGCCAAGATTTATATTTAGACTTATAGCCTTATCACATGAAGGAAGGGAAGTGGAAGTGAAGCCCAAGAGTAGTGATTCCCACCTTGCTTTATCACATGACATCAGTGTGTTTCAGCTGTTCTCCCATCCCAGTCCCAGCAGCTCTTTTTGCTAATAGATTTTTTCCAGTTAACAAAAAGACTCATGTTTATCACTGTCTCCCATGTGACTGGAATGGGAGAACAGCTGAAACTCACAGATGTTGTGTGATAAGGCAAGGTGGGCGGCACTATTATCAGGGTGCACAGCCGCTTCCCTCCCTCATGCAATAAGCCCCTTAAGCTGACATCCCAAATATTTTCATGCAACTTCAGGACTGTTTAGCAAACCAGACTTAAAAAAAAAAACTATTTTGGGTCCACTTTGCAGGGGAAGTTGGTGTGAAACAAAGTTTAAATCTTGTGGTGGCTAGTAGTCAAACTCCCACCACCACTAAGTTAGACTGTGAGTGTCATCAATATTAACCTGAACAATACTGGGAATTATATTTTTCAATGTCTATACAAAAAACATTTCTGCTTTCCCAAACTGTGCCAGCTTCTCAACTGTATGCCATTTGCTGTATGCCTTGAACAGGATGCCTGCTCTTGTGTGTGGCTTAATGTGGCCTTGTGTCTCTTTCACACTACACACTATGATTCCAGTTTAACTGCCATTATTCCTTTCTGTGGAATCCTGAAATTTTGAGTTTATGGTGGGACATTTAGTGTTCTCAGTCAGAGAGCTTTGGTGCCACACCAAGCTATAAAACCCAGGATTCCATAAGATGCAGCCATGGCACTTAAAGTAGAGTCATAGCTATAACTGTGTAGTGTGAACAGGGACCCTAGAATTCTTTTTAAAGTGGGGGGCTCAACTTTTGTAGGAAGGTCTTTATTAATTTTACTGATTGGCAGGTACATTTTGACAAAACAGTGAAAACACAGAATGCATTGCACTAAAATAACAACAACCAACAGGAGCAAGTAATACTCTGACTACCATGAAAGTAATGGCAAAATAATAAATGAAATATACAAGTTTAAATAAATAAGAAAATGAATAAATACAATATGTAAAGCAAAGGGGAAAATATGTGAGATCCTGTTAAGATGCCTCATCACCTAACATATCTGCCTCTCAGATTTGCTAAACTAAAAAAACAAACAAACAAATAAAACCCTTTAGAGGTATGTTAGAAGATACAGGATCACACACATAATGCTCTCAAAATGAAAAACTTATACCATCAAGCTTGAGGTATACAGACTCTGCTGATGCAAAACTTGGAGTTAGGGGTATATAGTGAAGTGATCACATTTGTTGATGATAGTTTAGGGTGGTGGGAACAAAAAAGATTGTAAAGAGCTCCAAAAGCATTTCTCTGAAAAGGTAGAATGGGTTTTAAAATGGGAATGGCAAATTCAGTAAAAACAACTGTAAAGTGATACATATTGGGAGAAAAGTACCAACTTCATATATACAATGACAGGATCTGGACTGGCAGCAACAGACCACGGGATCTTGGGGTCATGGTTGATATTTCTTTGGAAATGTCACTCAGTGTGTGACTACGGGGGGGGGGGGACAAAAGGCAAATTCCAAGATGGTCATAATTAGAAAAGGAATCAGAAATAACACTGCCAACATCACAGTTCCCTTGTACAAATCGATGAGACAACCATAACTGGATTGCTGTGCAGAGTTCTGGCCACTGCAGTTAAAGATGATCTTGTGGAAATGGAAAATGTGCAGAAAAGAGCAATCAAAATGACCAAAGGACTGGAACAACTATGAGGACAGACTGTTTAGTGCTGTTTCGTTTAGGGAAAAGGCATGCAAAATGAGACACAATAGAGATGTATAAAATTACACATCTCTTATAATCTGAGAATCCAAGATAATCCACTGGAACTGAATGGTGGGAGAGTCAAAACAGATTAATGTATAGAGCAGAGTTAAACAAACCATAGCTAAAGTATGGAATTCACTCCTACAAGCTGTAGTGTTGGTTGCCAATTTGGAGGACTTTGAAAGGGAACTAGATAAATTAATGGAGGATAGGTCCATCAATGGTTACTACTACTATGTCACCTCCTATATCAGAGAAATTATGTTTCTATGTATCAGTTGCTGGAGAACACAAGATAAAGGGTGCAGTTCCACTCATGATTTGCTAGAAGGCTTCCCATAAACAACTGGCTAGCCATTATGTGAACAGAATGTTGGGCTAGATAGTTCCTTAGTCTAATACAGCATGGTTCTTATGTTCATACATCAGCCAAAATGCTGAAGAATTGGAAAAAATCTGTGGGGTTGTAAAATAACTCTGTGGGGTGCTAAAAGAACGTTTAAATCTAAGCTGAAAAATAAAGAGTATAGAAGAATACAACCTATGTGGAAGCAAAGCTTTGAAAGACATACAGACCTTTTGCTGGTCCAGTCAATGATCAGGATAAGATGGACTTCCCTCCTCTTTCTGTGAGAAGTCCCATGCATCCTAACTTAAAACAAACAAACAAAAACCACAAAGAGGTCAAAAAGGGGGAAAGGGTGAAAAAAGCACCTCTATATTTGAGTTTTCTGCTTGTATAAAACCTCTATACCATTTGGGTCTTCCTGCAACCCCTTTGGTTATGTCTTGCTGTGACTGTTAAGAATTTGTCTCACTTCCTCCTGTTGTGCATTGGTCCTATTGAGCAACTGTCACTTTGTTGGCTCTGCTACGTAACAGCAGTCCTCTATGGGATATGGATGTTGACAAAACTCTACAATTCTAAATTCAGCATACATAAATCCACTTACAAAAACATAACTTTCATACAGGATTCTGGTCGAGGCTCTCAGAGGAGAGGAGGGGCTTTGTAACTTCAAATGGAGAAGCCCAACTCTGTTGCCTCTGATGGATTGCCTTTGTTCCCACTCTTACAAACACTGGAGAGGTGGAACCTTGGTTTTTTCATCCATTGGCACTTCCTATAACAATCAAACCAGAATGCAGAGTCTGGCACCACAAAATTCTCACTTTATTTCCCCTGTATGGTATTTTACCATCTCTGCCTGATGAAGATGCCTTGTGAAGTGTGTGATGCATTTTACTTCCTTTGGCAGTCATGAGAGAGGTATTCCAACAAGGTGGGTTTTAGGTCTTGCTGGTGTGTGTGTTGTTTTATGGCCAACACAGCTGACCCTGCAAGATATTAAACGACTCACAACTTGTTGCTCTTTCACAACCTGCAACATCAAAGCTTGGAAATGTTAATCTTTCTTTCTTTCTTTCTTTCTTTCTTTCTTTCTTTCTTTCTTTCTTTCTTTCTTTCTCCACTACATGGCCATGCCTGCTGAGAAGGCTCTTGGAATTGTGGTCCAAAATAAGGCAGGCTGCCTGATTTGGACATCTCACTCTGCCAACAGATAGAGCTGGCCTCTGTTTAAAAAAATGGGACAATCTCACCTGACAGTCTGGGTTATGTGGAAGATATGAACTGAAAGGGTCACTGAGACAGAGATTTGAAGTGCTTCCATTCAAAAGGGATTGGGGCAGGTCAGTGGCAAAAACAGCCAGCCAGCCTGACAGGGCTGCCGCTGGGCTGGAGCAGATAAAGAGGAAGAAAGGGAAAGAGAGGCCAAGCCGCAGTCTCCAGGGCTGACAATCCAGCATGAAAATTCATAGTCTGGGGAGAGCAGTTCCGTTATTTTGTTTCAGAGCACAGGGGGATGCACCGGTGATAACAAGAGCAGGATGGAAAGAGCCCCAAAGGGGGTGGGGGGGTGTTGCTGCTTTTGTGTCCCTCTGATGGAGGGAGGTTTTAATACCAGTGTGTGGAGCACTGTCCAATTTGGAAGAGAAGGGCCATGACCAATTGGTGTTAAATGTGGCAATAATATGTCAGGCGGAGGCCACAGGATAAAAGAGAGCGCCAGCCTGAACTGTAGCAGATTTCATTCTCTTGGTAATGAGTGAGACGCACAGTGGCAACGAAATCGAAGGGAAATGCCATGAGATTCTAATTTCTCTTCGTGCAGTTGCTGCCACTGCTTTGATCTCCAGCAAGGGCCTGTTTTAAATTGCAAACGGATACGAGGAAGATAGCATCCAGCCACTGGCTTACGGGCTTAATGAACTGGGGCATACGCTTGAGTCAGATAATGTTTTGAGAGGCTGGAATTCAGAGGCAGGATTACTGAAGGTCTAAAGTGGGTAAGGGAGGTGTTTTGGACACAGGGGGAAAGAAGGGAACCTTGCAAGACATTTCTCATCAGAGTTAGCAAGGTAGTAGTAGTAGTAGTCCTAGCAGAATGTTTATTCTCTTAGTCCTTGGCCTTTCCTTGGCATAGCAAGTTAAAATCAAATAACAGGATTTGCATAAAGATAATGAATCGTTACAATTAATGAAAGTAGAGAGTAACATACAGGCATACTACTTGTGAAACGCAAACTATTGCCAACATGAGAAAAATACGTATAATACTGTACAGTGTTACTGACAGGAAGAGAAAACAGCTTTAAGGTTTATGTTGTGAATATTTCTCATATTTTCAAGTCTCGCTAACAATTTGCCAAAATGGATTTCCTATACTTTTCCCTGCATTTAACAGTCTTCGTGGCAAAGAAAAAAAAACCCACCAAGTGACAAAATGGTTAGCTGCTTGCAGCAAAAAACAACAAAAACGACAATTCTCTCTTTGTATCCTCATATCTTTAGAAAGGGATCCAAATAATATTCTCCGTTGTCGGTTTTAGCAAGGTAAGTGCCTAGATATCATAGGCTCTCAACAAGGCATACAGTCATTTATCTGAATGAATGTCTTCTGGGAGAACACTCCTGAAATGAGTGGGAATGATGCAAAGCTCTCTGCTATAACTAAGATATTGGGTTGTGTTACCTACCCTGCCCCCATCTTGCAATATCAAATAATTGGCTATATTTCATAATTTGGCTAAAGTGGCCATCCACGTGGTTACAGGTAAATCAGGGACCCCCTAACACCAAGGTGGGATTCTTGCAAAACCAAGGGAAGGGCCTGTGGAAATTCCCAAAAACAAACACTCTCAAGTAAGACTCAACACTAATCCACTCAGTGGTAGCAAGAGACCTTATTGCTTTTGAAACGGGATTTCAACAATAGACCTTGCTTGTTTCCTATTCAGTTCCAAAAGGATCAATCATTAACAATTATTAACTCTTCCAGAGTACCCTTTCTTTTAGCTTGGGAACCTCTGAGAACTATTGCATTTCACTCAAAACTCCTATCCCTTCAGGAGAACTATTTCATATAAATACAGCCCCAAAGCACTACTAAATTGTCCACAGCTTCTCCTCCTACATTCATTCTGCCAGTTTGCTGCTATACCCCCCAGAACACAACTCTGAGCCTCTGCTGCAGGAATCTCTGCTCCACAGGACAGATATTGTATCACCCATCATCCCCTCACTCTATTACCCTATCCAAATACTTCCTACTATTTTCATTAGCCTTGTGTAAGTGCTTGAAGCCTGAGGGTTTGCATGAGTGCTGTGATATTATTTTTCAATAAAGATCATTTAATTGTACTTTTTTGCTTAGAGTCTCCTCGTTAGTACATAGGTATAATACATGTGTTAAAAGGTCTCACTTCTTGTATTGTTGAGTGCATTAATTGCCCACATTAGTTTGAACCCATTGCTCCATGTCCTAGTCTCTGGAACAGCAGAAAACAAGCTTTCTCCATCTTCAGTCTTGTCAGGAGTTAGAGACTGAACTCCATTATAAAATGGCCAAAGAACTGCAGAATCATGCTGAGTCATAATGGCTGACTCCATGAACTACCAAGTCATGCCTAGTCAGGCCACTAGAGGGCAATGTCCTGTAGATAGATAGATAGATAGATAGACGTGAGTGAGTCCAAAACTCACTCTCTTCTTGTGAATGCTGATGCCTGGTGAAGCAGTTTCTCCTTCAATTGTAAATATTTGTATATATTGCAACCATTTGACCTTGAAAATAAAAGTGCCTCCTGCTTATTTGGATGTCAAACACTGTGTGTGAGAGTATTCTTGGGAATGGGTTGCTACTAAGTCTGCTGAGATAGTTTTTTTTTTTGGCTTCTGCTGGAGATTGAGTGTCCTATCATCCCCTGACAAGTATGACATCCCTTCAAATATTTAAACATGGCTCTTAACCTTCTCTTCTCCAGGCTAAACATGCTCCTCATAGGGCATGGCTTCCAGGCCTCCCAGCATTTTGGTCGCCATCCTCTGGACACTTTGCTTTGGGGTGGATCCAAGAGGCTTAATGTCTGACTAACTGACTGCCTTAACTGGGGGTCTGGGGGAGTCTCAGGAAATAATTTCTTAAGGTAGGAAATTAATTATGGTGGTGTAGAGATTCTTTCTGAAATTATCCATTTTGCACCTCCCAAGTTTCCAGAAGCAAAACACTCCTTGTTTTGAAATGTTGCTCATTTGTGTACCTGTGAAAATGTGAGTGGCTGAAAAGGCAAATGATTGCAAAATGCACACAAACATGCTCTAATACAGGCATACCTCAGTTAACTAAACCTCTGACAGTGAAGTACTTTTTGCACATCTTTTTACAGCTGCTCACCTGCTCTTTTTTCCTTTCTTGTCCTTTGTCTAGCTGGAAGGGTTTTTTTAAGCAGCATTAGCATTGGGAAGGGTGGTGGGATAAAGATGTTCTTTGGTGTTGGGATGCAAACAGCATGCCCACAGTACATAGCAAAACAAAGCTTGAGTTGAGAAAGAATTGGACTCTCCTCTAGTCAGTCCTACCGCAGCTGTGTATGCCTGCTTACAACAGGCAAGGTAAACAACAGCTGTCTCCAAACTTCCTTACTGAGAATTCAGGAACAGAAAAACACAGAAAGAGGAAGAGCAGATAAGCCTGCCTTACCAGCTACCTTCAGCATGTTAAAGCAAAACAAAAGAAAACACCGCAGATCTTTTTTTGCATAAAAATGCATAAAATGTATAAAAAGTTACCAGAATGGAAATCATAAGAAAAGTGGAGGCTGCTGAAAGAAAAAGGTTATTCCTGGTATTTTGGGGAAGAAATGTTCAGGAGGTCTCTAGCAAGTTCAAATTGTTTTTGTTTACTTATGCAACACTTACCTGACCTGGTTGTTTGACTTCATATGTTCATACTGTTAGTTTTGAATTTAAAGTTCACTGAAACATTTTGAACTGCTCTTCTGTTTTTGTGGTGTAGCAAACTATCCCTATTCATTCCATGTTATTTCTGCCTCTGGGATCAAATGTTCTGCTAAAGAAGCAATGCCCAGGAACATGTCTACTTTGTTAACTGAGGCGTACCTGTAAATGGAGGAAATGCATACCAAAATATGTACATTAAGAAAAGTGTGTAAAGAAATGCATACATTATGGTAAATGCATGACAGAATATGCATAAAATTCTTCATGCAGGAAGAACAAACAAAAGGCTCTTCCAGATCAGTCTAAAGAAGATGTGTGACTTCTCACAATATAGCTTATTGGGTTTTGCTAGTTGTTGTCCATACATCCATTCTTTTGGGGGGCTGTTGGTTGCAATGTCTTGGCTCTGCATTAGACTTGGCAATAGCAATAGCATTGATATTTGTATACCGCTTATCAGTGCTGAAGCATTCTCTAAGCAGTTTACAATGTTTTTAGCTAATTGGTCCAAACAAGCTGGGTACTAAGACCTACGGAAGGATGGAAGGCTGAGTCAATCTTGGAGCCCTCTGCAATCGAACTCATAACCTTGTGGCTTGCAGTACTGGCATTTAACCACTGTGCCACCAGGGCTCCCTTATCCAAAGGTGTGTTTTTAAAAAAAAAAAATCATGGGGTGGTTTGCTGAGGTGATTGTATGGTATGAGGGCAAATTTTTCTCTTTCATTTTTTAAAATTAGAATTGCAGTGCTATAGTGCCAAAGTGCCATTTCCCTGATGAACTGAAATTCAATAACTATTTTTTTAAAACAAGAGAGAGAAAGAGAAAGGAATAAAGAATACTTTTTTGTTCCAATATTTTTATCCTCAGAATTAAAAAGAAATCCACTTGAGGATGAAAATAAAATGGGGCAGCTAATGTCAGAATTACTAGGAAATAAGCTGGCACAATGTTGTTTGGATATTTTAAAAAACCTCAAGAGCTACAGTCACAAATACCGCAACACATTTGCCCTGTATGCCCAAAGTTTCCTAACCAGAAGGCAAGTTGGGATAGGAATTTAAGTAGAATTGGGAGGAATGGAATGGCCAGGATTCCATGCCATTGCTGGCATAGCTATGCCAATGGCAGAGGCAAAAGTGGTAGCAGCAAGAAGAAAAATACAGTAGAGAATGGTGGAAGCAAGGAAAGCAGGAGAACAGTGATAGAGCTGATAGGACAAGAAAGCTGTTCTTGCCAAGCTGACTATTTGTCAAATGCTTGATTTGGGAAGCGGGGAAGTCTATAAAGTGAAATTGCTGTGGCAGATGGCTTGAACAACTGTATGACCTATAACAGCATTATCCTACATGGCACAGATAATTACCCAAGCCACCTCTCTCATTCTGCCATAGCTCCATCAGTTTCCAAAAGCCACATAAGAAATAGGTGGTTTGGAGCTGGCAGACTTCTCCTCCCATCACCACAGCTTCCCCCTCCCCCCCCCTCCCCAAATGTGGAGAAAGGAAGACTGGTCACACATTTTAAGGTTGCACATCATTTTTCAGAGACCCTCATCTAATAGTTATAAAACAGGCAAATATACCCACCATGGCACTACCACTCCGTGGTGGTGGGATTGCATGCCCCTGTGAAGCAAGAGGCTGTGCTGACAGTAGCAGTGCTGCTGGTAGTGTCTCCCATGTCAGACAGGATTTTGCTGAGGAGCCAGACTAAATGTGCCAAACAGCTACTGGGCAGAAGCAGCAGTAGTGGATGGTGGTGGTTTTGACACTGGTGGAGGATCTTTCAGAGACAACAGCAGTGACACCATAATGAACACCTGTTAGTACTGTGAAGAAAGAGGCATGGTAAACCCCTTTTGAATGCCTTTTGTCATGAAAACCCTATGATGAGGCAAATCCAAAATGAAACAAGAGCCAGTGCCAGAAGATGAGACTCCCAGGTCAGGTGGCATGAGCTACTGTGATAGAGCAGACAACAACTACAAGTAGCACTATGGTTAATGATGCAACTGGACTCAAACCTAAAGGACACTCAGCTGTTGACATGCTCAGGGGTGAAAGGAAATCCTGAGGCAGTACAACACATATTATAAGAACATGGAATGTGAGAAGCATGAATCAGGAGAAGCTAGACTTAGTAAAACAAATGGAATGTATAAACATTACATTACTTGGGTGAGCACACAGGAATAGGACATTTTCAGTCAAGTAATTACACAGTGTTTAACCCCGCCCCTGCCTCCTTCTAGCCAGGGCGTGTCTACACTCTGGCCAATCCCTGTGTTCGTCTCCTTGCCCATCATTAAAACACCTCCCCCGGATCTACCATTCTTAAAGATCCGGGGGGGGGTGTCTGTTACTTAGGAAATGAAAATCTAAGAAGAAATGGTTTGGTATTAATAGTGAGGAGAGACATAGCAAAAGCAGTCAAAGGACATAATGAAAAGTCTGACTGAATCACATCAGTATGACTTCAGGGAAAACCCATCAATATTAGCCACAATCCAAGTTTATGCTCCAACTGCAAAGGCAGAAGAAGAAGAAATTGAAAGATTCTCTGCTGGAGTCCGGGAAGAAATTGATCACATGCCAGATCTGGCTTCTTGTTAATCATAGGAGATTTGAATGCAAAAGTAGGCAACAGAGCAGAATCAAAGATTGTAAGAAAATTTGGCCCGGGATCAAGAATCAAGAATTGAAGCAGGAGAGCGACTAATTGAATTTTGCAAAACTAACAATTTGTTCATAGTAAACACATTCTTTAAGCAACCAAAGAGGCAACTGTACACATGGACATCACATGACAGAATCTACTCTAGTTCTAAATAAAATCTGTCAAGAAATATGGAAAACAAAAGAATGGCCCTCAGATTGGAAACACTCAATATATATTCCAATCCCCAAGAAAGGGGACACCAGGGATTGCAAGTAGCCACAGGACCATTTCACTAATTTCCCATGGAAGCAAAGTGATGCTCAAAACTGTACAATAAAACCTTTTACCATAAATGAAGTGAGAAATGCCAGCTATCCAAGTTGCATTTAGGAAAGGAAGAGTCACTACAGATCATATTGCAAACATACATTGGATAATGGAGGACACTGAAGAATTTCAGAAGAAAACCAGCCTGTGCATTATAGATTATAGCAAAGCCTCTTTGAGCCCTGGTAGCACAATGGTTAAATGCCAGTACTGCAGCCACAATGTTGCAAGCTCAATCAAAAGGGCTCCAAGGTTCATTCAGCCTTTCAGCCTTTCATAGGTAAGTAAAATGAGTACCCAGCTTGTGGGGGAAATTAACTCACACACATTGGAAACCGCTTAATGTGGTGTAGATGTGTAAAGTGCTATTGCTTAACGATTTGTAAGCTGCTCTGAGAGCCTTTGTGGCTGAAAAGCAGGGTATAAATACCCAAATAAACAAACAAATAAATAAAATTTGACTGTGTAGATCATTAAAAACCATAGATTGCTCTTAAAGAAATAGGTTTGCCATAACATTCAATCATTTTGATGCATAACCTGTACTCAGAACCAGAGGGTATTGTCAGGACAAAATATGGAGAAACAGCAAGGTGGTCAGGGAAAGCTGCATTTTATCAACCTATCAGTTTAACTTGTACACTGAACATATATGTAAGCAGGATTAGACTTGGAGGAAGGAGGTATGAAAATTGGAGGAACGAGTACCAATTTAAAATAAGTGGGTGACATCATACTACTAGCAGAAAATAGCAAAGACTTGGAACCATCTATGAAGAAAATCAAGGAAGAAAGTGGAAAGGCAGGTTTAAAACTGAATATGAAGAAAGCAAAAATAATGACCACAGATGATTTATACAACTTTAAAGTAGAGGATGAACACATTGAAATAGTTAAAAGATTTTCCCTATTCAGTCATTCATCAGAACGGTGACTGCAGTCAAGAAATTAGAAGAAGACTAGCACTTGCAACTATGAAGGAACTAGACAAGATTCTGAAGTGTAAAGAAATATCACTGAATACTAAAGTTAGGTTTGTCCATGCAATCATATTTCCAATTTCTATGTATTGTTGTAAAAGGTGGGAAATGAAGAAAGCTCACAGGAAGAAAATCAATTCATTTGAAATGTTGTGTTGGAGAATACAGATACCATGGACTGCCAAAAAGACAAATCCTAGAGCCTAGAGTAAATCAGATCTGATCTAGGTCATAGAGCAAATCTAGATCCTAGAGCAAATCAAACCTGAACTCTCCTTAGGAGCCAAAATGACTAAACAGAGACTCTTTGGCCATATCATGAGAAGACATGACTTACTAGAAAAGACAATAATACTTGCTAAGGTAGAAGTCGTAGGAAAAGAGGAAGACTGCATTACAGATGGGTAGACTCAACCAAGGAAGCCATGGCTCTGTGCAAGACCTGAGCAGGACTGTAGATGGGGTGACTTGGAGGTCTCTCATTCATAAGGTTGCCATGAGTCAAAGTCTACTTGACTACAGTGAACAACAACAAGAAGGCAGGTACAACATGATGTTCTCCATGTTATGGCCAGCTATATCCCTTGAATTTGGCCAGTGCAACTGGGGGAGAATTTTGCTTCAGTTTGTTTTCGAAGACTTCACCAATATATGCCATTTCTTCATATTCAAGAGAGAAAGAAGGTGTTTTTTTTAATGCAAATGCATGGGGTGGGGAGTTGAAACTGATAGATTTCGCCATACCTAGCTAAGGAATAAAATTGATTGCCGGGGGGCGGGGGGATGTGACAAGGAGAAAAGGCAAGCACAGGTTGGGTTTAATATCCCTCCCTCCCATCTATTGTTCCTTTTTACAATTGTCCTCTAAGTAATACCTTCAGAAGTAATGATTGAAAGATCCATCCATCAAGCCCTCTCTATGTATTCTGACCAATGTCGCTGCACATTTCAGTTCTTGCTCAACATCAATGAATGGTGTGTGTGTGTGCATGTGTGTGCAATGAAATGTTATACAGGAGATCCATGAGCAGAATCTCTGGTAGTTTGTTTTAAATGAATAGTACCTTTATTCCCCACTCCCACTGGGCAAAATTGATGTATTATTTAAAATGAAGAAAGTGTCAACACACCTCTACCTGAGAAGTCCAAATCTACTCTCCTCCTGCAGGTTGTTGCAGGTTTTGTTTTTTTAAAAAACACTTGTGGGAAGTCCTGGAGGTTGTCTAGATGGTAAAAATACTCCTCATAGAATTCAAGGAGAATACCTTTTGTTCCAACAAGATCCCACAGTGATTCGCCATATTTGGAAAGAGGGGGATCCAAAACACCAACAACTGTGGTGGAGAAAAGCCTTTGCAACTTTTTCTGTTTCTTTTTAAAAAAAATACACCAGAAATGTGTATTACCACCTGTTTGGACAACTGATTCGCAGTGCAGTGCATTCCCAGATAAAAGCTAAAGTAGAAAGCTGATTGGTTGGATGTGCGTGGGGGGTGGCCTTTCCAGCAATGGAGTTTTGCATTGCCAATTGTGTGCTTTTTCGATGAGCTGAGGCGACCAACCAGCTTTTTTCACTGGAAGGCTGCACTTGTGCCCTTAGATTTACAGTTTAAAAAAAAATACTGTGCAGCGATGACAACTTGTGAATTATAGCTGTCCCTTCATATTCACTGGGGTTTGGTTCCGGGACCCCCCATGGATACCAAAATCTGTGAATACTCAAGTCCCATTATATGCAATGGCATAGCAAAATGGTATCCCTTATATAAGATGGCAAAATCAAGGTTTGCTTTTTGGATTATTATTTTTTTTAAAGAATATTTTCAAGCTGTGAATACGTACTTAAATCTGTGGCTGTCAAATCCATGGATACAGAGGGCCAACTGTATAATGTAAGTAATTCACTCTCGGCCACCATGTTGATTTGCAGGCATGTTTGCATGTGAACTTCAAACACAGATAGCTACACATACCAGTGATTTTGCCAGAGGACTGCGGAGACAAAAGAACACTGCTGTGATTTTACATTAATGTGCAACATCCCGCATTATATCCTCTCATCTAGACAAGCCCCTGATCTCAAATCTGACTGTCTGAATACATTCCTATCACCCAAGATTTACTGATTTGGTTAATTCTGACTATGTGCTACCATCGGCATTTACCTTTGTAAGATTTAAGGCTGCCATTAAATACTTTCAAATTATTTTTCTGCTAATATGAAGAAGAGGGATTTCTTATCTCCCCACATCTTTCTACACTGTTCAGTAAAGAGTTTAGGCCTCTGTCTAAGTAGTGGGTTATACGGGACAACCATTTTGTAAATTGTAGGGCAGCGCTCTAATTCCTGGAAGTGACCTGGCAGGAAGTCCCATTGCCTCAGCAGCTCACTCTCCTTACGAGCTCTTCCTCTCTCACACACCCATTTGAACTGGCAACTGGGAGGCCAGCTAGTGTTCCCCATATTTGCTCACAGGCCCTAAGGTTGTTAATCTTTAATTTAGAACTTCCTTTTCTATGGTAATCATCTAAAAAAGATGCAGAGAAGCAAAATTCTGTCTACCCTCTTGCTTAGCAGAGGGAATTATATCAAAGCATTTAAGAATAGCGTTTATCTGCAGTGAAGTAAATGCAGTTTTAACCTCAGGTTTAAAATTTACCATGCATATACTTACACTTTGTTAAAAGAAAGACCTACATTTGCTTGAGTTCCTTGATCATGGACCAACTTGCTCCTTGGACCATAGTGGTATTAATTTCTGCTTTGCTACTACAAATGCATTAGGCTTGGATATTTCCATCTAAGAACATCAAGTGCTAATAGACTATTCTCATTAATGGTGAGTATAGTCTGGTGAGTATAGTCACTAGAATACTCAGATGACTGGGTACTTTATTGTTGTGTTAATTAACTCTTACTCTGTTTACATGCAGATTTAAATTTACATGGGGTATTTTATTTCGCAGATGAATGCAGTAGTGATTATCAGATAATTAACTAGAGAACTGATAGCATAAGAGGATGTAAGGTTGGTTCCTAAAAGCTTCCTTGTGACTTCATCTTTTTATGGCCCACCAACATTTTAAGGATAGAATCAGTGTTTTAATATGATGCCACTTAATTGCTTTTACTATATCTCTGTGCTTCTAAATAATTGCCTTTGTTGGAGCAGTTTATGGCTGTTTTATGTTGGACTTTTTAAATTATTATTCTCTTTTGGATTGTTTATACTCAGCTGAAATATTTGGACAGATTATTAGGTTTGATCCAGAGGTTTATTTCTACCTTCTTCAACTGCTGAGTGTTGCATCAGGGGCAGTTACATTGTGCAGAAAAGAGGAAAATCTGCCTAAAAAAGAGGAGAGAGGGCATACATTTGCATATATTAATTGATATGTAGAGATGGACATTTAGAAATTGTAGTTATAATTTCAGAGCCAATGTGGTATCATGGTGTGAGTGTTGGACTAGGGCTTGACTTCACAGGGTAAAAATCTGAATGGAATTTGGACTACTTTGGCCTGGAGCTGTGACTCATGAAATCTGGACTTCTCCAGGCTGAATTTAAGCACCACAACTTACCTGCCAAAGCCTGAATCTGCATTGTGATTTTTATGCCCAGTGAAGAAGAAAGATTTGTTTTTAAAGTGTACAGTATTTTAAAACACTTGGCTTCCATTCAGAATTTTTACTCACACTTAAGGCTTGACTCTGAGCTCCAAGAAAGCAAAGTCCCAGAACTAGTTGCTCTCTCTGAAGTCAGAATGGGCCTAGTGATTCTGGTGATGGTGGGGTGAGGCATTCATTCTGACTTCAGAGAGAGTAACTAGCACTGGGGCTTTGCTCTTCTGGTGCACAATTGTCCACTCTGAGCTCCGTGCAAGCAAGCCCCAGCATTAGTCATTCTCTCTGAAGTCAGAACGGGTGGCCAGCCTGGTGATGGCAGGGTGAGCCAGTCATTCTGGCCTCAGAGAGTGTGTCTAGTGCTGGGGCTCAGACTTTGGAACGAGGAAGTGGTGACGAGGAAGGGGAAAAAATGGTGGCATCTCAGGCAGCGCTTGTCCTTCCTGTCCCCCCTCCCCCTGAGTCCAGGGTTGATGGATTGTTCACACTACAGTTTTCTAAAGAGATTAAGGTGGTATTCCCCAAGTCTGGTGCAGATAGGGCATCATGTGGCATTGTTGCACAAGATTTGGGGAAAAGGCCGCACATCATGTGGCATTATCAGGCCAGATTGGGGGGTGGATTGGGGGGTTTTCAGTAGTGTAGACAAGCCCATAGACTCTGAGATACTAGAGTCTGAATCTCTTCTCAGTCCCAGAAGCCCATTGATTGGTCTTGAGCAAGTCACACACTCTCCCTCTAAGAGGAGGACAATGGCAAACTTCTCCAATTTAGTCTTGCCAATAAAACTCTATGATAGGCACACCATAATTCAAAGTTGGCTTGGAGGCACACGACAGTTTCATTAAAATATATATTTCATCACTGTGGCAAAGAGTATGAGCTGTTCATGAAGGATGGGAGTTTCTTAAAAGTGAGATATTGAAGGCACAACTTCAAATAGTTCCAATTAGGAGGGAAAAGGGGAGATGTCTAAAGAAACCAGGATGGATGTTTAAAGAACTCTCAACTGAGATAAAACATAAAAAGGACATGTATAAGAAATGGAAAAAGGGGGAAATCACTAAAGAAGAATTCAAAGAGCCACCTCATGTAGGGGGAAAGTCAGAAAAGACAATGCACAGATGGAGCTCAGGATTGCTAGAGAGGTTAAAAACAATAGAAAGGGCTTTTTTGTTATTTCTGTATCAAAAGGAAGAACAAGGAAATGGTAGGGCCGCTGCATGGAGAAGATGGTGAAACGCTAACAGGGGACAGAGAAAAGGGAGAACTACTTAACACCTTCTTTGCTTCAGTGTACTCCCAAGCAGATGATGCAGTAGGGGAAATACAGCACAGAATTGGAAACGAGGTAGTTCAGGAATACCTGACCAGTATAAATGAGTTCAAGTTTCCAGGACCAGATGAACTTCATCCAAGGGTATTAAAAGAACTGGCAGAAGTAATCTCAGAACCACTGGCAATAATCTTTGGACTTTTTCAGACAAGTAAAATGCAGCACAAGCAGCCTCGCCACGTTGCGAGGCTGCAGCGCTGCAGGGCGTCCCTTTTGGATGACGCCCGTCCCTGCCGGAACTGTTGCGGTACCGCAGGGACATTTGAGTGTAATATTTTGGTGATTTTTACTGACTGACCAAACCCAAAGGATAGTCATCAATGACTGCTCTTCATCCTGGAAAGAAGTGACCAGTGGGGTGCCACAGGGTTCTGTCCTGGGCCCAGTGCTATTCAACATCTTTATCAATGACTTGATGAGGGAATAGAGGGTAAACTTATCAAGTCTGCAGATGACATCAAATTAGGAGGGGTAGGTAATACCCCAGAGGACAGGATCGGAATCCAAAATGACTTTAACGGATTAGAAAGCTGGGCCAATACTAACAAAATTAATCTCAACAGGGAGAAATGTAGGATATACTACACTTGAGCAGTAAAAATGAAATGCACAGATATAGGATGGGTGACACCTGGCTTGATGGCAGTACATGCGAAAAGGATCTAGGAGTCTTAGTGGACCACAAGCTGAACATGAGTCAGCAGTGTGATGGAGCAGCTAAAAAGGCAATTGTGGTTCTAGGCTGCATTAGTAGGACTATAGTGTCTAGATCAAGGGAAATAATAGTGCCACTGTGTTCTGCTTTGGTCAGACCTCACCTGGAATACTGTGTTCAGTTCTGAGCACCCCAATTCAGGAAGGATATTGAGAAGCTGGAACGTGTCCAGAGGAGGGCAACCAGGATGGTGGGAGGTTTGGAAGCCATGCCCTATGAGGAGTGGTTTAGGGGACTGAGCATGTTTAGTCTGGAGAAGAGAAGGTTGAGAAGTGACATGATAGCCATGTTTA